>JBBGZY010000321.1:0-4800000 GCA_037952925.1 Lithobates clamitans | reverse complement strand
AACTTATAAGAATTTTTCTTCCTCCTTTGGGACAATGCCAAAAGGAGAGATCCTAATCTCTTTATTAATTTTCTCAAAAACAATGTGCTTAAAATTCCCACCTGATTTGAGATTGACCAAAGTACAACCCTTACCCAAAAAAATAGGCAGTAAAAAACCATCCTGAAAACCTTCTTCAATTAGCAGCTCGGGCTTCAGCTTGTCTGGAAAAATTTGAAGCCAAGCAAACATTTCTTGCCATCTCACTGGGGTTGATACTTTTTGAAATGTTCCCCTGCTGTTAATTAGCTGCGGACATTTTTGAAGCACTTTGATACTGGATGTGCTCCTGCACAAAAGGCACACTCATGCCTATATTTGCATAGGTTTGACCATTTGCACTGACCGTCAATAAATTTGAAGCAGATTCCTTTCTTATACACAAAATTGGTTGCTGTTTTGAGTATTGGGATTTTGCTTGGCATAATTTTGACCTTTTTGAGGGAGAAAAAGGTTGAGCCAAAGGCCCATGTCTTTTTACTCCCTTTTTTAGAGAAGGGCGTACTGATTAGTTTCTGTATAAAAGCCTCGTCATAAGTATACCAAGCCGTGCCACTCCCGCCAGGGAATCTAACCCCCGGTCTCCCGCGTGACAGGCTCCTCTTCAGGCCATTTCAAAATCGGCCACTGTGACATGGCTCCGCCTACTGCCGCGCCCCTGGCCACGCCTCAGTTTGTTCTGCGCCTTTGCATAGAGGATCATACGGCGCTTCTAGCCTGCGTTGACCGAGGCAGTAAAGGGGAGTGTCTTCGGCGCGGAATGCGCCGCCTCTTCGCTGGGCCACTCCCAGGGCCAGAGATGGCTCCGCCTCCCCGCTGATGACTCAGCGGCCCATCTTCCTCCAGAGGCAGCATGGACTCCCAGTTGGTCTCTTCACATGCTGCTTGTCTAGCTTTGGCTGCCGCCACAGGCTCATCTTGCCTCAGAAGACGCGGTTTTCCCAGTGGAGACAGGCTCCTAGAGCACCACAGCTTTGTCTTCTGAGGCGACTGAGCCTGACATGACGGAACCCCTTTTTATATTCCTATTGGGGTCCGGATTCAACCATTTTTTTTTTCAAAAAAGCGCACAGCCTGGCAGGGGATCACGTGTATTCCCCTACCAAGCTTGTGAGGCTCTGCTAAGAGCCACAAGCTCCCAGGGGGGACTTGAAACTCCTGCCACTGTTCCATGAGGGAAAGGGGGAATTAAAACCGCCTCCTTTTTTTTTTTTTTCCTATCACTCTTTTTTCATAGCTGTCGAAACACACTGTTCGATTACTTCTGCCTTACTTCCTGGTCAGACTTTAGGTCATGACACAGGAAGGAGTTGACCAGCTGATCTCATTAGCACACACCCTGCATCATCTACCCTCAGCTGGTCAACTCCTTCCTCTGTCATAATCTAAAGTCTGTCCAGGAAGTAAGATAGGAGTAATGGAGCAGAGCTTTTAAACGGCTATGAAGAAAGTGAGGTAAGCGTGTGTAGACTAAATGGAAAGCTGTTTTATTTTTGCAAAATAAGTACATTAATGCTATATTGGTACATAGGGAAGCTGGAATTTGGGGGGGAAACAAGGTGAATGTAGCCTTTAACCACTTCAGCCCCGGAAGGTTTTACCCCCTTAACCACTTGCCGACCGCCTCACGCCTATATACGTGAGCAGGTCGGCACGGGCAGGCAAAATCACGTACCTAGTACGTGATGCCTTCCCGCGGGCGGGGGGTCCGATCGGACCCCCCCCCGGTGCCCTGAGTGGTCGGCTCTCGTTCGCGGGCGATTAGGGGTCAGGGGGAGGCCATCCATTGATGGCCACCCCCTCCCGATCGCTCCCACGAATCGAATGCTTCCTCTCCCTCTGTAATGTAAACAGAGGGAGAGGAAGTGATGTCATCTCTCCTCGAGCCGGTCTTTTTGATCCGACGCCGAGGAGAGAAGACATCCAAGTAAGTGCACCAACACCACACGTTCAGTAGAACACGCCAGGCACACTTTTTACCCCCCTGTCACCCCCCGATCACCCCCCTGTACCCACTGTCACTCTGACACCAATAGCAGGTTTTTTTTTTTTTTTTGCATTGGTGTCAGTTTGTCAGTTATAAGTGTTAGGGCTGTTAGGGTAGCCCCCTTTTTAGGTCTAGGGTACCCCCCCTTAGGTCCAGGGTACCCCCTAACCCCCCCTAATAAAAGTTAACCCCTTGATTACCCCCCGTCACCAGTGTCGCTAAGCGATCGTTTTTCTGATCGCTGTATTAGTGACACAGGTGACGCTAGTTTAGGGAGGTAAGTATATAGGTTCGCTGTCAGTGTTTTATAGCGACAGGGACCCCCATATACTACCTGCTAAAGGTTTTAACCCCCTGATTGCCCCCTAGTTAACCCTTTCACCAGCGATCACCGTATAAGTGTTACGGGTGACGCTGGTTAGATAGTTTGTTTTTTGTAGTTTATTATAGTTTATTACAGTTTATTACAGTTTATTATAGTTTTAGGGCACCCGCCGTTTATTACCCTATAAAGGTTTAACCCCCTAATTGCCCGGCGGTGATAGAAGTTAAGTTTTTAGGATCAAATAAGGTCTGCGTCGCCCCAGGCAGCGTCAGGTTAGCGCCAGTACCGCTAAAACCCACGCACGCAGCATACACCTCCCTTAGTGCTATAGTATCTGAACGGATCGATATCTGATCCAATCAGATCTATACTCCCCAGCAGTTTAGGGTTCCCTGAAACGCAGTGTTAGCGGGATCAGCCCAGATACCTGCTAGCACCTGCGTTTTGCTCCTCGGCCCAGCCCAGCCCACCCAAGTGCAGTATCGATCGATTACTGACACTTACAAAACACTAAGCACACATAACTGCAGCGGTCGCAGAGTCAGGCCTGATCCCTGCGATCGCTAACAGTTTTTTGGTAGCGTTTTGATACAGTCGCTGACAGTCAGGAGCTTTTTTGCCTGTGAGTCTCACTAGTGTACCCCTAAATTTAGAGGCCAAAATGGCAAATCGAAGGTACACTAGTGAAGAGGCCTACAGGATTCTGAGCATGACAGATAGTGAAGAGGAAGTCACTCATCTGTCAAGTTCAGGCTCAGAATACGATCCTGTAGAGGACAGCGGCTCCATGACAGATAGCTCTGACGACGGAGTTGTGGTCCCTGCTAAGGTCAGGCGTACCAGACCCCGAACTTATGCTGTCCTTGAAGTGCATGAACCGCAGGGCTCTCGTAGGGAGCAGAGAGGTACTAGTGCCGCTACTCCTTCTGGTGAACTGGCAAGCACCAGCGGCCTAGTACACCCTGGTCGTACATCCAGCACTGCAGTATCACGTGGTGACGTGGCGAGTCCCATAAGTGCAGTTCAAGCTGGCGAGGTGGCAAGCACTAGTAGTGTCCCGCTGCCACCAAGAAGACGAACACAGGCCCGTCGTGCCCATAGTGCCCTTCCTGCTGCATTGGCCAATCCAAATTGGGTACCCACCACTTCTGCAGCACCCGTACTTCCCCCTTTCACTGGCCAACCCGGAATTCAGGTGGAAACAGTTGACTTTATGCCACTGGATTTTTATTCGCTGTTTTTCACCGAAGATCTCTTTAGATCTATTGTGGACCAAAGCAATTTGTATGCTGGTCAATACATCGCCACTATGCCCCAGTCCACCCTTGCCAGAGATTGGAGACCAATTACGGTCTCCGAATTTAAGATCTTTCTGGGCCTTTCCCTCCTCATGGGGTTGAATAAAAAGAGTGAGTTGCGGTCATATTGGTCCACTGACCCAATTTACCATTCACCCTTGTTCTCTGCTTCCATGGCCAGGGCACGATACGAGCAGATTTTGCGGTTCATGCACTTCAACGACAATGAACTCTGTCGTCCTCGTGGAGACCCTGAATACGATCGGCTCTACAAAATTCGGCCCCTCGTAAACCACTTCAACCAACGTTTTGCAGACTTGTTTACCCCCCATCAAGTTGTCTGCGTTGATGAGTCCCTGGTTAAATTTTCTGGCCGCTTGTCATTCAAACAGTACCTTCCCAGCAAGCGTGCCAGATACGGGGTCAAGATGTATAAGCTCTGTGACAGGGCCACAGGCTATACATGTAGATTTATGGTTTACGAGGGCAAAGATAGTCACGTAGAGCCGACAAACTGCCCTGACTACATAGGAAGCGCTGGCAAGATAGTGTGGGACTTGGTGTCACCCTTATTCGGAAAGGGGTACCACTTGTACGTGGACAATTATTATACGAGCGTGCCACTTTTTAGGCACCTTTTTGATCATCAGATTGGAGCATGTGGCACCGTGCGACCTAATCGCCGGGGCTTTCCCCAGCGGCTTGTAGATTCCCGTCTTAGGCTGGGGGAGAGAGCCTGCTTGAAGTATAATAATTTGCTCGCTATGAAGTGGAGGGATAAGAAGAATGTTTTCGTTCTCACCTCCCTTCATGCAGACACGATGGTCCAAATTCCTACGGCGACTGGTGTTGTGGAGAAACCCCTCTGTGTCCACGAATATAACCTTAATATGGGAGGGGTGGACCTCAACGACCAGTTGTTGGCGCCGTACCTAATTGCCCGTAAGGCCAGACGCTGGTACAAAAAAGTGTCTGTTTATTTATTTCAATTGGCTTTGCTGAATGCTTATGTGCTATACAGAGCTTCAGGACGGACTGGATCCTTCCTTAAATTCCAGGAAGAGATCGTCAGAGCCCTTCTGTTTCCAGACGGTGCTCCACCTCACCATCCCCAACCAAATGCAGTAAGCCGGCTGCATGAGAGGCATTTTCTTTATGCCCTCCCGAGTACCCCTACCCAACGAACCCCCCAAAAAAGATGTCGTGTCTGCAGCAAGCGCGGATTTAGGCGTGACACCCGATATTATTGTCCCCTCTGTCCTGGCAATCCTGGTCTTTGCATTGGTGAATGTTTTGAACGCTACCACACACTAGTGGAGTATTAGCGTAGGGTACAGCACTGCACAGACTAGGCACACTTCCACAGGGTCTCCCAAGATGCTGTCGCATTTTGAGACCCAAACCTGGTACCAGTTAAAAAAGTTAAAGTTACAAAAAAAAGTGTAAAAAAAAACAAAAAAAAGTAAAAAAAAGAAAAAAACACAAAAAAAATATAAAATAAAAAAACCAAAAATAGTTGTTGTTTTATTGTTCTCTCTCTATTCTCTCTCTATTGTTCTGCATTCTATACTGCAATGTTTTATTGTTATGTTTTTATCATGTTTGCTTTATAGGTATGCAATTTTTTTATACTTTGTTTTTTTTATTGTTAACCACCTTTGTGTTTTCAGGTACGCCATTCAGCTGCAGAGCGGATTTATTTATCTTGACAGCAACAGCGTTTGCTCCCACGATACATAAAGCCGCGACTCCAGCGCTGTCGGAGGTGATTTCACCACCACAGTTACATACTTCAGCAAATATGCCGAAGCGTGGGGGCAGCAGTGGGTGGAGGAGCGATTTGCTCCTGCCTTTTGCGGGAGGATGCCCCCATGCTTCGGCATATATATATTTTTAGGTAGGCACAGGTTGCGTTAAATGTTTTATTTTTTACTATGTTTTTTTTGTATTTTGCTTTGCAGGTATGGTAAGTAATACTGTTATACTGTAATGTTACTTTGTTTTTTTGTTAACCATCATTTGCTTAGCAGGTACGCCATTCAGCTGCAGAGCGGATTTATTTATCTTGACAGCAACAGCGTTTGCTCCCACGATACATAAAGCCGCGACTCCAGCGCTGTCGGAGGTGATTTCACCACCACAGTTACATACTTCAGCATATATGCCGAAGCGTGGGAGCAGTAGTGGGTGGAGGAGCGATTTGCTCCTGCCTTTTGCGGGAGGATGCCCCCATGCTTCGGCATATATAAATGGTGCATGTATGCCCATCATTAGAAGTGGGTGGATGAAGGGAGGTATTCTAATGGTGGGCATACCCACCGATCAATATCTTTTTTTCGTTCAGCCCACAGGCTGCATGAAAAAAAAGTTTACAATGTATGCCCAACAAGGACCAGCAACGTACAGGTATGTTGCTGGACTTTGAGTGGTTATACCAGAATGATGCCTGCAGGTTTAGGTATCATCTTGGTATCATTCTTTTCAGCCAGTGGTCGGCTTTCTTGTAAAAGCAATCCTAGCGGCTAATTAGCCTCTAGACTGCTTTTACAAGCAGTGGGAGGGAATGCCCCCCCCCCACACCGTCGTCCATGTTTTTCTCTGGCTCTCCTGTCCCAACAGGGAACTTGAGAATGCAGCCGGTGATTCAGCCAGCTGACCATAGAGCTGATCAGAGACCAGAATGGCTCCAAACATCTCTATGGCCTAAGAAACTGGAAGCTACAAGCATTTCATGACTTAGATTTCGCCGGATGTAAACAGCGCCATTGGGAAATTGGGAAAGCATTTTATCACACCGATCTTGGTGTGGTCAGATGCTTTGAGGGCAGAGGAGAGATCTAGGGTCTAATAGACCCCAATTTTTTCTAAAAAGAGTACCTGTCACTACCTATTGCTATCATGGGGGATATTTACATTCCCTGAGATAACAATAAAAATGATTAAAAAAAATAAAAATGAAAGGAACAGTTTAAAAATAAGATAAAAAAGCAAAAAAAATAATTAAAAAAAAAAAAAAAAAAAAGCACCCCTGCCCCCCCCCCCTGCTCTCGCACAAAGGCGAACGCAAGCGTCGGTCTGGCGTGAAATGTAAACAGCAATTGCACCATGCATGTGAGGTATCACCGCGAAGGTCAGATCGAGGGCAGTAATTTTAGCAGTAGACCTCCTCTGTAAATCTAAAGTGGTAACCTGTAAAGGCTTTTAAAGGCTTTTAAAAATGTATTTAGTTTGTCGCCACTGCACGTTTGTGCGCAATTTTAAAGCATGTCATGTTTGGTATCCATGTACTCGGCCTAAGATCATCTTTTTTATTTCATCAAACATTTTGACAAAATAGTGTGTTTTAGTGTATTAAAATTTAAAAAAGTGTGTTTTTTCCCCAAAAAATGCGTTTGAAAAATCGCTGCGCAAATACTGTGTGAAAAAAAAAAAATTAAACACCCACCATTTTAATCTGTAGGGCATTTGCTTTAAAAAAATATATAATGTTTGGGGGTTCAAAGTAATTTTTTTGCAAAAAAAAATAATTTTTTCATGTAAACAATAAGTGTCAGAAAGGGCTTTGTCTTCAAGTGGTTAGAAGAGTGGTCGATGTGTGACATAAGCTTCTAAATGTTGTGCATAAAATGCCAGGACAGTTCAAAACCCCCCCCAAATGACCCCATTTTGGAAAGTAGACACCCCAAGCTATTTGCTGAGAGGCATGTCGAGTCCATTGAATATTTTATATTGTGACACAAGTTGCGGGAAAAAGACAAATTTTTTTTTTTTTTTTTTTTTTTTTTTTTGCACAAAGTTGTCACTAAATGATATATTGCTCAAACATGCCATAGGAATATGTGAAATTACACCCCAAAATACATTCTGTTGCTTCTCCTGAGTACGGGGATACCACATGTGTGAGACTTTTTGGGAGCCTAGCCGCGTACGGGACCCAAAAAACCAAGCCCCGCCTTCAGGCTTTCTAAGGGCGTAAATTTTTGATTTCACTCTTCACTGCCTATCACAGTTTCGGAGGCCATGGAATGCCCAGATGGCACAACCCCCCCCCCCAAATGACCCCATTTTGGAAAATAGACACCCAAAGCTATTTGCTGAGAGGTATAGTGAGTATTTTGCAGACCTCACTTTTTTTCACAAAGTTTTGAAAATTGAAAAAAGAAAAAAAAAATACGTTTTTCTTGCCTTTCTTCATTTTCAAAAACAAATGAGAGCTGCAAAATACTCACCATGCCTCTCAGCAAATAGCTTGGGGTGTCTACTTTCCAAAATGGGGTCATTTGGGGGGGGTTTGTGCCATCTTGGCATTTTATGGCCTTCAAAAGTGTGATAGGTAGTGAGGAGTAAAATCAAAAATGTATGCCCTTAGAAATCCTGAAGGCGGTGCTTGGTTTTCGGGGGCCCCGTACGCGGCTAGGCTCCCAAAAAGTCCCACACATGTGGTATCCCCGTACTCAGGAGAAGCAGCAGAATATATTTTGGGGTGTAATTCCACATATGCCCATGGCATGTTTGAACAATATATCATTTAGTGACAACTTTGTGCAAAAAAAAAAAAAAAAATTGTCACTTTCCCGCAACTTGTGTCAAAATATAAAATATTCCATGGACTCAACAAGCCTCTCAGAAAATAGCTTGGGGTGTCTACTTTCCAAAATGGGGTCATTTGGGGGGGGTTTGTGCCATCTGGGCATTTTATGGCCTTCAAAAATGTGATAGGTAGTGGGGAGTGAAATTACAACTTTACACCCTTAGAAATCCTGAAGGCGGTGCTGGGATTTCGGGGCCCCGTACGCAGCTAGGCTCCCAAAAAGTCCCACACATGTGGTATCCCCGTACTCAGGAGAATCAGCAGAATGTATTTTGGGGTGCAATTCCACATATGCCCATGGCCTGTGTGAGCAATATATCATTTAGTGACAACTTTGTGCAAAAAAAAAAAAAATAAAAAAAAAATTGTCACTTTCCAGCAACTTGTGTCAAAATATAAAATATTCCATGGACTCAACATGCCTCTCAGCAAATAGCTTGGGGTGTCTACTTTCCAAAATGGGGTCATTTGGGGGGGTTTTGTGCCATCTTGGCATTTTATGGCCTTCAAAACTCTGATAGGTAGTGAGGAGTGAAATGAAAAATTTTTGCCCTTAGAAATCCTAAAGGCGGTGATTGGTTTTCGGGGCCCCGTACGCGGCTAGGCTCCCAAAAAGTCCCACACATGTGGTATCCCCGTACTCAGGAGAAGCAGCAGAATGTATTTTGGGGTGTAATTCCACATATGCCCATGGCATGTTTGAGCAATATATCATTTAGTGACAACTTTGTGCAAAAAAAAAAAAAATTGTCACATTCCCACAACTTGTGTCAAAAAATAAAATATTCCATGGACTCAACATACCTCTCAGCAAATAGCTTGGGGTGTCTACTTTCCAAAATGGGGTCATTTGGGGGTGTTTTGTGCCATCTTGGCATTTTATGGCCTTCAAAACTGTGATAGGTAGTGAGGAGTGTAATCAAAATCTATGCCCTTAGAAATCCTGAAGGCGGTGCTTGGTTTTCGGGGCCCCATACGCGGCTAGGCTCCCAAAAAGTCCCACACATGTGGTATCCCCGTACTCAGGAGAAGCAGCTGAATGTATTTTGGGGTGCAATTCCACATATGCCCATGGCCTGTGTGAGCAATATATCATTTAGTGACAACTTTTTGTAAATTTTTTTTTTTTTTTTTTTTTTTTTTTTTGTCATTATTCAATCACCTGGGACAAAAAAAATAAATATTCAGTGGGTTCAACATGCCTCTCAGCAATTTCCTTGGGGTGTCTACTTTCCAAAATGGGGTCATTTGGGGGGGTTTTGTACTGCCCTGCCATTTTAGCACCTCAAGAAATGACATAGGCAGTCATAAACTAAAAGCTGTGTAAATTCCAGAAAATGTACCCTAGTTTGTAGGCGCTATAACTTTTGCGCAAACCAATAAATATACGCTTATTGACTTTTTTTTTACCAAAGACATGTGGCCGAATACATTTTGGCCTAAATGTATGACTAAAATTGAGTTTATTGGATTTTTTTTTATAACAAAAAGTAGAAAATATCATTTTTTTTCAAAATTTTCGGTCTTTTTCCGTTTATAGCGCAAAAAATAAAAATGGCAGAGGTGATCAAATACCATCAAAAGAAAGCTCTATTTGTGGGAAGAAAAGGACGCAAATTTCGTTTGGGTACACCATTGCATGACCGCGCAATTAGCAGTTAAAGCGACGCAGTGCCAAATTGTAAAAAGTGCTCTGGTCAGGAAGGGGGTAAATCCTTCCGGGGCTGAAGTGGTTAATGACCAGAGCATTTTTTGCGATTCGGCACTGCGTCACTTTAATGCCGCGTACACACAATCGGATTTTCCGCCAGCAAAAGTCTGATGTAAGCTTTTGGTCGGAAATTCCGACCGTGTGTATGCTCCATCAGACTATTGCTGGCGGAGTTGCTGCCAGCAAAAGATTGAGAGTAGGTTCTCAATTTTTCGGTTGAAAAAAGTACCGATCTGAAATTCCGATCTGTACCAATTCCGACGCACAAAATTCCTATGCGTGCTCGCAAACAATTCGACACATGCTCTGAAGCATTGAACTTCATTTTCTCGGCTCGTCGTCGTGTTGTACGTCACTGCGTTCTTGACGGTCAAAAGTTCAGAGAGACTGTGTGTATGCAAACCAAGCTTGAGTGGAATTCCGTCGGAAAAACCAAGTTACTGACAATTGCGCGGTCGTGCAACGACGTACCCAAACAAAAGTGACGTCCTTTCTCCCCCCACAAATGGAGCTTTCTTTTGGTGGTATTTTATCACCCCTGCGGTTTTTAGTTTTTGCGCTATAAACAAAAAACATAAACAAGTTTTTAAAACAAATTTCTTCATCAGTTTAGGCCGATTATATATTCTTCTACATATTTTTGGTAAAAAAATCGCAATAAGCTTATATTGATTGGTTTGTGCAAAAATGATAGCGTCTACAAAATAGGCAATAGATTTATGGCATTTTGAATGTATGTGTATCTATATATCTATATATACATACATACATACATACATACATACATACTAAAAATTTTTTTTTTTACTAGTAATGGCGGTGATCTGCAAATTTTATTTAATTTTTTATCATGATTGCGACGGAAAGATTGGACCAGTGACATTTTATACATCGAACAGAGCTGTATGTCACTGCCAGGGAAGGGGTTTGCTGTGTGTTTTTTTTTTTTTTTTTTTTTTTTTTTTTAGTTTTTCTAACTGGGGAGATGAGCTTACTGGGACATGACAGCGATCACTGTTCCCGCCGCCATACACCAACAGCGATTTGCGCAGGAGAGCCATTGTGCCGCCGTCAAACTACGGCGGCTGGTCTTTAAAGTGGTGTTCCGTCTGAAATTTTACTTTTTAAATAAAAATATCCCTATAATACACAGGCTTAATGTATTCTAGTAAAGTTAGTCTGTAAACTAAGGTCTGTTTTGTTAGTTTATAGCAGTAGTTTGTTATTTTATAAAATTACAGCAGGCCGTGGCCATCTTAAGTGTGGGCATCTGAAGCCAGACTGTATTTCTTCCTGGATCTCATCCTTGCAGATATCGCACATGCTCAGTGCAGCACAAGCAGTGTAATAGGTTTCAGGTCAGGTTTCCATAGCAACGGCAGTTTCAGAGGAAGTTGCCGCCCCTTCCCAGAAGGCATTGCAAACAGGAAATGATGCGATGGGCCGTGGCCAGGGAGAAGGAAGTGAAAAATGAATACAGCAGATATATAGTAGGTGCTGAGAAAAAAAATAAAAAATATCCAATTTGTTTATAGTGCACAGTTTAGTGAGCAATGCTGAAGAGTTGTAAAAGTGGGTGGAACTCCACTTTAAGGGGTTAAGGCACTTAATGTATTGTAACTGTACTGTGTGCCCTCATGTTGTAAAGTAGTATTGATATTCCCATTGCATACTTTCCTGGATAAGGCTTTAGAAGAAGTGGGTGCTGCACAAATCATCACATGCCTGACAAAGGGGTCCTGCACAGCTGCAAAACATTGCACTGTCTTCTGTGATTTGATCATGCTTTAATAAGGATTTGAATGTAATTCTCAATCTATGGTGTGCTGGCGAACATGTGCATTTGATTCCTCATGTTGTTGTAAAGCGCTGCGCAAACTGTTGCCGCTATATAAATCCTGCACAATAAGAATAATGGTGCACTCCAGTGCCATTTTATTTTAAATGGCAACCCAGTGCAAATCTACAATCTCCTGTATTGCAATGTGCTGTGATGCAAGATAATGCCATACTGTGTGTTTTAATTTACAGCATCGGGAACGAGGGTGCAGTGCATTTTGTAAATCGATAGGTTGCTGTAAAGTAACACATGTTTATGCAACGCACAGGTGCAAATTGGTCCCTAAATCAGCGCTGAGGGATCTATGGAGGCAATGTCTGCAGACCTCTCCATTGCCGATTCCCACTCTGTAATCCAGTGATTTGGTACTTTCTCACTCCTTGACCTGGGTTAGTGATTCAAAAATGATTGAAACAAGGGGTAGTCAGGAAGCTAGAATTTTCAGAAGATCAGCAATGGCATCCTCTGTATTTTAATCTTAGTACAATTTTCCTTTTTGTAATCTGTATGCTTCATTCTGGTCACTCAAAAGAAACCAAATTTCCCTTTCCTGTTTTATAGATATTGCTCCTTCCTGAAGGTGGACTTTTCAGGCTTGCCATTAATGGGACTCCTGTCAATGACTTCCGCCCCCCGGTTTTTGATTTGAAATCTATTGAAGAACTCCAGATAGAAGGCAGTGCTGGACTTTTCGCTGTACAATGCTGACCAGTGGCACTTAGTGGGCCGTACTTCCCATACCATCTTAAACACTATGAAGAGTACAGCTTTGTTACTGCAATAATGTATTACTGATGTATTTTCATATTTTTTCTGCAATCAAAAATATCTGAAGAAAGCAGCTGAGAAAAATAACTTGAGTCTTATTCTTCTTCTATATTGCTGTAGGAGTCACAATCTAGGTACAACACTCCTCAGTGTATGACTCTCTCGAGCGTGCCCTCAATTCAGAGTGCAGTGCACATGCGCCAGTAATGTCACCAGCTGTTACACATGTGAATATCTCCTAAAAGGTGCATGGAAGCCAAGAATATGACTTACCTGTAGGTACAAGTTAAAAAGTGGAGTTTACTACCGCTTTATTAGTGGGCTTAGCATGAAACGCGAATAGAGCTAATGCCCTTTTACTACTTCTTCTTATTTATTTTCCCCAAAACACCAGTGCCATCTTTGTTCAGACAACAAACAAAAGTCAGGTCAAGGCTTGATGCTTATGCAATGGCCTTATAGACATTGATTTCCACCACTGACTCCCTGTAGACACACAACTTTTGGTGCCAAAAGCAATACCTCTGTGCCAATATTCTGCCTTTTACACATAGCATTTTCCTGTTTTACTGGCCTAAAGTTGGATTAGAATATTGTGACCGTTTTGTAAGTAAACTGGTATATGATGACTCTGTTTCTAGTTGTCTTAGTAAAATCTGCGTCCACTACCTGTATACTGAATATCCGGCACTTTGGTGCCTTCTGGCACAGGCTTATCTGCGCTAATGATAAATATGGCTGCTTGTTCTGAGCTGTGGATAGATATTGTCTATCAGAGATCAACCCTCTGCTGCTGCTAAATTGACAATATTACAACCCTAGTGATCACAGATAGAGGAGATGGAAGGATTGCTTTCTCTCCACTTGTCTATACATGGTTAGTTGTTTTTTCTTTTCATTCAGCTTGTTGACTTGGGTGAATTCCTCCATTTGGATGATTTTTTTTTTTTTCCCCCACCACCCCACCTGGCATTGTCGGAATACACTGATCAGTGGCTGAGGCCGGGCTCACACAGGTAGGACATAACTGTTTTACGACTGTCATCCTACTTTGCCCTGCAACATCGGTCCTACTTCCATCCGACTTGTATGAACAAGATAAGATTTTGCTCCGACTTTGAGATAGTCTGACTTGTCCTTTTGACCAATCAAAACAATCCCAGTGTGACATAAATTCCTTTTCCTGGTGCTGTAATCACCATGTCAGATGGTTAGGACAAGGATCCAACTTCAATAGGCTGAAGTAGGACCAAAGTTGGACCAAAGTAGTGCAGGAATCTTTTTCACAGTCGGACCGGTTAAGACGGCTCTTATAGGGCATCATTGATTTACGCACATCATACTACATGTCGTACCAGTGTGAACCCAGCCTGAAGCTAAAATTTTTGAACATGTCCCTTCCACAGAAGTTGATTACATGATTAACTTCTGTTGAGCAGAGGAAGCCCACACATCAATCCCAAGTTGGCCATTTCCTGCTAGACTGGCCGAATTTTGACCATTGTATGCCCAGCTGTACCAAGTACAGTGCTCAAGGCAAGGACTGCCTTTTAATTTGTGTTAACACAGTAGCTTTAAAATCCATAGCAAAACTGCAGGCCCCAATTGCTGATTCATATCGCCTGTATGTTTACAGAAAAAAATGTACCTTTTTTATTGGGGATTTAGTCCGTGGTTACGTGGCTGCTCTCCTCCTCCTTCCCCATAGTGGTGGGCGTGCTTGTAAAGTCATTGGGCGCCATTGTGCGCCCAATTGTACATACTCATGCATTCTCATGGGTCGATCCACCCCTCCACAGGCTGCACCTGCAACACAGCAGGGGGAGGTGGGGTGTGGCAGCATCCTGCATCTCCTAACAGTGATTCCAGGGACGCAAACTACAACAGGCGGCATGCATCTGCTTCTGTGCTTGGCATGGTCAGTTTGTAAAAGGGTCCCAGGGAACTGGCAGGATCACCAGGTATTTACCCAGGACAGATCAAATAAATATTAAGAACTTAATAACGAAATCATCATTGTTGGGGTAATAGACAGTACACTTTAATGACGGAATCATGTGTGCACTTTGGGCTGAAGATCAAATTTTGGGCCAGTGCCTGCTAGAAGGCTGCTTGATGCTAGACCAAGGGCCCCTAGTGGCGTACCCAAATAATTTGCCCCAAGTACTTGGGTCTGGTAACACCTGTGACAGGTGAGTTTGGTAGAAACTTGAAAACCAGCCTAAAATGCCTAGTGAACAAATGAAGGAGTTATATTTCAGAAGGGTCTCTTTTTACCAAAAACTTCTACCTGCTGGCATTTTTTTCAAGTTCAAATTCAGGATGACAATTTCTAATATGGCGCTCCATTGGTGAGATGCTTGTGCTTTAGTTTCTGGGTATGCACACCTGCTATAACCAATATAAAGGCTTCACAAACATAAAGAATTCAACAAGAGGTGCTTGAAAACAAAGTTAGGCAGAATCACCAAAACCTCAGGTGGACATAACAGATCTGGGAATTGCGGCAGGGAGAATTTGTTTTTCAGTAATCAAGACATGTAAGAAACCAAGGGCTGAATTGCTCCACCAAGTTTTGCCCTTAACTAGAGTACCACTTTTGAATGGCCTAACCCTTTTTAAAAGCCTAACTCCAGGAATACTATGACTTTATTAGTTCATTTGGGCCAGGTTTGTAGGAACAAACTATTTATCCTGTATTATTATAATAATAATTTAAAGCAGTTCTTCAAAAAATAATAGAACACTTACCTGTCAAGAATCCAGTGCTGGCCTCACCCGAGCCGGCCCTTCAGCCGTGTTTGCGTCCAAGCGTCGGCATGTTTACTTTGGGAAGCCAATTGTGACTGCTTGTGGCTTCCCACTGCGCTTTGTGAATGGCCCTGCAGCTTTCTGGGACCTGTGGTATGTTCCAAAAGGCTGCAGGGGAAAGAGCCAAATGTCTGCTTGGATAGGGGCAGCGATCTGACCAGACGTGGGAACGCGTACCTGTGACAAAAACAGAGGATGGGGGTAGGCGGCAGACTAGCAGAACTTCCCCTTTTGGGTCAAGTTCCACTTTAACCACTTGCCTACCAGGCACTTACACCCTCTTCCTGCCCAAGCCATTTTTCAGCCTTCAGCGCTGTCGCACTTTGAATGACAATTGCGTGGTCCTGCTACACTGTACCCAAACAATTTTTTTTTTATCATTTTCTTCACACAAATAGAGCTTTCTTTTGGTGGTATTTAACTGCTTCCGGACCAGCCGCCACGGTTATACGGCTCTTTACAGAGATCGTGGTCGCGCCATGTCCTAGCAACACGGCGCGGCAGCGATCTGCGTGCCCCTGTTCTGGGACGACGTCATATGGCGGTGTCCCAGAACGAGAGCCGCCCCGCCGTCATTTGACCATGGGCGGGCAGCAACCAGTTAAAGTCCTAGTAGTCCCGGAGTTGGGCTTTAAAACTTTATTTTTTTTTTTGCCCTTCATATGCAAACATTTCTTACATTTTATTGCATTTGTTTGGTTTTTGTAGCGATGTTTAAAAAAAAAAAACTGAAAATAAAAAAGGCCTTTTGTTTAACGCATACATCATTTTGTCAGTTTTTTTTTTTTTTTTATCAGAAATATAAATTTTGTCCTGATTGCATAAAAGTATAGTAACTAACTATATTTTTTTTTTTTCAATGCATCACTGGTCACAGGTTTTTTTTTTTTTTTTTTTTAACCACTTAAGGACCAGAATGATTTTCCCCCTTTGTAGCCTCCCTGGTGCTATGATTATTTCAGATTTTTGCATCTCAAAGCGGTACAATTAATTTGCATAGAAATTTGGCGTTTTATATTGTAGGCCTGTAGTTCTTAGCAATAACACACTTAAATCTGTCCGAACAAGAGTCTAGTAGATATCCTGGGTATGATACAGTTTCAAACACAAAATCATAAATTATAATTTAATAAAAATGTAAAAAAGAATAATATAATAATAAAATGAATTTCCCCACGATTCACTATCGCTCAATTCTGCAAGTGTTCTAATTTTACTATCGCTGTTTTCTAGCTGGTCTAAAACCACTTTTGACGTAAAGGGACACTTTGGTTGCTGTGGACAATCTCCAGTTTCCAGGCAGAAAGAACAGTATATATCATATAAAACTGTATGCAGGGTATTGTACAAAGCACTAAAGACAAAAGGGATGTGAAATAATTTTATACAGTAATGTAATCTGTAAGATTACGCTGTACTGTATGTATTATGATTTTTAAATTTGCCACCGGGCTCCACCCTGTGCATTGTGACGCTCGCAGGGAACGGAGCCCGGCACACAGAGGCATCGGGCAGAGGACGGAGCACATGGACACAGCGTGGGGACATCGCAGGATCCTGGGGACAAGGTAAGTATGCCGCACCGGGATCCTGCAATGCAATCCCAAGTGTGGCTCGGGGTTACTGCTAATGGTACTGAAATTTTAACCCCGAGCCACACTTGGGAAAACCACCAGGGAGGTCAATGACCGGGCCATTTTTTGCGAAACGGCACTGCGTTGCTTTAACTAACAATTGCGCTGTCGTGAAAGGCTGTACCCAAACAAAATTTGTCTTCTTTTTTTTTTTTTTTTTTTTTTTCTTTCCCACAAACAGAGCTTTCTTTTGGTGGTATTAGATCACCTCTGCAGGGTTTTTTTTGCCCTATAAACAAAGACCGACAATATTTTTTACTTTTTGCTTTAATAAATATTCAAAAAAAAAAAGTTTTATAGCATCTACAAAAGAGGATAGATTCATGGCATTTTTATAATGTGTGTGTGTGTGTGTGTGTGTGTGTATTTTTTTTTACTAGTAATGGCGGTGATCAGTGATTTTTAGCGAGATTGCGGCGGACAAATCGGACACTTTTGACACTTTTTTTGGGATCGGTGCTTAAAATAGCCACTGATTACTGTATAAATGTCACTGGCAGGGAAGGGGTTAACACTAGGGGGCGATCAAAGGGTTAAATGTTCCCTAGGGAGGTGTTCCTAACTGAAGGGGCAGTGCAGTGACTGGAGGAAGAGACAGATCGCTGTTCCTAATGACTAGGAACAGCAGATCTGTCTATCCTCCCCTGACAGAACAGGGATCTGTCTGTCTACATTGACAGATTCCCCCCCCCCCCAAATTCTGTCTCTCTCAGGAGAGATCACAGGTGGGCAGTGGGCATCACGGCAGCCGGCCACGTGCATCAACTCCGGTTTTCTTAAAGTGGGAAATGTGCAACGGATTCGCCCAGGAGAGCTAACCTGTCGCAGTCCAACTGCGACAGCTGGTCTTTAAGTGGTTAAAAGATGTGGAAAATTGAATCATTATGGGAAAAAAAATACCTCCAAAATGTAGGACTGCTATGCCACTACAAAAAAAACCCAATCTATGTATTGCTCTGGTTGTGACAAAATTTGTCCTTTTTTTTTTTTTTTTTTTCTTCTTAGGGCTAGTTTTACACTTGCCTCAAAACCTTGCCTCAGGCATGCTTTGTTAAAGCTCTCTGAACGCCAGTCAAAGCCCCTGTCACTAAATAAAATGGTTAGCTTACAGTTCTGTTTCACCTTGCTTTTGCTTGGTGCTTTTGATGAGGCTTCGATGAGCCTTCGGTGGGGCTTCATGTAAGCTATAGACTTCAAGGTGTAAACAGGGACTGTAGGCTAACTATTTTATTTAGTGACGGGCTTTGACTGGCGTTCAGAGAACTTTAACAAAGCATGTCGGAAGCCTTGTGTCGAAGCAAGTGTTAACTAGCCGTTAAAGTGATTGTAAGGGTTCGTTGGGTTTTTTTTAAATAACAAACATGTCATACTTGCCTCCACTGTGCAGCTCGTTTTGCACAAACCTCCGCTTCTGGGGTCCCTCGGTGGCTCTCCCTGCTCCTCCCCACATCAGATAACCCCCTAGGAGAAGTGCTCTCCCGGGGGGGGGGTTAACTTGCGGGTGCACTCCCGTGTCCAGCATTTGGCGTCTGTAGCCGCCGAATGTATGACTGGACCCAGCGTCATTGGATTTGACAGCAGGGGGCGCAAATGGTTGCACTGCTATTAATCTATCCGATCAAGAGCTGAGACCCTCTGCAGAGAGACAGCGCCCCCCCCCGGTCAAGTTCCAGGGCTCAGGTACCCCTTTTAATGTTTGTTGAAGCAAGTGTAAGACCCCTTTCACACTGGGGCGTTTTTCAGGCACTTTAGCGTTAAAAAAAGCACCTGAAAGAAGCCTCATCTGAAATCCCAATGTGAAAGCCCGAGTGCTTTCACACTGAGGCGCTGCGCTGGCAGGACGTCAAAGTCCTGCAAGCAGCTTCTTTACAGCGCTTTAGGAGTGGTGAATACACCGCTCCTAAAGCCCCCCTTCCCATTGAACTCAATGGGAAGTGCCTTGGCAGCTGCGCTTTGTGGACGCTTTTAAAAGCGCCCCGCTAGTGCTTGAAAATGCTGGTAAAGCGCCGCTAGTTTAAGCGGGGCTTTACCAGTGGTTTTTTGGGCAATGGCAGTGTGAAAGGGCTCTTAAAGCACTCAGGCTTTCATATTTTGGGATTGCAGATGAGGCTTCTTTCAGGTGCTTTTTTAACGCTAAAGTGCCTGAAAAAACGCCGCAGTGTGAAAGGGGTCTAAATGAGCCCTAACTGTGGGTTCGCACTTGTGCGAACTGGATGTGGATTTCTCCGCATCCAATTTGCATGACAGAAGAATGTGACAGGGGCTTAATAAAGCCGGTTCACACACCTCTGGGGTGGCCGCGGAGCACAGTGTGTCTTTTGGCTCAGTTTCAGGTCCGAATTCAGGCAAATATTTGGACCTGACGTGGTGAACGGGTACACACTGGACCCCCTGCTGTGCCCCTCACATAGTGTGAACCCAGCCCTAATCAATGGTTCTATAGCTAAGTAGCCCATAAGGGGTTGGCTGTGAAAGCTGAGGGGGTTAATGACACTCTCTTACATTTTCAGCCTCTCACTGCTCCAATTTAATGGGGGAATGTCACAAATTTCACACATGTGTCCAGCATGTTTACATGGTAATTACACCGTGAAATACACCAGCTTGCTGCGTGCTGATTATTTCAGAGCTCCTGTGAGGAAAAGCAGCTTCACCATCTGGCTGTGTGATGATTATCAGCATCCATTCACAGCTTTCACAAGGCTCTGACCTAAGATGTGACGTGCATTGTACAAACTGGAAAATGCAAGCAGGCCAAACTTTAGATTTTTCGCAATTACTTTATAAAGATTGCTGGACGGGGAGGAAGGTTTTACTTTATTGTACAGGAGGAGGATATTTAGAAACATAACAGACTACCACCAGAGGAAGCCTGGAAAAGACAAGAGGACACACAGAGGGAGGGTCCTGATTGGAAGCTGTGGGGTCACATGACTGGCAGCATCACTCACAACCAGGAAGTGGAGGAGAAGGGTAAACACAAAGGAGAGGGTCTCTTGGGAGCTGTATGATAAGAAAGACGGTGATCATAGAGAAGGTACTGTACACTTTGGAGGGGATGGACTGTCCTATGTGTCATACTGCAAGCTGACATGTAAGGGGAGGAAGACTGACTGGGATGATTTAGACTGGTCACCATGGCAGCACTTCTATATAGTGATGTAAGAGGATATAGGACTGACGAGGTGCAGGCATAGCTCCATCCAGGAATACAGGTGAGCTATAAACAGGTGATGATCATCAGTATCTGGGTGGGCTTGTGCTCAACCTATGGCCCTCCAGCTTTGGCGTCATGCGTGTAACTGTCAGCTTTGCAATGCCTCATGAGACTTGTAGTTCCACAGCATTGGAAGGCCACAGGTTGAGCACCCATGACTTAGGTCCTTTTACCTGGATACTTTCAGTCAGCAAAACCAGGTAGTCTGTGGCGCTTTTTTTAACTTGCCAAAAGCGCCAGACCGCCCCGTCACATTGTTGGGGCTGCTAAGAGGTGAATGGGGCCACACTGCAACCGTGTGCCATAGTGTACATCCATACGGGCCCGATGCACAGATCAGAACACAGAACTGCATCAGACCCACATTAATGTACACTCTGGGATGCGATTGAAGCTTTGCACAGATCGGTGCAATCGCTGATTTGAACAGGTTGGCTGCACAGAAAACATCTGGCCACATGTAATTTTTTCCGTTTGCTCCACATTTGCTTACATTTTATAGGTAAAGTTGATCCAGTGAATATCCCCCTCTCGGGGGATCAGGAAGGAATTTTTTTCCCCTACTGTAGCAAATTGGATCCTGCTTTACTGGGGTTTTTCGCCTTCCTTTGGATCAACTGTGGGTATGATTTTTCTTTTTATTGGTTGAACTAGATGGACTTTAGTCTTTTTTCGACCTACCTATGTAACATTGTGGCGCAACACCTGCACCAAATTCAAAATAAAATGCCAGCAGTTTGTAAACAGATTTTGCAAAAGTGTCTTGCATGCTTTCTAAAAGTGATGCAGTATGCACCAAATTTAAGTACAAGTTTTAGACCGGTATGTGAATTTGGCACAGGCTGAGCTACAGAACCCATGCTCAGGACACTTTCACAAAACCTGTTCAGGTTTCCTGTCACTTTAGGCTCCATGTACACTAGTAGCTCCTAAACTTGAGTTTAGAAGCTTTTGGCATTTTTATGTACACATAGGCTTTTAGGATTGTTTAGGAGCTGCTAAGGTTAGGGGAGGTTCAACCACCCCTAACTTCCCTCTCCTGAACTTGGAAAAATCACGCTCAGGATAGGAAAGTTTTGACCGCCGGCCCCCCCTCAGCCACGGTCAAAGTAGTTCAAGTGTACATGAAGCCTTAGATAGTTTGTTTCCTTCACTAAGCGCTGCAGTGTCTCTAATGCCGTGTACACACGGGCGGACTTTTCGGTATCAAAGGTCCGACGGTCTTTTCGACGGACTTCCGATGGACTTTCGAACGAACGGAGTTGGCTACACACGATCACACCAAAGTCCGACGAATTCGTACGTGATGACGTACGACCGAACTAAACTAAGGAAGTTCATAGCCAGTAGCCAATAGCTGCCCTAGCATCGGTTTTCGTCCGTCGGACTAGCATACAGACGAGCGGATTTCTCGATAGGAACTGGGTCCGGTGGAAAGATTTGAAACATGTTCCAAATCTAAAGTCCGTCTGATTTTCCACCGAAAAAGTGCGCTGCAGGTCCGATGAAGCCCACACACAGTCAGATTGTCCAACGGATTCGTTCCGTCGGACCAGTCTGGTCGAAAAGTCCGCTCGTGTGTACACGGCATAAGCACTGTATGAATTATTTGTAGCGTCGGCTATATTCAGTATACAGTGCTGGGTTCTGGCTGTGAGGCAGAGACTTCCCCTCTCACACTTGGAACAAAACAAGAATAGGTCTGAGCGACACTCAGCCATTCATAGGCAGCTTTGTATTCTGTGAAATGATTGGCTGAGGCGGAGAGGCAGGCTAATATCACGCTCTGTGACTTGTCCAATCATTAACAGAATACAAAGCTGCCTATGAACGGCTGAGTGTCGCTCAGACTGACTCTATATTGTTCCGGGTGTAATACGGGAAGTCTGTCTCACAGCCAGAGCCCAGCACTGTGTACTGTATGTAGCTGAAGCTACATACGCTACTTAGAGACACTGCAGCATTTACTGGAGGCAATAGTTTGTTTGACCAGCTTGATCCAAACAAACTATTTAAAGTGCCAGGAAACGTGGAGATTGGCTTTATGAATTCAAGGGATTGTATTCTGACATCGGCAACTGCTGATCAAGGAACATTTCACATGTCCCTCATTTATTTGACTTCTGCCAAGCAGGGACATCTACACACATCGAAATTCTGCCGCGTGACCACATTTCGATCAGTGTATGGCTAGCTTAACCACTTCCCTACCCATCCATAGACATATGATGTCCGCAGATGGGATCTCCCATCCTGGGCGGGCATCATATGACATTCTTGGCTTCCCGGCACTTCCCTACCCGCCGCGTCACAGAGGAACCGATGCGCCTCCACGTCAGCTGCGATGACCACCGGGCACTCGCGATCACTCGTTACAGAGCAGGACCATGGATCTGTGTTCATTCGGGTACAGTGTTGCATGACTGCGCAATTGTCATTTAAAATGTTACAGCGCTGAAAACTGAAAATTGGCTTGGGCAGGAAGGGGGTGAAAATGCCCTGTATTGAAGTGGTTAACCAATTCACAACTGCGCTATAGCCAAAAAATGGCTACAGTGAGGCCGTCCATGGATGTCCTACCAGAGCCATGCCAACGCACCCCCCTTCGGACACAGCTGATCACAGATCGCGGTAAAGGCCCTTTACTGTGTGATCAGCTTTGTCCAATCACAGCTGATCACATGTAAACAAACTGGCCGGTTACCAGTATACCTTTTCTCACACGCTGTCAAAGCGTGAGGGCAGATGGTAACCGGCAAGTGTGACGGGACGTTTTACACCGATAATTCGGGCACTGATCACCCGAGCCCTCATTATCAGTGCCAACTATCAATGTAGCCTCATCAGTGAAGGGAAAAAAAATATTTATTTGAAAAATTTTATAACAAACCTAAGAAAAATGTTTTTGTTTTGTTTTTCAAAATTGTTTTGTTTTTCAAAATTGTTTTGTTTAGCAAAAAATAAAACCCCCAGTGGTGATTAAATAGAACCAAAAGAAAGCTGAAAAAAAAAATGATAAAAAATTCATATGGGTACAGTGTTGCTTGACTGCGCAAATGCCATTCAAAGTGTGACAGCGCTGAAAATTGGCCTGGGCAGGAAGGGGGTGAAAGTGCCCGGTATTAAAGCGGTTAAGGAGTAACTCCACTTTTGTCGAGGGGGAAAAAAAAAAAAAAAATCTTCTCTGGGTGATCTATGTACATTGCAGGGATTTTGATAAACCGTGTTGCAGATTTCTGTCTTTTCTGCACTTAGGGATATTTCACCCCCGGAATGCAGTGTGGGAAAGGCCCATTTCATGCATATTTCTGCGCTATGGTGCGGTTCACACTGGAATGCCGTGTGAGAAAAGGTGTGTTCCATGCATTTGTGGCCACCAAACTGACTCAATCTGAAAAAGAAGTGCTTGAAATGAATGGGCTGTCAAAACCAGAACACATAGGGACAGGTAATCCCCCAATTCCTTCATCCAGTTTACAGGAATCTGCACTGCTGGAAAATTATACCAGAATACCCCAACAGTGACTGCATTTGGTTGGCTGCAGTCAGTTTGGCCCAGAAATTTCCTTCCGACTCCTTCAGTTTTTCAAAATTAAGTTTGTCAAACTGAGTGGTGCCAACAGGGTCACCCACTGCTTGAATTTCATTTGGTGAAATCTGAGCCTTGTACAGCAAGCTTAAAGGCCTGTCTCATTTGATACAGATTGAATGGATTGTTTAGGTTTGTCCTCTTTTGATCATATTGTGTAGTGATTTACTGTCCGAGAGAAAAATTTAAATGGAAGATCAAGAAGATTGTTCAATGCACCATACACTTCAGGATCCTATTATGATGTCACTGCCCTGCCTCTCCACGATGTCCAATCGGAGATCACTTTGCATTTATTGAGAAAAGTGCAAGACATTTTTGCATTCCAGGATCTGGAAGACGGCAAGGATCAGTGTAGTGACAATGGCTACAGAGATTGGCTAGGTATGGAATATGTACTCTAAAGGCCCGTACACACGATCTGAATTTTTGACAACAAACATGCAAATTAGCTGTTTTGGAGCAACATCTGACCGTGCGTACACTCCATCGGACAAACTTTTTCTGTTTCCATCGGACTTTTGTTGGCTGTGCGAACGCACAAACTTTCCGGCAACAAAAGTCCGATGGAGCAAAGTCTGATCGTGTGTACACAAAAGCTTCAGACTTTTGTACAAACTACAGTACGCAGCCGCGAGAATGTTCTCGGCGACAGGGTACTGTACATCTCGCGCTGGCTGCAATAGGAAAAACACATTTTCCTACTGCGGCGAGCGCGAGAGGGAATTCCCCTTTGGGGGAATACCAGGCCCTTCGGTCTGGTATGGAGTTTAAGGGGAACCCGCTACGCCGAAAAACGGCGTGGGGGTCCCCCCCCAAAAAAATACCAGACCCTTGTCCGAGCACGAAGCCCGGCCAGTCAGGAAAGGGGGTGGGGATGAGCGAGCGCCCTCAGCCGTACCAGGCCGCATGCCCTCAACATGGGGGGTGGGTGCTTTGGGGGAGGGGGGCGCCCTGTGGCCCCCCCACCCCAAAGCACCTTGTCCCCATGTTGATGAGGACAAGAGCCTCTTCCCAACAACCCTGGCCGTTGGTTGTCAGGGTCTGTGGCCCAGGGGCTTATCGGAATCTGGGAGCCCCCTTTAATAAGGTGGCCCCCAGATCCCAGCCCTCCACCCTTTGTGAATGAGTATGGGGTATATTGTACCCCTACCCATTCACCTAGGAAAAAAGTGTCAATAAAAAAAATACAGTACACAGGTTTTTAAAGTAACTTTTATTAGGCAGCTCCGGGGGTCTTCTTCCGACTTCGGGGGCCTCTCCGGCGTCTTCTCCCTGTGTCCGGATCTTCTGCTGGCTCCTCCGCTATCTTCTGCCGCTCTTTTGCTAGCGGTGGCCTCTGGACTGTGACCTCATAGGGGGCAGTGTCACCGCCTATATAAGTCCATTGCGGAGCGCTCAGAGAGCATTCCAGCTGGAGAGAGCGTAATGTCAACATCGGAAGAAGAGGGAAGAAGACGATCCAGAAGTCCGGGCCACCGCTAGCAAAAGAGCGGCTGAATATCCGGACACCGGGAGAACACGCTGGAGAGACCCCCAGATTTGGAGGAAGAACCCCGGAGCTGCCTAATAAATTACTTTAAAAACCTGTGTACTGTGTTTTTTTTATTGACACTTTTTTCCCTAGGTGAATGGGTAGGGGTATGATGTACCCCATACTCATTCACAAAGGGTGGGGGGCCGGGATCTGGGGGCCACCTTTATTAAAGGGGGCTCCCAGATTCCGATAAGCCCCTCGCCCGCAGACTCCGACAACCAACGGCCAGGGTTGTCGGGAAGAGGCTCTTGTCCTCATCAACATGGGGACAAGGTGCTTTGGAGTGGGAGGCCGCAGGGCGCCCCCCTCCCCCAAAGCACCCACCCCCCATGTTGAGGGCATGCGGCCTGGTACGGCTCGGGGGGCGCTCGCTCATCTCGCCCCCTTTCCTGACTGCCCGGGCTGCGTGCTCGGATAAAGGTCTGGTATGGATTGTGGGGGAACACCCACGCTGTTTTTCGGCGTAGGGGGTTCCCCTTAAAATCCATACCAGATCTAAGGGCCTGGTATGCCCCTGGAGGGGAACCCATGCCGATTTTTTTTATTTAAAATTTGACGTGGAGTTCCCCCTCAAGATTCATACCAAACACAGTGCCTGGCATTGGCGGGGAACCAAGTCAGATCCCCACACCAGTGTGAACCCGGCTTGCAAGGTGTCAATCTCGCCGATAAAAGTGGCGAGATTGACATAATATCAGACAACAATACAGAAGTTGACCAAAGGGTGGTGGTAAAGAGCTGAAAAAACACGTGATTTGGTGAAAGTTGGCTGGAAAAGAACTGCCGTCTGTATGCAATACAAACTTATGGCCAAACGCCCTTTGTACAAAAATCCAAGGGAAAGTTTGTACAAAATCCTATCGTGTGTATGGGGCTTAACATTGGTCCAAGGTGAAAAAAAAAAACAACCTAGAATTTTTCTTTAATCTATGCATTAAAACTTGTGCGAGGAATCAGTGGACCATAATAAAGAGAATCTGTAAACTTTTTTTTTAATGGAGCCCCAACAGAAAGATTTTGGAGAGAGCACCTACACTATATTGCCAAAAGTACTGGGACGCCTGCCTTTACACAGACATGAACTTTAATGGCATCACAGCCTTAGTCCATAGGGTTCAATATGAAGTTGGCTCACCCTTTGCAGCTTCAACAGCTTCAACTCTTCAGGGAAGGCTGTCTAGGTTTAGGAGTGTGTCTATGGGAAAGTTTGACCATTCTTCCAGAAGTGCATTTGTGAGGTCAGGCACTGATGTTGGGTGAGATGGCCTGGCTCGTAGTCTCCCCTCTAATTCATCTCAAAGGTGTTCTATTGGGTTAAGGTCAGGACTCTGTGCAGGCCAGTCAAGTTCTTCCACCCCATGCTCACTCATCCATGTCTTTATGGACCTTGCTTTGTGCACTGGTCCAAATCATTTGGTGGAGGGTGGGTTATGGTGTGGGGTTGTATTTCAGGGGTTGGGCTTGGCCCCTTTGTTCCAGTGAAGGGAACTTTTTTGAATCAGCATACCAAGACATTTTAGATAATTTCATGCTACCAAGTCCCAACAGTTTGGGGATGACCCTTTCCTGTCCCAACATGACTGCACACCAGTGCACAAAGCAAGGTTCATAACAACATGAATGAGAGTTTGGGGTGGAGGAACTTGACTGGCCTGCACAAAGTCCTGATCTCAACCCAATAGAACACCTTTGGGATGAATTAGAGCGGAGACTGTGAGCCAGGCCTTCTCGTCCAACATCAGTGTCTGACCTCACAAATGCGCTTCAAAACCTTGTGGACAGCCTTCCCAGAAGAGTTGAAGCCCAATACTTTTGACAATATAGTGTATATAGTTAGAGTAAATATAATGGGTCAGGGAGAAAATAATCCTACCCTATTAATAATAAAGAGAATAAGGGTAAAGAGAGAAAGTAAATAAGGGAGACCAAAAATTGCTAAATTAAATATGCAGTTGAATATTTTTTATTCAAAGTGACTGCATTCTTTATTCAGGGACTGAATAATTCCCAAGTTGGTTCTTAAAAACGCTGGAAAAAATGTATATGAAAAAAAATATGGATAGATAGATTCTTAAAGTGCATTTACAGGTAAAATATAAAATAGCCAGCAGTTGAGCATTGTCCGCAGAATTCAAAAGCGGGACGATTGCTGCACCAGCATTGCTTGTTTTGGTACTGCGATTTGTTTGGTTAGATCCTGCTAGGTGAAACAAAAAAAACTACCAAGGTGTACTCCGCTTCACTTTATGTAAGGGCCTTGGGTATTCCACTCTCACTCGTTCATCTTTCCCTCCTGCTCTGCAGCTGGCTCGTGAGTCCATTCTGTTGGTGTGGTCTCACTTATACATGTTTATATACTGTATATCTGTATGTACTGTTGGTTATCGCTGTTTGTCTGGCATCTTGCTTTATTAACCCCAGTTGTGTGAATCGTGATCAGTCTGTCTCTCCCTGATTCTCCATCTGTTTCTTCCTGCAGCATTTGTTAAGCTAATGTGGAAGTATACCCTATCCCTTTAGATGAGTAGGGAGGTTTGGCATAGGGGCATAACCCCTAGACTGGGAGTCGATTTATGTTGGTGGCTCAGAGCCATCCTGAGTCCTTGATCTCCTCATCCTACCAATGATGGTTTTTTGGCCAGAGGGATCTAAGAGTTGTGTCCTGGGACCACTCTTTCATCTCTTTATTGGATTTGCAAACTTTTACGTTTCTCCTTACTGGGATCATGGCCAAGAGGGCATCTGCCCCATACTGGATATGGGCTATAGTGGTGGCTTCCATTGACCATCAAGATGAAATCTCATGTCTTGCAAATTACAAAAAGGCAGATCTGCTTTTGACCCAGGCAGGAATTTTTGTTCAGCCTGCCTGCCATGTTCATCCAAAATGTGGAAATTGTTGCAGGTGGACCTTTCCTGTAGTCAATATCTGGTATCTAGAGAAACCTGCAGGTTCAACCACAAACTGCTGGATAGTCTCCAACCACAGGAATCCCTTAGCCTTTGCGGTGGATGCTCTGGTACCTCTGTAGCATCAGAAAACAGATTTTTTTGGAAGTCTACCTACACTTTTGGATGAGTATTTCACTTGGTGTAAGATGGTGATTCCCTTTTGGGCTGTACTCTGTGGGACGAATCCTGTCTTCCCCAGTCTGATCTGATCAGTGTCTGGCCCTGAGGACCATCATAGGTGTATTCTTGTGCAAAACCTTTGAAGTGGACAGAAAATCCAATCAAAATATTATTCAATCCAAAAATGTCCTTTGTCCTGTGCAAACAATTCATGTATGCCAGTGTCCCACAATGGATTGATCGATCCTGACGGCGCAGTGCTCAGACATTCATTGTTGTGACCCCTGATGACATTCCAAATAACGAAACAATCGTAGGGACGATGCACACACGCTGCTGCACAGATGCTTTTTTAAATTTATGACTGTTTGAAGGATAGCACTGGCTATAGTGGAGAGATTTACATCCAGCAGCATTTTTTTTATATGTAACTGCACTGATTTTAAAATAAAACCGTTGAGACCATATTACACTGAGGAGTCTCCCTGTTTTTTTTTTTTACCCATTTTAACTTCTGAGACGGTGAGCTGCATCATCTTGTCACCATAAAGGGAACACAGGGAGGCTGGCGGGGGAACATTTCCAGATTTCCATCTGAGGATCAGAGATCCCAATAAGCGCTGAATGATCTTCCTGAGTAAGGAAGATCGCTGGTGATCTGGTAAGCCCCATCTGATTTATGGAGAAGGTGTCACAACGGTGAATGTCTGAGCACTGCACCGTCAGGATCGATCTATCCAGTGTGGGACGCTGGCGTGCATGAATTGGCGTGCATGAATTGTTTGCACTTTAGTGATCAATTTATGAACTTTGCACTTTTGCATAAGGACATGTTTGGATTGAATAATAATTTGATTGGATTTGCTGTTCACTTCAAAAGTTTCACACTGTCATATATGGTATTTTGGACATGGTAATTTTATTTAGCGCTGCACTTTTAGGACATACATTTTTGATTGGCCTGGTATTTAAGTTTTAGTGCACAGCTGCTGTGTTTACTTTTGATAACATACTAGCGCAGATTTTTTTTCATATAATAGGTCTATTCTTGGCCTTAGCAATTCCTTTCTGTGGCTGTTTGCGCATGACTCTTTTCTGGGGGCCCTTATACAGGATCTTTCGTGAAATAAAGCAGATCGCCACCCGTACCTGAGACACCGTAACATCCTTTTTTCAATACAGGATAAGATTATATATCTGCCTGAAAACTCAAGCATTTCAGTCCACACGATCCTTTTGTGCAGTTGTTTTTTCTGTATGTTTCCCAGTGACTCTGTTGGTTCCTTTGGACTGACCTTTAAATGGGAGGCCTTTACTAGTGAGGAACCTTTTCTTGTTCCTCAATAAAGGCAAGGTTATTTTGTGATCAGGGTGTCCTTTCTTCCTAAAGCTGAGGGCTGTGGGGATGCAGAGGTTTAGAGCTGAGGACGGGTGCAGAGGGCTGCAAAGCACAGCTGTTGGGAAGATTGCAGAGATAAGCTGTAGAATAAGGGTGCAGAGGTGAGCTGCGGACAGGAGTTCGCTATGGCCAGGGGTGCAGAGGTGGCTGTGGAAGGGGGCAAGTGTGTGGAGATGATTTGCGGTCATTTGGGGAGGTGCTCAAAAGTGAGTTGCAGATGGGTGGAGGGTGCAGAGGTGAGTTGCAGATGGGCGGACAGGGGGTGCAGAGGTAAGCTGCGGACTGTTTTGGATGGGGGTGCCAGGATGGGGCACAGAGATGCGTTATTGTGGGGGGTGCAGCAGTGAGTTGTGGGGGGGAGGGTGCAGAGATGAGTTGCGGATGGGGGGTGTAGAGGTGAGTTATGGATGGGGGGTGCAGTGGTGAGTTGTGGACAGTGTGGAGCAGAGGTTAGGAATGCCCCTTTAAGACCTGCCACTGTTATGCTGCGTACACACTGTCGGACTTTTCAGCTACAAAAGTCCAACGGACGCTGACGGACTAAAGCTGGCTGGTAATCCGATCGTGTGTGGGCTTCTCCGGACTTTCAACGTACTTTTTAGCCTCAAATCCGACGTACTTTAGATTTGAAACATGCTTCAAATCTTTACGTCGTAACTACGACGGACCCCGAAGTCCGCTCGTCTGTATGCTAGTCCTACGGACAAAAACCCACGCTAGGGCAGCTATTGGCTACTGGCTATCAACTTCCTTATTTTAGTCCGGTGTACGTCATCACGTACGAATCCGTCGGACTTTTGTGTGGTCGTGTGTAGGCAAGTCTGTTCGTTAGAAAGTCTGCCGCAAGTCCGCCGAAAGTCTGTCGGACAGGCTGTCGGACTTTTGTAGATGAAAAGTCCGACCGTGTGTACGCGGAATTAGTGTTATTTGGATACACCCACCCAATAAGGCAGCCCACACAATTTGCCACATTGATGATTGGGTAGGAGTGGGGGCGGTGAGTTCCAACACCTATTTTCTGACAAAAAAACTCTGCCCTTCTAGAGTGATTGGAAACCCTCACCTTGTAAAACACCCCATTCAGTTGAAAATAGAATTGAAAGACAAAGCATTTGTGTATAGATATAACAAAAAAAACATAAATTTTTTTTTTGTTCTCAGCTGCATAAGAGCTGGAGGAGATATAGCAGCACACTGGGTTTCCCAATGAATGTCTGTGCAGGGGGGAGGGGGTATCAAGTCTGATCATTGGAGGAAAGCACACTGAGTTTCCAGCATAGCTGACCAATGTGTGTTCTAATTAGTGTGGTCAGTTTTTAATAGGAAAGCAGAGAGAATGGCAGGAACACCAGGGAATTCACACAAAGGAAGCAATACAAAGAACAGGATACTGTTTTATACAAGTATGTGGAACAGCGTGGAATATTAGGAATATGTAAAGGTTAGTTTACATACTCTTACACCTCCTGAAAACTCAGTGATGTTAAACATCAGGATGCAAAACCAGTATGTAAGCTTTAATAGCTAGAGAAAACGTCACACAGGTGGTCCTTTCTGCGATACATCAACTCCATAAAATCAAAGTGATAACCTTCTACACAAAGAAAATGATGTGTACTAGAATGCACAATGTTGCAAATTGTCCAGCACACTGGTGTAGGGTAGGAAGTGGTTAAATGCTCTAAGGTACATAAAGACATTATAAAAGCACAGAGACTTACCTTGTTGAAGGACATTGGAATGCATTAAGAATGGAGCAACACTGCACTTAAAGCGGAGTTCCACCTAGAAATGGAACTTCCACAGATCTGATTCCTCCCCCTCCTTCAGCGCCACATTTGGCACCTTTCAGGGGGGAGCGAATACCTGTCAAAACCAGATATCCGCTCCCTCTTTTGGGGAAAGATCGCCGCAATCTTGTGCAGTGATCTATGCAATGTTCGTCCCTCCTCCTTCCTCCCCGCTGCCTTCTGGTAGACACACAGGTCCCAGAAAAAAGCAGGGACCATTCAGAAAGCGCCGCAAGGCTCGCGCATGCACAGTAGGAAACAGGCTGTGAAGCTGCAAGGCTTCACTTCCTGTTTCCCTTAGTAAGGATGCCGGCGCCTGCACCCGGAGCTGATGGACGGGTCGGCTTCGGGTGAGACGGCTACAGCGCTGTACTATAGTTCCGGGACGGCGTCCATAGATGTCCTCCCAGAACCACGACGCGCATCAGGCGCAATCTGACTGCTGTGACATTCAGACAAAAGGCTCAATAGCAGCTGTCTTTTACCATGTCATCAGCTGTGTCCAATCACATGTAAACAGACTTGCCAGTTATCGGCAGTCCTTTGCTCACACGCTGTGTCTGTGTTAGGAAAAGAGTGCCAATAAAAGGCAAGGCTGTCAGCACACTGATTATCAGGGCAACGATCTTCGGTGCCCTGATTATCAGTGCAGCTTCACCAGCACACATCAGTGAAGAAGAATTCCTTATTTGCAGAATTTTATTAACAAACTAAGAAAAACATTTTTTTTTTTTTCAAACTTTTCGTTTTTTTTTTTTTTTTTTGTTTAGCAAAAAATAAAAATTAAACAGTGGTGATTAAATACCACCAAAGGAAAGCTCTATCTTGTCAAAGAAATGATAAAAATGTCATATGGGTACAGTGTTGCATGACTGCAATTGTCATTCAGAGTGTGACGGTGCTGAAAGCTGAAAATTGGTCTGAGCAGGAAGGGGGTGAAAGTGCCCGGTATTGAAGTGATTAAGGAGTAACTCCACTTTTGTTCAGAAAAAAAAAAAAAAAAAACTTCTCTGGGTGATCTATATGCATTGCTGGGATTTTGACAAACTTTGTTACAGATTTCTACCTTTTCTGTACTTGGGGACAGTTCATATTGGAACGCGGTGTGGCTGTGGGACAGGCGCATTTCATGCTTGTTTTTGCTCTAAGGTCCGGTTCACACTGGAATGCCGTGTGGGAAAAGGTGTGTTCCATGCATTTGTGGCCACCAAACTCGATCTGAAAAAGTAGTGCTTGAAATGAATGGGCTGTCAAAACCAGAACACTTATGCCGTGTACACACGGGCGGCCTTTTCGACCGCACTAATCCATCGGACAATCCGATTGTGTGTGAGCTTCATCGGACCTACAGCGGACTTTTTCGGTCGAAAATCAGACGGACTTTAGATTTGCAACATGTTTCAAATCTTTCCGACGGACTCGAGTCCGGTCGAAAAACCTGCTTGTCTGTATGCTAGTCCGACGGACGAAAACCGACACTAGGGCAGCTATTGGCTACTTGCTATCAACTTCCTTATTTTAGTCCGGCTGTACGTCATCACGTACGAATCCGTCGGACTTTGGTGTGATTGTGTGTAGGCAAGTCTGTTCGTTCGAAAGTCCGTCGGAAAGACCGTCGGACCTTTGATGCCAAAAAGTCCGCCCGTGTGTACACGGCATTAGGAACCAGAAATCCCCCAATTCCTCCATCCAGGTTACAGGAATCTGCACTGCTGGAAAATATACCAGAATATCCCAAACAATGACTGCATCTGGTATTGAAGTGGTTAAGATATTATGTGTAATCTGTGTCCCTGATCCTTATGAATTGGATTATGGATAATAACAACATTACAAAATAATAGCACACACACACAAACTTCTATACAGGCATACCCTGCTTTAAGTGCACTCACTTTACGTACACTCGTGAGTATGGACATACCCGTGAGTGTACGTAAAGTGGCTCACCAGTACAGACCTTTCGTGGCCCCACAGCCACATGGCTGTGAAGAGGCGGAGCTGCCGCCTGGAGTTGTCGCCACTGAAGAGGCTGCAAGTTAAGAGGCAAAGTTCCTGCCAGTCAGCCTAGCGTTGCCCACCAGCCAGCCCAGAGTTGCCTACCAACCGTGCCCAACAGCCAGCCCAGAGTTGCCTACCAACCGTGCCCACCAGCCAGCCCAGAGTTGCCTACCAACCGTGCCTGCCAGCCAGCCCAGAGTTGCTGCCTAAACGTAAGTGGGGTACTGTACAGTACTATAAACTTCACACCCCCCCCCCACTACAGCCCATGGCCTTGATCACCCCCTCTACAGCCCCTGACCCCACAAAAGTGAAAAAAGTTATTGAATTGAAGTACATTTTCGTTTTACATACATGCTCTGGTCCCATTGTGTACCTAAAAGTGTGGTATGCCTTTATGTAAGGATTGGTGCAGAATGATGCATAAAACCCATTGCAGGACATATATTGAGTAACGCCTGGAGCCCCAGAATGGAAGAATAATCTTTGAGACATTATTTAGATTTAACTGTGTACAATATTCAGTAGTATTTTATAAGCGCATGCAATTTTGTGGTTGGATATATTTAAAATGTATAAATATGATAGTCTTGTCTTTTTCATTTTACAGATATTTTGAGATATTAAGTTTGCATGCAGTAGAAAGTGTATTTTTTGCCAATAAAAATTATTTTTCTAAGCATTTGCACAAGGTTTCTATTTCTCAGTGATTTTACAATGCCATTTTTTTTTTTTTTTTTTTAAGACCACTCAGACACTCGTATATCACACCCAGCTGAACATTTTTACGGAGACATGGAAACACACAAGCTTGGGAGAGACTGGACAAGCAGAGGCACAGTGTGAGCATCCTGATTGGCAAATGCATGGACACCTGACCAGCAGCATCACAACCAGGAAGTGTGAGGATGCGATGAACACAGAGGAGAGGAATTGCCAGGAGCTCAGGAATAATAAGGACATTTATAGATGAGGTATCTTGGGGTGGATAGACTGTGCTGTGTTTTATACTACAAGGAACTCTGAAAAGAAATGAATTTATGAGGCGTGAACAGAGGAAGAGGAATGGTATGGTTTGAATTCTATCTTAGTGCATAGTGCTGTTCTTCTGCTCTGTGTATTGTCACATTATTTTGGAGTTTTTTTTTAGAACAAGTACAAAGGTAAGCAGCATAATTAAAAAAAAAAAAAAATGTTTTTAATATCTTTAACCGTACCATCATTACAGATACAACATGCATTCTCAGACCACAACGAGAAACGCACAGAAAATATATATATTATTTTAATTATGCGGAATGGTAACATGTAACAAATATAAAGCAGATTTTATCCTAATTTGGCTGCAAATGTGGAAATACACTTTAGAGATATTAAAGTGCAACTGCACTGTAACCATTCTAAGCCCTCCACCACCCGTGCTATACTTACCTGTCCCTGATCCAAAGAGGTATTGGTACTGCAGCTTCCTCAGCGCTGCACAGTCTCCGATAACAATCTTCCTTGTTGGGCTTGCATATACAGTGGGGACGGAAAGTATTCAGACCCCCTTAAATTTTTCACTCTTTGTTATATTGCAGCCATTTGCTAAAATCATTTAAGTTCATTTTTTTTCCTCATTAATGTACACACAGCACCCCATATTAACAGAAAAACACAGACTTTTTGACATTTTTGCAGATTTATTAAAAAAGAAAAACTGAAATATCACATGGTCCTAAGTATTCAGACCCTTTGCTGTGACACTCATATATTTAACTCAGGTGCTGTCCATTTCTTCTGATTATTCTTGAGATGGTTCTACACCTCATTTGAGTCTAGCTGTGTTTGAATATACTGATTGTACTTGATTAGAAAAGCCACACACCTGTCTATATAAGACCTTACAGCTCACAGTGCATGTCAGAGCAAATGAGAATCATGAGGTCAAAGGAACTGCCTGAAGAGCTCAGAGACAGAATTGTGGCAAGGCACAGATCTGGCCAAGGTTACAAAAAAAATTCTTCTGCACTTAAGGTTCCTAAGAGCACAGTGGCCTCTATAATCCTTAAATGGAAGACGTTTGGGACGACCAGAACCCTTCCTAGAGCTGACCGTCTGGCCAAACTGAGCTATCCGGGGACAAGAGGCTTGGTGAGAGGGGTAAAGAAGAACCCAAAGATCACTGTGTCTGAGCTCCAGAGATGCAGTCGGGAGATGGGAGAAAGTTGTAGAAAGTCAACCATCACTGCAGCCCTCCACCAGTCTGGGCTGTATGGCAGAGTGGCCCGACGGAAGCCTCTCCTCAGTGCAAGACACATGAAAGCCTGCATGGAGTTTGCTAAAAAAAACACCTGAAGGACTCCAAGATGGTGAGAAATAAGATTCTCTGTTCTGATGAGACCAAGATAGAACTTTTTGGCCTTAATTCTCAGCGGTATGTGTGGAGAAAACCAGGCACTGCTCCTCACCTGTCCAATACAGTCCCAACAGTGAAGCATGGTGGTGGCAGCATCATGCTGTGGGGGTGTTTTTCAGCTGCAGGGACAGGATGACTGGTTGCAATCGAGGGAAAGATGAATGCAGCCAAGTGCAGGGATATCCTGGACGAAAACCTTCTCCAGAGTGCTCAGGACCTCAGACTGAGCCGAAGTTTTACCTTCCAACAAGACTGACCCTAAGCACACAGCTAAAATAATGGAGTGGCTTCACAACAACTCCGTGACTGTTCTTGAATGGCCCAGCCAGAGCCCTGACTTAAACCCAATTGAGCATCTCTGGAGAGACCTAAAAATGGCTGTCCACCAACATTTACCATCCAACCTGACAGAACTGGAGAGGATCTGCAAGGAGGAATGGCAGAGGATCCCCAAATCCAGGTGTGAAAAACTTGTTGCATCTTTCCCAAAAAGACTTATGGCTGTATTAGATCAAAAGGGTGCTTCTACTAAATACTGAGCAAAGGGTCTAAATACTTAAGACCATGTGATATTTCAGTTTTTCTTTTTTAATAAATCTGCAAAAATGTCAACATTTCTGTGTTTTTCTGTTAATATGGGTTATTGTGTGTACATTAATGAGGAAAAAAATTAACTTAAATGATTTTAGCAAATGGCTGCGATATTACAAAGAGTGAAAAATTTAAGGGGGTCTGAATACTTTCAGTCCCCGCTGTAGGTGTTGCAATCTGCATTCATTCCTATGAAATGTTCAGACTCCATACGCTATTAGATTCCTGGCACTACTTATGTCAGCTCTGCAGAGTCAAGTACTTGAGGCGATAAGTGATCTGTGCTGTATACAGTTTTTATAAAACAGACAAAGAAATTCAGCTTTTTTCCCCTTTTTATGAATAGTACATACAGGTAGTTTAGGGTCAGTTTGAGATTGAATTTAAGCAAGCCTCTCTTTTGCTTAAAGTGAAAGTAAACTTCCATCTTTTGCTTTTACCTATAGGTAGTGTTAAAAATCTCTTAAACCTGCACATTTAGTGTACATGCAGCCAGTGACATCACTGGTGCATGCGCTCTGAAGGAACGGCCACCCGTGCCATTTCTTCATAACCCTGTGCCGTGAACGGCGGCTTCCACGTGCATGCGTGGGAGTGATGTCATTGTGGCTCTGGTCAGTCAAAGAGCCGGAGTCTGCAAACCCAGAAGCAAGACGGCAGTGCAGACATCTCGGCGCTGGAAGAGCTTCGTTTTATGGTAAGTTTAACATAATGTGCTAGTATGTGATACATACTAGCACATTATGCCTTTACTTTTATAGGTACAAAAAAAATGTAAAAATGTCCAGCGTTTTACAACCGCTTTAAAAGGTTAGTTCACCTTTTCAGAAACAAATGAAAAAGTGAACTGCGGAGTATAAATTCAGCTCTCCGACCCCTTTTCTCTGAACAAGCTTATAAATTCAAAACTTTGGATGTAGAGAAGAGAATACTGTAGATAAACAGGTACAATGTATGTAGGAGGATTTGTTTCATCTCTGTGTATCCCCTGAGGCCAGTCACTTCACTGGGTATATGTAAAGGTTTACAACCACTTTAAGCAGTGCAAATTAACAGGTTCAGTTTCATTCCTCCCCATTAATCTACCTTCCAGTATCCCCACCCCTCCTCCCCACTGCCATCTTGTTCAGCTTCTGGAAGAGGGGAGAAAATCCCAGTGTAACTGTGTGACTGAACAGTGTGGCAGGGGAGCGAAGAAATAGGTAGCATTAAAGTCAATTTGTTGCTTTTCCCTATTTGAGTGCACTCTGTGCTATCAGATCTGATTCAAACTCCAGACATTGTATTACACGTCATTCAAATACTTTCAAAGCTGATGTCATAAGCAGAGGAGCTATAGAAATATCTCCCCTATGGAGCTGCTTTGAAAAAGACAACCCTATCCCCATTTTTACTCGGTTTTCAATAATGTGTTACTAAATAAATTGAAAAAATCTTGGTTATTTGTCCAAATAAGGAAGGATAAAACCTGATAGTTGCTGGTTTCCTGTATTGGGTCAATATAACAGATATAAAGTCCTCTTGTGTAGCCCCTGAAATCACAGATGGGCTACATTGTAATATTCAGTATATGTAATAAATATAAAAGGCATAGCATTAAGTGAGACTTGGTTATGGAACCCAAAAAATGTTACAATGAATGTGATATTCTTTTTATTTTATATAAAAACATAGTATTCACACATGAACTAGAGCTGCACAATTGTTAACAAATTGCAGTCTCGCTTCAGCCCCCCCTCACAATCTTAATCTGGCATTGCCACGATTCTGTGTAACAAGTGCAAAGCCATACTCTGAGCAGAGCTGCCAAAAAAAAAAGCCATTCCTCAGCGCTGAGATAACTATAAACCATGTGTAACCTTTTGGTTCTTTTAGATCAAAGGGATGACTTTGGCCTGTAAATTAGGTCAGTTTAACCAATTAAAGGTGTGTTCCAACCCCCCTCTCTCTCTAAAAATTAAAAGTCAGTAGCTACACATACTGTAGCTGCTGACTTTTAATATTAGGATGCTTACCTGTCTTGGAATCCAGCGATGTCGGCACCACAGCCGATATTTCACTGCCGTGATGCGTGAAGCAGGGGAGGGAGGAGGAGAGGGCTGAACTTCTGACGTACCTTGCAGCTGCAAGGTCTAACGGAAGTGGGGACAGGGTACCTGTCAAAAACAGGTACTCTCTCCCCCCGAAAGGTGCCAAATGTGGAACTCGGCTTTAAAGACTAAGGGGGTTATTTAGGAAAGGCAAATCCACTTTGCACCACAAGTGCAATCTGCAAGTGCAAAGTGCACTTGGAAGTGCAGTCGCTGTAAATCTGAGGGGATCTGAAATGAGGGGAAGCTCTGCTGATTTTATTATCCAATCATGTGCAAGCTAAAATGCTGTTTTTATTTTCCTTGCCTGTCCCTCTCGGATCTACAGCGACTGCACTTCCAAGTGCAATTTCAAGTGCACTTTGCACTTCTGGTTTGCACTTGTAGTGCAAAGTGGATTTGCCTTTAGTAAATAACCCCCTAAGTCGTTTTCTGACACTTGTTGCTTACAAGTTAAAATCTGTATTTTTTGCTAGAAAATTACTTAGAACCTCCAAACATATACATTTTTTTTTTAGTAAAAACGCACACATTTTTTACTGTCCTCCAAAGCTCCGCCTTTAAGCTGCAATGGGTGCACATATCGCAAAGAATCATGGCTGTGGCAGGAATTTTACCCCCTGTAACGCTCGGTGGGCACTACCTCTGAAAAGCAATCCATGCATGGATCACTTTTAAGAGGAGCGGCAGTCATTGCTGCTGGTGTAAATGAGCTCTTAAGCTATAAAGGCAGCAAACGGGTGTACAGTGTAAAGGAAAAAATATTTCTTTATCGTACATCATGGGACACAGAGCCTTAAGTAATTACTTAATGGGTTATAGGCCACCTTCGGGTGTTGACACTGGTAAACCTAATCAAAGGAAGTTTGATCCCTATATAACCCCTCCTCCTTCCAGGAGCACATCAGTTTTTTCGCCAGTGTCTAAGGCAGGGATCCTCAAACTACGGCCCTCCAGCTGTTGCAGAACTACACATCCCATGAGGCATTGTAAAACTCTGACATTCACAGACATGACTAGGCATGATGGGAATTGTAGTTCCTGAACACCTGGAGGGCCGCAGTTTGAAGACCCCTGGTCTAAGGTGTTGGTCACGAGTGAAGAAGTGCTCTGAGGAGCTCCAGGAGGGATCCATGCTGGATTTAAATTCCTCCATAAAAAGAAGCCAGAACCATCCAAAGTGCCACTGAGGCCTAAGATGGATGGTATCTGGGACCTCTTATCCGAAGCATGAGGTTTTGCCTGTAAGACCTCTCTTTGTAGGGCTGAACCCCAGGAACCCAGGGCTTAGGTCTTGTTTCATTAACTAAAGCTTCCTGATGGGGTGTTTGTACATGGCCCAAGACAGTTAGAACCCCATTTTAGGGACCCAGTCCTTGAAGGTTTGCTAAACACAGCCCACCATGATGGGTGAATGTTGGATTTTCTGTTAATTCAGCAAAATCCTGCGGCGAGGATAAGGTAAGGGAAGAAACTTGGGTATTAAAAACATCTTTGTATTTCTTCCATTAAAGGAAAAAATGTTGTCATGCATTAAAATTTCCACTAGATGAAGTCTATGCACATACCTTACTCTGTTGTCTTCACTTATTAACTCAGTCCGTGTCTGGCTGCACAGTGTGTGGAAGGGAGATTTGCAAGGTAAAAAAGAAGTCTGCAAAAAATGTCTTTTTCTCTGTGGCTGTATTTTTTACATATCTGTGCCTCACTTCAGGAGTCTCTGCCACCTACCGCCCCCTCCTCGTGTCTGGTCTGAGACCCGAAAAATGCCACACTCAGGCGCGGGATACATTTTAAATAAAAAAAGGGCGGAATTTTTTCAGAGGGGGCGGGGCCTAAACACAGGTGCCGTGAACGTCCACGAGGACGCACGGCAGGCTAAAAGCAGAGAAATACATCTGTGTCAGTCTCTCCTCTGCTGATGGAGGAGGAAACAAGCAGGGACACACAAGCTGTGGGACACATATGGGTTGCAAAAACTGGCATTCCTGATTCAGGAAGGACACTCTCTTTTTCCAGCACTAGGCTGTACTTTATAGTGGCTTTTAAAGTCATGACTATTTTCAGTGATTTAGTGCAAATCGTATAGCGCATCTGTTTTTGTACTTAGGACTATGCCTGCCAAGAAAGACACCACAAAAGCAAAAAGTTAGTTTCACCCCCAGGCATTAGGATCTCGAGCTGCATTTCCATGCTGTTATCCTCGTCTGAATTACCAATTATGGCAAGCCAGGGTAAGCCATTGGAACAAATTGATGGTGCCGCTGCCTCACACATCTCAGCACCTGCATACGTGACTGAAGATGCCCTTTCCCTCCAGAGTCTGGAAGAAAGATTAGTGGCTTTAATCGCATCCTCCATTCAAATGGATAGGAAGCGTTCTAGGTCCCCTTCCCCCACTTCAGAAATTTGGCAAAGGGAACAGTGGGCTCACAATGAGGTGTTACCCTCAGTCGATCAGGAGGAAAAACAAAACTGACGATTCCTCTGCAGAAGAAACAAAGGTAGATGAACCTTTTTCAGCCTCTCAATCTGAGAAATTGCTGATACAATCTTTTACAGAAATGGTTCATTCCACTTTCATGCTGCCTCTAACAGAGTCTCATGAAAACTCGGCTTCTTCCTTGGGTTCTTTAAAACCTTTGCATGTGTTTCCTGAACATACATTACTAGAACAGCTTATTTTTGCTGAATGGGATCATCCGGATAAGATTTTCTCCCTCCTAAAGAGATTTTTTTTCTCTATCCTCTGGAGGAGAAATTCTGCAAGAAATGGAAAGTACCAGCAATTGAAACTGCGATTTCCAAATGTGAATAATAACCTAACTTGTCCTGTAGACAATGCACAGATGCTTAAGGATCCAACAGATAAGTTGGAATCTCTGCTAAAAACTGCCTTTTCCATAGCAGGTATCGTCACTCAGCCCGCAGTCGCCACAATAGGCGTCTGTCAATCCCTATCCCAATTTAATTACAGAGCTTTCCTGCACAACAGGCTTGGCATTTGGCTGAACTACCTAAGGCATTATTTTTTGCCATAGATGCCATTTAAAGATTCTATTCACCAGACATCCCGCCTTATGCTTATGCTTGTACATATGCGTAGAATCCTGTGGTTAAAAAATTGGTCAGCTGAAACACCATGTAAAAACCTCCTAACTGGGTTCCCCTTTCATGGTGAGCGACTATTTGGAGAAGACTTGGATAAATATATCAAGACAATTTCTAGTGGTAAAAGTACTTTTTTTTTTTTTACCAGTCAAAAAAAAATATAAACGCCCTTTATTTAAACAGGCTCTTCCCCCTGCACCAGGGGCTTCCGCCTCTAGGCAGTGGCGACGGCCTCCGCCGTCAGACTCTAGAGGAAAACTTCAGGGTCAGACCCAGGCTCGAGAAGCCCTGGGGTCGGAAATCTGCAAAACAGAATCCTAAAAGCCTCATCAAGAAGAGGCAACCCCCCTCACCAAGGAGGGGGGAAGACTTCTTTAAATTTTCAGAAGTCTGAAAAAAGGGAAATTCAGGACAGATGGGTCATCTCCATGGTAACGCTGGGGTACAAGCTGGAATTTGGGACTTCCACCGTCTCATTTCCTGAGGTCAAGCATTCCAAAAGATCCAGAGAAAGGATCATCTGTTTCAGGCACTAGACCGATTAATATCTCAAGGGGTGGGGTTTTATTCAAATCTTTTCATGGTACCAAAACCAAATGGAGATGTCAGACCCATTCTAGATCTAAGAAAGCTAAATCAGTCCCTGAAGATCCGCTCCTTTCGCATGGAGACAATCAGGTCGGTACTTTCTATCCTTCTAGGAAGAGAACTTCTGGAGTCAATCAACATCAGGGATGCATATTTGCAGGTTCATACATTTCCTGCTTATCAAAACTTTCTGCGTTTTGAGTTAGAACAGCAGCATTTCCAATTTATAGCCCTACCCTTCGGGCTAGCCACAGCACCCCGGGTGTTCACCAAGGTGCTGGCCCCACCTCTAGCCAGGTTAAGGGCACAGGGCATAACAGTCGTAGCGTATCTAGACGATCTATTGCTTATAGATCAATCGGTGGCTCGTTTGGAGCAAAGCATACGCACTACAACCAACTATCTGATAAGGTTGGGTTGGATTCTCAACCTAGAGAAATCTTCCTTAATACCGCTAAAAAAGCTGGAGTACTTGGGTCTGATCATAGACACAGCCCAGGAAGGGGTGTATACAGGCATTTCCAGTACAGTACTCATCCACTGATCTTTATGGGGTATTGTTTTGCTAGACTATTGCTCAGCAAGTAGTACATATTACTAGAGTGCCTCTGCCTTTGTGATTAGCACTATGGCTTCATTCAAAACAGTTCCCCATTCCCAGTTCCAATCAAAACTGTTGCAAAACAGTATCCTGTCTGCTTGAAACAATTCAAGCTTTAGACTTGCCAATGCAGCTGTCCCCAAGAGTGTCCCAAAGCCTCACTTGGTAGTTACTAACCCAGAATCTTCTGAAAGGAAAATCCTTCAGACCAGTCATCTGGAAAGTGGTAACGGCGGATGCCAGCCTTTCAGGCTGGGGAGCAGTACTAGAAAGGACAACTGTCCCAAGGACAGTAGTCAAGAACCGAAAGAACCTTGCCCATCACTATCCTAGAGATTCAGGCAGTACGTCCGGCTCTAAAAGCCTGGACTTTAGGTTACGGAATTGTCCTGTCAGGATTCAATCCGACAATACCATAGCTGTGGCCTATATCAATCCCCAAAGGGGGGCCAAAAGTCTCTCAGCAGAGAGAGGTGAACCATATTCTAACTTGGGCAGAAAGGAATGTTCCATGCCTTTCAGCAGTCTTCATTCCGGGAGTAGAGAATGGACTACTTAAGTCGCCAGAAGTTATTCCCAGGGGAATGGTCTCTTCACTCCAATAGATTTTGGGCTGTTTGCCAAAGATGGGAGACTCCGGACGTGGATCTTCTAGCATCCAGGTTCAACATGAAGTTGATCAACTTTGTGGCCAGAACAAGAGATCCATTCGCATGCAGAACGGATGGGTTGGTGATCCCATGGGATCAGTTCACACTGATCTATTCATTCCCCCCTATTCAGTTGCTGCCTCAACTTCTTTGCAGGATCAAGCTGGAAAGAAAGCCGATAATTCTGGTGGCACCAGCATGGGCCAGAAGTTCATGGTACGCAGAAATCCTAAAGATGGCAGTGGAGGGCCCATGGTCCCTCCAACTACGGCCAGATCTGCTCTCTCAGGGACCGATATTCCATCCTTCCTTACGGTCTCTTTAACGGCTTGGCTGTTGAAACCCACATTCTAAAACGTGGGCTTTCCAGGTCAGTTATCGCTACCCTGATTTAATGCTAGGAAGCCAGCTTCTAGAACTATATATTATAAAGTCTGGAAGGCTTATGTTTCCTGGTGTGAATCCAAGGGTTGGCACCCTCTGAGATATATCTTGGGCAAAATTCTTGCCTTTTTACAGTTAGGGGTAGAAATGAAATTGGCCTTATCGGCCTTATTTCAAAGACCACTTGTTACTCATTCTTTAGTCCGGGACTTTATACAAGGGGTGACGCGGCTCAATCCACCCGTCAAACCTCCCTTGAACCCTTGGGGCTTAAACTTAGTTTTGTCTGTGTTTACAAAAAAAGCCATTTTGAACTGATACAACATATTCCCTAGTCCTTCTGACAAGGAAGTTGGTATTTTTGGTTGCTATATCCTCAGCAAGGAGGGTTTCAGAATTGGCTGCTCTTTCTTGTAAAGAGCCAAATTTGATTTTTCATGAGGACAGAGTGGTTTTACGCCCTCATCCAGGCTTTTTGCCAAAAGTAATTTCAGGTTTTCACCTGAACCAAGATATTGTCCTGCCATCGTTTTTCTCCAAAACCATGTTCCAGGAGGAAAAGTCACTACATTGCCTTGATGTGGTGAGAGCAGTGAAAATCTATTTAAAGAAAACTGCTCAGATTCGTAAGACTGATGTCTTATTTATTCTGCCAGAGGGTCCTAAGAAAGAACAGGCAGCGTTGAAATCCACTGTCGCTAAGTGGATTCGGCAGGTGATAATTCAAACTTATGATTTAATGGATAAGAATCCCCCGTTTCAATTGAAGGCGCCAGGTCTACCAGGTCGGTTAGTGCTTCTTGGGCAGTGCGTCATCAGGCCTCCATGACTCATATCTGTAAGGCTGCAACTAGGTCTTCAGTGCATACATTCACCAAATTTTATCAGGTGGATGTAAGAAGGTATGAGAATATCGCCTTCGGGCGCAGTGTTCTGCAAACAGCAGTATAGATCCTCAAGTCTGGGTGTATCCTGCGGGTTGTTTCTCCCACCCCTCAAGTGGCATTGCTATGGGACATTCCATTAAGTAATTACCTAAGGCTCTGTGTCCCATGATGTACGATAAAAAAAAATTGGATTTTTATTACAGCTTACCTGTAAAATCCTTTTCTTGGAGTACATCATGGGACACAGAGGTCCCTCCCCTCTTTTTGTGGGATTTAAGTATATTGCTTTGCTACAAAAACTGATGTGCTCCTGGAAGGAGGAGGGGTTATATAGGGAGTAAACTTCCTTTGATTGGGTTTACCAGTGTCAACACCTGAAGGTGGCCTATAACCCATTAAGTAATTACTTTAGGCTCTGTGTCCCACAATGTACTCCAAGAAAAGGATTTTACAGGTGAGCTGTAATAAAAATCCTATTTTTGTCATGTTACAACCAAAAACGTAAATGTATATAGTAATTGTGAAGTGGAAGGAAAATTAATAAATGGTTTTCCAAATTTTTTACCAATAAATATCTGAAAAGTGTGTTGTGCATTTGTATTCAGTCACCTAACTAAAATCTAGTGAAACCAATTGCCTTTAGAAGTCGCCTAATTATTAAATGGAGTCCACCTGTGTGTAATTTAATCTCAGTATAAATACAGCTGTTCTGTGAAGCCCTCAGAGGTTTGTTATAGAACCTTGGTAAGCAAACAGCATCATGAAAGCCAAGGAACACACCAGACAGGTCAGGGATAAAGTTGGAGAAGTTTAAAGCAGGGTTAGGTTATAAAAAAAAAATCCCAAGCTTTGAACATCTCATCATCCAAAAATGGAAAGAGTATGGCACAACTGCAAACCTACCAAGACATGGCCGTCCACCTAAACTGACAGGCCGGGCAAGGAGAGCATTAATCAGAGAAGCAGCCAAGAGGCCCATGGTAACTCTGGAGGAGCTGCAGAGAGACACAGCTCAGGTGGGAGAATCTGTCCACAGGACAACTATTAGTTGTGCACTCCACAAATCTGACCTTTATGGAGGAGTGGCAAGAAGAAAGCCATTGTTAAAAGAAAACCATAAGAAGTCCAGTTTACAGTTTGCGAGAAGCCACGTGGGGGACACAGCAAACATGTGGAAGAAGGTGCTCTGGTCATATGAGACCAAAATTGAACTTTTTGGCCTAAAAGCAAAATGCTATATGTGGCAGAAAACTAACACTGCACATCACCTTGAACACACCATCCCCACTGTGAAACATGGTGGTGGCAGCATGTTGTGGGGATGATTTTCTACAGCAGGGACAGGGAAGCTGGTCAGAGTTGATAGGAAAATGGATGGGGCCAAATACTTAGAAGATACCTAGAAGCAATCTTAGAAGAAAATCTGTTACAGTCTGCAAAATACTTAAGACTAGGGTGGAGGGTCACCTTCCAGCAGGACGATGACACTAAACATAGTCAGAGCTACAATGGAATGGATTGGATCAAAGCATATTCATGTATCAGAATGGCCCAGTCAGTCCAGACCTAAATCCAATTGAGAATCTGTGGCAAGACTTGGAAATTGCTGTTCAGGTGCTCTCCATCCAATCTGACAGAGCTTGAGCTATTTTGCAAAGAAGAGTGGGCAAAAATGTCACTCTTTAGATGTGCAAAGCTGGTAGAGACATTCCCAAAAAGACTTGCAGCTGTAATTGCAGTGAAAGGTGTTTCTACAAAGTATTGACTCAGGGGGCCTGAATACAAATGCATGCCGCACTTTTCAGATATTTATTTGTAAAAAAACTTGAAAACCATTTATCATTTTCCTTCCACTTAAGTTTTGTGCCACTTCACGTTGATTTATCACATACAATCCCAATAAAATACATTTACGTTTTTGGTTGTAACATGACAAAATGTGGAAAATGTCAAGGGGTATGAATACTTTTTCAAGGCACTAATGAACATGGCACAACTGCGATGCTTTCATTGCGGTACGGCAAAATGATCCAGAATAAAACCCCAAACGCCCGTAACATGGTGGTGCAGCTTTTCGTGGGTTAAAGGAAGCAGCGAGGAGGTGACATGCCACCTCCCCTCCACCTATCAAACACTCTTTGATAGATACTGCTGCGGTTCACTCAGCAAAGCTTATGTAAACGAGCCCTAATTTATTAAAGAAAATGTTAGCTGTGAATATAGCACATAATTATTCATGGAATGTTTGAAATGCCCTCACAAACATTCAATAGTAATGTCTATAAAACATTTTGGAATGTATTTGTAAAAACAATTTGCAGAGTTATTCATCCTAAGAACTGCATGTATATTCGTTCTGTACAAATGCAGACAAAATCAAATGTTACAAGATTCTTTTCTTGCTGGATCGGATGTTCTTTATTCATAAGTATACAGTGAATAATGAAATGCGGTATTATGGTCCGGAGAGGTTGCTGACTAAAACAGTAAATATAATATACACACATATAGGGGCAGACTGACAACACTGAGTTCCCGAACCAAATAAAGCAAGGATCCCCTGTCATGCCCCACCCATGGTCCTCCCCTGATCCCACCCCTACATTCTGCACAAAATACAACTTTTTTTTTTTTATGGGACCTGGAGGGGGGGGGGGTCTCTCTCACGGTGTCCATTAGAGAGACCCCCCTCTAGGACCCCTTAGAGACTACAAAGGAGTCTAATGGAACCTAAAGGAGGGGGTCTCTCTAACAGAGGCCCTATCAGTGTCCAGTATAGAGTCTGTTATAAGATAAAGATTAAATATAGAGTCCCCCCCCCCCCCCAAGTTCCATTAGTGACTACAAAGGACTATAATGGGACCTGAAGGGGGGCCTTTCTAACAGAGCATACAGTGAACGCCTTCATTCACTTTGGTCCTCAGGGCACCCCCTCCGTATGCCATGACTCTCACCCCTGCCCCAACCTCTTGCAAAGTAGAAAAAATATTGACACTGTGTAGCGCTTCTTTTACCTTTTTAACTATGGGTACTGTAGCTGTGGCTTGCTCCCGCGTCCTCTGTAGCTGGCTGGCTGGCTTCCTGGCCCTGCTGTGGCTGTCTGGCTCCTGTGGTTGATTGTCTGGCACCTTGCTGTCTCACTGGTGTGGGTGGGTCACCGTGGATGGCTGGCTAACACTCTGGCCCTGCTGTTGGTGGATCACCATGGGTGGCTGGCTGGCACCCTGCTGTGGCTGGCTCCCTGGTGTGGGTGGGTCACCATGGGTGGCTGACTGACACCCTGGCCCTGCTGTTGGTGGGTCAGCGTGGGTGGCTCCTGTGGGTGGCTGGCTCCCTGCTGTGGGTGGGTCACCGTGGGTGGCTGGCTCCTGTGGGTGGCTGGCTGCCACCCTGGCCCTGTTGTAGGTAGGTCACTGTGGCTGGTTCCCTGGTGTGGGTGGGTCATCGTGGGTGGCTGGCTGGCACCCTGGCCCTGCTGTGGGTGGCGGGCTCTTGTGGATGGGTGGATGGCTGGCTGTCAGCTTGGCCTTGATTTGGGTGGGTCACCGTGGCTGGCTCGTGTGGGTGGTTCACCGTGGATGGGTGGCTACTGTGGGTGGCTGGCTCCCTGGTGTGGGTGGGTCAACATGGGTGGCTGGTTGGCACCTTGACCCTGCTGTGGGTGGGTCACCATGGGTGGCGGACTCCTGTGGGTGGCTGGGTGGCACCGTGGCCCTCCTCTGGGTGGGTTACCGTGGCTGGCTCCCTGGTGTGGGTGGGTCACCAAGGGTGGCTGGCTCCTGTGGGTGGCTGGCTGGCTCCCTGGTGTAGGTGGGTCACTGTGGGTGGCTGGCTGGCACCCTGGCCCTGCTGTGGATCACGGGTGGGTCACTGTGGCTGGCCGGCACTCTGGCCCTGCTGTGGGTCACGGGTGGGTAGCTCACTGGCTCCCTGGCCCTGCTGTGGGTGGCTTGGGGGTGTCCTTGCCCTGCTGTGGGTGGCTTGGAGGCACCCTGGCCCTGCTGTCGGTGGCTTGGGGGGCACCCTGGTCCTGTTGTGGGTGGCTTGGGGGGCACCCTGGCCCTGTTGTGGGTGGCTTGGGGGGCACCCTGGCCCTGTTGTGGGTGGCTTGGGGGGCACCCTGGCCCTGCTGTGGGTGGCTTGGGGGGCACCCTGGCCCTGCTGTGGGTGGCTTGGGGGCACCCTGGCCCTGCTGTGGGTGGCTTGGGGGCACCCTGGCCCTGCTGTGGGTGGTTTGGGGGCACCCTGGCCCTGCTGTGGGTGGCTTGGGGGCACCCTGGCCCTGCTGTGGGTGGCTTGGGGGCACCCTGGCCCTGCTGTGGGTGGCTGGTGGTGTGTTCTCCTTCTCTCCTCTTCCGTTCCGGGCAGTTTGGCGAGTGAAGGAGGGACTCCGAGGGAGGCGGTGGCCTATCCGGGTACTACTAGAGGAAGGGTTTCAGCAGGTGTGCAGGCCCAGTGTGCAGAGCAACGCGTAATGACGTCACATGCCTCTGCGCACTGGGCCTGCTTCAACGCTTCCTATTTTCCTTCCTGGACTGTTTTCTTCTACTGGAGTCGGGCCAGGCCAGGGGCCCCCTCCCTATGATCATCCTGAGCACTGGGACCCAGTCCGACCTGAAGAAGATGGTCACTGCGGGCCAGGAAATTTCAGCAGGTGGCGCCGGCGGGCCCACATCCGATGTGGCCCAACCGGTCAGTCCGCCCCAGCATACATATACTGTGTATATATAAATTGAATAACTAGTTAAAAACAAAAATTATTACTTTTATTGATTTGATTTACCAATCACTTAGGTTTACCATAGCGTGTAGGTTTTAATATTGGACTGCACTGTAAGACTTCTTTAAACTTTTTTTTTTTTTTTTTTTTTCTTCAGTGCTTTTACCTTGCTCATTTTGTGTATCGCTTGCTTTAACATGTCATGACACGCTGCACAAAAATGCAGTCTGTTTAAATAGTTGTCTTTGACTGGACACCAATACAGTTCATTTGTATGAACTGAGACTATAGTTAATGAGGTTTTTTTAGATTGGTCCTTGCCCCGAGACTGCATTGCGCAACATAGCCCGATGATGCTGATGTGATCGAGCCCTTAACTGGAAGGTGGAAAAAGTTTACTGCAATTTTTAAAGACTTTGGTAATTCTTCATCCTGTGTAAAAAAACAAAAAACAAAAAAAAAAAACAAAATAAAAAAAGTCTGTAGCTGTTGACTTTAGATAAAAGGAGACTTGCCTGTCCAGGGCTCCAGCACTGTCCTCACCTGGCCCAGTTATTCGCCAGTCTCAGGGCCCCCGGGAACCGGCATGTTACCATGCATCTGAAAAGTATTTACAGTAGTTCACTTTTTCCACATTTTTGTTATGTTACAAACAATACCCCATAATGACAACGTGAAAAAAGTTTGTTTGAAACCTTTGCAAATTTATTAAAAATAAGACGAAAAAATCCCATGTACATAAGTATTCACAGCCTTTGTGCAATACTTTGTTGAAACACCTTTGGCACCAATTGCAGCCTCAAGTCTTTTTGAGTATAATGCTACAAGCTTGGCACTCCTATTTTTGGGCAGTTTCTCCCATTCCTTTTTGCAGGACCTCTCCAGCTCCATCAAGTTGGATGGGGAGCGTCAGTGCACAGCCAGTTTAGGTTCAAGTCTGGGCTCTGGCTGGGCCACTCAAGGACATTCACAGAGTTGTCCTGTAGCCACTCCTTTGTTGGCTTTGTGCTTAGGGTCGTTGTTCTGTTGGAAGATGAACCTTTGCCCCAGTCAGAGTCTGGATCAGGTTTTCATCAACGATGTCTCTGTACATTGCTGTATTCATCTTTCCCTCAATCATGACTAGTCTACCAGTTTCTGCCACTGAAAAACATCCTCACAGCATGACGCTGCCACCACCATGCTTCACTGTAAGAATGGTATTGGCCAGGTGATGAGCAGTGCCTGGTTTCCTTCAGACTTGACGCTTGCCTTTTAGGCCAAAGGGTTAAATCTTTGTTTCATCAGACCAGAGAATTTTGTTTCTCATGGTCTGAGAGTCCTTCAAGTGCCTTTTTGCAAACTCCAGGTGGGCTGTCATTTGCCTTCCGTCTGGCCACTCTACCATACAGGCCTGATTGGTGGAGTGCTGCAGAGATGGTTGTTCTTCTGGAAGGTTCTCCTCTCTCCACAGAGAAACACTGGAGCTCTGTCAGAGTGACCACCGGGTTCTTGGTCACCTCCCTGACCAAGGCCCTTCTCCCTTGATCACTCAGTTTGGTCGGGTGTCCCGCTCTAGGAAGAGTCCTGGTGGTTCCAAACTTCTCAGGTTATAGATAATGGAGGCCACCAAGTTCATTGGGACCTTCAATGCTGCATACATTTTCTGTACCCTTCCCCAGATCTGTGCCTTGATACAATCCTGTCTTGGAGGTCTACAGACTATTCCTTGGACTTCATGGTTTGGTTTGTGCTCTGACATGTACTGTTAACTGTGGGACCTTATATATACAGGTGTGTGCCTTTCCAGATCATGTCCAATCAACTGAATTTATCACAGGTGGACTCCAATCAAGTCGTGGAAACATCTCAAGGATGATCAGTGGAAACGGGATGCACCCGAGCTCAATTTTGAGAGTTATGGCAAAGGCTGTGAATACTTTATGTACATGTGATTTTTATTTTTAATACATTTTGCAAAGATTTTAAACAAACTTCTTTCACGTTGTCATTATGGGGTGGTGTTTTGTAGAAATTTGAGGAAAGTAATGAATTTAATCCATTTTGGAATGAGGCTATAACATAACATAAAATGTGGAAAAAGTGAAGTGCTGTGATTCCTTTCCGGATGCACTGTAACTGTGGGAGTCAGGCTGTAACTCTTGGCAGCTGCACAGCTATCTTTCCAGTGCACGTGTGCAAGCAGCTCTGCGCTTTGTGAATAGCCCCGCAGCCTTCTGGGACCTGAAGCTTGTGGGCAGTGGGGAGGGTCCAACTTCTGGTGGAATCTGATTGGAAGTGGGAGTGGGTACCTGTGAAAAACAGGTCCCCCCCACCAAAAAAAGTTCCAAAAGAAGTAGAGGAAGGCAAAAAGCAGAACTCCCTCTTTAGGGTGAAGTTCTGCTTTAAGTCAGGCCATATGTTAATCATCTTCTTTTTTTTTTTTCAACCAAATAAAATTCCCCATTCACACACTAATTGTGGATGAGGGAATCGCTTCCACTGAGTGATTGTATTCTGACAGCAGGGGGTATTCCCTGCCGTTAGAATACACTGGCTGGTTTTACAGAAGTCAATTGGTACATCAACTTCTGTACAATCCGACTTCTGTACAATCAGACTTCCGTACAACCAGCATGCCCATACATGGATAGAAATTCAGCCAGTCCCTGCTGAACAAGCCAATTTTTTTAATTATTTTTTTTTTTTGAACAGGCCAAATTTTCATCCATGTATAGGTGCCATAAGTAGTACCTTTTTTTTATTTTTTATACAGATCAATGCACCAGAGCTATACGATGGACATTTGAGGAGAAAAGAGGAAAAAGGGATTGTTTTCCATAGGAGGGACAATCCTTCCAAAGGAGGGACAGTTTGAGGCTATGTGTCATGATAGTCTCCTGGGACAACCATTGTGTACAGTGCAGGTTTTCAGGTGTCAGCTACTTTCAGCCAGGTAACTTAGAGACTGTACATAGAAACTGCCAGCTAACTAGTTGTGCAAGTAAAGATGGTAAATAACTAGAAGCGACAGTCTTGTCTCTCTACATTTTGGTGTCCATTCTGCAGGATGTCTCAACCTTCTGGATTATAAGGTAAAATAATCTGCTTCTTTAAAGCAACCATGCTCAGGGAAATTCATAAAAAGTTATGTAGAACTTTGTTTATTTGGGGCTTTTTGTAAGTTTTTATACAGAATATAAAACAAATGCAGTCATTGTACTCTGCTGCATATCCCGTATCGCATAAGTGTGAACCAGGGCTGAATGCAGGTTTGTGCCATTTGTTTTTCTTTAGGTTTAGGCTTCGGTAACACAAGCATATGTGTATTTTCTGCACTGCACTATGTACGGCCACAGAGGCAGCTGCATCCTACTTTGTTGTGTGCTGCAAAACACTGTGCACATTTTCATTTATAGATGCAGCTGTGGGTATAGCTCCATTGCCTACAAAACTATTCGCTGTATTCATCTAACGCAGCATTTTAGACACCCGTGTGAAAGAGTAGTTAAAAAACACATAAACAAAGGGAAGATTCGCAGGAGGGAGAGTTAAGCAAATGTTAAAATTCTTGCAATTGTTTACAAAACAGCAGGGGGTGTGTATGGAAATCGCTCTTTTCTATATACTTATATACTTCTGCATGTCCTGCCACTTTGAAGATTATCATAGTTTGCTAGTGAATAAGTGACATTAAATAAAAAATATATTTTAGAATCGAAAAATTTTTTACAATGCATTTTCTTTAAAATGCCAAAGGTTTTAGGATATAGTAGTATATGTTATTGGCAAAACCTCAGCATTAGCAGTATTTTAGCTATGGTATTTGTGAAACAAATCCTAATAAAGAATTATGCAGGCACTTATAAGCCAGAAAACCACTCCAAAAATACTGATGTTATTACTATTTTTTATTTTTTGGGGGGGAAGTGGGACTGATGCTAACTACACCTAGAAGAGGCCTTTTGATTTACATGACAACTGTGTCTTTTGTACTTTTTTACTTTAAAGGATAAGGGAAAAAAAAGGCGAAGTTCACTTTTTTTTTTTCTAAATGCCATCTCCCCTATGTACCAATATAGCATTAGGCTCAGTTCACACTGGTGCGATGTGGGAAACACTGCAAATCCAGTGCGGGTTCCCGCATCGCACCTGAATCGCCGGCAGTTCACACTGCCCTACGTGAACCGCTGCGGGTGTCAATACAAAGTTAATGGCACCCCCAGATCGGTTCGTAGATCGCAGTGCGAACTGTGAATTCGGACAGGAATCGGATCGAATGGGTGTGAACACTAATGTGATCCGATTCTGGTGTGGACTAAAAGAAGGGTCTTGTCATACAGTTTGTATGGCTGAATTGGCATCGCACAAACATTGCATGTGATCGGCACAGCAATGCGGTGTGAATCGAATCCCTGGTATCACCGGAATGTCTGGCATCGCACCAGTGTGAACCGGCCCTAAATGTACTTCTCTGCAGAAATAAAAAAGCTTTCTGTTTATCCTACACAGGCCTCGGTGTCCAGCTTGTTGTATGGAAAAAAATATGTCATTACTTTCTGGACGGACCTTAGGACTTAAACTGTTAAGACACAGCAAGAAGTTCACCAGCTGACCTCATTAAAGGCTCATACACGCTAAGAAAATTGGGCGAACATTTTCGTCCAAGGAACTTTTAATATGATTTTCGTATAGTGTGTACACAACTTTCGACAGACGATTCCGACTTTTCGTACAAAAATTCCCGAAGGCAAAAACTCCAAAATTTTACTTGTACAGGAACAGAACAAACAATTTTAGTGTACCATTTTTGTATGATTTTCGTACAAGAAAAATCAGAAAAGAGATGATCAGAAACAATAAACAACAAAAAAAGCCTTTTGAGAATTTTTGTACAAATTCTCATTCATCGGTTCTGATTTGCTGTGAAAGAGCAAGGAAAATCGGACGATTGTTCGCATTACACACTAAGGCAGGCCATACACGGTTCGAATCTCGGCTAGTTCGGCTGAGATTTAAACCGTTTATGGGCAGGTTGAAGGTACCAATTTGATCGATCAATTAACTTGGGTACAACCAGCCTTCTATAGCCACTATCAATAACCGATGTCTTCTCCTGTCCACCCCCCCCCCCCCGCGCTGCGAGAAAACAATGGCTTGGTCTGGAGAACTTTGAGGCCAAGTCAACACCTTGAACTCGTGTTGTCCTCAAGCCATTCATGAATTCATCAGACCAGGTCACATTCTTATAGCCATGTGGGCTCCAATTCTGATGCCCACGTGGTCATTTTAGGTGCTTTTGGCTGAGGACATGGGTCAGCATGGGCACCCTGACTGGACTGTGGCTACATAGCCCCATACACAACAAACTGCAATGTACTGTGTGTTTTGACACCTTTCTATCAGAACTTTTCAGCAACTTGAGCTACAGCGGCTTTTCTAATGGATCAGACATCATAGGCCAGCTGTTGTCATCTCATACATCAATGGTCGCTCATGACCCTGTTACTGGACTAATTTTAGTAGGTCATGATCACTACAGACTGGGAAAGTCCTGCAGGAACTGCAGATTTGGAGTTGCTCTGACGCAGTTGTCTAGTCATTACAAGTGGCCCTTGTCAAAGTCACTCAAATACTTGCCCATTTTTTTTCTGCTTTCAATACATCAAATTCAGGGACAACATGTTCACTTGATACCTAATATATCCCATGGACTTTCAGATGCCATTGTAATGAGGTAATCAATGTTACCTGTCAGTCTTCATAATGTTATGGCTGATTGGCATACTGTACAGTATGCGTTTAAGTGGCCGTTTGCAGTCCCCATTGTAGGCCCATGTGACAGGGTGACAATGCAGAAGCACCATGTGCAAAACAAGGATAAAGACTTGTCACCCAATCACAGGAAATGCCTGCATAGTGATTGCCATAGGAGGATCACTAAGTAATATTTTAATAAAGCTTCAGATTTAAAAACATTGAAAATGCCTTTTGAAATTACAGTGACATGTTAAAGCTAATCGTTTTAGTGATTGGGTTTATTTTAAACATCACGGTTCAGTACTGTGCATGATAATATTTGCACTAACATTTAAAATTACAGGATAGTCTACACCCTTCTTCTCAGTCTACGCAGTACTAATACACTGAGGCTTAGGAAAAATTTGCTAAACATTTGTGTATGTGCGCTGTTTGGACCAAGAAAAAGGGTGTAGACTCCCAAAAGACTTCTCCTGAAATGTGAAATTCGCAGTCCCTGGTTCCCTCCTGCTCCCTTATCAACATGCTAATGAACTTTTTTAAATATAATCTCTCCATTTTTCATACTTCCTTTTTTTTTTTTTTTTTTTTTTTTAGAACCAGTGTCAAAAAAATGCCCTTTTTTTCTTGAATTTAGGATGCCTATAGGTGAACAGAGTGGCAGAGGAGCTCTTGGAAATTACATGCAGACTCCATAACTCCCTCATTTTGAACCAAAATCCATGTCCTGTTTATTTGTTTCTCTTTTTGATCTACTGTACAAACCTTTTTTTTTTTTAATCGACATTAATGAATTCCCTGCATTAAGGTAAAAACATTTTGCCACTTGCTGTGAACCTCCCAGGTCTTTTCTCCCTTCTCCCCATGCTCACAAGCTTTGAAAACAGTGGGAGCCATTCGCTTCTGCTGCTGTCAGTCAAAAACCATGATGAGGGAGTAGGGGGGCCAAGTCAGACTGTTTGTGTCTATAGCCGCACACAGCCCAGTCAGGATCGAGCCTGCATGTCTGCCCCCATAGTAAGTGATTGCTGTGGGAGCAGACACAGAAGAGGAGGAGCCATGATCGCTGGTGGGGAACCCTAGAAGAGTGGGTTTGGGGCTGCTCTGTTTGTGCAATACCATTACACGGAGCAGGTGACTATAACATAAAGTGTACGTGAAAGTGTCCTTCGCGCTATAGGTGAGTAATAGTGAAAGTGTGTAAAAATAAACACATGAATGATTGAAATGGTGTAAAATATAAAAAAACAAACGTGATGTGTGATGATGTCTTTTTGTCAAAGATGGCAGCAAAATCCAAAAGTGTTCACACTAGACTTCAATGAGAATATAGACAAATTTATTTATTTATTTTTAATTATTTTTAATAATTATGTCATCTTTTATGACTATAACATGTTTATTTTAATTTAAAAAAATGCCTTTAAAACTGCTTTAACTGCCAAAAATTGTTTACATCTGTAAATCTTTCATTCAGCTTCTAAATAATTACATTTTGTTATCTTGAAAAGCCAGTATAAAGGAAGGGGAGTGGTAAAAACCAGCACTTTGGGGTGTAACCATATTTTGCATAAACCTCTTTGAGCCAGCACAACAAATATTTGCAGCAGCTTGGCAGGTGGGCCTTAATGCTTTGCTGTTTGCTGAGTGCACTTCCAGCATACTTACCAAGCTGTCACTGTTTAGGATTGGAAACCGGTGGAACAGGCTGCTGATCACGTGACCACTGTTAGTCGGCCAAAGTGGTCACATGATCAGGAACTCCTCCTCAGCCTGTCATCATTAGGATACAACTAAAGGGCCACTGGGAAGTGTTTAGAAGGGTTTAAACCGTGGCAGGGGTAAGTCCTTTGCCTACATACTTTGTGCTAGAAGGTGTCCCACTCACCTACAAAGGTTTGGTGGTATGTAGGCTCCTTACCATGCTGGGTATGCAGTGAACATGCTACTGTGCCCAAAAGGTAAAGTAAGGGTTCTCTTTGGCAGATAGTCTGCCGCATGTGTTCCTCTGCAGAATTTTTGTAGTTGGCAATCTACTAAATGTACTGATTTTTTTTTTTCCTGACTGAACATGCAGAAGTCGTCTTGCTTGAGTTATTTGAATGTCTTCATAGCAAAATAGCTGATAAAATAGACGTTGTATTTCTTCAGTTCACGTGCATGCTTTGTCCAGTGTGTCCCGTCCAGACAAGTTGAGATGAAGTTTATGTATGTGGTTTGGAATGGTGTGAGTATTTATTTAAATATGGTGACGTACTGCTTATTAATCAGCCAGCCAGCTGTGTCACTGCAAAGTTCCACACTGATTGCTGTTTTTTTTATTCCTGTAGTTTTCGTCAGAGTTCATGAGAATCACATTTCAGCAGCTGCAACCTGATGTAAAACTTTGGAAAATTTCAGTCCTGTACACAGGCCACACCAGGCAGAGCTGGAGTAACGCCGGAGAATCTGACTTCTACTGAGCATGGATGTGTTTTCTTCCCGGACTCTTCTCATTTGCAGTCACTTGACTGTGAAGACAGCAACCATGCTTTGTCATGTGGATTATTAACCTCTTCACATTCAGTGTTGGACATACATCAAACCATTTTATTATCTGCTTCATTCCTTCTGTATGTTTACACCCCCAAGGATCCTTGAATGAGCAGAAACAGCCAGTTCTGGAAAAAGTATCAATAACCATTCTCCAGATCCAGTGCTTCCAGCAGCTGGCCTGATTGGCCAATTATGTTCTGGTGAGTTCCTCTGCTATCTGCACTGTGTTGTTTAGATTCTCCTCAATGTACCTGAAAAGGAGTTGTGTTAAAAAAAGATACTTTCCTTCTCAACCATCCCTATTTCTTGCATTGAGAGGATTTTCATCAGCGTGAGAGCCATACTCTTGTACTTAACTATCACTCCATCTGAAGGTGATCATGACCTATCAGATTTAATGGAGTTCCGCATGCCTGATCTCTCTATGAATGGAGTATGTATCTATGACGAGCATTCATCTATGATGTATAAGAGGGCTACCAGAAGACAAGGACCAAAATCCTCTTCACGGTTTAATTGTTGCCAAAATACCTCTTTTGTTTGCAACAATTTATATAGAGTAAAAAATCACTTGGAATTGGCAGCTGATGGGGTATAATATATATACCTAACTCTATAAAGCATAACAATATTTCCTTCTTTTAATAGATGACCATCTGCAGGAAGCCATCTGGGAAGACAGTGCCTGGAAAGGCGGGTGAGGATACCGCAGTCGAGCCCCTTCAACATTTCCGAAGGAATGGCTGGAGTTGGCCTCCGCACCCTTTACAATTTGTGGCCTGGATCACATACCTTCTGTTTACGGTCATTGGATTTGGGGTCCTTGTTCCCCTGTTGCCCCGACACTGGGTGGCTGCTGGTTATGCGGTATCCTTTCATTGGAGATGTGAAGCAATACTGTTATCGCCATACCTGCAGTAAAGCAGAATGTTTAGACATAAAGTGATACCATTTAGTGGCTAAAGCTGGCCATACATGGTTCAATTCCTCCATCCACACAATTGAGGTGAATGGGGGAATCGTCCTGCTGCCCTATTGTATTTTGACAGGGGGGGAGACTTCCCGTCTGTCGAAATACACAGATCAGCACTGCAGCCGTTGGTTGCAGCGGCTTATGGAGCTTTTTTGGTTGCAGCCGCTGACTGAGCGCCTTTTATCTGATAGGGCGGTTGAACCGCATTGGATTGGTAGATTGACTTCTATTTAACTGCAGTGGCCATACATGGATCAAATTTCAACTAGTCCCTGCTGAATCATCCATCTATGGCCACCTTTAATCAGTTTTCAGATTGAAAGTTAAAGCTTGAATCATAATTGTAGGTTTCTTCGTCATGCCTAATCACAAACCTGGAGATTTGAAAGTTTGTGTTTTAAAGTTAGAGTATAGAAATAAGGTGTGGCGCTAAAAGTGATATTCCACAGAAAGTAGTATTAACCCTATTGGGTACATATATATAGGAAAGAGAGGGGTTCAGAGGGAGGGAGATATCATTTTCCCTACCCGCACTTCCCCATAGGTGAATGCAACCTGGAAGGAAAAAAGTGCAACAATATATCTATGTGCATGTGCTAAATAGCAAATATAAGGAGTGAGTGTTCTATGACATGAGAAGATGGAGAACACCTATCAGGATGATATCTGGAGGTGAAGATCCAGTATCTAGTTTTACATCAAAAAAATATCAAAAAACAAGTTATTAACAAGGTTGATACAATGATGTATCCAAAATAATAAATTGTTTAAGGGGAACTGGAAGTAAATATATATATACTAATAGGAAGTCCATCAAGATCATAAGTGTACATATATTTGGAGTCCGCTATCCTAGGTATAGGGTTGCCAAATATCGATCATGATATGAAAAATCTACAGGTAGTAGTAAACCGGGGCTGTTGGACGTATCTATATTCAGAAACAGGATTCTTCCCTTGGAGTGGTGACTTTGGCCCAAAGAAACACAGGTATGTAGTGCCCTTACCGGATCAGGTGGACTCACAGGCCCTTGGCGGTGAGTCTAACGAGCTTTATACCGTCAAGCGGTGTAGAGTTGTGAAGCCGTGTGTTGTTCCCGGGTGGGATATCCCTAGGAGACACGTCTCTGGCTCAGTCAGTTGTCCCAGAAGTCATCTGATGGTACGTCCTTGGCAGGAGGCAGCTGGGAGCCGGGGTCACTCAAACTCTTCGGGTAAAGGAAGCCAGTTTCTCAGTAGCCAACACCATTTGGGTAGGTGGAACCAGAAAAAAAGAGAAACTTCCACATGGTGTAAATCTTTCACATACGTGACAACATTTATTTAAAAAATTTTTTTGACAGGATACAAAAAAATATAAAAAAAAAATATTTTGGGCAGTAAAAACTAGGCTCAAAAAATAAAAAGTCACAAGGTTAAAAAGTATGCGCAGTAGGTGATGGTAGGGGTAAAAACCACAGGAACCCGACGCGTTTCGCCTCCAAAGGCTTCTGCTGGGGTATGGAATAGCCCCCCATCTACTGCGCTTATATATATAAGGATAAATAATGTGGGAGTTCCGATTGGTAGCAGGGCCGGGCATGACTTCCGGGTTGGGCGGCGTTAACATTGGCCAAAAGGTCATGTGTAACTAGGATGGCCAATTGTATCCTATTTTGTGTGGTTAAAGCCAGACCTCGCTTGCAATCTCCAATCGCCAATAGGACGCCGGCGCACGTGATCGCGTCATGATCACGTGGTCCGTTCACAACGAAATAACGCCAGGACGTCCAGGGTCTGTGTGTCCCAACCAATAGGGCATCAGTAAGCGTCATAGCCAATAGAGTACTGGGGCTACTGTAACTGAGGTGTGGAGCGCAAATACACTGACAGTCCTAAGTCAGGAGGAAGCACATACTGAAGGCCGATTGGTCACATCGCGATCACATGATCCATCCAGTGCGGAGTGACGTCAGGCCATCCAGGGTATGTGTACCTTGAACAATAGGGCGCCGTGGCTTTGATACCAAAGTGTGGATGTGAATGACAGTGATGAATTGAGGAGAAATTTAAACCAAAGGCAGCCCAACCAGAGAACCGAAAGTCATATCACCGGAAATATGTCATACAAATCATATACATCTCACAATGGTTATACTCATTAGGGATGGGTCTTCCCGGATGCATATGCACATGACATATCAGCTAGCACATATGGGGAACATATAAATTCATATATTATATATTATACACATGTACATAATACAGTAATTTAAAAAGAAGGGAAAAATGCCATATATTAGCCCAGACCCATGCAGTCAAGAAATCGGTATATGGTAATAGTACCTCTGCAGGGTATAGGGGGTGTAACATGGGACAGAGTGTATCTGTCCATAAGTGTGGACTCAAGGAGCATATAACATAAAAGAAGTAAACGGCATAATTGGTCAACTATTGGTATCCCACATATATATAATAAAAGGGCTATTTTATGTGGTCCTGAACAGGATGGGGTGACCGAGAAAGGTTTTTAAAGGCAGAATCTAGGCCAAGGCCCGCCCTGCCTAAATATTATAATATTAGTAAATATCAATATAACGATATAGGAAAGGAAGAACAATAAAGAACGATAGGAAACAAGGAATATGAAAGGCTAAATGAGTCCTATCAATATATCCAATTGATTAAAGGGAGATCTCAATGACTAATCAAATGTGAGGAATGGAAACCCAGAGACTCGGGGTAATTGTATTCAGTCTCACTTAAATAAAAGACGTTTTATCAAACAAAAACGGTTTACAAACTTATAAGTGTAAAGTCAGGATAGACTTCACTAGCTTCAGCAAAGGTAAGGTGGGGGGAGGTAGAAAAAGAGGTTAGACAGAGGACAGGTAGGAGATGTCTAAGGGCAAACCAATGTTTATTGGAACAGTAGTCCTTAAGGGGGTATCTAAGGGCGGAACAACGTTTGTAGGTACAGTAACCCCCAGAGGGGTATACTAATATTTATGACTGATTGATAAAAGCGTTGATATCCCAGTCTACATTAAGCCCATAGGGTACATAGCATTTGATAAGATGTATCCAAAAAGTCTCGAGTCTGGAAACACCCCTCACCTTTGGCTCCCCCCTCCAGTGTGGTGTAAATCTATCTATAATTTGAAACTTAGTTCCAGAAGGATTTTGATTATGATGATGTAAATAGTGTTTTGGTACGCTGTGATTAGTGCGTCCATTTTTTATAGCTGTGATGTGTTCGTTCACTCTCGTAGTAAAGTTGCGTTTTGTACGACCAATATATTGCTTTCCGCAGGGACAGGTGATAAGGTATACAATGAATTTTGTAGTACAAGTGGCAAAGCTTTTCATCTTATATTATATAAAGCTTTGCCACTTGTACTACAAAATTCATTGTATACCTTATCACCTGTCCCTGCGGAAAGCAATATATTGGTCGTACAAAACGCAACTTTACTACGAGAGTGAACGAACACATCACAGCTATAAAAAATGGACGCACTAATCACAGCGTACCAAAACACTATTTACATCATCATAATCAAAATCCTTCTGGAACTAAGTTTCAAATTATAGATAGATTTACACCACACTGGAGGGGGGAGCCAAAGGTGAGGGGTGTTTCCAGACTCGAGACTTTTTGGATACATCTTATCAAATGCTATGTACCCTATGGGCTTAATGTAGACTGGGATATCAACGCTTTTATCAATCAGTCATAAATATTAGTATACCCCTCTGGGGGTTACTGTACCTACAAACGTTGTTCCGCCCTTAGATACCCCCTTAAGGACTACTGTTCCAATAAACATTGGTTTGCCCTTAGACATCTCCTACCTGTCCTCTGTCTAACCTCTTTTTCTACCTCCCCCCACCTTACCTTTGCTGAAGCTAGTGAAGTCTATCCTGACTTTACACTTATAAGTTTGTAAACCGTTTTTGTTTGATAAAACGTCTTTTATTTAAGTGAGACTGAATACAATTACCCCGAGTCTCTGGGTTTCCATTCCTCACATTTGATTAGTCATTGAGATCTCCCTTTAATCAATTGGATATATTGATAGGACTCATTTAGCCTTTCATATTCCTTGTTTCCTATCGTTCTTTATTGTTCTTCCTTTCCTATATCGTTATATTGATATTTACTAATATTATAATATTTAGGCAGGGCGGGCCTTGGCCTAGATTCTGCCTTTAAAAACCTTTCTCGGTCACCCCATCCTGTTCAGGACCACATAAAATAGCCCTTTTATTATATATATGTGGGATACCAATAGTTGACCAATTATGCCGTTTACTTCTTTTATGTTATATGCTCCTTGAGTCCACACTTATGGACAGATACACTCTGTCCCATGTTACACCCCCTATACCCTGCAGAGGTACTATTACCATATACCGATTTCTTGACTGCATGGGTCTGGGCTAATATATGGCATTTTTCCCTTCTTTTTAAATTACTGTATTATGTACATGTGTATAATATATAATATATGAATTTATATGTTCCCCATATGTGCTAGCTGATATGTCATGTGCATATGCATCCGGGAAGACCCATCCCTAATGAGTATAACCATTGTGAGATGTATATGATTTGTATGACATATTTCCGGTGATATGACTTTCGGTTCTCTGGTTGGGCTGCCTTTGGTTTAAATTTCTCCTCAATTCATCACTGTCATTCACATCCACACTTTGGTATCAAAGCCACGGCGCCCTATTGTTCAAGGTACACATACCCTGGATGGCCTGACGTCACTCCGCACTGGATGGATCATGTGATCGCGATGTGACCAATCGGCCTTCAGTATGTGCTTCCTCCTGACTTAGGACTGTCAGTGTATTTGCGCTCCACACCTCAGTTACAGTAGCCCCAGTACTCTATTGGCTATGACGCTTACTGATGCCCTATTGGTTGGGACACACAGACCCTGGACGTCCTGGCGTTATTTCGTTGTGAACGGACCACGTGATCATGACGCGATCACGTGCGCCGGCGTCCTATTGGCGATTGGAGATTGCAAGCGAGGTCTGGCTTTAACCACACAAAATAGGATACAATTGGCCATCCTAGTTACACATGACCTTTTGGCCAATGTTAACGCCGCCCAACCCGGAAGTCATGCCCGGCCCTGCTACCAATCGGAACTCCCACATTATTTATCCTTATATATATAAGCGCAGTAGATGGGGGGCTATTCCATACCCCAGCAGAAGCCTTTGGAGGCGAAACGCGTCGGGTTCCTGTGGTTTTTACCCCTACCATCACCTACTGCGCATACTTTTTAACCTTGTGACTTTTTATTTTTTGAGCCTAGTTTTTACTGCCCAAAATATTTTTTTTATATTTTTTTGTATCCTGTCAAAAAAATTTTTTAAATAAATGTTGTCACGTATGTGAAAGATTTACACCATGTGGAAGTTTCTCTTTTTTTCTGGTTCCACCTACCCAAATGGTGTTGGCTACTGAGAAACTGGCTTCCTTTACCCGAAGAGTTTGAGTGACCCCGGCTCCCAGCTGCCTCCTGCCAAGGACGTACCATCAGATGACTTCTGGGACAACTGACTGAGCCAGAGACGTGTCTCCTAGGGATATCCCACCCGGGAACAACACACGGCTTCACAACTCTACACCGCTTGACGGTATAAAGCTCGTTAGACTCACCGCCAAGGGCCTGTGAGTCCACCTGATCCGGTAAGGGCACTACATACCTGTGTTTCTTTGGGCCAAAGTCACCACTCCAAGGGAAGAATCCTGTTTCTGAATATAGATACGTCCAACAGCCCCGGTTTACTACTACCTGTAGATTTTTCATATCATGATCGATATTTGGCAACCCTATACCTAGGATAGCGGACTCCAAATATATGTACACTTATGATCTTGATGGACTTCCTATTAGTATATATATTTACTTCCAGTTCCCCTTAAACAATTTATTATTTTGGATACATCATTGTATCAACCTTGTTAATAACTTGTTTTTTGATATTTTTTTGATGTAAAACTAGATACTGGATCTTCACCTCCAGATATCATCCTGATAGGTGTTCTCCATCTTCTCATGTCATAGAACACTCACTCCTTATATTTGCTATTTAGCACATGCACATAGATATATTGTTGCACTTTTTTCCTTCCAGGTTGCATTCACCTATGGGGAAGTGCGGGTAGGGAAAATGATATCTCCCTCCCTCTGAACCCCTCTCTTTCCTATATATATGTACCCAATAGGGTTAATACTACTTTCTGTGGAATATCACTTTTAGCGCCACACCTTATTTCTATATTTATTTACATTTACACAGGTCAAGTTGTTGTGTTGGCTGCTTTTTTTCTTATGAGTTGGCGCAAATTTTTTGTGTTTTAAAGTGACTCCCGGCCGCTCTCCTACTCCACTTCAGGGCTACAGCAGGAGGGGCTGAGTGGCCAGCATGGCGGTCATGTGACCTCCAGGTTGATGTCAGATTGAAATCTCAGCTCCTCCTGCTGTATCCCTGGAACTGAGTATTAGAGCGTCCGGGAGTCACGTTACCGGCCTGAAGATATATTACAAAAAGATATTTAGAGGCTTTGTTTGATTATGGTAGCTTAAAATAGGGGGGCTGGCAGTGAATGATAGTGTAGGGTTACAAACCCTTTAAGCTCAGTGTGCATCAAGCCTTAAATATAAAGTTGGCCAAATACGCATCAAAATTTTGCTCTGTGGGCAGCCCTCTCCGAAACACCCATCACTCATCTTTTGTCGAAGATGCTGGGTGATAAATTGTTGGCCGAATTGCACCTGCAGGCATTGTTCAGTTATTCAGAATACAATGGCCTCCAGCGGGATATTTGTTCATCTGTGCTGTCAGCGTGGGTAAAGGAACCTGTTAGATTTCAGCTTGTAGGCTGAACAAAGAAGTCAACTAGTGTATGCCCAGCTTTAGAGGTATCAGAATGGTGATGGTTCTGTTCAATTATGCACAAGATATCCATAATCTTGTTGTTCTCTATTTTCTGTTATTGTTTCTTAACCCCCTTATGCAGTGTATGGGTGTGATGTTTGCGTTACACCTCATTGTCCATTTTTTGGCGGTAACCTTTGATCCAGCAGATGAGAATGTACGTGCCAAGAACTCTCCTGGCCCACTGCCTGTGTTCGATAGGACCAAGCATGCTCATGTCATTGAAAACATGCATTGTTACATCTGTGAGGTGGATGTGTAAGTAGAGATTTCTGTGTCTGTTTCTTGGAGCAACCTTGGTTCTGAGAAATCGGATGATGAGGCAGTTAGAACATATTGAAACAATAAAGTAATAAATTACCTTTTTAGGTTTTGTTTACATGTCTAACGATTTTGTCACTGGTGCTTAAAAACTGAATGTAGAATGGTGGATAACCCCAGAAAACAACAAACTAGATTTACGGCAGTGTCTGAAAACCTTGTCTGTGTTACTAGAGCAACCAGTCATGGTAGTTCTTCTCTCATACTGTACATGGTGAATGGTGCCCCATATTCAGATTCGGGTTACCTATTGTCAGCACCATCTTACTATGACAGAAGATAACTTGGCTCTCTGTTCACAAAATATGTATTGGTCATGTGAAAATAAAGCACACCAGGCTTTTTTCAACATAACAAATATATGTTTTAAGTCAAATTGTGCGCTAATGAGCAACCAAAATTGTTAACTTTATTATTGAACAAGACTATTGAACAAGACCATGTTTATGAACCAAGGTTGTTCCATTTGTAATCTATATTCTATGTAAGCCATACCATATTGAAAACTAGATAACCTTCTGTTTAGTTAGGGTGTAGGTTTAGGATCTTCTTTAGCATTCGGGTGACCACAGAATACTAGGCATTATCTGCAATGCTAAATGTGCCATGAGCATCTCCAGTAGAATGTACACTACAACACCATACTGCTGACTTCCATTTACTTCTGTATCCTTACAGAAAGTTCAAGAGAAGCAATACAAGACAAATCCATTTACACCCCAAGCCCAGGGAGATTTGCAGCAAAGGTTGGCTTCCAACTGAGCATCACTGGGATGACAATTTCTTGATAGAAAATATGCCATCACTAATACGTTTCTTAGTTTTCTTCTTCTTCCACCAATCCGATTCAAACCTGCTCTGAAAGTTTGAGTTTACTTAGTAATAAAAGTGTCTCAGAAAACTAAGAGGCTTCCTATTTATTTAAAATATTTGAATGTGAATACTGGGCCATGTTCCTTTTTCACTAATTATCACTTTTTACTTTTTTGCTGCACTGCTCACCTACCATCACCCATAATGACCCTGTGAAGGATCTGTTCTTGTGAAAGTCCTTCCTAAGAGCAGTCACCGTAGATCCCTCTGTCGCAGCATGCTCCACCTACTACGGAACCAGTTAAAACTTTCCTGTAAAAAATCCAAATTATACCTGCAACAACTCATATGTCATACAAGTGATGGTGATGCAGGAACTTGATGACTTTATAACAGTTGCTATGTTTACTGGATAACATTAGTGGCTTATATTTTGCCTGGCATGGCTTATTATAAGTGGAACATTTATTTAATAACTACAACACAGCACAGCTCGGCCTGCCTCCCGCTCCCTCAAAGAATTTGATGGACTCCATCCCTGTGAGTAAATGAAGAGGTGGCAGCTATGCACAGTACTGGATCACTTGAGGACTCAGGTAAGTATTTAGGAAGGTAGGGGAGCACAGCAAGATGTAATACATTTTTTACCCTGTAATGCTGGAAATGCATAAGGGTAAAAAGTTTTAGCTTTAGAACCACTGTTAGGAAAATGGTGAACACACTTAATTAATACTACATTTCTTTTTTAAATCTGGAAGTTTGCCCAGCTGGGTGATCATAGACCAGAAATACTATAGTCAGTCTCCAGTCTGGCAGGTATAATAAAATGAGTGGCTAAAGATCACTGTTATAAAGCTTTCATCCTCATGCACACTGGAAGTTATAAAAACGCCAGTAGGGTTGCCGCATTAAAAACATGCGTTTTGTTTTGCATTCGCGTTTTGCTGCATTTTTTCTGTGGTTTTTTAGTGTTGGCAGCAAGAAAACCCAAGTTATGGGATCAATCTTACAGTACAACTATGAGTGCAAAGAATAAAGCGGGGGTCCACCTATCTATGGTTTTTTTTTTTTTTGAGTTCATTCACAAACTTTTCTTCTCAGCATTACATACTCACATATTGTGTGTAATATGTCCGCCTGTGTCAGATTTCGTCGGAAAGAATAACTTGTATTATTCACTGCAGGCAGTTTCCATCTTCATTGTGGGCATTTGAAGCCCACAAGCATTTATTTCCTGGATGTGGTGAATGCTGTGCTCCCAGCATTCACCGCTCGTTCCCGCACATGCTCAGTGGCATCCTGGGAAGCCTGAGACTAGCTCCCAGGAGTCTGGGAGAGGCTAGAAACATGCCTACTCCCACGGGAGGAGAACCAGGAAGTGCAAAGAAGAATAGAAAAGTAAAAGGTAATTACGGCGATTTAAATTTTTTTAAACGACATGTCAGAATCTAGGCAAGGAAGAGAATACATACAGATATTGTTCAAAATTTGGGTGAAACCCCGCTTTAAGGCTGCGTTCACACTATTGCAAATTGGATGCCGGGTTCTTCGCATGTCAGGAAATTGTGACCGGCTCTTAATGGAGCCGGTTCACACATCTCTGGAGCGAATTGCACAGGAGTCCTGTGTGTCTTCTGGTCTAGTTCAGGTTCGAATTCAGCCAAAAATTCGGACCTGAAACGGTGAACAAGGATGCACCTAGAGTTGCCGCCTCATTCCTTTAAAACCGAACACATATTAATTACACAGGTTCTGTCGCTAATTAAGGTGGTAATTTAAGCTGGGTGCCTTATCTGCATTAAATTAACCTCAGAACCTGTGTAATTAATATGTGTTTGGGTTTAAAGGGAAGACCCTAGACGCACCGGACCCCTGCTGTGAGCTGCTCCGTATGCAGTGTGAACCCAGTCTTAACCCCTTGTTCACATCAGGCCGATTTGGCATGCTATTTGACATGTCAAATCAGCGGCTATTGCTAAAAATGGCACCGTTCAAATCGGTGCGACGCCGCACAGATTACCAAAAGTTGTTTCTGTACTACTTTTGGCGACTGGGGTTGCGATTTTAAATAGACATCTGTGCATGATTCCCCACAGATGTATGTCAAATTGCCCTCTGAAGTCTGACTGCATTGCTGGTTTGAAATCGTGCGGGTTCAGCTGAACAATTTCAAACCTGCATCAGTGTGAACCAGGCTAAAACAAACTGAGCAGGATTTACTAAAACTGGAGCACTGAGAATCTGGTGCAGCTGTGCATAGTAACCAATCAGCTTCTAACTTCAGCTTGGCTACTTTCACACTGAGGCGCTTTACAGGCGCTACAGCGCAAAAAATTAGGGATACACCGAAATTTCGGCAGCCAAAAAGAAACTGCCGAAAATTGTGTATTTGGCACATTGCCGAAAGGAAAATATTGCAAAAAATGGGGCGGTGCCCCGCCCCTGGTGCCGCCCATTGCGGGGGTGTCATCCTGGCTCGCCCCAGTCCTCCACCCTCCTCTCCTCCGTCCCACACAGCGGCGGTCTCCGTGTATCATGGAGCTGACTTGCTCGGGCCACAGTAACAATGTCCTGCCTCCTGTGACAGATGGCACACTGATCCAATGGTGGGACATTGAATCAGCGTGACGTGATCACAGGATGCGGGACATTATTACTGCGGCCTGGGCAATTTAAATACAGCTCCGTGATACACAGAGATCACCGCTCTGATCTGGCCACTGTTAGGCTGCATGACTGGCACAGGCAGGCTGCATCTGATTGGCACAGGCAGGCTGCATCTGATTGGCACAGGCAGGCTGCATCTGATTGGCACAGGCAGGCTGCATCTGATGGGCACAGGTAGGCTGCATCTGATGGGCACAGGCAATCTGCATGACTGGCACAGGCAATCTGCATGACTGGCACTGGCAGGCTGCATATGACGGACACTGGCAGGCTGCATATGACGGGCTCAGGCAGGCTGCATATGACGGGCTCAGGCAGGCTGCATGACATGGGCACTGGCAAGCTGCATGACGGGCATAGGCAGGCTTCATCTGATGGGCACTGGCAGGCTGCATGATGGGCAATGGCAGGCTGCATTAATCTCTTGTATCATGTCTGCAGTCTCTGAACATCTCCTGTATCAGATGGTTAGAGACTGAGGACATGATCCAAGGTGCCAATAATGGCCAACAATAAATTAATATTAATTGAAATTGATGGTATTAATTAAAAAGTCAAATACAATACAATTGTATATAAAAATATAAATATTTTTTTAAAACTGTCATTTTCAGTATCGGTTTTTGGCCTAGTGCATCCCACCATTTTCCGTTTTCGGCACCAAAATTTCCATTCGGTGCACTCCTACGAAAAATGTCGCCTGTAAAGCGCCTCTCCTCTCACTCCAGTGTGAAAGCCCGAGGGCTTTCACACTGGAGCAGTGCGCTGGCAGGACGCTCAAAGTCCTGCAAGTAGCATCTTTGAGGCGCTGTAGAAGCGGTGTATACACTGCTCCTACAGCGCCCCTGCCCATTGAAATCAATGGGCAGCGCTGGCAAAGCGCCCTTTGCGGGCGCTTTTAAACCTTTCTCGGCCATTAGTGGGGGTTAAAAGTAGAGGTCGACCGATATATCGGCTGATATTTGGCTCTTTTTACTTAATTGGCATCGGGATTGTGCTGATAAAAAAAGCCGATTATACCTTCAGCGGGACTTGCAAATGACTTCTGTAATAGTCAATGCAAGTTGTCTGAAGTTTTCTTCTCTCCTCCTCTGGGCAGCCTGCCAAGTCTGATAACAAGATACATTGTATCTCTTTCAGGTTCTTTTATCAATAGACTGAACTCCATGGAGAAGTTTTCAGTTTAACCATTTAAAGACTAAATCTTTTCTGACACTTGTTGCTTACAAGTAAAAATCCTGTATTTTCTGCTATAAAATCACTTAGAACCCCCAAACATTATATATATTTTTTCTAGCAGAGACCCTAGGGAATAAAATAGCGGTTGTTGCAATATTTTATGTCACGCTGTATTTGCGCAGCGGTCTTTCAAACGCAATTTAAAAAAAAAAAAAATACACTAATGAAAAAAAAAAAAAAAGCAGTAAAGTTAGCCCATTTTTTTTTCGTCCAAAAGTTTTGATTACCTGTTTTTGTGTATTAAATATTTAAGATATAGTTTTTTTTTTTTTAATCTAAATTATACATACAAGTGAAATAATTGGAGGTTTGTTTTGTTTAATAAATGTTTAAATATAAAAAATTTTCTGTATCACTTATTACTTAAGGCTGCTTTCACACTGGAGCGGGCAGGCGTTGACGGTAAAACGCTGTTAGTTTTAGCGGCGCTTTACCGTCATTTTACCGGCGCTATTTGGCTGCTAGCGGGGTGCTTATAACCCAGCTAGCGGCCGAAGAAGGGATTAAATGCGCCCCTGAAGCGCTGCTGCCAAAACGGTTTGCAGGCGCTTCGGCAGCGGTGCGCATTCATTTCAATGGGCAGGAGTGGTGGAGGAGCTCCAAAGATGCTGCTTGCAGGACTTATTTTTAACATCCTGCCAGCGCATCGCCCCAGTGTAAAAGGGGTCTAACTGTTAGATTTTATGAGATGAAGGGAATAAAAAAAAAAAAATCGGCCTAATATATCGGCCCAAAAAAATCGGCATCATATATCGGGCATCGGCCACCGCGATTTCTAAATATCGGCTTTGGCATCGGCCAGAGAAAAACCCATATCGGTCGACCTCTAGTTAAAAGTGCCCCGTTAGCGGCTGAAAAGCACAGGAAAAACAACGGTAAAAAGCCGCTAAAAATAGCTGCGCTTTATCGCCAACACCCCAGTGTGAAAGGGCTCTTGAGCTTTGGCAAGAACACCTGGACGCTGTTCGCTGGCATGCCAAATTGTCCCTGCTGTAAGCTGTATTTTGTTTACATTACATTATCCTGCTTACAGTGCAGTTTTGTAATCACTATGCTTTCTGCTCAGATGCACCTGCTGATTGCTGAAATTTGACCAACATAGATACACCCTGCAGGGAAGTTCTGAAGGACTCATGAGGCCTGTGAATTACAATGGGGTCCAGGTGCACAATACTTACAGGGCAATTTCAATAACAGTCAGCAGGGAGAATGGCTTATCTCTCCTCTGTCCTTTTTAAAGGATTTGTTTTAAACCTGTGTTTTGTATACATGAGGAATAAAGACTATAGAAGAGGAGAGATGTCCCAGGGACATCTGTAGAGGAAGATTCCAATGCTGACCACATACAGTATATGTTTCAGTATTTCATTTAATCAGCCCTTTGGATATAGAAACAACAATGAAATATGTTTTAATGACAAGTCAGCTGGAAGCTGTTAAAATAGCCCTAGAACGCTGCCTATTAGGGTCCTTTCACACTGGGGCGGGGACGTTGTCAGCGGTAAAGCGCCGCTATTGTAAGCGGCGCTTTACTGTCGGTATGAGGCTGCTAGCGGGGCGGTTTTACTCCCCTGCTAGCGGCCGAGAAAGGGTTAAAACCACCGCAAAGCGCCTCTTCAGAGGTGCTTTGCCAGCAGTATAGCCGCGCCGTCCCATTGATTTCAATGGGCAGGAGCGGTAAAGGATCGGTATACACTCTGCTCCTTCACCGCTCTGAAGATGCTGATGGCAGGACTTTTTTTACCGTCCTGCTAGCGCATCGCTCCAGTGTGAAAGCCCTCGGGGCTTTCACACTGGAATGAAAGCAGTGGCACTTTCGGGTCGGTTTGCAGGCGCTATTATTAGCGCAATAGCGCCTGCAAACCGCCCCAGTGTGAAAGGACCCTTACTAAAAGCTGCTAAGTTTGTGCAGTTATAAAATGGTTACATCTCGTAACTGATCACTTTTAAACTTCTCCAATGTTCCATTAAAAACACAAGCGTTGTGGCTTTTTTTTAATCAGTTACTGGCGGGTTTGACAGTTGGTCATCTGTGTATTGGGCAAATCATTACGTGGATGGATTTTAAGGTTTTATGCACTTTTTGCCAAGTTTCTTTGTGAAAATAAGAGATTTTTTTATTTAAAGTTTTATTGAAGATATTGCATGAGGCTGGTGTTCTTTACTTTTGTTTTACAAACTGTCAGAAACCATGAATCAGACCGAGACAGAAGTACAGTTAATCACACTTTAATAATAATAAAAAGGTAAACAGACTAAGCGTAGTCAATACATACATAGCCAGAGTTCAGTAACCAGATCAGGTAGTCAGCCAATGCTAATGTCAGAGCCAGAGATCAACGTAGTAGTACAGCAAGCAGGATCAGGAGCCAGAAGGGACGTCAGCCGAGCAAGTCTTCAACAGGAACGCAGGAGAAAGTCTCTGAGATGTGACCAAAGGTGAAGGCAGAGATGAAGTGAGCTAGACCGCTTTAAGTAGCCAGGACTGACGAGCAGATCATCAACAGCTGAGTCACTGTGGAGAGAAAGGAGCTGGCAATTAGCCGACAGCTGAGCGGCCAGCTCAGAGAAGGAGGGGCTGAGCCCAGTCCTGACAGTAGCCCCTCCTCAACGACCCCTCCCCCCTCGGAGGACCACCGAGCTTAAGGGAAAAACGTCTATGGAAATCACGGAGGAGGAAAGGGGCATGTACGTCTGAGGATGAAACCCAAGAGCCTTCCTCTGGACCGTACCCCTTCCAATGCACCAGGTACTGTACGCGCCCACGGAACCTACGGGAGTCGACAATGGATTGTACTTTGTGCTTCTCAACCTGTATAGGGTGAGGACGTGGCACCGAGGTGGTAAAGCGGTTGCAGACCAAAGTTTTCAATAAGGAGACATGAAACACATTAGAGATGCGCATACTAGGAGGAAGGTCCAACACGTAAGCCACTGGGTTGATCCTGCGAAGGATACGGAAAGGCCCAATAAACCGAGGTGCAAACTTCAAAGAAGGAACACAAAGTCGGAGGTTGCGAGACGACAGCCAGACTCTGTCCCCAACCTGGTAGGAAGGCTCAGGCAGGCGTCTGCGGTCAGCAATAATTCTGTACCTATCGTTAGCATGTTGCAAAGCCTCCTGGACTTGTGCCCAAGTGGAACAAAGGCCACGGAGATGCTCCTCTAACGCAGGAATACTCTGCGGAACAAATGAGACAGGCAACACGGAAGGTTGGAAACCATAGTTCCCCATAGACGGGGACAAACGGGAAGCTGAATTCAAGGCACTATTGTGAGCAAACTCTGCCCACGGTAAGAGGTCTGACTAGTTGTTAGGTCAGAAATCTAGCAACGAAGGAATTACTCCAAGGACTGATTGGCTTGTTCTGCGGCCCCATTAGACTGCGGGTGATACGCAGAGGAGAAAGTAAGCTGAATATCCAACTGTGCACAAAAGGCTCACCAGAACCAGGACACAAACTGACTACCCCTGTCTGAGACAATCACCTTGGGTAGCCCATGAAAGCGGAAGATCTCCCGAGCAAAAATAGAAGTCTGTTCCTTAGAAGCAGGCACCTTCTTGAGTGGAATACAATGCGACATTTTCGAGAACCGGTTAACCACCATAAGGATAACTGTGTTGCCCTGGGAGCTGGGTAACTCCACAATGAAATCCATAGACAGGTGGGTCCAGGGCCTCTCGCCATTGGGTATGGGTTGTAGGAGGACCACTGGAAGGTGTCGTGGAGTTTTACTCTGAGCACACACGGAACAGGCAGCTACGAAGGCAGGTTACATCAGCACATAGACTAGGCCACCAGAATTGTTGGGAAATGGCCCAAAAGAGTTGATTCTTCCCAGGGTGGCCAGCAGCCTTGGGAGAATGGTAAGTCTGGAGCACAGCAGTACGGAGACTCTTGGGAACAAAGCAGCGGTCACAAGGTTTCTCAGGAGGAGCATCGACCTGAGCAGCAAGAATTTTGTCACCCAAAGGAGAAGTAAGACTGGTGCGAACCATAGCCAGAATACGTTCAGGAGGAATTGCAGGAACTGGAATTGACTCCATCTTGGAAGTGGAGGAAAATTGTCGTGACAAGGAGTCAACCCTTACATTCTTAGTACCGGATAAGAATGAGACCATGTAATTTAAACTCGACAAGAAAAGAGCCCACCACGCCCTTCTGGGAGAGAGGCGCTTAGCCTCAGACAAGAATATGAGATTCTTATGGTCAGTAAGAATGAGAACCGGCACAGTGGTATCTTCAAGGAGATGTCTCCATTCTTTCAGGGCTAAAATGATCGCCAACAGCTCCGTTACCAATCTCGTAATTGCACTCTTCCATGAAATTGTCACCGGCAAAGTAGCCACATGGATGCATAGCGCACTCAGAGTTAGGACGTTGAGACAGAAGGGCGCCAACTCCAGTCTCAGAAGCATCAGCTTCTAGAATAAAAGGCAACATAGGATCAGGGTGTGCCAACACAGGAGCAGAAACAAAGGCAGCCTTGAGACTCTCAAAGGCCTTAATGGACTCCGGAGACCAACTCTGTGGGTTGCCGTCTTTCCTGGTCATATCAGTCAGGGGCTTGACCAGAAACGAGAAGTTAGGAATAAACTTCTGATAATAGTTGACAAAGCCAAGAAAACGCTGCAGAGGACATAAACCCACAGGTCGAGGCCACTGTAGGACCGCTGAAAGTTTCTCTGGGTCCATAGAAAAAACAGCAGTGGAAATGACACAGCCCAGGAATTTAACCTATTCACAATGGATTTAGCACTTTTCCAATTTACAATAGAGATTGTTCTTTCTTAGTCTCTGAAGCACATGACAGACATGTGTGGTGGCTCTCCAGGGACTTGGAAAATATGAGGAGATAAACTACCACACATAACTGCAGCAAATCTCGGAGGACATCGTTAATGATCTCCTGGAAAACTGCCGGAGCGTTACAAAGGCCAAAAGGCATTACGAGATACTCATAATGACCTGATCTGGTATTAAACGTAGTTTTCCACTCGTCGCCCTCCTTAATCCTGACGAGCTTGTATGCGCCTCTCAAATCAAGCTTCGTGAAACCCGTTGCTCCCTTGAGGCGGTCAAATAACTCCGTAATCAACGGAATGGGATAGACATTCATAATTGTGAAACGATGGAGGCCCCTATAATCGATACACAGTCTCAGCTTTACACTCTTCTTCACAAAAAAGAAACCAGCACCAGCAGGAGACGAGGATTTGCGGATGAAACCTCGAGAAAGTGCGTCTGCAACATACTCCTTCATGGCCTTATCCTCCAAGACCAACAAAGGGTAAACCCGGCCACGAGGCGGTATGGCACCAGGTTGAAGGTCAATTGCGCAATCATATGACCGGTGTGGAGGCAAAGTACTGGTTTGACCTTTGTCAAAGACATAGCTAAAATCGCGGTATACCCCCGGCAGGGAGGAGAGTGAAGAGGTGCACAGGACCTTTGTTACCTTCTGGAAGCATCTCTCACTGCAACCAGGACAGAACCTCAGCACGGAGCCAATTAAAAGAAGGGTTGTGCCTCTATAACCAAGGATAACCAATAACTAACTGAAACTTAGGTGAGGTATTAAACTTGGAATTGGATTATCTCAAGGTGAAGGGCCCCTATGGCCATGGACAACGGAACACTCTCATGAATCACATGGGCAGACTGTAGAGGTCTCCTGTCAAGAGGCTCAATGGCAAGTGGAGTGTCACGCAGCTGCGTGATTGAGTGTCAATCGAGTGCTTCGATACAAAGGCAGCATCAATGAACAGGCCTGCAGCCCCAGAGTCGATTATAGCCTGTATCTCGACGGATGACTCAGCCGAAGACGGGGTAACCGAAACCAGGGGCTTATCTCTCTGGGAAACTGGAAACGAAACAACGCCACCTAAGGTCTGTCTGTGACAGGACCTCAAGGTTCGGGCGTTCCCTGGATGGGTAGGACAAGACTTCAAAAAGTGACCAGTCTGGCCACAATAAAGGCACAATCTCTTCCTCCCCCTAAGGGCTCTCTCATCCACAGAGAGAGGCGTGAAGCCCAAGTGCATAGGTTCATCTTCACAGACCGACTCGGTACCAGTAGGCATGGGAGGTGAGGGAGGCAAGGGTGGGACTGCAAAGCTTGGAGACAAATGTACAGGAGGCTTGTGCCAGCGCTCCCTAAGAGTCTTTCTCTGAGTCTGGAGTCAATGAGGATGCCAAATGTGATCAACCTCTCCAGCTCAGTGGGTATATCTCGGGCTGATATCTCATCCTTGATGTTATCCGAGAGACCATAAGAGAAGGCAGCCACGAGGGCCTCATTGTTCCAAGCAACCTCTGCTGCCAGAGTACGGAATTCAATGGCTTAATCGGCAACAGTTCTCGTACTCTGTTTGATGGACATGAGGCTCTTAGCAGCAGAAGCGGAGCGTGCAGGAACATCAAATACCCTTTTCAAGGAAGCCACAAATTCTGGGTAACTCAGGACCACAGGTTTTTGCGTCTCCCATAGAGGGTTTGCCCAGGCCAAGGCTCTCTCAGAAAGCAAAGATATCACGAAACCTACTTTGCTTCTATCCGTGGGAAACACCTGGGGCAGCATCTCAAAGTATATCTCAACCTGGTTGAGATCCATTGAACTGGATCGCCCCCAAATCGCTGGGGAAGCGGAGCGGAACCAAACATGCCTCTGGAGGTAATACTCAAGGCGGGTGCCTGCACAGAGACTGGAGCAGCAGCAGGGACGGCCTGCAACACAGGTTGTACCAGAGCATCCTTGGTGGAAGATTCCAGGTGAGCCGTGCGACTCAGGAGCGTTTTTAACACCAAGGCAAACTGATCCATGCGGTGATCCTGGTCATCCAATCTGGAAAAAATATTACCAACAAGTGGACTACAGTCAGAAACCAAGAATCAGACTGAGACAGAAGTACAGTTAAATCACACTTGTTTAATAATAAAAAGGTAAGCAGAGTAAGCGTAGTCAATACATAACCAGCCAATGTCAGAGAGCCAGAGATCAACATAGTAGTACAGCAAGCAGGATCAGGAGCCAGAAGGGATGTCGGCCGAGCAAGTCTTCTAAAGGAACGCAGGAGACAGTCTCTGAGATGTGACCAAAGGTGAAGGCAGAGATGAAGTGAGCTGGATGGCTTTAAGTAGCCAGGACTGACGAGCAGATCATCAACAGCTGAGTCACTGTGGAGAGAAAGAAGCTGGCAATTAGCCGACAGCTGAGTGGCCAGCTCAGAGAAGGAAGAGCTGAGCCCAGCCCTGACACAAACTACCTGCATGCCCTTTTAATTGCTTGACACATGCTAATCACCATTTTGTGTTAGCGCCAGCTCTGGGGTCGGTTGTTAATATTAATAAAACTGTGTAGCAAGTTTATACTTACAGTATTTTGCTTGGTCTGTGTTGTCACACAAGAACAGATCATCTCGACTGATTGTGATGCAACAGTCTTCATAATAACTAGAGATGAAGTTGGAAGCAATTGCTAATTATCCTTTAGCATGCACCAGAAATGTGCACCAGCACCCTCCTTCAGAATTCCATGTATATGCACCCCTAAATCTTGACATACATGAAGGGGTGGGGGGATTTTGCAATTTAATAAAGATTTGGCAAATATGAATGATATTTGTATTATTTAATGTACAGTTATTGACTAAATGCAGATATTGGTGGAAATATTCTTCCAACTGCTAATAAAAGCATTTGTTCCCCAGTGTAGGCAGCTTGGAGATTTCAGGGCAATATCGATCTAAAACAACAAACTGTATGAGTAGCATAAAATAAAACTCTTTGGTATATGTGATGCGTATTGTTCTCTTTGTTAATGTGTAGAGGGGTGTTGTGTCCTGTTTTCCAGCATTCCTTCATTTTTATGTCCATGCATTATTAGTGTAGTCATATTCTTACTGCCATTGTACTGCTACCTGTACTATACAAGCTTTAACACCTATTTTATCTTCACAGGGGTGCCAAATCCAAACACTGCAGTTTATGCAATAAGTGTGTCAGTAATTTTGACCATCACTGCAAATGGCTGAATAACTGTGTGGGTGGCAAAAATTACTGGTAAGTGCCCCCAATACGTTATACACCTGCATACATTTTTTATATTTTATTTTTATACATGCTCAGTGAACTACAGTATATAAATGCACATAGCCCTCATGCATGTATATAGTCCTGCACTACCTAAATTGTTTGACTGTAGAATTTTATTAAATCTGAGGTTTAAAGGGGGCTCAGAGTGGCTGGGCTACCCAGCTGCCGTACGCCTTATATCTTCTTACACTAACGTGACAATAAGCCTGTTATTGTAGATGGGTAACGAGTTGTTCCTAATTTGCTGTTAACCAGGCAGGAAAAACATTTGACCAGTCATTTTATTTAGCATATTTCAGACACGATGTTAGCCTGGATCTTCCGTTTCTCATTTTGTAAACTAGAGATGTTATTATCATTATACTTGTAACCTTTTATCTTGTTACGAAAAGGAAATGTGTGATATTATGTGTAATGTAAACGCTTTCTACTTTTTAGGCCCCTTTCACATGGGGTGGATCTGCTCAGCGGCTGTTCTAGCTCAGCGGGAGATCACTCCATTGATCTCCACTGAGCCGCGGATTACAGGTCTGTCTCTGCTCACTGAGCGGGGAGGGACCTGTCAGAGTCCCGCTGATTTCTATGGGGAGATCGGACAAAAACGGACAGCATGTCCATTTTCATCAGATCCCATCCGATCTGCCAGATGGATGGCGAATGTATCGCCATATGTCTGTCTTGAGTGGATGGCAGGCAGGTATCAGCGGACACATCTCCGCTGATGCCCGCCTGCCCATAGGAGTCAATGGGTGGCCGGCTCAGATCCACCTGAAAAACGGACAGGCAGATCCAAGCGGGCTTATCGTGTGAAAGGGGCCTTAAGATCTCTTAATAGAAATTTTTGAAGCAAAATCGGACGTTTAGTAAATTTTTTTGTCAGAGGCACTCTTCAAAAGAGCCAACTATTCCCGCCCTTTCTGCCCCCTGCTCCATTCATTCAAGCTATACTACTGGGTCCTAGAATGAAAAAAACTCTGATTTGAAGGACAGATGGAGGAATGAAAGTTCAACCTCCTCCATTCATAGAGCGCTTTTGATTGTCGGAACTGATAGTACAACTTCTTTGTGTAAGGAAGCGAAAAGGGCATTGTTGGCACTCTTAACGAGTGTCTGTGACAGGTGAAGCTGCTAATATTAGGCATGATCGGTTGTATTACATAAAAGGGACTCAGTTAAAAAAAAAAGTAACTCTTATTTTTTCTTATAATAATTTTATAAAAGCATGTATAAAATTAGTAGTAAAACTAGGGTTTATTTTTTTCCAAGTCATATATATTTTAAATAGTGCTGTTAGTACCTATAGGGGGTCATTTACTATAGCGCCAATATATGATCCTGCAGTCCTGGAAAATAGCGCCCAGTTAAGGCCAATTAAGATTTCAACTCTCAGAAACTGGGTGCAAATGCCATTGGAAAGCATCGCTATTGCCGGCAAACATGCCTGTCAGATCACATATGCGGGAATAGTGGAAGTCAATGGGGCTCGAACCTGCAAAATCCAAAGTTCTCACTGAAGGCTTATATGCAAGTTCTTTGCCATAAAAAGTGTTTGGGGACCAGGGTCCTGCCCCAGGAGACATGTATCAATTGGAAAAAATTTTTTAAAACTGACGTCTTTTCAGGAACAGTGATTTTAATAATGCTGAAAGTAAAACATTAAAAATTCCTTTAAATATCGTGCCTGGAGGGTGTCCTTAGTATGCCTGTAAAGTAGCGCAGCTTTCCCGTGTTTATCACTGTACCGCAGCAAAATTAAATTTCTAAAAGAAAAAATTTAATTTAAAAATTGCTTGCAGCTGGTTCTCGGCAATATAGAGTAAAAAACGGCGTAGGTTCCCCCCACCAGTCCATACCAGGCCCTTTGAGTCTGGAGATTAAGGGGAACTCCACGCCAAAACTAAAAAAAAAAATGGCGTAGGGGTGTTCCCCCCCCCTCCCCCCCACATGCCTTCAACATGGTGATTTTGACAATTCCTTTATTAAAAATGTCTTCTTTTTCCCCCGCTTCTTCCTCCGGTCTTCCTTCGATTTTTTTTTCCTTCTTCCACCAGTCTTCTCCATCTTCCTCCAGATTCTTCTTCCCCCGCTTCGTCCTCCGGTCTTTCGGTGCCGCTCCCACTGAACATTCAAAAAACGAACCTCCTCTGATGGGGCAGTTGACGTCACTCCGAGGCCCCTTGTGACTTCACCACCCAGGACATGATAGGTCAGTGATGTCACAAGGGGCGGGGTCTCCGGCTGACATCACACAACGTTATATATGAAATGTGCGCTATGCAAGCGGACAGATCAGCTAGCCGCAGCGTCAGAGGAGGTTTTTTTTCATGTTCAGCAGGTTGGTGGCGGGAGCGGCAGAGGAGAAAGTCCAAAGGACGAAGGGGGTGGAAGAAGCCAGAAGAAGATGCAGAAGACCGAAGAAGACCGGAGGAAGAAGTGGGGGAAAGAAGAAGAAATAATTTTGTCAAAATTGTCAGAAATTGTCAAAAACCGGCTACTGTCTTTTGTCACATTTTACTGCTTTTTTTGATGAATGGGTAGGGGTACAATGTAAATTCCGATATGCCCCCCGCCCGCAGACCCCCACAACCACCGGTCAAGGGTTGTGGGGGTTATGGGGATGAGGCCCTTGCCCCAATCAACATGGGGACAAAGTGCTTTGGGGGGGAACCCAAAGCACCCTCCCCATGTTGAGGGCAAGCGGCCTGGCATGGTTCTGAAGGGGGGGTGCTCGCTTGTTCCGTCCCCCCCCTTTCCTGGCCTGCCATGGCTTCTTTCTTGGATAAGGGTCTGGTATGGATTTTGGGGGGGACCCCCATGCTATTTTGTTTTTTAATTTTTTTTTTTATGCGGGGTTCCCCTTAAATTGCATACCAGGCCTGAAGGGCCTGGTATGGTTTTTTGGGGGGACCCCATGTTAATTATTGTGTGCTCATTTTAAAGGCTTATATGCAAGTTATTGCCATAAAAAGTGTATGGGGACTGGGCCCTGGCCCAGGGGACATGTATCAATTAAAAAAAAAGTTTTTAAACGGCCATTTTTTCAGGAGCAGTGATTTTAATAATGCTTAAAGTGAAACAATAAAAATGAAATATTCCTTTAAATATCGTGCCTGGGGGTGTCCTTAGTACCGCAACAAAAGGACATTTCCAAAGGAACAAAATGTCTTTTAAAACTGCTCGTGGCTGTAATATATTGTCAGATACCGGCAATATAGATAAAAATCATTGAAAAAAATGGCGTTCCCTCCCCCCAGTCTATTACCAGGCCCTTTGGGTTTGGTATGAATATTAAGGGGGACCCCTGCAACAAAATTTAAAAAAAAAATGCATGGGGAGTCCCCCCAAAATCCATACCAGGCCCTTCAAGTCTGGTATGGATATTAAGGGGAACCCTGTGCCAAAATAAAAAAATGGCGTGGCCCCCCCCCAATATCCATACCAGACCCTTATCCGAGCAAGCAGCCATGGCAGGCCAGGAAGGGGGGGGGGGTGAGCGAGCCTTCTGAACCATACCAGGCCGCTTGCCCTCAACATGGGGAAGGGTTCTTTGGGGTCCCCCCAAAGCACCTTGTCCTCTTGTTGATGGGGACAAGGGCCTTATCCCCACAACCCTTGCCCGGTGGTTGTTGAGATCTGTGGGCGCTGGGCTTATCAAGATCTGGAAGCCCCCTTTAACAAGGGGGCCCCCAAATCCCACCCCCCCTATGTGAATGGGTATCGGATACATTGTACCCCCACAACCACGGGCAAGGGTTGTGGGGATGAGGTCCTTGTCCCCGTCAACATGGGGGGACCCCAAAGCACCCTCCCCATGTTGAGGGCATGTGGCCTGGTATGGTTCAGGAGGGGGGTGGCATGTTAAATGGACTGTAGAGTGTTTCTGCAAACTGCAAAGCGCACTAAAAAATGCATAGGTGTGAACCTTAGGTCAGTTCACTCTGGAGCGATGTGGGAACCCTGCGAATCCAGTGCGGGTTCCCGCATCGCATACAACTCAGGCAGTAAACACTGCCATATGCGAACTGCTGGGAGTGTCAGTAGAAAGTTAATGAGACCCTCAAATCAGTTTGCATATCATAGAGCGAACTGCAAATTCAGACAACACCCATGCGATCCGATTCTGCTCTGGACCAAAAAAAGGGTCCTGTGCAAGTTTGGTCCGAATGCGATGCAAATTCAACCATACAATCTGTATGGCTGAGTTTGCATCACACAGACATCGCATGTGATTTACAGTGTGGGGCAAATCGCATCCGATGTCGGACAGCAGTGTGAACCAGCCCTAAGGCCCCTTTCACACTTGTGCGACTTGTCCTGCAACCATAGACCCCAACATTACACTGGCATTGCTTCAAATCACGTCAAAATCGTGGCAAAAAGTGCTGCAAAATTGTGGGACTTTCAGGTAGCACAAGTGTGAAAGGGGCCTTATGGACCTCAAGTTTTATGAAAAGTCGGCCAAGTGTGAAAGGAACCTAATGAGATTCATTAATAACACCTTTGGCTCCATTTGCACTTGTGCAAGCAATGCCTGTGTAATCCTGCGGTATATGGACCTCAAGTCGCATTAAAGTCAAACCAAAGTAGTGCAGGGATGAATTTGACCCACTTGCAGGATACACAAGTGAGAATGGTGCTTAATTCAAAGGTATTATCCATGAATCTCATTTACACTGCTGCGTCCTGAAAGTCACACTATTTTTGCTGCCACTTTGCTGCTGCAACTTCGCCCCAACTTCTGGGATTGCCTGTGTAATATTGCGCCCTCAAGTCACATGAAAGTAGAGTTCGAAAGGGAGTTCGATAAGAAATGGTGTCAGTGGGATAGAAGCAGGTGAATTACAAAGACAAAGGCCCAGTTTGAGCCCTGGTTTACACTGACAGTGGGAGGAAATCGTGCAAGTTCAGCTGAACTCACACAATTTCTTTCCCGCATTTCAGTCCTGACTGCGGGGGGAATGTCAGAGACATCTGTGCAGGTTTCTGCACTGATGTCAATAAAAATCTCACCCAAAGTCGCCAAAAAGTAGTACAGAAACTACTGTATTTATTGGCGTATAACACTCACTTTTTCACCCTAAAAATTGGGTGCAAATAGCACGTGCGTGTTATACGCCAATACTTCAATTTTAGATGCCTCGGAGGGGACAGGGAGGGGGGGCGGGACGAGCGCCGTCAGATTACATACAGTGAGAATCTCCTGTTTACTTGGTGGCCTCTGTAATAGGAAGTCCCGTCTCCTGGGCCGCCATTGGACCACTGTTCTGTCTATCATAGGAGATTCTCACTGTATATAATCTTTAGGGGCTTGTCCCGCCCCCCTTCCTGTCCCCTCTAGGCTGCAAATGGGCATCGATCAGGCTGCACTGATGGCAATGGTGAGGCTGCTGCATTGATGGCAATGGTGAGGCTGCTGCATTGATGTGGACTGATGAGGTCGCATTGATGGCACTTGTGAGACTGCAGATGGGCATTGATGGGGCTGCATTGGTGGCAATGGTGAGACTGCAGATGGGCACTGACCCTTATTTTGCTTCAAAGTTCCTTATTTAAAATGTATTTTTTTTTCCCTGAAACTTCCCTCTTAAAATTAATGTGCGTGTTATACACCTGTGCGTGTTATACGCCGATAAATACGGTACTTTTGGAAATTGCGGCGCTGCACCGATTAGAAGAGTGCAATTGCCGCCGATTTGACATGTCAAATCGCACCAATTTGAACCAGGGCTGACACATACAGCTGATGTGATTCCACCTTTATCATTTACTTGTAGGTGTGCCGAAGATTAGTTTTTTTGGTACACAAATAAATATACAAATAAGATATAAAAGAAAGATATTGCATTTTCCCCAAAACTAATTAAAAAGAAGAGAGAAGGCGGGGGGCGTGTCCGGATGTGAGCAGCGGCGGACGTGTTGGAGAGGAGCTCCGGGTATCCTGAACACCATCCTCTGCCATCCTTGCCATCAATTAGTAAAAAAAGCCAGAATACCTGCCTGTAGGCTTCTCCTACATCATCTGCTGCTCCCTGTGCCTATATTGCAAGTCTCGGGCCCGTGATCTTCTGGGGATCCATTGATGATCCACGGCTGCGGCCGCCGCCATTTTCCTGGGTCACAGCAAGCTGGAGGAAGCTGTTCCTGGCCTGGTGGAGAGGTAGGGGAACTCCTTATCATCCGACCTACCCCCCCAGGTGTTTCTCAGAGCCGGATGGTCCGTGGGGCCGTTTAAGTCGTCCGCCGCGGCCGCGGCCTAGTGCGGCCTAGTGAAGCCTCCAGGCCACCGCACTTTCCTACGCCGCCGGCCGGTGGAGGAGCGCCGCGGCCGGCCTGCTTTGTAATCAGGAGCGGGGACACTGCTGCGCTCACACATCCCACCATCCCTTCACCATCCTGCAGGAAAACGGCTCAGTTGGATGGTGGTGGCTGTCATACGTGGCTGGCTGAGGAGTCCTGGGGCCCAGCATCCTGATTCGCCCCTCTGCCTTCATCTTGGCTACCTGGGCCTCTCCTGCATAGTGCCCACGATCGGCCCTTCCCACTGGATTGTCACTGTTGGCAAGTTACACGGGGGGCTGCTGGCAACTACTGCCCACCTCTCTGCGCTGCGGACTTCTGGGACTAAATGCCTGCGGCATACCTGTAGTACCCTTCTGACCGCTGCACTGGGCCCTGAAGTCTATCCTCTGTTGGGACTGGGATCCTAAAATCTGTACTGCACTGCTGCCCTGGAAAATACCCCAGTGGTGAACACTATAACAGTGACTGACTGGCTGCTGTGTGGCTGTGGGGGTGCCCTCTCCCTCCCCTCATTCTGATTGTACACTGAAGGCTGACTATTACCCAGCTCCATTTTATCAACCTCTTGCCTTCAGCTTCATGGGCCCTAAGCAGCGGCCCAAAAATTCAGCCACACCAGGCCGCTCGGCCCCTGTACCGGCTACACAGCCTGACTCTTCTCTCATAGGGAGGCTGCAGGAACTGCTGACCGAATTAGCCATGGAGCACGAGGCTTCGCCGAGTGCGACTCTCCCTGCCCCACCCTCCCAGGACAGCACCGCATTGATCCTGGCCGCCATTGAACAAAGCAAAACCTCCATGCTGGTGAGAATAGACCGATTAGCTGAAGAATGTAATCTCATTAAAAACGACCTGGATAAGATTAGGGGCAGGCTGACTGAATCGGAAACCAGAATTTCTGCCACTGAAGATCTTACAGCTACCCACTCCAATACCATAGCGGAATTGCAACGCACAGTACAATCGCTTGTCGCCAAAGCTGATGACGCAGAAAACAGGGCGAGACGCAACAATGTTCGAGTCCTGGGTCTCCCTGAGGGGGAGGAGGGTGACAGACCGGCGGAGTTCGCGGAAGAATTCTTCAAAAGTCTGCTAGGCCTCGCAGATATCTCCCCGACCTATGTCGTCGAGCGTGCCCACCGTGTACCCACGGGACGCATTATCCCTGGTGCGAATCCCCGACCCTTCTTGGTTCGCTTCCTCAACTTTAGGGACCGAGACAGGATCCTTTCCGCAGCTCGCAAACATCCTTCGCTCCAGTATGGCAATTCTGCAGTCCTATTATTTCCGGATTTTTCAGCTGACCTGCAGCGCAAGAGGAAGTCCTTTAATGACGTCCGTAGACGCCTACGCGAAAAGGACATTAAATACAGTATGTTGTACCCCAGTCGTCTCCGGGTCCCCCATAATGGCTCGGTCAGGTTCTTCGACTCTCCGGCTGATGCAGATGACTGGCTAAACAACCTGGGGTGAGCACCAGATATTATCCCTTACTACAAGTGGCTCCACGATAGAATTATTATGAAAACTATCTACCTTCCGGATCCGGGCTCGTGGGGATTTTGTCCAGTTATCAGTCTGTTGCATAGCCCCCTTGGGTCTTATCACCTAAAGTTGTTGCTAATTGACTCCTGAACTCCCATGCAGGACTTACCCGTTATGCTGGGTGGGAGACCAACCTAACCCCGGGAGCTGGCATGTTTAATCTACAACTGATTATGATTTTTCTCTTGCAAGAGCCATTGATCACTGGAGATTCCTCTAGTTCAGGACTAGACATGCAGTACTTTTACATTCTTCTACCCCGGAGCTACCTTATTGGACACACCTCACTACAGTATCTCCCCCCCCCCCCAATTTTTCTTCACGCCAATTGAAGAGGCATCAGCGGCACTGAATCGCCGCACTTTGGAACTTTTCACAGAAGTCTGAAGTTCTAGGAGTTTGAGTTCAGGTTTTTGGGTATTAAACTGGCCATAGTTCTGTTTTTCTTTTTTTCTCTGTTAGGGGTATTTCATGGTCAGTAGGGAGTTTACAGGTTACTGTTTCTGTTTAATTTTTTTTTTGTACGCTCTATGTCCACTGACTGAAGTATATATATATACATGTGTTCTGTCAATGCTCACCATGCCCAGTGTAAAATTTGTTCTCCTCTTTGCATTCTCCCTTGGGCCCAAAGGGGCTGATCCCTCACACGTAGGTATCATTATGCTGCATTATAAATTGCTATTGCCTTTATGGAGTTAAAACTGATAACATGGAATGTACGAGGTCTTAATAATAAGGTTAAAAGGGCATTAATGTTCAAATACCTGAATAATCACAAACCCCATATCTTGTTCCTGCAGGAGACCCATCTCCTGGGGAATAAGATCCTAGCACTACGTAAACCCTGGGTACGGCAAGCATTTCATGCAACGTACTCCAGTTACGCCAGGGGAGTGGCCATCTTGTTAAACAAATCCCTTGCATATAAGGTCCTACATCTACAAACTGATCAGGAAGGCCGATTCATAATCCTCTTACTGGAGATCAGAGCAGTGGTCTATGCTTTAGTAAATGTATACATTCCCCCTCCTTTCAACCAACAGGTCCTCTACAAAATATATGAACATTTAGCTACACTACAGTTCTCCAGACTTTACATAGCTGGAGACTTTAATTCTATTCTGGACCCATCTCTGGACTCGTCCAACCCAAATAGGGTGTTTTCACCGGACCTACTTCAATGGGCACAAGCATTTAATTACACTGAGATCTGGAGATGGAAGCACCAAACCACTAGGGTTTACTCCTTTCACTCCACCACTCATAAATCAGGCTCCAGGATCGACCTGGTCTTTGGCAACACCTGTGCCCTGGCGGCGGTGAGGGGGGTCTTGTACTTACCTGCGGGCCTCTCTGATCATGCGCCCTTAGAGGTCACCTTGGGGTTGTCTGACACCAGGAGTCGAGACTGTTGGTGTTTAGCACCAAAATGGTTACAGGACACGAGGGTGGAGGAGGAAGTCTCTCCTAAACTACAACAATATTGGGAGATCAATGAGAACTCAACCTCAGCACAGGTAGTCTGGGACGCCTTTAAGGCCAACACCAGGGGTGAATATATTTCAGCTATCAAGACGGTTCGTTCTGAGATGTCCTGTCAGGTCCAGGCCCTTGAGGAGGGAGAGGCTAAGGCAGCGGAGGCTTTTTCTGGTTCCCCGACTCAGGATCACTTCAGCCAGCTAGCTGAGGCAAGAAGAGCATTGTCTCTACATCTTGCATCGGCCACGCATCTGGATTTAAAATCTCTGGCGGGGAAGATCTTTGAGTCCGGAGACAAGAACAGCAAGCTTCTAGCAAATTTAGTTGCGGACTCTAAAATGCAGACAGTGGTGTCAGAAATACGTGGTTCGGCTGGTCAGGTGCTTTCTACTCCTGAGCAAATTTTGGATGAATTCAGATCCTTTTATGAAAAATTATATGAAGCAGTCCCTGGCTGGCCTGAGGACCGGCGTAGGGAGTTTTTACATTCCCTGCACCTACCCACTCTTTCACAGGAGGATCTTGAATTTTTAGATAAGGATTTTACCACTGAGGAGATAGAGGCAGCGATTTGTTCATTCCCCAGTGGAAAAACACCGGGACCAGATGGCCTGCCGGGTGAATGGTACAGAATGTATGCCTCTCTGTTGAAGGTCTTCTCTGAAAGTAAAAGGCAGATGTCCTTGCCCCCTTCTATGTACCAGGCACACATAGTCCTCATTCCTAAGCCCGGCAAAGACATATCCCTCTGTACTTCCTATAGGCCGATCTCCTTGCTAAACTATGACCTCAAGATCTTGACAAAAATACTAGCGACCAGACTGCGGACGATTCTACCATCCCTGATTAATATAGACCAGACTGGTTTCATGCCAGGGAAATCAACAGATATAAATCTACATAGAGTGTTTACACATCTTCAGCTGCCTCCCACTGAGTCCTCCACGAGGGTATTGGTTGCGCTAGATATTGAAAAGGCATTTGATTCGGTGGCATGGCCTTATATGTCTTCGGTTCTTGAGGTTATGGGTTTTGGAGAAGAATTCCGTAGGTGGATCGATATTTTGTATAAGGACCCAACAGCGCAGATAAAACTTAATGGTGCTCTGTCGGCACCTTTTTCGGTGGGAAGAGGTACGAGACAAGGTTGTCCGCTGTCACCGGCTTTGTTTGCCTTGGTGATGGAACCACTTGCTTCGGCCTTAAGACAGGCAGAGGGGGTTAGGGGCATACAGGTGGGATCCATACATGAGAAAGTGGCTTTATACGCAGATGATCTCATTCTTTTTTTGAATGACCCTGCTCAATCCCTCCATGAGACGCTGACCATTCTTTCAAATTTCAATAGTTGCTCGGGACTCAAAGTGAACTGGGAAAAATCCCAAATATTACCGATAGATATAGCCGCAAAGGACATAGCAGATCCCAACCTTCCCTTATTATGGACAGACAAAATTAAATATCTAGGCATCCACATTTCCACATCTACCTCTGATTATTATACCCTTAACTTCGAACCACTGATACAAATGATGAGGACAAGACTGAAGGCTTGGGCACATCTTCCCCTCTCTCTAATTGGGAGGATTAATTTATTCAAGATGAAACTACTGCCCGCTTTTCTCTATGTTCTTAGACACGCCCCTATCTGGATTCCAAAAAAAGTTTTTTGCCTGATAAATACCATTCTATTACCTTTTCTCTGGGGAACCGGTCAGCCGAGATTTAGGCTGGCGGTGCTACAGAGACCTTGGGGGGAGGGAGGCCTGGCTTGCCCTGACCTCCATTCTTATTTTGTGGCGGCTCTATTATCACATGCCCACAACTGGCTAGTCTCTGATGAGTCCAATGCAGCAGTGGTTCTAGAAGCAGCACATCTGGGGTCATACGAGGCACTACGGAACTTACTTTACCGGGGTCCTAGGGCTCCCTTCCCTCTTACAACGGCAATGAAAGCGGTTATACGAGCGTGGTCGGTGGCCAATTCCATGCGCCCCACACCTTCTGGACACATATCCCCGCACAGCCCTCTTTGGTTTAACCCGCAATTGTCAGAATTTGGGTCCATTCCTGACCCTAGTATATGGGCATGCAAGGGCATCAAATATATAAATCAGATCTGTTTGGATGGCCGAATGCAGACTTTTGACGGGTTGAAACAACAATATGATTTACCCAACTCTCACCTGTTTAGATTCCTGCAGCTTAGACACGCCTTCAACACCCAGTTTGAGCATGCCCAAGTGGCCTTTTACACCTCAAATCTGGAAACTCTGCTCAGGGACGAAACTCTAACTAAGCCCTTATCCACCATATATAAAGCGTTACTCCCTAATGTACACACGGGATTAGAAAACCTTAAGGCAAAGTGGGTGATTGATTTCCCTACACTAGACACAGAAGATTGGGAGGAACTGTGGGAGTGCCCCTTTTCACAGCTAGTATCAGCTAGAGACAAGTTAGTGCAGTTTAAAATAGTACATAGGATATATTACACACCCGTGCGTCTACACAAAATATATCCATCTATTCCTCCCTCCTGCTGGAGATGCAACTCATCCTCAGCGGATTTCATACACATATTTTGGAGCTGTCCACAGATTGAAATTTTTTGGGTTGAGGTAACCAATTTTATTTTGACTGTCACCACTGTTCCTGTACCACTGTCTGTAGAGGTATGTTTGCTGGGACTTGTGGAACCCCTGGCCCCAAGCCGGACTATTAGAACCCTGCTAGGATTACTACTTTATTATGCCCGTAAGTCGATAGTACTCAGATGGAAGGCCTCATCCGCACCCTCATTACAATTTTGGAAGAGGTTAGTGAATGCGGCTCTACCACTATACAAGGCTACCTACCTGTCACGTGGATGTGCCAAAAAATTCCACAAAATATGGGATATTTGGACGGATTCCCTGTCCACTAATGCAGACTCGATGGACGATTAGTAACGTTCTACTAAGTACCGTGAATGACCCAAGAGGCATCTCCGATCTCATAACACCCCTGAGATGCTCGGTCAATAGTCAGGGGGAGGGGGGGAATGCAATTATGTATCTATAATGTACACTTTATTTCACAAGAACCTAAAGTGAGCTTTGTAGGATATATGTGGAATTGAAGAATTGCTTTGAATTGTCTACACAGGTGGTCGAGCGCACAATGGTTTAGGTAGTTTATGTGTGTTTTTTTTTTTTTTTCTCATCTTATATCTAGTTTTGTAGTTGTAGTGAACGAGCCTGGGTATGCCCAATAGGCTCTGTATTGTTTTGTTCTCACTTAAAATTATAATAAAGATAACTTTAAAAAAAAAAAAAGAAGAGAGAAAAAAAAAAGAAACAATAAGCTCAATAATGTACTTTTATTTTGCCAGCAGAAACAAAATTATGTACATTCGTTTACTAGCATAAAAAATATAACAGGATATATGGTGCTACATTTTAGCAAAACCGTTAGCAATGGGTTTTAAGGGCCCTGCTCATAGGAGCTTACAATCTAAAATTTGTCTAAACCTTAGAGTGGACACAGCTTTACTTTCGGTGTATAACAGGTAACATATCATAGTACAACTACTCACCCACTAGCCCACATCATTTTTATCTGCAAGGTTATAGAAACATACTTAACCGTCATTCTTATAAAGCATTCCAACCTAATATTAAAAGGCACATATTCAAAAAATAACACCCATCACCAGCCCACAATCCACATGCATACATAGCATTGCCACATAAACCCACTTTTGATGGAAAAAATGCACAAGAATTTCAGCAAACAAACAGCCCTAGTTGGGCGTTTGTCATTATGCACAATATCATTCCTTCTCCCCCACAAATCACAGCAAAAAACCTGACCTCCTCAGGCCAGTTTTTTTTTGGGGGGGGGTTCTAAATAATTTTTTTAGCAAAAAAAACGTTTTTTAACTCGTAAACACCAAATCTCAATCATGATTTAAATCAACTTAATTTAAATCAAATCCACCCTGCAATTTAGGTAATGCACACAATTTCTCAACACCAGCTGATATTTTAGATAAGGTAGATGACTAAATACAGAGCGTATGCTATTGCTAGAATGAAGGACAGAAGATAAGACATAAAACAAATTAACATCAACTGTTTCTGTGGTTCTACCACTTTCAGGTTTCATGCTTTGGGGTTTACAGCGGAGTTCCACCCAAAAGTGGAACTTCCACTTTAAGCACTCCTCTCCCCCTTACATGCCACATTTGGCATGTCATTTTTTTAGGGGGGGGTGCCTGGTTTTGACAGGTACTTCCTGTCCCACTTCCCTCTTTCCGTCCTCTTGCCACCTGGGCGACTCCTCCTCTCCCCCTAGGTGGCCCCTCCCTCTCTGCAATCTTCTCGGACACGTCACAGGTCAAAGAAGATTGCCTGGCCACTAGGAGAGCGCAGTGCGACTCGTGCATGCACAGTGTACACCGGGGTGTGAAGCGGCAAGCTGTCACAACTGGGTACCCACACTTGCAATGCCGACGCGGTGGAGAGGAGAAGGAGAGAAGCAAGGCTTTGGATGGCCGCATCGCTGGACCATGGGACAGGTGAGCGTCTGTTTATTAAAAGTCAGCAGCTACACTTTTTGTAGCTGCTGACTTTTAATAAACTTACAAACTACTGGAACTCTGCTTTAAGGAAGAGGAGTTCAGGCAGGCTTCAGGCATTTATCAATTGGTAGAAAACAAACTATTTGGAGAGGAGAATGTGTGGCTTTACATGAGGACTACAATCAAGCACTAAAATACAGAATACAATTTTAAAGGATGGCCCCCACAACAGCTGTTTGAAATGTTGTACTTTATTATAGGGTGTCTGTAATTTTATGTTCTCATTTCAATACAATGTATTTATTGAAGATACATTTTATTCCTTTTTTTAGGCTGTTTTTTACCTGTCTTGTATCTGCATTTCTTGGCACCGTGTTGCTGAGTTCCATTTCATCCTTTGTGTTTCTTGAATACTTTGTTGATCCGTCCGTGTTGAAGAGTGACCAAAGCTTTGAAGGTACAAGTTTAATTTTTATGTAATGTCTTCATTCATTCTATATTTGTGGCAGGGAAGCTAAAGAAACTTTTAAGAAAATCTGTCAGAAAAGAAATTAGGGAAGCTGCTGTTGGTGACTTATTTTTAAAGCTTCAGTCCCCATAGCCTGGTGTCCTGATTTTGGCTTCATTGCCTAGTGCAGCACTTCTCAGCCAGGGTTAGGTGGAACCCTAGGGTTCCTCCTGATGTTGCTAGGGGTTCCTTGACCTTTGAGCAATGGATTGAGCAATGGAATGGATTGATGTCCAACCTTCACTGATCACCAAAGCAAGGGGGGAGGGGGTCATTTTCCACTACTTCTAAGCTGACCACTAACGCTAAGTTTGCCACATTACCTATTCTTATATTTAAAACTTTCTTTGACGTATTAATCATTCTCATTTATCATGATCTGTAGGCATATTTCTTATGCCTACTTCTTGCACTATGCCTTGGCATATTAGACTTCAGTTGCCCCATTGGCCATTCCTTTAATATGTGCTGGAAATGTTGCTGGGTGCTGCCTTCTTGTCCATGAGGTTAGCAGCGCTCAGCAGACTGTGCCCCTTTATTCTCTGACAGGGCCGCATGATCCTGTATGCACCAAGGAGTGCCCTCCCTCCACTCAGTCGGTCATCACAGCAGCCTCCTCATTCACATGACAAGTGATTGGGAAAAGTTGTACACAAAGCACCAGTGGCTGCTCAGGTGGATCAACAGGCTGTCTGTGTGTTCTCCCACACTGCTCCTCCCAGTTGTCAGATCACTCTGCCTCCCAGTGTTGCCCAATCCTTATAAAGTAAACAAAAAGCTTCCCTGACTGAGCCAAATGCTCCTTTGTGTCTCACACACTTCCCCTCCCAGACACTGCAGCTCACAGTAGGAGGGCTTCAGCAACAGAGACAATGCTGTCAATCCAGAAAGCAGTGGGCAGGACTAGGTGTGACCAGGTGCTGAATGATAAGCTACAGGCTCGTAAATCAATGCCGATAGCCACCACTCCTGCAGTTTTTTTTTTTTTTTCATTCCACTGTAGTGCAAGCAGGAACAGTTTACATGAGTGGCAACTCATTCAGAAATCTGCATTAGGTGGATTTTCCTGGCCGGCTCCACAGGTATTTGAGGGGATTTCAGGGGAACTAAGAGAAAACTGTGAGTGCATATGCACTTAAAATTAAATGCTGAAGCACATTCAGTGCATCCGGAAAGTACTCACAGCGCTTCACTTTTCCCACATTTTTTTATGTTACAGCCTTATTCCAAAATTGATTCAATTCATTATTCTCTTCAAAATTCTACAAAAAATACCACATAATGACATGAAAGAAGTTTATTTGAAATCTTTGCAAATGTTTAAAAAATAAAAAAATGAACAAAATCACATGTACATAAGTATTCACAGCCTTTGCTCAATACTTTGCTAAAGCACCTTTAGCACCAATTGCAGCCTCAAGTCTTTTTGAGTATGATGCTACAAGCTTGGCACTCCTATTTTCTGGGCCACTTTAAAGAATAGTATTTGAAGCTCTGTGGATACTTTATTGTTTGGATGCAGTATGTCACTTTATTGATTCATCAATATGCAATATGACACTTTATTAATGTAATGTACATCATGTTATGCACTTTACTGATTAATTGAATTTTGATTAGGTAGCAGTAGTGTACAGTGTGCATGTGTGTGTGTATAGATAGAGAGATATATATATATAAAGAGCTGCACAATTAATCGTCAAGAATCATTATCTCGATCTTGACTAAAGTGTTTCACAATTCTTTCTATGCAAAGAATTCTCTCTGCTCTTCTGAAGCCACAGCCATCAAAAGAAAGGAAGGAAAAAAAGGGGCAGTCTGCCAAGAATTAAAACATTCTTTATCAGTTGAACTTAAGTATAAACACTGTAACAATTTGTCAATGGAATAGACTTTGTGTGTAAGTGAAAAAAAGTTTAACCACTTAAACACTAAACCTTTTTCTGACATTTGTTGGTTTCAAGTTAAAATCATTTTTTTTGCTAGAAAATTACTTAGAACCCCCAAACATTTATATATAATTTTTTAGTAGACACCCTAGAGAATAAAATGGTGGTTGCGCAGCGGTCTTTCAAATGCAATTTTTTTGGAAATGAATCTGAATTATAAAAAAAAAAAAAAAAACGAACCAGTAAAGTTAGCCCATTTTTTTTGTATAATGTGAAAGATATTACACCGCTAGAATCGTACAGCTCTAATACATTATAATATACATATATTATAATTATGTATTGTATTAGAGCTGTACGATTCTAGTGGCGTAATATCTTTCACATTATACAAAAATTGGGCTAACTTTACTGTTTAGTTTTTTTTTTAATTCATTAACCACTTGCCGACCGCCTCACGACGATATACGTCGGCAGAATGGCATGGGCAGGCAGAGTGACATATGGGACATTACTCCGCCCCCCCCCGGTGCCCAAGGCGGTCGGCATCATTCCAGGAGCGATCCGTCCTGAGGGGAGGGCCACTGATTCATGGCCTCTCCCTCACGATCGCTCCTGGCGAATGAGAAGCTTCCTCTGCTTCTGAACTGTAAACAGAAGCAGAGGAAGTGATGTCATCCCTCCTTGTTAAGCCTTTTAGTTTCGGCTTCCGAGGAGATGAGACATCTACAGTGAGTCTGCACCAACACTACACTAACACTAGCACACATAGACACATAAACTCCCCCCCCGATTTACCCCCCCCCCTCACGCCCTGTCACAGTGACACCAATAGCAGTTTTTTTTTTTTTTTTACTGATTACTGCATTGGTGTCGTTTGTGACTGTTATAAGTGTTAGGGCAGTTAGTGGTAGGCCCCTACCCCCCCTAATAAAGGTTTTAACCCCTTGGTCACCCCCCAGTTAACCCTTTTATCCCCTGTCGCCAGTGTCACTAAGCGACCTTTTTTCTGATCGCCGTATTAGTGTCACAGATGAAGTAGGTAGTTAGGTTCACCGTCAGCTTTTTATAGTGCCAGGTACCCCCATATACTACCTAATAAAGGTTTTAACCCCCTAATTGCCCACTAGTTAACCCTTTCACCAGTGATCACCTTATAAGTGTTACCGGTGATGCTGGTTAGTTAGTTTGTATTTTTATACCCGCCGTTTATTACCCAATAGAGGTTTAACCCCCTGATCGCCCGGCGAGTGATATCAGTTAGGTTTTAGGTTCAGTTAGGGTCTGCGTCGCCCCAGGCAGCGTCAGATTAGTGCCGGTAGCTCTAACACCCACGCACACAGCATACACCTCCCTTAGTGGTATAGTATCTGAACGGATCACTATCTGATCTGATCAGATCTATACTAGCGTCCCCAGCAGTTTAGGGTTCCCAAAAACGCAGTGTTAGTGGGATCAGCCCACATACCTGCTAGCACCTGCTTTTTGCCCCTCCGCCCAGCCCACCCAAGTGCATTATCGATCGATCACTGTCACTTACAAAATACTAAACGCATAAGTGCAGCGTTCGCAGAGTCAGACCTGATCCTGCGATCGCTAAAAGTTTTTTTTTTTTTTTTTTTTTTAGCATTTGATACAGTTGCTGACAGCCTAGGAGCTTTTTTACTTGTGAGTCTCACTACTGTACCAGTAAATTTCGAGCCCAAAATGGCAAATCGAAGGTACAGTATTGAAGAGGCCTAGACATTTCTGAGCATGACAGATAGTGAAGAGGCAGTCACTCATCTGTCTGATTCAGGCTCAGAATACGATCCTGTAGACGACAGCGGCTTCATTAAAGATATCTCTGATGACGGAGTTGTAGTCCCTGCCAAGGTCAGGCGTACCAGACCCCGATCTTCTTCTGCTGTTGAGGTGCAAGAACCGTATGGAGCAGAGAAGTACTAGTGCCGCTCATCCTTCTGGTGAACTGGCAAGCACCAGTGGCCTAGTACACCCTGGTCGTAGTCAAACCAGCACTGCAGTAACACGTGGTGACGTGGCGAGTCCCATAAGTGCAGTTCAGGCTGGAGAGGTGGCAAGCACAAGTAGTGTCCCACTGCCACCAAGAAGGCAAAGACAGGCCCGTCGTGCCCATAGTGCCCTTCCTGCTGCATTTGCCAATCCTAATTGGGAACCCACCACTTCTGCAGCACCCGTACTTCCCCCATTCTCTGGCCAACCCGGAATTCAGGTGGAAACAGTTGATTTTACGTCACTTGATTTTTATTCGCTGTTTTTCACCGAAGATCTCTATAGATCTATTGTGGACCAAAGTAATTTGTATGCTGGTCAATACATCGCCGCTAATCCCCAGTCCTTCCTTGCCAGAGATTGGAAACCAATTATGGTTTCCGAATTTAAGAGCTTTCTCAGCCTATCCCTCGACATGTGCATTGCTAAAATGAGTACATTGTGGTCATATTGGTCCACTGACCCAATTTACCATATGCCCATGTTCTCTGCCTCCATGACCAGGGCACGATACGAGCAGATCTTGCGGTTCATGCATTTCAACAACCATGAACTCTGTCGTCCTCGTGGAGACCCTGGATAAGATCGGCTCTACAAAATTCGGCCCCTTGTAAACCACTTCAACCAACGTTTTGCAGACTTGTTTACTCCCCATCAAGTTGTCTGCGTTGATGAGTCCCTGATTAAGTTTTCTGGCCGCTTGTCTTTCAAGCAGTATCTTCCCAGCAAGCCTGCCAGATACGTAATGTTTGGGGGTTCAAAGTAATTTTCTTGCAAAAAAAAAAAATATTTTTTCATGTAAACAAAAAGTGTCAGAAAGGGCTTTGTCTTAGAAGAGGTTAGAGTGGGTGATGTGTGACATAAGCTTCTAAATGTTGTGCATAAAATGCCAGGACAGTTCAAAACCCCCCCCAAATGACCCCATTTTGGAAAGAAGACACCCCAAGCTATTTGCTGAAAGGCATGTCGGGTCCATGGAATATTTTATATTTTGACACAAGTTGCGGGAAAAAGACATTTTTTTTTTTTGCACAAAGTTGTCACTAAATGATATATTGCTCAATTATGCCAAGGGCATATGTGAAATTACACCCCAAAATACACTCTGTTGCTTCTCCTGAGCACGGGGATACCACAGGTGTGAGACTTTTTGGGATCCTAGCTGCATACGGGACCCCGAAAACCAAGCACCGCCTTCAGGCTTTCTAAGGGTGTAAATTTTTTATTTCACTCACTGCCTATCACAGTTTCGGAGCCCATGGAATGCCCAGATGGCACAAACCTCCCCCCCAAATGACAGTGAGTGAGCCCTCAGACTTCTGATATCGCCAACAAACATTCGATACCTGCGGATATATTCGGTGCAGTACTACTGGTGTTCTATACCACCTAGTTAAGATTTTATATCCACCTTCTTGATACCTTGTTGACAATGACGCCTTGTGCGTAAACAATAAAATCCTGTTCTTTTGTACCTGAGAAAATATAACCCCCCAGATCCCTCTCCCATGCTTGTATAAAGGTGAGTTCTTGTGGGACATCTAAATCAATCACCAGAGCGTATAGGATTGAAAGTAAATGAGTAAATGTCTCTGTGGTTCCCTATTTAGACAAATTTGCTCAAATTCAGATAATGCACATATTGCAGTCAATGTCAATGTCAGTGTCATTGACCGTAGGTAAGCATTAAGCTGTATCTGCCTATACGGATCCAGATTAGTTGAAAACTCCCTTTCAATCTCCTCCCTAGCCACACAGGTTTGATACCATCTAAACCAAATAAGTTTAGCTTGGTCTCATCAGACCACGGGACATGGTTCCAGTAATCCATGTCCTTAGTCTGCTTGTCTTCAGCAAACTGTTTGCGGGCTTTCTTGTGCATCATCTTTAGAAGAGGCTTCCTTCTGGGATGACAGCCATGCAGACCAATTTGATGCAGTGTGCAGCGTATGGTCTGAGCACTGACAGGCTGACCCCCCCACCCCTTCAACCTCTGCAGCAATGCTGGCAGCACTCATACATCTATTTCCAAAAGGCAACCTTTGGATAGGACGCTGAGCACATGCACTCAACTTCTTTGGTTGACCATGGCGAGGCCTGTTCTGAGTGGAACCTGTCCTGTTAAACTGCTGTATGGTCTTGGTCACCGTGCTGCAGTTAAGTTTCAGGGTCTTGGCATTCTCCTTTTAGCCTAGGCCATCTTTATGTAGAGCAACAATTATTTTTTTCAGATCCTCAGAGTTCTTTGCCATGAGGTGCCATGTTGAACTTCCAGCGACCAGTATGGGAGAGTGAGAGCGATAACACCAAATTTAACACACCTGCTCCCCATTCACACCTGAGACCTTCTTACACTAACGAGTCACATGACATTGAGGAGTGAAAATGGCTAATTGGGCCCAATTTGGACATTTTCACTTAGGGGTGTACTCACTTTTGTTGCCAGTGGTTTAGACATTAATGGCTGTGTTTTGCGTTATTTTGAGGGGACAGCAAATGTACACTGTAATACAAGCTGTACACTCACTACTTTACATTGTAGCAAAGTGTCATTTCTTCAGTGTTGTCACATGAAAAGATATACTAAAATATTTACAAAAATGTGAGGGATGTACTCACTTTTGTGAGATTGTGTGTGTGTGTGTGTGTGTGTGTGTATATATATATATGTGTGTGTGTGTGTATATATATAGTGGTGGAATTGCGCTTTCGAGAGAACCTGTCACTTTTAACCTGAATGGAAAATGCCACTCTGTTCTGCACAATAAGGGTCAGAAAGGCTGGATCTGTAAGTGTTCGCATCCTCTCCCACCCGACATTAGTCCTCCTTTTTTCTTTTTTTTTTTTCTACCAGATTATAGCTAGCGGTGTACGTTTATAGTAGTGCAGGCTGACAGAATCGGTCTACAGTATGTCAAACCCAGCATCCTCTGGAATTTTTTGCATCACCCCTAATCATCATCTGTAGTGCAATATTGACAAAACTTCCAACTCAAGCATTTCCAATGCATGCTGGATGGTGAAGTCACATAGCATTATCAAGCCAAGCTGCCTTTATTCAGCAAGATGATTAACAAAGCACTTCTAATAGTCATTGTGCAAAAACCCATAGTCCCATGAGAACAGATGTATATACTGGTGTTACTGCACCTACCCATTGTGTATATTGTAGTAGGGCAGTGTTTAAATCCCTACACTGTTAAAGACTGTAAAAAAATAAGTAGTTCTTTCTACATTTTCTGTAATGTTCAACAGTGCTACATCTAAATTGCGTAATTATTTTGTGGTATTTATGTATTTGTATGTTTTCTAGGTGTGAAGAACCTGTCAAATGTATGGTTTGTGTTCCTTCCGGCTAGTCCAGTGGAGACCCAAGCATCTGTGATTTTGGGACTGGCAGCTCTTGTTTCAGTAATGGGACTCATTACCATTTTCCTGATAGGACAACTGCTGTGCTTTCACATCTACCTCTGTAGGTGACAGAAAAGTGAAATTGAAATGTGTTTCATTTATGTATATGTTGGTTTTGTTTTGTTTTTTTCTTTACAGAAAGGCTTGTACTTTTTCTCAAGCTATAATAGGTTTATATGATATGGCAATTGTAGATAAAATCGTACTTGGGTGAAGTCTTTAACTAGGAATTCTTTATGCACGTTGTTTACCTTTTATTCTTAAAGGGTAACTCCACTTTTGTGGGAAAAAATAGCAAATAAAAAAATATAGCATATATGTAACGAGCCCCTGCTCGCTCGGTTCCACTCTCCCGGCACTCCTCTGCTGCTATAGAATCAGATTGCAGATCGCAACATCTGATTGTTCGGTCATCCAATGCTCCGGGATTAGAACTACAGCTATGTGCCGTTCTAACCCAGTTGTGATAGCTCAGAACAAACACCAGGCAGGCTGTATGTAAGTTCAAACAGGATTCTCTCTTATTAAAAAATACAGGCTCTTTTATACAATAAAAGAGGAGGTGCGTACCTCCGGCTCATATTACTCTGAACATACACCTGTGACCAGAAACCTAATTAACATGGGCTAATTAACTAATCCCTTTAGACAGCCTAGATGACTCAGACATGACCTTTTAGGCCAGACTGGCCATCTTGTAGCTCAGAAAACCCAATCAACATTATCGCCTTAGCAGAGTTAATTAACACAAACAACAATGGGGATCTAATGACTCTTAGATCCTATACTAGAGACTTATTTACAATACACATTCTAGCAGGCAACAGACAGGTGGCTGGAATTGACACAGCACCTCCCAACAGTATTTGTCCCAGCATTATGAATCAGCCACTATTTCTAGTATGGCAAATCCAGGGTCCCCAGAGTCTGTGTGTCCTGGGGACCAGGACCCGAATCCACAGTAATACCACCTCAAGGGTCCCCAGGCACACAGCTCACAAAGAGCACCGTTCCCCCAAATGCCAGGGCCCACGATCGATCGGCAAGAGGCTAGCATTCAGTCCCCTCCAAAAGTCTCTCTCCCGGCTAGGTCTGTCACAATTTACAATTGCAACACATGTCATATTGTATGTTATTAAAAGAAAAATTCCTTTTTTATTCAATCTGCAGCTCTGTAATTTTCTGTAAAGTGCAATACAATATGGCTACCTGGAGGTGTTTTGTAGACCGAATGTGTACAAATGTCCCCCCCCCCCAGAAACATAATTTCCTGCTGGTCTCATTGGCTCACTGATTTTCCCAGAAGTCTGCACTAAGATAAGTCAGATTTCAGGCATCCCCTGCAACACACATGGCATTTTTGGTGAGATACTCCCAATAGGAAATCACGTCTAAAGGGATACAGACACTGCAATTTTCCTCATTCGAGACCTGCAGGTGCAGCAACTGGTTGATAATTATGAAACCACTCCCATTAGATTCACTTGCCAAAATAACAAAAGGTAGGAATCTGCTACAAAGTTTGTTAAAATCCTTGCATTGTAGATATAGATCACCCAGAGGGGAATGCTTTTTTTTCTCAACAAAAGTGAAGTTACTCTTTAAAGCAATCCTGCATTTCAGCAAAGTGCTGTAAAGTAAGAGGCTATACTCCTACCTGCATTGTTATATATATATATATATATATACATACATATATACATATATATATATATATATATATATACATATATATATATATATATATATATATATATATATATATATATATATATATATATATATATATATATATATATATATATATATACACATATATATATACATATATATACATTCTTAGTTTTGCTGGAGCACCCCAGTGTATGAGAAAGAAAACCTATGCAAATACAGACTTTCTGAAAGTCAACAAGTGCATTAGACTTCCCCAGGATTCTAGCATCAGTTTGCAGAAATGCTGCAGGTATGAATGTAGTGAATAGTGCATACTATACAACCGATATACAGATGTTACCCTCAAGTGGGCTCCTTGAAATATAGATATAATTACCAGATATGTCCATCAGTATGTGGTACTGTTTAACATTTTAGTAAAAAATGGTTTAACTACATTATTAATATTACAAACTAAACAGCATAAATTGTGTTTTTATGGTTAGATTTCTACATGTTAAAAACAATTGCTTCAACCCTTCATTTGTAGTGTGGAATAAGCTTAGCACTTATGAGTACATAATGCACCAGCGGCAGAAGCAGGAAATGAAATCCAATAGCAAGTGTCTAGACGAGGGGAAGACTCCACCCACAGGCCGCGCACAAGTAAGTCTGAACAGTGACTGAGCAGCCTGCAAGATTTTCAGGGTCTTCTGTGCAATCTCCAAATCCAGAACAAGGTGCTGCCCATTATATTATGAAGTTTATGAGAAAACCTATAGCAGGCACTGTACATGTCCACTAGTATATACAAGAAGCTACCCAATACAGCCGTGGCCAAATGTTTTGAGAATGACACAAATAATCATTTTCACCAAGTCTGCTGCTTCAGTGTTTTTAGATCTTTTTGTCAGATGTTACTATGGTATACTGAAGTATAATTACAAGCGTTTCAGAAGTGTCAAAGGCTTTTATTGACAATTACATTAGGTTTATGCAAAGAGTTAATATTTGCAGTGTTAACCCTTCATTTTCAGGACCTCTGCAATTTGCCCTGGCTTGCTGTCAATCAACTTCTGGGCCACATCCAAACTGATGGAAGCCCATTCTTGCATAATCAATGCTTGGAGTTTGTCAGAATTTGTGAGGTTTTTTGTTCACCCTTCTCTTGAGGATTAACCACAAGTTCTCAATGGGATTAGGGTCTAGGGAGTTTCCTGGCCTAGGACCCAAACTTCTCGATGTTTTGTTCCCCAATCCACCTAGTTATCACTTTTGCCTTATGGCAAGGTGCTCCATCATGCTGGAAAAGGCATTGTTCGTCACCAAACTGTTCTTGGATGGTCGGGAGAAGTTGCTCTCTGAGGATGTTTTTGTACCATTCTTTATTCATGGCAGTGTTCTTAGGCAAAATTGTGAGTGTGCCCACTCTTGGCTGAGAAGCAACCCCACACACGAACGGTCTCAGGATGCTTTACTCTTGGCATGACACATGGCTGATGGTAGCGCTCACCTTTTCTTCTCTGGACAAGTTTTTTCTGGATGCCCCAAACAATCAGAAAGGGGATTCATCAGAGAAAATTACTTTACCCCAGTCCTTAGCACTGCAATCCCTGTACCTTTTTCAGAATATCAGTCTGTCCCTGGTGTTTTTCTGGAGAGAAGTGGCTTCTTTGTTGCCCTTCTTGACATCAGGTCATCCTCCAAAAGTCTTTGCCTCACTGTGTGTGCAGATGCATTCACGCCTGCCTGCTGCCATTCCTGAGCGAGCTCTGAACTGGTGGTGCCCCAAACCCGCAGCTATATTAATTTTAGGAGACGGTCCTGGCACTTGCTGGACTTTCTGGGGCGCCCTGAAGCTTTCTTCACAAATGCAGTGGAAATGTTTTTCATGGGATTAAGTTCATTTTCATGGCAAAGAGGGACTTTGCAAATAATTGCAATTCATCTAATCACTCTTCATAACATTCTGGAGTTGACAGTGGGTATAAAAAGTCTACACACCCCTGTTAAAATGTCAGGTTTCTGTGATGTAAGAAAATGGGACAAAGATAAATTATTTCAGAACTTTTTCCACCTTTTAATGTGACCTATAAAGTGTACAACTCAGTTGAGCAACAAACCGAAATCTTTTAGATGGGGGAAGTAAAAATAAAATAATATGGTTGCATAAGTGTGCACATCCTTAAACGAATACTTTTTGTTAAAGCCCCTTTTGATTTTATTACAGCACTCAGTCTTTTTGGGTATGAGTCTTATCAGCATGACACATCTTGACTTTGCATTATTTGCCCACTCTTCTTTGCAAAAACTCCACACTGTCAGATTGCGATGGCATCTCCTGTGCATAGCCCTCTTCAGATCACGCGCCAAACATATCTTTTGTAATTATGGCCAAAAAGTTCAACCTTGGATTCATCAGACCATAACACATTTTCCCAAATGCTTTTGGGAGACTTCGGATGTGTTTTTGCAAAATTTAGTCTGGCTTGGATGTTTTTCTTTGTAAGAAAAGACTTCCATCTTGCCACTCTACCCCATAGCCCAGACATATGAAGAATATGGGAGATTGTTGTCACATGTACCACACAGCCAGTACTTGCCAGATATTCCTGCAGCTCCTTTAATGTTGCTGTAGGCCTCTTGGCAGCCTCCCTGACCAGTTTTTTTTCTCGTCTTTTCATCAATTTTTTGCGGGACGTCCAATTCTTGGTAATGTCACTATTGTGCCATATTTTCTCCACTTGATGAGAACTATCTTCACTGTGTTCCATGGTATATCTAATGCCTTGTAAATTATTTTGTACCCTTCTCCTGACTGATACCTTTTAACAATGAGATCCCACTAATGCTTTGGAAGCTCTCTGCGGACCATGGGTTTTTCTGTAGGATGCGACTAAGAAAATGCCAGGAAGACCTACTAGAACAGTAGTTCTCAACCTGGGGGTCGAATGAGCCTTTACGTGGTTGCCCAGCAGGGCTGTCCCTGGAGCCCATGGCAGTCCACTCAGCCTCTTCACAGCCGCCCAGTCAGTTCACGACATGGCTGGGGGGCAGAGACTAGAGGTCGGCTGACTGTGAGGAAAGTGAAGTGGGAGGGGCTGAAGGAGACCCTATCTCCTGATTTTGGCATAGGTGTCACTGCTATGAGATGCCACAAAGTCAGAGACACAGTGACTAACACTACCTGTCATTATAGTTGCCATTAAGTCTCCACTACAGTTCTCAGATCAGCAAATGATCTTGATCAAGAGCACCTAAGTTGGCTGATTAGAACTTCCCCCAGCACTGCCACTGATGCCACTCCCCACCCGACCAAGGAGTAAGAGAAGGAATAAAAATAGAGAATACATGGAAGGGAGAGGGAAAGAGGGGGAGGAGCAAAGAAAAAGGGAGAGGAGGAATAAGAGAAAGAACAAGAAAGACGGCTAGAGAGGGGGATGGGGAAAAAACAAGAAATTAGGATAGAGAGGGATAAAAGGGAAAGAAAGGAGAACAAGTGGTACATCCACAATGTACCACAAGGGGTTTTAATACTGTATGAGTGGAAGGGACTTGGGTCCATGGGTTAGGGGAGCAAATAACTTGTCTTGCCTTGGGTGCTGACAATCCACGCTACGAAAATAATTTTACTGTTAGGGGTCCCCACAACTTGGGAAATTTTATCAAGGGGTCACGGTACTAGGAATGTTGAGAACCAACATACTAGAACAACTAAACTTTATTTGGGGTTAATCAGAGGAACTTTAATGATGGCAGGTGTGTACTGACTCCTATTTAACATGAGTTTAAATGTGATTGCTTTATTCTGAACACAGCTACATCCCCAGTTATAAGAGTGTGCGCACTTCTGCAACCACATTATTTTATTTTTTTATTTTTACTTCTCCCCCTAAAAGATTTAATTTTGTTTTTCAATTAAGTTGTACAGTTTATAGGTCACACAAAAGGTGTAAAAAGTTCTGAAATAATTTATCTTTGTCTCATTTTTTAACATCACAGAAACCTGACATTTTGACAGGGGTGTGTAGACTTTTTAGATCCACTGTATGCAAATTGCTATCATAAAAATGGAGGCAGCAGACTTTGAGAATTAATTGTGTCATTCTCAAAACTTTTGGCCACGGCTGTACATATAGTACCCTCACAAGCCAGATTTGATCTGTTAGACCAGCTAATGTGAACCGTATCTCTGCAGTGTAAGGCCAACCTAGTGCATAATATGTCCGATCTGTTATTTTGGTTTGTTCTAAATGGTTGTTGGTTTATTTTGCGGTTCTAGCAGATCAAATCTAAGGAAAATCTAAATGGCATCTGGCCAGGGAACTATGATGCCTATGAATAAACAGTGAGCTATTTTGCATGCTAACATAACGTTCGGATATGAGAGAAAATTCATCATTTAAATTATGAGCTTGTGCTGGCATCTTTACATTGTCCCAGGAACCACGGGGGGCATCTGTGGATTTATTTTTGCTGTTCATGCGGGTAACAAATTGCTTGCCTGTTTCAACTACAAGTGCATAGGGAGAGGAAAAATTTCAGTTAAAAAAAAAAAAGCTACTGTGCTATTTGCTAAACAGTGTAGCAGTGGTTCCTGTTTAGTCAGACTCTGCTAAATATCTAAAGTAACCTGAACTATCAGCCTTCAGAAGGGCAAGATATCAGGACACACTCCCTGAGATCATCTTACACAGTCTTAAAGTAGACTTTGCACTAAAATGCAGATATAAACACCAGGATGACCATACAAGAGGCTAGCATCCAGTCCTCTCCAAAAGCCCCTGTCCCTGCTAGGTCTGTCACAGTCCACTTTAAATACGCAAAGGCAGATCTATGGCTCTCGACCTCTAGACATCTCATGTTTAACTAATAACCTAATATTACTTTTACGGGTATAATGGTTCACTAAGTTCACATTTTACTTTGTTCTTCAGGAGGAGAGTTATGGAGGAAGCCTCATATATACAAATCCAGAAGTACTGATTGAGGGTCCTTCATCGGGATCACTGAACACTGAGTGAGTGAAAATCAAACACTGCATATATATTTTTTCCTATAAGTGGGAATAAAACTGTACTGCTATGCATGATTCTACTTTTATACCTGAATATTATCTTTTTTTTTCAGTCCTTCTCTGTTAGTTTTAGTTGTAAAACTGCAGTATGCTGCACTTTTCATCACACATGTTCTGTTTAGTTGCTTTGTAGAACAGCATGTCTGTTGTAGTCTTGGTTTTCATCATATTTTTTTTTTATTGCAAGTGGCAATGATGATTAGTGATCTTTCTAGTAGAGAAAGGAGGCTAAAAAGGGTATGAAGGATTACCACACAGATCTCCTTTTCAACTATTGTTTTTCTGAATATGTATAGAATATTATAAGCAATGCTAATATGTTTTCTGAGTCCCTTCTGCATAAGGTCAGGTATTGGATAGCATGTGACAACATTTGAGCCAACAGCAATATTACAATTTTGTGAAAATTCTATTTTCTAGCTCCCCGATGTCCTTAAATGCTGATATTGCAGATGGCAACCCTGACTCAGACCATAAGCTGTCACCAGCTTTACAGCAGAAGCCAAAGAAGGTAATAATTGCATGTCTTTTCGGTCCCAGACAATATTCTTGATGTACGCATCAACAGGGATGATGGATAAAGGATATCATGTTAGATGTATGTAGACATAATGTGGGGATGTGTCAGGATGAAGCGCATGGAAGGGACGCTGAATGGAAAGTCAGTGATCCATACCGATCACTAACAGTGTTCATTCATATCTGAAACATAGTAAACTGGGACGCTCAGTACAGAGCTTTTCCTGTCCATTTATTCAGTGCAACTGCAGAGAACAAGATTGATGACTGTGTCCTTTGTCTCAAAGGTGAAACATCAGAGGTCTGTTTAGACCCCTGATATCTCAGCAAAGCCCTCCAACAGGGCTCCAAAAAAAATGTAAACCTCATTTTAAAAATACTGACACGGCGAGAGATGCGGACGTGACGTGAGACGTCAGTGGGAGGGGCCTGATGGTGGCGCTGGAGTGAGGGTCGGAGGCGGGTTGGACTGCCCGGGCTGCTTGTGTATGGCCTGGGGTAAGAGCCCGCGGCTTCACCTGAGAGAGGATCTCTAAAAGGACTCCCCGAGCCTCCCCGACACGATAAACGCCAACAGTGGTGCGAGCCTCCCCTCTATAAAGAGCTGATGGGAGAGGGGCGGACGAACAGCCATCCTGAACCGGCGGTATTGGAAGGCAAGTGTGGAGGAAGCATGCACTTCTGGTGACTGGCACTGCTCAAGAATCCAGAGCGGAGAATAACCTTTGCCGTGCTCGGCATGGATGTCCCTCGGGCTGGATCCCTCCTCCCCGAACCCCCCCTGTAGTTGTCCACCTATACCATCAGCTGGTTGCATTAAGGTATCCGTGCTGGGGTAGCGGTAAGCCTGCAGTGTTCCAGGAAGCTTGAGATACAGGATAATATACCAGATGGTACTGGAACGGTCCCCTGGAGAAGAGGTAACTGCAAAGGTCTATTAATAGCGTGATCCGACAGAGGCTGGCAACGACTTCCCCTGCAGGTATGAAATTTAATGTTTTCCCAATTTGAAGAGTGACACGGTTTGGTGCCTCTAGGAAGATCTCCAGAAATTTGTTTACAACAGCTTACATAGACTTACATAGACTCAGACTTTTTTGATGAATACTGGGGTTTTTCATGCAATTATTCGCGAGTGGGTTTGTAGAGGACCCCAGGAATAGGGGTGTTCCGGTGCGCCCCGGGTGCGTGTCGGTCTTGTCAGGCACAAGGCGGACGAGAGTAGCGGTTTGCCGCTGCAGCAAGTATAAATAGGTGCCAGTGTGCCTTGGTGTGAAGAAGTACGGAAAATTGTGGTGGTATGACGGGGTAGCTGGTTGCAAGCTGCATCCTGAGAGACCGAATATAAAATACCGACACTATCCATTATTGGAATAGTGCTGTAAGTGAGGAGAAGCATGAGAGGACGGCCTCAAAGAATAGTGGAACCCAAGACCCCTAGGGAGAGTCTAAACTCCAGTTCAATACAGAAGTACCTCAAAGAAGCAAGCTCAAAGAGTCCAGGAGCGGATATGAAACAAGCAGGAACGAAAGATAAAAAGAATGACCAGCAGAAACAAAAGGGGGGACAGGGGGAGAGGTCCAGGGAAGATCTAGAGCTAGAAGGAGCATGTGCCAGCAGCGATATGGAAGAACAAAGAAATATTGTGCTCATTCCTAATAAAACAGAAATGATGGAAATGTTCGCCAAACTTAAACTCTATAAAATCAGAAATATTAAATGTGCGGACGGATATGGGCCATCTGTTGCGTAGAGTTGAAGAGGCGTCAGGAAACCAGGCAAAAGAGATCTTGGACCTAAAGGCGCAAATGAGGAAAATGCAGAACGAAAATCGCAGGCTGGCATATAAAATGGAAGAACAAGAAAACCCAAACCGACGTCAAAATTTGCGCATCAGATCTCTTCCTGAGCAACAGAATGAGGACCTAGGGGAGAAGATGCGAAAAATTTTTAACCCTATCCTGGGAAGACGGGAAGATGAGGTCTTGCGAATTGACAGGGTACACAGGATTATAAAACCCCCAAATTTAAAACAAGACATCCCTAGAGACGTAATTGTGAAGTTCCATGCTTACAAGGTCAAAGAGAAGATCTGGAACAACCTCAGGGGTGCTCCCCCAGTATGCTTTGATAAGTAAAATCTACAGATTTTTTCAGATCCATCTGCGGGAACATTGGCACGAAGAAGGCAATTCAGACCATTGCTCGACCAACTGAGGAGGGCTAACTTGAAATCTAGTTGGGGGCTCCGAACATCCCTGATATTTAGGAAAGAGGGCAGATCTTATAGGATGAGATTTCCAGAAGAGATGCAGGACTTTTGTGATAGTCTGGGTATTCCCATCCCAGACGCTCCAAGTGAAGCGGGACGCTGAGAGGATCTTGTGGACACTAACATTAAATAGACGAACTGAGGGAAAGCCTTCCCCCCTTTTTTTTTTTTTCTGTTTTTTCCGCTCAGGGGTGTCCGCAAGAAAAGCTACTGTGTTCTAAACAAAGAATTGCTTGGACTGGGGTACGGGGGGGGGGAGTGAAAAGTGATTTTTCAAAAATGGAGGTTTTTGCTGGTTGGGTGGGGGTCTCGGGGAGGTTGATACTCTTGGTCAGTTTGCCCGTCTTTGCCTCTCCTTACCGCCTCTTAAAGTGGCAGGAGGAGGGATACCGGCGGCCGCTGGCGGAGCGTCACCCTTAGAATAGAGGCTCAGAGTATGGGATCAAGCAGGATCCTGACGTGCGGGCTTAGGGCTGGAGTGCGGCCAGAGGAGGGGGGGAGGGCTCCACCTGCAGGGGAGGTTATAAATGAGCAGTAGATAGATGAGTGGGGATAGAGGTTACTGAGCCGAATGTTAGACCTAAATTTTTTATCGTATAACGTTAAGGGACTGAACTCGCCAGTTAAAAGACATAAAATACTTAGGGAACTCCAACATTATAGAGCTGATATAGTATTCCATTCCACCTGGCCCTTGAATCGAATATTAAGTTGCATTCCCTAAGGTTGCCCCTTTGGTTGTATGGCGATACGCCTATTAAGAGATCCAGGGGAGTAGCAATTGGGTTTTCAAAATTCTCCAAATTTTCACTGGTAGATAGGCTGACGGATCCACACGTTCGCTATCTCTTCCTGAAGGGCAACTTGGGGAATAAAATGTTCACTCTAGCTAACGTCTACTGTCCCAACAAAAACCCGAGTGTGTTCTTAAAACAGGTGTTGGCCAAATTGATGGAGTTCAGGGAGGGGGAGGGGAAGGTGGTGCTGGCGGGGGATTTTAATTTCTGTCTCGACCCCATCCAAGATAGTACGTCCCGGGCTCAGGGGACAAGTAAGGTTCAACTAAGCACGATTAGGCGACGGCTGCACCAATGCCATCTGATGGATGTATGGAGGGTGCAGCATGCAAAAGTTAATGATTATACCTTCTTCTACCCTGTGCATGGGACGTCCTCAAGATTAGACTACATACTAAAGGATCATTGCTTATTGGATTTTGTGGAGTTAACTAGAATAGAAATTATTTCACTATCAGATCACTCACCGGTCACGATGAGGATTAGGATCCCGGAGCTGCAAAGACAACCCTTTTCGTGGAAGTTGAATGAAAATCTGCTCAAGGATCAACTAGTCCTAGAAAGGGTTCAGGAAGAAGTTGACTTTTTTTAAAAATCCAATGACACAGGGGAAATTTTCCCTCCCATTTTATAGGAAGCACATAAAGCGTACATCAGAGGGGTCCTCATTTCCATCGGGGCCAGGGTGAAAAAAAGGAGAAAAGAAAGGGAAAGGCTTATTGAAGAAACTTTTTTTTATTAGAGCAGAGCCAAAAAAACTCAAGGGTCGGAGTCAGGAAAGCTTCCGCCAGCTATCCGCTAAAAGGGAGGAGTTAAGGGACAGTTTGGAGCAAGACTCTAAAAGGGCTCTCAATAAATTAACAAGAGACAGATACTTTTGGGCAAATAAGTCTAGCAAGCACCTGGCAAGGTTATTGAGAAAGAAAAGAGACCGGAATTTCATCAAGAAAATACAAAATAAAAAAGGTGAGACAATAGCCACAAGTAAAGGGATAGCGAAAGAATTTAAAACGTTCTATGAAGCTTTATATTCCATTGGACAAAAGGGATCAGGAGATCAATCTGCGATGGGGAAAATGGAGGAATTCCTGATGGGGGCTGGGGTGACTGTGTTGTCTGAAGAGGACAGAGTTATTCTCAATAGACCCATAGTGGTTGAGGAAATCTTTGCATAAAACATATACTAGTACCAAGGCTTTGCCACTACTGGAACGATTTGTGTTCCAATTGTGTTATGGAGGGAGATGCTCTGTCAGCAACTATTACGTTGATACTAAAAGGAGGTAAAAACAACAGGCTTTGTTCTAGTTATAGACCCATTTCTTTATTAAACGCAGATGTTAAACTATATGCCAAAGTGCTGGCCAGCAGACTGAAGGATAAAATGACCACTCTGTTGCATGCAGACCAGGTAGGTTTTGTATCGGGGAGACAGAGTAGGGACAATGGAGTGCGATCAGTGCTCCTGCTGGAGTCCTGTAAACCAGGGGGGCCCCCAGTTCTATTCCTGTCAATGGACGCGGAAAAAGCGTTTGACAGGGTAGACTGGGGGTTTATGATCAAAACTCTGGAAGCAATGGGGGTTGGCCCAAGATTTATTTCTTGGGTCAAAATACTTTACAATCACCCTTTGGCATCCGTAAAGGTGAATGGGGTTCTCTCCAGACCTTTTAGGATGGAGAACAGTACTAGACAGGGGTGCCCTCTGTCCCCCCACCTATTTGTTTTGTCCCTTGAGCCTTTACTGGCCACCATTTGTAACAACCCAGATTGCAGAGGGGTGAAGATAGGATCAGAGGAACATAAACTCGCGGCATTTGCTGATAATGTTATGTTCTTTATTACAAACCCCAGGATTACAATCCCGAACGTGCTACAGATTTTAAAAAGGTACAGGGAGATTTCAAACTTTAAAATAAATTTGAATAAGTCCGAGGTCTTAACTATCAATGTGGGCAAACAAGAGGAAGAGAGCCTCTCAGGGGTGTTTCCCTTTCCCTGGAGAAAGGAAATCAATTACTTGGGGATTAAATTAGCCAACTCATTAAAAAAAATGTATTTAAATAACTACATCCTTCTGTTGGACGAAATCAGGCAAGAAGTCAGAAATCTGTCATCGTGGCCCCTCTCATGGTTCGGACGTGTCAATGCAGTTAAAATGATGTTAACGCCTAAAATATTGTACAAATCCCAGATGCTCCCAATCCCACTCCCCCAATCCATATTTGAGAGCTTTACGAGGCTTGATTGCAAGATTTGTCTGGGGTGGCAAAAAGCCACAAATTTCTTACTCAGTCCTGAGTAGGGGGAAAAAAAAGGAGGACTGGCTCTTCCAGATTTTAATAAATACTACACTTCAGTAATACTTTCACGAGTTATAGAGTGGTCAAAACAGGGTTCGGATAGGAGGTGGGTTAACATAGAACACAGATTGAGTAGCACTGATTTAGGCCACATTATTTGTAACCCCCCAAATTATAGAGCACTGTGCACTAATACAGCGGTTTTAACGCGCAACACTAATAAATTGTGGGATCAGATTCACATACAGAATAAATGGACACACAATTCTCCTTTGATTTATATGAAAGATAACAACAATTTTTTTGAGCCGGGATGAGGGAGGTATGAGGGACTTGGATAAAAAACAATAGTACACAATTAAAAGATTTTATTAGTGAGGGGAAAATACGCACATATTCTGACTTGAAAGCGGAGTCGGAGTATTTGGTGATTGATTTGTGGAGGTACGTCAAGCTGTTGCATGTTATCGGGAAATTACCAAAATCTCTTTAGAAGAGAGGAGGAGTATAGGCCACTTGAGAAGCTCTGTGTGAGGGAGCAACCGGGAAGCACCATTTCTCAACTCTATAAGATCCTGAATGGGAAGCGAGAGCTGGATGTACCGCCATACATCAAGAAATGGGAAAGGGAGTTAGGGTCACAGTGCAGTAAATCCACACTAGAGAAGATTTTGAAGATGACACATAATTCTGCAGTCGATATTAAGAGGACTGAGATAAACTTTAAATGTCTTGCAAGATGGTATGCCACACCAGACAAAATAAGCAAATTTGATCCGGCCAAATCGGAGACATGTTGGAGAGGGTGTGCTAGTTTAGGTACAATGGCCCATATTTGGTGGGAGTGTCCCATTATTAATAAATTCTGGAAAAAAATTATAAAATTAATTAAGGCAATCACCGATAAATCTATTTTAGAAGATCCATGGGTGTGTCTATTCCATGGTACTGAGGAGCTTATCAAGCGGTACCAATCTTCTATTGTCCCTATATTGCTGGACTCCGCCAAGAAGCAGATTGCAATGAAATGTTTGGATCTAGCAAGTCCAAACACTCGAGATTGGCTCTATTGTATAAATGAAATCTATAATATTGAGTGTTTGGACAGTAGGGGATTGGAGCCAGATGAAGAGGGCGAACGGGTAGATAAATGGGCAGTGTGGCAAAACTTTAAAAGCACTTGGAGTTACCTGGAGGAGATTATAAGTGAAGCCTGACGGGTTGGGGACCTGGGAGGGTTCGGAAGGATAGGCGGCTGACTGTTTGCCTCACTGTAACCACCTGCAGGAGTGGGGTGGGGAGGGAGGGTAGGGGGGATGGGTGGGAGGAAATTTAAGAGGGACTGTATTATTATGATATTATTGTGTAAGCTTGGTTATGTACCCTGTAAGGTTTGGGTTTTGTATTGATAAAATATTAAATAAAGAATAAAAAAAAAATACTGACACCACTGTCACTGACACCAGTGGCAGAACTACTAGAACTACAAAGGTCGCACTTGCAACGGGGCCCTGGTGTTCTGCCATTGGGGGCAGAGGGAAGGGTCCTGGCCAGTTGGGCCCTTTGTGATTTCTTGCACTGGGGCCCTAAAGATTCTAGTTATGCCACTGTCCATGTGGTTGTTATTACTAGATGCTTCTGAATATCTTTTATCACAAAATGTTATGTTGCATACATTTGTTTGCACATAAGAACACCTCCTATTGTTCTGTGCTAGTCTGTCTTAGGGAATGGGCTATTCTGTCACGCAGTGGCAGAATCACCCAAGCAAGGAAGCCAGTTCCTCAATGGAATTGCACCCTCACTGTCCTGCAATGGTGCAGAACTGACTTGCGAGGACTTGACTATATAGGAGAAGGTAAGTGGCTTGCTGACAATTAGGCCCCTTTCACACTGGGGCGGTTTGCAGGCGCTATTGCGCTAAAAATAGCGCCTGCAAACCGACCCGAAACAGCCACTGCTGTGTCTCCAGTGTGAAAGCCCGGAGGCTTTCACACTGGAGCGGTGCGCTAGCAGAACGGGAAAAAAGTCCTGCTAGCAGCATCTTCAGAGCGGTGCATACACTGCTCCTTCACCGCTCCTGCCCATTAAAATTAATGGGGCAGCGCAGCCGGCAAAGCTCCTCTGCAGAGGAGCTTTGCAGTGGTTTTTAACCCTTTCTCAGCCGCTAGCTGGGGGGTAAAACTGCCCCCGCTAGTGGCCGAATACCGCCGACGCTCCTCCCGCCCCAGTGTGAAAGGCCTTATGGTGCTAAAAACTTGTCACTAGCAGCAGGATGGTGTTTTGACATTCCTTCTAAGAGCTGACACTAAAAAACGCTTGTGGTCAAATGTATTACCTAGTAAAAATGGAAAACTGTATACTCACCTTTCCGTAATTTTCCTTTCCTGTCGCATCTTCATGGCAGCATACACTTTGGGTTGTGACTCCGCCCCCACAACCTGATAGGACCACATAGCTATAAATTGACGAGAAGGCACCCGCCCCAGTATTCTCTGTATGTATAAATCACCTCAGAAGGGTGGGTAGTTGTATGCTGCCATGAAGATGCGACAGGAAAGGAAAATTACGGAAAGGTGAGTATACAATTTTCCATTTTTCCTGTCGCATCATGGCAGCATACACTTTGGGGAATAACTCGCAAACTGGGTGGGAATGCAAAATAAGTTTTATTAACAAGGAATGGAAGAGTTGGCTTGGATAACGGTTTTTCCGAAATCCACTGTTGATAGGCGCGCAGCGTCCACCTTATAATGGGATATAAAGGTGTTTCTGGAAGACCAGGTGGCCGCTCTACAAATGGTTTCTGCCGAGACTCTACAGTAGGCTGCCCACAAAGTTGCCACTGCCCTGGTAGAGTGCGCCCTCAAGCCCTCCGGAATCTGTAAAGTGCGAGTAGGCCTTTTTGATAGTCTTACCAGCCATGAGGCGATGGTACGAGCTGATGCCGCCTGGCCTCTTTTAAAGCTGTGTGGGATGATTATGAGGTTTTCCGATTTCCTAAAAGGCTTGGTTGCCGATAGGTATTGCAAGATGTTGCCCTTGACATCCAGCGGATGAGGGTTGCCCTGATCCATGACAAGGGCCAGGAGATTGATCTCCTGATTAAAGTGGAAGAAAGAGGCAACCTTCGGGATAAAGTGATCCAAAGGTTTTAAGACTAGTCTGTCCGGGTAGATGATCAGGTATGGCTCTTGGGCTAGCAGGGCTTGCATCTCTGAGACTCTCTTCGCTGATGTTATGGCAATTAAAAAGGAGACTTTTAGCGTCAGGTCCCAGAGGGAGATGCTTTCGAGCGGGAAGAAAGGCTCTTTAGATAAGGCTTCCAAGACAATTAAGAGATCCCAGACTGGGAATGAAGGCTTCCTGGGGGGCCTTGGTTTTAGGCAGGCCTTCTGAAACTGTATAACAAGGGGGTTATGAGCCCACTTGACTCCTGTCAAGGTGGAAATGGCTGACACTTGAACCTTTAAGGTGCTGGACCCAAGACCTTTCTCTAGGCCTGATTGCAGGAACTCCAGAACTTGTGACACTGATGGAGAAGATGAGTCCCAACCTTGCTGATGTGCGAAGGTAACAAACTTTTCCCAGATCCTCCTGTAGGTGTTGTTGGTGGTAGGCTTTCTAGCCTGGAGTAATGTATCTACTACCCTCTGGGAACAGCCTTGGTCTAGGAATCTAGTCCTCTCAGCCTCCAGGCCGTTAGACATAACTTCTCCGGATTTGGGTGAAGTAGCTGATCCTGAGAAAGTAAGTCTGCCTATACCGAGAGAGGATTTGGGTCTGCCGCGTTCAACTGTAGGAGGGTAGTGAACCATGACCTCCTCGGCCAAAAGGGAATCGCAGCCACCACCAGTTCTCCTGAATTTTTGAGCCTTAGAAGGAAGTTCACTATGAGGGGAGTCGGTGGAAAGATGTAGCCGAGGCGAAAGTTCCAGGGATGTTGGAGACAATCCGTTCCCTCCCGGAAACGGAATCCTGGATAAGAATCTCCGGCACTTTGTGTTTGCTGTAGTTGCTGCAAGGTCTATGTTCGGTGGGCCACAGGTCTGATATATGAGGGTGAAAGCTTGGGGACTCAGAGACCACTCGTTGGAAATAAAGCTTCGGCTGAGTGAATCCCCCCTGCCTGTTGATGTAGGCTACTGCAACTCTGTTGTCCATTTTTAGAAGAACTTGTTTCCCCCTCAAATGAGGGCTGAAGGCCAAGAGGGCCTGAAAAGCTGCCTTCATTTCCAGCACATTTGAGACAGAGTCCTGGGTCCTGAAAGGCCAGCGGCCTTGAGCAGCGTAATGTTGATAGTGCGCCCCCCAACCCTCCAAGCTGGCGTCTGAAGTCACTATTTCTTGACGGGGTGTGACTATTTGTTTGCATCTCCTCCAGGTTGCAGGGCCGCGTCCACCACTGTAGTGATAGCTTGACCTCTTCGGAGATTTATATCAGTTGGGACTTGGACAAGCCGTCCCACTGGCGCAAAAAGGAGGACCATTGGGATGGTCGCTGACAGAGAACCTAGGAGACTGAGGCATGCTCTGGCTGGTAAGGATGCTGCCGAGATTGATTTTCTCACTCTCTACACTCTCTACAGTTCTACTGTACTCGCTCGGGTATCCAGTTCGGCCCCTAGAAAGACCATCCTTTGGGTGGGCTGGATGTTGCTCTTCTCCCAATTTATTAGCTATCCCAAGCTCTGTAGCATGGATACTAGGATTTCCCGGTGCTGTACAAGGGACTCCTGGCTGTTTGAGAGAAGGAGGATGTTGTCCAGGTAGTGGTGGACCCTTAGACCTTTTTCTTTCAAGGAGGCTATCACTGGCTATAAGACCTTCGTAAATGTTCTGGGGGCAGTCGAGATCCCAAACGGGAGACTTTAAAGTTGGAAGTGGCCATGATTTATCGAAGGAATCTTTGGAAAGCAGTGTGAATCGGGATATGCAGGTAGGCGTCCTGGAGGTCTATGGAAAGCATCCAGTCTCCCAGATTTATGGCTTGGAGGATCGACTGCAGGCTTTCCATTTTGAATGACTCTACCTGGATGGATCGGTTGAGATTTTTTAGGTCCAGAACGGGGCGCAGATCCCCTGATTTTTTCTTGACCAGGAAAAACAGGGAATAAAACCCCTTGCCTCTCTGTGCTGGCGGAACCTCCACTATCGCCCGCTTTTGGAGAAGGACCTGGATGTACTTGATTAGCAACATCTTTTTTTCCCGAGATGGAGGAAGATTGGTTAGGCAAAACTGATCCTTTTGGGGGTCGACTTTTGAACGCCCACCTGTGCCCGAATCGGACGGTGGCCACCGTCCAAGGGTCCCTTACAATTTCTGCCCAGACCGGCCTAAATTTTGAGAGTCTGGCTCCCACCACTGCTGGCTGGACGGACGCACTTTCAAAAGGATTTTTGGTCACTGGAAGCGGGAGTCTTGGGTTTCTGGAATTTCATAAGGGACGTCTGAGGATTTTTCCAGCTCCTTCTATATTCCTTCCCAGGTCTGTAGGCTTTTGCATCTCTGCATCTCTCTGGGAGATTTCGTCTAAAGGAGGAGGTCTCTGTTGCTTCGGTCTTTTTTCCGAGGGGATGAGTCCGGACTTACCGCCGTTCACTTTTGAGATGGCTGAGTCCAACTTTGCCCCGAAGAGGTTCTCCCCATCAAACGGGATTCGGCACCAGTTGGACTTGGAGGCAGGATCTGTCACCCAGGGCTTTAGCCATAGCGCCCTTCTGGCCATTACAGAGGCCAGCATGGCCTTTGATGCAGACCTAATTGCATCAATGGAGGCCTAATTGCATCAATGGAGGCCCCCGCGAGGCCCTCCAAGATGAGTTTTTCGGTGTTTGCGGACCAGCTGGAAATGGCTCTACCCACTGCTGCAAGAGCTACAGCCGGTCTGCAAGCGCCTCCTGCCGATAGGTAGGCCCTTTTTAAGGTCTGTGTCGATTTTCCTATCGAGCACGTCCCTGAACGTTACCGCGTCCTCTATAGGAAGTGTAACATGTCTGGCTAGGCGCATCAAGGATGCGTCCACCACAGGGGGGGGAAACCAGTTGGGTTACTTTAGGCTCTTTGAGGGGGTACAGCTTGGCAAGTCTATTATTTAGACTGGATTTTTTCTCGGGTCTCTGCCATTCCTCTTTGATTAGATCGTCCAGCTCCTCAATGAATGGGAAAGTCTCTAGGTCCCTCTTAAGATTCGGGAAATATTTCATCTGTTTTTGCTGGACCTCCTGGGGTTCCTCCCAGTTTATCGCCTCCTTCACTGACTTAATGAAAGCTCTATTAGAGAAAAGTCGAAGCCAGCCGATGCTTCCAATCCCTCATTATCAGACGGGGAATCCTGCTCTCTTGATGTACTAGCGGGAGCAGGAGAGGCGCTATGGGTTGAAAACTCCGTCTCTGGAATCAAAGCCTGTGGGGCTGAAACTTCAACGGATTCCCTAGTATCCGGGTCTTTTTCTTTGGTGGCTTCCTCGAGGCACCTGCAAAAGGCCAGTTTGTCTGGGAGGGCAACAGCGCGGCATACCCAGCAGGCGTTTCCGGAGGGACGGGAGTGATGCGCTGGAGACCGATGTCTGCGCGCAGGGGATCTTCTATGGTGGGAGCAACTGTGTCCAGAATAAGATCTGGATCGGCTCCTTCTGTGACTCCCCCTGTGGCCCGAGCGACTTCTCCTGCGATTTGAGCGGCTCCGTCTGTGGCCGGAGCGGCTTCTGTTGTGCGAGGTCTCTCTGTGTCTTGAACTAGACATTCTTGAGGACCTGATAGGGCTGACCAATTTAGGCAGCGTTAGTAGTATCCTGCTCTCTTTTTCAGTCTTCACTACTTACCATGTCTTCCCCCCCCCCCACCTATTAGGCTGGCGGTGATCTGCTGGGGCAGCAGCCTCCATAGAGGAGTGGTGGAACCTATAGATACAGAAAGATGAGACATGCAAGAAATAGCAGGAAGGTAGAGAAACTAGACAGAGGACAGCCACTTACCTCTGTAGAGAGATTTTTAGAATAGCTCATTCAATCTAGGCAAAATACAGCAGAGGCAATGAAAAACTCTCCCTGGGGTTTTTTAATTGCTTTTCATGATCACTGAGTGCTCGCAAATGCGCAGTAGCGCCGCGCGACACCTGGCGCCATCTTGGAAACTGGCAACAGGCAGAGAATGCCCTGACACTGCGCATGCGCGGAAGCGCCGAGACGCTCGGCGCGCATTGGGAAGCCTCCTGAGGGACAACAGAGCCCAGGAGCACCAGAAAAGAAGGTGGAGGTAAGGGGAGACAGCTGCACACAACTAAGCCTGTTTAAGGCTTATATTTTAAGGCCACTTCACCCCTAAGCCTGTTTAAGGCTTATATTTAGGGCTGCTGCAACAAAACTAAGCCTGTTTAAGGCTTGTATTACGGCCGGTAAAAAAGAACGCCCCTGAGATCACCAGAGTGGGACTCCTTCCACCTAGCTCGTTTAGAGGCTGTACAGGAAAGCACTTCCACCCAGGAGAGGCTAGAACCTGGCTTGGGGGAAGCGGTAAGGGGGTGCTGATCCGTGCGGTCCTGACAGGTGAGGAAAAATAAGAGAATACTGGGGCGGGTGCCTTCTCGTCAATTTATAGCTATGTGGTCCTATCAGGTTGTGGGGGCGGAATCACAACCCAAAGTGTATGCTGCCATGATGCGACAGGAAACATATTCTGCTCTTTTCTCTGGTTTAGTTTAATATTGTTACTTGGGCCTGATTTCCCTGATGTCAAAGCTGAACACTAACTGTCATTCTAATGGCCAACATAAATACCTGATCTTAAAGGGCACTCTCATTTTTACAGATGGGTGATAGTTGGGCTTAGCCATCAAAACAGAATATAAACTAGAGACTGCATATAAGAAGGCATTATTCTAAAATATTTATACATATGCATTAAATCACATGTTTATCAGATGACAAGAGAGAACATGGGGGGGGGGGGGGGGTGACCCATATGGAACATTTCCCATGCTGTAGCAAAGAAGTTCCCATCCTCTTATAAGAGATAATTATGTTAATTTAGTATTTATTTATCAGAAACCATATTAAACCTATTAAAGTGCAGTGTATTAAAGAGGAAATCGCCAAGAGAAAACAAAAGGAGAGACTTTAGCTGGCCATACACTGACCAAAATTTGGCTGGTCTAACAGGCGGGCTGTCCCCGCTCAACAGAAATCGATCCTTTGACATCTTTTGAGGGCACATCCTGGACATTTTCTCCATCAGCCAATGGGCTGCAGCCAGAGATTAGAGTATTCCGACATCTGTCGGAATACAGTGTACTAGCAGGATTTACTTCTCAATCCACTTAATTTGTGTGCATGGAGAAAAGTGTTATTTTTCTTTATTTTATTTCAGTCTGGTGGCTGAACGAAGAACTAACAGGGTATGGCCAAGTTTAGGTCACCATATTTATTCAAAAAACTTCCTTAACGCACTTTTATTTATCTTGTGTCTTTTTTTTTTTTTTAGATAAATAAATAAGTGTTTTTTTCTATTGAATTACTATTGGTTGACTGTGCGTTAACAAGATTTTTGAATAGTTATGGCAACACCCGAAGTCTCCCCTTTTGGTTTCACTTGCCTATTTGAGTTTTTTTTTTCCATTGTATAGTGTGCTTCATTGTGGGGACTGTGTGTCTCTTGTGGATTGTGTAAAGTGATTGTAAAGTCTTGTGTTTTTTGTTTTTTTTCTATAAAAATAACAAACATGTAATACTTAGGCCCCTTTCACATGGGCTTGTCCATGTACAGACTCCGCTTTGCTCAGCAGGGATCGCTCTGCTGATCCCCGCTGAGCAGGCAGATGACGTGTCCGTCTCCGTTCACTGTGTGGAGATGGACCTGTCAAAGCCCCGCTGTCCTCTATGGAGATGGGATGAAAACGAACCACCTGTCCATTTTCATCTGATCGGATTCTAAAGACGGATGGAAAACAGGGTTTCCATTTGTCTGGATTTCACGGACTAGATCGGATAGCGGCGGATGTCAGCGAACATGTCACTGCTGACATCCGCCGCTCCATAGAGGTGCATGGAGCGTACGATCAGGTCCGCCCGAAAAACTGACAGGCGGGCTGATCGGAATACCCGTGTGAAAGGGGCCTTACAGTGAGGGGAAAAAGGTATGTGATCCATGGTGATTTTGTACGTTTGCCCACTGACAAAGAAATGATCAGTCTATAGTTTTAATGGTAGGTTTATTTTAACAGTGAGAGACAGAATACCAACAAAAATATCCAGAAAAACACATTTCAAAAAAGTTATAAATTGATTTGCATTTTATTGAGTTACATACTGTACATATTTGACCCCTTTGCAAAACATGACATAGTACTTGGTGGAGAAACCCTTGTTGGCAATCAGAGGTCAGACGTTTCTTGAAGTTGGCAACCAGTTTTGCACATATCTCAGGAGGGATTTTGTCCCACTCCTCTTTGCAGATCCTCTCCAAGTCATCAAGGTTTCGAGGCTGACGTTTGGTAATTCGAGTCTACAGCTCCCTCTAAATATTTTCTATGGGATTAAGGTCTGGAGACTGGCTAGGCCACTCCGGGACCTTAATGTGCTTCTTCTTGAGCCACTCCTTTGTTGCCTTGGCTGTGCGTATAGGGTCATTGCCATGCTGGAATACCCATCCACGACCCCATCTTCAATGCTCTGGCTGGGGGAAGGAGGTTATTACCCAAGATTTGATGGTACATGGCCCCGTCCATTGTCCATTTTGATGCGTTAAAGTTGTCCTGTCCCCTTAGCAGAAAAACGCCCCCGAAGCATAATGTTTTCACCTCCATGTTTGACAGTGGGGATCGTGTTCTTGGGGTCATAGGCAGCATTTCTCCTCCTCCAAACATGGCGAGTTGATGCCAAAGAGCTCGATTCTGGTCTCATCTGACCACAACACTTTCATCCAGATCTCCTCTGAATCAATCAGATGTTCATTAACAAACTTCAGTCAGGCCTGTACATGTGCTTTCTTGAGCAGGGGGACCTTGCAGGCGTTGCAGGATTTCAGTCCTTCACATCGTAGTGTGTTACAAATTTTTTCCTGGTGACTATGGTCCCAGCTGCCTTGAGATCATTGACAAGTTTCTCCCATGTAGTTCTGGGCTGATTCCTCACTGTTCTTATGATCATTGAAACTTCACAAGGTGAGATCTTGCATGGAGCCCCAGACAGAGGGAGATGCATGCGTTATTTTGTGTTTCTTCTGTTTGCAAATAATCGCACCAACTATTGTCACCCTCCCACCAATCTGCTTGGCGATGACCTTGTAGCCCATTCCAGCCTTGTGTAGGTCTAAAATCTTGTCCCTGACATCCTTGGACAGCTCTTTGGTCTTGGCTATGGTGGAGAGATTGGAATCTGATTGCTTGCTTCTGTGGACAGGTGTCTTTTATACAGGTAACAAGCTGAGATTAGGAGCACTCCCTTTAAGAGAGTGCTCCTAACCTCAGCTCGTTACCGGTATAGTAGACACCTGGGAGCCAGAAATCTTGCCGATTGATAGGGGATCAAATACTTCTTTCACTCATTAAAATGCGAATCAATTTATAACTTTTTTGAAATACGTTTTTCGGGATATTTATTTTTGTTTATTCTGTTTCTCACTATTAAAATAAACCTACCATTAAAATTATAGACTGATCATTTCTTTGTCAGTGGGCAAACGTACAAAATCAGCAGGGGATCAAATACTTTTTTCCCTCACTGTACCTGCTCTGTTGCAGTGGATTTGCACAGAGGAACCCAGATCCTCTTCTTCTCGGATCCCTTTTCTGTGCTCCTGGCCCCTCCCTCCTGTCAAGTGCCCCCACAGCAAGCAGCTTGCTATGGAGGCACCCAAGCCGAGCTGCAGCTCCATGTGTCCATTCAGACACGAGCTGTGGTTTGGCTCCGCCCCCTATCTCTCCTGATTGGTTAACTGACTGACAGCAGCGAGAGCCAATGGAGCTGCTGCTGTGCCTCAGCCAATCAGGAGGGAGAGTCCCGGACAGCCGAAACACTCGTGGACAACTGGACAGAGATGGTGCTCCAGTAAGTATTAGGGGGCTGGGATGCTGTACACATAAAGGTTGTTTATCTTAATGTATAGAATACATTAAGATAAAAAAACTTCTGACTTTACAACCCCTTTAAAGAGGAACCTCACTCCACTGCCCCCAATTTTTTCCCTCATACCTGTTATCCAGGGCTGTCCTCAACTCACATACTCCCCTGCCCAACGAATCCAGCTATGCCCTGCTGCTCAGGTGTCGCAGCCACAGTCCTGCATCATCATCTTTTGGTATAACGGGAGAGGAATGCAGGTAATAAATGCAGCTCCCAGGAGTAAAGGCCTTTTGTTCCTGTTATTGGATGTTTAAAAAGATGACAGAATTCTCTGTTGCTTTTCATTTTGCTTAATACCGTCAATGCATAACAAATATGAGAGTAATTGATTTTTTATTGCCTTTAGAAGAAGAAGAAAAAGAAGAAAAGCAACAAAATATCACCAGAAGATGCAAACAAACACGCTGGTCATGATGGGCCTGGCCTTCCTATTCATGAGGAGAATGGTATGGCAGGTAGGCAGTTAAGGGCTTCATTTATCTGATACAACAGATGTGTTGCCATTAAAGTTGTTGTAAACCCACTGCTGTGACCGTCGACATGTCTCCCGGAGTTATTTCTGGGTATCGCAGGCTCCGGCGGCTGGAGCCGCGATGACGTCGCTCTGAGCATGCGCACGGGAGCTGCCGGTAACTGCACAGCAGCTGAGGAAACGGCACACCGTTTCTTCAGTGCTCATGTGCCGATACCATGAATATCTCCTAAACGGTGCAAGTTTAGGAGATATTCACGGTACCTACAGGTAAGCCTTATAGGCTTACCTGTAGGTAAAAGTGGTGTTGGTTGTACCCAAACTTGTGCTGAAGTTTTATTATAAAAGAAGAAATTACACTGATTGCTATGTAGCCAAGGCACACAGATCTATCTTGCTATTTTGATTCACAGTATGGCTAGTAGATTGCTGTTTAGTATATAGACAGAAGATTGCTTGAAGGTAATGTTCCTTTTTAGATGTACCTTGCGGTTGTTTTGTACATGGTTTCTCTGCAGGGCCTCTGTGTCATTTCTTAAAGACAAGACAAACTTGCCTCCCTCGCTGTTCCGTGTCTTTGAAGATATTGATTGGTCTATCCAAGATGAATTAACTCCCATGTTATACACACACGGGAGTTATTTACCCCTGCATTAAGGCCTACCAAGAGTGTACCCCGAGCTGTGCATGCACTGCTTGGTGCATATTTAGAAGAAACATTGCTGGCAGGCAGAGGACGAGCTTTTATGGCAAGCCTCTTCTGCAGTAAAAGCCTACTTACCAGCGGTGTTTCACTCTAATAGCTATAGTTCTACTTGAAGAATGAGAACTTTATTGATCCAGTTGCAATTCACACTCAAATTTCACAGCAGAAGAACAGAAGCCATTCTCTCAGCAGTTCAGCTCTCTAATCTATCCTTCCCAGAGCACCTATTCTGTATATACTGTACATTAGAGTTTAGAAGCCTGTGCAGCTGCTAAGTCAGCCTCCAAGGAGACCAAAGTCTGAGGACTTGAATGACTTTAGTGCCTCTGCTGCATACTTGAAGGTTGAATTGCCTTACAGTGTCATCAGCTAAATAAGTCAGGGCTTGTTTAAAGTTCAGATACTGCTTGTTAGGAATATATAAATATCTGAATGTCCATAACCTGACCAGAGATTTCATTTAAGTCATTTTAAACATGTTATATGCATGGTAATAGCTTGCTGCACACATTGTGTATAAAATTGTTTTATTATATTACCCCCTTGCCACCGCCTGTACTTATAAATGTGGCTTTACTGAAGTGGGTTTTCTTCCGTTGGTCCCCAAATATGCGTACATCAGTTTGTGCTGGAAGAGTGCTCCCATCACAGAGACCAAGCTCTCACTAAGAGCTCTGGATCTTGTATGAACGATCGGAACCTTGGAGGCCCAGTTCCAAAATACCTGATCACTGCGATAGCCTTTAAGTGCCAGTTCACACTAGCATGATGCAGGAACCAGCACGATTCCGGTGCCAGTTCCCGCATCACATAGGACTCGCAGGCAGTTCACATTGCCCTATGCGAATCGCTGAGGGTGTCAATAGAAAGCTAATGACACCCCCAGATCGGTTCGCATATCGCAGTGGGAACTGTCAAATGGTGCAGGAATCGGATGTTCACACCCATGTGATCCGATTACAGTGCAGACCAAAAAAAGGGTCCTTACACCATTTTGGTGCGAATGCGATGCAAATTCAGCCATACAATCTGTATGGCTAAATTTGCATCTCACAGACATCACATATTATCTGCACAACAGTGCGGTGCGAATCGCATGCAACGTCCAACCTCGCACCAGTGTGAGCCCAGCCTGAATGTCTATCACAGTGATCAGTCACTGTACAGCCTGCCCCTATGTTTTTTTTTTTTTCTCTGCTAAATGGAGCGAAAAATTAAATAAAATATAATAATAAAGATAAAATAGGTAGATCAGGGTTTGATCTAGGTCACAGTCAGTGTGTTTTGGGTAAGATGAAAAAAAAAAAGTTGACCATTCTTTCTGGGCCCTACTATGGGTACAAACAAAGATTATACACAGATGTGGTATCCCTGCAATCATCAGAAGAATAATTTATTTTGCATTGTTTTGCAGTAGGTTATGGTAAGAGCAACTAATCTACAGCTACATTTCATTAAAAAAAAAAAATATATATATATATATATATATATATATATATATATATATATATATATATATATATATATATATATACAGCTGTGCATAGAAACCAATCAGCTTCCAGTTTTTTGGGTTTTTTTGTCGAAGCTTAATTGAACAAGCTGAAGTTAGAAGCTGATTGGCTACCATGCACACCTGTACCACATTTTGCAGTCTCCAGTTCTAGTAAATTAACCTCAATGTATAATCCACCTGGAAGCAGGTCCGATGATCTGTACAGTTTTACTAACACATGTCAAAATTGCAAAACTGTGTTCAGGTGTTAGGATTTGTTTTACCCTCCATCTTGAATAGGATTAACGTAATAAGCATGTTCTACTCGCCTGCTCTGTGCAATGGTATTACACATATCTGCCTTAAACCTCCACTTCTGGAGTCCCCCACGCTCTTGGTTTCTCCTCTTCTGTGTCTGCCCCCTTAGCAAGTGCTTACAGATTTAAGCAGGCCATAAATTGTGTGAATTTCTTTCCTGCGACCATGGGTTGCAGGAAAGAAATTTGCACAATTCCCCCATCACCACAGACAGTGCTGATAGGGAAATTCCTCCTGCCGAGTCATTGTATGCTTCCAGCGAGGTGAGGGGGGTGGTGGCAGAACCCGTTCCTGTCAGGAGAAGACAGTGATTAGTGTTAGCAGCTATAGCAGCCACTAGCGATAAACGCAAGTATATTAATCTGTCGATCATCTTGGTACATTCAGCCTCCATTTTGCTACTAAAGCTAGGGATTCACCAATACCGATACTAGTATCGGTACTCGTGCAAATGCTCCGATGCCTAATCCGATACTTTTTTTATCGGACCAGGCATCCTCAAGCTCAGCAGGGAGGGCAGGCAGCCTCACAGGTGATCGGTGCGGCAGTGGGGGCAGTTACAAGCACTGATCTACCTGTATAGTTTTCTGACAGCCACTTCTCCTCCTCCTCCTCCTCCTCCTCCTCCTCTCTCCTGCGGCTGCTTTATTAAACGTTATACAGGGAGATCGGTGCTTGCAGCGGCCCCCACCGCTGAACCAATCATCCCCGACTGTCCCCCTGGGTCCTCCTTTCTCTCCCCGGGTCCTCCTCCCTCTCCCTGGGTCCCCCTCCCTCTCCCTGGGTCCCCGAGTCCTCCTCTCTCTCTCTCTCTCTCTCCGGCGTTCTCCCTCTCTCCGGGTCCCCCGCTTCCTGTGTCCTCCTCCATTTCTGCTTACCAGGTCCTCCGTGTCCTCCTCCTGTCCCCCCCCCCCCCATCCCGGATCTGTCAGGATGGAGAGCAGAGGAAGGAGCCGGTAAATCTGTCATTTACCAGCTCCTTCCTTTTCTGAATGAACAGAGTCAGTGATTACTGATGTCTCAGTTTATGAATGGAGAGAAGCCTCTATCTCCCCTCCATTCATTTTCGGTGCAGCTGAGGCTGCTGAGAAAGGGACAGGAGAATCTGTGTCCTTAGTCCCTTTCTGTGTCTCAAAGGTGAGACGTCAGGGGTCTGTGTAGACCCCTGACATCTCACCAAAGCCCCCCAACAGGGCTGATAAAAATAAATAAATGGAATAAATAATTATTTAAAGGTGAAATTGTAAAAATAATAAAAAATAAAGTAAACACTGCCCCCCCCCCCCAAAAAAAAAAGAAAGCATTGTAATTAAAAATATATATATATTGTAAAAGAATAACAATAAATTGTAAAAAAAAAATGATAAAACTACTGACACAGTCCATGCCTCATCAGTGTTACCTATCAGTGCTGTATGTTAGTGCCACTGGTATCAGCGAGTACTTGGGGGGGGAAATAAAAGTATTGTTACTTGAAGTCGGTCTTAAAGTGGTATTGGTGCAACCCTAACTAAAGCCAGTAAGAGATTGCTTTCATTTTGTAATTTGTCCCCAACAAATGAGACCATTTTGTTTTTATATGGAACATACTGACCAAGAGTGCCTAACAGAGGAGGGTTTGGTCATCGCTGTACAGATAACCGTAGTGGTAATATGTTGCCACTTTTAATGCGGTTGTGTAATCTGTTCTAACCATAAACCTAAATGATTTTTCTTTCTTTTTTTCAGAGGTTCCAGTCTCACCAGCACCTCCAAGCTTGGCCAGTAATTCCCCAAATTTCCCAGCGAGATCTTTACAAGTCTTGGCGCCCATCCATCCAATTCAGGCAGCAGGACCTCCTGCAGAATATCATTCTGACTCTGCTGAGTCTATGGAGGAAATTCCTGTTGCCCAAACTCATCTTGGCAGCTCCTCCATGACTGAAAACCTCTTTCTTACCCCGAGGAGCCCCAGAGACTTGGCAAACGAATGTGAGCATGGACTAAGGCAGAGCTGGCCGGTGACTGCACAGAAATTTGAGCTTCTTCCAAAGGTTCCCACTGTTTTTGTCAGTGAGAGCAGCGGAGAACTTTTATCTAGTAGAACCATGGATGAACCCAAAGCACAGGACACTCACTGTACACGGTACAATACAATGTGGATGGCAAAGGGAAAAGGAGGAGAGCAGGTTCTTTCCATCTCTAATGCTGAAGTTTCACCCTCCATCAACACTAACCGGTAGTTTAATCTTCTTTTATATGAAGATTTTTACTCATTTATTCTTAATAAATTCTTTTTGATATTTCATATTTAGTAGTTGTAATTTATTAAACAATTTACTAATACACATTTTCTTTTTTGTTTACAAACTTTGTATTAATTGAATTTGTGGTACAAGAAAAAACAGCACGTTTGTACAAATATACTGAAAGGGTATTTCCAAATATACATCTAATTTTAAATAATAGGGGTATCCTAAAATGATTCATAAAACCTTAACTTACAAGACAAAGCAATGTTATGTCTTAAAAAAAAGAATGAATATATCCATATAGAGAGCTACTGATAGAGTGAACAGTGAATGACTGATCATTTAAGAGCAGTTATTGAGGGGCTATCTAATGTTCAGTAAATTGAAGAAGGACATTATAATGTTCAAACCAGGGATCCCGTTTAGTGTTCTAAAAAGACATAGGATGTATAGGGTGTAAAATAGTCTTTCCATACGACAAATGGAGTCTACTCTCGCTTTCAAATGTGTAATGGGAACTGAGGAAGATTTCCAATGACTATGAGCCAGTGTAAAGAAACACAAATGGTGTGGATAAGTCTCATATGAGTAATAGAATAAATCTCTGGAATAGGAGCAAAGTAAACAATTGGCTAAGATAAGGTGGATAGGGTTACCAATTCAAGTTGTAGAAAAAACTTCCAGTTTACACCAAATATTCGAGATCTTCTGACAATCCCCAAAAATATGGGGGGGAAGGACACCCTCTGAAACGGGCAGGAGAAACTGATGGAAATCTAGCATTCCAATACACATTTTCTAATGGAATCTGTTCATAAATAATTATATCTTTGTAGTATTTTCTCATTACGTCAACATGGAATGAGGTTAAAGGGACACTAAAGGTTCCCTTTTTTTTCTTTTAAAATAAAAAACGTGTTATACTTCCCTCCTCTGTGCAGTTGGTCTTGCACAGAGTGGCCCTGATCCTCTTCTTCTGGGGTCCCTCCACGGCGCTCCTGGCTTCTCCCCACTTTGAGTGAACTGTCGGAGAAGCGCCCTGCTCTCTGCTCTTCCTCGTCGTCCTCTGTCCACCCCCCCTTCCTGTCAGCTTGTGACAGTGCCCGCCCCCGCAACTTCTGTCCCCTTGTGTGAGTGATTTATTAAAAAAAAAACGATTATACCTAATTTCCGAGCGCCTCTCAGCAATTACATGACTGGCCGGCTCTCTCCTCCTGCCATCCTGAGAGACGTCAGCGGGATAATCTCAACCCCGCCCACTGCAGCTGTTAGGGAAAGGAAAAGCCAGGCGGTCACGTGATCACTGAGAGGCATTGTGAAATGCGGTATAATCTTTTTTTATTAATCACTCACACAGGGACACAGAATTGGGACACAGCACTGATAGTATGAAGTTGTGAAAGTGGCTTAAAGCGGAGGTCCGCCCACCGCTGCAAACATTAAAAGCCAGCAACTACATATACTGCAGCTGCTGACTTTTAATATACAGACCCTTACCTGTCCTGGAGTTCAGCGATGTCAGCACCACAGCTGATGTTTCCATCAGCTATCGGGTGCATTCCGCCTCCATTGCGAGTAAGGGAATCCGGCAGTGAAGACTCACGGCTTCATGCCAGGAACCCTACTATGCGAGACTCCGCTCCTCTCTCCTATTTCCTACTGGCCCGGTGGCCGGGGAAGGAGGAGGGAGCCCGGGCGCTGACGTCAATACCCGGGGCTGAGGCTAGCGGAAGTGGTAACACGGTAACCTGTGAAAGACAGGTATCCTGCCCCCCGTCCCCCCAAAAGGTGCCAAATGTGGCACCTGAGGGGGGGGGAGGAGTACAACGAGCAGAAGTTACACGTTTGGGTGAACTCCACTTTAACAAGCACTTTAACATCAGAGTATACAGCAACAATATAATTTTTCAAAAACGCTCCACCATTTATCATTAGAAAGCAGTCCTTGAACCCCTAAAGGCAGGAGGAAGCATTTACTCAGTCTCTTCTTACCCAGGGAGGAAGACTGCAACATTGTAACTTTGCCTACTTCATTATGACTTATGACCCTAAACACACTATTAGATTTTCTGCAGATTTTTGTCTTCAGGGGACCGTCCAGACCAAAACCATATAATATGAAGTCAAACCTTAAGTTTCAATTTGTATGCAATCAGGCATAGACTTCTATGGAGGGTTTGAAGCACCACTAAAGCGGCATGGGCTATAATTTTTGAAGCAAAGCCAAAGCAAACCAAACGCAAGTTGTAAACATAACTGTAAGCTAACCATTTTATTTAGTGACAGGTGCTTTGATTGGCATTCAGAGAGCTTTAACTTGCTTCAAAACATGGCTTCGGACACGCTTTCTTAAAGCTCTCTGAATGCCAGTCAAAGCCCCTGTCACTAAATAAAATGGTTAGCTTATAGTCCGCTTCAAAAATTATACCCCATGTTGCTTTAGTGGTGCTTCAAAGTGTCTTCAAAGCCTCCATAGAAGTCTATGGCAAAGCTTGCTTGAAGCACCTGCAGCTTTTAAGAGGCATTCATTCAGCTCTAGCTTTGCTTTGTTTTGGAGAAATTGCAGGTATGAGATATCAGTGCACACACAGGGCATCTGCCAAGCTTCATTAAAGCTTCAAAAAAGCACCACTGAAGCATCATTGAATAGAAGTCGACCGATATATTGGCTGGCTGCATCGGCTGATTGTGCTGATAAAAAAAAACCATTATAACTTCAGCGGGACTTGCAAATGACTTCTGTAATAGAAGTCAATGCAAGTTTCCTGATGTTATCTGTAGAAAGACTTCTCTTCAATCTGGGCAGCCTGCCAAGTCTGATAAGAAGATACATTGTATCTCTTCAGGTTATTTTATCAATAGACTGAACTCCATGTGTAGAAGCTCTCAGTTTAACTATTTAAAGACTAAATCTTTTCTGACACTTGTTACTTACAAGTAAAATCCTGTATTTTCTGCTAGAAAATCACTTTGAACCCCCAAACATTATATATATTTTTTTTAGCAGAGACCCTAGGGAATAAAATAGCGGTTGTTGCAATATTTTATGTCACACGGTATTTGCGCAGCGGTCTTTCAAACGCAATTTTTTTTTTTTTAAAATACACTAATGACATAAAAAAAAAAAAAAATAAGCAGTAAAGTTAGCCCATTTTTTTTTCAGCCAAAAGTTTTGATTACCTGTTTTTGTGTATTTAAAATTTAAGATATAGTTATTTTTTTTAAATCTAAATTCTACATACAAGTGAACTGATTGGAGGTTTGTTTTGTTTAATAAATGTTTAAAATGTAAAAAATTTTCTGTATCACTTATTACTTAAGGCTGCTTTCACACTGGAGCGGGCATGCGTTGACGGTAAAACGCTGCTAGTTTTAGCGGCACTTTACCGTCATTTTAGCGGCGCTATTTGGCTGCTAGCAGGGCGCTTATAACCCAGCTAGCGGCCGAGGAAGGGGTTAAATGCGCCCCTGAAGCGCTGCTGCCGAAACGCTTTGCAGGCGCTTCGGCAGCGGTGCGCATTCATTTCAATGGGCAGGAGTGGTGGTATACACCGCTCCAAAGATGCTGCTTGCAGGACTTTTTTTTAACATCCTGCCAGCACATCGCCTCAGTGTGAAAGCACTCGGGCTTTCACACAGACTGCAGGGGAGCCGTTTTAAAGGCACTTTACAGGCGCTATTTTTAGCCCAAAAGTGCCTGAAAAACGCCCAGTGTGAAAGGGGTCTAACTGTTAGATTTTATGAGATGAAGGGAAAAAAAAAAAATCGGCCTAATATATCGGCCCAAAAAAAATCGGCATCATATATATCGGCCATCGGCCACCGCGATTTCTACATATCGGCATCGGCATTGGCCACAGAAAAACCCATATCGGTCGACCTCTATCATTGAAGCACCACCAAAGCATCACAAACACATCAAAAAAGCATGTTGAAGCGGTAGGCGATTTAATGTGTGTTGAAGTCGAAGTGTAAATAAGCCCTTAAAGTGTTACTAAACCCAGGACCCTGCATTCAATATATCTGGTCTCCCACAGTACACAGAAATTGCAATTATTTTAGTAAATATAAATGGCTTAAATACCTTTTCTCATCAGCAGTATATAGTAGTCTTGTGACTTCTATCAGTGTCTGCTTAAAGCTTGTAGGAGGAGTTTTCCACTCTGACTGTTCTATGAGGCTACAGGACCCCTGACCCTCTGGACAGTGCTGATTGGCTCTGTACTGATCACACCCTCCCAAGAAAAAGAAAAAACTTTCTAGCAATACACACTAAACTGAGCATGTGCGGAGTGACTCCAGAGGCTCTGTACTAGCAAAAGATGGATTGGGGACAGTGGAAGGAGGGGAGGATCAGAGAAGACCGGATCAAACAGCCTTTTTACACAGTGCAGAAGATTAACCCCTTAGGTTCCCCAGTAAGTATAACAAGCATGCTTTACTGCATATAAAGACTAATTTTACTGTTGTGGGTATAGTAATACTTAAACAGAACAGCATAACACAGTAGAACGCTGAAGGTTTGAAGATGAAGATAGTTTTACAATTGCTGATTTCATTAGGCCCCTTTTACACTAGCAGACCGTTCGCATCTGCCTGTCCCATTTTCAGGCAGACCCTATCAGATCCTCCAGTCTCCTCTATAGAGCGGCGGGTATCAACTGACGTGTCCATTGACCCCCCTACCGACATCTGATCTGATCCTAGCTGCTAAAAACAGACAGGTTGGATCGGATGGCCGTCGGATATAAACGGACAGGCGGTCCAAAACAGAGGAGAGCGGGCTGTGTCTGTGTCCTCTCTGCATAAGTAGAGTGGACACAGACCAGCCTTCCGCTTGCTCAGCAGGGATCAGTGGACAGATTTTCGCTTGAGCAGGTGGACTCTGCCCTGTGTGAAAGGGGCCTTGCATGTTTTTTTCAAACAGTAAACGCTACAGAAATTGTGTTGTGTATATAGGAGCCTCTTTTTATACTAGTCAAGGACTCTTGCCATGAATTGTAACTTACAAGTGCCCCTTAACATAATTGTCATCCTTTAACATTGTCAGCCTCTTCATAGGTCAGGAAAAATGAGCAACAAATACAACCAACAATGCTGTATAGTGGCACATGCACAGCTGATTTGTCATTTGCAGAGTGTTTCCATAGTATGTACTATATGGGATGTGTGTACTGATTTATCTAGGAAGTTTGGGGAAGTGTGCAACTATATTGCAGTTCGGTCCATTGCACCCTTGAATATTTATACCCACTTTTTCCCCTACTTCATTATGACTAACAGCACAGCATAATACAGTAGAACATTTAGGGTTTGAGGGTAATGGTTGTTATTTGCTTATTTCATAACATGTATTTTACAAACCGTAACAGACACACATTTTGTGTTGTATAGGAGCCACAATGGCTCCAGTACAAGACAGTATACTTTTTATAATAGTCACAACTGCTATGAATTGACACCTACAAGTACCCCTTAACATAATTGAAACTCTTTAATATTGTTAGCTTCTTCATAAGTCAGAAAACTGAGAAACAAATACAACCAACAATACTGTGGTGGCACATGCATGGTCAATATTTCATTTGCTCAGTGTTTTCTACGAGTGGCATATGTCTACTGAGGATCAGCGCGGATAGATCCTGGTCCTGACGACCATGACAAGGACAGCAGGTAAGCGTTTGAGGATGGGAGGGGTAGCCTTAGCTGAACTGCCATGTCTGGTTTTCTGACATGAACTGGACAGTACAGCTGTGTTATATTTTCTTAATTAGGTTACCTTTTTTTTTTCCCCATTTGTTAAAGCGGAGTTCCACACAAAAATGAAACTTCCGCTTTTCGGAACCCTCCCCCCCTCCGGTGTCACATTTGGCACCTTTCAGGGGGGTGCAGATACCTGTGTAAGACAGGTATTTGCACCCACTTCCGGCATAGACTCCCATGGGAGTCTACGTTTCTTCCCGTCCCCACCGCGCTGTCTGCTGGGAACACACAGCTCCCAGGAGAGAGCGGGGACCACTAGGGACGCGCAGCGCGACTTGCGCAGTAGGGAACTGGGAAGTGAAGCCACAACGCTTCACTTCCCGATTCCCTCACCTAGGATGGCGGCGGCAGCTGCCGAGAACCGAGCAGGTTCTCGGCGTCCCCTGCCGACATCGCTGGACCCTGGGACAGGTAAGTGGCCATGTATTAAAAGTCAGCAGCTGTAGTATTTGTAGCTGCTGGCTTTTAATATTTTTTTTTTTTGGCGGTGTGGGTGAACCCCCGCTTTAACTTTGTAGTTTCTCACAGTATGTGCCTTTTACTTCAAAGTTCCATAACCATGCCAAAGTCCATGTGGAAACATGTATATTGGCAATCTTTGTAATATCTCCTTCAAAACGCCAATAAATACAATTAAAACGAAAAAAAAAAGGTAGCCTCTAAAACTATTTTAATATCTGGTACCTGCAGTTCAGCTTTAATTGATCTTCTGCATCCACCTTGGTAACTCTTTAGAGGGAATGAATTAGTGGCAGCCTTTCCATAGACGTCAGACACAGCAATTATTGGGACACTTGTCTGTCTTGAGGTAACTTGCCACATAGGTGTTCTAGTTTAGGCCGACTCTCATTTCAGCTGGGTGGCAGATCCTTTACTGGATTTTACAGGCCTATTCACCCTGATCAAATCGTGGCCTTGCTGCAGGCAGAGGTCTGCAGTGTGGTGTCCAGGGGCTACAAGATGGAGTTTCACTGCTTTTCCCTTCCACGCATTATGCGCTTAAGGGTATCTTCAGCTGCATAAAAAGTGATTTTCTTTATGACACCGGAAAGACTGCTGTCCCAAGGGGTCAGTGCACATGTATAGAAGGGGGAGAGGTCTTAATGCTTTTATTCCAACCCATTCACGGTCCTCAAGCCAAATGTAGACAGCCTGATTATTCTGGAATTCAAGTGTCTCAACAAGTTTCTGAAAGTTAAGAAATGCATGATAAAATCCACTTTGCATCATATGGGGGACTTTCTGGCATTAGTGGATATCAAGGGTAAAAACAAAAAAAGTTATCAGGCGCCTGTTAAAGAGACCTACACCGGAGAAGGAGCTAAAAGGTGACAGTCCTATAGATCTTATCTCCTGGGAATAACTCCTGGGAGGGAGTGTCATAGAAGAGCTGCAACAAAGTTCCATAAAGCGCTTAGACCCAGGTATATAGCTCAGTGTGGATGTGGGAGAGAACCGACAGTCTCTCAAATAGCATAATGGATTACTGCCTCTACTCTAGGGTAGTTTATTGAAACATCAATATGGTAAAACTTACATGAGGTCTGGCAACCCACTGAGCCAGTGACTGTATAAACATGCCGGTCCTCAGATGGAAGGGTCCTAGATGTGTCTCTGTGCCTGCCAATGTCACCGTCGGTAATGGTGGCTCGATGGATCCGGAGGCAGGGTAGATAGATGGGGTGGGGAAGCCGGTCAACCAGGGGCAGTGGTGGATCTCCCCTCATTGACACCGTGCAGGGGGGGCGACTCACAATGACGTCACTTGCTGTGCCGTAGCACAGAGCAAAGGGCAATAGAGAAGGAGAAGAGAATGAAAGCAGGGGGGCAGGTCAATAACGTGGTCGTGTCATCCTGACGTCATGTTTCGCACTCCTGCACCTTGTCAAGTCACTTGTCAAGTTGCTGTCAGAGTGAAAGTTGCTGATCAACTTCTTGGGTCTAGTCAAATGATGTCACGGCCATGACATACATTGATCATCAAGGAACAAAAAGTTCTTCAGATCTAATCCTGTCTTGGGCAGAACTTGGGCCCTAGTGGCTCCTTGGCATCAGTTTTCAGTGATCTATGCTTTCCCTCCCCTTCACCTTCTTCCTCGTCTGTTGTGCAGGATAAAGGTGGAGGGCAAAGGGCATTTTGGTAATTTTGATTGCACCTACTTGATCAAAAATAATGTTTTGTGCAGACACTGTAGATCTTCTTGCAGATCAGCCAGATTTACAAATGTAGGGTCTGATATTCCATCCTGCATTATGGTTGCTGGCTTTGACAGCATGGCTGAAACCTAAGTGATGACAGAGGTCCTTTTGACTCTCTCATCCCTACCTTCCTAAATGATAGAAAGTCAACCTAAGTAAAGCCTTTTTTTTTGCCTGGTGTGAGGCTTGTATCTTTAGTTTCCGACAATATGAAGGATGCTATTTGGCAACTTCAGTTCAATTCAAGTACCATCAAGGGACAGGTCTCTGCCTTTCTTTTTAAGTAACCTATAGTGTCTCATTCTCTGGTAAAAGCTTTTGTGCAGGTTGTCACGTGAATTGTTCCACTGGTTCTGCAACAGTGTGATTGGGTCCTAAATTTCACTTTTTTTATAAACTACAGCTTGCCTATCTAACAATATGAATAATGTACCTGTCTTGCAAAAAATGTTCTAGTGCAGAATTCACCTCAGCCTCCAGGTTCCTCAATAGAAAACTCCTTCATAATTTCCTGATATCCGTTTTGCAAGTGTGAACTTAGTCGTAAGGTGGTTTTAATCTTAAAATGTTTTTACCTTAATGCGCTCTCTGTGTAGCCAGGTGCTTGGCTAAGAATGGAGAGTGTGAGAAATGCTGGCTGCAGCTGCTCTCTGTACATGCTGCCTTGTGGTGCTGAACTGGTTAGCAGCTATATCAGCAAGAGGCGAGAGCTGTTGAGCAGGAAGAGTTCAATAGACTGAGCCAGGCAGCACTGCACTTGGGAAATGTAGTCCAGACCAGGGCCAGTGCAAGGATTTTTGACACCCTAGGTGAAACCTCATTTTCCTTGGCCCTGCCCCATGACTTCACCCCCTTTGCCCTGCCCATGTGACAGGAGCAGGTCCTATACAGGAAACATTGGCTCTGCTTCCTCTACTGCTGACTCTGTTCTTCACACTGATGCTCGGGAACCCGCGATCTGGGCTTGCCGACCCAGCATCCCAGAGCAGGAGGTGGTGGGCCACATCAGAGGGCGCCAGCGGTTGGGCACCCTTGCTGCAAGGCATGCATTGTGTTTTTCTGTGTGGAGGCCTCCACTCCTCAGCAGATGGGCACAGATAACAGCTGGGAAGATCGTCCTGTTAGTGGAGGAGGAGGCCTCCATAGGAGGAGAATAGTCCCTGGCAGCATTACATCACCCATCCATATGAAGCAATGTATGGACAGACACCCTATACCAATGCAGTAGGGAGACCCTTACATCCAGGACAGATACTCGGTACAATGACATCACACATGTGAGGACAGATCAGTCTATACAACACTATACAGTGTATATAAAATGTCGGTGTTCTTCACTCACCTGCCAGGGTTTTGCATGCGATGACCCTGCCAGGAACAATCCCTTCCCCCAGGCTCCAACTGTCACCAGTCACCGACCCAGCAGTGCCCACTACTCCTATAGGCAATAGCACACGCTGCAGCTGTACAGGACAGGCCAGGATAGAGAGCGGCCTCTACCAATGGCGGTGACAAGGGGGCAGGGTCAGGGGTCACATGACTCACCAAAGACAGATCGGTAATTGATCATAGAGGTGCGCAGGGGATGTGTCAGGAAGATCCTGCCAGTAACAGGCATCCTAAGCGTGCAGTTGCACGCGCCTATGCGCATGGGAGCGTGCGCCCATTAGCACCAGGCGGGCTATTTAAACCAGACTTTCACACTGAGATCTTGCTGTCTGCTCTACAGCGTTATGTGTGGCCCAACTCTACGAGGACCCACAGCTCTCCGCAACTGCAGAAGCCGCCCTGCCCACCCTTCAACAAGGGCGTAGGGCAGTAGAGGACTATGTCGCAGAATTCCGCCGATGTAGTGCAGATACGGACTGGAATGTTGCTGCCCTCCACTACCAGTTCCGCATGGGGCTCTCTGACCCCTTAAAAGATGAACTGGCTTGAGTGGGAATCCCTCAGACTCTGGATGCCTTGATCAACCTTGCTATACAAATTGATCGACGTTTGAGAGAGCGAAGAGCAGAAAGAGGTGTGGGGTTCACACCTTTTGCGAAAGGAAGAAATGAGGAGAATTGGTAGTTGAACCTGGTAGCCTTGTATGGTTATCCACCGTAAACCTGAAATTGACTTGTCCCTCCAGGAAGTTGGGTCCTAACTTCCTGGGACCCTTTCCTGTAAAAAGGAAAATTAATGAGGTAGCTTATGAGCTGGAACTCCTGGACTCACTCAGGATTCATCCTGTCTTTCACGTTTCCCTGTTGAAACCTTCTGTCTCCAACTCTTTCCCTGAATGGAATTTTATATCCCCCGGATCCTGTAATAGTGGACAGAGAGGAAGAATTCAAAATTGAAGCCATCCTAGATTGCAGGAAGAGGAATAATCAAGCCCAATTCCTGATTAAGTGGAAAGGGTATGGCCCGGAAGAGAACTCTTGGGAGCCTGAGGAGAACATCCATGCTAAAAGCTTAATTCAATCCTTTAAGAGATCCCATCCTGAGAAATGGGCCCGGTTGGGCATCCGGAGGCTGCCCCTGGGGGGGGGGGGGGCAATGTCAGGAAGATCCTGCCAGTAACAGGCATCCTGAGCGTGCAGTTGCGCGATCGCGCGTGCCTAATCGCATGTACGTCCATTGGCACCAGGCGGGCTATTTAAACCAGACTTTCACACTGAGATCTTGCTGTCTGCTCTACAGCGTTACGTTTGTTTTGATCCTTGAGAACCTGTTTCTGTGCTAAACCCGGCTTGCTCCTGACTATCCTTGTTGTCTGCCTGCATCTGATCCCGGCTTGTCTCCAACCATCCCTGTCATCTGCCTGCATCTGACCCCGGCTTGTCTGACTACTCTTCTGCCTGACCCTCTGGCACCTCCACTGTCTGCTTGACTACCGACCCGGCTTGTCTGACTCTCCAGTCTCTGTATTCTGGTTCCAGTTCCAGTCTACTGTCCGGTTCCAGTCTGCTGCACCAGCCTGCTGATCTAGCTCCCTCTAGGTTCCGGTCTACCTTCCGACTCAGTCTGAGGTTCTTCTGCACAGTGTTTCCTGAGTTCCAGACCCATCTCCTGCCGTTGATCCTGCCAGGCACTCGTGCCACTCTTGACTCCTGTGCTTCCTGTTAACCCTTCCAGGGCCCTCGAGTCGGAGCCGCAAGAGAGGCCATCCCCTGCAAGTCGGGCTCGTCCACAAGGTACGTGACAGGATGTTTGCTTCTGCTCCATGGGGACATGTCAGTGCTGTGCCTCTATAATGACACTACGGAGCAGCTGCCTGAGTTACATGCAGCAGAAGCATCCCCTGCACCCCTCCTAGATGTGCACGTTTCATCACAGCCAGCAGCGCTGGTGCCCACTAGAGGTTATAATATTGTTACAGAGGTATTTATAATACAGCACAGAAAACGTACATTGCGCGACTGTGGAGACGGAGAGTAGGGAAACCAGCAGCCAGGCGCCCTAGGCAGCAGTACACCCTAGGTGGCTGCCTAGTGTTAGCACCGGCCCTGAGTCCAGAGGAGAGAGACTCAAGTTTTTAAGTTGCAATTCCCAGGGAGAGTTTGCCAGGAGGAGGGGAAAGAGCTGCAGTTTTTCAGGCTATAAGGGACACAGCTTCTCTTCATGAGTGAGATTAGAGAGAGCACATCGCAGTCTAGTGTGCTCCATCACTGCTGCATGTCGGCAGCCTGAGCTGGACCTGGAGTGCTGAGTTTGTGAGTGCTGACAGCCAGGGTCACCTGGGTGTGGAGCAGAGAGTGGATTAATCGCTGCGTGACTGGATAGTGAGCTGCAATATCATGAGCATCAATGGTACAACTGGGCCCCAATGCTAGCCGGCTGAAGAGTTGGGACTAAAACTTGTTCCTTTACAGCTGCTTCACTGAGACCTTCACCTATTGCTTATGCTAAGAAGTGCCTCCCAGGGGACATTGCACTATATCCTAGCTATTCTCCTAGAGTGCACTCTAGACTAGTTATGGTATTATTATTCACATTGCAGTTAATGCTTATGTGCACTGTTTATTGCTGATTTTTGTGTCAATCCCAGTCTAGTGGTACAGACATCTATTCTAAATTACTTTGGGGTAGTGATTTTACTGTCTAGCAGACTGTATCTGAACCTACCTTCTGTATGCTCAAACCACCATTTACTGTAACCTATACCGATACATATGTAGCGGTCTCCCCTTGCTTACTTATCTTCAAGTTACCCGCTTTACTCCTTCAAGCTTTGCTCACAGCTACCTGCTGTACTCCTGGATGAGTCTCTACTGAAGCTTTCCCACTTACTTCATTGTCCCCGGCTAGTGAAGCGTCTGCTCTGGTACTCCTTCTGAACTCCATCCCTTTGTACCTGCCTCTGGCACCAAGAGTGGTTGACCCTCTGGCAACTTCTTCTCTCTTGCCTCCTGGCAGTGATCAGGCTCCCCTTAGGCCAAGCCCCTTTACATGTAGCTAGGCCCCAGGCGTCAGGCATACACCTTGGCTGCTGCTCCACACAAACCCACCCAGGCCCCAGCCCAGGTGTAAAGAACCCTAATCACCTAACTCCTTCCAAATAAATAGACTATCGCAACATGCTCAGCAGCCAAAGAAACTCCTGCTGATTAGCTGAAACACCATATCTACTGATAACCTGAATTCACTGTAATCTATCATCATAATGCTAAAGGCAACAGTGCCACCTATTGACAGAAGAGAGAGATTACAATTAAACTCAAGCTTAGGAGAAAAAACAGTTGATCAAGACTACAAATTAGCCAGGCTAGTTACCACCTAGCACAACTAAATTTACTAGCAGCCCCGTTTATGACAAGGGTGCTACACATAGTTTCATACTGGGTAAGGTTGAAAAAAAAAAACACCAGTACATCCAGTTCAACCTGGTCTTGTGTCTATTTCCTGATACAAATGCACAGTTGAGTTAAAGGTATCCACACTTGTGTTCCTATATGTGCGTGCTGTAACTTTCATTCAACCACGTGTGTCAGAGGGGCAGAGGGTATTTAGGGAGTCAAGGTGCAGAACTGAGAGCCCAAATTACCAAGTGGCTCCTGTAGGGGTAGCGCTACACTTGCATTAAGTAAAAAAGTTTCACCACTTCTGCCCACTCCCCCTCCCTAAACACTTGTCTCCTCTCATGATCCAGTGATGCCTCATCTACAGCTCTTCTACCTTCTCACAGTAGACACAGACAACAGCGGGGGCCACTGGCTCCTGTTGCTGTCGTTTAAAATCCTGTGGGGGGGGGGCAGTGCCAATCCATGCTGTGTGGGTCTATGGATGTACACAGCCCAGCTCGGGAGAATGACCACACAGGTGCCCCCTCAGCACATGGCTTGATCAGGGGCACGCGGTGGAGAGGAGGAGCGGAACAGCACCAGTGGGGGACTACAGAAGAGGAGATAAGAGACCACTCTGTGCAATACCAAACAAAGTAGGTAAGTACACTCTCTTTTTAATTTTAATTAAAAAAAAATAGGCTTTACAATCACGTTACAGGTTTTCACTGCTGATGGGGCCCGGCTGGAGCTATTCATCATCTTATTACCAGAACAGAAAGTTATGGAAAATGTTACAGTTGTCGGCAACAAGAGGTAAGGAGAAATCATCCAACAGGGACACCTATTCTGGTGTAGCCTTGTTATAGGGGGGTCGTATGAAGTTCTGCTATGGCACTAACCTGCAGGTAACCAAATGAGCCAGAACCTTCACAAAAGGAAGAGTGGACTATGAATATATAATTGGCAGTGCCTCCACCTAAAACAGGGCTCCAGCATATGTAGAGATGATCACTTTCTAGGACAATACCTAGTAACTCACCCAAAATAACTGACAGCAGTAGTACAAATACAACCAGCATAGCCTTCTGAGAGTAAAGATGGGAAGACATACCAGCAGGTGATTAGTGTAACTTTATACATGATAAAGTGATGGCATTACATGCAACCAAAGCAATAACAGGAAGAAAGTATACAGCGCCTTGGAAAAGTATTCACTCCCCTTGGCTTTTTACCTATTTTGTTACATTACAGCCTTTAGTTCAATGTTTTTAATCTCAATTATATGTGATGGATCAGAACACAATAGTCTAAATTGGTGAAGTAAAATTAGAAAAATATATACATAAAATTATTTTTCAGAAATAAAAAAACTGATATATGGCATGTGCGTATGTATTCAACCCCTTTGTTATGAAGCCCATAAAAAGCTCTGGTGCAACCAATTACTTTCAGAAGTCACATAATTAGTGAAATGATGTCCACCTGTGTGCAATCTAATTGTCACATGATCTGTCATTACATATACACACCTGTTTGAAAGGCCCCAGAGGCTGCAACACCTAAGCAAGAGGCACCACTAACCAAACACTGCCATGAAGACCAAGGAAATCTCCAAACAAGTAAGGCACAATGTTGTTGAGAAGTACAAGTCATGGTTAGGTTATAAAAAAATTTCCAAATCTTTGATGAGCCCTAGGAACACCATCAAATCTATTATAACCAAATGGAAAGAACATGGCACAACAGCAAACCTGCCAAGAGACGGCCGCACCCCAAAACTCATGGACCGGGCAAGAAGGGCATTAATCAGAGAGGCAGCACAGAGACCTAAGGTAACCCTGGAGGAGCTGCAGAGTTCCACATCAGAGATTGGAGTATCTGTACATAGGACGTCAATAAGCCGTACGCTCCATAGAGTTGGGCTTTATGGCAGAGTGGCCAGAAGGAAGCCATTACTTTCAGCAAAAAACAAAATGGCACATTTTGAATTTGCGCAAAAGGCATGTGGGAGACTCCAAAAATGTATGGAGGAGGGTGCTTTGGTCTGATGAGACTAAAATTGAACTTTTTAGCCATCAAAGAAAACGATATGTCTGGCGCAAACCCAACACATCACATCACCCAAAGAACACCATCCCCACAGTAAAACGCGGTGGCAGCATCATGCTGTGGGGATGTTTTTCAGCAGTCGGGACCGGGAAACTGGTCAGGGTTGAGGGAAAGATGGATGGTGCTAAATACAGGGATATTCTTGAGCAAAACCTGTACCACTCTGTGTGATTTGAGGCTAGGACGGAGGTTCACCTTCCAGCAGGACAATGACCCCAAACACACTGCTAAAGCAACACTTGAGTGGTTTAAGGGGAAACATGTAAATGTGTTGGAATGGCCTAGTCAAAGCCTAGACCTCAATCCAATAGAAAACTTGAAGGAGCTGGAACAGTTTTGCAAGGAGGAATGGGCGAAAATTCCAGTGGTAAGATATGGCAAGCTCATAGAGACTTACCCAAAGGGACTTGGAGCTATGATAGCTGCAAAAGGTGGCTCTACAAAGTATTGACTTTAGGGGGTGAATAGTAATGCACAACTTTTTCTGTTATTTTGTCCTATTTGTTGTTTGCTTCACAATAAAAAAAAAACTTCTTCAAAGTTGTGGGCATGTTCTGTAAATTAAATAATGCAAATCCTCAAACAATCTATGTAAATTCCAGGTTGTGAGGCAACAAAACACGAAAAATGCCAAGGAAGGGGGGGGGGTGAATACTTTTGCAAGGCACTGTATATGTCTGAGAAGAACAGTGTGTGTTTGTGTGTGTGTGTGTGTGTATATATATATATATATATATATGTGTGTGTGTATATGTATATATGTATATATATATATATATATATATATATATATATATATATATATATATATATATATATATATATATATATATATATATATATATATTATGTGTGTGTGTGTGTGTGTGTGTGTATCTATATATCCTGATATATAACTAAAGGCCTTTAATACCAATACCTCCAAATAGGCACTGTTGCACAGTTCAGTTGCAGGAGCTCCTAGTGAGTTGACTTGCAAGTTGTAACAGAATTCGGCTTGAGAGGACGAACGCTGATGCATGTGTGGAGCAGTGGCTTCCTGGGGACGCTTGTACAGATGAACACACCGATGGCAAAAAAGTCTGGAACGCGCCACCTGCAAGGCTAATCAGGCCTATCTAGCCTATGTCTTAATCCCAAACCTGACTATAGGCTATTAATGCTACTGGACCTCTATCTATCTAAATGGCCGTTGGAAGCCTATCCTGTCAATACCCGGAGCTGTTTACTGTTCCCTAGGCTAATACTAGCTAGGAACCAGACCAAAAAGGGACACTGTTGCTTTAAATAAAGAAGTGCCAGATATACACTTCAACCCAATTCAGTCACTTGATAGGTATTAATCAAATGAGCTTTGCTCTCATACACTTGAGAATAGCCCAAGTATATTGCAGTATGCAAATAGAAAGTTTCAATCAATCAGAGAAGCCTTTGACAGCTATCTCTGATTCCCACACAGGAGTGCTCACACAGGAGTGACAGTAATATAACAAACAGTGAGCTACACAGTGTAGTAACACTTGCTTATTGTCCCTTTTTTTCAGTCTGGAAGGATACAGCACAAAATTAGCCTCCAGCACCTCTGTCAAATCAGCATGTGGCTGGACACACTCTCTTCTTTCACTTCCTGTAAGACATCCACATATATAGCCTTGAGGGGTTTCCTGACTCTTAAACAGGAGCAGGAAACAACCTCTTAACAGGAAGGATCTGTTTGTAACAAGAACTCTATGGTAGCTATCAGGCATGAATGTAAACAAGCTCACAGACAGTGTACAAAAGAACACTTGCCTACTCACTCCCCCTGGTGAAACCTTTACATCCCGTCAAAGACAACATACCGTAACATATATATGCAACATCCCAACAAAGAAACAATGTCGATCCTCTCTCCATTACAATGTTTTGCTGAGGGAGAAGGCAAGTTTGTAAATCATTCCAGGTGAAGCAAAAACTGGACACATATAGACCAAATTAGAAACTGCTCCTACCCAGGCATGATGCAAGTGAGGCTGAGTAATGAGTGTGGGATCCCCCAAACTATCATAAATCAAGATGGGCGGGGGATGCCTAGCTCGTTCTCCTCCTTGTACTTCTCTCTGAGGTAAAGCTCTGTTCCCAGGCCCTGAACTAGGACTTTGAGTCATTGGAAGGGATGGTACCAGTGGCGGCTGGTGCTCAAAATTTTTGGGGGGGTGCAAACAAACTGAAAAATTCAGAAAAAAAACCCATCAATTGCAGCCTCACTGTGCCATCAAACGCAGCCACTGTACCATCAATTGCCGCCACTGTGCCATCAAACGCAGCCACTGTGTCCATCAATTGCCGCCACTGTGCCATCAAATGCCGCCACTGTGCCATCAAATGCAGCCACTGTGCCCATCAAATGCAGCCACTGTGCCCATCAAACTCAGCCACTGTGCCATATCAAATGCTGCTACTGTGCCCATCTTATGCAGCCACTTGTCCATCTTATGCAGCCACTGTGCCCCATCTTATGCAGCCAATGTGTCCATCATATGAAGCTACTGTGATATATGCAGCCACTGTGCCAATCAAATGCAGCCTCACTGTGCCCCATCAAATGCAGCCTCACTGTGCCCCATCAAATGCTCCCACTGTGCCCCAAACGCAGCCACTGTGCCATATCAAATGCTGCCAGTGTGCCTCCCACCCACCGTCTGTACTCACCCTGTCTCTGTGGTGGAGGGACAGCTCCTTGATGTCTTCTCCCAACCTCTCTTCCTGTCCTCTGCTATGATTGGACGCCTGATAGGCATCCAATCACAGCGCCTGTTGTTTCAGCCAGATAACAGGGAACAGATCCGGGCACCTGATTGGCGTAGAGGTGGTTTAGTGTTAGGAAAGCAAATATCCATTTGATGAGTGACATGCGAGTGCCCAGCATGGCGCTTGCAGGTCACCTTTTTGGACGCCTATTAGAGCCTATGGCTCTAATCAGGTGCTTAAAAAACAACCCTGCCGCTGTAATTCAGGCGCCCGGCGCCCCTGAATAGGGGATGGCAATGGCGCCCATAGATAGATTCATGCAATGCATGAATCTATCTATTGGTGCTAGAGGGGTGGCTGGAGAGAGGGGGCGGCGCCCTGCGCCCTTATGGATGCACCGCCACTGGATGGTACTGGTTGTGAGTCAGAACTAGGCCCCTGACTGAATGTAGGCACTGACTGGGACACAAATTCTGGAGACCCAGGATCTCCTATCTCCTGGAAAGGGATAGGAGTGTCGGTGCTAGCAACATCAGGGGTCACATTCCACTCACTCTCACTGACATCAGGAAGATCATATCAGGCATTCGCCTGAATTGGAAGCAGATCATTCACTGGAGTGTCATCTAAGTTCCTCATCACTGACTTGAGGAATGGGCAGTAAATGATTGCCATGCTTTGATTTGTCCTTCTGGCCCCTTTATCTTGTATACAGGGATCCCAGGAAAATTATCCACCACTGTGAAGATTTCTTTCCTCCATCTGCCAGCTAATTTATGCTTTCCTCTTGCACCGAGGTTTCGTAGTAGTACTCCATCGCCTATATTTAAGTCTCTGTATCTCACCCGAAGATCAAACCTTCTTTTGTTTCCTTCATTAATTTTGGCTGAATTTTCTTCAGACAAGTGGTAAGCAGATTTAAGGGGATCTTTCAACCTAGCCACACATTGGTAGTGGCTTTGGTGACTGATCCCATCAGCAGAGACCCCTAGTTGAAGGTCAATTGGTAATCTGGGCTCTCTTTCAAACATTAAAATGTAAGGGGAAAAACCGGTGCTCTCATGCCTTGTACTGTTATATGCATGAAACATGGCTTCAACCCTACGACTCCAGGTACGCTTGTCATCAGCCTGTAGGGTGCCTAGCTGTCAGAAACCATGAATCAGACTGAGACAGAAGTACTGTTAAATCACACTTGTTTAACAATAATAAAAAAAGGTAAACAGAGTAAAACGTAGTCAAAACATAGCCAGAGTTCAGGAACCGTAACGGATAGCCAGACAAGCCAAAATGTCAGGGAGCCAGAGATGAGTGTAGTAGAACAGGAAGCAGGATCTGGAGCCAGAAGGAATGTCAGCTAAGCAAGTCTTTAACAGCAACACAGGAGAGCGTCTCTAGAGATGTGACCAAGACTAAGGCAGAGATCATCTGGACTGGACAGCTTAAGTAGGCAGGACTGGCGAGCAGGATATCATCAGCAGGTGAGTCACTGTGGAGAGATAGGAGCTGGCAATTAGCCAACAGCTGAGTAGCCAGCTTTGAGAAGGAAGGGCTGAGCCCAGCCCTGACACTAGCATATCAAGCAAGGTCCTGTTAAATCTTTCAGGAAGAGCATCACCTTCAGGGTGGTAAGGTGTAGTCCTACTCTTGCGAACGTTTAGTAGCGAAGCAATTGCTTGATTAACTTGCTCTCAAAATCCCAACCCTGATCTGAGTGTATTCTGTGGGGGAGGCCGTAGTGGATAAAATATTTCTCCAAAAGCACTCAAGCAACCATTACTGCCTTTTGATCTTTGGTAGGGAAAGCTTGGGTGTACTAAGTAAAGTAAAGTGACTGGTCACCACTAATACATTTCCGTTCCCTCGGGAATCTTGGTCAATATATAGAAAGTTGATACAGACCAGATCCATGGGACCTGAACTATGTAAGTTCTTCATGGGGCAGCACGGACTGGCAGAGCTTTCCTCTGAAGACACTGAAGGCAACGTCTGCAAAGATCTACCACGGTGTTTCTCTTTTTAGGCCAGTAAAATCGGTCTTGGATGAGGCCATAAGTCTTTTGGCCATGATGGTCATGCAGACTCCTGAACACCATCTTCTGAAAGCATTCTGGAAGCACTAATTGATGCCTCTCAGGGTGGTCATGATACAATACCACACGATAGAGTAGTGCTTTGTCCATTTCAAAATTCTCCCAATCCCTCAGGAAAGGACCATGCTCAGTGGGCAGGGACTTCTTCAACATCTCTGGATCTTTAGCACTCATTGCTCTGTACAAAGGTCCGATAACAGGGTCAGACGTCTGACTTTTAATCATTTTCTGGGGGGCTTTGGAGCATCTTTCAAATGACCCCAGTGCAGCAGGGTAAGCAAACAAATCAGGAACAGCTTCTGGGCCACTACCCATGCAGTCCACGAGCCATGTCTCAGAAAAGGCCACTTTATCTGCAACAACTGCGGCTGTAGCACACAGGGCTCCGACACCAGGGCCAGGGGCCTCTTCCCAGACATTCTCTTCAGATATAGGGACCAACCCTGGGCATCTTGATAGGGCATCTGCTCCCATGTTCTTGGGCCTAGTTTGTACTTTAATGTAAACTGGTAATTGGAAAAGGCGGCTAACCAACGGTGCCCAGTGGCATCCAGCTTGGCTGTAGTTAGAACATACGTCAAAGGATTGTTTTCAGTTCTTTCTTCAAATTAGGCTCCATATAGATAATTGTGTAACTTGTCAACGATGGCCCATTTGAGTGCCAAGAACTCCAACTTGTGAACTGGGTAATTACGCTCACTAGGAGAAAGACTTTGGCTGATGAAGGCTATGGGCCATAATTCTGCGGGATACTCTTGATGCAATAATCCATTAAGGCCCTCAAAACAAAAGGACTTTTGGGAGACCTCTTTTGCTTCTCAGAGCTGTTCATATCACTTTTCAACGAGTCAAGAAGGGGTTTAGCCACTTTTGACTACCTCTCTACAAATCTGCGGTAATATCTGCAAAAGCCAAGGAAGGACCGTAGCTCTGTAATATTCCGAGGCTGGGGCCAGTTAACCACAGCCTCGACTTTTGCGGGGTCAGTGGCCACCCCTTCAGCAGAAACTATGTGAACCACATATGTGACTGATGATCTACAGAACTTGCACTTGTCTGCTGACATCTTCAGTCCCTCATCTCTCAGACACTGTAACACCCGCATGAGCCTCTCTTCATGTTCTAATGTTGTCCCGAACACAAAAAATGTCATTGAGATACACAAAACATTCCCTGGGGGATAAGTCACCCTTTTCCATCAGTCTCTGGAAGGTTGCAGGCGCACCGCTTATGCCCTGTGGCATGCGTGTGAACTGGTAGAAACCCAAGGGGCATATGAATACAGTCTTCTCCTGGTCCTTGGATGCCATCGGGACTTGATAGCACTCAGACTGCAAGTCTAGTACAGTGAACCACTGATTCACAGCTTCCAAAGCTTCCTCTATCCTGGGTAATGTGTACTGATCCGGTATGGTCCTCTGATTGAGGGTCCAGTAATCTACACAGAGCAAGATGGACCCACACTTTTTCCTACTACTACAATCGGGGAGGCATAAGGGCTTTTACTGTCCACAATAATCCCTTGGTCCTTCATCTGGTTTAGGGTCTGTCTCAGCTCATCAACATCTTTGGGTGCTATTCTTTGAGGTCTCTCTCGGAAAGGAGTAGCATTGATTAGTCGAAAAGTTTGCTGGTCACTTCTAGCACAGCCCACATCCATGTCATCCATTTAGAACACGTCCGGTAAATCCGACAATTGCTTTGTCAGCTTCTGGCTCCAAGCCTCTGGTAGGATTGGATCACTCAAATCAAATTTGAGATTAGGAGCTGCACTCCTGACCTGAACTCTACAAACTTCAGCACAGGGGTTTACGCCGAGCACTGGATAAGAGTGGGCAACATCTTGACGAGGATCAATTACAAGAGAATGGGGGGAACAGTTTGTCACAGTTGCAACCGTAGACAGTGCCACTCTAGTTCTCCAATCCTTTCTCTCAGGGATCACCATCCACCCTCCTTGAGAAATAATTTCTTTGGGAATTTCCATCAGGACATAACTCCCATCTCCAAGCAGTTCTGGGGCAATACTAGAGGCTACCCTTAGCACTCTCTCTCCCCGTGGTGGAATTTCCACTGGGTGTTCTCCAATGTGATATACCATTCCATGACGATGGCCAATGGAAAGGGCCTTCTTCTCCTCACAGAACTCTTTAATATCAGATGGGAGGTTATCAGATTCAGATGAAATAGCCCAATTTCCTTCAAAAAATTTCTGGAAAGCACTATGTACTGCTCTGCAATTAGTGCCTAGTATTACTGGGGCTGCGCGGGCATCACCTGTGTCAGGGCAGACCAGAGCTGTGATCTCCAGAGGGGGAATACCCTTGTTCTCTAACTCGAGTACAGTCACAATTACTTGTAAACTTCCATCAACAGGTATGAGTTTAGCCCCATAACTCCATCTGTCCAGTAGATTGAAGAGGTATGCTGCTTACATACTTCTGGTAGAATGAACGATAGATAAGTGTAATTTGGGACCCGGTGTCAAATAAAGCTTGAGTGGCATGTCCATTGACAGTAACTTTAACAAGGGACTTAGACCCTATAATATGTCCTCTTTGTATTGGTTTGAAATGTCTCCTTCCTTGTTTCTACTTTCGTACAGGGACACCACACTTTGCACTGTTCCCCCAATGTCCTCCTGACATATTCTAGCTGAATGACCCGTCTGACCACACCTGAAACACTTTTGGGGGTCCCTCTCCCTTGCTGATACAGCTGGTCATTTACTTGAAAGCTGGGGCTGGTAAGGCTCAGGTTTCTCTCTTTGGGTCTGATCAGAGGAGTAATCCTCTTTTGAGACAGCTTTTATTTTCTTAGGAGTACTAAATTGAATGTTAGCTGCTTCTTGTTTTTTTACTATTTCCATTAACTCACGGATAGGAAATACTTTGTCAGATAACGTGATTTTAAGGAGCTGTGTGAGAGCGTGGTGAGGTAACAAACCTGTAACTAATTGACGGGTCGCATAGAATCTACTTCCACAGGCGTTGCCAGAGGGGGCGGTGGGGGTGCGGGCCGCACCAGGTGTCACCCCTCTGGCGGGGTGGTGGTGGGCAGCAGCACCGCTCGCTAACACCGCATGCCACATAGTCCTCACCCCTACACAGCACACAGGCATTGCCAGGGGGGGCGGGCTGCACCGGGTGACACCCGCCAGAGGGGTGACACCTGTGGGCAGCGGCACCGCTTGCTAACACCGCACGCCGCACAGTCCTCACCCCTACACAGCGCTGCGCACAGGTCTCTAAAGTTATTATCCAAATAGACATGTGTTGGGGGGAACGCTATGGGAGGGGGGTCTGCGCTGATGGAGGGACGGTGGTCTGCACTGAGGGGGGTCTGCATTGATGGGGTGGGGGTCTGCACTGAGGGGGGTCTGCATTGATGGAGGGAGTGGGGTCTGCATTTATGGGGGGTCTGCACTGAGGGGGGGTGTGTGCTGATGGAGGGGGGTGGTCTGCAATGAGGGGGGTCTGCATTGATGGGGGGTCTGCACTGATGGAGGGGGGGTGGTCTGCACTGTGGTGGGCCTGCACTTATGGAGGAGGGGGTCTGTACTGAGGGGGGGTATGAACTGATGGAGGGGGAGGTCTGCACTGATGGAGGGGGGTCTACACTGGGGTCTATAGTGATAGAGGGGGGTCACTACTGATAGAGGGGATCTGCACTGAGGGGGTCTACACTGATAGATGCGGGTCCGCACTGAGGGGGGTCTATACTGATAGATGGGGGTTTGCACTTAGGGGGTCTACACTGATAGATGGGTGTCTATGCTGATAGAGGGGGGCTATACTGATAGGTTGGGGGTCTGCAATGAGGGGGGCTATACTGATGGAGGGGGTCTGTACTTAGTGAGGAGGATCTATACTGCGAGAGGGGGGTCTGTACTTAGTGAGGAGAATCTATACTGCGAGAGGGGGGTCTGTACTTAGTGGGGGGGTCTATACTGAGAGGGGGGTCTGCAGTTGGTGGAGGGGGGTCTGTACTGAGGGGGGCTATAGTTGGTGGAAGGGGGGTGACACCAATTTTTTCCACACCGGGTGACACCAACCCTAGTGACGCCACTGTCTACTTCATAAGTGAATATAGCACGGTGATATACTAAATGGGACAAGAGCAACTGTAATTGGTTAATAAAAGTAGAAACACGTTCCCCTTCCTTCTGCCAAGACGTGGTAATCAGCAACCATCTGCTCAAGATCATGGTATGGGTCAAAGTGATCAAAGTGATCAGACAGTAACTGTATGTAGTCTGTTGCACTTGCTCCTTCATGTGCATCTCGGTACAGGCAAATGATTTCAGCGGCTGGGGAGCACAGGCTTTGCACTAGATGGTGCAGACATTCTTTTAGCTGACCCTTCAAGGGGGTAGCGGGTAAATATCTCAGTTTAGGAGCAACTGCAGGGTACCCCTCTGAATTGGGTTTCTCCTTTATATTGTTAGTACCACTTCTATCTCAGCAGTGCCTACAAATGTAGCCCTGTTATAGGGGGGTGATATGAAGTTGCCCTCTCCACACAGGCTATGACGCTAACCTGCAGGTAACCAATTGAGCCAGAGCCTACGCTAAAGGAAGTGTCGACTATGAATATATAATTGGCAGTGTCTCCACCTAGAACAGGACTCCAGCGTATGAAGAGATGATCCCTTTCTAGGATAATAACTCACCCGAAATAACTGACAGCAGTAGTACTACTACACCCAGCATAGATTTCTAAGAGTAAGGATATGCAGACATACCAGCAGGTGATTAGTATAACTGACAGCAGTAGTACTACTAGTGACATTATAACTGACAGCAGTAGTACTACTACACCCAGCATAGATTTCTAAGAGTAAGGATATGCAGACATACCAGCAGGTAATTAGTGTAACTTTATATATGATAAAGTGATGGCATTACATAAAACCAAAGCAATAACAGGAAGAAAGTACACGTCTGAAAAGAACAATGTATATACACAGTATCTCAAAAAAGTGGGTACACCCCTCACATTTTTGTAAATATTTTATTATATCTTTTCATGTGACAACACTGAAGAAATGACACTTTGCTACAATGTAAAGTAGTGAGTGTACAGCTTGTATAACAGTGTAAATTTGCTGTGCTGTCAAAATAACTCAACACACAGTCATTAATGTCTAATCCGCTGGCAACATAAGTGAGTACACCTCTAAGTGAAAATATCCAAATTGGGCCCAAAGTGTCAATATTTTGTGTGGCCACCATTATTTTCCAGCACTGCCTTAACCCTCTTGGGCATGGAGTTCACCAGAGCTTCACAGGTTGCCACTGGAGTCCTCTTCCACTCCTCCATGATGACATCACGGAGCTGGTGGATGTTAGAGACCTTGCGCTCCTCCACCTTCCATTTGAGCATGCCTCACAGATGCTCAATAGGGTTTAGATCTGGAGACATGCTTGGCCAGTTCATCACCTTTACCCTCAGCTTCTTTAGTAAGGCAGTGGTCATCTTGGAGGTGTCTTTGGGGTCGTTATCATGTTGGCATACTGCCTCACGGCCCAGTCTTCGAAGGGAGGGGGTCATGCTCTGCTTCAGTATGTCACAGTACATGTTGGCATTCATGGTTCCCTCAATGAACTGTAGCTCTCCAGTGCCGGCAGCACTCATGCAGCCCCAGACCATGACACCACCATGCTTGACTGTAGGCAAGACACACTTGTCTTTGTACTCTTCACCTGGTTGCCGCCACACACGCTTGACACCATCTGAAACAAATAAGTTTATCTTGGTCCCATCAGACCACAGGACATGGTTTCTGTAATCCATGTCCTTAGTCTGCTTGTCTTCAGCAAACTGTTTGCGGGCTTTCTTGTGCATCATCTTTAGAAGAGGCTTCCTTCTGGGACGTCAGCCATGCAGACCAATTTGATGCAGTGTGTGGCGTATGGCCTGAGCACTGACAGGCTGACCCCCCACCCCTTCAACCTCTGCAGCAATGCTGGAAGCACTCATGCGTCTATTTCCCAAAGAGAACTTCTGGATATACACTGAGCACGTGCACTCAACTTCTTTGGTCGACCATGGCGAGGCCTGTTCTGAGTGGAAACTGTCCTGTTAAACCACTGTATGGTCTTGGCCACCGTGATACAGCTCAGTTTCAGGGTCTTGGCAATCTTCTTATAGCCTAGGCCATCTTTATGAAGAGCAAAAATTCTTTTTTCAGATCCTCAGAGAGTGCTTTGCCATGAGGTGTCATGTGGAACTTCCAGTGACCAGTATGAGAGAGTGAGAGAGAGAACACCAAATTTAATACACCTGCTCCCCATTCACACCTGAGACCTTGTAAAACTAACGAGTTACATGACATCGGGGAGGTAAAATGGCTAATTGGGCCCAAGTAGCACATTTTTACTTAGGGGTGTACTCACTTTTGTTGCCAGCGGTTTAGACATTAATGGCTGTGTGTTAAGTAATTTTGAGGGAACAGCAAATTTACACTGCTATACAAGCTGTACACTCATTTCTTTACATTGTAGCAAAGTGTAATTTCTTCAGTGTTGTCACGTGAAAAGATATAATAAAATATTTACAAAAGTGTGAGGGGTGTACTCACTTTTGTGAGATACTGTATGTATCTATATCCGGATCCATAACTAAAGGCCTTTAACACCAATACCTCCAATTAGGCCCTGTGGCACATTTCAGTTGCAGGGACCCCTGATGAGCTGGCTTGCGTAACACAATCCGGCTTGGGAGTACAAACGCTGATGCATCTGTGGAGCGGTGGCTTCATGGGGACACTTGTACAGCTGAACACACAGATGGCGAAGAAGTCTGGAACACGTCACCTGCAAGGCAAATCAGGCCTATCAGGCCTATCTCTTGGTCCCTAACCTGACTATAGGCTATTAATGCTACCAGACCGCTACCTAATTAAATGGCCGTCGGAAGCCTATCCTGTCGCTACCTTGAGCTGTTTACTGTTCCCTAGGCTAATACCAGCTTGGAACCCCCCAGACCAAAAAGGGTCACTGTTGCTTTAAATAATGAAGTGGCAGATATACAGTGGAACCTCAGATTACGAGCATAATCCGTTTCAGGAGTATGCTCATAATCCAAAGTACTCACATATCAAAGCGAATTTTCCCATTGAAGTCAATGGAAACGAAAATAATTAGTTCCGCATTGACTTCAATGGGATGCAATACCGCATGCGGCCAGAGGCGGGGGGGGCGCCAGAGAGCCTCGGAAATGGCCGAAAAGGCCCGAGGACCCTTCGGCTGACCTCGGCAAACCTCGGAAAGACTTCCTACCCGAGATTTGCCAAGGTCAGCCGTGCTGTCCTCGGGCCTTTCCGTGCATTTCCGAACGGCGCCGATCGGCGACATTGGGCTCTGCTCAGCTCCGACGCCCCCCCACCTCAAGCCAAAAGCGGTACTGCACACCGCTTTAGCCTGAATCGTGCACATTTTGCGAGACAACACTCGCAAACTGAGTTACGATTCTTAGAAATATAGTGCTTGTATTGCGTGGCTCAAAGGGGGTGTGGTTAGAGTCTGAGATGAATAAGGGATGGAGAGGGAAAGGGGGAGAGAGGAATGAAGGGACAGCAGCCCCAGATCCTACACAACAATAGAAATGTGTATTCTAGAAAGTTTAACAATCAGCAGATAAAGATACTCCAAACACCTGGTGTTAGCGCTTCAATCATCCCGGCACCATGATTGTTATGGTGTCAGGATTATTGAAGCGCATTATTTCTAATATTACATTTTAATATAAAATTAAATCATTCAACTCACCATAATGCTGAATCAGTGGGATCCCTGAGCGTGTCACCTGCAACGTCGCCTGCCACCAGCAGAGTCCATCCTTGCATCAGGTGCCACAAGCAGAGTCTGTCCATGCATCAGGTGCCCCCAGCAGAGTCTATCCTTGCATCAGGTGTCCCCAGCAGAGTCTGTCCTCATATCAGGTGCCCCCGGCAGAGTTCCTCCTTGCATCAGGTGCCCCAGGCAGAGTTCCTCCTTGCATCAGGTGCCCCCAGCAGAGTCCATCCTTGCATCAGGTGCCCCCAGCAGAGTCAGTATAGACCCCCTCAGTGCAGACCCCCTCCATCAGTGCAGACCCCCTCAGTGCAGACCCCCCTCAGTGCAGACTCCCCTCCATCAGTGCAGACCCCCTCAGTGCAGACCCCCCTCCATCAGTGCAGACCACCTAAGTGCAGACCCCCCTCCATCAGTGCAGACCCCCCTCCATCAATGCAGACCCCCTCAGAGCAGACCCCCCTCCATCAGTGCAGACCCCCCTCCATCAATGCAGACCCCCCTTAGTGCAGACCCCCCTCCATCAGTGCAGACCCCCTCAGAGCAGACCCTCCTCCATCAGAGCAGACCCCCCTCCATCAGTGCAGACCCCCTCAGAGCAGACCCCACTCCATCAGTGCAGACCCCCTCAGCAGATCCCCCTCCATCAGTGCAGACCCCATCAGAGCAGACCCCACTCCATCAGTGCAGACCCCCCTCCATCAGTGCAGACCCCCCTCAATCAGTGCAGACCCCCCTCCATCAGTGCAGACCCCCTCAGAGCAGACCCCCCTCCATCAGTGCAGACCCCCCTCCATCAGTGCAGACCCCCTCAGAGCAGACCCCCCTCCATCAGTGCAGACCCCCTCAGTGCAGACCCCCCTCCATCAGTGCAGACCCCCTCAGCAGACCCCCCTTCATCAGAGCAGACCCCCCTCCATCAGTGCAGACCCCCTCAGAGCAGACCCCCCTCCATCAGTGCAGACCCCCTCAGAGCAGACCCCCCTCAGTGCAGACCCCCTCAGCAGACCCCCCTCCATCAGTGCAGACCCCCCTCAGTGCAGACCCCCTCAGCAGACCCCCCCCTCCATCAGAGCAGACCCCCCTCCATCAGTGCAGACACCCTCAGCAGACCCCCCTCCATCAGTGCAGATGCCCTCAGCAGACCCCCCTCCATCAGTGCAGACCCTCCCCTCCCATAACGCCCCCCAGGCCCCAGCAGTGAGCACATACTGCCGCGGCCGCCGTCGCTGTGTGTTCAGTGGAGAGGGGAGGGGCCGATCTGAGCGAGAGAAGAAGCCGATTCATTGGCTGCACGGATCGAGCCCCCTTCCCCTTTCTACTGAACACAAGGGGGAGCGATCTAGTGGCGGCCCCGGTGGCCATTTTCCTGTAGCCAGCTTCCAAAAAATTTAAATTGCAAACATTCCCGATTTTCCCTGGGCAAATCCTGATTCGGGACAGCCTCCGATTGGGACGAGGGTTCCAAAATCGGGATTGTCCCGGGAAAATCGGGACTGTTGGCAACTGTCAATGTAAATGACTCAGTTTTCAAAGTAATTACAAGCACTCCCACTGTAATGTGAATTCGATTTTTAAATGTCATTTACTAAATCATCATTATCTGTAAAGCAAGCTGAATTAAGTTTGATATACAAAATACAGATGTGTTTCATTGTGTTGTAAAACGAACTTTAAGCTAAAGCACATGGCTACATCTTTTGTTACCATTGTGCTAAAAAACAAAAAAAAACAAAAAAAGGTGGGTGGGCGAGGAAGGATTCTAGCAATCATTAAAACTACAGTAAATGCATGTTAGAATATTCCTCCAAAATCGATAATAAATGCACTAGCTCCATGGCAACAAACCACCTTTAATTATTTTCCCAGTGTAACTACAATAAAAGGAAATCTCACACTGTCATCTCACTTTGTATTATCCTAGTAAAATGGTGGATTGTCCACAGGGTGGCACTGTGTGACAAATAATGTGTGATAACCACACTAGACATTCACTAAGACAGGGAGAAACCTTATGCTGATAAAAGGTAAGCAGGAGTTTCCATAATATTTTGCCCAGGTTCACACTGAGCTGCAGGAATGAAGCCGTGTGAGTTCAGCTGAACTGCACTTCAGTCCCGATTTCAGCGGCGATTTCACAGACATCTGTGCGGGTTTCTGCACAGATGTCAATGGAAATCGCAAGCTGAAATCACAAAAAGTAGTACAGAAACTACTTTTTGAAATCAGTGCGGCGGGTTTTTTTTTTTCGCACAATCACTGCCGACAGCTATAACTGCCTGCAATGATCATTGTATTCTGACAGCTGGAGGTTTCCCAGCTGTCAGGATACAATGATCATTGTCGGCAGCTATATTCCAGCAGGAGGGATTCGCCTATCAACACAGTCATTGAGCAATTTTCTTTCCTTCAACCTGTGGTTGCATAATGTGTGGCCTGCCTTAGGGTAGATGGAGGAATCAACTGATTTCTCTTGTTCAGCTCGTGAGACTGAACCTGATAAATCTAATGGTATATGGCTAGCCTAAGCCAGTCCATAGATGAGTTATTTTGTTTGTTCAACCAGCAGGTTGAATGAAAACAAATGACTCGATTCCCCCATCCACACACTCAAGGTGGATGGGGAGTCCTCCCTGCTGAACTATTGTATTCTGACAGCGGGGAGATTTCACCACCGTCAGAATACACTGATCAGCACTGCCAGCTATAGCTGGCGGTACTGATCGAGTGGAGAAAATCCAACAGGGCAAGTATATAGAAGTCAGTCAGTAAATCAACTTCTGTGCAACCTCCCTGCCCTTACATGGATCGAAATTTGGCCGGTCCCTGCTGAACTTGCTGAATTTCAATCCATGCATGGTCAGCATAAGTCTCTTCTACCAAAAAACTTTATCTCCTAACAAGTTTTTGTTGAAAGCTTAGTTTTGCTTTAAATCCAAATTCCAGGCATTTAGCTAAATACACAGTTGAAATACGTATATAGGAATTGTTTTACCTGTTAATAATTCTGTAATTTTGTGCATACAGTTTTGTGAGTTAGTTTCCATTTTAGTAGTAACACTCAGTATAAAAAGAGCACTGACTGGACAGTGACGAAGCGGCAGTACAATGATGAGGTCATCCATGTAACCTTTCCTTCTTTCAGCTCCTGCAACAGAATCTGATTGGCTCCCACTGCTTTTCCTCTCACTTTCATCTGACTGCTGATAGGAGGCTGGAATTATGATATATAATAATATATGTAGCATCCTTCTAGATGGGTTGCTAGGATGTTAGGTAAATTTAGTTCTTTTTGGCTACTCTGTCATCATTGGAGCAGCTATTGATTGCTTTGGACTGTTCTGGGTTTCACAGGCTGCAGGCTTGATCGTTTCCCCCTGCATTCTAGATGCTTCTAGAACATATTTATTATGCTTCAGCCAATCCATCATGGGTAGGTGTGCCCAGCAGGTGGTTGGAGATGTATATACAGTATCTCACAAAAGTGAGTACACCCCTCACATTTTTGTAAATATTTTATTATATCTTTTCATGTGACAACACTGAAGAAATTACACTTTGCTACAATGTAAAGTAGTGAGTGTACCGCTTCTATAACAGTGTAAATTTGCTGTCCCTTCAAAATAACTCAACACACAGCCATTATGTCTAAATTGCTAGCAACAAAAGTGAGTACACCCCTAAGTGAAAATGTCCAAATTGGGCCCAATTATCCTTCCGTCCCTGGTGTCATGTGACTCGTTAGTGTTACAAGGTCTCAGGTGTGAATGGGGAGCAGGTGTGTTAAATTTGGTGTTATCGTGCTCACTCTCTCATACTGCTCACTGGAAGTTCAACATGGCACCTCATGGCAAAGAACTCTCTGAGGATCTGAAAAAAAGAATTGTTGCTCTACATGAAGATGGCCTAGGCTATAAGAAGATTGCTAAGACCCTGACATTGAGCTGCAGCACGGTGGCCAAGATCATAAAGTGGTTTAACAGGACAGGTTCCACTCAGAACAGGCCTCGCCATGGTCGACCAAAGACGTTGAGTGCATGTGCTCAGCATCATATCCACAGGTTGTTTTTGGGAAATAGATGTATGAGTGCTTCCAGCATTGCTGCACAGTTTGAAGGGGTGGGGGGTCAGCCTTTCAGTGCTCAGACCATACGCCGCACACTGGATCAAATTGGTCTGCATAGCCGTCATCCCAAAAGGAAGCTTCTTCTAAAGATGATGCACAAGAAAGCCCGCAAACAGTTTGCTGAAGACAAGCAGACTAAGGACATGGATTACTGGAACCATGTCCTGTGGTCTGATGAGACCAAGATAAACTTATTTGGTTCAGATGGTGTCAAGCCTGTGTGGCGGCAACCAGGTGAGGAGTACAATGACAAGAGTGTCTTGCCTACAGTCAAGCATGGTGGTGGGAGTGTCATGGTCTGGGGCTGCATGCGTGCTGCCGGCACTGGGGTGCTACAAATCATTGAGGATGATGAATGCCAACAAGTACCGTGACATACTGAAGCAGAACATGATCCCCGACCTTTGGATACTGGGCCACAGGGTAGTATTTCAACATGATAACGACCCCAAACGCACCTCCAAGATGACCACTGCCTTGCTAAAAAAGCTGAGGGTAAAGGTGATGGACTGGCCAAGCATGTCTCCAGAGCTAAACCCTTTTGAGCATCTGTGGGGCATCCTCAAATGGAAGGAGGAAGAGCGCAAGGACTTTAACATTCACCAGCTCCGTGATGTTGTCATGGAGGAGTGGAAGAGTACTCTAGTGGCAACCTGTGAAGCTCTAGTGAACTCCATGCCCAAGAGGGTTAAGGCAGTGCTGGAAAATAACGGTGGTCACACAAAATATTGACACGTTGAGCCCAATTTGTATATTTTCACTTGGGGTGTACTCACTTTTGTTGCCAGCGATTTAGACATCAATGGCTGTGTGTTGAGTTATTTTGAGGGGATAGCAAATTTACACTGTTATACAAGCTGTACACTCACTACTTTTCTTTGTGGCAAAGTGTCATTTCTTCAGTGTTGTCACATGAAAAGATATAATAAAATATTTACAAAAATATGAGAGGGGTGTACTCACTTTTGTGACATACTGTAAATAGGCTAAGCTTTAGAACAGCAGTGTCTTCCTGTTAAATGGATAACCCCCAGCCCCCCTCCCGTTGCATAGCTGGCGGGCCTATTTTTGAATCTTCTTAGAGCCAAAGATCGGGTCTGGGGAGCTCACTGAAGAGTGCCCATTGGAGGTTGGTAATGGTCTAGCTGTTCTGGGGCGTTGTGGGCATTAACTTTTCCCTCAATGAAGAGTGTCCTGTAGATACTGAAAAGAGAGGCATCTGGCTGTCCTGTGACATTGCGAGTATTGACCTGCACTGCTTTATGAAAGAACCTGTTAAACTACAACGGCTCCTTCAGGGGTAGCGCTACATATCTTTATTCAGTTTTTTTAAACATACATTTAACATTTATTTTCATCTTGTTAAACACATGTATGATTTTTTTTATATATCTTCCTGTAGTTCAGATTTAAATACAGATACAAATTCAGATACAGGCAGACATTTGCTCAGTCCAGTTTTGCCAAATTAGAAACACTCAACATCTGGTAGTGCTTGTGAATTTGTATGGTTATTCCACTCATTACAGTGTTTGCTTTTAATTAGCATAAAAAACACTAGAAAGAGATATAGAGTAGAGACTAGAAAATATCTAAAAATCTGCTTCCTAGCAATTTGCTCAGTCTGCCCCTTTTATCCATTTAATGGAAACATTTTCTGAAAATGACACATTTTGCTGAAGGTACTGGGCTGTTTTTTTTCAGTTGGTTAAGTTGGGTACAAACTAGAAGTTTATTTTTTTTCTAGCCTAGTGGGATGAATGAAAAAAACCTGAAAGATCGGCGTACTAACAAAAGGGATGTTAGTGCGGTGATCTCTCTCGCTGCCCCTCTCCCAGAACACCCTGATCAGAGTTTGCAGACACACTGATCGGATGCTAGTTGGATGCTGGTTTTCCAGCATGCCGGTTAGACAGAAGACGGTTGCCATATAATTTCCATCAGCATCTTATGATGATCACTAGGAATTAATACCTATATATGCAGGTGCATTGGAGTTGATATCTGAAGAATTATAAGAGGCTTTTTGAAGAAAACAGAAGAAATCGATTAATTAAAAATCCCCTATATATTTCTAATGACAGGATGCATAACAAATTGAAGGTCACTGTGAAGTTACAAAAAGGCCTGACTAAAGACCCAAGTTAACTTGTGTTGGAATATATTGTTCATGTATTTTGTGCAACAACTATATCAGTCAATAGATGGCAGTGTTTATAAGTTTGTAGCTGCTCTATGGTAAACTCTGTGTTTTCACTGCATAATAAAGTTCCTGTTTGCAGTTAAGCAGCAAAGCCCATGTGGACTGTGCACTGTCTGTTCTGTAGGGCTATATACAGAATTTCTAACAGGTTATGGGCCCGGCATAACCCACCCAGGGAAAAGCTGAGAACCCAGTCATAACCTGCTATAACAAATGCAAGATACAGCAACAGAAAGAAGACTGCAAAGTAATAAAAGAATTGGCCAGTAACACAGCTGCAACAAAGCTTTCATTTGCAAACCTACTAAACCAGAACTAGCAGTTTTGGAAATTCAAGATGAAAATGCTGCTAATAAGAGAAAGTACGTGTATCAATGAAGTCTGGCCAAAACACCCTTCAGATGAGTGGATAGAGAAAGACCAAAAAACTCAGAGCACAATCTCTGTTAAAGCATAAAACAGGGCCGTAGATATTTTTTTTCCTGGGGTGGGGTTCAGGTCTTTCAAACTTAAAGGCATCATTTACACTTTTATGTTGGGGGAAGTACAGTTAAATCATGTGACAGCAGAGTGGGGCCATGAGGCTTTGCAATGCAGTGCAGCAAAAATTATCCCCAATCAACTAAATAGAACAAAATGCACGCAGTTGTGGTGCGGTAGTGTACTCATTAGTACAGCGAGCTCCTCCTAAGCTCCCTAGTTTTTTTTTTGTTCAGCCCACTGGGTTGAACTAAAAAAACTCACCGTGTTATCCAGGCTTTAGAACTCATTCATATGTTCTAAATGGCCATGGAATGGCAAATATACCATGAATAGCTACAGTCAGGATCCCAGATGTTCCAATTTTTTGTCAGCTGCTCAGCCTGTTTGAGTGATGGGCCAAAAAGAGCCACTGCTGTTAAGATGTATCTGTACATTCAGTGGTCCCCATGTTTAAGCTCCGGGGGACAAAGCAAAACACATTGGGGTGTGGCCTGGCAGGAACCCAGGCTGAGGTAGTCTCTCCCATCACTACTACATTACCTCTGTGGATCTGTGGCACCAGGGATTTTTTTTCTCTCTTCCCTTCAGTGACTACATGAGCTGGGATGAGCTCCATCCCTTTCCAACACTCCTGCAGCAAATGCGGTATCATCTACATTACTCACCACATCGATTGAGCCTGAGTGACACATTAACAAACCGTGGGTCACAGTGGTTACCTGCTGTTAGGGACAAATTTCTGACCCTGGATACAGAGAGATTTTATCCAAGGGCAAAAATGTATCCTTACCTGCAGGTCACCACTGGATGTGCAGATACATGTGGATACATGTTTACAGCAGCACATAGCCTTGGTTCTTTTCAGCCCATCACTCAGGTGTACAGGCTGAGCAGAGATTGGAACATATGAGATTCCGGGTGCAGGTATTTACAGTGTACTTGCTGCATCATGGTCATGTAGGATATATGAATGAGACCCAAGACTGGATTTTAGCTAACCTTACTGTGCAAGTTGAGCAGGTGCAAGGGGCAGTAAATTCAGCGATTTATTTAAACCTTAAAAAACTGTGTCCTAAGAAATTTTATGAAATGTTTTAAGAGATGAAAAAAATATATATTGTGCACTGCCTACCACAGGATGGTGCCATTTGCACCTGGTCAATATGGTTGGCTTTTATTCAATCTTAAACTGTAGTAAAACCAGCTTTTGAACTTGTACCTACAAGTAAGCCTACAATAACGCTTACCTATAGGTACAGTGGATATCTCCTAAACATATGGAAAGAAAACTGGTGATGTCACCGGTGCATGCGTTCTGAAGGGACAGCATACCGCTTGGTTGTACTTCTCCTGGGGAGGAGTGCAGTTCGTTCTGCACTTTTGTGACCCATAGCTGACAGCCAGCTATAGCCCACTGTCAGCTGATATTGCAAAGCAGGTCCAGGCTGTGGAAAGATCCTAACTTTAAAGTCAGGACTCACCCAGATGCCTGGACCAGTAGCTCGCTCAGCCTCTCAGTGAGCCACAGAGACCCTGAGCCAGCCGCTCCTGCCCCCTCCACAGCCCAGGATTCCAGTGAGCTTGGGGGAGGGGGGGGGGCAGAGCCAGGGACTGACAGTCAGAACTCTTTGTTCACTGAAGGCTGAGAACTGAGTGATCAGCGGTCTTTGATCGCTCTGTTGTTGATCTTAGAAGCAGCTGGGGACAGATGCAACATTGGATCGATGCTCCATCAACCTAGGTAAGTATAATTTTAAAAAAAACATCTCTTTTAAAGGAAAACAATTCCCCTCTGCCTCCTAAGAACCCTCCCCCCAAGCAAAGATTCCCACTGTAAAATATCTCCCTCCTCCAAAAATTAAACCCCCCCGTTTCTAAACCCCCCAAAGCAAAAATATCTCTCTCAGTCAACACCCTCTCCCCCAGCAAAGATTCCTAATTATGAAGAAAATCTCCCTTCATCCAATCAAACTCCCTCCAGAAGCAAATCCCTGCCATTAACCACCCCCTGTAAACTTCTCTACAAGAAAATCTCCCTTTCTCCAAAAACAAACCCTCCTTTCCTTAACCCCCCACTAAAAAAAAACTCCCCCAGGTTCGAATTCTCACTTCCTCCTTCCCAAAACAGAAATTGTATGCCTCCCCACTTACCAGACCTCAGATTCAGCATGGCGCATAAGTAGGAAAACTTCAGCATCTCCAGTCTCCTTTTGGGTGTGTCATATGATACCTCGGGGAGGAGTCTAGGAGTTCCCTCAACCGTGCACTGTCAATTGCCAGCATCTGAGACTTCGCAGTAATTTCATGCTTTTCAGGGGGACCCCATTATTAAACTGAGAGGATGGGGCACAATAGAAGGGGGCTGGCTGCTGCACTCCGAAACTCTGATTGCTTCTACTGTGCTGATGCTGAGGCTAAACAGTAGGGACACAGTCTGGGCGATTTGCCAGGATGCTCTGGCAGGGTTTGAACATCCCTGACCCCCTTATCTACGCCCCGTCATAGAAGATGATCAAATCATACATATATATAAAATATATGTGAAACTCCTAAAGAAATGTGGGAGGGATTACAAAAGGTGCATGAATAAGCTAATTTCAGCAATAAACTGTATTTGATTAGAAAGTTATACCAAACCAAGCTGATGAAAGGCCAAGATATACAAGATTGCATTAGGAACACCTTGGAACACCAAGAGGTATGGGAGAATAAATAAAAGGTTTTTATGTCTGGATTACCAGAAAGTTATGAAACGCTTGTCACAGCACTTGATGCATGCCCAGATGATGAACTGACATTGGAATATGTTATGGGCAAGCTTGTGGATGAATATAAGCATAAAACAGAAGGCATTAATAGTGACAGTGCTTCTGCAGAGTCTGCCTTACAGATGAAAAATAGTAATGTGAAAAATTTCCTCTGTCTCTGCTCTTGAAACAAATCTTTTGTCAGTGAAGAAGCCTCCAAAACAAGGCAATGTAGTAACCTTCCAAGTTGACAGTTGTGCCATCACAAAAGGAAATATATCTTACTTTAGCAAAGGCCAAAATTACAGAAGAACTGTATCAGCTGAACTGCAATGAGTGCCAAGGAGGAAAAACATTCAAACTGCATTCACACACAGCACAGACAACTTGAGCGCAGAAGTCCTGACGTAATAAAGAAATTAACTGAGTGACTATGCAAGTGGAAAAAAAATTAGTCCATGTGATCAAAACAATGAAATGTACCAGCTGTATAAAAGGAAAAATGCCTTTCCTTTTCAAAGCAGAATAACAGCAGAGCTAAGAAACCTCTGGACTTAAATCATTCAGATTTTTGTGGTCCAGTGGAAAAACTGACTCTAGGGAAGAAGAGGTATTTTCTCATTTATATAGATGATTACTCCAACTATACTACACTATATCTGTTACACAACAAAAGTGAAGCACCAGGAAAACTTGAACAGCATTTGGCCCAAGCAAGCAACAAATTTGGCAAAATGACAAGTGTATTGAGAACAGACAGTGGAACTGTATATACAGAAGATAACACACAGGTGATTTTCAGAAAGCATAGCATAATATTTCTGACTACTGCACCATACAACCCAAAACAAAACATGGTTGCAGAAAAAATGAACCGTGTGAGAGTAGAAGAACCATAATGTTTGATGCAGATATGTGAACCACATACTGTGGGGAGGCAATTATGACTGCGTACTATCTCCAAAATCGACTACCCGGAAAATCAACTGAGAAAACTCCATAGGAACTGTGGAATAGAAGGGCCCTGAGTTTGAACCATCTAAAAATTTTTGGAAGCTAAGCTTATGCGCACATCCCAAAAGAAAACTGTACAAAATGGAATGCTTGCACAAAGGAAGGTGTACTTGTGGGGTACAGTGAATCTCAAAAGGGATGCAGAATTCTACACCAAGATGCAAACAAGGTAACCATCAGTAGAAGTGTAACTGTCAATGAAACTTCAGTGTGCTCAAAATTTTATAAACTAACAAAAACACTTCAAACTGAGGGAAATTCCGCATCAGTTTCAAATAAAGATAAGCAATAAAGTGACTAAAAAAAAATAGAAATTGATGCAGACAATCCAAATGCTGTAAAAGAAGAAACCAGGCCACTAGAGACTTCCACCAGAATCAATAAAGGCATCTCAGACAAATATCTGTCCTATGTTGCTCACCTACCATTAACCACTTCAATACAGGGCACTTATACACCCTTAAAGAACAAAGCAAGGTGCTACTACCCCAAATGAATAAAACTCCTCCTGACCTGTCGGGTGCAGGATGTGCAGTTGCTCAGCTGCCAAAGTGACGAATGGATAAAGGACAATCCACAACTCCATACATGCTCTTTAAAGGGGTTGCAAACCCTCATGTTTTTTTACCTTAATGGATCCTATGCATTGAGGTGAAAAACTTCTTCTAGTGACCAGCCCCCCAGCCCCCCCCCCATTTTTCTCACCTGAGCCCTAGAATTTCCCATGGCGGAGACGTGCTCTTCCTCTGCCCAGGGTTCTCGGCTCTTGATTGGATAGATTGATAGCAGCACAACCACTGGCTCCCGCTGCTGTCAATCAAATCTAATTGCGTGATGCCGGGGGGGGGGCGGGGCCGAGTCCAGCATTCTGCGTCTATGGATGCAAATGCTGGACTCGGGAGCGTGCCCGCAAGGTAACCCCCCGGGAGAGCGCTTCTCCCAGGGGGTTATACGATGCGACGAGGAGCTACCATCGCCGCCGGGGGACCCCAGAAGTGGATGATAAGGGCCACACTGTGCAAAACGAACTGCACAGTGGAGGTAAGGATAACATGTTTGTTATTTAAAAAAAAAAAAAACATGAAGCTTTACAATCACTTTAAATCAGCCCAAATTTATTGTATCTCCATAAAGATAAAAGTACAACAGAGGTAGACACGTTTCAGCCGCAACGGCCTTATTCACAACCTTACACTTACACCACTTATACACCCTTCCTGCTCAGACCAGGTCTATATACAGAATTTCTAACAAAATCGGTTCATTAAAAATCCTATATATATTTCTAATGAAAGGATGCATAACAAATCAAAGGTCACAGTAAAGTTCCAAAAAGGACTGACTGAGGACCCAAGTTAACTGGAGACTCAATAACTCTTTTTTTTTTTTAAACTGAATATAATTGTGACAAAAAAGTCCACTGACATTGTTCACAGATTCCTTTGTGCAATACAGCGTATCTGAAGCCATAGCTTAACACCTGTACCAGGATGTAAAGCCATATGGATACTGGCTAAATTCCTCTTTCGCCCAAATTGTAGTGCAAAGGGGCTCTACTGACACAACACGTAAGTGGATGGCCATAACTAACTCTCTATGACTACATCTACGACATATAGAGAAATTATTGTTATATTAATCACTAATCCTTAGCATATGGTTTAAAACAATGTAGTAGTAGACACAAATTGTCATAACTCTCAGTAAGCACTATAAAGAGAGCCTTAAAGCGGTAGTAAAGGCTAATAATAACTATTTTTAAAAATGTTCCTTCCCCTCTTACTACCTTTCCTGCATCCCCTATATAAAAAAAGATCTGTGAATTTACCTACTTTTAATTGGCTCCGGTCCAGTAATTACACCGTCTCACCATGCTCTTCACATGCTCATTTGCTCTCTACTCTCAGCACTGTGCCGATAATCAGAGCCTCTAGAGGACGATCAGCTGACAGCTTTAAGAATTACTGTTGCTGAAGGGGAAAGAAAGCAACAGGAATGATACAGGCAGTGCTAAGGGAACACAGATTGGGGAGGGAGAAAAGAAAAGCAGGATAGGTGACAGAACAAACTCTGCAGGGAAACATAAATAGGTTAGGCAGGCCATAGATGGTGTGACTTTCTTTCCTGCATGTGCCCTAGTATGTTTCATGAGGAAGGTCACTCGCTCATCCCCGGTTTTCCTGACCTGCTGGGCTGCATGCCCACATAAGGGTCTGGTATGGACTTTGGGGGGACCCCATTCTGTTTTCTTTTCATCATTTTAAATTGTCTGCATTTTTTTTTTTACAGGGGTGTTAAAGAAGTTGCAGGAAGCACAGAGAAAAGAGATTACATGGTTGACAGTGTTGCCATTGGAGTGAGTGGTGGTTTTGTGTTCATTGTGTTAGGTTAAGAGAGGAGGTTAGGTTGAGTAATAGAGAGGTGGCTGAGGTGTTAGCATTGACTGGAATGTTAAAGTCAGCGAGAATGATGGTGGGTACTTCAGGGGAGAGAAAGTATGGTAGCCATGCAGAGAGGTCATTGAGAAAGAGTGACTCTGATCCAGGAGGCCGATAAATTACTGCAATCCTCAGAGAAACTGGAGAAAAAAAGATGAATACAGTGCATTTCAAAAGAGCAGAGGAACAAAGAGGGAGGTGTAGGAATAACCTGGAAGGTGCATTGTGGAGAAAGGAGAAGTCTTACTCCATCTCTTTTTCATCTGTTGGGTCTGGGTGAGTCCAGTGGAGGTCACCATGGAAAAGGGCAGCTGGAGAGGCAATGTGGTATTCCCGAATCCAGGATTCAGTAACAGAGACCAAAGAAAATTCCCAGCTCAACTTACAAATAATAAAGAGTACATTGAAGGAGTGGGGGAGTGGGAGAGGAAAAGGGTATTGACAGAGGCAAGTTTGTTAGACACACTTAGCGGGCATGCCAGAGGGCACACAATAAGCAGGGGCTGGCTTGTGGAAGCAGGGAGATTGAAATAAGAGAGTGGGGATTACAGCTGCTGCCAGAGAAGGGATACTGACGGTTCTGGGAGTGAGAATCAGATGGTGGAGGGAATGGGTTAGGGAAGATATCCCCAGAAATTAGGAGTAGTAGGAAGATGAGGGAGGTGAGGTGGGAGCAGGATTTGTGCGAGGGCAAATGCCCCAGTGATTGGAAGTGGTAACATTATATGGGCTAAGAAGGAGCAGAAGATGATAAGCGCAATTATATTGAGAGGGCAGGCGATATGTATAAGGTGCGGGGTGGAGAGGAAGGGTAAAGAAATGAGAGCTTGAGGAGAGAGGGCAATATTGCAACAAGGATGGTAAATGAGAGCGTGTTGGAGAATGAAAAGGGGGAAAAGCAGGCAGAGGGAGAGAGAAATAAGAGACAAAAGGGCACGTGTAGACTGTTAGGATTGGAGCGCTAATGTTTGTACTTCCCTATATTGATGTGATTTAGTTAAAGTGCAGTGTGAAAAGTGCTAAACATTTAACATGAAAAAATGTCACTTTACAAAAAAATGGCCATGCCTGACCCCTCGCCAGCCATCCCCAAGAGTTTTACTGAATTTATACTTGGATAACATGGGAGAGGTTTGAACAAGTAATCAAATAACAGCTAATAAAAAGACAGATGTTGAAAGTGGAGATTTTCTGCCCTAAACAAACTGCAAAGCAGGGTGAAGGCAATAAGATAAGGCTAGATGTGTGATCTTGGGCAAGGCATGAAAGTAAGTTTACCTCAATAAAGACAAATATAAACATCAGTTACTAGTCTTAACAGGGCATACTGTATGTCACTTCTAGTCATGCACAGTAGATTGGGTTTTGAAAATTGAATGGTGATTACCAATAGCAACAGCTAGGCAGATGTCACTTTCAGTCATCTATAGTACAGTAGCTTAGTGTCTCAGAGATGAGTGAAGTCAGTGGTTACCGATGGCAACAGTAAGGCAAATGTCACTTTCAGTGATGTAAAGTAACTTGGCGTTTTCAGAGATCAGTGGAGTCAGTGGTTAACAATGGCAACAGCAAGGCAACATCCAGTCTATGCATATTCATTTGCATCGGCCATATGCGGCAGTTCGATGTTTGTCAATGATCTCCAACTTTGGAGTAACTTCCTATGAACTATATTCAAGTGGACATATAGGGGGTTATTACAAAAGGTAAATCCACATTGCACTACACATGCATTGCAAGTGCACTTGGAAGTGCAGTCGCTGTAAATCGGAGGGGTAGATCTGAAATGAGGGGAAGCTCTGCTGATTTTATCATGCAATTATGTGCAAGCTAAAATGCTGTTTTTTATTTTCCTTGCATGTCACCCTCAGATTTACAGCGACTGCACTTCCAAGTGCACTTGCAGTGCAATTGTAGTGCAAAGTGGATTTGCCTTTCGTAACCAACCCCCATAGTATTTATATGTTGTATACCTTTTACTTTGCTGGCTGGACTTTAGGAGTGGTTGCAAGTACATACAGTTTTCATAGTCATAATAGTTTATCCCATTGATTCTGAGTGGGCACTCCAGTTGTGCTGACTGCATGTGTATGTGGAACCCTCCTAGTGTAGAAGAGGCTGCTAGGTAATCTAGGTCCTCTGTAATCAGTGGAGCAGGGGTGGATTGATTAGGTCAGTGTTTCTCAACTCCAGTCCTCAAGGCGCACCAACAGGTCATGTTTTCAGGATTTCCCTCAGATGAAACGGCTGTGTTAATTACTAAGGCAGTGAAACTGATCAAATCACCTGTGCAAAATAGTGGAAATCCTGAAAACATGACCTGTTGGTGCACCTTGAGGACTGGAGTTGAGAAACACTGGATTAGGTTATAATTATAGTGGGAGGAAAAACAGCGTAGGCAGTCTGAATATGTATAGGTCTCCAGCCAATCTCTGGATAGGTGTGCCCAGCAGGCAGCAGAGTTCCTGAGTCCAGTTCAGCTAGGGGAGACCCCTGTGCAGGTGTTCAACCCCTGGGGAAGCTTTCTGGAAGAATCTGTGAAGAAGATAACGGGGTCCCAGCTAAACTTAGCTGGGGGACCTATTCTCAAGCTGAAAACCAAAGATCAAGTGGGGTCTGGAGAAGCTCTCTGGAGAGCCAGGAGGAAGTTAGTAGGAAAGAGCCCAGCTGCCCTTTAGAGGTGTGAGTCTATATCTCCCTCACTAGGAAGAGCCTGCTGGATATCGGCAGGAGGCAACTGATGATCATGTGGCTAAGCAACCCTATTGCTGAGGACTGTGTGTAGCTTTTAAATCCTGTGTGCCTGTCTGTGTGTGCTCTGAAGGGAAAATAGGACCAAAATTTCTAGCGGCCCTTGGAGGGGTGGACTACATATAAAATTCTACTAGCGTATAAGTGCATGTGTAGGATTTTGTGAGCTATAACAGGCATGCTGAAATTAATGAGAACCTGGTTCAACTACACAGGTGCTTTTGATTGTTGTATATACATCATACACTAGATGATGTTGTAGTGGACAAGCACCAGTGGACAAGCATATCACATTAGCCCTATTATAGAGGTTAATCATGAATTGGTACATGAAACATATGAAATCCTTCAAGTACCAACATATATGGTCTGTGGTGGTTTCTTTTTTTATCCATTCTCACCATGGCTGTTACAATACAGGGACTATGATTTTGTTTCTTTTTTGGCAGGACCCAGCTGTAATGTTTAACTGTTTGCTTTGGGATATATCTGTATTTTGTTTTTTAACCGCTTCAGCCCCAGAAGATTTTACCCCCTTCCTGACCAGAGCGTTTTTTGCGATTCGGCACTGCGTCGCTTTAACCGACAATTGCGCGGTCATGCGACGTGGCTCCCAAACAAAATTGACGTCCTTTTTTTCCCACAAATAGAGCTTTCTTTTGGTGGTATTTGATTGCCTCTGCGATTTTTATTTTTTGCGCTATAAATAAAATAAGAGCGACAATTTTGAAAAAAACACATTATTTTTTACATTTTGCTATAATAAATATCCCCCAAAAATATATAAAAAAACATTTTTTTTCCTCAGTTTAGGCTGATCGTATTCTACTACATATTTTTGGTTAAAAAAAATTGCGTTAAGCGTTTATTGATTGGTTTGCGCAAAAGTTATAGCGTTTACTAAAGTAAATAGGGGATAGTTTTATTGCATTTTTATTAATATTTTTTTTTTTTTACTAGTAATGGCAGCGATCAGTGATTTTTATTGTGACTGCGACCCAGTCCTGAAGGGAGGGGATCATGCTCTGCTTCAGTATGTCACAGTACATGTTGGCATTCATGGTTCCCTCAATGAACTGTAGCTCCCCAGTGCCGGCAGGACTCATGCAGCCCCAGTCCATGACACTCCCACTACCATGCTTAACTGTAGGCAGAACACACTTGTCTTTGTACTCGTCATCTGGTTGCCGCCACACATGCTTGACACCATCTAAACCAATTACGTTTATCTTGGTCTCATCAGACTACAGGACGTGGTTCCAGTAATCCATGTCCTTAGTCTGCTTGTCTTGTCGGGGACGACAGCCATGCAGACCAATTTGATGCAGCGTGCGGCGTATGGTCTGAGCACTGACAGGCTGACCCCCCACCCCTTCAACCTCTGCAGCAATACTGGCAACACTCATACCTCTATTTCCCAAAGACAACCTCTGAATATGATGCTGAGCACATGCACTCAACTTCTTTGGTTGATCATGGCGAGGTCTGTTCTGAGTGGAACCTGTCTTGTTAAACTGCTGTATAGACTTGGCCACCGTGCTGCAGCTCAGTTTCAGGGTCTTGGCAGTCTTCTTATAGCCTAGGCCATCTTTATATAGAGCAACAATTCTTTTTTTCAGATCGTCAGAGAGTTCTTTACCATGAGGTGCCATGTTGAACTTCCAGTGACAAGCTGTACACTCACTATTTTAAATTATAGCGAAGTGTCATTTCTTCAGTGTTGTCACAGGAAAAGATATAATAAAATATTTACAAAAATGTGAGGGGTGTACTCACTTTTGTGAGATACTGTATATATACATATATATACTGTATATCATATACAGCTTAATCTGAGGACCTTTTTTATTTGGCCTTTGCATCATCCTTTATATTAAAATGTCTTTGTAAGGTGAGGCCACGGATGTATTGATTTAGAAGGGCTGATGTAGTGAAGTTATGACATTTTACTAAAATGGGTTTTTCTATATACTGAATCACATAGTCAGACATATTTTTTTTATCTCAATCATTTTTATTACACATATGCCAGTAAATTTATAACAATATAAGGCAAAAGCCAGGTCGTCCCACGCAGGGGCTATGTCTGGCGAAGAAGGAAGAGCATAAATTCAATCATTCACATTATATTGTAAAGCAAAACATAGTATAGAGTGTGTGGTTTATGTAGGCCTATTCTCGTGTTCCCACCCTTCTTCCATACAAAATCATATCTCTATTACTAATTCATTACTCCATTTCCCTTCACTTTATTCCAACCCTCCCCTCCACCCCTCCCTACCCCACCCCCCCTCCGTCACAACAGACCTTTCGTATTACCTTTGATGGTTCTTGCACCACCTATACAATTACCGCGAATTTCCCTCCTATCCAATGTTCTTATTTATCTGATTATGTTGTCATTGATTTTACAGGCCATCTTCCTGTTCCTCTCTCTTCTCCCCCCCCCTGTATACTTACTCTCGCTTTCCTTCCCCTCGGGTATCTCAATCTCCTTCTTCCTCTCTACATCTCCCCCCCCCAGTCTCTACATCTGAAGCCTCTCTACTATCAATTGATGTGGGGCCAGGTCCGCGTCCCCCAGCCATGAGTGCCATATCTTGTTGAATTTACTCCGATCGCTTCTACGGCCATAAGCCAGTCGTTCTCTGGGGAGAAACGAATTGACGTAGGCAATCCATTGCTTCACTGTAGGTACCGTTGGGGCCATCCAGTACTTTGCAATAAGTTTCCTGGCGAGGTACATCAGTCTAGATAACATGAAGTACTTTCCTCCCGGGTACATCTTTACACTTATAGCTCCAAGCAAGTATACAGTCGGGTTTAGGGGGATGGGGACATATTAAAGTTCTTATTAATACTATGTTGATCATTCATGAACATGATTTCCTTCCTTTTTTTGATGGCCCTTCCTCCCTTCTCTGGTACCACTCCATCTATGTGATCTCACTTTTTTTTTACACTGACCCTTGGGCTCCCGACTAGATATAAAAAGCCTGAAAACCTCAAATAACTGTTACCTTCTTCACATATGGTATGTGTGGTCTAACACCTGCTTTGGTACAGCAAGTATTTGTTTCCTGTAAGGTGAACTTACACAGGACGCCCCCCTCCCAGTCCCGCTGACCTGGAGCACGGCAATCTCCCCCTATGAGCCCTCATATAGCCTCCTCACCGGTCCGGGGCTTAGAAATCCCCTTGGTGCAATCTCCTAAACGTACCTCATCAGTAGGTACATATAGGAGCATTTTAATTGGTTGGCGCCGTCACATGTCCGACGCCCACCAATCAGAACCCGCGTAGCCCGCCCTGTCACCACAGGCGAAGAGGAGAGAAAGCCGCAGAGATTTCAAATCCCCTGACTGGTAAAGCAACTCTACGATCTATCAGAATAGGAGATCTCTGCACTCCAGGTTAGTGGGACCGGGTGCAATGGGGAGGTGAACGTTCCCCTTACAGATTTTCTGTAAAGGTGAACTTGCACTTTAACTTCAACAGCTTTAAGCAAGCCATATATTATACAGTTTTCTTCCCTTCAACCATAGATTGAAGGAAAGAAATTTGCTCAATTCCGCCATCAACACAGTCAGTGGTAATGGGGGAATCCCTCCTGCCACACTATTTTATTCTGACAGCAGGAGGTTTCCCAGCCATCAGAATACAATGATCACAGCCAGCAGCTATAGCTGAGGGATCTACTAGGGATCTACTAGCTTCCGGTCTGCTTTCGGACTTCCACTTTCATCACTTATCTGGAACATCCATCAACACCCACCACCCAAGCCTGATTCGACCCAGTCGGGCGTACGCCCCCTCGGGTCCACATCATCTGGTAAGCCTCCCTATTGTTGGTGGTGGTGCGTCTCTTCTGTGTTCACCCCAGATGTCACACATTTGATATGTTCCATGCACGAAGTCACTGAAAATACATCAACTATTTTATGAGTCTTATATATATAGAGGACTTCCTTTATGTTTTCTTTGATACCCTTTATCGTTGGTTGGACATTATTTTTATGCTGAACTTTTAGCGCTACACATAAGTTTTGTTTATTATTACATGCCTATATCCTATTGGTTGTGTTAGCTGCTTATTTTCTTTTTCACGTTTTTGGCCGCGCAGAATTTTTTGTTATTCCAAGACACATGAAAGCCTGCATGGAGTTTGCTAAAAAACACCTGAAGGACTCCAAGATGGTGAGAAATAAGATTCTCTGGTCTGATGAGACCAAGATAGAACTTTTTGGCCTTAATTCTAAGTGGTATCTGTGGAGAAAACCAGGCACTGCTCATCACCTGTCCAATACAGTCCCAACAGTGAAGCATGGTGGTCGCAGCATCATGCTGTGGGGGTGTTTTTCAGCTGTAGGGACCGGACGACTGGTTGCAATCCAGGAAAAGATGAATGCGGCCAAGTACAGGGATATCCTGGACAAAAACCTTCTCCAGAGTGCTCAGGACCTCAGACTGGGTGAAGGTTTACCTTCCAACAAGACAATGACTCTAAGCACACAGCTAAAATAACGAAGGAGTGGCTTCACAACAACTCCGTGACTGTTTTTGAATGGCCCAGCCAGAGCCCTGACTTAAACTTAAACCCATCTCTGGAGAGACCTAAAAATGGCTGTCCACCAATGTTTACCATCCAACCTGACAGAACTGGAGAGGATCTGCAAGGAGAAATGGCAGAGGATCCCCAAATCCAGGGCCGGTCCCAGGCGGGTGCACGGCGTGCAGTGCACCCAGGCGCCAGAGAGGTGGGGGCGCTGAAGCGCCAGAGTGCTCCCTTCCCTCCTCCTCCTCCCCTCCGTGTCCAGAAGTAGCTCTGTCCGCAGCAGCTCACCGCCGCGGAGCGGCCGCGCCGGCGCCGCTGTGCTTTACATTGCTAGAGCCTGTCCCCCCTCCCTCCTCCTCCTCCTGTCAGAGGAGAGCAGCCGCCGGAGATCGGAGCAGCTGGTCTCTGTGTTGAGAGAGACCAGCCGCGCAGTGACTTCGCTGGGGGGAGTGGGGAGGGGGGGCGGCCCGTGCCGGCAGCCTGACACAGGTTCTCTCTCATCCGCTGTCTCTCACTCCCGCCTAAGCTGATGCCTGCAGCCTGTCTCGATCTATTCACGGCTGCACACTGTCCTCTCTAGCTGCTGCCCGGGTGTTAATGTGTCTGTCTGTACTGATAGAGGGAGGTTTGTCCCTGGGGCGGTCTGTGCTAATGGGGGGGTTGTCCTGGGGGGGCGGTCTGTACTAATGGGGGGGTTGTCCTGGGGGGCGGTCTGTACTAATGGGGGGGTTGTCCTGGGGGGCGGTCTGTACTAATGGGGGGGGTTGTCCTGGGGGCGGTCTGTACTAATGGGGGGGTTGTCCTGGGGGCGGTCTGTACTAATGGGGGAGTTGTCCTGGGGGGGGCGGTCTGTACTAATGGGGGGTTGTCCTGGGGGGGCGGTCTGTACTAATGTGGGGTTGTCCTGGGGGGGCGGTCTGTACTAATGGGGGGGTTGTCCTGGGGGGGCGGTCTGTACTAATGAGGGGGTTGTCCTGGGGGGCGGTCTGTAATAATGGGGGGGTTGTCCTGGGGGGGCGGTCTGTACTAATGTGGGGTTGTCCTGGGGGGTCTGTACTAATGGAGGGGTGTCCTCGGGGGTCTGTACTAATGGGGGGGTTGTTCTGGGGGGGCGGTCTGTACTAATGGGGGGTTGTCCTGGGGGGGCGGTCTGTACTAATGGGGGGTTGTCCTGGGGGGTCTGTACTAATGGGGGGGTTGTCCTGGGGGGTCTGTACTAATGGGGGGGTTGTCCTGGGGGGTCTGTACTAATGGGGGGGGTTGTCCTGGGGGGTCTGTACTAATGGGGGGGTTGTCCTGGGGGTCTGTACTAATGGGGGGTTGTCCTGGTGGGGGTCTACTAATGGAGTGGGGGTGGTTTGTCCTGGGGGGGTCTATACTGATGAAGGGGGGTCTGTACTGAGAGAGGGGTTTATACTTAGTGGGGGTCTATACTTAGTGGAGGGAGGTCTGTACTGAGGGGTGACTAAAGTTGGTGGAAGGAGGGTGACACCATGTAATACCGCACCTGGTGACACCAACCCTAGTGACGTCACTGCAGCTGCAGGCTCTTCTTTCGCCCCTTCCCCTCCCTCTCCCTCTCCTCCGCACGTGCACTGCTATACTAGTGAGCGGCTCTGGCCAGCACAGCCTCCCACTATGTTTCTTCCCCCGCCTTCATATCAGCCAGGGAAAAATAGAATAGAAAAAGGAGGAGAGGATTGTGGGACATGTAGTCCCGTGGACTGGCAGGCCCACTGTAACACGGAAACTGCAGTCCACACAGCAGGCTCAGCTGAATGGGAGAGAGAGAGATACAGGAGCCAGAGGGAAAGCCACACAGCCTGGTGCCATCCCTGGCGGAGAAAGGAATAGAGTCATTGCCAGAATACAGATCTGGGTGCTACCCAGCGGAGTCACCACGGGCAATTCAGAGTGAGCTTACTCCTGATCAGAGGAACCATCGCTGGGTCAGGTGAGAAGGCCAATCGGCCATTATCTACTAATGTCCATAGGAACTGCAGTCTCTGACCATCTCCTGTATTATATCTGCAGTCTCTGACCTTCTCTTGTATCATGTCTGCAGTCTCTGACCATCTCCTGTATTATATCTGCAGTCTCTGACCTTCTCTTGTACCATGTCTGCAGTCTCTGACCTTCTCTTGTATCATATCTGCAGTCTCTGATCATCTCCTGTACCATGTCTGCAGTCTCTGATCATCTCCTGTACTATGTCTACAGTCTCTGATCATCTCCTGTACCATGTCTGCAGTCTCTGACTGTCTCTTGTATCATGTCTACAGTCTCTGACCATGTCCTCTACTATGTCTGCAGTCTCTGACCATCTCCTGTATTATATCTGCAGTCTCTGACCTTCTCTTGTATCATGTCTGCAGTCTCTGACCATCTCCTGTATCATGTCTGCAGTCTCTAATCATCTCCTGTACTATGTCTGCAGTCTCTGATCATCTCCTGTACTATGTCTGCAGTCTCTGATCATCTCCTGTACTATGTCTGCAGTCTCTGACCATCTCCTGTATTATATCTGCAGTCTCTGACCTTCTCTTGTACCATGTCTGCAGTCTCTGATCATCTCCTGTACCATGTCTGCAGTCTCTGATCATCTCCTGTACTATGTCTACAGTCTCTGATCATCTCCTGTACCATGTCTGCAGTCTCTGACTGTCTCTTGTATCATGTCTACAGTCTCTGACCATGTCCTCTACTATGTCTGCAGTCTCTGATCATCTCCTGTACCATGTCTGCAGTCTCTGATCATCTCCTGTACTATGTCTACAGTCTCTGATCATCTCCTGTACCATGTCTGCAGTCTCTGACTGTCTCTTGTATCATGTCTACAGTCTCTGACCATGTCCTCTACTATGTCTGCAGTCTCTGATCATCTCCTGTACCATGTCTGCAGTCTCTGACTGTCTCTTGTATCATGTCTACAGTCTCTGACCATGTCCTCTACTATGTCTGCAGTCTCTGATCATCTCCTGTACCATGTCTGCAGTCTCTGATCATCTCCTGTACTATGTCTGCAGTCTCTGATCATCTCCTGTACCATGTCTGCAGTCTCTGATCATCTCCTGTACCATGTCTGCAGTCTCTGACCAACTCCTGTACCATGTCTGCAGTCTCTGACCATCTCCTGTACCATGTCTGCAGTCTCTGACTGTCTCTTGTATCATGTCTGCAGTCTCTGATCATCTCCTGTACTATGTCTACAGTCTCTGATCATCTCCTGTACTATGTCTACAGTCTCTGATCATCTCCTGTACTATGTCTACAGTCTCTGATCATCTCCTGTACTATGTCTACAGTCTCTGATCATCTCCTGTACTATGTCTGCAGTCTCTGATCATCTCCTGTACCATGTCTGCAGTCTCTGATCATCTCCTGTTTCATGTCTGCAGTCTCTGACCAACTCCTGTACCATGTCTGCAGTCTCTGACCATCTCCTGTATCATGTCTGCAGTCTCTGACCAACTCCTGTACCATGTCTGCAGTCTCTGATCATCTCCTGTATCATGTCTGCAGTCCCTGACCAACTCCTGTATCATGTCTGCAGTCTCTGACCAACTCCTGTACCATGTCTGCAGTCTCTGACCAACTCCTGTACCATGTCTGCAGTCTCTGATCATCTCCTGTACCATGTCTGCAGTCTCTGACTGTCTCTTGTATCATGTCTGCAGTCTCTGATCATCTCCTGTACTATGTCTGCAGTCTCTGACCATCTCCTGTACCATGTCTGCAGTCTCTGACCATCTCCTGTACCATGTCTGCAGTCTCTGACTGTCTCTTGTATCATGTCTACAGTCTCTGACCATCTCTTGTATCATGTCTACAGCCTTTGACCATCTCTTGTATCATGTCTGCAATCTCTGACCAGCTTCTGTACCATGTCTGCGGTGTCTGACTGTCTCTTGTATCATGTCTGCAGTCTCTGACCATCTATTCTATCTTGTCTGTAGTCTCCGACCATCTCCTGTATTATGTTTGCAGTTTCTGACCATCTCTTGTATCATGTCTGCAGTCTCTGATCATCTCCTGTACTATGTCTGCAGTCTCTGACCATCTCCTGTACTATGTCTGCAGTCTCTGATCATCCCCTGTACTATGTCTGCAGTCTCTGACCATCTCCTGTACTATGTCTGCAGTCTCTGATCATCCCCTGTACTATGTCTGCAGTCTCTGATCATCTCCTGTACCACGTCTGCAGTCTCTGATCATCTCCTGTACCACGTCTGCAGTCTCTGATCATCTCCTGTACTATGTCTGCAGTCTCTGATTATCTCCTGTACCATGTCTGCAGTCTCTGTTCATCTCCTGTACTATGTCTGCAGTCTCTGATCATCTCCTGTACTATGTCTGTAGTCTCTGATTATATCCTGTACCATGTCTGCAGTCTCTGTTCATCTCCTGTACTATGTCTGCAGTCTCTGTTCATCTCCTGTACTATGTCTGCAGTCTCTGATCATCTCCTGTATTATGTCTGCAGTCTCTGATCATCTCCTGTACCATGTCTGCAGTCTCTGACCATCTCCTGTATTATATCTGCAGTCTCTGACCTTCTCTTGTACCATGTCTGCAGTCTCTGACCATCTCCTGTACTATGTCTGCAGTCTCTGACCAATTCCTGTACCATGTCTACAGTCTCTGTCCAGCTCTTGTATCATGTCTGCAGTCTTTGACCGTATCCTGTATTATGTCTGGGGACTCTTTCTAACAGAAGCCCTCTCTGTGTGGATCAGAGAGTCTCCCCTCCAGGTCTCATTAGTGTTGTCTCTTCCTGTATTTTCTTTATTGTTAAGAGATCATGGGAGGATTTTAGGGTAACAAAGACTTCTTAGGGGAGCAGCTCTGTATTTGAGTCGTTGCCATAGAATCATTTGTAAAGGGGTGGAGTTGGTAAGATGACCACGCCCATGTGGGGGCGCCAGAAATATTTCTGCACCCAGGCGCCGGTGACCCTAGGATCGGCCCTGCCCAAATCCAGGTGTGAAAAACTTGTTGCATCTTTCCCAAAATGACTTATGGCTGTATTCGATGAAAAGGGGGCTTCTACTAAATACCGAGAAAAGGGTCTGAATACTTAGGACCATGTGATATTTCAGTTTTTCTTTTTTAATAAATCTGCAAAAATGTCAACAATTCTGTTTTTCTGTCAATATGGGGTGCTGTGTGTACATTAAATGAGGAAAAAAAAATGAACTTAAATGATTTTAGCAAATGGCTGCAATACAACAAAAAATGGAAAAAATTAAGGGGGTCTGAATACTTTCCGTCCCCATTGTATATACACACACACATACTAGACTGAGTGTATATATATATATATCAAATACATTGCCACTGACTGAACAACCTGCCTGCTTAATCTAAATCAAGCTATCTCTCTGTCCACACCAGCAACACTACACACGACCGCCCTGTAAGCAGCCTTATATAATGTGGGGCGTGGACTTAGTCCCCCTGAGCCATGATTGGTCAAAGGCACCCTGCCTTTGACCAATGATGGTGCTCTTAGCAGAGTGCGCTGTGATTGGCCAAAGCATGCAGGTCATACAGCAATGCACTGCAATCTCGCAGTGCATTATGGGGCGTTCCACGGAGCTCAAAATTTCCGCAAATGCCCCATAATTTCGCTGTTCGGCGAACACCTGATGTTCGAGTCAACCTTATGTTCGACCTAAACATCGAGCTCATCCCTACTGGTAACTGACGCACCATTGTGATACCCTGAAGAAGACAGAAAACCTAACCCCTGATGTGGGATTGGTTTATTGACGGTGTTATTTTTCCATTATACCAGCGATATGGACTATTTTGTGTTTGCTGAAGAAAGCTTTTTTGTTTTCTGGATTTTTTTTTGAGAGCATACAGTATTAATTAAATGGCAATCATTTTCCCTGCCCTTCTGACACCGCCCACTGCCCTACTGACTAATATTGTCCACTGCTCTACTGACTGACACCATCTACTGCTCTACTGACTGACACCATCAACTGCTCTACTGTCTCTCACTGTCTACTGCTGTACTGACACCGTCCAGTGCCCTACTGACACTGTCCACTGCTCTACTGATACTGTCCACACAACGTCCACTGCACTATTCACACTGTCCACTGCCCTACTGACTGACACTCTCCACCTTTACGACAGGTTAGTTTATATTTTTTTGCAATGACATTTGTTTTATTATATTTTTCTAAGTTTTCCTTACTATTTAGTTGCTAGTTCATTTATTTTTTAAAAAAGGGGGGCGCTGCACCCTGGTGATCTGTGATTTTTCGTGTTGTTCAGGTAGATCTCAACCTCTCAAAGGTTGCCTACCCTTGCTTTAGATATATCTTAAATAAGAAATGTTACTGTCTAGAAGCTTTCCACTCTACTTGACAAAACGCAATGAACCCTAAAATCAGCGGGTGTGAGAGTTACTCCAGAGCAGCAAAATGCAGATGGTCTAGGTGCATACACCTAAAACTGTATGACAGGGATATGCAATTAGCAGGCCTCCAGCTATTGCAGAACCACAAGTCCCATGAGGCATAGGAAGACTCTGACAGCCACAAGCATGACACCCAGAGGCAGAGGCATGATGGGTAGTTTTGCAACAGCTGGAGGTCTGCTAATTACATATCCCTGCTGTATGACCTTGGGTATTGCATACTAGTACATTCAGTTCTATAACACTACAAAATTCCAAAAATGTCCAAAAATGGTTAAAAATGCTCAGTTCTAAATGCCAGAGAACGTAATTTTCAGCTCTGAAATTTTGTGAAGGCCATATTGTTCATATTATCCACTTCAGTTATAGACCAGTAGCTTTTTGCAATCATTCAAATGACACAGTGTTCAGAGCCTGAGTATGATTTTTTGTGTGCAAAAACTGAAATATAATGCTCAGTTATATACACATGGGAGCAGAAATATGCTTGTTAAAATGTCTAAACTCGGCTATATCTTGAGAAGCATTAGCCTGCTGGCTTACTTCTAATCCCACTTAGCAACCAGATACAAACATAGTGAAAATATACAGAACTGGGCACGATGACTGCATTGAAATATGATGATTGCTTGCCTTTAATCTTCACCTTAAAGTCCTAAATGACTGGAGGAAACCACACGCGATTCACAGGCGTCTTCTGAATATTGTACAGATTCAGCATGAGTACAACAGCCATTCAATAAAGGAGACAGTTTACGGAACTCAGCTGGACAAAAAAATATCCCCATAGATCTACTGAGACAGATGTTGCATTGAAACTGTTACAAAAATAGCACCAAAGAGTTCTAAAGGTGGACAGTTTAATGAACCAACAGTTTTTACAGCAGCTGAGAATTTTCATGTCCTGTTTTTCTAGTCAACCTCTGTGCATAGATCTGGAATAGACAGTGTTCTGATTCCACAATCTTAGCACTGAAAGTGTGATCTCTATAACTGTCCCATTTGTGGTGAGATCACACTCCCAGTGCTTGTATTGCGGAAGCAGAACAGTCAAAAAATCATAGTGTGTCTATTCAGAACACAATACATATGGTGAATGGAGGCCAAAGCATGAATAATAAGGGTGGGACTAACTACATAGAGCATCCCCTAGCTACTAAATGAGGAAGGCCAAATTATTAAAGGCAATATATTAAAGGCAAAAAACAGACAATGCATACAAAAACATGATAGGCAGCATTTAGCTGCTTCTTTTTTTTACAATCTAATATGGAAAGGCAACTTTTGGGTAATTTTATGCATATGGTTGGGAATATAGACATATTATTTAGGGTCATTGGATGGTTTACAAAACACCTTACGCAGCAACCTGATTAGTGATTTACAGATGAAATCTGTGAATGGACTTCATGAAACCCAGGAGCAGGATAAGAAGTGGAATGTAGTAGACTGTAGATGATTAAAGCATTTGTTAACCCCCCCCTCCCCCCCAAAAAATGGATCTTGCTCCTTTAAAGCATGTTATATGACACAGTGCTTGTCCTGGCTGATCCTGCCAGTTTCTTCCCACCCCTCTGTAAACTGACCACGGTGTATCATGGCTGCTGAGCCCTGACACCGTGGTCAGTTTATGTGCCTCTGTCATCAGCAGCCTGCTATCTGCTCTCCTCTCTGCTCCTGTGTCCTCCTCTCCCCTCCCCTCTCTGTCTGTGTGTGATCTGCCCCCCCCCCTCCCGCTGCTCTCATAACACTACCCTGTATACACCATCAGCACTGCCTCCTATTGCAGTGTTCCCTTCTGTGAATGATTTATAAATATAAATGCTGTAAATACCTAATTTAAGAGCTGAGATTGCGATCACATGACCAGCAAGCTCTCTCCTCCCCTCCAGACTGACATCAGCAGAGGAATCTCAGCCCCACCCGCTGCATCTCTCAGAGGAGGAAAAGAGAAAGCTGGCCAATCATGTGATCGCAATCTCAGCTGTGAAATTAGGTATTTGCAGCATTTATTTTTATAAATCATACACAGAGGGGGACAGTGCTATAGGAGGCAGTGCTGACGGTGTATACAGGTTAGAGTGGCTTAACAACCACTTTTAGAGACCTGCAGAGTGCCGAGGCTCAGGTTATCTATAAGGCATCTAACAACTGGATCCATTCTCCCTTTACGAAAATGACCAGACAACAACATTTTATTTGGAGTTGAATGGCAATAGCAGCCTTTTTTATTACAAAACAATGAAATACAGTACAATAATAAAGAGAAACAAGCTTAATGCATATAATACAGTCAATGCATAACACATAAACAAACCTCAGATTAATCCTACCAGGTCTAAGGTCTTTGAAGGCTGATATAATGACGACAAACCGGCTGTATCTGCTACCCAATAAAATGCCCCCAACTGCCACTGCACCACCTCGGGGACAATTAACTACTTTCTTACTACCAGATACCCTGATGTTACCAACTTATTGTTTGGAAGGAACATCCATACCTCAGATGGGCCCAACCCATAATTCTCCACAATTTTGAACCAGCACCTCCTTCAAAGACCCAATAGACTCCCTGCCAGCTGCTATGACAAGGAAATAAAAGAACCAATAAAACTGAATGGCAAGCTAAAACATAAGTACCGAGAACCCACTACATATACACCAGCACCTTGAAAAAAAGCAGGGAGCTCCCATAAACCAAAAACAAACAAGGGTGGGAGGGTGGGAGAAACCTGTCCGATGCTGGCACAAGCTCTCACTGAGCTCCGACAAGAACCCCCCTCCTCTCTACCGACTACAGGACACACCCTATGCCCCGAGCCCTCCAATCTGGTAAGCACAATACATCTTTCAAAAATCACCCCACTAATACCCTGCCTCATCTTCACGCCCCAGTCATGCTGGCCCTCTTCCTAGTTTCACTCATCTCCAGGCCATATACTTTAAAAAAAGACATATCTCAATAACAAAATAATATCTACTTATGTTTCCATTGCATAATATTAAGCATGAGTCTGGGGGGAGCTAAAGTCATTGGTGATGCCCACAAAACCTCAATATCAATATTGCCCAGTGAGCTTCACAAAAATGGAGACTGGAGCACATGAATACATTTTGGTTAAATTAAATGGAATTCATTTGAAAAGTTACAACATAGGTTGCATATTAAAAAATAAAACATATTTTTACAATTAATTGGAATGTTACTACTTTTTACTATCATTTATTTAACTGTAGAGCTTTGATAATCTACTGTGAGACATTTGAAGGCACCATTTAAAAAGGGACAAAATAAAGAAGGAGGCAGAATAAAGGAGAGGGGAGGCAGAACAATAAAAGTATTTAGCAAGTCTGACCCTGTCTATTGACTCCTGGTGCTTGCAGACTATTTATTCCCGACAACTGACTCCAATACCTGACAAGTGATTCTGACACCTGACAACTAACACCTTAATCCGATACATAACAAGTGACTATGGCCTCTGACCTTGACACTTAATAAATGACTCTGACAAGTGACTATGACACCTGACAAATGATTCTGACAGTGGTTTGATAAATTATTGATGGGATGAACCATGGTTTTTCAGATACCTGACTAAGGTTTGAAAGAAGACAAGAGTTTTTTTATGTGGAGCACAGAGTAAACTGTGGTATGTCATACAATGCACCATAGCATAAGATATCTCTACAATAGCACAACAATGTGCATGGTTCCATGTAATGTTTGTTTGACACAGTTGGCACAAGTCATGGTATAGCAATCTGTCGGCTCTAGTGTGATTTCACCCTCGGAAATTTTTTTGCTAAGGCATTTGGTGCCTCTTAGTGGAGTCAAGGTGTCTACTATGAAGACCACTTTTTATTTCTTCTCATAATCACCATTTGTGTCAGTAGGATGATTTACAAACACGTGGACAACCATGGCATGTGCTGTAGTATTAGGCCAAGGCTCAAATATCATTGTATGTAGTAGGCATGGTACAAGGTGCATATTTCAGCCTCAAATGCATATAAAATACAAATGTACCTCTTATTCCTTGCCAAATAGTTGCTTAATAGTACCATATCCCTTTGGCAACCACTGTCATAAACACAGTGGCTTTTTGGAGAAGGGGACATTCACGGACAAGCTTAATGTCAAACTAGTTACATGTCCCACCAACAGTCTTTCTTATGACTTAGTACAGTTCTCTTGCCAAAGAATAATTTCTCTGCACCCTCCTACATCCCCCTATTCTTTGTCCATTGTTTAATACTGGCTGCAGACTTTTAGTGCAGTGTGATGGCAGCGTAAAGAAGAAAAGCTTCTTTGATTTAAAACTTGCATGCTGTTAGACACAATATTTGATTATTCTGCTTTACGTATCCAGGGAGCAGTCCATGTTTATACATCAAAGCCCTGGGAAACATACCACTAATTGGTGATGTTAAAACAGCTGCCTCTGTTGAACTCAAGAACATTTTTAAAGGAAGAACAGATTAACACTTTCAAGGCTGCCATTATATATTTTGTTCCTTGAGAACAGAAAATATTATTAAATACACGTAATTATAAGGTGTATGTCATGGCAAATGGGGTGGCACATGTAGCTATCAGCACTGGGTCTATAACCTTGAGGGCACCCGGCTCTAGAAAACCTTTCTCCTTATTCCCTTTTACCACCAATGGATAGAAAGACAAAAAAAAATCTCATATGCCTAGTGGATAAAAGGGGCTTTCAATTGTTCAAATGCGGTAGGACATTATACAGTATATTGTGTAATCTGTGCATCATTTGTGTGTGGATGAAGTTATCAATGATATGTTTTTAGGCTCTAAGTGACATATTGCATCAGAGCCCAATAAAATGCAAAGCTAATAGATATTTGGTATGTTAACTATATGCAAAAGCAGAAGGCAATGCTATTGATGTGCAGTGGATGATGAGAACCTAGAGAGGAGCTCTAAGGCTACATTCACACTTTAGTGTTTTGAATCGCAGGCAGATTTGAGGATTTGAAAGCACCATTTTGTGACTGACAAATAGCGGGACTTGCATTTGAGATGCCATTCATTTGAATGACACTTCAAATCGCGGTGCGGGTCTGCTGCAATTATCGTGCAATAAATCGCTCTGCAATCCCGGCAACCCGCATCACGTGTTCAAGAGCTACTTTTGGGCGACACGCTTCCTGCGATGCGGGTTGCAGCAATTGCAACACAATTTATTGAGCAACAATTGCGGCAGACCTGCACCGGGATTTGAGGTGTCATTCAAATGAATGGCATCTCAAATGCGAGTCCCGCGATTTGTCATTCACACACCAGCGCTTTCAAATCGCGAATAGATTCACGGCAAATCTCCCCGCGATTCAAAACGCTGAAGTGTGAATGCAGCCCAAGTATATCTGATCTCTGGTTTTGGGGGAGGTAGTTGTAAAACTTTAAATAACTACAATTTACTTCAGTAAGCTCCAGTAACATTTTTCTCTGAAGAGCTTTCTACCGATTGGACATGCAAGTGCAACTGATATTTGAGCGCCGATCTGCAAAATGTATATTGAAATAGTCAGCCCCATACAGCATAGCTCCCAACTGTCTCTGATTTCGAGGGACTCTCCTTGATTTGGAACAAAGTCCCTCTGCCTCACTTTCCTCCTCATTCATCCCTCATTTGGTCTGGTCTAAACCTTTCATCTAATTTCTAAATTGCTGCATTTGTAAATTTCACAAGCCAGTATAAAGGAATAGTAGTGGTAAACAAAACAAAAAAAACAATTGTGCGTTTAGCTATTCTTTTTTGGTATAATGCTCCTTTAAGGAGGCGCAGGGGATGTTCTATGCCTACATACTTTCTCCTATAGGTGTCCCTTGTACCTCTGCCGGGTTATCCCCCCATATCAAAATTTTTGAAAAAATCTTATGCAGTTTGTTAGATCTTTGTTAGATCAGGTTAGATCAACCGTTGTATGCGTTAGATCTCATACAGAATAAGCAATATTAACAGTTATTTGCTGGGGGGGCTAACCCGTCATCATCCCCCCCTTATCAAAAAATTGACCAAACAGTTAGCTATTTTGGAAGCAATTTGTTAGATCCGGTAAGATCAAGTGGTTTTAACGTTAGATCTCACATAATTAGGGACTTATTAAGTGATTAATGAGGTGGGGCTGGCCCCCCCTTATCAAATTTTCTGGTCAAAAATCATTCAGGCCAATAGATATTCGTTAGATCCGGTAAGATCAAGTGGTTTTAACTAGGGTTGTCCCGATACCACTTTTTTAGGACCGAGTACAAGTACCGATACTTTTTTTCAAGTACTCGCCGATACCGATTACCGATACTTTTTTTTAATGTCACGTGACAGTTTTTTTTTTTTTTTTTTTTTTGAGGGGGGGGGGGGGGGGCGGGTGGGGTGGGGGTGGTGGTATAGTGAACGGTGTCTGTGTGTGTGTTTTTTCATTTACATTTATTATTTTTTACAATTTTTTTTTTTATTCTTTATTGCACTATGTGTGTGTTTTGTTTTTTTTTTAATCAGCCCTGTTGGGGGGATTTGGTGAGATATCAGGGGTCTTAACAGACCTCTGATATCTCCCCCTTGAGACAGAGAAATAGACTGAGGATAGAGATTCCCCAGTCCCTTTCTCTGCAGCGTCAGCTGCACTGAGAATGAATGGAGAGAACACAGCAGCTTCTCTCCATTCATAAACTGACACATTGTAATCACAGGAGATTACAATGTTTCAGTTATGTGAATGGAAAGAGTCAGCTGACTCTCTCCATACACACAGCGGAGAGACAGCAGAACGGAGGGGACAGACGAAGAGAGAGGGGGACAACGGAAAGCCGGAACGGATGGGGACAGCGGAGGAGGACAGAGGAACGCATGGGGAAAGCCGAGGGGGACAGAGGAACGGATGGGGACAGCGGAGGGGGACAGAGCAAAGAAGAAGGACAGCGGGAGGTGGACAGAGGAACGGAGGAGGACAGCGGAGGGGGACAGAGAAACGGAGGGGGACACAGCAATGGAGCAGGACAGCGGAGGGGGACAGAGGAACGGAGGAGGACTAAGGAGGAGGAGGTGACAGTCAGCGGTGATCGCGTGTGGGGGAATTACAAGCACCGATCACCGCTGTATGTCACTAAGCAGCTGAAAGCCGCGGGGGGAGAAGCTTGTAACTCCCCCACACGTCCATCACCGCTGACAGTCAAGGTATCGGCGGAAGCATCGGGAGCATTTGCCCGAGTACAAGTACTTGGGCAAATGCTTGGTATCGGTGCCGATACCGATACTAGTATCGGTATCGGGACAACCCTAGTTTTAACGTTAGATCTCACATCATTTCAGAGATATTCCACATCAAAATAGAGATATTAGGTGGTACATATGGATGGGCTGGCCCTCCCTTATCAAATTTTCTGGCCAAAAATCATTCAGGCTAATAGATATTTATTAGATCCGGTAAGATCAAGTGGTATTAACGTTAGATCTCACATAATTTCAGAGGTATTCCACATCAAAATTGAGATATTAGGTACTACATACGGACGGGTTAGCCCCCCCTTATCAAATTTTCTGGTCAAAAATCATTCAGGCTAATAGATATTCATCAGATCCGGTAAGATCAAGTGTTTTTAATGTTAGATCTCACATCATTTCAGAGATATTCCACATCAAAATAGAGATATTAGGTGGTGCATGTGGATGGGTTAGCCCCCCCCCCCCCCCCCCCATGCAATTTTCTGGCCAAAAATCATATAGGCTAATAGATATTCGTTAGATCCAAGTAAGATCAAGTGGTTTTAACGTTAGAGATATTAGGTGGTAGTACATAAGGATGAGATTAAATCTACCATGATTAGAGACTTATTAACTGATTAATGAAGGGGGCTGGCCCCCTCTTATCAAATTTTCTGGCCAAAAAATCACCCCAAGCTAATTAATATTCATTAGATCTGGTAAGATCAAGTGAATTTAATGTTTGATTATCCATAATTACAGGGATATTATGGATATTTGGTAGCAATGCACATATATCCACACTAGTGTCTATATTGGAGGCGGTGATGAGCATTTTCATGTGTACCAGTGAGGAGTGCCATTGAGCATACTGAGGTATGCTGAAATTATGTGGGACATTAATCAACAGGTGTGTCCAAGCCCAGTGAAGCCTGAAGCACAGTGCCAGAAGCCAGAGGGAAACTTCGGAGGGCTCTGGTGAAGGAGCCAACCGGGTGCCCATCTACGGTAGCTGGCTCAAAACCAATGACACGAAGAGACAGCAGCGAAAGTCCAAACCCTTGCAGAGGGCCCCCCGTTGTTTCCTCCAAGCAACCCATTGTCCTGTTTCTTTTGACAAATGCTGCCTGGTGTTCGAGAGTCAATGCACACCAGACTCCCAGAACTTAGCGCAGACTTAAGCCCAATCAGAACCTCGCAGAGGGGAGCGCGGATACAAACCTGTCAGGGAAGGCCAGCCAGTACTCAAGATGGCTGAAGGAGAAGTCGACCTGTGACCTCAGCCTGTCAGGGAAGACTAGCCAGTACTCAAGATGGCCGAAGGAGAGGTCAACCTGTGACCTCAGTCTGTCAGGGAAGACCAGCCAGTACTCAAGATGGCCGACGGAGAAGTCGACCTGTGACCTCAGCCTCTGTCAGAACACCTTCGGTTCACCTGTGTGAACATTACCAAGAGGCTATTTAAACTTGGTCTGTGCTTGCATCCAGTGCTGTCCGTTCTACAGCGTTCCCGTGTGTTCCTGCCTGCCTTACCGTGATACCTGCACCTGTTTACCAACCCGGCTTGCCTCTGACTCTGCTACCTGCTGCCTGCATCTGACCCAGCTTGTTCTGACTCCGCATCTGCCTGCTCCTTCTACTACCACGCTGCCAGCTCATTGCCGACCCTGCCTGCATCCAGACTACGCACCTGCCTCCGCTTCTGCTCCTGACGTTCCTGCCAGTGTTTGACCCGGCTTGCCCGACCTGCATCTTCCGCTCATTGGAGAACCCTGCTCCAGCACCGTGCCACCTGCCGCTGTTCTACATTACAGTGAAGACGAACTGTTTGGCACTTGTGCGACTGTGCACTTCTGCTCCTCCTGTCTACTCTATCAGGGGGCCAGAATCAGAGGGGCAAGAGAGGCCATTCCCTGCACATCAGGCTCTACTGTCAGGTACGTGACAAAACCACGGAACAGGTCAGGGCCACCACTTCCTCCATGCTCCCTGACAAGCTGGTGGGACCTTCTCCTGTTGTTCCCATCCAAGTAAAGGGAGTCTACACCAAGGCCCTTCTGGATACTGGAGCTTAAGTGACCCTTCTCTACAGAGACTTCTATGACAGGCACCTCAAGCACCTGCCTTTGCAGAAGTTGGAAGAGTTGCAGATATGGGGCATTGTGACTCAGAACTTCCCCTATGAAGGCTATCTACCGGTCAAGCTGACCTTTGATCCCTCCATGGCTGGGAAAGCTGAGACTTTTGAAACTCAGACAGTGGTCTGTCCTCGTCCACCAGGGGCCAGTAAGAGTTCTTTCATCATAGGGACCAATACTGATTCTGTCAGAGGGCTGTTGACACCTCTTGTTCTGGGGCTGGGCACTTCAACTACAAGTTTGCACCCCATGCTGAGACAAGCCTACCAGCACCTGGTACAAAAACAGAAGGGAAAGATCTGGCGCTTGGACAAGTGTGAGAAGGTGTTACAGCCTGGTAAATGGGGCCTATTTACGAGCATCTGTCAAGCTAAATTGGAAGCAAGCAGGCCCTTTCATTGTCCTTCAATCAGACGGACAGAGAGAAGACATGGGAGTGGAGATAATTCCTGAGGTGGTTTCAACCAAAGTGTTGCAAAGAAGTCACGGGAAGATCTTGGTCCGCAACATAGCAGCCTCGCCAGTGAAGATGTCGGCTCAGATGTTGCTGGGACAAGTGAATCTGGCCACCCCAGTCCCGCCGTCTGATTTGGTGGGGGAGCAAAGGATGGGATCTCTGTGGAGGAGCTCTATCCGAAAAATACTCCCCTTTTGCCAGAAAGGAAGGAAAGGGCCAAGACTCAGCTCCTGAGATGGCAGGCTGCATTCTCCAAGAGTGAATTTGATGTGGGGTGTACAAAAAGTGCCCAATACCAGATCCATCTCTTCGAATGCATAAGCCGTTCAGGGAAAGAGTTTGATTAATTCCTTTAGGGGACTTGGAGGATCTGCATGCACAACTGGCAGAGTTGAAGAGGGCAGGTATCATCCGAGAGTCCCAGAGTCTTCAAGGGATTCGCTAAGACGCTGACCCTGATCTAGCGAAGCCTGTCAGACCAGCTGGAGGGCCCAGAAAACCCAGAGAGTTCATTCAGGAACAATTGACTCTGAAGTGTGAAGAGATTTTAGGCAGCTGAAGTGAAGCCTAACAACCACTCCAGTCGTGGCCTATGAAGATCCAACCAAGCCATATGAGCTACACTTTGACGCCAGTCGAGATGGGTTAGGTGGAATGCTATATCAAGAGCATGACTCCCATCTACGGCCTGTTGCCTACGTGAGTCGGAACTTGGCCCCCGCCGAGAAGAACTATCCCATGCACAAACTTGAGTTCCTGGCCTTGAAGTGGGTGGATAAGCTGAGGGATTAACTGTATGGAGCGGAGTTTGTGATCAAGACCGACAACAATGCTCTCACCTACATCCTCACTTCCACCAAGTTGGACGCCACGGGTCACAGATGGTTGGCTGCTCTATCAGGGTTTATTTTCAGCCTGAAGTATCGACTGGGGTCAGGAAACAAGACGCTGATGCTTTGTCAAGAAGGCCCCATTGTTCCAGAGACCCTCCAGAAGAATAGGCCCAACTGACCCCTGAAGGGTATGAGCCTTATGTCAAGGAGCAGAACATCAACCTGAAGTAGGGTCCAGGACCGAAGAGGTTGGAGTGTCAGCCGTTGGTGTCCCAAGATGTTATTGCAATGTCGCCCAAGTCGGGGATGAAGGTCTGCCCAAGCTGTCAAAGACCTGCAGAGATACCAGTTGGAGGACCCTCCCTGTAGCTTGGCATTGAAGGTCATGGAGAGCCAATGCCCTGAATTGCTCCTCACTGACTCCCCGAAGGAAACCCATCTGCTGCACCGAGAGTGGGATCGGTTTCAGGTGCACAGAGGGTTGGTCTACCGAGGGGGCCCTCTGACGATTCTGAAGAGAAATGGCAGCTATTCCTACCTTAAAACCATACGGAGACAGTATTAACTGCCCTACTGTCAGGAACCATGAATCAGACTGAGACAGAAGTATAGTTAAATCACACTTGTTTAATAATAATAATAATAAGGTAAACAGAGTAAGCGTAGTCAAAACAAGTCAGAGTTCAGTAACCGGATCGGGTAGTCAGCCAAGCAAATGTCAGAGAGCCAGAGATAAATGTAGTAGTATAGCAAGAAGGATCAGGAGCCAGAAGGAACATCAGCCTAGCAAGTCTTCAACAGGAACGCAGGAGAAAGACTGTGATGTTGACAAAGGTGAAGGCAGAGATCAAGTGACCTGGACGACTTGCTGGGTAACTGTGGAGAGAAATGGGAGCTGGCAATTAGCTGACAGCTGAGCGGCCAGCTCAGAGAAGGAAGGGCTGAGCCCAGCCCTGACACCTACGTAACAACCATGGCCACCTAGGGCCCAAGAGGACTTTTCTCCTGGTGAGGGACCGGTTCTACTGGCCTTGCATGCAGGCTGATGTTGAGGGCTATGCCACTCCTGCATCAGATGTATTCAAAGGAAGACTTTGCCTCACGAGCTGCCCCAATGGACCATCTTCAGAGTCAAGGACCCATGGAGCTGTTTTGCATTGACATTCTGTGCTTGGAGCCTGATCTGAGCGGGCACGGAAATATCCTGGTAGTGACTGACCATTTCACTCGGTATGCCCAGGCGTTTTCCACGGGGGACCAACAAGCATCCATGGTGGCCAAGATCTTCGTGGAGAAATTCTTTGTGCACTATGGTCTGTCCCAATGCATCCACCCTGATCAAGGGAGAGATTTCAAGAGTAGTCTCATCAAGAGACTTTCAGACCTGTTGGGCATCAGGAAGTCTAAAACCACCTCGTATCATCCTCAAGGAGATCCTCAACCAGAGAGATTCAACTGAACCCTCCTGGATATACTTGGAACTCTAAGTTCAGAACAAAAGTAGCACTGGAGCAAGCATATAGTGGCTATTGTGCATGTTTATAACAGCACCGCCAATGATGCCACAGGTTACTCTCCCTATAGTTTGATGTTCGGACCGTAGGCCCGGCTGCCAGTAGACTTGGCCTTCGGCACATCCCTCAACCATACCTTAGCAACTTTCCACAGAGGGTATGTGGATCGCCTGCAGAGGAGTCTGAAAACCACCTTTGATAAGGCTCAAGCTGCCTCATATGCCCGAGGACAGAGAAACAAAATAAACTTTGACCTTAGGGTACGAGTGCAGGACCTACAGCCGGATGACAAGGTACTGCTGAGAAACCTGGGTGTCCCTGGAAAGCTCAAGTTGGCTAACCGCTGAAAGTCACAGCCCTATGTCATTTTCAAGCATCTGCCCAGACACCCAGTATATCAAATCCGGCCAGAGGGAAGCACGGGCCTGCTGAAGACTTAGCATCACAATCATCTGTTGCCTCTGTCAGAAGCAGTTCATGTGCCACCACAGCCAGATTTACAGTCCACACCCACGGCCTCTCAAAGATCCCGGCCAGTGACTAGATCTCACTCTGTACCCCTTGAAGATGAAAACAGTGAGGATGAAGAGAAAGATTGTCTGTGGCCATCTCAAATGCCAGGGCCTGCCACCCACCCCCTTTCTTCTCCTCCCAAAGTGACTGAGGTGACTCTCAGGCCAGAGGCTCCTGAGTTTGTACCTCAAAGTCTGCCTTTTGAAGAGTTGGAAGACCCTCAATCTTCCCTGCTGACAAGAGACCCCTAAGACTTTCCATCCTTCATTGAGGAAGCTGAAGCTGATATGCAGGAAGAAGAAGAGACCAGTGTGCCTGTAACCCCAGAACCTAAAGAACAGCGAGAGCGAAGGGTTATTCACCCGCCCAAAAGACTAACATATGATACTTTGGGTGAAAGCTCTGAGGAGGTCGTTCTCATTGCAAAAAGGACTCTTGAAGAAACTGACACTTCTACCGCAGATTTGGTGGTGGACAATCCCAACTCACTGTCAGGGCTGGGCTCAGCCCTTCCTTCTCTGAGCTGGCCACTCAGCTGTCGGATAATTGCCAGCTCCTATCTCTCCACAGTTACTCAGCTGTTGATGATGTCCTGCTAGTCAGTCCTGCCTACTTAAAGCGGGGGTCCACCTATCTATCGTTTTTTTTTTTTGGAGTTCATTCACAAACTTTTCTTCTCATGATTATCTACTCACATGTTCTGTGTAATAAGTCCGCCTGTGTCCGATTTTGTTGTAAAGAATAACTTATAAAATTCACTGAAGGCGGTTTCCATCTTCATTGTGGGCATTTGAAGCCCACAGGCATGTATTTCCTGGATGCGGTGAATGCTGTGCTCCCAGCATTCACCGAGATGTTGTGATGACGCTGTTGTACAATGCATGCTGGGAAGCCTGATACTAGCTCCCAGGGGACTGTGGGAGGTCTGGGAGAGGCTAGAAACACGCCTACTCCCATGGGAGGAAAACCAGGAAGTGCTAAGAAGATTAGAATAAAAAAGGTAATTACGGCGATTTAAATTTTTTTACACAGCATGTCAGCATCTAGGCAAGGAAGAGAATGCATAGAGATAATGTTCAAAATTTGGCTGGAATCCCGCTTTAAGCCGTCCAGTCCAGAGGATCTCTGCTTTCGCCTTGGTCAACATCACAAAAACAATCTCCTGCAATCCTGTTCAAGACTTGCTTTGCTGACATCCCTTCTGGCTCCAGATCCTGCTTGCTGTTCCAATACATTGATCCCTGACTTCTGGCTTGGCTGACTATCCGTTCCGGTTACTGAACTTTGGCTATGTTTTGACTACATTTGTTCTTTTTACTTTTATAAATAAACAAGTGTGATTTAACTGTACTTCTGTCTCGGCCTGATTTCTTGGTTTCTGACACTCAGCCCCTGGCACATCTAGCTGGGCTATTCCAGTTAACCTCCCCTCCTATGCTAATTGGTGGGATGTTCCTCTGCCAGGGTTTTATGCAGATGTAAATTGTATGGTTTCCTGTGCACACCAACCTGTTTTTTTTTCCATGTGTATATCAAAAGCATGTAACAGGTCATAGACTCTTTACCTCCTTTGGCGGACCAAAGGTTCTTTGGTGGGGGGAGTGTGTAGCGGGGGCTACTCTATCACCCATGGTCCGGCTCCTCCCGCCATTCCTGCCAGCGACCGCCGGACTGAATAGACACTGACACAGGCACTCACTGAGGGAGAGCACGCCTGTCAGTCCCTGTGGGGGATTTCTCCCCCTCCCTCTCCTCTTCCTATGTCCCTATTGGCAGGGAGAGGGAGCCAATCAAGCAGCAGCAGAGGACCATGGCCCACAATACAACCCCATTGATTTCTACAGGGGGTGGAACAACCAAGCCCAGCTTGCTTTGCAAGAAGGGGTGGCTAGCTAAAGACTTAGGCTTGTTGGTCTGAGGAGAGATCACCATGAGGCAGGGAGGTGAACGGAGGTGTGAGGAGAGACTACAGGCACCCGCTGAAGAACCAAGAAGGTTCCAGAGACCATCCAGAGACGGTTGAAGATTGATGTACCTTCTGTACCACCTAATATCTCTATTTTTTATGGAATATCTCTGAAATTATGTGAGATCTAAAGTTAAAACCACTTGATCTTACCGGATCTAACAAATATCTATTAGCCTGAATGATTTTTGGTCAGAAAATTGCATGTGGGGGGGCCAACCCGTCCTTATGTACCACCTAATATCTCTATTGGTATGTGGAATATCTCTGAAATTATGTGAGATCTAACATTAAAACCACTTGATCTTACTGGATCTAATGAATATCTATGAGCCTGAATGATTTTTGGCCAGAAAATTTGATAAGGGGGGGCTAACTTGTCCTTATTTACCACCTACTATCTCTATTTTGATGTGGAATAACTCTGAAATGATATGAGATCTAACATTAAAACCACTTGATCTTACCGGATCTAACAAATATCTATTAGCCTGAATGATTTTTGACCAGAGAATTTGATAAGGGGGGCCAGCCCGTCCATATGTACCACCTAATATCTCTATTTTGATGTGGAATATCTCTGAAATCATGTGAGCTCTAACGTTAAAACCACTTGATCTTACCGGATCTAATGAATATCTATTAGCCTGAATGATTTTTGGCCAGAAAATTTGATAAGGGGGGGCCAGCCCCCCTCATTAATCACTTAATAAGTCTCTAATTATGTGAGATCTAAAGTTAAAACCACTTGATCTTACCAGATCTAACAAATTGCTTCCAAAATAGCTAACTGTTTGGTCAATTTTTTGATAAGGGGGGGCTGATGATGGGTTAGCCCCCCCAGCAAATAACTGTTAATATTGCTTCTTCTGTATGAGATCTAACGCAAACAACAGTTGATCTAACCTGATCTAACAAAGATCTAACAAACTGCATAAGATTTTTTCAAAAAATTTGATATGGGGGGGGGCTAACACGGCAGAGGTGTCCCTTGTTCCCATCTCAAAAATTTGGGAGGTATGCATAGAGATCCATAGAGACCACTAACAGCCTATAGTTTACAGAGCTCCTGAAGTACAATCAGTACGCCAGGGATCTGTGGACTACCACAGCAAAGGTAAAAATAACTTACACTTGCCTTTCCTAGATCCCAATGCTGTGTTGAGTAATACCATACAGAAGAATAGGTAGACTCTTCTTCTGCAATTCCTATGCAGTTGCTTTCATGTTATGTATACAGTATATCAAGTGCTTGGCTTAGTATCTGTAATGGGGAGCTGAACTCCAGGCAAATGTGCAAAGTCAACCCAGTAGTTATTAACAGGCTATTTATTCACTGAAAAAATACATGTTAATAGAGCTAGCATAAATGTAGCACTACCACCTAGGGGGTTGCTTGTAGTAGCATGTTCTTCTGTGCAGCCTTGACCCTGTGAACTTTCCAGCCCTTCTGACACTCTAAGTTCAGGCATATTATGTATACCTTAAATAACACTCGGACACAATGCAAGTAATTTCAACTCTCTCAGATTTTACTAAGAGGAGATATTTAAATGGAGGATTAGTCAGCCAAGTCCTGGTTACAGCCAAGGCTAGGTTGAAATAATACTTAAAGCCGTCAGATAACAGTAATAACAAATGAACGATAACAATATACACAGTAACAAAATTAGTCCCTTGAGGAAGCTATTGGTGGATATAAGGAATATTTTTGCTTAAAGAGGAACCCTGGACCAGCCTACAGTACCTTTGATCCTAATGAGAGATAATGTACTATAGATACCAGTAACGTGTCCCCTTTAAGAGTAATAAACAGCAATGTTCTAAAAGCAAGGTCTTGCACTGTCTTCACCTGCAGTTGCAGCTCATAGAACAAGAATGTGGCAAAGTGATGGTGAACAAGGCTTATAGCAATCCTTTATGTAACCCAGGTAATTGTCTGTGCACAGTGTTCAGGCTGTAATATTAATGACTGGCAATGGGATCTGTTGGCAAGTGCCCTCTTACCATAGAAATATAGAAGAGCAAAGGTAAAACCTGGGTGTCTAAACTGTAATGTAAAAAGACTCATTAAAGATAAAAAATCGCCTTTAAACAATATAAAGGGGATGGGTCACCATCAGCATTCCAACACTACAAGGAAAGCAAAAAAAAGTGTAAGAATGCAAATTAGAGGCGGCCAAAAAAGACAACGAGAAACATATAGCGGAGGAGAGTAAAAAAAATACAAGGACATTTTTTAGATACATTAACAGTAAAAAGGCAAAATTAGAGCACATTGCCCACATAAAAGACGAAGATGGGAGGACGGTTATGGATGACACAGAGAAGGCAACTGTACTAAATGACTTCTTCTCCTCAGTCTTTACGCAGGAAAAGGAGGGGTATACAGACCCCAACAGTACTGTTAATGACACACCACAGGGCACACCCTCGTGACTAACAGAGGCCAGAGTGAAGGAAATACTAGATAAACTTAATACAAATAAATCACCAGGACCAGATGGCTTACACCAGAGAGTCCCCAGTCAGGTTCTAGCCAGACCATTGTTCCTAATCTTTGTGGATAGCATACTGACATGATTTGTACCAGCTGATTGGAGAAAAGCCCATGTGGTACCAATATTCAAAAAAGGACAGAGACTGGAAACTACAGGCCAGTCAGCCTAACATCAATCTTTTGTAAATTATTGGAGGGGATGATAAGGGACTATATCCAAAAATTTACTGAGGGAAAAAAATATAATTAGTAGTAATTAGCATGGGTTTACTAAAGGTTGTTCTTGCCAGACCAATCTGTTAACATTCTACGAGGAAGTGAGTTGCCACCTAGACAGGGGAAAGCCTGTGGATTTAGTGTACCTGGATTTTGCAAAGGCATTCGATGCAGTCCCCCATAAGTGCTTAATCTACAAGCTGAGGTCCGAAAGGAGTGGACCATAAGGTTTGTTCTTGGGTAAAAAATTGGTTACAGGGGTGTGTCCAAAGGGTGGTGATAAATAACATGTACTCAGACTGGTCTGGAGTGGTAAGTGGGGTGCCCCAAGGTTCTGTCTTGGGACCAATTCTATTCAATTTATTCATAAATGATATAGGGGATGGGATAAATAGCTTAATCTCAGTTTTTGCGGATGGCACAAAAATAAGCAGGGCAGTAACTTCACATCAGGATATTTTACAGAAAGACCTGAACAAAATATAGGAGTAGGCAAATACATGGCAAATGAGGTTTAATGTGTAAAGTAAAGTAATGCACTTGGGGCAAAAAACATAAATGCAAACTACTTACTAGTAAGGATGAGCCTGATGTTCGAGGCAAACGTAAGTTCGACTTGAACATCGGGTGTTTGCCCATTCATCAAATTTAGAACACTATGGGGCGTTCGCGGGAAATTCGAGTGCCCACGGAAAACACACCCCTGATGAACTGCGAGACCGTAAATCAGGGGTCTCAAAGTACCGGCCCGCGGGCCGGACAGGTTACAAATGGCTCGCAGGCAGGGCCGATCCTAGGGAGCTTTCCCTCTCAGTCTCCTCTCCCCTGCATGCTGCTGCAGCCCAGCGCGCACAACACAGGAGAGCAGAGCGGAGGATCCGCCCATCGCCCCGCCCACCTAATCCGTCATGTTAGATCAGCACTGGCCATCAATGAAAACATTCGCCCCCTTCATGTTAAATTCTGCCCCTCACCTACATGAATGTGCCTCGGCACAATCTGACTGAAAAATGTCTTTAGTCGGCTATTGTGTGCAGGCGCTGTCTCGCCGACACAACAGCTGATCGTAAAATCAGCTGTTGCGCTATTACGTACGGCGGATGCGCAGTTCATCCTGGACACTATTCGATAGCCTGCACTTCTCTATATTAAAAAGTGATAAATAGGTATAACAATATATCAATATAAATTGTGAGCTCAAGTGGGGAAATACCCATACCAAATACAGACAATAGCAAACATAGAGGTTATACATAGCATGTGATAAAGCCATTGCACAACAATACTGACGCATTTCGACCCATGAAGTTTGGGGTCTCTTCAGAGGATGAGTTTGCTAAATAAAAAGAAAAATTATGACATATGCAGCTCATTTTAAAGAGTTATAGCATAGGCGAGTTTGTTGAGTAACATAATTACCACTGAGTTTGGATGTACCCCTCGATCAGAGCCTCCCCACATAGTAGCCAGGCCATCCAGTGTGCCCACATGTAGCAGCACCCCGGAAAGAGGGGAACAGGAATCCACTTGATGTGGCTTGCAAGGAGTCACACATATAGTTGCCTCCCCACCATATAATGAGGGTTGATCCGGTTGTGATCCCCTCATACTCTTCCTTGGACGGCCAGACTCTCCTCTCTATTTGCAGGAGTGAGTATGAAACTATTATATATTTGATTATCTATGTTTTGTCAGATCACACAGAACAACATTTTTACCTATATTTAATTTTGATTTATGTGCATATCGGCTCTTGATGCCGCAGATTTAGATACCTGGTAACATCATGCACTTTTCCTTCGATCACATGATACAAACACACTCATCGATTTCTCTCCCACTCTTTTTTCCTTCCTTGCACACTCACTTGTGTTACTTTCATGCACACCCCCTTTTGATAGTTTTCGCATTACCATTCACTTTGCACAATTTTCACTTCCCTTCTCATTACTGCTACTGTCAGTATTTAAAGATAAGGTCATTCCTGGCATATTATACATTAGTTATACCAACACAGTTATCTTATCAACATCATCATTATAAATTCTACATGATGGATACACCTAGCCTGTAATAGATCATTACAACACTTTCTGACCGCGCTATTTATAGATAAATCCAATCATCAATTAACATGGGTTTGTCCATGAGCTAACGCTCTGATAATTGTCGTAGGTTCTGGCCCCACCTCCCTTGTGGCGTGTTGGTGGGGAGGCAACTATATGTGTGACTCCTTGCAAGCCACATCAAGTGGATTCCTGTTCCCCTCTTTCCGGGGTGCTGCTACATGTGGGCACACTGGATGGCCTGGCTGCTATGTGGGGAGGCTCTGATCGAGGGGTACATCCAAACTCAGTGCTAATTATGTACATTATGTTACTCAACAAACTCGCCTATGCTATAACTCTTTAAAATGAGCTAGATATGTCATAATTTTTCTTTAGCAAACTCATCCTCTGAAGAGACCCCAAACGTCATGGGTCGAAACGCGTCAGGATTGTTGTGCAATGGCTTTATCACATGCTATGTATAACCTCTATGTTTGCTATTGTCTGTATTTGGTATGGGTATTTCCCCACTTGAGCTCACAATTTATATTTATATGTTGTTATACCTATTTATCACTTTTTAGTAAAAATGCCAATGTTTTACATCAATGTTTGGCTCATATCTATAGTTAGCTGCCAAAAAACCCCTCTGGGGGACTCCTTTCCATTTTTTCTTGTCCATATTGGGGTGAGCAGCACTGTTATCTCTCCTTAATATATCTTCCCCCTTTGGTATGGATATTAAGGGGAACCCTGCGCCAAAATTAAAAAAAAATGGCGATTTGGGACAAGTCCTTTATTAAAAAAATATAAAAAAACTGAAAAACTCCGCCTTGATGGGAGGCACCCCCACGACTGTAGCCCATTTGTGATTACAGCTGTTATATAGTTGAGGGCGGGGCCACCCGGTGATGTAAACAGGTGACCCCATGCCCCTCTGACATTAGGTGACCTTAGAAGGGTTGGGGTCACCCACTTACATCACCGAGTGACGTCGCGGGACGCCTCCCACCGAAGGCGTAGTTTTTACTTTTATTTTGGTTTCTTTCTTGGGTCGTCGGCACTGTGATCGAAAATGGATTTACATTGCGGGACATTTTTTTTCTTTTTTTAATAAAGGACTGTCCCAAAGGGGGCTTCTAGATTCCGATAAGCCCCCCTGCCTGCAGACCCCCACAACCACTGGGCAAGGGTTCTGGGGAAGAGGCCCATGTCCCCATCAACATGCGGACAAGGTGTTTTAGGGGGACCCAAAAGCACCCTACCCATATTGAGGGCATGTGGCCTGGTACGGTTTAGGAGGGGGGCGCTCTCTCGCCCCCCCTTTTCCTGTGGCCTGCCAGGTTGCGTGCTCAGATAAGGGTCTGGTATGGATTTTGGGTGAGATTTTTTTTTTAAATTGAGAGCAGAGTTCCCCTTAACCACTTGCCGACTGCTGCACCTCTATATACGTCGGCTCAATGGCAGCGGTGGGCAAATGGGCGTACCTGTATGTCCCTTTTAAGTGCCTATATAAACAGGGCATTTCCCTGTTCTGTCTTGTGTCATGCTCCCTGTCATCAGTAGCGGTGATCGCTATCAAGTGACTTGAAGTCAATCCACCCATAGTTGGAATTACTCCCTAGGACACACTTAACCCCTTCATCGTCCCCTAGTGGTTAACCCCTTCACTGCCAGTGTCATTTACACAGTAATCAGTGCATTTTTATAACACTGATCGCTGTATAAATGAAAACAGTCCCAAAATAGTGTCAAAAGCGTCCGATGTGTCCGCCATAATGTCGCAGTCACGATAAAATAAATCGCAGATCGCCGCCAAGACTAAAAAATTAATTACAAATGAAAATGCCATAAAACTATCCCATATTTTGTAGACGCAATAACTTTTGCGCAAACCAATCAATATACGCTTATTGTGATTTTTTTTTACCAAAAATATGTAGAAGAATACATATCGGCCTAAAATGAGGAAAAAAAATGTTTTATTTATATATTTTTGGGGGATATTTATTATAGCAAAAGTAAAAAATAATGCGTTTTTTTCAAAATTGTCACTCTTTTTTTGATTATAGCGCAAAAAAAAAAAAAAACGCAAAGGTGATCAAATACCACCAAAAGAAAGCCCTATTTGTGGGGAAAAAAGGACATCAATTTTGTTTGGGTGCAACGTCGCACGACGCAATTGTTAATTAAAGCAACGCAGTGTCGAATCGCAAAAAGTGCTCTGGTCAGGAAGGGGGTAAAACCTTCCGGGGCTGAAGTAGATAATATCCATACCAGACCTGAAGGGCCTGGTATGGATTATGGGAGGGACCGGGCCTGGTATGGATTATGGGGGGACCCCCACTCAATTTTTTTTTTTATAATTCTGGTGCGGGGTTCCCCTTAATATTCACACCAGACCCAAAGGGCCTAGTAATGGACTAGAGGGGGGGGGGGGGGGCACGCTGTTTTTTTTCAATGATTTTTTTATGTATATTGCCGGGATCAGGTAATACATTACAGCCGCGAGCAGTTTTAAATGACATATTTTCCTTTAGAATGTAATTTTGCTGTGGTACTGTGAAAGATGTGCTACTTTACAGTCAGACTAAGGAGACCCCCAGGCACAATATTTAAAGGAATATTTTTCATTTTTATTGTTTCACTTTAAGCATTATTAAAATCAATGCTCCTAAAAAAACTGACGTTTTTAAAACTTTTTTTGCATTGATACATGTCCCCTGGGGCAGGACCCAGGTCCCCAAACACTTTTTATGGCAATAACTTGCATTTAAGCCTTTAAAGTTATAACTTTTGATTTTTCATGTTTGTGTCCCATAGACTTTAATGGTGTTCATACAAATTTTTTGCCTGTTCGCAAGTTCTGGTGCGAACTGAACCTGGGGGGTGTTCGGCTCATCCCTTCCAACTAGGGGCTGAACCGCTGGGGGAATTAAGGATGGAGAAAGATCTGGGAGTCTTTGTAGATGACAGATTGAGCAATAGCATGCAATGTCAAGCTGCAGCTAAGCTACCTAAACCAGTAGAATATTAGCATAAAAAAGGGGATATACTCTAGGGATAAAACTATAATCCTGCCACTTTATAAAACTCTGGTTAGGCCACATCTTGAGTATTCTGTCCAGTTCTGGTCACCAGTCCTCAGAAAGGGATGTGCTGGAACAGGGGAGAGTCCCAAGAAGGGCAACAAAACTATTAAGGGGACTGGAGGACCACGTTTATGACGAACAACTACAAACACTATATCTATTCTCACTGGAGAAACAACGCTTGAGAGGAGATATAATAGCGATTTACAAATACCTCAATGGCGATACCAGCATAGGAAAAAAATTTAGTCTCAAGGAGTGTAAGAGGACACAAGGACACACAATGAGATTGGAGGAGAAGCAGTTAACCTTAAACAGGGGTTTTTTCTCTGTCAGGGCAATAAGGATGTGGAACTCTCTTCCACAATTGGTGGTGGCTGCGGGGAGTATTGATATTTTTAAGAGACTCTTGAATGTGTATCTTACCCACTTCAGCCCCGGAAGATTTTACTCCCTTCCTGACCAGAGCATTTTTTTAAAATTCGGCACTGCGTCGCTTTAGCTGACAATTGCGCAGTCATGCAAGGTTGTACCCAAACAGGATTGAGGTCCTTTTTTTCCCACAAATAGAGCTTTCTTTTGGTGGTATTTGATCACCTCTGCGTTTTTTATTTTTTGTACTATAAACAAAAAAATAATGGCAATTTTGAAAAAAAAAGCAATATTTTTTACTTTTTGCTATAATAAATATCTCCAAAAATTATATAAAAAAAACAAATTTCTTTCTCAATTTAGGTCGATATGTATTCTTTTACAAATTTTTTGTAAAAAAAAAAATGCAATAAACGTATATTGATTGGTTTGCACAAAAGTTATAGCATCTACAAAATAGGGGATAGATTTATGGCATTTTTTATATTATTTTTTTTTTTTATTAGTAATGGTGGCGAGCTGCAATTTTTGTCGTGACTGAAACATCAAGGCGGACACATTGGACACTTTTGACACTATTTTGGGACCATTGTCATTTATACAGCGATTAGTGCTATAAAAATGCTCTGATTACTGTGTAAATAACACTGGCAGGGAAGGAGTTAAACACTAGGGAGCGATCAAGGGGTTAAGTGTGTCCTAGGGAGGTGTTCTAACTGTAGGGGGGATGGGCTACCACTGACATGACAGCGATCACTGCTCCTGATGACAGGGAGCAGGTGATCTCTGTCATGTCACAAGGCAGAACAGGGAAATGCCTTGTTTACAAAGGCATCTCCCCGTTCTGCCTCATCTCACCACAATCAAGGGCCGCCATCGAACATCGAGTTCCCAAGACCCGTGTGCACGCTCCCGCGGCGGGTGTACGCCCGATAGGTGGCAAATTCAAAGGGACGTACGGGTACGCCCATTTGCCTGCCTGTGCTATTCTGCCGACCTACATCTGTGTGCGGCGATCGGCAAGCGGTTAAAGAACACAACATACAGGGATATGGGAAATAATTATAGACACTGTGTAAGAGAAGTATTGTTGCGCTCCCAGTGCACTCGCGCACGCATGCGCCCATGAGAAACTTTGCGGATAACAGAGGCGCCAATGCGCGTGCTTTTACTGCGGAGTGGCAAGCCATTTCATTCAGACTTGTCGTATAAGACCTATCAAGCCCACTCCTACACTGCCTCACATGATGCATCTTCCTGGGAGGGATCTGCTACATCTCCCTCTTCCGCTCCAGCTCCAGTTACCGGGAAGGACTATTCTTGTAACCGCAATTATAGACTCTGGAGCCTGCAGTTGCTTTGTGGACTCAGCCTTTGTTATTCTGCATCAACTTTCTGTATGCACCAAGAGGCAGGGATTTACTGCGCAACTTGCAGACGGCTCTGGTCTCAAGTCAGGGCCAGTTACACAAGAGACTGTACCTATTCTCTGCCAGACTTCCTTGGAACATCAGGAACTTCTCAGTTTGGATGTCATAACTTCCCCCTTGTTCCCTATTATCCTGGGATTACCTTGGCTAAAGGCCCATAACCCTCGTATTGACTGGCTTACTGGAGATATCTCCTTCTCTTCCGATTATTGTCAGGGACATTGCTACCCAGAAAAGACTGTTAATTCTGCTTCTCTCCTTAGCATCCACTCTGACCCTGAAACTATGAAGTTAGTACCCATTGCATATCACGGATTCCTGGATGTGTTTAATAAAAAGAATGCAGATACTCTTCCTCCCCATCGGACTTACGATTGTCCCATTGAACTTTTATCAGGGGCAGAGATCCCCTTCAGCCGAATTTACCCTCTCTCGGAACCCGAACTGGAGGCTCCCGTCCTGAAGCATCGGCTCCCGTCCTGAAGCATCCTGGTCCGTCCTTGGCCTATGTTCTGGAGGTGGACGCCTCTGAAAACGCAGTAGGGGCCATATTATCGCAATGATAGGGTCCTAAATCATTACTCCATCCCGTGGCTTTCTTCTCCAAGGAATTGAATCCATCTGAGAGGAATTACGACGTAGGGGACCGGGAATTGTTAGCCATTAAAGCTGCCCTTGAGGAGTGGTGTTACCTGTTGGAAGGCGCTTTTCACCCTATACTCATCTTCACCGATCACAAGAACCTTGAGTACTTGAGAACAGCTAAAAGACTTAGACCCCTGCAGGCAAGATGGGCATTGTTCTTCACATTTCATATTACCTTCCACCCTGGTTCAAAGAATGGTATGCTCCATGATCCATGATCCAGTTCGACCCTCGGAACTAGACACTATCTTACTGGCCAAGAACTTTATCCTTCTCCAACCAGACCTGATGACCCAAATAAGAGCCGATTTGTTGGATCACCTCCCTTCTCAAGACTTATCTCTCCAGCTACAGGACGGGCTCTATTACCATAATGAACAGATCTTTGTCCCGGAGTAGTTTAGGGTCTCTGTCCTGAAGCGTTGCCACAATCATTCCTTGGCAGGCCATTTTGGGATCCACAAAAGCACTGATCTAATTTCCTGTTCTTTTTGGTGGTCAGACTTAATACGGGACTGTAATAAATATGTCAAATTCTGTGTAACTTGGCAATGTAGCAAGATTGATCGAACCAAAACTTGGGGTCTACTGGAATGCCTTCCTGTGCCTAAGAAACCATGGAGCATGATATCCATGGATTTCATTGTAGAGCTCCCTCAGTCTGAAAGCTATACCACCATTTTTGTCATGGTCGATCATCTGACCAAGATGGCACACTTTGTACCCTTACAAGGAACCCCTTCTGCCGCTGAGACTGCCTCCGCGTTCATCCGAGAGATTGTGAGACTACATGGTATCCTCAACAATATCACCTCTGATCAAGGGGTACAGTTCATTTCCAGATTTTGGAGGGCCCTTTGTGAAGCTTTGAACATCGAACTCCGTCTGTCCATTGCTTACCATCCTCAAACAAATGGACAGATGGAGAGAACCAACCAGACTTTAGAACAATACTTGCGTTGTTTCTCCTCTTTCTCACAGGATGATTGGTCACCTCTTCTTCCGCTATTGAATTTGCATACAATAACTCCATCCATTCTGCTACTAAACAGACACCCTTTTTCCCCAACTACGGATACCACCCTTCCTTTTTGCCTGAAATACCAGTGGAATCTTCTGTGCCTGCTGTTCAAGACAGATTGAGTTTTTTCAACTCCAATAACAAATTGCTTCAAGACACCATCTCTAAAGCCCATGCAAATTACAAAAAAATTTTTGACAGGAAGAGGAGGGGTAACTTGAGTCTGGAACCAGGAGACAAGGTCTGGTTGTCCACTGCAAATCTGAAACTTAAGTGTCCCTCCAAGAAACTTGGTCCGAAATACCTGGGCCCCTTTCCTGTAAACAGAAAGTTCAACTCTGTGGCCTTCGAACTAATCTTACCAAGGAATCTAAAGATTCACCCTGTTTTCCATATCTCTTTATTGAAAACAACAGTGCCCAATCCCTTTCCCAACCAGGATCCAGAAAATCCTCCACTGCTCGTTGAGGGCAGTGAGGAATTTGAAGTGGAAGCTGTCCTATATTGTAGAACCAGAAAAGGCCAAACAAAGTTCCTGATCAAGTGGAAGGGCTATGGCCCTGAGGACAATTCATGGGAACCAGCTTCTAATGTACATGCCCCACAAAATATACAAGCATTTTTTCAGCTCCATCCAGAGAAGAAGCCTCTGAAGGGCATCCGGAGGCTGCCTGTAAGGAGGGGGCAATGTAAGAGAACTATTGTTGCGCGCTTGTGCGCATGAGAAACTTTGCAGATCACAGACGCGCCAATGCATGCAAGGAGTGTGCGCATCCCTTTAGCGCCAGACGCCCTATTTAAGGGGCACACTGACTTGTAACAGATGCTGACTGATCTTCAGCTGTTCCTGTCCCGTACCCTGTTGAACCCTGCTATTACCTGCCTGATATCCGTTGCTGAACCTTGGCTTTCCTTGATCTTGCTTCTGGACTCTCCTACATTTCTAATTACTGGCTCCTGATCCAGGACAGTGTAAAGCTGTATAATACCAGTGCAATAGAAAAATGTGACATCAACAACTTATGCATTCTCTCTGGTAGAAATGGATTACCTATGAGAGGTAAAATAGTTTAATTGTGTAACATTGTGTTTAACATAAAGAAAGAAAAACTTAGGGCTGGGTTCACACTAGTGTGAATTGGATGCAGGTTTCACCGCATCCATTCGCATCCATTCGCATGACAGAAGATTGTGACCAGCTCTCAGTGGAGCCGGTTCACTATATATATATACATACATATCCAGAGCGACTGCAGAGCGAATTGCACAGAGGTCCTGTGCATCTTTGACTCCGTTTCAGGTCCAAATTCAGGCAAAAATTTGGGCCTGGTTTGTCCCTGAAACGGAGAACAGGGACACACCGGACCATTGCTGTCAGCCGCATCCGTCTGCAGTGTGAACACAGCCTGACATAAGTCACACAAAGGTGATTAGCAAAAAGTTAAATATGTGTTACATTAAGGGAAAGCGCCTATGGTCAAAGAGTTATGTTACCAAATATGAAGTACCATCATCCCACAAATCTACTAGCAAAAGGAGGCAGGAAGTGGGGAGAGCCGCAGTTCGCTGCTTCTGTCGGCAATTGTCCCAACTCCCCACACACAGGGAAAAAAACACAAGGGACTATTTCGGTACTGGGGTAGTTAGATATTAGTACAAAGGAATGGAGGAAAATAGTAGGATAAAAACTGTATTTTTAATAGAAAACCATTTTTAAAAGGAGATATATATATCTAAATATTACAATAATAATAGCATATACAGTTGTAATACAGGACAAAGTAATGTATACAACCACATAAATTGCATCCAGTGATAACAGAGATTGCAAAAGTGACTTGGATTCTCGACCGGTTTCGCGGTATTCACCGCTTCCTCAGGAGAGTAAAGTCTATAATGTAGCATAGGAGACAGGTAATGAATATACAACGGTTCACAAATGCATAGAGTTTTTTATGTGTGGTAATTACAGCGCAATCATTGAATAATACAATAAACAATAAAGTACAGGTTGGATATAAAAAGGACAGGCTCACCCGTTCAGGTATTCTCTGTGGGCATGTGGGGCCCCAAACAATTCCCCCTGCGACGAACACAGGGGTAACAGAACAGCCTCTGGTGGGTAAAATGTTTAAATAAATGATTTTAGTGTGGATCACTAAACCACAAAACAGGCAGAGCGTGGTAAAGTAAAGGGGTACCCATGAGGTAGCTCTAAGTTTAGAACCCAGTGTGCAAAAGAAAGGAATTGAAAAGGTGGTTAGAAAAGAAGGAGAAGGAGGGAGGGGGGGGGAGGGGGGGGGAAGGAAAAGAGTGGGGGGGGGAAAAAGAGAAAGGGGAAGGGGGGAGGAAGGGAAAGAGAGGGGAGGGGAGGAAAAGGAAGGAAGGGGGGGGGAAGAATAGGGGAGGGGGGGGGAGGGGAGAGGGGGAAGGGAACAGGGAAAAGAGGGGAATGAATGGGGGGGGGGGAAGAGGGGGGGAGGGGGGAGAGGGAGAGAGGGGAGGGAGGGAAAGACAAGGGATTGGGAGAGCAGGGGAGAGGAGGGGAGGGAGGGGAGGAAAAAGGGAGGAAAGGAGAGGGGGGGAAAAAGGAGGGGAGGGAGGAGGAAGGGGGAAGGGGGGTGGAGGGGGGGAGAGGAGAGGGGGAGGGAGAGAGGGGAAGGGGTAAAGGGGGAGGAAAGGACGGGGGGAGGGAAGGGGGGGGGGGAGAGGAGGGGGGGAAAAAGGGGGGGGAGAGGAGGGGGGGGGAGAGAGGGGGAGAGGGAGGGGAGGGGGAGAGGGGGAGAGGGGGGGTAGAGTGGTAGATAGGACCTATAGTATAGATCCAGGTGACAAGGGTCAGGCTGAAAAGAAAATGAAAGATTGCACACAGGTAATGCGGGCCATCACTTACCCCTACAGCATTGATCGACGAGGGAGGTGGAGTGAAGTAAGGGGAGAACATACAGTAATGTGGATCGTGGCATTCAATGGATACAAACGATCCAGGCGCTCATTGGTTAATGGTTAAGGCTCCACAGGGCTGAAATCAATGGTATAAGCAAGAGCAAACAACACTGCAGCAGCTGAAATAGAGTAGGGAAATTTTTTGTATGCCACAATAATAATAATGTATATGCTATTATTATTGTAATATTTAGATATATATATCTCCTTATAAAAATGGTTTTCTATTAAAAATACAGTTTTTATCCTACTATTTTCCTCCATTCCTTTGTACTAATATCTAACTACCCCAGTACCGAAATAGTCCCTTGTGTTTTTTTCCCTGTGTGTGGGGAGTTGGGACAATTGCCGACAGAAGCAGCGAACTGCGGCTCTCCCCACTTCCTGCCTCCTTTTGCTAGTATATGTGTTACATTCTCCTCCAACTGGGACATCAAGCCACACACCTTTATTTCTGATGTCCTAAGGAGCTAACACTCTACTTCTAATAGTCACCATGTCTACCTTTTGGCTTCATTACAGCATTGCTAGAAAGCCTCCTTGCCTTTGGGGAACACATACATTTAGAATGGTCAACAAAGCTGTTCATTAGGATTATGCGCAGGTTTCTGACATAGTTCAGTGTATACAGAAATGTTTGTGGCTTTTGGAGTATCTGGACATCTCAAAGTTCAACAGTTATGCAAAACGTGTATCCAAAAAAGAAAATCGCAGCCATAATTTAGTAGCTATTCATAAAACTTGTTGTCTGAAGTTAACTCTTATAATATATATATACTTTTTAGTCATATGTGTACATGATAGGTACCCATAAATACACCTGATGTAGGAAACACTGTCAACATTTTACTTATATATATTTGTTACCAAAGCCATGTCAATGAAGGGGCCTATCAAATACCACCAGTCCCTCCAGAGACCCTGTGTTTGCTTTGCCTTCTGTTTGGGGATCATGGATCACCCAAGGATCACCCTTTCTGCGGCTTGCACGCTGGTTGGCGTTGTGCTCAGAAACTGCACCTGTGCGGGCTACAGCTGACCAGGAAAGTAGTACAGCTGAGGATCTGGGTAACAGAAAAAGGAGTCCAGTGCCCCACCTATAACTGGCCATTGGAGCAAGCAGCATTGGAAGGCAACATATGATAGAAAAAAAGCCAAGGATAAATCCAAGGAAAATTCCAAGCTCACTTACCGACAAGCCCGTGGACAACCAAATTAACCTGTCTAACAGTATGCGTTAAAAACAGGGGGTTAGTCTGCACACATTTGCAAATACATGCATAACAACAGGCCCCACCAAGGCACCCTGGTACAGTTGCAATAAAAATTATGTGAACCCTTTCTGTGGGGGGAGAGATCTTACACCAGATGTATGTGACTCTGTAGTGAGGTCCACATAGTGAGAACCCGGGAGGAGATCTGTCTGGTCCAGGAACACCAGGAGGAGGAGTGGTTCCCCGAGGCATCCTGAGAGATTAAATCACAGGCATGTGTGACTCTGTAGTGGGGTCAACTTTTGGGGGGGATATTTGGAAGGGAAGAGAATTTGTACCAGAAGGGGGATTTGGAATTGTAGTAGTGGGATTGAGGGAGAGAGGATTTGTATTGGGGGGCCTTTTTGCTGGGGGCGGATCGGGGAGGGAGTCAAGTAGAATTTCTCTGTGGGGATGTTAGAGAAATTATACTTTAAATGTCAGTTATGAAAGACGCCATTTTGATTATCATGGCCTAGAAATAAGTTATAGTGATAATATGGAGTCAGCAATATAATATGCTTAGATGTGCAGTTTTGAATGTATCCTGTAATCATTGTTATATGTAAGATAAAGTCTGTAACAGACACTTCCACCTTTCCTGTTCTGTCTAGAATAAAGTTGAAAATACATGAGACTGGGAATGTTTTAAGACAGGAAAGGGGGGTGTCCAGGGCTTATAAAAAACATGTACCAAAGTATTTTCTTTAGAAATGATAAAGGCTGCATGAACGTGTAATTCATTTCTCTTGCATATGCAATAAATATTACCTTGATTCCCGAGGGCGATCTGAGATGTTGAAATTATTGACATTAACAAATTTGGTCCTTCGAAGAGCCGGGAGTCCAATTCCCCGAGACGCACTGGCCAACAGTGACCGATGACCGTACGGCAAAACTGTAAGTCCTCCATCTCAAATTAGATGTTAAAAAGAGGCCGGTCCGCTGAACTAGTGCCTCCCGGGCAGCGACTTACCGGATCAGCACAAGAGACCGCTCTCGGGACAAGGTAAGATTTTTATTTTTATTTTATTATTAACCTTTTGTGTTAGACTTGATTAGGAATTTGATGAATAAGGGATTTGAATATATACATACAATATAGAGATTGATTGAATGTTTATCTGTTTCTGTCCTATCTGCTTTACTCTTGTTGAGGGGAAATAAGTGGTCACGTATTCCCCGTATAGATCCGTCTGTGGCCATCCTGGATGGGCAGACCTAGTGACTAGCCCGCGTTTTGGGAAGACGCGCTCAGGGCGACCTGGCGGCAGTCGAGCACTGCGGGTGTTCTCTCTCTTGTGTGTTCTTGTTTGTTTCTTCTGGTCAATTGTCATTTGATATAGGGGTATGGTCCCATACTAATATTCGGGTGCAGATAAAGGAAATTTGTCGGTTTGACAGCCTTGTAAACTGCAGAAAATCCCTTGGGGACACATAAATACTCCTAGATCAAAACCTAAAGAACCCCCCCCCTCCGTTGATACAAGGGTGTGGCCTGATAGATTTCCAGGTAACAAACAGAGGACATTTGGCGGACCGCAGTGTTCATGCCAGCCTCATATGTTGTATTAATCCTGAGCAGGCACATAAATACCCTTGGATCAAGGACTGAAATATTAAATGTTTTGATAGGATGAAAGAACAGTCGGGAGAATTCAGTTTCCTCGTAATTCTGTAAATGCTCTCTACAAGTTAGTGAAGTATTAAGTAATGATAAGAGAACAGTCGGGAGAATACAGTCTCCCCGTAATTCTGTAATTCTCTAAGACACCAGTGTTTTAGCAATACACAAGATCAGTAATCTAGAAGTGATATATCATGACTAGAAAGTCTGTGAGTGATTGCAAGTGATAAGATACTGTGTGCTTGTGTTGTGTCATTGTGAGAAGACATTAACAAAAAAAGAGCTCCGTGTGCACGATAAACAAAGTAGGTATGATCCATGGAAAATCTGTTGGTGTGAATGAAGATGTTAAGTATATGTGTAGTCTAGACAAAGAGAATGTGACATTTCTTTAAATGTGGAAAACAAAGTATGATTTTGATGCGTTTTTTAATAAGGATTATTGTGTAATACTGTGTAGAAAGCTTAAAAATGATGCCGGCATGAAAATAAGAAAACAGAAGAAATTAGGCCTTCCCCAGGCAAAGAAATGGCTTGAGGAGGCTAACCATAGGTTAAATTCAGAAAACCATAAAAAGACTATGTTTTTGAACAAAAGATGAGGACAATAATATGACCGTCCTCTGACGTTTAGCTCAGCAAGTATTGACTGAACAAAACGTAACAAACCAAATGCAACCTGACTCTCCACTGTTTGTTGTTCCCCCGTGGTCACCTGGGTCACCCGCAGATGCAACCGATTCTCTTATGGCTGCAGCTAAACCCCCTCTCAAGATGACTCTTGCTGTCTAGAGGAGTCCACAAGGGACCCCCTTTACAGCAACTATTACAAATTTTTCGGGGACCTGGTGAACCAATTGATATCCCCCTCAGCTGGGGAACAAACAGAATGTGGAGAGGAAGAATTTCCACTAATTGAAGTTCCCAAACCTAGGGCAGGACAAAATGTAGGCGGTATAGTAGTCCCCAACACTATGATGGTCTATCGCCCCTGGACCCCTGAGGATGTTAAAAAAACTACTGAAGGGGTACCACATCCCAAGGTGAACATAGCTTAAATCAGGGATGGTATCATGGGAATGATTGCTAACTATCATCTTATTGGGAGGGAAATAGAGCAGGTCACCAGACAGATCCTGGGTCCCGACTGGCATCATGTAGTGGGAGATTGGAGAGGATTAAACAACCAGGGAGTTGTGTTGCCTCATGATGATGCAGCACTAGAAAACAGGAGGAATGCTCTTATAGCAAGGATAGAGAATAGATGGATACGTCGAGCCGACTGGTCCATTATAAATCAGTGTGTACAGGGAGAAGAGGAAACAGTGGACAATTTCATTGTTAGGATGAGGGAGATTTTCAATAATCACTCAGGAATAGAAGTCCCAGTAAATCAAGTAAACGATAGTACATATGAGCAACAGCTAAAGGATGCAATCTTGAAGGGGCTGTTTGCCCCTATATCAAGTTTGATATCAAACACATGATCAACCATAGGATCTGCAGACTACAAGGGCACTTCCAATCAAAAAAGAGAGTAAAGAAAGGGAAAGTGTTTATGTAGATGAAGGTAATGATGTGTATGTCATTGAGAAGGAGAACAGAAGGATAGGAAACACCTGAACAAGGCCCCGCATTTAGGACTATGAAAAAAAAAAAAAAAAAGAGAGAGGGGAGTGTTTCCTGTGAGGTAAAAGAGGTCACTTGGCAAAAGAATGTAGGTCAAACAGAGAGGAAGATGCATGAAGATGTTGGTATGTCTGCAGAGAGAGAGATACAGAAGAAAATGATGAGAAAGAATCTGAAATTTTGGATGTGTGCACTGTTGAAACTTGTTTGCATGCTAAAGTCAAGTCAGAAATAATCTTGGTTGTGAAGGGTAGATGGCTAACATTTCTCTGTGATACTGGGGCTTGTAGGACCCTAATACACCCGCTGGATATGAAAAAGGTAAAGAAAAAGGTGTAGTATATGTAAAATCTGCAAAATGGGTTGATGCACCAGGAGGTCACGTCTGAAGGCCTTACTGTGGAAGATCCACAGATAGGTAAAAAGGATCAGTGTAAAATTGTCATTATGACTAAATGTCCTGTTAATTTGTTGGGTAGAGACATGTTGCACGCTCTTGATATTTCTGTCGTACCAGTGGAGGGAGGTCTCAGAGCCCATCGGCTGTGTGAAAAACAAATCACAGCCGTGGATAATGAGCCCTGATACTGGTACAGCCTGGAATTTGCAAACTGAGGGATTAAATATACCCAAAATCCTGGCAGAAATAATTGACAAAGAGTCTGTGAGGAAAAGGTATAAGGTCCAGACAAACCTCTATTGCACCATGTATTACAGAAAGACCTCTGGGCCTGATAAGTTCTATGAGAAACAGTTAATGAGTCTCACTAACACTGAAGTTCTATTAAAATGTCTGTACTGTGATAAGAGGGGAAATAGGGTGGCTACTTGTCTCCTACCACAGCCTATTCTGCAAATATACAGGCAGGATACTGTTCTTGTGTTTCGGTCACCCAGAATTCCAAGGTATCATGGCATGAGCTAGGAGAACTTATCACGAACTGGGTCCAACTGACAGATGAGAAACTAAAATCCAGAGGGATTCAGAGGTATAGGAGGCATAAGGGAGAGAAAGATGGGTGGAGACTCGTGCAGGATTTACAGGCAGTCAATGGGGCCGTATTACCGAGGGCCCCGGTGGTCCCAGACATGCATGTCCTCCTGAACGAGCTCTACCCAGAGAACGAGGTATTTTATGTTATTGATAACAGTAATCCTTCTTTTCCATTCCCATACACAAAGACAGTCAGTTCTGGGTTGCATTTATGTACACGAAAAAAAAAAAAAAAGAGGTACACATACACTAGGTTATCCCAGGGATATTGTGAAAGTCCAACTACCTTCTCACAAAGAATGTCCAATAATTTGTCTCGGTTTGTACCTCCCAGTGTGTTAAATTCTCTTGTATGTGGATGACATTCTGGTAGTAATGTATGTAAAATTACCATGGTTCTGATGCATTTCCTCGCAGACCAAGGTCAAAAGGTCAGCAAAGACAAATTACAACTGTGGAAAGAAAAGGTGAAATACCTGAGTTACATTTTATCTCAAGAAGGTAGACTTTTGCATGAGATCCGAAAAGAGGCCATCCTTCAAGTCCCCAAATCACATACCAAAAATAAATGATGTCATTTCTTGGGAAGGCAAATGTCTGTAGAGCATGGATAGCAAATTATGCTATGGAGGTGGAGCCTCTTTCTGATCTCATCTATGGTTCACTAATGTCTGCAAAAGATTCCATTCAGTGGAATGTGCAAGCAGAGGGTGCATTTACGAAGGTAAAGCACCTCATTGTGGGTTATACTTAGCCTTCCCAATTACAGTAAAACCTTTTATCAGACTGTAGATTGTAAGGAAGGATCTCACGGATGTTCCCTTTCTAGATGCTGACATTACCTTTTGTGTTGATGGGTCTTGTAAAAAGGACGATAAAGGGGTACATCAAACGGCATACGCTATAGTAACGCATGACCAGGTAATTGAAGCCAGACCCCTTTCCAATTCCTACTCTACACAACAAGCTGAAATTATTGCCCTATCCAAGGCCTGTAGTCTAGGGGAAGGGAAGAAAATAAATATTTATACAGACAACCAATACGCTTTTTCTACTATACACATATTTGCCCAGCAATGGAAAAATAGGGGTATGATTACGTCCACAGGTAAACCAATCTCACATAGAGATCTTATCCTGGCCCTTCTAGAAAATGTACAGAAACCAACACAAGTGGCTATTTGTAAATGTACAGCACACAGAAAGGGAACAGATCCAATTACTCTAGGGAATGCACTAACAGACAAGACCGCAAGGGAAGCTGCTACAGGACCGCAAAAAAACCACACATATACTATACAGGTCCCCAAGAAAATGATGAGGTACGGAAAGCTATTGATAAAACATGGTTATCAGAAATGCAGAAAACATCACCGGCAGGTGAAAAACAAAAGTGGTTTTCTAAAGGGACAACGCTGGTCAATGGTATATACACAAGTACAGAAGGTAAACCCATCTTACCTACATCACTGTTTAGATATGCTGCGTTATTGAGCCATGGGCAAGCCCATATCTCAAAAGGAGGGATGGTGCAGGTGATCAATAAGGTGTTCACAACATATGGGTTTACAAATGACTCTAGAGATTTTTGCCTCACATGTCCGCTTTGTAACAGATACCATGCTCAAGGTGCCCTAAGACCCTTAAGAGGTCATTTCCCACAACCCTCTTATCTCTTTCACATGATATGCATGGATTTTATGATTATTGTTGTTTATAAAGTGGGCGGAAGCTTTTCCTATGACACACCCAAATGGGCAGTCAGTAGCCAAAGTACTTATTAAAGAGGTGATTCCATTTCATGGGATCCCCTCTGTGATTTACAGTGACAACGGCTCCCATTTTGTAAACCGAACAATACAACGAATTGGTAAATGCTACAATATTGACCTAAAAAAAAACAAAAAAAACACTGTGTCTACCACCCACAATCTGTGGGCACAGTGGAGAGACACAATGGTACCCAAAGAGTAAACTAAGAAAATTGTTAAAGGAAACAGGGAAAAATAAATGGGTTTAGTGTTTGCCAATGGCATTGTTGAGTATAAGAATTACCCCTACTGCTAAAGGTCTAACACCGTATGAAATGTTGTATGGTAAACCTTATTATATTCCACAACTAGCCACCGTTCCTCTCCCTAAAGAGGAATTAGACTTGACTTGTATAATAAGAATGTTTTCATAAAATATTACTGGGTCAGAATGTGTAAATGAGAAAAGAGCTACTCTAAGACTAAAATGCAAAGTATTCCCCCCTCAGTACAAGCATTACCAGGAAATTTTACTTGTTTCTCTAACAATGACAGTAATGGTACAAATGTTGGCACCCTATCCCCTGAATACTGTGCAATTACAACCCTTACTACAGACATCAAGTATGAACTAAAATGGTTTCAGGAACAAAAACGGCAATTGGCTGATGTTTGGTGTTTGTGTGGAGATAAGAGACTAAGGCCCAGACTGCCACCTAGATGGGAGGGTAGTTGTGCCCTTACCCGATTGCTGCTTCCCTTTCATATAGTTCCTATGAGTGATAAATCAATGAAACTACCAGGTAAATACTTTTTTAAAGGAATTAAGCGAGAAACACCACAAGGATCATTTGACAACCGAGTGTATATAGACGAAATAGGTGTTCCACGAGGAGTTCCAGATGAAATTAAAGCGCAGAATCAAATAACAGCAGGACTCACCTCACTCTTCATATGGGTCCAGCCCAACAAGAACGTCGACTGGATAAACTACATATACTACAACCAGCAGAGGTTTGTGAATTACACCAGAGATGCTATCAAAGGTATAGCAGCATAATTGGACGCCACCTCTTTGACAGCGTGGCAGAACCGTATAGCGTTGGATATGTTGCTGGCAGAAAGGGGCGGGGTATGCAAAATGTTCGGCACCTTCTGCTGCACTTTTATTCCAAACAATACGGCACCTGATGGAAGTATCACCAAAGCCTTACAAGGCCTACAAATGCTATCCGAAGAATTAGCTGAGAACTCTGGTGTAGAGAACCCCCTGACAGGACTTTTCGAAAAATGGTTTGGTAAATGGGGTGATCTTGCAAAAAGTTTGCTTATCTCTATTGTCATGGCAGCCGCAGTTCTTACATTGTGTGGATGTTGCTGCATTCCCTGTATTAGGGGAATTCTTCAAAGACTGATTGACACATCTTTAACAAAAACTATGCTCCTCCAGAGCGACACGGAACTATACTCAGAACCTGATGATGAATTTACAACTCTCGCTAAGGACTTATCTGTCTAAATGATAATACCTGGTAAAATAAAATAACCTGGATATTTGAATTATTGACATTATTAGTATAAAAGGAGGGAGATGTTAGAGAAATTATACTTTAAATGTCAGTTATGAAAGACGCCATTTTGATTATCATGGCCTAGAAATAAGTTATAGTGATAATATGGAGTCAGCAATATAATATGCTTAGATGTGCAGTTTTGAATGTATCCTGTAATCATTGTTATATGTAAGATAAAGTCTGTAACAGACACTTCCACCTTTCCTGTTCTGTCTAGAATAAAGTTGAAAATACATGAGACTGGGAATGTTTTAAGACAGGAAAGGGGGGTGTCCAGGGCTTATAAAAAACATGTACCAAAGTATTTTCTTTAGAAATGATAAAGGCTGCATGAACGTGTAATTCATTTCTCTTGCATATGCAATAAATATTACCTTGATTCCCGAGGGCGATCTGAGATGTTGAAATTATTGACATTAACAGGGGAGTGCGGATTTATCCTTGTGGGGATTAGGGTGGGCGACAAAGATTCGTGTTTGGGGGGGGGGGGGGGGGAGTGTGTAGTATAGTGTTGCATTTTTTTGGATGGGAAGGGGTGGGGACCTTTGTTGAAAGGGTAAAGTGGGAAAGAGTATTGGGGAGCATTTAGTACTCTCCTGTCCCCTACACTGTGTTTTACACTACCCTGACTCCTGCACTTATTTTTCTGTGTACTCCTGACCTCTACTGTGTATTACATACTCCTTACCCCGCTTACTGTGTTACATACTCTCAAACATTACACCGACTGCAGCACTCATGCGTTATATACTGGTAAAGATCCTATGACATAGCTGATCACAGTGTAAATAGGAAATGCTGGTTATTGGCATTCCTCTACTAGTGATGCCAATCAGTGCCCATCAGTGCCTCATTAGTGCTATCAGTGCCCATAAAGGCTGACCATCAGTGCCACCTATCAGTGCCCATGAGTGTCGCTTATCAGTGCTGCATATCAGTGCCACCTATCGGTGCCCATCAGTGCTGCATATCAGTCCTACCTATCAGTGCCCATCTTTGCTACATATTAGTGCCTCCTCATCAGTGCCCAGCAGTGCCGTCAGTGCAGCCTATCAGTGCCCGTCAGTGCAGCCTCATTAGCGCACATCAGTGAAGGAGAAAAATTACTTATTTACAAAATTTTGAAACAGAAATGTAGAAAAACATTTTTCTCTAAATTTTCAGTCTTTTTTCGTCTGTTTAGCAAATAATAAAAATATCAGTGGTGATTAAATACCACCAGGGCTTTTTTTCAGGGGGAACTTGGTGGAACTCAGTTCCACCACCTCTGGCTCAGACCCTTGGGGGGGCCTGCTCACCACAATCACTTGTAAACACAGAAGTCCAGTTTCTGTGTTTACAAGTGACAGCTCTGCACTCTGTGTGTAACCCCCCTGAACTCTGCACTCTATATGTAATGCAATCCTGGTATTTAATGCCCCTTTAAGACCCTCCTACTGTTTGTGAAATTTAACTGACCACACCCACTATTTGATGTGATTTGGAGGGTGCGTGTGGGGGGAGGGGTTTTGGGGGGGTCGTGGTTGAGTTCCAGCACCTATTGTTTGAGAAAAAAACCCTGAATACCACTATAAGAAAGCTCAGTCTCAAAAAATAATACAAATCTTCTTTGTGTACAGCATTGCATGACCTCGCAGTTGTCATTCAAAGTGTGAAAGGGCTGAAAGCTGAAAATTGGCCTGGGCAGGAAGGGGTGAAAGTCCCCAGTATTGAAGTAAGGTAGGGTCAGATAAACTGTTAAAACACAACTTCTCCTGAAAAGCACTTAGGGTGTGGGCTATATCCACAGTGTCAAAGCAATAGAGCAGGGGTCCTCAAACTTTTTAAACAGGGGGCCAGTTCACTGTCCCTCAAACTGTTAGAGAGCTATAGTTAAAAAAAAAAAAAAAAAAAAAAAACTATGAACAAATTCCTATGCACACTGCGCATATCTTATTTTGAAGTGAAAAAACAAAACGGGAACAAATACAGTATTTAAAATGAAGAACAAGTAAAATGAAAATCAACAAACTTACCAGTATTTCAATGGGAACTATGGGCCTGCTTTTGGCTAATGAGATGGTCAATGTCCGGTTCCATATTCGCCACTGCTAGTCGTAACAAGTGATGCAAGTGTGCATCAGTTAATCTAGATCTGGTTGGAGATTTCAGATGTTTCATTCTGGAAAAAGTCTGTTCACAGACGTAAGTGCTGCCAAAGATGGTTGCCATTTTGAGTGCATGGTTCCTGAGATTAGGATATGTCTCAGAGGCGAGAGATGCATAGAAATTAGGAAGGCTGCTTGACTTGAATGCGTCTTTCAGAGAGTCACAATTCTGCAGTTAAGCCAGTTCCTTTTGCCCATCAGTGCAGTCTGATTAGTGCCCATCAGTGCTCACCAACGCATGCCCAATCAGTGCCCGCCAGCGCAGCCCGCCTCACCATCAGTGCAAGCCCCCCCCCTCAGCATCATTGCAAGCCACCCTCACCATCATTGCAAGCCCCCTCACAGCCTTACTGTGCCAATGTCTCACCAGTCAGTGTGTGTGCACATCGGGCATCTCCTGCTGCTGTGTCATGGCTCACTGTGAAAAGTTTGGGTGCGCTGTGATAAAAGTCCCGCCCTACTCCTACCTAGACCAGCTCGTGTGATAGACAGAACACTGCCTCTATCACACGAGCTGGTCTAGGAGGAGGGCGGGATTGCAGAGAAAACTTAGCTGGAATTCGCACTGCACATGTGTGAATCCAGCCTAAGTAAGGATGATGATGTATCATTGAGATATATGATATAAAATGTATTGAACAGCATGGTTTTTAAAAAGGATCAACAGTCATAATGACTGGGCATGTAGCTAATAACAATCAATAACAAGTGGTTAACCAGTCTTGAACACCTGTTTTTTTTTAGGATAACAGGTACCAGCAGAACCCTGCAAGTTAAAGTCATGGAACTACATGTACCTGCAAGGTTGATATGGAGAACAAAAATAAGTCTCATCAATTTGTTTCATCATAGAATGCAATGGGCAGGACTAGGTGTGACAAGGTGCTATTTTTCATTCCACTCTAGTGCAAGCAGGCACAGCCTATATGAGAGTGGCAATTGTGGAACAGTGCAGCATCATTGCCACACCATAATAGGTTATTCTAGGTTGAATTCACTGGCAGGCTCAACAAGTATTTATGGACCATTGCAGGGAGACTAATAGAAAAATGTAAGTGCACATGCACTTATAAATAAATGCTGCAGCACCAATTTTCTTTTAATAGGAAGCAATCGTTTTGCTTTAAGAGCCTGTATCGACCATCTTTTGTTTGCATCAGAGCCGCGGAGTTCCAGCCTTATTTTTTATTTTTTTAAACGACACCTGTGATTGTTCCTACTAATATCTGTCTAACAAGGTATTTATATGCAATGCCACTTTTGTAGTTATGTATTTTGTTGAAAATTAATCTTTATTCTTGATTGCTAGTGTAGCACAAACCCCCGAAGGAGCTGCTGATTTATTTGGGCCTGTACTCTGCTTTGTTTCCCCTTGAATATCTCAGTCCCCCTGACACAGCTGTGGTGTAATAGTGTGCAGTCAGAACAAAATCACAAAGGCAAGTTCACAATACTCAATATAATATACCTGTCTGTAATTATTTATCGACATATAACACACACTTTTTTCCCCTTAAAATCAGGGGAAAATCGTGGGTGCGTGCTATAGGCCGATCCCCCGCCAATTTTGGTTGATCGGAGCCTTTGCGGCGATCGGAGCAATCGCCGCCGACATACACAGCTGTTGGAAATTCAAATATGGCGCCAAGACTGCAGGGACTCGTTGGAGCCGAGATACACATACCCGAGTGTCCTCGGCGCCACTCACAGTCCTGCCCTATGATGGACATAACACAGTTCCAATTGCGGGACTGGGTGTGACTGTGAGTGGCGCCGAGAAAAGCCGAGGACACTCGGGTATGTGTATCTCGGCTTCGACGAGTCCCTGCAGTCTCGGCGCCATATTTGAATTTACACACAGCTGTGTATGTCGGCGGCGATCACGGCAATCACACAAGGCTGCACTGGGGCAAGGCTGCACTGAAAAGGCTGCACTGACAAGGCTGCACTGGGGCAAAGCTACACTGACAAGGCTGCAATGGACACTGGGGCAAGGCTGCACTGACACTGACAAGGCTGCAGATGGACACGGTAACGCTGCATTGATGGGCATTTTTATGTAAGTTTTTCTTCCTTAAACTTTACTCCTAAAAGTTTTTTTCCTTAAAATTCCCTCCTAAACTTGGGGTAAACTTTACTCCTAAAAGTTTTTTACCTTAAAATTCCCTCCTAAACTTGCAGTGCGTGTTAAACGCCGGCGCGTTTTATACGGTACCTTACCCTCCTCTTGGCTGGTGATGAAGAGGAAAACAACACTCACACAGTTATACTTAAATAATAACCGTATTTACTGTAGTTGTATTAGAAGGGTTTAAATTACAATGGTTGTCCTGTCAGACCAACATAGTCTGACAGTCAACTGAACTTTATAGTACAAAGATACAATACAGGTATAAAATGTCTGGAATAATATATGGGAGGTATAACAAAGTAAATAGGATAACCGTCAGAGTGAATGTATCTCACTATAAGCGCTGTCCTATTTGCTGCACGCTTAAAGCTATACTAAATCAATTGTTGACTTGATTAAGTATAATAGAACACTAGGGAGCTCCCTCCTTTAATATCACACCACCCCAATATAGTAAAATAACCCAAGGCCTTGTATGTTACTTAACAGTCCTTCTTTATCTTCTTTTCTTCTGCTAACAAACAAAATAGATTTGTAATCCAAAGGGTTAATGACTCCTGATCAAAGTAGACTGACAATGTGAAAGTGAGGTTCTGGTGCAGCCGCACTATAACTAGCTTTCATGCCAGGGACTCAGTTCTAAATCCTCTTGACTTTGCTTGTGGGACTATGGGTCCCAGCAACTCTGTCTCGTGTAGACGGATGTAATAAAGTGCATCAAGAAACTTGTGGGCAACAGCCCTCTCACCCAACCAGGACAGTGTTGTCAGAAAACGTTGTTCTGAGGTACAGGGTTCTGCCTCAAGCCAGCCGGCACTGCTGCGCTGCTCCGCTCCTCTCCACAAGACACTCCGGAACTCCCAGATGACTCCGACAGTCTCCTCTGGCTCCCTCCCAGTCTTGCCCTGCCGTCAGTCCAGCTCTCTGGTGTGTCGCAGCACTGCTGCTCGGATCGCTGTTCCGTGGAGGTAGGCCGCGCTGTACTGGAGACCTCACACAGATCTTCCCAGGCTGGCCATGTGTGTCCAAGAGACCTAAGATGGCCGCTCCCAGCCCTTTTATAATCTTCCCACAATGCAGTTCTGTTCGCTGAGGTTTGTGGGAGTCACTGAGCATTGTGGGTAGGTCAGCTTAATGTCCAGATGTAAACAAACAAAATACTTCCATGTCAACTTCTATACAGTAATAGAAAAAATAAAGATGCAGTCCTTGTATCTTTTGGCCGCTAGATGGTGCCAGAGGATAAGATATAACATAAGCTTAAGTTATACATATATTATGACCGCTACACTAGCATGCTTCCATCTTAATTGTGGGCATATGAAGCCCACCAGTGTATTCTTTCGAGATAAGATGCTGCTGGCTACCCATTTCGGACATTTCCTGTTTGGAAATAACGCAATGCTAACAGGTGGCGATGCCCACTGACTCCTAGAAATGATGACACACATCTCCCAGGAGCCAAGGTGCTGCAGGAAATGATGTCCCGGAAATGACGAGACGGTGCTAAACAGGAAGAAAACAGATTACCCCATGGAAGATAAATCAATCCAAAACCCCCCCCCAAAAAAGTCCAATGTGGTTTTAACTTTCTGCTTTGAAGCGGATGGTGCCAACATGGAACTGTAGGTGGAACTCCGCTTTAAGTCTAGGAGAATTCAAAAGCTGCAAGGAGCAGGTCAACTGCAGGTCAAACACATCTATTAATAAATTCCCAATGATTTCTGAAGCATCTTAAACTAACGTTAAAGACAAGCTGGTTTTGCCCATCAACCCAGGCCCCTGGGAGACCAACAGCAGTCAAAGACACATTTGTGGGGAACTACTTTTCTTTACTATACTGTATGTAGCTGCTCAAATTTTGATCAACTCAATTGCAGTGCAGATGAACCTTAAAGAGGAGTTCCAGGCTCCTTAAAAGCTCCATGCTGACTTTTAATATTAGGACACTTACCTGTCCAGGGATCCCGTGGTGTCTTCACCCTAGCTGGTTCCCTACTGTGTATGCGCAATTTGTGCTGCACTTTGTGAATGGTCTGGAGGCAGGGGAAGGAGAAGGGGGGCCGAACTTCCAGGTAATCTCGCCCGGAAGTGGGAGCGTGTACCTGTCAAAACAAGGTGCCGCAAGGTGCCAAATGTGGCATGGGAGGAGGCAGATAAGCGGAGCTTCCCCTTTTCGGCGGAGCTCCGCTTTAAGGGCCAGTGCTTTGCCTTAATGCCTAGTACACATGGGCCAAATGTCAGGAGACATCTGCCAGTTTAAAAACAGACCGGCTGACATACACACGGGCCGAATGTCAACTGGTCTGACAGAAGCCAAACGTTTGGCTGGCTTCTGTCAGATGAGCATGCTGGAAAACCAGCAGCCTACTGGCTCCTGATCAGCGCTCTTAGCCAATGGCAGAGAGCACTAATTGGAGTGTTCTGGGGGGAGATCGCTGTACTAACTTCGGACCGGAGCTGTGTTTGGGTTGAACGAAAAAAATGGAAAATTGTTATCAAATACTTACCGTAATTTCCCTTTCCTGGCCCATCCTCACGTCAGCACATAACTCCTCCTCTGGAGCCCCACAGGACCATCCATTCCTAGCTAAATAAAAGACAACCCTTCCCCCAACATAAGTGTTTGATAACCTAGCCTGCGACAGGCCACTAGGGAGGGAGTCCTTTGCTGACGTGTGGATGGGCCAGGAAAGGAAAATTACGGTAAGTATTTGATAACAATTTTCCATTTTCCTGGCCCACCTCACGTCAGCACACAACGGGATATACTATAGCTGAACAAATGGATGGGAAAGAACAAATGAAAAGAGACACAGCAATCAAAGAAAAGCTGCTAAAGCCAAAAAGAATTACTCTCTCTTGTCCCAAACTTGCTGACTGCACATTTAGATTGTAAGGTTGAATGAAGGCCGCACAAGACCTTCAAGCTAGCCATCTTACATATATCTTCCAAGCAATCCTGGCATAACTGCCCCAAAGGCTGCCACCCCTCTAGTCAAATAAGCTTGCAATTATTCCAGAGCAGAAAGACCTACTTCCTGCACGCCAATCTAATCACCCTGGTAACCCAACAGTGAACGACTCTTGAGGACCTGATGGCTAAATGAAAAGATTGTCTATTTTCCTCTTTTGACCAAGTACACTTGGTAACTTGATCATGTGCAAGGAACTGAAGTCTCCCTGCTGTGCACTCAGTGACTCCTGTGTGAACACTCGAAGGGACTACTTCCCAGTTTTGCTGGAAACTGGATACCACTTTAAAATTTTATTTTTGAAGATAGACATAGTATCACCATTTCTGGTAAAAAAAAAAAGAAAAAACACCAAAGGGCCCTTGCAAGACCAATCCTCAACCCCCTTCTGTCTGAAGTAGTTGCTGTCAGAAGAACTAGTTTTAATGTGAGGTACTTCAATGGAAATTAAATCATTGGAGCACAAGGTTCTCTCAGATCCAAGCCCAAGTCCCAAGAGGGAACAAGGATTTCCTTCAAGGTCATCTATAGATTGTCGCCTGCAGGAAGCACCTGGTTACTGGCTTCTTTACCTTATCTTTTACAGGCTGCAGATGGGTGGAAATCTGTACCTTAAATGGAGTTGTATGCCAGACCAACCTCTAACGCTGACTGTAAAATGTCCAGGATATTGGCTAGAGCAGGGAACACAGGAGAGAATGATTTTGCTGAGCAAACTAAACAAACTTATTTCATATCCTCTCATATGTAGCTTTCATGGATGATCTTTTGGTCACCAAGGTCTGAACAACCTCGGATGAGAATCCCTGCACCTCTAGTCTAGACAATTACATAGCCAGCCTATTAAAAGTAGTCTCATTGGATTGGGGTGCTGTCAATGACCTTGCCATAAAAGATTTAATTGGACCAGAAACAAGTTTGGGGGTGCTGACGACATCTGGGAGAGAGCAGTGAAAGCCAAGGCCTTCTCAGTAGGTGGAAAGGACCTGTATGGCATGGACTTGTTCTGTCCAAATTTTCATAAGCACCTTTATATTTAAGGACACCGGAGAGAGACAGGGATCAAACAGAACATTCCATGGCACTGTGAACCTATCTTGTATGATGAAGTCTTTGCATTGGTATCCTGTTGCAAATATCAGAGGCTGTGTTCAGTGAAGTCTTCCTGAGAGCTACTACTGGAAAGCCCCATAGGGCCAATGTTGGTTTGAGGCACTTATTATTATGTTATTATGTTAATATTCTGCCTAACAGAACCAATAACTGATTTTGCTTTCTTGGCAAAAAGACCAACCATAACTGGCTGTTTCTCTGCCCAATGAAAAGTTTCTTTACAAGATGTAACAGGAAACGACTTTTGGTGTCCCTTTGGCAGGCAATGTAGGCTACTACTGTCTTGTTGTCAGTGTTAATTTAGTCGACTAAAACGACTAAAAACATTTTAGTCGACTAAAACATTTTAATCGACTAAATTAATACTATTTTGGTCGACTAAAATACGGCTAAAACTAAAACAACTGAGATGACTAAAATACGACTAAAACTAAAAGCCATTTTAGTCAAAAGACTATGACTAAAACTAAATTGCAATCACTGAAATGTACTGGAGATTTTAGTCGACTAAAACGTAGGACATTTTAGTTGACTAAAATGTACTGGAGATTTAGTCGACTAAAATACGACTAAAACTAAAACAATTGCAGAAGACTAATATGGGATTAAAACTAAAATGCCATTTTAGTCCCAAGACTAAAATCAACACTGCTTGTAGTTAATCAACTTTACTCAGGCCCCCTTGAAGAAGATCCTGAAAGGCTTACAATGCTAGAAAAAGGTTTCCTTCCATTCAAGATAATTGGGGAGTCTGCATTCCACCGTGCTCCAATGGCCTTAGACCTGATTTGTCAGATTGTGGACTCCCCAGCCCCAGAGACTGGCATCTGGCTTCAGAATCATCCTATCTCCTGGGCTGAGAGGCATCCCCCGAAGAAGCACAGTGGTGATGTCCAAAATTCCAGTTCTTGCTGAATTTGTATAGGCACAGATTTTCTGATCCATAGACAGCCCAGCTCATAGACTAAAGAAGGCAAATTGAAACACCCTCATGTGCCACCTGGCCCAGCATATCACCCCTGCCAACAAGATCTTCAAAAGATTCCTGGGGCTGTGCCAATTCTATAAAAGGTAGACACCTGAACTGGAAGTGACATCTGGCCACCACAAATCTCACATGCTTCTGGTGCTCGGCATTGATCGGTACATAGAAGTATGAGTCTGCAGGTCGATTGACACTAACTGGTCCTCCTGCTGAACTATCCCTGTGACTGTCTGCATCCACTCTATCTTGAACCTCTTGGTGTGTATGCACAAATTGGATTCCTTCAAACTGAAACAGGGCAGAAGGCTCCCGCCTTAGATACTGGAAAAACTGGGGAGAAAAGCCCCCAGATGATTCTATGTTTTCAGCATCACTGGAATGATGGCCTTGTAGCAGTATGAATTCTTATATCTAATCTTTGCAAACATTTTTTCTTCTGAGATCTGTTGATCATAAATTAAATGGGTTCAGTGGTCAACTTTGGAATTCTCCATTGTACTCTTCTGGAGTCACTGGTCTTTGATGATTGTCATCCGAACCCTCCAGAAGGCGGCTACAATCATCAACTTCACTCAGGCCCCCTGGCCCCAGCTGCAAGAGACTGGTTGGGCGCACCTTCAAAAGACTTTCCAGCCATCTTAGCAACTTGCTCTGGACTTGATTTCATGTAAAAAGTAACTTTGAGGCACCTCCACTGCGATCTGCTAAATCTCTAGCCTGTCCTATAAGATTTGGCCTCCTGCACCCTTCTGAAGTTCAATAGGCTTGAATGAAAAAGATGGCAGCCTCCTCTTTCCTTCTGTCATTTGCCTAATTGCATTGTTCAGTGTTTGGCCAAACAATAACCTCCCATTATAGGAAATGTTGAAGGCTTGTGTAGAAGTTCCATCTCTAAATTCCAGTGACGTAACCACAACACTCTCATGGCAGTGACTTAGTGCACCAGTGTCCAGTGTCTTGCTTGTACTAGATCTAACAAAGCATCCACCAAAAGTCAGTTGCCAGGTTCAACTCCTCCAAAAACTGTGCCAAATCTTGCAGTTTTCAGTCTTGAATTTAATGCCATTTATAAACAGTTGAAATATCGAAGTTAATAAACAGTTGAAATATGGAAGTTAATGCTATTGCTGGTTGACAGACAAAACCTGTCACTGAATAGATTCTCTACAAGCCCGATGGCCAGATCACCACAATTTCTGCGTTCCAGATGTGTTTATGTATGGGTGTTTATGATGCATTCTAATACGTTCTCCATGCGTTTTTCCCCTTTCCAGATGTGTTCCATACAGAATTGGAATTCAAGTTGGAATTCAAGTTAAACACCTTCCATGCATTCTTGGAAAACGTATTGGACTGTATCTGGTGTGAACAAGTCCACTTTCCCATCCATAGGATCTCTAAAGGCAACTGAGTTATAAAAAGGCAAAGACACTTGATTCGCCAGACGCAAGAGGGCAGCATCCACCCCTGGAAGTGCAGTGCATAAACATGCACCAGCCATCTTATATGGATAAAGTTTAGAGAGCCTGTACTGTAAATTGGTCTTCTGATGAGGTCTCTGCCATCCTTCATCAGCAAGCTCTTTACACTCTGTCATTATGGGTGTTGCTTGTGGCGTGGATATTTGTAGCATACTTTCTGCTTTATCCACCTTAATAGGGCTTAGAATTTTGCACAACCACATCCTTGTGAGGCAACCTGTGCAATGTCATTTTTTCTGCCACTGCAGACTGCATGCAAAAAAGCACCCGGAGCTTGGCGAGGCATTTTCTATCATGTTGACATAAACGCATGTGAGTCAGTGCCACATGGAGTGCTTGGGGAGCATTAAAGCCACCCTGTGGAGAACTCCGTTGGATGCAGATTGTCCTGGTCAAGATTAGATGATCGTTGGTGGGTCTTATGTTTTTTGGAGCATTTGCATTCAGGGTTTCTGCTCCTAAGATAATGCACAACACCTTAATTTGCATTCCTTGAGCACTCTTTTAAAAACCATGTCCCATGTTGCCCCCTTCTAACTTTGCTAGTCTTCTGTGCCACTAACAGGTGTGGCAAGCCCATATTTGCACAAAATATGGAGAAAATCATATTACCTCTTACCAAAAAACAGGTACACTATCTCTTTAAGACCCATCTGCCTTCATCCACTCACTTCAGAAGTGGCAGCAGGTGAGCTCAGGCAACACTTCTATAGGCAGACAGTAGACACAGTCAGAGTCTGAGACAAAACCAATCAGACTGTCAAACCCACAGAAGTACACAGCATAACAGGTGAGCCAGGACAGCACATCCAGATGCAGACATAGAGACTGATGCAAGTCCTTTACCTGGCAGGACTGCAGAGAAGGAGGGAGAGAAGCCCTCTCAACCCCAGACTTCCAAGATAATTTATGGCGTTGCATGGTAACTGGCAGTTATCATCCCATGCCGCCCATCTCCCCTCCCCCTGTGACATCATTCACAGCTGCTCTCAGACTGACAATAAAGCCAGGAGAGCACTGCGACGAGCTGCATATAAAAGACAGTTAAAAAACCCCAAGGGAGAGGCAATGATAATATTGCAGAGATTTTATAATACCACACCTGTACAATATCAATGCTGTTTAAGCATCATTGTTTCCGCGGCCCTGCATACAGGTCACCCAGTTTTTAGGAGGGTTTACCATCCAACATTCAGAGTCTTTCGACTCCATGAGAGGCTGAACATGGAGGGGAAGGTTCAGGAGGGGGGATATATTTGCAACAAACCAAGTACTTACCAACTTCAATCCACAGGTGGCCTGGAGTATGACCAAAAAAGAAGAACACTTATGTTGGGGGAGGGGTTGTCTTTTATTTAGCTAGGAAGAGGTTGTCCTGTGGGGCTCCAGAGGAGGTGTTAACCCATTATGTGCCGATGTGAGGTGGGCCAGGAAAACACTATTAGTGTGTACCAGGCTTAATATTCACTCACTTACGGCGCGTTTCTGCATGTTTTAAGTGGGTTGAATTGAGAGGTTCATTAATTTTGAAGGACTACAAAATACCTAAAATGGTGCATAAAATAGAAACATTTTGTTTAAATCAATGTACCAAAACACCTATTTGTATAGTGTGGTATGTTATAGCACATGTACACTGTGTCTACTGCACCCCCAGACTCCACACCTAGGAACAGGGAGATTCCTTTGCGGTCCTATCCAATAAGGGCCTACGCCTTCTCTCCTGCTGTTCCTTGTGGATTCCATAGCCTGGTACAACCAACTGGTCCTTTCTTTGATGCTATACCTTGTCAGTCACACCTGGGAGGTTATCCATACCCTCCCAGCTTCCAGCCCCCCAATACACGGGCCGATGCATTACTCTATTTTCTCTATAATCAGTTTTTGATCGGTATTATTTTTCGGAGACTGAAACTTGGAGTGTCATCTGTTAAACTGTTGAGCTACCACTCGTCTAAGGCACAGTTATTGATTTTGAACTAACCAGACAGTATATCTTCACAAAACACCCTGAAGAAGGAACTGTACTAACAAAATTCCGAAACATGTTGGGTATTTTGACTGCCATGTTCGATTGTGTTCTTTCACTCTAGAACCCTTTCCGACATGTTGCAGGAGATTAACTGTATGAACTGTTCATCATATTGTTTTTAATCATGTATTCTGTGTAATTTTTGAATAAAGTTTGTATATTTTTTACTACCTCCCTACTTTTCTACTTGCTTTACATGAACCTAATCCCCACCCGTACAATCCCCAGGGCAATCCCTCCTTTTCCCGTGACTATTTTGGGATGAGGTGTGGGGTTTTAAATAAATATATATATATATTTTGGCTTGGTAGTTTCTTGTCCTTATATTTTCCTCACATGTACACTGAAGTCTGTTGTGTTAGTGCATTGGAGCACTATTCAAAAATGAATGGCACCACAAACGCTTGCAGTGCATGCATCTAGATTAGATTCAGTATATCTGATATTTGTTGGAATCTTTGCCACTTTCCTAAGCAAAGAAATTTAGGCCCATATATTTATTTTAAATACAAAAATTGCCTGTCGTTATATGTGTATTTAGAGGGTAAATTCTGCCTCTGTGGTTTCTACTCCAAAACCTCAGAGTAATACTAATCATTTGTCATTTGTTAGCAGATAAAGTGAGGCCCGGAACGAAAAGAAGGAAAAGAGAATAGTGTAGGGCCGGGCATGACAGTGTGTCTAGTGACACACACAGGGTTAAGCTGGCCAGGTTTGGTGGGGGTGGAGACAACAGGAAACTTTGGGGGTGCGGCCATATAAGAGGAGGGGCGGAGCTGGGACGGGGTCAGTGGAGCAGGAAGAGACACGAGGAGGCAGATTTTCTCTGCTCCTCTACAGCAATGGCCGACATCGATTTAATTCTGGCTCGTTTGCGGCAGGCAGCGGCGGCCAGGGGACCGGAGTGGCTCCACAGTCAAGTCGCTGGGCTCATTGAAGATGAAGCAGGCGGATCGGCGATCGGAGGTGAGGGGACTGCCCGTGCGCGGAAGTCGCGGCCGCCGGCGCGGTATTCGCCTGGACCCGATGGACGTACGGGTCGCCAGGCACGAAGCCCCAGGGGAGAACAGTCAGCCCCTCCAGCAAAAAGAAGTCAACCGATGGCCGATGCCAGGCCCGGGCGGAACACACGCCGCGGCCGCGGCGCGGTGGGCGGGGCTACGGGTCAAGATGGCGCCGCTCCAATGAATACAGGATCCAGGCGTGCGGAACGAGCGGCCCCCCCAGCAGCTTTGCACGAGCCGAGGGGGGAGGACAGAAGGGAGAGAGGAGCTGCAGCTGCGCCCAGGGCGGTGAGGAGAAGCATTGCTGACACCGCAGGTGGCAACCGGTCGCCTGGCGGGGAGAGGGACCTCCAGAGGGGCGGACGGAGGACTGATCAGGCCGGCCCGGTCTCAGCCATCCCAGGGCGGCGTGGAATCCAGGCGGGAAGCGGAGCTACAGAGGCCGGACGAGTCATGTCTCAGCGGGTGCTTACGGCCTCCAGGAGGGATGCGCCTGGGGGGCTCACCACGCCGGCAAGCCCACCCCAGGGGGACCGGTCCGAAGATGAGGAGTTGGAAGAAGGAGAGGTGGAGGCACAACAGCAGGAGGCGACGGTGGAAACCAGACCAGCGGCTGTCGGGAGGTCTCCGGGTCAGCCCGGTAAGTCCACTAATAATCTAGATTTGACCAATGCTTTACAAAATATATGGGGTGTGGTTAACTCAGGTACGGCAGGGGCAGTAGCCCGACCACCACAGGTGTCGCAGGGACATGACCACCAAGTGGCGGGGCAAGGATCCGCCAGTTCGGGGTCAGGGGGACAACTGAGTGAGCTGTTGGAGGGCCTGAGGGCGCTGGTAGGACGTTTTGGGGAACAACCTCCTCAGGCGGCCACGAGCGTAGTACCGCAAGGAACTGGCGGGGGTGGGTTATCTGGGGGGGAGGTGGAACTTTCCACGGGGGTGTCTGCTGACAAAACCCCGGTGTCGGGTGGTGCAAAAGAAAAGCCGGGGGAAAAAGGGGCAACAGAAGCGGCGGGCAGGGCGGATATAGTCAGGATTGCAGACGCAGCGAAATGCGAGGTATATGTCTGCTTTGAAGGCCCGCTGGGTGCGCATCTGAAGCAGGAGGTTCGGGAAAAGATCCAAAAAGGGGAATATGTGGAAATATTTTCCTTGTTGCCGTTGGAAAAGTTTAACCTGGACAGGGTTAAGCCTGATGACACCAAGAAGGAAGATGAGGAGAAGAGGAGGTACAGGTTGATTCCGCGAACGTTTGTCAATTGGTTACAAGCGTTCGCTATCATGGCCAGCGTCATTGGCGAAAAGAATCCGGAGCATTGCTCTGGGTTGTTTTGTTATATGGATGCTATTGGGGAAGCACATAGAGTTTATGGCGGAACGGCGTGGCTGCGTTATGACGAGCAGTTCCGACAACGCAGAGCGGTTCGTCCGGCCCTGCGTTGGGACCATAAGGACATCAGCCTTTGGATGAGACTTATGTCCTCGGCTAGGGCCTCGCCTCAGTTTTTTCAAGGGGGGGCCGGGGGTACACACTCCTCAGGACTACCGGCCGGCAAGAAATGGGGAGTGTGTTGGCAATACAACGAAGGACACTGTAAGTTTGGGGGATCGTGCAAATTCAAGCATGAATGCTCAGGGTGTGGGGGAACCCACACACTGGCCAGATGCTTCAAAAAAGGGAAACGTACCGGGGAGCCTGTTAACAAGAGGGATGACGCCGGTGAAGGTGGAAAGGATGCTGCCTTTCCTAAGTAAGTATCCGGATAGGGAAGCGGCATCGCTGATTACCGCAGGTTTTAGGGAGGGGTTCAAAATACCATGTGCCTTGGAGGTGGTTCCCCCTATGGCACGGAACTTAAAATCAGCGTTGCAACACCCAAGGGTGGTGGGAGAAAAATTGGAAAAAGAAGTGTCATTAGGCCGCATGGGAGGGCCATTTGCGGATAAGCCGTTACCGGATTTGGTGGTGTCCCCACTGGGAGTGGTGCCCAAAAAAGAGGCGAATAAGTTCCGATTGATTCACCATCTATCCTTTCCAAAAGGGGGCTCGGTCAATGATTTCATTGACCCTGATGCCTGCACGGTGTCCTATACTTCCTTTGATGCTGCGGTGCGGTGGGTTAGGAGGTATGGACAGGGGGCACTCATGGCAAAATCTGACATAGAAGCGGCGTTTCGGCTACTTCCAGTGCATCCGGACAGCTTTAGGCTGCTGGGTTGCCACTGGCAAGAACAGTTTTACGTCGATAAATGTTTGCCCATGGGTTGCTCCATCTCTTGCGCCATGTTTGAGGCGTTCAGTTCCTTTTTGGAGTGGGTAGTTAGGGATGTGTCGGGGCTGGACTCGGTTATCCATTACTTGGATGACTTCCTGTGTATAGGTCCTCCTTCCTCCAGTGTGTGTGCGATTTTATTGTCAACGTTGCAGCACATTGCGGGAAGGTTCGGAGTGCCACTGGCAGCCGAAAAGACGGAAGGCCCGACAACCGAAATTAGTTTTCTGGGTATAGTAATTGACTCCATAGCAATGGAATGCAGATTGCCGCACGAAAAGTTAGTGGATCTACAGAAGGAGATCCAGGAGATTCATGGAAGGCGGAAGGTGCAGTTGCGGACACTGCAGTCATTGCTAGGTAAGCTAAATTTCGCTTGTAGGATCATACCCATGGGTAGGGTGTTTTGTCGGAGGCTGTCAGCAGCCACGGCGGGAGTTAAAGCCCCCACTCATTTTGTCAGGCTGACGCGGGAACATCGGGAGGACCTGAAGGTATGGTATCAATTTCTGTCAATGTACAACGGAAGATCAGTGTGGATGTCAGGTCCGGTAAGTAACTTCGATGTGGAACTGGTTACGGACGCGGCGGGTTCTACAGGTTACGGGGCGTATTTTCAAGGGCAATGGAGCGCGGGACCGTGGCCACAATCATGGGTGAAAGCGGGGTTTCTTCGGAACCTGGTACTGCTGGAACTGTTTCCAGTGGTGCTGGCTATGGAGTTATGGGGGCGGTCCTGCCAGAATTTAAAGTTGAGAATTAACTGTGACAACATGGGGGTTGTTCAGGTGGTCAATCGCATGTCAGCGTCTTCCCAACCGGTCATTAGGCTGATGCGACAGTTGGTATTGCGGTGCATGCGATTGAATACCTTTATATATGCTGTACACATACCAGGGATTGACAATACACTGGCTGATTCGCTGTCTCGCTTTCAGTGGGACAAGTTCAGGGAATTAGCCCCGGCAGCAGACAAGGAAGGGATTCCCTGCCCGGAGTGGATCTGGGAGCTGGCATTGGAGTCGCCGCAGGATGGATCCAGCAGTCAGTGAGTAAGTCCACTTGGATGGCATATATGAAGGTATGGAGAGAATGGGAGGGTTTACTGCAAGAAGCTGGGGTGGAAAAGGATGGGACAGAGGTGAGATTGCTGGTCTTGTATTTTGTGTCCAGAAATATGGAAAACGGGGTGGCGGTGTCTTCTATTGAAAAGAAGATGGCGGCCTTGTCATTCCTTTTCAAGCTGCAAAAGGGGGAGGATTGGACTAAAGATTTTTGGGTTAGGCAAGCCATCAAAGGGTACAAGAGAGGACAAGGACGGAGAGATAAAAGAAGGCCTGTCACTTTTAAAAACCTGGTGTCTATCTGTGGGCAGTTAAGGTCAGTATGTTCTTCCAGTTATGAATGTTCGCTGTTTAGGGCAGCTTTTTCGTTAGCGTTTTTTGGGGCGTTCAGAATCGGGGAACTGGTGAGCCCGGCACGGGGGGATGCGGGTGGCATTCTGGTGCAGGACGTTAGATCGCACGGGGATAAGGTGTGTTTGAGAATACGGAGGTCAAAAACCGATCAGACGGGGAAGGGGGTGGACGTATGGTTGTACGCTCTGCCTGGATCCACGGTGTGCCCAGTAAGGGCGGTCGAGGAACTGGCGCAGGTAAGGCCAATGGGGGAAGGGCCATTTTTGCGGCATGAAGACGGGTCTTACTTATCAAAATTTCAATTTGTAGCAGTGTTTAGAAAATGTTTGATGAAGTTAGGTTTGGATGGGAAGGCTTACGCTTCACACTCCTTTCGCATTGGGGCGGCTACTGAAGCTGCCAGATGTGGGTTGGATGAGGCAGCCGTGAGGAGGATCGGTAGATGGGAATCGAGAAGGTTCCGCACCTACGTCCGACCTCAAATGATATTGGAATAAAAAAAAAAAAAAAAAAAAAAAAAAAAAAAAAACTGGGTTGGCTGGTATTATGGTCCATGTAGGTGGGAATTGTGTTAAGTTTTTCAAAAAAAAAAAAAAAAAAAAAAGAAAAATGAATGAATGACGTTACCTTGGTTGTGGTCTTTTTCTTTACAGGGGGCGGTGCTCCTCGCCTCGTCTGGATTCTGGGGCACTCTTATGTGTGTTGGGGGGCCAGGAGAGGTGATGCGAGACCGGACGGGAGGCAGCTGGGAGTATCGAGGAGAGAGGCATACATCAGGTGGCTGGGGAGACCGGGTATGATGTGGGGTAGAGTGGTCACGGAAGTGGAGCGTTATGCGTGGTTGGACAGACCACCTGATGTGTTGGTAATCCATGCAGGAGGGAATGATTTAGGGGTACGCACGGTAAGAGACATACTAGCAAGCGTTAAGGCGGATTTGCTATACATCCGCACGGTCTTTCCCAATACTCTGCTGTTATGGTCTGACATGGTGGCACGCACCACCTGGCGGATGGCAAGGTCTGTGGAAAGGCTGAACAAGGCACGCATTCGCATTAACAAAGTAGTGGGGAGGTTTTTGGTGAAACAAGGGGGCATGGTGATAAGGCACAGAGAGCTGGAAATTAATGTAGGCCTTTACTTACGCAGGGATGGTGTTCACCTCACGGACGTGGGAATTGATCTGTGGACCATGGGGCTGCAAGAGGGAATCCAAAGGGCACTGAGTGTGTGGAGGGGCCCTTAAGGATAAGGTTTCATCCTTTCGGGCTGTGGCTGTGTTTTTCTGTTGGTCGGTGACGGTAGCGGTAAAACAAATGTGGTAAAAAGGGGTGGGGGGTCATCGATAGTATGGCCCCTCCGGTGTATTCCCGAAATGGAATACCGGTATGGTTACACTGCGGGCAAGGGGTTGTCTCCGAGCGGTACAGCTGGAGGCCTATCAAGTTGGAAATGGTTCCCGCATGTATGGTTTGATTGTGGAAAAAGGGTGTAGCTCCGTCATTGACCAACAGATTGCAGTTAATAACATGTTGTTTGCACTGAAGTTATGTTATTTATATATTTAAGGTTATTGGAGTTATTTATTCAGTTTGTTTAATAAATAGGCTGTTATGGCCATTTTATACTCCAATAGATTGGTGTGGTCTCGTTAATTTAAATAAAGAAAATGGGGTTGGAAAAATGGTATAGCAGTAAGGGTAAATAAGTGGGTACATCTGGAATACACTTGTCAAGTGAGGCCCGGAACGAAAAGAAGGAAAAGAGAATAGTGTAGGGCCGGGCATGACAGTGTGTCTAGTGACACACACAGGGTTAAGCTGGCCAGGTTTGGTGGGGGTGGAGACAACAGGAAACTTTGGGGGTGCGGCCATATAAGAGGAGGGGCGGAGCTGGGACGGGGTCAGTGGAGCAGGAAGAGACACGAGGAGGCAGATTTTCCCACCCTCCCTCCCTATTAGGTTTGTTGTTAGGGTGTTTAATGTGTGTGTTTATTTTTCAGATTCGAAGGAAGTGGTCGTCATGACAGCTGTGGTTTGGCTGTGTTTTTCTGTTGGTCGGTGACGGTAGCGGTAAAACAAATGTGGTAAAAAGGGGTGGGGGGTCATCGATAGTATGGCCCCTCCGGTGTATTCCCGAAATGGAATACCGGTATGGTTACACTGCGGGCAAGGGGTTGTCTCCGAGCGGTACAGCTGGAGGCCTATCAAGTTGGAAATGGTTCCCGCATGTATGGTTTGATTGTGGAAAAAGGGTGTAGCTCCGTCATTGACCAACAGATTGCAGTTAATAACATGTTGTTTGCACTGAAGTTATGTTATTTATATATTTAAGGTTATTGGAGTTATTTATTCAGTTTGTTTAATAAATAGGCTGTTATGGCCATTTTATACTCCAATAGATTGGTGTGGTCTCGTTAATTTAAATAAAGAAAATGGGGTTGGAAAAATGGTATAGCAGTAAGGGTAAATAAGTGGGTACATCTGGAATACACTTGTCATGTGTAATCAATTATGCATGTTTGTTTTGGGGCCAAGATAAAGTCCGTCTCTATGACAATCTCCATGTAAATATAAACAGTAAATAGGAAACCTGTTCATCTTGTGTGAGAGCTCTGGGATTTACTTGAAATTGTTCAAAGCAAGCATGATTTGGAAATCTTCATACAAAGAACAATCTGTTTAATTGGAGTGAGTGTTTTGTAATCCACTAACTGGTTCACATATAGGAGGCTCTGTGTTAAGTACACCACTTCAGTTGAACACAGGTTTTGTGTACTTAGCTGTATCATAGTTACAAGGCCAAGCTGTAATATTTGTTGTCACCCAACATTAGATGAGATTAACTAAGAGCATGTACATGAAGTGACCTTGCAAAGTTATGATGCATTTCATTTTCCCCAAGGGCCCTTGTTCTTTTCCAACATATCATTACAAATCCCAAAACATATGGGGGGCTATTTACGAAAGGCAAATCCACTTTGCACTACAAGTGCACTGAAAGTACACTTGGAAGTGCAGGCTCTGTAAATATGAGGGGAAGATCTGAACTGAGGGGAATCTCTGTTGATTTTATTATCCAATCATGTGCAAGTTAAAATGCTGTTTTTTATTTTCCTTACATGTCCCCCTCAGATCTACAGCGACTGCACTACCAAATGCACTTTCAGTGCAATTTCATGTGCACTTTGCACTTGTAGTTTGCACTTGTGGTGTAAAGTGGATTTGCCTTTCGTAAATAACCCCCATAGCATTCTATCAATTCTGTTTCATCCAAACTGAGGTTAGATAGACAGCTTTAAAACTACATACAAATTTGACATACCTGTCTTACACTATAATCCCAGTCCATTTATGCTTGGAACTCAGTTCCTCTTTGAATTTCAAATTTTTTGTAATGAATACATATAATATTATTTAGAATTTAGAATGTTATAAAAGAACTATACAGACAGGGGTCCAAAGAGTTCATGGACAAGGGAGACCGGGGGATAAGCAAAGTATCACGGTCTGTGACCAGTACACTGGCAAATTACTGACGAGAACCCAAAGTTCCATAATCTGGACACAGGTAGAAAACTAGAAACCAAAAGCAGCATGCACACATTGATATTCACCTTATGTCAAGATATCACGTGCCACTCCAAAAAAATGCACTAGAAAAGGCAAAAGAAAATGCTCCAAAAACACAAGTTGCAAAAAATGCACCAAAAGTGAGGCTTAAGGTGTTTCAGCTGAAGCCACAGGGTATGTTCACACCAGATGTGGTGGAACTGTGTTGGGCAGCTATTCCAGCACAGACCCACCATATGAAAAGGCAAAATTCTTTTTCTCTGGAGTGCCTGGTTCACACCACTGCATTGCGCTGGTGGGCAGGGTGTGTGTACTGAAAAAAAGTACTGCCCCCTTGCTTCACGTGAGCTTAATGAAATGTCTCTGTGACATTTCAACAGGGATCGGCAAGGTGTCCGTACATGGACACTGGTGTCCGTGAATAGTCCTTACAGGGTCCGCAGCCGCCGGTCAGCTTGACATGGTACTGCTCCTGGTTTTAACATTGGCGTCTATGGGAAATCTTGGTCAGCTTGACTTAGCACTGCTCCCAATTTTTAACATTGACGTCTATGGGTAATCTGGGTAAGCTTGAAATGGCACTGCTCCCGAACCATAAGTGACAGGGACACCAAACTTGAGGAGCACCAGGAGGGAACCAAGGACTACAAATATCTGATTTTGGGGTTGGGCATCTTGCCTAGGTAATCTACCATGTCGTAGTCCTGGGTCCCCTTAACGTGCTCCCCAAGTTTGGTGTCCCTTTCACTTATGGTTTGTAAGCAGTGTCGTGTCAATTTGACCAAGATTTCCCATAGAGCTAGTGTATTTACATGCATTGAGAAGTGAAAAAAGGTATTGCTTTACTTTAAGTACATATTCATTTTACATACATGCTCTGGTCCCATTGTGAACTTAAAAGTGGGGTATGCCTGTTTAGGTAGCCTCCTCACATACAGTTAACTGTGACAGGATAGTCTTGCTGGCTGAGAGGAGAAGTGGGACTACAATTGTACCATACTTACTTTCCAATTCAGAAGTGTCATATTATATTCTGAATGTGTTTGTGTTATCCTGCTGTTTTGTGAAATTATGTTGAGGCTGTAACTGTTCTCTAAACTTGTCACCAGCAGCCATCTTGGAGAAGCCTCATGTTCTGATTGGTACCAAGTTCTCTCGAGATTTTGTCCACCATTTTCTGTTAGCTTCCATATAAAAGAGGGCCCAGCCACCATTTTAACAGACGTGTGTGGAATAAGTGAGGGGAAGGTGCACTGCTTGTGAGGGAAAGCTAGGCCTTACTCAGAGATAGTGTTCCAGCCTGCAGGCACAGAACAGGGATCCTCAGGAGTCCTTCCTATCAGCAGTGCTGCTGTGCTTGTGATACAAGATCATCTGAGACAGTGTATCTTCCTGTTAAATCATCTCTGCTGCATCTGTGGAACCTGCTTATGGACACCAGCCCATGGAAGTAATCAAAATGTGCCTTGTATACCACTGATATGCCTGAAGAGAGGAATAATAACTACAGTGCCAGTTTACGGAGCTGCATTATGTATCTTTTGTGAATAGACTATGAATCTGTGCCTTATATGCTAACAAGAGAACTGTTTACTCAAGTTTTGTAAATATCATTTTCCACTGCTGCTTATCTGGCAATTACAGTTACTTCATTTACAATACCATGCAGTGTTTCCCTCTATAATACAGCCAAGCTTATTCCCCCGCTTGCACCTGTATATATTCTTTGCTTGGGTAGAGCCTTGAGTGTGGTGCAGGAAAACCTTAGGAATATACAGGTGAAAAGGTAAGAGTAAGAAGACTAAAAGGGGATCTATTCTATGGGGGACCTGCTGCCCTGGCCTGCTTTAAAGGGGGATCTATGGGGACCCTGCTCTAAAGGGGGATCTATGGGGGACCCTGGGCTGCTCTAAAGGGGGTCATGTTGGCTAAATATATATATTCTTTGCAGGGAGAGCCCAGAGTACCTGGTGGTGCAGGAAAACCTGGTAGCAAGGGGAATATGTGTGAAAAGGTAAGACTAAAGGGGGATCTATGGGGACCCTGGTCTGCTCTAAAGGGGGATCTATGGAGACCCCTGCTAGTAGACAGAGTGTTTTTTGATGGTTTTAATTTGAAATGTACCTTGGTGTCCTTCACTAAGGTCTGTATTTTGGAAAATGTCCGCCACAGCCTTGGCCCGTGCCTATCCCTGCATTTTGATAAGGTTCATAAAAATAAAAGGGAATCGGGCAATGCGCTTGTGCGCACCCCACTTCAGCCCTCAATCATAGCTAACCTGCTAAATATTAGGAGCATTTAACCCTTGAAGTGCAGGGGTAGGGGGGGGCTTCCCGCCTAAAGTTGGGTTTTAAGATTTGTAAAAAGCAGAACAATGCATGGAAATATAGACAGAAATAATATTTACAAGAACAAGGAGGAAAATGGCATTAAGAAATATTGTCTATTTACTATAAAATGAAAAGGGAGAAATACATAAATACTCTGTAGAGCAGTAATGTCTTATCCTGCTGAGGGAGCATGCTGGAAATCAAAAAATGCTTTGTTCAGAGCAAGCTCCAAATGAATTACATAATTAATTTTCATGCTAATTTTTTTTTTTTTTAGAGGTTTGAATGTGGGGTAGACTCTTTCCCCTTCGCTAATTCCTTTGCAGGTGGTACAACCATGGATGTGTTCCTTTCCTTTGAAGTGACCGTAGGTTAATAGACCAACCGAATCTGATGGCTGGGTTGCAATTAGGATTTACAACACAGTGCATTATCCCAAATGCACTGATCCAAACCTAACGTGACTTCCGTGATTGTTTACACCACTAAAGACTGAATTATGAAAATATTCAGTATATATTATTAATTTTTAAGTGATTACTTCAGTGGTTGGGTTAAGTTTTATGGTTTAGTAGAATGGGGGTAGGGGTTATTTGGTAAGGCAGAAGATTCAGGATGTGCACAGAACAAAGAACAGCTCTGCATTTCTGACAGTACCAATAGTTATTTTTGTACATAAACTTATACAAAACACGTCTACAATAGACCTAAAGGGAAAATGTGAGAAGTTAATTTTTAGGGTACACTTACACCTAACACCTACTCTAATCACTAAAATCAGCTCTTACATTATCTCACAAAAGTGAGTACACCCCTCATATTTTTGTAAATATTTTATTACCGGTATATCTTTTCATGTGACAACACTGAAGAAATTACACTTTGCTACAATATAAAGTAGTGTGTGTACAGCTTGTATAACAGTGTACATTTGCTGTCCCCAAAAATAACTCAACACACAGCCATTAATGTCTAAACCTCTGGTAATAAAAGTGAGTACACCCCTAAGTGAAAATGTCCTAATTGGGCCCAATTTGCCATTTTGCCTCCCCAGTGGCATGTGACTTGTTAGTGTAACAAGGTCTCAGGTGTGAATGTGGAGCAGGTGTTTTAAATTTGGTGTTATCGTTCTCACTCTCTCATACTGGTCACTGGAAGTTCAACATGGCACCTCATGGCAAAAAAACTCTCTAATGATCTGAAAAAAATAATTGTTGCTCCACATAAAGATGGCCTAGGCTATAAGAAGATTGCCAAGACCCTGAAACTGAGCTGCAGCACAGTGGCCAAGACCATACAGCGGTTTAACAGGACAGGTTTCACTCAGAACAGGCCTTGCCATGGTCGACCAAAGAAGTTGAGTGCACGTGCTTAGCGTCATATCCAGAGGTTTTCTTTGGGAAATAGACATATGAGTGCTGCCAGCATTGCTGCAGAGGTTGTAGGTTTGGGGGGTCAGCCTGTCAGTGCTCAGACCATTAGCCGCACACTGCATTAAATTGGTCTGCATGGCTGTCGTCCCAGAAGGAAGCCTCTTCTAAAGATGATGCACAAGAGAGCCCGCAGACTAAGGACATGGATTACTGGAACCATGTCCTGTGGTCTGATGACACCACGATAAACTTATTTGGTTCAGATGGTGTCAAGTGTGTGTGGCAGAAACCAGGTGAGGAGTACAAAGACAAGTGTGTTTTGCCTACAGTCATGCATGGTGGTGGGAGTGTCATGATCTGGGGCTGCATGAGTGCTGCCAACACTGGGGAGCTACAGTTCATTGAGGGAACCATGAATGCCAACATGTACTGTGACATACTGAAGCAGAGCATGATACCCTCCTTTCAGAGACTGGGCTGCAGGGCAGTATTCCAACATAATAATGACCCAAACACACCTGAAAGACGACCACTGCCTTGATAAAGAAGCTGAGGGTAAAGGTGATGGACTGGCCAAGCAAGTCTCTAGACCTAAACCCTATTGAGCATCTGTGGAGAATCCTCAAACGGAAGGTGGAGGAGCGCAAGGTCTCTAATATCCACCAGCTCTGTGATATTGTCATGGAAGAGTGGAAAAGGACTCCAGTGGCAACCTGTGAACCTCTGGTGAACTCCATGCCCAAGAGGGTTAAGGCAGTACTGGAAAATAATGGTGGCCACACAAAATATTGACACTTTGGGCCCAATTTGGACATTTTCACTTAGGGGTGCACTCACTTTTGTTGCCAGCGGTTTAGACATTAATGGCTGTGTGTTGAGTTATTTTGAGGGGACAGCAAATTTACACTGTTATACAAGCTGTACACTCATTACTTTACAATGTAGCAAAGTGTCATTTCTTCAGTGTTGTCACATGAAAAGATATAATAAAATATGCACAAAAATGTGAGGGGTGTACTCACTTTTGTGAGATACTGTATATATATATATATATATATATATATATATATATATATATATATTTATACACACACTAGACTGACTGTATATATATATATATATATATATATATATATATATATATACAGTATCTCACAAAAGTGAGTACACCCCTCACATTTTGTGCATATTTTATTATATCTTTTCATGTGACAACACTGAAGAAATGACACTTTGCTACATTGTAAAGTTGTAAAGTAATGAGTGTACAGCTTGTATAACAGTGTAAATTTATACACACACTAGACTGACTGTATATATATATATATATATATATATATATATATATACATATATATATATATATATATATCAAATACATTGCCACTAACTGCCTAACTGCTAATAACCTGCCTGCTTAATCTAACTCAAGCCATCTCTCTGTCCATACCAACAACACTACACACGGCCGCTCTGTAAGCAGCCTTATATAGTGGCGTAGACGTGTTGTCACATGAAAAGATATAATAAAATATTTACAAACATGTGAGGGTGTACTCACTTTTGTGAGATACTGTATTTTTAATATAATTTTAATAGTTTCATTAAATCTAGATCTTTCAATATAATAATACCTGGTAATCCTGACATGAAGGTCCTTGTTCAGGCATTTCCTGTTCTGGTAAAACAGCTGTTTCCCAATTATGTTCCTGTGTTGTCACTGTCACATGTACCCCTGGTGAAGTCTACAGTTTGGCCATGCCAACACCCATTGCACTGGCATGGTCTGCTGTTTTCATTAGAAAGGTAACTCAGAGCAATGATGTGCAGCAGATGCTGGAACAAGTGCATGTAGACATGAAGTAGTTCAAAGAGACTGGAGGAGAGCAGCAGCTCTGAAATACAAAAAAGATCAAAACAAGGTGAAAACAGTATCTTATGAAAAATGATATGTGCATTGTTTATAATAAACATTGGTTCAGTAAACTAAGATCTCTTTTGATAAAAGTATGTGTTATGAGGCTTAGCGATTAGCTGCATAGCTCACATACAAGCCCCTCACCTACAGAACCCCAAAACCACTCAGGGTTCAGTCAGGGTTGTGGGGAACAGATCCATGTCCGCATCAGCATGGGGACAAGGTGCTTTGCCTGAGGGGGGGGGGGGCTCTTCAGAATCAGTCCTGCTTTCCAAAAACTTTATTAATTCTTTTCCCACTGACTTCAATGGGGTTTTGGGTATCGGTACCCAAACTTTGGTTGTGTTCTGCGAACCTGTCTCAAACTGACCTCAGATATGTTTGGCTCATGCCTACCTGTGTTAAAAAATAACTAAAGGCAAAACTTTTTTTTTTTTGTTTTGGTGGAGAGGAATTAGAAGCAGTCGGACACTTTTATTGGGTGCCTGGGACAGCTCCCACAGTTCTGTTAAGCCCCACCACCATAGTCTTCTGAGAGGGACATCGGAGGAGGAAGATTTCTGCTATATGAGGACACAGAAGCACAAGAAACATATCACACTGAGGGTAAATAATATCCTGTGTGCTTATTCCTTCATTTTTTATCAATTTAGGTTTTAATAGTACTAACAACGACAGTGCTAAAATAAGCAAAGGTCTTATTTATTTGTAAGGGAGGAAAATGATGACGTATGAATTCCAACTCGGTTATTTTTTTTTTTTAAGCACATGAAGAAAAAAGGGTGGGCTCTGGGCTCAGAGCACTGTGCCTTGAGCCCACCCAGTTTTGTGACAATAGCAAATTAATATTCCCTATTGTCTTCCTGATTCTCCTCCCGGCCAATCAGGAAGCAGGTACTGAGACCCGATTGGCCAGGGAGTCTTAGGACTCCCTGGCCAATCGGGTCTCAAGAAACACTTCCTGTTCAGCTGGCAGGAGAAGCAATGGCCCGGCTCTTCCTTCCCCTGAGTCCTAAGTTTAGGTCAGTCCCCCGCTGCCGTGTTCACGTACATCTAAAGCCAGGGGGTGCTTGCGGTGACTGACGCCTTCCCGTCTGCAGTCCATATCTCATGAGGGGGTTTGGGGGGGTGCTTGCGGCAGGGGGTTATATGGCGTTAGTTTGCCCCCCCCCCTGAAATATTTAGCACCAGACATTGATAATTACAATAAAAGAGCAAAGATATCACATTATGCAGAAAGTCCATTCTCTTGGCTGGGGCTCATCAGAGAGGGAGAGATAACTTGGCTTCTGCTTTTACAATAAACAAGACCCCACACATACTTAGACACACCTGCATCAACGCTACTTACTCTGGTTTCCTCACAACCTCCTTAAAGAGGAGCAAATACTGTAGCTGCTGACTTTTAATATAAGGACACTTACCTGTCCAGGAATCCCACGATGTCCTCACTGGAAGCGATTTTTCAATTGGCTTTGGGGGGCAGGCGATGGCATCTCTAGTAAGGGAAACAATAAGAGAAGCCTTGCGGCTTCACAGTCTGTTTCCTGCTGCCTATGCGTGAGTCCTGCTGAGCCTTGTAAATGGTCCTGCAGTCTTCTGGGACTTGTGATGTGTCCCAGGGGATGGAGAATGGCCGAAATCCCAGCTCAGTTCGTCACACTGCAACTCTGAGCCATAAGTGGGAGGGGATACCTGTCAAAACCAGGTACCCACTCCCCCCCCCCCCAAAAAAAATTGTCAGCATAGGGGGGAGGGTGCAAACAAGTGGAGCTTCCCCTTTTGGGTGGAGCTCCGATTTAAGTGACCTTCACATTTCTCATATAATTCTGCCTCACTTCCTAACATCCTTCAGCAGATGGAGCCGTCATACTGTGGGGCAAATTTCTTAACCCAGGTCATAGTCTGCCTTTTGAATCCTCGTTGATGGATAGTAGGCAGATGTAATTGTCATCAGCACCAAAGGGCATCTTTAGGGTGCCATAACCATCCTGCTCCACTGGTTTTAAATTGCATTCAGTAGAAACAACACATGGCCCATTGATACCCATCGGTAACCTTGCTGCCATATCAGCCATATAGAAACGTCAAATCACTATATCATAACTGCACTCTGCAATATTTGAAAATGTTGCACAGCCCCACAGCTGTCCTGTCCCAAAAATGCTAACTACGTTGCTGTTTTGCTGACCAATGGCTGCCATGCTTGGCTATGTACAGTATATATATATAGTATGTCTGTATGGCAATGTCATTTTCTATTAGCAATTTTTCTTGGGTTGAGGAAATGATAATCTACATCTGTGAAGGACTACAGTATCCACCCTGGTCATCATAACTCCTGTGTGTCTAAGTGATTTTTTAGTTGAGCATTTGACTTAACTTAACAACATTTAGCTTGGTAGGTCTTAGTTACATATTCCTTAATGTAACAGCAATCATCTAACATCTATATTTCAGATAATATGAGATTAATTATCTGTTCTTGTTTAGGCTGCAGTGTTATGAGTCTCTATAGCAATCCTTTATAAACAAGCACAACAAAAAGACATTCATCTTTTGGAAGTGAATTTTAGAGTTGACACTAATGAGGCTGTTGATCTGCATTGTTAGATCAGTTCATGGGAACCTGCAAATTACTTGCAGGAATAATAACCTTTAAAGGGGCATTAGGCTGATATTTTTTGTATATATAAAGTGCAAGGGTAACTACATTTTGTATGATATTGTTTTCCCGAGATATAGTTATTAGGTGGACTCTTAGATTGTAATGGCTTCCTTTTCTTATTTTTCTTTCTGCTGACCATACTGTCCTGGCCTTTCCCATAATGACTGTCCCACCCCTAACAATGACAAACCAAAAGGCCCCCGCCCCCACTTATAACTGGCCTTCACAGCAAGGAGCACATGTAGGGGCAAACACATGAAAGACAAAAACAGAACATTCCATAGCTCAACTTACCATCCAGTCTGCCAACTGACCAAATTAACCTGTCCAACAGTCTGCGTTAATAACAGGGGTTTAGTTAGCACGCATTTGCAAAGGCATGCATAAGCTGCAAGGCCTCTTCACGGCACCCTGTGTATGCTTGCAGTCCTAACGCTAATGAATTTATAAGTGTCTCCACAATGGAAGCACATGCATTAAATGGATAGATGAGGGATAGGTGGGCCTGGAGGCAGCCCAATCCCCCTTAAAGGAACAGGAGCACACTGGGCACCCAGCAACAGCACAAAGGCAGCAAAGGTGTACAGTGTGTCACTGTATGTGGGACTGCCCACATCGGGATGCACAGAAAACCTGTGCATCCCTGTATGCATAGCTCCCTACTGTCCCTATTTTCGAGAGACTGTCTCTGATTTGGAACAAAGTCCCCCTGTCCCTCATAGATCCTCATTTGTCCCTCATTTTGGTTTGATCTATATAGTTGTATACAAAATGCACTATTTATCTATCAAAAAGTGTTTTACAGTACTAAACCGTTCATCCAATTTCTAAATTGCTGCATTTGTAAATTCCAAAAGCCAATATAATGGGAATTAGTAGAGGTAATAAAAGCACTTGTGGGTTTAAACAATCAATTTCTTTTGTACAATTCTCCTTTAAGGGTTCGTGGCAGGGTGTCCTATGCCTTTGAACTTTTGCTAATAGGTCTCCTCGCCAATGTGATAGAGGAAAGGGCTCCGGAGAATTGTTCGGCCCTTTTTTGTTACTTAGAGGCTATTAGTAAAGGGCACAGGGTCTATGGCGGCCTGGCGTGGCTGCTATGATTTCGGCAGTGCAAAGCCATTCGCCCGTCCATTCGGTGGGATCAGCCTCTGGATGAAGTTGATGACTTCTTCCAGGACTGCGGGTCAGTTTTTTCCCAGGGGGGTCGGCGGTGCTTCCTCCTTGGGATCGCTGGCTCCTAGAAGGAAGTGGTTTTGCTGGCAGTTCAATGAAGGGACATGCAGATTTAGGAGCTCATGTCGCACCAAAAATGAGTGCTCAGGATGCGGAGCCGCCCATCCCCTGCTCCACTGCTTCAATCAGGGAAAGGGGCTTGCCGGGGATGCCAGTGCAAAAAGGGACGATTGAAGGACGATTGAAGGTGGAAAAGATGCTCCCTTTTCTAAATAGGTATCCTGATAGAGCGGTGGCTGGGCTTCTGGAAGCGGGGTTTCACGTCCCGAGTAAGGTGTGGGAGGTCCCTCCCGTCTCCAGAAACTTATTCTCAGCCCTTCTGCATCAGGAGGTGGTGTCCGCCAAGCTGTTTAAATAAGTGGCTTTAGGTCGCATGGCGAGCCCGTTTCCTGTCCCATCGTTGAAGGGGCTAGTGGTTTCTCCATTGAGGGGGGTTCCAGTTCAGGATGATCCACCATCTTTCATACCCCAAGGGCGGCTCGATGAATGATGGTATTGACCCGCAGGTTTGTGTGGTGACTTATACATGATTTGATGCTGCCATAATGTGGGTTCGTAAGTATGGTCAAAGCTCACGCATGGCCAAATCCGATATTGAATTGGCGTTTCGGCTGCTACCAGTGCATCCCCGAAGTTTTCACTTGTTAGGGTGTTGTTGGCAGGGGTCTTATTTTGTAGACCCTTACCTACCCATGGGTTGTTCAATTTCGTGTGCCCTTTTTGAGGCATTTAGTTCCTTTTTTGGAATGGGCAGTTAGGGAGGTAGCGGGGGTGAACTCGGTCATTCATTATTTGGATGATTTCCTGTGCATTGGGCCGCCCGAATCCCGCTGTTACGGTATATTGTTAGGGACGCTACAACACCTGGCCGAGGTGTTTGGAATTCCATTGGCGGCTGACAAAACTGAAGGCCCCACCACGGAACTGATGTTTCTTGGCATTACCATTGATTCGGTGGCCAAGGAATGCAGACTGCCTACTGACAAATTGGTTGCACTCCGACAGGAAGTACGGCAAGTCGGTGGCAGGCGGAAGATTAGATTGAAGGAATTACAATCATTGTTAGGCAAGCTGAATTTTGCATGCAGAATTATCCCCATGGGTCGGATCTTCTGCAGGCGATTGTCGGCAGCCATGGCAGGCGTTAAGATCCCTAGTCTCTGCGTGTGACTGTCTACAACGCTACAGGTGGATCTGAAGATTTGGGACTTGTTCCTGGAATCGTTCAATGGCCGTTCTTTATGGCTATCAGGACCAGTGAGTAATGCTGACCTGGTCCTTTTCACAGATACGGCTGGGTCAGTAGGTTATGGTGCGTATTTTCAGGGGCAGTGGAGTGCAGAGAAGTGGCCAGCTGCCTGGAAGGAGGCTGGGTTTCTTAAGAACTTGGTTCTGTTGGAGCTTTTCCCTATAATGCTGACTGTGGAACTTTGGGGGGAGGCATTTAGGAACAAGAAAGTGCAATTCAATTGCGATAACCTGGGGGTGGTGATGGCGATCAACAACATATCGGCCTTTTCGCCTCCAGTTATCAGGCTGTTGCTTTATTTAGTTTTAAATTGCTTCTGGCTGAATGTTTTCCTATATACTGTGCATATTCCAGGGTCTACCAACAAATTTGCAGACACTCTGTCTCGTTTTCAGTGGGACGTTTTCTGCGCTCTAGCACCAGAGGCGGAACAGGTGGGGGTGTCTTGTCCTCGTCGGTTGTGGAAAGTTGCATTGGATTCCCCGCTGGACTGATCCAGGATTCACTCAGTGCTGGAACATGGGCGGCTTATAACAAGGTGTGGCAAGAATGGTTCGCATTACTGGAAGAGGAAGGTGGGGTAGCTGAAGGGGAGGAAATGTCGTCCCTGGTGTTAGTTTTTGTTTGCAGAAACCTCGCAAAAGGTGGGCCGGGATGAGCATTAAATTGGCAGCCCTGGCGTTTCTTTTTAAACTGTCGGGTGAGGTGGACTTCACCAAGTCCTTTATAATTCGACAGGTGCTTAAGGGTTACAGGAAGGGTAGTTGTAGTAAGGATTCCAGGCGCCCGGTTTCTTTTTCGGTGCTCGGTATGGTGCTAGAGAACTTAGAGGGGGGGTGCTCTTCGGGCTTTGAGAGAGTTTTGTTCAGAACAGCGTTTCTGTTGGCCTTCTTTGGGGCTTTTTGGATCAGTGAACTAGTCAATCCAACAAGAACAGTTTTAGGGGGCTTCAGGTTTGGGGATGTGCAGTGCTCTGCTGCGTCAGTCAAGATCTGGATCAGGCGATCCAAGACGGATCAGGCGGGCAGAGGAGCACAAGTAAAGCTGCTCAGGGGTGACAGCTCGCACCTTTGTCTGGTGCCAGCTATGGCGCAGTTTTTGTTAGTCCGACCGCGGGTGTAGGGCGATTTTTCAAACATATGGATGGTTCCTTTCTGTCAAAGTTCCAGTTTACAGCAGTGTTCAGAAAATGCTTATCTGCAGGTGGTTTGGTTCCTGAGGAATTTGCGGCTCACTCTTTTCGCATAGGGGCGACCACCGAGGCAGCTAGGTGGGGTCTTCCAGAGGATGTGATCAAACGTATCCTCAGATGGGAGTCTTTGAGGTATCGCATTTATGTCAGGCCCCATTTGTTGTAATAGTCATAGTTACATAAGTACATATTTATGGGATATCTGGTTTCTCTGTTTATCTGTGTTGTTTACTTGTGATGTGTAGATATGTCGTCAAGTGTTGTGGTGCAGGATTGTTTTTATTTCTTTTCAGATGCCCCTGGATGTCTCATATGGATTTTGTGACATTCCTATGTGTTCTGGGGGGCAAAGAGGGCTGACGTCAGACCGGAAGGTAGACAGCTGGGGGTTTCCAGAGTGACGGGAACGGTCAGATGGATCGGGGTTCCTGGGATGATGTGGCACAGAGTTATCCCTGAGCTACAACGCTTTGCACATTTAGACAGGCACCCAGACATTTTGGTCCTCCACGTGGGGGGTAATGATTTGGGACTCCGTCCCATGAAGCAAGTCATCAAAGGTGTCCAGTGGGACTTCCTTAGATTGCGGTCCTCTTTCCCGGACGTGATTGTGGTGTGATCAGACATTGTGGCCCGCATGTCTTGGAGAGGGGCGCGGTCTATTCAGAAGCTTAATAAGGCCCGCATTAAGATGAACAAAGAGGTAGGGAGGTTTGTTGCCCATAATGGTGGGGTGGCGGTACGACATTTGGAACTGGAGGTTGACTCGTGGAGGTACTTGAGAGGGGATGGAGTACATCGCCGTGGGGATTGATTTATGGGCTTTAGGCTTACAGGATGGTAACCAGAGGGTTTTGATGTTGTGGCGGCGGGCACAAGTGTAAGATGTCACACTTCTGCCACTGTGGCGATTGGGGTCCTTGACGAAGGCACAAAAATTGAGGTATTGTTGATAAATACGGTGGGACCCGTCTCAGGTATGGAGTCCTCCTGGTTTGTATAGTTCAGTCTAGACTACTGGGTAGTAAGGTGGTAGGGGTCTGTGGTCAGTTAGTAAGTCCCTGAGGCGGTGTTGCGGCTGGGGACAGAATCTAAGTTAGAGGTACCACAGATTCCAAAAGCTTTGGATTGGTGTCATCAAGGATCTGCAATCATCTTTCATATAAGTTTTATGGTTAAATATGTTTTGAGTTAATAAAAGGCCAAGCGGATATTTAAATCCAACACAGTATCCGTGTCATTACTGGGAAAAGGGGGTAAGGTTGGTAGGTACATAATTAAGTTGGGGCAGTAAGTTATCTGAACTACCCTAGTCAAGACATGTACAAAGCTAGAATGAAATATAAGCGCATTATACTGCCCGGGCCAATTTTCAGCTTCAGTTCTTCAGCTTTCAGTGCTGTCCCACTTTAAATGACAATTGCGCAGTCAAGCAACAATGTACCTATGTAAAATTTTTATCATTTTTTTCACACAGAGTTTTCTTTTGGTGGTATTTAATCACCACTGTTTTTTTTCTTGCTAAATAGACAAAAAAAACTGACATTTTTTTAAGAAAAAAAAAACATATTTTACTGTTATAAAAAATTGCAAAGAAATAATCTTTCTTCATAAATTTAGGCCAAACTTTATTCTGCTACATTTCTTTGGTGAAAATAACCTAAATCAGTTTTTATTATTTAGTCTGTAGGAAAGTTATAGAGTCCACAAACTATGGTATACTGTATATATCTGAAAATCAATCAATCCTGATGTACTGACAGCCTCATTTCTTGAGGCCTGAAAATGCCAGGACAGTACAAATATCCACAATGACCCCTTTTTGGAAAGTAGACAGTTCAAGGTATTTAGTAAGAGGCATGGCAAGTTTTTTGAAGTTATAATTTTCTGTCACAGTTTTTTGGAAAATGAAGACATTTTAAAAAATATTTTTTTCCCCATTTTTTTTTACATACTTTCACCAGCGCAGTACAGCAACATTATGTGACTGGTGTGGTGGTAATCAGGGACAATAAGTTGATTTATTAAACTGGAGAGTGCAAAATATGGTGCAGCTGTGCATGGTAGCCAATCAGCTTCTAACTTCCCCTTGTTTAATTAAGCTTTGACAATAAAACCTGATAAAAAAAAAAAAAAACGGGAAGCTGCACCAGATTGTCCTGTCGCATCATGGCAGCATACACCTATGCATGCTAAGCCACCTATGGGTTGTGGCTCCGCCCCCGCAACCTGATAGGACCGCGTAGCTATTAAGGTCTGAGAGAGCCCCTGCCCCAGCATTCTCCTTTTTTTCCTCACCTGTCAAGGACCGAAACATGCATCCCTTACCTAACATTCGCCCGAGCCAGGTTCTAGCCTCTCCTGGGTGGAAGTCCTATCCTGTGCAGCCTCTAAATGAGCTTAATGGAAGGAACCCCACTCTGATGGTCTCAGGGGTATGTTACTATGTATTACAAACCTTAAATAGGTTTATGGATCGCAGCGGTCTCCAGCTCCTTTCAGTGCACCTGTGGGTAACTTCCCCTCCTGTCTGTCTCCATAGCTCCAGCTTGTCTCCCCTCCGCTCTCTGTGCCTAGCGCCGAGCGTCTCAGCTCTTCACGCATGCGCAAACAGCGGTATCTCGTCAGGGCATCCCACTTTCCAGCTTCCGAAATGGCGTCGGAGGCCTCGGAGCGCATCTGCGCATGCGCGAGTGTGACGTCATCACCGCCGCGACGGCGGTAAGTTTAAAAACACTGCAAATGTCAGCGTTTTCTTGTCTCTTCTCTCCTGAGCCTGTAAGTAGAAAATTTGACCGGATCTCTTTGCTACTCTACCCAGCTGTACTACCCTGTCTCTCTCTTACTATCTCCATGCCCAGGTAAGATCTCTGGTTTTTTTCTTTGCTTGCTACTAGCTGCTACCCAATGCATGCTAAGCCACCTATATATTATAGGTTGATTCATCACCTTTTCATGGAGACCGCTGCCCAGGTAGACCATCGCCAGCCTACTAGGTAAGAGGGGATGATGGGTAAGTATGAAGAAAGAGAGAAAAGAGAGCCCTCACTAATGCTGATTAAATTAAACAGCCCCACCAGGTCTTCCAGATCGTCACATTCAAGACGAGGGGAGCCTTCAAGAAGGAGCCGCTCAAGCCACAGGCAGAGTCACTCAGAGTGCGGCAGAAGTCGCTCAAGTCGCAGAAGCCGCTCAAGTCACAGGAGGAGTAGATCAAGTCGCAGGAGAAGCCGATCAAGATCAAGGCATAGTCGCTCCCACCACAAGAAATCCCCTGCGCGCAGGAAATCTCCTGTCACCCAGCCTTCCTGTCCACCCGGGAACTCCTGCTGGATTTGCGGTGCTATAGCACTTCCAGACAAACTAGCCTGTCGCACGTGCAGACAGAGAAACAGAGGCAAGGGAACCAAACGAACCATCACCACAAGTCGCAGGGCCAGAGGCCAGCAGACCCATACAAAATACCTCATCCACTGCTCCATCATCATCAAAGACGTCAGACCCTCTCTCTGACACTGATGATCTAGAGGCATCCACCGACTTTGACTTTTCACTGATCGATCCATTCGTGAAGTCAGTAAAGGAGGCGATCAACTGGGTGGAGGAAAAAGAAACTCCTCAAAAAGTGAGGAAATATTTTCCAAATCTTAAAAAAGACCCAGAGAACTTCCCATTCATTGATGAACTTGAGGATCTAATTAAGGATGAGTGGCAAAAGCCAGAGAAAAAAACTGGCCTCAGCAACAGATTAGCAAAGCTCTATCCACTTAAAGAGCCTAACGTCAACCCACTAATATCTCCTCCAGTGGTCGACTCCTCTCTAATGCGCCTCGCTAGGCACGTAACACTCCCAATAGAGGATGCAGTCACATTCAAAGATGTCCTGGATAGAAAGATCGATCTGGATCTTAAGAGGACCTACCTCTCGGCAGGTGGCGCTTGCAGGCCAGCAATAGCATTGGCTGCTGTTGGCAAGGCTATCTCAAGCTGGTCCACGATGGCCGAAAAGCTGGTGTCAGAAGGAATGGAGCAAGAGAAAGTTATCTCAGCCCTCCAAGAACTTAGTCACGTAGGCGACTTTGTCGCAGAAGCCTCTGTGGACATAATTAAAACCACTTCAAGAGCAATGTTAAGCTCAGTAATGGCCAGAAGGGCGCTTTGGTTAAAACCCTGGTCGGCAGATCCCTCCTCAAAGTCCAACTGGTGTAAAATACCCTTTGATGGCGTAAACCTTTTTGGAGAAAAACTGGACTCGGCTATAAGATCCTACAGGCCTGGGAAAGAGTATAGGAGGAACTGGAAGAATCCCCAGTCATCATTCCTCAAGCTCCAGAAGTCTAAGACCCCTACCACAGGGGAACAAAAGTCTTTTTGAAGGTGCGTCCGCCCAACCAGCTTTAGTGGGGGCCAGACTCATGAGTTTCAAGCAGGTCTGGGCGGATACAATAAAAGACCCATGGACGATAGACACTGTCCAGTTCGGGCACAAGTGGAAATTCAAGACACGGGCTCTAAGAGACCAATTCTTTGTAACCAGATTACCGGCATCTTGGGAAAAAAGGATGCTACTGACAAAATACGTCCAAGACCTGTTACAAAAGGAAGCCATAGTGGAAGTTCCAATATCCCAAAGGTCAACGGGATTCTACTCCCTGTTGTTTCTGGTGAAGAAAAAATCAGGGGATCTCCGCCCTGTCTTAGATCTAAAGAATCTCAATCGCTCAATCTTAGTCGAGACATTCAAGATGGAGAGCCTCCAGTCAATTCTTCGGGCCATGAATATTGGGGATTGGATGCTTTCCGTTGATTTACAAGACGCCTATCTGCACGTCCCCATTCACATCTCATTCCAAAAGTTTCTCCGCTTTGCAGTAGGTCTTCATCATTTTTAATTCCGAAGTCTCCCGTTCGGGATCTCTTCCGCTCCAAGGACATTCACAAAAATCTTACTGCCAGTAATAGCCTTACTAAGAGAACAAGGATTGAGAGTCCATCATTACCTGGACGACATCCTCTTGCTAGCAGCCAATCAGGATTCCCTTCTACTGCATCGATCCATTCTAATTACCATCCCTACAAAACTTCGGCTGGATCATAAACTGGGGGAAAAGCAATCTGCAGCCCACTCAGAGAGTGATATTCCTGGGGGCGGAACTAGACACCCGTCTCAATACGGTAGAACTTCCGGGGGAAAAAATTCCCAGTCTCAATCAGAAGGCGAGAAAGTTATTAGCCTCTACCACACTACCAGCTCGGTAGTACCTCAGCATACTGGGGTCATTCTCAGCAACCATCCCAATGGTACAATGGGCCCAATGGAACACCAGACCTCTGCAAGCATCACTGTTAAAACAATGGAACGGGGTATCATTGTCTCAGCCAATCACAATCCAGAAAGAAATAAAACAATCACTCTGGTGGTGGACCAGATTGAACAATCTGAAGAGATGCAGGCATATAGTCCCTCTTCCTCAAGAAGTAATCACTTCAGATGCCAGCCTGAAGGGCTGGGGGGCACACTACCGCCATCACGCAGTCCAGGGCCTTTGGACATTCAGAACACAGAACGTGGTCTCAAATATATTAGAGATGAAAGCAGCATTCCAAGCTCTGTTAGCCTTCAGCCCCCTCCTCAGGGGGAAAGAGGTCCTGCTAAAATTGGACAACAGAGTGGCAGTTGCCTATATCAACAGGCAGGGGGGCACCAGGAGTCGCTCCATGATGCAGGAAGTCCGTCCAGTCTTCGAGTGGGCACAACTGAACCTGTCGGGGTTAACGGCAACGTATGTCCCAGGAGTCCAAAATCAACTAGCCGACTCTCTAAGTCAGACCTTTGTATCAAACAACGAGTGGGCCTTAAGTCACCAAGCCTTTACCCTCATAACCCAAACCTGGGGGATACCGGATATAGACCTGGCAGCAACACCGGTCAGCACAAAATGCCAGAGGTATCTAGCCAGAATTCCTTTCCCATCGGCAGAAGGCACGGATTGTCTACAGCACGATTGGAACTTCCGTTTGGGGTACATCTTTCCACCAACGCCACTCATTCCGAGATTCTTACTCAGACTCAAGAGGTCGAAAGCCACAGTGTTAGCAGTCCTCCCATTTTGGCCGAGACGACCATGGTTTACGACGCTCCTCCAATTGAGCACAGCAGAACCACTGACACTCCCAATGACAGCGGATATACTGTCGCAGGGGCAACTCCTTCACCTATTTCCGGAGAGGCTGCATCTAACAGCATGGAGATTGAAAGGACTAGGTTCTTAGTCCAAGGTTGCTCCCAGAAGGTGATAGACACTCTCCTTCAGGCTAGAAAATCCACGACCAATAAAACCTATAAAAGGATCTGGGAGAGTTTTCTCTTAATTGCACAACAGCAATCCTGGAACCCGGCATCTCCATCAGTTGCTCAGATCCTCAAGTTTCTCCAGCTAGGTCTAGATAAAGGTCTTAGGTCTAGTACCCTGAAGGTACATGTATCAGCCCTATCCGCTATGACAGGAGTGAAATGGGCTCAAGAACCTCTCATCATCCAATTTCAGAAGGCTTGCCTAAAGTTGAGGCCACCTAGAAAACCTTCCTTCCCGACATGTGATCTTTCAGTAGTGTTGGAAGCCTTATCCCATGAGCCATTTTTTCCGTTAGAGAATGTTTCCCTGTGGGACTTAACTCTCAAAGTCACTTTCCTAATAGCAATTACATCAGCTAAAAGGGTATCGGAAATTCAGGCCTTACAGGCTATGTAGCCATACTTAATATTCTATCCAGACAAAGTAGTCCTAAAACCATCGGATCGCTTCATCCCGAAGGTGTCATCATCTTTCCACTTTAAGCAAGAGCTATGTCTCCCCACCCTCTCCACAGAACAGGGTGATCCACATCCGCTTGACATAAAGTCTAATATCCAGGCCTACCTCTTGGCAACCAGCAATCTGAGGAAGACAGAGGACCTACTGGTCATTCCTTATGGGTTTAGAAGAGGACAAGCAGCAACCTCTCGCACCATCGCAGCATGGTTGGTAAAGATCTTTAAGAGAGCTTACGCATCGAACAACACAGGAGTACCTGAGGGCTTAAGGGCACACTCCACAAGGGCAATGGCGACCTCCTGGGCGGCCTACTGCAGGGTATCAGCCGAAACCATCTGCAAAGCAGCCACTTGGTCTTCAAAAACCACCTTTATTTCTCATTATAAAGTGGACTCCGCTAGATTGTCCACGGTAGAGTTTGGGAGAGCGATTATTCAGGCTAACTCCTCAATACCATCTAAATAAAACTTATCTTTTTCTCATACCCACCCAGTTTGCGAGTTATTCCCCATAGGTGTATGCTGCCATGATGCGACAGGAAAACGGAAAATTGTATACTCACCTTTCCGTAATTTTCCTTTCCTGTCGCATCTCATGGCAGCATACAAATGCCCACCCATCTGAGGTGAGGTATATATACATGGAGAATGCTGGGGCAGGGGCTCTCTCAGACCTTAATAGCTACGTGGTCCTATCAGGTTGCGGGGGCGGAGCCACAACCCATAGGTGGCTTAGCATGCATAGGTGTATGCTGCCATGAGATGCGACAGGAAAGGAAAATTACGGAAAGGTGAGTATACAATTTTCTGTTTTGCTGACTGGTCACAGTATGTAAAAAAAAAAAAATAGAAATTTCTTTAAATTTTTTACTTTTTATGACTTTTTTTCATTTTCTTTATGATTTTTTTTAACACACTGTGACCAGAGCAATACAGTGTTACCATAGTAACACTGTACTATTCTGGGGAAGTGATCAAGTTTTTTTTTTAACACATTATGATTGCTTATACCAGTGAAGTTGGGTATAGTGTTGCATGACCACACAATTGTCATTCAAAGTGCAACAGCGCTGAAAGCTGAAAATTGGCCTGGACAGGAAGGGGGTGAAAGTGCACAGTAGGCAAGTGGTTAAAGGAATTGTGTATTTTAAATACTGAACTTTAAACCACATTAAACAACTTGCTGCTGTACTGCATTTTCTAAAGATTTACTTATGCATTGGAACAAGTCCATAATGGCATTACCCAGCTGCCCATGTCCTTTTTTTATAAGAAAAAAACTTGCAAATTAAACTTGAAAATGTCCAAAAAATTACAAGATTTATCTCCCACAGACTTCAGTTGGGGTTAGGCACCTGCTGGATTCAGAAATCATCCTGTGAACCAAACCCCACTTGGTTTGCTCACCACAAACTCATGGGGTCTTGGTAATCACCAAAGTATGCCCTCAAAGTTTATCTTCTAGGATCCTAAAGCTCCTACATGCACAGTTTAAAAAGGACAGATCCCTGCATCAACACAAGCGATGTTGATGCAGGGATCTCTCCCTCTGTTCAATTGTATTATCACAGGGGGGACTCCCCTACCTCCCCCCTATCAGAATACACAGATCAGTGCTTGCAGCCTTTGGCTGCAAGTGCTAATAGAATGCTGGATTCTCAACAGGACCGTTCAACAAAAGCTGGCTTCTCTTGAACAGACAGTGGTACACAAGTACCTTGAAGATTTGCTTGCACAACTGACCTCACATTTTCCCTTTCCAACACAACAAAGATACTTCCCTTGCACTTTCACACTCTACATACAGTTACAGGCTCCTCTCATCAGCCTCTCACCACCAGTTACATGCTGAGAGTAATTCTTGTGAAAGGAAAGCCCTCCCAGTCCTGCTAGTCACATGCACTTGCAAAGAAATCCTATCACTACTTTACATCACCACATATGATGGCAGAATGCTAGAGATTACTGTATTCACAAGTTAAACAGTTGACTTCATTGCACTGTTTCATGTTATCTATTCTGAGTGTAGCGCACCCCCTAAGGAGCCGCAAGTAGAATTGGATCCCCCACCCTACACAGCCAGGCTCACCGAATCCCCACAGTCAGAAAACAGTCCAGTACTTTGTTTTTGTAGTTTATTGAGGGATTAGAACTTGGATAGGGATTGTAAATGTAGCAAAGTCCTGGGTCCCTTGAGGCCTAATGGTGACCTCTAGAGTTAGGGACAGCTGACAGACTTCTATAGGCAGACAGCTATACAGGTGAAGGCCTCCAGCCAGACACCGCTTCTGTATAGGTAGGACCTCTGTCTCCTATGGCAACACTCTTGTAGAAGTTACTAACGGTAGTTGTATTCAACTATTGGCAACACAAACAGTTCTCCTTACTCCACAGTCGCTCACTGTGGATCTTTACTCAACGAACTCCCAGTCTTTTACTAGACTTCTGATCCAATATCCACTGGATCCCCTGAGCTCTTCCACTGTTAGCACTCAGTATCTTCCTCAAGTGTCACCCCCGCTTCCCTACTGGGTCCTTGGCTTGGCACTCACAGATACTCTTCAAGCGTCACCCCTGCTGCCCCGCTGGGTCCTTGGCTTGGCACTCACTGATGTTTTCCCACTTCTTCACCGGCTGGTGAGAAGACTGCTCTGGTACTAGCTTCAGCTTACTCACAGTGGTCTCCGGTAACAAAGTGGATGGTCCCGTAGTGGCGACAGCTTCCCCTTCTACATCTGACCACAGTTAGTTCCCCATCCTGCTAAACCGCGACTTCTGGTTGGACTACAAGCCAGCAGTCCCAACCCTATGCTGCTCTCCCACTTCTGGAAAGGCCCTCAGGCAGCCTAGCAGCCAAATGTCACTGGGATAGGCCTTAGGTTTCTGGCCTAGCAGCCTGGGGCAGAACAACACAGTCCACCCAGACAGCCATCCTCCCAGCAAGCCAAGGGACCAAAGACAATCCCTGCCCATTAGCTGAGACACCCCATCCATTCATGTCCGAGCTTGCACAGACCCTGTCTTATCTAATGTCATTAGCACAGTGCCACCTAATGACAGAAGAGAAAAGGTGCAGATTTAGAGAGGAATCAATTGATCTCCTAACAAGCCAAGGCAACTATCGCCTGGCAACTAAATTTGATAGCAACCCTGCCTAAACATCAGGGTGCTACATAAAATTATGGGATGCCCACTTGACTTCAAACAATCTTCAGGGACAACTTTTCCTATATGCAGTCTATATACACACCTCTGCTTCCTCCAGCACTCACTTGCTTTCAGAACTCCAGCTCTGTCACCTTGTTGAAATTTGGTAGCCAAGGCCCATTACAGGCAGGGACTCGCAGCCCCTATACTTGAAGATAGGGTGACACAGTTTACACTTTGCCAGCACTTCCTCTCTGTGGTCACTGATTCAGCACCACCTCTTCAGGCACTGCCAGCCTGCCTGGCTGCAGATGCCCCTTTCACTAGCCCCCCCGGCTAATTTCTCCACAGTCCTCCCAGACTGATATTCTCTCTCTCTCTCTCTGTAGACCTCCCAGACTGAACACTCATCAGCCCACCCAGGTGACTTTTCAGGAGAACTCCTGGACATGCTGACCTGCTCCTGCTGTCCTCTTCTTGCTCCCATGCCTCCAGGAAAGGATTCCTCAGTGTGTTGTAGAGGGTCCCTTTAGCACCCAGGCCCGAGGTCACCCCCCAGAATAGGGGGCACTTTCAAGGGCCACTGACAGCCTCCTCAGCACTGCATCTCCATCTTCCACCCGACTACCCTGCTGGCATGACTCATGCCTATTTATGAGGTGCCTACCTCCTTCCAGACCCTTTTTGCTGGGGATTGATGGATGACCTCATAAATATGCCAAGCAACTCCTCCTAGTCTCCACCCACTACATCTGAAAGGTTTTCCAAGGTTCCAGAAACAGGGGGAGGCACCAGAGAAACTGCTTTCTGAATCATCCAGCCTCCCTGAGTCACTCAACCTTGACCCAGATTCAACCCAGGCTTGACTCTCAGCCAGATCAATTTTCCTACACTAAAAGCCTGTATACAACTAGCACACTAACTAGAGGGTGCTACATGAGTGTAACAATGAGCCCAATATTTACCACCAGTAGAGTGCAACATGACCAGGACTTTCATGTTGTGAAGGGACTCTATGCAAATGACAGCCTTTCCATACTTGCATATTCTCTATCACAGTGCTTGATGCACTTATGTAATGCATGCACAACTTTATGTTTTTTTAATCTTTTTTTTTTTAAACTGATTTCTAGATATAGCTTTTTTGCATAGTGACATTGGTCCAGTTTGTAAACATCCAGAGGCAGACAGGAGACACAGACAAAATCTGAGAAACCACCCATCTGGTTTTTTGTCTAATACCTACTCCATTGAGGTCCATTGTTGGAGTTGGTCTTCCGGTTGGAGGTTGTGTTTGTTGAGGCAGTCTCTCCTGGGTGTGTTGCCCTATAAGCCTGATTGACCCATTAGGTGTACACCTATTTGGGTTCAATCTTTCCGGTAAGCCTTTTGACTCTCTGGTGGTGGACCACAAATCATCAAGTTTGAGCACGTTCTGTTGTTTCTAAATCACATTGATGCTCAGTCTACTCTTTAATCACTCCGAATCACGTTTTAGATATTTCTATCACTATATTGTTTGGTTGACTTTCACTGTTTGCTTCAAGTATCAGTGATTTGTCTTTTTGGACATTATTTTTTGGACACTATTTATACTTTTGTATCATTTGCTTAGTTTTTATTATCATATTTGGTTTACCATTTTCCTTACAAGGGTATACTATATATGTCCACTGTAATATATACATATGTATAATAATATTTATATATGTGCACTGTGATTAACATATTTATTTATTCTCAGTTCATTTTGAGATTATTCATTAGCGCTGCACTTACCTTCCACATGTTATCTAATTTTTGCAATTGATCCTTTGCTGTGCTGGCTGCTTATTGACCATCCTTTGTAGATAGCGCAGAATATTTGTTTTAATTTTTCACATCTCCAGTTTGTAAACTTGCATGTGCCATACCTTGCTGATCCATGTGTAAGCTGGAAATGACTAAAGTAGGCACAGCTACTACAGTACAAAGAAAAAAACAAACTTGGCAGTGTGGGACTTTATGGGTGCTTAATATAATAAAATGAGTATATGACAACAAAGAATGAAAAAAATAAATTATTTTATTACAACAACATGAAAGGGAGAGACAAAGACAATGATCACACTAAAAAGGACAAACGTCACTTATTCTATATAGTGTATCCAAATGTCTGTTCATTTTTCCATACATGAATTGAACATGTTTCGCCATATGGCTTCCTCAGGAACATGCGTGGACATTTTCCTCTAATAAATATTAATATCCTCTAATTAATATTTTCCTCTAATGCATATATTAATTATACAAATCTCAAATTCAAAAAAGATACAAAAGATGATTTGAACAAAGTACATATATACATACATAAGTGCATCCAGGAAGTGTGATTAAAAATTCTCAACCGGTAGGCTCTGACTCCAATGTTTAGGAGATTCAGAAGTCAATCTGTACTGAGTGATGTCAAGGCAAGCCAATGAGCACCAAAATCCTCACGGGAAGAAGCACCGACCTATGCCTGATAACCCACTGAGAGGAGTATTGTTGATAAACTTGAATACCGTTGTAAGTTATTATTGCCTAAAATAATCAAGACATGATGATATATAATATGTCAATGACAGTACATGTCATTGAATAGACTAAGTCTGAGTGTATGAACATCTTATTAACAAATATATAATATATGGGATTAGGCATACATAGAAGGTTACTGTTAGATGAACAAACTGGGAGCCTATGTGTCCAACCAAGACACAGCTGAGACTGTATGACTATATCCAGGTTAAGAAAACCACACCAATTGTCCTGCAAAGATATGAAGTGCATTCCACACATAATTTGCAAAAACAGGGGGGGGGGGACGACGACTTATTTGTGCTGACCCAGCCTATGTAAAAGAAAAAGTTGCTTACCTGTATGTGTTTATCAAATATGTGTGTTGAAAAATCTTTAGGCAGGACCAAACACTGGGATGGCCAAGGTGATTTAATCTGCAAACAAGCACAGATAATAGAGGAAAAGTATTACCCTCCAGAGATAAAAAAGGATTGAGGCATAGTGCCTCTCTAGGTTGGGCCAAAGCATAACATTGATAAACTCCCTGGATGAATGATATTGTACCTGTATGCAGCTGTGTGGACATCATGGCTCCCAGACACTCCAGCGGCTTCTCCATTGCCGTGGAGCTATTTGTACTCCTCCCAGATGCGTCAAGCGAACGTGATGTGTGACATCACGTCGCCCAGATGCAAAATGGACATTTGTCAGATGATGCTGCATATGTGGGAGGCGGCCACCACTCCACCCCACCCGAAGCCTGCAGCGCGCACAGGGGACCAGGAAGACAGAAATACACTCATTTTACTATATTAAGCACCCATAAAGTCCCACACTGCCAAGTTTGCTTTTTTCTTTGTTCTTATTATAAAGGGACAATGGTGCCAAAATAATATATCTGTGTTTTGATCACTATAATTCATCATCAACAGCTACTATATTGATCACCACTAGCTTCCAGGTCTTGTGCTGAGCTGCCTAGCTGCACAGTGAACATCGGAGGTCTGTTGCTTGCTCAACATGAGCACCATTGACAGAGCACTTTGCATTTTCTCAATAAATGTAAAGTGTTCTCTGATTGATGTGACATCACCGCCCCACCTTGTCCAATCAGAGAACGCTTTGCATACATTGAGATGTTGCAAAGTGTTCTCTAAATGGCACCCATGCTGAGTGAGTGACCACTTGTGTTCCTTAAGCAGCAGGGCAGCCACTTGGCACAAGACCCAGCAGCTAGCGACAATCACTGTTGCAGCGGTGCATACTACAGTGATTTCCAGCTTCCACAGGGATAAATCAGGTGTGGCACATGCATACTTATATTGGTCCAAACTAGACCAATGTAAGCCATACCTAAACTTCAGCTTTACACTAACAGTCTGCAGGAGTCCTGAATTGTACCTGTGAACTGCTGATCGCGGGTGCAATGCTTTACAGGCTTCTAGTAAAAAATAAATAAACAAGTGCAATTTTTTTTTTTACCTGCAAAAAGCTGTGCAGTTATTATTATTTTTATTTTTTTTAAAGTGAACTTTTTCTTTCATAAAGTAGTAAGATGGATAAGAGATCCTTTATGAAATAACTGGGTATCCTATCCAATGAAAGGTCTAGCGGTAATGGTGAAGATGTGCCTTCATAATTTGATGTCCATCTCATCAGGTGAGTGAACCTTTCTGAAGGTGGTGGAGAACACATTGGGGCACATACGGTGCTATGAATAATGTACCTGGTTAAAGGTGGTGGATCCATTTCCAAGGACTTTATTTGTGTGGTGAATGAAACACAGTTTCATAGATAGATTGAAGACGTTGCAACATTGTGTTTATTATTTGTAGCACACATCTGAACTTTAGAGCTGGTTGTGTAAATGAATATGGATAGTGTGGTTGCAGTGGAAAAAAAATGCAAATAAAAAAAAAAATAATATAGCGTAACAATTACGACACAAGTCATAATGTAATTGAATGTTATTAAACATTACCTTTCCTTTTCAATCTACAGTGCTGCCATTTTCTGTAAGATGCAATATGGCTACCTGGAAAATGGCATGGGGTCCACCCAAAAATCAATACCAGACCCTTATCCGAGCAGGCAACCTGGCAGGAAGCAGGAAAAGAGGGGGAGATGAGAGAGCGCCCCCCTCCTGAACCGTACCAGGCCACTTGCCCTCAACATTGGGAGGGTGCTTTGGGGTAGCCCCCCAAAGCACCTTGTCCCCATGTTAATGGGGAGAAGGGCCTCATCCCACAACCCTTGGTCCATGGTTGTGGGGGTCTGCGGGCGGGGGGCTTATCGGAGTCTGGAAGCCCCCTTTAACAAGGGGACCCCCAGATCCTGCCCCCCCGAGTGAATTGGTAATGGGGTACAAATGTACCCCTACCATTTCACAAAAAAGTGTCAAAAATGTTTAAAAAAGACAATAGACGGTTTTTGACAATTCCTTTATTTCAGGTCATCTGTATCCAGATGACAGATGCACCCCGTCAGGGTCAGGAGTGCACCGCTATGATAGTGGACACTAAGGCTGACTGCTGCAGATGGAACTCGGGGTTGTTCAGGAAGGCAGGTCCCCTGGAGCACCAACACGGATCCCACAGTGAGTTAGAGCATAGATACCCCAGGGTGCAGAGTCTAAGAGCCAGTTCGTGTTCACCAGAGCCTCTAGTGGTGAGGATGGACTGGGCTGCAACTGGCTCCAGGTCGCGGCCCCAGGGTCTCCCAGCTCACGCTCACGGTAGGCTACAGGAGGATGGAGAGGAAACAGCAGCCCAGGACAGCAAGGAATAGTAAGGAGGTAGCCAATGTCGGGGGGACTAGCAGACAAGGATAACAGAGAACACGCCAAAAGTCAGGGTCACAGGGAAACAGGGATAGTCGAGAACGCACCAAAGGTCAGGGTCACAAGCAGACAGGAATAGTCGGGAACACGCCAAGATCGGTAACAGAGACAGAGACAAACTTAGAGCACACGGCAAACAGGAAGCCAAACACACAATATTGCATGGCAAGGCAGGCTTGGAGAATACAGTGTTAAATAGTGGTTCCTGTTGAGGCTAGGGTGGAGCCACACAGAGGGAAGATTACTTAAGCATGCAGGTGTGAGAGTACAAGCCAAGGCTGATACACAGACCAGGTAAGAGACAGACAGGTCATGAATGTATTACTGCATGGTCATGACAGTACCCCCCCCTCTTACAAGGCCTCCCCCTCCCCTGCTTTGGACCAGGCTTGGAGGGGAACTTCAAATGGAACTTCCTCAGAAGACGAGGTGCGAAGACTTTAGATGCAGAAATCCAACATCTCTCCTCAGGACCGAAACCTTTCCAATCCACAAGATATTTAAGGACACCTTTATAGAAACTGGAATCCAAAATTTGACTAACCTCGTACTCCTGATCATCTTCAGAGACTGGAGCCAAGGTAGGGAGAGGTCGAGAGAACTTATTGAAAACTAGAGGTTTCAGAAGGGATACATGAAAGGAGTTTGGGATCCTGAGGCTTTTAGGGATCTGGAGTTTAAAACAAACAGGATTCAGCTTAGAAATTATATTGTAAGGACCAATGAATCTCGGGGCAAACTTGAGAGAAGGAACCCGGAGTCTGATGTTCCTGGTAAAAAGCCAGACTTTGTCTCCTGGCTGTAGAGAAGGTGGCTTACGCCTGCGACGGTCAGGAAAACTTTTTAACTTGTTGGCAGCTTTCTGGAGCGAATCATGAACGTTAGCCCACAAGGAATTGAATGATTCCTGAACAGTAGCCAAAGCTGGGATATCAGAAGAACAGGTCATTGGAAGAGGGAGCTGAGGATGTCTTCCATAAACAGTGACAAAGGGTGTCTTCTGAGAACTGACATTGACATGATTGTTGTGGGAGAACTCTGCCCACGGGAGTAATGAGACCCAATCATCGTGATGAGCCGAGACCAAGGTACGGAGAAAGACCTCCAACTCCTGATTAACCCTTTCAGTCTGGCCATTGGATTGGGGATGGTAAGAAGAGGTAAAATCCAAGGTAATGTTGAGGGATTTGCAAAAGTCTCTCCAAAAGCGAGAAGTAAACTGAACACCCCTGTCTGAAATTACATGGGAAGGGACACCATGAAGACGGAAAATCTCTCGTACGAAAATGGGAACCAAGGCAGGAGCAGAAGGGAGACCAGGAAGAGGAACAAAGTGGGCCATCTTGGAGAAGCGATCAATTACCACCCAAATGACCGTATTCTTCTCAGAAGGTGGAAGATCGGTGATGAAGTCCATGGCTATGTGAGACCAGGGCTCCTTGGGAATGGGCAAGGGCATGAGAAGACTTAGACTGGGCACAGACATGACAAGCCTTAACATAGTCTTTGACATCCGAATGGAGAGTAGGCCACCAGTAGTGGCGACTGATGAGGAGAAAGGATCGAAGAAACCCACCATGACCTGCCACCTTGGAGTCATGTCCCCAATGAAGGATCTTAGCTTTTAGCTCAGTGGGGACGAAGGTCCTGCCAGGAGGAATTTTTGACTTCAGGGTGGTTGAAGGGGCAAGGATGCATGAAGTAGGGATAATCGGCTCAGGTTCAATGGTAGGCTCCTCATCCTGAATGTCAAAAGATCTCGAGAGTGCATCAGCCCGACTGTTGCAGGAACCAGGTTTGAGTGTAATGGTGAAGTTAAAACGGGAAAAGAAGAGACTCCACCTGGCTTGTCTGGGATTCAATCGTTTGGCATTCTGTAAGTACTGCAGATTTTTATGGTCAGTGAAAATTGTTATGGAATGTGGGGAACCCTCCAAGAGATGACGCCACTCCTCCAACGCCAATTTAATCGCAAGAAGTTCCCGATCACCATTAGTGTAATTCTTCTCCGCCTGAGAAAATTTTCTGGAGAAAAATGCATATGGTAGACATTTTTTCCCAAAGGATTGAAGAAGCACAGCTCCCACCCCAGTTGAGGAAGCGTCCACTTCAATAAAAAATGGATCCCTCGGGTCAGGTTGCCTCAACAAAGGTCCAGAAATGAAGGCCTGTTTCAAATCATGAAAGGCAGAGACAGCTTCGGGGGACCACTCCTTGGCATTAGCACCCTTCTTGGTCAAGGCGATAATTGGCGCAGCAATAGAGGAGTAATTCCTAATGAACTGCCTGTAATAATTAGTGAACCCAAGAAAGCGCTGCGTGGCCTTGAGAGCGGGAGGAAGAGGCCAGTTGGTAATGGCCGAGACCTTTCCAGGATCCATACAAAGACAGAAGTTAGAGACGAAGCATCCCAGAAACAGGACTTCAGAACATTCAAAAGAATATTTCTCCAGCTTGGCGTACAGATTATTTTCTCGAAGGCGCTGAAGCACAATCTGGACATGGTCTCTGTGAACCGAGAGACTATCCGAAAAGATGAGAATGTCATCCAGGTAGATGACAACAAATTGGTAAAGCAGATCCCTGAAGATTTGGTTAATAAAGTTTTGGAACACCGCTGGGGCGTTACACAAACCAAAGGGCATGACCAAATACTCGTAATGCCCATCTCTAGTGTTAAACGCAGTTTTCCATTCATCCCCTTCCCGTATTCGGATCAAATTGTATGCACCCCTGAGATCCAACTTGGTAAAAATGGAGGCACCTTTCAACCTGTCAAATAGTTCCGATATTAGGGGTAGAGGGTATCGATTTTTGATCGTTACTGCGTTTAGGCCTCGGTAGTCAATGCAGGGTCTTAGGGTACCATCCTTTTTGGCAACAAAAAAGAACCCTGTTCCTGCAGGCGATGAGGATTTCCGGATGAATCCTTTTTCTAGATTTTCTGCAACATACTCAGACATGGCCTGGGTCTCTGTGATGGACAGAGGGTAGGTACGACCCCTGGGTAGAGCTGCTCCGGGAACAAGGTCAATGGTACAGTCAAAGGACCTGTGGGGAGGAATCACCTCAGCTGACTTTTTACAGAACACATCCCGGAAATCGCTATATGCAGCGGGAAGGGCAGAGGATACTGAGGTGGTACCCACGGGAAATCTCCCCTTAGGGGCAACCTTAAGAGGGCAGCAAGAGAAACAGGAGGGACCCCAAGCCAGGATCTGCCCAGAAGTCCAGTCAATGTCTGGAGAGTGGAGCTGCAACCAAGGAAGCCCCAATACGATAGGGGTTGAGACCTTAGGAAGGATAAGAAAGGATATCCACTGCTGGTGGAGTATCCCTACCGACATCTTAACAGGAGGGGTCTGGAAGCGGATAGGCCCCCCCTGGAAGAACAGTGCCATCAATCGCCGAGACCACCAATGGAGTGATGAGGGGTAAAAGGGTAAGGTTCGTGGAAGATGCAGTTCTCCAGTCCATAAAGTTGCCAGCGGCTCCCGAATCCAGCTAAGCCAAGGCCGAGTGGGAGGAAACGCCAACATGAAGAAACACCGAAAGAAGGAGATGTGAAGATGACTTTTCTGGGTCCAGTACTTCACCTTCCAGATGTATTACCTGAGCTTTTCCTGGACGAAATGAGCATGTGTCACGAAAATGACCTTTGCCCCCACAGTAGAGACACAGGCCCAGAGTTCTGCGCCTAGCACGTTCTTCGGGGGATGGCCTGGTCTGGCCCAGCTGCATGGGTTCCTTAGTTGGCAAGAGATGCTCCACAGGACGAAAAGAGGGGAACTCGGGCTGACTGAGGACCGAGGAGTGCTGGCGTCGCTTTTCTAAGGTCCTTTCCTGAAAACGAATATCTATCTGGTTACACAGGGAGATAACTTCGTCCAGATTAGTGGGGATGGTTCTTCCTGCTAATTCGTCCTTCACTCTATCAGAAAGGCCATGCAGAAAGTTTGCGACTAAGGCCTCATTGTTCCAGCTCAGCCGTCAGTATGGGGAAACGAAGAGCATACTGCCCCATAGAAGCAGACTCTTGCCGGAGACGTAAGAGGGCGCTGGCCGCTGAAAAGACACGACCTGGTTCCTCAAAGATATTCCGGAAGAGTTTCAGAAAATTAGAGAGGCTGGAAACCACTGGGTCTTTCCTCTCCCACATAGGGGAAGCCCAAGCTAAAGCCTCGCCGGACAGGAGAGAAATAATATAGGCTACCTTTGCCCGATCAGACTTGAAGTTTTGGGGTTGGAGTTCGAAATGAATAGTACACTGGCTAAGGAACCCTCTGCAGGCCTTGGAATCCCCAAAGTAATGGGACGGAGCTGGTAAGTGCAAAGGGTTAGCGGCTGCGACTGTAAGCGGAGCTGATACGGCAGCCGATTGCGGTTGTGGAACCGGGGAGCCTAAGAAGGCTTGAAGTTGTTCAAAGCGGGAAGCCAGATCCTGAAGGAATCGCATCACCTGGGTCTGATTAGATTCCTGGGTCTCGATTCTGTGGACTATGCCCTGCAGCTGATCATCGGCAGGTAGCGGCACCTCAGACGTGTCCATGGCCGTGCAAACTGTCAAGTCACCTGTATCCAGGTGACAGATGCACCCCGTTGGGGTCAGGAGTGCACCGCTATGATAGTGGACCCTAAGGCTGACTGCTGCAGATGGAACTCGGGGTGGTTCAGGAAGGCAGGTCCCCTGGAGCACCAACACGGATCCCACAGTGAGTTAGAGAATAGATACCCCAGGGTGCGGAGTCTAAGAGCCAGTTGGTGTTCACCAGAGCCTCTAGTGGTGAGGATGGACTGGGCTGCAACTGGCTCCAGGTTGCGGCCCCCAGGGTCTCCCAGCTCACGCTCACGGTAGGCTACAGGAGGATGGAGAGGAAACAGCAGTCCAGGACAGCAAGGAATAGTAAGGAGGTAGCCAAATGTCGGGGCAACTAGAAGACAAGGATAACAGAGAATACGCCAAAAGTCAGGGTCACAGGCAAACAGGGATAGTCGAGAAAGGGCCAAAGGTCAGGGTCACAAGCAAACAGGAATAGTTGGGAACACGCCAAGATCGGTAACAGAGACAGAGACAAACTTAAAGCACACGGCAAACAGGAAGCCAAACACACAATATTGCACGGCAAGGCAGGCTTAGAGAATACGGTGTTAAATAGTGGTTCCTGTTGAGGCTAGGGTGGAGCCACACAGAGGGAAGATTACTTAAGCATGCAGGTGTGAGAGTACAAGCCAAGGCTGATACACAGACCAGGTAAGAGACAGACAGGTCATGAATGTATTACTGCAAGGTCATGACACTTTATTAATGTCTTCTTCTTTCCCCGCTTCTTCTTCCATGTTCTTCTGGTCTTCCTTTCGGTGTTCTTATTCTTCCTGCATCTTGTTCTTCGCCCGCTACTTCCCGTATCTTCCGCTGCTTCTTCTTCCGGTCTTCTCATCCGGCATCTTCTTCTCTGCTTCGTCCTCCGACCTGCCTCAATGGGAGTCTCCCACTGTGTGACGCTTCTTTTCAGGTGACAGCTCTTATATAATGGAGGGCGGGGCCACCCGGTGACCCCGCCCCCCTCTGATGCACAGGGACTTCCCTATGGCTTTCCCCGTGTTGTCAGAGGGGGGTGGGGTCACCTGTTTACGTAAACCTGAAGGGCCTGGTATGGAATTTGGGGGGACCCCCACACATTTTTTAATTTTGGTTCAGGGTTCCCCTGTGGGGGAATCCCATGCTGTTTTTATCAATGAACTTTTATGTGTATTGTCGGACCGACAATTCATTATAGCCGCGAGTAGTTTTAAATGACTTTTTTTCCCTTTAGAAATGTTATTTTGCTGTCAGACTGTTCTAAGCACGGAAAAACATGCGTCCCTTTACAGGCATACTATAGACACCCCCCAGGTACGAAATTTAAAGGAATATTACACTTTTATTGTTTCACTTTAGGCATTATTAAAATCACTGCTCCCAAAAAATGTTTTGCCTGTTCGCAGGTTCTGGTGCGAACCGAATGGGGGGGGGGGGGGTTATTCGGCCCACCCCTACTTAAGGTACAAATGTGAACTTTGTTCAGACAATCTGTAACATAATTTTAGTGTTTTGCGCAGTGCCTCCAACCTTACGGTACAAATGTGAACTTTGTTCAGACAATCAGTAACATACCATAATAATTTCCTGAGTTTGTTAATCTATGGGGAATTCTTACCACTGTATAAATATCTCCCAATAAAATTAATAAGTAAATTATTTTTATTACTTTACAAGTATAATTATACAATTCCATACAGAACCGGGATTTCTGGTGATTAATATTATGTACACCCTACCAAAGACATCAACGTGGCAATAAAACAATTTTCCTTAATATTTGATAAATAACCCAAGGGTAGCCCAAATGACTATGTTAAAAAAAAAATTGCAGTAATCGCGCCTGAAGTTCAAAATCACATTGGGAGTTATTTATGAAAGGTAAATCCACTCTGCACTGCAAGAGCACTTGAAAGTGCACTGAAAGTGCATTTGGAAGTGCAGTCACTCTAAATCTAAGGGGTAGATCTGAAATGAGTGGAAGCTCTGCTGATTTTATCATCCAATCATGTGCAAGCTAAAATGCTGTTTTTTATTTTCCTTGCATATCCCCCTCGGATCTACAGTGACTTTACTTCCAAGTGCACTTGCAGTGCAAAGTGGATTTGCCCTTAGTAAATAAACCCCATAATCTCTTGTCGCTTGGAAAAACAATCCTCTGAATTTCTCCGGCCGGAAGGGATACAAAGTATGTCTTGTGGAGTCAACAAATAGATATTATCAATTTGAAGGAAATAATAATTTAACAGAGCTACCAGATTGAACTGGGCGATAAATAATTTCCCTGGGACCACAGTAGCCAAATTTGTTGTAATACAGGTTGGTCTTGATTTCACCCACAAGCGGCTTCAACACACAAACAAGGCCAATAACGTGGGACAATTGTTAAATACTAAACTACCCTTCACACAATATTGGATAAGATAAAATGTAAACAGTAATATACGATTCCTATAATTTTCCCTTCATACAGTATTGGATAAGATACAATGTATACAGTAAGATACAATTCCTATGATTTTGGGAAGAGAAAATATTATCAATAATTATATGGTCAGTATCTCACTACTGTTTAAAGGAAAGGATGTATAATCAATTCGTCCTAGCAGCAATGTCCAACGAGATGGGGTCGCTTATTTCCAATTTTGTGTTCATCAAGAGGGTGTATATCAGCATGTGGGTCTGTCTCCCTCTCTATGGCACCTCACATACTTTATACCATCTGGGACAATAAGCTCATAAAATTATAATAAGCTCAGCCCAGAAGGTATGGCTTATTTTCCATTGGTTGTAAAAATCTAATGATTTACTTTGGTGAGTCAGGTAATATCACGTTCAACCACTAAGCATGTCTGAGGGTAGAAAAATGTGTTCTGAACTATTTGTTAAATAATATGTTCTATTTTCATAATGTGTATCTGTTTGTATATTGGTGCTGGAATATATATATTATTTAGGTACTCTGGTAACTGGTCCAATATAAAATGCGCTCAGTATAATTTTGATGAATCAATATCACACAAAATGGTTATATATATATATGAATAAATGTATAATTCTGGTATATCCTGTGAATACTAGTTTATCTAGGAAAACCCATGCTATATGTATATTTTTATACAGTTATAGTCACAATTCATATGTCTTTCATAACACTGATTGGCATCTTAAAACAATTCTTACTTCTAATTTGTTCTTAAATCTAAGTCTTATGTTTTTACCCTACTAGAGAATTATCATTGGGTCAGTAGACACTAAAATCATAATTATATCTATGCCCTGGAAAATAATATATAATTCGAGTGACTTATAATCAAATATAGGTATTTTAAAATAATGCTGAGTGCACAACTTTCAAATGTCTTCCTAAAAGTGTTTTGAAGTGAACTTTGGACAGACTCAATAAATATTTAGATAGAGTTTAGCTGTATACACAATTCCTATAATCTAAACAAGGGGTTCCGTTAGATAAGGGTGATTTCTCTGTGAGAACAATTCAGTTACGTATCTGTGTAACTTTTTATGGCAGTGTTGGGTCTATCCTTTTATCTACCCAACAAGGACAGGTAAATATCATTGATTTCTGCTTCGCAATGAGTTGATTGTCTGAAGAACCAGTTTCTCTCTATTCTTGTTTTAAGTGGTTTTAAGAGGAGAACAAAACAGGTAAATATATTTTGGTTTTGTGAAAAGGGGCACTATTGTTCAGGTGACTTTGTTTCAACATAAGGTTTGTGTATTGACCTCCACAATCCACTTGGAGAGGATGATTCATTCAACCTTTTCTGGTGGGGGGGCGCTCCTCTGGTATGACGACTCCTTAGCTGAGTGTTTCATGAATTATGAAAACTTTTATGTATCCTGGCCATGACAAGAATAACAACATTTATTAACTTGTAACAAAGTTTGTTAAAATCCTTGCAATGTACATAGATCACCGTACATAGAGAGGGGAATGTTTTTTTCTCAATAAAAGTGGAGTTACTCTTTAAAGGAGAAAGTGTTAAAAAGCTCAAGCAGCCACAAAGTTGAACATAATTTCGATTAATGCAACTCAACATTTTAACACCTTTATAAACCTTACATAATATCCTAGAAAAGTATGCACCCCAATCTAGTTTTCTCGATTCAGATTTCTGTGCATTTTATCAGATCTTTTTTGCAAGCCTTACCAGTGTATGAATGGAGCCCAAGAGAGAAACAAATGAAACCAACTTTATTTTTTTCATCCAGTTTCCTTTTGTAGAAGATATATATTTGCAGTCATAGGTGTGAAAAAATTGCCTTCAAACGTTGGATTCAGTTTTGAGTTTCCAGCTCCTGCAGTGGCCATTATTGTTGGGCACTCTCGAAGTGTATATACATAATCCAATTATTTTTTTCCTTTAGTTTTTAATAGTGTAGAGATGGATTAGAACCCCTGTCAGGTTTTTATCTCTGTCCATGTACCCACTAGGTCAATTCTAGAGATTAACTCATCTCTATCTGACCTTCCACATTGCGCTTTTTTCTATTCCAGTCAGCTTCAGGCTGTCCCCACCACACAGTACATGTAAACAAAGAATACTGGTTATGTCAATGCCATTATATGGACACATGACCATGTTCATTCAATGTCACTTACTAATGTCAACGACTGAACACGGGCATGTGTTCATATAGAGTATCTCGAAAAAGTGAGTACATCCCTCACATTTTTGTAAATATTTTATTGTATCTTTTCATGTGACAACACTGAATAAATGACACTTTGCTACAGCGTAACGTAGTGAGTGTACAGTTTGTTTAACAGTGTAAATTTGCTGTCCCCTCAAAATAATTCAACACACAGCCATTAATGTCTAAAATTGGGCCCAAGTAGCCATTTTCCCTCCCCGGTGTCTTTAGTGTACTCATTAGTGTTACAAGGTCTCAGGTATGAATGGAGAGCAGGTGTGTTAAATTTGGTGTTATCGCTCCCACTCTCTCATACTGGTCACTGGAAGTTCAACATGACACCTCATGGCAAAGAACTCTCTGAGGATCTGAAAAAAAGAATTGTTGCTCTACATAAAGATGGCCTAGGCCATAAGAAGAATACCAAGACCCTGAAACTGAGCTGCAGCACAGTGGCCAAGACCATACAGCGGTTTAACAGGACAGATTCCACTCAGAACAGGCCTCACTATGGTCGACCAAAGAAGTTGAGTGCACGACTCAGCGTAATATCCAGAGGTTGTCCTCGGGAAATAGATGTATGAGTGCTGCCAGCATTGCAGCAGTGGTTGAAGGGGTGAGGGGTCAGCCTGTCAGTGCTCAGACCATACGCTGCACACTGCATCGAATTGGTCTGCATGGCTGTTGTCCTAAAAGTAAGCCTCTTCTAAAGATGATCCACAAGAAAGCCCGCAAACAGATTGACAAGCAGACTAAGGATATGGATTACTGGAACCATGTCCTGTGGTCTGATGAGGCCAAGATAAACTTATTTGGTTCAGATGGTGTCAAGCGTTTGTGGTGGCAACCAGGTGAGGAGTACAAAGACAAGTATGTCTTGCCTACAGTCAAGCATTGTGATGGGAGTGTCATGGTCTGGGGCTGCATGAGTGCTGCCAGCACTGGGGAGCTACAGTTTATTGAGGCTGGGCTCACACATATGCAAATTGGATGCGGCTTACATCCCCATCACAGAACATTTGAAATTATGTTCTTTTCAATGGGTCTGGTTTACATATGTGAATTGCATCCGCACTCCGCATTGCACAAAAAATTGTGCATTTTCAAGGCAGTGCGGTGCAAATTGCAGGCACATAATCTTCAATGGGAACGCATCTGATTCACAGATGTGTTTCATTATAAACATGAATGCTCTCCCCCTCCTCACTACACCTCCCCCCTCTCCCAGGTCAGCTGATCTGCAGCTACAATGGAGAGGAACTGCTGAATGAATCATTTTTATCTTCGCAGGAAGACCAGAGCTGCAATTCGCACCGGACTAGTGTGAACCCAGCCTAAGGAAACCATGAATGCCAACATGTACTGTGACATATTGAAGCAGAGCATGATCCCCTCCCTTCGGAGACTGGGCCCCAGGGCAGTATTTCAACATGATAAGGACCCCAAACACACCTCCGAGATGACCACTGCCTTGCTTAAGAAGCTGAGGGTAAAGGTGATGGACTGGCCAAGCATGTCTCCAGACCTAAACCCTATTAAACATCTGTGGGCATCCTCATACGGAAGGTGGAAGAGAGCAAGGTCTCTAACATCCACCAGCTCTGTGATGTCGTCATGGAGGAGAGGAAGAGGACTCCAGTGGCAACCTGTGAAGCTCTGGTGAACTTCTTGCCCAAGAGGGTTAGGGCAGTGCTGGAAAAAAATGGTGGCCACACAAAATATTGACACTTTGGGCCCAATTTGGACATTTTCACTTAGGGGTGTACTCACTTTTGTTGCCAGCGGTTTAGACATTAATGCCTATGTGTTGAGGTATTTTGAAGGGGTCAGCAAATTTACACTGTTATACAAGCTGTACACTCACTACTTTACATTGTAGCAAAGTGTAATTTCTTCAGTGCTGTCACAAGAAAAGATATAATAAAATATTTACAAAAATGTGAGGGGTGTACTCACTTTTGTGAGATATGGTATATTTGCATCATAGGTGTGAAAAAATGCCTCCAACAGTTGGATTCATTTTTGAGTTTCCAGTTCTGAGAACCTGCAGTGGCCATTTTTGAGGTTGTGCACTCTGAAAGTGTATATACATAGCCCATTTTTTTTTCTTTACTGTTTAATAGAGTAGAGATGGATTGTAACTCCTGTCAGGTTTTCATCTCTGTCCATGTACCCACTAGGTAGATCCTAAAGATGAATTAATCTCTATTTGACCTTCTACACTCTTCTATGCCAGTCAGCTTCAGGCTGTCCCCACCCCACAGTACACGTAAACAAAGGAGCGGGATACTGGTGATGTCAATGCCATTATATGGTAGAAAGAAATGGATGGCTGCACTCGGAGGTAAATGATATGCCACTTTAACAGTGGCGTTGCTAGGGGGTGGCTTTTGGGGCTATAGCCCCGAATCTGGGGCCCATAGCCCAGAGTCTCTGCAGGGGTCCCCAAGGGGAGGAGAGATTCTCTGGTGACACTGATGTAAGTGGGGGGCTCTCTGGGGACCCTGATTTTAAGGGGGAGGGTCTCTTGGAATCCTGATTTTAAGGGAGAGGCTCTCTGAGGACCCTAATGTAAGGGAGGCTCTCTGGGAACCCTGATGTAAGTGGGGGGCTCTCTGGGGACCCTGATGCAAGGGGGAGGCTCTCTGGGACCCTGATGTAAGGGGAGACTTTCTGGGGACCCTGATTGAAGGGGGGGCTCTCTGGGGACCCTGATGTAAGGGGGGCTCTCTGGGGACCCTGATTTAAGTGGGGGGTCTCTGGGGATATATACACACACACCCATATATTACTGTATATACATGTGTATGCCCACCCAATCATATGACTTTCTTTACTACGCTGCTATGGGCTCTAGCCCGAGATCTTTTGTAGACCTAGCAACGCCCCTGCACTTTAATGTAAAATCCGTAACATAAATGACACCACAGGACAAGAAAGCAGGTACAGGTAGACGTCTTTCACACAGCTACGGTGCGCTTATTCATTAGGTAATGAATAAGCGCACCATCACTGTGTGAAACGTGTTTACCTGTACCTGCTTTCTTGTGCTGTGGTGTCATTTATGTTACGGGTTTTACATTAAAGAGACTTATCATTTACCTCGGAGTGCAGCCATCCATTTCTTTCTACCCTATTGCACGGCTGGCGAGCTGAGGCTAGCACCCTTGGGAGGAGTCCATTCCCCAGCTTACTTGGTCCCATCACTCACCTGGAGTTGCATTTTCCTTTTCCCTATGCCATTATATGGACATATGCCCACATTCATTCAATGTCACTTACTCAACGACTGAATACGGCATGTGTCCATGTAAGTATCCCACTCCTTTGTTTACATGTGTTGTGGGGCAGGAAATGACCCGGCCTGCAGCTTACTGGGCTAGAAAATAGCACAATGTGAACGTTCTGAAAAAGTTGAGTTTTAAGGATGCCCAAACTCATCTCCAGTAGATTCACCCTTTTTGTTTTTCCGGGTGCCCATTGTTTCTAGGGTAGAAGGTGATGGAAAATACAGATATTTAGTCCTCATGCACACAGGGCGTTAGAAAAAACGAGCTGCAAAGCCACTACCAACATCAGGTAAAAGTGGCTGTAAAAACACGCTTTTAGTAGCTTTTTGCATTGGCGTTAATGAGCGCTTAGCCGCGTTAGCTTTTAGCAGTGTTTCTCTGCCTCTATTCAAAATCAGTGGTTCCCTATGAGAGCCGTCTTAACTGATCCATCTTTCAGCCCATTGATTTGAATAGAAGTCGAGTCCAAGTCGGATCATGATGATCCGACTTGTGGAGTGACTTGTGCTCTGAAGAGAATCCCACACCAAAATGAAAAACGGCGTTGGATCTCCCCCAAGATCTATACCAGGCCCTTTGAGTCTGGTATGGATCTTGAAAGGGAACCCCACACCAAAATTTAAAAAAAAGAGCGTGGGGTCCCCCCCAAGACCTGGTATGGATTTTGAGGGGAACACCCACACAAAAAAAAATGGCGTGGGGCCCCCTCCAAAATCCATACCAGACCCTGATCCAAGCATGCAGCCTGGCAGGTCAGGAAAGGGGGGGATGAGCGAGTGCAAACACCCTCAACATGGAGGGGTTGGTGCTTTGGGGCAGGGGGGCTCTGCAGCCCCCACCCCAAAGCACCTTGTTGCCATGTTGATGGGGACAAGGGCCTCTTCCCCACAACCCTGGGCGGTGGTTGTGGGGGCCTGTGGGCAGGGGGCTTATCTGAATCAGGAAGCCCACTTTAAAAAGGGGCCCCCAGATCCCAGCCCCCCACCCTATGTGAATGAGTATTGGGTACATTGTACCCCTACTCATTCACTCAAAAAAGTATCAAAAATAAATAAAACCAGTACACAGGTTTTTGACAAAGTCCTTTATTAAAGTAGCTCCACCATGTCTTCTCCCCTCTCCAGTCTTCTCCCCTCTCCAGTGATTTCTTCTTCCTCTGGTTCTTCTCCCTCCTCCGCTGATGTCTTCTCCCTTTGGTTCTCCTCCCTCTGCTGTCTTCTTCCTCTGGTCCTCCTGCCTCCGGTTCTTCTCCCTCAGCTGTTTTCTTCCTCTGGTTCTTCTGCCTCCAGTTCATTCCCCCTTCGTCCTCTGGTTTTTTCTGCGGCCTCAGGTTCGTCATCCTCCTGATGTCTTTTCCCGACGCAAGCTCTTGCTGTTGCATTGGGTGTGGCGTGTGCCATTACTTATATAGCCATAGGGTGGTGACATCATCTGGAGACCACGCCCCTTGTGACGTCACCACCCCATCATGCCCCGGACAGTGTTACCAAATCTACCAGATCAAGAGTAATGCCCGTACACACGATCGGACTTTGTTCTGACATTCCGCCAACAAAATCCTAGGATTTTTTCCGACGGATGTTGGCTCTAACTTGTCTTGCATACACACGGTCACACAAAGTTGTCGGAAAATCCGATCATTCTGAACGCGGTGACGTAAAACATGTACGTCGGGACTATAAACGGGGCAGTGGCCAATAGCTTTCATCTCTTTATTTATTCTGAGCATGCGTGGCACTTTGTCCGTCGGATTTGTGTACACACGATCGGAATTTTCGACAACGGATTTTGTTGTCGGAAAATTTTATATCCTGCTCTCAAACTTTGTGTGTCCGAAAATCCGATGGAAAATGTGTGATGGAGCCTACACACGGTCGGAATTTCTGACAACAAGGTCCTATCACACATTTTCCATCGGAAAATCCGACCGTGTGTACGGGGCATAAGAGCGAATCTCCCAATGGGAAAATCTGTTACCGTAACAACTACCCATGCGGGAAACTCTTTCCAATTTGTAGAAAATCCCTCTCATATTCGGTTGCATCTTCAGGACAGGAAATTAAGAGAAATCTCTGCAACAGGACACAGACAGCAAACAATAAAGAGGCATGTGTTTTAACCTTACCCTATTCAAAACACAAAGGCACACAAAGTTTGACAAGAACAAAGCACTAAGATGCTCAGTAGGGTCTTGTGGTAAAATAAGTGGTTCAGCCATTTTTTAACCTCCAAAGGAAAACGGTGACCGGGTGGGTACACATTGCAGTGCCCGAGATGCCTCACATCACAGTGCAGCAATTTTTACTTGCTAAACAGTTTGGCAAGTGATGACAATTGCCAGACTTGCCCCTGGAAATCAATGGGACCACTCGCTTGGCTTGCTTTCTAACACAGTAAATTAGGAGCAAACAGACAAATGAAGTTTACATACTTCTCCAGTCAAGCATATTATTAGAGGTGAAGCAAGAGTGGTATTTTCACTTTCCCTTTAAGGTTCAGCAGTAAACTGCAGCTGTAATAACACATTTTTCAGAATCTGTTGGGCATGCATATGTTTTGAGGTATGCAAATCAGGCTGTAAGAGATTCATTTCATTCATAGCTGGGAGAAATCCTTCACCTGTTAACAATTAAGACTGTGAATTCCAGCTCCGAGTGTTTCATGCAGCAACTGTTCCCTAGGAAACCACACACTCCGCACCATTCCAGGGATCAGGGCTACATAATGTAACAGCTGAGGAATATGTGATATGCCTTTAAAGGAGAAGAAGCCACTCAGAAGTAATAGCAGTGTCATATTCATCATGCTAAGTGTAAAGCAATTACACTAGGCTAGGCGGTCTATGCAAACCCCACTGGAAATAATAAATTAAGACTCTAGCCAAAGATGCCTAGTCAGGGTTTACTAGTGCTGGTGAGTTTAATTTTTGGGAACACTTTATTTATGTACATAGGTAATATTTCGCTGTAACAATCAACAATTTCCCCCTATTCTGGTCCCTACTTACCTCTCTCTCTTGGCAGCAGTTTCTATGTTGATTACATCCTTCATTATTCTCTACCCGTGCCTGCACAGTAACTTCTCATAGACGTGAATGGAGCCTTAAGCCTAGTACACACCACTACTTTTCTGACAGCTCCGGTCGGAGCCGCGATACTAACGATTGGACGTTAGTACAGTGATCTCCCCTGCTGTTCTTTTGTGTTTTGACCCCCCCCCCGCCCTCCACCAGAACACTCTGGTCAGCGCTCTTAGCCATTGGCAGAGAGCGCTGATCGAGAGCCGGTGGCTGCTGGTTTTCCACCATGCTTGTCCGACAGAAGCCGGCCAAATGGACAGTTTCTGTCAGACCGGCTGCCTTACACACGGGCCGAACGTCGGCTGGTTTTTATTGAACCGCCCGATGTCGCCCGACATACGGCCCGTGTGTACTAGGCTTTACTCCAACTGTACAGGTATTTTCTATTCATGCTTATGGAAATTTTATGTATAGGCATAGAACTTCTTTATCTGAATGAAGAATATATGCATTACAATTTGCTGCTGTCATTGTCCGAGAGAATTAAGTGGACACCTCGGTTTGGGTTTAGCTTAGTGTAGATTGGGGAATAGTGATTGTGGGCCAGGGGCATAACTAGGATTGTAAAAAACCTGGGCACTATTAGGTACCCTGAGGGAAGTATTGATGGTGAATTGTGGGTGTGGCCAAATTGAATAGAGGGGGGTGGCTTAGAGGAGTATGGCTAAATAAAACCTGAACCTACTCTGGTCTGGGTCAGGATTAAGTAAGATACAGAGTGCAATTGTCAGGAGTAACCCACAGAGTGCAGGAGTGAGGAGTAAGTAATGGACAGAGTAAAGGGGTCAGAAGTAAATAATGCACAGAGTGAAGGGGTCAGGAGTAAATAATGCACAAAGTGAAGGGGTCAGGAGTAAGTAATTCACAAAGTGAAGGGGTCAAGAGTAAGTAATGTGCAGAGTGAAGGGGTCAGGAGTAAGTAATGTGCAGAGTGAAGAGGTCAAGAGTAAGTAATGTGCAGGATGAAGGGGTCAGGAGGAGTAAATAATGCACAAAGTGAAGGGGTCAGGAGTAATTAATGTGCAGAGAGAAGGGATCAGGAGTAAGTAATGCACAGAATGAAGAGGTCAGGAGTAAGTAATGCACAAAGTGAAGCGGTCAGGAGTAGGGATGAGCCCGCGGTTCTAGACGAACGTAGGTTCGACTCAAACATTGGGTGTTCGTTTGTTCTAAAACTAACCGAACATATGGGGTGTTCAAGGAAAATTTGAGCCTCGCGGAATCCCCCTTGATGCACTGCGAGATTGCAGTGCATTGCTGTATGATGATTGGCCAAAGCATACATGCTTTGGCCAATCACAGCGCGCTCTGCTGAGAGAGCCATAATTAGCCAAAGGCAGGGTGCCTTTGGCCAATCATGGCTCAGGGGGACTAAGTCTACGCCACTATATAAGGCTGCTTACAGAGCGGCCGTGTGTAGTGTTGTTCGCGTGGACAGAGAGATGGCTTGAGTTAGATTAAGCAGGCAAGTTAATCAGTTAGTGGAAGTGTATTGAGATATATATATATATATATATATATATACATATATATATATATATATATATATATATACAGTCAGTCTAGTGTGTATATATATATATATATATATATATACAGTATCTCACAAAAGTGAGTACACCCTTCACATTTTTTGTAAATATTTTATTATATCTTTTCATGTGATACACTGAAGAAATGATACTTTACTACAATGTTAATTAGTGAGTGTACAGCTTGTATAACAGTGTAAATTTGCGGTCCCCTCGAAATAACTCAACACACAGCCATTACTGTCCAAACCACTGGCAACAAAAGTGAGTGCACCCCTAAGTGAAAATGTCCAAATTGGGCCCAAAGTGTCAATATTTTGTGTGGCCACCATCATTTTCGAGCACTGCCTTAATCCTCTTGGGCATGGAGTTCACCAGAGCTTCACAGGTTGCCACTGGAGTCCTCTGCCACTCCTCCATGACGACATCACTGAGCTGGTGGATGTTAGAGACCTTACGCTCCTCCACCTTACATTTAAGGATGCCCCACAGATGCTCAATAGGGTTTAAGTCTGGAGACATGCTTGGCCAGTCCATCAACTTTACCCTCAGCTTCTTTACCAAGGCAGTGGTCGTCTTGGAGGTGTGTTTGGGGTCATTATGTTGGAATACTGTCTTGTGGCCCAGTCTCCGAAGGGAGGGGATCATGCTCTGGTTCAGTATTTCACAGTACATGTTGGCATTTATGGTTCCCTCAATGAACTGCAGCTCCCCAGTGCCGGCAGCACTCATGCAGGGTCAGACCATGACACTCCCACCACCATGCTTGACTGTAGGCAAGACACACATGTCTTTGTCCTCCTCACCTGGTTGCCGCCACACATGCTTAACACCATCTGAACCAAATAGGTTTATTTTGGTCTCATCAGACCACAGGACATGGTTCCAGTAATCCATGTCCTTAGTCTGCTTGTCTTCAGCAAACTGTTTGCAAGCTTTCTTGTGAATTATCTTTAGAAGAGACTTCCTTCTAGGACGACAGCCATGCAGACCAATTTGATGCAGTGTGCAGCTAATGATCTGAGCACTGACAGGCTGACCCCCCCCCCCCCTTCAACCTCTGCAGCAATGCTGACAGCCCTCATATGTCTATTTCCCAAAGACAACCTCTGGATATGACGCTGAGCACGTGCACTCAACTTCTTTGGTCGACCATGGCAAGGCCTGTTCTGAGTGGAACCTGTCCTGTTAAACCACTGTATGGTCTTGGCCACCTTGCTGCAGCTCAGTTTCAGGGTCTTGGCAATATTCTTATAGCCTAGTCCATCTTTATGTATAGCAACAATTCTTTTTTTCAGATCCTCAGAGAGTTCTTTGCCATGAGGTGCCATGTTGAACTTCCAGTGACCAGTATGAGAGCGATAATGCCCTGTACACACGATCGGTTTTCCCGTCGGAATAAACTCTAAAGGTTTTTCCGACTGAGTTCCGACGGAATTCCGCTGAAACTGTCTGGCATACACACGATCACACCAAAGTCCGACTGTCAAGAACGCGGTGACGTACAACGCGTACGACGGGACTAGAAAAAGGAAGTTCAATAGCCAGTAGCCAATAGCTTCCATCTCGTACTTGTCTCAGAGCATGCGTCGTTTTTGGTACGTTGGAACAGCATACAGACGAGCAGTTTTTCCCAATAGGAGTTGGTTCCGTCGGAAATATATAGAACATGTTCTCTTTCTAGGTCCGTCAGAATTTTCAATGGAAAAAGTCCGATGAGGCATACACACGATTGGAATATACGATGAAAAGCTCCCGTCTGACTTTTTCTGTTGGACATTCCGCTCGTGTGTATGCGGCATAACACCAAATTTAACACACCTGCTCCCCATTCACACCTGAGACCTTGTAACAGATAAATGGCTAATTGTGCCCAATTTGGACATTTTCACTTAGGGGTGTACTCACTTTTGTTGCCAGAGGTTTAGACATTAATGGCTATATGTTGAACTATTTTGAGGGAACTGCAATTTTACACTGTTATACAAGCTGTACACTCACTACCTTACATTGCAGCAAAGTGTAATTTCTTCAGTGTTGTCACACGAAAAGATATAATAAAATATTTACAAAAATGTCAGGGGTGTAATCACTTTTGTGAGATATTGTATATACTCTGCATCCAGTGTAGCCTATATCTACAGTGCATTACAGTGCATTACATTGCATCTACTGTTTCTAATGCACTTCAGGCAGTGTACACAGTATCTAATACAGTGTGTACAGTTTCTTCTACACTTCTGGTGGTGTACACAGTATACAATACGGTGCAGCCGTTATACACTTTCTAATACACTTGTGCACAGCATCTAATACAGTGTAGTGTGGTGTTGCAAAACAAAAAATACATCATGTCCAGAAGGCCACCAAGGAGTGGCCGACGCTCACAGGCCACTAAAAGAGGGCTTATCTACAGTCAACAGTGGTGGTCATGGACATGGTGCATTTTCTGCAGGTGGCTGTGGGGCACGCTTTCCTTTTTTGCTGATGCTGGCCATGTTATTGAGCCACAACATGCAAAAGAGTTGGTGGAGTGGATAACAAAGCCGTCCTCATCCTCTGTCACCCAGGCTCAGAGTAGTTTGCCTTCCAACGCAGCTGCCAAAGTAGCCTATTCCACTGGCTCCTTGTCCACAGTAACTCATTCTGTAGCCCCACCATCATGCATGGAGGAGTCACCAGAATTATTCGACCACAGTGTCGGTTATATGCTGCTGGAGGATGAGCAGCGATTTAAAGGCTCCAATGTTGGTTCCCAGGTTGAGGAAGGGAGTAACTTGAGCCTAGAGAGAGGGGGTGCCCAAGAAGGACAAGAAACTGGCAGTCATTTTTCTCAGCAGGGACCGTTCCTGCGCCCAACAAGAGTATCTGTGAGGGGTTACAGTGTTGTGGCACCACCACCCAAGGCCCAATTTTTCTGCCCCTGTTTAACAGGGGCATGTAATTACAACTTTTGATATAATATTTCACAGCAGGGCTCATTCCTGCTCCCAACACGAGTATCTGTGAGGGGTTACAGCAGTGGCGGCGTGTCCATAAGGGCACACAGGCGCCGCTCCTCTCTCCAGCCAGCCCCCCTATAGCATGGATCTAACCATGGCCACCGCTGCCACCCCCTATTCAGGCGCCTGGCCCCTTTGTGGGCACTGGGCGCCTGAATTACAGTGGTGGGGGGTGTTTTTGAAGCACCTGATTAGAGCCTTGGGCTCTAATAGGCATCAAAAAAGGTGACCTGCGAGTGCCATGCTTGGCGCTCGCAGTTCACCCAGGTGTGTTAAAACATTGAATGAATATTCGCTTTCCTAACACTGAACCACCTCTCTACCAATCAGGTGCTCAGGTCTGTTACCTGTCATTGGCTGAAACGACAGGTGCTGTGATTGGATGCCTATCGGGAGGAGAGGACGGGAAGGGACGCATGGAGGACATCGCTCAGCGTAGTCACAGCAGGGCCCGTTCCTGCGCCCAACAAGAGTAACTGTGAGGGCTTACAGTGTTCTGGTATCACCAACACCTAAGGCCCAATAATTTTCTGCAGAGTATGTAGGGCAGGCCATATAGTATATCTACTGCTGTTCAGAGTATATAGGGCCTGGGGGACCCCCACACCATTTTTTAAAAAAAATTTGGTGCGGGGTTCCCCTTAATATCCATACCAGACCTGAAGGGCCATTTGTTTTGGGGTATTTTTGGTATTCTTATCTCTATTGCTGGGATCCGACACTACATTACAGCCGTGAGGAGTTTTAAATGACATTTTTTCCTTTATAAATTTAATTTTGCTGTGGCATTGTTATAAACATGGGAAAGATACTAAGGACAACCCCCAGGCATGATATTTAAAGGAATATTTCATTTTTATTGTTTCACTTTAAGCATTATTAAAATCACTACTCCCGAAAAAACGGCCGTTTTTAAAACATTTTTTTACATTGATACATGTCCCCCTGGGGCAGGACCCAGATCACCAAACACTTTTTATGGCAATAACTTGCATACTGTATAAGCCTTTATAATGAGCACTTTTGATTTTTCACTTTCGCGTCCCAAAGATTTTAAAGGTGTTCGTGTGTTCGAACAAATTCTTTTGCCTGTTCGCATGTTCTGCTGTGAACCAAACCAGAGGGGGGGGGGGGGGTGTTTGGCTCATCCCTAGTCAGGAGTAAGTAATGGACAAAGTGCAGGAGTCAGAAGAAAGTAAGGCATGGAGTGTACATATGTTTTTCTGCATGCAAAAAGCTATCATTTTGTGTAAACCTGCCTTAAAGAAGAACAACTTCTTTACCAGCAGCTGTAGAGACAATGAACACTTTGGTCGGGACTAGGTAGAGGGGGGAGAGCATGGGGGGGGGGAGTGGGATAGAGGGAAAAGGGAGAGAAAGAAAAGAGGGTGAGGACTGAGGAGAGGAAGAGAGAGGAGATGAAAAAGTGGGGAGAGAGAGAAAGAGAGTGGAGGAAGAGGGTGGTATGGGAGAGACAGAGGGAGGACAAGTGTACAGTGTACAGAATGTGTAATTACAACTCACTGTCCAATTATGGACTCCCCTAGGATCCATCCTCAGCTCACCCAGGGGCGGATCCAGGGGGGGGTGCAACGGGGCAATTGCCCCCTCCGAGAAATGCGGGTGACAGAGAGCAGGGTGTGAGAGAGAGCCCACCGGCGGGCGGCTCCGTAAGTGAGAGAGCCGCCGGGCGGCTCCGTGAGTGAGTAACAGAACCGCTGGGCGGCTCCCTGAATGAAAGAGCCGCCGGGCGGCTCCGTGAGTGAGAGAGCCGCCGGGCGGCTCCGCGAATGAAAGAGGAGCCGGGAGGCTCCGTGAATGAAAGAGGAGCCGGGCGGCTCCGTGACTGAGAGAGCCGCTGGGCGGCTCCGTGAGTGAGGGAGCCGCTGGGCGGCCATGAGTGAGGGAGCCGCTGGGCGGCTCCATAGGTGAGAGGGCCGCCGCTGACATGTGCCGCTCAATGTGGGCGGGCTGCTGCCTGCTGGCCAATCAGGGAGCCGGCGGGCGGGGGAGCAGAGAGATGACATCATCTCTCACCGCCCGGCGCCCGCCCTGCATCCCTGCAGTTCAACTTCCCCCCCTCCATGCAGGCAGCTGCGGCAGCAGAGAGATTACATCATCTCTCTGCTGCCTGTCTCTGGTACACAAGAGACCACCTTAGCAGGTGGCAAGTGACAGGCGACGTGGCAAGTGACAATCCGCAACATGTGGCAGGCGACGTGGCAAGTGACAATCCGCAACATGTGGCAGGCGACGTGGCAAGTGACAATCTTCATCTGGTGGCAGGCAACGTGGCAAGTGACAATCTGCATCTGGTGACAGGCGACATGGCAAGTGACAATCCACAATATGTGGCAGGCGACGTGGCAAGTGACAATCTGCGTCTGGTGACAGGTGACGTGGCAAGTGACAATCCGCAACATGTGGCAGGCGACGTGGCAAGTGACATGGCAAGTGACAATCCGCAACGTGGCAGGCAACGTGGCAAGTGACATGGCAAGTGACAATCCGCAACGTGGCAGGCGACGTGGCAGGTGACATGGCAAGTGACAATCCGCAACGTGGCAGGCGACAGTCTGCATCTGGTGACAGGCGACGTGGCAAGTGACAATCCGCAACATGTGGCAGGCGACGTGGCAAGTGACAATCTGCATCTGGTGACAGGTGACATGGCAAGTGACACACTCGGGGCTCCCACTGATTCTGCATTATGGTGAGTTAAACTACTTAATTTTTTATAACAATGTAATTATAGTAATAATGCGCTTCAATCATCCTGACACCATAACAACCATGGTGCCGTGATGATTGAAGCGCCAACACCAGCCATTTCCCCGATAGATGTACCCCAAAAAAATATATTTTCTGGCAGTGCCCCTCCCGAGACTAGGCTCTGGATCCGCCCCTGAGCTCACCTCAGGCTCAGTCACCAAGCTTGGTCTTCCCCAGGGCCAGACGCCGACTCAGGCAGAGCACAAGCATCTGAACTGATTCATTTAGTCGCAGACTGTAAATTGAAATCACCCACTGGCATCCACACAATCCCCTCCAAAGTCCACAGGCACAATGAATGTGCATGGTTAGCAAGCAGCCTTAAGCTTCGTACACACGATCGGATTTTCCAATGGGAATTGTGTGATGACAAGCTGTTGGTGGAAAATCTGACCGTTTATACCCTCCATCAGACAATTGTTGGCCAACTTTCCATGGACAAATGTTGGATGGTAGGTTTATAAATTTTCCGTGGACAAATGTCAGATTTTCCGAGCGTGTGTACACAAGTCCATTGGACAAAAGTCCAAATTACAAACTCGCATGCTTGAAAGCAAAGATGAGCCGTAAGCGGTCGGTCTTGTAAACTAGCGCTCGTAATGGAGAATTAACATTCGTGACGCGGCAAATTATGGAATCTAGAAATGCGGTGCACAATTGTCTTCTTCTTTAATGTGATAATAATGAAGCTGCTTTGCTGGTAAAACTGATGAAGTTCTGCCAAACGTATTTTCAAAGGCTTTAATTTTCTAGTGATATCAAGAATAATATTATTATGCCTGTTTTTTGTTTTTTTTTTGTTACCACAACACAGATATCCCATAGTTTTTAAGATAAAAGATACAACTATGTTGGTGTTCCTTGTTAATTTTACATTGTATTTTTAAAAACGTAACTGCCTACTCCCAAACTGTCATTTGAAGTAAAACACATAGCCAAGTATTATTGTCCACATTTTTTTTTGTGCATTTTTTTTGTGCAAAACAAATGAAATTAGACATGCTATCTACCAATAGAACTTAACCAAAAAGTGCATTCTATGCATCCAAAAATATAGAAAATATAACAAATCAAATCATTATTATTTAACCAAAAAATTAAATAAAAGCCTCATGCATGTGTCCAGCTTCTTATTATAGGGGGTCAACAATGGCAAGAGTTAGTGAAAGCAGGGGTCCGTCATCCGGAGATAATTCCAAAAATCATCCGGATTATTCTCCTGGAGGTCCCGCAGCAAGGGCCAAATCCTCCTCCTCCTGTTCCTGGACTGGACTTGGGTCAAAGCAATAACTCCAAGGCCAATAATAAATAGCATGTTATCTCCTCCGATTCTACAACATGTCTGGTTGACGAACGGCCGTTCAGAAACGAACTGAAAAGCATGAAATGAAAAGCGCGAACTGAAAAGCGATAAATGAAAAGCGCAAAATGAAAAGCGCAAATCAACACTCACCAAACTTCTACTAACACGAAATTAGCAGAAGGAGCCAAAAGGGTGGCGCTAAAGAGCAGAAAAACCACGTAGTACATCACTATGTTCATGTTTGTTGGCCAACAATTCCTTGCCGTTTGTATGCAAGACAAGTTTGGGCCAACACCCATCGGACAAAAGTCCTCGGTTTTGTTGGCGGAAAATCTGATTGTGTGTACGAGGCTTTAATCTGACCTCACAGATGTAGGTTGCAGTTTTAAATCTGCCACAATCCCAACTGTCTCCACAGGCTTCCTATGCATGGTCTCTTTGCATGCCTAGGGGTTGGAGCGTGGGTATAAATACTCAACTGCCATCTTCTGTACCCGCCTACTGCCTGTCAGACTTGCAGCATAAAACTGAGGAGGAGCTTCAGAGCACTCCACTCCAGATCTGATAGGTGGGGACAGAAGCCAGAAGCTGCATAAGAACATATGAAAGGAAAGAAAACTTGAGGGATTGTGGCACTGGAACCTGGAGCACCAGCAGGAGATGTGGGTCACAGGCCTGGATACAGAGCTTTAGTTACGCCCCTGGTGGGGGCTAGAGACTTTTTATCTAAACCTGAACTTGTCCCTTAAAAAGAAAGTCTAATTGGTGTTGACTGCAACATAATATTAATACAGCATAGACACAATAAATTCAGACCCAAAAATCATTTCGCAATACTAGGTATACCTATGCAATGTCATATGTTTTGCTTGCCCTTGGATTGGAACATACAGTACTTGCAGCAAATGGAGCTTAGTAGCATATTTATAAAGACTGATTCAATAATAGAGAAAGGCAGATGGGTAGAGACAGATCTGCCTGTCCTATGTTGTCAGCACAACACATGTGGTACGTGTAGATTTTTCACTGTTCTCCATTAAAGACTGAAGGATTTACATCAATGACAGGGACATTTTCATAAAGTTTATCAGTGCCTCCCTAATAGAAAGTGGGGCCCAACTTTACCAAACAGAGAAAACTACAGACGTATCTAGAAAAGACAAACAAACATTGAAACAACAGAAATGCTACAAAATAATCTTGAATAGTAGACATAGTATTGGAAAAATGAAAGGACAATGGGGTTGGGTAGCATTACAATGTTTATCTGATGACTGTTTTAATGGTTCCTCCAGGCTGATAATTGTTTGCTTTATACTAGGAAAACCCCTTCAGCAGAACACATTTTAGCCATTTTGTAGCTTAGCACCATGCTAACCACATGCAAATGTATGACAGCTGAAATGGAAAACCATTCACATAAAACATTACAAGAAAATATGCGTTGATCCTCTAGCACAGAAGCACTTATAGTAATGGAATTTTTTAATGTAAAGTTATGGCCTAAAGTGGGGATAACACTTCATAATAGGCAATAAAGTCAGGTCCCCTGGCAATTAGTTACTCATAGTCTGTAACATACAGGTTCAGGTCCATTTCCCACAACTTCCTCGGTTCATGAACTTTCTGGCACTTTTTGTTTACATGTAACAATCAGTATTTTTTGCTAGAAAATTACAATGCAGAGGTCCTATAGAATAAATTGGTGGGTTTTGCATTTTTTTTATGACACACTGTATTTGTGCAGCGATTTTTCCAATGCAATCAAATTTTAATGCAAAAAACACAATACATAACCCAATTTGTTTGTAAAAGATGATTCTACACCGTGTAAATACATACCAAACATGTCACACTTTAAAATTTCTGTATAAATGTTACTATCCATAGGCGATGCTTTAAAAGCCTTTACAGGTTATTACTTTAGATTTATAGAGGAGGTTTACACTGTTGCTCTACATTGTTTTGTTTTTTTTTCACTTTTATTGCTGTCACAAGGAATGTAAACATCCTTGTGACAGCAATGTGATTTTAAAGTCTCTTTGTTTTTCCTATAAAAAATTACAAACGTGTTATACTTACCTGCTCTATTGCAAGGGATTTGCACAGAGCACGCCAGATCCTCCTCTTCTCGGCTCCCTCCTGTTCAGTGCCCCCACAGCAAGCAGCTTGCTATGGGGGCACCCAAGTCGAGTCACAGCTCCCTGTGTCCATTTAGACACGGAGCCCCACCCCAACCCGCCCCCTCTCTCTCCTGATTGGCTAGCTGACTTTGATTGACAGCAGCGGCAGCCAATCAGGAGAAGGTTTTTTATCTTAATGCATAGAATGCATTAAGATAAAAAAACGTTCTGACTTTACAAACCCTTTATAAGCATTCAATCACACCAAGATTTCACATACGCGTGCGCAGTGGATGTGCCTGGGCACACCCTAATCACCCTGTGCGGCGCAGATTCCCCCTGGGGATTTTTCACCAAAGCCCCCCAACAGGGCTCCTAAAAATAAAAAAATAAATAATACAAAATATAAAATAAAAAAATAACAATCTACTGACACTGTCCACTGCCCTACTGACACCAACCTCTGCCCTACTGACAAGTCCACCACTCTACTGACACCATCCACTGCCCTAATAACACTGTCCATGTTTTAATACATTTGGTGTACACACCCTAATGCGCACACCTATGTGTTTTCAAATGCTTTTGATTTTTTTCTGATTTTTGAAAAAGGTGCCCTTGACATCCAGGTAAACCGGATGTGATCCCTATCGGGAAAACTGTTCGTCTGTATGTTAGTCTGTCGTACGTCATCTCGTTCTAAATGAACGGACTTTGGTGTGATCGTGTGTAGGCAAGTCAGTTTCAGCGGAACTCCATCGGAACTCAGTCGGAAAGACCATCAGAGTCTACTCTGACGGAAAGTCTAGTCGTGTGTACGCAGCATTAGTTATTCTCTTTCTTCTGGCTCTCTGGTCTGATCATTCTGCTGATTATCTATTCTGGTAAAATGTAATTGTTTGAGTTTTTCCTGAGGAAATTTTTGTTAAACTGTATGATCTTGTCTGTGTCAGATATAATGTAAAACTACTATTAACAGTAAAACTTCCCAGAAAAAAATAATAAAATCATGTTTAATCCCTTATTACAAAGAAAACCCACAGGTAGCTGCAGGAGAAATCCAGGCTGCTCTCCAAAACGACTGTGTGGTTGTTTTTAAGGAGCACAATTCAACAATACTTGAACAAAAAAGAGCTGCATGGTTGAGCTGCCAAAAGGAATCCTTTACTGCGCCAATGCCACAAAAAAGTCAATGAGGCATCTCAAGGTGTTGTTGGGCATACTGTAACCAGGCTTTTTTTGTGGAACTTGTGCAGTAAAGGCCCCAATGGCTGGATACAGGCAAGCAAAGGGCCAAACCCTGCCCTGTGGAGCGCAGTTTGGAGACCCATGACCTAGAGAACTGTGTTTGACTAAAGCTGGCCTTAAATTGATCAAATCTCAGCCTTGTTCAGGAGGGACCGTCCAAGATATTTAGCCATCTATGAGCAGACTGGTTGTACTGAAGTCGATCCATCAACTGACTTCAGTACAACCAGCCTGTTGGATTTTTTGCATGTGATTACTGCTTAATATTACTTCTATTACGTACAGCTATAGCCGCTAGCAGTAATCGTTGTGTTCTGCAAGCATGGAAAGCTCCCTGCCAGCAGAACACGCACCTAATTTACTAACTAGGTGACTTCTGAAGGCAATTGGTTCCACTAGATTTTAGTTAGGGTTATCAGAGTAAAGGGGGCTGAATACAAATGCACACCACACTTTTCACATATTTGTAAAAAAAAATGAAAAATTTTCCTTCTACTTCACAATTATGTGCCACTTTGTGTTGGTCTATCACATAAAATCCCAATAAAATGCATTTACGTTTTTGGCTGTAACATGACAAAAATGTGGAAAATTTCAAGGGGTATGAATACCTTTTCAAGGCACTGTACATGATCGAAATTTAGCCGGTCCCTTTTGACCTGGCCAAATTTCGATTCATGTATGGCTGGCTTAAGTTACTCTCCATGACACTATGCATCATGTAACTTTCAGGTATGTATATTTGGTAGAAGCTGTCCAGGTACTTCAAAGGGATTGAATAGAAGCAGATAGCCCAGTAAATGACAGGCCTTTGGCCACCATCTTTGAATGAATGAATGAATGAATGATTTGTAAAGCGCTGCAAATGCAAACTGAATCGCCTCAAGGCGCTAGATGCATTTTCTGTTGTCAGCTTCTTAGAAAAGGAAGGTCTTTAGTTTTTTCCTGAAGGCCTGATGGTTTTCTTCCATGCGGATGTTGGTTGGAAGAGCGTTCCATAGCCGAGGTCCTTGGACTGCGAATCTTCATTCTCCCTTTGTTTGTAGCGGTATTTGGGAATGATGAGGAGGTTTTGGTTAGCTGATCGAAGACTGCGATTAGGTGTGTAGTGTTTTATCCTCTACCGGAGATATAGCGGAGCGTTTCCTTGTATGCATTTGTGGGTGAGGCAGAGGGTCTTGAATGTGATCCGATTCTTTACGGTTAGCCAGTGTAGGCTCTTTAGGGATGGGGAAATGGATTCCCAGGGTTTTTTTCCTGTTAACAGTCTTGCCGCCGTGTTTTGGATGAGTTGCAAGCGTGCAAGCTGATATTGGGGTAGTCCTACGTAGAGCGAATTTGCGTAGTCGAGTCTGGAATTGATGATTGTTCTCACAACTGCCGCTTTGTCCTCTTTTGGGATGAAGGGGATGAGTCTACGTAGCATTCGGAGGAGATGGTGGGATCCGTTAACTACTGATCCTATTTGTGCATCCATTGTCATTCCTGAGTCAAAGATGACTCCGAGACTCTTGGCTTTCGTGCTTGGAGAGATGGTCTGTCCGAGGATGGTGGAAGGTGTCCACGGAGTTTTAATTTTGGAATTTTTGTTAGCGTGTAGAAGAAGAAGTTCTGTTTTTGAGCCGTTGAGTTTGAGGGAGCTAATGGTCATTCAGTCATCTATTAAAGTGAGGCATTTCTCTAATTGCTGATGAAGGTCTTTTTGTCCGGTGATGCGAAGGTAGAGTTGGGTGTCATCAGCGTATGAGTGGAAGCAGAGGTCCGTTTTCCTGATGATATTGAGAAGTGGGCGGATGTAGATGTTGAATAGCACTGGTGACAAGGGTGAGCCCTGAGGGACTCCACAGGAAATTGCCCCGGTTTCCGAGGTGAATGTTCCTAGTTTCACTATCTGAGAGCGATTCTCTAAGAAGGATGCAAACCATTTTAGAGAAGAATCTGTAGCTCCTGCAACTTCTGCGAGACGGACAAGTAAAGTATTGTGGTCTACTGTATCGAATGCTGCGCTGAGGTCTAACAGTACCAGGAGACACGATTCTCCGTCATCTGCTGCTTCAAGGGCGTCGTCCGATATTTTGAGAAGTGCTGTTTCTGTGCCATGGCCTGGGCGGAAGCCTGATTGCAGAGGGTCCAGGAGTTGGTGTGTGTCCAGGTGGCGTTGTAGCTGCTGTACTACTGCTTTCTCCATAATCTTGGAGATGGTGTTGAGGCTTGTTATTGGTCTGTGGCAGTTAGGGTCATTAGGGTCGAGATTGGGTTTCTTTAGCAGGGGTTTGACGATGCCTTGCTTGAGGGAGGTTGGCACAGTCCCTTCTTTGAATGATTGATTTATGAGGTGTGTTATGGTAGGGGCAAAGATGTCGGAACATTCTTTCAGGAGTTTAGTGGGAATGATGTCGTTTGGTGATGTGCTGTCTCGAAGGCTTCTGATGATGTTTTTAGTCGTGTCAGTGGTGATTAGGGACAAAGAGAAATTTGGTGGTTGTGTGATGTTCATGTCGATATCCTCTTTTTGCTTTGGTTGAGTGAGGTTGGCTGTTATTTTCTGATGAATTGATTTCTGAATGTTGTCGATTTTGTCGATGAAGAAATCTGATAACTCATTGCAGAATTCTTGAGTATCGTTTGCTGGGGGCTCTAAGCAGGTCGGGTTCATTGATTGAGCGACTGTTTTGAAAAGTTCCCGCGGACGATTTAAGGCAGTTGAGATGGTATCCGAGAAATGTTCTTTTTTGGCTTTGAAAATTGCCTTGTAGTATTTCACAGTGAGTGCTTTGTAGTTAGTATGGTTTTCCTTGGTAGGATTTCTTCTCCATGCTCTTTCAGCTCTTCTACGTTCTTGCTTGAGTAGGGTTAGAGTGCCATTAAACCATCTCGAGATTTTTTTGCGGACGAGTGTTCTGCGTTTTGGCGCCACTGAGTCTGCTGTTTGTAGTAATACCTTGTTTAGGGAGTTGAGTGTTTGTTCCGTTGAGAGGTTTGAGTTTAGCAAAAGTATTTTGTTTGATAATGTAGTTTTGAAGAGTTCGGAGTGTAGTTTCTTCTGAGATCTATTCCAGTGTGTTGTTGTTGCGCGTTTCTGTTTTTGGAGGGTGGTGTTAGTGGTGATTTTAAATTTGATAGCGTGGTGGTCCGTCCATGGTAGTGGAGTGTTGTCAAATATGTTGATGTCCATATTCTGTTTGAAGATGAGATCTAGAGTGTGTCCTGAACCGTGCGTGGGAGCATTTATCAGCTGTTGAAAGCCTAGTTCTTCCATTTGGTTGACGCAGGCGGTTGCGATAAAGTCTTGGGCAGAGTTAGCCCAGAGGTTAAAATCCCCAAGTACCAGATGGTTTTTGGTTTTCAGGGTGTGTATTGGTACATTCCCACTTAAAGGGAGAGCACTACACTTTCTGGGACCCCCAGGGATTTGTTTGGAAGAGTTTTTCCCTTCTCTTGTTGGGATTGGAAAACTCTGCTTAGAGTACTCCAGTGTAAAATGTGGGTTTCATTGCTAGCTGCTGACAGCTCTTTACCACTAGCCAGTGGGGGCGTGATAAGGAGGGACTGTGTCTTTATAGCCCCTGTGTAAATCTCCCATATTAAAGGCACCCTGTTAATTCAGGACCTAGGAGGTCTAAACCTTGCTGTTGAACCAAGTTGTTGGGTGCCCATTATACATGATTTAGTTACTACCTCATTTGTAAGTTGTATTATTGCATGCACTATTTGTTTTGCCACTGTTTATTGGTATTGTTGTTATCTTACTCTGTCGGGCGTGTTGCCCAAATAAATGTTTCTTTTAGCCTTGATGTGTCGGAGCATATGGTATTGCCTAGTGGGTCGCTAACATCAGGAGCCCATTAATCAGTGGTTGCTGTGGGGTTAGGTTATATATTACTTGTACTTGTACAGTGGTATTCAGAGAAGTAAGAAACAGCTACAGCAATTTAGACAGCCTAAGCAGAGATGTCAGTCCTGCTATTCTGAATGAAGATCGACACTTCCAGAAGTGTTCCCAGATATCTCATACACTCACAGCTGCCCCTTTCCCTTTGGGCCTTTAGATCATCACAGTGTTTCAGCAGCAAGTACAAATATCTCCCAAGAGACACTTGGTGCTGAAAAGCTGCTGTTTACTATGCAGTTACATTTTTTTTCTTACTGTTTGATATAGGTGCAGCTATATGTCTGTGTCCACTATATGCTATGTCTTCCTTTGGACCACCCGTAACTCTACATAATCTAAATTTTAAAAAATACTTCAATATGTCTGCCCCTATCAGAAAATCAAAGGACTATGGTCCCCACAAAATAAGAGTGTGAATTAAAATTTCTGATAGTAGACCCCAAATCACTGATGTACAAGCTATGCGTGGGTGAAGTCCTAGGGTCCCCTTTTGATGGTAGAAAACCAGTAGTGTTATTTCTCCATCCTTAGTGATAAAAACAGAAACTGAATACAATGGCTGCAGTGCAGAGTAATTCTGAATATCCAAGACAAAGAACTGGCAGTATACAAAATGTATGCCCCCAGCTCCCCGCCACAATTTTTTTTAGGATCTTACAACATTACAACATGGGTTCTTTCCAACCCAACAGCAGATAAAAATGTAGGGGAAATTTCAATTATGTAATGAATCTTAGTGAAGATAGAAAATTAATGCTCTCACTGCTTCCACAGTTTTTTTCCCTGCTATCCTGCTATTGATACCTATATAAATGACCTATCTCAATTAGCATCCACCATTCAGCATAGAAAAAGTACTATATTATATGAACATTCCCATCTTGTTTACCCCCTCAGAATCTGTTTAATCAGCTCTGTGGTTAGCTTGGTAGAAATTTGAGTCCAGCTGAGATTCAATCCATGTATGGGCAGGCTGATTGTACCCACGTTGATTGATTGACCAACTTGGGTACAACCAGCCTGTCAGATTTTCTATGCGATCATTGCTAGCGGCTACAACCCATGGTTGCAGGAAAGAAAATCAGATCATCTATGGCCAGTCTTATTGTGGAACTGCTCCCCGAGTCCTACACTCCCATTTAATTATTTCTTGGGAATGCCAAGATTCTATTCAAAATTGTAGTTTACAAACTGTTGTCTATGCTTCCAGCTCTCACCTAGTTGGATGACATTATAAAAAAGAACCCTGCTCCATCTCTACACTATACAGCTCTTTCATACTACAATGTACTAGTTCTTTCAATAAAACAAATTTAAAGCATGGGCCAAAGACTTCAATGATTTGGCAGATAAAATATTAACATGTTACCTAAAGGTGCACATACCTATTACAAATGAGGTGTGGAAGGAGACTTGGTTCAGATTCATGCACAGAGCATACATACCCTATCACAAACTATCCAACCCCACCATTAGTCACACAGACATGATCACAAACTGGTCTAAATGTGAGGATCAACAGGCAACCCTGGCTCACTGTCTTTGCTCTTGCCTACCAATCACTACCTTTTTGAAGGACATCATCAAATATTAATGTAATATTACCCATATCCCCATATCTTCAGATCCTATGTTCTATTATTTGCTTACTATATCTGATCGCCTGCTTCAAATCGCAGAATCTGCACCACACCAAACCTTTTTTTTTTCATGTGTTCATAGCCAGGAGATGTATCATGAAAAATCTCTCTCTGTCACCACCTTCAGTACCCAGGGTCATCAAAGATATGATATTAGATGCTGGGCCAAAAAATAAACATTTTCTCAAATGCTGGAAATGCTTTATTGAGATGTCATTTACTAAAAAGGAAATACACACTATTAGTATACTTTCAAATATACCACCTGGTATGCTAGAGAAGATCTTACTGGTTCTTTGTGTTTATAGAACAATAGGATAAAGACTGATAATATTCTTTTACAGTATGATCCTAATAACCATGTAACGCACCTATACAATATGGGAATCTCTCTCTGTTTTTTGTTGTGTATTTATTTTTCTGTTGATAGGCTGACCTATGGTTTTGCCATTCTCTGGACAGCCAATTTTTATTTGGTATTATTTGCTACCCTTATTTAATTGAACTTTATGTTAACTTTTTTTTACAAAATATGAAACATTCCTTTTAGAACCCACTGACATTTCAAATATACTGCTTTCTAGATAATAATGCAGGGGCAATATATACGGTAACCTATTTGACCTGGATCGGTGCATACCTTATTTTTTTTCTGATTTTTTTGCATCAGCAATTTGTATGCTTTGCTATGATATATTTCCTGAATTATCAATACAAATGTAATTGATGCATTGGGTGCTAGCAACACACTAGAAAGTCATCCAGCTGCTCAACACAGCATAGCGCTCTAGGCCTTCAACACCCTCCCTTGTGCTTCAATCAATAGCACCCTAGCTCTCTGCTGATTGTAGCATTAGGTGGGTGGGTAACAATAAAAAAGAGGTCTCAATTATTACTGTTCAATAATTAATGACATTTTGCTACTATACTGTACTACAATGCATTTTGGGGCTCTGGGTGTCTTTTCTATGTCAATACCATTATGTAAATGAAAGCGTTTGTTTTGTATTTCGCATATGTCACTGCTTAATTTTATTAAAAACTCAATAAAAATGTACTGAACAAAAAGTAAAAAAAAAAAATAATTAAGGTGGAAGTCCATGCAAATACTAAAATCCCTGCATCGATAGCCATCAGCATTCTAGCACTAACCTCTCTAGTCTTGTCAAGAAAAAACAAATATGCATACCTTTTTTGAAGCCACTCCGACTCGATCCAACCAGATCTCACACTGAGCTGTCAGCCGCGGCTTCGCTGTTTGAGCGGGTGCAGAGGACACGGACGACAACGGCAGCCCCATAGTAAGTCTATGGGTGACGTCACTTCCCATTCATTTTACAGCCGTTGTTGGCCGTGTCCTTTGCAGAGCTTCTGCCACTGGAGATCGGGTCGGATCGGGTTCAAAAAAGGTGTGTACACTTTTTTTTCTTTACAGGGCTAGAGAGGATAGTGTTAGATCGGTGGTGTCTATAGAAGCAGGGATTTTAGTTTTTGCATTGACTTTAATTAAGTTTCAACTGGGCTTTAAGTTAGTCCTTGATAGTTTTTAAGAGTGAATTGGGTGTTAAATGGTTCTTGAGAGCATAGCTATTCCCAGCATAGGAAAAAACTATTCAGTCTCAAAGAGTGTAAGAGGACACAAGGCCACACAATGAGATTGGAGGAGAAGCAGTTTAACCTTAAACTGCGCAGGGGGGTTTTCACGGTCAGGGAAATGAGTATGTGGAACTCTCTTCCACAATCGATATTTTTAAGAGACTCTTGGATGTGCATCTTAAAGAACACAACATACAGGGATGTGGGAAATAATTATAGACATTAGCACACGTGCACCTACACAGGTTAAACTGGATGGACTATTGTCTTTATTCAACCTTACCTACTTTGAAACTTTGAGAGTAAATCAAACACACACACCCAAAATCACAAATATTAAAGAGTAAATGAAATAAACTAAATTATCTTAATACCCCTTGGATTTCCTTTTTATTAAGCTAATTTTACCTTATAGACCAGAAACTGTGAATTTTGCAACAAAAGCAAAGCCCACAATTACATTGCTAGCTTGTCTTCCCTTCACATAATGCAGTTGACTTACTAAAGGCAAGTAGGTTGTTCACTCTGCAAGGGAATTTGGCTTAGAGTGTAGTGAATGTGATGATGCTCTACTGACTTCTATCATCCAATCCTGTGCAAGGAAAAATGCTTTTTTTTATTTTCCTTGCACGTGATTGGGTATTCTTTGCAAAGTGAAATTTCACCACATTCCATAAGCTCTGGGGCAAATTCTCTTTCTAAATGAACAGCCTACTAGCCTTTATTAAATCAACCCCAATGCCACAAGTTTCATTTCACAGGGGCTTAGGGGCTATATAATTGCATATCTGTGCTTTCCAAAAGAATGTAATGAAAATGAAGTGGAAATGACTTTCTGGGACTGCTCCCATCCAGTGGTGCTTGTGAGTTTTCCCAGACTGGTCTCCCTCCCAGCCCCACTCCCTCTTTATCTTTATTAGTTCTTGAGGCACCATAACTTCTGGAGGGTGAGCAAACATAAACAGGTTTGCTATACAAAGTCTTTAATTTCCAGGGAAACCAAAACATTTGAACCCTGTTTATTCCTTGTAAAGCATTACCATAAATTAGAAAAATAATGTTTTGCCATTGGTATTTAAAATTCCAGACAGATTTATAATACTACCACATGCCTAATTTATAAAGTGTATAGTGCAGATTTAAAGATGTACTTTCCTATCTTTTAGAGGTCTGACTGTTAAAGGTGTGACATGTGTGCAACTGTCCAAACTTCTGTAAATTCCTTGCCCTGACTGAGGTGATGGGACGGGCTGACATAGATTTTCCATGCACAATTAATGCCATAGTCACCCAGTGAAAAGATTTACTTGCTAGCAGCAGATGACAGATGTATAAAAACAGTCTAATTAAAGAATTATACATAACAACCGAAATAAACTCTGTGAACCCGCTCAGGCTCAGCATACTGAGTCAGGCAACAAGCTAACTTTATATCGCTTACCCTCACTAATGGAGAGTGGGGACAGCAATTCACGAGTTACTCCATAGCAAGACAAGGCAAAAAGCCTTGTACCTTATGGGGTCAGTTGACACCACTGCGCAGTACTTTTTTTCAGCACACCACACTGTAGACAATAGAACCTAACGAGCTGACAATTACTTTGTCTCAATTTCAGGGACAAATTGATTTTCCTACCTAATTCTAAATATGTTTCTTATTCTTTTAATGTTTGAATGTATCCCTGGCAAAGCAACATGTGAAAAAAAAAATCCACTATGCTGTTAGCACCTTAGCACCTTGGAGGGTCAGACTGCTGTCCTCACATACAATCAGTGCAACATGTCCCCCTCCTGCACACTGATCCAATCAACAGCTGCAGAGCTATTGATTGGAGCAGTGTGCAGGAAGTGGGAGGGGAGGGGGGAGGATCGTATTGACTGCTGGAGACCCGGGATACTGCTTGTATATAGGGATGGGCTATCTGATCGAGTCGAACATGAGTTCGACTCGAAAATTGGATGTTCGCCCGGTCGCCGAACAGCGAAAAATTTGGGGTGTTCGCAGCAAACTTTTAAAAGCCGCAGAACAACCTTTAAAATTCTATGGCAGAAAGCTAAAGTGCTCATTTTAAAGGTTAATATGCAAATTATTGTCATGTCAAGTGTTTGGGGACCTGGGTCCTGCCCCAGGGGACATGTATCATTGCAAAAAAATTTTTAAAAACAGCCGTTTTTTTTGGGAGCAGTGATTTTTTTAATAATGCTTAAAGTGAAACAATAAAAGTTAAATATTCCTTTAAATTTCGTACCTGGGGGGTGTCTATAGTATGCCTGCAAAGTAGCACATGTTTCCCATGTTTATAACAGTCCGAGAGCAAAATGACATTTCTAAAGGCAAAAAAAAGTAATTTAAAAGTGCTAGCGCTAGTGCCGGCTTTTAATCAATTGTCGGTCACGACAATACACATAAAAGTAATTGAAAGTCATTGAAAAAAAAATGCGTAGGGTCCCCCAAAAATCCATTACAGGCCCTTCAGGTCTGGTATGGATATTAAGGGGAACTCCGTGCCAAAACTTAAAGGAAATGGCGTGGGGTTCCCCCCAAAAATCCATACCAGATCCTTCAGGTCTGGTATGGATTTTAAGGGGAACTCCGTGCCAAAATAAAAAAAATGGTGTGGGGTTCCCCCAAAATCCACACCAGACCCTTATCCGAGCACAAAACCTGGCAGGCCGCAGGAAAAGAGGGGGGGCGAGAGAGCCCCTCCCCCTAAACCGTACCAGGCCACATGCCCTCAACATGGGGAGGATGTCCCCATGTTGATAGGGACAAGGGCCTCATCCCCACAACCCTTGCCTGGTGGTTGTGGGGGTCTGTGGGCGGGGGGCTTATCGGAATCTGGAAGCCCCCTTTAACAAAGGGGACACCCAGATCCCAGCCCCCCCATGTGAATGGTAAGGGGTACATTGTACCCCTACGATTTCACAAAAAGAAAGTGTCAAAATGTTAAAAAACCACAGGAGACAGCTTGGGATGTAACGGGAATCCTGCATTGCATTAGGGGGGGGGCGGGGTCATCCGTACACATCACTGGGAAACCCCGGTGTTTCCACTTGTCAGAGGGGGGTGGGGTCACATGACAGGTGGCCCCGCCCTCAACTACCTAAGAGCTGTCAAGCTAGTTCCGCATCATTGGCTGGGTGCCCCCGGTAGAGGCAGGATCCTGTGTGTGTGTTCCTCTCTGGAGTCGCTGGAGATCATTCATCACTGGAGATCGAGAATTGGATTACATCACTGGAGTAGGAGCATGGATTTATTGGATTACATCGCTGGAATCTCTTTTTTAATTTTTATTTTTAATAAAGGACTTGTCCCAAGCCGTCTCCTGTGGTTTTTTAACCTTTTGACACTTTCTTTTTGTGAAATGGTAGGGGTACAATGTACCCCTTACCAATTCACATGGGGGAGCGGGACCTGGGTGTCCCCTTTGTTAAAAGGGGCTTCCAGATTCCGATAAGCCCCCCGCCCGCAGACCCCCACAACCACCGGGCAAGGGTTGCGGGGATGAGGCCCTTGTCCCCATCAACATGGGGACATCCTCCCCATGTTGAGGGCATATGGCCTGGTACAGTTCAGGAGGGGGGGCGCTCTCTTGTCCCCCCCTCTTTTCCTGTGGCCTGCCAGGTTGCGTGCTCGGATAAAGGCCTTAATATCCATACCAGACCTAAAGGGCCTGGTAATGGAATTTTGGGGGACCCCAACGCATTTTTTTTCTATTTTTCAATGACTTTCAATTACTTTTAATGTGTATTGTTGGGAACGACAATTCATTAATAGCCGGCTCTAGCGCTAGCACTTTTAAATTACTTTTTTTTCCTTTAGAAATGTCATTTTGCTCTTGGACTGTTATAAACATGGGAAACATGTGCTACTTTACAGGCATACTATAGACACCCCCCAGGTACGAAATTTAAAGGAGGATTTCACTTTCATTGTTTCACTTTAAGTATTATTAAAATCACTGCTCCCAAAAAAACGGCTGTTTTTAAAACTTTTTTTTAGCATTGATACATGTCCCCTGGGGCAGGACCCAGGTCCCCAAACACTTGACATGACAATAACTTGCAAATTAACCTTTAAAATTAGCACTTTTGATTTTTCATGTTTGTGTCCCATAGTCTTTAACAGTGTTCGAGTGTTCGAACAAATTTTTTTGCCTGTTCTGGATGCGAACTGAACAGGGGGGTGTTCAGCCCATCCCTACTTGTATATGAGGGCTAGCAATCTGACTCTCCTTGGCCCTGCCAGCACAGGGTATTTTAATCCTTGCTGCAGCTCCTAGGAGCTAAAAAAAAATGAAAAGAACATGACTATGGTATTAAATATGGCTTGTTAACTGCTATACCAAAAACCCCACCCTTCCAGTAATAACCACACCACAAAATTGGAGTTAACTTGGCCATAGCAGCCTTTTTATTAACCAAAATATAAATAACAAATAATTAACAGATCAATAACATAAAAACCAGAACAGACAGTTTATTAAAGAAAGGAGCCACAAGGTCCTAATAGGCATAAACCAAGACAGTACCTGCTTGTCAATTCTCAGGCCTCCAGCCGCAAACACCGACTCGGAGACAACTCGCAGGTACACATCCACCAACTGGAAGCTGTTCCTCAGATGGGTCCCTACACCATACCTTTTGTGCCCATATGAACCTAAAAAGGACCTTGCACCCCGCCAATAGCCACATCTGGCTCTGCAGAACACCCAATTCCCCAACCTGAAATACCCACTATGGTTGCAAGCGGTTGGAAGATCGGATGATCGTATGACGAAAGCACTCAAGCGGACTGTGGGACATTTCGTTACACCCACCAAATGCAGGGCAGAGGATGGGAAGTTGTTCCACGCTTGCTGCTCCACTGAAGACCTTCCCCATCCGGTCTCCTCACTACTTCCCCCAATGCTCCACCCAGCCTAGACCATGCCCAGTCAGCCAACTACAAACCTATTCTATAACAGCCCAACTGTTGCTTATCTCCCTTTACCCAAGCCCCTTTAACCCCTGTCATGCCGACCCTCCGTCTAGTGCCTTTTGGTTTTACTCTGGGCCTCTCTGTGTATTTATTACTGCTTGTGCAACCTGATTGCTTACCAGTAAAAGGTAAAGTTGATTCAATTAGGCTTTAAACTGATTGTAAAGACAGAGTTTCTTTTTATTAATATAAAAAATATGTTATACTTACCTGCTCAGTGCAATGGTACTGCACAGAGTGGTCCCTTACCTCCTCTTTTGAAGTTCTTGCCAGCACTGTCCAAGTCTCCTTCCTGCAAGCAATGGCCATTTTGGTTATGGATAACCGACCTGTTTACAGTTGTAATATGATTCATGCCTTTTAACATAGTTGCACTACTTTTTACAATAAATTATACGTTTTGTACAGTACTGTACTATGTGGAACTTTGTATTTTGCATATACTCCGTTCATTGAGCAAGAGTGAGGACTTGCTGGTACAGCTTCCTGGAGTACTTGCCTATCTTCTATCCTTGTATATGCCACCTGGGGCTACATGAGAGGATACCCGAGCCTTTGCTGGTGGATTCTGAGTCCGATTAAGCGCTTATTGACCTCCCTGAGTAATAGGGGTCGCTGGTCTTCTGGTAAGCCTCCAGTGTGATCTTACCTTGGGTGTCACGTTTGTTGTCCTTGGATTTTCCTTATCAGCACAGATTCTTCTATGGGACTCTCTATGGACACTTTATAATTTTCACATGTTTTTTTTTTTTTTTTTTTCTTTCCATAATATATTTTTTATTGTCAGAAAAAAAGTCATGTTTTACAATGTCATTGCATATTGACAATACATAAGAAATCGTATAACAATGTGTTATATTACACATATTACAATGGTTAGCTACTTAACACTGTATGCCGTAATCGGCCTTTCTGACAATGAACAGAAGCAGGAAATAAGAGATAACATATGACCGTAAATGGTCATAAACCAGGATTAAACCTTCAAACTAGGGCTTCCACATCCAGATTTGTTATATGTCCTGGAATTCTCTATAAATGTAGTATTACTTTATATTGTACATTGTCTCTGGTTATGATGGTGTGTGGTAGGGTTGCGGTCCTCGGACCACTAGCAATCCTACTCTTAGTTAATCGGGAAGGACAGGATGTCTGGATGAGGAGAAAAAAAGGGGGAAGATGATCAGAGGTTTGGAAATGGTAGACGTCTAAGGATGGTATGTATAGGGCATGAGGTTCTAAACAAGTTATTGTTAGCACCATATAGGGTCGGAATAAGGAAGGTGGTGGTGGTAGGGTAAGGTGGGATATAAGGTAGAAGGGGAAAAAGTAAGGTAGGAGAGTATGGAGGACTATATCGAGTTCTCCTCCGACAAGGATTCATATGCCTGAGTGTACTCTCAGGCTAACAGATCTGTGTATTCGGTTGTCGTTTGGAAATGTTGCCAGCAGGACCAAACATATTTGAATTTGGAGGGCGTATCCCTGGCTTGGTGAATCAGTTCCTCCATTTCAGCTATTCTATTGATTCGTTTGAACCATTCAGCTATAGTAGGGGGCTTGGAATTTTTCACATGTTTACCATTTGTTTTTATTAATTAATTTCATTATTAATTGATGTATACATTTCACTATAGGTATTTATAGCGCTGCCCTTTGTTTTATTCATTGTTAGTTTTATATTAGTCATTCATTTTATATACTGTATACTGTACAAATATATATATATATATATATATATATATATATATATACATATATATGTGACTGACCTATACATAACCCCTAATCCTAAAATCCTAAAATGTAAAGGAAACCTTCCAGGAGAAACATGAAGGCTGCCATTGTTGACCATCTAGGGCTGTTCATCTATCTCTGTATATGTGTGACTGCTTGGGTGTGCAATAAGAGGCATAAAACTGCGGTGCCTGTCAGCTTGTCAGTACTTTGTACAGGCTACAGAACAATTGAACAGATTGGTAAAACAATTGGTAGACAGTTGTCATTCAATACCAGTATGTGCCTGAATAAGGACCACCAGCCTGGTGGAATCACCAGCTGTCTTATTGAAAGCTGCAGATTCAAGTAGATAGAAAACGGTTTTTGAAATAAGAAAATTATGTTGAGCCTTGTTCGATCTATCTAGAAGTACATTTTATTTATTCCCTTGGATTACTCTTTTTTGAGATTGCACTCAGTTAGCTTATATTGTTTTAAGCAAATTCAAACCAACCCATGAAAATGATGGAATGCAGATATACTGATATAGATATAGGTTGCTTAGTCGTAGTTAGTAAAATGTCACAGTAACAGACAGAACATTCATTCTCATCTAAAATAATTATCTAAACATAACAAGCTTTCGAGGGACACCTGGCATGCTCACAGGGCACATTTTTTATTAGTTTGTGTTCTTCTGTAACAATCCACTTCCCGCTGATAAGCTGAGATCCAGTGTAGCAGCAATGTGTGCACAGTGCAAGAGGGCAAGTTATGATTTGTTCTTTTATTTAATAACACTCAGAAGCATCCTAGCAACCCATACCGGTTTGTTATTCTACCAGGCTCCTGAAAAGCCATTAAGGTGGTTTTTGGTCTGATGGTATTTGCTTTAACAGATATTTTCTAGATAAAGAGATGCTTGAGATTTAGATTTTCAGAAAAATCAAGCAATAATATTTGATAAATATTACCTTGTGGTTATACGGTGATTTGTGTAGAACAACGACTAACATAGCTACAAGCATAATACAGATAAGAAAGTCCTGTTTGCGACAATTGGGTGTGTTGACCTGCGTTTTACCATTCAACTCAATTGAATGAAATCCTTAAAGCAGAACTCCAGGTATGTTTTTTTTTTTTTTGCCATAGTTAGATTGGTTAGAGTTGGACTTATGCAAGTATGCATATTCCATACCTGGGGCATCACAGTGGCTAAGTGGTTAAAACTTCCACCTAGCAGCACTAGGGTCATTGGTTCAAATCACAACCATGGCACTGCCTGCATGTAGTTTGAATGTTCTCCCTGGGCCTGCGTGGGTTTTCTCCGGGTACTCTGGTTTCCTCCCACACTCCAAAGACATGCTGGTCTTCTAATTGGCTCCTATCTAAATTGGCCCTAGTATGAATGAAAGTTAGGGACCTTAGATTGTAAGCTCCTTGAGGGCAGGAACTGATGTGAATGTCCAATATATGTGTAAAGCACAGTGTAAATTGATGGCGCTATATAAGTACCTGTAATAGATAAATATTCCATACTTGGACAATCCCTGTGGAAGTGGAGATTCACTGTAGTACCTGCCGCTACTACAATGATCCTTGCTGCCCTCCGGGTCATGTGCTAAGTGGCTGTCCTGTTGCATAGTATCCACAGGGGTTGCCTGTCCAGCACGGACACCATTCAGAGAACACCTTGTATTTTTCTCAATGAATACAAGGCATTTTCTGATTGGGCATGTTGGAGATTATGACATCAGCACCCTGCCCCTCCACCTTGTTCAGTCAGAGAACACTTTGCATTAATTGAGACATATGCAAGGTGTTCTATGTATGGCACCCTTGCCTAGCGAATTACCCCCAGTGTTCACTATGCAGCAAAGCAGCATCTCAGCACAGGACCTTGAGGACAGCAATGCATTGACGGCTGCTGATTGGCCAAAGCATGCACATGACCTGCATGCTTTCTACACCTAAGTGGAGCACCCCTTTCAGAAGATTTGAGGATATTATTAAACCTAGAGACTGGTGGACTTAGGCCACCATAGACAGATTGAAATTTCTGTTGAACTAGCAGAATTTCAATCTATCTATGTGCAGACTGGTTGTACAGAATTCGATCTATCAACTGACTTCAGCACAACCAGCATGTCTTTATTTTTTTGGCGATCACTGCCAACTGCTATAGCAGCCGGCAGTGATCACTGTATTCTGATGGCTTGAAAACTTTCACTCAAGAGCACACACCGACACATGACTCTTACGAAAGCTTGGTAAATCAAGTGACAGGCTTCCCTAGCATTACACCTGTGGGGCTGTGACCAAGTCTGGGCACAAGCTAGCACAGGCTTCTGGAAACACAGTAGGAGGAGAGCTGGGATATGACATTACTTACCTCATATCCCTACCACTCCTAAACCTGCTCCACTGCAGCACCAGGCCCACGATGCCTTTAATCTGACTGGTGCTCCGGCGTGCGCCTACATGTGCTTTTCTCACTACCCGCAATTGACACAGGAGGAGCCTGCACCCTGGTGAATCTGGTGGTCATGCCGGGGAGACAGCAGGACTTGCGTGTTTAGCCTGCTGAGCTCACTGTGAATCTTGGCTACTCTGCTTGCTTGGTTTGCCCAGTGGTGTGGTGTTCACTCACCAGAGCAGTTCCAGACTCCACAGGTAACACTTAATGTGGCGGCAGTGACAGTCTTTGGTCTTCATCTTCCTGCAGTCTCATTGGTCTGTGTACTGGGTGTGGGGAAAGGGGCAAGCTCTTTTTCTCAGTCTCTCTGGGGGCAATAATGCAATCTCTCTCTGAGAGACTCCTCCAAAATGATTGCCCCACAGAGAGTGACCGCTTCACACCGCCTGCACAGAGAGAGACCGCTTCACACTGCCTGCACAGAGAGTGACCACTTCACACTGCCCACACAGAAAGTGACCGTTTCACACTGCTTGCACAGAAAAAGACTGCTTCACACTGCCTGCACAGAGAGAGACTACTTCACACTGCCCGCACAGAAAGTGACCGCTTCACACTGCCTACACAGAGAGTGACCGCTTCACACTGCCCACACAGAGAGTTACCGCTTCACACTGCCCGCACAGAGAGAGACTGCTTCACACTGCCTGCACAGAGAGAGACCACTTCCCACTGCCTGCACAGAGAGAGACCACTTCACACTGCCTCCAGAGAGAGAGAGACCGCTTCACACTGCCTGCACAGAGAGTGACCACTTCACACTGCCTGCACAGAGGGAGACTGCTTCACACTGCCCGCACAGAGAGTGACCACTTCACACTGCCTGCAGAGAGAGAGACCGCTTCACACCGCCTGCACAGAGAGAGATGGCTTCACACTGCCTGCAGAGAGAGAGAGAGAGACTGCTTCACACTGCCTGCACAGAGAGTGACCAGTTCACACTGTGGGCAATGTGAAGCGGTCTCTCTCTGTGCAGGCAGAGTGAAGCGGTCTCTCTCTGTGCAGGCAGTGTGAAGCTGTCTCTCTTTCTCTCTGCAGGCAGTGTGAAGAGGTCTCTCTCTCTCTCTCTGCAGGCAGTGTGAAGCAGTTTCATTCTCTGTGCAGGCAATGTCAAATTGTGTGTCTCTCTCTCTCTCTATCTCTCTCTCTCTCTCTCTCTCTCTCTCTCTCTCTACAGGCAGTGTGAAGCGGTCTCTCTGTGCAGGCAGTGTGAAGCTGTCTCTCTCTCTCTGTGCAGGCAGTGTCAAGCTGTCTCTCTCTCTCTGCAGGCAGTGTGAAGCTGTCTTTCTCTCTCTCTCTGCAGGCAGTGTGAAGCTGTCTCTCTCTCTCTCTGTGCAGTCAGTGTGAAGCGATCCATCTCTCTCTGTGCAGGCAGTGTAAAGCGGTCTCTCTCTCTGTGCAGGCAGTTTGAAGCAGTCTCTCTCTCTGTGCAGGCAGTGTCACGCGGTCTCTCTCTCTCTCTCTCTCTGCAGGCAGTGTCAAGCTGTCTCTCTCTCTCTGCAGGCAGTGTCAAGCTGTCTCTCTCTATGCAGGCAGTGTCAAGCTGTCTCTCTCACTGCAGGCAGTGTCAAGCTGTCTCTCTCTCTTTCTGCAGGCAGTTGGAAGTGGTCTCTCTCTCTGTGCAGGTAGTGTGAAGCGGTCTCTCTCTCTCTGCAGGCAGTGTGAAGCGGTTCCTCTCTGTGCAGGCAGTGTGAAGCTGTCTCTCTCTCTCTGTGTAGGTAGTGTCAAGTGGTCTCTCTCTCTCTCTCTCTCTCTCTCTCTCTGCAGGCAGTGTCAAGCTTTCTCTCTCTCTGTGCAGGCAGTGTCAAGTAGTCTCTCTCTCTCTCTCTCTCTCTCTCTCTCTCTCTCTCTCTCTCTCTGTGCTGGCAGTGTCAAATGGTCTCTCTCTGTCTGTGCAGGCAGTGTCAATCGATCTTTCTATCTTTCTCTGGGGCAATGTGGAGCAGTCTCCCTCCCTCTCTCTCTGTGCGGGGAATGTGGTGTAGATGGATGGTGAGCTGATTCGGTGGTTCAATGGGCTACTTGACTGGACTTGCTCCCCAGGCCTAAGGCTGCCAGCCCTCCCCTGGTGGGTTCTGTACAATCATTCCAGTTTACTCTCCAGCTTGTATTTCTCTTTTACATATATGTATATTGTGTTTTGTACTGTTGAACTGTAATTAAGCTGTTTTCTTTAAGGGGATTCCTCTACTGAGTTTGTCTGTTGTCCAGAACTCAGTTGATCAATTGCACTTTTGTTCTATAAATTTACCACGGAGCTTCAGTAAAAGATAAGATAATATATATATTTGACTTGTGTTGAGTGTCATTTAAAGGTGCCTGCAAAAAAATGTCTGAACCCAGAGTGCCAGGTGGGTTCGAGTGTTCACAGGGTCAGGGTGATGCAGATGAACAGGTAAATCAAAGAAGCCCTTTAGGGGGCTGTGCTACATTTGAAGGCTTATTCGGGATTTACTCTGCAGTTGGCCCTAGCCAACCTAGACAAGAGCCACAATCCGCAAGTGAGGCAGCTTCGGTGGCTGCGGTTGCTTGAGGAAGATCCCAGGGAACTCGAATGGAGCAATGAACTGTTTTGGAGATCTCAGGAAGTGAGTGCACTGAGTTGGAGATCCAACAGTGGGTGAGAGCTTTAGCCCCAGAGCAGGGGGCCTACATTTTGGATGTGGAAGTTGAGTTCACCCTGAACTATATTAGGGTACTAATGGAGTGGCAGGAAGAGATACCTGTTTGTTTCCCAGAAGTAGAGGTATGCCTAGCTGAAGGGGTAACTGCCAAGGTGATCCCACTGCAAGTGGGCGGAGAAACTGTTGAGAGACAGCCATTATCGAGGGCCCAGGGTAGGAGCCTAGGGTCTGTTGGGACAGACTCCCATGGGGCCAGAAACCCTCTGGCTCCCTTCTATACTGACATGAGCCAGCTAGTTGACAGTCTAGTGAAGAATGTATCTGGAAACACAAGTCAGAGCTATCGGAGACTCCGATTTTTCTGAGGGCAGCTGTCGACCCCTGTGGGAGAAGATGACTTTGAGACTTGGATGAGTCAGGCTATCCAGGCTATGGAGGGATGGAGTGTTTCAGAGGCTGTGAAACATTAGCAAATCAGTGAGAGTCTTCAAGGGCCTGCCGCCAAAGTAATCCGAAACTTGAGAATGGGAAAGAAAACCTGTGTTGCTATGGACTACATAGACACTCTTTATGCTGTATTCAGAAGAGTTGAAACCACTGCTGATTTGCTGTACAAGTTTAATCACACTCACCAACAAAAGGGAGAGAGCCTCTCTGGGTACATTTCTCGAGTGGACAGAACGTTGCACCAGATTATCCTTAAGAAGGGCATAGATCCCAAGGATGCTGATCAAGCTCATTTAGATCGAGTCTTGCAAGGGGCTCGGCCCAACCTCCCCATTGTCCTGAAGTTACTATTGAAAAGAACACAAGTGGTCCCCACGTATCCTAAGTTGATGAGGGAAGTGCGGGAAGAGGAAGCTCTATTGGAGAAAAAGAGTAAAGGAATGAGAGAACTGGGTGCTAGTGGAGGAAGAAAAGAGAGCAGGTTTCTCGGATGAGGACAGTGAAACAGAGTCAGAACAGGCAGGGCTGGCTATTCCTGATACTAACAAACCGGTGGGCAAATCTGGACCAGCTGAACTAAAGACCCAAGTAGCTCAAGCTCAAACTCAGATGTATCATGATCTAATGCAAGTAATGTAAACTCAAGCGAAGATACAAGAGCAAGGATTTCACCAAGGAGGGTTAAAGCTCCCTCGAATACGAGAGAAGATATGTTATGGATGTGGAGAAGTTGGACAGTTTCAGGCTAAGTGCCTCAAAGCTGGAATCAGCCCACAATTACTCACGGAAGTTTTAAAAACCTTACAGAAGGTGCTTTTCCAAAAGCCGGCTGGAAACTTCAGGGGACCTCAGTGAATGAGCTAGTTGAGCGTCCCAGAGGAATACTGCTCTCCAACGTTAAGAGGGAATCAAAGAAAAAGAAAAAATAAAAGTCTTCTGCTACTCCTTCCCCTCCCTTGCCTGTTAAAAAGAAAAATGGCCCCCCAATAAGGGGAAAAACGGACACGGGAGATCAATGCACACCCCTCTGATCGAGTTGTTAAACAGACTCCCCCACCGCCAATTAGGGCTCAGACTATAGAATAGAGAGAGAATCTGCCAAGAAACTATGTAGGGCCTTCCCCAATAGTTTTGTTACAAGTGGAAGGAATCTACACTCAAGCTCTGCTGGACACAGAAGCTCAGGTGACCTTGTTGTATTGGGACTTCTATAACAAGCATTTAATCTACCTCCCTTTTTGTAAGCTCGAAGAGCTGGAGATCTGGGGAATAGGTACCCAAAAATGCCCATATGCGGATACCCTATCAAGATAACTATTGATCCTTCCTTGGACTGGAAGCCAGAAACTTTAGAGACTTTGGCTGTTGTCTGTCCTAGACCCCCTAGGGCAGGTCACAATTCTTTGCTGATAGGCACAAACACCAACCTTGTGAGAAGGTTACTCACACCATTGGCTGTGGAAGGTGCTCTGGTAGGGAAGATTCATTATCAGTTGAGACAGGTGTTGCAAGAAAAGAAGGCACCCGTCAAGGGAGTAGGGAAACTGGCAATTGAATACGCAAGAAAGAGTGTTGCAGCCTAGAGAAAGGACCTGCATGAAAGCCCCCGTTAAACTATCGTGGGATCAACCGGGTCCCTATGTGGTGGTGGAAGCTGATCCACAGGAAGAACATAGCGGAATAGAACTGGTTCTGGAATGTGTGCCTACTAAGGCTTTATTGAGAAGTGGGGGAAGAATCCCTGTCAGTGTGAGATATGTCACCAGTTGTCCAATCAGCCTGAAACCTCGTATGGTGATTGGGAAAGTGAGTGCAGCCACCCCAGTGACCGGGGACGACTTAATCCGGAGGGAAGAGGGGAGAGAGACCACTGTTCAGTGCCCGAATTTGGGAGGATCAAAGCTCAGGTGGCACGATGGGAGAAGATGTTCTCCAAAAATGACTTTGATGTGGGTTGTGCCAAGATCGGGTGAGGGCAAGCCTTTCAGAGAGAGAGCTAGACGGATTCCTCTGTATGACCTGGAAGATCTTCGAGAACAGCTGGCTGAATTGAAGAAGTCAGGAGTTTTTAGAGAATCCAGGAGCCCTTATGCATCCCCTGTAGTGGTAGTGCATACAAAAAATGTATCCCTACGGATGTGTATCGACTACAGAACTTTGAATCGGAGTATAGTAGCAAGTCCTAGTTCCAATCTTGGAACAACTAATAAGAGGATAATATGCGACCGGTCTAAACTATGTGGCATGTTCACTAATGCCAGAAGCCTAGCGGACAAGATGGGTGAACTAGAGATACTGATGTATGAGGAGGATTTGGATTTTGTGGGAATTTCAGAGACCTGGTTCAACAGCTCTCATGATTGGCTGGCAAACATTCAAGGGTATACCCTTTATCGCAAGAATTGAGAGGGTAAAAAAGAGGGAGGGGTATGCCTATATATCAAGAATAATGTACAAGTGAATGTGAGAGATGACATCACTAAGGGAGCTATGGAGGAAGTGGAATCCTTATGGGTAGAGCTCCAAAGGGATTAAGCTAAGGGGAAAATAATACTGGGAGTATGCTATAGGCCCCCTAACCTGAGGGAGGAAAGGGAGACAGATCTCCTATCACAATTTGGATTAGCAGCAAGGATGGGAAGTGTTATCATAATAGGGGATTTTAATTATCCAGACATAGACTGGGAGGAGGGAACTGCACATTCATCTAATGCCGCGTACACACGAGCGGACTTTACGGCAGACTTGGTCTGGCGGACCGGGGTCCGTCGGATAATTCGATCATGCGTGGGCTCCAGCGGACTTTTTTTTCCCAAAAGTTCGACGGACCTAGAAATGAAACATGTTTTAAATCTTTCCGACGGACTCGAGTCCGGTCGAAAAGTCCGCTCGTCTGTATGCTGGTCTGACGAACAAAAACCGACGCTAGGGCAGCTATTGGCTACTGGCTATCAACTTCCTTGTTTTAGTCCGGTCGTACGTCATCACGTACTAATCCGTCGGACTTTGGTTGATCGTGTGTAGGCAAGTCCATTCATTCAGAAAGTCAGTCGGACAAAGTCTACCGTAAAGTCCGCTCGTGTGTATGCGGCATAAGGCTTGCTAGTTCCTAAATGTCTTGCAGGACAAATTTATGGGTCAGATGGTAGACGCACCAATTAGAAAGAATTACTGGATCTACTGATTACCAACAATACAGACCTGATCACGGATGTGGAAATACGGGGCAATTTAGGTAACTGCTATCACAGATCAATTGGCTTCAGTATAAAACACACAAATAGGAAACATAAGGGGAATACAAGACACTGAATTTCAAAACAGCCAACTTCCCTAAACTACGAACCTTGCTAGAAGGCATAAATTGGGATAAAATCTTAGGAATAATGAACACAGAGAAGAGATGGGTTTGCTTTAAGAGCATATTAAATAAGGGCATTGGCCAATGCATCCCATTGGGTAATAAATTTAAAAGAGCGAACAAAAGTCCTGGATAGCTTATGTAAAAATGCATATAAAAGCAAAAGAGAAGGCCTTCAGAAAATACAAGGTTGAGGGATCATCATCATCAGCAGCATTCAGACTTTATAAAGAATGCAACAAGAAATGTAAGGGTGCAATAAGGGCAGCTAAGATAGAACATGAAAGACACATAGTGGAGGAGAGAAAAAAAATCCCAAGAAATTCTTTAAGTATGTAAACAGTAAAAAAAGGAGGACAGACCATATTGGCCCCATAAAGAATGAGGAAGGACATCTGGTTACAAAGGATGGGGAGATGGCGAAGGTATTGAATTTATTCTTCTCCTCAGTCTTCACAAGGGAATCGGGGGGCTTCAGTAACTAAAACTGCAGTGTTTATCCTCATGACACATCACAGGAAGCACCTCCTTGGTTAACAGAGAACAGAATTAAAAATAGACTTGAAAGGAGAGGGACCATCCATTTGGACCATAGATGTTGCCATCATCCCTGAATATAGGAATAAAAAATACCCCCAACAGCAAATATGGGATTTTAAAGGCAACCAGGTAATAAAAAGACAGTTTTATTAAATACAAAAACACATATACAAAAATCAATACAAAATAGAAATATATCATATAGTAAAGCATGTAATATTCAAACCCTTAAAGCAATGGTGTGAAATAGTCACTAAAGTCTTCCACACAGCTCTATGCGTTTCGGGACTCTGTAAGTTGTCCCTTCGTCAGGGGTAATTTGTGGAGAAGAATCACACTATTGGGTTGGAAAAAAGTATATCAAAGGTTTGTTGCATAAGTATATATCATAATTGCTCAACATTAAAAACACCATTCGGAAATGCAAATACATAATGAGAACCGCTGGCAAATATACAAGCTGGAATGCAGTATATGATCGTGGTGGAGTGCTTGACTAGCCTAGCATCGCATGGGGGGGAACCTCAACCCCCCTTTCTCTTCCCCCCCCCCATGCGATGTTAGGCTAGTCAAGCACTCCACCACGATCATATACTGCATTCCAGTTTGTATATTTGCCAGCGGTTACTTATTCCTCCCTGGGTCTTTTTACCTTCCTTGTTTGAGGTAGGACAATGTGTTTTTTTGGCTTTACTATCAGGCTTGAAGATTGCACTGTCAAACCTCAAATATATCTTTCCGACCTTATGATGTGGTATATATAGTGAACAGTGCTTTGCAAGCCGTGATTGGCTGAAGCAGTGAAAGCTTCAGCCAATCTGGGAACAGAGCACTGTCAGAATCATGATTGGACACTGTCGTCATGACTTTGTCCAATCATGGCTCATTCCCGCCCCACAGTATAAAAGTATTCTTTCAATGGCAGCCATTTTCAGTGTGATTTTGGCGTGGAGAGAGATAGAACAGGGCTCTGTTCAGTGCTATTAGTTAGTGTGCTATACTGTGCTTTTTTGCTTCAAATGTCAGTGGAGAATATTAGTTTAGTGGCAGTCTAGGGATAGTGTGAGTGTAGTGAGGAGGACCATCATTCAGCTTTTCATAGTGTGCAGCTAGAGTAGAGGCAGCTCAGATAGTTCCAGTGTAGTGTAGTGAGACCGTGTCAGTAATCTTGACATAAGTATATAGCTAGAGTAGGGACAGTTCAGATAGCTTCAGTTTAGTGATGGTTGAACACCGTCTATTTGATTGCGTTACTGCCAGTTTACCGCCATATCGTATTGCGTGCGCTACTGCCAGTTTAACGCCATATTGTATTACGTGCGTTACTGCCAGTTTAACGCCATATAGTTTTGCATGTGCGTTACTGCCAGTTTAACACCATATCGTTTTGCGTGCGTTACTGCCAGTTTAACGACATATAGTTTTGTGTGCGTTACTGCCAGTTTAACGCCATATCATATTGCATGCATTACTGCCAGTTTAACGCCATATAGTTTTGCGTGTGTTGCTTCCAGTTTAACGCCATATAGTTTTGCGTGCGTTACTGCCAGTTTAACGCCATATAGTTTTGCGTGTGTTACTGCCAGTTTGACGCCATATAGTTTTGCGTGCGTTACTGCCAGTTTAACGCCATATCGTTTTGCGTGCGTTACTGCCAGTTTAACGCCATATAATTTTGCGTGCATTACTGCCAGTTTGGCGCCATATAGTTTTGTGCGTGTTACTGCCAGTTTAACGCCATATAGTTTTTAGTGCGTTACTGCCAGTTTAACACCATATAGTTTTGCGTGCATTACTGCCAGTTTAATGGCATATTGTATTGCGTGGGTTACTGCAAGTTTAATGCCATATAGTTTTGCGTGCGTTACTGCCAGTTTAACGCCATATAGTTTTGCATGCGTTACTGCCAGTTTAACTCCATATTGTTTTGGGTGCATTACTGTCAGTTTAACGCCATATAGTTTTTGGTGCGTTATTGCCAGTTTAATGCCATATCGTATTGCGTGCATTACTGCCAGTTTAACGCCATATAGTTTTGCGTGCGTTACTGACAGTTTAATGCGATATAGTTTTGCGTGCATTACTGCCAGTTTAACATCATATCGTTTTGGGTGCGTTACTGCCAGTTTAACGCCTTATATTTGTGCGTGTGTTACTACAAGTTTAACGCCATATAGTTTTGTGCGTTACTGCCAGTTTAACGCCATTTACTTCTGTGTGCGTTACTGCCAGTTTAACGCCATACAGTTCTGTGCATCACTGTACGTTTGGCGCATTATTTTGCAGTATATTATATTGTATCCGTGGAGTGTCCAAACACACACAACAAACTGTCCGTGGAGTGTGTCTGTGTAGTGTGAGTACTCAAATTTAAGGGCACCAAACACCTCTTTACATTGATCAAAGTGTATCTACGTTCAGATTTCAACTTCTCCTTTACATTTGCTTATAAGCACTGTCCCCTCCCTCCCAATAATGTCTGGGAGAACAACAAGGAGAGGCAGACGTTCTCTTGGCACTGTAAAGGGGCCAGCAACAAATGTGTCCACAGGCAAAGGTGGACGTGGTGGTCAGTCCTCAGGCAGGGCATCATTTCCTCTGTTTAGTGAGTTTGCCCGTGCTATCCAGCCACAGCATGCAGAGGAGGTGATGGACTGGCTTACTAAACCTTCCTCATCCTCCACATCCTCTGTCACACAAGCAGAGACAAGTGTGCAGTCCCCTGCAGTTGCCAGAGTGGATAAACCTGCTTCCTTGTCCACATCTATTCCTGCCATAGCCCTAACATCAGCCATTGAGGAGTCAGCTGAGTTATTTGACCACAGCATCAGCCACTTGCTCCTTGATGATGCCCAGCCATTACTGGATTCAGATGCTGTTTCTGAGGTTGAGGATGACAGGAACATGAGCCTAGAGGAGGAACACTGGTAGACAAAATGGCATTCATGTTCCCCAAGCCACAGCGTATTGTCAAGTTGTCTCCAGTGGTAATGATGAAGATGGAGGAGATGATAATGAGGTCACTGATGCGACTTGGGTGCCAGATAGAGCAGAGGAGGAAACTGAAGGTGAGGCGGCACAACCCCAAGGAGGGGCATTAAGAAAGAGTAGAGAGCAGCCACCCTATTCCATCACATTCTGCAGCTGTTATCTCCTGGCCCACTCCCCACAGCTCAGCTGTCTGGGGCTTTTTCAGCACATCTGCAGCAGATCGCACTGTTGCTATCTGCAAACTGTGTCACAGGCACATCAAACGTGGCAAAACACCAACTATTTGGGTACCACATGCCTAACAAGGCATTTAACGTCCAACCACTCAGCCCGTTGGCAAGAGCACCTAAAAGCCACACAAGAGGGGCACAAATCTGTCCCTCTTCCTCCTCCTCCTCCTCCTTACCCACTTCAGTCTGCCCCTGCAATACCGAGTCATTACCTTTCAGCAGTCTCCACTGACAGGGATGATGGTATAGCACAGGGTGTCCAAGGTCCTAGCAGCTCATCTACCAGCAGCACAGCACCAGCTGTAGACTGTAGCCGGCAAATTTCTCTGTCCCATCTTCTGCAGCGGAAAAAAAAATACAGTCCCTGCCACCCACATGCCCAGCGCCTAAATTCAAGCTTGTCAAAGCTGTTGGCTCTCCAACTTCTGCCTTTCAGCCTGGTGGATTCTGCCCCCTTCCGTGAATTCGCACAATGTGCTGTACCACAATGGGAGGTTCCCAGTCGATACTATTTTTCACATAAGGCCGTTCCATCTCTCTACCATCACGTGGAAAGGAATGTTCTGGCATTGTTGTGCAAGGCAGTCAGCCGTAAAATCCACCTTACTGCTGACATGTGGTCCAGCAAGCATGGGCGGGAACAATATATTTCATTCACAGCACACTGGGTAACGCTGCTTGCAACTCGAAAGGATGCAGGACAGGGCTCAATGCTGCAGCTTGTTATGCCCCCATGTCTCTATACAGCTGGTGGTGATGATGCCAGACCTGTGAGCTCTACCCCCTCTTCCTCCTCCTCCTCCTCCACCTCCATGCCCTCCTCTGCAGAATTGTCCTATAAACATCAGGTACCCCCTAAGCGTTCAAAGGGCTTTTCCCAGAGTCAGACTAAAAGGTGCCATGCAGTGCTTCAGCTGGTGTGTTTAGGGGACAGGAACCACACCGGAGCAGAGATTCTTGCAGCTCTGCAAGGACAGGACCAGAGGTGGTTCACACCATGCCAGCTGGAGCCAGGAATGGCTCAAACCTCCTGTCTGCCCTTGGACAGGGAAAGTTGACACATGTGCCATGCCTGGCACCAGTGTTGCCAAACGTCAGTATTTTTACTGGCAGCCAGTAAAAAACAGGCAATTTCCCCCTGCCAGTAAATGCCAGTAAAAGAACAGGTTGCCAGTAAAAAATATGGCTGTGACGCTTGGCCCGGAGCCAGCCGAGACCATGCGAGTGCCTGCTACAGAGTGTTTGGGGGCGGCTCTGGTGGAGGCGGTGCCTGAGAATGTCCTGTGATGTCATGGTGCAAGGGGGCCAAGCAGAGTGGCCAGAGCCTTGTGTGTGGGTCTGGGGGATGGAAGCAAGGCAGGCCAGGAGCGGAACCATCAGTGCTGTTTGGACTGGAGGGACCACCTGGCTTGGAGAGAGACTGTCACTGTGACTCAGGAGGGGACGTGTCGTGTCAGTAATCTGTACTGCTGCACACTGCTGTCAGTGTCACTGTGAGAGTCAATTTCATGTGTGTGCCGCCCATTCTAATTTCTTGCCCTCCTGAGTCCTGTCCCTGAGCTACTTACTTTCTATATCGAAAATAAAATAAGAAATATGTTTTTTGCCTTATCTACCTTAAATCACATTGCGAATTTCATATTGTAGTTGTTTGTAGCTTAAATAGTGAATTTTGTAACTTTTGGAAATGCCAGTAAAAACTTGGCTGTGCCAGTAAATTGTGAGTGTCATGTCAGTAAATTTCAATCTGTTAGGTTGGCAACACTGCCTGGCACATGTCCTCAATTTGGTGGTGCAGTGTTTACTCAGTATGTACCCAGGGTTGCAAGATGTACTAAAGCAGGCCAGAAGAGTCTGTAGCCATTTCAGGTGGACATACACAGCCAGTGCTCAGATGGCCGAAATTCAGCGGGAATTTCACCTGCCCATAAACCACCTGATTTGTGACATGCCCACCAGGTGGAACTCAACTTGGGAATGCTGTAGCGGCTATACATGCAGCAGAGGGCGGTCAACGAGTACTTGTGTCAGTACGGCATGATGACAGGCTCAGGCCGCCTCGGCTTTTTTGCCCCATTTGAGGAGGCCACAAGGATGGTGAGCAGTGACAGTGCATGCATTAGTGACACCATCCCTGTTGTGTTCCTGCTGGAGCAGACTCTGCATGGCATTATGGACAGAGTACTGGAGGCAGAGCAGCAGGAGGAAGAGGAGGACTTCCTTTCCTCTCAAGGCCCACTTTATGCAGACACCATCATTCCTATGTCACAGAACACACAGGAGGAGAGAGGGGAGGAGGATGAAGAGGAGGATTCTGTCACTTTCATAGGCTTTGAAAAAGAGGAAGACATGCGTAAATCTGTAAGCGATGGCTTTCCAACCCCAGGACCCTTGGGAGTAGTACGTGGCTGGGAGGAGGAAGTTCCAGATGCTATCATCCTGAGTGACCCCAAGGAGTCTGCTTCTCAAGCCTCTGCAAATTTGAGGCGCATGGGCAACCTCATGCTTCAAAGCCTGCAAAAGGACCGAAGAATATGTGGCATAAAGGAAAAAGATGATTACTGGTTGGCAACCCTCCTTGACCACTGTTATAAGGGGAAGGTCTCTGAACTCATCCTGTCCCCACAGAGAGTGCAGAGGATAAAATCTCTTGAGGACACATTAAAGAGGATTTTTTTGAACATTTTTCCTGACTCTAGTAGGTTACAGTGTGGTGGAAAACGTCATTTTGAGTCTTCCGGTCAAGAAAGGAGCGTTGGAGAAGGCATCCGCCTAAGTGAGGCATTTCAGAATTTTTTTAGTCCTCGCTGCCCAGGGCTGTCAGCTTCCACATCCCATTGGCAGCGTCGGCATCACATGGTGGACGATTACCTCGGGGCCAAAACAGAGAAGGAGAGCTTTCCAGCTGACGATCTACTGGCTTACTGGGTCATGAGAATAGACCACTGGCCGGAACTTGCCCATTATGCTATTGAGTTGTTGGGCTGCCCTGCATCCAGTGTGCTTTCAGAACGGGCATTCAGTGCTGCAGGAGGTTTTGTTACTGATCATAGAACGCGTCAGTCCACAGTCTCTGTGGACCGTTTGACTTTTATAAAAATGAATCAGTCCTGGATTACCAGCTATGAAGCCCCTGATGCCGATGTCACTGATTAAGTCTTTTTGGGATGTGGAATCTCTGCAAGACTTTGAGGCTGCCTAGCTTTGAGGGTGTTCAATCATTTCATCTGGAAAAATATTTTTGGTATAGGTTTCATGGGCACAATTAACACCCAAAGACCACCGACAGCCAAAGACCAATTTGTCTGCACCTGTCTAACAGGTGCATATCATTGCAATTTTTTACAGCAAGGCAAATTCTTGCTTTTATCAAGAGTACCTCTATAGGGTTACAGTGGGGAAGCACCACTTTACTTCTATCCAAAGTCAAAGTGACACCAGAATGTATCCGAATAATTTCTAATCTTGCACTACATTGTGGCCTCATCATACACACTGGCTCCCCAGCTGTTGCTGAGCAAAATAAAGGCAGCTTGCAGGAAAAATGTCATTTTTTTTGGCTTTAAAAATTCAATCATTGCTGCAGCATATTCTAGACATGGAACAGATCTGCCACTTTACAGTTAGACTAAGGGGACCCCCCTGGCACTATATTGGAAGGAATTTTTGATTTTTAGGCTTTCACTTTAAAAATCTAAAAATCACTGCTCATTTAAAAATGACCCTTTTCACAAACTTTTTTTTATTGATCCATGTCCCCCAGGGCAGGACCCGGACCCCTATAACCATTGTATGCCTAATTATTTGCATTTAAGTCTTCAAAATGGGCACTTTTGATATTTGACGTTTGGGTCCTATTGACTTTAATGGGGTTCGTTATTCGGGTCCGAATGTTCGCCGTGTTCGGACGTTCTGGTCCGAACCGAACAGGGGTCTGTTCGGCCCATCCCTAATCATTAGCAGTAATCAGCATGGATTCATGAAGAATCGTTCTTGCCAAACCAATCTACTAACCTTCTATGAGGAAGTGAGTTGCCAGCTAGATAAAGGAAGGCCGTAGATGTAGTGTATCTGGATTTTGCAAATGCATTTGACACAGTTCCCCATAAACGTTCACTGTACAAAATAAGGTCCGTTGGCATGGACCATAGGGTGAGTACATGGATTGAAAACTGGCTACAAGGGCGAGTTCAGAGGGTGGTGATAAATGGGGAGTACACAGAATGGTCAGGGGTGGGTAGTGGATTCCCCCAGGGTTCTGTGCTGGGACCAATCCTATTTAATTTGTTCATAAATGACCTGCAGGATAGAGTAAACAGTTCAATCTCTGTATTTGTGGAAGAAACGAAGCTAAGCAGGGCAATAACTTCTCCACAGGATGTGGACACCTTGCAAAAACATCTGAACATATTAATGGGGTGGCCAACTACATGGAAAATGAGATTCAGTGTAGAAAAATGTAAAATAATGCATTTGGGTGGCAAAAATATGAATGCAATCTATACACTGGGGGGAGAACCTCTGGGGGAATCTAGGATGGAAAAGGACCTGGGGGTCCTAGTAGATGATAGGCTCAGCAATGGCATGCAATGCCAAGCTGCTGCTAACAAAACAAACAGAATATTGGCATGCATTAAAAAGGGGATCAACTCCAGAGATAAAATGATAATTCTCCCACTCTACAACACTCTGGTCCGGCCGCATCTAGAGTATGCTATGCAGTTCTGGGCACCAGTCCTCAGGAAGGATGTACTGGAAATGGACCGAGTACAAAGAAGGACAACAAAGCTAATAAAGGGTCTGGAGGATCTTAGTTATGAGGAAAGGTTGCGAGCACTGAACTTATTCTCTCTGGAGAAGAGACGCTTGAGAGGGGATATGATTTCAATATACAAATACCATACTGGTGACCCCACAATAGGAATAAAACTTTTTCGCAGAAGGGAGTTTAACAAGACTTGTGGCCACTCATTAAAATTAGAAGAAAAGAGGTTTAACCTTAAACTACGTAGAGGGTTCTTTACTGTAATGACCCGTACATGCGGTCGGATTTTCCAACAGAAATTCCGACCATATGTAGGCTCCATCTGACATTGTACATCGGAATTTCCATCGCACAAAATTTGAGATCTGGATCTCAAATTTTCCAACAACACAATCCGTTCTCGTAAATTTCGAACGTGTGTACACAATTCCAACAAAGTGCCACGCATGCTCAGAATAAATTACGAGACAGAAGCGCTCGGTCTGGTAAAACTAACATGCGTAATGGAGATAGCACATTCATCACGCTGCAATTTTTAAAATAGTTTAATGCAGCGCATTCTCTTCTTCTTTATAATGCTAGAATAATGAAGTTGTTTTGCTGCTCATATTCACACAGAGTTCTCACAAACTGATTTCTTTATTATTTCTCGTGATCTCCTGAATAATATATATTTTTTTTTCGTCAGATCTCCATAATAATGTTCCTAATTTTTGTTTATATATTATTTTTTCGTTATTATTATCAAGATCTCCTAATTTTTTTTTTTTTTTTATAGTGATCTCCATAATATTTTTTTTCGTTTTGTGTGTCAAGTTACCACAACACCATTATGAACTTGTATTTTTTAATCTTAAGGAGGTTGGTTTGTGTTGGTGTCCCTTATTAATTTGATATTGTATTTTTGAAATGTACCTGCCTACTCATAAACAAACTGTCCTTTTTGAAGTAAAACACATAAGCAAGTATTTTAGAAAAATAAATATCTACTTATTCTGGCTCATAACAAAATAAAGAGGAAGGCAACACTGGAGAAACTGCTGAGATTTGCGAAGCCTTTGTACCCAAGGGCAGACATCAATAATTCTACAGTCAAAATTGGTGGCCTGAGGAGTCCTTATAATAATGAGCACAATCCGGTCCAGGACTACAAGAGATCAGGAATAGCAGCAGATGACATATATGTCCCCAGGCTGTGGTCATACAACAGCCTGCATCTTTTGTCAGACCAGACTAAACCCAGGCCATCACTCTGGTCCTCCTTACACACTTCCTTCCAGGCTTCCTTTCAGGCTGTGGCTCTGGTGTTGTAGTTGTGGCAGGAGATGGAGGTGGAGGAGGACCATGGTTGAACTCACAAACGTGGCTTTGGTTTGTGAGTTCGCCCCTCAACCCCTTATTTAGGGCTTGTAAGATCAAATACTCACAAAGGAGGTGTTGGCCCTCCTGCATTTTGCAGGCTGTCATGTAGGCATATTCATCTTGATTATTGGGGGGGGGGGGGGTTCTGAGGGCCGCAGTAGCCTTCCAAAATAGGCCAATTGCAGCCTCCTCCAGGTTATTCCTCTTAGTGGGCCTTTTTGTTGCAATGCGGAAGGGAGGGACCTGGGTTTCGGGCAGGCTACTGGGCCCGGCCACCTCCTGGCTGCCACTTTCCACTGCCTGGCTGAGGCTTTCCTGTGTATGAAAAAGGGACATAGTTTTAGTTTTTTATTCAGCAATCACACACAATTTTCAGCTCCTGACTGTTGCAAATTGAATGTTAAAAAATAGAAACGACTATCATTCTGACCCCAGCATTTTTCATTCTTGTCACAATCATTTTTGTCTACTACTGTCTATTGATATGTAAAACAGTTTGTGTAATCATAAATTAGTGATCAAAAATAACATCTATTTAACATAATTAATTTGACAACCAGAAATATTTTTAAGAATGCTATACCTGACTCAAGCTGGGCTCCTCCACATGTTGCTGCCTGGAAAGCCCAGGTTGGTCGTCAGAAACCTCAGCTGGCAAGGGAAGGAAGCCTTGAAGGAAGACTGGAGAGTGCTGGCCTGGGTTCACTCTAGTCTGACAGAAAATGCAATCTGTCATAGTACCACAGCCTGGGACATAAATATCATCTGCTGCTCCTGATAAGTACTCCTCATGCCACCAATTTTGAACTGTAAATACTTGATATCTGCCGTGGGGATCATCGGCTTCACAAATTTAAGCAGTTTTTCCAGTGCTGCCTGCCTATTTGTTTTGTTATTAAAAAAATGGGTGATTTACCTGCCACAGACAGGGCAGCTCCCTGAACATATCAATGAATATTGATAGAAATGCCATATTAATGAAGGGATTTATTTTCTCTGGAAGACACAACACAACCCAAACCCCGATGTCAGGCAGAACTCTCATAATCTTGACCCAATATAGGATTCAATCTATAAGCAGTATAGGCCACCGATGCACCAAGTTAAAATTTTACCTTTGTTCTAACGATCGGCGCTTCCGATACTCCTTTCTCCTCTCAGAGATCGTACGTACGACGCATGCGCGTTACGCTTTATATACACTGCGCATGTGTGAAACTCTGCACGCCTCTGACGTTCTTTCTAGTCTATTCCTCGCCCATTGTCTTTCTGCACAGTGGGAGAGCACATGGCGGAGAAAGAGCAAGTGCATGCAGAGGAGAGCAGCAACGACTAAAGCCCGGAGCCATGAACATCCCGATCCCCGTGGAGATTTAAGGCCTCAAATATGTCCTTTATAGAGATGGTGGAGATGGTGGACATCTTGAAGAGGGCCGACTATGATGTGAAGCATGGAACTTACCCAAACCCAAATGTGAGAAAGGCCAAGATCATGGCTACATTTATGAAAAGTCTGCACAGGAATTTTGGGGTACGAGGATCCAAGGATCAATTGAGGAAACGCTGGTCAGACCTGAAATTGAGGGAGCAGGATCAGTACAGAAAGATCAAGGGAGTTCTTCAAAAAAGTAAGTAGTTGTCGTGTGCTCCTATTATTATTATTACTTGTATGCTGCTCCATGTGCTTTTCTTTACTGTTGTACAGTTTAAAATGGCAACTTTCATGTTCATGGGCACAGTAATCGGTCATAGGAAACATCGTTCGTTCACCCACTTATAAGATGTTTTTGGCAGATACAGGTTAACTACATTTGTTCAGGCCTATTTGTATTAAAATAAGTTTGTTGTCTAGATGGGTTTGTAACTAGAATGAAATAGAAACTTGATTCAGTGTAAGGAGAGGACACTCAGCAGCTGTTTACACATCTGGACGCAGGAGCACTAGTGTGGGACACCAGTACAAACTTTTTAGGGTGTCCCACACAGGTGCTCCAGTGGATACTAGGGGTGTCTCCATGTGTGAGAATTGTATAAAAAAAGTATTCCAGCTTTAGAAAGGAAATCAAAATTTCTTCAGCTTGGAATTCTGCCAAAACAAACAATTGTACGACACTTCCAAGTGATGTTTCATATTACTATTTCTGGCCTCAAATATATTCGTACTAAGTATATCTTTTTTTATTCACATAGGGGAGAAAAGACTTGGGACATCTGAGGACACCAGGGACCCACAACCTCCTAAAGAAGGGGAAATCCCAAATCCACAAGCAGAGGATGAGGAGGGAGAGGTTTCTGAAGTGGCCGAACTAGTCACCACAACAGGTGAGTGTCTGAGACCACAGCTTCAGGTAATAGATGTATGCCTGCATATTTATAATACATGGTGTGTTTTTTTTTAAATTTTAGGTGATGTAGATGTTGTGGAAGAAGAATCTCATTTCACAAGTGAAAGTGCCCAGATCGTCATCGGGGAGATAATAGGGTGGGTGCAATCGTGATTTAGAAAATATAAAGGAAAACATCAATGATGTTCAACAAAAAATGAAGAACATCACTGATGTTTTAGGCAGAATATAAAACACACAAAAATTTACCGTTTTATATTTTTATTTTAAAAACAAGTTTGAAAGTATTTTAAAAGCCAAATTTTGAAGATGCACACGGTGTGTCAACATGTGCTATCTGCCATCACAGGATATTAATGTACATATTTTGTGGGTGCAACCCCTTCGTCGCAACTCAAGTAGGTGAGAGGAAGAGGTTGCACCCCCAAAACAGGTCCATTGATCCCCCATGATGGGAGCTAGCACATGTTGACATTAGGCATGGGATCAGGAGGGAAATCCCCAGTTTCAATCACAATTTGTGTGCATCTTCAAAATTTGGCTTTTACAGGGGTGACATCACCCCATCTGATGAAGGCAATATCAACACAGTTTGCACATACTAAATGTCTGATATTGCCTTCAGATGTTGGTTTGTTCAAAAACCCTTTTCTAACGCACATGTGAATGTGCTTTGAGTGAAATGTTTTCTACTGAACAATGTGTGGCTTCTTCTTTCAATGCTCAGTAGCAATTTTTGTAGTAAAAGTTGGTGTTTACAGTGACAATGGGGGTTATTTACTAAAGGCAAATTCACTTTGCACTACAAGTGCAGTTTCAGTGCAGTTTCAAGTGCACTTTTGCAGTGCACTTGTAGTGCAAAGTGGAATTTCCTTTAGTAATTAACTCCCACAGTGCTTTATAATTTGCCACAATCACGCTATTTTTGTGACTCCACAAATTTCAGTCATGGTGCTGAAAATGATGAAGATTTTTATCAGTAATGCATCACATACATTAACAACAAAAAAGGTGTGTGTGTGTAGCAGACCCACAACATAATAGTTTGCTGAAGAAGAGATTGTCACCTCATGTATCCAAAAAATTACGTTTGCACGATTGAACAAAAAGGCAAAAAAAAAAAGCCTATTGGATAACCTAGGAGCCAGCTAAAAGAAACACAAGCAGTAAATCCAGAGGCGTAACTAGAACCTTCAGGGCCCCGGTGCAAGAAACCATGATGGGCCCCCTTCCATCCGAGCCCCGGGCTTCCAATTTTGGGAGGGTGTCCATGCACATCCTCCCAAAACCGCGCTTCCCGCATGACCCCTGGGACGTGCATCCAGCGCAAACACAGCGGCCCTTTACCTTGTGATCAGCTGATCATATGTAAACAGACTTGCCGGTTATCCACAGCCCTTTTCTCCCACTGTGTTAGGAAAAGACTGCCGTTAACTGTCAAGAATGTCAGTAAATAGTTTACACTGATAATCAGTGCCCCAATCATCAGTGCCATCTATCAGTGCCCATCAATGCTGCCTATCAGTGCTCATCAATGCCTCCTATCAGTGCCCATCACTTCCACTTACAAGTGTTAGCTATCAGTGCTCATTAATGCCGCCTATTAGTGACCCATCAATTCTGCCTATCAGCACCACCTATTAGTGCTCATTAATGCTGCCTAACAGCATCCATCAGTGCCACCTATCAGTACTCTTCAATTCTGCCCATCAAAGTCCATCAATACTGCCTGAGTTCTGCCTATCAGTGTTCCTCAGTGCCCATCAGTATCACCTATCAGTGCCCATCAATGCCACCTATCAGTGCAGCCTATCAGTGCACATTAGTGCCTCCTATCAGTGCTGCCTATCAGTGCTCATCAATGTGGCCTGTCAGTGCTCATCAGTGCCTCCTATAAGTGCCCATCAGTGCCTCCTATCAGTGCCCATCAGTGCCTTCTATCAGTGTCCATCAGTGCCTTCTATCAGTGCCCATTAGTGCCTTCTATCAGTGCCCCTTAGTGCCTTCTATCAGTGCCTTTTATTAGTGCCTCCTATCAGTGCCCATTAGTGCCTTCTATCAGTGCCCCTTAGTGCCTTCTATCAGTGCCCATCAGTGCCTTCTATTAGTGCCCATCAGTGCCTCCCATCAGTGCTCATCGGTGCCCATAAATTTCTCCTATCACTGCCCATTAGTGCCACCTAATAGTGTCCATAAATGCCTCCTATCAATGCCCATCGGTGCCTTCTATTAGTGCCCACCGGTGCCTTCTATCAGTGCCCATCAGTGCCTTCTATCAGTGCCCATCAGTGCCTCCTATCTGTGCCCATTAGTGCCTCCTATCAGTGCCCATAAATGCCTCCTATCAGTGCCCACAGTGCCTCCTATCAGTGCTGCCTATCAGTGCTCATCAATGTGGCCTGTCAGTGCTCATCAGTGCCTCCTATAAGTGCCCATCAGTGCCTCCTATCAGTGCCCATCAGTGCCTTCTATCAGTGTCCATCAGTGCCTTCTATCAGTGCCCATTAGTGCCTTCTATCAGTGCCCCTTAGTGCCTTCTATCAGTGCCTTTTATTAGTGCCTCCTATCAGTGCCCATTAGTGCCTTCTATCAGTGCCCCTTAGTGCCTTCTATCAGTGCCCATCAGTGCCTTCTATCAGTGCCCATCAGTGTCTCCCATCAGTGCTCATCGGTGCCCATAAATTTCTCCTATCACTGCCCATTAGTGCCACCTAATAGTGTCCATAAATGCCTCCTATCAATGCCCATCGGTGCCTTCTATTAGTGCCCATCGGTGCCTTCTATCAGTGCCCATCAGTGCCTTCTATCAGTGCCCATCAGTGCCTCCTATCAGTGCCCATTAGTGCCTCCTATCAGTGCCCATAAATGCCTCCTATCAGTGCCCACAGTGCCTTCTATCAGTGCTCATCAGTGCCTTCTATCAGTGCCCATAAGTGCCTTCTATCAGTGCTCATCAGTGCCTTCTATCAGTGCCCATCAGTGCCACCTATCAGTGCACATTATTGCCTCCTATCAGTGCTGCTTATCAGTGCTCATTAATGTGGCCTGTCAGTGCTCATCAGTGCCTCCTATAAGTGTCTATCAGTGCCTCCTATTAGTGCCCATAAATGCCTCCTATCAGTGCCCATTAGTGCCTCCTATCAGTGCCTATCAGTGCCTTCTATCAGTGTCCATCAGTGCCTTCTATCAGTGACCATTAGTGCCTCCTATCAGTGCCCATAAGTGCCTTATATCAGTGCCCTTTATTAGTGCCTCCTATCAGTGCCCATTAGTGCCTTCTATCAATGCCCATTAGTGCCTTCTATCAGTGCCCATCAGTGCCTCCCATCAGTGCTCATCGATGCCCATAAATTTCTCCTATCACTGCCCATTAGTGCCTCCTATCAGTGCCCATCAGTGCCTTCTATCAGTGTCCATCAGTGCCTTCTATCAGTGACCATTAGTGCCTCCTATCAGTGCCCATAAGTGCCTTCTATCAGTGCCTTTTATTAGTGCCTCTTATCAGTGCCCATTAGTGCCTTCTATCAGTGCCCCTTAGTGCCTTCTATCAGTGCCCATCAGTGCCTTCTATCAGTGCCCATCAGTGCCTCCCATCAGTGCTCATCGGTGCCCATAAATTTCTCCTATCACTGCCCATTAGTGCCACCTATCAGTGTCCATAATTGCCTCCTATCAGTGCCCATCGGTGCCTTCTATTAGTGCCCATCAGTGCCTTCTATCAGTGCCCATCAGTGCCTTCTATCAGTGCCCATCAGTGCCTCCTATCAGTGCCCATTAGTGCCTCCTATCAGTGCCCATAAATGCCTCCTATCAGTGCCCACAGTGCCTTCTATCAGTGCTCATCAGTGCCCTCTATCAGTGCCCATAAGTGCCTTCTATCAGTGCTCATCAGTGCCTTCTATCAGTGCCCATCAGTGCCACCTATCAGTGCACATTAGTGCCTCCTATCAGTGCTGCCTATCAGTGCTCATCAATGTGGCCTGTCAGTGCTCATCAGTGCCTCCTATAAGTGCCCATCAGTGCCTCCTATTAATGCCCATAAATGCCTCCTATCAGTGCCCATTAATGCCTCCTATCAGTGCCCATCAGTGCCTTCTATCAGTGTCCATCAGTGCCTTCTATCAGTGACCATTAGTGCCTCCTATCAGTGCCCATAAGTGCCTTCTATCAGTGCCTTTTATTAGTGCCTCCAATCAGTGCCCATTAGTGCCTTCTATCAGTGCCCATTAGTGCCTTCTATCAGTGCCCATCAGTGCCTCCCATCAGTGCTCATCGGTGCCCATAAATTTCTCCTATCACTGCCCATTAGTGCCTCCTATCAGTGTCCATAAATGCCTCCTATCAGTGCCCATCGGTGCCTTCTATTAGTGCCCATCAGTGCCTTCTATCAGTGCCCATCAGTGCCTTCTATCAGTGCCCATCAGTGCCTCCTATCAGTGCCCATTAGTGACCCTATCAGTGCCCATAAATGCCTCCTATCAGTGCCCACAGTGCCTTCTATCAGTGCTCATCAGTGCCTTCTATCAGTGCCCATAAGTGCCTTCTATCAGTGCCCATCAGTGCCTTCTATCAGTGCTCATCAGTGCCTTCTATCAGTGCCCATCAGTGCCTTTTATCAGTTCCCATCAGTGCCTTCTATCAGTGCTCATCAGTGCCTTCTATCAGTGCTCATCGGTGTCTTCTATCAGTGCCCATCAGTGCCCTCTATCAGTGCCCATCAGTGCCTTCTATCAGTGCTCATCAGTGCCTTCTATCAGTGCTCATCAGTGCCTTCTATCAGTGCCCATCAGTGCCTTCTATCAGTGCTCATCAGTGCCTTCAGTGCCTTCTATCAGTGCCCATCAGTGCCTTCTATCAGTGCTCATCAGTGCCTTCTATCAGTGCTCATCAGTGAATGGTATTAATGTCCATCAGTGCCATCTGCCTTCTCAGGACAGCACGGCTCTGAGCGGAGATCGGTGGAACAGTAGCACAGAGACACTGGCATTAACGTTGTATTTGCCCATCTGTCCTCTCTCGCAGGGGATGAGAGAGGACACACAGCTGATCTCACTGCTCCCCCTTCTCCCCCCTCCCCTCTCCTGTGTGCTCCTTAGCTTCACACTTGACTGCCCGCGGAGCACACAGGAGAGGGGAGGGGGGAGAAGGGGGAGCAGTGAGATCAGCTGTGTGTTACCTCTCACAGACCCTGCGAGAGGACGGACGGGCAAATACAACGTTAATGCCAGTATCTCTGTGCTACTGTTCCATGACAGACACGAGCTCCGCTCAGAGCCGACAGTGGCAGAATGCCGGGCCCCGTCGCAAGTGCGACTGTTGCAACCCTGGTAATTCCACCACTGAGTAAATCAAAGTAAATATTATTTAGGTCTAAATCAAAATGTATTTTTAACAGGTTTCTTAAACCATTTTGTGGCATATCAATGGCCCCCCTACCCGCAAAGTACTCTAGACACTTTTCACGAACTTCACGGGCGCTTTTGAGGGGCAAGCAAGGATGGCCAGCTTCAAGAGCCGTGAGGATTGTATCCGGTAATAAGCTGGCCTCAGTCCCAACTGAGGCCACGTAGTTCAAAGCATTTTTTCGTAAAAAGTTATGCAATATGCAGCATGCCATATCCTCATGATTGAGTTTATATTCCATCATGTTGATCGCTAGGCGGAACCGGCTGGTCATTATTCCAAAGGCATTTTCCACCACTCCTCCAGCCCTGGCCAGCCGGTAGTTAAAAACCCTCTGGTCCGGGGTGAGGGTCCTCATCGGTAACGGCCGCATCAGGTGTTCACCCAGACCAAATGCTTCAAAAGCAACAAACACGAACGGGAGTCTTTCCACATTCTCTTCAGCAGGTGGCAATCCCAAGCCACTATTCTGGAGCCGTCTGTAAAATTCGGTCTGGGCGATGACTCCACCATTGGACATCCGGCCATTCTTCCCCACATCCACATACAGGAACTCATATGTCGCCGACACCACCACCAACATCACAATACTATTAAACCCCTTATAGTTATAATAGTATGACCCTGAGTTGGGGGGTGGGACGATGTGGACGTGCTTCCCATCTATTGCCCCTCTGCAGTTGGGAAAGTCCCACCACTGGTCAAACTGGGAGGCCACAGTCTGCCATTCCTGTGGTGTTGAAGGAAACTGGGGAGTAAAACAAGAAAATAAAATAAAAATAGTCATTTTGCATATAAACATTGCAAGCAGATTAAACACAAACATTCTTGGCCAAAATCAGTATTAACATTTATTTGAAGGAGTATTTAAAGACAAAAAGAGAAGGTCCACTTATCAGATTCCTCACCCCCTCTGATGGCCCACTGTAAAAATTTTAGGGGAGGGGGGAGATGCTTTGGACAGGTAACCCTCTCCACTTCATTGAGAGCTGAATGCATACATAATATCGTGTGTTACTTTGGGCAGGCCCTCCTTACTTACAGTATTGGCAGCCCACTGGACAGGTAAGAAGTGTCATAATTCAAAAATATGAATACACACTGTACAAATTGAAGCACTTTTTTACATTCTGCAATTACTTATCAAGATAATAGGGAAACAAAACTTTAAACAGTACCATTTGAAAGTATTCTGGCAGGCCCTTGCACTACATGCTTTGGTGAATTCATCCATAAATATGACCACAAATGAGGTAGGTATAGTGTGTATGGGTTTGGCAAAGTCAGCAGATTGGTATCGGTTGACTTAGCGGTTGGGGGGAGGGAGGGTTCAAAATGATTTTGGAACCCCCAAAAAATGCCTCTTGCACTCTGCATGAATTTAAAGACACAAATAACATTTGTACACATTTTAGGGGGTGTTTAGGCTAAAGCATTACTATGGAGCTGACAAAATACATTGTTAAGTGACTAGGCTAGGTGTGTATGGGCCCAGGATAGCATGCTGGGGAGGTTAGTGAAGGCAAATATGCATGAAGGACAAAAAAGAAAGTTTAAAAGCTTCCAGCATGCAAGAGGACAAAGGGGACATCCACAGCATATTACAATCATGGTAATTAGGGAATGATGAATGAAATACAATACATTAGCAAACATGAAATACATAGAATGTGATGTTAAAGGAGAAAACTTACCCTAATATAGTCCTTCTGCAGGACCTGAATGATGGCAGAACAGGTCTCTGGAATAATGATTCCCAGAGCCTGGGGGAGATGATTGTCGAGAACTTGATGTCCTGGAGACTTCTCCTCGTCACCAAGTACCGCAACGTGGCAACTAGCCTCTGCTCGGGAGTGATGGCCTGCCGCATGCAGGTGCCCTGCCTGCTAATATAAGGGGACAGCAAAGCCAACAAATGGTGAAAAATGGGGTCCGTCATCCAGAGATAATATCTGAAATCACCAGGATTATTCCCACGGATCTACCGCAACAAAGGCATATGTGAGAATTGGTCACGCTGGAGCAACCAATTCTTGGTCCATGAACTCCTCCCCACCCTGTTCATGGACTGGGCTTGGGTCAAAGCAAGAACCCCAGCACCAAGCCCCCGCATAGCATGAACTCTATGACGAGTACGTAACCGCAACATGGCTTCAAAACAGTCAGCTGATCAGAACGAACTAACAGAAAGCACTGAAAAACAGAAAGGCCTGAGAAGAGCGAGCTGAAAATCAGAAACGAGCGGACAAGAACGCACTGATAATCAAATATGTACTATAATAATAATAATACACACTGACAAACAAATGCGAACTGACTACACGCACTAAAGAACAGATACGAACCCACAAGCACAAACTGAAGAGCAGTAATAACTATCTGAAAAGCACGAGGCTGAAAAGCGCGAATTGTCTCTCACCAAACTTCTACTAACACAAGATTAGCAGAAGGAGCCCAAAGGGTGGCACACTTGGCATTGAACTTCCCTTTTCTAGTGCCGTTGTACGTGTTGTACGTCACCACGTTCTTGACGTTTGGAATTTCTGTCCAACTTTGTGTGACCGTGTGTATGCAAGACAAGTTTGAGCCAACATCCGTTGGAAAACATCAATGGAATGTGCGATCATGTGTACGGGGCATAAGAGCGGCAAAGATGTGGAATTCCCTTCCACAGGCGGTGGTCTCAGCGGAGGGGGTATTGATAGTTTCAAAAAATTATTAGATAAGCACCTGAGCGACCGCAACATACTGGGATATACAATGTAATACTGACATATAATCACCCACATAGGTTGGACTTGATGGACTTGTGTCTTTTTTCAACCTTACCTACTATGTAACTATGTAACTATGTAGAACTATCTCAGATCAGTACACCACTTCCCGTATAGAGGAGGCCCTGCAATGCCTATCGAGGGCTAAGTGGTACAGTGTTTTGGATCTGATGAGTGGATATTACTAGATACCCATGCATCCAGACAACCGAGAGAAGACAGCCTTTATTAGCCCTCTAGGATTCTTTGAATTGGAGGCAAAAATGAAGTTCTGGACAGCCGCACTCCGTAATATAGCCTTTATTTGTAAAAAGTCCAACAGATACAAGCCACAGCAAAAAATGGGACAAACGACCTGATGCGTTTCACACTTAACAGTGCTTAGTCATAGCTCTGACTAAGCACTGTTAAGTGTGAAACGCATCAGCTCGTTTGTCCCATTTTTTGCTGTGGCTTGTATCTATTGGACTTTTTACAAATAAAAGCTATATTCCTGAGTGCGGCTGTCCAGAACTTTTTTTTTGCCTCATGTTGCTATATGCTAAGCCGGCACCTGATGTTCCAGTTCCGAGAAGAGTTCTATATCCACATTTCCACCTGGAGCGGTGATCCCCTTCCATTCTTTGAATTCGACCGCATGCCACAGGGGTTAACAGAGGCCCCAGCCACCTTTCAGAAAATGATAGAAAACACAGTGGGTGACATGAGTTTGATAGAGGTGCTCGTATTCTTGGATGACATCATAGTTTTTGCAAGACATTGGAGGAGAATGAAGCTTCATTGGAGAAAATATTTCAATGATTACATACTGAAGGGCTGTCATTAGAGAAGTGTCAATTCTATCAGACTTCGGTCACTTATCTTGGACATGCAGTCTCAGCTGAGGGAGTAGCCACGGACCCTCAGAAGTTGGAAGCTGTTACCTCCTGAGCTTGACCAAGCACTGTCATGGAATTTAGGTTGTTTCTGGGCTTCTGCTCCTATTATAGGAGATTTGTAAAGAATTTTGCACAGGTTGCAATGCCTCTAAATGAGTTATTGCAGAAGCAGATGGATGAAGACTTGCAGAAGACCCATGACAGGGGTCCAAGAAAGCCTCATGAGTCTATTCGAGAGCAATGGACGATGAAGTATGAAAAGGCTTTTGAACTTTTGAAGGGTAGTCTTATTGAAGCTCCCGTGTTGGCCTATGCTGATCCTTCAAAACAGTATGAATTGCATGTGGATGCTAGTAGAGATGGTCTTGGGACAGAGTTATATCAGGAATCAGAAGGAAAGCTTTGTCTAGTGGCTGCAGCCTCACTCCCCCTGAGAAGAATTATCCGGTGCACAAGTTAGAGTTCCTGCCCCTTAAGTGGGCTATAGTAGACAAGCTGCAAGACTACCTATATGGGGCCCCTTTCGTGGTGAAAATGGATAATAATCCTCTGACTTACTTGCTGTCTATTGCCAAACTGGATGTCACTGTACATCGGTGGTTGGCCACCCTGTCAGAGTTTTGGTTCAGCTTGAAATACCGGCCAGGGGTGGGGAACCGAGACACTGATGCCCTTTCCCGAAGACCTTATGCCACTGATGCTGGCCAGAAGAGTTGGGTCCATTTGCCTCTGGAGGGAGTACTTGCTGTATGCCAAGAAGTAGAACATAGGCATAAAGGGGCAACAGGGGCCGAGGCTGTCAGAGTCACACCGGCTGGAGTGCCAAGATATTACTATGATTTGGCGCAAGTGCGCAGTCAAGAACTGCCCCAACTGACTAAACAGGATGTGAGGAAAGATCAACTGGGTAACCTTATCAAGAAGTCTTTGTCAGTTGGGGATCCACAGATGCTGTTAAACAGTTCCATTGAGGGAGCTAAAGTATTACATAAAGAGTGGGAATGAATGCGGTTGGAAGACGGTATTACAGTATATTCAGGAACGGCCCATCTGATGAACCAGAGGGTGTTCGCCAACTATTCCTCCCTGAGAAACACCGACTGGTAGTGTTGGCTATATGGCCATTTAGGGCCATATAGAACCCTCAAGCTGGTTAGGGACCGATTTTATTGGCCATCCATAAGGGACAAAATAAAAAGCTACTGTCGCTCTTGCATCCGGTGCATCCAAGAAAAGACTTTGCCAGGCAGGGCAGCCCAATGGGCAACCTACAGGGAGTCAGAGACTAATGAAATTGGTGTACATTGATTTCGTTTGTCTGGAACCCAACCTGAGTGGGCAGAGTAATGTCCTGGTCGTGACAAATAATTTTACTCGTTATGCTTAGGCTTTCCCAACCAGGGACCAGCAAGCCAGTACTGTAGCCAAGAGAAGTTTTTCATCCATTATGGGCTGCCTCAGCACCTACACTCGGATCAAGGTCGGGATTTTGAGAGCAAGCTAATCATCAGATTGTGTGAACTTTTGAATATCCAAAAATCAAGAACCACCATTTACCATCCTCAAAGAGACCTGAAACCTGAGCGTTTCAACTGCACTCTGTTGAATATGCTAGGGACCCTTCCTTTTTGGAGAAGAAACAACATTGGGGCGATTACATTGCTGCAGTGGTTCATGCTGACAATAGCACAGTGAATGACTCTTCTGGATACTCCCCTTACCGGTTGATGTTTGGAAGGGACGCTCGCTTGCCAGTGGATCTAGCTTTTGGAACGTCTTCAGATCACACATCACAAGCCTCTTACCGAGTGAAATAAAATCTGAGATTGAAATAACTTTTAAACTAAATATTATCCAAAAGTGATTACGGATACCCTCTATTTATTCCATATATGTACTAATTCGCCTATTCCTATAGTTAGCTAGTCTATTAAAACTCTGATAGTTACTGTTGATAGCACAATAGTATAAGGTTAGCTATGAAAACAAACACACCGCATAGCCCTTGGGGCTTTCAAACTGGAGACAAAACAGCGGCACTTTCGGTCAGTTTGCAGGCGCTATTATTAGCTCAATAGCGCCTGCAAACTGCCCCAGTGTGAAAGGGCCCTAAGTGTCCCCATTAGAAGAATTCCACTCTTTTCCTGTTATGGTGACCACTCAAAATTTGGGATTTTCCTTCACTTTTGGTCACAGTCACCAGGACAAATAGAGAGGGCGAATCTCTCTAATGGGGACACAGACAGCAATAAAAACCTGACAGGTGTTCTAATCTTCTCCACTCTATGCAAAACTAAAAAAAAACTGCCTTCAGTTATATTTGAATCATTATCAACCCCAAATGATAGAGATTATTGATACACTTATAAGAATGACTGGCTTCTTCAAACCAGACAAACAGCCTGCCTTGTGTTTGCTTCCCTAACAGCTTGGTAAGCTGAGGCAATCCAACAGACGCTTATTGAACAATCCAGTGAAATCATTACAACTATGTTACAGTTGTAACTATTGTATACAAAGCATAATACTGGATCATTTTGTTATCACGTACTTTGCTAACTAAAATTCCTTATCTGACTACTTGAAAAATCTTGGCTGTTCCACATTTTTGATGTATGAAAATAGTTTGGCTGGCCTCTTGTGTTGAATTTGTTTAAGTCAATGGGCTCAATTCACTAAAGCATATTGCATGCGATGTTTGGGTCACATGAAAATTTTTTTCCAAATATTTCCATATATTTTCCAAAATACATTTGCAATACTGAAAATGTCAATTCACTTTTCATTTATGCAGTAATTATCTACAAAATCACTTGGTGTATACTGTATAAAACAGCATTAAAATCAATTCTCTAAAGAGAATAAATAAATAAATACATTAAATAAGTAATGGCCTAGACATTCAAACTTTAAAGTGGAACTAAGCTCATCAATTTAACAGGTTAAAAAAAACAGTTACATTCCCGACACGTACCGGGAATGTAACTATCACATTGGTTGTGCTCTCAACCAAACTGTCAAACCATCAAATGACTGGTGTCCTAACTGATCACATGTACAACACCATGGCAGTTGAAGATCAAACAAGGGCCAACATGGCAGCTTCTTTGGTTGGAATATATGAAATAAATTGTTTCTATTACCAGGGATGTTTACATTCCTTGTAATAGGAATAAAAGTGACACTTTTTTTTTTTTTAAACAGTGTAAAAATAAATAAAATCATGTAAAATAAATAATAAAAATACATTTAAAAAAAACCCCCGTCCCGATGAGCTCGTGCGCAGAAGTGAACGCATACTAGAGTAGCGCCCGCATATGAAAACAGTGTTTAAACCACACATGTGAGGTATCGGCGCAATCGTTAGAGTGAGAGCAATAATTCTAGCCTTAGACTTCCTCTGTAACGCAAAACATGCAACCTGTAGAATTTTTTAAACGTCGCCTATGGAGATTTTTGAGGGTAAAAGTTTGACGCCATTCCACGAGCGGGTGCAATTTTGAAGCGTGACATGTTGGGTATCAATTTATTCGGCGTAACATTATCTTTCACAATATAAAAAAAAATTGAGCTAACTTTACTGTTGTCTTATTTTTTTATTAAAAAAAGTGATTGCAATGACCTCCATTTTATTCTCTAGGGTGTTAGAAAAAAAAAAAATATAATGTTTGGGGGTTCTAAGTAATTTTCTAGCAAAAAAACCTGTTTAAGGCCTCTTTCACACGGATGATCCGTATGTCCGTTTTTCATCCATCCGTTTTCGGATGAAAAACGGACATACAGTCATCCCTATAGAGCGTCGGATGTCAGCGGTGACATGTCCGCTGACATCCGACCCGCTCCGATCCGAAAAGTGTAACGGAGGAAAAACCTACTTTTCCCTCCGTTTTCGGATCGGATCGGATGACGACGGACACTACGGACCGTCATCATCCGATCCCCCCATAGGGGAGAGCGGCGCTCTGACAGGTCCGTCGCTGCACAGTGTGCAGCGATGCACCTGTCATCTTCCTGCTCAGCGGGGATCGGCGGAGCTATCCCCGCTGAGCAAGCGGATGTTCACGGGGCGGATCATGACTGATCTGCCCCGTGTGAAAGAGGCCTTAAACATGTAAACACCTAAATTCCATAACGAGGCTGGTCCTTAAGTGGTTAATGAGCTGACACTCGCCGATGTCCTTAACAAGCAGTTTTAAACAGGCAATTTTAAACCAGGCCCTTATACATGGGGCACTGGTGATGTCTATTTTAACATGTGTATGTGCACAAAATGTTTTTATTATGAGTTGTAAATAAAGATTCTATTTTTTTTATTTAAGTGTCTTGCCTCATGTGGGTGCCATTAAAGTCCAACATTTTGGTAGGATTAGTTCTTACACACCCCTTTTTTCTTGAATCAAGAAGAATAGCCAGCAGAAGTCTGTGTGTCCTAATCAACACTCACTGGTTCCTCTGCCAACTTTCATGTCATTACAGTATCCTGACCCCCATGTTTCACAAGAAATTTCACCAGGCTATTCTCTTTGATCAGAGTGGCATTTACCCACACAGGCGGTGGAGAATGCTACTGCCCAAAAGTGTCTCTGTTGCTGCTTCATTCAAAGTGGTTGCACTCTAATACAGGAGGTGTGTTACTGGCCAGATCACCAGGTGAAAACAGAGGGAAAAGTAAAATAATGCAGCCATTACATCTAATTGGTAAGCTGTCCCTGGCACACCCCTTCATTCATTGATTTCAGTTATTTTAATCAAGGAGGCTCTGAATCACAGATGGTCTTTACCACAGCTTCTGGAAGCTTCAGCACCCTGCCAGCCCCACACATCAGCCATGATCTTCCTGAATTGCATTAAGGAGCAAAGATGCCTAGTGATGGGGACAATGGTCTAAAGGGTATATAATGAACACAGAAAGGCTTTATTCAATACCTTCATTAGCATGTTAACATACTTCCCAACTTTAGAATTTGAGAATGAGGGACACTTCAGATAATGAACTACTCAGATAATGAACTACGTGCACTACAACAAAAGGTGGGTGTAGTTAAATATGATGACAGGGGGGGGGCAATATGGCACCCCCTGGGTACCCCAGGTAGAGAAGTAATGTAGTTCACGCATCACATGTTGGTGAGCAGTGGGTGTGCCCAAACTGTTAACAGTGAGGGAGGGCATAAAGGGAATGGTTAATTGGTTAAAAAAGAAAAGGCCTTGTACCTATGTATTTTGCTCTGGGTGATGTGCCACAAGCAAGGGTCTCATAAAACATAGACCTCAGCACAACCAGTAAAAAGAAAAAAAAACTCTTCTACCAGATACGATTGTGTGCACTGAAAATAGTGAGAGACTTTTTCCAAGCCTACCTTAAAGTGGTTGTAAACCCCATTCATGAAATCTGACCTGTATTCATATAGCTGTAGTGTTTGCTTATCTCTCTCCAAAGCTCTAAGTGTCATGTCTTTCTGGTGCTCCATTCCTCTGTTATCAGCACGATAACATCTGACAAAATCTCTCCGACACACGAGATAACAGCAGCTGGAAATTTGTCGGGTGGGGGGGTGAACATAGAGATAGATAAGCATAGAGCTGGTCTATTCAGACTGCCTATGTGGGGGGGGGGTGTCTTTCCTCCAATCAGCTCTCACAGTGTATGCCCAGACTCCCCTCCCACTGCTGAATGAGGAAGAAAGATTTGTAACATGATGTGCACTTTCTAAAGAATGTAGAAAGGGAAAGACTGCAAATATATACAATGCTGTAAAAAAGTATTTGCCCCCTTTCTGATTTTTTATTTGTTTGCATATTTTTCACACTTAAAAGACTCAGATCATCAAACAAATTTTATTATTACACAAAGATAACCTGAGTAAATACAAAATGCAGTTTTTAAATGGTGGCTTCATTTATTAAGGCAAAAAAGCTGTCCAAACCTGCCTGGCTTAATGTGAAAAAGTAATTGCCCCCTAAACCTAATAACTGGTTGCAACACCCTTGGTGGCAACAACTGCAATCAAGTGTTTGCGATAACTGGCAATGAGTCTTTCACATTGCTGTAGAGCAATTTTGGCCCACTCTTCTTTGCATAACCCAAGTGCACTTGAGCTTGAGGTGACTAACTGATGGCTGGACATTCTCCTTTAGGATTTTCTGGTAGAGCTCAGAATTCATGGTTCCATCAATTATGGTAAGTCGCCTAGGTCCTGAAGCTGCAAAGCAGCCCCAGACCATCACGCTACCACCACTATGTCTGGCTTTTGGTATGATGTTCTTGTTATGAAATGCTGTATTCGTTTTATGCCAGATGTAACGAGACGCACACCTTCCTAAAAGTTAGATTTTTGTCTCATCAGTCCACAGAATATTTGCCTAAAAGTCTTGGGGATAATCAAGACTGTGCTAACAATGCAGCCTTGTCAGTGCCCATCAATGCAGCCTCACTGAGCCATCAATGCAGCCTCACTGTGCCCATCGGCAGCCTCATTAGTGTCAACAATGCAGCCTCACTGTGCCCATTTGTATCCTCATCAGTGTCCATCTGGAGCCTCACTGTGCCCATCTGCAGCCTCACTGTGCCCATCTGCAGCTTCACTGTGCCAACAATGCAGCCTCACTGTGCCCATTTGTATCTTCATCAGTGCCCATCTGCAGCCTCGCCAGTACCTTGATTACACACAGCGGGTGTCTCCCGCTGCGTCATGCAGCTGCAGTCTTAACTGTTCGGCGGCCGTCGACTGTAACAAAACCCCGCCTCCTCATCCATGATAGACGGTCTACTGAACACTGATACAATGCTGGGAAATTGAATCAGTGTTCCGTCTAACATGGATGAGGAGGCAAGGCTTTGTTACAGTGGACGGCCGCCAAACAGTTAAGACTGCAGCTGCATTACACAGCGGAAGATACTCACTGTTTTTGATTTAATCCCGGCTGAGTGGCAGTGCAGGCTCAGCCGGAAGATCATTCCGCATTTGCGGGTGTCCGTGAGCCCGCTGTCAAATGCGGGAGTATCCCTCGAGTCGCCGGAGACTTGAGATGTCTGGGAAGGGGGTAAAACCTTCTGGAGCTGAAGTGGTAAAAAATCAATTTAGGCCTGAAGATTACATAAACACCCGCCCAAAACATTATATATTTTCTGAAAGCAGACGTTGTCTAATGAAGAGACCTGAGAGGCTGACGCAGACAGGATCACGAGAGGTGCAGGATAGTGTACGAGCCACGGATGTTTTATCTTAGTGTCAGTACTGCAGGACTGGCAGCAAGTAACAACAATAGTAATAACATGCTTATGACTTATGATGTTTATGTGAGTATTCTTTGGCAGATGTTTATTAATTAAGGCCACTTTCACACTGAAGCGGCGGCTGCATTGGGGGTAAAGCGCCGCTAGTTTTTGCAGCGTTTTACCGTCGTTTTAGCTACGCTTTTCGGTTTAAAGGTGCCCCGCTAGCGGTCGAAAAAGGGTTAAAATGGCCCGCAAAGCGCCGCTGCCGAAGTGCTTTGCAGGCACTTCGGCAGCGCTGGCCATTGATTTCAATGGCAGGGGAGTTTTGGGAGCGTTATATTCACCACTTCATAACCGCCCCAAAGATGCTGCTTGCAGGACTTTTTTTCCAGTCCTGTAAGCGCACCGCTCCAATGTGAAAGCCCTCTGGGTCCCACACTGGAGTGACAGGAAAGGTGCTTTACAGGTGCTATTTTTAGCGCTAAAACACCTGTAGAGCACCTCAGTGTGAAAGTGGCCTAAAGGTTTTTTAAAAGGATAAAGCACTACTGCATACCCTTGTTATTTTGCATGATCATATTGAGCTATCAAGCTGGAGATCGTTATATGCAGATTGAGGAGTGTGAGGCATGCTGACAAGTGACCCAGCAGGGATCGATATATAAGACTAAGGAAAAGTCTTTATGGCTTATTATCTGCGGTATTAGACCTCCTTCACACGGGTGGCTGTTCTGCCGCTGTTAAAAGCATTTTTTGTTATTTTGAAATTCCAATACTCCAAGCATAGCGATCACTTGCAGTTGTACATTGCGATTAGCAGCTGTTCTGTGCGTTTATGTGCATTTACATGAGGCTGCGTTTAGCTGCGGTGGAACATTCTTGCCCTTTCTGATGTGCTTCCTGTTGTTTTTCTTTCCTTGTTGCCGCTGCTATCCGTAGGAGAAATATTACACTGCGATTACCTGCGGTTATGTGCAGATAGCTGCGCTAAATCGGTCGCAGTCAATTAATTTTTTCTAACTGCACCAAACCCCATGTAATGAAACCGTTGCTAAATGGAGTGTGTGAATGGGGCCATAGGAAAGCATTGTCTGAGTTTAGGTGTGGTAGATAACTTCATCTATCCGCAGCCAAAAGCTGAATTCTATCCGCTCATGTGAAAGGGGCCGTAAGGTGATGGTACATCTTAACCGGTGGAGGTGGCACATTATTAGGAGACAAGGATTATGCACGGTGGAATTAAATGAAGATCATTGATTAAGGGCTTAAATTTTGTGGCACAATTTTTCGGCTTTGCACAGTATATTTTGCACAGAGGAACTCCCTTGCACAAGGAAAAAACTTTTTTGTACGGAGGCTTTTTTGCACAGAAATTTTAAAGAGACATTTATCAAATCTGATTTTGGATGTTTGTTTATTTGCATGCATATTCCATTTATATTTATATTTCTATATATACACAATAATTCTGCGCTACCAAAAAGGAAAATAAAACAGCAGCTAACACAACCAGCAAGTGTAAACAATGTCAAAAAACAAAATAAGTGTAGCGCTAAGAAGAGGGGTCAAAAAATGGAGTCTATGGACTGACAGTTCAAAGTTCGTGTGTTAAAAGGAACATCCTTGGAGAAAAGATGAAAAGTCCTCTAGAACAGATCTCAACAAGAGTGTAAACCATCTGTGGAGGGAGCCCACACCCCACCAATGAAAGTGAAAAGGCTTACCGGACTCGGTGGACCCAACAAGGCATACGCCAGGTGGAGTCAATCAGGCTTAGGTGGTGCTGGACTACAGTTGGCCCAGAAGGGCAGAGTTGGTGGAGTGGCTTCCACGTGGCTGTATTCCTCAAACGTAATCGGGCCCAAAGGTGTGGAGTGCGGCACACGTAGAACGTATCCCTCAGATCAGCGTTGGAACCAGCAATAACAGCAGCAAATGAAGGAAGAGAAGGAATGGCCAAATAGTGTAAATCCGTTTAAATGGAAATTTATTAAAAGTAGTATACACTCACATGAAAAGGTATCTAAAAACAGCGCTGTGAAGAAGTGGTGACAGTGGGGTCCTACCCGACGCATTTCGTCTACATAGACGTCCCCCCAGATGAAGACATGAAAGATGCCGACAGTGTCTGCAGCGAGGAGCAGAATGCAGTCTGGCCAGTCCCTACACTAGCCACTATGTATGCCAAAATGTGCATCAAACCCATACTTACCAACTGTCACAAATTTCCCGGAACATTCCCGGGATTGAGCCCAAATTCCCGGATTTAGCCATTCCTGGGAAATTCTAATTTTACTGATTTTTTTTTTCCGCCGCCGCCCGCCGCTAGAGGTCTGTGACCAACGGAGACAATGTCTCCACCGGCCACTATTTTCCCGGAGGCCAAATTACTATTTAGTAATGGCCAGGTGACTGCCAATAGAATTTGAGCTGTGGCACCGCCCACCTCCCGCCCCGCTGCGACCTGATGTGGGAAGGGGTGGGGGTGGGTGGCGCCGCAGCTCAATTTCTATTGGCAGCCACCCAGCTATTTTGTCCCTTTCTGCACTGCTGGGAATGCCTGACTCCATTGGGGGATGCCTGGCGTAAAGACAGGACTCTGCTGGCAGTGCCTGATGTAAGGGGGGACTCTGCTACAATGTCTGATGTAAGGCGGACTCCGCTGCAATGTCTGATGTAAGGGGGGACTCCGCTGCAATGTCTGATGTAAGGGATGACTCCGCTGCAATGCCTGATTGAAAGGGGGACTCCACTGCAATGTCTGATGTAAGGGGGATTCCGCTGCAATGTCTGATGTAAGCGGGGACTCCGCTGCAATGCCTGATGTAAGGGGGACTCCGCTGCAATGCCTGATGTAAGGGGGGACTCCGCTGCAATGTCTGATGTAAGGGGGACTCCGCTGCAATGCCTGATGTAAGGGGGGACTCCACTGCAATGTCTGATGTAAGGGGGGACTCCGCTGCAATGTCTGATGTAAGGGGGGACTCCGCTGCAATGTCTGATGTAAGGGGGGACTCCGCTGCAATGCCTGATGTAAGGGGGCTCCGCTGCAATTCCTGATATAAGGGGGACTCCGCTGCAATGCCTGATGTAAGGTGGGACTCCGCTGCAATGCCTGATGTAAGGGGGACTCCGCTGAAATGTCTGATGTAAGGGGGACTCTGCTGCAATGCCTGATGTAAGGGAGGACTCTGCTGGCAATGCCTGATGTGAGGGAGGAGTCAGCTGGAAATGCCTGATGTAAGGGAGGACTCCTCTGGGGACACCTGATGGCATCTGGTGGCAGGCGACGTGGCAGGTGACACGCTCAGGGTTCCCACTGATTCTGCATTATGGTGAGTTAAATAATTTCATTCTATATTACAAAGTAATAATAGAAATAATGTACTTCAATCATCCTGACACCATAACAACCATGGTGCCGGGATGATTGAAGCACCAACACCGGGTGTTTGGAGTATCTTTATCTGCTGATTTGTTAAAATTTCTGGAATACACATATTTCTATTGTTGTGTAGGATCCTGGCCTGCTGTCACTCCATCCCTCTTTCTTTCTCTCTTTTTCTTTCGCTCTTTCTTTTTCTTTCTCTCTATTTTTTTCTTTCTCTCCCTCTTTCTTTCTTTCTCCCTCCATCCCTCATTCATCTCATACCACACCCCTTCCGAGCCACACCCATTTAAGACACTCCCACTATTCCACTCTAAAATGACCATTCTTTGAATGCCACGCCCCTAATTATAGCAGGCTCCGCCTACATGCAAAAAAGTGTCCCGAATTTTTTTTTTTTGCAATGTTGGCAACTATGCAAACCTGGGAGCCAGAGTCCTAAATAGACTCTGCCTAACCCAAGATAGCCGTTGAAATCACACAGAGGGGGTTATTTACGAAAGGGAAATCCACTTTACACTACAAGTGCACTGCAAGTGCACTTGGAAGTGCAGTCGCTGTAAATCTGAGGGGTAGATCTAAAATGAGGGGAAGCTCTGCTGATTTTATCATCCAATCATGTACAAGCAAAAATGCTGTTTTTAATTTTCCTTGCATGTAATACAAGGATTTAAGCTCATTAAAGGTGAACAGACTCCCATTTTTAACTACATGCTGAAGTATCTTAAAGCAGTTGTAAACTGCTGGGTTATTTATTTATTTATTTTTATTTTTTTTTCTGACCTGAAAGGTAATGTCATAATGTGCTAGTATACAACACCTGTTGAGGAACTATATGAGGAGGCGCCCTCATATAGCAGCATCACCATTGCTTCCAAGGAGGACACCATGGGGAGTTGAAGAGGTCCACTTAAGGAGGATTTCTTTTTTGCATAGTATACGAGGTATGAGATTAGCAATTAAGTGTGATGAGAGCTCTGGTCATCCTCGTGAATCCAAGGGTCCTAGGAGATCTATAGCAATTATTGGCAAGGGTACCAAGGGGTTTTTGTAGTGTGACACTGAGGCAGTTAACTGGCAAATGGGACAGGATGCACAGTACCTTTTAACTTCGGCCTGCACCCCTGGCCAGTAAGACCGATCGGTTATTTTGGCCCCCATTTTTTCAGCCCCCTGGTGTCCTCCCAGTGCGCCATTCTGGGCAAGGACGAGGACCATCCGCCTATACGGCTGGGGAATAAGCAAATGCTCTACATTCTCCCCCTGGATTTCAGCCACTCAATACAGTCCACCCTGAGTGCAAAATAAAGAAACCTGTGGTCTGCACCAGGCAAATGTGGAACCCTATTTATAATGGAATCCTGATCTCTAGCATTGACTAAAGTGTCATGTCCTTAACGCATGTTACGTTTTAGGAGAAAGGAGTCCTTTTTTTTTTCTTTCCCTTCGCCTTCCCTCTTCAGACCATTTAGTATGAGTATTTCTGTGTATCATATATAGTCTTTGAACTTACCAGGTCCCCCTGTACTCTTTGGTTCACATTTATTGACATATAGTTACTCACTATATCACGGTTTTAATATTTTTGTATTTTTTACAAAATATGTTATTTTATCTGTGTTTTCTGTTATAATTATACTGATGTAACACTTTCTAGTATAGTAGTTTAGAAATGTTATTATATTCATGCATACTTCTCTGTGTTCACAGATTTCCTATCCTAATGTGCCTGTGTATTGTGTATAGTACTGTGCCATTGCTGAGAATGAAGCAGCTCCATCTCTATGCCATCCCCTTCCCTTCTCCTCCCCCTTGCTCACCCCATGGGCTATTTAAACCATTAGCTTTTGGCTTCTCCTATGCATTCGAAAAAGAGGGCGGAGTGCCTTGAAACGCGTCATGCTTGCCCCCTCCCAACATCACCATAGGATTCTGACGGCTGTCATCTTCACAGTGTGGTTGGAGATGCTGCCAGCCCTTTCTCTCCGTACTACCTGCTGGTGATTTGGAGCCCCTGCTGTTGCATGCTTGGTGACCATCTATTGCCTCTGTGTACCTTCAGCTGATCTGCTCTGGAAACTTAACCTGCTGTGTTACTATCCACTTGCAGATTAGTGATTTTCGGCATGTAAGTGTGCTGCTTTCAATAAAGGTGTTTTTTTGCTTGGTATTAACCTCAACGCCCTGCTTTTTGCTATTTCCTGAGAAATTTTCCCAACAGGGGATATAGGCAGCAACAAAGAATTTGACTGAGGTTATTATCTTTTCACTCACTATCAAAAACTAAAAGAAGAATTTTCCTGGAGTTGGGCTTAAAATGTAACTATGAGCAAAATAAACAAAATACAAAATGCATCCGTCTCTAGCAATAAAGAAGAAGTCCAGCCTCAGCCCATTCGGCTGGACTTCTCCTAAGGGTCACAGGAGTGCAATTCGTTTTGCGCTCCTGTGACCCGTTTTCAGCAGAGAGCGGTCTGAAGTCCGCTCTCTGCTGACGTTACTGGAATAAGTCCAGGCACTGCATCATCCCGACTTCAGAAGTCTGGATCCGCCAGGTGCCTGGACAGATACGCGTCTCAGCCTCTCAGCGTGGAGGAGCAGAGCAGGGGAGCTGCTGACTGACAGACAGCAGCTCTCCACTCTAGGATCTATGAGAACCGAGCCATCGGAGGTGTTTGATGGCTCAGTTCTCAGTGAAGAGGCATCAGTGGACAGATGCAGCATCCACCTAGGTAAGTATGACTGGGGAAAAAAACTCAAACCCATACTTCTCTTTTAACACAGACGTCCTCCCTGTTACCTGTTAATCCTGCCAGTATATTCAATATTTTTCCACTTTCTGTAGCTGGCCAAGCTATCCAGAAAAAGGGACAATTACAGCTGGATCAAAACAAATAACACTTTTATACAACGTCCAGCTTTTATTCATCTAGTTATTACCATTTTTCCAAAAAAGAACTGTTACTGTACCCTCTTAAAAAATGTGTGAGGTCCCCCAGGAAATCCACAAAAATTTCAAGGGGGGTCCCCATGCAAAAAGAAAAATATGTGTGGGGTCCCCCTAAAACAAAAAACAATTCAGTCAGAAATATGTAACATACAGCACAGCATAAAGATTCCAGCAGATAAGATTATGTGCCCCATACATTTCTGGTCAGTGAAAGAGAAAAATGTGCTCTGGTGTCAGGGACATGCTGGCCATGCTCAAAGGCAGACGCAAATGCGCATGCATGATCCGGCAAATGTCCATTGTGCCAGGCACACGAATGTGCGCTTGTGCACGAATATTCACGCACAAGCCCGTACCAATAACATTGGCACCAACTGCCATATATGAGTGCAGCAGGTTCACTAGTAATTTGCTGTCTGATCTGCAGCTGTACCTGTGTTCCTGAAACCCGATCCTGATTCCTGATGATTTTTTTATTTGACCCAGCTTGCCTCTGACTGCATCGGGCCTCTCCTATCCTGACCTTGGTCTGTATCTGGACTTTGCCTCTTGTATCTTGCTTATCTGCCTGAACTCCCGTTGCCGATCTCTGCCTGTACCTTGACCATTCTTTGCCTACGGTCTATGCCTGCATCTGAACGTCTGTTACCAACCAGGCTTGTCTGACCACACATCCGGTGTCTCTTCTGCCAGAATACACCTGCCTGTCTCCAGCTACCTGCTGCCACCAGCCCAGAGTCTGCTGATCTACCAACGCCTGCTGTCTGGCTTTCTGGTCCACACTGATGCACGCATTACACAGAAGATGGTTCAGGCACTCTTACACCACCGTGCTCTCCAGGCCACTGGTACAACAATGGTGGTCTCTGAGCTGGGGTTATACCAGAGGCCTTCCCTCTGCACGTCAGGCTCAGACGTTAGGTACGTGACCCCTGGCGTCGGTGGTCAGTAGGAGAAAGAAAAAAAATATGCTGTTGGTTGTCAGTGGGAGAAAAATGCCCAGCGTCATCGGTCAGCAGTAGAAAACCGAAATGCCCCCTGTGGGGGGGAAAGTGTCTGGTATTAATTGGTTAGTGGGAGGAAAAATGCTTAGCATCACTAGTCAGTGGCAACAAAAATGCCCCAACGGTAATGGGAGGAAAATGGCTCTGTCATCTGTAGTCAATGAAAGTTAAAAATGGCTTTAGATCTTCGATCCTTGTGGAGGTGAGCGGGTACTCTCTATCATCTAGTAAGGAGTTTAAAGCTTGATTCCTGGGTTCTACAGGCTATTGGAGGCTTTATGAGCAAAGAAGATCTTTGGGCCTGAGAGAAGGTTGGCCCAATTCTGACTCCAATTCTCAATAAATGGGAGAGAAAAGTCTGGTGTTCCAAGCCTAACAATGATTAGGATAGGAAGAGAGTATGACGTAGGAGGGTCCAGATCCCAAAAAAAGAGTTTTAAAGAGCATTGTTAGGGTTGATTGACAGTTTCAGTGAGACTAAAAACTGGGGTAGTTGTGAAGATTTGTTTCATCCTGTGAGGATAAATGTTTCGATCTGGATTTAATATTCTTACCTAAGGGTGGAAGAGGTAGACAGTACAGGAAGTAAGCCTAGATTCTCTACAACCGGTAGCATTCCTGACCTCATGGAGTCAGAAAGGAGTTTGGAGCAAGAAATTTCTAATACCCGTTGTATGTCTCATACCAATGGGTGATTGCCAATTGCCCATGAATATGGGATACAACAGGAGGGCAGCAAGAGGTATCACAGTTGTCTCCTGTTCAAGGGAAATTCAACTTTTGTATGGATGATTTCAGCACTAGTCTAGTAGTCTCGTGTTATATGCATCTCTTTAGTACAAAGCTGTCTGTAAAGCTCGTTTCTCCTTGTATTTTGGTAGAATAAGTTGGAATCTATTCAGTCTATAATGTTTCTTGCCCCAGAGGAAGTTGAAAAATTCCATTTGTTTTTTAATTTCCTTCTTTTTATTATCATTTTAAAATAAATATACACCATATACAAAAAACATCGAGGTCCAGGGGCATATTACAGTAGCATCATAAATGTAACTATGTCAGGCATATTATCAAAACAAAAATAACTTTATGTGGACATTATTAAGCACCCTTCATATTTAATCCCCTTAATAAAAAACCCACCTCTTGTTAATTCTATAAATATTTATACCCCACCTCCCACCCTTCAACCCTCCCCCCCCCCCTCAATCCTCTATGTGTTACAGTGTACGCAATCAAATGCATGTCTATTTGTGTTATAAATAAATCTATTGTGTATATTTTATTTTACTCTCCTTTCTCTCTCTGCACTCCCCCCTCCCCGTCCTCTCTATGATCTACCATCTCTACCAAACTATTAGCCGCCTCTATGGTAGGCAACCCATTTTATCTAACCATGGCTTCCAGATGTCGAAGTTCCTCCGTCTAGTGAATACCACTTTTTCCCTCCATACAGTGGCATCCATCACCTTGACCCATTCTTCAAGTGTCGGGGGTCTCATTGATTGCCAATTCTGGGCTATTATCTTTCGTGCTTGGAAAAGGCACCTTATTACTGCCGTTTTAATATTTACAGTTGCAGTGATTTCCTCTATTTTTCCCAACAGACATACCGTGCCATCCAACTCCAGCTTAATCCCAAAAGTATTATTAATGTCTTCCGGTATCCCTGTCCTGTACCTAAATAGCTTTGGACAACTCCACATCATATGGAACAGATCACCTGTTTCTTGACACCTTGGGCATTTAGTGTCAGCTCTGTAGCCGAAACGAAAAAGCTTCTTTGGGGTGTAATAAACTCTCTGTAGCAAAAATAACTGCGACATTTTCTGTGAGGGGGAGACTGACACTTGGGCACTGCTCTTCTGTTATTCTTTCCCCCAAATCCTCTTTCCATCAGTTTTTTTTTTGGCCAGTCTTTCCCAGTGATACTTTTAGCTTTAATTTGAGGGTATTTGCATCCAAATCCAGTGAACGGTGTAGGAATTACAACAGTTTGTATATGTGCCTCCCACTTTTTAAGGGACCAAAAGTAATGGGACAATTGGCTGCTCAGCTGTTCCATGGCCAGGTGGGTGTTATTCCCTCATTATCCCATTTACAAGGAGCAGATAAAAGGTCCAGAGTTCATTTCAAGTGTGCTATTTGCATTTGGAATCTGTTGCTGTCAACTCTCAATATGAGATCCAAAGAGCTGTCACTATCAGTGAAACCAGCCATCATTAGGCTGAAAAAACAAAACAAACCCATCAGAGAGATAGCAAAAACATTAGGTGTGGCCAAATCAAATGTTTGGAACATCCTTAAAAAGAAAGAACGCATCGGTGAGCTCAGCAACACCAAAAGATCCGGAAGACCACGGAAAACAACTATGGTGGATGACCGAAGAATTCTTTCCCTAGTGAAGAAAACACCCTTCACAACAGTTTGCCAGATCAAGAACACCCTCCAGGAGGTAGGTGTATGTGTGTCAAAGTCAACAATCAAGAGAAGACTTCACCAGAGTGAATACAGAGGGTTAAGATGTAAACCCTTGGTGAGCCTCAAAAACAGGAAGGCCAAATTAGAGTTTGGCAAACAACATCTAAAAAGGCCTTCACAGTTCTGGAACAACACCCTATGGACAGATGAGATCAAGATCAACTTGTACCAGAGTGATGGGAAGAGAAGAGTATGGAGAAGGAAAGGAACTGCTCATGATCCAAAGCATACCACCTCATCAGTGAAGCATTGTGGTGGTAATGTCATGGCGGTAATGTCATGGAGAAGAGTATGGAGAAGGAAAGGAACTGCTCATGATCCAAAGCATACCACCTCATCAGTGAAGCATTGTGGTGGTAATGTCATGGCGTGGGCATGTATGGCTGCCAATGGAACTGGTTCTCTTGTATTTATTGATGATGTGACTGCTGACAAAAGCAGCAGGATGAATTCTGAAGTGTTTCTGGCAATATTATCAGCTCGTATTCAGCAAAATGCTTCAGAACTCATTTGGACGGCTCTTCACAGTGCAGATGGACAATGACCCTAAGCATACTGCGAAAGCAACCAAAGAGTTTATTAAGGGAAAGAAGTGTAATGTTATGCAATGGCCAAGTCAATCACCTGACCTGAATCCGATTGAGCATGCATTTCACTTGCTGAAAACAAAACTGAAGGGGAAATGCCCCAGGAACAAGCAGGAACTGAAGACAGTTGCAGTAGAGGCCTGGCAGAGCATCACCAGGGATGAAACCCAGCGTCTGGTGATGTCTATGCGTTCCAGACTTCAGGCTGTAATTGACTGCAAAGGATTTGCAACCAAGTATTAAAAAGTGAAAGTTTGATGGATGATTGTTAATCTGTCCCATTACTTTTGGTCCCTTAAAAAGTGGGAGGCACATATACAAACTGTTGTAATTCCTACACCGTTCACCTGATTTGGATGTAAATACCCTCAAATTAAAGCTGAAAGCCTGCAGTTAAAGAACATCTTGTTTGTTTCATTTCAAATCCATTGTGGTGGTGTATAGAGCCAAAAAGATTAGAATTGTGTTGATGTCCCAATATTTATGGACCTGACTGTATCTCAGATATCAAACTCTTAGAAGATCATGTTTTAACTATTTTTTGGATAAGAGGGGCTTTACACCATTTCACTGTTTGAGTTTTAAAATAAGCATTCAAAGCATGTCTGATTTGAAGGTATCAATAGAATGAATGGTTTGGGATACCATACTCGCTCCTCAACTCCGCAAATGACTTCAACGTACTCCCCCCATATAATTGAACAAGTCTTCCAATGCCACACACTTCCCATTCATTTATTTTAACCATAGGGATCAGGTCTGGGAGGTATTTGTTGTCCCAGATCGTGGTGTATTCTGTTGGCCCTCTATATCCCATTATTTTTTTAACTACCTGCCAAACTTTTGTAATTAATTTTATTGTGGGGCTCCCCAAGAGGAGAGAGTCCGCTTCCAGGGCTTCAACCAGACTACCTGCAGAATCATTTGTTCCCTTTTATTCCCCTCCCCCCGCTATACCTTATCCCCTCAGATGCTGCAGCTGCATGGCTAAAAAGTAACTGCGGGGTTGTGGGACTGCCGCTCCTCCCTCTTTTATTGGTAACTGCAATATCTGTAGGCCTAAACGAGGCTGACCTTTCTTCCCAATTAGTTCCCTAAACAATGTTTCAATTTTCTTAAACCATTCCATTCTGATCCAAACTGGTGAATTATGTAGCTGGTAAAGTAATTGTGGCATCCAAATCATTTTTATCAAATTGATTCGTCCAGCCACAGACAGGGTGAGGCGGCTCCAGATATCGCACTTACATCTAAATCTAGGCAGGAGAAGAACAAGATTATCATCAATATACTGGTTTGGGTCCCTTGTTAGCCATATTCCTAGATACTTCAACCTATCCACCACCCTTAATTGCACAACCAAAGGTGGCAGAGAGTTTATTGGGTCTACAGGCATCAGGGCGGATTTCTCCCAGTTTATTACCAGGCCCGAAAACCGCCCAAAGTCCTCCACAATACTCATAGCTGCCCCTAAGGATGTGTCTATATCACCGAGGAAAAACAGGATATCATCTGCATATAATGCAATCCTGTCTTCCCCCATATCTCTTTTAAATCCCTGTATCCCCCTTGCTGATCTAATCGCAATTCCTAAAGGCTCTATTGCCAAGGCGAATAACAGGGGTGACAGGGGACATCCCTGTCATGTTCCCTCTTAAGCCGGATCGGCTCGGAATGTGCATTGTTAATCCTTATTCTGGCACGGGGACTTATAAAGTGTTTTTACCTAACCTACAAAGATAGGTCTGAGCCCAAATGTCTCCAGAACCCTCCATAGATAGTCCCACTCCAAGCTGTCAAAAGCCTTAGCGACATCCAAGGAAACAATGGCTCTGGAACCCATATTTACCGTTGGTATCTGCAAGTTCAAATACACCCTCCTGATATTGATACTGGTAGATCTATTGGGGATAAACCCAGATCTGGGTATATAAGTATTTGTATATATTTATTTACCCTAGCGGCCAATACCCTTGCCAGTATCTTGGCATCTGAACATAGAAGTGATATTGGTCTGGATGAGGTGTCCATTTGATCTTTCCCATCCTTTTGGCAGGACTACTATTGTAGCCTCTATCATTGAGGAGGGCATCCTCCCGCCTGCTGTCACCTCCCCCAACATCCTCATTAGTTCTGGGAGCAATATCTCCCCATACCTCCTATAAATCTCTGTAGAAAGACCATCTGGTCCAGGAGATTTCTGATTGGCCATCCCAGCCACTGCGCATTGCAATTCCTCTAAAGTTATGGGGGCCTCTAGTTCCTCTTTTTTCTGCTCTGAGAGGACTGGTACCTCAATCCCCCCCAAAAAGTGGTCCATTTCTCCAACCTCTTCTCCCACCCTAGATTTATGCAAACTTGTGTAATACTGTCTGAATGAGTCTATAATTTCAGGGGTCCGAGAGGAGATTTCTCCCCCTGGCATCCTAATTGCCGCAATTACTGATGGGGAATTGTTGGTTTTCACCAACCGGGCAAGCATGCGACCTGCAGTTTCCTCCTCAGCAAAAGCACATTGACCTGAAAGAGGCGCTTATTCTCGGCCTTTCTAATAACAGCATTTTTATATTTCTGTTGACTTTTAAGCCACTTCCCTTATTTTATTTTTATTATTTTTCTTTCTCCACAACTTCACTCTCAGTACTCTCCTCCCATTCCCTGGACCTCCTCTTAATCCTGGCAACCTGCTGTATTATTAGCCCTCTGAGGAACGTCTAAAGAGTGTCCCACACTATACCAGCTGATGCAGACCCCTCGTTCAATGTTACAAATTCTTTTAATTTTGTTACCTCAGTTGGGTCCCCCATTAACTCCAACCAGATGGGCTTATTTTCCACTCTCTCGTGGGGTCTTGGCCCTCAACTTGAATCGTCAATATTATTGGTGAATGGTCCGACATTCCCCTTGGGGCGTAAACAATATTTGTCACCAGCTTTAACATCTCCCCATTTCCAAAGGCCATATCAATTCTAGATAGTGTTGCATGTGTACTTGAAAAACATGAGTACTGCTGACTCATTGGGTTCCGAGTTCTCCAGATATCGCACATTCCCACCTCTTCCATAAATTGGGCTAAACAGCCCTCAGGGACCCTATCCATTTGTATCCCGGACGGAAACCTATCTTTTCTCCTATTGAGAACATCATTAAAGTCCCCCACCACTACAACCGGTATACCCTCTTTATCTTCTAGAAATTCTGTGAGTTTGTATAAAATCTCCATCTTAAAGGGTGGTGGAATATAAAGGTTTGCCACAACATATGGTTTGTTTTATATCTGACAGTGTAAAAAACACATAGCACCCTTCTTTATCTATCATAACTCCCTGAGAAGAGAAATGCACATCGACCCTTACCATTATGCTCACCCCCCTGGAGTAAGAGGAGTAGACCGAATGGTATTGGGACCAAAATTTCTTACCATAAAAACATGCCATAGTGCAGGGATATGCAATTAGCGGACCTCCAGCTGTTGTAGAACTACAAGTCCCATGAGGCATAGCAAGACTCTGACAGCCACAAGCAGGACACCCAGAGGCAGAAGCATGATGGGACTTGTAGTTTTGCAACAACTGGAGGTCGTCTAATTGCATATCCCTGCCATAGTGTCTTTTGCTAAATGTGTCTCCTGTAAGCAAACCAAATCCAACTGACTTTTCTCAAGTGTGGAAAGAACCGCCCTTTTTTTAACCAGGTTGCCAAGCCCCCTGACATTCCAGGAGGCTATATTAAAAATACTAGGTAGTGTTCCTGAGATGATAAAAGACGAGAACAGGGAGCTGGGGAACTATACACATCCCTCAATAAAAAAACACACCAAATTATAAACATTTCACCATTAGCTATACATACGTGAATATTATTTACCAACAATTGATCAATAATAACATGTGTTATTGTGCATATCCCATTTTGTAGTGGTACACAGCATTTTTTTTATGTCTTTATCCCAATCCTGTATATCAATATTAATGTAAATAATGTTCCCCCGCACTCCTCCCACCTCCCACCCCCAAACCCCCCTCTGCCCTTCCCCAACTCGCCCCCTACTCAATCCCCCCCCCCATACCCTTGCCTACCTAGGCTAACCCCAGGGGTTTTATGCGTGACCTTTCAAAAACATCCTAACAGGTACACAGGTACCGTTATTCGCAAACGTGCTGGATATAGTAAAGCATACATAATCTTATACTTCTGCAAAGAGCGTTTAATCCCTATAAACTCTGCCCTTTGCTTTTGTAGCGTTGGAGAATAGTCTGGGTAAAATTATATCCTGCCGTCTTTGAAAAAAATACTCCCCATCTCCCTAGCTCTTCTTAGGAGGGTCTCTTTATCTTTATAATTGAAAAATTTTAGAAGCATTGACCAGGGGTGCCCACCCGGTGGTGGGGCTCTAGGGGGAACTCTATGGGCTCTCTCTATGGCAAATAGGGGCGAAAAAGCCTTGTCCCCAAATGTTTCTTTGAACCACTTCTCTAAGAACTCAATGGGGTGGGAACCTTCACACAGCTCTGGGAGTCCCACCACTCGCACATTACTCCTGCCTGCCCTATTTTCCATTTCATCAAGCTTTAAGGCCTGGAAGCCCATTTGTTCTCTCATTACTTTGATTTCCTGTTTTAAGGGGAAAAAGTCGACTTCAATTAAACTCAGTCTCTCCTCTAGGGCCGTAGTCCTTTCCGCGGTTTTCTGCAGCTCCTGACTCATCAAAAGTAGTTCCTCCTTAATTCCCCCAACTTGTTCAAAAGGCTATTCAATGAGCATTTACATGCATTCACAGCAATGAGTATGTCCTTCAGTGTTGGTTCTTCCTGTGCTGCTAAAGAAGTGTGAGGGACCGATTCAGCTAGAGGCAACAGGGTGTCGCTTTCTGTCCCCCTATTACCTGCCATCTTTGCGCACGTCAATACAGTAGCTTTCTGAGCTTGACCTTTACCTTGACTCTTTCTATCCTGAGAAGGTCCAGGTTGGGCTTTTGCAGTCAACTGCTGAGGCCCTTCATTGGGCGATTTTTCAGGGGTGTGCGCAAACCTTTCCAGTTTAGCTGCTACTGCGGCCTGGCTCCCCTTTTCCTTTTCTTTTGCAGATCGTGTTGCTTGAGACCCAGTGTTCTCCTGGTGTAACTGCTCCTCTCCCTTTTTTCTAGTCATCCTGGGTAGGAGTAAACTACAATCTGCTAGATTAGCTGTTTTAGCTGTTTTAACTGTTTGGCAGCTCTTGAAAGACCAAATAGCACAAGCAATGTCCTCTGATGTTTATGCATCAATACCGTTACAATTCCAGGTACTTATGTGCTGTCCCAAGCACCAACACTATACAAGGCTAATAGATACCCCTGGCAGAAAAGAGTCATTAAAGGGGAAAAAATACTAAATACTGTCAAGCAAGTGCGTCAAAGCGTCAAAGTAGTAAGGCAAGGGTTCTAGTGGGCAACCTCTCCTATTTTGGATAAATCACCAAAGCTCTAAACATTATAACTACTTATCCCAGTGTTTGCTGGAACAGGTGAAAAATGTACTGTAGTTTGCAACATTAGTGGCTTTAATGGCTTCCAAAAGCAGAAGTAGCACAGAAATATCCTCTGATGTTACAATAAATGCTGTAGCGCTGTAAAGCGGTTATATACTGTCCTAAGTGCAAACATTGCACAAACTTTGCTGAGTATTCCGCATTGAAAAAAAAAAATAATAATTTTCTCACAGCGAAACAGTCTGAGCACCAGGGAGAGAAAAAAAACAAAAAACAAATACTTCCAGCAGAGCATCAGCAATCAAGGCTATTGAATGTTTAGCCAGACATCAAAGATATAAAGCTTCCCTGCAGTACAGGCTCTTGACCTTTTCTCCTGGAACAGGTTGCAGATGCATGTTTTTAATTATGATAATGTCACTCACTGGCTAGTTTGAGCCCCGGTTACTCACACTTGCATGTCACCTGCCTCCCAAGCATCTCATCACTGGTATCCTCAAAGCGGGCACTCACAATCTGCCTTTATCAGCACCAGCGCGTGTGTTGCTCCTCTGTTTCGGTTCCAGTTTCACAAAGCCCTTCGGAGGTATTCACCAGCTTCACTCCTTTCCCACCGCACTGCACAGAGAAGCCCGCCAATCAAACGGAGGCTAGGATGACCAGCAGTCTCCGCTCCATGTGCCATATAGCCCAGATTACAGCCGCTCCAGCCGCTCCAGGAAACTCAAAGATTAACAATTTTTTGGGGGATCTTTATGAGTGATTTTGAGGAGGGGGTGGGTTAACACAAAAAGGTGTCTTTAAGGGTTTGAGGTAATATTCATTCACAAGTGTTGTAAAGAAAGGGGTGTTCCATTTGAAAGGAAAGTTGGTCTGTATAAGTTTGAGAAGGTGGTTTATCCCTTCTGGGTATGTTCCAAGATCCAAAAACCAAGTGTGCCAGTTGTAGGAACCAATTTGAATGAATGCCTGTTTGGGTTATTGCTGATATCTAGCTTATTTCCACCCATTACATGCAATATTTCATTCTGCTGGTTGTCCAGCATTCACTAGGCCATTGGTCTCTTTAAGATTGTCCTCAGACTAATATTTCAGCAGGATCAATAAATGATATATTATTATAGATTATATTATTATGCTTTTTTATTATTATTTTGCTATATTATAATCATATATTGATGTTCTTTGGGATTCTACTTAGAGAGGACCTTATGAGTATGTTAGCCTCCAGAGGTATACCTTTCAGTGCAGCTGGGGGGTGGGGGTGGAGATATTTAGGACATGTGACTTATGTAGTTTTACCTTGAAGTATGACAGCAAGCTGTTCTCTTTGAACGCTGGCAGCAAGTTAGGAAGGGTATTCTCAGGTTTTGTGATAAAGAAACCAAAGTTGGCTGCTATTTTTTGAGGGTGCTGAGAGGGGACTTCTGAGATATCCACCTTGGCTTTGATGTATCATACAAGGGGTTCAACCAGTAGAATAAAGATTAGAGGGACAAGGGACACCCCTGACCAGTGCCAATGGACAGGAGGAAAATCTTATATTGTCTCATTGACCTTGACTGCAGTGACTGGTTAAGAGTAAACAATCTAATGTGTGGTCCCATTCTAATTTTTTGAAGTGCTGAGATGAAATACCAGCTTGCACAGGTAAATAGCTTTTAAGCATCAGTTTTACAGACATAGATGGATTTGTTTGCTGTGTTAGGGGCAACTCTTAAATAAGTTGCTTTAAGTTTATATTGCTTTGTCAAATTATTGCTTCTATAAGAATAATGACACAGAGTCAGATTAGTCTGTGTCACAGTCCGGAGCAAGAGAGAACTGCACCCTTTTACTTCTTTCAAAGGCCTTTTATAGGCAGCTCTACAAGCAGTAATCTTATCGGCATTACCAAATGAGGTTAAGGTACAAAGAGTTTCTTATCAGCGAACATGTAATGATTATTCAGCAGTTCCAAATTCCATCTAGATACAGATTGATACGTACACAGAAGAGAAAAAGCACAAACAATTTAAATAGAACAATTGATACGTACACAGGTAAGAAAGGAGCACAAACAATTTAAATAGAACAATTGATACGTACACAATTTAAGTGGAACTCTAAGTCATTATTTCAACCCTATCAGCTGCAAGAGAAGCAAGTGATATTTAGTACTTTATTGGTATAATCTTTAGCATCTCTATTAGGCATAAAGCCAACCTGGTCAGGGTGTATATTTGTGGACATACGGTGAATGAGATGGTAAAGGGTTTTTGTGAGGATTTTAATGTCCATGTTAAGGAGGGAGATGGGATGATAGTTGTCCATCTTTTCCATCCTTGGGTATGACTGTGATGTGTGTTCTTATACACCTAAGATCATTTGATGACCTTCAAGGAATGAGACAAGCTCTGGAACCATTTGGGTTTAAAAAGTATTTTGATAGTTTAAAGGAAAGCCATTATGGCCCAGGGCTTTGTTTTGGTGATATGCATGTAAGGAATCTTGAATTTCATCTGTGATACTGGGGTTTCCAACGCCTCTGCAGCAGTTTTTGGGATTGAGGGCGATTTTGTCTGGGTTGTAATAATATACAAGGAGAAATAGAAATCCCTAAATTATTCGGTGATCTCTGAGGAACTGAAAAGCATAGGGGGATGCATTGGGTGTATCACTATGGGGAAATGAAAGTACAGAGCCTAGTTGCTCTTAGATGTTTTGCAAATAATCTAGTGGTTTGTTGTTATGCTCAAATAGATATCTCCAGAATTTAGGTTTTTTGAGTTTGTTCAAGAGGAGATCATTGAGTTGATCTTGGAGAATTTTCAAGTATGCAGGTAGGGACAAAGATTTTTTATTGGCATTTTCCTTTTCTTAATTTGGTCTAAAAGATTTTTGATTTTGCAGACTCTCTTCTTTCAATTTAGTACCTTTATTAATTCCTCCACTTATGGGTTTCCCATACTGCCAACAGAGGGATATCAGGATTTCTAATTGTTTCAGGGGGATATCTGAATGTCAACTGTGTCTCTCAGGGGTAAGTTCTGGAATAAAGTTTTTGCCAGAAAGGCGGTAGTAATATCTTGTCCATTGAATACAGTTGTCAAATTTAAAGTTTGGTTCACAATAACATGGTCACAGGGTGAGAGATTGTATCCTGTGGAGGGTCAACTGGACCATACCTGTCTCCTGTCTGATCTGCAAGAGGCTGAAAACAGTGTCATACAGGGCCAATAATGTATAGGAGAGTCTTTGGGGGGGGTTCCATCATATGGTATTAGAGCACCACATCTTGCACAGTGAGGGTTGCTGGCAATGCCATTTCCATGTGATGGGTCCAGACTAGCATCCAGGGATTGAGGTTTCAGGCAAGGGGTAGAAGGAGCCTCTAAGATCTCTGGATGGCTCAGCAGTGTGCTTGTTGGAAGGTCACTGCTCATTCAAAGAACAATTGGGTAGAAAGATTTTGGCTTCCAGCTATGGTTGTCGACTAGGGGAAGCCCCACAGGTTGAACAGACCTGTTAATTGTGCTGTAGAATGTAGGGTGAAGCTCGAGTGACCTTTACAGATTGGCAGATGCATGGAGTAACCGTAGCTGTATGTAGTGCCACACTGCCTGATCTTTTCCAGCAATAGTTTTAGCAGTCTGCACATCTAGATCATGCAAAATTAATCTGGATCTTGTACTAAGTCCAGCGTATGATCTCCTCCTTGAGGTTGAAAAAGTGCACCCTGCATAGTATGTCCCTGGGCATGGTCTAGTTTTTTGGCAGAGTTCTAAAGCCTGTCCAGTAAGGAGTTGAGTATTTCAATTACTTTCCTAATTTTCCTAACTTCCTTTAGGCCTGTCCCCAACAGTTTAACATTGTTCCTTTGACTGCAATTTTCTAAATCATTTAGATGTAGTAGAACCATATTGCCCCTTTTTAAGGGGTGTTTTTGCTGCTTCAAAGGCCAATACTCTTTGTGCCAAGGCAGCATGAGTAGCATACTCAGTGGAGACCTTATCTGACAACAGCTACATATGTCTCTGTGAGTTCTTTTTTTGGCAGACTCAATCTTTGCAGTCGAGGAGGCTAGATCTGCCTTTGTTGCGATAGATTATAGGCTTCTGAAGATCTTCACTGTCATAGGCGTTGGGCTGGATCAGTGTACCACCAATAGGAAGCGATTGAGATGGTCAGAGCCTTTAGACCCAGAGCTTGTGAGACAGGTGCTTAAAGTATGCTGTAGAATCATTTTTGACTTCACTTCTTAGGTTCAGTTCCACTTTAAAGTCCATTTAAAATACACGTCCATCTAAGACTACACTGTCCTACACTACAATTTCACTGTAGGACAAACTGCATTGTCACCTTTTTAAGGTAAGTGGAAAAAGAATGGATGTACTGGCAAGATTAACAAGCAATACAACTGCAGTATGCTATAGGGCAGCAATTGCTGTGTTCATGCTAGTGACAGTCAATTTTGATATTGGCAATAGTTGCACCTTAACAAGACTCCAAATTCTTGCATAGCACAAGCTAAATTTAATATATAAAAAAAAGAAGGTTTGTATAGTTGACACATAAAATCCAGACACTTCATGAACTGGCACCAACCAGAAAGCACCAGTGTTACACAGAATCTCATAATAGCATTTCTGTCCTCAATATTTAATCTCCCAGAAGCACTACCCATCATACAAGGGAAAAGCGTTTCTACCAATGTTGTGATATGTTTTGGTTTCTAGGTGGGTGTGACCCTGCCTGATGTACTTGGCTGGTGTGCTAATGTTGGTGGAAAGAGTCTTTCCTCTCCAGAGAGAAAAAAGGCAGGGAAGGGGAAAAACAGGGAGCACTCTTCAAACGGATCTAGTGAAAGTGAAAAAAAAAATAGACTGCATAATAAATAATGTGTCAAAAGATGTCTGCATTGTTTATCCTTAAAATGTTCTAATAACTTTTCAGGGTAAGCTTGGTAAGCTTAAGAGTACGAGGCAGTGAATGAAATGTCATATGGAAAATAGATATATTTTTCGTATAGCACTTAAAACATTAAAGTTTCTGTGTTTTAGGGTTTTATTCCTTCATTAAATAGGAAAACTAAGCGCGTGTGTAAACCAGACTCTTGGGTGCTGTTCAGGTCACAGTTTTCTCTTACAGAATACTTTACACAAATTCTAAAGGAAATCTGTAATCCTATTTTCCCCTAATCCTTATTCTGCTTCTTCTGAAATCATTTTAATGATAGATTCTGGTTATTTTCAAGGACTGTCCAACCTACCCACTCCTGCTTTAGCTTCATATTTGCTAAGCAGGATGAGTTCAGCCACCATGTAGCCCAACCAGTGTCACAGGACAGACAGAAAAGAAGAGTGGTGGCCTGCCTTGTAGCCACAGCCACAGGGAGAATGTACTGCCTGCTGACAGAGCCAAGTATGTTACAGAAAGGACTGAGCGTCTTAAAGATTGTGAATAAATACTGATAGCTCGTTAATCATGCACTGCACTGAAGGTGGTTGGACGGTGTTAATTGTTGGGTTGGAAGTGAGAAAGGCCTGTTTTAATGGACAGTGACATGCTATAACAGAGAAAGAGATTGAAAATGTCTTTATAAAGACTCCATAGGCTTTTAAGATGTCAAAACAAATTTAACTACAAACCTTATGGACTAAAATATTATTTATAGCATGTGTTAAAATGCATGTGATATAACAGACTCTTTGTTTTAAAGCCTGACCCCACACAAAAATAGTTTTTTGCCTACACCCCCTTCTAACACACCCTGCTACGCTAGTAACGTTTTCCTTATCTGGTGGACAGATATACTCACCCGAGTACCCTCATCCAGGTCCCTTGCTGAAGCTGTTTCCTCCCAGGGGACCACTAATCCAGTGCCTCTTGTTAACCCTCACCATCTGGTCCCCTTCACCCCCATTTGTCCAACATCATCTCTTTTCCAGATCCTAAGAGGACCTCTTCACTGGCCAGCCAATGGGCATGTCCACATCACTACCTGCATGATATGGACACCCGATAGAAGTACCCCTTGTGGAAATAAACATTCAGAAAAAGGACCTGGCACTGGATAATCACATGACCGTGGCTTTAGGTAAGTGAAAAGAGGGGTTTAGATTATTTTTTTGGTAATCCAGCAATCAGATAGAGGGGGTGGGAGGGGGGTTACATTTATCCTGGAGTTGTATATTATATATATTTGTTATCCACTCCTTTATACATTTATTGTTTCGAACTAAAAGGGAAGTAGTCTTTTTCTTAACACTTTTCACACTTCTGCTTCTTCAGCCGATCAGAGAAGGGAAATCTCTATATCAGGGGTGTCAAACTCCATTTCATCATGGGCAGCATCAGCAGTAAGGTTGCCCTCAAAGGGCCATTTATATCTGGGATGCTCTACATACAGGGTGCAAGATTCAGAAGTACATTACATGCAGAGTTCAGGACTACACCATGTACACAGTGCAGAGTTCAGGAGTACGTTACGTGCAGGGTCCAGGGGTGCAATATGTACAGAGTACAGCGTACAGGGGTCTGCTGTGTACAGAGTGCAGGGTTTAGGGGTGCACCATTTGTAACCTCAACCCCCCCCCCCATAAAGCTTCTGCGTATCTTTCACACAACTGGCCCTCCCTGTGTAGGAGGCTCTACTACCTGTGTATTTGTAGGGAGATCATTTTCTCTGTTAGATTCTGAAGAACTGTCCCTGCCTTCCCCACTGTGAGCACATGCAGGAATCTGTTAGATCCGGGAGCTACTGAGGGCAATGCTGTGCCATGTACACATAGAAGGCTTCTGTGTTTACAAGTGACAGCGAAGAGTAGGAACAGAGGCTGAGAGTCGGAGGTGGCGGAATCGAGTTCCGGCTGCAAAACTAGGTGCAAGGGTCGCATAACAAGGCCTGGAGGGCCACATTTGGCCCACAGGCCTTTTATTTGACATATGTGTTCTGTATGATATTATATTTAAAAAAGAAAAGATAGAAATAGCATATACAAGGTAGGGATGGGCCGAACTGACCCCTGTTTGGTTTGCACCAGAACTTCCGAACACTGCGAAAGATCGGACCCGAATAACGAACCCCATTAAAGTCAATGGGACCCGAATGTCAAAAATCAAAAGTGCCCATTTTGAAGGCTTATATGCAAGTAATTGGGCATACAGTGGTTATAGGAGTCTGGGTCCTGCCCTGGGGGGACATCAATAAAAAAAAAATTTTTAAACAATGTAATTTTTAAATGAGCAGTAATTTTTTGTTTTTTAAAATGAAAGCATAAAAATAAAAAAATTCTTCCAATATAGTGCCTGGGGGGTCCCCTTAGTCTACCTGTAAATTGGCAGATCTGTACCATTTCTAGAATCTGCTGCAGCTATAATTACATTTATAAAGAAAAAAAAACCTGACATTTTCCCTGCAAGCTGCCTTTATTTTGCTCAGCAACAGCTGGGGAGCCAGTGTGAATGATGAGGCCACAATGTAGTTCACTGGGAACAAGATTAGAGATTTTTTGGATACATTCTGGTATCACTTTAACTTCGGATAGAAGTAATGGGTGTGTAAAAATTAGTCTTTGGGTGTTGGTCGCTTTCCCACCGTAACCCCATAGAGGTAATCTTAATGAAAGCAAGACTGGCCTTGCTGTAAAAAATTGTAAAAAATTCCAATGATATGCATCTGTCAAACAGGTGCAGACAAATTGGACTTTGGGTGTTAATTGTGCCCATTAAACCTATACCAAAAATATTCTTCCAGATGAAATGATTTAACACCCTCAAAGCTAGGCAGCCTCAAAGTCCTGCAGAGATTCTACAAACCAAAAAAGACTTAATCAGTGACATCGGCATCAGGGGCTTCATAGCTGGTAATCCAGGACTGATTCATTTTTATAAAAGTCAAACGGTCCATGGAGTCTGTGTACAGACGCGTTCTATGATCAGTAAAGAAACCTCCTGCAGCACTGAATGCCCGATCTGAAAGCACACTGGATGCAGGGCAGCCCAACAACTCAATAGCATACTGGGCAAGTTCTGGCCAGTGGTCTATTCTCATGACCCAGTAAGTCAGTGGATCGTCAGCTGGAAAGCTCTCCATCTCTGTTTTGTCCCCGAGGTAATCGTCCACCATGTGATGCAGACGCTGCCGATGGGATGTGGAAGCTGACAGCCCTGAGTGGCAAGGACTAAAAAACTTCTGAAATGCCTCACTTAGGCGGACACCTTCTCCAACGCTCCTCTATTGACCAACAGAAACTCAGAACAACGTTTTCCAACACACTGTAACCTACTGAAGTCAGGAAAAATGTTCAATAAAATCCTCTTTATCGTGTCCTCAAGAGATTTTATCTTCTGCACTCTCTGTGGGGACGGGATGAGTTTTGAGACCTTCCCCTTATAACGGTGGTCAAGGAGGGTTGCCAACCAGTAATCATCCTTCTCCTTTATGCCACATATTCTTGGGTCCTTTTGCAGGCTTTGAAGCATAAGGTTGCCCATGCGCCCCAAATTTGCAGAGGCTTGAGAAGCAGACTGCTCTGTGTCACTCAGGATGACAGCATCTGGAACTTCCTCCTCACAGCCACATACTACTCTCAAGGATCCTGGGGTTGGAAAGCCATCGCTTATAGATTGATGCATGTCTTCCTCTTCTTCGAAGCCCATGAAAGTGCCAGAATCCTCCTTCTCATCCTCCTCCCCTTTCTCCTCCTGTGTGTTCTGTGACATAGGAATGATGGTGTCTGGATAAAGTGGGCCTTGAGAGGAAAGGAAGTCCTCCTCTTCCTCCTGCTTCTCTGCCTCCAGTGCCCTGTCCATAATGCCAGAGTCTGCTCCAGCAGGAACACAACAGGGATTGTGTCACTGATGCATGCCCTGTTACTGCTCACCACCCCTGTGGTCTCCTCAAATGGTGACAATTAGGGATGAGCCGAACACCCCCCGATTCAGTTCGCACCAGAACCTGCGAACAGACCGAAAGTTTGCGCGAACTTTAGAACTCCGTTAAAGTCTATGGGACTCGAACATTCAAAATAAAAAGTGCTAATTTTAAAGGCTAATATGCAAGTTATTGTACTAAAAAGGGTTTGGGGACCTGGGTCCTGCCCCAGGGGACATGTATCAATGCAAAAAAAAGTTTTAAAAATGGCCATTTTTCGGGAGCAGTGATTTTAATGATGCTTAAAGTGTAAAAAAAGTGAAATATTCCTTTAAATATCCTACCTGGGGGGTGTCTATAGTATGCCTGTAAAGTGGCACGTGTTTCCCGTGCTTAGAACAGTCCCTGTACAAAATGACATTTGTAAAGGAATAAAAGTCATTTAAAACGGCTTGCGGCTTTAGTGTAATGTCGGGTCCTGGCAATATGGATGAAAATCAGTTTGACAAACGGCATGGGTACCCCCCAGTCCATTACCAGGCCCTTTGGGTCTTGTATGGATATTAAGGGGAACCCTGCACCCAAATTTAAAAAAGGAAAGGCGTGGGGCCCCCAGGCCATATATACTCTGAACAGCAGTATACAGGCGGTGCAAACAAGACAGGGACTGTAGTTTTGTTGTTAAGTAGAATCTGTTTGTAATTTTGAACTGGTACATTTTTAAAGTGTAGCTCCAGCCAAAAAATCTATTTGTTAGCTTTTTGGAAAACATAGGGAAGGTTTATCACCCCTGTAACATTTGTTTTGCTGTCTGTGCACCTCTTCAGAAGGTTTTACCTCACTTTCTGTCCCAATGACAGATGTTTTTTGAAAATTTGGGGGTTTTAGTGAAACAAGGATTGGTGATAAAGCATCAGTGGAGAGGAGACACGTTTTCTCATATTAACTCTTACAGAGAGAATTTCCCTTCCTATGGGTAGATTTCATATCACTTCCTTGGGAGGGACGTACTGACGTCACCACGTTTGCCCTGTTGTGGACGGGAGCTATCTGAGTGCCGGCCGGCATCGCTGTTTCTTTCGTTTTTAAGTGTAAGTGTTTTTACCTTTGAATAAATTGGAGCTGTTACGTTATTACACTATTGGCTGCTTTTCCTTACTGAACACCCATGATCGGAGCCTTTTGAGGAGTCTGCTGGGACGGGATCGCGGTGACGCCACCACCATTTCTTTGTCGGCTTCCTTTAGTCGGTCCTTTGGTGAGCAGGAACCCCTTCAGTTCTGATCAGGGTTACATTCTGGGGTACACACAGACCATAGGCCCACTGCTGATTATACCTTTATTGGTTTACCATCTGGTAAGCGGCCTTTTGTGTTCAAGCACCGGGTGTCTTTTCCTTACTTGGATCTATGCTCGCCTGTTTAACTTATTTCTGGTAATCAGATATAATTGAAGTCCCGAATCAGGACATCACCTTATGCATGCTGCATGTCACTTCCCTGGTTTTTGCCTTCACGTCCCTGGATTTGCTATATATTCGGGGTGTTTTTAATATTTTTAATATTTTTTGTGTGAGCATTTTTTTACATCAAATTTTTGTCAGTATCACGCTATGGTTTCTGTTTTTTTGTATCTTTTTATTACACTTATGTGGATTCGGTCCGTTGCATGAGCCTGTCGGGTTCTACCCCTTTTGGAGTACATCGAAAGGCCCAGGCTGGGTTTAAAGCCATCTGTTTGACTCTGCTTACGTTCTGGTAAGCAGAATATCCTTGAGTTGTCCCTTATTATCATCTAGAAGGATCTACTATACCACGTTGGACTTATTTGAATTTTTTTACCATTACTAATTGGACTCACATTTAGCGCGGTTTATTTGTTTATATCACTTCCTGTTGTCTCCTTCCGTTTGCAACCTTAGCCACTGGTTGCGGTGCCCAGAACCAAAAAATGTTCTTACAAGCTATCAGCATGAAAATTGAGGAGGAAGAGGATTGTCACTCAGCATAACAGGATAGTCACTCAGCATTAGCATAGGCAGTCTTGAAGGGAACTCACATTAAAAAAAAAAATATTCAGTTACATCAGCATCAGGTGCTTGGTAACTGGTGATCCAAGACTGATTCATTTTTTTGAAGGACAGCTGATCGACAGATTCGGTAGACAGGCGTACCCTGTGATCGGTTACAAAGCCTCCAGCAGCAGGCCATGCAGCGAAGGTTTGCTGAGGCATTAGGTCCGGAGTCCTCTGGGTCACTAAGGACGACATGATCCTCAGCCACATCCTCCCAGCCACGTACAAGTCCATGGGTTTCTTCGGACTGTAAATGATCCCTTGAAGACTGCTGCTGATGCTGAGTGCCAGGCTCCACCTCCATGCTGACACAATCCTCCTCCTCCTCTACCTGCCTGATCGGTGGGCACGCAGGTACACTGTCTGGATAAAGGGGGCCTTAAGAGGTAAGGAAGTCCTCCTCTTCCTCTCTCTGTTCTGCCTCAAGTGACCTGTCCATTATTCCATGCAGCGTGTGCTCCAAAAGGTGGAGAAGAGGGACAGTGTCACTGATGCATGCACTGTCACTGCTCACCATCCTGGTGGCCTCCTCAAATGGTGACAGGACAGTGCATGCATCCCTGATCATGGCACTCTGGCTTGGGGGAAAAAAAACAAGCTCCCCTGACCCTGTCCTGGTGCCATAGTCGCATAGGTACTCATTGATGGCCCTCTGCTGTGTGTGCAGCCGCTGCAGCATGGCCAACGTTGAGTTCCACATGGTGGGCATGTCACAGATTAAGCAGTTCTTGGGCAGGTTAAATTCCTTTTGGAGGTCAGCCAGCCAAGCACTGGCATTATATGACCGGCGGAAATGCACACAGACTTTCCTAGCCTGCCTCAGGACATCCTGTAAGCCCGGGTACCTGCCCAAGAACCACTGCACCACCAAGTTAAGGACATGAGCCAAACAGGGCACATGGGTCAGTTGTCCCTGTCGGAGGGCAGAGAGGAGGTTGGTGCCATTGTCACAAACCACCATTCCTGGCTTAAGCTGGCGTGGCGTCAACCACCTCTGAACCTGCCCCTGCAGAGCCCCAGTGTGGCTCCTGTCCCCCAAGCACACCAGCTCAAGCACCGCATGGCATCTTTTTGCCTGTGTGCTTGCATAGCCCCTTGAACGCCTATGGAGCACCGCTGGTTCCGAGGACAAATCAGCACAGGAAGAGGCCAATGAGGAAGAAGAAGAGGAGGGGGTGGAGGAGAGAGGTGTGGCAGAATCACCACTAGTAGAATTTTGGAGGCGTGGGGGTGGAACAACCTCCAACACTACTGCACCCTGTCCTGCATCCTTCCCAGCTGCCAGAAGAGTCACCCAGTGCATGGTGAAAGATAGGTAACGTCCCTGTCCATGCCTGCTGGACCATGAGTCAGCAGTAATATGCACCTTACCGCTGACCGCCCTGTCCAGCGAGGCCAAGACATTGCCTTCCACATGCTGGTAGAGAGCCGGAACTGGTAGAGAGTGGGGAACCTGCCACTGAGGAACCGCACATTCCACAAATTCACGGAAGGGGGCAGAATCTGCCACGCTAGCATTCAACTGCTGGCCATGTGGATGGCTGGGAGTGAACTTCTTTCGGCGGTGCAGCAGCTGGGGCAGGGAAATTTGCCTGGTACAATCTGACATTGGTGTACCGATAGCAGATTGGCCGCCAGTGCTTGGCTGTGACACACCTAATTCTCTACACCTTCATTCCTCTCAGTGCAGGTTTCAGAGAGGACTGAAGGTATAGTGGGGTTGGAGATCCCAGCTGATAAGGAGTAAGGAGAGGTCCTCTTTGTTTTTTGGTATGGGTCTTTTAGGTACGCTTGCCAATGAACTGCATGGCAGGTCGACATATGTCTGGTCAAGCATGTGGTGCCCAAGCAGGTGATGTTTTGGCCACGCGAGATACACTTGAGACATATGTTGCAAATAGCAGCGGTGCAATCTGATGCACTCATCTCAAAAAAGGCCCACACCAAAGAACTTTTGGAATAACGCGCAGAGACAGCAGCGCCCTGCACATGCGGAGCTATGCAGTGTGATGCAGTTGGTGTGCTGCCCTTAAGCTGCCCCTGTAGGGCATCCTGCTTCGTTGGAGATGTGCCTCCTCCTCCTCTCTCCTATCAGGCACCCACGTGGAGTCAGTGACTTCCTCATCATCCCCTCCCTCCTCATCACTGGAGCAAACCTGGCAGTATGCTGCAGCTGGGGGAACATGACTGCCAGATTGCTGTCCTTTTTGGGCACCCCCTCTCTCTGGGCTCACGTTATGCCTTCCTCTGGCTGGGTACCATCATCAGAGCCTTCAAAATGCTGGGCATCCGACTGGAGCATGTATCCAACACTGTGGTCAAACAGTTTGGGGGACGCCTCAGGAGGACATGGTGGGGCTAGGGAAAGAGTGACTGATGCCATTGAGCCAAGGGAAGAGGCCGCATTGGCAGCTGCTTTTCCAGAAAAAGTACCCTGAGCCTGGGTGAGAGAGGATGAGGAGAATGAGGACGGCTTGGTCATCCACTCTACCAAGTCTTCCGCATGTTGCGGCTCAATACGGCCAGCTGCCGAAGAAAAGGACAAGCGTGTCCCACGGCCACATGCTGATGAAGATGCACCATTTCAACGACCAGCACTGTTGGCTCTAGACACAGAGCCTGCTTGCCCTCTTTTATTGGCTTGTGACTGTCTGCCTCTCCTTGTTGGCCTTCCAGACATACTAATGGCCTGCAGTGAGATGTAGCTGCACAAAGCTGGGATGTATATATATATACTGATTATACTGCAGCTAGCAGAATCAACTGCCTGCCTGTAGTACTATTAGTATGAGAACACCAGCAATTGTCTTCAGGTAGCTTTAGGTGCACACTGTGCAGAGGACACAGTACACTAACTGCAAATACTGCAGCTGCCTGCCTGTGGTATTAATAGGATCCGAACACCAGCAATTGCCTTCAGGTAGCTTTAGGTGCACACTGGGCAGAGGACACAGTAAACTAACTGTAAATGCTGCAGCTGCCTGCCTGTGGTATTAATAGGATCAAAAGAACACCAGCAATTGTCTTCAGGTAGCTTTAGGTGCACACTGTGCAGAGGACACAGTACATTAACTATAAATACTGCAGCTGCCTGCCTGTGGTATTAATAGGATCAGAAGAACACCAGCAATTGTCTTCAGGTAGCTTTAGGTGCACACTGTGCAGAGGACACAGTACACTAACTGTAAATACTGCAGCTGCCTGCCTGTGGTACTAATAGGATCAGAAGAACACCACCAATTGTCTTCAGGTAGCTTTAGGTGCACACTGTGCAGAGGACACAGTACACTAACTGTAAATACTGCAGCTGCCTGCCTGTGGTATTAATAGGATCAGAAGAACACCAGCAATTGTCTTCAGGTAGCTTTAGGTGCACACTGTGCAGAGGACACAGTACACTAACTGTAAATACTGCAGCTGCCTGCCTGTGGTACTAATAGGATCAGAAGAACACCACCAATTGTCTTCAGGTAGCTTTAGGTGCACACTGTGCAGAGGACACAGTACACTAACTGTAAATACTGCAGCTGCCTGCCTGTGGTACTAATAGGTTCAGAAGAACACCACCAATTGTCTTCAGGTAGCTTTAGGTGCACACTGTGCAGAGGACACAGTACACTAACTGTAAATACTGCAGCTGCCTGCCTGTGGTACTAATAGGATCAGAAGAACACCAGCAATTGTCTTCAGGTAGCTTTAAGTGCACACTGTGCAGAGGACACAGTACACTAGCTGTAAATACTGCAGCTTCCTGCCTGTGGTATTAATAGGATCCGAACACCAGTAATTGCCTTCAGGTAGCTTTAGGTGCACACTGTGCAGAGGACACAGTACACTAACTGTAAATGCTGCAGCTGCCTGCCTGTGGTACTAATAGGATCAGAAGAACACCAGCAATTGTCTTCAGGTAGCTTTAGGTGCACACTGTGCAGAGGACACAGTACATTAACTGTAAATACTGCAGCTGCCTGCCTGTGGTATTAATAGGATTAGAAGAACACCAGCAATTGTCTTCAGGTAGCTTTAGGTGCACACTGTGCAGAGGACACAGTACACTAACTGTAAATACTGCAGCTGCCTGCCTGTGGTACTAATAGGATCAGAAGAACACCAGCAATTGTCTTCAGGTAGCTTTAGGTGCACACTGTGCAGAGGACACAGTACACTAACTGTAAATACTGCAGCTGCCTGCCTGTGGTACTAATAGGATCAGAAGAACACCACCAATTGTCTTCAGGTAGCTTTAGGTGCACACTGTGCAGAGGACACAGTACACTAACTGTAAATACTGCAGCTGCCTGCCTGTGGTACTAATAGGTTCAGAAGAACACCACCAATTGTCTTCAGGTAGCTTTAGGTGCACACTGTGCAGAGGACACAGTACACTAACTGTAAATACTGCAGCTGCCTGCCTGTGGTACTAATAGGATCAGAAGAACACCAGCAATTGTCTTCAGGTAGCTTTAAGTGCACACTGTGCAGAGGACACAGTACACTAGCTGTAAATACTGCAGCTTCCTGCCTGTGGTATTAATAGGATCCGAACACCAGTAATTGCCTTCAGGTAGCTTTAGGTGCACACTGTGCAGAGGACACAGTACACTAACTGTAAATGCTGCAGCTGCCTGCCTGTGGTACTAATAGGATCAGAAGAACACCAGCAATTGTCTTCAGGTAGCTTTAGGTGCACACTGTGCAGAGGACACAGTACATTAACTGTAAATACTGCAGCTGCCTGCCTGTGGTATTAATAGGATTAGAAGAACACCAGCAATTGTCTTCAGGTAGCTTTAGGTGCACACTGTGCAGAGGACACAGTACACTAACTGTAAATACTGCAGCTGCCTGCCTGTGGTACTAATAGGATCAGAAGAACACCAGCAATTGTCTTCAGGTAGCTTTAGGTGCACACTGTGCAGAGGACACAGTACACTAACTGTAAATACTGCAGCTGCCTGTGGTATTAATAGGATCAGAAGAACACCAGCAATTGTCTTCAGGTAGCTTTAGGTGCACACTGTGCAGAGGACACAGTACACTAACTGTAAACACCGCAGCTGCCTGCCTGTGGTATTAATAGGATCAGAACTCCAGCAATTGTCTTCAGGTAACTTTAGGTGCACACTGTGCAGAGGACACAGTACACTAACTGTAAATACTGCAGCTGTCTGCCTGTGGTATTAATAGGATCAGTAGAACACCGGCAATTGTCTTCAGGTAGCTTTAGGTGCACACTGTGCAGAGGACACAGTACACTAACTGCAAATACTGCAGATGCCTGCCTGTGCTATTAATAGGATCAGAACACCAGCAATTGCCTTCAGGCAGCTTTAGGTGCACACTGTGCAGAGGACACGGTACACTAACTGTAAATACTGCAGCTGCCTGCCTGTGGTATTAATAGAATCAGAAGAACACCAGCAATTGTCATCAGGTAGCTTTAGGTGCACACTGTGCAGAGGGCATAGTACAGTAACTGTAAATACTGCAGCTGCCTGCCTGTGGTACTAATAGGATCAGAAGAATAACAGCAATTGTCTTTAGGTAGCTTTAGGTGCACACTGTGCAGAGGACACAGTACACTAACTGCAAATACTGCAGCTGCCTGCCTGTGGTATTAATAGGATCAGAACACCAGCAATTGTCTTCAGGTAGCTTTAGGTGCACACTGTGCAGAGGACACAGTACACTAACTTTAAATACTGCAGCTGCCTGCCTGTGGTATTAATAGGATCAGAAGAACACCAGCAATTGTCTTCAGGTAGCTTTAGGTGCACATTGTGCAGAGGACATAGTACAGTAACTGTAAATACTGCAGCTGCCTGTCTGTGGTACTAATAGGATCAGAAGAACACCAGCAATTGTCTTCAGGTAGCTTTAGGTGCACACTGTGCAGAGGACACAGTACACTAACTGTAAATACTGCAGCTGCCTGCCTGTGGTACTAAAAGGATTAGAACTCCAGCTATTGTCTTCAGGTAGCTTTAGGTGCACACTGTGCAGAGGACACAGTGCACTAACTGTAAATACTGCAGCTGTCTACTTGTGGTACTAATAGGATCAGAAGAACACCAGCAATTGTCTTCAGGTAGCTTTAGGTGCACACTGTGCAGAGGACACAGTACACTAACTGTAAATACTGCAGCTGCCTGCCTGTGGTATTAATAGGATCAGAACACCAGCAATTGTCTTCAGGTAGCTTTAGGTGCACACTGTGCAAAGGACACGGTACACTAACTGTAAATACTGTAAATACTGTAAAAACACCTGCCTGCCTGTCAGTATATTAGTAAGAGAATAACAGATCTAGCTAAACTGAATACAGTGTATATATACAACACCTAGGATGCATATATATATATATATATATATACACAATACACTGTAAGTGCAGCTAACTGACTCACCTGCCTACTCTAACTATCTAACTTAAATCAAATGACACTGTCTCTCTGTCTATCTCTCTCTGCCGCAGCAACAAACTACACAAGGCCGCCACGCAGGTGGCCTTATATAGTGTGGGGCGTGTACTAAACTCCCTGAGCCATAGTTGGCCAAAGCCACTATGGCCAAGCATACGGGTCATAGTGCATGCTTGGCCAATCATCAGCCAGCAATGCACTTAATTATGGGCCGTGACACGCCACTTGAATTTGGCGCGAACGGCCCATAACGTTCGCAATTCGACGAACAATCGAACAGGCGATGTTCGTGTCGAACATGGGTTCGACTCAAACTCGAAGCTCATCCCTAGTGACAATACAGTGCATGCATCCTTAATGATCAGCCATTGGCATGGGAGAAAAAAGCCGAGGCGGCTTGAGCCCGCCATTGTGCCGTACTGGCACAGGTACTCATTGACGGCCCTCTGCTGCATGTATACATCTTGCAACCCTGGGTATGTACTTAGGAAACACTGCACCACCAAATTGAGGACATGTACCAGGCATGGCACATGTGTCAACTTTCCCTGTCTAAGGACTGACAGGAGGTTTAAGTCATTATCAGACACCACCATTCCTGGTTCCAGCTGGCATTGTGTGAACCACCTCTGCAAGTATCTCTGCTCCGGTGTGGTTCCTGTCCCCTAAACACACCAGCTGAAGCAATGCATGGCACCTTTTAGCCTGACTTATGGAATAGCCCTTTGAGCGCTTAGGGGGTACCTAATGTTCATAGGATAATTCTGCAGAGGAGGGCATTGAGGTGGGGGAGGAGGAGGAGGAGGGGGTAGAGCTCACAGGTCTGGCATCATCACCACCAGCTTTATGGAGATGTGGGGGCACATCAAGCTGCAGCACCGAGCCCTGTCCTGTATCCTTTTGAGTTGCAAGCAGCATTACCCAGTGTGCTGTGAAGGAAACATATTGTCCCCGCCCATGCTTGCTGGACCACGTGTCAGCAGTAAGGTGGATTTTACGGCTGACTGCCTTGCCCAACGATGCCAGAACATTCCCTTCCACGTGATGGTAGAGAGATGGAATGGCCTTACATGAAAAGTAGTAGCGACTAGGAACCTGACATTGTGGTACAGCACATTGTGCGAATTCACAGAAGGGGGCAGAATCCACCAGGCAGAAGTTGGAGAGCCAACAGCTTTGACAAGCTTGCATTTAGACGCTGGGCATGTGGGTGGCAGGGACTGCATTTTTTTTTACGCTGCAGCAGATGGGGCAGAGAAATTTGCCGGCTAAAGTCTACAGCTGGTGGTGTGCTGCTGGCAGATGTGCTGCTAGGTCCTGGGACACCCTGTGCTATACCATCATCACTGTCAGTGGAGGCTGCTGAGAGGTAATGACTCGGTACAGCAGGGGCAGACTGAAGTGGGTAAGGAGGAGGAGGAGGGACAGATTTGTGCCCCTTTTGTGTGGCTTTTAGGTGCTCTTGCCAACAGGCTGGGTGGTTGAACATTAAATGCCTTGTTAGGCATGTGGTACCCAAATAGTGGGTGTTTTTGCCACGTTTGATGTGCCTGAGACACAGTTTGCAGATAGCAACAGTGGGATCTGCTGCAGATGTGCTAAAAATAAGCCCAGACAGCTGAGCTTTGGAGAGTGGGCCGGGAGATAACAGCTGCAGAATGTGATGGAATAGGGTGGCTGCTCTCTACTCTTTCTTAATGCCCCTCCTTGGGGTTGTGCCGCCTCACCTTCAGTTTCCTCCTCTGCTCTATCTGGCACCCAAGTCGCATCAGTGACCTCATTATCATCTCCTCCATCTTCATCATTACCACTGGAGACAACTTGGCAATACGCTGTGGCTTGGGGAACATGAATGCCATTTTGTCTACCAGTGTTCCTCCTCTAGGCTCATGTTCCTGTCATCCTCAACCTCAGAACCAGCATCTGAATCCAGTAATGGCTGGGCATCATCAATGATGAAGACACGTGACGGTGTCGTAACGCGTAGGGATTGGCTGGAGCAATACACAGCATCTGAAGCACAAGTGAGAGGGCGCTGAGAACGCCAGACCATTTTATTACATTTACCTTGCCTGTTTTTAATATGAGAAATGTAAGAGCAACACTTAATAAATATTCCCCCTTTGATTTTAAAAGTTTAATGCACTAGTGGAGCCTTTTTCTTCTCCCCCCTCCTTATTTTATCCCCCCCATACTGAGTTTATCAGAGCGGAGCTGTATAGAGGGAACGTTGGAGGAGAGAAAATAGCAAAGAAAGAAAAGGCTGCCAGAGACCACTCCCACACCTTAAAGACACACTACTGAATGCCTGATTACTACTAATGTAAGGTGAGGGTTCTGTGAGACCACACTAAGAGACACCAGCAGCAGAAGGATACATATTTGTCACACTCAAATTTTTAATATCAAATAAGAAGAACTTTTCACAGTTTTTGTTTATATATAAATATCCACTTACTTTTGTTTAAAGCACTTCGTCACTTGAATACCTGCACTAAATTGTAGCACCAAAACTGACTTTTTGCACTATTTGGAATGTATATCTTTTAAGGTTGCACTTATGTTTTATTGCAAATTTTTCGATTGTGGATTTTAGAAGATTTTATTCGATCATTTTTATGCACGTATTTTTTATGCAGATTATAGGGTGGTATTAATAATATTTTATATTTGATTAGCATTTATAGAAGACTGTATGGGTTTTCTGAACCACCAGAATTTGCCATTGTTTATTCTTGCATGCTAGTTACAGGGTGGCATGTTTACTATTCTAGCATTTATTGCAAATATTTAACCATCACTTTATAGGTAATTAGCAGCGATCACTATAGTGCATAAGAGAGATCCTTGATTCTAGCACTAACACCAATTAGTCACCAGTGTCTCACATTATAATATGCACTTTATTTTTGCTTAATATTGCGTGAAATTTATTTAAATATTCATGTTATTAAGTGTTTGGTGTGAACACCCTCATTTTGCGGCAATATTATTACTTATTTATTATACCACTACCCATTCTTTTATTATTTGGCCACTCCACTATTTATCATCCACCAGCGCGAAGGACAATCTTTAATCTAATGTATTTTTACCGCTTTATGGAATATGAACTTATCATTGGATCAAACTTTATATTTACATACTGCATTTAAGTATATGATTTTATTGGACACTTTGTCAATAAACTGTCTCTACAATATTAATTATCAAAGATTTCTGTAATGCTGTACATTGCTGTTTTAAAGCCCCACCGGGGAACCAAAAAATCTTTTTTAGATAAATCTTTTTCGGGGTGTGCAGCATGTCCTGAGGCAGGCCAGGAAAGTCTGTGCATTTCTGCCGGTCATATATTGCCAGGAATTTAACCTGCCCAAGAACCGCCTAATCTGTGACATGCCGACATGGTGGAAGTCAACGTTGGCCATGCTGCAGCGGCTGCAAACACAGCAGAGGGCCATAAATGAGTACCTGTGCGACTATGGCACCAGGACAGGGTCAGGGGAGCTTGTTTTTTTTTCCCATTCCAGTGAACCATGATCAGGGATGCATGCACTGTCCTGTTACCATTTGAAGAGGCCACGAGGATGGTGAGCAGTGACAGTGCATGCATCAGTGACACTGTCCTCCTTGTCCACCTGTTGGAGCACACGTGCGTGGAATAAAAAACAGGGCACTTGAGGCAGAACAGAGGCAGGAAGAGGAGGACTTCCTTAGCTCTCAAGGCCCCCTTTATCCAGACAGTGTTCCTGCGTGCCCGCCGATCACACAGGAAGAGGACGAGGAGGGGGAGGAGGAGGATTGTGTCAGCATGGAGGTGGAGCCTGGCACTCAGCATCAGCAGCAGTCTTTAAGGGATCATTTACAGTCCCAAGAAACTCATGGACTTGTATGTGGCTGGGAGGAGGTGGCTGCGGATCAAGGAGAGGGATCAATACTGGCTGGCAACCCTCCTTGATCCACGTTACAAGGGTAAGGTTGCGGACCTTATCTTGCTGTCGCAGAGGGAGCAGAGGATGAAACATCTTCAGGAGGCCTTGCAGAAAGGTCTGTGCAATGCGTTCCCAGAGACTGGGAGGTTACAAACTCCTGTTCCTGGACAACTTGTTGCTGAGGCTTCGGTCAGTCAAAGAAGGAGCGGCGGAGAAGGTGGCCATCTGACCGATGCGTTCAGACAATTTTTTAGTCCACAGCCCCAAGGTATGATTGGTTCCAGCAACCATTGCCAGTGTCTGTTTTACATGGTGCAGGAATACCTAGGGGCAAGATCTGACTTGGACACCTTTCCCACCGAAAATCCTCTGGGTTACTGGGTCTTGAAGATGGATCACTGGCCAGAGCTTGCACAGTATGCAATTGAGCTACTGGCCTGTCCTGCATCCAGCGTTCTTTCGGATCGCACATTCAGTGCTGCTGGAGGCTTTGTAACCGATCACAGGGTGCGTCTGTCCACCGACTCGGACAATCGACTGATCTTCATAAAAATGAATCAGTCTTGGATCACCACCAGCTACCAAGCACCTGATGCTGATGTAACCGAATAATTTTTTTTGAAATGTCAGATCCCTTCAAAAAACTGCCTATGCTGATGCTGAGTGACTATCCTGTTATGCTGAGTAATTATCCTCTTCCTCCTCAATGATCATGCTGATAGCTTGTAAGAACATTTTTGGTTCTGGGTGCCGCCACCAGTGCCTAAGGCCCAATTTTTCAGCCCCTGTTTAACAGGGATGTGTAATTACAATTGTTGATGCAATTCTTTGCAGCAGGGCTTGTTCCTGCTCTCCAACTAGAGTATCTGTGAGGGGTTGCAGTGTTGTGGCACCAGCACCAGTGCCTAAGGCCCAATTTTTCTTCCCCTGTTCAACAGGGACATGTAATTACAATTCTTGATCTAATATTTCACAGCAGGGCCTGTTCCAGCGCCCACCAAGAGTAACTGTGAAGACTTACAGTGATGTGGCACCAGCACCACCACCATCACCAAAGGCCCAATTTTTATGCCCCTGTTCAACAGGGGCATGTAATTACAATTCTTGATCTAATATTTCACAGCAGGGCCCTGTGAGGGCTTACAGTGTTGTGGCAACACCAACACCTAAGGCCCAAATTTCTGCAGAGTATATAGGGCAGGACCCTACTTTCAAACATCCAACTTACAAACGACTCCTACTTGCAAACGGAAGGAGACAACAGGAAGTGAGATGAAATCTACCCCTAGGAAGGGAAATTCTCTACTGTAAGAGTTAATATGGGAAAAACGTTTCTCCTTTCCACTGATGCTTTATCACCAATCCTTGTTTCACTAAAAACCCCAAATTTTCAAAAAACATTTGTCATTGGGACAAAAAGTGAGGTGAAATCTTGTGAAGAGGAGCACAGACAGCAAAACAAATGTCACAGGGGTGATAACCCTCCCCAATGTTTTCCAAAAAGCTTAAAATAGATTTTTGTGCTGGAGCTAAACACGTTAAAAATGTACCAGTTCAAAATTACAGATTTTACTTAACAACAAACCTACAGTCCCTGTCTTGTTTGCACCACCTGTATACTGCTGTTTAGAGTATATAGGGCCTGGTGGCCCCACACCACACTTTTTAATTTGGGTGAGGGGTTCCCCTTAATATCCATACAAGACCCAAAGATCCTGGTAATGGACTGGGGGGTACCCATGCCATTTGTCTCACTGATTTTTATCCATATTGCCAGGACCCGACATTACATTAAAGCTGCAAGCAGTTTTAAATGATTGTTGTTCCTTTAAAAATGTCATTTTGTGCAGGGACTGTTCTAAGCACAGGAAACACGCGCCACTTTACAGACATACTATAGACACCCCCCAGGTACGATATTTAAAGGAATATTTCACTTTTTTTTTTTTTTTTACTTTAACTACTTGCTGCCCGCCCTATTACAGAATGACGGCGGCAAAGTGGTTTGATATTCCTGATCGGATGTCATAACGCATCGCAGCGATCGTTGTTGCGGGGTGTCAGTCTGACACCCTGCAACACCGATCTAGGTAAAGAGTCTCTGACGGAAACTCTTTACCACGTGATCAGCCGTGTCCAATTACGGCTGCTCACGATGTAAATAGAAAGAGCCGGTGATCGGCTTTTCCTCACTCGCGTCTGACAGACGCGAGTAGAGAAGAGCCGATCGGCTGCTCTCCTGACAGGGGGGGTCTGTGTTGATTGTTTATCAGCACAGCCCCCCCTCGGATCCTACCCAGGACCACCAGGGAAGCCGCCCAGGACCACCAGGGAAGCGATCCACACTGGACCACCAGGTATGCCCCTAGACCACCAGGCAAATGCCACTGTGTGCCCAGGCAGCTGCCAATCTGTTCCCAGGCAGCTGCCAGTCAGTGCCCACTTCAATGCCTACCACTGCCAGTGCCACCAGGGATGCCCATCAGTGCCTCATATCAGTGCTGCATATCAGTGCCCATCAGTGCCACATATCAATGCCCATCGGTGCCCAGCAGTGCTGCCTATCAGTGCCCATCAGTGCCCAGCAGTGCCGCCTGTCAGTGCCGCCTATCAACGCCACCCTATCAGTGCCAAGCAGTGCCCAGCAGTGCCGCCTTTCATTGCCCATCAGTGTCGCCTATCAGTGCCCATCAGTGCCAACCAGTGCCACCCAGTGCCACCCATCAGTGCCCATCAGTGCCGCCTATCAGTGCCCATCAGTGCTGCATATAAGTGCCACCCATCAGTGCCGCCTACCAGTGCCCATCAGTGCCACATATCAGTGCCCATCGTCAGTGCCCGCTCATTGGTGCCACCTCATCGGTGCCGCCGTATCAGTGCCTGTCAGTGCTGCCTTATCAGTGCCCATCAGTGAAAGAGAAAACTTACTTATTTACAATTATTTTTAACAGAAACAAAAGCAAAACTTTTATTTTTTTCAAAATTTTCGGTCTTTTTTATTTGTTTAGCAAAAAATAAAAAAGCGCAGAGGTGATCAAATACCACCAAAAGAAAGCTCTATTTGTGGGAACAAAATGATAAAAATTTAGTTTGGGCACAGTGTAGCATGACCGCGCAATTGTCATTCAGACTGCGACAGCGCTGAAAGCTGAAAATTGGTCTGGGCAGGAAGGTGTCTAAGTGCCCTGTATTGAAGTGGTTAAGCATCATTAAAATCACTGCTCCCGAAAAAACAGACATTTTTAAAACTTTTTTTTGCATTGATATATGACCCCTGGGGCAGGACCTGGGTCCCCAAACCCTTTTTAGGACAATACCATGCAAATTAGCCTTTAAAATTAGCACTTTTGATTTTGAACGTTTGAGTCCCATAGACATCAATGGGGTTCTAACGTTAGTGCAAATTTTCGGTCCGTTCGCAGGTTCTGATGCAAACCGAACCGGGGGGGGTATTCGGCTCATTCCTACTTGTCATACTATTTTTAAAAGGAGCTCTAGAAAGGCAGACATTCCTATGTTTTTCTATCTATGTTCTTGCACAGTTTTGCTGCCAAGGAATTACTTTTGAATTTGATTAGAAATTTTTGTGAATAGGTAAAAAAAAACATTTAGCCCGGGTTCACATATGTGCAAATTTGATGTGGGTTTCCACGCATCCAATTAGCATGATATGTGAGTGGGACTGTCTCTCAATGGAGCTGGTTCATACAGGTCCAGGGCGGCCGCGATCTGCAATTTTCAAAAGGGTCCTGTGTGTGTTTGGGTCTGGTTCAGGGGCGAATCCAGGCAAAAATTCTGACCTGATTCACACCTGAACCGGTGAACAGGAACGCACCGGACCCCATTCTGGGAACTGAAGCCACACATGTGTGAACTTGGCCTGAGCATTAAAGAGGAGCTTCAGTCTCCTATGCAAAAATTAAAAGGCAGCAGCTACAAAAATGATAGCTGCTGACTTTTAATGAACAGCCACTCACCTGTCCCACTATCCAGCGCCATCCTCATCCCAGCCACTTTCACCCTGTGTGTCTCTCTCCCCAGCGCTGGCATCTTTACTATGGGTACCCAGCTGTGACAGTTTGTGGCTTCACAGCCAGGAGCCCACTGCATATATGCGAGTGGCGCCGCACACTGTGAATGGTCTACCAGCCAAAAGTCTGCAGGAGGGAGGGGAGGAGGGCAGAACTTCTGCTTCTGATCACCCAGGTGGTCGGAGCAGAAGTGGGAAAGAGTACCTGTCAAAATTGGGTATCCGCCCCCCCCTCCTCCCCAAAAGCTCCATTTCACAAACCGGTGAGGTCTAAAAGCAGAACTTCCCCTTTTGGGTGCAGCTTTGCTTAATTATACTTGCCATCGTCTAGACTGCAAAAAAGATTTTTGAAAATATGCATTTTTCATTTTCTGTCATTGTGAATTTAGAGGTCCAATTTCTGTGGGCTCATGCAGAAAAAGAGTATACTTTGATGAAATGACTGGTGTTCATGGACTCCCTTCATTGTCTTCTTGGCACACAAACTGATGACATGTTCTGGACAACCCTACTTTGACGAGATGGTCTGGGCAGACAGACCTAAATGGCATGGGCACACCAACTGTGCTGGCATAGTCTAGATTTCTTATGGAAATATTTAATACTGTAAGAAAGAAAAAGGATTTGTATAGGCCATGGAAACCCTGTGTATATTTACTTTCAAATTGTAAACAGTAATTTTCTAGATTGGTTACTACAGGAAAAACTGGATGTTTTTCTCAGCTTTACTAATTAATAATTTGTCAAGATTTGCTGGGCAGTACAGTGACTTAGTGGTTAGCACTTCTGCCTTGCAGCATGGAGTATGCATGTTCTTCTGGGCCTTGCATGAGTTTCATCCTAGTGCTCTGGTTTCCTCCCACACCACTCCAAAGACATGCTTCGGACTCTTGCCTGAAATGGCCCCAGTATATGTATGTACTGTATACAGCATGTGCGAACCTGGCCTAAACCACCCCCCTTCCCCTTCCCCTTAAGCTGCAATAGGCAGTGTTTACATGCACCGGTCATGATGCTTTGCAAACATGGCAATGTTTATCTGACTTTACCTGGCTTGCTGCATGCCAAACGATATACCTTCAAGCAAATGGGGAGGTACTGCATTTTTGTTGGCAAAATTGAGTTGAAACAAGCAGTGAGGAGGCATCGCATTGCTTCTTCACCGGCCGTCAGTATCCTCTGAAGTGCAATCCAAACACGGATCAGGCTTCAGATGAAAGGGAGATTTAGACACATGTCTGAATCTACTGTAACTCTTGTAGTAGATATTATTGCTAACTGACTGTACAATCTACAAAGTTGAGATTTTAAAATACAAATATGAAATAAGTGGTCATGCAGTGGGTTTCCCCTGCAAGGGTTAAATCCTTGTTTTATATAGGGGTAAAATAATAAGTAGAAGTAGTTATCTTATTCTGCACTCCAAAGGCTTCCCGTCCCTGCTCAACCAGCAGCCACTTTGTTTACATGATCAAGGACATCAATGGCCCCATCCACATCCTGAAGCACTGGAGAGCATAAAAGAGTAACACAGAAACCCCAAGAAGTTTTGCGCTAGGGCCTAAAGATTAAGTTGCTGTCACTATACTTAGATACAAGGCACAGCAAAATAGAAAACCAAAAGTGCAATGTTAGAAAATGAAGGATTACAATAATTAAAAATGACAACAACCACCAACTACATATGCATAAGCTGCAGCAAGTTTATATGATTGCTACAATAATAATCCACCTCAAAATAAAGTGCTAATGCAAGATGTGCAAATATGCTGAAAAAGTGCAAAATACATGAAATACAGATTTGTGCAAACCATACAAAAAGTGCAAAGTTTAAAAGTACTGTATGTAGCAGAGTTCACTGTGCGGGTGTAAATAGCAAAATGAATTGCCTTATTCTAAATAGCTGTATCAAATAGTTCCAATGATGAGAGTGTGAAAGGTCAGCAGATGGGAACAATAAAAGGCTTCTGCTTCTAGGTTACATGCATGACGTACCACCCGTGTGAAGCAAGCAGAGGCTTACCAGAGCCGAATGACCCCCAATACAGAGTGATGATTTAGCTCGTATGATGTTTCAAAGGTCCTCTCACATTTCCAAGACTATTCTCCAGACTCACAGGTAAGTATGGCACCTCAAATTAGTCTGCCTCCAGGCACATATTCCCGCACTTCACAGCCCTCCAAAAAATGTCACCAGGGTCCGCAAACATGTACCACAGTAAGGAACAAGAAAAAAAAACACTTTCCATAGTGAAGAACCGCTTAAAAGTAGATATTTATTAAGATAATGCAAAATCATGCAGAGTATACAGCACTTTTATTACATGGGAAAAACTTCCATATGCATGCATGGTAGGCGTGTATTCCGGCTCCGCCCCTACATGTTTCATCACATATGACGTCATCAGGGGTATGGCAGGGAAGACCATCATCTTTTTCACAATTTCTCCATTGGGACTACTTGATACAGCTATTTAGATTAAGGCGATTCATTTTGTTAATTACAGTGGACACTGCTACATACATTTAAACTTTGCACTTTATGTATGGGTTGCATAAATATTTATTTTATTTTGCACTTTTTCAACATATTTGCACATTCTGTTGGTATGAATTTGTTATAAACAAACTCTAATACAGTGCTACCCTTGTACCAGTACCCTAGGTGTTAAACTAATGAAACATGGCATATGTTCCCAACATATGTGCTAAAAATGAATAAGAAAAATATATTCCCGGAGGCAGGGCCGGCACTACCACTAGGCAGCTGCCTGGGATGCACTCCCACCTAAGGACACAGCAAAACCTTGCCTCACCTCTTCCTCCCCCCCCCCCCAGGCTCCCATGTCTGTGTTTATCTTGGAGTCCCAGGGCATAGGACCAGTGTAGGACTGTTGGCTACAAAGTCTCTGTGAGATCCTAGCTCATTGCTCCAGCTGGAGAGAGTAGAAGGCGTGCTGGTGTACTGATCGCTGCTGCTCAGGGCCACCGATAGTGGGCTAGCACTGGTAGTATATGGACATATGGAGCTTTTACTTGCTGCAGGGAGGGAGAGACACAGACACAGGGCATCTTTCCTGTGATTGTCAACCTAGGGTTGCCACATTTTCCATCCTGGACTGAAAAGTTCTGTGGGCCTCTGTAGTAGAAATTCCCCAGGTGTCCCACTAGCCCGCACTAAACAGTGCTGCAGACACAGTTCTGGTTCCCCAACAGCTGGCAGGCCACCGGGATGAACACCAGGCACTCCCCCCTCTCCACTTCCTTGGCAGCATCTGGCTGGGAACTTTGATGGACATGCCTCACTCCCGGAGGACATGTTTCTGCTCTGCACATGAACATCACTCTGTTGTTCAGGGCCAGTGTGAGGGTGTCCCTGCCGGAGACAAATGTGCTGAGGAAGACCTGACCCTGGGGGGACCTTTAGTGCCAAAGCTCGGGATGTGGTGAGTGGAGGCTGGAGGCCAGTTATGAGCTGCAAAGTGGAGCTGTGAGTGACCAGCTGTTGTGGAACCAGAACACCCAGCGTGCCCTGACAGCTTCTGCTGGACTTCTAGCCTGTCAATATACTACCCTAGCCTGTCTATATACTACCCTAGCCTGTCCATATACTATCCTAGCCTATCCCTATACTAACCTAGCCTGTCTATATACTGTCCTAGCCTGTCCATATATTACCCTAGCATGTCTGAATATACTACCCTAGCCTGTCTATATACTACTCTAGTTTGCCCGTATACTACCCTAATCTGCCCCTATACTACACTAGCTTGTCTATATATTACCCTAGCCTGTCTATATGCTACCCTAGCCTGTCCATATACTACACTAGCTTTTCTATATACGACCCTAGCCTGTCTATATACTACTCTAGTCTGCCCCTATACTACCCTAACCTGTCTATATACTACCCTAGCCTGTCTATATACTACCCTAGCCTGTCCATATACTACCCTAGCCTGCCCATATACTACCCCAGCCTGTCCATATACTACCCTAGCCTGTCTATATACTAACCTAGCCTGTCTATTTACTACCCTAGCCTGTCCATATACTACCCTAGCCTTTCCATATACTACCCTAGCCTGTCTATATACTGTCCTAGCCTGTCCATATACTACCCTAGCCTGTCCATATACTACCCTAGCCTGTCCATATACTACCCTAGCCTGCCCATATACTACCCCAGCCTGTCCATATACTACCCTAGCCTGTCTATATACTAACCTAGCCTGTCTATTTACTACCCTAGCCTGTCCATATACTACCCTAGCCTTTCCATATACTACCCTAGCCTGTCCATATACTACCCTAGCCTGTCTATATACTGTCCTAGCCTGTCCATATACTACCCTAGCCTGTCCATATACTACCCTAGCATGTCCGAATATACTACCCTAGCCTGTCTCTATACTACTCTAGTCTGCCCCTATACTACCCTAGCCTGTCTATATACTAACCTAGCCTGTCTACTTACTACCCTAGCCTGTCCATTTACTACCCTAGCCAGTCCATATACTACCCTAGCCTTTCCATATACTACTCTAGTCTGCCCCTATACTACCCTAGGCTGCCCCTATACTACCGTAGCCTGTCTATATGCTAGCCTAGCCTGTCCATATACTATACTAGCTTGTCTATATACGACCCTAGCCTGTCTATATACTACTCTAGTCTGCCCCTATACTACCCTAACCTGTCTATATACTACCTTAGCCTGTCTATATACTACCCTAGCCTGTCCATATACTACCCTAGCCTGTCCATATTCTACCCTAGCCTGCCCATATACTACCCTAGCCTGTCCATATACTACCCTAGCCTGTCTATATACTACCCTAGCCTGTTTATTTACTACCATAGCCTGTCTATATACTACCCTAGGCTGTCCATATACTACTCTAGCCTATCTATATATTACCCTAGTCTGTCCATATACTACATTAGCCTGTCTATATACTATATAATTTTCTACTGTTTTTAAAAATTTGGAAGTGTTTTGGGTGGGGGGGTGCAAGTAGCTGGTCTTGTCTAGGGCACAGAATAGTCCAGCACCTGCCCTGCTGGGAGGTTAGGAAAAAGCAACTTTTAAAATAGTGACTGGCTGACACTTTAAACATGTGCAAGGCTGCTATCTCATGATGGACGTGGAATCAAAAAACTGCAAGAGAAGAGGGGAAGGAAAGAGAGGCGCCAAGCTGGCTATGGTGTAGCACAGTTTAATATAAAAAAGTAAAATGTACAACATAATGCACTCAAAAGATGTGTAAGGGCGACAGGCGAAGGACAGTGGAGGATGTGCAGTCCAGAATGGTCCAGGGGGAGCAGCCAATCGGCTTCTCTCATCAGTGTACAAGTAGACAATTCTCTTGTACACTGAAGCCGATTGGCTGCATGAATCGGAGGCCCTTCCCCTCTCCACTGAACACACGAGGAAAGGTGGTAAATGGAGCAGCTGCCAACCCTCCGCCCTGTGTATCTGACAAGAGGGGACACTGATGTGAGGAGGGGCTCCGCTGGGGACACTGATGTAAGGAGGGGCTCCGCTGGGGACACCAGTTGTAAGGAGAAGCTCCGCTGGGGACACCAAATGTAAGGAGGGGCTCCGCTGGGGACACCAGATGTAAGGAGGGGCTCCGCTGGGGAACCTGATGTAAGGAGGGGCTCCGCTGGGGACACCTAATGTAAGGAGGACCCCGCTGGGAATGCCGGATGTAAGAAGGGACTCTGCTGGGGACGGCTGGTGTAAGGAAGGACTCTGCCGGGGGTGCCTGGTGTAAGGAGGGACTCTGCTGGGGACACCTGACGGCATCTGGTGGCAGGCGACGGTGACAAGTGACATGCTCAGGGCTTCCACTGATTCTGCATTATGGTGAGTTGAATGATTTCATTTTATATTACAATGTAATAATAGAAATAATGAGCTTCAATCATCATGATACCATAACAATCATGGTCCTGGGATGATTGAAGCGCCAACACCAGGTGTTTGGAGTATGTGATTTTTGTTAAACTTTATGGAATTATTACACTTTATGATTGTTAAACTTTATGGAATACACATATTTCTATTGTGGTGTGGGATCTGGGCCTGCTGTCCCTCCATCCCTCTTTCTTTTCTTCCTTCTCTCTCCTTCCCTCCCTATTTCTTTCTTTCTCCCTAAATCCCTCGTTCATCTCAGACTCGAACCATACCCCCTTTGAGCCAGGCCCCATGTAAGCCACACCCATTATTCCATTTCAACCACTCCCATTGCACACCGCATTTTCCTCTCCCCACTATACCACGCCTAAAAATGAATGTCCTGCCCCCTAATTATAATAAGACTCTGCCTACCGACTAAAAAGTGTCCTAATACAATTTTTAAAAATGTTGGCAACTATGCACATTTTACATTTTACTTTTTTATATTAAACTGTGCTACACCATAGCCTGCTTGGTGCCTCTCTGCTCTTCCCTTCTTCTCATGAATTTGATATATTTATATGAAGTCAAACCTTGCATTAGCACTTTCATTTTGGAGTGAATTAATATTGTAGCAGATTGCTGCAGCTTACACATACTGTATGCAGTTGGTGGTTGTTGCCATTTTTAATTATTGTATTTTTCCTTATAGCTCAATGCCTTCACTGCAATTCTTAATTTTTAATTTCTCTAGAGTTCAGCTTTAAATAAATAATGCAAAATCTTCCTTGTAAGTAAATAAATGATGCCTTCCTAGACTGGGTGGTAAAGGAGCAACACGGCATAAACAGCTGAATGGGGTATTTGCCCCCTCTAGTGATCCAATGGCTGGTGATATGCTGTAAATGACAGGATCACTAATACTGTATGACCTAGGCCTAACAACCAGGTAACTAGTATTTTCATAAGGAATCAGGAATGGCAGCTCACATATTTCTTGTAGGGATGGTTTGCTAAGTAATAATTAGACCTTATAGCAACTTTCCAAGTCCAGACAAAACATTCAGACCAAAAAGTTCCTCAAGGTCTTTAACAGTAGAGGTAGACAGTGAATGCAAAAGAAAGCAAGGAAAGGCAGAGCTACACAGCTGTCTGCCCCTGCAACTCTGAAGGTTTACAGAAAGACTTGCAGAATCTCCACTTTGCCCAGGGCATAAACCAACTGCTTTAAAAGCTATGGTGCTAGTTCAAATATGCATTTTAAATACTTACATGATCTGAAAGTTTATTTTTTAACAGATGGTAGTTTTATTGAATGAATCTTCTCCTTCTGCACTCAGTGTACAGCTGTGTTCCCAAGCCGAAAGACTCATAATCTTAGTCTTCGGTTTTCTCTAGTTACTTCATGTAATGGCCCTTAAGTATTGATTTAATAAATACATCACACATATTCCATTGCAGATAACTTCCTGGTGAGTGTTTGAATTTTGATCTGAATTTAGTGTTTCACAGTCATCAAAAGACCTTAATGACAAAAGGTCTTCAACAGTTTGTTTAACTTTACAAGTCTAGGATGGGGATTTTTCTTGTGCATAAGGGAGATCCAGAATAGAAATAGACAATAGGATTAAGACATTACATTACCCATGAGATTACCCAGTTACATTTCAAAATAATATTAACATTTTTTGGCTTATGATTTTATCGGACAGATGTTAGTTTATTGGCTGAAATATGTAATATTTAAAAAAAACATATTATTTATGTTTTCCTGTTATCTACACGGTACATATAAAGTAAACCAAGTTTGTATTTGTATCCTAAATTGCAAAATAAAATAGGTTTATTTATCTAACTACTAAGATCCACAATATAGACCACATTGATGAGGTCAGGAGCTTCCAAACTTTGCAAGCAGACGAATAACCATGGTCTACATTACAATCTGTTAATCATTTTTTTTTTGGGGGGGGGGGGTTGAGTTCTTCTGATCTTCTCCAGTCTCTTTCAGACACTTGTGTCCACAACTACATGCATTTGCTCCTGCCTCGGGTGCACATCATTGCTCTGGGCTTATTGCTCAATGGTGATCACAGTGAACCATGCCTGCGCAATGTTCATCTGTGGTTCCAGGTGTCTTCTTGCTGATCACTTGACATCTCAGGATCCTTTCTCTTTTCCTCCAGAGTTTACTCTGGGCAGTCCCCAAAGTTGTAGAGAACAGCACTCTCATGACAACTTCAGTGCCATACCATTCTCTGTACCATTGTACTGTGAGCCTAGGATGAGGTAATGACTCACAACTAGGGTTGTGTCCATGATGGCCTAAGCTCACAGGAAGTGGGTGTCACTCAACACAATAGAGGACCAGGAGCAAGATATTGGCATGGAGTATCTGTGGGAGACAGCACTGGACAGAAGGTTAGTATTCCAGTGAAAGCTTCATTCTTAATGCTTACAAGACCTGGGGGATTTCATTTTTAAATACTTTAAAAACCTAGAGTTGGGCTTTAATGTTAGTTGGGTAGAAGTTGGATAGCTGGATGTAGTAAAGGACAATAAAACACAGACTCTAGATCACAGGCATAAATGCTCAATTCAAGTTATTATTATCTATTATTAAGGGAAGGAGCATGAAGTACTAGGAGTAGGGTGCTAGATGATTTTAGATATACCAAGTTATTGCAATGCAGAATGGCTTTCGGTGATAATTGTTTATGTAAGCTGATGTGGTAATATATTCTTGATTTTAATGTATATTTTTTGTTAGGAGTTTGATCAGGTAAAGCATGAAAAGTGGTATAATGGCTACTAGGATACAGTTAGTTTGATACACCATTGGCTATAAAAAGTATGTATGTATGTGCTTCAATAAGTGCTGACATTTTCCTAAAGCTAGAAGACTAGCTTAGTGTGTAGAAGGCAGCATGGGAACTATTGCCAAGGTTTTTAAGGGACAGAGTAGTTTTGGGGTCTGGCAGTATGTATATGGAAGACAGGGGAAGAGTGATAACCATTAGTGCCTGAAGTCTTCCTTTTGGATAATGCTGTTCAGTACATAATCTATGGGCTCTCACATGCTAAAATAGATGGTCCACAAAGATAGTGTTATATATTGAGTAGGTCACTTCTACCAAAGTAATTTTAATTGTGACCAGTCACTGGTGAAATAAAATAAGAGTGAACAGAAGTTGTGTATTGTGAATGAGTCCCTGGTGCCCTGTGTAGCATAACTGCCTTTCAATTATTTCATGTATATCCTTTATAGGAATGGCTACAAAAGTCCTCCAGGGCTTCTGCCCGTCCCGTCCGCAAGGTAAATAGCAGTTTTTTAAACACCCAATAATTACTGTGTTTACATATGCTGATAGTATGGAAGATATTTAGTTGCGTACATTGTGTGTTTTTGCAGTGTCATCCCAACTAACTGGCAGATTGCCGTTTTTCTAGCCGACGTGAACCCACACTAGGGACTGCACTTTCACCTAGTCTTTTTTCATCTAAACAATGCCAGTCCACCTGGCTCTCCTACCCTGGGAGTTACCCTTGTATCACAAAAACCTGTAGGTACTGTCACTTGAGTGTATTGGGTTAAACGTTTGTTGCCACAGCTACAGATGAAGAATTCACTATACAGCAATATATACAAGCTGTACACTCACTACTTTACATTGTAGCAAAGTGTCATTTCTTCAGTGTTGTCACATGAAAAGATATAATAAAATATTTACAAAAATGTGAGAGGTGTACTCACTTTTGTGAGATACTGTATGTATGCATGTGTGTGTGTATATATATATGTGTACATACATGTGTATATTATTACCACAAGGTCTCTGAAAATTAGTGGCATACACATGGACCACCTAGTATGTATTGCAGCTGATTCTCGTTTTGATAATTGCCTGCGGTCAATAAAGACAATTAAAAGCCTGTAATCTTTAGAGTTATTATTTATTTCACAGTTTTATGTCTGTAATGTGGTTATGACTAAGGCCTCATAGGTTGAAAGGCGTCAACTTATTTTATCTATTACACTGTGGCTTCTCAATAAAATGAAGATCCTTTAAGAGCAACAACCAGTGTGTGGATCATCCTTTCTACATCATTCTACTCAGCCAGCGACTGTGAAACGAGTACTCCGCAGCTCTGCCATCGATGTGTTGTATCGGTGGTAGCACTGATTTTTCTGTTTGCATCCCAACTAACTAATAACTAACTACATGGAGGCAGGAGGCAGCCTGTGACCAGGTTTCAAGGATCAAGAACCATTATCGTTACCTTCCCTAAAGGGAGCCACCTGTTGTGCAAGACCCATGGGGGAAATTTATTAAAACCAGAGCAACTGAAATCTGGAGCAGGCAACCAATCAGCTTCTATCTTCAGCTTGTCCATTAAGCTTGGAAATGAAGGTTAAAAATGGATTGGTTGCCGTTCATAGCTGCTCCAGATTCTGGCTGCTACAGACTTAATAAATTCTTCCCACTGTCTCCTTATCACTATCTAATTTTCAACCACATCCAGTTGGTTTCAGTCAGACAACATACATAGCACATATTCATGTTAGGAATTGAGTCTGTATGGCAATAAGCTAACACAGACCTGTAGTGCAGTGTTTGCATTCCTTTCCTCCTGAGTGACAGGGGGCATTTAAAAATGTCTGATAGAGAAGGTTTCTGATAGAGAAGATCATTTTAAACTTCCCTTATACTGTATATGAAAATATGTGTACATTCCTAAGGTGCATTAAATAATGATATGTGCACAACATGATGAATAATTGCTGTATCGTTACAATGACATCATTTCTATATTTAATAGGGGAAGGGTATGTAATCAGGTTGAAATAGCCAGATAGGGGCTTCTTCTCCCCTGGAGGGTAGAAGTTAATGCTTTTTCTGGTTCTTTGGTTTTTGGCAAGTTCATCTCTAGGTCCGGCGTACTGGTCCAGTATTAAATAAGAGGGACAGTGGTCCGGTGTGAGAGGTATTTTCGGGGGAGTTTGAGGATTTTCCCTCCTGTGAGAGCCTAAGAGAAAATAAGCAGAGACCGGTGCCCATAAGGGAGAGAGACAGAGAATGATCCCCACGAGGAGCAGAAGAATGTCACATATCACCATCGGGATGTAATGTCATCTGAACCTGGGGCTTGCCCCGAAGACACCAGCACAGGTGTATGCCTCTGAAGGACTTACATCTGCATGAGAATGCCTCTAAAGGACTATAATTGCTTGGACTTCACCTTTGTAAGTATGGCGGGGCATCACAAGCCTGTAGTTAGGGGTAGGGTCATTTTTCACTTTTCTTAAAGTGGAGTTCCAGTCACCAGTGGAAAAAATAAAAGTCAGCAGCTACAAAAAACTGTAACTGCTCACTTTTAAAAAAAAGCCTCTCACCTGTCCCATGATCCAGTTGTGTGCTCACCCCAATTGTTCTCACACGCTGTCTTCGGTCCCTGGCGCTGACATCCTCACTATGGGCACCCGGCTGTGACAAGTTGCAACTTCATGGCCCACATGTGCGAGTCATGTTGAGCATTGTGAATGCTGGATGCAGTCTTCTGGGACCTGTCAGTATCCCAGAAGACTGCAGGGGGAAGGGAGAACTTTAGTTTCCGAAAGCCGCGGCAGTCGGAATGGAAGGGGGAAGTGGGTACCTGTCAAAATCGGGTACCTACTCCTCCTCAGGAGTGCCAATTGTTCAAGACAAGCAGGGAATGAGTCCTTAAAGCGGAACTTCCCCTTTTGGGTGGAGCTTCTCTTTAAGTAAAGTATTGAAATGTTGTCCTTGCTTGGTATGAAGTTACTAATAGAGGTGTATTACCAGTAAATGGCACACACATAGTTCACCAAGTGGGTCTTAACACACTGGGGTATGAAGACATCAGTGTGGAGTGGAGTAGTGTGTAGACACAAGTGGTTACCTAGGGTAACAGAAGTTTAACAAGCAGCCTGTCGGTAGCGTGTACATGTTAATTGTGGAACAGCCTTTAGCAGATGTTGTTGGCTCTCCTTCCACCAGCTGTCTGTCTCCCAAAGCAATGGGAGCAGATTTGCACCGCAGAGGTTCCCATCCTGTACAGAGGTACAGAAGATGAAGAGATAAGTGCACGTGGAGCCCACTCCGCTACTTGGTAGTAGTAGTGGAAAACGCTGGACAGGGGAGTGTGGACATTGGCTCAGCGTGTCCCTCCTAAATACAGATTACAGAGAAGGTGTACATTGTCACGGATACCCGAGACTTAACTGGAGAACAGTTGCAGTGCAAGTGGTGTACTTTCATCTCTACAGAGTAGAGACTCGCCTTAAGGTCGAGTTTTCCCCAGCCTCAGCCTTGTCCCAGAGCATTGATGAAGAGGGCACAAGGTAAAAGTACCCCATGTGAACAAAGTGACCCTGTACAAACTGCCTAGCGTAGCCCAGAAAAACCCACACCGGGATAGACCTCTAATGTGACCTTTGCTTGGTGCCCAATGAGGAGAGAAACATGGAAGACGTGATGAACACCCTGTTACCCTGACCTGCCCACAGGTATGTTCACTGGAGCACATCGTTTTAATCAAGTCACTTAGGAAGCCTACACAGTATCTCTAATTTGAAGCAAGAAGACCAGCTAGTCCAGCACTTGGATTCACTTATTCTTCATTTGTTCAGTTTGTAAACTTTCATGCTGGAAAAGTTTGACAACATAAGCAAGCAAAATCTCTATAGTGGTTTTAAATAATTCCATTGCAGACACTTTGTGTTATACTGCAGTCACCGAACTTGAATAGTTTATGCTAAGATGATGTATTGTTGCAAGAGCAGTTGCCAGGCTTTTTATCTGGATTTTTATCCAAACAAAAACTGTGAAAAGTAAAAATATCAAATTGCAGGCTTTTGAGAGAAGAATCAAGAAAACATTTATTACAATTACGTCACTGAGCCATATATATTTTTCACTGATTATAATAGGGGTTCTTGAAGACATGAACAGATTAGGAGAAAGGTAGCAGTAGTGTCCCCCACCACCCATAAACTGGCAACCATTAACTGTTGAAATAGTGCCGCATACACACGATCGCACATTCAGAACAACAAAACCCATGTTGTTTTTCGGCGGATGTTGGCTCAAACTTGTTTTGCATACACACGGTCACACAAATCTTGTCGGAACTTCCGAACGTCAAGAACGCGGTGACTTACAACACGTACGATGGGCCAAGAAAAATTAAGTTCAATAGCCAGTGCGGCTCTTCTGCTTGATTCCGAGCATGCGTGAAACTTTGTGCGTCGGAATTGTGTACACACGATTGGAATTTACGCAAACGGATTTTGTTGTCGGAAAATTTGAGATCCAGATCTCAAATTTTGTTTGTCGGAAATTCCAACAAAAAATGTCCGATGGAGCCTACACACGGTCGGAATTTCCAACAACAAGCCCCCTTTGAACATTTCCTGTCAGAAAATCCGATCGTGTGTACGCGGCATAAGTGTATTTCAATATATAAAATGGCCAGAATTTTTTTGCTCTTAAAATTCAAGGTACAGCTAGGAAAATCACAATCTACAAGGAAAAATATATTAATTTATCCCTAAATATTTTTCTGTCAGTAACCCCCCGACAGTCAGGATGATCAAAGCCAGCTTATGCTGTGCCTGCCTATAACTGAGTGAAACTGACTTGCACTGGATACAAGCATTTCCAGGGAGATCACAGCTTTTTACCCCTTCATTTTATATATACAGTATACAGGACAGCGGGTAAAATAAGTATTGAACATGTCACCATTTTTCCAGGTAAATATATTTCTAAAGGTGCTATTGACATGAAATTTTCACCACATATCAGTAATAAACCACGCAATCTATACATACAAAAAAAAAAAATAGGTTGAGAAATTAAGTTATGTGTAATAAAATGGAGTGACACGGGGAAAAAGGATTGAACACGCTGACTGAAATGCATTTAATACATCATACAAAATATTTTGCTGGTAATGACAACTTCAAGACACCTCCTGTATGGAGAAACTAGTTGCATGCATTGCTCAGGTTGAAGGTTCCGTAGGCCTCTTCTATGAACTCTGATCTTTAGTTCTTTCCATAGATTTTCTATTCTATTCTGATCAGGTAATTGGCTGGGCCATTCTAGCAGCTTTATTTTCTTTCTTTGAAACCAATTGAGTGTTTCCTTGGCTTTGTGTTTGGGATCATTGTCTTGCTGAAAAGTCCACCCTTGTTTCATCTTCATCATCCTGGTAGATGGCAGCAGATTTTTATCAAGAATGTCTTGGTACACTCTCCATTTATTCTTCCTTCAATGATATAAAGTTTGCCAGTACCCAATGCTAAAAAAACAGCCGCACACCATGGTGCTCCAACCTCCAACCTTCACTGTTGGAATGGTGTTTTTGGGGGTGATGTCCAGACATGGTGTGTATTATGGCATCCGAAGAATTCAATTTTGGTCTCATCTGACCAGACTATATTCTCACAGTCTTTCCCAGGCTTGTCTAAATGTTGTGCAGCAAGTTTTAAACAAGCTTCAACATGCTTTTTTCTTCAGCAATAAAATCTTGCATGGTGAGCGTGCATACAGGCCATGGCGGTTGACTACATTACTTTTTGTTTTCTTTGAAACCTGCTAATTCCAGGTCTTTCCGAAGCTCTTCACAAGTCGTACATGGCTCTTGAACAACTCTTCTTATAATTCTTTTCACTTTTCTGTCAGAAATCTTGCAAGGAGCACCTGGTTGTGGCCGGTTTATGGTGATATTATGTTCTTTCCACCATCAGATTATGACCCCAACAGTGCTCACTGGAACTTTCAGAGGTTTTGAAATCATTCTGTAACCAATACCATCAGGTTTTTTTTGCAACAATAAGGTTGCGAAGGTCTTGAGAGAGCTCTTTGCTTTTACCCATCATGAGATGTTTCTTGTGTGAGACCTTGGTAATGAGACACCTTTTTATAGGTCATCAGTTGAGACCGAACCAGCTAATATTAATTTGGACTGACAAGGGGCAGGATTGCTTTCTAATTATTGATTGATTTAAGATGGTGTCTTGGCTTGCCATGACTTTTTGCACCTCCCTTTCTTCATGTGTTCAATACTTTTACCTGCGTCATTCCATTTTATTATAATAAAGTGTGGTCCCTCAAGCTACTAAGTGAATAATAAAAAAATATTAAAACAATCCTACCTACAATGAAGAAATATTGAAATCGCTGCTAAATCTAAAGTGTACACTAAACACAAAATGATAAACAGTTAGTAAAAATGATCTGCGCAGATTTCAGAGTGAGCTCTATCATATGAGTGATAAAGTAGAGTGATCCAAATATGTGTAACAAATAAACACAGTACAACTATATCCAAATAAAGTGAATACATAAAATAAATATAATGAAGTCCAACTAGTCCGAGATCCGGATTACCAAGTGATATGGATGGTGACAATAATAAATGTCCATAAATGTAACAAATCTTCTAAATAAACGCCAGTGTTTCTAAATGTGAATCTTTGTGACTAAACAGCCACGTAATGCTCACAGAGCTCTTACCTCCATAAGGAGTCAAATAAGCCTCAAAGATATCCTGTGATGGGACCAGGTACACAGCGCCCGTATTTCCAACTGATGTCAATGTGGGGAATTCTGGGTGTGGGTCACGGTCTATTGGGTTCTGTTTTCTCTCTGCTGTAGACCAGATTTTCCTCCAAGCCTCGTGATAGCGTGGTTACCATTCAATGTCCACCACTTTTTTGCTTTGGTTTCTTTGTATGCAAGGATTGCATGGGTTGTTACCGACATGTGGTGAACATTTCTGTATGTGTATAAAGTGAACATTTCTGTATGTGTATATAGTGAGAATATAGTCTGGTCAGATGAGACCAAAATTGAATTATATATATATATATATATATATATATATATATATATATATATATATATATATATATTTCTTAAGAGGAATACTGGGGAAGTATGTTGTGATATTTTCCCTGCTAGCTCCTCTCACTAGTTCTGATCTGCCTGCATTTCAATGATAAGCGCAGAGAACCAATGGTTTTAGTTAAAAAATTTTGTTAGTATGTTGATGATGGGGAATGGAGGAGCCACGGAGGGAAATATAAACAGAATAAACATCAGCTTTAATAAATTACACTATATTGTAATATTGATTGCTTTAATAATTTGATAACACAAAATAATTGATTTTTTTCTTTTTAAGATGAGGTCTCTAAACTTCCTAGCATATTATATCTTCTACCCCGCCTTGATTTATTGTATTTGCAAGCCTGTTGGTTGCCCCTACCTTGGTGGATGTAGGCCAAATGCTTTCTTTGCATCTCATTTAGATGGGAATGTAGCTGTACAGGCTTGTATTGCATGAGCACATACTGTACATCTATGCTCTCTCAAGCACCCTAGGCACTGCTGTTATATTAGAGGGACAACAGCTATCATCTGAAAAATCCAACACAGCTTATATTTGCCAGAATCTTGCTTGCTGCTGACTGAAATGCCACATTAGTCAACAGAATTAGGCTATGACCCAAGCTGGGCCAGGGAGTACACAGAAGAGGGCTTGTGCTCTTCAGCAAGAAGGGCAGGATCTACAGCATATGACGCTGAAGTCGTTCTCAGCTCTAGGGGGTGCACTGTGACCCTTTTGCCTTGGGTGCTAAAGGACCTTGTCTTGACATTGGCTATAACCATTATATTTTTATACAAGTATGAAAAACACATGTATTTACACTACATGTGTACAAAATCCTATAGTTTAAATTGAGAGCGTAAAAAGAAAGATCACATAATATAGATCCTTGCCTATAGGGTACAACAAATATGCCATCCATACTTTTTACTACTTAATAGATGTGTTTCATAGAGAATGAACTTCAACAAATGTAATTACACAGCTGTCACACAGATTTGGCATTGGCTAATTGTGTCACTCTAGAAAGAAGAAAAGTTTTTTTTGTTTACCCTCCAGGCTTAAAATATGATCTATTGAATGTAACAAATACTTTCCAAATGCACCCACAGACAAAGTTGCATAATACATTGATGAATCCTGTTAAGTAATCCTGTCTTTTAAGGATCAAAGACCTGAATTTCTTTCTGAAAAATGCTAGTGTGGCCCTGTAGTTGGTAGCCTCTCTAATGCTGCGAACACACGAGCGGACTTTTCGACCAGACTGGTCCGACGGACTGAATCCGGCGGACAATCTGATCGTGTGTGGGCTTCATTGGACCTTCAGCTGACTTTTTCTGTCGAAAGTCTGACAGACTTTAGATTTGGAACATGCTTCAAATCTTTCCGTTGTAACTCCGCCTGACCCAGTTCCTATCGAGAAATCCACTCGTCTGTATGCTAGTCCGACGGACGAAAACCGATGCTAGGGCAGCTATTGGCTACTGGCTATTAACTTCCTTATTTTAGTCCGGTCGTACGTCAACATGCACGAATCCGTCAGACTTTGGTGTGATCGTGTGTAGGCAAGTCCGTTCGTTCGAAAGTCCGTCGGAAGTCCGTCAAAAGTCCATTGAAAGTCCGTCGGAAAGACCGTCGGACCTTTGATGCCGAAAAGTCCGCCTGTGTGTACACGGCATAAGGCTCAGGAGCCACAAAGCCCAGTAAATCTCATGGTCACACTGCAGGTTGGTTTCCTTTCCATAAGTGATTGACTGGCCCAAGGGAAAAGAGGGACATTACTAGTGGCATCAGTGACCAGGGTATTAAGGAACTTGGTCAGCAGGGAGAGAGGACACAATTTGCCAGAGAAAGATACAGCAGGGGAACTATAGGAGCTGGTGATCTACACAGTAAGGTGACCTTTTGAGAAGCCAGGCACTGGCCCCTCTGTTGTGCCACAGGGACAGTATGTCTTACTCTCCATCCAGCCATGTCAGTGTGGCCTACATCTCATCCACCTTCATGCAGCAGGGGCAGCCTTCAAAGTATATACATTACCCAGTAGGGCATTTGTCGGGTATCCAAGTGGTGGGTGCTGAATTATGCCTACACTGGTTTGATGACACTACTACATCCGGTGAAGCTTTATTGAAAGGGAACCACCCCACCCTTTAACTGTCAGCTGCTTTGGGACCACTGGCAGACTTTGTGACAGAGTTACCCACTGGACAGTGATTAGATCTGATTGTAAAAGGATTCCAAAAGTTAGTTGCATCTCTTTTATTCCAAGACATTTGGTTATATTTATTGCTTTATTATTGCTTACTCAATTTACCCAGTGCATTTGAGGTAAGACTCCTCACGGACAGTAAAGAGAAAGAGCCCTCTTAATTTTAATGGTTCCCATGATAAAGGACTTTCTCGCAGACCCTGGGGGTTGGGAACATACAAGGGTTAGGGTGTCAAAAGCTCCTAGTTGTCCAAAGACCAATGCATCAAATTCTCATCATCTGGCCCTATGCCACCTTTAGGATTGGCTTGGTGGAGAATTTTGTCCAAGCAGTTGATGAAAGTTGACAACATCTCCCTTTTATCCTGGTAAGTGTGCTCAAACAGATCAGTCAGCTCAGCACAGTGCCTTAAGCCCCATACACAAGATCAAAAATTCCGCCAGCAGAAGTCGGATGTGAGCTTTTGGTGAGAAATTCCGACCGTGTGTATGGTCCATCGTACTTTTGCTGGCGGAATTCCCGCCAGCAAAAGATTGAGAGCAGGTTCTCTATTTTTCAGTCGGAAAAAGTTCCGATCCGAAAATGCGTTCGTCTGTATGCAATTCGGATGCGCAAAAATGACGCATGCTCGGAAGCATTGAACTTCATTTTCTCAGCTCGTCGTAGTGTTGTACATCACCGCATTCTTAACGGTCGAAAGTTCAGAGAACTTTTGTGTGACCGTGTGTATGCAAGGCAAGCTTGAGCGGAATTCCGTCGGAAAAACCACCCAAGTTTTTTCTGACGGAAATTCCGATCGTGTGTACAGGGCATTAGAGTGCCTCCAAACATACAGTGGCAATGCAATCTGACTTGTCCCTTTTCAAATTCTGGATAATGTCTGAAGCCATTGCTCAAAGGCTCTCCACTATCATCCTTTAATGCTGTCAAAGATCTCCCACTTGTGCGGCATGTTCTATCCAGGTTTCAAAGTCCTCTTCCCCAGATAGAACAGGCACCCTTCCTGAAAAAACACAGTTTCTTGTACCCATATTTAATAGACAGATTTTTTCACAAAGGTTTCTACCAGCCTTCCTACATTGGGAAAGCAGGAGGGTATACTGGTGGTGTTGATGTGGAGAGATCAATGGCAATGGGAACTGGGGTTTGGCGTCATTTGATCGCAACTCCTGTAGCTGGCTGCTGATGAACTGGATTAGCAGGACTTAAATTTGCCTGTTCACAGTATATTTACACCCCAGAATCAGGGAGGATTTTGCTCCATTCTAAGAGGGTATCAACGTAGTAGGTATTAGACTAATGCCACGTATTCACGATCGGAATTTCCGTCAGAAAAAACTTGGATGGTTTTTCCAACGGAATTCCGCTCAAGCTTGCCTTGCATACACACAGTCACACAAAAGTTCTCTGAACTTTCGACCGTCAAGAACGCGGTTACGTACAACACTACGACAAGCCGAGAAAATGAAGTTCAATGCTTCTGAGCATGCGTCAAATTGTTTCCGAGCATGTGTTGTTTTTTGCGCGTCCGAATTGCATACAGACGATTGCATTGTTCGCATAGGAACTTTTCCCGACCGAAAAATAGAAAACATGCTCTCAATCTTTTGTTGGCTAGAATTCCGCCAGCAAAAGACCAATGGAGCATACAAACGGTCGCATTTTCTCAGCTCTCATCTGAGTTTTGCTGGCAGCATTTCCGATCGTGTGTAAGCGGCATTACAGTTGCTACTGCAGAAGCTGCCTGATATACACTATATTACTAAAACGTAACGCCTGCCTTTACACGTACATGAACTTTAGTGGCATCCCAGTCTTAGTCTGTAATGTTAAATATTGAGTTGGCCCACCCTTTGTGGCTATAACAGCTTCAACTCTTCTGGGAATGCTGTCAACAAGGTTTAAGAGTGTGTCTATGGGAATGTTTGACCATTCTTCCAGAAGCGCATTTGTGAGGTCAGGCACTGATGTGGACGAGAAGGCCTGGCCCACAGTCTTCGCTCTTATTCATTCTAAAGGTTCTATCAGGTTGAGGTAAGGACTCTGTGCAGGCCAGTCTAGTTCCTCCACCCCAAACTCGCTAATCCATGTCTTTATGGACCTTACCTTGTGCACTGGTCCAAATCATTTGCCAGAGGGGGATTATGGTGTGGGGTTGTATTTCAGGGGTGGGCTTGGCCCCCTAGTTCGGGTGGGGGGAACTCTTAAGGGGTCAGCATACCAAGACATTTTGATCCAACATGACTGCTCCCCAGTGCACAAAGCAAGGTCCATAAAGTCATGGATGAGCGAGTTTGGGGTGGAGGAACTTGACTGGCCTGCATGACCCTTTTTTGTAACTTAACGCCATGCTACCATTTAAGCAATTGGTGTTTTTTATTTTCATAATTTTTAGGACCCATTCACACTTCTGTGGTGTGTTGACCCACGTCTTTTCATGCATTGAAGCTTGTTTAGTTAAAAAAAATAAATAGATTGTCAATGTATTTCAGTACATGAAGGAATGAACCTTCGTTTTTTTTATACAATGAAGCAAATCACAACATACATCTGTGCATTGTGGTGCAGCATACCACAGTGCACTTACACCTGTTGTGACAGCAGGCAGGTAAAATCGCCTGGTTGTGTCCAGGATGGCAAATATGCGTGTCTTAAGCCGCGTACACACGGTCGGACTTTTCATCTACAAAAGTCCGACAGCCTGTCCGACAGACTTTCGGCGGACTTTCGGCGGACTTGCGGCGGACTTGCGGCAGACTTTCTAACGAACAGACTTGCCTACACACGACCACACAAAAGTCCGACGGATTCGTACGTGATGACGTACACCGGACTAAAATAAGGAAGTTGATAGCCAGTAGCCAATAGCTGCCCTAGCGTGGGTTTTTGTCCGTAGGACTAGCATACAGACGAGCGGACTTCGGGGTCCGTCGTAGTTACGACGTAAAGATTTGAAGCATGTTTCAAATCTAAAGTACGTCGGATTTGAGGCTAAAAAAGTACGTTGAAAGTCCGGAGAAGCCCACACACGATCGGATTACCAGCCAGCTTTAGTCCGTCAGCGTCCGTTGGACTTTTGTAGCTGAAAAGTCCGACCGTGTGTACGCGGCATTAGATTTAGGCTTTATGGAGGTTTGTACCACTAGGGGGAAGTGCTGAGAGTCCTATAGGGGTAAAGTTAATTAGCCCAGCTGAAGTAAGTTGGCTCATTAGGACCTCTACAAAAACTCCCAGAATGCTTAGGGAGTTGCTCCATCCTGGAACTAGTTTTTGTGCTTGTTTAGGCTGGGGAGCGTGATACCTGTCTGTGCGGTGAGACAACACCTGTGTGGCAAGTCTCTTTAACAGGAAGATATAGGTGCTGGGGGCAGCACAAGGCTGCACCTAGCTGATAGCCAGGGAACCTATGTATGTAGTAAGTGGCCAAGTTGGCAAGGGTTTATTTTCATGTATCTTTTTGTTTTGCTGTTTTTGACCCTTGTATATAGTATAAATAAACCGCACCTTTGTTTTTTTCACCTTCAATGCTGTTTGCTGTGCCTACTTTTTGTGTAGTGAACTCTTCCAGGGGGCTGGGCCGGATTAAAATAGGGGCTATTGGAGCTGCAGCTCCAGGCCACTTACCTTAAGATAGGCCCATGTGTAAAAAAAGAAAAATAATTCACAAAAAAAAAAAGATCGACTTTGAAGTTTGTGGCTCGGCGACCAGGGGGTAAGTAGCTGAAGATCTACCCCACCACTGGTCAACATTTGGGGTTCCTATCATCTATGGTTCTGGAGATATGGGGCTCCTTGCACAGCCTGTCAGAAGCTACATACAGAACGGCCAGTTTCAATACAAGCTGGCACACTCTGCAGCAGACTGAGAGGATGAGCTCCCAGTGCCTCTCCTCACTTCTTGTCAGAGGCACTGAGCTCAATGGATAGCTTGGAGGCTGTAGAGTTTGACAGGCAGTACAGCCTGTCAAACTCACCTATTGATTTCAATGGGGCCACTCTGCAACTGCAAGCCAAACTCGCTCGCAGTAGCAGCATAGTCCAACAATGTAAAAATACCATTCAGCAATGTAAAAAAAAACCAAGGAGGCGGCAGTAGCACCTCATGAACGCCTGTCAGCTGCTGCTGTACCACTAGTTGAAAAGCAATCCACCACAGATCACTTTTCAGAGGGCAGTAAGCATTACCGCAAATGTGAAAAACTTGAAACACATCATCCATTTCACACTCCTCACCAACCAGGTCACTCCCCAGCCACTTCCCATGTTAGCCACCTCCCTTCAACCTATATCACAGGTGACCATTTCCCAACCTGCAGATGACAGACCCTTCTCCAAAAGATATCACTGCCAGTTACTCCCCCCACCCGCTGATTGATATCCTTCAATGACCACCTCACACCCCCCTGCTGACAGACCTCTCTCCCCAGCCTGCCCCCACACACCCTCTCACCTGCTGACCTGTTGATGGGGGAACCACTCCCACAGTGTTATTGTGTTCTGCCAGTGGGGAGCCTTCCCTACCCACAGAATACAATGATCAGTGTTGCTAACTATAACTGGTAGCACTGATTGTTCTGGGAAAACCCTGACAGGCTGGTTGTACTCAAGTCGATTAATAGATTGACTTGTGTACAACCAGCTAGCCCATGCAGAGATCAACTATGGCTAGTCTATGCTTAATTGGCTTAATTTCAATCCATGTATGGACCACTTAACCACTACGCAGTCCCTAAACATCCTTCCACAAACCTTTACATTTTTCCTTCCCAGATTCCTTCATCTTCCTCACCTGTACATAGTGTCCACTGTCATACCCTCCACACTTCTCTCCTATACATGGTGCTCCCTGTCATACCCCCCACAATCCTCTCCTGTACATACTGCTCACTGTCATACCCTCCACACTCCTCTCCTGTACATTATGCTCTCTGTCATACCCTCCACACTTCTCTCCTGTACATGGTGCCCACTGTCATACCCTCCACATTCCTCTCCTGTACATACTGCTCACTGTCATACCCTCCAAATTCCTCTCCTGTACATACTGCCCACTGTCATACAATTCTCTCCTGTACATACTGCCCACTGTCATACCCTCCACACTTCTCTCCTGTACATACTACCCTCTGTCATATCCTCCATACTCTTCTTCTGTACATACTGCCCAGTGTCTTACCCTCCACACTCGTCTCCTGTACATACTGCTCACTGTCTGACCCTCCACACTCGTCTCCTGTACATACTGCTCAGTATCATACCGTCCACACTCCTCTCCTGTACATACTGTCCACTGTCATACCCTTCACACTCCTCTCCTATACATACTGCCCACTTTCATAAATGTCTCTACTGTACTTAGTGCTGGCTGTCATACCCTCCACACTTCTCTCCTGTTCATACTACCCACTATCATACTGTCCACACTCCTCTATCCTACATACCCAGTGTGATACCCTCCTCTCCTGTACATACTGCCCCATCATACTCTCCACACTCCTCTCCTGTACATACTACCCTCTGTCATATCCTCCACACTCTTCTTCTTTACATACTGCCCACTGTCTTCCCCTCCAAACTCGTCTCCTGTACATACTGCTCATTGTCTGACCCTCCACACTCGTCTCCTGTACATACTGCTTAGTATCATACCGTCCACACTCCTCTCCTGTACATACTGTCCACTGTCATGCCCTTCACACTCCTCTCTTGTACATACTGCCCACTTTCATAAACTTCTCTACTGTACATAGTGCCGGCTGTCATACCCTCCACACTTCTATCCTGTGCATACTACCCACTATTAAACTGTCCACACTCCTCTATTGTACATTCTCACTGTGATACCCTCCACCCTCCTTTCCTGTACATACTGTCCCATCATACCCTCCACACTTCTCTCCTGTACATACTGCCCACTGTCATACCCCCCACACTCCTTTCCTGTACATACTGCCAACTGTCTTTCTCTCCACACTCCTCTCCTGTACATACTGCCAACTGGCATACCCTCCACACTCCTCTGCTGTGCATACTCCCCACTGTCATACCCTAACACATTCCTCTCCTGTACATACTGCCAACTGTCTTTCTCTCCACACTCTTCTCCTGTGCATACTGCCCCCATAATACCTTCCACACCCCTCTCCTGTACATACTGCCCCTATCATACCCTCCATACTCCTCTCCTGTACATACTGCCCACTGTTATACCATTGACATTCCTTTCCCTCATCTGCACATACTTCCCACTTTTATACCATCCATACTCCTCTCCTATGCCTCTTACCCACAAAAACAGTTCTTTAAAATTATATTGAATACCCTCAATATTACCAGCTCTAGAATTGGAACACTTTTGTTAGTTCAACTAAAGGAAATCTTCTCAGTCCTCATATTTGTTCTGCCCATTTTTAGTACTCATTTAAATTTTGTGTTTACTATTGTGCTGTATAGAGGAACATAGGGGATGTCAGCTACTCTAAATATACCACTGGTAAAAAAAAGTGTCCCTAAAAATATTTTTGAAATGTTGGCAACTATGCACTTGGGCACTGCCCAAGGGCCACTGGGTCAGTAGGGGGCCCCATGAGAGGCTCCTGGGATCCTGTGATAATAAAGCGGTAGTAAACTTTGCTAAGATTACTACTTTTTAGAGGCCCTGAGGTAGGTTATGCCATAATGTACAAGTATGCACAACATATTAGAACATTAGGGTACACTTACTTGTCAGACTGAGCCCTCCAGCGCTGCGCTGTGAGCAATGCGGTGGGTCCCGGCGCTTCCATCTTCACCCAGTCTTCCTTCGGGGTTCTTTGCCTTCGGTCACTTGCCTTGGCCGGGCTGCATTGCTGTCACTCCCATGCATTTTTTTATTAATAAAAAGCCCCACCAAAATCCTCAGTACCAGGCCCATGATGTTCTTAATCCAGCCCTGCCAGGGGTCACACACACCCCCGCTGCCGAGCTAACCCCCTCACACTGTGCATTAATATGTTGCAATATTGTGAGATAAAACATGAATTTTACCATTCATTACCATTACGCAGTAATTATTACTGTCTTAAGCTGAAGCAAAATCCACCTTCGTTAGCAGCAATATCTTTTGGCTGATGATATTTTTACTCATATTAATGCTGTTCCTCATCACAGTGATTACTGTTGGACTCAGCTACTAGCAGAACATTATTGACTAAGATCCACATCTTGAGTTCTATAGCAAAATGTAATAAAGGGATAGTGCTGTGCTATAACACACTGTCTTGAATTTTCATTTCTTGGTGAACTTTTCATTTAAGTTTAACTTTTTTTATATTAGCTTAAAGAAAAGGGAGAAAAATGCTTTTACTTAATCAGTGGTGGCGGCCAGTGCCTAATATATTGGGGGGGGCAAACTAGCACCAACCCCCCCCCCCCCCTCACGGGAGACGGCTGGGAAAGCAGCGATCACAACCCCCCTCCTCCTGATTGGCCGGGAGGAGAATCAGGAAGACAATAGTGAATATTAATTTGCTTTTGTCACACAAGTGGATGGGCTTGCGCCCTGAGTCCACCTTTTTTTTAAGCCAATTAGAGCCTCAGGCTCTAATCATGTGCTTAAAAAAAAAAAAACACATTGAAATCCATGCGTCCGGTGCCCCGCATGTAGATTAGATGGCTGGATAGGTTTTGGCACCCCTGTGCCCTGCATGAGTGGCTGCAACAGGTCTTTATAGTCCAGTACCCAGCGTAGTAGTTGTGACAGATTTTTGCTTTCAAATGCAAATGCTGTAGTGGTCTGTGCTGGCAGAGCTGAGTAATGGCCACACCCCTCAGCACATGACCTCACAGAGAATTGCATTGCAGAGAGGTAGATGGAAGGTGATGTGTCTCACTATTTTGTGAGCTGGCTGTCATGAGCTGGCAATACATGGGTCAGCAGGGACTGGCCGAAGTTTGAGCAATGTGTGGCCACTGCGGTTGAACAGAAGTCGATCTACCGACTGATTTCTTTTCAACCGCCTTATAAAAAGATAGCAGCTTGAACAGCTGTAGGCAATGGGCTGTGACTCCACAATACAATAGTGCAGCAGGGAGGATTCCCCAATCCACCTCAAATGTGTGGATGGGGAAGTTGGTTCAGTTTTTTTAATCGAGCCCGTTAGCTGATTAAAAAAAAATGGAACCATGTATGGCCTGCTTTACTATGGTACCTACTGTAACAGTAAAGTGGAGGTAAGTCTATGAAAATGATATTGTTAGTACAAAACGTATTTGACTCCATATCTATTTCTGTGACTTTAAATGGGCTTCAATAGCAAAATTACCATTACTTACAGTACACTTAACAATATGTGAAAAGGTACACAAATGTTCCTGTATACAAATTGGCATAAGGCGAAACATGGGGAAATATGCTTATAACCTAGCATTCCTTTCACCTAATAATATTATCTCTAAATTATCTGTTTTGTTATGCTGACACAGCAACCTGTCTTTTTTGTGCTATAGTTACCTGTCAACTTGTAGCAAGAATAATAGAGGTGTTGGTTGAGAAGAATCATAGGTGTGTACAGCATATTTTCTTACATTTGGGAACATCAGGTTTCTTTCCTCTTTGCTCTATATAAAAACATTTTAATTTTCATCACAGTCAAGGCAACTGCTAAAAAGTTAGAAATGTTTAACCACTTCAGCTTTAGAAGATTTTACCCCCTTGATGACCAGGCCATTTTTTGCAATTTAGCACTGTGCTACTTTAACTGGTAATTGCATCCTCATGCAATGCTGTACCCAAATGAAGTTTAGATATTAAATATAAAAAAAACTTAAGTGTATATTGATTGGTTTGCATGAAAGTTAGCACGCCTACGAACTATGGCATATATACTGGAAATTGTATTTATTTATGGTGGTGATTAGTGACTTATAATAGGACTGTGATAGTGCGGTGGACAATCTGACACTGACTAACGGGGGGGGGGCGACTGACTAACTGCCACTGACATCACATCATTTTGGATTGAGCAGCCCATGTTAACCAGCCCCTTCCCTGCTCTCCACCCTGAAGTATCCCCCGGGAGAGAGGAGTGGGGGGGGTGGGGGCGAGGGGGGACCAGGAAAGAGACCAGGAAAATGCCTGGGCTGAAGGGCGCATGCACCGTATGTAACATCACTGTTTTACCATCAGCTGTTGTGATGGCGCAGGCGCACAGCTCCAAGGTGTCTGCAGCAGATGTCTGCTCTAGCTCCTCCCCCCTTCGTAGTCACGCCCCCAGCACCGACGGCTGACCTATACATGCGGCCGTGGAGTCTCCTCTAGCTCCACCCCCCTTCAGGTTTCCATCCCCCTGGTGCCGATGGCTGAGCTTAACTCCCAGCAGGGCAGCAGCGGAATGGCTGGGTGACCGGCGCTGGATCAAAAAGCAGCCCAGCTGCCTTGAGCCCCACAAGGACTTGCGGCCTGACAGCCCTGGCCCACCGGGCAAGTGCCTGGTTTGCCCTATGGCCAATCAGGGCCTACCAGTGACATTAATACAGTGATTACTGGTAATATTATACACTGTCACTGTACTAATGACACTTGCTGGGAAAAGGGTTAACATCTGGGGCGATCAAGGGGTTAAATGTGTTCCTAACTGTGTGTAAAGTGTGCTGCTTTTAATAATAGATCTCAAGTTTCTCATCCCTGCAAAGCATTCATTTATTCTCTCTGTACAGAGGTCTTGTGTTGATTGTCAACACAGAGCTCTGGATTGTGATTGTACACAGCCGATCAGCAGGACCAGGTCATGAATCATTGGCCAGGATCTGATCACAGGCTCCGGCTATGTATAATCACAACGGGTGTCGGCTGGAGGCTCATATGCATACCCTAAACCCAGAAGTATATTACATTGCTGGTGGGAAGTGGTTAAAGGATCACTTTACTTTTAAAATGCAGTAATACTTTTTATATGTTTCCTATATGTAGTTACATTTTTATTCTAAATTCTCTGTCTACAGTTACAGTACAGAATGCAAACAGACTGAAAGTAAATAGGGCAATGTTTACACTGGCCTGGACCTGTGATAACAGCTTCTAAAGCTCAGAAAAAGGAGAGGCAGAGATGTGTAGCGCCCTCTAGTGTGTGCTAGATGTAGTGTGTAGAATAGGCAAACCATGCTCTTACTCATATTGTACATTTGTGAGTCTGTAATTGGGTCAGGGTTATTAGAGTTCGGGGCTGGATGACTCATCCGGGCAGCCTTCTGGTGCCTCCTCCTGGCATCTAGAAGGTTGGAGAACCTTTTAGAATTAGAGGGTGGGGGTTAGGAGGAGCTGCCATGTATATTTATGAGGTCTCAGCCAATCCCCAGTAGTGGGCTGGCAGACGACTGAGTTCACCTCATAAATAGGCATGGGCCATGCCAGCAGTGCAGTTGGGTGGAAGATGGAGATGCAGTGTTGAGGCGGCTGTCGCGTGTAGCCAGTCTTCCTTGAAGTCAGCGGTGTGCTGTGAAATTTTCAGTCCTTTCCCTGAGAGATCTCCTGAGAGTCATTTGGGTGGGCTGGTGAAGAGTCATTTGGGTGGACTGGTATGAAGAGGCAACCAGGAGGGCTGGTGAAAGAGGCAGGTGCAGCCAGGTGGGCTGGCAGGGCCTGAAGAGGTGGCGCTAGGATCAGTGGCCACAAAGAAAGCAGAGGGAAAAGTTACATACTGTGTCACTCCATGTATGCTACTGTTAAGGGACTGTGAGTTCCTGCCTATAATGGGTTGCTACTGAACTGACAAGGAGACTGTCAAGTCCACCCAGGAGTGTAATAGCAGAGGCTGAGCAAGAGAAAGACCAAGAGCATGCAGCAGGTGTCCATCCCTATTCAAGTTGTTAACCCTCTAATAAACCACAAAAACCAAGCAACTGGCTGTTCTCTGACTCTGCGTGCACGTGAAAATTCGGTGTGCCTGGCTGTGCAGGAGTGGGATAATCCTTGCTCATCTGCAGCTCCTATGTGGGGTGTGCTGCAGATGTACAGTATCTCACAAAAGTGAATACACCCCTCACATTTTTGTACATGTTTTATTATATCTTTTCATGAGACAACACTGAAGAAATGACACTTTACTACAATGTAAAGTAGTGAGTGTACAGCTTAATAACTCAACACACATTAATGTCTAAACCACTGGCAACAAAAGTTAGTACACCCCTAAGTGAAAATGTACAAATTGGGCCCATTAGCCATTTTCCCTCCCCGGTGTCATTTAACTGGTTAGTGTTACAATTCTCAGGTGTGAATGAGGAGCAGATGTGTTAAACTTGGTGTTATCGTTCTCTCTCTCTCATACTGGTCACTGGAAGTTCAACATGGCACTTCATGGCAAAGAACTCTCTGAGGATCTGAAAAAAGAATTGTTGCTCTACATAAAGATGGCCTAGGCTATAAGAAGATTGCCAAGACCCTGTTGCTGAGCTGCAGAATGGAGGCCAAGACCATACAGCGGTTCAACAGGACAGGTTCCACTCAGAACAGGCCTTGCCATGGTTGACCAAAGAAGTTGAGTGCACATGCTCAGCGTCATATCCAGAGGTTGTCTTTGGATGCTGAGTGATGCCAGCATTACCACAGAGGTTGAAGGGGTGGGGGGTCAGCCTGTCAGTGGTCAGACCATATGCCGCACACTACATCAAATTGGTCTGCATGGCTGTCGTCCCAGAAGGAAGCCTCTTCCAAAGATGATGCACAAGAAAGCCCGCAAACAGTTTTCTGAAGACAAGCAGACTAAGGACATGGATTACTGGAACCATGTCCTGTGGTCTGATGAGACCAAGATAAATGTATTTGGTTCAGATGGTGTCAAGCGTGTGTGGCGGCAAACAGGTGAGGAGTACAAAGACAAGTATGTCTTGCCTACAGTCAAGCATGGTGGTGGGAGTGTCATGGCCTCGGGCTGCATGAGTGCTTCCAGCACTGGGGAGCTACAGTTCATTGAGGGAACCATGAATGCCAACATGTACTGTGACATACTGAAGCAGAGCATGATCCCCTCCCTTCGGAAACTGGGCCACAGGGCAGTATTCCAACATAACAATCCCAAACACACCTCCAAGACGACCACTGCCTTGCTAAAGAAGCTGAGGGTAAAGGTGATGGACTGGCCAAGCATGTCTCCAGACCTAAACCATAATGAGCATTTGTGGGGCATCCTCAAACTGAAGGTGGAGGAGCGCAAGGTCTCTAACATCCACCAGCTCCATGATGTCATCATGGAGGATTGGAAGAGGACTCCAGTGGCAACCTGTGAACCTCTGGTGAACTCCATGCCCAAGAGGGTTAAAGCAGAGCTGGAATATATTGGTGGCCACACAAAATATTGACACTTCGGGCCCACTTAGGGGTGTAATCACTTTTGTTGCCAGCGGTTTAGACATTAATGGCTGTGTGTTTCGTTATTTTGAGGAGACTGCAAATTTACACTGTTATACAAGCTGTACACTCACTACTTTACATTGTAGCAAAGTGTCATTTCTTTTTCTTCAGTGTTGTCACATGAAAAGGTAGAAGAAAATATTTACAAAAATGTGAGGGGTGTACTCACTTTTGTGAGATACTATATGTTTTATTTGCAAATGTGCTGAATATTTTAGAACAACTTAAACAGCTTATCTGAGGATTTTAAAAAAAAAAAAAGCTATGATGGCACATTTCTGGCAGCAGTTACCTTAAGAATTATCTGCACTTAATTCAAGCAAGCCAATGTCGGTAACATTACTGATAAGTGCGACAAACTCAGGTAGTTCTTACTACTGACACTTTAAGAATCTGTCCCTGTGGCAGCGACAGATTCTTAATGAATTACTGCCAGTTCGCAGATTAGTAAACTGGCGGTAATTAAGACCAGCTCCAAGCTGGCATATAGAAGTATGCCACTACTCAGAGTGGAGCATGTCATATATGTGGCAGCTTCTCGCACAGTACTGTATCCCTGGCCACAGTCAGCAGTCAAGCTGAAATTCTCCAGCCAAAAGCTAAATGCAAACAAGGGGACCAAGGATAATGGTGATGTCATTACCCAAATATGGCAATGCCCACCAGATGGGAGACTAGTTTCCCATCTGGCCTGTCTGGCTTTTGAATAACAATGTACGGCAGTTCTCATCTTTAGAACAACTATTGGATTTTTTAGCCGCTATGGATCCACCCACTGCAGATAAAGCAGACCTGATGGGGAGCTAGTTTCTCAGTTCCTCCATCAGGTTACATCCACCCCTAGTAAAAAAAAATCATCGGCTATGTGCCCCCCGGTGTAAAGGGCACAATGGCTTGGGGGGAAAGGGGGGTGAGAAAGGAAGCATACAAGCGAAAGAGTGTCTAGTATGGACAAACTGGCCTCAGTGTGGGCACCAACAGATTCATATGCCTGTCAGGCACATTCGGTGCTGCACATTGACAGGATTCTGAAGGGTGTCTCTGAAACAATCTTTACGAATACCCCCATGTGTGTGTAGTGCCCTCCTAATAGGCTGCTAGTGTTTTGGTAAATTCCATTTTTGGCCTCCCTGTAGCTAGGGAGAGCAGTGATCATTTGTTTGTGTCTGTTGCAGGCTCAGCTACTTCTCTTTGCGTCTCACCAAGTGTTGGGATATAGTGGGCGGGAGAGTTTGACCCTAACCTGCATATTCATGCCCTTTCCCCCATTCCTGGTCAGGAAAGTGATTAACCAGCAGGGGGTTGAGAGGTATATAAATAGACTGGGGCCTAGAACTGTACTCTCTTGTTCCTGGGGGAGTTAGACCCAGTCTGGGGGCTCAGGCACCCCTGGGTGACCAGCTACAGCAGTGAAGTAATCCTTTTGGGGTTCCAGCTCCAGTTAGAGCTCGGGATCTCCATCCAAAGTATCCTGAAGCAGTGCAGAAAACTCTACATGTGATCCACACTGCAGGCACCAATTACAGAGACTGGTTGGTACTTCAGGAAGCATTAGAGTACCCAGTATACAGTGAATACTTGCCCCAAAGATGGTAGAGACTATGCCTTTGTATCATATATATTATGCAAATTGTAAAATTCTAAGGTATTGTACACTTTACCATGTTTTACCTAGATATTAGTGTAGTTATATCCCCTGTGTTGTTTGTTAGCCTTATCTTGTAATGATGGGCTCATATGTTGTGGCTGCAGTTTGTAATCTTATGGCTGATCGATTTCCCTATGTCTATGTATTAATTCACCTAGCTTGTCCCTATATGCTAAAGGGACACTTCTTGTCCTGGGTCATACAGCATCCAGTCCATGCCTCTGTATTTCCTCTGTGATGCAACACCAGTGTGGGAGTGCTAATGTAACAAAACACTGCGTGGTGATCTCTCTGTTAATTGCTTTACCTGATAATGGCTGTGTCAAACCTAATTACTGTTTAGCTCTCACCTGCAGCAGTGCTAGACAGAGAGACCAAAGGATTGTGGGATATGTCGTTTCTTCACAGGAAATGTTAGTTCTTATAATATAGACAAAGCTCATGCATTAACCTGTGCGGTGCCATGCTGCATGCCTCATGTTGGAACAGATATAGAAACTTCTGACACAAGAATGTGAAGTTTTTCTCTACTATTGGCTCTGCAAATAGGGCAACAAATGACACCATGAAAGTACATGATCAATGCACATCTTAAGCAGGTGAAAAACACCAGGCACAGGTAAGAAAGTTGATAATTCCTTTATGCCATGTCATCATTTACTGAGCATAAATTGCCTACCCTAACAGATTTACAACAAACATACATTTTGTATTAAGCAATTACTTGGATTTGTAAGGCCTCATGTACACTGCTGCTGATAAACCTACGTTTAGGGGCAGTTTTTTTCAGCAGCCCCTGAACTCTCTTCTAATGCCACATACACACGGTCTGACTTTTCGTCCGGGCTTGTCTGACGGACGCCGACAGACCACATCTGGCGAACATTCCGATCGTGTGTGGGCTTCACCAGATCTTCAGCGGACTTTTCCAGTCGCAAATCTGACGCACTTTAGATTTGAAACATGCTTCAAATCTTTACGTCGTAACTCCGCCGGACCCAGAAATCCGCCCGTCTGTATGCTAGCCTGACAAACAAAAACCGACGCTAGGGCAGCTATTGGCTACTGGCTATCAAAGTTCTTATTTTAGTCCGGTGTACGTCATCACGTACGAATCCGTCCTACTTTGGTGTGATTGTGTGTAGGCAAGTCCGGTCATTAGAAAGTCCGTTGAAAGTCCGCCAAAAGTCCGTCGAAAGTCTGTTGAAAGTCTGTCGGATGGGCTGTCGGACTTTTGTAGCTGAAAAATCCGACCATGTGTACACGGCATTAGTTATCTTATCTGTCCATGTACACTGAGTAGTTTATAGTCGTTTAAAGGCAGTTGAGTTTAGTGGCATTTTTTTTAAAGCAAAAAAATGCGTTCAGGACAGAAGTTTATTGGCATTTGAAACGCCAAATGCTTGTAACAGCGTGCAAATGCATCTAAACGCAGTAAATTATGTTTAGCCGTGTTTCGTTTATAGGCGTTTTTAATGGAGATACATTTCTGACCATTTACAATGCAAAAAAGTTTCTAAACCCAAAAGTGGCATGTAAACACAGCACAACGGACGTTTTTAAACATCGGTTACTAGCTGTCAAGTTCCATCGTTCAGGGGAGGTTTTAAAATGTTCCGTGTACATGAAGCCTAAAACATCTTGAATTCAGTGTTATTAAAAATGTTTTTGCCATTTAAAAAAAAAACATTGCAATAGATACTTCCTTTTGCTTCGGTTGTTTTGGAAACTTTTGTTTTCAATGTAATTTGCATTCGTACCAATGATTAGCCCATATATGGCCATTCTTAGTGATTTCACTCCCCTGTTATGTTGGATCGACCATTCTTTATAATGGTTTTCTCATTATTCCAACATCTGTTTCTCTCAATCGCTGATCATTTTTTTCCTGTAGATGCCTTGTTGTTTGCTTTCATGTGAAAATAGTGGAAAATAAATTATTCACAATGGATTACGACTGGAGGATATTATGGATGTTTCTTTTTGCACACATCAAATGCTCGGGAGCTGGTTCCCTAGACACCAAGGGCTTAGCACTGCTTACATAGACACTATAGCAAATATGGAGTTAAGTGATTACTTAAGCTCTGTGTTGTGTTTAGATTTTATCAGCAACTGCTCTGTCATTCAACTCAGTGTTCATAAAACTCCAATGCATTTCCCTGTAGCAGGATGGGCGCCTTAGTGACAAAGTTTGCTTTCACAACTAGCACAAAACATATTCACTTGTTATGCATTGTTCAGAATGTTTGTGCTCTTCTTGGCATCGGTCTTCCCAGAAGAAAAAAAAAGGTTAGGCTAAGTGTGCACAAGCTGTAATTTAACTTTTATTTGTCCATAAAAAGTCTATTGCAAAAAAACTAGGTTGAGAATACAATAAGGTTACCATGATTTATAGGCAATAAAATAAAATCTCTTTTAAAGCAAACACTATTATTTTCAGATGGCTACATTTCATTTTATAGACCAATAAAAGAGGAAGAAAAACCTTAATTATATTAGGATATATTAGGATACCAGAATGACCAATGCTGCCAATAAGGTTTACATGTTCTGTCATATAGTAACCAAGACTGTAATGTTAATAACACATCACGGAATGTACCCCTGTGGCTAACAGAAGCCAGTATCAGAAATAGACTTTAAAAACGTAACCCAAATAAATCACCAGGACCAGATGGCTTACACCCGAGAGTCCTTAAGGAACTCAGTCAGGTTATAGCTAGACCATTGTTTCTAATTTTTATGGACTGTTTACTGACAGGAATGGTACCAGCTGATTGGAGAAAAGCCAACATGGTACCAATAAAAGGGTCAAGATATATCCCTGGAAACTACAGGCCAGTCAGCCTAACATCAATAGTCTGTAAGCTACTGGAGGGGATGATAAGGGACTATATCCAAGATTTTAGTAAATAATATCATAAGTAGTAATCAGCATGGATTCATGAAAAATCATTCTTGCTAGACCAATCTATTATAGTTTAATGAGGAAGTGAGCTGCCATCTAGATAAAGGTAGGCCTGTGGATGTGGTATATCTGGATTTTGTAAAGGAAAAAATGTTTACTTTACAAACTGAGGTCTATTGGCATGGACCATAGGGTATGTACCTGGATAGAAAACCGCTTACAGGGGCGTGTTCAAAGGGTGGTGATAAATAGCAAATATTTGCAATGGTCCGGTGTGGTAAGCGGGGTCCCCCAAGGATCTCTCCTGGGATCAATTCTGTTTATGAATAAAATAAACAATATAGAGGATGGAATAAATATTTCAATCTCAATATTTATGGATAATACAAAGTTAAGCAGGACAATAACTTCTGCGCAGGATGTGGAAACCTTACAAGAAGACCTAAATAAAATAATGGGTTGGGCAACAACATGGCAAATGAGGTTAAATGTTGAAAATGATAAGGTAATGTATTTGGTTGTTAAAAATATGAATGCATGTTACTTGCTAGGGGGAGAACCTCTGGGGGAATCCAAGATGGAAAAGGACCTAAAAGGACCTGGGGGTCCTAGTAGATGACAGGTTCAGCAATGGCATGCAATGCCAAGCTGCCTCAAGCAAAGCCAACAGAATATTAGCATGCATTATAAAGGGGATTTACTCCAGAGATAAACGGTAATTCTCCCACTCTACAAGACTCTGCTCTGGCCGCATCTGGAGTATTCCATCCAGTTATGGGCACCAGTCCTCAAGAAGGATGTGCTGGAACTGGAAAGAGTTTAGAGAAGGGCAACAAAACTAGTAAAGGAACTTGAGGATCTCAGCTATAGGGAAAGACTACAAACATTGAACTTAGTCTCTATGGAGAAGAGACAGCGTTGCGGCTTCACTGCCCGGTTCCCTACTGCGCATGCGCAAGTCGCGCTGCGCGTCTACACTGGTCCCCGTTGTGTTGTGGGAACTGTGTATTTCCCACAACACAACGGGGGTGGGCGGGGGTTTTGAGGCTAGCTTCGGCTAGCTATTCCCAGAAGTGGGTGCAAATACCTGTATTATACAGGTATCTGCACCCCCCCTCCCCCCTGAAAGGTGCCAATTGTGACACCGGAGGGGGGGAGGAATCCGATGAGCAGAAGTTCCACTTTAGGGTGGAACTCCGCTTTAACATTCGCAACATACATGGATATATGATGTACTATTGGCATAAACGCACACACCCATCACAGGTTGAACTGGATGGGCTGGTGTCTTTTTCCAACCTTTCCGACTATGTAACTATTTGTAGCCAACTCCCGGACCTCTCCAGGCCTAATGGTGACCTCCAGAGTCAGAGACAGCTGACATCCCTCTATGCAGAGTGGGTTACGAGGCATGGTAGGTGCAATGCTAGGTAGATTAATGGGCTCCAGACACTTCTTGGATGCAAAGAGATGTATTGTCTCTTGAACAGAACTGTGCGATAAAGGGTTAGGTCCAGGACACCATTTAGTAGTTGCAATGTTAATTGGCAGACTTTGAGACTTCTACAGGTAGAAACCGTGCAGTCTCTCACACTAGACTTGCTGATCAACTGCCACTGGATCCCCTGAGCTCTTACAATCTTCTCACTCAGTATCTTCCTTAAGCATCACCCCGGCATCCGTGCTGGGTCCCTAGCTTGGCACTCACAGATACTCCTCAAGCGTCACCCCGCTGGCCTGCTCGGTCCCTGGCTTGACACACAATACTGCCCAGCATGCGTCGCCACCACTGGCTGGGTCCCTGGCTTGGCACCTGCTGAAGTTTCCCAATTCTTCACTGTCCCTGGTTGGTGAGAACACGGCTCTGGTACTTGCTTCAGCTACTCACAGTGATCCCTGGTAAGAAGGTGGATAGTCCCTTAGTTTCCCCTCAGCTTCCCCTCTACCTCCGACCACGACAGTTTCTCTGGCCGGCAGAACCATCACTTCTGGTTGGACTGCAAGCCGCAGTCCCAACCCTACGCTGCTCTTTTGCTTTTGGATAGGCTCCTCAGACAGCCTAGCAGCCAGATGCCTCAGACTCCGGCCTAGCAGCCCAGGGTAATACAACACACGTCCACCCAGACAGCCATCCAGGTGACACAGAACCCCGAACACCTGACTTCATCCAAATAAATAGGCTCTCCCAGCAGGCCAAGGGACTAAAGAAAATCCATGCCCCTGAGATACCCCATATACTCCTAATCTGTCCTTGCAATGCCCTTGTCTTATTTAATGCCACCAGGTAACCGGCCACCTAGCGGCAGAAGAGAGAAGTGCAGCAATTCCAGAATTAGGGCGAAGTCAGTTGACCTCCTAGGCAGGCAACTATCACTTGGCGAATAAATTTAAGAGCAACCCTGCCTAAACATCAGGATGCTACATCTATAAATGCACCAAATGCCTTTGAAAACCCAGCTTTTATCTTGTAAAAGAAGCAGACATGTGCTGCACAGAGCCTATGCAGACCTATGGGAGGGACCCATCAGGCCCACCCACTACAGGCTGTCTGCAGGAGTGGGCAGAGTCAAGACCAGTCACCCTGCATATAGAAAAGGAGGAGCAGTGACCGGTCTTTATTACAGGAAACTCCTGCACAAAAGAAAATGTATACACTGGATAAATGCACAGATGTGGAATACATGCACAACATATATGTTTGATGTATAGTTTTAGATGTGCTTACATTCTTTTTTTTAACAAACAAAGGTGCTTTATTGTTGTCATGTAGGTGAGTTAACAGCATAACCATTGGTACAGTACAGAACATTGCATGGAGAGTACATATGTGCACATACAGGACAAGAAACTGCGAACACCATTACATGTAGTAAGGACATACAGCTGTGGGAACAGAAAAAAAAAAAAATAATAAACTCAGGAGTTTTAAACCAAACAACTACCGACCAGTTCAGACTCTCATGCTGCGTACACACGACCGGACTTTCTGGCAGACTAGGTCCGACGATCTTCCCGACGGACTTTCAGCAGAGTTCCGACGGACTTCCGAACGAACAGACTTGACCACACACCAATAGACTAAGTCCGTTCGAAAGTCCGTTCATTTTGAACCTCATGAGGTAAGACGGGACTAAAAAAGAAAGTTCAATAGCCAGTAGCCAATAGCTGCCCTTGCGTCGTATTTGGTCTGTCGGACCAGCATACAGACAAATGGTTTTCCCGATAGGAATTGAGTCCGTGGGACAGATTTGAAACATGTTCTATTTCTAGGTCCGTCGGATATTTTAAAAGAAAAACAATCGGATAAGCCCACACACGATCGGATTGTCCGACGGACTGATTCCGTCGGACCCGTGGGGTCGTGTGTACGCGGCATCCCACCACTTGTTCTAAGATGGGTGATCATCCTTAGAATACTAGTTGTAGGTCCAGGGGGCCCACACCTTGTCGTATTTCCACTGACATCCCCGATTAATGTATGTAATCCTTTACATAGGTAGGGCAATCCAATCTGTGTTTTCCAGGAGGAGAGAGATGGGGGGGTGGGCATGATCCATTTAAGGAGTATCTCTTTTTTTGCATAAAAGAAAAGGTAGGAGATTAGTAATTTGGAATGATGAGAACGCTGTTCATCCTCATGAACCCCAAAAGGGCCAGCTCAGGTAGCACTGGAAGAGACAATTGCAGTCTAGAATTTACGACTTTGAATACCTTCGTCCAGTAGGCTGAAATGACAGGACAGTCCCAGAACATATGGAAGAACGTGCCTACATGTGCTTCACATCAGGGTTTCTGTCCGGAAATGTTTGGTGAAGTTTTTGAGATGTGTAATAGATCCCGTGTAGAAATTTTACCTGAATGAGCTTATCCTTAGAGGAGATAAGTAGTTTGGGGCCATACTCTAGACAGTCCTCCCAGCCCTCCCTGTCCAGTGAAGGTATGTCTCTGTGCCATGATTCCCATAATTTCCCTAATTTGGGGGAGTCAGTGCTCAGGAGTGCACCATACAGGGTGGAAAGAGGTTTAGTTAGGTCTCCCGGGGCCAGAAGTTCCTCAGCCTGTCAGCCTGGAGGAGAGGCAAACGTGGAAACTGGGCCCTGGCTGGATGTTGTAGTTGTAGGTATCGGAACCCCATCCATCTGGGTAAGTCGTATTTGGCCCTCAGGTCTGTGAATTGTAGTGGGGTACCCTGGGGCATAATTTGGCCCAGAGTTATAATGCCATATCTGGCCCATACCTGGGGGCCCGGGATGGTGCAGAGGTATGATAGGGTAGGATTCCCCCATAAAGGGTGTGCTGTGCTTAAATTCTTACCTTTTATAAAAGAAAACACTGCACCAGGCTCCCATCAACACTGGTCACATGTGTAAAGCCCTAGGTACTTCATCACATGATCTTTGCCGAGAAAGAAATGATCAAAGAAATGATCAACCAATATAAAATCGTATTATTCCCTTCAACAAAGACCATACACAAGGTCTTTACAAATGTGGCTGGCACTAAATTCACCCAAGAACAGCATTTTCTCCAGGAAATGTAAACTTTCTATTACTATTTATTTACCCATACACATAAGATCGTTAACATGTACAGTAGCTTTATGTTAACATTTGAGTGTAGTCAATCTTTATACAGCATACAGGTGGTCCCCGGGTTACAAACAAGATCGGGTCTGTAGGTTTGTTCTTAAGTTGAATCTGTTTGTAAGTCGGAACAGGTACAAGTGTAGCTCCAGCCAAAAAAACTATTTTTATGCTTTTTGGGTAGAATAGGGAAGGGTTAACACCCCTGTAACATTTGTTTTGGTGTCTGAGCCCCTGTTCAGAAGATTCCACCTCACTTTCTGTCCCAATGACAATTGGATTTTCAACATTTTGGGTTGTTGTGGAAACAAGCCTTGGCGATAAAGCCTTAGTGGAGGTACCTTTTTCCCATAATAACTCTTACAGGAGTGAATTTCCCTTTCCTAGGGGTAGATTTCCTCTCACCTTCTGTTGCCTCCGTCCATTTGTAAGTAGGAGTCGTTTGTAAGTCGAATGTTTGTAACTAGGGGACCCCCTGTATTAGCACATTCTGACAGACTTACCTGCACATGGAGCCCTCCAGTGCAGCACTGTCACGGTGCTTCCTTCTTCACCTGGTCTTCCGTCCGGGTTCACAGGCTCCAGCTATCTGAATGCCTGGGGCTGTGATGATGTCACTCCCGTGCATAGATATGGGAGCCCCTGCTCTAGAACAGAGCTATGAAGGTACTGAATGGGTATGCCGTTCCTTCAGAGTGCATGCGCCGGTGACGTCACCGGCTGCATCCAATGTTGATATCTCCTAAACAGTGCAACTTTAGGAGATATTCACTGTACCTACAGGTATGCCTTTGTATAGGCTTACCTGTAGGTACAAGTTAAAAAGTGGACTTTACTTTACTTCACTTTAAAAGGCTAGGGTATGCAGAAAATGTCTTCACTTATACTGTAATTACAGCTTTGTTGAGACCCTTCTAGGTAATCTGAACACATTGGAAGAATTTTTGAAAATTTGTTTTTAACCGCTTGCTGACCATCTGCCATCATTGTACTGCGGCAGGTCGGCACGTTCCCGCGAACCGTCGTAGCTGTATGTCGGCACTTTAAGCGGGGAAAGTAGGCGCTCACGATGACCGCTGGCCACACGCGATCGTGGGCACATAAGCCAGAACAGGGACATGTGTGTGTAAACACACAAATCTGTGTTCTGTGAGGAGACACAGATCGTGTGTTCCTACTAGCTAGGAACAACGATCTGTCATCTCCTCCAGTCAGTCCCATCCCTCTACAGTTAGAACACACATGAGGGAACACAGTTAACACCTTGATTGACCACCCCGTGACATTTACACAGTAATCAGTGCACTTTTATAGCACTGATCGCTGTATAAATGTCAATGGTCTCAAAAATGTGTCAAAAGTGTCCGATCTGTCCGCCCTAATGTCACAGTCCTGATAAAAATCGCTGATCACCGATATTACTAGTATAAAAAAAAATTATAATAAAAATGCCATAAATCTTTCCCCCATTTTGTAGACACTATAACTTTTGCGCAAACCAATCAATATGCGATTATTGTGATTTTTATTACCAAAAATATGTAGAAGAATACCTATCGGCCTAAACTGAGGTAAAATATTGCTTTTTTAAAAATAATTGGGGATATTTATTATAGAAAAAAGTACAAAAACAAAAACCGCAGAGGTGATCAAATACCACCAAAAGAAAGCTTTGTTTGTGAGAAAAAAAGGATGTCAATTTTGTTGGATACAGCGTCGCACGACTGCGCAATTGTCAGTTAAAGCAACGCAGTGCTGTATCGCAAAAAATGACCTGGTCATTGAGCAGCCAAATCTTCCGGGGCTGAAGTGGTAAGAAGCTATTTGTTCCACCATGTGCCTTCCCAAACTGATTTCTGAATGGAAAGATTAACCTCCATTATAACCACCTAATGTAATCTCAGTATTGAGAATGCCACACTGTCTGCATTGGTTTAGTTGAGGATTAGTCAAAGAGTAAAAACTCCTCTTGCAGGGAAAGTCTGAAATGTGACCTATATCTTAGTGTAGAATTTGAGAGAGACAGTAAGCTATCACACACAAATAGGAAATACGACTCTTGGGGACATTCTGTACACAAACTTTGTATACATCGCCATCAGTTAGTATTATTGCAAGGAAGTAACATTGAATTTATTGGCAATTTTAGTAAATACAATGCAGATTGAAATGGAACTACAAATCAAATATAATTTATTACAAAATAGCTTTTGCAGCAATTATATTGTATTTTAGCATACTACGTTATTATTTTAGCAAAAGAGGAGTTTTCTTTAAATACCTCATGGAAGTTTAATGCTTACACCCAGAGGAGCTGCTGTGTTCTTGGGTCCCCTGTTCCCAGTGTCTACAACGCTCCAAGCAGCATGCTCTCCGACACACCAGGGCTGAAGCGTGGATATTTATCGCAACTATGCACAATAATTTAACAAAGAATGGAAAATTGCAAAAATACATTTCAACTAGTATGTGAAACTGTTGCAAAAAGACATATAAACTTGGTAATAAACAAGCAGACCAGGGTAGACCCCTTATCCCTATACTATGGGAGGTCCTGTCTAAAGGGTGATGCTGGAACATTGGTCAGACAGTCTACTGGCCTTACTGGCCAGCGTGTTGTGGCCCAAATCTGGCATTGGAGCACTCTAAATTAAGTCCCTCCGAATCCGGGTGTTAAGTGTCCGAACAGTGTCCCCAGTAAGTAATATTGTTCCTTTAAGCAGGATGTGGTAGAGTATGGCCATCAGCCTCTCACAAGCTCCTAGGGTGATGACCTGTCTCCTCCCAGTCTCTGTCTGGGGCTCAGTGATGTCTGTTGCAGTAACATCCTCTCCACAATTGGGCGGCGACACTGAGCACAACGAGATGTCAGCAAATCACACTATCTATGTTTTCGACACTGCGACCCAACAGCAGCCTGCCACGCTGGGTGTGTGCTCCTCTCTCTCTCTCTCTCTCTCTCTCTCTCTCTCTCTCTCTCTCTCTCTCTCTCTCTCTCTCTCTCTCTCTCTCTCTCTCTCTCAAATAAAAGTAGCTAAGGGTAACTGCAGTGAAAATCATAGCATGCAGAAGAAATTTAATTTTTAAAAGATTAAAAGTGTTAATCAAGTTGGGGCCAACCCAGGCCCTCCCCTTTCCCCAACCCAAACACACACACACACATACACATCCTTTCCATTTCATATATAAGTATTCATCTTAGTGTCATTAGTTTAGCTGGCAACCTCCTTTACCATGACTCACATCTGGCAGTTTTGTAATCTTCTCAAATGAGCAGGTGGACCGTGGCATCAGTGCAGAACATTTTTTAGACTTTAACCTGGATAGTAGGTAGTGTAGTGTGATGCCCATTTACTCACTATGTTCAGATGCAGGCCCCTCTAACCTTTCCTGGACACCCCAGGGAAGATAGGTTTCTCTGCTTCCCTCCCTTGTCAACTCAAAGAGGTCACATCTGATTAAGCAGAAGTAGCTGGGCAAGAGATCTGCAGCCACGTAGAAGGCTCTCCACTGTCAAAACCCGGCTTAAGAGCAGTTGAGCTGGAGCCAAATAGCACACAGCTTGTATAAAAAAACTGAGAAAAAAAATGACACAATTGCAAAAAAAGGGGGTTTTATGGCTGTTTTAGGCGGTACCACATTCTTTGTAATTTGTGCAAAAAGAAAAATACCTAACCAGATGAGACTTTACTGGCACCAGAAAGGAACGATTACACAATGTATATGTATAAAAATTTATATTTTATTACAAACATTTATAAAAAAAACACAATAGATAAAAACAGAGTTTACAGTATCCTGTATATACTTCTCCCACATATGGTTTTAACCATGGTACATATTGACATATTCATGTTTTGTTGTAGACCCAAGTGCACCTGCCCCTGAAGAGTGCAATTTTATATACACAAAACGCGTCGGTCTTACTGGATGCACCTATTCTGCTGATGATTTATTGATTCTAATATACGGTATGTATTAGATTTCTGTGATCTTATTTTGTTTTCATATGGAAGATCTTACCATTTACCATACTATGGGCCTGCTGTGCTGCATTACTGTTTTCACCATACTTGGTTTTTAACATGTGATTGCATGTTTACCTTTTCAAAACCGACTTATCATGCAGCCACTCTCACCCACCTCATTCAAAGTCCCGAAATCCCCCCTCTCTGCTAGCACCTGTAGTGAGCAGAAGTCATGTGTTTATTACATAAACAGAACAGAGGAAATAACTTAGCGATTACCATATCATTATATCACTCGCTTTACTGCTAGTTCAGTAGAGGTAATGACGTTCCTTGCACAAGCACATGCTGCCACCACCACCTACCCCAACCCTATATGACCCTATAAGCTTTTAACACAGATTCAGCACACTACACAGGCAATCATTACTTTTTCATTATAAAATATAAAAAAAATAGCCATCTTAACATGGCAGTGAATGTACAGTAAGTAAAGGTAACTTTTCCTACTGAAAAACAGATGCTGGCAAAATCCAGGAATGGTGTTCTTTACCCAGAGGATGTTTAGCAAATCTATAAAATTAATAAGTGTACCTTTTGAGAAGAAATGTTTTAGCTGAGAGGGTTTATATTGCTCACCAATGATATTTGTGCTGACTTTCATCATTTATGGTACTATTTGTACCAGAATAAAAAATATGCAACATACATTTGCAAAATATGACAATGAATTCAAGTGTTTGTTCACCAATGCCAGAGGTCTGCTAAGCAAAATAGGTTAGTTGTAAGCTCTGGTGCACGAGAACTATGATCTAATTTGTATTGCTGAATCTTGGCTTCATTCTTCTCATGACTGGACTATTAATATTCCTGGCTATGCTCTCTTTCGGAAAGACAGGGTAAAACGGAGGGATGGTGGTGTCTCTATATGAGAAGTGATCTCAAAGTGAATGTGAAAGAGGACCTAGTTTATGGAGAGTGTGATGAGTCTGAAGCATTATGGGTGTAACTGTACATGGGTGTGCGTACTACAAAGGCTCACATTGGAGTTTGTTATAGACCTCCCAGTGTTAATGAGGAGGTGGAGACTCCTTGCACAGATGGAAAGGGCTGCAAGGGCTGGGATAATGATAATATTGGGGGATTTTAGCTACCCGGAAATTGACTGGAGTAATGGCACTGCTTGGACAGTTAAAGGGCAAAAATGTATAAACCTATTACAAGATAATTTTATGGTCCAGTTTATTAGGGCCCTGACTAGGAATGATGCTCTGCTGGGCCTGGTAATCTCAAACCATGCAGAGTTTACAGTGCCTTGAAAAAGTATTCATACCCCTTGACATTTTCCACATTTTGTCATGTTACAACCAAAAACGTAAATGTATTTTATTGGGATTATATTTGATAGACCAACTCAAAGTGGCACATAATTGTGAAGTGGAAGGAAAATGATAAATGGTTTTTAAATTTTTTTATAAATAAATACCTGAAAAGTGTGGCGTGCATCAGCCCCCTTTACTCTGATATCCCTAACTAAAATCTAGTGGAACCAATTGCTTTCAGAAATCACCTATTTAGTAAATAGAGTCCATCTGTGTGTAATTTAATCTCAGTATAAAAACAGCTGTTCTGTGACGCCCTCATAGGCTTGTTAGTGAACCTTAGTGAACAAGCAGCATCATAAAGGGCAAGGAACACACTAGACAGGTCAGGTATAAAGTTGTGGAGAAGTTTAAAGCAGGGTTGGGTTGTAAAAAAATATCCCAAGCTTTGAACATCTCACAGAGCTCTGTTCAATCCATCATCCAAAAATGGAAAGAGTATGGCACAACTGCAAACCTACCAAGACATGGCCGTCTACCTAAACTGACAGGCCGGGCAAAGAGAGCATTAATTAGAGAAGCAGCCAAGAGACCCATAGAAACTCTAGAGGAGCTGCAGAGATCCACAGCTCAGGTGGGAGAATCTGTCCACAGGGCAACTATTAGTCATGCTCTCCACAGATCTGGCCTTTTTGGAAGAGTGGTAAGAAGAAAGCCATTATTGAAAGAACGCCATAAGAAGTCCCGTTTGCAGTTTACAAGAAGCCATGTTTAGGACACAGTAAACATGTGGAAGAAGGTGCTCTGGTCAGATGGTACCAAAATTGAGCTTTTTGGCCTAAAAGCAAAACGCTATGTGTGGAGGAAAACTAACACTGCATGTTACCCTGAACACATCATCCCCACTGTGAAACATGGTGGTGGCAGCATCATGATGTGGGGATGCTTTTCTTCAACAGGGACTGTGAAGCTGGTCAGAACTTATGGAAAGATTGATGGAGCCAAATACAGGGCAATCTTAGAAGAAAACCTGTTAGTGTCTGCAAAAGACTTGAGACTGGGAGGGAGGTTCACCTTCCAGCAGGGCAACAACCCTAAATATACAGCCAGAGCTACAATGGAATGGTTTAGATCAAAGCATATTCATGTGTTAGAATGGCCCAGTCAAAGTCCAGACCTAAATCCAATCTGCTCTCTATCCAATCCCATCTAACAGAGCTTTAGCTATTTTGCAGAGAATAATGGGCAGAAATGTCACTCTCTGGATGTGCAAAGCTGGTAGAGACATCCCCAAAAAGACTTGCAGCTGTAATTGCTGCAAAAGGTGGTTCTACAAAGTGTCAAAGGGAGGCTGAATACAAATACACACACTTTTCACATATTTATTAAACCATTTATCATTTTCCTTCCACATCACAATTATGTGCTGCTGTGTGTTGGTCTATCACATAAAATCCCAATAAAATAAATTTACGTTTTTGGTTGTAATATGACAAAATGTGGAAAATTGCAAGGGGTATGAATACTTTTTCAAGGCACTGTATTACCAATATTCATATAAAAAACATCTGGGTAGCAGTGATCATAACATGATTTAATTTAATGTTAGCTCTAAGCAACAAACACATACAGGAAAGAAAAAAAAAACACTTAACCTTAAAGCCTCGTACACACGATCTGATTCTCAGCAGGGAATTGTGATGACAGACTAGTAAATTTTCGGCGGACAGGATCTGTTGTCAGATGTTCCTATCGTGTGTACACAAGTCTGTCACACAAAAGGTCAAAGTACAAACACGCATGCTCGGAATCAATGCTCAACAAATACGACATTAGCAGAAGGTGCCCAAAGGGTGGAGCTCAAGAGCTGAAATTCCACTTAGTACGTCACTACTTTCGTGTTTGTTGGCTGACAATTGTGTACCGTTTGTATGCAAGACAAGTGCACGGCACACGCCCTTGGGCAAAAGTCTGGCGCTTTGTTGGCCAACAATCTGATCGTGTGCACGAGTCTTAAGAGAGCAAATTTTCCAAGATTGAGGGCTGCTCTCCAAGACTTAAGCCTCGTACACACGATCGGATTGTTGGCCAACAAAGCGTAAGACTTTTGTCCGAAGGGCGTGTGCCGTGAACTTGTCTTGCATACACTGACATTGCGCGGACAGCCTGTCCTTTGTGACATGTGACGTCACAAGGGACGGGCTCTCTGGGCGAGGGACACCTGTGTCTTCAAGTTACAGCTCAGTCCCAGGCTGCCAGGCACCTGCACCCTTCCACTGCCCTAGCAGTCCTGGGCTCCACAGTAAGGTACGTGACACCAGCTGTTGCATAAATTAATCCCAGATGTCTTTCCAGTCTTCAGTATCCAGTTCCACCATGCCAGCAGGACAACAATTTATTTAGGCCGCTGTGGACAGTCGGTAATAGGGTCTTATATATTGTTGAAAGTGGTTTGTGGCCATTCTGCTTGACAGTAGTATTTCTGTGGAAGGAACATATTGGAAAACTATCACTATCAGTGTATTCTGACCTGCAGCTGGTCGTGCTGTCAGGATACAATGTCTCGGCAGAAGGGGAGTCCTCAACTCACCTCATTTGTGATGGAGGTAAAGTATATGTATGTTTTTTTTCCATTCACCCAGCTAGCTGAATGGGGAAAAAAACTAACCAAATATATCCAACTTAAGACCTCTACTATGTGTAATCCTGATCTGTCACCTGTATTCCCACCTAACCAAGACTCGTCATGCATTCCAGCCATATCCAGCATATCTACATCCCCTGGGACACTTGTGCACCTCCATGTTCTTTGTACTTTCTATCCTCCAGCCTCCCTTTGAGCCAATCTCTCCTGTACTATATATATATATATATATATATATATATATATATATATATATATAATGTGCTTTGCACTAGACAGGCATTGTAATACATCTTAAAACAAGCCACTGGAGGTGTCATGTAATATGACACTGTCTGAGATCTCTAAGGTCTCCAAGCAGGTCCAACCAGTGCTCGGTGAATATTGTACTTTGAATTGTAATGCTCTTAGTCCCCATTCACACCTCAGCGTTTTGGAGCTTGAAGCTGGAGGAGAAAAAAATCAATTATTCTCTATGGAGATGGTTCATGTCTTCACTCCAAGATCGCCTGAAGCTCAAAAAAGTTCTGGAGCTTTTTTTGTAGCTGGAATTGGTCAGTTTTGAACGTTTTTGGTGTGTTTTTATACCCATGGAAATTAATAGAAATGTGCCATTTGCTCATTTTTGTGCATGATTTTCTGCTCAAATTAAAAATCATAAAACATAAAATAGTAATAATATTTATATAAATAAATGTAAACTAAATTCACAAATAACTAAAATAAATAAAATCATAAATAAATAAATAAAATAAATGAATATTATGTAATAATACATAGATAAATTATAATTAACCCCTAACCTTAAAAAATCATAAATACATTATTATAAATAATAATAATAAATAAACACCCAAACACGAAAAAAACAGATATTATTATTATTAATAATAATAATAATAATAATAATAATAATAATAATAATCTGTTTATTTTGTGTTAGGGTTAGAGTGTTTAGTTTATTATTATTATTTAACTTTTCTAAAGGTTAGGGGTTAATTATGTATTTACTATTACTTAGTAAATATTTATTTATGATTATTTTTATTTATTTGTGTATTTATTTTACATTCATTTATTTTTGTTAAATATCTAGCAACAAATGATGCAACAGATGATAGTTTTCTCATCTGTCTAATAAAAAACACCAACACTTAAAAATGTGCGCAAGTCGCGCATAAAAACGTGCCAAATTTAAGCATAAAAACATGCAAAAAAACTCTGGAAAAACATTTAAATATGCTATGCTTGGGTGTAAATGCAGCCTTAAACTGATACTTTCCTCTAATTTCATTTGTCCATGCGGGGTATAGAAAAAGGGTTACTGAAAACCTCCCCAGCCGCATACACTCACCTATTCTTGCTCCCATGCCACTTTGTATGGCCACTAGCGTCATTGAAAGAAAGTCCTGTGTAAGTTTCAAACTATCTATTGAAACCTACACAGGACTATCGACTCCTCACTGTCCACTTGTGACAGTGTGCCAATCATAGGGTACAAATGTTGTCACATGGAAGGGGAATGAATCACATGCTCACCCATACCCAGAAGTGCCAGGTATTTTATATTGTTCCTGGCAGCTAACCAGAACAGTGGGAGAGAGAAGGAAATATGAGTACGTGCTCCTGTAGAGGAAGTGTTCAGTGACCCTTTTAATCTGCTCTCCATGGGCATAGGAATCACTCACCTTAAGTCGAAAACAGCCCTGGATTTATGGATATACTTGTTTCATATCTAAATTCTCATTTAAATTAACCATAACAAATATGTTAACCAGATGCCTTTTGCTGCTTTCATAGTGTGCAGTAGGAATCATTCTGGCTCTACCTACAACAGTCAACATCTGAGAAGTACCATATATCATGGAAACGAAATGGCTAAATCTGCTTGCAGCTCAACACATATGGACAGAGTTCAACTCATCTCATAAAAGGTTTATTTTGGCCCTTGAATGAGATATCCAATCTAGCTGAGTGATATTAAATTAGAAATGATTTATACTCTCTATCCTGTAGCTTCTTCCAGTAAGTTTAATGATATTATCCAGCCAATATTTACATTTAGCCATCATGGAGAAAAAAGGTCAAAGATAATGGGAGTTTCTTGGCATGTGATCAATAAAATCTTAGTTTCTTTCTCCTTATAAACTCTTAGTTTCCCTCTACTTATAACATCTTACTTTCCCTAAATAAACTTTTTTTTTTTTATATCTCCATGTGAGTAGCCACAAGACATGCTTGGCTCTTTCATGTTTTAGCAAGGCCTCTGTATAGCCAATCATCTATGTAATCTCTGAAGATTCTTTATGAACAGTTAGTTCTTGACACATACAATTTGCAATGCTTGGAGGTGTGATAAATTTAGTAAAGGGCAAACTGTTAAGCAGCCACTAATACTGTAATTTTGACTATTACAATTAGCAAATATTGCTACACCTTCACCAGATCAGTCAAAATGTATTGTATGCAGGTACATCTTTTCAGGGCTGGTGCAAGGATTTTTGACACCCTAGGCGAAACCTCATTTTGCCGCCCCCCCTCACAGCCTCACCAGCGCCCATGAAATACAGCCTCGCCATTGCCTATCAATGCCGCTTCACCAGCGACCATCAAATGCAGCCTCGCCAGCGACCATCAAATGCAGCCTCGCCAGCGACCATCAAATGCAGCCTCGCCAGCGCCTATCAAATGCAGCCTCGCCAGCGCCCATCAAATGCAGCCTCGCCAGCGACCATCAATGCCACTTCACCAGCGACCATCAAATGCAGCCTCGCCAGCGACCATCAATGCCGCTTCACCAGCGCCCATCAAATACAGCCTCACCAGCGCCTATCAATGCTGCTTCACCAGCGACCATCAAATGCAGCCTCGCCAGCGACCATCAAATGCAGCCTCGCCAGTGACCATCAAATGCAGGCTTGCCAGCGACCATCAAATGCAGCCTTGCTAGCGACCATCAATGCCGCTTCACCAGCGACCATCAATGCCGCTCCACCAGCGACCATCAAATGCAGCCTCGCCAGCGACCATCAAATGCAGCCTCGCCAGCGACCATCAAATGCAGCCTTGCCAGTGACCATCAAATGCAGCCTTGCCAGCGACCATCAATGCCGCTTCACCAGCGACCATCAAATGCAGCCTCGCCAGTGACCATCAAATGCAGCCTCGCCAGCGACCATCAAATGCAGCCTCGCCGGCGACCATCAAATGCAGCCTCGCCAGCGACCATCAAATGCAGCCTTGCTAGCGACCATCAAATGCAGCCTTGCCAGCGACCATCAAATGCAGCCTCGCCAGCGACCATCAAATGCAGCCTTGCCAGCGACCATCAAATGCAGCCTCGCCAGCGACCATCAAATGCAGCCTCGCCAGCGACCATCAAATACAGCCTCGCCAGCGACCATCAAATGCAGCCTTGCCAGCGACCATCAAATGCAGCCTCGCCAGCGACCATCAAATGCAGCCTCGCCAGCGACCATCAAATGCAGCCTTGCCAGCGACCATCAAATGCAGCCTCGCCAGCGACCATCAAATGCAGCCTCGCCAGCGACCATCAAATACAGCCTCGCCAGCGAGCATCAAATACAGCCTCAGGGGGGACATTTGAAGAGCAGATCAGTCAATATAATACATATACACACACATTTTAAAACTACATTTCATTGTCATCACATATACAATCTCTTTAACTCAACAGTTCTTAGTTAACACCTGTTCCTCGCTTGCACCAACTCTGCTGTACTGCCTGTGTACCTGCCTGCTGCTTCTGTTCTGTGTCGGACTGTTGGTGCGGTGCCTGGTGCCTCTTCCAGTTCCAGCCAGCCCAGGCTCCATCTGTCCCCAAGCCCAGAGAGCCACTGCCACGCCATGCTATATCCCATTCCCATGATGCATCATGCATCCTCCATCCATGTACTCCACTCCAGTAGTGACGGCCAGGAGAACGTGGGGGGGGGGCGAGCGGGGGGGGGGGCGCGAGCCAAGCTGGGGGGCTGTGCTGCTGGCCTGGACAGTGGACACACACAGAAAATGGACAGTGTTGCTGTGCAGAGCGGTCTCGTGAGACATGACATGTCACACTCACAGACCGTCTGACAGTGTCAGGAGGAGAGCGGAGAGCGGAGAGGGAGGGGGAAGGGGGGCTGCTGCTGCTGCCTGACACTGTGACACGGAGCGCCCTGGGCGTTGCTGGACAGACATGTGAATCTCACTGGTTGCTCATATCATGATAGAAGAGCAGAGAGGAGGGATTACTGTCTGGAAACACTGTACACATTAGAGCGGCGAGCGGGGGGTTGGGGGGGTGGCGGCAGCGCTGCTTGACATGGCTCTGTGGAGGACAGACAGTGCGGGAGTATAATAGCCAGTGGCCGGGCGCCCTAGGCAGCAGTGCGCCCTAGGCGGTTGCCTAATCCGCCTAGTGGTAGCACCAGCCCTGCATCTTTTAATACAGCACATTTCTCCATGTTTTATACCTTTAATGCCTTCACTGCCACCGATGTAAGGCTTATGTCAGCAGCATAGGGACTTTTAAATACACTCCTGGCTGCTATAGACTGTATCTACACCTGTCACAGAGACTTTTGGCTTTCAGGTGAAAGTGATTTGGGCTATTGCCCCCTATGTGATAGCATTAAAGTTAAGTGAAAATTTAGTTTTGCCTGAAAAGCGAAATAAAAAATATACATTTTTAAAGTCCCCCGCCCCTACCTGCACGCACATACGTACATAAACAGATGCGTCGAGAGCACTTACATACAAAAAAAGGCAATTGCATTTCACATTATAGATATTGCCTTGCAGGTTGGAATGAGGGCAATAAGCCAAGGGTCAATATTCATGGTAACTCTAAACAGATGGCATGTAGAGACTTTTAAAGCATTGTCTATGGACAATGTTTGGTACTGATATCCAGTGCTAATTTTTTGGAACAATTCATCACTGTCAATGAAGCATAGTTACACCACTATGATCTGGAGACCAGTCAACAGTCTTTGAATTTTTAAAATGTGGTACAGCGCTGCGCAAAAAGCAAACTATAGAAGCAGCCAACACACCTGTAGACTCAGGGACAAAAATAGCAACAAGAAATTCAAAGTGTGGCGCTATTAATAGCAATATAAAAAACTAAGCATTAAATGACATCACAAAATTACAATGTGAACCAAAAAATTGCCACGTGAGCACATGTGACAGTGACTAATAAGCAAAATGATGATACATATATGTGTTCAATTCAAATAAACATTGAAAACAAAATATCAAATATAAAGTCCAAAACACCAAAGAAATTTGTGATATCAGTGCATAAGCAATTATCAAATATAAAGTCCAAAACACCAAAAAAATTCGTGATATCAGTGCATAAGCAATAATGGACAGGTGTTTTCTTGTACGTGCAGAAAAACTTTCAACCCGGTAGCCTGGTAGATAAATGGACCATAAAAGACCAGAGGTGCACGGAAGTTTGAAGACAGTGCCAGGACCATCACCAGAAACTATGGAGGCTTACCGGAAGTAGTGGCCTGAAATAGCATATGCCATACAGGTCAAAGAGGCTTAGTGACCAACAGGTCTAGATGTATTATCCGGTCAGATGTCTTCGTCACACAAACCATGGGGGGGAGGAATTGGTCAACACGACTGATTTTCTTTCCCCTGCAGGGGTGCAGGCAGTCACAGTAACTAGTTTGGAGACATCTATGATTGCTACACAGTGGCAGATACTGTGACTGCCTGCACCCCTGCAGGGGAAAGAAAATCAGTCGTGTTGACCAATTCCTCCCCCCCATGGTTTGTGTGACGAAGACATCTGACCGGATAATACATCTAGACCTGTTGGTCACTAAGCCTCTTTGACCTGTATGGCATATGCTATTTCAGGCCACTACTTCCGGTAAGCCTCCATAGTTTCTGGTGATGGTCCTGGCACTGTCTTCAAACTTCCGTGCACCTCTGGTCTTTTATGGTCCATTTATCTACCAGGCTACCGGGTTGAAAGTTTTTCTGCACGTACAAGAAAACACCTGTCCATTATTGCTTATGCACTGATATCACAAATTTTTTTGGTGTTTTGGACTTTATATTTGATAATTGCTTATGCACTGATATCACAAATTTCTTTGGTGTTTTGGACTTTATATTTGATATTTTGTTTTCAATGTTTATTTGAGTTGAACACATATATGTATCATCATTTTGCTTATTAGTCACTGTCACATGTGCTCACGTGGCAATTTTTTGGTTCACATTGTAATTTTGTGATGTCATTTAATGCTTAGTTTTTTATATTGCTATTAATAACGCCACACTTTGAATTTCTTGTAACAGTCTTTGAATTGGCATCACTTGGGCTCTCCACAGCCAAAGAAATTCAAGACCCAAAAGTCAGCAGGAAAGATCATGGCCACAGTTCTTTAGGCTATGGAAGGTATTTTGATGGCGACTATCAACAGAAGGGCTAAACTTAATGTAGAATGCTTGGTCTGGCAATTATAGAAGTGGTTGGAAAAGAAAATAATGAGGGAAGTTGTGGAAAAAGTGTTCACTTTTTTGTAGAACAATGTCCTTGCTCTGATTGCTCACAAGACTGGCAGATCGATGGGTGTTTCTGATCTTAAACCATCTATTTCCTGCTTCCAAATCTCAAAAAGAATTTGAAAGTGAGGAAACTTATAAATAATTCAGAGGTGATAGCAGCATTGGCGCAGTAGTTTAGTGACCAGATATCAGATTTCTTTTTTCCTTTGAAGGGTTAAAGAAGCTTGAGAAATTATGTACCAAATGTGTTGAACTTTGGGGTAAAAATGTGAAATAGCGTGTAAGTTTCAGGGTTCTAAGTCATTTTCTTCTTGATCCAGCCTAGACTTTTTCTGTACATAGTGTACTCCAAACCTCTTCACTTTGTACAATATGCTGTAAAATATAAACGCTAGACTGCTGAACTCTGTATGTGGTGCTGTACATTTCATCTTGGATCGCTCCTCTTCATTTGATGTGTCTTCAGAATTACACCCCATTTATTTCACAGTTGTGGGTGGTGCCCATGTGAGGACAGGGAGAGAGTGCTCACTAGTGCTCATAGAGGCTGACAGAGGTACATGCCAACACACAGATTTGGCACTTAAGGCTGCGTTCTCCGTAAAAGCATACTTCTCCACACAGACAATAATTAACTCCTTGTAATCTGTGACACTGTTCCTTAACTCTTTACACTCTGTACACTATGAATAACAGTTCCTATTACACTTCTGTGCAGCATTTCTGAACCGGTGCTGTCGAGTTTGCACTGGCCTCCACCAGCCCTGTTACCCGCCACCTCATCTCAGTGACATAGATTCATATATTATACTTGAATTCAGTGGCGGCTGGTGCTCAACATTTTTTGGGGGAGCGCAAACAAATGGAAAAATACTGAAAAAAAAACATCAGTTTCAGCCATTGTGCCCATCAAATGCAGCCACTGTGCCATCAATTGCAGCCACTGTGCCCATCAAATGAAACCACTGTGCCATCAATTGCAGCCACTGTGCCCATCATATGCAGCCACTGTGCCCATCATATGCAGCCATTTGTGCCCATCATATGCAGCCACTTGTGTCCATCATATGCAGCCACTCCTGACCATCAAATGCAGCCACTTGTGCCCATCATATGCAGCCACTTGTGGCTATCAAATGCAGCCACTTTTGCCCATCATATGCAGCTACTTGTGCCCATCATATGCAGCCACTTGTGCCCATCATATGCAGCCACTTGTTCCCATCAAATGCAGCCACTTGTGCCCATCTTATGCAGCCACTCCTGCCCATTATATGCAGCCACTTGTGCCCATCATATGCAGCCACTTGTGACCATCAAATGCAGTCACGTGTGCCTGTCGAATGCAGCCACTTGTGACCATCAAATGCAGCCACTTGTGCCCATCATATGCTGCCAATTGTGCCCATCATATGCAGCCACTTGTGCCCATTAAATTCAGCCACTTGTGCCCATCATATGCAGCCACTTGTGCCCATCATATGCAGCCACTTATGCCCATTAAATGCAGCCAGTTGTGCCCATCAAATACATCCATTCGTGCCCATCATATGCAGCCACTTGTGCCCATTATATACAGCCACTTGTGCCCATCATATGCAGCCACTCATGCCCATCATATGCAGCCACTTGTGACCATCAAATGCAGTCATGTGTGCCTGTCAAGTGCAGCCAGTTGTGACCATCAAATGCAGCCACTTGTGCCCATCAAATGCAGCCACTTGTGCCCATCATATGCAGCTACTTGTGCCCATCATATGCAGCCACTTGTGCCCATAAAATGCAGCCTCTTGTGCCCATCATATACAGCCACTTGTGCCCGTCAAATGCAGTCACTCATGCCCATCATATGCAGCCACTTGTGCCCATCATATGCAGCCACTCATGCCTATCAAATGCTGCCAGTTGTGCCCATCAAATGCCACCACTGTGGCCCCGTCCGATGTCTGCCTGGCACTTACCTTATCTTAGTGGCAGGTCAGGCAGTGGGTGATGGCACGATCGGTGTCCTCCATGCTTCTCCCTCCTCTGTTGTTCTGTTTTGATAGGCGTCCAATCAGAGCTCCTCTGCCTTCAGCCAATCAGGTAACGGGTATTAGACGCGCTACCTGATTGGCGGAGAGGCAGATGAGTGTTAGAAAAGCAAATATTCATTTGCTTTTCTAACACAACTGGGTGAACTGCGAGCGCAATGCTCTGTGCTCGCAGTCCACCTTTTTTGAAGCCTATTAGAGCCTATGGCTCTATTCAGGTGCTTTGAAAAAACACCCCCACCACTGGAATTCAGGCACCCGGTGTCTGAAAAGGGGCCAGACACCTGAATAGGGGATGACAGCGGCGGCCATGGATAGATTCATGTAATACAATGCATGACTCTATCCATTAGTCATAGAGGGGGTGGCTGAAGAGAGGGGGTGGTGCCTGTGTGCCCTTAATTGACAGGCTGCCCTTGCTTAAATTCCAGGAACACAACTATATACTGTACATAACCCATGTTTATTCTCCTTGAGGCCTCGCTCCTTCTTTGTGACATTACAGGCTGGGTCCCTAGAATGCCCAGTGCCGTGAGTCTGACCCAGTATTAGGGTTCCAAGCACTAGGGAAGGAGCCTAAGCACACCAGCTCCTTCCCTACCAGAGTCTTCCTTCAGCTATGCCATGTCACCACCACTTCCCGACCATCTGGCTGATTTTGGGCATACAACACTGGTACTGTAGTCATTGGCAATGGCAATATAGCCTTCTCTGGTTAGCTTCAATGCATGTTCAACATCTGCACTGAATCCTCTTTTGACCTGTCTTTTCCCCTGGTGTGAACCATGTTCTGTGCCATGCCATGCATGCATGCACCCCTCTAACATCATCCTAAAGTGACTTCTGACCCGGCAAAGTTATGCAGCAACAGAGTTCTGTTATTGAATGTTATTTAAGGCTAACAAAATATTACAGGCAATTCTCCATATACATCATTCCCAATACAAATGGCTAATTTTGGGCCCATTAAGTGTTTTCTGGTGCCCCTGCCCATTGAGGTACTCATACCTTGAGAATAGTTGAAAGTCCTGAGCGTCCTTTAGGTCAATAGAAGAATAGCACAAGGTCATGTTTCTAGAACATTGACTGCGTTCCCACAAAGGGGTGGTTTCAGGTAAAATGGCAATTACATCCTACAGCTCCTGTTCCCTTCCTATGCATAGAGCAATTTACACTTGCCATAAAGGCAGGTCCCTTTTAACTGTTTGCCTCAGCAGAGAGCGGTACTTCCTAAAAGTTCCCAAAAGGAATTGATGCATAATGAACTATTCTGATAACTTCAGATAAAACATTTCCTGCAAACCAAAGTACGCTGCCCAGAGGGCCACCAGGATACTTACATCCTTCGAATCCAAGTGTGCTTCAGACCCACACGTTCTTGGCCTGACCTCATTTCTTTATACACAACTCATGACACCTGCTACACAACATTTCCAGCCTACACCCAGAAATAGCTGTTCAACCTAGGACTTGACCTCTATGCCCCGAGACTGGGCCCAAATCTGGGAATCCACCAAATCCCGCTCCACTAATGTCTTGGCACTAGAGACAAATTATAAAATTCTAACCAGATGGTACCTTGTTCCCTCTGGAGTGGCTTGATACAATTCAAGATGCTCATCTCTCTGTTTCTGTAACTGTGGACAAGTAGGCACATTCCTCCATGTCTGGTTGGCATGTACTGAGGCTAACTGCTTCTAGACCGATATTTATCAGCTGATCTCAGATCTTTTTGACACCCCTGTGCCTTTTGCGACTCAGCACTCTCTCCTAAATGTTAACCCACAGGTATAAACAAAAACGCCTTCAAGTTGCTGCAGCATGTGTTCACAGCAGCAAAAAAAAAAAACAATTGCAAAGGCATGGCAGAGCTCTACACTATTCTTGGCTAAAACTAATTCCAGGATTAACAATGTCCTCATACATTAAAAACTCCAAGCTAAACTCCTGGACAGGGTCAAGAGATTTCAAACCATATGGAGACCTTGGATTTCCCAGCACCCCCTTACTGGGATCCATCAAGATTTTGGGTTTATGCACACTGGCCTAAACACCAGTGCTGCTGGCAGAAAAAAACCCCACTAATTTTGAGCGATTTTTGTACTAGCATTTAAGAGCATTTAGGAGAGTTTAGCAGAGTTTAGAAGCATTTAGTGTTTTTCTGCCACTAAATGCTGAGCTTAAAATATGCCTTTAAATGAGATAATGTGCATGGACACATAGGATAACATTAGTTGCTTCTACAGGCAAAACACTAAAATCCTCTAAGAGCAGCATTTTTTTTTTTGCAAGTGTGCATGAACCTTACTGCTTTCACAGTAGAAGCTACAGATCTAGCCATAAAAAATCTTCTCCCCCACTCCACCCCCTTTCTTTTTCTTTTTCTTTTCTGTTCTCCCCTTTTTCGTATTTTTTAACCAACACTGTTGTTGCAACCAATAATGTTACCCGCTCTGATAATGTGTATTACTACTTTTGTTACACAAGTAAACATTGTACTTACTCGAAAGGTTATTATGTTTCTGCTCACTGTGATATTTTATTTTCCCTTGCAGTTATTTGTTCATAATATCCAATATTGTATCAACAATCTAACAAAAATGAATAAAAAGAATGAACAAGAAATGACCATAACAGAGAGATAACTATTGCTAATTTTTATAAGGAAGGAATTTTTAAAGTTTACCTGTACTGAATGCAAATCTTGTAAATAATAATTGTTGCAGTCTAGTAGGCACCACAATATGTCAGATCATTTTCAAAGCAATTCTGGACCCTTCAGAAGCATCTGTGCAAATATCAACTTTTTGAAAAGTCAGTGTTTCCAGAGATTTGTGCATACAACCCATGCAACACTAGACCACTTATGAGCTAATTGCATTGCAGATTGGGGAGTGATTGTGCCTACACTTCCTGTATACCTTAGATAATTTCTGGATGCTTTAGCAGGGAGTGATAACGATTAAATGTAGGTGATTCGCCAAATGATGCCTACGGTACAGAAAGACTTTTCGTTTTTTGGGGTTTTTTTTAAATAAAGGCTTACTATCACAAAACTGGTATGCAGCTGACGTGGCACCAGCATTTATTACAACATCTGAGCATGGAAAGTACCGACTCATGAGTCTGACATCATCTCTTTGCAAAATATTTGGATGTAATTGCTCTGAGCCTAAACCAGCATATTTAACACTTTGTTTTCCAAATTAATGTTTTTATCAAGATTTATCAATGTATTCTATTTTTTGTGAATTTATTAAACAGTATATCAAAATAATATTGCAAATAAACATTGTTCCTATCCTATACATATTGTAAAAAAATAATATGGGATGTAAAATTGAGTTTTTCCCCCTTAGTTTCAGCCTGATATAGAGAGTGCAAGTTCAAAATAATAACATAGAAGTTTATAAGGGAGGAGTGATTCTTTCCAATCCTTTCATTTCTATACCCAATCTCCTAGATAGCCTAAAAAAAATTGCCAATGTCTCGGGTTTAAAAATGAATGTTTCAAAATCAGCGGCCCTACCTATTAACTTTTCTACCTCAGAATTGGACCAATTAAAAGCAACTTTATCTGGTCTAAAAACACCATACCATACATAGGTACCCACCTTTCAAACAACTATAGTTCAGTATTCCAATGCAACTACCCCCTGTTAGAATCAAAAAATCAACAGACCCTTAATACTTGGTCCTCCTTTCATTTATCCTTTCTAGGCTAGAATTACAGCCATAAAAATGAACATACTTCCAAAATTACTGTATCTATTCAGATCACTTCCTATCACACTAACCAAAGCATACATCCCTAAAATTCAATCCACTATTAACACATTTATTTGGAATAGCAAGCCCCCTAGGTATACAAAAAAATCGTATATCATTCTCACAGATCGGCTGGCTCAGGCCTACCCCAACTCTGGCTATAATATATCTCCTGTAGACTTACTCAAAATGCACAATGGAATCTGTGTAATCCTACAATACCTTGGATTTTATTTGAAAAAATCTCAGCTTCCCTCGTATTATCTACCTGGTCTTCTTTGGTAAAACGGTATTAAAATACGTTCCATTTCCACTCGCAATACCATTATTTCTCATTTAAGCTTTGGAACAAATGTAAGAAAGTCCTGACCTTAATGTCTAACTCCTCCCCCCAGTGCATCATTTCCGAGTGATTCTAGACTTTAAATCAGCTTTTCTTTCCCTAGATAATTTCCAATAATGGATAAATGAAAAACGAGTAAGTAAATAATAGAAGCTGCGCTCTAAATAACTAACATATAACACAATAAAAAATATGACTTTTGAAGTGAATATCAACAAGTCCCATATGTGATCCATGTAACAAAAAGTGGGTGAGTCCTCCAAGTTATAAATAAAAAAACTTAGAAATCCTTCAAGGTAGAAGGAAGGTGAATAAACCAAAACACACAGTGCTGTAACTTCCTCCTGTGACTTTATTTAGTAATGACTGACAATAGTGAATCCACCACCACGAAGAGTGCACGCTTACCAGCTGCACAAGCTTTATAGCTTGTGGCTAACACCCAGCCAGGGCCTTTTCCTCCTAGAACCACAAAGAATGGCAGATCGAACCACAGACAGCCTCCATACACCACTATCAGACTGATGATCTTGTAGATGGTAAGAGACAAGTCAAGGAAAGGAGAATTTTAATGAGCAACTGTGGCCACGGTTCTTCTGCTGCGCAAGCTATCGCCAAACAAACAGCATTTTGATCTCTTTTGATCTCTTTTGATCTCTTTCTCCGTGTGTTCAGACGGATCGGAGGCCCCTCCAGTCTCCACTGAACACAGTTCAACACACAGGGAAAGAGACCTGCAAATGGAGCTGCCGCCAACCCTCTGCCCAGTGGCCTGCGAGAGGCGGAGTCAAGGGACTCACCTGATGTAAGGAGGGACTCCGCTGGGGGCACCTGATGTAAGTAGGGGCTCCGCTGGGGACACCAGATGTAAGGAGGGACTCCGCTGGGGATGCCTGATGTAAGGAGGGACTCCGCTGGGGACACCGGATGTAGGGAGGAACTTCGCTAGGGACACCTGATGTAAGGTGGGACTCCGCTGGGGACAACCGATGTAAGGAGGAACTCTACTGGGGACACCTGATGGCATCTGGTGACAGGCGACGTGGCAAGTGACATGCCCAGGGCTCCCACTGATTCAGCAATATGGTGAGTTGAACTATTTCATTTTATATTACAATGTAATAATAGAAATAATGTGCTTCAATCATCCTGAGATCATAACAACCATAATGATTGAAGCGCTAACACCAGGTGTTTGGAGTATCTTTATCCGCTGATTGTTAAATTTTGTGGAATACATATATTTTTATTGTGGTGTAGGATCTGGGCCTGCTGTCCCTCTATCCCTCTTTCTTTCCTTACTTCTCTCTCCTTCCCTCCCTATTTCTTTCTTTCTTTGTCCCTCCATCCTTCCTTCATCTCAGACTCGAACCACACCCCTTTGAGCCACGTCCATTTAAGCCACACCCACTGTTAAGTTTAAGCCACACCCATTTTTTGACCACATTTTCTTTTTCCCGCTACACCACACCTAAAAATGAATGTCCCGCCCCCTAATTATAAAAAGACTCCGCCTACATACAAAAAAGTGTCCCTATGATATTTTTTTTTACAATGTTGGCAACTATGGACTATGAGGACTAAACTATCTCCCAGACCCATAGAAGTCAATGGAGTTCTGCTATGCATGTGTAGGGCGGGACCTGGACCCAGCATTTAGGGACAGTGCTCATTGCCAATGTACCAATCCACCTTTCTATGCACTCTGCTACTGAAGTGACGCACCTTTCCATATTCAGCCAATGTCACAAACAGGCACACTTTTGCTAGCACAGATTAATTAAGAAACAGTCATATTAAGCAAATGTAATAATTTTGTATGAGATGGTACATTTGACATTATGTCAAACCATTATTTGTTTGAAATACAGGACCAGATTTGTAGAAAGAGCTCATAGGCTGTGGCCAAGAACAGCAATATTTCTAGGGGTAAAAGGCTTTGTCTCATGTTACTGTCTTTAGATATTTCTTATTAGTTATTTATTATGTACTATGCAAACATAACATATTGTACTATACTGTACATATTATATTTATGCTATATTTTATATTACATACAAACATCTTGCAAAGTATTGCCAAATTATATGTGATATGAACCCCGCCCAACAAAGCTGTTGCTAGAACAGAAAGACATGGAAAAAATAGACTTTGTCAGAAGTTGCACCATTGTCTATAATCAAGGTTGTTTTAACCTTTTAAGAGCCCATTTAAGAGCCTATTCACACTTTGTTTTTCTGCAGTGAATACATGAATATTATTCCATGAATATGCATCAGATTCTTTCCTATGTGGCCATGTCACATCTGGGCACTGCTATATTTTAAAGAAAAACTATAAGGGCCCATTCACACTTACAGCATGTATGTACATTACCATGGTTGCACGAAGGTTAATGTTGGCCCCAAATAAAGCAGTAAGCACATACTTAAAAAAAAAAAAGAACGCAAAAACACACTATACTGTATGTAGACCTGTTTCATAACATCTTTGTCAAATTTTGAGAAAAAAGTTGCTGTAATGCAACTAGAAAAACTTATGCCGCGTACACACGATCGGACTTTACGGCATACTTGGTCCGGCGTACTGGATTTGGTCAGACAATTCAATCGTGTGTGGGCTCCAGCGGACTTTGTTTTCTCAAATGTTTGACGGACTTAGATTTGAAACATGTTTCAAATCTATCCGACGGACTCGAGTCCTGTCGAAAAGTCCGCTCGTCTGTATGCTAGTCGGACGGACAAAAACCGACGCTAGGGCAGCTATTGGCTGCTGGCTATGAACTTCCTTGTTTTAGTCCGGTCATACGTCATCACGTACGAATCCGTCGGACTTTGGTTGATCGTGTGTAGGCAAGTCCATTCATTCGGAAAGTCTGTCGTAAAGTCTGTCGAAAAGTCCGCCGGGCAAAGTATGCCGTAAAGTCCGGTCGTGTGTACGCGGCATTCCTCCCATGTAAATACAGCTATGACTTTAGTCTAGGCTTCAGAACATTAAACAGCATAGAGAAAAGTGTGATCAATGTATCTTGAAGTATATCTAAACCCTAACTAGATGACATTTAGTTTGCTAAAGCACAGTATATATTATACCTGAGGAATGTGTGTCAGCATGGCCACAGCATGTGGAGTGTGCAGAGTGAACAAGAATTCATTCAAAATGCTATAGCATACAAAGTACAGGAATTATAACTGGAAAAGGTCATTGCAAGTAACCAGATTCAAAGCAACCAATTTGACAATTACTCTCTCCACTCTCCTCCTCTGTCTCTCACTCCCGCCTAAGCTGCTGCCTGGCTGTCTCGATCTGCTCTTCACCCGGGTGGCGCGGCTGCACACTGTCCTCTCTAGCTGCCGCCCGGGTGTTAATGGGTCTGTACTGATAGAGGGAGGTTTGTCCCTGGGGGTCTGTACTAATGGGGGGGGGTGTCCTGGGGGGGTCTGTACTAATGGTGGGGTTGTCCTGGGGGGTCTGTACTGATAGAGGGAGGTTTGTCCCTGGGGATCTGTACTAATGGAGGGGAGGGGTTTGTCCTGGGGGGGTCTGTACTAATGGTGGGGTTGTCCTGGGGGGTCTGTACTGATAGAGGGAGGTTTGTCCCTGGGGGTCTGTACTAATGGAGGGGAGGGGTTTGTCCTGGGGGGTCTGTACTAATGGAGGGGTGTCCTGGGGGGGTCTGTACTAATGGGGGGTTGTCCTGGGGGTCTGTACTAATGGAGGGGGAGTTGTCCTGGGGGGTCTGTACTAATGGAGGGGAGGGGTTTGTCCTGGGGGGTCTGTACTAATGGAGGGGAGGGGTTTTTCCTGGGGGTCTGTACTAATGGGGGAGGGTTGTCCTGGGGGGTCTGTACAAATGGGGGGTTGTCCTGGGGGGTCTGTACTAATGGAGGGGGAGTTGTCTTGGGGGGTCTGTACTAATGGAGGGGAGGGGTTTGTCCTGGGGGGTCTGTACTAATGGAGGGGGGTTGTCCTGGGGGGGTCTGTACTAATGAAGGGGGGTTGTCCTGGGGGGTCTGTACTAATGAATGGGGGATTTATCCTGGGGGGCCTGTACTAATGGAGGGGGGTTTCTCCTGGGGGGGTCTGTACTAATGGAGAGTGGATTTGTCCTGGGGGGTCTGTACTAATGGAGGGGGGATTTGTCCTGGGGGGTCTGTACTAATGGAGGGGGAAATTGTCCTGGGGGGGTCTGTACTAATGGAGGGGGGTTTCTCCTGGGGTGGTCTGTACTAATGGAGAGGGGATTTGTCCTGGGGGGTCTGTACTAATGGAGGGGGGATTTGTCCTGGGGGGTCTGTACTAATGGAGGGGGGATTTGTCCTGGGGGTCTGTACTAATGGAGGGGGGATTTGTACTGGGGGGGTCTGTACTAATGGAGGGGGGGTGTTTGTCCGGGGGGTCTGTAATAATGGAGGGGGGGTGTCCTGGGGGGGTCTGTACTAATGGAAGGGGGTTTGTCCTGGTGGGGGGTCTGTACTAATGGAGGGGGGGTTTGTCCTGGGGGTCTGTACTTATGGAGGGGGGTTGTCCTGGGGGGTCTGTACTAATGAAGGGGGGGTTTGTCCTGTGGGGGTCTGTACTAATGGAGGGGGCTTTGTCCTGGGGGGATCTGTACTAATGGAGGGGGGTTGTCCTGGTGGGGGTCTACTAATGGAGGGGGCGGTGGTTTGTCCTGGGGGGGTCTATACTGATGAAGGGGGGGGTCTGTATTGAGAGAGGGGTTTATACTTAGTGGGGGGCCTGCACTGACAAAGGGGGGTCTATACTTAGTGGAGGGGGGTCTGTACTGAGGGGCGACTAAAGTTGGTGGAAGGGGGGTGACACCATGTTATACCGCACCTGGTGACACCAACCCTAGTGACGTCACTGCAGCTGCGGGCTCTTCTTTTGCCCCTTCCCCTCCCTCTCCCTCTCCTCCGCACGTGCACTGCTATACTAGTGAGCGTCGCTGGCCAGTACAGCCTCCCACTATGTTTCTTCCCCCGCCTTCATGTCAGCCAGGAAAAAAATAGAATAGAAAAAGGAGCAGAGAAGAGGATTGTGGGACATGTAGTCCCGAGGACTGGCAGCCCCACTGTAACACGGAAACTGCAGCCCACACAGCAGGCTCAGCTGAATGGGAGAGAGAGAGATACAGGAGCCTGGGAAAGCTTTCAGGAAGTACACCCAGGACTCCAGAGGGAGAGGGCAGTGCTGAGGGAACACCATCAGAGAGATAACCCCACTGCCCTGCGCCACCAGAGGGAAAGACACACAGCCTGGCGCCATCACTGGCGGAGAAAGGAATGGAGTCACTGCCAGAATACAGATCTGGGTGCTACCCAGCGGAGTCGCCACGGGCAATTCAAAGTGAGCTGACTCCTGATCAGAGGAACCATCGCTGGGTCAGGTGAGAGGGCCGATCGGCCATTATCTACTAACGTCCATAGGAACTGCAGTCTCTGACCATCTCTTGTATTATATCTGCAGTCTCTGACCATCTCTTGTATAATGTCTGCAGTCTCTGACCTTCTCCTGTATCATGTCTGCAGTCTCTGACCTTCTCTTGTATCATGTCTTCATGTCTTCAGTCTCTGACCTTCTCTTGTATCATGTCTGCAGTCTCTGACCATCTCTTGTATCATATCTGCAGTCTCTGACCATCTCTTGTATCATGTCTGCAATCTCTGACCAGCTTCTGTACCATGTCTGCAGTGTCTGACTGTCTCTTGTATCATATCTACAGTCTCTGACCATTTATTCTATCTTGTCTGTAGTCTCTGACCATCTCCTGTATTATGTCTGCTGTCTCTGACCACCTCTTGTATCATGTCTGCAGTCTCTGACCGTCTCCTGTACTATGTCTGCAGTCTCTGACTGTCTCTTGTATCGTGTCTACAGTCTCTGACCATCTCCTGTACCATGTCTGCAGTCTCTGATCATCTCCTGTACCATGTCTGCAGTCTCTGACCATCTCCTGTACTATGTCTGCAGTCTCTGACTGTCTCTTCTATCATGTCTACAGTCTCTGATCATCTCCTGTACTATGTCTGCAGTCTCTGACTGTCTCTTGTATCATGTCTACAGTATCTGATCATCTCCTGTACTATCTCTGCAGTCTCTGATCATCTCCTGTACCATGTCTGCAGTCTCTGACCATCTCCTGTACTATGTCTGCAGTCTCTGACTGTCTCTTGTATCATGTCTACAGTCTCTGATCATCTCCTGTACCATGTCTGCAGTCTCTGATCATCTCCTGTACCATGTCTGCAGTCTCTGATCATCTCCTGTACTATGTCTGCAGTCTCTGACTGTCTCTTGTATCGTGTCTACAGTCTCTGACCATCTCCTGAACCATGTCTGCAGTCTCTGATCATCTCCTGTACCATGTCTGCAGTCTCTGACCATCTCCTGTACTATGTCTGCAGTCTCTGACTGTCTCTTCTATCATGTCTACAGTCTCTGATCATCTCCTGTACTATGTCTGCAGTCTCTAGCCATCTCTTGTATCATATCTGTAATCTCTGACCAGCTTCTGTACCATGTCTGCAGTGTCTGACTGTCTCTTGTATCATGTCTGCAGTCTCTGACCATTTATTCTTTCTTGTCTGTAGTCTCTGACCATCTCCTGTACTATATCTGCAGTCTCTGACCATCTCTTGTATCATGTCTACAGTCTCTGATCATCTCCTGTACCATGTCTGCAGTCTCTGATCATCTCCTGTACCATGTCTGCAGTCTCTGATCATCTCCTGTACTATGTCTGCAGTCTCTGACTGTCTCTTGTGTCGTGTCTACAGTCTCTGACCATCTCCTGAACCATGTCTGCAGTCTCTGATCATCTCCTGTACCATGTCTGCAGTCTCTGACCATCTCCTGTACCATGTCTGCAGTCTCTGACTGTCTCTTCTATCATGTCTACAGTCTCTGATCATCTCCTGTACTATGTCTGCAGTCTCTAGCCATCTCTTGTATCATATCTGTAATCTCTGACCAGCTGCTGTACCATGTCTGCAGTGTCTGACTGTCTCTTGTATCATGTCTGCAGTCTCTGACCATTTATTCTTTCTTGTCTGTAGTCTCCGACCATCTCCTGTACTATATCTGCAGTCTCTGACCATCTCTTGTATCATGTCTACAGTCTCTGACCATCTCCTGTACTATGTCTGCAGTCTCTGACCATCTCTTGTATCATGTCTGCAGTCTCTGACCATCTCCTGTACTATGTCTGCAGTCTCCGACCATCTCCTGTACCATGTCTGCAGTCTCTGATCATCTCCTGTACTATGTCTACAGTCTCTGATCATCTCCTGTACCATGTCTGCAGTTTCTGATCATCTCCTCTACCATGTCTGCAGTCTCTGATCATCTCCTGTACTATGTATGCAGTCTCTGATCATCTCCTGTACTATGTCTACAGTCTCTGATCATCTCCTGTACCATGTCTGCAGTCTCTGATCATTTCCTGTACCATGTCTGCAGTCTCTGATCATCTCCTGTACCATGTCTGCAGTCTCTGATCATCTCCTGTACTATGTCTGCAGTCTCTGACCATTTCCTGTACTATGTCTGTAGTCTCTGACCATCTCCTGTACTATGTCTGTAGTCTCTGATCATCTCCTGTACTATGTCTGCAGTCTCTGATCATCTCCTGTACCATGTCTGCAGTCTCTGATTATCTCCTGTATTATGTCTGCAGTCTCTGATCATCTCCTGTACCATGTCTGCAGTCTCTGATCATCCACTGTAGTATGTCTGCAGTCTCTGGTCATCTCCCGTATCATGTCTGCAGTCTCTGATCATCTCCTGTACCATGTCTGCAGTCTCTGATCATCTCCTGTATCATGTCTGCAGTCTCTGACCATCTCTTGTATCATGTCTGCAGTCTCTGACCATCTCTTGTATCATGTCTGCAGTCTTTGACCGTATCCTGTATTATGTCTGGGGACTCTTTCTAACAGAAGCCCTCTCTGTGTGCATCAGAGAGACTCCCCTCCAGGTCTCATTAGTGTTCTCTCTTCCTGTATTTTCTTTATTGTTAAGAGATCATGGGAGGATTTCAGGGTAACAAAGACTTCTTAGGGGAGCAGCTCTGTATTTGAGTCATTGCCATAGAATCATTTGTAAAGGGGAGGAGTTGGTAAGATGACCACACCCATGTGGGGGCGCCAGAAATATTTCTGCACCCAGGCGTCTGTGACCCTAGGATCGGCCCTGGCCTGCTGGGTAGGCTGTGGGAGGCCCCATGATCTCTAATGGCAGCCCAGCCACTGACACTGAACCTCAACACCCCAGACACTGCACTTTTCTGCCATTCAGCTCCCCCCTGCCAACCAGTAACTCTGCCTCTCTGCCATAGGACACGCAGAGGGAAGGCTGAATCTGTTTCTGTGTTCTCTGCCCCTTCGAGATTAGGATTTAGCCATCTCCTTTGCCCTTTGATGACATCACTTCCTCCTCTCATAACTTTGTGTCTGCCAATTTTTATGGATGAATTGACAGCTATGTATTTGGTAACTATGCCTCTACAATCAGGCAGTCGAGAAAAGTGGAAAACTAGTGCTGGACCCATAGGGTTATCTCACTGTCATTGCTATCTTAAACACTGTAGCTGCTGACTTTAAATAAGTAGACTTACCTGTCCTGGGTGCCCGTGATGTCGGCCGCCCGAGGCCGACCCGTCCCTCGGCTCTCGGGTTCCGGCACCGCCATCCTAGGTAAGGGAAACAGGCAGTGGAGCCTTGCGGCTTCACTGCCAGTTTCCTACCGCGCACGCGCGAGTGGCGCAGCGCTCTGTGAATGGCCCCGTGGTGTTCTGGGAACATACACAGTTCCCAGAAGACAATGGGGCTGCTCACCGAGGAGCAGAACATGCCGCAGAAGAGGAAGAGGCAGATTAGGAAGACTGCCTAGCAACAAGGATTTAGGTAAGTTTAAAAAAAAAAATTTTTTCACTTTTTTTTTTTTTTTTTTTTAGGATTTTTGGTGATTTTTTTTTTCAGGATGGCCCTCCACTTTAAAGAATTGGTGTTAATGTAAATGATCTGGTTTCTGAGCAAGCAGCTTCTACACCCCAGGGGATCTCCATGGTCTCTTTGGCTTGTAGTGTAATGTAACAAAGATGGAAATTACACTGTATGCACTGTATGCAGTGGGTACATTTTTGGTAGTACCTCTGCATTTGTGCTCAGCACTATGGGCAGAAGGGGAGGTACAAATACCCCAAAAAATAGGGGCTCAAAGGGATCTCCCTCAGGCTCTGAAAGGCATAGGGAGGCTGGTCAGAGCAAGCCATCAGGGTTGTCAGGGGTTGCAACTGCTTTCGGCATTTCAGCCCCTGTACATATTACTGAGCAGGTTTTCTCCTCAGCCATGAATGGATTGGAGGAAAGATTAGCGGCTTTAATCGCATCTTCACAGAGTGGAAGAAAACGTATTAGGTCTCATTCTACCACCCAGGACCCTCAAACAGAGGATCAATCGGAGAGGGAAGATGATTCTCCCACAGGGAACCGTGAAGAGGCTGATGACTCCTCTTCCAAGGGATCAAGTGGTGAAGGACCTTCTTCAGCTTCACAGGCTGAGAAATTGCTGGTGCAATCTCTTACTGAAATGGTCCGCTTCACATTTAAGCTACCCTTAACGGAGTCAGTTGAAAAGCCCACTTCTTGTTTGGGTTCACTGAAGCCTCCATAAGCTTTGTGTGTCTTTCCTGTCCATTCATTGCTGGAAAAGCTTATGTATTCTGAGTGGGATCACCCAGATAAGCACCTTTTCCCTCCTAAAAAGTCTTCAACACTTTATCCTATGGAAGAAAAATTCCAGATCAAGGGCCCAAGGTATAATGATTTTAGCTTACCTAGACTACCTGTGCAGTCGGTAGCCCGTTTAGACCAAAGCATGGTCACCACAGTCAACTACCTGGAATACCTAGGTTAGGTCCTCAACCTAGAGAAATCTTCCTTAAAGCCAGTAAGAAGGCTAGAGTACTTGGGTCTAGTTATAGATACAACCCAGTGTGATGGAGATATTGAATTCCAGATTTATATCAATGAGATTCAAGCGGACCATTGCAAAGACTCCAATTAAACTGCCTTGGCCCATAGGATGTATGTATGTATGTGTATATATATCTACGCATATATGTGTGTATCTATGTGTGGATATATATATTTATATATGTGTATATGTTTCTTAATATCATGATAGAGCATAGCTCACCTTGGGAATGTAGTTACACTGATGGGAACCCAAGAAGGTCCCCAGGTGTTAACTGAATCAAAGAGTATTTACAGACCTTAAGGCATCAATTCTTCAGGGGGCCATTAACATGCTTCCAGTACACTGGTGTGAATCAGGAAAGGTCCCCAGGTGTTAATTGAATCAACTCACCAGGGGGCCATTAACATACTACTGTCAGGACTGTTTGGGCTGGGAGATCAAAGGAGATTGTTCATTAATTCATAGACTGTGAGGCACCGGAGGGTTTTAATGTCTCAGCAAAATCTTACCTTAAACTTCTGGACAGCTTCAGATGCGACCAATTAGAATTGGAAGCAACTATAAGCCAATTAGCAAAGAGGCTTCAAATGTAGCCAACCAGACTTTGAGACATCTCTGACCCAATCAATATGTTGCATCTATTGATTGGTGGAGAATGCATATAAAAGAGGGAGAGGGCTAAATGGTTTTGCCCTGTCCAGCCCGAGACCATCTAGGGGATATGCTGTCTGAGTAATGTATACTGGAATCTCTGACCATTGTAACCATTTCTGAGTTCGGCCTAGATTAACTTTGCAGCCTAGAGCAACACTGTACTAATGACATCACTGGAGATATATGATAAATTCTAATTATTCTAACTTTCTTTTCTGTGTAAATAAATGTAATTGTTTATCTTTTTTCCCTGTTATCGCTCGTTTTTATTCTTATATAGACAGAGGTTTAATCACCTATATTTGTATCGTTAATCGTTTAAGTGAGGTATAAATATTTCCGAAACACCAGAAGAGGGTGTTTTTACCCCAGGCAAAGACCAGCATCATAAAGGAGCTGGTTCAGGTGGTCAGGGTGAAGAAGGGTCCTTCTATTCGCCTTTGCATGAGATTGTTGTAATAGATGGTGGCTTCTTTCGAAGCAGTTCTCTATGCTTAGTTTCATTTGAGACTGCTGCAAAACAGTATCCTGTCTGCCTGGAACAAGAAGGTCCGGGCGCTAGATTTTCTGATGCGTTTGTCACCAAAAGTGCGCCAGAGCCTCAGTTGGTGATTGATAACCGAGAATCTGATGTACAATGTAATACTGACATATAATCACACACATAGGTTGGACTTGATGGACTTGTGTCTTTTTTCAACCTCACCTACTATGTAACTATGTAAATTGAAGCCCCACACAACTGCTAAGAGGTCCAGATACAACTTTATTCCAATAAAAGTCAGGGTGACAATCCAAAAAGTTTTGCGGGTTTAAGAGTACACCCTCCATCAAGGCTTGATTGACAACAATGTAAATGGACAAAAAGTGAACTGGACCTTTAAAGCACAGGCTTTGTCAGTAGCTGTCTAGTGGCTACAATCAGGCAGTCAATCCACTGATCTCTGAGTGCACTGTGTGTGTTTCCAGGAGGAAGGAGGTAAACACTTCTAGGCTGAAAGGAAGAGGGAAGCCATACAATGAGATGTTATTATAAACCGAACCATGCATCTATTACTATAGAATTCTTCCAATGTGGTAGCCATCTTTAAGAAGCCACACTTTCATATGTATTCATGCTGTAAGGTAAGCATTTTATTTAAAATACAACACTATTTATCACTCCTCCCTCTAAACTATTGAATCTTCTATATTATTGCTTTGAACATGCAGCCTGGGTATTAGAATGAAACTAACGGGAGACTAAAACTCACTTTCATTCCCTATATTCTTCCTTTATAGTAAGTATGTAAAGGATGCACTGCACCATAGTTTATGGAAGACACCAAAATAACATGTTGTACAGCCTAACTCAAATTAAAATGGATGTCTGGCCATAAATAAAAAAAATAATCATTTTGCTTACCTCTTCCATCCACCTTTACCTAATCTATAGTTTGTTTGTTTTTTTAAATGTAGCTAAAAACTATGGTTTCCTATCTGAAACTGCAATCATATGAGTGTGGGGTGGCCCTTCTTGCCCATTGATAGAAGAGTGCATCAAATCTCATGCGTCTCAACATCATGATCAAAGGGCAGCAACAAGACTGGTCAGCAGGTGTAGAGTGCAATTTCATACAGAAAAGAGCACCACGGACCATCAGGCGACAGCAGATTTAGGCAACTAAAATTGGGTGTTGGAGGTTTTTTCTTCTTTAAATAATATCTAAGAGCAGGTGGGTAGGATTTGGGCTTTAAATTCTATCTGGCTCTCCATTTTTTGGAAAAGTGTTTTATATTTCCACTTCCTGTTCTGTCTGACACTTGTAAGGAAGTAAGGTAAAATTTGCTTCATGAGCAACAAATACAAAATAAATGAAATTGATTATTAAACTTTCCTCACTCTACTAGGCATTTGTTTTCCCTGTTGAGGAATTTTTCTATCAAACACCCATCAAATATAAAAAAAGCATTGAGAATTTAGAACATAGCAGTTGAATGAAAAGTTCAGAGGTCCTAAAGTTGACTATACACTAGTAGTTAACAGGGAGTGCCTCTTGTAAAGCAAACTTGTGACTTAACACAGTATTGGCAAAGTATAAGTTTGCATCAAATGCAGTAAAGCAAAAAGCTCTCCTACATGGCAACACTGTCTAACATAGGTGTCTGGACCACAGGATCGAATAAACAGAATTACAAGTCTTTTGCTTGCATCTCATCTGTTTATTTAGCCAATCTCCTTCAGCTTGAATTTTTTATTTTTTTTGCTTTGAACAAGTGGTCTATGACTGTTCTGGCAATCAAGAAACAGAATTAGAGCATAAATAGGAAATGTCTGGAGACAGCACCATTCACATACCATGCAATGATGCTTTTGTTGTATCAGAGACAATGCCTAGGAACAATAACCAGTTGTGTCTGTTTATCTATCCCTTCTTATGACATACAGCCTGTCATGACTGTGTATGTCAAAGGAGCCTTTCATTTTGTTGGCGCATGTCATAAATAAATCTGTTCAGTCAAATCTGTCAAATGATTTGGATGTACTGTATCTGAAAATACATTCCTACACATACTATACAGTGCTTTGAAAAAGTATTTATACCAGTTGCCTTTTTCCACATTTTGTCATGTTACAACCAAAAACGTAAATGTATTTTATAGGGATTTTATGTGATAGACCAACACAAAGTGGCACATAATTGTGAAGTGGAAGGAAAATGATAAATGGTTTTTAAAATGTTTTACAAATAATATCTGAAAAGTGTGGCATGAGCCCCCCTTTACACTGCTACTCCTTACTAAAATCTAGTGGAACCAATTGCCATCAGAAGTGACCTAATTGGTAAAAAGAGTCCACCTGTGTGTAATTAAATCTCACTATAAATACAGCTGTTCTGTGAAGCCCTCAGAGGTTTGTTAAGGAACTTTAGTGAACAAACAGCATCATGAAGGCCAAGGAACACACCAGATAGGTCAGGGATAAAGCTGTGGAGAAGTTTAAAGCAGGGTTAGCTTATAAATAAATATCCCAAGCTTTGAACATCTCACAGAGAACTGTTCAATCCATTATCCGAAAATAGAAAGAGTATGGCACAACTGCAAACCTATCAAGACATGGGCATCTGCCTAAACTGGCAGGCCGGAAAGGAGAACATTAATCAGGGAAGCAGCCTAGAGGCCCATGGTAACTCTGGAGGAACTGCAGAGATCCACAGCTCAGGTAGGAGAATCTGTCCACAGGACAACTTTTAGTCGTGCACTCCACAAATCTGGCCTTTATGGAAGAGTGGCAAAAAGAAAGCCATTGTTGAAAGAAAGCTATCAGTATTCCTGTTTGCAGTTTGCTAGAAGCCACGTGGAGGACACTTTTTGGCCTAAAAGCAAAGCTCTATGCGTGGCAGAAAACGAACACTGCACATCACCCTGAACACCCCATCTACACCGTGAAACATGGTGGTGGCAGCATCATGTTGTGGAGATGCTCTTCTTCAGCAGGGACAGGGAAGCTGGTCAGAGTTGATGGGAAGATGGATGGAGCCAAATACAGGGCAATCTTAAAAGAAAACCTGTTAGAGTCTGCAAAAGACTCGAGACTGGGGCGGAGGTTCACCTTCCAGCAGGACAATGACCCTATACATAGTCAGAGCTACAATGGAATGGTTTAGATCAAAGCATATTCATGTGTTAGAATGGCCCAGTCAAAGTCCAGACCTAAATCCAATTGGGAATCCATGGCAAGACTTGAAAATTGCTATTTACAGACACTCTCCATCCAATCTGACAGAGCTTGAGCTATTTTGCAAAGAAGAATGGGCAAAATTTTCACTCTCTGGATGTGCAAAGCTAGTAGAGACATCCCCAAAAAGACTTGCAGCTGTAATTGCAGCAAAAGGTGGTTCTACAAAGTATCCACTCGGGGGGGGGGTACTGAATACAAATGCACGCCACAGTTTTCAGATATTTCTTTGTAAAACATTTTGAAAACTGATAGCATAGATTACTGGACAGCCGACCACCCTCCCTTGGTAATCCACAATGACCCCGTCAGAATTCTAGAGACCCCAATGACACACACAACATGCAGTTTTCGTGTGCAAAGTGAGTCTGAACTCTTTATGAGTTCAGACTCACTTTGCACACGAAAACTGCATGTTGTGCATGTTTAAGAATGATATCTTTATATGTGAGTTACAGCAAAACAGGGGAGGGGTAAACTCGCTCCTAAGCATTTATCATTTTCCTTCCACTTCACAATTATGTGCCACTTTGTGTTGGTCTATCAAATAAAATACATTCACATTTTTAGTTGTAACATGACAAAATGTGGAAAATTTCAAGGGGTATGAATACTTTTTCAAGGCACTGTATATACTAAAGAATGTATAGGCTACATCCTAGTAATTTTAAAACCCAACTCCTGCTAAAGCTTTTATATTTGATAAATGTTGGAACAGTAACTACATCTGTCAAGTTTGTAATGCTTTCCGATTGGGACATTTCACCTCACTTCCTGTCCCTACGAAAGCAGGACAGAAATGTGGTGATCAGTTGTCACAAGAACAGGAAGGTGCAAACAATAATAACCTGCAAGGTTACCCAGTACAGAAATGTTCTATAACTTCCTGTTTCAAAAGAAGTCTTCCCAGTGGGAATACAACCTGCAACATAGGCAAATAGGTGTGTAAGGAGCAAAGTGTCAAAGATGTCATGTGAAGTCCACAAATTCTCTTTATTAAAGGTCCTATTCAGATAAGGCCATTGTGCTTCAAGAATTTTGCGGGTCCCCTTCATCAGCTTGACAAATGCTGAAGAAAGGAACACCTACTGCATTGGTACCTCTGAAACCTTGGTGTCCAAACTGCAGCTCAGGGGCCACATTGGGCATTTGGCACTTGTTTGTATTTTATTTACCTAGATGCTTACTTAGGCCATTAAAGTATAATGGTTTGCTTTATTTCTTTCACACTAGCTTTTTCTGCGCTGTCCATAATTTTTCTCTTTTTGTTTTTTTGTTTTTCATTGTAGTTTTATGGGGAACTTGTTAAAGGAAATATCAATTGCGGCAAAGTCATTTTTTAGGGGGCAGTAATAGCAGTGACTTGCAGTCTCATGTTATGTATCTCCAGAATTATGTCCCCAGTCTCAAACAACTCTCCTAGTATGTTTGCAGTCTCCAACAATCTCTTGTGGCATGTCTGTTGTCCCAGACCATCTCATGGTGTAAGTCTGCAGTCTATCACAGCTTTCTGTAGTATTAAATTCACTGAATATGATAAAATATGTTCTACCCTTTGGTGATATCAGAGGCCCACTACTGGTCCAGAGTGATTATACAGTCATTTCTAATGAAAAGGCAAACAGGTTGGCTCCTGAAGCCACTCACACTGCACTCTCCTTCTGTCAGCATGTTCCTAGTCAGCACATGTACAGTATATGTAGCCAGTGGCTGGTGCTCAAATGGTTTTTTTTTTGGAGGGGGGGGGGCAAGCAAACTGAAAAATTAAACTGTTAGTAATGCAGGACTGTAAATAGCTATTTATCAGGTGATTATGTATCATTACTGCTAGATAAAACTGTGCCCATCATACGCAGCCTCACTGTGCTCACCATATGCAGCCTCACTATGCCTATCATATGCAGCCTCACTGTGCCCATCATATGCAGCCTCACTGTGCCCATCATATGCAGCCTCACTGTGCTCACCATATGCAGCCTCACAGTGCTCACCATATGCAGCCTCACTGTGCCCGTCACAGTAGGCCAATCACATCCATATTTCAAGTAAAAGAAAATAAAACCACTTAGCATAAGGTGTCCTCATCAGAGCCCCCTTTTACATCAGATGTCCCAATCAGAGTCCCCCTTTACAAAAGGTGTCCCATCAGCATCGCCCTATACATCAGGTGTCCTCCTCAGAGTCCCCCTATACATCAGGTGTCCTCATCAGAGTCCCCCTATACATCAGGCGCCACAATCAGAATCCCCTTTACAGCAAGTGTCCCCCTTTACATCTGGTGTCCCAATCAGAGTCCCCCTTTACAACAGGTGTCCCCATCAGCATCCCCCTATAAATCAGGTATCCCCATCAGAGTCCCCCTTTACATTAGGTGTCTCCATCAGAGTCCCCCTTTACATTAGATGTCCCCATTAGAGTCCTCCTTTACATTAGATGTCACCATCAGAGTCCCCCTTTACATCAGATGTCCCCATCAGAGTCCCCCATTACATTAGATGTCCCCATTAGAGTCCTCCTTTACATTAGATGTCCCCATTAGAGTCTGCCTTTACATTAGATGTCGCCGTCAGAGTCCTCCTCTACATTCGATGTCCCCATCAGAGTCCCCCTTTACATCAAAAGTCACCATCAGAGACCCCCTTTACAATAGATGTCCCCATCAGATTCCCCCTTTACATCAGATGTCCCCATCAGAGTTCCCCATTACATTAGATGTCCCCATCAGAGTCCTCCTTTACATTAGATGTCCCCATCGGAGTCCCCCTTTACATTGGATGTCCCCATCGGAGTTCCCCTTTACATCAGATGTCCCCATCCGAGCCCCCCTTTACATTAGATGTCCCCATCAGAGTCCTCTACAATAGTTGCCCCCATCAGAGTCCCCCTTTACATTAGATGTCCCCATCAGAGTCCTCCTTTACATTAGATGTCCCCATCAGAGTCCCCCTTTACATTAGATGTTACCATCAGAGTCCTCCTTTACATTAGATGTCCCTATCAGAGTCCCCCTTTACATTAGATGTCCCCATCTGAGTCCTCTACATTAGATGTCCCCATCCGAGTCCTCTACATTAGATGTCCCCATCAGTGTCCCCCTTTACATTATATGTCCCCATCAGAGTCCCCCTTTACATTAGATGTCCCCATCAGAGTCCTCATTTACATTAGATGTCCCTATCAAAGTCCCCCTTTACATTAGATGTCCCCATCTGAGTCCTCTACATTAGATGTCCCCATCCGAGTCCTCTACATTAGATGTCCCCATCAGTGTCCCCCTTTACATTAGATGTCCCCATCAGAGTCCTTGTTTAAATTAGATGTCCCCATCAGAGTCCTCCTTTACATTAGATGTCCCCATCAGAGTGCTCACAGCAAGGCGCCTGTCATCCACCTTCGAACCAGCCAGGATGATTCAGAGAAACCAGAAGTAAAGGCACAGGACCCACCAATCACACACTGCACCAGGGAACAATGCTATAGAAGGAGTGTTCAGGGCACAAAGCTCTGCACCCGAGGACTTTCCAAAGGAAGCCAATAGAGCTTCTTGCTTGCAATTATATGATTGCAAACACGTCATGCTTCCCATAGCAGCTGTGAGTCTGGCACCATGCACACATATAAAGAGCCATTATTTTCTTTTCTTTATTTTTTATTCTTTTCAGCGATTGCAGCACGTCATGCTTCCCATACACCTGTGTGTCCCTATGGGTGGACCGCCACTGTATGTAGTGCATCTGATTGGCTCCCAGTGCTGCCCCCTCCCTCCCCCTGGTCTAAGTGCTGCTGTATAGGGAATTACAAAAAAGGCTAATACCAAATCAAATTCATGTACTTAAACTAGTTATATTTGAAAACCAATGCCAATATTTATTTTTTTTGAGCATATATCTGTTTTTAGTTGGTGTTTTTATATCGGACTGGAATCCAACTGAAATGTTGTCAAAAAATGTTTAAATTCCATTACATTGTGAATAACTTCACAAACAATAATAGAGGATTCAGGATATACTAAGTGTTTCAGCACTAAAAAACTTCCTTCTTGTGATAATCCGCAATTGATTACATTTTCTTCAAGTGCTGGAAATGAGGGAAATCCATAGACATGATGAAGACAAATTGTTCCACTTGGCTTATGCTTTGTTTGCAGTTTACACATGAATGAGGTTTCCCTGCAATTCTGTCAGCATCTGCTTTGACAGCAGCCACAAGAGTATGACTAAAACAGTATTAGGCCTTATTTGCATCCTCACCGCCTGTTTTAACCCCCTAAATGCTGAACTACTGCCCTGCAACTACCCACGTCATGTGCGGTTGTGGGGCAGTTAAAGCACAGCCCCATTCATTTCAATAGGTTGAGGGCAGTAGTGCCCACTGAGTGTGACAGGGAGTAGATTTCATGCCATGGCAACAGTGCAAAGCATCGCAGGCGCGACATGTGTGCACCCCTGGCCGTTGCAGCTGAAGAGGAAGGAGTTATGGAGTGGTAAAATGTGGCTCAGATTTTACTAAGATGACTTAATTATGTACACGAAGGTGATAGTGAAAGATGACTTATTGATATAACACCTGAAAATACCAGAACTCTAAAGCTGGGTTCACACTTATGCGAATTGGATGCGGCTTTCCTGCATCCAATTCCCATAGCAGGAGAACATAACTAGCTCCCTATGGAGCCGGTTCACATATCTCCATTGCGGCTGCGGAGCGCTCTGCACAGAAACGCTGTGCGTCTTTTCCTCTGTTTCAGGGCCGAATTCAGGCAAAGATTCTGCCCTGATTCATCCCTGAAACAAAGAACAGGGACGGACAGCGTTACTGTGCGATCCGCAGACGGTTTAGGTGTGAACAGAGCCTAAAACTACACTCTGACCATACATTCTTTGTACAATCAATTATTTAACCAAAACTATTTATGAGGACCTTGATAAACTATCCATTCAATGTATGCCCAATCAGACAACCCTTGTACTAAACAGTTGTTATTAGATCTAAGGCCTTATGGACTTGGACATATAACATTGCCTGTGTGCTAAAAAGTAAAATCCATGGCGCTTTCACACTCCCATTTGCCGTCTACAGCTGCCAATGCAAGTGAATGGCTGTATGCTATAGTGCTCGAAAAAACGCAGCTTGCTTCTGCATCAGCACATTTGGGGTGAAACACTGTACACGCATGTGCTGGTAAATGCCAACGCAGAAGCAATCAGAGTTTACCCAAGCACGGCCGCATACAGTCTTACACTTGTATTGGCGGTTATACGCAGCCTTTGCCCGGGTGCACAGGGATTTTACACTTCACCATGCAGGTGTTGTTATATGTCTGTATGCATGAGGCCTAACCCTTGGTTCACATCTATGTGGCTGCAGTTGATGTGTTGCCCTGGAGCATTTTGCTGCGCGTTTTTAAATTTGTGTTTGGCATTTTTTTGGGTCAATTGGAAAATATCACTGCCTTGATATTCCAGGATGTCAGCTTGGATTTTCACATCCTGCTTTGTGTGTGCTTTTGCATTGACTATCATGGCAGCAAGTGCGTTATTTCTGAGTAGAGAACTTTCTGGTAGAGGGTAGCTGAAAAAGACTTCATGGAGACATCCTACTGGGTTACCCAGATTCTTGTTGTTCAGTGCTTGGAGGACAGTGCAGAGAAGCTGGAGCAGATCCTTCATGTTTCCTATGTTTTTTCTACCTAGCTAAGGGAACTAAGGAGAGTTGACTGCTGCATTGTAACTGCTACATTGTTTTTTCAAAGAAGTTCCTTGCTCTAGAACAGGGGTCTCCAAACTTTCTAAACAAAGGGCCAGTTTACTGTCCTTCAGACTTTAGGGGGGCCGGACCATCAGAAGTACAAAATGTCCCTGCATCAATGGTAAACAATTCCCCATTGGGAGGACTTGTGCCCCATCATTGGCGTCATTGGGAGGAATTGTACCCCATCATTGGTGTCATTGGGAGGAATTGTGCCCCATCATTGGTGTCATTGGGGGAAATTGAGCCCCATCATTGGTGTCATTGGAAGGAATCGTGCCGTGTGATTGGGAGAAATTGAGCCCCACACTGGTGTCATTAAAAGAAATTTGAGCCCCATCACTGGTGTCATTGGGAGAAATTGAGCCCCATCACTGGTGTCATTGGGAGAAATTAAGCCCCGTCATTGGTGTCATTGGGAGAAATAGAGAAAAGTCAGTGGTTTTTATTGGGAGAAATTTTGCCCCATCATTGGTGTCATTTGGAGAAATTGAACCCCATTACTGTTGTCATTGGGAGTAACTGAGCCCCGTCGTTGGTGTCATTGGGAGGAACTGTGCCCCATCATTGATGTAATTGGTAGAAATTGTGTCCTTCAGTGGTGTCAGTGAATAAAATAGTGCCCCAAGGGCCGGAAAAAAGCCAGCAAAGGGCCACATCTGGCCCCAGGGCCGCAGTTTGGAGACCACTGCTCTAGAAGTAAGTGACTATCTCTGAAATTGCATTGCAGTGCATTACTGCAATGTAAAGCAGCCATATCTTCAGTTACTGTTCATCTCATTGACATCTAGTGTGATAGACGGTATTGCATTTTCAAGGAAAGTTCAGCTACATGTAGAGGAAAAATATAGAAAATTGTTTGCAGTAGTGTTAGTGGATAAAGTAAACTGGAAAAAGATTTTCTTCAAGGTAAATAATCCTAAAGGGACCCCACATTTGCTGTATCTTTCACTGTTTACATAATCTAACCACTTTATTACAGGGCACTTTCACCCCCTTCCTACCCAGGCCAATTTTCACCTTTCAGCGTTGTCACATTTTTGAATGACAATTGCGCGTTCATGCAACACTGTACCCAAACAAAATTGTTATCACTTTTTGAGACAGATAGAGCTTTCTTTTGGTGGGGTATAACCACTTAACTACTTAAGACTAAAGATGGCTACAGCATAGGCCTTAATTGCAGGGAGGGCGTCCATGGACATCCTCCCGAGCAAGCTCTGTCTGCGCATCCCTGCTGTTCGCGTGCGGCACGCTCTGTGATCACCAAGTCTATGAGACTCGGCAGATTACAAATCAGAGTAAGGGGTCAATCCCAGCCCCTTACCACGTGATCAACTGTCAGCCAATGACGGCTGAAGCCGATCACAGGCTTCTGTAAGAGGGACATCGGTCCCTCACACAGAAAGCCGCGGCTGCATTTTCTGTGCCCACCAGTGTCAGTTGTCAGTGTCCACTGTGCCACCTACCAGTGCCACCTATCAGTACCCACCAGTGCCACCTACCAGTGCCCACAGTGCCACCTATCAATGCCCACCAGTGCTGCCAATTAATGCCCATCAGTGTTTCATAATCAGTGCCACAGATCAGTGCTGCCTATCAGTGTCACCTACCAGTGCCTACCAGTGCCCATCAGTGCAACCTATCACTGCCGCTTATCAGTGCCACCTATCAGTGCCACCTATCAATGCCCTTCAGTGCCACCCAACAGTGCCAACCTTCATTGCCCATCAGTGCCACCCATCAGTGTCACTTCTCAGTGCCATCTATCAGTGCTGCCTCATCAGTGCTAATCAGTGCGACCTATCAGTGCCCATTAGTGCCGCCTTATTAGTGCCCATCAGTGCTGCCTATCAGTGCAGCCTATCAGTGCCCATCAGTGCAGCCTCATCAGTGCACATCAATGAAGGAGAAAAATTACCTGTTTTCAACATTTTAGAACAAACTATGAAACAGTTTTGGTTTTTTTTTTCAACATTTTTGGTTATTTTTTGTTTTATTTAGCAAAAAATAAAAAACCCAGCAGCAATTAAATACCACCAAAAGAAAGTTCTATCTGTGTGAAAAAAAAATGTTAAAAATTTCATTTGGGTACACTGTAGCATGAAAGCACAATTGTGACAGCGCTGAAAGCTGAAAATTGGGCTGGGCAGGAAGGGGCTTTAAGTGCCCAGTAAGCAAGTGGTTAAGGGCTGAGCCTCTTTCTGAGATTTGGTGTTTACAAGTTACAAACAGGTTTTATTGCTATAAAATGACTTAGAACCCCCCAAACATTATATATTTTTTTCTAACACCCTAGAGAATAAAATGGCGGTCATTGCAATACTTTCTGTCACACCGTATTTGCGCAGTGGTCTTACAAGCGCACTTTTTTGAATTAAAAAATAAGACAACAGTAAAGTTAGCCCAATTTTTATTAATATTGTGAAAGATAATGTTACGCCGAGTAAATTGTTACCCAACATGTCACGCTTCAAATTTGCGCCCACTCGTGGATTGGTGACAAACTTTTACCCTTAAAAATCTCAATAGGCAATGTTTAAAAAATTCTACAGGTTGCATGTTTTACAGAGGAGGTCTAGGGCTAGAATTATTGCTCTCTCTCTACCAATCGTGGCAATACCTCACATGTGTGGTTTGAACCCCGTTTTCATATGCGTGCGCTGCTGACGTATGCGTTCGCTTCTGCACGCCAGCAGGGACGGGGTGTGCGTTTACATTTTTTTTTTTTTTTTTTACCTTTTATTTTTTATCTTTACACTGTTCTTTTAAAAAAATAAAAATTGTGTCACTTTTATTCCTATTACAAGGAATGTAAACATCCCTTGTAATAGAAAAAAAGCATGACAGGTCCTCTTAAATATGAGATCTAGGGTCAAAAAGACCTCAGATCTCATATTTACACTAAAATGCAATAAAAAAAAATTCTCTTTAAGAGCTCTGGGCGGAAGTGACATTTTGACGTCGCTTCCGCCCTGCATTGGTATGGAGATGGGTGGGGGCCATCTTCCCCTCATTCGTCTCCATACCAAGCCAGGGAGAGGACCCGATCGCCTCCGCCGCTACCGACGGCTCCAGTAAGCAGCGGAGGGCACCAGAGAGTGCCGGGGGTCCCCTCTCCTGCCACCGATAAAAGTGATATTGTGGCGAATCTGCCGCAGAGACCACTTTTATCTAAAAACCGGACCGCTTACTGAAGAAGATCATACTGGGGTTATGGTAGCTAGCTGCTGCCATAACAAAGATATCCCTCTTCAAAGTGCCAACGTATATCGACGTGAGCCGGTCCAGAAGTGGATAATTACCACAGAATTTTTTATTTTTTGCTAAACAAATGAAAAAAGACTGAACATTTTAAAAAAGGAAAGTTTTTCCACTTCAATACCCTCCTATAGTAAAATTACGTCCTCTACTTTTAGGGGGGATATCTGAATGATGCCTGCAGCTAGATGCATCATTCAGATATCATTCTTTTCAGCCGGCGATTCTGTGCACGATAAGAATGATCATAGCGGCAGTTCCGTCACTTGATCGTTCTTATAGGCGACAGGAGGGGACGTCCCCCCCCTCCCACCGCCATCTTGTGCTTCTCCGGGCTCTCCCGTGCATTTGGGAGCCTGGAGAATGAATAGGCCGGCGCCGGATGTTGACGATAGAGATGACTGGTGACCAGATGGTCACCAGTTATCTCTATGACCGTCAGAGGCCCGGGCACGATGTTATGACGTCACACCCAGGATCCCGGAAATAAAGGAAGCCGCGATCGCAGCTGTCAGCATGAGATCGGTGAGTTTTTTTTCCAATCTCATGCTTTCCAGGCTAGAGGAGAGATGTGGGGTCTTATTGAGGGAGGAACAGGTCAGAGAATGGTTAAAGAACTCTGTAGTTAGTGTGGTAGGGGCGTAGCTTACCTGATTGGTGGCTGAGGGTCAGATGGCCACGGTGGAGCCGCAAGGGTAGTCTAGTGCAAGGGTTGATGGGTAGTCATTCCGGAAAGTTCAGCTCACGTGAAGACTTTCCCTCCCCCACTGTATTTTGGGTTTATGATATATTCTGGGTGGGGGGCATTTTTTGTGTTTCACATTTCCTAATATAAAAATAAAAAAATTTGAACATTTGACACTTTTGTCACAGCAGTTTGCAGGTCAGGGGGTCTTTGGGGGGTCAGTGATTAACCACTTTAGCCCCGGAAGGATTTACCCCCTTAATGACCAGGCCATTTTTTGCGATACGGCACCGCGTCACTGACAATTGCGTGGTCATGCGACGCTGTACACAAACAAAATTGATGTCCTTTTTTTTCCCACAAATAGAGCTTTCTTTTGGTGGTATTTGATCACCTCTGTGTTTTTTATTTTTTGTGCTATAAACAAAAAAAGACAGACAATTTTGAAAAAAACTATAATTTGGACTTTTTGCTATAATAAATGTCCAAAAAAATAAATTTAAAAAACCCTAATTTCTTCATCAGTTTAGTCTAATATGTATTCTTTTACATATTTTTGTTAAAAATAATCGCAATAAGGCCCCTTTCACACTGGGGAGGGGACGGCACTTTACCGTCAATGTCGCGGTGCTATTCGACCACTAGCGGGGCGCTTTTACCCTTTTATTTTTCTCACTGCAAAATGGTAAAACGCTGGGTCCGGATGGCATCCTTGCTGAACTTTTTAAAACATATGTGGAGGAGTTACTCCCCACCTTTAGGCTCATGCTTCAAACAGCCATGGAGGAGGAGCGTCTCCCCCAACCATTGCTGAGGCAATCATTGTGGTCCTGGTAAAACCCCAGGGCAGTGTTCTTCGCACTGGCCAATATCTCTCCTAAATGTGGATGCCAAATTGTTGGCTAAGGTCTTGGCTGGACGCCTGAACACTGTGATCACCGTGCTGATGCATGCAGATCAATCTGGATTTATGCCAGATAGGGGAACTGATATAAACTTCCAACGCTTCCCCACACATCTCTCCAGGGCGGACGGGGACGGACCTGAGGTGGTGGCCTCCCTAGACGCCGAAAACCCCAACCTCACAGCCCGTATACGCACCAATAACTCACTGTCACCTCCTTTCCCCTAACCAGGGGTACTAGACAGGGTTGCCCGCTCTCCCCCAGGCCTGTTTGCACTAGCTATGGAACCTCTGACGGCCCATATTAGATCCGCTCCCACGGTCGAGGGAATTCGGATGGGAGTGGTCATGAACAAAATATCCTTATATGCGGACGATACCCTCCTATTCCTGAAAGACATTTCCTCCCTTCCACCAGCCCTTCACATCGTTGATGTGTTCGGCTCATTCTCGGGCATCAGGGCCAACTGGGGAAAGTCACTCTCACTGCATGCGTCGGGCAAACACTCACTGCATGCGTCGGGCAAACACCAACCAACTGGTACCCCCTTGAACTGGACATCCAAGTTTAAATATCTGGGGGTGCTGATTAGAAATCCGTTGTCCTCATACTTCAAGCTGAACCTCATGTGCTGCTTAAGACTTTTTCACAGAGATGCGTGGCCTGGAGGTCTCTCCCTCTTTCACCAGTGGGTAGAGTGAACCTGGTTAAGATGGTGTACCTGTCTAAATTCCTCTACTTCTTCCGCAACTCCCCACTAACACTCCCAGCCTCATTTTTTGCCAAACTAAAAGGTATCATATCCTCCTTTGTATGGAACGGAAGGTCCCCACGCTTGGCCATCTCCACCCTGCAGCTCCCCATCACTCGGGGGGGGGGTCTCTCCCTACCCGACTTCCAGGCTTACTTCTGGGCAGCGGTCCTGGTAACAGTCAGGTGGTGGTTCTCTCTACCCAAAGATAACCCAGCGGTAACCCCGGAAGGGACCATTATGGGGTCATACTCTTCCCTTAGTAACTCGGTGTTAAGGGGACCGAGATCTCATCCAGGTATTACAGACCTGATGCGCACAACAATTTCAGTATGGCACAGAGCTAGGACTCAGATCCCCCGAGATGTTCTCCCCCCACATTGCCCTATGGGGCAACCCAAATCTCCTGCATATGAACAAAGTTCCTGACCCACAGGTTTGGGCAGGGAAAGGGATAGTGACCTCCTTCTGTAACCATGTTGGAATGTATACATATTGGACCACTATCCCAATGTAATGTCGGGGTCTCGCTCCCCTCTCTCCTCTGGATATTAACAAAATGTTTTCTGTGGTAATCCACACTGTAATGTAAACAATACTGACTGTGTATGTTCATTGCTTGTAATGTAAAGATTGAATAAACATTTTTCTTGTTAAAAAAAAAAAAAGACGTGCCTGTCCATAATCGTTTCTTACAGGTCATCTAATAAACCTTTTGTCATTCCAGCTGGAAATCATCAAGGAAAATAAGTTACTGCCTGGACTCGAGCAGGCTTGGTTATGCATATAGGACAAAGTCGCGAGCCTCCGTCAGCGGCGGCGGCGCACTCTACCAGAGCATTTGCAGCCTCATAGGCAGCACATTCGAGAGCATCTATGATGTCCATCTGTAGAGAGGTATCATGGTCATCCCAGCATACCTACTCAAACTTTACGGAGTAGACCCGGGTGCTTTGTCATCAGGGGACTTTGTAGGAAGGACTATTCAGTCCTCTGTCCCATCCTAATTAGAAGATTGGTTTGGCAAGTAGAACCCACCTTTTCGCCTAGCTATTTATCACTAGTATGCTGCCATGTTGGCATCAGGAAAACGGAAAATCGCCAAACCATGGCAGCATACGGACCCACCCTGTACATTTCGGTATGTAGCTTGTTACAAAGAATGGGGGGGGAGCTACAGTAACTAGTCCGTTTTATATGCTATCCATTGGTCCTGAGGGAATGGTAAAGAGGCAGAGCTCTATCACTAGTATGCTGCCATGGTTTGGTGTCAGGAAACGAAAATTACAGTATTTGATACAATTTTCCGTTTTCACAGCACCCTCTCTTTAATGGATAAGTTCACCTTTTTACAAAAAACAACAAATGCACGTTTTTTTGCAGGTAAAAAAATGTGCATTTATTATTTTTTGTTGTAGGAGCCTATAAAGCATTGCACCAGCGATCATGCAGGATTCCTGCAGACCTGTCAGTGCATCTGCTTGCTTGTACCTCATATGAGTAAGCCGATACACTCTGACAGGAAGAATCAGTGAACTACCACAGTGCTCACAGCGCCCTGCTATTTGGTTGAGAACTACAAGCCGACAGCCGCTAAGGCTGCCAGGACCTGTAGTTTTCTATTCATAGAGCACTGTGAATGAGTGATGAGGGGCGTCTTTGTTTTACATTTTGTCCTCTAGCGAGGGGGAGAAGATCCCTGTTAGCTATAAGACAGGGGGATCCAGGGGGAGTGGGGGCCAGTTCTTTCATAGCAGGTTATACCCTCAGTATGGGTGTAACATGTTATGAAAGGTGAACTTATCCTTTAAGTTAAAATTACAGTAATCAGTGCAGCGCAACAACAATTGTGATACCAATCAATCCCTACATAAATAAATAAAACACTCTACTGAGTGTGATGCTAGATTCATTCATGCATAAAAAGTGTGAAAATCCATTTTCTGTGATGCTTAGTCCATAAATAAGAATTAATGAAACAATATACAAAAATTTAAAAATAAATACAAAATACTGTATATACAGTATATACACAGTCCAGCACCCCAGTGCAATCAGTGACCATCTACTGTATATTCACTTCTTCCAGTGTCTTGTGCACCTCCACCAAACAGGAGGAAAATAGACGTCCTCCCGTGATCGCTCGCTCTGCGATCGTTGAGTCCTTTGGACTCGGCTGATCATAGAAGAGGGTAAGGGGCCAATCACAGCGGCCCTATAACACATGATTAGCTGTCAGCCAATAAGAGCTAATCACAGAAGTAAACAGAAGCAGGTTATCTGCTTTTTTTCTCCTCACGATCACCATGAGGAGGATAGAAGAAAGACAGTAATTGGCTTCTGTTACAGGTACATTGTTCTTAATCTGTGCCCACCAGTGCTGCTAATCAGTGCCAACCAGTTCCCACCTATCAGTGCCCATCAGTGCTGCTAATCAGTGCCAATAAATGCCTCATTATCAGTGTCACCTATCAGTGCTGCCTATCAATGCCACCTACCAGTGCCTATCATTGCCCATCAGTGCCACCTATCAGTGCCCACCAGTGTCCCTTAGCAGTGGCTATCAGTCCCATCTCTCAGTGCCACCTATCAGAGCCCATCAGTGCCATTATTGGCTCTTTGCCCTGATCGGTGTTGCACTGTGTGCACTGCGCATCGCAATGCAAGCCACGATGCAAAGGACATCATATAACGCCCAGTCAGAACAGCAAAGCCCTCGCCCGGGTGTCAGTTTTCTATAGGCCGGGCAAAAAGGTGTTAAAAGGAAGGTAACAAATAACAGACTTACTGGCCAGATCACCAGGTAAGAGTAAATAGGGAAAAAGAAGCCTCAATTCCACCTTATTAACCACTTCCCCCCCAAGGCTGTCATATAATGTCCTGGACTTTGAGTGGAGATATCTAAGGCCTGATTCACACCTATCCAGGTTGCAGTTTGCATATTCCAGGTGCATTTTGCGTTTTTCAAAACGCATTTTTGATCTATTGAAGTCTATGGAACCAAAAATAAATACCTGGCTCATTCCATAAAATGCACAGATGTGAACTACATCCATAGGAAACCATGTTAAATCGACTGTAGTGTCTTTCTGCAAAACTGAAAATGCACCAAAAAAAAAATAGGTGTGAACCAGGCCTCAATGATGCCTGCAGCTGCAGGCATCATTCAGATATCTTTTTTTTCTACCAGAGATTCTCTGCAAAGTTAAAAAACAGTCATTTTGGCTATTCAGCATCTTGATTGTTTTTACAGGTGGCGGAAGGGGACATCCCCCTCCCCTCCCTCCTGCCGCCCTCCGATGCTTCTACTGGCTTTCCAGTGAGATCGATGAGCCGGAGAATGAATCAGCCAGCTGACCAAGGAACAGATGGCCATCTCTATGACCTTCGGAGGCCGGGTGTGATGTTATGATGTCACTTCTGACCTCAGCAGATGAAAACACTGCCATGTTTTTAGCTGGAAAGGCTCAGATGTTTTTGTTTTGTTTTTGTTTTTTTTATCTCAGGCTTTCCAGCCTAGAGAATAGATGCAGGGTGTTATAGAGAGGCCCTGTCATGCACTATTCCTATTACAAGGGATGTTTACATCCCTTGTAATAGGAATAAAAGTGATTAAAAAAAAGGTATTTTTAAAGGGAAAATGTAAAAAAATAAAAATAAAATAAACAATAAAAAAAAAATAATTAAAGCACCCCGCCACCCCCGAATGCTTGCACGCAGAAGCGAACACATACGTACATCGCGCACACATATGTAAATGGCGTTTAAACCACACATAAGGTATCGCCGTGAATGTTCGCGCGGGAGCATTAATTCTAGTCCAATACCTCCTCTGTAACTCTAAACAGGTAACCTGAAAAATGTTAAATCATTGCCTATTGAGATTTTTAAGTGTCGAAGTTTGGTGCCATTCCACGAGTGTGCACAATTGTGTGACATGTTAGGTATCTATTTTCTCATCGTAACATCATCTTTCACATTATACAAAAAAATCGGGCTAACTTTAGTGGGTTTTTTTTAAATTTATGAAACAGTTTTTCCCAAAAAGAAAGAGGTTTGAAAAAAATTGCTGCGCAAATAACGTGTGACATAAAAAGTTGCAATGACTTGATAGATTCGCTAAACTCTACTCATCTATATAAAAAAGGAGGAAGTGTTCTGTAGCACACAAAGGAGAGCTGAGCAAGAACAGATAATATTGCTTGGGATTTCAAAGCAGAACAGACACTAAGCACATGCATTTAAGAGCACACTTGCTTTCTGGCAGGATCTACAGGTATTTTTCCATAGTTGAACTGTCTATGTGCATGTATTAGAGAGGTATACACTTTTAACACCCTGTAAAGGAAGTGTGCCTCTACATAGTGACTGATCACTTTTGTGTGAGATTCTTTTTATGTCACTTTTCTACTAACATGCCAAATACAAAATGAGGGCGTGCTACATTCATCAAGGGCAATGATGCTTTAATTCCACTAAAGTTCAGTTGTGTACAACTGTATAGAAAACTGCATTTTCATTTTATGCTCTGCATATTCTGAATAGTAACTTATGTCAGGAATAAGGACTTTCTTGTATTCTTGTATGCCAAGGTATACATATACAAATAGGCAAGAGTAATATATATAAAGTATGTGTATATATATATATATACATATATATATATATATATATATATATATATATATATATATATACACACAGTTGTGCTCATAAGTTAACATACCCTGGCAGAATTTATGATTTCTTGGCCATTTTTAAGAGAATATGAATGATAATACAAAAACGTTTCTTTCACTCATGGTTAGTGCTTTGGCTGAAGCCATTTATTATCAATCCCAAAAAATAAGTGTAGCGCTAAATATTAATGTCAAGGTGAAAATATGACAGTATATATATATATATATATATATATATATATATATATATATATGCATCCAAAACACCTCAAGTGCAAGGGCAAAGTGAATACATAAAAATGTGAAAAGTGACTTCAAAATAGCACGGAGTGATAGCAATGAAGAATGACAAAAGTCCACATGTGAAGTGTCCAATCATTGGAGAACTTTCTCTTCAATCTTCAACCAAAGAAGAAAATGCACCAAAAGACAGGGAAAGGCATTCAGTTAAAAAGATGGGTACTCTTACCGGATCATTTGGACGCACATACCATACGGCAGTGTGTCTAAAGGGCTTTGAGATACTGGATCTCCAGTAGTGAGGTGATGCCAAGACTGGAGGGTGTCCTACAAGCCGCAGACTCCAATGGACACAAGGTTGAAGGATGGTCCCAATCGAAAATTCCAAGGCTGTCGGCCACCAAACCGTTCCAAAGGGAAGATGGTCCAAGGATGGTCATCAACACTCAGACATGAGGAAAAGGAAAAAAAGAGAGCTCCACATGGCGCAGGTCAAATAAAATAGGTTTATTGGGATAAAATACCATGTAGTATAAAAAGGTATAAAAAGCAATCACAAAGGTTAATAAAATGGCAACGTGGAAGCTGGAGGCCCTGGCCCAATGCGTTTCGACTAACAAGTCTTCAACAGGGGCATGCATTTACGTAAAAAGGGTGACCCCCCCTCTGACAACACGGGGAAAGCCATCCATTATATAAGAACTGTCACCTCAACAGAAGCGTCACACAGCGGAAGACTCCCACTGAGGTGGATCGTACGGAGGACGAAGCGGAGAAGAAGCCGGACGAAGATGCCGGACGAGAAGACCAGAGGAAGAAGCGGAGGAAGAAGCGGGGAAAGAAGAAGATGGAGGAAGAAAAAGAACATCGAAGGAAGACCAGAAGAAAGCAGATGGAAGAAGAAGCCGGGAAAGAAGAAGAAATTAATAAAGGAATTGTCAAAAACGTCTCTTGTCTTTTTTAATATTTTTGAAACTTTTTTTGTGAAATGGTAGGGGTACATTTGTACCCCATTAACAATTCACACAAGGGGGGCCTGGATCTGGGGGTCCCCTTGTTAAAGGGGGCTTCCAGATTTCAAAAAGCTCCCTGCCCGCAGACCCCCACAACCACCAGGCAAGGGTTGTGGGGATGAGGCCCTTCTCCCCATCAACATGGGGACAAGGTGCTTTGGGGGGCTGCTACCCCAAAGCACCCTCCCAATGTTGAGGGCATGTGGCCTGGTATGCTCTCTCTTCCTCCCCTCATTCCCTGCGGTCTGACAGGCTGCGTGCTCTGATAAGGGTCTGGTATGGATTTTTGGGGGGACCCCACGCAATTTTTTTTTAAAATTTTGGCACAGGGTTCCCCTTAAAATCCATACCAGACCTGAGAGATCTGGTATGGATTTTGAGGAGGACCCCCACGCCATTTTTTTTAAATTTTGGCGCGGACTTCCCCTTAATATCCATACCAGACCTGAAGGGCCTGCTATGGAATTTAGGGGGACCCCTATGCATTTTTTTTTAAATTTTTGGTTCGAGGTTCCCCTGTGAGGAAATTCCATGCCGTTTTTATCAATGAACTTTTATGTGTATTGCCAGACCGACAATTCATTATAGCCAGAGCTAGCGATAGTAGTTTTAAATGACTTTTTATCCTTTAGAAATGTCATTTTGCACTCAGACTGTTCTAAACATGGGAAACATGCGCCACTTTACAGGCATACTATAGACACCCCCCAGGTATGAAATTTAAAGGAATATTACACCTTTATTTTTTCACTTTAAGCATTATTATAATCACGGCTCCAGAAAAAAACAGCTATTTTTAAAACTTTTTCTGCATTGATACATGTCCCCTGGGGCAGGACCCATGCATATAAGTCTTTAAAATGATCACTTTTGATTATTCATGTTTGTGTCCCATAGACTTTAACGGTGTTTGCGTGTTTGAACAAAGTTTTTGCCTGTTTGCATGTTCTGGATGCGAACCGAACGGGGGGGGGGGGGGGGTGTTCGGCTCATCCCTAAAGGAGAGCATTAATCAGAGAAGCAGCCAAGTGGTCTTTGGTAACTCTGGAGGAGCTGCATAGATCCACAGCTCAGGTGGGAGAATCTGTCCACAGAACAACTATTAGTCGTGCACTGCACAAATTCGGCCTTTATGGAAGAGTGGCGATAAAAAAGACATTGTTGAAAAAAGCCATAAGAAGTCCCATTTGCAGTTTGCTAGAAGCCATGTGGGAGACACAGCAAACATATGGAAGAAGGTGCTCTGGTCAGATGAGACCAAAATGTAACTTTTTGGCCTAAAAGCAAAATGCTATGTGTGGTGGAAAAAAAACTAACACTGCACATCACGCTGAACAAACCATCCCCACCGTGAAACATGGTGGTGGCAGCATTATGTTGTGGGGATGCTTTTATTCAGCTACAGGGAAGCTTGTCATAGTTGATGGGAAGATGGATGGAGCCAAATACTGGGCAATCTTAGAAGAAAACTTTTTAGAGTATGCAAAAGACTTGAGACTGGGGCAGAGGTTCACCTTCCCGCAGGACAACAAATCTAAACATACAGCCAGATCTACAATAGAATGGTTTAAATCAAAACATATTCATGTGTTAGAATGGCCCAGTCAAAGTTCAGACCTAAATCCAATTGAGAATCTGTGGCAAGACTTGAAAATTGCTGATCACAGATGCTCTCCATCCAATCTGACAGAGCTTGAGCTATTTTTCAAAGAAGAATGGACAAAAATGTCACTCTCTAGATGTGCAAAACTGGTAGAGACATCCCAAAAATACTTTCCTGACGCCTTCATGGCAGCACACACTGGGTTGTGACTCCGCCCCCACAACCTGACAGGATTGGTTTAGCTATAAAAGTTGAAGAGAGATGACCCCCACCATTCTCTTTTTTATCCTCACCTGACAAGATGGTTGGACATCGCAGAGCCTCTTACCGCATCGCCCCAGCAGGTTCAAGCCTCTCCTGTCTGGAAGTCCCTCCTGTACAGTCTCTAAAGGAGCTTCTATGGAGGGAATCCCCACTCTGGTGGTCTCAGGGGCGGCAACATGGATTATCTGGCACAGAGTAAGCTTTAAAGAAGCTTCAGTTTGCAGTGGTCTCCACTTCTTAAACCTTCATCTCCCCTGTAAGTTATTTTTTACTTATCTTTGCCTGGAAATTCTTATGTTTCATTTCTCTGGGCTCTGTAGTCCCACAGCGCTCAGGATGGCCGGCGGCGCGTCTCGTTCCGCATTGCGCATGCGCGGAGGAGTCAGATGGGGACAGTCTACTGTTTTGCCAGCTCCCAACATGGCGCCGGAGCCCTCGCGGCGCTTCTGCGCATGCGCGAAGCGTCATTTTTGGCGCGACGGCGGCGGTCTATTTAAAAAAGGGTTCTGGTTTTTAAAAAAACAGCAGTTTGGTATTCTGCTCGTTTTTGCCTGCCTTTTCCTTGCATCCTGGAGCAAAATTCTCTCTGGAAACTGGTAAGTTCTTGTTTTCCTTCCTGATCCTTCGTTACAAGGGTTTTAAAAAAAAAAAAAAAAAAAAATATATATAATAATTAAATAAATATATATATATTATTAGTATTATCCAGGCATATGTATATATATATATATATATCTGTCCTCCTCTTTTTAACCTCTTCCAGACCTCCTTTATTCCTGCCTACCTTCCTCCTCTCTGCTCATGGAGACCACTGCCCAAGCAGACCACCCACGTCCAGTAAGGTAAGAGGCTGTCCGTATGGTAAGTATTGAAGAGAGAGAAAAAAGAGCGCACAGCTGCTGACAAGACTTCTTCTATCAGTCCCGCCAGGTCTGAATCAAGACGCAAGGAGAGATCAAGCCATGCCTCAAGCAGAAGATCCCGCAGAAGCCGATCACGCTCATCATCTCGTCACAAGCACTCACGCCGCAGCCATTCTCGGCATGGCCACTCACGCCACAGTCGTTCTCGACGTAGCCGATCTCATCATAGAAGATCACCTTCGTCACATCGCAGGCAAACCCAGCACACTCGTCCCGCGGCCAATTGCTGTTGGGTATGTGGCGCTACTGCTTTGCCAGATAAACTGGTATGTCGCTTGTGCTTCAATGAAGCTACGAAGGATAGAGAATCAGACGTCAGGGAAGTAACGGACCTGATTCGGGAATCAGTCAGAGAATCTATAATGGAGTCAACTGCACCCCTGCCGACCAGGTCAGACCCGAGTACTTCCATGGCTCCTCCTCGCTCAGCGATCGAGGCAGGGGCAGAAGAGTCTCCTTCAGATAACGAAGATCCGGAAGTACCAACAGGTTTTGATTTCACCTTGGTCGAACCCTTTGCAAAGTCTGTCAAAGAGGCCATAGGTTGGGAAGAATCCGAGGAAATACCTCAAAAAACGCGGAAATATTTTCCGAACCTGAAGAGGGATCCAGAAACCTTCCCCTTCATCGAAGAGCTGAATGATTTAATTAAAGATGAATGGGAAAGATCCGACAAGAGACCTAACTTAAACAATAGACTTGCAAAGATGTATCCTTTAAGAGAACCTAACGTCACCTCCTTAATTAATGCCCCGGTGGTGGATGCCTCTTTAACGTGTCTGGCAAGACATGTCACCCTACCCATTGAAGATGCTGTCTCCTTCCGCGACGTCCTAGATCGGAAAATCGACCTAGAACTCAAAAAAGCCTACTCCACAGCAGGGGGCGCTTGCAGACCAGCAGTCACCACGGCAGCAGTTGGTAGAGCCATTACAGGCTGGGCTGTCAATATTGAAAAATCTCTTCAGGGAGAGATAGACTTGGAGAAAGTAATTTCATCCCTACAGGAACTTAAATTAGCAGGCGATTTTATCGCAGAAGCCTCCGTGGACATTATTAGGTGCTCGGCCCGGGCAATGTTAGCCTCGGTAATGGCAAGACGAGCTTTGTGGCTAAAACCATGGGTAGCCGACGCAGCACCGAGAAATCCTACTATTAACTCTGCAAAAATTCGGTTGGCTGGTGAACTGGCAGAAGAGCAAACTTCAGCCCACTCAGAAGATGATTTTTTTAGGTGCGGAACTAGACACCATCCTAAACAGAGTACAACTTCCTCAGGAGAAAATCATGCCTCTGATTCAGAAAATTCAGAGACTAATCTCGGTTACACACTTGCCAGCCAGAGTATGCATGAGTATCCTGGGCTCCATGTCTGCAACCCTGCCCATGATCCAGTGGTCTCAATGGCACACAAGAATCTTTCAGAATTCATTTCTGAGGCAGTGGGATGGAGTATCAATGCTTCAGCGAATCTACATACACAGGTATGTGAAGCAATCGATGTGGTGGTGGACACGTCCCAAAAATCTCAAGAGATACAAACCTCTAGTTTCTCCACAACCAGAGGTGGTCACCTCAGATGCCAGCCAGCTAGGATGGGGAGCCCATTACCAGAATCTAGCATCTCAGGGGCAATGGAAGTTCCAGGCTCATGGGATGGTATCCAATATACTAGAGCTCAGAGCAGCTTTTCAGGCACTCCTGGCCTTCACTCCATATCTGGTAGAGAAGAATGTCGTAATTCGAATGGACAACAAAGTCGCTGTAACGTATATCCAGAGGCAAGGAGGGACGAGGAGTCGCTCTTTGATGCAGGAGGTACGCCCTATCATGGAGTGGGCTCAAGTACACCTAATAGACCTGAAAGCGGTATATGTCCCAGCAGCTCAGAACATGCTGGCCGACTATTTGAGCAGGGAACTGCTCTCAAACAACGAGTGGTCATTGAGCCAACAGGCCTTTTCCCTTCTTTCAAGAACCTGGGGAACACCAGAGATCGACCTAGCAGCCACACCTGCAAACATCAAATGTCGAAGATTCCTGGCGAGAGCAGCCTTCCCATCGGCCGAGGGGATGGATTGTTTGACCCATCCGTGGAAGTTCAAATTGGGTTACATTTTTCCTCCAGTACCCTTAATTGCAAGGTTCCTATCCAGGCTTCGGAAATCATCAGCAACAGTAATAGCCATAATTCCTTTTTGGCCGAGGAGACCATGGTTCACAACCTTACTACAGCTCAGCTTACAACAACCGCTTCCTCTCCCAGTAACATCGGACCTTCTGTCCCAGGGTCAATTTCTACACCCAGCTCCAGAGAAGTTACACTTAACAGCATGGAAATTGAAAGGACTCGGCTGTTAGAACAGGGATGCTCGCAGGAGGTCATTTCTACTCTTCTACAAGCGAGAAAAAACACCACCAACAAGACATACTCACAAGTATGGAATAGGTTTTGTTCTCTGGCCCAACAAAGAAAATGGAACCCAGTATCACCAGAGACACCACAAGTTCTGGAATTCCTTCAGTTGGGTATTTCCAAAGGCTTAAGCTCAAGTACTCTTAAAGTCCAGATTTCGGCTCTTTCAGCTAAAACAGGCATTAGATGGGCACTACATCCGCTAGTGATTCAGTTCATGAGGGCTTGCTTAAAAATCAGACCTCCAAAGAAACCCACATTTCCAGCTTGGAATCTCTCCACAGTACTCGATGCATTATCCAAACCTCCTTTTTGGCCAATTGAATCAATCTCACTTTGGAACCTGACTTTGAAAGTAACCTTCCTTATCGCCATTACATCCGCTAGAAGAGTTTCAGAACTCAAAGCGCTATTAATAACAGAACCTTACTTAGTCTTCTATCCCGATAGAGTGGTACTAAGACCCTCGGAACGTTTCACTCCCAAGGTATCATCTTCTTTTCATTATAATCAAGATATCAACCTTCCATCCTTTACTAACGACCAGGGTGAACCTCATGCATTGGATGTTAAAACTATCATTACCAGCTATTTGGAAGCCACAGCCTCTTTCAGAAAATCAGATACTCTTCTCATAATCCCTCACGGTCCTAGGAGAGGTCATCCAGCAACTTCCCGAACAATCGCATCCTGGCTGGTCAACACCATTAAGAAGGCATATTCATCTCAGCAACTAGCCATCCCAGAAGGCATCAGGGCACACTCAACCAGGGCAGTGGCAACCTCATGGGCAGCATACTGCAGAGTTTCACCGGAGACAATCTGTAAGGCAGCTACCTGGTCGTCAAGACATACATTTACTTCTCACTATAAGATTGATTCTGCGCATCTAACTACAGCAGACTTTGGCAGATCCATTATTACAGCCAATTCCACAGCTCTTTAGTATAATAAAACTTTAATTGCACCCTCCCGACTGGCGAGTTATTTCCCAGTGTGTGCTGCCATGAAGGCGTCAGGAAAACGGAAAATTGTATACTCACCTTTCCGTAATTTTCCTTTCCTGACGCATCTTCATGGCAGCACACAGATTCCCACCCTGTCTTAAGATGATATATACTGAGAATGGTGGGGGTCATCTCTCTTCAACTTTTATAGCTAAACCAATCCTGTCAGGTTGTGGGGGCGGAGTCACAACCCAGTGTGTGCTGCCATGAAGATGCGTCAGGAAAGGAAAATTACGGAAAGGTGAGTATACAATTTTCCGTTTTCAGCTGTAATTGCAGAGAAAGGTGGTTCTACAAAGTATTGACTCAGGGGGGCTGAAAACCAATGCACGCCACACTTTTCAAATATTTATTTAACTTCACAATTATGTGCCACTTTGTGTTGGTCTATCACATAAAATCCCCAAAAAAATACATTTAGGTTTTTGGCTGTAACGTGACAAAATGGGGAAAATTTCAAGGGGTATGAATACTTTTTCAAGGCACTGTAGATGCTTAGTATAAAAAAAATAACAGAAAATCAATTCTGAATAAAAGAAAAATCTGAATTTAGACACTTCGTGTTTGTGCCAGAAAAAGAAACATACTTTAGAAATTGCATCGTGCTGTTTTCCACTGTTATTGCACAAAGCAGTTGATGTTTTGCATATATATATATATATATATATATATATATATATATATATATATAATTCTTTATTTATTTATTAAAATATTTTGTGATATTATTCAGCTGCGGAATTTGATTTTACGTCTGACTTTTATATATGCAATATTATATATAATATTTATTATTTCTATAGCTGCAGCAAAATGTGGGAGACGCTGTAGCCCAGTCCTGGAACAGCTAGCCAGTACATGACGGTGCCTAATTGCCAGCCTTTGTTTCATTCTGACACACCCCTCCCTACAGCACCCATCCACAGCCTTGCATCTTCACCAAGTGAAATCTTGTCTGCTGCAAGCAAGAAGAGTACATCTCTTACGCCTCTCTCAATGACCTTGGTCACTTATATTTATATTACACTCCCTTGATGTTTTACAGGATGTCTCTATGGATACAGGAATAAACACAAGATAATAGCCCTACAGTCTTTAAAGCAGCATTTCATTCTACAGGCCAGGCGGGGAGAGGAGGCGTCTATAGCAGAACAGAGGGAATCAGGAGGTAAGAGCAGGATTCTCTTCCAGTCACTGCACATAGCACAGGCACACTTCTTCCACAATAAAATTATTATTATTTTTTTTTTTTTATTATTTGATTTCTTAATCTTTACCTGTTCGAGAAATCAGTGTATCAATCTATTTGCTTCCAAATTCCTATGCCATTTTTTCTGCAGGTGCATAAAAAAAATGAAAAACGATGCATGTATCTTTGCGAAAGGGATACAATTCTAAAAGATGCTTTTTGCTGGATGGTCGTTTTCCCCGAATGGAATAGATTTTTTTTTTTGCCAGTGCTAAGATGTGCTGGCGTGCTCTGTGGCTGAATATAGTCATGCATGGTGTCCCAGGCATGTTTTCATATAAACATTGCCTCAGTCTCTCTTGTCTGCTAATGTTGTAGTATTTTTATCTTTGCTTCCCAGCTACTGTGCATGAGCCGAAGACAGATTTTTACATCTGTTCCTGCAGGGTGGGAAAGGGACTGTAATGGTTTTTCACTAGCCCCTTCCTTCCAGAGAGGAGCAGTGATTTATTTGTTACATTGCATATCATTTTACAATGGTTTGGGTAGATAATTAGGGTTTGTGTCAGCAAATCTAGTTTTTGGATATTAGATGGTACCGGTTATTTGGTGCTGTCATGACATATCTGTATGTTGTGTATAATGATTTAAAATGTCATTCCACCTTTTCCTGGCAAATGTGATATGTAGCTGTGGAAAGCTATTTACAGAGCCCATAGTAAAGAAAGATTTCCACTGTGCTCATCACATAATTCAAAAGTATATAGACAGATTTTTAAAACACAAATCATAAACTGCTCAGAATCCTATAATCCATTGTGTACAATTTGTTGTATCTATGACTTAGAACAAAAGTTACAATAAACAAATAGGCATTGTTTTGCAATCTAATATTTGGGGGAAATTTTTTTTTAAACTAAATCTAAAAATAAATCCAAAAAAATAGCATGATAGTGAAATTCATTTTTTGTCAATCTGCCATGCTTTTATTCATATTATGTGCAGGACTATATATGAGTTGTCCTATGTTGTTATACTGGAGTCTACTAGAGGAGTATTCCTTCTGTATTGTATTTCAGTATATTGAATGAGAAGTGGCAGTTGACTGTGGGGGTCAGTGCAGAATCAATTCAAGTACATGGAGTGATACCAATGGGTTCTTGTTAGTTATAGGGTGTAAAACTAAGAGTGTTAGAGCTATGAAGGCATCTTTAGTATATCTATGTATTGGAGTACAGCAGTGAGAAGCTGATCTTTTACCACAATCTTTCTATGGCAATCAAATATACATATTATATACACAAGCACAATAAATATCACTAATTTACTACCAATCTTACACGTTTCTATAGGTGCCCTAAAGGTGTAAAGGTGTCTATGCACATTAGATAACGGTCTTCCAATTTCCTATTTGTGGTTTGCACTCCTGCCTTGCAGCACTGGGATCCTTGGTTCAAACCCCAACCAGGATGCAACCTGCATAGATTTTGTATGTTCTCCCTGTACTTGCCTGGGTTTCCTCTGCACTTTCCTCCCACACTTTAAAGTCATGCTGGTTGGTGAATTGGCTCCTTTCTAAAGCTTTTGATAGATGGATTTTTTTTTTTTTTTATTTGTTCAGCCAATGGGCTGAACAAAAAAAATGACTGGAATCTTCCATCCACACAAGCGAGGTGAACAGAGGAATCCTCTCTGCTGAAATATTGCATTCTGATAGTGTGGACTCTCCACTTTCCATATACACTTATCAGCAGCTGCAGCCACAGATCGAGAAATGTTTTACAACAAACCCATTAAACAGAAGTCGATTATTCGATCAACTTTTGTTGAGGGGGAGTGGCCACCCATAGATTGAAATTCTGCTGGTCCCCGCTGAACTGGCTGAATTTTGATCCATCTATGGCCTACTTGAATTTTTGCCCAAGTATTTGTATGTGTGTATGTATGTGAGATAGGGACCTTAGATTCTAAGCAACTTGAGGAGAGGGACTGATGTGTATGTACACAATATGTAAAGCGCTGTATAAATTGTTGTCGATATATAAAATACCTGTAATAAATAAATGGTGTTAGAAGCTGCTGACTATAGATGAGTTCATTTTTTCTGTAAAACCAGCGAGAAAAACAAAAGCACTGACCCAATTTCCCCTTTGACACATTCGAGGTGGATGGGGGAATTCTCACCACTGTGTCTTTGTATTCTTGAGACTTCCCTGCCATCAAAATACATTGATCAGCATTGCAGTCTATAGCCTGCAGCACTGATCAAGCAAAAATTTTCCATCAGATCAGGCAGATCAACTTCTAATCAACCACAGTGGCCATACATGGATGGAAATTCGGCCAATACCTGCTGAACCATCTGCATTTTGATCCATGCAATGCCAACCTAAGACTCTTTGAATGGTTTAACAATTGGACAAGTTAGATAACTCATTACTGTTCACCATCCCCACCCCCAATAAGCTGAGGCTGAGGCTGGAGATTCACCTCCCCTGCCCTGCTTCATAGGCCTGAACATGAATGACTATCCATTGCAACTGTTCATGTTGAGGGAAGTGCTGGCACAGATACCTGAAGACAGCCAGACTATGCCTGCTCTTCCAGCCACCCTCTGCTCTCTATGGCCAGTTTAAAGGAACCTGGAAGTGATAATGTTAGGTTGCCCATACATGATTCATTTTATTCTTTCAACCAACAGGTTGAATAAAAAAAAAAAGAACCAAATCCCACTGAGCTATTGTATTCTGACAGTGGGGAGACTGTCTGCAACAAAACCAGACAGGCTGGTTGTACAGAAGTCGATCCATATTAGTAAATTTGGCCGGTCCCTGCTGAGCCATGTATGGCTTTAACTCTAAATCTTAATGCAAATGGTACATTGGTTGATTCCCCTATTCATACTATAAATGCATTAACCTATGAGCAATTATTCCTACCCACATGTGTATGCTCAGAATAGAATACAAATTCCATCCACTATAGGGGCATAAATGCCTGCAGGAGCATGTCTTGAAGTTTACATTCACATGTACTAAATACTAGATGTGACTAGGCTGTTACTTACATCCAAAGTTACATTAAACTTGGTAGGTAAATGTGTCCTCAGCAAATGTTGATCACTGTCGCTTGCTAATGATCATCTCTCAGTGGCAGAAACACTATTGTGTGAAATAAAAAAAATCATCTCTGATTTTTCCTTATAGAACATCATTTAGAATAGAAAATAGAGGAGAAGGGCTAAACTAACCAGCAAATATTCAACTCAGCTCTGTAGGGTGGGGCTCGAGACTAATATAATGTTTCATCTCTAGACAGTCCATCCTGGATCTGTATTCCTGCTATAATGATGCCAACTGGTAAAATTAATGAAAACGCACATAATAATTGCTTATGTCTGACCACCCCAAATCAGAAATATGATTAAAAATGTTACAAACTATATCCTTTATAGCGATAATACTTCCTGCCTCTATAGACAACATATTGCTTCTATACCTACTATTGTTATATATGCCAAACCTCTGCTATACACAGTCTATTTGTACATCAGCATATGCCATCTATTCAAAGTAAATATCTATTCATTTACAACATAAGTCATGCATGTACAGAATATCTGCTGTATACATTTACAGTTTGTCTTATGTACAGTGGGTGTGTGTGTAGTTATGTTCACAATTTACATTGCAATTTAATGTCTGAACAATTTCTTCTCTATATACTATATCACACATTTATATAGTAAATATATAGTATGCCGTTAACATCATGCCGTCTCTTTTTATAACATATTTTACTATTTGCATCATATCTATAATACGTCAAAAACTAAAAGAACGTCACTATATATCACAAACTAAGGATAAGAAATTTTTACTTAAAGAAAAACAAAAAAATTAGCCTCTTTGGCGGTGTGACGATAACAATGTGAAGGTCTACAAGGAATATTCATTTGTTACAAGAACATCTGTGTTCTCTGTCTCTAGAGATCCTGTCATTGCCCTGTACACTTAGAAATCTTAGAGCAGCTACATAAATATTCTATAGCCTTATGCCATACTCGAGACTTGCTGTCCCCTGTGACACTAAATTAATGGCTCCATTAACAGGAACATTGAGGAAATAGCAATGTTTTTATCAAATCACTATGAAAAGTGACCCGCCGCCTCCCCCAAAGCTTTCTCTGCTATTGCTCGCTTATGTCACCAAAGTCTGCTGTAATGGTGATTGGTAGAATGAGAAACAGCAGTGTCATGATCCCCCTGCAAGGCTCACTAGGATACAGAATGGGGTGGTGGATTTGTACAATAAATGATTAAGTTATCCAGAGTGTTATGTTAACTATATGAATGTCAAATGGCAGAAACATTCACAAGGTTGAGGTCTTTGAATTATTATAAACATCACCAATAGATATGCCTGCTGATGGGTGCTGTGCTATTACTGTATTTATTATTACAGGACTGGTTAGGCCCGAACAGAACCAAAAATGCATAATAATGTACATATGACACGGAACATAAATGAACCATTTATGTCAGGAAATTGTAAACAGATATCGTTTCATTTGATGTTGTCCAGCTGTGGTCCTCTGGAACCATGACAGAACAAAGACATGCTGCTTAGAAATATTCCAATGTAGCTCATTTGTCACTTCAGCTGTGATCCTATGTGGAGAACTCTAAGGAAAGATCTAGTCCCTGAGGACCAATATGTAAGACACTGGCTTAAAATGTCAGTTTATACTAAACTGATCCTTCAGTTTCTTGTACATTCTGGAGAGTTAAACCACTCAATATCTGTGAAGGTTCTCATTTATCCAGGTCATGGTTAACTATTAGTAGTTAGTCACATTCAGCTGCACTGTTCTGTAATGTTGAAAATGTTGCACAGCTTATCCAAGCCACTTTTCCAGTTCTAATGAGTGTCATGAACAAACATCTATAAATGTTGGGGGATATTCATGACATTCATCAGAACTGAAGAAGTGGCTTGGCTGATTTACAAAATGCCTTCAACATTACAGAAGAAGTCCAATTGCATGTGACTAACTACTGCTCTGGGACTCTGGTAGGAAAATCTATGTGCTTGTGTTCTCAGATCTACACACCTGCCATATAATGTATTCTATATTATTGAGAAGGTAGCTCCAAGATGGCAGGAATCTTCATAGCTTGGGTCCCTAAGAAACAATTATAAGCCAACATGTGACTTACTTTAGACCCCCCTATCCTATATTCTATATATATCTATTCTAGGTAGGTCTTTAGATGCCTTGTTGATGGACATCTGACAGCACTTGTTGTGAAATCTGAGATTCAATGCTCTCCCTGTTACAGAGTCTTTGTTCAACACCAGTGTAACCTGATTGCTAAAGCCCAACGTCAGCAAAAACATTTCCTTAGTTTTGACCGTTAAAAGGGTTAGGCCCTCTGTCAAAATCGGAAAACACCCTGTGTGCCTTAAAATAATATTTTTATGACTGATTTTAAATGTTGACCATGAAAGTAATTTAGTTTCTATTCCTGTTTCATTTGACACCTATTGCCTGGACATGAATTGAGGGAAATTCGCCCTCAGAGGGACACATGCAACATTCAAATACAAGCAAAAGTTCTAAACCTTCCTCACTGTAAAGAAAACATGTTTTTGCATGGCATTGCAAGATCACAAAGGCCAAGGGTGTCTCTTGTGGGAATCTTTTTGAAGGAACACCTGTTTGATTTATTGTTGATGTGTAGCCCACTTCCGCCCCAAAATTCCATTACATGCAATACTAAATTCTGCTGGATGTTCAGCTTTGGTCCCTTTAAGATTGTCCTCAGACTAATATTCCAACAGGATCATTATTTGCCTTATTGTAATCCTATATTGGTGTTCTATAGGTTTCTGCCTAGAGAGAAACTTGTGAGTAGTCCATTTAATTTTATAATGTAATTTTATATACATTGAGTGAGTTTCTAGATTACTGTACTCTAATTGAAAAAATTTTAATTTTTATTACAGTTCTTTAACTTATTGATTATTGCTGAGTTTGCTGTTCTACTCATACGTTTCTCCCAGGGAGTGTGGTCAATATTGTTTAAATTGTTTTTAATTGTGGGCTTCATATATCGTTACTTTTGTTAATATATAACATCTAAGGTAGTGCACTGCTGAGAAAATTATTGGCTATTATTATTTCCTGTCTTCATTAATGAAAACTCTTGTCTCTCTGGAAAACTATATATTGTAGAACTAAAGAAATTCATCGATATAAGATAATAGTCTTTCAATTCAGTCTTTGTTTGTTTAATTTAGCAATGATCAATTGCCTAAATCATATGGTGCAAGAAAGTCCCAAATTAGCATTTTCTTGAAACAAAATGATTAGCTGGGTTACAAAATATTGCAAAAATAATTCAAGATCCGAACTAGTGTAAAGATATTCTTTGGACCTTAAAATTAGAAAACCTTGCCTAAACATTAATTTTATTCCTCTCTGTACAAGGCTCCATAACTCTAATGCCCTATACACACGGTCGGACTTTGTTCGGACATTCCGACAACAAAATCCATGGATTTATTCAGACGGATGTTGGCTCAAACTTGTCTTGCATACACACGGTCACACAAAGTTGTCGGAAAATCCGATTGTTCTGAACACGGTGACGTAAAACACGTACGTCGGGACTATAAACGGGGCAGTAGCCAATAGCTTTCATCTCTTAATTTATACTGAGCATGCGTGGCACTTTGTGCATCGGATTTGTGTACACACGATCGGAATTTCCAACAATGGATTTTGTTGTCGGAAAATTTTATAGCCTGCTCTCAAACTTTGTGTGTCGGAAATTCTTATGGAAAATGTGTGATGGAGCCCACACACGGTCGGAATTTCCAACAACAAGGTCCTATCACACATTTTCCGTCGGAAAATCAGACCGTGTGTACGGGGCATAAATTAGCCTCCTGTGACTAGAGAAATCCTGTTTGGGGCATGTTCCCACTAAAACACATACAAATGTTGTTTAAAATGCTCTATTTGAATTGACCTGAATAGCAAACTACAATCTGTCAAAACATCCAAAATGTAGCTTGCTGGACTTTTACTCCACACTTTACTGTAACACAATAATGGAAATAGGCAATATACTTAGATGGTTTGTGTGGTAGAACCCAGATGATTTGGGTGGGATGCTTTAACAGGAAGCTCCTAACAAAGTACCTTCATGGCAGGATCACCAGGCAATATTTTAATGAAAGCTGAAATGCTTATTCTTATTTGAGATGATAGTGATTCCGTTTACATATTCTTTAAGCAAAAGAAATGTGCCCACATTCAACCAAATAACTTCCAGCCGTAGTGTAAGCTAACACTTTCATAAATAGCCTTATATCTATTTTTTAGGACATTTGTCTTTCACAGCAGGGACTTTATTCTCTCGGTCATACTTTTAGATTCTTGACAGAGATTCACAGCCCCATAACTGGTGAATGTTTCTCCACCCTTCAGAAATGAGCTAGGGAAAATGTTTGCACAGAAAATGCCTGACAGCGAGATGATACAAAGGAAGACTGAAAGCAAATAGTCCCCATAGCAATAAACATAACATCATTTTTAATTAGTATGGCCTACAACTTGACGGCATCTAATTGCTTTGGCCAACACTTTTTCTTTTAGTTTCCTCCAATAATACAGAACAACCCTCTTAGTGACTGTATCAAGGATTCATCATGCAAGTGCTTCTTAGATTATCACCAATTTAATAAACTCTTTCTTCAGTAAGGTTTTATTTTTTTTTATATCAATACAGTAATGTATATAAAACAGAATGTATGTGAAAGACATAACCCCCATTACATGATACAGTAAAATGAATGACCTCCTGTGAATATCTATAGTAACTGATGTCTTACTTCTATAAATACATTTTCACACATTTGACAGGTGTTTCTGTATATTTTAAAAGTGGTCAAAATGCCAATAGTGAATAAAATACTGAAGGCAGCTGCTTTACTCCTGTGAGCAGTGTATGTAGTGTGGATCACGATGTGCTGATAGAATGTATAGTAACATGATTTAACGCATGGGTTTGCAGAAGTATAAAACTTCATTAAAAAAAAGTAAAAAACTCCACTCTATAAAACTCCATTGTTGCCTCCAGTAAGAAGCTACTGCATGCAGTTATGTCAACCGACAATGTTTCTGGTGCCATTTTCTTATTCCAAAATTGTCAGTGATAGCAGATGTAAGCATTTCTCCCTTTGGGGCCTTACCATACCACGTATCGTAAACTGGGCTACCATGTGGCTACAAATTTCCCTTTCTCTCTTGTGACTCATTGCATGGTTAGCAGCTAATGGAATAATTTCTATTTCTGTTCATATGGTTGTGATATTTACACAGATCTACCATACAGCACAGCCCTGCCTGGCACAGGATGGGAGAAGACCTGCTTTTTCTATGCTGTAGTTATGTAACAGTTACAGGTTTTGTCCCTCTAATAGTCTGTGATTGGACAGTGACAGCAGAGGCTTCAAACTAATGAGCTCATGCTTCATTACTGTGCTCTCTCTTCCTATTAGCATATTAACACTGTAGTACAAACGATTTGCTTGTTGTGCTGCTTCTCCCTCTCCTAGTCTGAGTTTTGCTGGAAAGGTACTTCAAGAGTCTGATGAGAGGTCAAATTGAGGTACTTATATTGCTTGCATTTAAAACATACATTTAATGTTGTATGAAGGAATACAGAGCTGCAATAATTTGTGTTTTTTCATATTTACCTGGAGTTTAGCTTTAAAGTTTTACTAAACCCACAACAGTAAAATCAGTCTGTATATGCTGTAAAGCATGCTTGTTATACTCACTGTGGAACCTAAGGGGATAATCCTCTGCATTGTGTAAAAAGGCTGTTTGCTCCTGTCTTTTCTGATCCTACCCTTCTTCCACTGTCCCCAATCTATCTGTTGATAGTACAGAGCCTTTGGAATCACTCTGCACGTGCTCAGTTTTGAGTGTATTGCTAGAGAGTTTTTTTTTCTTGGTAGGCTGCATGTAATCAGCACAGGGCCAATCAGCACTGTCCAGAGAAAGGGTCAGGGGTCCTGTAGCCTCATAGGACAGTCAGGGGAGAATGAAAAAGTCCTGCTAAGTAATGTTTGGTTGAATAAAAGTGATAGAATCGCCTTTTCCGTAGAACTCTAAAGCTGGCCATAAATTCCTACACAGTGCAGATGAACAAAATTCCTTCTGCATCTATTTTACTTTGAAAGCCACCGGAGTTGGTTGTCAGAATAGTCAAATGGTGGCTGCATCTGATTTGATGCAGCCACTGTTCAGAGAAAATTTTTTTGTCTGGCTCCTTCAATTTTTCAATCGAAGGGGTTGGGTGAATTAGTCAGAAACCAGCCAAAATTTGCTAAATGTATGGACAGCTTTAGTCATGTATCAGATATACAGTAAAGCCACATGCACACTATCAGATTTTCTGCAGATTTTTGTCTTTAGATTTACCAAAACCATATAATATGAGGTCAAACCTTAGGAGTTTCAATTTGTATGCAATCAGGCAGGCTCTTGCACTACATTGTTTTGGTAAATCTGAAGACAAAAATCAGCAGAAAATCTGATAGTTTGTATGGGGCTTAATAATTGCAGCTCTTTAACCACTAGCCACCCGCCCACTGTCATATGAAGGCGGGACGAGGCAGCTCTCATTCTGGGCGGACGTCATATGACATGATCGCCTTCCCGAGCCACTAGGGGGCGCGTGTGCCCACCGCATCATTGGGGACCCGATGCACATGCCCGGCGGCTGCGATGTCCGCCGGGCACACACAGATCCACGTCCTGTCAGAGGAGAGGAGACCGATGGTGTGTCCCTTGTACATAGAGACACCGATCGGTCACCTCCCCCAGTCAGTCCCCTCCCCCCACAGTTAGAATCACCTCCCTAGGACACACATTAGCCTCTCAATCACCCCCTAGTGTTAACCCCTTCCTTGCCAGTCACATTTACACAGTAATCAATGCATTTTTATAGCACGGATCGCTGTATAAAATGTGAATGGTCCCAAAAATGTGTCAAAAGTGTCCAATATGTCCACCTCAATATCGCAGTCACAATAAAAATCGCAGATCGCCACCATTACTAGTAAAAAAAAAAAAAAAATTATAAAAATGCTATAAATCTATCCCCTATTTTGTAGACACTATAACTTTTGCGCAAACCAATCGATATACGCTTATTGCGATTTTTTTTTAACCAAAAATATGTAGAAGAATACGTATTGGCCTAAACTGAGGAAAAAATTTGTTTTAAAAAAAAATTGGATATTTATTATAGCATAAAGTAAAAAATATTGTGTTTTTTCAAACTTGGCCCTCTTCTTTTGTTAATAGCGCAATAAATAAAAACCGCAGAGGTGATCAAATACCACCAAAAGAAAGCTCTATTTGTGGGGAAAAAATGATAAAAATTTCATTTGGGTGCAGTGTTGCATGACCGCGCAATTGTCATTCAAATTGCAACAGCGCTGAAAGCTGAAAAATGGCTTGGGCAGGAAGGGGGTGAAAGTGCCCTGTATTGAGGTGGTTAATCAGTATAAATCATATAACGTGATATTATATAGTCCCACTTTTCATGTGATAGTCCAAAAGTGCAAGTGACTAGTCCATAACAATCACCACCATATAAATATCAACACCATGTGAAACTTCTTCCACCAAATCGATGGGAGCTGCCGCAAGAGGCAAATTGAGGGAAGAGCTGTGAGGAGGAAGAGCCAATCCTATGTGACTGTCCTGGAGGATTCCTGGAAAAGAAGTTATCATGGCTATACTGGCTTGACTCTTAAACCTTAAATATGGTTCCGTGACAACTGAGGTTCTAGAGGAATCCCAGTCTCAGATTTAAAGCCATGGCGTGTGGTTTATGAGTACGGAGTGCTGCCCCCAGTGGAGGAGAAGTGTGGAGGTGACCAATCCTGTGGAGATGGTGATTGATGCCCACATAAGTTTAATGTAAATGCCTGTGTGCTGCTTACCATCTGGCAGCGCATCCTTGCGGTGAGTGTGCATTTCATCGGTTTGGTGGAAGGAGTTTCGCACGGTGTTGATAATTATAACTGTGGTGACGGATGTGGACTATTCACTTGCACTTTTTAACAATCACATGGCAGTGGTACTATATTATATCACGTTATATGAACTATACTGATTGAAGTACTGCAATTATTTATGTATATTGGAACAGACGTTTTTTGTATATCAACTTCTATTGCTAGCGGCTTCTCAAACACATTTGTTTTAGCGCTGACTGTTTTTAGTCACGTACAGTGCCTTGAAAAATTATTCATACCCCTTTGAAATCTTCCACATTTTGTCATGGTACATCCAAAAACGTAAATGTATTTTCTTGTACAAAAGGTTTTATTGAAAAAAATATACATCGACAAATAAGTACAAAACGGTGATGGATACATCATGAGTTAACAGGTATTAGACTGCCGGTATCCGGCGAGTGAAGCTATTATTCAAAAATTTAAGCCTGGACTCGGGCGGAACAATGCCGAGGTCAGGCGACATACCATGACATATTCTCAACCGCTTATTCTAGCGTAGTGGTAAGGTTTCAGCAGATATTAAGATAATTGCGAACGTACAAGAATAACTAAGGTTTCTAAACGAGATGTTGTTGTAATACATGACGTTTCATGAAGAAATAAGTAAAAAAAAAAAAAAAAAAAAAATAGAAATAGAAAATATAAAAACAAAAAGAACCAGTACTAAAGTCAGATTAAATTGAATAACCTTAAAGAGGATCAAATACCTCTGAATGCACTAATTTGTGTAATTTATTAAATTTACGGTCCTTAATGGAGAAGGAGATAGAAATTGAAAGTGGGAAAGAAGGGGGGAGGAAAGGAGAGAAAGGGGAGGGGGAACCTGGGGTGGGGGGAACGGAGGCTTGTTATAGAGAAAGAAGCGTTTGATCAAATCTTGATGGGCGATTGTAAGTCACCCAGGGTTGCCATATCCTGAGAAACTTATCATGAGTGTCCATCAATATGGCCGTAAGTTTCTCATTTACCATGATATCATTCACAGTATTTTTAACTGCTTCAAAACTAAGGTTCGGGGTTTTCCAGGCTCTTGCTATGGTGAGTTTAGTTGCAGTGAAAATCTGTGTTGCTAACTGACGTTCAGGACGAAGAAGTTCTGCAATTGGTTTCCATAAAAGGGCCTCAAAAGGGTCCCGCTTTATGTTGGTGTTAAAAAGATTACGTAATAGTGCATATACTCTAACCCATAGTCTGCAAACCCTTGGACAGGTCCACCAAATATGCGCCATCGTGCCCTCCTGTGAGCACCCGCGAAAACAAAGGGGAGAGTAAGATGGGATAAAACTTGCTAGTCTAGCCGGAGTATAATACCATCTATAGAAGACTTTATACGCATTCTCTAAAAAGATAACATTCTTGGAACATTTTGATAACGCTATCGTCATGCTATGCCAGTCCTCCGGATCTAATTGTTTCCCAAACTCAGCCTCCCATTGGAGATGATAGGGTCTCAATGGTATTGTCTTGGAATTATTTATAGCGGTATATATTAGAGAAATCAAACCCGAGGATTGGGGGCGTGATCTACAAAGGCTTTCAAATGGTGTCATGACAAAGGGGGCAGAATGAGAAATTGTAAGCTGTCGGAGAAAATGTCTAATTTGCAGGTAACTGTAATGCTCCCTAAGGGGGATATCGTGTGATGAACGTAAGGCAGCGAAAGAGATAATCTTGGTAGGGGTGAATAACGAATGGATATCTATGAAGCCATTGTCGGACCACCACTTAAATTGCAATGGATTATCACAACCCGGTTGAAATAAAGGGCAGTGGAGGATACGAAGTAGTGGGAGATGAGGAGAAATTAGGCCTGCTGAATACTTGACCGCATCCCACAATTTGAGGGAATGAGCTAGACAGGGACCTATTGTAGGGGGGCGGTGTGCTTTAGGAAGCCAAGGAAGAGAAGCTAGAGGTATTGGGTGTGCGTCGACCAAGTCAATGGTGGCCCATAGGGGCATTTGTTGCTTTGCATGAAGATGAGATAGTGGGGCGATACCTGCTGCTATGTAATATGCTTGCAAATTAGGAACTGAAAGGCCACCATTGACTCTGCGCGCGTAAAGCACTTGTCTCTTGATTCTAGGTCTCTTTTGGCCCCATATAAATTGCATAATTTTACGTTGATGTATTCGAATGATATGGGGAGGCACTGGAACTGGCAAAACTCTAAAATAATAGAGCAATTTGGGGAGGTACGTCATTCGTACTGTCGCTATTCTGCCGAACCACGAAATCGGGATTGTGGACCAAGAGGCTAACATAGCCTCCAGTTTTCGAAAAAGCGGAGGAAAATTAGCTTGATATAATCCCGAGTATTTTGGGGTAAGTTTAATACCCAGATAGGGTAAAGAGGTTGACCACTGAAACGAAAATGCCGTCTGCAAGGCATCTAATACCGGGGGCCGAAGATTAATAGACATCGCTTTAGATTTTGCCGGATTGACTGAAAGGCCCGAAAACGAGGCGAAGGAGTCTAATAGAGAGAATAAATTGGGGAGGGAGATTCTGGGATTAGTAATTGTTAATAAAATGTCATCCGCAAACAGGGACAGTTTGTGCGCGTTGTCTGCTATTTCTACTCCTGAGATATCTGGATGAGAGCGTATGGCTTCCGCCAGGGGTTCAAGTGCTAGTATAAATAGAAGGGGGGAGAGCGGGCACCCCTGCCGTGTTCCCCTTTTAATAGGAAAAGTGGGCGATTCGTATCCATAGTAACGCACTTTAGCCTGAGGGGAGTGATATAGGGCTGAAACCCAGCCCAAAAAGGAGGTGCCAAAGCCGTAGTGTGCAAGGACCTGTGTCAAATAGGGCCAGGATAAGGTATCAAAAGCTTTATTAACATCTAAAGAAAGAAACATTGTACCCAGGGACCTTTCATGCACTATATGTTGGATTTGGAGGAGTCGTCGAATGGCATCACTTGCCTGTCTGCGGGGGACAAATCCCACCTGGTCTTTTTTTATAAGGCGCGGTAGGAATGAATTCAAACGGTTGGCCAGAATTTTCGTCAATATCTTCATATCAATATTGATTAAAGAAATTGGCCGAAAATTTGCCCAGGAGGAGTGATCTTTGTCTGGCTTAGGAATCATCACTATGTTGGCAGTTAACATGTCTGACGTAAATGAGTGACCTCCTTTAATCAAGTTATACATAGTCGCTAGGTGTGGGGCCAGGATTTCTGCAAATTTTTTGTAATACAAAGCAGTGAAGCCATCTGGACCTGGTCTTTTGCCCACTTTCAGTTCCTTAATGCACTGAAGTATCTCAGAGACCTGTATATCTCGGTCCATTAAGGAGATATGGGATTCCGATAGGGAAGGTAGAGATAACTTATCTAAAAACTCATTCAGGCCCTGTGTTGAAGAATGATTTAGGGGGGAGTAGAGTTTAGTAAGCCGGTAACGGAATTCTTCCAGAATCCGCTGAGGGTTACCCGTAAGGATATTATGACGGGTGCGCAGGCTTATAGGAGTAAATTTTGGAATGAAGGTTCGTAATCTATTAGCCAACTGCGCATTAGGTTTGTTTGCCTTAGAATACCATTTCTGGCGGGCCCAACGTAAGGTGCGGTCTGCCTCATCTGTCAGACATAGATCCAAGTCTGTACGGGCTTTGTCTAAAGCTCTGCGGTTAGCAGGGGTGGGGGTTAGTTTAAAGGTCGTCGAGCAATCCTCTAAGATCTTTTCTAACTTACGTCGTGCCTGAAGTCTTTCTCTCTTACGCTGAGATGCTATTCGAATAACACGACCCCAGAGGACTGCTTTATAAGCCTCCCATAATGTTATTGGGGACGAGACCGAACCTGCATTAAGACTAAAATATTCCATAGAAGCTTCTTTGATTTCATTGAGGATTGGTTTGAATGACAAAAGTGAATCATTCATCACCCAGGGAGCTTGTTGTGGTTTATTGAGTAGAGAACGACAGACAGTTAGAACTGGGTCGTGATCAGACCAAGGGACTGTTAGGATCGATACCGATCCTATTAAAGGAAGGTGTTTCCGTAACATAAACGTATGGTCAATTCTAGAGTGAGAATGGTGGGGATGAGAATAGTGGGTGTAGTCCCTGCCCATGGGATGAAACTCTCGCCATAGATCTACTAGGTCCAAATTTTGTAGGGCCCGCCAGAATTTTTTCGCTGCTGGAGGGGGGGATTTGTGGTCCGCCGGGTATTTATCAATGGCCGGATTAAGCGTCACGTTCGAGTCACCCGCTAACAGGAGGGTGCCTTTTTGGTGGACCTGTAACAAGGAACAAACATGAGACAGAAATGGGCCCGGATTTTCGTTCGGGGCGTAATAGGTCATAATGGTTACTTCGTTGTCTTGAACAGAACCCTGTATGAGTAGATATCTGCCATTGGGGTCAGCTATTTGTTTATTGCAGATAAATGGGACCGATTTTCGTAGAGCTATAAGAACCCCTCTCTGTTTAGTAGGACCATTAGCTAAATATACTTGGGGATAATTTGCTGCAAAATATTTGGGGCAGGAAGAAGAAGAAAAATGAGTTTCCTGTAGACAGGCTATATCTATCTTTTGTTGCTTGAGGTAATTAAAAACTTTAACTCTTTTTTGTGGGGAATTCATACCCTGAACATTCAGGGACAGCCAATGAAGGGTCATTGGGACTGAGTTATAACGCTATGGACTACTCCATCTGCACACCCCAGGTTCCAAGGGAAGAGGGAAAGAAAAGTGAGAGAAAAATAGTAAAAGCAAGGAAGAGCATAAGGTATGAGAATACCGAGAAGAACTCTTATTAGAGAACGTAATGAATACATTGACGTATCACGCCGTGGGCGGCAAGGCCCACAATGGGGTGAGGCCATAGCCAAGACAACTATCTTAGCCATGTCCCCTACCATGGGGGGAGCAGTGGTCCGTCGGAACCACCGGCCTATAAAGAAGATAATTCAAACAAACTATGTAAAATTGACATAAAATGTAAATAATACTCAGGGATAGCAACAAAACAAACAACGTTAAATGAGTTACAATATGAAAATCTCAGTGCAATATTATCAATTTGAGGGTGTGGATGCAGGGGTCCCCCCCGCCCCCCAGGGACGGCAGCCTCAAGACCGCCCCCCCAGAAGACGGGGCGAGACCCCACACCCAAGTCAATACGCCGGCCCCTTCACTCCACTAAACAGGAGCAAGGGGATCCGGCGAGTGAACAAAACAAACACACAACCTGGATAACCATCAGTGGAGGCTCGTCCTCAGCCAAAAGCCCTATACCCTTTACCCCCCACCCCACCTGGCTTAAGAATAATTTGTTTATGTCTGGTAAACCCTCTTCCCCATGAGGGCCACCAGCAATGTAGAGGTGGTTCGGGGGGCAAACTATTGTCGGAGACCCCTCAGGGAAACTCATGTGGGTTGGTCCAAGCCCAAGACCGCCATCTCACAGGTGGGGCAGCCTACGGTAGGGCAACGATCCTCCCAACTGTTCCACAGTTAGTTCAAGTGGGCAAAGGTGCGGCAGGGGGACGACCTCCAAAGGAAGCAATTGAAAACCTCCATTTAGGCTGGAAATTAGAAGTCAGTCAGTGACACACCGAGCCAAACGGCCAAAAAAGATGGACTGCACATCATGAAGAAATGGGATTTTTCATCCATTATTAGCTTGATGGAATCTTTGGGCCTGCAGGTCACGCAGCGCCTGGGATCCAGCTTGTGATCGTTGTGATGCTTGAGGAGGTTTACGAGGGGGCCTAGAGGGACCTGATTGAGAATTGGAAATCTGAGCATCAGGTTGAGACAGTGGAACATCCAATTGTAAATCCTGGAGATGTTGCTTTAGGCCTGATGGGGAGGTGGCATGGAACTGACGACCTTGGTGGGAGAAAGAAAGTTTAAAGGGGAACCCCCATCTGTACTTGATCTGATTGGATTGTAGAACTTGGAGATAAGGTTTGAGACCTCGGCGCCTAGCAATAGTGACCGGCGAGAGGTCCGCAAATATTTGAAGGTGGTTGCCTTGGAAGGAGATATCCCTTTGTTCTCGGGCAGCTTGTAAGAGTTTCTCCTTGGTCCTATAGTAGTGGAATTTGATGATAACGTCCCGTGGGGGACCATCGGAAGGTTTAGGGGCCAATGACCGATGAATGCGGTCAAACTCTAGCCTTTCCACCGGGATCTCAGGGGCCAGTTCTTGAAAAAAAGCGGTGGCTGTTCCTTGTAGATCCGTGATCATTTCAGGGAGTCCGCGGATACGAAGGTTATCCCTGCGGGCCCTGTTCTCCGCGTCCTCTAGCTTATCTCTGAGAGCGTCCAATTCTGCGGACATTTTGTCCACCTCTTCTTCATGGCCCTCCAGTACAGTAGTAGCCAAGTCCATGCGATGCTCCAATTGGTTAGTGCGGTGGCCGATCTCTTTAAGGCCTCGAACCAGGTCAGAGGAAAGCTTTCGGGAGGCCGCCGTTATCTCATCTCGTACAATGCTACGGAATTTGGCTAGCAAAGCATCAGAGTCAGCGGGATGGGGACTCATGCGATCTGTGGGGAACAGATGTAGGCTTTCAGCCGGAGAACCGTGTCCCAAATCCGATAGTTGTGTATCGTCATCAGGTTCTGGGGGTTCGGGCGCCATTTTAGATCTGCCTTTGCCTGGGGCTGGGGATTTGCTGCTGCTCTGCCTATTTTTTAGCTTGCTTTTTGTAGAGCGGTACATTACCGCGTGCGACTCCAGGTATTCCTCTATCCTTTAGGGTAAAATGGTCTCCCTCTCTATGTCAGATTAGGCCGGGTAGTGTTTTCCGACGGCGCGGAGCGGAGGAATCAGACATCCATTTCCTTCGCTCTCGCGTATGCCCCCCTCTCGGGTAGTGTCTTACATTGTAAAATAAAGGGCTCCTTTAAACTTAAAAAAAAAAAAAAAAAAAAAAATCAAAATATTTTGCTTAGTAGCCCTGTATTGCTTGTAAGGGGGTGAGTAGTTAGGGCAAATAGTGATTTAAGATCTGTGAGAAAGTAGGCAGCCAAGTCTCAAAGAAAAAAAAAAAAAAAAAAAAAAAAAAAAAGAATTGATTATGGGAGTCTCTGGAGTACCAAGATGGCCGCCACCCTCCAGGAGTAGGCCGAAGCCGCGGTCTTTCCTGAGAAGCGGCCGCCGGATATGCAGGGACCGCTCCGTTTAGGCCCAAAACCCCCAGCCAAGGACAGATGTCAGTGCACAGGGGGCCAGATACCCCTAAGGATGTTTCTCGGGGGGCGATGGTACTCACTGCGGTCCGGGGGAGGCTTGTGTGGCTATAGCTGAGGCCGGAGGCCTCCAGGAAACACCCGACCGCGGAGCGGAGCTGATTCTGGCTCCGATTTTCAGCCGGTCTTGTGGCCACTATCTTCCGGGGGTAGGGTGGCCCCCAATCAATGTCCTGGTACCCTCTCTTTTGGATGATTATGCCGTCGGAGGCAGAAGGACGCCGGACCCTTCGTAGGCCCTAAGATGGCGGGGGCCACCGCGCTGTTTAGTCCAGCGCCGCCGAACCGAGCCCGAGTTTTCACAAACTAGTCCTCTGGAGCAAGCTGGGGAGAGTCCAGGCACCCAGGAAGCAAGTCTGGAGCTCTCCAGGGCAAGGACGGGCTGCGGATGGCGGTGGATTAGGCCTGGGTATGGAGAGCCTATGTTCAGCACGTCCGCACAGCTTCACCACCAGGACACGCCCCACGTAAATGTATTTTATTGGGGTTTTATGTGATAGGCCAACACAAAGTGGCACATAATTCAGAAGTGAAAGGAAAATGATAAATGGTTTTCAACATTTTTTACAAATAAATAAGTGAAAAGTGTGGCGTGCATTTGTATTTATTTAAGTCAATACTTTGTAGAACCACCTTTCGCTGCAATTACAGCTGCAATTCTTTTTCGGGGATGTCTCTACCAGCTTTGCACATCTAGAGAGTGACATTTTTACCCATTCTTCTTTGCAAAATAGCTCAAGCTCTGTCAGATTGGATTGGATGTTCACTGAGAACAGAAATTTTCAAGTCTTGCCACAGATTCTCAATTAGATTTAGGTCTGGATTTTGATTGGACCATTCTAACATATGAATATGCTTTGATCCAAACCATTCCATTGTAGCTCTGGCTGTATGTTTAGGGTTGTTGTCCTGCTGGAAGGTGAACCTCCGCCCCAGTCTCAAGTCTTTTGCAGACTCTAACAGGTTTTCTTCTAAGATTGCCCTGTATTTGGCTCCATCCATCTTCCTATCAACTCTGACCACCTTCCTGTCCCTGCTGAAGAAAAGCATCCCCACAACATGATGCTGCCACCACCATGTTTCACGGTGGGGATTGTGTGTTCAGAGTGATGTGCAGTGTTTTCCGCCACACATAGTTCAAATTTGGTCTCATCTTCCACGTTTGCTGTGTCCCCACCTGGCTTCTTGCAAATTGCAAATGGGACTTCTTATGGCTTTCTTTCAACAATGGCTTTCTTCTTGCCACTCTTCCATAAAGGCTAGATTTGCCTTTAGTGCATGACAAATAGTTGTCCCGTGGACAGATTCTCCTACCTGAGCTGTAGATCTCTGCAGCTCCTCCAGAGTTACCATGGGCCTTTTGGCTGCTTCTATGATTATACTCTCCTTGCCTGGTCTGTCAGTTTAGGTGGACGGCCATGTCTTCATAGGTTTGCAGTTGTGCCATACTCTCTCCACAAGTATTCTGTGAGATGTTCAAAGCTTGGGTTTTTTTTTTTTTATAACCTAACCCTGCTTTAAACTTCCCCACAACTCTATCTCTTATAAAGTTCCCTGATCCCTGTCTGGTGTGTTCCTTGACCTTAATGATGCTGTTTGTTCACTAAGGTTCTCTAGCAAACTTCTGAGGGCTTCACAGAACAGCTGTATTTATACTGAGATTAAATTACACACAGGTGGACTCTATTTACTAATTAGGTGGCTTATAAAGGCAATTGGTTCCACTAAATTTTTGTTAGAGGTATCAGAGTAAAGGGGGCTGAATACAAATGCATGCCAAATTTTTCACATATTTATTTGTAAAAAATCTGGAAAACCATTTATCATTTTCCTTCCACTTCCCAATTATGTGCCACTTTGTGTTGATCTATCACATAAAATCCCAATAAAATACATTTACATTTTTGGTTGTAACATGACAAAATATGGAAAATTTGGGGGTATGCTCACTTTTTCAAGGCACTGTAGCACTGAATAGAAAAGAAAAGTGATACCATATATAATTTAAAAATCAAACAATTCTACCTATACATAATTCTAAATTTCCTTCATTTTTTTAATCCCAGATTACCCAGTTACTTTAGGTTTTCCAAAACTGGTTTGATGAAGAAGACATTATTGTTTTGAATGAGCTCCCAGTTCAGTCCAAGCACAAGTTCGGACCAAATTTTGCTCGTTCCGGCATTTATGCGAACGCAGGACTTGCAGCCCATTTGGCATTTGAGTCAAATTTCATCGACAGTAGCAGGCTTTTCTCCCACTACTATATATGACAGCTTCCTTCTTCTGCAGTCAATGGTTGTTTGAGGAAGCAATGGGACCCCCCTGGCAAAGCACCCATGTCCCCATGATAATGAGGACAAGGACCTCTTCCCCAATACCCTTGCTTGGTGTTTGTGGGTATCTGCAGGAAGGGGCTTATTGGAATCTAGAAGCCACCTTTATCAATAAGGGGGTCCCAGATACTGCCCCCCATGTGAATGAATAAGGGGTACATAGTACTCACAAAAATGAAATAAAAAAGTTAACAGGTATACATTTTTTAACTAGTCCTTTAACCCTAAAAATGTCCTATGATGTACATCCATCGTTGATTATAATGAAAATTGTTGTCAATCCTGATGCCCAATGCCTGCCATAACCCCCTACCCCTGGACACAATCCCGACGAATGCCACGCAAATGACAAATCCTGGCAGATGACGGTAATGTATAAACAAAGAAGTGGGGTCTCCCATCTGACATCATTAACTAAATGTGGATATGACCATGTTTGGTTATTGGCATCACTGGGGATTCCTTTCTGGAATTTAGAGGTACCCCACACCTTTTTTTTGTTTTTGCTTTTTTTTTGCATGGGGTCCCCCTTGACAAAAACAGCAGTTCCTTATCAAAAATAAGTGTTTGGTATGTACTTTTAGGGGGAAACCCATGCGTTTTATTTTCGTGTGTGGGGTCCCCCATTGACATCTATAACAGGCCCGAATCTAGGATAAGGGTCTGGTATAGATGAAGGGAATACCTGGCTGTTTGTTTACAAACAGAAGTAAAGCAGCCAAAGCTGTCATTTGCCAGCAATTTAAATGCCATTTTTTTTGTAAATGTCAGTTGTCTGCAGTGGATTATATATATATCGCACAGATGCACCACTTCATAGACAGGGTCAAGGCATCCCCCAGGTATGATATTTAAAGAAATTTTGCATTTTTAATGATGTTTTAAGCAATAAAATAGCTGCCCCCCATTAAATGCAATTTAAAACATTTTTATTTTTGCTTTGATACATATTCCCCATTGCAATGCCTGCATGTCATTTGTCTGACAATACCTAGCCTAACATTCAGCTCATATAGACTTCAATTGAGTTTTGTAATGTTTTTCGAACTTGCCTCACAACCAAACCCAGGTATGTTGGGCTCATCCCTACCTACCAGTAACAGCCCTTCCTTACAAGCTGACAACACAAAATTGCTGCAGAGCCATGTTCACTCCATCAGTTGGTCATCGGGCTGCTTGTCAGGCCTATCTGATAGGACCAGAAGTCAATTGAAGGAGCTTTTGTGGTAGGCTGAAAACGCTGCTGCTAAAGGCAGAAAGTGCTTTTTACTGGCAGGATTTCATTTAAGAATAGAGTTACAAAAAAATGGTATACTTAAGAAAGCTGTACACTGAAAAAAATACAAAATACATCTTTTTTAAATTGCTTGTACTTATTATAGTAGTTGTCCTACCATATCTTGAACTGAATGTTTAAATGGAAAAACAGAGATTCCCCTTTGCTTCAACCATCCTTTAACCTGGTTGCTGTTATACTTAATCCACCACTGGCTTCTTGTGCGTCTATTATTTTATTGGCAAAATATTCAGGTGATGATCTTGCCCCCTGTATTTTCCCCCTAAGAAAGTAGCTTGATTGCCCTAACAGTTTTATGAATGGAAGCCTCTGACAACCACTGAGCCACAAGGGAAGAAAGCTATACTCCACCATAAATAGTGTGCTCTCATGGTGTAAACACATGGGATGACATGCAAAAGTAGTTTGCAGTAGACATTTATTCATGGTGACAGGTTCATTTAAATGCAAGACTATTTGCTTTGCCAAACTGTTCTGTGCTGGAATGATGTCATTGCTTTTATATATGAGCCAAGCTGCAATGCAGACCTGGCGGCGCAATAAGCTAATGTGTAAATACTTCATTCATGATTGTCTGTCTGAATGTTTTATACAAAAGTTTTTTTCCTTAGCTAATTAGTAATAAGTTATTTCCCCACAGTTTACTGTCCCTAGAAAACATGACCACATTTTTAGCTATAGCACCATGTGATCCCCAAAAGGATATGGAAATGATTATCTTCTGAGATTGTCTAATGCTATCAGTAAGGCTCCACTCAAACTTATGCACGTTGTTTTGCATGTGCAGATACACTTACACATACATGTTTTACATAAGAAGTAAATGGTCATGTGCAGCAATGGTCTCTAAACGGCGACCCGAGGCTCGTTGTGGCCCTTCACTTGCTTTTATCCGGCCCTTGGGGCATTATTCCCCCCATTGTCAGCAACAATGGGGCATGGTCCCAGCCACTGACACTGACAATGGTGCATTAGTCCTCTCACTGACACCAACCATAGTACACTATTCCTCCCTTTAATACCAATAATGGGGCACTATTCCTCCTATTAACACCAATAATGTGACACTATTACTCCCACTGACACCAATAATTGGGCACTATTCCACACTTTGATAGCAACAATGTGGCAATATTCCTCCCACTGACACCAATGATCTGGCACTTTTCCTCCCGCTGACACCAATGATGGTGCAATATTCCTCTCACTGACAGCAATGATGGGGCACTTTTCCTCCCACTGACACCAACAATGAGGCACTGTTCCTCCCGTTGATACCAATGATCGGGCACTACTACACCCCTAATACCAAAGATGGGGCATTGTTTAATCCCACTGAGGCCAGGACATTTTCTTCTCCCACTGGCCACCGTGTGCCCCCCCCCCCCCTAAAGTTTAAAGGACAGTAAACTGGCCCTTTGTTTAGAAATTTTGGAGACCCCTGCAGTAAGGTATAAACATTGACACACCAAGCAACGTGTTACAACACTGAGGCCAGGACATTTTCTTCTCCCACTGGCCACCGTGTGCCCCCCCCCCCCCTAAAGTTTAAAGGACAGTAAACTGGCCCTTTGTTTAGAAATTTTGGAGACCCCTGCAGTAAGGTATAAACATTGACACACCAAGCAATGTGTTACAACACAGGCTGGAAAGCATGCGCTTAGATATGAATGTGACAAATGAGCCTGTATACAAAACAGTCAAAACATAGCTCCCAAATGTCTCTCATTTTGAGGGACTGTTCCTCTTTTGGAGCCAAATCCCCCCTTCTTTCTAAGTTGCCCCTGAAATTGGTTCGATATGGAACTCCATAAAAAATGTATTATTTAACAACCAACTATTTGAAAAGCCAGTATAAGAGAAAGGTAGTGGTGATAAAAAGCACCTGTTGATATTATTATTTTTTGGCACATTAATTACTAATAGCTTGTAAAAATGGGGCATACTAGGGATCTGTTCCTTGCTTACTTCGTGCTAAAAGGTGTCCTGTTTTCTCAACTCAAATTGTTAGAAGGTATGATGAAAAGAATGTTCAACGTGTGCTCCTAACAGCCGCCGATCACTCACTGCTGCCCAGAGTGGATATGATGTATTAATACCTACAAGCAATTAAAAACATTTTTCTTTGCAATACGCTCTGCTGTATTGAGTATCAATCTGTACGTCTATGAGCGTTAAAGCTGCCGTTCCCATTAGTCATCTCCCTTGGATTTCTAAATTTCTGGACAAACTTCAGCACTTCTGCATGTGCTTCTGCACATAGACCAGCCTCTTTGTATACAGCTAGCCTTAAAAAGCCAAACACACAATACGGACATTCCTGATGCAATCATGTGACAGTATACTAAGTGTAAGGTCGGCCCTACACTGAGCAAATTTCTTTTCAACAATTGGCTTGATTCCCCCATCAACACAGACTGGGTTAATGCGAGAATCCATCCTGCCGGGCCATTGTCTTCTTCCAGCGGGCAGGCAGGAGAGGGCGAGGGATGCCGTCCCCCCTGGGAGAAGACAGTGATTATTTCTAGCAGCTATAGCAGCCACTAGCCATAGACTCAAGAGAATCCAACAGGCTGGTTGTACCCAAGTTAATTGATCGATCAACTTGGTACCTTCAGCCTGCCCAATGGTTCAAATCTCCAGTTCCTGCATAAGCAGCCGAGATTTGAACCATGCATCTTTACAAAGCATCAGAATGGGTTGGGAGGTTTGGAAAATTGTAGTAGATCTTATATTGTTCTCTACTGATATAACATAGTTTTGTGCTGAAGACACAAAAAGCTCATGCTTATTGATATATTGATAGCTTTCTGGCTTGTAAATGTACTCACTTCTATGTGATCACATAATACAGAATTAACAGAGACTTATAAGTTCATGAGGAAGATACAAATAAGGTGCTGCTCAGCACGAAGGAGCCATGAGCCTGTGAAGATCCTGTAAGGAAACACCCAAAATACCTAATTATTGCATGCTCATTAGGTATTATGTAACATAAGCCTTAATAAGGGTGGGTGAAATGTTGCTGTTGTTGACTTACCAGACCAAAATTCTAAGACCCTATACACACTATACAACTTTTATTGTCAGATTTCCTTTAGATTTACCAAAACCATGTAGTGAAAGGACCTGCCTGATTACATACAAAATTGAAACTCTTAGAGCCTTTTCACACTGGGCAGCAGGCCGCGTTAGCGGGAAAGCTCCGCTAGATTTAGCGGCGCTTAACCGTAGTTTTAGCGGCGCTATTCGGGCACTAGCAGGGCGATTTTAACCCCCGCTAGCAGCTGAAGAAAGGGTTAAATGTACTCTAAAAGCACCGCTGCCAATCACTTTGCAGGCACTTCGGCAGCGGTGCCCATTCATTTCAATGGAAAGATGCTGCTTGCAGGACTTTTTTTAACGTCCTGCCAGCACAGCACCCCAGTGTGAAAGCACTCGGGCTTTCACATTGGGGTGGCAGGGGAGGCGTTTTTTAGGCACTTTACAGACGCTATTTTTAGCCCTTTAGCGCCTGAAAAACGCCTCAGTGTGAAAGGGTAATAAGGTTTAACCTCATATTATATGGTTTTGGTAAATCTGAAAATTGTATAGTGTGTATCCAGCTTAAGGCTCCTTGCACACGGGCATCATAATTAATGGAACTTGGGACACTCGTGTACAAGGGGCCAAAAACTGTGCGGAAACAGCTGAGTAATGTTGAATATAGGCGAGTAAAGGCGAATAAGCATATAGACGAGTATAGACAAGTAAAGTTCTTCTTCAATGCCAGTATTGTAATATACTCATTTATACTCACGTAAACATGTTTATAGATGAGTAAACACATGTGTGTGAGTAAATTACTGCAGTCAAATTCAAAATATATATATTTTTCTTTTACTGCTCTGTACTCAACACTGTATTACTGATCCTTACTGTGTGCAATGCCCCAAATAACAAGAATGCATCTTATTTCAGATCAGTACAAAATTTTTCATTTTTTACTCCTGTGTGCAAGAGGCCTTAAAGATTTGTGACTGAAAGCCAGTTACATAGTCGGTAAGGCTGAAAAAAGACAGTTGTCCATCCAGTTTAAGAAATAGGATATAATGCCCAAAATGTAAGTATATCTAGAGCCAAAACAGTTTTAGCCTTGGATAGAGTAGGTAATGATTAAAACCCCTATCATGTTTTATTTGCTAAGTCCCTTTGGACTTCGGCAGCAGCACCTTTCAGGCTCTTTTAACCCTTTCTTTGGGGTTAAAAGCGCCCCGCTCCCACCCGCACAGCGCCGGTAAAGCATTGTTAAAACAAGCGGCGCTTTACCACTTGCGCGGGGTGGTCTTCAGTGTGAAAGGGGTCGTAGTTGTCAATGGAGCAAGGGTCCTCAATGGAAGATGTCCTTAACTACCTGTTGTGGGGATAATTATAACAATTTGGATTTCCTGTTACTTTTTCTTTCAGTGACAGTGGTTATAAGGGCAAAGAGAGAGTATGAATCTCTCCAGTGCCAAAGACTGAAATAAAAGGCCGATAGAGGTTTTACACTTTCAGGTTGAGGTTTGAAAAGGCTCGATCAAAAGCTCAAAGTGTATATAATTCTTATTTGACTTTCTTTTATTCACCTTTGGTCTGTTAAATATAACATTGAAAGTGTTTTGTTATATCTGCTTGGTATTCATAAGGGCAAAAAGTTACTGTTGATCCTGCTAAAAATCCAGTGGGCTGATAAATTCTTATGCTATTTGCCTTTGCTGGCTGTTATCTTTACTTAACATATCTCCCAGTTTAACCATGTGGACTACAGAACACCTCCCCTCTGTGTTTATGAAGAAGAAGAAATGAGGAGGTTTTCTCTAGTCTTGATAGACTGCCTGTCCAAGCTCCTATGAAAACAGAACAGCGAGTGAGTGTTGTCATCCTAGGGCAGCAAGTGTGTTATTAGCAAGTGTGCCAGGTGAAAATAAATTAGGAAAGTCTAAAAAAGAAAGCTCTTGCAGCCATCTCATCTATGTATTGGTAAGCTGCAATATATTACATTTTTGTTTTTGGGTTTACACAAGATTTAAGGAAAGCTGGTTCTCTTCCCTGAAGAGATGAGTTTTCAGAGATTGCCTGAAGGCAGCTAGAGTAGGGGATAGGTAGTAGCCGGACAGGTTGAGGTAGAGAGTTACAGAGGATGGGAGAGGCTCTGGAGAAATCCTGGAGATGAGCATGGGAGGAGGAGATTAGAGAGCTTGAGAGTAGAAGGTCTTGAGAGGAGCGGAGAGGACGGTTTGGGTGATATTTGGAGACAAGATGATGTAGCTCGGGGCAGAATTGTGAATGGCTTTGTATGTTGTGTTTAGTATTTTGAATTTAATTCGCTAGGTGATCGGAAGCCAGTGTAGGGATTGGCGGAGAGGGGTGGCAGACACTGAGAGGTTGGTAAGGTGGATAAGTCTGGCAGCAGCATTCATGATAGACTGAAGAGGGGATAGCCTATGGAGAGGAAGGTCAATGAGAGGGGAGTTGCAATAGTCAAGGCGAGAGAAACAATAGATGGCAGCTACAAACAAACTGGGATGTGGAAACATTATCCAGAAATATTATTAAAGTGAACTTATACATGGCGGATTGGCTTATAAAAGGCCATCTTGTATGATACAGACCCTGTAAACAAGTCATGGGCTAAAGATATCCTGACAAGCTCAGTTACAGAAAACATGTGAGCTATAATTTTGTTACAAGCGAATAGGTAAACTTTGATATCATTTGGCACCCTAAATAAATACTGAGCTCATTTATCCTATCATCCAACCTGTGTATATAGTGATAAAACCGTTTGCCAGTTAGCAAGGCTTTAAGTAAACAACGCTTTGTCCTGGTATGTTAAAAAGTCAATGTGTTGTATGTGCCTACAATTGCATTACAATAGCAATTATACAATATATTTTTGTTTCTAATCTGTTCTTGAATTTTTTTTAGATTGTGGCATGATGTGTGGCTTTTTGTGATCTGTTAGCGTCCTTCACTTTGTCAAACAGCTTCTATTTATGTGATTTCTTGATTCAACAGGTCTGGCAATAATCAGGCCTGGGTGTGGCAACTGAAATTTAACTCTAAGCTCTACAAAAAATTGTGGTTAGTCACAGTTCATTCGTGATTCAGCATGGGAGGGGACAATTACTTTTTCACATAGGGCCAGACTGGTTTAAACATCTTTTTTCCCTTAATAAATGAAATAATAATTTAAAAACTGCATCTTGGATTTACTCGGATTATCTTTGAGTAATATTAAAATTTGTTTGATGACCTGAATCATTTAAGTGGGAGAAATATGCAAAAATATTTTTAAAAAAATCAGGAAGGGGGCAAATATTTTTACACAGCACTGTTTATATATATATTAAAAAAAATCTTAAAATCAGCACCAGGGACAGTACTTATATTGGATGAAAGTGTCCCCGTGTTGCTATTTTCATTGAAATCTTCATTCCGCTAGCTCCCCAGATACCCCCACAGCTGTGATCTTCTGGTGCTGTGGGGTTAATACAAGCCCCTGGACCTGTCATAGACACTTGTCAAACATGCCAACTATGCCCCTGTGCTTCAGTCATTGGGGCTGTACTATCACTTCCCACAATGAAAAGCACTCTATGAATGGAGGAGGTGGACCTTTCACTCATCCACCCATCGTCCATTTATAGAGTGCTTTTCATTGCAAGTGATAGTACAGCTTCCATGCATGAAGCAGGGGGGTGGAAACGGAGGGCATAGCCTTAAATTTTGGCAAGTGCCCTTGACAGGTCCAGTGGGTTGTATTAATCCCCACAGCACTGGAAGATCACAGCTGTGGTGGTATTCGGGGGCCAGAGGAATGAAGATTTCAACCACCACCACAAGGGGCACTTCTCACTCAACATAAGTACCATCCCTGGTGCAGATTTTAAAAATATATAATACTGGTAATTACATTTAAGCTTTAGAGTGGTTCTAAAGGTACAAGGTTTTTTTACCATAATACAATCTATGCATTAAGGTAAAAAAAACCTTCTGCAAGCAGCTCCCCCCCAACCCCCCCCTTATACCTAACTGAACCCAATCTCGATCCAGCAATGGGCACGAGAACAGCGGCTCTTCTGGCTCTCCCTCTCCTCATTGGACAGGGAGGAAGCAGTGGGAGATATGCATTGCCCCCATATCAATTTCCAAATTTTTAGCCAAAAGAAACCTTTACTCAAGTGTAAAATTTGGTGACAATAGGTGAAATTAAGTAAAAAGCACCTGCATGCATTTTAAACATCCAATGATCTGCCAGATTTTTTTAAGAAAACAACAAACAAGAAATATTCTGTACATGTCTGGGCGTCTGAAGTGAACAAAGCTTTGATTCACCTCATTTTGCTTCACTTCACGCCATACGTAAATGAGATCCAGATTCACTTCACTTCAGTTCAGCTTGCTTCACTCTTTAGTGAATAAGGACTCTAATGTACAATAAAGCTAATTGATTTCAGCAGCACAAGTTTGTAGAGAAACCCAAACAGAACAACGCTATCAGAGAGAGGAACACCCTTCAAAACTTTACATGACAATTGAATCCGGCAATGGTAAAATGGTGACTTGTGCGTTATGTGACACACATACACATAAAACATATCTATTTAGAGTGCTGGTGACTTCACATCATTGCATTTGGTTCTGGTTCGGCATCATCTATAGGGTTCACTTCAAGCACTCATCATTCCAATGTAAAATGCTATGAGGAGTGCAGCTTCTATATTTTTTAGAGACTTTGGTAGCAAGTTTTCCAGATCTGATTTTGACCACAACTTGGAAAGTGCAGGATCAGAACCTCCAGCGTGAACACATTATGCTGGTTACTTAGTAATATTTTGCCTATTTATATAAAGGTGAATAAAAAAACACGTCCTATTTTCTGAACATAGCGCATTTTTAGTTTACATTTGTGCAGTGTTCACTATAGCATTTTGATGTTCTGTAGATATGCTATTACCATGCATTACTGCAACACATAGGTGTGAATGGTCCCTAAGGCCTCATTCACACTGGCACTATCAAACCTGTATGTATATGCATTCAGAGGATGTTTCCAAATACATATACATTCATGTAATGATTTTTCAATGGTGCTATTCACACCGTGCATTTGCCTGTGTTTGGGTACAGTCAATTTAGCTGCATTTAGAGGAAAATATAATTCTGTGTGTCAAAGATCCAATTACACACTCTAAACGCAGCCAAAATGCAAGTAAATGCAGTTTACCACTTGCAGACCGCCTGCAATGTACTGCGGATGGGCGGCCTGCACAGGCAAAGCAACGTACCCAAATGTTGCTGCCTGCTTCCGGGTTTAGGGCACACGCATGTGTGGGCCTGCTGATCAGCTGTGTGCAACCACAACCCAGAGCCCTGTATTGACAATCAACACAGGGCTCTGTACAAAGGGAACGTGTGTTTCTTATCTCTGCGAAGTGCAGCAGAGATAAGAAACACTGAGATCTGTAGTAAAAAGCAGCACATAATACACACATTACACACTGTTAGGCACACATTTACCCGTGACTTGCCCTAGATGTAAACCCCTTCCCAGCCAGTGTCATTAATACATTAGTATTAGTACTGATCACTGTGATGTCAGTGGCAACTAGTCGGTTCCCCCCCAGCGTCAGTTAGTTTTAGATTGCCCACCGCACTGTCCCAGTCCCATTTTAAGTAGCTAATCATCGCCAATAGTAGTATAAAAATAAATAAATAAAAATCTTAGTATATATACGATAGTTTTTAGGTGCTATAACTTTCACGTAAACCAATCAATATACACTTATTGGGATTTTTCTATGAAAGACATGCAGCAGAATACATTTTTGGCAATTTTTTTTCAAGAAATGTTGTGCTTTTAAAAAAAAATGTATTGGATATGTTTTGTAGCAGAAAGTAAAAAATATTTTTTTTTTCTAAATTTTTGTTTTTCTCCGTTTATATTGCAAAAAAACCCTGTGGTGGTCAAATACCACCAAAAGAAAGCTCTTATTTGTGTGAAAAAAATGATATACTGTAAATTTAGTTTGGGTACATGCATGACCGCACAATCGCCAGTTAAAGTAGTGCAGTGCTGAATAGCAAAAAAATGGCCTAGTCATGAAGGGGGTAAAACATTTCGGAGCTCATCTAAACACAGCTTAAATTCATCGAAATGTGCCTAAAGCTGCTTTAGAGCAGGAATTTCTAAATGCAGTAAAACTGATCTGGGAGGCATAAGGCCTCATTTTATGTTTTATGCCTAGACCCAAGGTGCTGCAAGCAGACATCCCATTGAAGTCTATTAGGACGCAGCAGCTGCTCAGACACAGGCCCTAGGTCCTAATGTGACAGACATGCGGGTGCAGGTGATCGTCCCGAAAGCAGAATGCCTGTATTTAGGGCCGCTCACCTGCACCCGCATGCCTGTCACATTAGGACAAGCAGCTGTGTCTGTGCATCTGTTGCATCCTTAAAGATTTTAATGGGCTACCTGCATGCAGCACCTAAAGTCTAGACAGAAAACAGCCAGTACAAACATTATAGGCCTCAGCGTCCATGTAGATGAGGCCTTATGCTTCCCAGATCCCTTTTTCCTGCATTTAGAAGTTTCTGGTATAGGGGCCTCGGTATACGTCCACTTGAACGAGAAGGCTTAAAGATGTTTATACTTCTCTTGTGTTTAGAAGCTACTGTGTGCTCAGCTACTGAGAGATATACCTGCCACTTACAGGTATGGGGAACATGTGACTAACTCCCCATCTTTACACCTGGCAGTAATGGTGCTTGATGATCTGCTGCTAAGGCACCCAAGTCTGTCACATGGGGATGGGGAGAGAGTCCCCAGCAACCAATCTATCCTCACCTAATGAGTGGCAGAACTTACAGCAGATGAGCCGGAAGATTAAATCTGACAGGGTTATGCGGCGCAATTCGACGAATATCTGTAGCATCCCTGCTAACCCTTTGGACGTAGCATAACAAGGAATAAAAGTAACTAAGCTGAACCCAGCAAACATGTGTAGCACGCTGATGTTTAGTCAGGGTTGGTAGCAAATTTAGTTTGCTAGGTGGTAGTTGCCCTGGTTAATTATTAGTAGATCCACTGATTCCTCTCTAGTTCTGGACTTGCTGCACCTTCTCTCTTCTGTCGCTAGGTGTCGTTATGCTGGTGACATTAGATAAACAATAAACAGACAACAATAAACAGACAAGGGCTTAGCAAGGTCAGGTTATGAATGATGGGGTGTCTCAGCCAATTGGCAAGGGTTTCTTTAGTCCCTTGGCCTGCTGGGAGAGCCTATTTATTTGGGTGGAGTCAGGTGATCGGGGTTCTGTGCCACCTGGACAGCTGTCTGGGTGGACGTGTGTTATGCTGCCAGCATTACACTCTATTCAAATAGGACTATTTCGTTTTGAAACTGAAATAGAGGTCCCGATCTATCTAAAAATTCAGGCTAAGCATGTTCACTGGTTCAAGCAAACACTCACTGCTTCCTCCCCCAAACACACATTGCAGTATGAGAAGTAGGTTACAGAGCACAAATTGACGAAAAATTGCAGCCCTGCCTAGAAAAAATGGCAAGAAACCTGCTAAATCTGGATCTATATTAAAACTCAAATTGAGGTACATTTAGCAGGCTTTCTGATTATAGACTGAAGTCCGCTCTCTGCTGACGTCACAGAGATCAGTCCAGGTACCGCGTCATCCCAACAATGGGAGTCTGGATCCACCTGGACTGATCCCCGTCTCAGCCTCTCAGCGAGCCTGCTGAGAGGCTGAGACAGCCGCTCCCCGACCCTCCACAACTTTGTGCTCCAGTGAGCATGAAGTAGCAGAGCGGAGAGCTGCTGATTGACAGGCAGCAGCTCTCTGCTCGGGGAGCTGTGAAAACCGAGCCATCGGCGGTGTTCAATCTCTTGGTTCTCAGTGTAGAGGTGTCCGGGGACAGATGCAGCATTGGACTGGATGCTGCATCCACCTTGGTAAGTATTATTATGAAAAAAGCTCAAAACCCATACTTCTCTTTTAAAGTGGAAGACAAGCCACATACCAGTTAAGCCTAAACCTGCTCCCACCCCTGTTCTAAGCCTATTCTAACTAACCTGTAAAGAAGTCTATACTTACCTATTCTGAGGGCGTTTCAGGTCACATGATCTCTCCAGCGCCGGTGTTCTGTCAAAAGAGCCGACTTGTCAAAATCTCCAATTACGTCCCTTCCAGGGACTCTCAACCAGCAGTAATTGCAGATTTCGACAAGTTGGCTGTTTTGACAGAACACCACCTAAGGAGTAAAAAAAGTATTGCCGCCATATCGGTCATGTTGTTGGTTACTAGCAGGTAGACCAACAATGTCCACTCATTATATCGTGTAATGTAGTGTATAAGCTGCCAGTGTTATGTGAAAGCAGCCAAGTCATCGAAATCTGCAATTATTGCTGCTGGAAATTCACCGGAAGTGACGTAATTGAAGGTTTTGGTGAGTTGGCTCTTTTGACAAAATACTGGCTTCAGTGAGGAGGAGAGATCACCGACCACGGCTGCAGAGCCTGAGCAGTGATGTCATTCCTAGGCTTACTGTGGGGCACAGTTGTCGGCTGTCCCTCCTCTACACAGAAGTCGGCGATGGGAGCCGATCTTGTGACCAGACCGGAGTGGCCTCAGAATAGGTAAGTATAAAGATCTTTCCTTTCACAGGGTAGATAGAATAGGCTTAGAATGGGGGTGGGAGTAGATTTAGGATCAGTTAGTATTTGACTGGAAACCACTTTAAGTTTATTTAATTTTTTTTTCTGAATCAGCAACAGGGAATGTACCTCCATTGAATGGAGTGTGCCCCTTGTATGTGGGGCTGTGTTCATTGAAATCCAGTTCAGTTCTCGATCAATTTGGGTACAATCAGCCAGCCATACATGGTTCGAATCTCGGCCGGTCCCTGCTGAACAGGATGAGATTCAAACCGTCTATGGCCAGCTTAACACTTTTGTCCCCCAAGACTGATAATGCCGCTGTCCAGAGGTGTCTCTGTTGCTCTTCCATCCAGAGTGTAGTCACTCTAATACAGGAGGCGTGTTACCGGCCAGAGGAAAAAAGCTTAAAAAAACAAATGCAGACACCTAATGATTGATAAGCTGCAATATATTACATTTTTGGTTTTGGGTTTAATACCACTTTAAGCTTTAATTTACATACTACCTAGAGCTGCTCAAAAAATAGAACTGCTTGATTTACAAATGAAAGTCTTCCTAAGGAAGGATTTTAGGTCACTTTATTGGTTTCACCGAAAGGGTTCACTTTAGGTTACATTTGCAAGTCTAGGCCAGAAATCTAGCTGACGTAAGATTAATGTCCAATATTCACACCTTGCCAGAGGCACCGGCATACATTATTAGCATGCAGGAGGTGCCTTCCCTAACATAAATGAATGTACCAAGAGAAGCTACATAGCAACGCAACGTAGGTACAAATATCATGCTGTAAACTTTGTACTGAATGCCAGATAGCAACTGCTTGTTGCCACTAAATACACAGCAAAACAGAAAACTTTTTCTCACACGGCATGCTTAGAAAATGAGCCTTCTTCCTTGTGCAATGAGATAGTGTGCTGAACTCTGTTCACAAGTAAACAAGACTGAGTATATATGGATGACAAATGACACTGGAAGGGCAATCATATTGAGCTGATCCCTGATATCTATGGCTTAATTAGATCTACAATCGTATTGACTTAAAATAAACATCGTACAAATGCAGACAGAACTCTGTCTCTGATCTGTAGCGTGTTTCTGATAGCGTTCCCTGTTAATAAGTACTAACTGTATATTGTTAATTATTGACAGTAAATTCCTGACTTAGGCTTTGGGACAGCATGTGTAAAGCCTGGTACCCACTACAGATTTTTTTTTTCGTGCAACCCCGTACAAGGTTAGTCCAGAAATCTCCCACGCTGAGCTATTGTGTTCTGACACAGTGATCCCCCCCCCCCCCCTCAGAACACTGTGATCAACGTTGTCTGCCATTGATTGAGAGCACTGAAAGGGAGTCGGGCAGCTGCTGGTTTTCCAGCATGCACATCCGACAGAAGCCGGCCATATGGCTGGCTTCTGTCAGACAAATTGACATACACACGGGCAGAATGTTGGTTTTTGTTTTAACCAGCAAATGTCTCCCAACATTCTGCCCGTGTGTACGGAGTTTAAAGTGGATGTAAACCCACTCTCATCATTTCTAAATTACTTCCATAGTGCTTATCTATAAGGATATACATGCCTCCTGCATGTATCCTTACCTGTCAAATATCTCCCCTTTAGGTGTTTGGAGCCCTGCAATACTCCGGATTCTGTGGGCAGGTCTGTTGTCCAGGGCTCGGTGGGTGGAGATGTGATGTCAGTAGACTCCCCGCCCACCTCTACACTCCCCTTGGCCAGGCATCAACATTTCTTACACTGAACTTCTGCTGGTCTCATGGATTATGCCCCATGATCACTAACATCCAGTCAAGACCCAGGAAAGTCACCACATGACTTCAGCATGCCCAATCATGCTAAGGTGTGGAGCAGCCACTCCTGGGTGAGCTGGAGAAGCTATCTAGATGGCAACTCACCTCCTCATAGAAGGTTAATAGATTGGCTTGGCAAGAACGATTCTTCATGAATCCATGCTAATTTCTGCTAATGATACAGTTCTCATTACTAAAATCTTGTATATAGTCCCTTATCATCCCCTCCAAGAGTTTACATAATATTGATGTTAGGCTAACTGGTCTGTAATTCCCAGGGATGTATTTTGGGCCCTTTTTAAATATTGGCGCTACATTGGCTTTTCTCCAATCAGCTGGTACCATTCCAGTCAGTAGACTGTCAGTAAAAATTAGGAACGGTCTGGCAATTACTTGACTGAGTTCCCTAAGTACCCTCGGATGCAAGCCATCTGGTCCCGGTGATTTATTAATGTTAAGTTTACCAAGTCTAATTTTAATTCTGTCCCCTGTTAACCATGGAGGTGCTTCCTGTGATGTGTCATGAGGATAAACACTGCAGTTTTGGTTACTGAAGCCCCCCGATTCCCTTGTGAAGACTGAGGAGAAGAATAAATTCAATACCTTCACCATCTCCCCATCTTTTGTAACCAGATGTCCTTCCGCATTCTTTATGGGGCCAATATGGGCTGTCCTCCCTTTTTACTGTTTACATACTTAAAGAATTTCTTGGGATTTTTTTTGCTCTCCTCCGCTATGTGTCTTTCATGTTCTATCTTAGCCGTCCTTATTGCCCCCTTACATTTCTTGTTACATACTTTATAAAGTCTGAATGCTGATGATGATCCCTCAACCTGTATTTTTTGAAGGCCTTCTCCTTTGCTTTTATATGCATTGTTACATTGGAGTTAAGCCACCCAGGACTTTTGTTCGCTCTTTTAAATTTATTACCCAATGGGATGCATTGGCTAATGCCCTTATTTAATATGCTCTTAAAGCAAACCCATCTCTCTGTATTCTTTGTTCCTAATATTTTATCCCAATTTATGCCTTCTAGCAAGGTTCGTAGTTTAGGGAAGTTGGCTCTTTTGAAATTCAGTGTCTTTGTTATCCCCTTATGTTTCCTATTTTTGTGATTTATACTGAAGCCAATTGACCTTTTGATCGCTGTTACCTAGATTGCCACATATTTCCACATCCGTGATCAGGTCTGTATTGTTGGTAATCAGTAGATCCCGTAACGCTTTATTTCTAGTTGGTTTGTCTACCATCTGACCCATAAAATTGTCCTGCAAGACATTTAGGAACTGGCGAGCCTTAGATAAATGCACGGTTCCCTACGCCCAGTCTATATCTGGATAGTTAAAATCCCCCATTATGATAACACTTCCCATCCTTGCTGCTAATCCAAATTGTGATAGGAGATCTGTCTCCCCTTCCTCCGTCAGGTTAGCGGGCCTATAGCATACTCCCAGTATTATTTTCCCCTTAGCTTCTTCACTTTGGAGCTCTACCCATAAGGATTCCTCCTCCTCCCTAGCTCCTTTAGTGATGTCATCTCTCACATTCACTTGTCCATTATTCTTGATATATAGGCATACCCCTCCCCCTTTTTTACCCTCTCTATCCTTGCGATAAAAGGGTATACCCTTGAATGTTTGACAGCCAATCATGAGTGCTGTTGAACCAGGTCTCTGAAATTCCCACAAAATCCAAATCCTCCTCTCTAGTTCAACCATCTTCTCTGTCAGGCTCCTGGCATTGGTGAACATGCCACGTAGTTTAGACCGGTCGCATATTATCCTCTTATTGGGTGTTCCGAGATTGCAACTATACTTACCTTGGGTTTATGTGCTTTGGTCAACCTACCACTAATGCCCCCAATACTACCCTCTGGAATATGTTGCGCGCTGATCTCTACCTCTGGACCCTCTCCCCCATTGCCTAGTTTAAAAACCCCTCTAACTCTTTGGCCATCTTCATTCCCAGCTGATCTGCACCCTCCTCATTTAGGTGCAGTCCATCCTTTCTATAGTACTGGTTATCGACTGAGAAGTCGACCCAGTCCTCCAGGAACCCAAACCTCTCCTTACTACACCAGCTCTTCAGCCACTTGTTTACCTCCCTAATCTCCCTCTGCCTTTCTGGTGTGGCTCTAAGTACTGGTAGTATTCCTGAGAATACTGGAGGTCCTATTCCTCAATTTAGCTCCCAAGTCCCTAAAATCGTAATTTAGGACACTCCATCTGCCTCTGACTTTGTCATTGGTGCCAATGTGCACCATGACAGCTGGGTCTTCAACAACCCCTCCCAGTAATATGTCCACCAGATCCGTGATGTGCCAAACCTCAGCGTCCGGTAGACAACATACTGTTCGGCACTTCAGCTCTTTGTTACAGATTGGCCTCTCTGATCTTACTGATAAGCACTCACTGATGGGCACTGCAGGGCACTGATGTTCACTGTAGGGCACTAATGAGCAGTGTAGTGGCAAAGTATGGCACTGATGAGTACTATAGTGGCAGCATAGGGCACTGATGAGCACTGTAGTGGCACCGTTGGTCACTGATGTGCACTGTCGTGGAACTTATGGGCACTGTAGTGGCACTGATGGCACTGTAGTAGCACTGTAGGGCACTGATGAGCACTGTAGTGGCACACTGAATCAAGCCAACTCTTGTTGCTGCAAAGTGTCCCTCTCCTTTCCTCACGCGCTGTATCGGTATGAGGAGAGAGCTTAACTGGGCATGATCACGTGGTAAAGGGACGCTGTGATTGACCCTTTACCCCGATCTGTAATGCGCTGAGTCCCGGAGACCCATCAATCGTGGACACTTCTGGGTGTGCTCCCATATGACGGCCTTCCAGAACTAGCCGGCCGCGCTGTAGCCCTCTTGCACATGCTTGGATATCATTTTTTTAAACCATAAGTGTCACTTTAAAGTAATTTAGGATGTGATTCACATTTTTACAAGCCTGTCCTTCTATATATTAGTTATTGTAGATCAGCTACTAGAGAGCACTTTCAAGAGCTCAGAGCAAATTCACTTTCCTTTTATTGTAAACACAACACTAAAATCTCATAAAAGCTTGTCTCTGTTAATGTCATTTCAAATACAAAACAATAAAAAAATCATGAAACTTTAACTTGTTAATGTAGTTTTAAAGGTCATTTTAAATATTATTTAAATCTTCAGCTTTCATTAAAATAATACCTGGTCACACTGCCTTATTTTCAGGGGCTTGCAGCTATTGGGTGTCTCTTAATGGTAATCATGCATTGTCACACCATCACATAGCCTTCCAAAGGAGAAAAGAAATGGCTGTTTTTACACACCTTATGCAGGCATGGTCCACTGTTGTCAGCATCAGGAAACCCACCCTGGGAAATGCTCTGCAGCCATCAATCCAAAATATGAAATCAAGTTCTTAAATAAAATAAATGCCATTCAGTTAGGGTTTACATCTACTAACTCTTGCAATAGAATATTATCCACATAAGGAGTGTATTGTTTTTAATTAGTTAACCAAATCTTGGGGGGTTGATTTACTAAAGGCAAATAGACTGTGTACTTTATAGGTGCAGTTGCGTCATTTTCCACAGAACTTAATGAATGTGGTGAAGCTCTGCTGATTTCCATCATCCAATCATGTGCAATCAAAAATACTGTTATTTTTTTTTTCATTGCATCTGATTGGGTATTCTTTGCAAGTGCAGTTGCACTAATTTTCCCCAGAGCTTAATGTATGTAGTGAAGTTTCACTTTGTAAAGTGCACAGTCTTTTTGCCTATAGTAAACCAACCCAATAGAGTTGCATTGAGAGAAGGGGGAGTACATCTCAATCGCATGAAAAAAAAAAAACAACTTTAAACCTCTTCATGACCACGCTATAGCCAAATGACGGCTACAACGCAGTTACACATGCCCGGGGGGGGGGGGGATCAAATTTTCTTTGGATACAGCTGATCCAGGGTCGGGGCAAAAGGCCCAATTACAGCTGCTCTTTACCATGTGACCAGCTGTGTCCAATCACAGTGAAAACAGGATTTGCCAGTTATCGGCAATCCTTTCCTTACGCTGACAGCACGTGAGTAAAGAAGAGCCGATAAGTGGCAATCCACACAGGGGACATCTACACTGATAATCAGTGAACTGACCATCAGTGTTCTGATGGTCAGTGCAGCCCCAGCATTGCCCACCAGTGCTGCCAATCAATGCCTATCAATGCTGCCAATCAGTGCTCAACATGCCCTGCCTGACAGTGCCCATCAGTGATGCCTGTCAGTGCCGCCTATCAGTGCCATCTATCAGTGCCCATTATTGCCGCTGTTTCATCAGAAGCGGCGACCCATCAGATTAGGTAACAGAAGTGACGTTCCATCAGCTGCGCATGCATTCCACCACTACCAGGTTTGCTAATCTGAGAGAACACCTGCAGTCAGATGAAGGCTGCAGCAGACATCTTACTACACCTAGCTAGGTCTTGATTTTCATAGTCATTTTACCAATAATAAGTGAGCGTATATAAATATTGGTGAGACAAGAGACTAAAAGCTCAAACTGTCTTCCATTAAAACTGATCTTTCAATATAATTAACATTTTTTCATCATAAACAAAAAATTCTTCTGTTTTTGCAGGACGACAATGGCTGAAAACTCAGATATTGCTTCTCTAGAAGAAAGTTTTAAGAAGTTTGCAATCTATGGAGATACAAAAGCTACAGGTCAAGAAATGACAGGAAAAAACTGGGCCAAACTTTGTAAAGAGTGCAAAGTTATTGATGGAAAAACTGTGACTGGCACCGACGTTGACATTGTATTCTCTAAAGTAAAGTAAGTGGAGTCTTTAGATAATATATATATATTTTTTTTTTAACAAACATGTGCTTTATTGTCACAAAAGGTAAAAATACAAAATACCAATTGACATAGTACATAACACTTCATGGAATGTAAACATGACTTCTCACAGATCGAGTTGGTGTGTACAGACTAGAGGACAGCGCAAAGAAAATATCAATACTATAGGTAGAACAAATCCTCCAGCACCCGGAAGCCTCTCCCATCCCACCAACAGACTATTTACACAACAACACTGCATGACATTAGGAGGATATCCACGGAGCCCAGACTTTTTCCAATTTCCATGGACAACCTCGGTTAATATATGTCATTCTATACATGGGTATAGCTGCCTCAATCTGTGCTTCCAAGGCTGAAACGGTCGGGGAGGAGGAGTCAATCCACTTCATGAGGATCTCCTTTTTGGCGTAAAAGAGAAGATAATTTAAGTAATTTAAGATGATAAGATCATTGCTCGTCGTCATGAACCCCCAATAGAGCTAGCTCTGGCGAGGCTGGAATGGATATTTGTAACCTAGAATTAATTTCTCCAAATATTGCAGTCCAAAATGTTGTTATAATGGGGCACTCCCAGAACATGTGGAAGAAGGTTCCAATTTGAAGCTTGCATTTAGGACATATGGGATCTTTGTCAGGGAAAATACGATGGAGTCTCTGATTAGTGTAATAAACCCTATGGATAAATTTAACCTGAATTAATTTGTCTTTAGATGCTATCACTAGCTTAGGGCCATAATCCAGACAGTCCTCCCATCACTCTTTATCCAACGATGGTATGTCTGCATGCCATTTTTCCCATAATTTATCTATCTTGGGAGAGTCCTTACCTAGAAGTGCATTATATAGAGTAGATAGGGGTTTAGAGATATCTCCAGGAGAGAGAAGCTCCTCAATGGGATCAGCTTGAAGTATGGGTGTTTGTGGAAATTGAGCCCTAGCCGCGTGTCTGAGCTGTAGATATCTAAACCTCATCCATTGGGGTAACGGAAATGTATCCATTATGTCTGTCAGGGAGAGCAACTCCCCTCTGGGTATTATTTGCCCCAGGGTTGTAATACCATATCTAGCCCAAATCTGCGGGTCCGGGATAGTAGGAAAGTGCTTTAGCGCTGGATTCCCCCATAAAGGATGCGCTGGTGATAATTGGCCTGGTTTAAGCTATCTACGTCTAGCAGCCACCCATACCCTCCATATTGCCCGGGTAGGCCCAGGGACCCCCGGGTATGCCCCCGGTCCTCGGTAGAGAAAGTTACGAAGGTCGGTAAGCGAGCCCAAACAGTTCGCCTCAAGGCAGATCACAGCATTGGTTCTGGAGCCCTGAAACCACCAGTGGACCGACACCAACATAGCAGCCCAAAAATAAATCTGGAAATTGGGGAGAGCTAAGCCCCCCAAACCAGCAGGCAACCACAGGGTGGAGCGTGCCAACCTAGGGTTCCCTCCACTCCAGATAAAAGATCCCACCAACCGATCAATCTCCTTAAAAAATGAAGCAGGGACCCAAACCAGCCAATTTCTGAACAGATAGTTAAATTTAGGCAGTATCATCATCTTAAGGAGATTGATGGGCCCTAGAAGATTCAGTGGTAAATTCGCCCATGCAGAGCATTTCGTACGTAGGGTATTCAAGAGAGGGGTTAGATTCTTTACAATAAAGTCGGAGGGATTCTTTGTAATCACTATCCGGAAGTATTTAAACTCCTTTACCCATTGCAACGGGGAGGAGGGGGGTCCAGAGGCAGCACCATCATCCAGAGGGAACAACACTGATTTGGTCCAGTTGATTTTTTTACCTGATAATCCCCCAAAGTTATCAAAAATTTGCAGGGCAGCTAGTAGAGAGGGGCCGGCGTCATTTAAATATAAAAGTGCGTCGTCAGCGTAGAGGGACAGGCGCTCATCCATCATACCCACCAGATAATATATTTACGGTACATCTAATTTTGCATCCAGGGTTATAAAGCTGACCTATCACCTACACATAGCAGCTCATCAAATCTATATTTTAAAACTATCCAGCAGGTCAGAAGGTGCCATCATTTAGGCAATGTCAGTATCCATGACCGTTCATTAGAATGAGAACAGAAGAGCCCATTTATTATTATAGTGCATGCACTCTATCTTTCTAAGAACCAAAACTGGTATTAAAAATTCCCAGCATGCACCAGCTATTATATTTAAAGTTATTATTTATTAATTGTGCCACAACACGTGTAATCTACATGTTGACTTGTCCATGTGGACTAATTTACGTTGGTAAGACCAAGAGACAACTTAAGACCAGAATTGGTGAACATGTCCTGAGTATCATCAACAAAGAAGACGATCATCCCCTTGCATTGCACTTTTTGAAGGCCCATGGTGGTGATCCAAGTGGCCTTAAATGCAAGGGCATTTACAAACTAAACTTACCTTCTAGAAGGGGGGATTATGACAGGATACTATATCAAAAAGAAAAGATGTGGATCTTCTATTTAAAAAGCCTACAGCCCTCTGGCTTGAATAATGAATGTAGTCTGTCGGTATTTCTGGAACGCTAATGAGATGGACCTCTATGTGGATATTTATCCCCCCTACTCCTGTATTTGGAGAAGTGTCTTTGCCCCCATGTATAGTCTGTATAGGCTGTCTCTGGACACACTCCCTTAATACTGTTACTGGGGATTTTCATATCACATATCACATTGGCATCCTATACAAATTCACCAATATGGGTATGTATCAGCATACCATATATAGGTTGATCAGGCATGAATCCCCAGGGGGTTTTGTGGTTGCTTAGAAAAAGTACTTGATATGCACTTACTTTCTTGTATATAAATTGACTGGATGCATACCCCCTAGGTGAGCTGCCATGGTTAAGTAAAAGTGAACGTTTTTTATCCTTTGAGAAAAAAACTACATATTTGCCATCGCTTTTCAATATATACATCGGGTCCGTTAATTAACTGCACTTGTATATGGTTTTTTAACTCTGCACTAGTGGTGAATGACGTAATGAATGGTGTCTAGGTGTGTGTGTTTTTGATTGGTAATTGGCATCTATAGTGGGACTATTTAAAGCACGTATCCTGACCCAGCACGCATGCTCTGAGGAAACCTGTGATCAGGTGAAACGCGTAAGCATCACGCCATCACCTGTGTGGTGGCTGGGACCCTTGGATGCCCACCGAATAGCCTGGAACCACCTTAGTTTATCTCCACCCCTGGACGGACCAATACCGCCAAATCCAAACAGCGATCCTGTTTCCCCGCTGTTCCCTATGTGGCTGTCCACACTATTATCTATACAGCTGATTGCCATAGCCCAGCTGATCATCTTCGCACCTGGCGATCCACCGCAAGCATAGTCGGGAGGAATCAGCATTGCCGGAAGTGCAAGGCTATCGGCATGGTTTACTGACAAGCCAGGAGACGGTGTCAGCACGGGTACTTCGCGGACCACAGGACATTCTGATCTAAACGCCTAAATGGTGAGCGATATTACATGTCTTCTTATGTAGAAACATCAATGGACTCTGGTCTGCTTGGTCGCTAATTGTTGACCCCCGTACTTAACAGTGCTATATTACATGGATCTCTGTTCAATCTATTCAGGTCAATCCTACGGGTGGATTTCTCGCCTTAATGCAGCTCTGATACAGTCAATTGTTCCATGTGTATGCCCATGGTACTTTACTTCTACCCCCTTATACATCTGAGCAACATCTGAACAAAAACTAGTCTATAAGACCCGGGTCAAGGACTTTTTGCCTGTATGTGTATGCAAGACGAACGATTGATGGAGGTGTGTATATAGGGTATGGTGGCCACCCAATGTCCCTTGTAAGACGTCAGTCTTATTTTTAATTCTAGCTGGAGGGAGGATCAATTTCTTTGCATTTTTTGCATTATTGTTAAATTGTTTATACATGAATTTCTACCTGAGGGTTTTCTAATAAAGATAGTTAAGCTTTAACATCAGTGTGTCCTCTCTGAAGAAACTGCTTTTTGGAATAATCTTTTTTCCGATATCCTTTTGTGTATGCTGTTGGTTATGGTTCAGAGGACAATTACCCTATTTTATGTGGATTTTTTCACGATCTATAGTTTGTGGTAATGATATACGCAGGTGTGTATATTTGAGCAGGTAATTAGCAATACCGTCAGCAAAGCTCATACACACCCGCGCTTGATTGGCAACGTCAGTGGTCTTTTTCTCTTTTGTCTATAGGATTGCTTAATTTGGGATTATACTTCCCTTCCTGACCTTTGATAGTAACGCCACCCTCTCCTCTCCCACCAGCTCTTGTTCTTTTAAATCACGATTTGCACGTTTATCCATATAGGTGAAATACACTTTTCAATCTAAATCGGACCGATTTGGAGATATTGTTAAATATTAGTACGCATTTGTTCACTATACTGACGGCACTCCATTATTTAAAAACATGGCCTACCTTTTAGCTGAAGAAATCAATTTAGAAATACAAACAGCATTTACCTACGAGACTTCTGCTCCCCACAATTCTGATGATGGTTTGAAAAAACTATTAAAAAACCATAAAAAACTTACGATCAAATTTCTCAATAGAAAGTGGGATATTTCATCACTAAAGTCTCATATTGAGCATAGGATAATCCCCAGAGGGCTGCGGGAAAGAGTTATTCCCGCAAGTCACCTACATACATCACGCTTTCTTGAAATATGGAAAAACAGCTGTCTTGAACGTGGGTTAGCAATCTTACAAATGATTGTAGATGAGGAACAAGTACAACTAGAAGAAATTCAAAAAGAAATTGACACTAGTGTACAGTTACTTGAACCATTCAAAACTGACCCAGAGTTCATTAAGAGCAATGATCTTTTGAAAAGGGAAGTAGAAAAAACACAAAAAATTCTAAAAACCACTAAACAGGAAAGGTTTAAGCAGAACCTCCTTGATTGGGAGAAGGGGGAAATGTTTGACCCCACAATACCTAGGGGAAGGAGCAGGTCACGTAAGGGTAGGAGGAATAAATCAAACACGAGTCGTGCAAGATATTCCTCAACCGATAGTGATGCAGAACGGCAAGATAAAACAGTAGCTTTTTTAGATCAGGATGGGCAAGGTCTGGAAGTAAAAAATCCCAGAAAAGACAACCAAAAAGATATTGCCATAAGCAAGAATTATACAAAGACCAACAGGGGAAATCAGGGAAAAGAGAAGGAGACAAAGGGGGGTCAACGGGAACTAAGATCGGGGTCACGAAGACCCTGAATCATGAACTTAAGAATATCTCCACCCTGGGAGCGGATAATATGTTATCTGACCACAGGGTGGTAAACCTCACCGACTTTCCCCTTAATCAACACCACATTTCCCTACTGCAAAAAGGCCTGTCATTTTCACCAACCGCAACGATGAGCGAATTTGAGGTCTTTAAAGACCTGAACTTGTTCTTGCGGAAAGTGATTTTTAGATATTGGCACTCTGATCGGGGTAACCAATCAACACAAGTAGATGAGCAAACTCGGGAGGAACGTGAGTCCTTGGAAGCCCTGGTCGCCCTCTTGGAGGAAAACCAGGACTATGACTCCGATACTGAAGCTCAGGACTACTTACAGACAAGTTTTCGTCCATCCAAATTACCAATTAAATCACTGAAAATGCCCTCGTTTTCCAAGCATAAAAGGATCCAACTTTTCTTGGAACAGGTGAAAAAAGACCTTTCCAAGATCAATTGGAACTATAAGGGACTTGATAATCTGACTAAACAGGAGAGGAAAGCCCTGAGGGAGTTGGAGGAGGCCCCCGATATTGTAATAAAAGGGAGTGATAAAGGTGGCAACACCGTACTCCTATCCAGTACCATGTATGAGAGACAAGTTTTGTCCCTCTTGCGGGATGAAACTACATATCGGAGGCTTTCTACAAACCCCTTCCCTCAGATTGTTGCTAATCTTAATTTCAAGCTCAATATGGCTTTGGAGGAGTGCCTCATTTCTCGTAAAGAATACGGTTATCTCAGTGTTCAGGAATTTAATACCCCCACCTTCTACACAATACCCAAACTCCACAAATCGATGATCGACCCCCCAGGGAGACCCATAGTTTCTGCTATACAGGGTCCCCTTGAAAGAATAGGCAAATATGTAGATGCCCTTATAAAAGAACTAGTGGTTGAACTACCCTCATTTGTACAAGACACAAGGGACGTCCTAGGGAAACTGAATGATATTGTGGTATCGGAGGAGGTACTCCTTGTCGGAATTGATGTTGAGTCGCTGTACACATCAATTCCCCATGTTTGGGGTATAAAAGCGACACAACACTTTTTGGACAATAAATTCCCACTTTTAGCCACCCAAAATGAGTTTATCATAGACCTCCTACAATTTATGTTGGATAACAACTGCTTTCAGTTCTTAGGGGTCTATTATAGACAGATCAGAGGCACTTCAATGGGAGCCCCATGGGCCCCATCATATGCATGCCTGCATTTGGGGATGTGGGAGCTCGACTGTGTATATCCCTCGCTGATGTACCTTGGCCACTGCCTATTGTGGCTAAGGTACATCGACGATGTGATTATGCTATGGAAGGGCACAACAGCTGACCTAGTTAATTTCATGGAAGAACTAAATGAAAACGACAGGAACATCAGACTAACTTATTCTTATAGTTCCGAAACCCTGTCCTTCCTTGACCTCTTTATTAGCATTGAGGGAGGCAAACTTCAGACTAGGACATTCCGAAAGGACACTGCAGCCAACACATTACTCTTGGCATCAAGCCACCATCCCAGGTCCCTCATACAGGGCATCCCCGTGGGGCAGTTCCTCAGGGCTAGAAGGAACTGCTCGGGTGAGAGTGATTTTCACTCCGAGGTGCAGGACCTGTATGGGAGATTCCGGGACCGTGGATATTCCCATGGATCCATAAGAAAGGCCAAAAAAAGAGCTATGCAGTCTGATAGACAGTCCCTTCTGACTGGAAATAAAAAGAACAAGCCAGACAACGTAAATCTGTCCCCAATCAGGATTATCACTAGGTATGGGGTACAATGGGAACAAACCAGAAAGGTATTGAGCCATCATTGGCATATACTCTCTGAGGCTCCAATCATAGGCGAGATAGTAGGCGACAGGCCACTTTTAACAGCCAGACGGGCAAGGAATTTGAAAGATTGCCTTGTCCATTCTGAGTATAGTAGACCACCAAGACGGGATTGGCTTACCAGCCTCCCCCCCCTAAAAGGCATGTACCCGTGTGGCAAGTGCCATATCTGTAAACATGTTGATAGGACGGACACGTTCACCAGTTCCGATGGTCAAAATCAATTTAAGATTAAGAATTTTATTAATTGTGCCACAACACGTGTAATCTACATGTTGACTTGTCCATGTGGACTAATTTACGTTGGTAAGACCAAGAGACAACTTAAGACCAGAATTGGTGAACATGTCCTGAGTATCATCAACAAAGAAGACGATCATCCCCTTGCATTGCACTTTTTGAAGGCCCATGGTGGTGATCCAAGTGGCCTTAAATGCAAGGGCATTTACAAACTAAACTTACCTTCTAGAAGGGGGGATTATGACAGGATACTATATCAAAAAGAAAAGATGTGGATCTTCTATTTAAAAAGCCTACAGCCCTCTGGCTTGAATAATGAATGTAGTCTGTCGGTATTTCTGGAACGCTAATGAGATGGACCTCTATGTGGATATTTATCCCCCCTACTCCTGTATTTGGAGAAGTGTCTTTGCCCCCATGTATAGTCTGTATAGGCTGTCTCTGGACACACTCCCTTAATACTGTTACTGGGGATTTTCATATCACATTGGCATCCTATACAAATTCACCAATATGGGTATGTATCAGCATACCATATATAGGTTGATCAGGCATGAATCCCCAGGGGGTTTTGTGGTTGCTTAGAAAAAGTACTTGATATGCACTTACTTTCTTGTATATAAATTGACTGGATGCATACCCCCTAGGTGAGCTGCCATGGTTAAGTAAAAGTGAACGTTTTTTATCCTTTGAGAAAAAAACTACATATTTGCCATCGCTTTTCAATATATACATCGGGTCCGTTAATTAACTGCACTTGTATATGGTTTTTTAACTCTGCACTAGTGGTGAATGACGTAATGAATGGTGTCTAGGTGTGTGTGTTTTTGATTGGTAATTGGCATCTATAGTGGGACTATTTAAAGCACGTATCCTGACCCAGCACGCATGCTCTGAGGAAACCTGTGATCAGGTGAAACGCGTAAGCATCACGCCATCACCTGTGTGGTGGCTGGGACCCTTGGATGCCCACCGAATAGCCTGGAACCACCTTAGTTTATCTCCACCCCTGGACGGACCAATACCGCCAAATCCAAACAGCGATCCTGTTTCCCCGCTGTTCCCTATGTGGCTGTCCACACTATTATCTATACAGCTGATTGCCATAGCCCAGCTGATCATCTTCGCACCTGGCGATCCACCGCAAGCATAGTCGGGAGGAATCAGCATTGCCGGAAGTGCAAGGCTATCGGCATGGTTTACTGACAAGCCAGGAGACGGTGTCAGCACGGGTACTTCGCGGACCACAGGACATTCTGATCTAAACGCCTAAATGGTGAGCGATATTACATGTCTTCTTATGTAGAAACATCAATGGACTCTGGTCTGCTTGGTCGCTAATTGTTGACCCCCGTACTTAACAGTGCTATATTACATGGATCTCTGTTCAATCTATTCAGGTCAATCCTACGGGTGGATTTCTCGCCTTAATGCAGCTCTGATACAGTCAATTGTTCCATGTGTATGCCCATGGTACTTTACTTCTACCCCCTTATACATCTGAGCAACATCTGAACAAAAACTAGTCTATAAGACCCGGGTCAAGGACTTTTTGCCTGTATGTGTATGCAAGACGAACGATTGATGGAGGTGTGTATATAGGGTATGGTGGCCACCCAATGTCCCTTGTAAGACGTCAGTCTTATTTTTAATTCTAGCTGGAGGGAGGATCAATTTCTTTGCATTTTTTGCATTATTGTTAAATTGTTTATACATGAATTTCTACCTGAGGGTTTTCTAATAAAGATAGTTAAGCTTTAACATCAGTGTGTCCTCTCTGAAGAAACTGCTTTTTGGAATAATCTTTTTTCCGATATCCTTTTGTGTATGCTGTTGGTTATGGTTCAGAGGACAATTACCCTATTTTATGTGGATTTTTTCACGATCTATAGTTTGTGGTAATGATATACGCAGGTGTGTATATTTGAGCAGGTAATTAGCAATACCGTCAGCAAAGCTCATACACACCCGCGCTTGATTGGCAACGTCAGTGGTCTTTTTCTCTTTTGTCTATAGGATTATATTTAAAGTGGCTTTACTTTAACGCATTCTCTGCATTAAGGTTAAAAAAAACTTCCAATATCAGTTCCCCCTCAGCCCCCCTAAATACTTACCTGACTTGTGTTTAATCCAGCGCTGTGCTTATCTGCAACAGCGCTGCTCTCTCTCTGTCTTGTCATAGGACACAAAGGCAGCAGGGGGAGCCACTGTCAATTTTTCCTTTAAATGTCAACTTTGCCTCCCCACACTTGCGATTGGTCATTGAGGATATTCCCTATGGTAAAGGATCAACAGTGAGAGTCAGGTGTCTACCTTGACTTATTTAGGAAAGGTCAAGCCTAAAGACATTTGGTCTTAATTCTATGCATTTTTCATGAGTTGGAACTGCCCCAGTTTCTGACAATGATACTATCTTTTTATATATCTCTAGTTAGAAGTTAAAAGATAGCTTCATACTGAGAAAATGCATGTTCAAAATATAAGTTATGCATGTATGGTTATTGTATTCCAGACAAAAGACGGCCAGAGTCATTAACTATGAAGAATTTCAGAAGGCACTGGAAGAGCTCTCATCAAAGAAATTCAAAGGAAAAAGTAAAGAGGAAGCCTACGAGTCAATCTGTAAACTTGTGGCCGGGAAAGAACCTGCTAGCATGGGAGTTACGGTATTAAGATATATTATTCATATTATCATCACTGTAAAACTCATAATATGCATTCTTTGTATCCCAACAGTATATCATAGGCAGTTGAGAAGCCAGTAATACTATGCTCATCTCTGCAATGACATTGAGAATGATAGGGGTAGAAAAAGAGTCAAACCTGAATTTACCAACACTAATTATTATAATACTATATACAAATACCCAACATCTTTGGGACTTTAAATATGCTCCCCCAGGAGTTTTCAATGATAACAGATACAATTCAATATCGGTAAAAAAAATATGGGCTTTTATTATACACATCACGTTAAAATGTCTTCAAACATATAAAATATGTGGTGCAGAACCTTGTTCGTAATAACAAATACATTTACTAAAAGGCCGGGAGAAGCCTTCATTCATGATAGTTCCATTCCATCAAAACTGAAATATAGATTTTCCTGTGTAAATTGATAACAAATAGAGGTCTATCTATAAGAAATACCATTAAACAATTTAGTTATGTAACATACATATGACAAAAAATAAATAAATACCCAAAACATTCACTTGTCCACCACACCTAGTGGAAGGGAGGAACGTGAGGGAAGTAAAATGAGAGAAGAAAAAGAAATTAACACCTGCCTACAAGAACACACAGGCTTTTACCTCACATAAAGGTGTTTTTTTGTTTTTTGGGAGGGGCTACAGTCCTCCCTGCAGTGAAATGCCTACAATATTGTCGGGATTCTTCTCCTTTCCTTCTCCTGTGTGTGACTCATGTCAGCTGTCTGCAAGCTCTAGACTTCAGCACAGTAGCAGCTGCTCTCCCCCTCGTATCCCTCCCTCCTCCATCCTCCAATCCAGGCTGCTCGATCTCCAGCAGACAGACAAGTCAGCAGCACATCTCCGAGTAGAGGAGGGATTAAAAGAGGGGGTGTATCTCTGCAGTTGTAACCACGCCCTCTAAACTTTCAAATGGAGAGAAGACTGTTACTTACTGACAGATGTGTCCCTACTGCAGTAACAAAAGGAATTAGGTAAAAAAAACAAAAGATATATAATGATGCTGGTAAAATATGCTATTTATTTAGTCTATCCCACACTTCTCCTTTAAGTTTGAGACAGAAACAATATTATATAGTTGTTGAGTGTTGCAGGCTAGATCTGGCTAAGGTTTGTTGGTGACTCAAAATAGTACAGAAAATGTATTTATTGCTTGAAATAAAACAGGGTTTTCCCAAGTTTCTCTCCAGGAAATGCCAGCTAAGCAAACTTCTCCACATGGCCACATAAAGCTTTTCCTAAGCACACCATGCTCTAATGTGCAACACGTACAGGCCCAACTTAAAGAGGAGGTCCAGCTTGGTTGAACAAAATTAAAAGTCAGCAGCTACAAATACTGTAGCTGCTGACTTTTAATATATGGGCACTTACCTGTCTAGGTGCCCACAATGTCGGCACCCCAGCTGATCTTCGGATCAACTCCCGGGTGCTGCCGCCGTGATTCCTGGTAAGGGAACCTGGTAATGAAGCCCTTCGGTTTCACAGCAGTTCCCTACTGCGCATGCGCGATGCACGCTGCGCTTTCTAATTGGCCCAGTGGCGAGGGAAGTAGGAGGGGGGCCGAACTTCCGGGAGATCAGGCCATGGCCCATCTCCGGAAGTGGGGAAGGGGACCTGTCAAAAACAAGTCCCCTGTTCCCCCCTCCCCCCACCACCTGAGGGGGGGAGGAAGCATATAAGCAAGAGTTCCACTTTTGGGTGGAACTCCGCTTTAAAGTGATTGTAAATGATCACCTTGTAAAACAACCCATTTCGTTTAAGATAGAAATTAAAGGCAAAACATTTTTGTATAGATATAAAAAAAACCAAAATTAAATACCTTTTTTTCCCTTTTTTATAAGTGATCTCCTTCCCTCTGTTCTCAGCTGCATCAGAGCTGGGGGGAGGAAAAGCAGCAGCACACTGAGCTTTCCAGGGAATGGCTAAGCAGCAGGGGCATATCAGGACAAGTCTGATTACTGGAGGAGAGCACACTGAGTTCCCAGCATAGCTTGAGAACTGACCACGGTGTGTTCTCTTGCTTAGTGTGGTCAGTTTTTAATAGCAAAGCAAGGAGAGGAGCAGGAACACCAGGGATTTCACATAAAGGAAGCAATAAAGAAAACAGGAGACTTTTGCATACAAGTACTTATTACAGCAGGCAAATATCAGAAATATGAAGTTTTGGGGCAACAAATGCTTTAACTCTACCTGTACCTTCATCGTGCATTCCAGCTGTGCCTACCTGCACTTTGCCTGTGGGTTCGTTTTCCAAGCACAACCTCCAAAATCATCCCATATAAGTGAAAGAAGGCCTCCTCTCTAGGTTTAGGGTTGCCTCTGATTTTACACAGGATGCAGGACAGCAAAAAAGGGGAACACACTAAACCTTATACTGTATGTGCATATCTCCTTAACACAGCCTGTTCAACAAAACCAGTCCCAAAAGAATGTGGCTTTTTTAAATGACTGCCGTGTTTACCAAATACGGATACATTTGGGGTTTTGTTTTTGCCATGGTTCAGATTTTTTTTATCTGACTCACAATATAACCTGGTTATATAGATAGACCTAATCTTGGCTATAGGTGTCAACAAAAGTTTTAGTTTCGAAGTAATCTTTCTTTTTCAGCCAAAACTGTTTTTGTAGTTTTAGAAAGAGCAAGGAAGGGTTAACTGTCTGTCGGGTATTTTTTGTCTGTGTCCCTCATTCAGGAGATTCAATATCTCTATTTGTCCTGCCTTTGGGACAGGAAATGATAGCAAATCCAACATTATACAATTGTTACCAGTAAGCAAGGGGGGGGCACCTGTCCTTGTAACAACTGTTTAAGAAGGGATTTTTCTCACTTTCTGTTGTTTTCCATAACGGAAAGTGAGGGAAAATCTCCCTAACAGGCAAAAACAGCAAAAAAAAAAAAAAAACCCACACAGGGGTTGCAACCATTCACTAATCTACCCAAAATAAAACAAAAAAAAATCCATCAAGATTCTCTGCTGCTTATTTTGTTGTGTTTCTGGTTTCTTTTTTTCTCTTTTAAAATATACTCAATATCATACCATCTAATACCTTTCCCTTCTATAGAAAGCTACATCAGCCGGAGCTGTGGAACGTCTTACAGACACAACCAAATACACGGGATCCCACAAGGAACGCTTCGATGAGAGTGGGAAAGGAAAGGGTAAAGGTGGCCGGGAGAACCTTGTGGAAAACACTGGCTATGTAGGTGCATACAAACATGCTGGCACTTATGAGTCCAAGGTAAAGAAATAGGGATTCCTCAAGAGGAGACAGCCCACCTTAACTCCTGCATAGACATATTTGACCTCTTTGTTCCCAGTGGTGAAGAGCAGTCCACAGCAGTAGTGAAGGTGATCATGGTTCTATTCTGGCCCCTTCTAGCACCAAAGCAAGTGAATGATTTGTGAAGTACAAATATTCCTACCCTTTTATGTTGCTAATTCCAAAAACAAGATTTTGTTTTGATGACATCATGCACGTCTCTATAATGGTTGATTGGGTTTGAGGTATATGCATTGCTGTTTTTGAGTAGCAGCTGATTATATTGACTGCTCAGTTATCACTTATTTATGTCTGAAAATTGAAATACACTTTATTATCTGTTAAAACTAACTTGTTCCGTGATGCATGCACATGCTCTTGAAGTTTTCAAAGTAAGGACTACATTTTGTGAAAACTGTAAAGGCCTAAAGTGAATATGTGGAGACAAAAAAGAATTTGTATCTTTTATTGCAGACATCAGCATAGAGTTGTCACCTCATCCCTTTAAACCCAAACACATATGAATTACACAGGTTCTGAGGCTAATTAAATGCAGATAAGGCACCAAGTGAGTTTAATTACCACCTTAATCAGCCACAGAACGTGTGTAATTAATATGTGTTCGGGTTTAAGGGGATGAGGTGGCAACCCTACATCAGCAAGTGTCCCTATAGGTTCTCTGGATGCCTGATCAGCAGGGTGCTCTGACCTGTACAGTACACAGTGACCAACTTCCATGGCCATTGACTCCAACCCGCTCTCTAGCTTCATACACCTCACTACTGGCCATTACTGGCTCACTAGTGGCCTATCACTGTGATGGGCATCCTTGGCAAGCAATAGTGAGGCACAGGTGGTAAAAAGGTGTGTGACCCTATGATAGTTTGATCCTATAGCTTTCTGCACATCCTGGGCTACACTACAGAAAAAGATACCCTTGAAAACATAAATATGAATCCAGTTTTTTCTTTTCCTCTCCACAGTTTCACTTTAGGTCGGTCAAAACTTTAAGAAGGTGACTGTTGTGTTATCTTTGGAATGATGTTAGCATAAATGTGCCTATATTAACCAAGTATGCAAGTGTATGTTGGAGGTACCCCCACCACTTGCATAATCTCAGAAAAACAACTGCAATTATCCAGGAAAATCCAGCCTCAGCGATCATTTTTTTCTTCCAAGGTGGTCGGCAGGTTTGTCCGCAGAGGTTGTAATGTGCCTACAGGCATTTGTGTTACAGTCTGAACATCATCAGCCTGATTGGTGATGATCATCCAATTTTAGGCATTGTCTATGCAAACATTTATAGACATCTGTAGATGTAGAACTGTAGAGTTTATGGTCCCTGAAACGCAGCAGGCAAATTGGGTGCAGTCTAGTCTTCAAATGCTAGTATTGGCATAATGGCACATGATGAGTAGTACATACTAATCTAAAATTGTCCATGGCAATAAGAAATCCAGGGATTGCCACTGTCAATCTTCTTCTCAGAAAGCCACTTGCCTGGCTTCCATGCTGATTTTCTGGCTCAGTACTTGTCACTTAGCCATGCATGTAGGTCAGTGACTTTGAAAGCACTGAAGCTAGAGGGTCAACATGGCATCCAGACAACACACATTTTCATAAAGGTTTAGTAATGGCAATCTATGAATGTCTGCCAAGACAGCTGTCCTGATAATGTGGTGCCTGGAAGTTTTTCCCACTCAATATAATTGGATAAAATAGGTTTGCTACATTGTTGACTGATAATAACACACAAAAATGTTCCATAAATTAGTGATAAATGAACATCAGATAGCGTGGTATTTTGTGAAACAGGATCCTATGACTGCACAGCACGGTGTTGGTATATTCTCAATGACGCCTTAAAATTCCCATTTAATTTCTACACTTTGCAGTGGAAGATAAATACAAAATTTGGTTGGTTGCAATAGGACATACCTTCCGAAATGAGATTTCATCTGAATATTTTCAGCACACATAACTTTGATTTATGTACACTGAAGCGATGTTGTCTACAGCAACCAATTAACCCATTTTAATTCCATAAACCACACTATAAAATGACGGGTGAAATCTGGTTTCTTTCAATACGGCTATTTCTTACCCCCGATTTTCACAGGCCAAGTTTGTTTATAAATCATTTCATAGTAAATTGACTAAACATACAATGAAATGCAACTTTTTAAAATAAATATCAGTTCTAGAATTTTCATTTTGCCATCAAATGTATTACATAATGTTTACAAAATATTCACAAAAATATATTGAAAAATATTAATAATTATTAAATTAAATAATTATTTCACATGAATAAAAAAAGACAGGCCTGATGAAAGAAAAGATCTACGTGTGAAGAAGTTTCATATGATGAGACAATTTACTAATGAAGTCATATATGTATTTGTCTCTTGGAGTTTTGGCAATACAGATGTTGTCCTGCTGTTAGGTAATATTTGGCACCAAAAGGAATGATGCCATTCAGGGGCGGACTGACAACTCATGGGGCCCCCGGGCAATAGGGGCTCATGGGGCCCCCTTAGTCCCCACCCACCCACACACAAGCCACACCCTCACAAAGCCCCACGTATATATTGCACTGCTACATTACATGCATTGGTCACAGAATTTCTCTACTTCATGTTCAAAATAAATGTTTAAAGATTAAAGAAAAATAAACTCACTTTAACCACATACATTTACTGCAGGGCTGCGTCTCCTGTGAGCAGAATCATGTACAGGTACTTGATTCTGCACTTGCGGGTCTGCATGCTGTTTGACCTGCTGCCGCTGTGATTGGACACACCGAGAGCTAACCAGCGGGTCCGGAGGACCCCATGTCCGCCAGGCCCCGACTATCGTTTCCAACAGAGGCAGAACTGTGGTCTGCCTATGTAAACAAGTCCCCAGAGAGCCTCCCCTTACATCAGGGTCCCCAGAGAGCCTCCCCTTACATCAGGGTCCCCAGAGAGCCTCCCCTTACATCAGGGTCCCCAGAGAGCCTCCCCTTACATCAGGGTCCCCAGAGAGCCTCCCCTTACATCAGGGTCCCCAGAGAACCTCCCCTTACATCAGGGTCCCCAGAGAGCCTCCTCCTTACATCAGGGTCCCCAGAGAGCCTCCCCTTACATCAGGGTCCCCAGAGAGCCTCCTCCTTACATCAGGGTCCCCAGAGAGCCTCCTCCTTACATCAGGGTCCCCAGAGAGCCCCCTCCTTACATCAGGGTCCCCAGAGAGCCCCCTCCTTACATCAAGGTCCCCAGAGAGCCCCCTCCTTACATCAGGGTCCCCAGAGAAACCCCCCATACATCAGGGTCCCCAGAGAGCCCCCCTTACATCAAGGTCTTCAGAGAGCCCCCCCTTACATCAAGGTCTTCAGAGAGCCCCCCCATACATCAAGGTCTCCAGAGAGCCCCACATACATCAGGGTCCACTCCCCAGAGAGCCCCCCCATGCATCAGGGTCCCAGAGAGCCCCCCATAGATCTGGGTCCCCAGAGAGCCCCCCATAGATCTGGGTCCCCAGAGAGCCCCCCATAGATCTGGGTCCCCAGAGAGCCCCCCCCCCCATACATCAGGGTCCCCAGAGAGCCCCCCATACATCAGGGTCTCCAGAGAGCCCCCCCCAAACATCAGGGTCCCCAGAGAGCCTCCTCCTTACATCAGGGTCCCCAGAGAGCCTCCTCCTTACATCAGGGTTCCCAGAGAGTCCCCTCCTTACATCAGGGTCCCCAGAGAGCCCCCTCCTTACATCAAGGTCCCCAGAGAGCCCCCTCCTTACATCAGGGTCCCCAGAGAAACCCCCCTTACATCAGGGTCCCCAGAGAGCCCCCCCATACATCAAGGTCCCCAGAGAGCCCCCCCATACATCAAGGTCCCCAGAGAGCCCCCCCATACATCAAGGTCCCCAGAGAGCCCCCCCATACATCAAGGTCTCCAGAGAGCCCCCCCATACATCAAGGTCTCCAGAGAGCCCCACATACATCAGGGTCAACTCCCCAGAGAGCCCCCCTATACATCAGGGTCCCAGAGAGCCCCCCATAGATCTGGGTCCCCAGAAAGCCCCCCAAAGATCTGGGTCCCCAGAGAGCCCCCCCATACATCAGGGTCCCCAGAGAGCCCCCCCATACATCAGGGTCCCCAGAGAGCCCCCCCCATACATCAGGGTCCCCAGAGAGCCCCCCCCATACATCAGGGTCTCCAGAGATCCCCCCCAAACATCAGGGTCCCCAGAGAGCCTCCTCCTTACATCAGGGTCCCCAGAGAGCCTCGTCCTTACATTAGGGTCCCCAGAGAGCCTCGTCCTTACATCAGGGTCCCCAGGGAGCCCCCCATACATCAGGGTCCCCAGAGAGCCTCCCCCCATACATCAGGGTCCCCAGAGAGCCTTCCCCCATACATCAGGGTCCCCAGAGAGCCTCGTCCTTACATTAGGGTCCCCAGAGAGCCTCCTCCTTACATCAGGGTCCTCAGAGAGCCTCCCCCCATACATCAGGGTCCCCAGAGAGCCCCCCCATACATCAGGGTCCCCAGAGAGCCCCCCCCCATACATCAGGGTCCCCAGAGAGCCCCCCATACATCAGGGTCCCCAGAGAGCCCCCCATAAATCAGGGTCCCCAGAGAGCCTCCCATACATCAGGGTCCCCAGAGAGCCCCCCATACATCAGGGTCCCCAGAGAGCCCCCCCATACATCAGGGTCCCCAGAGAGCCCCCCCATACATCAGGGTCCCCAGAGAGCCCCCCGTACATCAGGGTCCCCAGAGAGCCCCCCCCATACATCAGGGTCCCCAGAGAGCCCCCCATACATCAGGGTCCCCAGAGAGCCCCCCATACATCAGGGTCTCCAGAGAGCCCCCATACATCAGGGTCCCCAGAGAGCCCCCCCATACATCAGGGTCCCCAGAGAGCCCCCCATACATCAGGGTCCCCAGAGAGCCCCCCCATACATCAGGGTCCCCAGAGAGCCCCCCATACATCAGGGTCCCCAGAGAGCCCCCCCCATACATCAGGGTCCCTAGAGAGCCCCCCATACATCAGGGTCCCCAGAGAGCCCCCCCATACATCAGGGTCCCCAGAGAGCCCCCCCCCTTACATCAGGGTCCCCAGAGAGCCCCCCCCCCATACATCAGGGTCCCTAGAGAGCCCCCCATACATCAGGGTCCCCAGAGAGCCCCCCCCATACATCAGGGTCCCCAGAGAGCCCCCCCATACATCAGGGTCCCCAGAGAGCCCCCCCCCCCATAGATCAGGGTCCCCAGAGAGCCCTCCCCATAGATCAGGGTCCCCAGAGAGCCCCCCCCATACATCAGGGTCCCCAGAGAGCCCCCCCCATACATCAGGGTCCCCAGAGAGCCCCCCCCCCATACATCAGGGTCCCCAGAGAACCCCCCATACATCAGGGTCCCCAGACTTAACCCCCCCAGAGGTTTCCCTGTACCTGGCTGTGCACCTCCAACCCAAGGGAGAGGTGGGAGGTGGCGATCGGCAGTTCTATGGTGCCTGTGGATCTCACTGGGGCTTGTAGTCCTCCTTCTGATTCTGTACAGTGGATAGGGGAGGGGCCTCTGACCCGGGCAGCAGTCGGCAACAGCGTACAAGCAGAGAGTGAAACTTGTAGCTGCCCGGGTCAGAGGCCCCTCCCCTTTCCACTCTACAATCTGGAGGAGAAATACAAGTCCCCGGGAGATGCTGCGAGCACCATAGAGCTGCTGATCGCCGCCTTCCACTCCCCTCACTGCATCCCAAACTGAAAGAGAAGATGCCCGCGTCATCCCCCCGCACCCCCCCCCCCCCCCCCCCGCGGCAGTCGGCAGAACGGCTCCACCGCAGCACGCCCAGCAGCATACCCCTAGATCCGACGAGCATGTCTCCCGGGCCCCCTACTGGCTGCGGGCCCTCGGTCGGCGTCCGATCGACCGAATGGTCAGTCCGCCCCTGATGCCATTAGAGGTGTGAAGAACTGGAGGATAAAAGCTACATTTAAACTGGGTGCTTTGAGCAACATCGCTGTTGTAACAGTTTTAATAAATCAGCTCTCCTGAATCTTATACGACAGGAGATAAAAGTAGGATCTGTGTCGTCTGTGTTTGCATTTTCTACCATTCTTCAGGAAAATCAGACGACCTCACACCAGCTATTTATGATTTCTTTTTTTATTCATCTATAAAGTCAGTTCACAAGAGATGAATGGAGAACTAACGCATTTCATGCTCTCTATGATTAAATGTGGGTGAGCATGAAACACAATAAAGTTCTCCATTCATCTGCTAACTACTGCTTTTATGAATAATTATAAAAGGAGGCTGGAAATAGCTGGTGTGTGGTCATTCGTTTTTCCTGTACAGTGGCTGTCAGCAAAACAGATGGATGGGCATCTGGCTACAGTGGGCAAGCTTGGGCCAAACTGGAGTGACATATTGTTTCTTTTGCTTCTCTCATCATACTACTATGTGGGAATATAGGTCAAATGTAAATCAAAAGGAGCTAATTTGCCGGTCAGATGCACCTAGCACTACATTCTGGATGACCTGAAAAGCATCTCAAACTGATATGAAAAGCAAGCTCATCGACACAGCCCAAAGCCTGTCAACACAAACCTGTTTTGATTTGGTTTTGTCCAACATGTGCATATATCCCAGCTTTATGATGATAAAGAGAGACACCTTTTAGCACATATTATATAGGCAAAAGACACACCTCTGCCATGGCTGAAGTTACATGGACCACACAATTTAGGAAATTGATGGCTAAAACCACACAAGTGCCTTTTTCATTTCATTTTTATTTTTTTGCTATTTTTTCCTTTCTATTGGCAAAATAACAAATGCAGTTATATAGGGGTTGGATGAAAAGTTTATACCAGCATAACACTTTTGGTAGGGAAATTAATATAAAGTTGTACACATCAGACCAAAAATAGTGATAGTTGTGGCTGCGCGATCAGTAGGTCATTGGTCTGGTATTCACGCTGTACCAAATTTCACAAACTCCCCCTTCTGTATGGGTCACTGTTATATATTAGGTATCATACAATAACTGGAAGAAAAGAGATGTGAAATTCCCTCCCACTGAAGCCAACCAGATGCTTGCTTTCAATAACTGATCTATTCTATTCTATTCTATATAATGCATTGTATTGTAAAATATAATGTTATAACTCTGTGTTAGCACAACAACCTAATAGTGTCTATCGTTTTACCCAATGAGGTTAATTTACTGAAGGCAAATAGACTGCTACCTTTGCAGAAGAAGTTGCATTCTGCATGGGAATTTTAACCAGAGCTCAGTGAAGGTGAAACTCTGTTGCCTTCCATCATCCAATCATGTGCAAGAAAAAAAATCCTTTTTTTTTTTCTTTTTTTTTAATTCTTGCACGTGATTGGGTATTCTTTGCCCGACATTCAATAATTTCTGCCAAAAATTGCCTTGAAAAGTGCAACTTCCCTTGAAAAGTGACCAACCCAATTGCTTTTAGTAAATCAACTCCTATATGTTTAGTGCTAGCTAATTAAAGTAAAAGAGCCATGTTGTGTCATTTCAGATGCATATTTTCCCTTCATTTGTTACCAGTTTAGTGAATTAAACCATGTCAGGTATTGATAACATTGTTACAGATGATTATATAATCTGTCCTTGCTATGCAGTGAGTTAACTAATTCTCTTGGTTGTATATTACACTGTTCCAAAATTAAATGGTTATTGTATAAAAAATATCTTTCTGTCTATAAATAAATATATATGTATGTATGAAATATTCTTTCTCTGCAATAAATTCATCATTTTGTAAATCAGTGTGATTTTATGTTTACAAAAATATAGATTTTAATTAAAAAAAAAGTATGCTACTAAAATCCTTCAAACATACACATATCATTGTGAAGATATGCACTGTGGTTGTGGCTGCGTTGTGCTGTGCATTTTAATTGATAAGGATAGATATCTCAAAATCATGTTATTTGGCAGCGTAGGGGTTAAGATTTGAGAATATGCAAGCGTTGCCATGTAGCCCTGTGTTTTGGTAACAAAAACATAAAGATTGTTGCTACCAGGTGTTTTCAATGTTTTTGAGTGTGTTTTGGTTGCCATGACAAAAAAGTCTCAACTCCACTAACCATGACCCTGAATTGACAGGCCTTCATCATAGTGTCCTGGACCCTGAGTTATCCATGCCCCACCCTGCAGAGGGATGTGCTGCCTGTCATTTTCTAGGACAGAGTTTGAAGAAGGATTCTGCTAAGCACTATCCAAATCTAACCTAAAAGCCTAAAGGGAACCCAATCACTAAATTCTTATATGTGCTTTTAGCAAGTTAATGTCAAAAGTAATTTGCAATCATTTTAAATCTGCAGCTTTCATTTAAATAATACCTTGTGATTTTGCAATAAAGGTCCTTGTGCAGGCACATCTTTTGTTATAGGGGCAGCACAGTGGCTGAGTGGTTTGTGCTTCCGCCTGGCAGCACTAGGGTTGTCAGTTCAAATCCCAACCATGACCCTGCCTGGAGTTTGCATGTTCTCCCTGTGCCTGCATGAGTTTCCTCCCACACTCCAAATACATGCTGGTAGGTTAAATTGTTTGTTACCCTAAAGAAAAAAAAAATCATGTTCCCTTAAAGCATGTATAACAACACAGTGCTTGTGCTGTGTCACTTCGCCCCCTGCGTAACCTAAAATAACTGGCTGTTCCTGCCCCCCCCCCCCCCCATAAACTGACCACGGTTTATCATGGCTGCTGAGCCCTGACACCGTGGTCAGCTTACGTGCCTGTGTCATCCGCAGCTCTCTTCCCTGCCTCTCAGCTGGAAACACTGCCCTCCCCTCCTGCTGCTATAAAATCTATTCATCCCATCTCCTCTGTTATATAACAATATGTGTCCCAGCGTCTGAGCTTTATAAAAAAGATGCCAATTTGTACCTAATATCAGAGCATCTCCCGAGCAGTCAGCTCACGTGACTGCTCGCCTCTCTCTCCTCTCTCCTCCCAGTCTGATGTGAGCGCTGAGAGACGCTGTGATATAAGGTACAAATTGGCATTTTTTATATATAGCACAGACACTGGGATGAATAGATTATAGTGGCTTAACAACCACTTAACTAAATTGGCCCAAGTATGTGTACTGTATGTATGTATGTGCGTTAGGGACCTTATATTGTGATTACATCAAAAAGATTCACACTTGAATGTGATATAAATTGCATGACAGCTGGTTCACACCACAAAAACGCACTCCAGATCCGTTCTGGATGCGTTTCTGCATGCGTGTTTTTAACGCGTTTTTGATGCGTTCCGTTTTTAAAGTGTTTCCGGATGCATTCCAGGTGCTTTTTTTGCTTCTTTTTTCCTATTTTTTTCACTACAGAAGGGTCAAGTGCATCCATTGCGTTTTTGATGCGTTTTACTGCGTTCCGGTACAGTCCAGTGCTGGAAAATGCAGAATGTTCTACTTTTTATATGGAACTGAAAAGCCCTGGAACTGACTGCACTGGTGTGAACTATGCCATTGGACACCATATAACCTACTTTCCATGCGTTTTTGATGCAGAACAAAAACACACTTGACTGCATGTGGTGTGAACTGGCCCTGAATAAACCAATATGAAAAATAAAAAAGATTTCGTATGAAAAAAATTATATAAAAAGTCCAATGTGTGAAAGAAAGATGATCCTATTCTGTGTTCAAAGGCTCTTAATCATGTGATCAGTGGCGGCTGGTGCTAAAAAAAAAATTTGGGAGCTCAAACAAACCCTTTCAGGTCAGCACTCACCACAGTCACGGTTCCCCTCTGTGGCTTCCGTGATAACCTAGTCTTCTTTCCAGGTTCCAAATCTCCAGCCTTCTGATTGGCCAAGATGAAAAGCCGGAAACCGGAAGTGACGCAATGGTGAATATTGTTTCTCTAAAATCAAAAGTGGGGGGGTTCGGGCACAGAGGACAACCTAAAACAAGCCAATTAGAGCCTCAGGCTCTAATCACATGCTTATCAAAAATTGACGGACCTAATCGACACCCATTAGTCTGCGCCCCTTATGGACCGGCTGCCACTGCATGTGATCAACCTTCATTAACAATAAGGAAAAGCATTCACATTGTGAAACCATCACCAGATGAGTAAAATATACGCTTACCAACTAATGTGTGACTCCCTAATTAAAGGGAAGTTAAGCAAGCTTGTAATAGGGCACCCGGCCCTAGATTCCCTTATGGCAATCCCTCGGGCTTCTCCACTGGCTGGTGGTTGTGACTGGTTATCACTCAGGTATCACTCCATATACATGTAATATGAGAATAAAAGAGAGATGCTCCGATAGCGTTAAACCCCATTGGCACATTTATTGATTCAATTAAAATTAAAATTACACAACATTTCATGAGATTAAAAAGCACTTTCAAATGAATCCTAGATAAACAGCACCCGCACTTCCAGGGACAGCAGTGCGTCGCTCCCACCTATGCGTTTCGTCACACGTGACTTAGATTGTAAACTTCATGAGGGCAGGGACTGATGTGAATGTATAATACATATGTGTAAAGCACTGCATAAATTGACAGCACTACATAAGTACCTGAAATAGTAAAAATAATGGAACAACAACACTTTCGGTTACTATATGCTTATTAAAATTTGGCCAGTCCTGCAGGGAGTGGATGAACTTTGATTAGTGTGTGCTCCCCTGATTGTTTCAGTGACTTCTGTCAAAGCGATATGTTGGAACATTTTTTGTCTGCAACCAATTAGCTGGGGCTGCTGACCATTGTATTCTGACATGGGGGATTCCTCCATCCACCTCATTTGCATGGATGGATGAATCTGTGTTTCTTAGCCAGCTTTTGTCCTAAGTTTTCCTGCTTTGTCCCGCTGTCATAGCCCTCCCAGTGGAGAACACAAGTGACTGTGCCGACACACATTGCACAGGGGTGGTCCACAGTTGTCACCATCAGAAAAGCCACCTTGAAAATGATATGCAGAAGATGTTGTGGTACATGCATTTATTCAATAAATAATTTCAAAGTGGTTGCAGGAGATCAGTAGTGCTAGCTACAAGAAGGCTTAAAAAAAATTGAAAACAAGAATTCTAAAGTACTGTGCATCATAAACAATTGTCATAATTTGTCATTCAGTTAGGATTTAAATGTACTTTAAATCCAATGTTAATTTAAAAAACAAAAATTGTTTCTGTTGAAAAAACACTAACAAACATGTTCTAACATACATAAAAACACTCCAGACCTTCCACACCTCAGTATGTCAAAGTTGAATAAGTTTGAATCTGCAACACAAAGGGGTCCATTGAATAAGCAGCAGTATGGCCATAAGGCAGCCGTACCGTTGCTTAAAAAAAAAAAAAAAAATCTTCCTTACATTTATAAAGCACATTGGATTGTTGGAATGGATTGTACTTTGCTGGCTTTGGGAGTTCAAAGCTGGTGTAGCATAATAGTAATCAATAACCATTTATTGATGCACCACCTGCTGCATTAAACTATAAACCAAAAAGCAAAAATGTAATATATTACCAATCTTTAACCACTTCAGCCCCGGAAGATTTGGCTGCTCAATGACCAGGCCATTTTTTGCAGTACGGCACTGCGTCAATTTAACTCACAATTGCGTGGTCATGCGGCGTTGTAACCAAACAAATTTGACGTCCTTTTTTTCCCCACAAATAGAGCTTTCTTTTGGTGGTATTTGATAATCTCTGCATTTTTTTTTGTGCTATATACAAAAAAAGAGCGTCAATTTTGAAAATAACACAATATTTTGTACTTTTTGCTATAATAAATATCCCCAATTTTTTTTTTAAAAAGCACATTTTTTCCTCAGTTTAGGCTGATATGTATTCTTCTACATATTTTTGGTAATAAAAATCACAATAAGCGTATGTTAATTGGTTTGCGCAAAAGTTATAGCGTCTACAATATAGGGGATAGATCTATTGCATTTTTAGTTTTTAATTTTTTTTACTAGTAATAGCGGCGATCTGCGTTTTTATTGTGACTGCGATATTGCGGCGGACAAATTGGACACTTTTGACACATTTTTGGGACCATTGACAATTATACAGCGATCAGTGCTATAAAAATGCACTGATTTCTGTATAAAAGTCACTGGCAGGGAAAGAGTTAACAGTAGGGGGGATCAAGGGGTTAACTCTGTTCCCTAGGTGTGTTCAAACTGTAGGGGGAATTGGACTGTCTAGGAGGAGAGAGAGATTGGTATTCAAACTTAGTATGAACACACGATCTGTCTCTACTCCCCCTCACCCTCCTTCCCAGACCAATTTTCAGCTTTCAGTGCTCTCGCACTTAGAATGAAAATTACTCAGTCATGCTACACTGTACCCAAATTTAAAGTTTATCATTTTGTTCACACAAAGAGAGCTTTCTTTTGCTGGTATTTATTCACCACTTCATTTTTTTTTTTTGTGATATAAGCGAAAAACAGCGAATATTTTGAAAAAAAAAAAAACGGCATTTTCTACTTTCTGTTTTAAAAGAAATCCAATAAAATCAAATTTCGTTGAAAATTTAGGCCAAAATGTATTCTGCTACATGTCTTTGGTAAAAAAAAATCCTAAGTGTATGATAATTGGTTTGTGTGAAAGTTATAGAGTCTACAAGCTATGCTACGCATTATTGAAAATTGATCAATCCTGATGCACTGATGGGCTATCTCATTTCTTGAGGCCCTAAAAAGTCAGAACAGTACAAATACCCCCCAAATGACCCCTTTTTGGAAAGAACAGTCTGAGGTATTTATTAAGAGACATAGTGAATTTTTTGAAGTGGCATTTTTTTTCTTCACAAAATTGTTATATTTACAAGTTATTTCTCACACACAGTGCAGGCATACTTGCAATTACACCCCAAAATACATTCTGCTACTTGTCCTGAGTATGGCGATACCCCATGTGTGAGACTTCTTTTCCATAGCCTGGCCAACATCCAAGTAGCACCATCAGCCGTTCTAAAGGCATAAATTACACATTTAAAGGGGTTGTAAAGGTAAAAATGTTTTCACCTTAATGCATTCTATGCATTAAGGTGAAAAAACTTTTGAAAGTACCGCCGCCCCCAGGCCCCCCGTTTTACTTACCTGACGCCTCGAATCTTCGCTGCTCGTCCTGGTCATCTTCATTGCAGCTCAGCCTGGTCGCTGATTGGCTGCAGTGGATGGATTGAAAGCAGCGCAGCCATTGGCTCGCGCTGCTGTCAATCACATCCGATGATGCGGCGCGCCGGGGGGCGGGGCCGAGTGATACAGCGAGCGGCTATAGCTGCCGGCTGTATCACGGGAGCGCGCCCGCAAGCACTCACCACCGTGCGAGGGAGCTCGCATTAAGGTGGTAAATGCTTGCGGGGAGGAGCTGAAACAGCCGCCGAGGGACCCCAGAAGACCAGGTTCGGGGCCACTCTGTGCAGAACGATCTGCACAGTGAAGGTAAGTATAACATGTTTGTTATTTAAAAAAAAAAAAAAAATACCTTTACAACCCCTTTAATTTCCTGAGTACCTATTACATTTATGAAGGCCCTGGAGCGCCAGGACAATGACATTACCAACGAAATGACTCAATTTTTCAAAGAAAACACCCCAGTGTATATTCTATGAGGCACAATGAGTATTTTGAACATGTCATTTCTTTCCACAAGTTTGTGGAAAATGTGGAAAGAAAACAAAAAAATATTTTTTTTTCACAAAGTTGTCAATTTATAAGATCTTTCTAACACATAGCATATACATAGCAAAAATGACACCCCAAAATACATTCTGCCACTCGTCCTGAGTATGGCGATACCCCATGTGTGAGACTTTTTATCATAGCCTGGCCACATACATAGGTCCAACATGCAAGTAGCACCTTCAGGCTTCTAATACATAGCATGTACACACCAAGAATTACACCCCAAAATACATTCTGCTGAGCAAAGGGTAAAAAAAAGCATTACCTGTGGTTTAAGCAGGCAGGAATACCATCCTAGAGCAGTCAAAGCATTGGAACAGACAGCCAAAGGAAATGTCCAGGAATTGTCCAGGCTGCAGAAAGAGATATGGCAAAGTATGACCACGGTCCATGGTTTAGCAGATAGTTCAGGTAACAGGCAGAGGCATTGCCAGTTCAGGTGGCAGGCAGAGGCATGGAAAGTTCAGGTGGGAGGCAAAGGCATGGCCAGTTCAGGTGGCAGGCAGAGGCATGGCCAGTTCAGGTGGCAGCAGGCAGCAGGCAGCACTATAATGTTAAGGCCTTGGTCAGGTAAGACCCGAAGACAGGGGTAGAGGCTTCTTCCCAACCAAATATCTACAAAGCCTCCGAGTCTCCAGACCCTAATCCGAGAAAACAATAACCCAGAGAAAAACGTTTTCTCCACTCGGAAAATCTTTTTTGGAGCCCCTCACATATTTGAGACCCCTGTGCTGTACAGTGGCAGGGCAAATGATAGGTTCAGGAGGCAAGCAAAAAGCATGGTCATTTTACAGGCTGAGGTCAATTCACGTGGTAGGCAGAAACATGGTTGGCAGAGGCATAGTTGATAAACAGTTCGGGTCATTCACAGAAGTATCAGATAGTGGAAACTGGAAAAATATCATCTTCACTTTACTAATAGTGTAGTGAAGTGTGATAGCTCCGATAGCTCTCTCCAATACAGAGGCCTAGCTGGGAGGGACATTGGGGACAGTAGTATCGGGTGTCATAGTGAATTCCTCTACTTGAACACACACAATTTTTGGGGGGTTTGCGACCTGTTTGGGTAAGAGGGAGGATTTCAGGAAAGTGCCTTTCATGGAGTCTGGCTAATGTATTGGAGCAAATTAGTTGAGGGGCTTAGCAAAGGACGATAGAGAAGGGCTGTGATAACGTCTTCCTAGGTTAGGGAACTTTGGGTGCACTTAGAAAAAATAACATACGAATTGAACAGGGCTAGTTGCATCTAATAAATAGCGACTTTCTTGTACCAAAACAGTGATCTCCTGGTGGCCAAGTAGGGCTGCATCAGCTGGTCATTCATATCCCCCCTCCCCCCCCCCCCATGTAAAGGTTATAGTCATGCACACATTTTGGCTTCTGGATGGGACCTCCTCTTCTCTGCAATTCCACCAAGGTGTCAAGGGCTAGTACCTCTTCATTCCGCATACTAGTCATTTCCCCCTGTTTCAATTTATTGGCAACCAATCTCTGTGGGAAGTCCTTGTGGTTGGTCCGTGCTGTCCCACAGGCCAGAGTCCTCTTTCGGTACAGATGGAGGAAAAGTGTAGAAATTGTCTACGTATAGGTGGTAACTTTTCCCAAGCAATGGTTCGATCAGCTGCCAGACAGTTTTGCCACTTGTTCCCATGTAGGTAGGGCTTCCAGGGGGGTTTAGCTGTCTGTCTTTTCCCTCATAAATTTTAAAATCATATGTGTAATCTGTGGCCCTGTCACATGCCTTGTAAAATTTTACCCCATGTCTGGCTAATTTTACCCCACGTCTGGCTCGTTTACTGGGGAGGTATTGCTTTATGCCAAGTCTTCTTGTGAAGTGTACTAGGGATTCGTCTACACATTTATATCGGGGTAAACATCTGCTTGAAGCTGGAGCAAAAAAAAATGATTAGGGGCTATATTTTGAATAATTTATCATAATCAGGATGATTTTGAGGGAGGCATTGGGCATTGTTGTTGAAATGTAAAAACCTCATTATCATCTCGTAACGGGTTCTGGGCATCAAAGACGAGTAGACTGGCATGTGGTGAATAGGTTGGGTAGACCAGTAGACATGGAGTTCATTTTTTTTTTGTCAGCCCCATGTTGAGGGTTAGGCCAAGGAAAATTTTAAATTCTTCCATGGTGAGGGGTTTCCAAACAAAAGGGCAGGCATATGAAGAATTTGGATTGGTGGCTATATGTTGGCAGGCATATAGATTACACTGCTCCACAATGTAATTTAGGAGATCATCAGTAAAAAATAAATGAAAACAAATTGGGGTTACATTTTCAGACTGTATCTGAGGGCCTAGCTGGGCTGTAAAAAGGGGAATTACAGGTTCTACTTACATAGAACCTGCAGCCATGTTGGATACAGTAGAATGTCTGGGACTTGGAATGTAGAATGTCCTCAATGTGGATAGAACGCCCCATTGCTAGCATCTGGCCTATCCTCTAGTAAGGTTGTAGAACTGTTGGTGGATGCCTGCCTATCCTGCAGCGCTGCGCTGTTGGTGGATGCCTGCATATTATCCTGGAGGGTTGCACTGCTGGTGGATACCTGCATATTATCCTGGAGTGCTGCGCTGCTGGTGGATTCCTGCATATTATCCTGGAGGACTGCGCTGCTGGTGGATGCCTGCATATTAACCTGGAGTGCTGCGCTGCTGGTGGATGCCTGCGCTCATATCTCCTGAGCCTCTTTGTTAGGATTCTATGCTCCTCAGTTTCCATTTCAGAGCCACTGCTTTCTACTGGCTCATAGTCCCTATCTGAGTCTGACGGAGAGAGTTCCTCGCTACTCTTGTCTGACATACTCTGGAGTATCTGGAGTTATAGATGTTGATCACTGGGATGTGGCAGATCACGGGCAGATGTGCGACAGATGTGCCAGATGATCACAGACAGTTGTGGCAGATTATTATGGACAGTTGTGCACCAGATGTGGCAGATTATTACGGACAGATGTGGCAGCAGGGGCGGATCCAGGGGGGGCAACAGGGCAATTGCCCCCCCCCCCCCCGAAATAATAGCACTAATAATATGTAATTGTAACAGTCACTCATTTGCTTGCCGCTGCCTCTGCCCGACTCCGATCAGCGGCGAAGAGAGAGAGACTCGCGTCTAATGTTATGTTACGGTCACTGAGCCTGACAAGGATACCAGGAGGAGCCGGAGGAGGTGGGTGGAGCCTCTTCCCTGCACTCGTTGCTAGACGCCAGGCGGCCCAGGCGTTAGCAACGAGTGACGTCAGTGAGTCACGTCGGACTCGAGTCTCAGAGCCGACGTGACACACTGACAGTGAGAGAAGCTGCTGGAGCCTCAAATATGGCCCAGTTGCACTTTAGTCTTTCAACTTGAAAGTTTATTCTGTTCACCACTGACCACTGAGGGAACACAGTAACTGCACTAACATCATGTCCAGTCCAGCAGGCCAGCCAGCGCCCACACAGTCAGTGGCGGCAGATCGCCAGCATTCTTCTTTCTCCACCCCTGACTGTGTTGGCCCCACCCACCGGCACCCTCCATGTTGTCCACACTACAGGCCTCCGGCTCCGCCGCCCCTGAGTTAGTGTTGGCTCCACCCACCTCCTCCATCTTCTCCACCTTGGGCAGTCTGCACTGCAGAGCGGAGTGAATTAAAAATAATATCGAGAAGATTACTGGATCCATCCGATCCATCTCCACAGAGACTCCACTCCACCATTGCTCCTGCATGGGAATTGGGAAACCCTACCCTCACCAGAGCACCAATTGACTAAACGTGAGTAAAAGAATGAATGAATGTCATGTGTCAAATCGCAAAATACATGTGTGCCATTATGTATGAAACAAAAAATGCCCTTTTAGTCTTGATCTTAACCCCTTCAGCTCCGAAAAGTTTTACCCCTCCTTATGACCAGGCCATTTTTTGTGATACTGCGCTGCGTTACTTTGACTGGCTGACAGTTGCGTGGTCGTGCGATGTTGTACCCAAATAAAATTGCTGTCCTTTTTTTCCCACAAATAGAGCTTTCTTTTGGTGGTATTTGATCACCTCTGCGGTTTTTGCGATATAAACCGAAAAAGAGCTACAATTTTGAAAAAAAATATATATATATTTTTTGCATTTTGCTATAAAAAATTTCTTCCACAGTTTAGGACGATACGTATTCTTCTACATATTTTTGGTAAAAAATATCCCAATAAGTGTATATTGATTGGTTTGCACAAAATTTATAGCATCTACAAACTATGAGATAGAATTATGGCATTTATATTAAATTATTTTTTACTAGTAATGACGACAATCAGTGATTTTTAGCAGTACTGCAACATTGCAGTGGACAGCTAACTGACACTTTGGACATTTTGGGGACCAGTGACACTAATAAAGTGATCAGTGTGGCATGGGACGTGGCAAGTGACAATCTGCAACATGTGGCAAGGGACGTGGCAAGTGACAATCCGCAACGTGTGGCAGGTGACAGTGGCCAGTGACATGCTCGGGGCTCCCACTGATTCAGCATTATGGTGAGTTCAACCATTTCATTTTTTATAACAATGTAATTATAGTAATAATGGTGCCATGATGATTGAAGCGCCAACACCAGCCATTTCCCCGATAAATTTACCCCAAAAAAACATATTTTCCCGAGACTAGGCTCTGGATCCGCCCTTGTGTGGCAGATTACTATGGACAGATCTGCGCCAGGTGTGGCAGGTGATAATGGACAGATGTGCCAGATGTGCCAGATGATGACACAGTTGTGCCAGATTTTGATAGACAGATGTGCCAGATAATGGGCAGATGTGACAGATGTTGACAGGCAGATGTGCCCGATGATGATGGGCAGATGTTCACTGGGACAACTGTATGACAGATGTTTTTACTGTGTTTTGGGACACTGTGTATGGGGACACTAGCTGGGTGATCAGTGGGTAAAAAGCAGACAAACAGTTAAAAACTCAATGATCCCCCGGCTGCAGCACAGATGATCTCTTCCTCTCCTCACTGACAGGCTCTATGTAAGGGGAAGAAGAGATGAGAGCTGTTACAACGGCTCTCTACTTACATTACACGATGGCTGTGATTGGACATAGCCGTCATGTAATCAGGAGGGCCAATCACATAGTCCTCCTGCTGTGCAGTGCTGCCCTGTCTCTGAGGGGCACAGGTAGATCGGGATTGCGCCGCTGCTTCACCCCCCTGCTGTAGTGGTTGAAAAGTGTTAGCTGAAATTCAGCTTTGTTAGTCAAATCTATCTAAATCTGCTAGTCCATCTGACACTACTCTCACCACAGGCTGACAATGCTGCTGTCAAAGGGTAGCTTAGTTTCTCCTCCATATAGTGGACCAATTAGATGAATGCGTGGCCATCAGGGGCGGACTGACCGGTTGGGCACATTGGACATGGTCCGAGGGCCCGTCCGCAGAGGGGGGCCCGCCAGCGCCGCTGGAACTCCCTAGGCCCTGGCCACCAGCTTGTTCAGGTTAGGACAGGCCCCAGTGTGCAGGATGATCATAGGGAGGGGGCCCCGGCCCAGCACGAACCGGCTCCAGCAGAAGAAACCAGCCCAGGAAGGAAGTCGAGCTAGGAGGCGTTGAAGCAGGCTCAGTGTCAGAAACCATGAAATCAGACCGAGACAGAAGTACAGTTAAATCACACTAGTTTAATAATAAAAGTAAAAAGAACAAAAATAGTCAAAACATAGACAAAGTTCAGTAACCGGAACGGATAGTCAGCCAAGTCAGAAGTCAGGGATCAAAGTAGTGGAACAGCAAGCAGGATCTGGACCCAGATGGGATGTCAGCAAAGCCAGTCTTTAAACAGGAATGCAGGAGATAGTTTCTTGTGATCTGACCAGGGTGAAGGCAGAGCTCCTCTGGACTGGATGGCTTAAGTAGGCAGGACTGACGAGCAGGATCAGCAACAGCTGAATAACTGTGGAGAGAGATGGGAGCTGGCAATTAGCCGACAGCTGAGAGAAGGAAGGGCTGAGCCCAGCCCTGACAAGACCCCCTCCCCCTCGGAGGACCATCAGGCTTGAGGAGAAAACATCTATGGAAATCAGGAATGACAACAGGGACATGTATGTCCGAGAATGAGACCCAAGAGCGTTCCTCCGGACCGTACCCTTTCCAATGCACCAGGTACTGTATGTGCCCACGGAACCTACGGGAGTCAACAATGGACTGTACTTCATACTCCTCATGTTTCTCAACCTGTACAGGGTGAGGATCTGGCACCGAGGTAGTAAAGCGGTTGCAGACCAAAGGTTTTAATAAGGAGACATGAAATACATTTGAAATACGCATATTGGAAGGAAGGTCTAATGCGTAAGCCACTGGGTTAATGCTGCGAAGAATACGGAAAAGCTTAATAAACCGAGGTGTGAACTTCAGTGAGGGAACACAAAGTCGGAGGTTCTAAGATGACAGCCAGACCCTGTCCCCAACCTGGTAGGAAGGCTTAGTCAGGAGTCTGTGGTCAGCATGAAGTCTGTACCTATCATTAGCATGACGCACAGCCTCCTGGACTTGTGCCCAAGTAGAACGAAGACCACGGAGATGCTCCTCTAATGCAGGAATACTCTGCGGAACAAATGAGTCAGGCAACATGGGAGGTTTGAAACCATAATTCGCCATAAACAGGGACAATCGGGAAGCAGAACTCAAGGCCTTGTTGTGAGAAAACTCTGCCCACGGTAATAGGTCTGGCTCGTTCTGCTGCCTCATTAGACTGCGGGTGATACGCAGAGGAGAAAGCAAGCTGAATTCCCAACTGTGCACAAAAGGCTTGCCAGAACCGGGACACGAACTGACTACCCTTGTCCGAGACAATCACCTTGGGTAGCTCATGTAAGCGAAAGATCTCCTGAGCAAAAATGGAAACCAGTTCCTTAGAAGTGGGCAACTTCTTAAGTGGAATACAATGACACATCTTTGAGAAACGGTCAACCACCAAAAGGATAACAGTGTTGCCTTGGGAGTTGGGTAACTCCACAATGAAATCCATAGACAGGTGGGTCCAGGGCCTCTCTCCATTGGGTATGGGTTGTAGGAGGCCCACTGGAAGGTGTCGTGAAGTCTTACTCTGAGCACGCACGGAACAGGCAACTACGAAGTCAGTTACATCAGGATGTAGACTAGGCCACCACAATTGTTGGGAAATGGCCCAAACGAGTTGATTCTTCCCAGGGTGGCCAGCTGCCTTGGGAGAATGGTAAGTCTGGAGCATGGCAGTAGGGGAATCTCTGGGATAAAGCAGCGGTCACAAGGTTTCTCAGCAGGAGCATGGACCTGAGCAGCAAGAATTTTGTCACCCAAAGGAGAAGTGAGACTGGTGCGAACCGTAGCCAGAATACGATCAGGAAGAATCACAGGAACCGGAACCAACTCAAACTTGGAAGTGGAGGAAAATTGTCGTGACAAGGCATCAGGGGCGGATCCAGAGTCTAGTCTCGGGAGGGGCACTGCCAGAAAATACAGTATTTATCGGCGTATAACACGCACCGGCGTATAACACACACCCCAATTTAGGAGGGAATTTTAAGGAAAAAAAACTTTTAGGAGGGAAGTTGAAGGGAAAAAAACTTACATTTAAATGCCCTTCATTGCAGCCTTGTCAGTGCAGCCTTGTCAGTGCAGCCTTGTCAGTGCAGCCTTCCCCAGTGCAGCCTTGTCAGTGCAGCCTTCCCCAGTGCAGCCTTGTCAGTGCAGCCTTCCCCAGTGCAGCCTTCCCCAGTGCACCCTTGCCCCAGTGCAGCCTGGGATCCCCTGTCCCTGCTTCCAGGGCTTCAAAATCGCGGTCCGCTCTCGTTTACTTTCAGCTCCACTCAAAGTCCCGAGCGGAGCTATCCGAGTAGGTTCTGTGTACTTCGGCTCCGGCGGCGCCATTTTCAAATCGCGGTCCGCGATTTTGAAATTTGGACAGCTCGGGATCGGCGGGGATCGGCGTATAACACGCACCTGCGACTTTCCCCTGATTTTAAGGGGAAAAAAGTGCGTGTTATAAGCCGATAAATACGGTATGTTTTTTTGGGGGGTAATTTTGGCTGGTGTTGGCGCTTCAATCATCACGGCACCATGGTTGATATGGTGTCAGGATGATTGAAGCGCATTATTTCTCTTATTACATTGTTATATAAAATGAAATCGTTCAACTCGCCATAATACAGAATCAGTGGGAGCTCTGAGCGTGTCACTTGCCACGTCGCCTGTCACCAGATACGGATTGTCACTTGCCACGTCACCTGCCACACGTTGCGGATTGTCACTTGCTACATCACCTATCACCAGATGCAGATTGTCAATTGCCACATCACCTGTCACCAGATGCAGATTTTCACTTGCCACGTCGCCTGTCACCAGATGCAGATTGTCACTTGCCATGTCACCTGCCACACGTTGTGGATTGTCACTTGCCATGTCGCCTGTCACCAGATGCAGATTGACACCTTCCACATCACCTGCCACACGTTGCGGATTGTCACTTGCCATGTCACCTGCCACATGTTGCGGATTGTCACTTGCCACGTCACCTGCCACACATTGCGGATTGTCACTTGCCACACATTGCAGATTGTCAATAGACATGTCTCCTGCCACCCATTGTGGATTGTCACCTGCCACGTCACCTGCTAAACGATGCGGATTGTCACTTGCCACGTCGCCTGGCACACGTTGCAGATTGTCTTTTGCTGTGTCACTTTCCAGCTAAAGTGGTCTCTTGCTGTGTCCCAGAGTCAGGCAGCAGATTACCAGTCAAGCAGCAGAGAGATGATGTCATCTCTCTGCATTGCCAGGGGGCTCCCTGATTGGCCAGCTGTCCGCTCACCTACCAACCCGCCCACTCTCTCACCCGCGGAGCTGCCCACCTGCCCACCCACTCACGCGAATTCTCAGGAGGAGCAATTGCCCCATTGCCCCCCGGATCTGCCCCTGCAAAGCATCAGCCCTTACATTCTTAGTACCGGGTAAGAATGAGACAATGTAATTAAAACTTGACAAGAAAAGAGCCCATTGCGCACTTTTGGGAGAGAGGCGTTTAGCCTCAGACAAGAATGTGAGAGTCTTATGGTCAGTAAGAATGAGAAACAGCACAGTGGTACCTTTGAGGAGATGTCTCCATTATTTCAGGGCTAAAATGATCGCCAACCACTCTCTGTCACCAATCTTGTAATTGCATTCCGCAGATGACAATTTCTTGGAAAGTAGCCACAAGGATGCATAGCGCTCTCAGAGGTAGGACGTTGAGACAGACGGGCCCCAACACCAGTCTCAGAAGCATCAACCTCAAGGATAAAAGGTAACATAGGTTCAGGATGTGCCAACACAGGAGCAGAAACAAAGGCAGCCTTGAGACTCTCAAAGGCCTTAATGGACCCCGGAGACCAACTCTGTGGGTTACCATCCTTTCTGGTCATATCAGGCAGGGGCTTGACCAGAGACGAGAAGTTATGAATAAACTTCTGATAATAGTTGGCAAAGCCCAGGAAACGATGCAGAGGATGTAAACCCACGGGTCGGGGCCACTGTAGGAAAAGTAAGGAAAGTTTCTCTGGGTCCATCGAAAAACCAGCAGAAGAAATGACAGGAATTTAACTTCTCCAGTTTACAAGAGATTATTCTCACTTAGTTTCTGAAGCACACAACAGACTTCTGTGTGTTGGCTCTCCAGGGACTTGGAAAATATGAGGATATCATGGAGATAAAACACTACACATAACTGCAACAAATCTCGGAGGACATCTTTAATAAGTTCCTGGAAAACTGTTGGGGTGTTACAAAGGCAAAAAGGCATTAAGAGGTACTTATAATGGCCTGTTCTAGTATTAAACGCAGTTTTCCACTCGTCGCCCTCCTTAATCCTCACAAGATTGTATGCCCCACTCAAATCAAGCTTCGTGAAAACCGTTGCTCCCTTGAGGCGGTCCAATAACTCTGTAATCAACGGAATCGGTTAGGCATTCTTAATTGTGAAATGATTGAGACCCCTATAATTAATACAAGGTCTCAGCTCACCACTCTTATAGGGCGTACACACGGTCGGACTTTGTTCGGACATTCCGACAACAAAATCCTAGGATTTTTTCTGACGGATGTTGGCTCAAACTTGTCTTGCATACACACGGTCACACAAAGTTGTCGGAAAATCCGATCGTTCTAAACGCGGTGACGTAAAACATGTACGTCGGGACTATAAACGGGGCAGTGGCCAATAGCTTTCATCTCTTTATTTATTCTGAGCATGCGTGGCACTTTGTCCGTCGGATTTGTGTACACACGATCGGAATTTCCGACAACGGATTTTGTTGTCGGAAAATTTTATCTCCTGCTCTCCAACTTTGTGTGTCGGAAAATTTGATGGAAAATGTCCGATGGAGCCCACACACGGTCGGAATTTCCGACAACACACTCCGATCGAAAATTTTCCATCGGAAAATCCGACCGTGTGTACGGGGCATTATTCTTCACAAAGAAGAAACCAGCACCAGCAGGAGACGAGGATTTGGGGATGAAACCTTGAGAAAGTGCGTCTGCAACATACTCCTCCATGGCCTTATCCTCCAAGACCAAAAAAGGGTAAACCCAGCCACGAGGGGGTATGGCACCAGGTTAAAGGTCAATAGCGCAATCATACGGCCGGTGTAGAGGCAAACTACCGGCTTGATCTTTGTCAAAGACAATGCTAAAATCGCGGTACTCCTCCGGCAGGGAAGAGAGTGAAGAGGTCCACAGGACCCTGGTTACCTTCTGGAACCATGTCTCACTGCATTGTGGTGACCAGGAGAGAACCTCAGCATGGAGCCAATCAAAAGAGGGGTTGTGCCTCTGTAACCAAGGATAACCAATAACCAGCGGAAACTTAGGTGAGGAAATAATTTGGAGTTTGACTATCTCTTGGTGAAGAGTCCCTACGGCCATAGACAATGGAACCGTCTCATGAGTCACATGGGCAGGCTGTAGAGGTCTCCCGTCAAGAGCCTCAATGGCAAGTGGAGTGTCACGCAGCTGCAGCGGAATCCAGTGCTTCGATACAAAGGCAGCATCAATGAACAGGCCTGCAGCCCCAGAGTCGATTAGAGCCTGTATCTCGATGGACAACTCAGCCCAAGAAAGGGTGACCGAAACCAGGGGCTTATCCTTCTGGATAACTGGGGATGAAACAACGCCACCTAAGGTCTGTCCGTGACAGGACCTCAAGGTTCGGGTGTTCCCTGGACGGGTAGGACAAGACTTCAAAAAGTGACCCGCCTGGCCACAATTAAGGCACAATCTCTGCCTCCTCCTAAAGGTTCTCTCATCCGCAGAGAGACACGTGAAGCCCAAGTCCATTGGTTCATCTTCACAGACCAACTCGGTACCAGGAGGCATGGGAGGTGAGGGAGGCATGGGTGGGACTGCAAAGCTCGGAGGCAAACGTACAGGAGGCTCCTGCAAGCGCTCCTTTCTCTGAGTCTGGAGTCAATGAGGATAACAAACATGATCAACTTCTCCAGCTCAGTGGGTATATCTTGGGCTGCTATGTTATCCTTGATAGAATTCTGAGAGACCATGAGAAAAAGCAGCCATGAGGGCCTCATTGTTCCAAGCAACCTCTGCTGCCAGAGTACGGAATTCAATGGTGTAGTCAGCAACAGTTCTCGTACTCTGTTTGATGGACATGAGGCACTTGGCAGCAGAAGCGGGAACGCCAAATACCCTTTTAAAGGAGGCCAAAAACTCAGGGTAACTCAAGACAACAGGTTTTTGTGTCTCCCATAAAGGGTTTGCCCAGGCCAAGGCTCCCTCAGAAAGCAAAGATATCATGAAACCTACTTTGCTTGTGTCCGTGGGAAACGCCTGGGGCAGCATCTCAAAGTATATCTCATCCTGGTTGAGAAACCCTCTGCATTGAACTGAATCGCCCCCAAATCGCTGGGGAAGTGGAGCGGAACCAGACATACCTCTTATAGAGGTAAAACTTGAGGCGGGTGCCTGCACAGACACCACAGCAGGGCCAGGGGGCCCCCAAGTGACCCACAGCAAAGCCAAGGTTCCCCCAAGTGAAAGCAGGGCAAGGGGGCCCCCAAGTGACCCACAGCAGGGCCAGTGTGCCCCCAAGCCACCCACAGTGACCCACAGCAGGGCCAGGGTGCTCCCAAGCTACCCACAATGACCCACAGCAGGGCCAGGGTGCCCCCAAGCCACCCACAGCAGTCCCTCCTTCAGATCCCGTTGGACTCTGTTGTAGACTTTAACCGCTTGCCGGCTGTCATATGACGGCCAGGCGGCGCGGCTCTTGTTCTGGGCGGGGGTCATATGACGTCCGTCCATTTAAACAGGGAATGTGCGCGTTTGTGTGCACACAGCCCTGTACCTTCGGTGGCTGTTTTCCACGTGATCGCCCATGATGAAGTCACGGCCAATCACAGATGGTACCACCCCACTTTGCACGGTGCATACGCGCGATCGCGAGCATGCTGCGTGTGCACTTCGGTCACGGTGTGTTCCCGGGAACACTGCTCGTCACCAACGCTGGTAAACAGCCATTGGCCGGTGGCTGTTTACCACGTGATCGGCTGTGATCCTTTCACAACCGATCACTAAATGTAAACATAGAGCGGTAACTAGATGTTACCGGGTTCTCCTCCTCACACACCGATCGTGTGTGAGAAGGAGATTGCGGTAACATCTGGTTACCGCCTACAGTGTACACCAACACACACTGATTGCCCCCCCAATAAAGAGGACCTGTCACCACCCATCAAAGTACCTGTCACCAACCATCAAAGTACCTGTCACAGTTCATCTGAGTACCTGTCACACACAGTCCATCTGAGTACCTGTCACAGTCCATCCAAGTACCCAAGTACCTGTCACAGTCCATCTGAGTACTGGAGTACCTGTAACAGTCCATCTGAGTACCCGAGTACCTGTCACAGTTCATCTGAGTACCTGAGTACCTGTCACAGTTCATCTGAGTACCCGAGTACCTGTCACAGTTCATATGAGTACCCGAGTACCTGTCACAGTTCATATGAGTACCAAGTACCTGAGTACCTGTCACCGCCCTTCAGAGTACCCGAGTACCTGTCACCAGCTCATTAGAGTCCCCGAGTACCTATCTGTAGCCCTCAGAGTACCCGAGTACTTTTCAGTTTTCATTTTTTTTTCCACATTTTCCAAAAACTTCCGTTCAAAAGACTCATTATGCCATATAGATTATACATTGGGGTGTTTGCTTTCCAAAATGGGGTCATTTTGTGGGCAATTCCATTGTCCTGGTGCTCCAGGGCTTTCAAAATTGTAATAGGTGGTTGAGAAATGAGATGTGTCATTTATGCTTGTAGAACGCCTGAAGTTGCTACTTCAATGTTGGGCCTTTGTATGTGGCCAGGCTGAGTAAAAGTCTCACACGTGTGGTATTGCCATACTCTGGAAGAGTAGCAGAATGTATTTTGGGGTGTAATTTGTGGTATGCATATGCTGTGTGTGAGAAATAACCTGATAATATGGCAATTTTGTTAAAAAAAAAACTTCATTTTGCAAAGAATTGTAGGAGAAAATTACAACTTAAAAAAACTCACCATGCTACTTACTTAATACCTTGGAATGTCTACTTTCTAAAAATGGGTCATTTGGGAGTATTTGTACTTTCCTGACTGGTTAGTGTCTCAAGAAATGAAATACACCTGATGTACTGAAGCCCTGATCAGATGTGATCAATTTTCAGTGACTGGCGCCATAGCTTGTAGACTCTATAACTTTCAGAAAGACCAGATAATATACACTAATTTGAGTTATTTTTTTACCAAAGCTATGTAGCAGTATAAATTTTGGCCAAAATTTATGAAGAAAAATTACTAATTTGCAAAATTTTATGACAGAAACAAAGAAAAAGGCGTTTTTTTTCACATAATTTATGGTCTTTTTTTTATTTATAGTACACAAAATAAAAAACCCACTAGTGATTAAATACCACCAAAAGAAAACTCTATTTGTGTGAAAAAAAGGACACAAATTTCATATGGGTACAGTGTTGCATGACTGAGTAATTGTCATTGAAAGTGTGTGAGCGCTGAAAGCTTAAAATTGGTCTGGGCAGAAGGGGGTGTAAGTGCCCTGTATTGAGGTGGTTAATGGGGCCTGGAGGGGACGCTTTGTAACAGACTGTCTAATGGACACTGTTATGGAGGGACCCCCCTCCAGGTCCCATTAAAAAAAAAGGCAGAAGTTGCACTTTGTGCAATATGTAGGGGCAGGGTCAGGGGTGGGTCGTGGGTGGGGCCTGACAGGGGGCCCTTGCTTTATTTGGTCCGGGGACCCTGAGTGTTGTCAGTCCGTCCCTGGTGGCCATAGTAAACCTGTGATATCCACTCTCTGTTATGAATGAGCCCCAAAGAGTTCTGCTCCCAATACCTGGTAGGTTTCCTTCCTGTAGTTCAGAGGTGATGTCATGGTGATTGCATTTTAAGACAGCAAGACTCCCAGTGATCGTAAACTGAATGTTATCTCTAGTACCAGGACAGGTTCATCTAGTGACCAGGGCAAGGATGCCCCTCTGCCACTGTTCCTGCATGACATAGAATGGGTTTACTGGTCTGTGCCTATTCTCTGCCCCCTTGCTCCCCTGTGCCCATGGCAGCTTCCCCTCCTGCCCACCCATTGTCTTTGCCCTGGTTATTCCAACAATTAAAAATCCATATATACATTTAATTATTCATAGACTGCTTAGTAAAGGTATCCTGTAACTTTTGTATTGTGTTTGTTACTGAAAAATACCTGGTGATCCTGCCAGTTGCCCTTTGATCCTGCTTCAAACTGACCTCACAAAGCACGGAAGCAGATCCATGCTTGTATGGGTAGTTTTCATCCCTGCCAGGCATACCTGTTAGGAGATATAGGACACCATTCTTTTACACGGCATTCTTGTATCTCCTGTAGTCTGTTTAGCACTGTGCTCCCCACCTAGCCCTGCTGCGTTGATTGACAGTGGCTGTGCACTCAAGGTGGAAAGCTTTTTTTTTTCTTCACAAAGCAAAATTATGGTTGACAAATAATATTTCTTATACTAAAATATACTGTTGTTGTTGTAGTGTGTTCAGATTCATTAACATACAGAGGGCATGGATGATAAACTGACCTCAATGTTGAGTTTACAGAAATCTACTAATTTCAGTAGATCCTAGCTTCATAAATCGATAATTTAGTAGACTAAATTGTTATTAGACTAAATTTAGAAATCTTAACAGCTTTGTCATTAAAAACTTTCCATTCCCCAGCCATGTAAACACTGTGATGCCTTCATAATCTGGTCCATCTTCAAATGAACTACTTTCTTATTCCAAATCACGCAGCCCAGGCAGATTTAGAATCCATAACCACTTTCCATGGCCAGTGACATATGTAATTGTCAGAAAGGGCAGAACTAGTTTTAACGTGCCAGCTGTCATTTATGGCCATGCTTTATCTTTTTTCTGTTGTGGAAGAGGCAAAATGGCAGATTCTAGGTGTCTTTGCTAGAATGCAAGCTAGGAGTGGACTGCTCTAGGTAATTTAGTCACTTAAATGCACACATATGTGTTTGGGTGTTGGAGTACTGCACTTTGTCCTCCTAAAACCAAGACCTAGACCAGTCACTGCACTGCTACTGTTCTACCTCCTTCACTTCAGCTAGAGACTCTACTGCTTTGTAAAGGGGAAGGAACCAGTACAACCCATGGTGATTGTAGACTAAACTGAGTTTAGTCAATTGGTATAGAATGTTCACTTAACATATGCTGGGAAGCACACTGTCTTGATGTCAGACATTTCTGGATAGTTCCATGGAAGCAGTCTCTGAAGAATGGTGATGGTGTGCCATTCGGGATGCTGGAAGGCGCAACATGTTTTCCTTTGATCAGTGACTTCTGGACTGTTAAGGCCTGGTTATTCCTAAGCCATCTGGACAATTCTGGAAATCATCTTGGAATGCCAGTAGAGCAGAATTACACATCAGGGTGTGTGTAACAAAGGGTTGCATACCCAGATCCTAAGAGGGTTCACACTCACACATCCCTCCCCTGTCACCACTTCTCTCTTAGTGTCCGAAGTGACTCATGCTGATAGCAGAGGAACAAAGCAGCAGACACAAATTACACTTAGTGCTTCTTACTGAGACAAGTACACACTATAGAGCAGTGTTTCTCAACCTTTTTCCACATTACTGTGTGTCACGGAAGACACGCAAAATCATGCTAGTTTCTGACACTCAGGCACTGCTCTTCAGGGGTGCCATTAATTCTGGTACCCCACACATTGGCAAACGGGGGATGTATTTGGTGCAGCACAAATTTAAAAAAAAGGTTGGGAGCTTCTATGCACGCATTTCTGCAAGTAGGACAGCCCATTGAAATGAATGGGCGGCCCTACACGCAGCCGAAAAGATGTGAGCCTGTTCACATGTGAGGCTGGAGAGCAATTAAGGCCACATGGCTGAGCTTTTGAGTTTTTACAACCCCAAACTGCCCCCCCCCCCCCCTTTGCTGCAGATGCAGCAGCGCAGGGTGTACACATGCTGTGGCCGCAAGGTATACCCCCAGGTGAATGGGGCTGCACTGCAATCACCCTGCAACTGTGTGCATTGCACACGGTTGTGGTGTGGTGATGCTCCATTTACAGGGTTAAAACAGGAGGTGAGGAGGCAACATATTGCCTCTTTAGTGCCTGTCAAGTGCCTCTGAAAAGTAATCCCTACCAGGGTTCTGTGCTGGGACCAATCCTGTTTAATTTGTTCATAAACAACCTGGAGGATGGGGTAAACAGTTCAATCTCTGTATTTGCAGATGATACTAAGTACTAAGCTAAACAGGGCAATAACTTCTCCGCAGGATGTGGAAACCTTGCAAAAAGATCTGAACAAATTAATGGGTTAGGCAACTACATGGCAAATGAGGTTTAATGTAGAAAAATGTAAAATAATGCATTTGGGTGGCAAAAATATGAATGCAATCATTACACTTGGGGGGGGGGACCTCTGGGGGAATCTAGGATGGAAAAGGACCTGGGGGTCCTAGTAGACGATCAGCAATGACATGCAATACAAAGCTGCTGCTAACAAAGCAAACAGAATATTGGCATGCATTAAAAAGGGGATTACCGTATTTATCGGCGTATAACCCGCACTTTTTTCCCCTTAAAATAAGGGGAAAATCGTGGGTGCGTGTTATACGCCGATCCCCGCTATTTTGTGATCTGTCGGAGCGATTGCCGTGATCGCCGCCGACATTCACATAGCTTGTATTTTTAAACATGGCGCCGCGGAGTTCGGAGGGACTCAGTGACTGGGCGGAGCCGAGATACACATAGCCGAGGCTTCTCGGCTATTCTCGGCGCCGTTCACAGTCACGCCATTGGACCTGTGTTATGTCCATCATAGGGACTGGGCGTGACTGTGAACGGCGCCGAGAATAGCCGAGAAGCCTCGGCTATGTGTATCTCGGCTCCGCCCAGTCACTCTGTCCTCGGCGGCGCTCGTTCAGCTGAACGAGCGCCCCCCAGTCCCTCCGAACTCCGCGGCGCCATGTTTAAAAATACAAACTAAACGTTTGTATGTCGGCGGCGACAAGGCTGCACGGACCACTGGGGACAAGGCTGCACTGGGGCAAAGCTGAACTGGGGCAAAGCTGCACTGGGGACAAGGCTGCACTGGGGCAAAGCTGCACTGGGGACAAGGCTGCACTGGGGACAAGGCTGCACTGGGGCAAAGCTGCACTGACAAGGCTGCACTGGGGCAAAGCTGCACTGACAAGACTGCACTGGGGCAAAGCTGCACTGAAAAGGCTGCACTGGGGCAAAGCTGCACTGACAAGGCTACACTGGGGCAAAGCTGCACTGACAAGGCTGCACTGGACACTGGGGAAAGGCTGCAGATGAACACTGATGAGGCTGCATTGATGGGCATTTAAATGTAAGTTTTTTTTCCTTAAACTTCCCTCCTAAAAGTTTTTTTCCTTAAAATTCCCTCCTAAACTTGGGGTGCGTGTTATACGCCAGCGCGTGTTATACGCCGATAAATACGGTAATTCCAGAGATAAAACGATAATTCTCCCGCTCTACAAGACTCTGGAGCTGCACCTAGAGTATGCTGTCCAGTTCTGGGCACCAGTCCTCAGGAAGGATGTACTGGAAATGGAGCGAGTACAAAGAAGGGCAACAAAGCTAATAAAGTGTCTGGAGTACATTATTTATGAGGAAAGGTTGCGAGCACTGAACTTATTCTCTCTGGAGAAGAGACGCTTGAGAGGGGATATGATTTCAATATACAAATACCGTACTGGTGACCCCACAATAGGGATACAACTTTTTTGCGGAAGGGAGTTTAACAAGACTTGTGGCCACTCATTAAAATTAGAAGAAAAGAGGTTTAACCTTTAACCTTTGAGCACTACTGTACTGCCTATAAGAGAAATAAAGTAGAAATAAAGTAGAATGGCTAATGGACAGTGAAGGGGGCTTGGGTGGCCATGGGGGGGGGGGGGCGGTTTTGTCCAGCCGGCTGGTATGGGACAGACCTGTCATCCACACTGCCCATCACCTCACTTCAAAGTGCGCAACCTGGCTCAGCCTCAGTGCCGCTGCATTGCTGGAAGACAGCCAATGGCTGTGCAGCAATGCCGGTTTCTGAAATTTCAGCCAATGAGGCTGTAGCTCCTGCATGACGTTAGCCCACACATTTCATGCAGTGATGTGAGAAGAAGGAGAAAAATACAGAGGACAATAAGTGAAATAATAAAAGAGGTGAGTGAGGAGTTAGAGTATATTTTAAGTTAATACATTTTCATACAAAAAAATAAATGTTGTAAAACTTGGAGGACAGATATATGTTCACATATTTTATATACTGTTTTTGTGCGTGTTTGCAAAATTAAAGTGGGCCGGTCTGAATGAAGTCCAGGACCAAATTTTTGTCCCAGTCCAGCCCTGCTGCTCCCTGGACCAATACTTTGGCTGTGCTGACCATATAGCTGCCTGTAATGACCCAGGATTTCATGGACCATGTTTCTTCCTGCTGCCTGGACCAATACTTTGGCTGTGTTGACCATATCTCTGCCTGCTGCCTCTACTGACTATGGACAATATTTTTGCCTGGACAATTTGTTTTGCTGCTGCTGACCACATCTTTGCCTGCTAGCTGAAGCAATGATTTGGCTGTGCTGACAGTATCTCTGCCTGTACTAACTATGGACAGTATTCCTGCCTGCTGCCTGGACAATTGCTTTTGCTGTTGCTGACCAGATCCCTGCCTGTGGCCTGGCCTGATGCTCTCCTCTGTGGACCACTGCACTACTAAAACCACAGGTAATCTTTTGTTATTTGGTATGTACATGCTATGTGTTAGAAATATGAAGGGCCTTCAAAAATGTGATCAGTAGTCAGAAAATTATATGTGTAATTTATGCTCCTAGAACGCCTGGAGGTGCTACTTGGATGGTAGGCCTCTGTACATGGCCAGGCTGTGTAAAAGTCTAACACATGTGGTATCGCTATACCCAGGAGGAGTAGTAGAATGTATTTTGGGGTGCCATTTTTACTATGTACATGCTATGTGTTAGAAATACCATATACATGTACAACTTGTGTAAAAAAAAAAGTTTTTATTTTATTTTCACGTGGAAAAAAATGAACCGTTTAAAAGACACATAATGCCTCATAGAATATACGTTGGGGTGTTTTCTTTCCAAAATGGGGTCATTTTGTGGGCGTTTCCATTGTCCTAGTGCTCCGGGGCCTTCAAAAAGTGTGATAGGTCGTCATGAAATTATATGTGTAATTTATGCTCCTAGAACGCCTGATGGCGCTCCATGCATGTTGGGCTTCTGTATGTGGCCAGGCTGTGTAAAAGTCTCACACATGTGGTATCACCATACTCAGGAGGAGTAGCAGAATGTATTTTGGGGTGTAATTGCAAGTATACATATGCTGTGTGTGAGAAATAGCTTGTTAATATGAGTTAGTGTAAAAAAAAAATAATAATAATAATTTCTTCATTTTCCCAAGAATTGTGGGAAAAAAATTACAACTTCAAAAAACACACCATGCCTCTTACTAAATACCTTGGACTGTACTTTCCAAAAAGGGGCCATTTGGGGGGTATTTGTACTTTCCTGGCTTAACAAGTTAATTTAACATGTTAATGTCTCAGCTGTCAGTACATCAGGTGTGATCAGGTGTGATCAATTTTCAATGATTAGCACCTTAGCTTGTAGACTCTATACTTTCAGCCTAGGTTCACACTGTAGCGATGCGGGAACCAGCACGATTTAATAAAAACACCCATGCGATCCGATTTCAGTGGGGGGGGAGGGGGGAGTCCCTGCACGTTGTGAATCCAATGCGAGTTCAGACATACAACTGTATGGCTAAACTGGCACTGCACAGACATCGCATGTGATCGGCACCGCAGCGCGGGTGTGAATCACATGCGATGTCTGACATCGCACAAGTGTGAAACCGGGCTCACACAGACTAAATAATATACACTGATTTGGGCTATTTTTATCAAAGCTATGTAGCAGTATAAATTTTTGGCCCAAATGTATGAAGAAAAATCACTTATTTGCGAAATGTTATAATAAAAACTTTAAAAAGTGTTTGTTTTTCAAAATTTTCGCTCTTTTTCGCATATGTCGCAAACAATAAAAAGCCCAGCAGTGATTAAATACAAAAGAAAGCTCTATTTGTGTGAAAAAAATTATAAAAATTTTGTTTGAGTACAGTGTAGCATGACTGAGTAATTCTCATTCAAAATGTGAGAGCACTAAAAGCTGAAAATTGGTCTGGGCGGGAAGGGGTATAAGTGCCCAGTATTCAAGTGTTTAACACAACATGCTATGTTCCAGTTCATTTAGCAATAATAAAAACTGTTACATAAAAAAATAGATAAAAGAAGTATGACATAAATCACTAAAAACATATTCTGTTGAATTTGCAAGTCTTGTTCTTGTGCTTTTAACCTTGAATTTATAAAAAATTTTATAAATATTTTAACAATATTTTCTGTGGATCTACTTGCACCGTTAAAATCCCTTGTACCCTCTTACCTTGATCCATTCTTCTTTTTTGGGATGTGGTGCCATATACATTGGGTGTTTCACCATTAATCGGACCAAATCCATGTGTTTTCTCTGTTATCTTATCAGTACATGTACACAGGGTCATTTATAGTCATTTCTAGGCAGTTGAGTTTAGAAGCAATTTTTGGAACGCAAAAAAATGCTTTCAGGGCGGATATTCAGAGGCATTTGAAAGGCCAAATGCCTGTAACAGCTTGTAAACGCGTGTAAATGCAGTAACTCGCGTTTAGCCGCATTTCGTTTAACCACTTAAGGACCAGCCTCGATTTGGATTTTAGGTGTTTACATGTTTAAAACAGTTTTTTTTGCTAGAAAATTACTTAGAACCCCCAAACATTATATATGGTTTTTCTTCTAACACCCTAGAGAATAAAATGGCTGTCGTTGCAATAATTTTTTTTGCACCACTAAAAGCTGAAAATTGGTCTGGGCGGGAAGGGGTATAAGTGCCCAGTATTCAAGTGGTTAACACAACATGCTATGTTCCAGTTCATTTAGCAATAATAAAAACTGTTACATAAAATAATTTTTTTTGCACCGTATTTGCGCAGCGGTCTTAAAAGCGCACTTTTTTTGGAAAAATTCACTTTTTTGAATAAAAAAATAAGACAACAGTAAAGTTAGCCCAATTTTTTTTCATATTGTGAAATATAATGTTACGCCAAGTAAATTGACACCCAACATGTCACGCTTGAAAATTGCGCCCGCTCGTGGAATGGCGTCAAACTTTTACCCTCAAAAATCTCCATAGGCGACGTTTAAAAAATTCTGCAGGTTGCAAATTTTGCGGTACAGAGGTCTAGGGCTAGAATTATTGCTCTCGCTCTACCAGTCGCAGGGATACCTCACATGTGTGGTTTGACCACTGTTTTCATATGCGGGCGCTAGTCGCATATGCGTTGACTTCTGCGCGCGAGCTCGTCGGGACAGGGGGTTTTAAAAAATTTTTTTTTTTTTTTTATTATTTATTTTACATTATTTTATTTTTTACACTGTTTTTTAAAAAAAATAAATAAAAATGGTGTCACTTTCCTATTACAAGGAATGTAAACATCCCTTGTAATAGAAAAAAGCATGTCAGGACCTCTTAAATATGAGATTTGGGGTCAAAAAGACCTCAGATCTCATATTTACACTAAAATGCAATAAAAAAAAAAGAAAAAAGTAATTAAAAAAAAGGACATTTGAAAAAATGTGCCTTTAAAAGGCGTGGACGGAAGTGACGTTTTGACGTCGCTTCCGCCCAGCAGTGTCATGGAGATGAGTGGGCGCCATCTTAGCCTCACTCGTCTCCAGGCACAGGACGGAGACAGATGCGATTGCCTCCGCCGCTACCGACGGCTCCAGTAAGCGGCGGAGTGCACCGGATCGCTGCGGGAGGGGGGGCCCTCTCCCGCCACCTATAAAAGTGATCTCACGGTGAATCTGCCACAGGGACCACTTTTATCTGAAAGCCGTCCGCCGCACCAAAATGGGGATACCGGGGTTATGGCAGCTAGCTGCTGCCATAACAACGATATCCCCGTTCAAAGTTTGGACGTACATCGTTGTGCGGCGGTCGGTAAGTGGTTAAGGGCGTTTTTTATTTTTGGATATTTGAAAAAAAAATAAAACCTTTTTTAAAACGCTACTAAACGCAAATGTAAACGTAGCAAAACGGACATTTTAAACATCGGTTACTATCTGTCAAGTTAAATCGTTCAGGAGAGGTTGTAAAAACGTCCCGTGTACATGAAGCCTTAAACTGCAGTTTATATAGAACCATATAGATCAGACCAAAATGAGGGACAAATGAGGAAGAAAGCGGGACAGAGGGACTTTGTTACAAATCAGGAACAATCCCTCAAAATCAGAGACAGTTGGGAGCTATGACTGTTGCTAGTATTGTACATGTAATGCTACTCCCACAAGGGCTGCTGATTTGGATCCCAGGTTCCCTTACTGCTAGTGCAGCAGCAGCCAGGCAAACGGCAACTTCCACTCCTCTGGTTCAGAAAAACAGTTTAGGGGTTGCTGTTTCTAGAGTTTATTGCAAGTTAACTTGAATGGGGTTCAGGAAGCTGTAGGATACTCCAGAACAGGAAAATTGAGGACACTCTCCCCTTGTAGAAGCTTCTTGACCCAGTCCCCTTAGTAGTAGGACATAAAGTGGACAGCACTGGGGCACTTGTAGCAATGTACCAGGCCAGGCAAGTCGCAAAGCCTCAAATGCAGCAGGGGTTAACAAAAGCAACAGTCCCTGAGATTTTTCTCCTTTAGGCCTGTACTCAGTGTCCCCCCAAGGCTTGGAATGTCTCCCACATACTCCAGGAGGCAGAACTCCTCTGTGAAGCTTCCAAGGCAGATACTCAGCCACACCCCTCTTTGGCTCCTGAAGGGCTTGTGGCTGGATAGGCCCCTCAACTGAGCACAGCTGGAACCTCGCTGAGCAGGCTGGATCTTTAGTAGGGTGACCGGGAGGGGCATGCAGACTTTTTGGCTGGGAACCTCTCCTCCAGGGAAAAGAACCCCTCACTCTTTGGTTCCAAACTTTTTATGTATCCTCCAACCACCACCTGGGAGCACCTCCCCAGGGATTGGCTGGAGCTACATAAATATTCAAGCCACCTGTTTGACTCTCCCGCCCACTAGATTCTTGAAATCTCCAGAGAACAAGGGTAAGTAATCAAACCTGCAACCTTAAGGACCCAGAGAAACCCAAAGCAATCATGATTGTCTCAACTGATTACAGGAGAGCCAAAAAACTAAATTTACCTTACCAGACCTAGCAGCCTAACAACACTAGGAGGGTGCTACATACAGTTTGCATTATATTTTTGGAAATAGTTTGTGCACGAACAGTTTTCATTTATGTATTTTTTTTTAATTGTTAAGACTTATCTGTAATTAACTAAACCAGAACTTAAAGAATTCCTGTTTCTTTAAAGAATGCTGACATATTTTCAACTTCTGTCTGATGTATTACAGATGTTTCTTAGAAAGGAAAACACCTGGTGGCATCTATTGTTAGGAATGTAGGTCAATGAATGTTACAGTAATGCGTGTACAGTGTTTGAGGCAGTACTCTTGCACCCGACGCGTTTCGGAGTCAATTAAACTCCTTCCTCAGGTGTGATGTACATTTGAGATAATTCTATAGTAGAGAGAATATATTGAGAAAATGATAATCAGCATGTGAATATCCATCAATAAAACATTTCATAATATATTTTTCATGTCTGATACACTTACATTAAACACTGTGTTGGCTGACTTGACATTCCATAACGTTTTTTGATTAAAAACAGCGACAGTGACAAAGTCTGTCTGCCCAGTATGCTCCTGATTCCGACACAAACAGACATCTATGTATTAAGGGTAGTGTAGGTAAAATAATTACTTGAGGCTCCACTGAGGCCGAGAGGCAACTGTTGCGAAAGATGTGATAATATGAGTGTATAGTAAGGGATCCTATTTATTATTTATTTAATATAATAAGGAAACTAATTCACAGGATTAAACTCATACCTGGAGGTGGCTCAACAGTTGATGTTCATAGATGTATATTTGATAGCTAGAGAGATGGTAAGTAAAATAAGGTGTTCAATTAGTTACCTATTTCAATTTCAAATATTATTTTCAATTATTTTGTCCTCGCACTAGAAGGTTATGAAAAAGGGGTAGTGTAAATACTGTAATACTGTATAGCCAGATGGGACTGATTTGCTTGATGGAACTATAATTATCGTATATGGGGTATGTATAATGAAACTTAATCTAGAGTATAGTGGTTTTCGTGTAGTTGATTCTATATAGGGTCAATCTATTAGGTTAAACGGGGAGTAGCCAGGGAAATCCCAGGTAAAACCCAGTTATAAATATAGTTAACAAATTTAAACTAAAAAACAAAAAGCCATTAAATAGTAGCTATTCGTTTATGTGGTGTAGAGGTACAGATTCAGGTACTAGTTTCTCCAGGCAGTGAATGAGTAGAGAGGTGAAGGAATTATAATTCTGTAGCCTCTGAATAAAACTGATAAGCTTTAGTTGAGAGTTAATTTGTAATATATAGGGTGTTGAAAAACGTCTATATATAGTCAGTCTAATGTTAACTTAATCAAGCAAAAGAAGTCCCAGGCACAGCTACAGTATATAGGTAGTGAAAGTAAAGTTGGCCAGCTTAAATTAGTATCATAGTTCTTAAAGAAAGGGTATTAACTTACATCGCACAGAAGTAGGTCGGATCATGTAGCTGTTTATGCCGGTATCATCCCGCAGCGTGTGGAGGATGTCCGGCATAGAAATCAGCTGCTTTATAAAGCCTCTCTCCCCCAATCAGCTGTTGATGTCTTAATGCAACAGCTGATATAGTGGGAGAGAGAGGAGGCAGGTGCGAGCCATGTATGGCCCCCTGGGAGGAGTGAGCGCCTTCCTGTCCGCGGCGCGCATGCGCGAGCCTATGTATCGAGACGTTGGCACGCCCACTCCACGCACCGACACAGAATGCTTCCCTGGTGGACTGCGCATGTCCACCAGGGTCGCAAGATAGAGGCCAGTCTGGAATGGATGTAGACTGTAGCCTCACATAGCGCCGCCACGGGTTATGTAACCCGGGCGGCTTTTTGTGCCGGGCGAGCGTCAAGTTATAGGTGATAGTGTGATGTTATAAAAACATCCACTTAAAAGTAAAGGATGAAAATACAAATATAGTGATAGTTCTGTGATTTTCTGGGAGCAGGAGAATACTGGTGACAGGCAAGGTCTCACAGGTATAGATAACATTTTGGGATCTAGGTTTACATATTAACGAATGTATAAGTTTACATATCAAAGAAATGTATATAGGTAAAAGATCCAAATCATAATACATACAGGAAGAGAGAATTAATGGCAGGATCAACGGAAGTCTCTTTTACTGGAGAACAGTGAAGACAACATTTCTTATTAGATATATAACACGAATGGTTTCAAGACTTCATCTACTAGTTTACTGGCATTTTCGCTTACCGCCCCTATGCCAGAGATAATCGGTCTCCCGGGTGGGTTTTTCGTATCTTTTTGAGTTTTTGGCAGTGCATAAAACACCGGGGTGTGGGGAAAATTGTTCCTAATGAACTCCCACAGTTGTTTGGTGATTGTGGAATTGGAATAGGCAGTATCTATTAACTTATAGAAGTCATCATTGTATTTTTTAACCATGTTTGCGGCGATACCATTCCAGATTATTTAGTATTCTGTTGCACTAGGCGTTATTGAGCAAACGATATTTCCACCTTTATCCGCAGCCTTTACGGTGATTTGATTATTGCTCGATAATGTTTTTAGTGCTGTAATTTCCCTTTTTGTTAAATTGTTTGAAGATGTATGAACTTTCAATTTATCTAGTTCTTTGTTGATTAGTTTAAGAAAGGCTGCAGCGTTTGGGTGTGTGCTTGGTGCTGGACAAAAATCAGATTTTTTCTTTAATGCAGATTTGTTTATCTTGGGGATCCCGTCTGATGTTTCAATTGATTCCAAAACTTGGATGAGTGCACCAATAGGGGACCCCTTTTGTTGTTGTTTATAAACTTATTTGCAAATTAAGATCATTTTTGATTTAATTTTACATGGGGTGGTGTTTGTGTGGGTCATGTGTGTGTCTAAATGATTTGGCCTCAAAACACATACCTACTTCCTGTGTACAGATTCACTTCCGGGCAAATGTATATTACTTCCTGCTTCAATGTGCATGTATATATAGATATATCTATATATCTATATATATCTATAGATGTAGGTTCTTGTGTCCACCAGCAGAGAGAAGTTGGGTAGATGCCACACTCCCAATTCTGAAGGCATAATATTGGTCTAGCACAGGGGTCTTCAAATTACGGCCCTCCAGTTGTCCAGGTACTAAAATTCCCATCATGCCTAATCATGTACGTGAATGTCAGAGTTTTACATTGCCTCTTGGGATGTGTAGTTCCACAACAGCTAGAGAGCCGCAGTTTGAAGATTCTCGATTACTCTAGCTTGTCTTGAAAAAAGGTGCTTTTTTCATGTACCTTGTATAATGCCCAAGAAATATTGTTAGGAAAATGCAAGTGGGTCATGGCACATCTACATTCAAAATTTGGCACTTAAGATGGTCATGCACTATGCAATCTGATTGGCCAATCTCTACAACTGGATATTTAGGCAAAATAGGTAATAGGAAGACGCACTTGAACAATTAATTTAAAATATAGGAAATCAAACAGGCTCTTGCACTAAATCTAATTTATTTAAGATCTAACTGATTGCAGTGTATGGTCACCTTTAACCACTTGCTGACCAGTCGCCGTCATTTTACTGCGGCAGGTCGGCACGATCCCACGAACCGTCGTAGCTATAAGTCAGCTTGCGGGATCGGGATAGCACAGCGGGGGGTGCGGTTGCGCGTGGCCGACGGTCGCATTAACCGCCAGCCACGAGCGATCGCGCATGAGAGACAGAGCAGGGATGAGTGTGTGTAAACACACACACTTCCCTGTTCTGTTCTGAGAGGAGTGACAGATCATGTGTTCCTATTAGCTAGGAACCCTGATCCGTCACTTCCTCTAGTCAGTCCCCTGCTCCTTCAGTTAGAAACAAGTAGCAGGGAACACAGTTAACCCCTTGATCGCCCCCTAGTGTTAACCCCTTCCCTGCCAGTGACATTTTTTTACAGTAATCAGTGCATTTTTATTGCACTGATCCCTGTATAAATGCCAATGGTCCCAAAAATGTGTCAAAATTGTCCAATGTGTCTGCCATAATGTCGCAGTCCCGAAAAAAAATTGCAGATCGCTGCCATTACTATTAAAAAAAAATAATAATAATAAAAATGCTATAAATCTATCCCCTATTTTGTAGACGCTATAACTTTTTTGCAAACCAATCAATATACGCATATTGTGATTTTTTTTACCAAAAATATGTAGAAAAATACATATCGGTCTAAACTGAGAAAAAAATAGCTTTTTTAAAAAAAATGGAGATATTTATTATAGCAAAAGGTACAAAGTATTTGTTTTGTTTTTTCAAAATTGTCGCTCTTTTTTTGTTTATAGCGCAAAAAATAAAAATCGCAAAATCAATTTTGTTTGGGTACAGCATTGCACGACCGCACAATTGTCAGTTAAAGCGATGCAGTGCCGAATCGTAAAAAATGGCACGGTCATTCAGCAGCCAAATCTTCCGGGGCTGAAGTGGTTAAAGATCAAGATCTGAAAATATTAATTTATTTTGTTTAGAAAGACTGCTCTGTTCTTTGTAATGTATTGAAAGGTTTGGGTAAAAAAAGAAAAAAACACATTTCAAAGATATATTGGAAGTGATAGGAATGAGAGAAGCATCAAAAGGGATAATTAGCTGAGTACACCTACTAGCTGCCTAACAAGACACATCCAATGAGATGAAATTAACCAATTGTATTGGGCGTGCACTATTATCAATGAGAAAACCACAGTTACCCTATCGCCAGTTGCAGTTTACATATGCGGGTATTTATTATCGTTATTTGCACTTCAATATGCGCCGATTCGCACGTTCAATTAATGACTTTTCCAGCGCACCAATTAATGTATGAACTGGTGCAGTGCCTTCTTCTTAGTAAATCACCCCCAGTGTCTTTTTAGGGTGGTTTCACTTCAATCCCTGGATCAGAGTTGCAACTGGAAGAGGCAGGTTATCTCTGCAAAGTGTGGGGAGTTCCCCTTTAGACAACTGTCAGCGCTACTGGTGCACCCATTGGAAGATTTACCCTCACCTCTATCTGGTGACAACTTTAAAATAATTTCCCATAATTTCTGTGACAATGGTCACCAAGACAAGGGTGAATCTACCAAGCAACGATGCAGCCAGACAAATAAAACAGGCGGGAATTCTTACTCTTCCCTACTCTATACAAAACAAAAACAAAAAAAAAAGCTTTGCTTTATATAACTTTAACAATTAAAATTAAAATCTGATTTTAAAAGTAAATGAATGTCCTTATTTTAAAAAGATGATCCTTTACTGCTAATACCTTTAAACACTAATCATGAAATTAATAATCCATTTTCATTGTCACCACCACTTTAAATAACCTCCGCTCTCCTCTTTCACACACTTTCATGAAATCAAATATTTCCTTTCTATGAAAAACACTGTCATAAGGCATTCTGGGTAATTTGATATGAATAGCTTAGATTCTTTCAGCTTATCACATTCATATATAAAACTGGCTCGAACACAAGGCTTTAAATCAACATGTGCCTTTAGTTCTTGACCCCCAGGCACCCTAAGCATGAAAACAGTGCAGGGTTACTAAAAGTGATGCCCATTGAGAAATATGGCAAAATCTCTTTATTCCCCGTTTATATCACACATAATTATCAGGCCTCTATTGTCTCTTCCTAGATACAGGCAAGCAGAGCTCTTTCATAAGGAATGTAGGCAAATCCATCTGTTGGCTCTGAAAAGCAGTAGCTCTTAAGCCATAAATGAGTTTAACTGTAAGTAAGCTTTACCCCCTGAAAGCTCTTAGGGACCCCTAGTGGTTCAGTGGGCTGACATTTCACATTAGGGCTGGATCCTTGGCTTGTTGTGAGGTGTGAAGAATTGGGTGCCATTCACTTTTGAAAGGGTGAACAGAGTTTATTTATTCTGAAAAACCCTGGGAGAGAGGGATTAGGACACAGAATACCCAAAAGAACTATCTGCAAATCCAGCCAAGACTGCCACCCAGATGGTGTGGAAGCACTTCTGCTTTCCTTATGGCTATCCAGAGAAAATACATTCAGATCAGGGAATCTGTTTCAAAAATAAATTCATCCATGAATGGTGCTACTCACTAAGCATTAAGAAGTTTTACACTACCTCATACCACCCACAAGGCAATGGGGCATGTGAAAGGTTTATTTGCAACCTGATACAGCTACTAAGAGGCTTAGCTTGTGTGAAACAAAGCAAATTGACCTACTACTTAAATTAGAACTAGAGGCAAAACTTTTTTTTCATTTTGAATAGAGTAAGGGAGGGTTATGAGTTCTGGGAGGTTTATTTTTGCCATCTGAATCCCATTAGGGAGATTTCCCTTCACTTTATGTCCCATAGCCAAAACAAAGACAATCCTTGCAAATTAAATGAACCTCTTGGGGACCCTCAGGTCACCAGAACTAGTGTCCCCATTGGAAAATTTCTCCTTTATTACTTTTTTTGGGACAACCCAAAATGTGGGATTTAATTTTACTGTCATTTTCAATGATAATTGTAAACAGGACAAATAGAGAGGGTGAATCTCCCTAATGGAGGCACAGACAACAATTTAAACTGACAGATGTTCTAATCCCTCTCCACTCTATTCAAAACTAAAAAAAAGTTTTGCCTTTAGTCATATTGTAATTGAAGTGGTCTGCAAACACAACCACCCAGGACATTCCTTGGCAAGCCACTCATCCAACCTTGTTATGTTTGGCCATATTATCAGGGGATCCACAGACCAATGGGTAACAGTGTCAAAAGAAGATCTTGAACACACTCCAACTTCCTGGATTCAGGAGTGGAAACAATGTCTGTCTGAAGTCCAAATGATTGTCACAGACCAGTCATTGGTGGAGTAAAAAGACTTGGAGGCATTAGACTTTGACCTTTAGCCTGAGGACAGAGTGTTAGTCCAATGTAAAGGCACACACCAGCAATGAAAATGGAAAACACAGTGCGAAGAAGACCCTGGAGTTGTCTTACAACAGCCCATTCCAGGTCTGTCAGTCTATGATATGCATAGACTGGCATAGACCCCAATGAAAATCTAGATGCTTACAGTTAAACTTCTCAAACCCATCAAGACCCACAGGTGGGTCTGTAATGGAGTTTTCTAGAATCCTGTCCAAGTTTGGGAGACATCTCTACCTCCTGCTCTTCCGCCATTATCTCCAAGACTTTCCAGAACAAGTCATGGATCCTGACAATTACCCAGCTCAATGGTCACCCAGCTCAGGTGCATGCTCCCGCTGTGGAGCCCGTAAACCACTATCATCTAATGCGCCTGAGGAGAGAGATGAGGCGCAAAAGTTTAAATAGAGTAAAGTACCCATTTATTCACTGTGCTCAGATGTAGATGCATGCCCCTTTAATTCCGTTTCCCACAACTCCCAGGATTTCAGGACAAGCTCAGGGAGTATAAATTCTTCAGTTTTTCTCACAAAATAGCTCAGAGAGGCCACATCCGATGAAGCACAAGTAGTGGGCAGCTCATTCGCAGCTAGGTGAGAGGCCCTCCACTGTCAGAACCAGTGTGGGGGCAGCTGGACCAGAGCATAATCGTATGCAGCTTCTCCAAAAGACCTAGTTATCTGATCCCCTTGTCTTTGAGATTTGAATCCCTCCAGTTGTTCATCTGTGTAAGCGGGGCTACCCTGGACATTACTGTGAGGGACACTGTTTATGAGGATACTCACAAGTAATTGTGTTCTGTACTATTTTACTGAACTAGCTATTCTCAGCTGTAATAATAAAAACAAAAGGTTTGGGACTTTAAATGAGGCAGTTAGGCAATAACACAATTGTAAAAAGTAATTGACACATTTAATAACATGGGCAATGAAGACCCATAACAACAAGTTGGTACATAGAGGATATAATCCTGAAAATGCAGAAAACAGCAAATTAGCAAGATAAAATATAAATACATATAAAATAGGACCATATAGGACAGTATATACCATGTCAGAAACCACGAACACCTTGATGTTTGCAGTTGTTGTTTAATCCTGGCCTTAGGCCTCCTCCTTGGGAATCATATATTCAGTATACTTTGTGGCTGATTTTTTATGTTTTGTCAACCTGTTTTTTGCTCAGGCTCCTCTATGGTAGGATGACCTAATCACATCTTGCCACATGGTTTCATGGCATCAAATATTAAGCCACATCAAGATGAATAAGGCACACCATTTTTTCTTTTTAACTGGCTCAGACCAGGCGCATGTAAGTGGTTTCTCTAGGGGGGCACGAAATGTAGGCTGTGATATATTATGCCTGTATATAATGAAGTGTAATTGATAGTTGTGCTTTCTTTTGTGATAGGCGCACCTCTATTTGTGGTCAAGACATGTCCTGAAAAAGCAATGTTTGCGAAACACATCGACCTCTTGACATAGTAGCAATAGAGTTACCTGTAATAGCAAACAATTGGCCTGCCCTGTTTGTATTGTGCATTTGCTTCATGCTTTTCCAAAAAGCATGTTAACATAATTTTTACTTTTTGTAATAAAGACAATTCTTTATATTTTGTTTGTTGCTGTCCTTCTCTGGTACCAGTAAAGTCCATTAAGCTGTTTTCTACAACTTTCCAAGTATCAATTAGAGATGGTATACCAGTATATAGCCCACAATCCTTTATATTTACTTCCTTTCTCTATTCTAGCTGTATAACTTGCCCATTGCCAGAAAAAAAAAAATCAGATGTACCCTGTTTCCCAAAGGTTAAGCGAGCAGAGATGATAAAAAAAAAGAAAGCTACCAGAGCTCAACCCCCACTATAGAAGGAGATTTAATTAAAAATGTAAATGCGGACCTGTGCTAGAGAGGCACACAATGATCCTCCAAGATCTATGTTGCAAAAAAAGTTACATGAAAATAATAATAAATCCCCATATGCATGAAAATGTGAGAAAGGTGTTTAAAGGAGAAGTATGGCCAAATCTATTTTGACCCAACTTCTATTGATCACAGAAGTGCAGTTCGTTCTGCATCCTGTAAACCCATTTTCAGCCGAAAGCAGGCTAGGCTAAAGTCTGCTGATGTCACAGAGCCGATCCAGTCACTGGTTCTCTGTTCTGCCCCTCCAGTGCACAATGGACTTCTGGGCTGTGCAGGGGTCGGGAGCTGCTAGTTCAATCTCCCAGTGGCTCACTAAGAGGCTGAGCCAGCTGCCATTTCAGGCATCTGGTTGGTTACCGACAGTATTGTTGGGATCCAGCCAGATTCCTGAACTAGCAGCTGGCTCAGCCTCTTAGTGAGCCACTGGGAGATTGAGTCAGCAGCTCCTGCTCCCTGCACAGCCCGGAAGTCCAGTGAGCTCTGAAGGGGTATAACAGAGGACCAGTGACTGACAGTAACCCGCCGACTAATTTGTTTTGTTCTACGACCACTTACTTCTCTTTTTACATAAAACTACTATTACTAAATGTAGCCAGATGCAGCTGATTTGCTTGAAGTGGGGGGCTCAGAGCACAAGCACGAGACAGTCATCTAAGTTCTACCCCTGGATATGACAAAAATAAGTGATGAAGATACATGTTTTGGGGAGGACCTCCCTTGACAAATGTTTTGACATTACATATCAAATGCTGCACTATCAGCCTCTTGCACTGTTTCTCTCTGATTGTCTCATGCATATGCAGAAACTGCTCTCCCCCTGCTAACCGTACACGCAGAACCTCTGCCTCTCCTTTTTTCACAGCAAGTAAATAATGTGATTGGACTTGTAAACTGGTCAGGAGGTTTATTCTTACAGTGAGCCAGCGGAGGACTTGTCAAAAAGTGTGGCGTCTTTCTTTACTATTTACTTATTTTTTTATTGTGAATGACAGGCAGGAGATATCTGGGGGCCCCTCCTAGCTTTAAAGGGGGCTTCCAAATTTAGATAAGCTCCCTGCCCATAGACCCTCACAACCATCAGGCCAGGGTTGTGGGGCAAAGACCCTCATCCTCATCAACATAGGGACATGGTGCTCTGCCAGGGTAGCCCCGCCCTGGCAAAGAACATTGGTTAAGGGCATATGGTATGGTTTTGGAAGTGATGTGCTACACACTCACCACCCCCCTTTCCTGGATTGCTGGGCTGCATTCTCAGATGAGAGTCTGGTATGGATTTTGGAAGGGGGGCCCATGCTTTTTTGCATGGCATTCTCTAATGCAGAGCATTTTCTGATTGGACAAGGTAGAGGGGCATAGTGGTGACAACACTGTCTACACCTCGTCCAATCAGAAAATACTTTTCATTCATGGAGAAAATGCAACGTGCTCTCTAAATGATGCCCATGCCAAGTGAGTGAACATCTGTGTTCAGTAAGCAGCAGGCAGCCACTCGACACAGGACTTGGAAGCCAGCGGCAATCAATGTAGTAGCATTCCAACTACAGTTTTTGCCACCTTCCATGGGGATCCTACCGCTATAGCATACATACTCGCAGTGTTCCAGGCTTGACAAAGGTAACAATGTAAATATTACCATACCTAAACTTCAGCTTTAAAAATGGCAATTGTTTATAATATACATTGCTTTAGGAAAACGATATGTTATGGATTTAAATCTTATGTAGGTATTCCCGTCATTATCTCTTTCCCATAAAACTAATAAGTAGCCATTCTTATGTCAAAGCTGTTCTCCCAAGCATGGATAATGAAGAAGGAGAAATGCACTGAGATCACATTTCATTTGCTATAATGGAACATTAGCAAGCACTAAACATGAAACACAAAATCAATTTTCTGCTCTTTGCTTCAACTATTTAAACTTCTTTTTACAATTTAACCTTCACTAGATGTTTCTCTTTGAATTGGTACAAATGGCAAATGTGCTCAATTATTAAAAATATTAATAATTTAAAGCACAAATAGGATGCATTATTTTATTTACTGCTAACGGCCATGGACATGCACTTGGCTGTATAAAATGAAGTGCAGGAACGTGGTGTCAAAACCCATCACTCTTAAAGCAGGAATGTGCCTCATATGTCTGAATGATGTCAAACAGACACACTTTTCTAATTATGTTTTTGGACATTCATCATATTATATAATTAACTTTCTGTGTGTAAATTAGGTCACTGGAATTATATAAGCAGTAAATGGCTTCCTGATTAGGTAGTCGCCTCGATTGCATAAAATAACTTGTTTTAGAAGTTTTTATAAGTGTAGTGCTATCCCCTCTGGGTTCGCTAATAGTAACTGATTCTTCCCTAAAAGTACAGAGGCTGCACACAACAACAAGCACCAGTCCATTCACACTAGCTACACAAACACAGTCTAGGGGATGCCTTTTTAGTGTAGCAGGCACCTACTTTTATGTAGGTGACCTTTCTTGTTAGCTTTCTGTTACAGGTAAATTTAGACAGGCTGATGCTATTAACAGAAGGCCTGTATTGTTTGATTTCTATATTTGAGTGACAGGTGGTTTATGTGTTGGTCTCGGCCAATCATTCATTTGCTTGTTAATCCCGGGACTCTCATATAAAAAGGGGGTCACGTGTTGCCCGGGGGAGTTCGAGTCCAGTCCTGCTCTGAGGAGCGAGAGAGCCAGCCTGGTTCCCGGAAGGGAAGTTGGAGGTTTTCCCCTCCGGGGAGCCAACGGAGCTTCACCTTAGCGAGAAGGGTGGAGATCCGGTCCTCATGGAGGAACAGACGACATCTTGCCGCGTGTAGTCATGGATGTCGTAGGCCGCCTCTGCGGGGAGGGGAACAGGCCTCAAAGAGATAAAGGAAACTGAGGAACATTGCAGATGAAGTAGCAACAAAGCGGCAGGAAACTGGGCGATTGATCGTTTATGAGTGGCACATGGACTATCGATCATGTGAGTGAAAGCCCAAGGGAAAGGTACTGCCAGAGACTGAGGGTTGTTGGTGCACAAGTCAGTGAGATGGGCAGTGATGGCCTATGACTTTGAGTTCAGCATTGCCCCGGGATTCTAATCAGTTAAGCGGGAGGAGTTATTCAGATTTGCTCTCCTTTAGCTTAATTTGGAAGTATGTCGGTGGGAAGTAGTGGTAAAAAGATAGGGGTGAAGCTGCAAGCACACATGTAGAGATATGGATCGTTCTTTTAAAGTTATCCAGATGAAGAAGTTATTCGGAGTGACTCTTTATCAAATCATTCTCTATCAAATCTACTTCCATCGTCCCTGATTGAAGAGATCATTGAGAAATGATTTCTTGACTGTCCGCAACTGTACTCAGATTTTCTTGTATGATTCATGGAAAGATGACAATGTAACAGAAGAGGATCTCAAAGGAAGTCCTTCTCCCATCCCAGTTTATGTTGATGAATAAAGCATTAAGAAAAGCATTAAGGACTGTGACTTTTAAATCTATGGGCTGCGAGGGTTGAGTAGTAAACGTGAATTACGGATATAACAAATATTCAGCCGCTCCTTCGGGGGTAAGTGCTACATTAGCATTTATTGCTTAAAGAAATGTTACCAGGAGAGGGATTTAGGGTCATAAGGTACTCCAAAATGACCAATCACAATAATGGGAGGACAACCTGCTCACTAATCTTCTTAGCGCTGCCCTTCCTGGAGGTAACAGGAAAAAGCCCTAATCCATGTAGCAACCTCTGGCACTTAAAGTGTTCCTAAACCCAGGACCCTGCATTCACTATATCTGGTCTCCCACAGTACACAGAATATGGAAATGCAATTATTTTAGTAAATATAAACTGCTAAATACCTTTTCTCCTCAGCAGTATATAGCCGTCTTGTGATCAGTGTCTGGTTAAAGCTTGTAGGAGGAGTTTTCATTCTACTCTGACTGTCCCATGAGGCTGCAGGACCCCTGACCCACTGTCTGGACAGTGCTGATTGGCCCTGTGCTGATCACAGGCACCCTCCTAAGAAAAAAAAACTCTAGCAATACACACACAACTGAGCATGTGCAGAGTGACTCCAAAGGCTCTTATCAAAGGGTCTTATCAGGAGATTGATTGGAGCACAAGCACACCCAAAGTCCAAAGCAAGGTCCTTACTAACAATGTCCTTGGAGCTGTCTGATACCTATCCTCCACAGGCAGGGTTACCCTCAGGGGGGTACAGCCAATACAACTGTAAGGGGCCCGAGTGTCTGCAGGGGTCCAACCAGGCTAGGAGCACTTGGAGCAGGTGAAGGGGAGCAGTGTTGTGCAGTGCAGAAACGAGCTCTGCAGCGTCTGCCCTCTGTGGCATTGAGCTAAGAAATCGAGCTCTTTACTGCCACCTCTGGCTACTATGCGTATGTGCACCCCTCGTGTGTGCTGTGTTATATAGTGTGATCAGCTGCAGCCCCTTTGTGTCTCAGCAACATGTCGGCAGAAGAACCAGAAGAAGAAGACATAAACGGAGGGAGAAGAACCAGAGGAAGAAGCCATCAGCAGAGGGAGAAAAACCGGAGGAAGAAGTCATCAGCGGAGGGAGAAAAACCAGAGGAAGAAGACATCACCCGAGGGATAAAAACCGGAGGGAAAATACATCACCGAAGAAATAAGACACGTTGGAGCTACGGTGGGGGATATTCTTCATTTTTAATAAAGGACTTTGTCAAAAACCTGTGCACTGTTTTTATTTATTTTTGAAACTTTTTTGGGTGAATAAGTAGTAGTACCCCATGCTCATTCCCATGGGGGGGATCTGGGGGGCCTCCTTGCTAAAGGGGGCTTCTAGGTTCCGATAAGCCCCCTGCCCGCAGACCCCGACAACCACCGCCCAGGATTGTCGGGAAGAGGCCCTTGTCCCCATAAACATGGGAATAAGGTGCTTTGGGGTGGGGGCGCAGAGCCCCATCTGCCCCAAAGCACACCCCCCCCATGTTGAGGGCATGTGGCCTGGTATGGACCAGGAGAGGGGGGTGCTCACTGATCCCCCTCCTTTCCTGACCTGCCGGGCTGTGGGCTTGGATAAGGGTCTGGTATGGATTTTGGGGGGGACGCTACGCCATTTTTAATTTAATTTGACGTGGGGATCCCCCTTTAAGATCCATACCAGACTCAAAGGGCCTGGTATTGAATTGGAGGGGGACCCAACGCTGTTTTTTTTGGCGTGGGGTTCCCCTTCAAGATCTTTAGAGCACAAGTCACAGGCCACAAGTTGGATCAGTTAAGCTTCATATCAGTGGGCTGAAATTGTGCCCAAGTCAGACCAAAGTACTTCAGGAACCTTTTTCAAAGTCGGACCAACACAAGTCAGACCAGTTAAGACGGCTCTCATAGGGAACCATTGATTTATACACGTCATGCGACATGTGTTCCCAAAGTCGAAGCGCATGTTGCACCAGTGCTAACCGAGCCTCAAGTTTTGGGAGTAATGCGACTCCATGACCTGTGGTTGTATTGATGCTGGTATAAAGTGGGGAAGAGTAATTTCTATTTTGCATTTTTCTTCGCTGTTAAAGATGATCTAAAAAAAAAGATGTAAGTAAGGTCCTTTGCGCTATCAATGTGAATGTATAGTACTCTGATCAATTGCAGCTAGATCAAAAGTGTATGAGTGCACTAAATTGGTATAAAATAAATAAGTGATCAGCGCAACTTAATATTCTAAATATAGATGATTTAGCACTGTGCGATAATCTGTGCAAAAATTGCTAAAAAATGCGACTGTGCAAAAAAAACGCTAAAGATGCTGTGCAAAATTGCTAGGTGCAAATATGAGCTTGTGCTCAAATAAATCAATTCCAATGAAAGCGCATACTATAAGTAAATGTAGATGATTTAGCACTGTGCGATAATCTGTGCAAAAATTGCTAAAAAATGTATTGTTACATTCATCTATATAAATTACATGTGTCTCATTGATATTTTGCATATGTATAGGAATTTTATTATTGATTTTTATTTTTTTTTTTTGCACTGAAATCATCCTATGTGCTCAGATTCATATTTGTATTTTGCACAGCGCCATCACCGTTCATTGGTATTGATTTATTTGAGCACAAGCTCATATTTGCACCTAGCAATTTTGCACAGCATCTTTAGTGGGTTTTTTTGCACAGTCGCATTTTTTAGTCTCAGCTCCCTCTCTCTTTTACCCACAGCTGGCTGCTTTTGGAGCAGGTGTCGGGGCCCTGCTCTTTCTGATGCCACAGTCACACCCGTCAGCGAGGCGCAGGAGAAGCAGAGGTACAGGAGAGGCTTCCAGCTAAGACTGTAACAGACCTGGGGGAACCTTTGAGCACCCCAAGGAGAGCAGTAATGTGGAGTTCTGTGCATGCCTCAGTGAGCAATGGGAGGGGCTTAACTGTTAATAGTGGGAGGGGTCTAAAGGGCATGGCTAAACAAATCCAAATCGTACTTGCAAAATATGCTTTAATTGCTGTGCCACATGTAAGAGTCTCACAAACACGTAGTAGAAAAAATGTAGCGCATATAAATCAAATGTGAATGAAGCACAGACAGTACTCCTAAATTGTGCCACAATCGATTAAATAAATGACTCATAAATCAAATAACATCAGATATGTGTATAAAGTCCATAAAGTAAATTGAGTGAAGGGTTATAATGTCCCACTGGATAAAAATGGATGAAATAGAAAGAAGCTGATGTTCTAACATAGGCAGGAGATTTAAATCAGCAGGGAGGGCACATCAACATTGACCACGCCCCCTAAAACTTCACAGTCCCAGCATGCCCAGGGACTGTGACATCATAAGGGGGCGGGGTCTCCGCCTATATAAGTCACAACGGAGCCCTCAGAGAGCAGTCCAGCCGGAGAGAGAGTCGTGTCAACATCTGGAGAAGAGAAGAGGGAAGAAGACAAGAAGCCCAGAAGCCCAGAAGTCCGGACCTCCACTGGCAAGAGAGCGGCCTGAAGACAAGGGAGGAGCCGGCCGAAGTACTGGAACACCCGGAGAAGAGGCTGGAGAGAGCGGAGAAGAACCAACCGGATGCATGGAGAAGAGGAACCGGAGGGACCCCCGAAGCCGGAAGAAGACCCCCGAAGCCGGAGGAAGACCCCCGAAGCCGTATGAAGATCCCCCCGGAGCTGTTTAATAAATTATTTTAAAAACCTGTGTAGTGTGATTTATTATTCCTACCCATTCACTTATTCCCTAGGTGAATGGGTAGGGGTACCATGTACCCCATACTCATTCACAAAGGGTGGGGGGCCGGGATCTGGGGGCCCTCCTATTATAGGGGGCTCCCGGATTCCGATAAGCCCCCCGCCCGCAGACTCCAACAACCAACGGCCAGGGTTGTCGGGAAGAGGCCCTTGTCCTCATCAACATGGGGACAAGGTGCTTTGGGGTGGGGGGGCCCCACAGGGCGCCCCCTCCCCCACAGCACCCACCCCACATGTTGAGGGCATGCGGCCTGGTACGGTTCAGGAGGGGGGGGGGCGCTCGCTCGTCCCCATCCCCTTTCCTGACCGGCCGGGCTGCGTGCTCGGATCGGGGTCTGGTATGGATTTTAGGGGGGACCCCATGCCGTTTTTTCGGCATAGGGGCTTCCCTTTATAATCCATACTAGACCTAAGAGCCTGGTATGACCCGCGACGGGGCTCGCAAGGTGTCAATCTCGCCGATAAAAGTGGCAAGATTGACTTCCTTTTCTAGTCCCGTTGCACCTGAGTCACGTTCAAAATGAACTGACTTGTCCATGTGTGGGCAAGTCCGTTCATTCTGAAAGTCCGCCGTAACTCCAGCGAAAGTCCGTCGGAAAGACGGGCGGACTTAGCCTGCCGGAAAGTCCGGTCGTGTGTGGGCAAGTCCGTCCGTTTTAAAGTCCGGCGCACCTGGCGGACAAAGTCCGTCGGAAAGTGTGTCGGACCAAGTATGCCAGAAAGTCCGTTCGTGTGTACGCGGTATTGGAGTCAGTTTGTTGTACCAGTTCAGGAGAAATATGTCTAGTCAAGAGATTGCCAGGAGTCAATGCTGAAGAGGCATACATCAGCTTCTTTCTATTTCATCCATTTTTATCCAGTGGGACATTATAACCCTTCACTCAATTTACTTTATGGACTTTATACACATATCTCATGTTATTTGATTTATGAGTCATTTATTTCATCTATTGTGGCACAATTTAGGAGTACTGTCTGTGCTTCGTTCACATTTGATTTATATGCGCTACATTTTTTCTACTATGGATATATTGTTGTTGACACACTGTATGTAGCTGCTTTTCTTTTGTTTTGCATTTTTGATAGCGCAGTGTTTACTTTCACTATTTAATCTCACAAACACATAGCAATTTCAGCACAGTCATGGTCAGGGCCTGCTTTTCAACCAGCAACTGTTGAGACAACAAACACTTTGGTGAGATTTTCTGTATGTACTGTACAATAGTGTATAAAACGCATGAGTTATTAAGGTTAAGTACAGGGTCCGGGGTGTGCAACGCACAGAGTGCTGCAGTCAGTGAGAAGTTTAGCAAAACATAACGCAGAGTGTAGAGGTTAGGAATGTGTATAGCACAAATCTGCATGCTAAGGTGACCAGATTTTTAAAATGAAATCCGGGGACATATTTTTTTTTCTTTTATTGGCAAATAGTAAACTATTTTATAAGCATATTTTCCTCAAATTATATATGCAGTATATGTGGTATGTGTTTATGTAATGATTGTATGAGATATACCCTATTTCTGGAAATCATTTCATACCAGCCCCATAGCATTATTATACTAGCCCAACCGCATAACGTCATTATTTTCTTGTTCATAAAAGGGAAAACCATGCATTTTAAAGCACATTTGAGGAGTGTATTATACTCACCAGTGCTCATCAGTGTCCATCAGCTCAGCCTCATCAGTGCCCATCAGTGCAGCTTCACCAGTGCTAATCAATGCAGCCTCACCAGTGCCAATCAATGCAGCCTCACCAGTGCCAATCAATGCATCCTCACCAGTGCCCATCAATGCAGCCTGATCAGTTCAGTGCCCATCAATGCAGACTCATCAGTGCCCATCAATGAAGCCTCATCAGTGCCCACCAATGCAGCCTCACCAGTGTCCATCAATGCAGCCTCATCACTGCCCATTAGCTCAGCCTCATCAGAGCCCACGAGTGCCGCCTATCAGTGCTGCTGCATGAGTGCCCATGAGTGCCGCCTATCAGTGCCACTGCATGAGTGCCGCCTATCAGTGCCATTGCCTTTCAGTGCCGCCTGTCAGTGCCGCCTCTCAGTGCCATTGCCTCTCAGTGCTGCCTGTCAGTGCCCATCAGTGCCGTCTATCAGTGCCATTGCCTCTTAGTGCCGCCTATCAGTGCCCATCAGTGCTGCCTATCTGTGCCGCTGCATGAGTGCCTATGAGTGCCGGCTATCTGTGCCACTGCATGAGTTCCCATGAGTGCCGCCTATCAGTGCCAATGCCTCTCAGTGACGCCTGTCAGTGCCGTCTATCAGTGCCGCCTATCAGTGTCTGTCAGTGTCCATCCATGCCACTGCATGAGTGCCCATCAGTGCCGCCTATCAGTGCCCACCAGTGAATGAAAAAAATAACTTTTTATGTTATAATACACACAAACTCTACTGCTCCCTCCTCCAATCACTCTCCTGACAGCATAGGGAAGAGAACAGAGCACAGCGTTCCTCCTCCTCCCTCCTGTACTGCAAGGAACTATGAATATTGTAGTCCAAAGGGGCGGGATTGCCTGGAGTTACAGAGTGTAATCATTACACTCTGTAGCTCCAGGCAATCCCACCCCTCTGGACTACAATACCCATAGTTCCTTGCAGTACAGGAGGGAGGGGTGAGGAATGGTGTGCTCTGTTCTCTCCCCAATGCTGTCGGGAGAGTGATTGGAGGAGGGAGTAGTGGTAGGAGGAGAGGGGAGGAATGCTGGGAGAGGGGGCAGTCATGTGTCCCCGGGATCGCGGCAGATCTTCAACTGACAAATAGGTAGGAGGAGTGGCGGCTACAGTAGCACACAGCCGCTCCAGCTCCTCCTCTCCAGCTGTGTGAATACTACAGCGACCACGAATCTGACTCCTCTCACAGTAAGGTGACCAGATTTTTAAAATGAAATCCGGGGGCTTATTTTTTTTTTTCTTTTATTGGCAAATAGTAAACTATTTTATAAGCACATGTTCCTCAAATGATATATGCAGTATATGTGGTATGTGTTTATGTAATGATTGTATAATATATACGTTATTTCTGGAAATCATTTCATACCAGCCCCATAGCATTATTATACCAGCCCAACCGCATAACGTCATTATTTTCTTGTTCATAAAAGGGAAAACCATGCATTTTAAAGCACATTTGAAGAGTGTATTATACTCACCAGTGTTCATCAGTGCAGCCTCATCAGTGCCCATCAGCTCAGCCTCATCAGCGCAGCCTCGTCAGTGCCCATCAGTGCAGCTTCACCAATGCTAATCAATGCAGCCTCACCAGTGCCAATCAATGCAGCTTCACCAATGCCCATCAATGCAGCCTGATCAGTTCAGTGCCCATCAATGCAGACTCATTAGTGCCCATCAATGCAGTTTCATCAGTGCCCATCAATGCAGCCTCACCAGTGTCCATCAATGCAGCCTTATCACTGCCCATCAGCTCAGCCTCATCAGAGCCCATCAGTGCCGCTGCATGAGTGCCGCCTATCAGTGCCACTGAATGAGTGCCCATGAGTGTCATCTATCAGTGCCATTGCCTCTCAGTGCCGCCTAACAGTGCCCATCAGTGCCGTCTATCAGTGCCACCTATCAGTGGCCATCAGTGCCGCCTATCAGTGCCGCTGCATGAGTGCCCATGAGTGCTGCCTATCAGTGCCACTGCATGAGTGCTCAAGAGTGCTGCCTATCAGTGCCATTGCCTCTCAGTGCCGCCTGTCAGTGCCCATCAGTGCCGTCTATCGGTGCCGCCTATCAGTGCCATTGCCTCTGTGCCGCCTGTCAGTGCCCATCAGTGCCGTCAATCAGTGCCGCCTATCAGTGCTCATCAGTGCCGCCTATGAGTGCCGCTGCATGAGTGCCTATGAGTGCCGCCTATCAGTGCCACTGCATGAGTGCCGCCTATCAGTGCCACTGCATGAGTGCCACCTATCAGTGCCATTGCCTCTCAGTCATGCCTGTCAGTGCTCATCAGTGCCGTCTATCAGTTTCGCCTATCAGTGTCTGTCAGTCTCCATCCGTGCCACTGCATGAGTGCCCATCAGTGCCGCCTATCAGTGCCCACCAGTGAAGGAAAAAAATTAGTTATTATGTTATAAGTTATAATGCAAACAAACTCGCCTGCTTCTTGTGCTTGTGGCCATTACTGCTCCCTCCTCCAATCACTCTCCCAACAGCATAGGGGAGAGAACAGAGCACAGCGTCCCTCCCCCTCCCTCCTGTACTGCAAGGAACTATGAATATTGTAGTCCAAAGGGTGGGATTGCCTGGAGTTACAGAGTGTAATCAGCTCCAGCTCCTCCTCTCCAGCTTTGTGAATACTACCGCGACCACGAATCTGACTCCTCTCACAGGCAACGCGGCCCATATCCACCGGGAGGCTGCCTGCCCAAGTGCTCGCAGCAAAAGAGGGGACAAAACCCTGGGACGGACGGGGGCCAGGGACTGTCCCCGGAAACCAGGGACATCTGGTCACCGTACCGCATGCTCACCACCCCAGCACAAATCTCTGCCCCCCAAAATTCCCCTCTTCCCAGCACAAATCCTCTTCCCCTTCCCAGTACAAATACTCTCCATCCCAATTTTCCACCCTACATTCCCCTTCTAGGTACAAATGTTGTTTCCCTCCAACCCCCCCCCCCCCCAACACAAGTCCCCCCTCAATCCACCTTCCCAGCATAATTCCTATCCCCCATCCTCCTTTTCAGCACAAATGCCCTCTCTTGTCCTGACCCTAACATTATGTAGTCATGACTCCTGTGTTCTATATTTTACACATACTGTACCTGACCCCTGCACTCTGCGCATTATGTATTCCTGTGATATGTGTGCTATGCACTCCTGCTCTCTGTGCATTATGTACCCCTGAACCCTGTATTCTGTGTTTCATCTACACATGACCCCTGCACTCTGTGCATTATGTACAGTATTCCTGTGATATGTGTGCTATGCACTCCTGCTCTCTGTGCATTATGTACACCTGATACCTGTGCTCTATGCCTTACATATAGGCAATGCCAAGGTGAGAATATTTCAGGGAAGAAGGAGGGAATTTGTCTGGTCCCTGCATTCTGTGTGTTAGGCACTCCTGACCCTTGCACGCTATGCATTATGTACCCCTGAACCCTGTATCCTTTGTTTTATCTACACACGACCCCTGCTCTCTGTGCCTTGGATATTCCTGTTTCCTACACTCTGTGTTTTATGTACTCCTGACTCCTGAACTTTATGTTCCCCTCATGCCTGCGCTCTAGGTGTCATGCATTCCATCCTGACCCCTGTGCTCTGTGTGTAATGTACTCCTGACCCTATGCACTGTGTGTTATGAACTCCTGAACCCTAAACTCTGTGCATTACTTACACCTGACCCCTGTGTTCTGTGTGCTACACACTCCAGACCCCTGCGTTCTGTGTGTTACATACTCCTGACCACTGCTCTCTGTGCACTACTTCCTACCCTTGGTCTGTGTTGTGAGGATCATTTTAAGTAGTGTCCACGAAACTCCCTGTTGATGTGGATGCTGCTCACTGGCAGCCAGACATGTCCATTAGAGGGGTCCCCATGAGGGCTCTGAAGGCTTCATGATGTCATGATGGCAGCACTGGACTATAGCTTCCAAATACCAGCTTCCACTAGCAGAAGAGGTGCTTTGGAGAGTCATGTGATAGGAGATTTGGGTACGGTTTTGACATAAAAAAAAATAACAGATAATTGCTAAGTGTGGTTGGGGTAGAAAAATGTCTTTCCCCACAATTAGTCTTTAAAGATGAATTGCCAATAATATGTTTTTACTGCATGCTCAGATGTTCTTAATTATATTACTCACCATATTTTTAGCATCTTTCATCTCATTGCAACAATGAGATATTAAAATGGCAGAGTGACAGTCAATTTACCGGCGTTCTGAGATCACCCCCTGTTCCTAGGCTTTATCCCTGCAGGCATGACTAATGGTCACAGAAGAGGAAGGCAAAAAGTGTCAGTAATACGTGGTGTATGGCAATCACAATGGAAATTGTTTTCATTCAATGTATTTGTGGTCATTTCCTTTTTATACTAAGCGATTTTTAAAGCTTCATTGCCTTCAACGGTTTCACACCTGCCAGTGCTTCCAAACTGATCTCCACACATGCAAAACGGGCACTCGCGGGTATTTACCACATACCTTTTCATATACCTTTATACCTTGCACTGCCAAGGATGCCCCAAATCTGTGAATATTGCAAATAGTTTTACTTCACTATTTAGGTCATAGGCAGGAATAGAGTCCATGTGGAATATCCATCTGGTCTTGGAACATGATATATGGACAATAAACTTGCTAACTCTCTATCACTCTTTTAAAGACTTATCAACAGCATTCTATTTGTGTGGAAGAGGGTAATAGTAGCTGGGACGAAGTTTTGTTTAATGGACCATATTCAAATGACTACGTTATACATTTTTTCTCTATGAGTGAAGATACATTTAGATGTATTAAGGGCAGTAATTTACTCACAAGTCACAAGCCACTCTGTGCAAAACCAACTGCATGGTGGAGGTAAGTATGACATGTTTATTATTAAAACAAATAAAACTAACCTTTACAATCACTTTAAGCAAGCATCCAGTTCATATTTATCAAAATGGTTGAATATGGATGCAAATACACCAAAGAGCTGATGCAAGTGACTCCGAAATTGTAGCTGTATCAAGAAATTCAAACATTAGGCCAAATGCCTAAAAGGCCAATTTTTCAAGCAGGGCTATCAACTTGATGTATTATAAGGAAAATTTGAGATAGTAAGGGTGATGAAGTGTAATCCTTTATTGTCACATAAATCTAAAGTGATCGAGAGGGATAGTGTAAATGATAGAGCATTACCTTCTATTCCCAATACAACAATCTGCTGTCCTGAAAAGAATCATTTAGAAACATCTGTAAAAACAAAGATAAAGATAAAATATAAATCAATTTTACCAAAGGCTCCCAGAGTTATTTCTGGGTTCGCAGGCTCCAGCGCTGTGATTGGCCGAAGCCGTGAGGATGTCACTCCCACGCATGTCCATTCAGGGCATCGGATATACAGTACATCAAACTTCGATACCTAATTGAGCTGTCTGAAATCATTACAAAACCGGGTAACAGTGCTTGAACATTTGCTGTGATTTCTCAATTATGTCAATTCAAACTTTTTCCAAATTTCCTAACCCAGCTTCCCTGTATGCCACCAGAATGCAATAGGGTTTTACTCTGAATTATGTTCCATGAGAATGTCATGCTCCATTATCCTGGTAAGGCCCAGCAGCCCTGAAATAACCCTCTGTAAAAGCCCTCTGTAAAACAATATTTTAGCTGCTGAGTTTGGAGCTTAGATAGGGCAACTGGGACTAAGTCAAAAGCTATTCATTTCATCTAGAGCTGAATCAGGGTTGCCATCATCCCTGTTTTGTTATACACAAGCAATCTCTGAATTGGGACTTTCTTAAAGGCAACCAAACATAACAATATATAGTAAAAAATATGATTTATTGAAACACAAGTAAAAAATTCCCACATGGGACAATTAAAAACAAATTTGTATACAAAGCATGGAAATAAAAAGTGTGATACCCAAACTCATTGGCTGATTAATTATACTACAGCAATGACATTGGAATGGGTACTGTATCCAACGACGTTTCGATTATCTTCTTCGGGGATGTAAATCACCACTCTGTAATTAGAAAATTCTACTATAACACTCTATATATATGTACATTTGCACTATATCACATCAAACATATATATACATATATATACACACAAACATTGAAAAGTATGTCACTGGGACTAAGTCCACCCCCACGGGAGGCTTTGACTTAACTTACGCCAGAGCAGCTACCTGCTCTCAGTCCTTCCAGAGTTTTAACAGATTCACATAGTAGATTTGGTACAGCTTTTGCTTTCCAGGTTGGTGCCCTTTATAACATACCTCACCAACCTTTTCTACCACCTCGAATGGCCCATGCCACCTTGCCAGGAACTTACTTTACTGTGGGTTTAACCACTTGTCGACTGGCTACTGTACATATACATCGGCAGTTTAAAGATGGATATCTCGGTAACAGCAGCAGCTGCTGCCACAACCGAGGTATCCATCTTTAGAGCCGGCGGACCTGTTTACGATGGCTGGGTATGGAGACAAGTGAGGGGAAGATGGCCCCCACCTGTCTCTATACTATAGCAGGGCGGAAGGGACGTCAAAATGTAACTTCTGCCCATACGCCTTAAAGGGCCATTTTTCTGTTGTCATTTTTTCAAATGACAACATTTTTTTTTTTATTGCATTTAAGTCCAAATATGAGATCTGAGGTCTTTTTGACCCCAGATCTCATATTTAAAAGGACCTGTCATGCTTTTTTCTATTACAAGGGATGTTTACATTCTTTGTAATAGGAATAAAAGTGACTCATTTTTTTTTTAAAAAACAGTGAAAAATACTGTAAATAAAACCAAGAAAAATAAATAAGAAAAAAATTTTTTTTAAAGCGCCCCGTCCCGACGAGCTCGCGCGCAGAAGCGAACGCATACGTGAGTAGTGCTTGCATATGAAAACGGTGGTCAAACCACATATGTGAGGTATCGCCGCAATCGTTAGAGTGAGAGAATCAATTCTAGCCCTAGACCTCCTCTGTAACTCAAAACATGCAACCTGTAGATTTTTTTAAACGTCGCCTATGGAAATTTAAGGGTAAAAGTTTGACTCCATTCCAGGAGCGGGCGCAATTTTGAAGCGTGACATGTTGGGTATCAATTTACTCGGCGTAACATTATCTTTCACAATATAAGAAAAAAATGGGCTAACTTTACTGTTGTCTTATTTTTTTATTCAAAAAAGTGATTTTTTTCAAAAAAAAAGTGCGCTTGTAAGACCGCTGCGCAAATACGCTGTGACAAAAAGTTTTGCATTGACCGTCATTTTATTCTCTAGGGTATTATAAAAAAAAAATGTATAATGTTTGGAGGTTCTAAGTAATTTTCTAGCAAAAAAACTTGTTTTTAACATGTAAACACCGAGTCTGAAAAAGAGACCTGGTCTTTAAGTGGTGCACAGCCACCTGGTCCCCAACCTAGAAGTGTCTAAGCTTGGCGGACCAGTTGTACACTCTTCTCCGTGCTTATTGTGCCCTCTGTAAGTGTTCATTTACCAGAGGCATCACCTTACCAATTTTCCCTATCATTTGGGTGATATTCTCTACTACTGTTTTATATGCAGAATATTCCCTTTCCCAGGTTTTTTTTATCTAGATCGACCAATGCGAGGTCTCCGCTAATACACCAACTCAATAGGGGGAAACCTGGTGGATGCTTGAGGTACCTCTCTGATAGCAAACATGAGAGCTGGGAGTAAGCAGCCCCAATATTTTATATCAAACAAAAAATTGCCTGTGGTGCACAACCACACCCAAGCAATATCCAATAGTGGGGGAAGTGACTTAGTAAAGAAAATCAGTAGACACAGGGGAATGTAACTGATACAGCATTGTGAAAGTTGGTGATCTATCAAATTTGAAAATCCCAAATGTGTAACAAAAAATGGATAAAAATAAATCAAAATAAAGATAAAAACAATGAGAATAAACTACTAAAAATGGCATAAAAACTGATTCCCGGAGGTTTAGCTAAGAACTAACAAAGAAACACTAAAGCCTCGTACACACGATCGGACTTTCCAACGGGAAATGTTCGATGACAGGCTGTTGGCGGAAAATCTGACCGTGTGTATGCTCCATCGGACAATTGTTGTTGGATTTTCCGCGGACAAATGTTTGATAGCAGGTTTTCAAATTTTCCGTGAACAAATGTGTACAAAGTAGAAACACGCATGCTCAGGAAGCAAGGACGAGCCAGAAGCGGTCGGTCTTGTAAACTAGCGGTCGCAATGGAGAATTAACATTTGTAAAGTGGCAAATTATAAAATCTTGAAATGCAGCACACATTCTCTTCTTCTTGAATGGGATAATAATGAAGCTGCTTTGCTGGTGATACTGATGGAGTTATTGCAAACAAATTTTCAAAGGCTTTTTTTTAGTGATATCAAGAATATTATTACTATGCTTTTTTTTTTTTTGGCAAGTTTCCACAACACCATTATCCCATAGTTTTTATGATCAAAGATACAACTATGTTGGTGTCCCTTGTCAATTTTACATTGTATTTTTTTAAATGTAACTGCCTACTCCCAAACTGTCATTTGAAGTAAAACACATAGCCAAGTATTATTCTGCACAATTTTTTTATTGTGCGTTAAAAAAAGAAAACAAATAAAATGAGACATGCTATCTGCCAATGGAACTTAACCAAAAAGTGCATTCTATGCATCCAAAAATAAAGAAAATATACCAAATACAATCATTATTCAACCAAAAAAATAATGTCAAAGCAATAACTCCAAGGCCAATAATAAATAACATGTTATCTCCTCCGATTCTGCAACAACGGTGGTCACAGCAGGGGGCATCGATAGTTTAAAGAAACTATTAAATAAGCACCTGAATTGCCACAACATACAAGGATATACAATGTAATACTGACATATAATCTCACACATAGGTTGGACTTGATGGACTTGTGTCTTTTTTTGATCTCACCTACTAGTCAACCAGACTATGTAACAAGTCTGGTTGACGAACAGCTGTTCAGAAACGAACTGAAAAGCGCAAACTGAAAAGTGCATAATGAAAAGTGCGAATCAACACTTACCAAACTTCTATTAACACAAAATTAGCAGAAGGAGCCCAAAGGGTGGCGCTAAAGGGCTGAAAACAACGTAGTACGTCACTACGTTCGTAATTGTTGGCCAACAATTGTGTGGCCATGTGTAAGCAAGACAAGTTTGGGCCTACGGTTTTATTGGCCAACAATCCGATCATGTGTACAAGGCTTAAGAATGGCTGACTCAAGGCTGTATCCTCAGATTCAGGCTTTGAGAACCAGTATCTGTAGAAGTGTAAACAAACAGAGAATGGCGTAAAAGAAGCAATATAATGAAGTAAGTTGATTTATTAGAAATATAAATAAGAATAAAGCTTATGCACTCACAGGTGTACATCAGTCAGGGCATGTCTCTGAATGGAACAGTCCAGAGCATAAATGGATGGATCGGCTGGGTATGTAGGGTACTGGAAGCTCCTCTGCAGTACAGAGCCACTGGAGCCGCCAGATAGCTGGAAGCTGCTGACTCTTGGACTGCTGTAGCCACTGAGATCCACCAACAGTGAAAGGAATCCCCACACAGAGACACCGCCATGATCTCAGTATGATCACAAGGAATGCTGGGAACGTGTTTTGGGAGACAGCACGCTCTCTTGATCAGCCTAATTTGACAGCTTACCTTTGGGGAATAAGTAGCAAGGCCATAGATTGATGTCCAATCTTTTCCATCTTTTTGCACCACCCTCTAGAGCATAGATTTTAGGTTCTTATTGAAAACTTTCGACCAGCCCATCCATCTGCGGGTGATATAGTAAGATATGCATTGCTTAATTTGGAACAACTTGCAAAGGTCAGCCATCACTTTTGACATGAGCAGTGTGCCTTGGTCTGTCCCAGTTCTTCAGAACATGTTAAGTAATTCTCTGGCTATTGCTTTTGAGGAGGTCTCTCGCATAGGGACCACTTATGGATATTTTGTTGCATAATCTAGTGCCACTTGGATATATTGGTAACCCAGAGCCAATTTTATCAAAGGCCCACCAGATTAATCATAATATGCTTAAACTGCACATCAATAATAGAAAGAGGGACCAAGGGGTTCCTAAAATGCAACACTGAAGCAGCTAGCTGACAAGAATCACAATACCTTTTCACCTGAGCAGTAACTCTCAGCCACAGGAACCGGCCTGTTATCTGTACCTTTTCTTTTCTCAGCCCCTATGTGACCTCCCAATGCATTACTGCACCATTGTATGCCAGATCAAGTACCATGCGTCTAAAAGGTTGGGGGGATCAGTAACTGGTCGACCACCTCACCCTGGAAGTGCGGAGACATTCTTTCAGCTTCAGGCACTTGTAATACCCCAAAAATCATTGTTGCATTTTTAATGTGGGGTCCTGCATTTGGGCGGCACCAAATGCACTCCGTGACACTTTAGGTTCAGGGTGCATGGGAACCTTCCCCCTCATTATCCTTGGACATAACTTGTAGTTTGAAGGTTTCCTCTACATTCTCCCCAACCATGACCTGCATAAGAGGAGATCCCCCCTCAGGGGTCTTCTTAGCCTGTAGACCGTCTTCCACCGGTACAACCTCATGGACACTTCCTAGAGTCACACTGTCCAGCCCTTCTAAAGAAGCAGATCAGACACACTGTCCAGGCAGCCCTCTGCTCACATAGTCCCATAGTTTCATGAATAAAAGACAGTCCTGCCCCACTATAATATTGTGTATTAGGTTGGGCCCCATACAACAACATTAGGGGTGCTGCTTCAGGCTCTAGTAGGTCCTTATACAGCTGGGAGTGCATGTCAAGAAAGAGCTCATCTTAGCTCCAAAGAAGTCAATATGGAAAGAAAAGAAGTCCCAGGAACTGCACAAAATCCTCATTTAAAGAGTAGAAATAGCCTTTTCCTAGACTCCGTCCAGACTACACCCCGACATGCTTCGCCCCACCAATAGAGCTTAGTCATGGGAAACATGACTTCTTATAACTAAGTCCCGTGGGTGCGTGAAATATGTTGGGGGCTACTTTCACTTCTTTTCCTTCCTTATCAGGTTGGGCACCACCCCATCCTCCTGGGCAACCATGCCACACCCAGTTGTTATTGTCACTGGTACTAGCGGGTACACTCTAGTGTCCCCATGTATACATACTGTGGTGGTGCCAAGGACTTTATGGAAAAAGACACTCTGCCCACATCCCTGATTATAATACACAATGGGGAATTTTTTCCTCTGTGGGACTTTGGGAGGCAGAGAGTCTTCAAACAGTAGAGTTATATCAAATGTTTCGATATAACTCTACTGTTTGAAGACTCTCTGCCTCCCAAAGTCCCACAGAGGAAAAAATTCTCCACCATGTATACATACTTCCTGCAGGGTCTTAGTTACGAACCCCACTCTCCCAGCTACCCCGGTATTAACAAGGGTCACCATACTGCCTGAGTCCAGCAAGGCCTTGTCATAGAGCTGGTTCTATGGAACTGAACAGAGGTCACATTCTAATTGCCCCTTGATCAGATCCAGGTGGGCAGCATGGACCCTCTGGGCATAGCAAGTCAGCCTCTGTATAGCTCTGCACTCCATAGGCTCCTCCTGCAGGGGACACTGACCCTGGCCTGGTCACATGGCCAGTACAATATGTTTTTACCCCTTTGTGCGAGAGCAGAACTCTGGAACGCTGTATTAGTGACTCCCTGACTCTCCCGCTGGTTCCCTAGTTTGGCAATGCCTTGGCTTTCCAGACTGAAAGGGCTCCTCTGGACTTGGCAGCTCCACCACGATGTAACATCTCCACCAGCTGGTCTATCGTTTGGGTTTCTCCATGGCTGACCCAACGCTGTAGCTCATGTGAAAGCACCCATAAGTAGTGGTGATGACTGATTCCACGATCGATCTGAGGTCCTGTCAGCTTCTCCAGCTCTAACCACTTTGTGGCCAGCTGCAGCAGGTCACTCATTTGGGACCGCAGTGGTTGACCAGCACATTTTCTCCATCTATGCATCTGCTATGTCCAGACCACAGTCACCCCAAGGACAGCTAATATGTCCCCCTTGAACTTTGTAGAGTTCTAGAGGCCAGACTCTAGCAGGTCATAGTAGACCTTTTGAGATGAGGCTGGCCCACTGGTGCTGAGGCAAAACCTTCTCTCAGCTGTATGCTTAAATGTGGTCAGAAGTGCTCATTTGCCCACACGTTTGAGCATGCGTGTGTGCACATGGCTGACAGGTGGCCTATTTAAACTTGAACTTGAATCCTGCACTGGTCCTGTGCTGTATGGTCTTCAGCCTTATGCACGTGATCCAGTTTTGATGTGTATCAGTGCCGGCTTCTGCTCTGATCTTGCTCTTGGTTGATCCCTTTTTGCTCATGTTTGCTGTCTGCCTCTGCTACTGACCCCAAACTGGACTACCTGGCTAGTGATTCTGTATCTTGCTGCCTGATTGTTGCTAACCTCTGCCTGTTCTTGACTGATTGACTGATTCTGTATATGTCCTGGCATCCACTGAACTTGTCACTACCACAGTGCATCACCAGCTGCACCTCTGCTCATCTGAGACCAGCGTTCTAAAGTTCCTGCCCACAGCAGCTACGCCTCGGTACTTATGCCTTTTTTTTGTCCCTGCAGTCTCTGTCTCACCAGGGCCATCCAGGACTGCTCGGACAGGAACTGTGCAAGAGACCACACTAGTAATCTCAAGCCTGCATGCAGGTACGTGAGAAAAGTATGGTTTGGTGTGTCTATCTCAGTTAACAAAGAGTAATGAACAAGAAGAGAGATGGAGAGTGGACAGACCACCCGGATACCCCATGCCTCCAGCCAGTGGTGTAACCACAAGTCTACCTGTAGCTTTAATTTTTAAGGGACAAAAACAAGTATTTCATATTTTTTTCATCTGTGGGGAAGTTTCTGCTCGCTTCCTTTCATAGTGACCACACAGGAAGTGAGGGAATATAGCCTCAATGGGATACTAATACAAAAATGACAGAGGTTCTAATTATTTTCCATGCTATCCAAAACATAGCTAGTTGTATGGCCCTTTACCTGAAAAGCTGTCATTCTAGGGACAGTATAGCTGAACTTATTAACTTCAGTAGCCTGGAATTAGTATGAAATGCAGACGTGTGATCATGATAGTCGCAATCAGAGGTTTTCCACACAAGTATTGCACTTTGCAGCAAATTCCTGCAAATAGTCAAGCTTTCATCATTCTAAGGTATAACATTTAAGAAAGGCTATGGTGGGTTGCTAACGCTATGGGAAAGATACTTCTTTCCTTAGGTCTTTGTAAATTAGTCACATTGGCCTCCAACAGCATAATTTGTTCTAACACATAACTCATGCTGTGATACTATATGTAGTTGCAGGCTGAAGAATGTATTTTAAAAGTATCACCAAGCCATAGACATGGCCATTGTTTCCTTTTATAGTAAGCTGAATGGAACGTGTCATCACCACACATAAATGCCCGTGCTATGTGCTGCTAGCCCATTTTAAGTGTGCAATGGTTAATAACTCGGGCAGTATTTCAGTCTGGCGACAGTCACCTCCCTGCTCCTTGGCCTAAGCAGGAAGCAGCATGCTTTGTGTTGTGTTTGTGCGTCTGTGTGTTGCTCGGTAGCCAGTGTTTATCTGGGGACACACACTGTCACACTTAACAACCAACACACCCCGAGCCATGTGTGGATATCATTTGTGCACTCTGGTATAAGGACATAAAGGGATTTTATCCAGGCACTGATTTTGCAAGTCTATCTTGTAAATCTTTGGTTGGTAAGACACCAGCTTATAACCGGTGAGTGTAATAAAGAACCAATAAACATAAATTACATGTTGGAACATATATCAGAAGATTTAATCACATTTGTGGAAAAGTATGCAGATCAGAGGGACAGGCAGAACAGAATGTATGCACTAGTGTTGTTAGCTTTTGTCTTAACCACAACAGTAAGGCTTGTGGATGACATTACAGCTCTGGCTGAGCTTATAGCTGCAGACAGGTGGGAAACCCACCCAGAATGCTGCAAACTATAAGGGCTCATTTATACCAGCGTCGGTCCATGAAAAGCAATCCATGGTAAATTGCTTTTCGGTGCAGGTGCAACTGACAGGCATTCAGAATGAGATACTGCCACCTCCTGAATGCCTGTTTTTTTTTTTTTTGGACAGCAGAATAGACTGTTTGAATGGGAATACTGTTCTGCGACCGCAAGCCTAGCACGGCCCCATTCACCTGAGTATGACAGGAGGGATAATTTTCTCCATGCCATGAAGCAAACAATTCTTTTTTTCAGATCCTCAGAGTTCTTTGCCATGAGCTGCCATGTTGAACTTCCGGTGACCAGTATGAGAGAGTGAGAGTGATAACACTAAATTTAGCACACCTGCTCCCCATTCACACCTGAGACCTTGTAACACTAATGAATCACATGATAATGGGGAGGGAAAATGGCTAATTGAGCCCAATTTGGACATTTTCACTTAGGGGTGTACTCTCTTTTGTTGCCTGTGGTTTAGACATTAATGGCTGTGTGTTGAGTTGTTTTGAGGGGACAGCAAATTTACACTGTTATACAAGCTGTACACTCACTACTTTACATTATATAAGTGTCATTTCCTCAGTGTTGTCACATGAAAAGATATAATAAAATATTTACAAAAAATGTGAGTGGTGTACTCACTTTTGTGAGATACTGTATATAGTCATTTTCAGTTAATTTCACAACTTTCTATTCACTGGAAACCACACATACAAGTAATTGTAAAGTTTGGTAAAGCACCAGAATTTAGTCGGTTGCGAAGTTGAAACTGCACAATAAAACTCTTACAGATCCTGCACTTCTCTGTGCAGCCACAGCATTCCCTCCTCTCTGCCTCCCCTGGTCTCAAAATTCAGCAGACTTCAGCAGCTGACTCTAGCCCTCCTCTGGTCCTCCTCCAGACCTTGCACTTTCTGCTTCCCAGCTCCACTCCCAGCTTCTTCCTGGCAGCAGCACAAGGTAAGGGGAGTGCACTGTGATGTAAGGGAGGGTGGAGGTCTCTTCTTATTGTGGTGGATGGGGGCTCTTAAAATCTGATGTAAGGAGGGGGGGGGGGGTGCTGTGGACATCTGCTCATAATTTTTTTGAGAACAATACAATTTTTTGCCAGTTCAAAAGTAGAGTTGCACATGACTGGTATCATCCACAAGAAACTTTATTGGAGACTTCTTGGACAGAACACCATGGCAGAACCATGTTCTGTCTGAGAAGTCTCCAATAAAGTTTCTTGTGGATGACACCAGCGGTGTGCGACCGTCCTTTTCAGACTTTCATTATCTGCTACAGAAGTGTGAGTGGGCTCAGTACTGATCTGCACCTGTCCTTCACAGCTTAAGTCAGGCATGTCCAATGTCTGGTCCATGGGCCAATTTCGGCCCGCGTTCCGCTTTCATATGGCCCCACTGGTAATTTGGATATATATATATATATATATATATATATATATATATATATATATATATATATATATATATATGTATATATATATATATATATGTATATATATATATATATATATATATATATATGTATATATATATATATATATATATGTATATATATATATATATATATATATATATATATATATATATATATATATATATATATGTTGTGGCCCCCAACTAATCCCCGAGTGCTGGGGCCACAAAATATATATATTCTGGCTGCCTGGGAGGGGACAGGGAGGGGGTGGGTGGAGTGCCGACAGATTACATACAGGAGAATCTCCTGTTTACTCTGCGGCCTCTGTAATAGGAAGTCCTGTCCTGGACTGCCATTGGACGACTGTTCTGATTATCATAGGAGATAGGACTTTGTATTAAAGAGGCCGCCGAGAAAACAGGAGATTCTCCTGTATGTAATCTGTAGGCGCTCGTCCCACCCCCTCCCTGTCACCTCTGAGGCTACAAGTGGGCATTGATTAGACTGCACTGGTGGCAATTGTGAGGCTGCATTCATGGCACTTGTGAGGCTGCATCATGGCACTTGTGGGACTGCATTCATGGCAATGGTGAGACTGCATTCATGGCAATGGTGAGGCTGCATTCATGGCACTGGTGAGGCTGCATTCATGGCAATGGTGAGGCTGCATTCATGGCAATGGTGAGGCTGAATTCATGGCAATGGTGAGGCTGAATTCATGGCAATGGTGAGGCTGAATTCATGGCAATGGTGAGGCTGAATTCATGGCAATGGTGAGGCTGCATTCACGGCAATGGTGAGTCTGCATTCATGGCAATGGTGAGGCTGCATTCATGGCACCTGTGAGGCTGCAGATGGGCACTGATTAGGCTGCATTGATGGGGACTGACCCTTGTTTTGATTCACAGTTCTTTATTTAAAACTTAAGTTTTTTCCTGAAACTTCCCTCTTAAAGTGAAGGTGAGTGCTATATGCCTGTGCATGTTATACGCCAATAAATATGGTATATTCAAATACCATACCTGAGCTCATCCTTAGTCCTGAGCGGCGCTCAGGGATTCTTTGGGGCCACAAAAGATATATATATCCAAAATAACACACCCAAGCTCATCTCTTCACCACACACAGCCACAAAGGCAAGAGAATTCTTGTTGGGCAGTATATTACTGCTTAGGTGAACACACTTAGACCGAATTTTAATGGGTCAAAGAATGTCAGGCAAAATGGTCGGCCCTCACGCATGTTCACTTCATCAAATCTGGCCCTCTTTGAAAAAAGTTTGGACACCCCTGGCTTAAGTGTTAAGTTATTATTTATAATCAGTAATAATCAAATGCAAGGCAATTATTTATTATGGTAAAGAGAAGATACATTTATATAGTCTTACAGATACAACCGGCCTTTTGCAGGAAGCCATAATGCTGATGTGGCCCGCAATGAAATAGAGTTTAACACCCCTGCCATAAATTATTTGATTTTATTTCCTTCTATTCACTCAAACACAATAGCGTTGCAGCAGGCATTCTCCCACCAACATGGACTGTGTTGATGGGGGAATGTCTCCCACAGTGCTTTCATGTTCTGCCAGCTGGGGGGGGGGGCTTCCCAGTTAGCAGAACAAAATGATTACTGCTAGTGGCTAGCACATTTGGCATGTCATTTTTTTGGGGGGGAGCAGATACCCTCTTTTTAGAGGGTCCCAGCTCCCACTTCCTTCCGACGCACAGCGTCACCAGAAGGGAGATCACCTCTCCCCCCTCCCTCTCGACAATCATCTGGGACATGTCATAGGTCCCAGATGATTGCCTGGCCAGTCACGGCGCGCCGCACGACTCGCGAATGCGCAGTGCGTGTCCGGCTGTGAAGCCACAGCCGGGGCGCCCACAGTAACAATGCCGGCGCCGCAGAGAGGAAAGGGAGAAAAGCGGGGCTTCGTTCCCCCGCATCGCTGAAAACTGGGACAGGTAAGTGTCTGATTATTAAAAGTCAGCAGCTGCAGTATTTGTAGCTGCTGACTTTTAATTTTTTTTTTTTTAAGCAGAACTCCGCTTTAAGTAAAGAGTATTCATCTTTAGTTTTGATAGCTAATACATTATTATTGACTAGAGAGAATAGTTTCTAAAAAAATGTAAGTAGCTAAAAATATACTACAACGAATCAAGCAGAGAGTGACCTGAGAGTACTTAACTAGATGGATAAAAATCTGAAATTCCAGAACTTTTAGGATCCATTTACAGTTCGCCATTCCAGTACATTGTGTTAACGCACATGCAGCATTTTTTCTGACACAGCGCACCACACAGTACTGCATTATTGTGCATTGCAACACATATTCTCTGGGGGTCCATTGGGTTAGTGCTTTAGCGTGCCATCCGTGATACACGTTAGCATGCATTGTGGTAACTGAGATAGCTTTGGGCATCAGTGAAGATGACACCAGAAGACAAGAAGCAGTTGAAAAGTACAGTTAAGTGGGCATTGGTGATAGTGAATAAACAAGGTGTTAGAGAACAGTATCTACAGGGCAAGTGTTCAGTTTAATGGTTAAGATTTCCCTACAGAAACACAACAGTATGTAACCACTTCAGCCCCGGAAGGTTTTACCCCCTTCCTGACCAGAGCACTTTTTACAATTCGGCACTGCGTCGCTTTAACTGCTAATTGCGCGGTCATGCAATGCTGTACCCAAACGAAATTTGCGTCCTTTTCTTCCCACAAATAGAGCTTTCTTTTGATGGTATTTGATCACCTCTGCCATTTTTATTTTTTGCGCTATACACGGAAAAAGACCGAAAATTTTGAAAAAAAATGATATTTTCTACTTTTTGTTCTAAAAAAAATCCAATAAACTCAATTTTAGTCATACATTTAGGCCAAAATGTATTCGGCCACATGTCTTTGGTAAAAAAAATGTCAATAAGTGTATATTTATTGGTTTGCGCAAAAGTTATAGCGTCTACAAACTAGGGTACATTTTCTGGAATTTACACAGCCTTTAATTTATGACTGCCTATGTCGTTTCTTGAGGTGCTAAAATGGCAGGGCAGTACAAAACCCCCACAAATGACCCCATTTTGGAAAGTAGACACCCCAAGGAATTTGCTGAGAGGCATGTTGAGCCCATTGAATATTTATTTTTTTTGTCCCAAGTGATTGAATAATGACAAAAAAAAAAAAAAAATTACAAAAAGTTGTCACTAAATGATATATTGCTCACACAGGCCATGGGCATATGTGGAATTGCACCCCAAAATACATTTAGCTGCTTCTCCTGAGTACGGGGATACCACATGTGTGGGACTTTTTGGGAGCCTAGCCGCGTACGGGGCCCCGAAAACCAAGCAACGCCTTCAGGATTTCTAAGGGCGTACATTTTTGATTTTACTCCTCACTACCTATCACAGTTTTGAAGGCCATAAAATGCCCAGATGACATAAAACCCCCCCAAATGACCCCATTTTGGAAAGTAGACACCCCAAGCTATTTGCTTTGAGGCATGTTGAGTCCATGGAATGTTTTATATTTTGACACAAGTTGCGGGAAAGTGACAAATTTTTTTTTTTGCACAAAGTTGACACTAAATGATATATTGCTCACACAGGCCATGGGCATATGTGGAATTGCACCCCAAAATACATTTAGCTGCTTCTCCTGAGTACGGGGATACCACATGTGTGGGACTTTTTAGGAGCCTAGCCGCGTACGGGACCCCGAAAACCAAGCACCGCCTTCAGGATTTCTAAGGGCGTACATTTTTGATTTTACTCCTCACTGCCTATCACAGTTTCGGAGGCCATGGAATGCCCAGGTGGCACAAACCCCCCCCAAATGACCCCATTTTGGAAAGTAGACACCCCAAGCTATTTGCTGAGAGGCATGGTGAGTATTTTGCAGCTCTCATTTGTTTTTGAAAATAAAGAAAGACGAGAAAAAAAATTTTTTTTTTTCTTTTTTCAATTTTCAAAACTTTGTGACAAAAAGTGAGGTCTGCAAAATACTCACTATACCTCTCATCAAATAGCTTGGGGTGTCTACTTTCCAAAATGGGGTCATTTGGGGGGGTTTTGTGCCACCTGGGCATTCCATGGCCTCCGAAACTGTGATAGGCAGTGAAGAGTGAAATCAAAAATTTACGGCCTTAGAAAGCCTGAAGGCGGTGCTTGGTTTTCGGGGTCCCGTACGCGGCTAGGCTCCCAAAAAGTCCCACACATGTGGTATCCCCGTACTCAGGAGAAGCAACAGAATGTATTTTGGGGTGTAATTTCACATATTCCCATGGCATGTTTGAGCAATATATCATTTAGTGACAACTTTGCGCAAAAAAAAATAAAAAAAATAAAAAATTGTCTCTTTCCCGCAACTTGTGTCACAATATAAATTATTCCATGGACTCGACATGCCTCTCAGCAAATAGCTTGGGGTGTCTACTTTCCAAAATGGGGTCATTTGGGGGGGTTTTGAACTGTCCTGGCATTTTATGCACAACATCTAGAAGCTTATGTCACACATCACCCACTCTTCTAAGCACTTGAAGACATAGCCCTTTCTGACACTTATTGTTTACATAAAAAAATAATTTTTTTTTGCAAGAAAATTACTTTGAACCCCCAAACATTATATATTTTTTTTAAAGCAAATGCCCTACAGATTAAAATGGTGGGTGTTTCATTTTTTTTTTTCACACAGTATTTGCGCAGCGATTTTTTAAACGCATTTTTTGGGGAAAAAACACACTTTTTTACATTTTAATGCACTAAAACACACTATATTGCCCAAATGTTTGATGAAATAAAAAAGATGATCTTAGGCCGAGTACATGGATACCAAACATGACATGCTTTAAAATTGCGCACAAACGTGCAGTGGCGACAAACTAAATACATTTTTAAAAGCCTTTAAAAGCCTTTACAGGTTACCACTTTAGATTTACAGAGGAGGTCTACTGCTAAACTTACTGCCCTCGATCTGACCTTCGCGGCGATACCTCACATGCATGGTGCAATTGCTGTTTACATTTGACGCCAGACCAACGCTTGCGTTCACCTTAGCGCGAGAGCAGGGGGGACAGGGGTGCTTATTTTTTTTTTTTTTTTTTTTCTCTTTATTATTATTGTTTTTTTATCTTATTTTTAAACTGTTCCTTTCATTTTTTTTTTTTTTAAATCATTTTTATTGTTATCTCAGGGAATGTAAATATCCCCTATGATAGCAATAGGTAGTGACAGGTACTCTTTTTTGCAAAAATTGGGGTCTATTAGACCCTAGATTTCTCCTCTGCCCTCAAAGCATCTGATCACACCAAGATCGGTGTGATAAAATGCTTTCCCAATTTCCCAATGGCGCTGTTTACATCCGGCGAAATCTACGTCATAAAATGCTCGTAGCTTCCGGTTTCTTAGGTCATAGAGATGTTTGGAGCCACTCTGGTCTCTGATCAGCTCTATGGTCAGCTGGCTGAATCACCGGCTGCATTTTCAGGTTCCCTGTTGAGACAGGAGAGCCAGAGAAAAACACGGAAGATGTTGGGGGGGGGGGGCATTCCCTCCCACTGCTTGTAAAAGCAGTCTAGAGGCTAATTAGCCACTAGGATTGCTTTTACATGAAAGCCGACCGCTGGCTGAAAAGAATGATACCAAGATGATACCTAAACCTGCAGGCATCATTCTGGTATAACCACTCAAAGTCGTGAATGGCATACCTGAAAACAAAAAAATGGTTAACAATAAAGCACAGTAAACGGTAAAGTATAAATAATTACATACCTGAAAAGCAAACGTGATAAAACATAACAACAATAAAACATTGCAGAATAGAATACAGTAAAAAAGAGCAGAACAATAGAGAGAGAATAGAGAGAGAGAGAACAATAAAACGACAACTATTTTTATTTTATATTTTTGTTTGTGTTTTTTTTTTTTTTTTACACTTTTTTTTGTAACTAACTTTTATAACTGTAACCGGTTCCAGGTTCGGGTCTCTCAAAATGCGATGGCATCTCGGGAGACCCTGTGAAAGTGTGCCTAGTCTGTGCAGTGCTGTACCCTACGCTAAAACTCAACTAGTGTATGGTAGTGTTCAAAACATTCACCAATGCAAAGACCAGGATTATCAGGACAGGAGGGACAATAATAGCGGGTGTCACGCCTATATCCGCGCTAGCTGCAGACACGACATCTTTTTTGGGGGGGTTCGTTGGGTAGGGGTACTCGGGAGGACATAAAAATGCCTCTCATGCAGCCGACTGCATTTGGTTGGGGATGTGAATGGGGGAAGTACGGGCGCTGCAGAAGCGGTGGGTTCCCAATTAGGATTGGCGAATGCAGCAGGAAGGGCATTATGGGCACGACGGGCCTGTGTTTGTCTTTTTGGTGGCAGTGGGACACTACTTGTGCTTGCCACCTCACCAGCTTGAACTGCACTTATGGGACTCGCCACGTCACCAAGTGTTACTGCAGTGCTGGTTTGGCTACGACCGGGGTGTACTAGGCCACTGGCGCTTGCCAGTTCACCAAAACGCTACAAAAAAAACTGTTAGCGATCACAGGGATCAGGCCTGACTCTGCGAACGCTGCAGTTATGCGTTTAGTGTTTTGTAAGTGACAGTGATCGATCGATACTGCACTTGGGTGGGCTGGGCCGGGCCGGGCGGAGGGGCAAAACGCAGGTGCTAGCAGGTATCTGGGCTGATCCCGCTAACACTGCGTTTTTGGGAACCCTAAACTGCTGGTGACGCTAGTATAGATCTGATCGGATCAGATATTGATGCGATCAGATACTATACCACTAAGGGAGGTGTACGGTGCGTGCGTGGGTGTTAGCGGTACTGGCGCTAATCTGACGCTGCCTGGGGCTGGTACTTGCCAGTTCACCAAAACGCTACCAAAAAAACTGTTAGCGATCGCAGGGATCAGGCCTGACTCTGCGAACGCTGCAGTTATGCGTTTAGTGTTTTGTAAGTGACAGTGATCGATCGATACTGCACTTGGGTGGGCTGGGCGGAGGGGCAAAACGCAGGTGCTAGCAGGTATCTGGGCTGATCCCGCTAACACTGCGTTTTTGGGAACCCTAAACTGCTGGGGACGCTAGTATAGATCTGATCGGATCAGATATTGATGCGATCAGATACTATACCACTAAGGGAGGTGTACGGTGCGTGCGTGGGTGTTAGCGGTACTGGCGCTAACCTGACGCTGCCTGGGGCTGGTGCTTGCCAGTTCACCAAAACGCTACCAAAAAAACTGTTAGCGATCGCAGGGATCAGGCCTGACTCTGCGAACGCTGCAGTTATGCGTTTAGTGTTTTGTAAGTGACAGTGATCGATCGATACTGCACTTGGGTGGGCTGGGCTGGGCTGGGCGGAGGGGCAAAACGCAGGTGCTAGCGGGTATCTGGGCTGATCCCGCTAACACTGCGTTTTCGGGAACCCTAAACTGCTGGGGACGCTAGTATAGATTTGATCGGATCAGATATTGATCCGATCAGATACTATACCACTAAGGGAGGTGTATGCTGCGTGCGTGGGTGTTCGCGGTACTGGCGCTAATCTGACGCTGCCTGGGGCGACGCATATCACCGCCGGGCGATCGGGGGGCTAAACCTTTATTCGGTAATAAACGGCGGGTGCCCTGACACTATAAAAAATAAACGAACTAACCAGCGTCACCCGTAACGGTTATACGGTGATCAGTGGTGAAAGGGTTAACTAGGGGGCAATCAAGGGGTTAAAACATTTATTAGATAGTATATGGGGGTCCCTGTCGCTATAAAACACTGACGGCGAACCTAAATATTTACGTCCCTAACTAGCGTCACCAGCGACACTAATACAGCGATCAGAAAAATGATCGCTTAGCGACACTGGTGACAGGGGGTGATCAAGGGGTTAAAACTTTATTAGGGGGGGTTAGGGGGGTATCCTAGACCTAAAGGGGGGTAATACTCACTGCCCTAACACTAACTGTCACAAACTGACACAGCAGTAATCAGAAAAAAAAAAAAAAAAAAATACTGCTAATGTCAGTTTGTGACAGGGGGGGGGGGGGGTGATTGGGGGGGGATCGGGGGGCGATCGGGGGGGGGATCGGGGGTGTAAAGTATGCCTGGCATGTTCTACTGTGTGTGTGAGTGTTGTGTGCACTTACATGTCATCTCCCCTCGGCGCTGGAACGGAAACTGCCAGACCGAGGAGAGATGACATCACATCCTCTGCCTGTGTGAAACGACACACAGGCAGAGGAGGATTCCCATTGGCTGGGAGCGATCGCGAGGGGGGGGCCACGATCGGATGGTCTCCCCCTCGCCTCCCGACGCTCCCAGTCAGATGCCGACCGCCGATGGCACCGGGGGGGGGTCCGATCGGACCTCCCGCCCGCGGGAGGCAGATCACGTACGGGTACGTGATTTTGCCTGCCCGTGCCGCTCTGCCGCAGTATATATGCGGTAGGCGGTCGGCAAGTGGGTAAAAATATGCCAGTTTGCAATGTGCAGGAGCGTGGGAAGCAGAAAGCTGATTTATGGAATGAAAGGGATACTCTATAACTATCTAAGCACCAGTAATGATTGCAACAATTACAGATCCCACTGAAGCCTAGCACTGTTTGGAATTTCTTTTTTTTTAATCAAACAAAAAGTTTATTGAGCATAAAAGTCAATACAGGTTATTAACAACGGGTTAAAAAATGCAGTGTGTTTCAATGTTATACATAATGTTCATTTTGTAGAGTATTGAACATGTCGTTATGGCTTAATTTCAAGTATCTAATATTGTCATACATGTATAAATGGCATATTGCATATAGGAAGGTTGGGTCTATGCAGCAACGATTTCACTAAACATATAGAGGTTGCGAGACAAAAATAATAGGGGGAGGAAAAGGAAAAAAAGAAATAAAAAGGGGAAGGAGGAAGGGAGGGGGCACAGTTAATACTAGTCGGTGCAAGTGGAGGATTCATTCATCCATCTGTCCCATATTTTATGGTATTTGCCCGGGCAGCCACGGTGGGTGTATAAGATCTTCTTATAGGAGAGGGTAAGATTCACAGCCCTCTTCCATTGTTGCATGGTAGGAGGGGTAGGCCGAAGCCACATTTGGGCTATCTGCATTCTGGCAGCAAAGAGGGTTTCCTGCAAAAATATTGATAGATATTTTGCTTCCTCTGAAACTGGAAGGAGGCCGAGTAGGCATTGACGTGGGCAGAGTGTTAGGGGGGAGCCCATGCAGTTGTGGAGGAATTTAACAATTTGTGTCCAGTATTGTTTGATGGGGGGGGCAGGACCATATAAGGTGATAAAAGGTACTAGAATTGTCGCCGTAGCGAGGACAGGCTGGATCAGTATCTGGCTTATATTTATGGATTCGTGCTGGAGTGAGGTATGACCTGTGAAGAATATAAAGTTGGGTGAGGCGGTCTGACAGTTTGGGGGACACCTTCGTGCTAGTCAAAAGAATTTCTTCCCACTGTTCGTCATCTATTTCACCCGTGTCAGTCTCCCATTTGGCTCTCAAATGTTGCGTTTGAGTGGTGGCTGAAGGTATGAGAAGACTGTTATATAGGTTAGATATCAATTTTTTGGGGTCGTCACCTAAGGCTATATCTACGAAGGTCACTACTTCCAGATTGGGAATAGAGTAATCAAATTGGGATTGAAGAGCATGGCGGACTTGGAGATATCGGAAAAACATATAGTTGGGGAGAGCATATTCCTCCTTTAGGGTCTGAAATGTTTTGACTACTCCTCCGGCTATAAATTGGAAGAGGTAGATGATTTTATGAATAATCCACAGTTTATAATCTGGGATGGTCAGTAATTCAGAGAGCTGGGGGTTGTCCCAGAGTGGTGTGTGGGCGTGTATGGAGGGGGCCCCAATAGTGGCAAGAGCGCGTTGCGTGCTAGAATAGGTATAATAATTTTGGGAGGAGGACCATTTTCACTAAGTTAATGCGACCCATTACACCAAGAGGGAGCCTAGACCATATTTGCGTTTTACATTTAAGGAGGGCGTACATTGGTTCAATGTTGAGGCGTGTGTAGTCCGTGAGGGAGCGTGAGTATTTGATTTGGTTGGTCCTGACCAGTGGAAGGGTGGCCTGGGTGTTTGTTGGGACTGAAATATCTATGGGTAGTATTTGGGATTTTGACCAATTTATTTGTAGTCCCGAGAAGGTTCCGAATTGTTGAATGAGTTGTAATGCTGCTGTTAAAGAGGGGCCTGCGTCTGATAGATAGAGGAGCATATCATTTGCATATAGACTGACTACCTCTGTCAGCTGACCCAGACGGAGGCCCTTGATTTCGGGGTGCGACCTAATGGCAATGGCTAATGGCTCAACAGCCAGCGCGTACAGAAGAGGGGATAGGGGACAGCCCTGACGCTTACCTCTAGACAGAGAGAAGGGGGTGGACGTTTTACCGTTGACCTGGATCCGGGCAGTGGGGGCCTGGTAGAGGAGCTGGATCCACCTGATAAATCTGGGTCCGAATCCAAATCTGTGTAGACATTCCCACAGATAGCTCCACTCCACGGAGTCGAACGCCTTAGCGGCGTCAAGACTGACCACCACCTGGGAACCAACGTCATCATGTGTAGCTTGGAGGTTTGTGAATAGTCTTCTTAAGTTGAATGCTGTGTTCTTATTAGGCATAAAGCCTGTTTGGTCGGCATGAACGAGGCTAAGTATGGCTTTGTTGAGTCTCAGGGCGAGGATCTTGGCAAGGATTTTTACATCTAGTTGGAGAAGAGATATCGGGTGATAAGATTCAGGTAGAGGGGATCTTTGCCTGGCTTGGGAATGAGGACAATTAATGCTTCATTCATAGTGCGTGGGAGTGTGCCCGTGTCAAAAATGTGTAAGTATAAGGATTCTAATCTGGGTATAAGAATTTCTTGGAAGTGGGAGTAGAATTCCAGCGGGAGCCCTTCAGAACCTGGGGCCTTTGAAGTTGGTAGGTTCGCTATAGCCTCCCTAATACACTCCTCGCTGATAGGTGCCTCAAGGAAATCTACTTGAGAGGCCGTGAGGGTGGGAAAATCGATACTATGCAGCAGGCGGTGCAGTTCCTCTAGGGGGCGGCCAGCTTTAGAGGTGTAGAGGTCAGTGTAAAATCTTTGAAACTCATGGGCTACTTGGTCAGGGTCTGTGATCTCGGTTCCTTCTTGCGAGTGAAGCTGTACCATGACAGGGGGTGTATGATCAAGGTGGGCCATATAGGCTAGTATTCTACCCGCCCGCTCCCCATGCTCAAACATCCTTTGTTTACTAAAAAATATGTCCTTTTTGGCCCTCTCATAGTGTAATTGGCCAACAAGCCTGGATTGCAAACGCAGCAGAGCTGAGTTAGAGGGTGTGGGGTCTGCGAGAAAATTTCGTTCAAGACATTGCAGACTGCGAGGGCATGAAACAGGAGTATGCGGGTGTGTTGGGGTGCTTAAATCGCCATGTATCGGTCAGGGCGAATTCTGATAAGAATCTACCAAACCTAGTCAGGGCAAGTCTGTCCGGTGGCGTTGCTGATGAATGAAGTCTGTCCAGCCTAGGGTCAATCACTGTATTGAAGTCGCCCAGCCATACAGCTGGTACTGTCGGGTGCTCAGTCATATAGGTCAATCCCTCTTTGAGAATGATAAATTGGAATGGTGGAAGTATGTAAAAGGCCAGCAAAAGAATCTCGAGTCCCCCCACTGTGGCGTGCAAGAAGAGGAACCTTCCATACTGGTCCGACCGCAATCCGTGAAGCTGGAACTGGGCCGTTTTGGCAATTAGGATTGCTATCCCCCTGGAGTTGTTAGTAAATGGGGCCTGATACACCCAACCCACCCAAGGTTTTTTGAGCGACAGCTGCATTTGCCCTGTTACGTGAGTCTCCACAAGCACCAAGATATCCGCTCGCATGCGTTTAAGGTGGGACAGTGCAGCAAGTCTTTTAGTTCTGTCTCGCAGTCCCTGCACGTTCCACGTGACAATTTTTAAAGAGGCCATCCCAGCATTGGGGGTGGTTGTATATTCGGTCGGACCAGCATGAAATGACCCACACACAGACACACCATGCAAGAGACCAAAACATAATGTGATGCAGACTGAGATTCAGAGCCCATAGAGTGTAATACAATAGGTCCCCGCAAAGTGGCAGGAGGAACAAATACCGCTCCGCGGGGAGCAATACAAATGAATATCCCGTACAATCCTGATAGTGTCAAACATTGTATATGCATTTTAGTATGACCGGTTACACTATGCAGACAAATACTTAGAAAACAGGTTAAAAAGTAAACGAACGAAACAAATAAAATCAGAACTTTGCCTACTCTGGACCAGCGTGGCAAGACAAACTCGTAGCATCTCTCCACAGCCGTTGGGGCTACAGCTGGCCAGGAAAACATTTCTTTTTGCGGCTGCAGGGGGGGCCCGATCCGGCCGGTATAGGAGGAGTGGAACGCCTGTATGAAACAGGGTAGGGGTCAGGTATCCCCCCCCGGCGCCGCAGAGGGTGAACAATAGTCAACAGAAGAGCACGGCGGTGCTGAACAGTTAAGCATCCGGGCTTGCAAAGGGGGTGTGGGAAGTAAAATTGAACCCGGCAGGGTAAATGGCTCTATTGCGGGGCCAAGTTGCTTTGCAGGAAGCGAAGATGGCAGTACATGAATAGCTTGCGGGATGAGGGGGGAGAGGCAGAAAGGATGTAAGGAAGTCCAATGGGGTGGCATACGCCAGGGTGTTGGGAATGGAGAGATAGGGGTGTTTAAACTCACTGTTCTGGTGGCGCATGTCATCGGTTTTGAAGACTGGAGCAGCTTCTAGGTGCAGGTCGGCAGGGCAATAGAGCATTTTGTAGACGGCTATGGCGCCAGGCCAGCCGTGGCGCGATGTTCCAGCCAGGAAATAACCGCCGAGGGATCCTCAAAGAAGTAGGCCTTTCCGCCTCGGATCACACGGAGACGTGCGGGAAACAGCATTGCGTAGGTTAAGTGGTGGTTTCGCAATTGTCGCTTGGCCTCTGAAAATTGTGCCCGTTTCTTCTGAACCTCTGCGGAAAAGTCCGGGAATACTGCAATATGAGCTTCTCCGAGTGGTATGTTCCCTTTCTCCTGGGTGAGACAGAAGATAGTATCTCTGTCCCGGTAGTTCAGAAGCTTTGCGATAAACGTTCTCGGGGGGGCTCCGGAGGATGGGGGCCACGCTGCCAAACGATGCGCGCACTCCACCACGAAAGTGGAGGAGAAGGCCTCTCTACCAAATGTGGTAATTAGGAGGTTCTCTAGAAATGTGGGGGGGTCGGAGCCTTCCGACCTCTCCGGTAGCCCCACAAATTGGAGGTTGCATCGGCGTAGCCTATTCTCCATATCGTCCTGCCTACTCAGGACTGTGTTGAGCTGGTATTGCAGTCTTTCTGTAGTGATCTGCAGTGGAGGTATTTCGTCTTCCGCTTGCCCGATCCTGCGTTCTACTTCGGTCACTCTCTCTCTTAATTTGTGGATATCCTGACGGATTGGAGAGATATCAACTTTGCTTCCTCTATCTTAGATGTGAGGGTTGTTTGACAGAGGGATAACGCTTCCAAGATTCGGGCCGTATCTCCCGACTGCGTAGTCTCTTCCCCTGTGGCTGAGGTGGCGCCATCTTCACTCACAGAGTCACGCTCCTCGTGCCAGTATTTATCCAGCTTTCCAGTTGTCCCTGTGGTTCTTTTGGGTGGCCACATGGTCCCGGGAATGGCCACAGGTACCCGAAGCAGGTATTGTCAGTTTTAAGGGTGATTTGGCCCCGAAGGATAGAAATAAAGGATAAGTTTGGCCAGAGCTCTCACACCACGCACCTTACTCCATGCAGCTTCAGGCCACGCCCCCCACTGTTTGGAATTTCACTTTTACTTTATAGTTACATAGTTACATAGTTACATAGTTACATAGTAGGTGAGGTTGAAAAAAGACACAAGTCCATCAAGTCCAACCTATGTGTGATTATGTGTCAGTATTACATTCTATATATTGCATATCCCTGTATGTTGCGGTCATTCAGGTGCTTATCTAATAGTTTCTTGAAGCTATCGATGCTCCCCGCTGAGACCACCGCCTGAAGGGAATTCCACATCCTTGCCGCTCTTACAGTAAAGAACCCTCTACGTAGTTTAAGGTTAAACCTCTTTCTTCTAATTTAAATGAGTGGCCATTAGTTTCGTTAAACTCTCTTCTGCGAAAAAGTTTTATTTCTATTGTAGAGTCACCAGTACGGTATTTGTATATTGAAATCATATCCCCTCTCAAGCGTCTCTTCTCCAGAGAGAATAAGTTCAGTGCTCGCAACCTATCCTCATGACTAAGATCTTCCAGACCCTTTATCTTTGTTGCCCTTTTTTGTACTCGCTCCATTTCCAATACATCCTTCCTGAGGACTGGTGCCCGGAACTGGACAGCATACTCTAAGTGCAGCCGGACCAGAGTCTTGTAGAGTGGGAGAATTATCGTTTTATCTCTGGAGTTGATCCCCTTTTTAATGCATGCCAATATTCTGTTTGCTTTGTTAGCAGCAGCTTGGCATTGCATGCCATTGCTGAGCCTATCATCTACTAGGACCCCCAGGTCCTTCTCCATCCTAGATTCCCCCAGAGGTTCTCCCCCCCAGTGTATAGATTGCATTCATATTTTTGCCACCCAAATACATTATTTTACATTTTTCTACATTGAACCTCATTTGCCATGTAGTTGCCCACCCCATTAATTTGTTCAGATCTTCTTGCAAGGTTTCCACATCCTGCGGAGAAGTTATTGCCCTGCTTATCTTAGTATCATCTGCAAATACAGAGATTGAACTGTTTCCCCCTTCCTCCAGGTCGTTTATGAACAAAATAAATAGGATTGGTCCCAGCACAACCCTGGGGAACCCCACTACCCACCCCTGACCATTCTGAGTACTCCCTATTTATCACCACCCTCGGAACTCGCCCTTGTAGCCAGTTTTCAATCCATGTACTTACCCTATGGTCCTTGTCAACGGACCTTAAAGAGGAGTTCCACCCAGGGGGGCCGTCCAAAAAAAAAAAATTAAAAGTCAGCAGCTACAAATACTGCAGCTGCTGACTTTTAATTGGACACTCACCTGTCCCTGGGTCCAGCGGTGCGGGGGATCGAAGCCCCGCTCGTCTCCCCCCTCCGCTCGTCGGCGCCGGCATTTCAACTGTGGGCGCCGGGCTGTGGCTTCACAGCCTGGCACCCACTGCGCATGCGCGAGCGGCGCCGTGCGCCGTGATTGGCCGCTCAATCACCTGGGACCTGTAATGGGTCCCAGATGATTGACAGGAGGGAGGGAGCAGAGCGGAGCCCTTCCTGTGCCGAGGAGGAAGTGATGTCACCAGCCCAGGCTAAGGGACAGGCAGACTACGAGGGACCACCTAGCAACAGGCATTTAGAGGTAAGTGAAAAAAAAAAATATCCAAATGTTTTTTTGTTTTTTTTTTTAGAATTTTTACAGGTAGTTTTGTTTTTTGGGTGGAACCCCACTTTAATTTGTACAGTAAACGTTTATGGGGAACTGTGTCAAATGCTTTTGCAAAATCCAGATACACCACATCTACGGGCCTTCCTTTATCTAGATGGCAACTCACCTCCTCATAGAAGGTTAGTAGATTTGTTTGACAAGATTGATTTTTCATGAATCCATGCTGATTACTGCTAATGATACCGTTCTCATTACTAAAATCTTGTATATAGTCCCTTATCATCCCCTCCAAGAGTTTACATACTATTGATGTTAGGCTAACTGGTCTGTAATTCCCAGGGATGTATTTTGGCCTTTTTTAAATATTGGTGCTACATTGGCTTTTTTCCAATCAGCTGGTACCATTCCAGTCAGTAGACTGTCAGTAAAAATTAGGAACAACGGTCTGGCAATCACTTGACTGAATTCCCTAAGTACCCTCGGATGCAAGCCATCTGGTCCCGGTGATTTATTAATGTTAAGTTTCTCAAGTCTAATTTTAATTCTGTCCTCTGTTAACCATGGAGGTGCTTCCTGTGTTGTGTCATGAGAATAAACACTGCAGTTTTGGTTACTGAAGCCCCCCAATTCACTCGTGAAGACTGAGGAGAAGAATAAATTCAATACCTTCGCCATCTCAATGTATGGTGTAGTCCCTCGCGCTAAATTGAGTAAACAGACTAAGTCAATATCAACATGACTAACTAAAATAACGGATGATGAAAAAATAATAAATGTGTGTAAATAGTGATGATGTCACTACGGACTGCAGCAAAATGGAAAGTGTTCACTTACAGACAGCAAAATAATGATAATAAAGAGATTTCGTGCTTCAAATCTATCACATCAAAGTATAATTATAAATACAATATTTAAGTAAAAAGTGTTCTACAAGTGTAAATCCAGTGCAAAATAGTATACAGTGCTCAATAATGTAAATGAGTGATTATCAAAAGTGCTGATGTGCATCAGTATATCAAAAAATCAAAAGTTTATATTGTGCTTCTTCCACTGGGACCATATAATGGAGGAGGGAGGTGATAATGATGTTTTTAAATTGTGGTGATCCGGTGAAACCGAGCTCTCTGGACTCTCACCTTAGATAGGATAAATATGGGCATCAAAACAGGTTCTTTATTGGATGTAGTGTAGTGCCATTCAGGTGGGGCTTCTCTGGTGGTGTAGCAGTTCTCCTGATGTAAAGCACCTATCAGATATGGGAAAAAAGGGGGTTGCCCACCTGGGCTCCACCAGTCCGGTGGAATAAACAGGGAAGGGAGAGAGAGAGGCCTCCAATGGTGTAGTATGTTAAATAAAATTGCTATTTATTGAAAGTATAAGTGGTCTCTTACATTGCAAATGATTAAAAACAGCATAAGGGTAAAAACAAGTTGAGGAGCGGCGTCTGAGGCGCCTCCTTACTGACTTCCGGTCTCGTCTGCTCTCGGCCACGCCCTACGCGTTACGTCACCGCTCGTCCAGCGGAAGTCACGAGCGGTGACGTAACGCGTAGGGCGTGGCCGAGAGCAGACGATGATCACTCATTTACATTAATATTGAGCACTGTATACTATGTTGCACTGGATTTACACTTGTAGAACACTTTTTACCTATATATTGTATTTATAATTATACTTTGATGTGATAGATTTGAAGCGCGAAATCACTTTATTATCATTACCTTCGCCATCTCCCCATCCTTTGTAACCAGATGTCCTTCCTCATTCTTTATGGGGCCAATATGGTCTGTCCTCCTTTTTTACTGTTTACATACTTAAAGAATTTATTGGGATTTTTTTTGCTCTCCTCCGCTATGTGTCTTTCATGTTCTATCTTAGCCATCCTAATTGCACCCTTACATTTCATGTTGCATTCTTTATAAAGACTGAATGCTGAGGATGATCCCTCAACCTTGTATTTTTTGAAGGCCTTCGCCTTTGCTTTTATATGCATTTTTACATTGGAGTTAAGCCATCCAGGACTTTTGTTCGCTCTTTTAAATTTATTACCCAATGGGATACATTGGCTAATGCCCTTATTTAATATACTCTTAAAGCAAACCCATCTCTCTGTATTCTTTGTTCCTAATATTTTATCCCAATTTATGCCTTTTAGCAAGGTTTGTAGTTTAGGGAAGTTGGCTCTTTTGAAATTCAGTGTCTTTATATTCCCTTTATGTTTCCTATTTGTGTGATTTATACTGAAACTAATTGACCTGTGATCGCTGTTACCTAAATTGCCCCGTATTTCCACATCCGTGATCAGGTCTGTATTGTTGGTAATCAGTAGATCCAGTAATGTTTTATTTCTAGTTGGTGTGTCTATCATCTGACCCATAAAATTGTCCCGCAAGACATTGAGGAACTGGCGAGCCTTAAATGAATGTGCGGTTCCCTCCGCCCAGTCTATGTCTGGATAATTAAAATCCCCCATTATGATAACACTTCCCATCCTAATCCAAATTGTGATAGGAGATCTGTCTCCACTTCCTCCCTCAGGTTAGGGGGCTTATAGCATACTCCCAGTATTATTTTCCCCTTAGCTTCATCCCTTTGGAGCTCTACCCATAAGGATTCCACCTCCTCCCTAGCTCCCTTAGTGATGTCATCTCTCACATTCACTTGTACATTATTCTTGATATATAGGCATACCCCTCCCCCTTTTTTGCCCTTTCTATCCTTGCGGTAAAGGGTATACCCCTGAATGTTTGCCAGCCAATCATGAGAGCTGTTGAACCAGGTCTCTGAAATCCCCACAAAATCCAAATCCTCCTCGTACAACAGTATCTCTAGTTTACCCATCTTGTCTGCCATGCTCCTGGCATTGGTGAACATGCCACATAGTTTAGACTGGTCGCATATTGTCCTCGTATTGGGTGTTTCGAGATTGCAACTAGGATTTGCTACTATACTTACCTTGTGTTTTTGTGCTTTGGTCAACCTACCACTAATGCCCCCAATACTACCCTCTAATATCTTCTGCGCTGACTATCTCTACCTCTGGACCCTCCCCCCATCACCTAGTTTAAAAACCCCTCTAACTTTTTGGCCATCTTCATTCCCAGCAGATCTGCACCCTCCTCATTTAGGTGTCCCTTCTATAGTACCGGTTATCGACTGAGAAGTCGGCCCAGTCCTCCAGGAACCCAAACCCCTCCTTACTACACCAGCTCTTCAGCCACTTGTTTACTTCCCTAATCTCCCTCTGCCTTACTGGTGTGGCTCGATGTACCGGTAGTATTCCTGAGAATACTACCTTGGAGGTCCTTTTCCTCAATTTAGCTCCTAAGTCCCTAAAATCATTCTTTAGGACACTCCATCTGCCTCTGACTTTGTCATTGGTGCCAACATGCACCATGACAGCTGGGTCTTCCAAAGCCTCTCCCAGCAGTCTGTCCACAAGATCCGTGATGTGCCGAACCCGAGCGCCCGGTAGACAACATACTGTTCGGCGCTTCAGGTCTTGGTTACAGATTGCCCTCTCTGTCCTTCTAAGAATTGAGTCCCCTACCACCAGAATCTGTCTTTCCTTTCTCTTCGCTGCCCCCCCCCCCCCCACTCTCACTGGAGGAGTTCTTCCCCCGGTAGCTAGGAGAGTCCCTCAGCTGCAGCAGTGCTGGTTCCTGGCTGGTTTCACCAATGTCACTCAATGGAGCGTACTTATTGGGATGCTCCAGTCCTGGATCAGCCTCCCTGGCACTTCCCCCTCTACCCTTCCTGACTGTCACCCATCTACTCTTTGCTAGTGCCTGCGCCTCTTTGTCTCCACCAGCCCCTGTGCTGGTCCCTGCCGGCACCTGCCATGTATGTTCCTGGCTCTCCTTTAGAATGGAGGGACTTCTCAGTGCTGACAGTTGCTTCCCCAGATTCAGAACCTGGGCTTCCAGGGAAACAATGTGCTTACATTTTGTACAGCAGTATTCGCCCTCGATCGGATGATCAAGGAACGCATATATGCAGCAAGATGTACAAAGAGTCGCCTCACCACACCCGCCGGGCATCATACCTATTACTTTCTGCACATGAATAAGAAAATTACAGTGTTAATACTTTAGAAATAACTTTAATAAATAGAAGTATCTTAGGTATCATTCACATGGGCATACCTACCCATAAATCCATGTGAAAGGCAATATTTGCCCTTACAGGATGCACAGATCACATGTGAATCCGTTGTGGGTAAAGAGAACCCTTCACACAGGTGTACAGATACTGTAGGTACCCCCACGTTAAAGCGGAGCTCCTCCCAAAAGGGGAAGCTCCACTTGTTTGCTTCCTCCCCCCTCCAATGCCACATTTTGCACCTTTTAGGGGTGAGCCGCAGCGAGGTCCTCCAGAAGTTCGGCCCCCACCTCCTTCCCCGGCTGCTGGGCCATTCAGAAAGTGCAGCGCGCTTCATACATGCGCAGTAGGCAATTGGCTTTACAAGGAATGGTGGTGGCATTAAAAAATCGGCTGGGGTGGCGACATTGCAGGATCCCTGGACAGGTAAGTGTCCCAATATTAAAAGTCAATAGCTACAGTATTTCTAGCTGCTAAACTTAAACTTTTTGGTGGGGGGGGGGGGCTGGAGCTCCGCTTTAATGAGGCCTTAAGGCCCAACTCCAGTCAAAATGTTTAATTCTTTTGATAGAGTGTGGAAAAATGAAAGCCTTGTGTTTCTCCTCCCATGCTGGGTGGTCCTTGGTCAATGGGGTCGGAAGTGAGAAGAAATCTCTCTAGTGGAGACTACGCAATAAAAGCACCTCAGTACAGAAACTTGGTCAGGTTTCATCTCTATCTCTGAGTTTTTATCTCCCTTCCAGATTTCCTGTGTGGTCACCAGCTCAGGAAGTAAAGGGAACTCTTTCCAATAGCAGCAAAGCCAACAATAAGGACTCATTCACACGTGTGTCAATGACATGTGTCGTGGCATTTCTAATGCCTCATAACTGCCTGTCAACTCCTGCCATTAATTTAACAATGATACCACACATTGCTGTTCACACAGGAGCGATGATGTTGTGTTATAGCGCCTACAAATTATGGTATATATACTGGAATTTTTATTTTTACTTTTTTTTAAACAGCTAATGGCGGTGTTTAGCGACTTAAAAAGGGACTGCTACATTGCGGCAGACAATCTAAAACTAACTGATGCTAGGAGGAACTGACTAACTGCCACTGACATTACCGGTGACATTAATACAATGATCAGTGATAATGCTATACACTGTCACTGTACTAATGACACTGGCTGGGAAGGGGTTACAATCTAGGGTGATCAAGGGGTTAAATGTGTGCCTAACTGTAAAATGTGTGTCCAGTATGCTGCTTTTACTAAGAGATCTCTCAGTTTCTCATTCCTGCTTTGCAGGTATGAGAAATTGACAGATCATTCCCTCTGTACAGAGCTCTGTGTTGTTTACCAAGACAGAGCTCTGAGCTGTGATTGCACACAGCTGATCAGCAGGTTCCAGCCACAAATCATTAACAAGGATTTGCTGACAGGCTCCCACTGTGTGCAATCATAGTGGGTGCTGGGTAGGGGGCATGCATGCGTGTGCCCTAAACCCGGAAGTAGGCAGCGATGTACAGGTTAGTTACTTTGCCTACAACAGCTGCCCATCTGCAGTACATTACAGGCGGGCAGTCGCTAAGTAGTTAAGTCACCTTGTCAGTTCAATAACGAAATCCAGAAGGAACTTTTCTGCAATAGAAGAACTATTATACTCTCATCAACAGCACATGCCTACTGCTTCCCCTCTTATCCAGTGCTGCAGCCTTCATCAAACTTTTCAGCATTTTACATTTCCATTAGTGTCATATGCCTGTTGTGTTTTCTTTCTCTGGTTCCTATGTCATTATAGGACATGGTGGGGGTTAAAGGATAGAGACATAGGCATCTGTATCCCAACCACAGCACCACCTGCATGGAGTTTGCATGTTCTCTTTGTGCCTGCGTGGGTTTCCTCCCACACTCCAAAGACATGATGGTATGTGAATTGGCTCCTGTCTAAATTGGCCCTAGTATGTGTATTTATAAGTAATGTGTGTACAGTGGGGTTAATTTTCTAAAACTGGAGAGTGCAAAATCTGGTGCAGCGCTGCATAGAAACCAATCAGCTTCCAGGTTTTTTTGTCAAAGCTTAATTGAACAAGCTGAGGTTAGAAGCTGACTGGCTACCATGAACAGCTGCACCAGATTTTGCACTCCCCGGTTTTAGTAAATCAACCCCAGTGTGCTGCTTTCACTAACTGATCTCATCCCTGCTTTGCAGGGATGAGAAACTGACAGATTTCTCCCTTTGTACATAGCTCTGTGTTTTTTTACCTACACAGAGCTCTGGGCTGTGATTGCAAACAGCCAATCAGAAGGTCCCAGCCATGAATCATTGGCCAGGACTTGCTGGCAGGCTCCTGCTGTGTATAATCACAGCAGGAGCCGGGCGGTGGGTGCGTATGTGCGTACCCTAAACCCAGAAGTAGGCAGTGATGTACAGGTACGGTGCTTTGCCTACAGTGACTGAGCGGTCGCTAAGTGGTTATCCTTAGACTGGGGAAAACAATCCTCCAGAGCGCAGGACAGCAATAGTGAGTATGATTAAATGGCTGCTTTTTTCATTTCATATAGTTATTGAAATACATCCTGAATGAATTAATGAATGAATGATTTATAAAGCGCTGGAAATGCGAACTGAATCGCCTCAAGGCGCTGGATGCATTCTCTGATGTCAGCTTCTCAGAAAAGGAAGGTCTTTAGTTTTTTTCTGAAGGCCTGGTGGTTTTCTTCCATGCGGATGTTGGTAGGAAGAGCGTTCCATAGTCGAGGTCCTTGGACTGCGAATCTTCGTTCTCCCTTTGCTTTGTAGCGGTATTTGGGAATGGTAAGGAGGTTTTGGTTAGCTGATCGAAGACTGCGATTCGGTGTGTAGTGTTTTATTTTCTCGCGGAGATATGGTGGGGCGTTTCCTTGTACGCATTTGTGGGTGAGGCAGAGGGTCTTGAATGTGATCCGTTTCTTCATGGTTAGCCAGTGTAGGCTATTTAGGGAGGGGGAGATGGATTCCCAGGGTTTTTTTCCTGTTAACAGTCTTGCCGCCGTGTTTTGGATGAGTTGTAAGCGCGCAAGCTGATATTGGGGTAGTCCTACGTAGAGCGAATTTGCGTAGTCGAGTCGGGAATTGATGATTGTTCCTACAACTGCCGCTTTGTCCTCTTCTGGGATGAAGGGGATGAGTCTACGTAGTTGGCGGAGGAGATGGTGGGATCCGCTCACCACTGATCCTATTTGTGCATCCATTGTCATTCCTGAGTCAAAAATGACTCCGAGACTCTTGGCTTTGGTGCTTGGGGAGATGGTCTGTCCAAGGATGGGGGAGGTGTCCATGTAGTCTTTATTTTGGAATTTTTGTTAGCTTGTAGGAGAAGAAGTTCTGTTTTTGATCCGTTGAGTTTGAGGGAGCTAGTGGTCATCCAGTCGTCTATTAAGGAGAGGCATTTCTGTAATTGCTGATGAAGGTCTTTTTGTCCGTTGATACGAAGGTAGAGTTGGGTGTCGTCAGCCTATGAATGGAAGCAAAGATCGGTTTTCCTGATGATATTGAGAAGTGGGCGGATGTATATGTTGAATAGTACTGGTGACAAGGGTGATCCTTGAGGGACTCCGCAGGAGACTGCCCGGGTTTCCGAGGTGAATGTTCCTAGTTTCACTGTCTGGGAGCGATTCTCTAGGAAGGATGTAAACCATTTTAGAGCAGAACCTGTAGCTCCTGCTACTTCAGCGAGGCGGACAAGTAAAGTATTGTGGTTCACTGTGTCGAATGCTGCGCTGAGGTCTAACAGTACCAGGAGACTCTGTTCTCCGTCGTCTGCTGCTTCAAGGGCATCGTCCCATATTTTGAGAAGTCCTGTTTCTGTGCCATGGCCTGGGTGGAAGCCTGATTGCAGAGGGTCCAGGAGGAGGTGTGTGTCCAGGTGGCGTTGTAGCTGTTGTACTACTGCTTTCTCCATAATCTTGGAGATGGCGTTGAGGCTAGTTATTGGTCTGCGGCAGTTAGGGTCCTTAGGGTCGAGATTGGCTTTCTTTAGCAGAGGTTTGACGATGCCTTGCTTGAGGGAGGTTGGCACAGTCCCTTCTTTGAATGATTGATTTATGAGCTGTGTTAGGATAGGGGCCAAGATGTCGGAACATTCTTTAAGCAGTTTAGTGGGGATGATGTCGTTCGGTGATGTACTGTCTCGAAGGCTTCTGATGATGTTTTTGGTTGTGTCTATGGTGATTGGGGACAAAAAGAAATTCGGTGGTTGAGTGATGTTTGTGTCGATATCCTCTTTTTGCTTTGGTTCAGTGAGGGTGATCGTTGTTTTCTGATGGATTGATTTCCGAATGTTGTGGATTTTGTCGATGAAGAAATCTGATAACTCATTGCAGAATTCTTGAGTATCGTTTCCTGGGGGCTCTAAGCAGGTCGGGTTCATAGACTAAGCCACTATTTTGAAAAGTTCCCGCGGACGGTTTAAGGCGGATGAGATGGTGTCTGAGAAATGTTCTTTTTTGGCTTAGAAGATTGCCTTGTGGTATTTCACAGTGCTTTGTAGTTAGCATGGTTTTCCTTGGTAGGATTTCTTCTCCATGCTCTTTCAGCTCTTCTACGTTCTTGCTTGAGTAGGGTGAGAGTACCATTGAACCAGCTTGAGTTTTTTTTGTGGATGAGTGTTCTACGTTTTGGCGCCACGAAGTCTGCTGTTTGTAGTAATACATTGTTTAGGGAGTTGAGCGTTTGTTCTGTTGAGAGATTTGAGTTTAGCAAAAGAATTTTGCTCGATAATGTAGTTTTGAAGAGATCATCGTGAAGTTTCTTCTGAGATCTATTCCAGTGTGTTGCTGTTACGTGTTTCTGTTTTTGGAGGATGGTGTTAGTGGTGATTTTAAATTTGATAGCATGGTGGTCCGTCCATGGTAGCGGAGTGTTGTCAAATACGTTGATGTCCATATTCTGTTTGAAGATGAGATCCAGAGTGTGTCCTGAACCATGCGTGGGAGAGTTTATCAGTTGTTGAAGGCCAAGTTCTTCCATTTGGTTGACGCAGGCGGTTGCGGTGGGGTCTTGGGCAGAGTTTGCCCACAGGTTAAAATCCCCAAGTACCAGCAGGTTTTTGGTTTTCAAGGTGTGCATCGAGAAGAATTCAGTGAGCGGCGTGAGGAGATTGGTCTTTGGTCCTGGTGGTCTGTAGCATAGTAGTATGTGAATGGTGTCTTGAGGTGTTGTTTGGAGGTGCAGTGAGAGTGTTTCCATGAAAGGCACTGAGTTCTGTACGTTTGGTTTGGTGAACCCAAGATGAGATTTGAAGATCACTGCTAGGCCTCCTCCTTTTTTTCCGATTCTATGCTCGGTTAGGATACTGTAGTTCTCGGGCACCAGTTCAGTTAGGATGGTGTTGCAGTCAGGTGTTAGCCAGCTTTCTGTAATGAAGAGGCAATCTAAGTTGTTTTCGATGACGAAATCGTGGATTTCCAGCCTGTGCTTGACTGCAGATCTGGTGTTGATCAGGGCGCATGTTAGTTGTTGCGGTTGGATCGGTGTCTCCTTGCATTTCCTGGTTGATTGTGGGTTGGTTCTTAGTAATTGTTCTTTTTTTAGTCTTTTTTGAGTGGCGATCGGTAAAGTTGCGGCGGTGTTTCTTAGCCTGTGGATGGTGTCTGCTGTGTATTTAAAGTTGCACATGATGAGGAGGATGGTGTTGCTAGTAGGAAAGGTGTTCTGATGGTGGTACTGATGTGGTGATGATCCACTTGCGGGGAGATGAGGGGTCTGATGGCTACCCGCTGCTTCTAAATCAATTATTTCCTCTACATCATTTCCTTTTTTAGGCACTTGCCACTAAAAAAGCTACGCTTTAATGGGCATTTATTGAGCATTGTTTCATTGTTCATAATCAACACACGTGTGAACGACCCCTTATGCTGCGTACACACGATCGCACATTCCGACAACAAAATCCATGTTTTTTTTCTGAAGGATGTTGGCTCAAACTTGTCTTGCATACACACGGTCACACTAAGTTGGTCGGAAATTCCGAACGTCAAGAGCGCGCTGACATACAACACGTATGACGAGCTGAGAAAAATGAAGTTCAATAGCCAGTGATGCTCTTCTGCTTGATTCCGAGCATGCGTGGCACTTTTTGCGTCGGAATTGTGTACACACAAAGCTGACCGAGAGAAGCTGTCTGCCACAGACCTGTCTGGTATCACTAAAGGCATCCATCTGTCCTTGGGCCTTGTGAGTACAGACATTGGAAAGATCCTAGGGACCTTGTGCTCTAGCTTTCTCTCTGATGCCTAGTCATAGTCAGTTGTGGGTCTGTTGAAGGGGACACCGGCTTGTGTCCTGAAGAGTTCTGTCCAGATACCTTGCTACTTAAAGGGACTTTGCTCCTACTAGTTTTAAACTAAAATGAAGACTAAGTCCTCACTTGTACATAGTTATTCTTGGAGTATCCCACCACTTCTTTCATCACTATCCAAGTTCTCCAAAAATAAACACAACTAAAACAAAATCCCCTAGACTGGTCTTTGGATAAAGAGTCATAGAGCCTGTTGTGTGCCTGGCTGTGGGGCTGAAGACCTGGACGGTAATTCCTGCGGCTCCTACGAGAGTAACGCTATATATATGTAACCTGGACTGTAGCTGATAATTCCTGTGGAACTTCTTCCTTTGTTGCTGCTGTATTATCCTTCTGTAGATCGGACAGGGTTAAACTGAATATTCATTCATGCAGAAAGGCAGCAGCTATCTTTAAGGAGACCACTTTGTAATGCTTGTCTATGGAGTGTCACCAATGCAAAGGGCAGCCACCTTGGCTGGGTCTGGATCAATCCTGGGAGGATAGTGATGGTGGCTAATCCATCAAAGCAAGAAGGATGGCTGCAGGCTGCTGAGAGGAAAGTGGAGGACAGTCTTCAAGCTAGCAGAGGTGTGGAAAAAGACTGGGCTGCTGACTAAATGGAACCCTGCTATAGCTAATCACAATCGAACAAGACCTGAAAGAAGCAAAGAGACTGCTCATAATGCAGGACCTTGCCTCAGAGTACTTTCTCCATGGGAGGGTGTGTGATCAGACTGCACTACAGAGCACTCCCACCACTTTTAAGGAAGGAAAAGAGGGACTGTCTCAGCAGGATCGACAAAGAGAAATCACGGCAACTTCTATTCCTGTCTGATATGAACGTGACTTTTACAGCATGTGTCCAGAGACCCAGAAGAGGGTGCCCTGGGTCTGGTAAGAGACTAACATTGTACAAGTTAATCTGTTGTCTGCTGGGAACTGTTGTGCTTTTTTCATGGGCCCCAACTTTGCCGGCCAATGGGTTATTTTTTTTCTTTCATCAATCATTGGCCAGTGGAAAAACCGGGACTGTTATAGCAAGTTAAGACTGTCTTTAAATATTATTGCTAGGTCAATGCAGTTCAGTTCCGTTAATCACAGTTATTCAGAATACTGCAGGTGTTTAACCATGTCTGTCTGAGTAATATGATTGATTGTTTGTATAAGTACACTTGCTAACCCTTTCTTATGCTTGGCCTAATAAATTCTTTGAAATACCTCAAGGTGTGTCAGTAAGTGCTGGGCGAGCAAGGTATGCAGAGAAATCACAAAAGTTCAGCGGCTCCTTCAGGGGTAGCGCTACATATGAATTATGGGGAGAACCCCAAGATATTTTTTTTTTAGATATCCTGGGCTGCTTTGTTTACATGCTTGGGGATTTTTGGCCAGTAAATGAATGGGGCCAGGTTACGTCACTGGTTGCTAAGGATGCCGCAGTTGCTGACACCTGGTACTTCCCTAACAACCTTGACAGCGGAAGAAGGAAGGTGTCATATAGTGGCAGGAAAAAATGCCGCTATAAATGATTTTCTGCTGCTGCCAAATGGGCTGAAGGTCCAACATTGAGACAAACTCCTGGACAAGCAAAGTTTGGTCTAAGCCTGTGCTCAGCAAAACCTTAAAGCCCCGTACGGATTTTCTAAGCGCGTGTACACAAGTCCGTTGGACAAAAGTCCAAAGTACAAACACGCATGCTCGGAAGCAAGGACAAGCCAGAAGCGGTCAGTCTTGTAAACCAGCGTTCGTAACAAAGTATTAACATTCTTGACGTGGCAAATTATAAAATCTTGAAATGCAGCGCACATTCTCTTCTTCTTTAATGAGATAATGAAGCTGCTTTGCTGGTGATACTGATGGAGTTATTGCAAACACATTTTCAAAGGCTTTTTTTTCTAGTGATATCAAGAATAATATTATTATGCATTTTTTTTTTAACACCATTATCCTGTAGTTATTAAGATCAAAGATACAACTATGTTGGTGTCCCCTGTCAATTTTACATTGTGTTTTTTTAAATGTAACTGCCTACTCCCAAACTGTCATTTGAAGTAAAACACATAGCCAAGTATTATTCTGCACAATTATTTTATTGTGCATTAAAAAAAGAAAACAAATAAAATTAGACATGCTATCTGCCAATAGAATGTAACCAAAAAGTGCATTCTATGCATCCAAAAATATAGAAAATATACCAAACCAAATTGTTATTCAACCAAAAAAATAATGTCAAAGCAATAACTCCAAGGCCAATAATAAATAACACGTTATCTCCTCCGATTCCGCAACATGGCTGGTTAACGAGCGGCCGTTCAGAAACGAACTGAAAAGCACAAAATGAAAAGTGCGAAATGAAAAGTGTAGAATAAAAAGCGCGAATCCACACTCACCAAACTTCTACTAACACAAAATTAGCAGAAGGAGCCCAAAGCGTGGTGCTAAAGAGCTGAAAAACAACGTAGTACGTCACTACGTTCATATTAGCTGGCCGACAATTCCTTGCCGTTTGTATGCAAGACAAGTTTGGGCCAACGCCCTTCGGACAAAAGTCTACGGTTTTGTTGGCCAACAATCCGATCGTGTGTAGGAGGCTTTGGACACATGCATCTTGATCTCAGAGCGCTGTGGCAACCTCCACACCGCTGTCTTACCATCTCCACAGGATGACCTTATTCATTCTATCTACAAGATTATCATTCTTTTCAACAATATAAACACGGTCCAATTTCCCTACCGGCTTAACCCGACTGCACCTGACGTCCACGGGATATCAGCCCCAGGTGGTCTCAAAATGGGTGAATGGCTGTGCAGTGGTGCGGTTTAGTGGTTCACTTTCTTTTATTACACCAGATGAAATCAGTAATGCATGTCGTGCCCTGATGAAATGATAAGCGAAACATGTTGGCTGCTCCTGCATACTTACGCAAATTGATTTCATACACCAAGTTGTAAATTAAGGTTACAATATGTATTTTGCTGTAATTAGACTGTATCGTCTTTTATCTGTTTGTCTCAATAAAATTTATATTTTTTATACTAACCATTGTCGGTGTTGCTCACCTTCAAATAGACACATTATCTCCCTTCAAAATCCCACTATCCTCCTGAGAGAGTCATGTCTCCCTCTTTTCAATCTTCTTACTAATACTAGGGACTGGGAGTAATGTTCTGTTTCTGGAAACCGTCCAACTATATATGTATATATTCTAATTAATTTAACCCTTTTGGCTGGAGTTTGGCTGTAGGGTAATGCAACAGTTTTGTATGTGGCACTTCTTACAACAAGAAAAAACTTTTTGTCTGTTTGCCTTATTAAATATACTGCCTTTTTACAGTAAGCACGGGTGTTTTAAACACTATGAAACCTGAGTATGATTAGCCTCCAGCTGTTATCTGCTATAAAACCTTAACCTGAAAAGTGAATGAGTGAATTGTATTTCAGGCCCAGGACTGACACAAGTGTGCAAGAACCAGCTGTCATTCTTGTATTACTTTTTAGAGAGTACAGTTTATTTTTCATTTTGAACTATTCCTCTTGCAATAGGAATCTTGATGTGAGACCTTTTCACTGCCACACAAAAAGATGTAGCTGCCCACATTGCAATGTGGTAGTTTTAGTGTAATGGCCATCTTGATTTTGAAGATTCAATACAAATACAACTGTTCTGGACAATTCACTTCTACAGGTAAATACGTTTATGCAGTGTGCATACTGTATTGATATATGCTAAATTTGTTTAATAATGTATTTTAAAAAAGCCATACTATCCTTTGTACAGTGGGGATGGAAAGTATTCAGACCCCCTTAAATTTTCCACACTGTTATATTGCAGCCATTTGCTAAAATCATTTAAGTTCATTTTTTCCTCATTAATGTACACACAGCACCCCATAGTGACAGAAAAACACAGAATTGTTGACATTTTTGCTGATTTATTAAAAAAGAAAAACTGAAATATCACATGGTTCTAAGTATTCAGACCCTTTGCTCAGTATTTAGTAGAAGCACCCTTTTGATCTAATACAGCCATGAGTCTTTTTGGGAAAGATGCAATAAGTTTTTCACACCTGGATTTGGGGATCCTCTGCCATTCCTCCTTGCATATCCTCTCCAGTTCTGTCAGGTTGGATGGTAAACGTTGGTGGACAGCCAGTTTTAAGTCTCTCCAGAGATGCTCAATTGGGCTTTAAGTCAGGGCTCTGGCTGGGCCATTCAAGAACAGTCACAGAGTTGTTGTGAAGCCACTCCTTCGTTATTTTAGCTGTGTGCTTAGGGTCATTGTCTTGTTGGAAGGTAAACCTTCGGCCCAGTCTGAGGTCCTGAGCACTCTGGAGATTTTTTTGTCCAGGATATCCCTGTACTTGGCCGCATTCATCTTTCCCTCGATTGCAACCAGTCGTCCTGTCCCTGCAGCTGAAAAACACCCCCACAGCATGATGCTGCCACCACCATGCTTCACTGTTGGGACTGTATTGGACAGGTGATGAGCAGTGCCTGGTTTTCTCCACACATACCGCTTAGAATTAGGGCCAAAAAGTTCTATCTTGGTCTCATCAGACTAGAGAATCTTATTTCTCACCATCTTGGAGTCCTATAGGTGATTTTTAGCAAACTCCATGCGGGGTTTCATGTGTCTTGCACTGAGGAGAGGCTTCCGTCGGGCCACTCTGCCAAATAAACCCCGACGGGTGAAGGGCTGCAGTGATGGTTGACTTTCTAAAACTTTCTCCCATCTCCCGACTGCATCTCTGGAGCTCAGCCACAGTGATCTTTGGGTTCTTCTTTACCTCTCTCACCAAGGCTCTTCTCCCTCGATAGCTCAGTTTGGCTAGACAGCCAGCTCTAGGAAGGGTTCTGATCATCCCAAACGTCTTCCATTTAGGGATTATAGAGGCCACTGTGCTCTTAGGAACCTTAAGTGCAGCAGAATTTTTTTTGTAACCTTGGCCAGTTGTGTGCTTTGCCACAATTCCGTCTCTGAGCTCTTCAGACAGTTCGTTTGACCTCATGATTCTCATTTGCTCTGACATGTACTGTGAGCTGTAAGGTCTTATATAGACAGGTGAGTGGCTTTCCTAATCAAGTTCAATCAGTATAATCAAACACAGCTGGACTCAAATGAAGGTGTAGAAATGGAGACAAGAAATGGACCGCTCCTCAGTTAAATATATGAGAGTCACAGCAAAGGCTCTGAATACTTAGGACCATGTGATATTTCGCTTTTTCTTTTTTAATAAATCTGCAAAAATGTCAACAATTCTGTGTTTTTCTGTCAATATGGGGTGCTGTGTGTACATTAATGGGGAAAAAAATGAACTTAAATGATTTTAGCAAATGGCTGCAATATAACAAAGAGTGAAAAATTTAAGGGGGTCTGAATACTTTCCGTCCTCACTGTATGTTCATTTTAAATAATCTAAGGTTTAGAACAGCGGTGGCCAACCTTCTTGATATGGGGGGCCATGATAAGTGCTGTCCTTAACATAACCAAAGGGCCACCCATAAAATTCTGTGAATTTAGTGTCAGAGGCAGCAGACACACAACAGGATATAATAAAATAAAATATCCTGTTGTGTTTGCTGTCTCACTACAAAAAAGATATTAATAAGGTAGAAGAGTCCAGAGAAGGGTAACAAAAATGTTGAAAGGTCTGGGGGATAAAACATATTAAAAGTAACTTCAGGAACTTAATACACTGATCAGCCATAACATTATGACCACTGACAGGTAAAGGGAATATCTCGTTACAAAGGCATCTGAAAATTGGTGGGATATATTAGGCAGCAAGTGAACATGTTGTCCATGAAGTTGATGTGGTAACAGCAGAAAAAATGGGCATCGCAGTTTGTTGTGTATGGGGCTGTGAAGCCCATGGTGACCCATGCCCACAGCCAAAAACTTCTGCAATGGTCACATGAACATCAGAAGCGGACTATGGAGCAATAGAAGAAGGTGACCTGGTCTAATGAACCACGGTTTCTTTTACATCATGTGGATGGCCGGTTGCGTGTACGTCATCAAGAGATGGCACCAGGATGTGGTATAAGAAGGGAAGTTGGCAGAGGCAGTGTGATGCTTTGGGCAAAGTTCTGCTTATAGTTCTGCTTATATAATGCTCGGTGTATAGTATGTATAATCTGGAGGAAAGAAGCGAAAAGGGAGACATGACTAAAACCTTACATTCCTGTTCACAGCGGTGCGACTTGTCATGCGATTTGATAGTTTTAAAACGCACTACAAGTCTCACCCCAATGTCTGCAATTAACAGTTTTAAAAGTAACTCCTGCACTACTCTTTGCAAGTTCAGGTGCGACTGGCATAGACATCTGTGCATGAAGTCGCACAGATATCTTCAAGGTGGCACTGACATGCGGCTTTGAAATTGTGCGGCTTCAAGTGAAGTCGCACAATTTCAAAGTTGGATTTGGTGTGACCAAAGACTTAAATACATAATGGGGGTGAATAACACTCAAGAGGGCAGTATTTTCAATATGAAACCGAGATCAAGAACACAGCGGCATGACCTCAAACTAACTGGAGGAAAGTTCACAATTAATCTTAGAAAGTATTATTTTACTGAAAGGGTAGTTGATCCTTGGAATAGACTTCCAGCAGAGATAGTAAGTCATTCAACAGTAAGTGGTTTCAAACATGCTTGGGGCAAACATAGATCTATGCTCAGACAAAAAAGTTAACGAAAAAAATAAAACAAACAAAAAAAACAATAAAAAATACAAAATATGTATAAAAAAGAAGGGAAAAAAATGGGCAAACTCAATGAATCGCTTGATCTTTTTTCTGCCGCCACTTTTCAGCCTCTTTATTGCTCAGTAAGCAGGCTTGGGGAGGAGATGTGCCTAGGAAAACAGAACTTTAGCAGCCATTCTTTTCACATAATTACTCTTCAAATTTGTAAGAACCATGACCATATTTTCAAATTTTGAATTGTGTACATAAAGGCTTCTTGCAATTATATAGGGTAAGGTAAGACATTAATGGGGTAGATATTCAAGACATTTTAAGCTATCTCCGGTCTTGAGAACCTTACCAGGCTTTGCCCCAAAAGCAACCTCCTGTCATGCAGGCTTTCTTCTACAAATCTGCTTGTGTAGATTTTAAGATTCATACAGCTTCAGCTATACTTGCGGGCCACTCAAATATAAATGCTGCAGATCACAGGCCATTCACGAAACCAAACATGGGTCTCTGTGATTGGTGAATGGCCAGGCGGTGAGAGGAGATATGACCAGTAATGCAGGAACTATATGAATTGCGTCTAAACAAACAGAATTTTGGTGTATGTAGAATAAAGCCTGCATAACAGAGGGTTTCTTTTGAGGCAAAGGAATGTTTTTATACTTTATGCCTAGTAAGGGTATTGTGTCCAGGGTTGGACTTTAAATTGTTACTAAACCCACAACAGTAAAATCAGTCTGTATATGCAGTAAAGCATGCGTGTTATACTTACTGTGGAACCTAATGGGTTAGTCCTCCGCATTGTGTAAAAAGGTTGCTTGATCCTGTCTTCTCCGATCCTCAATTTCTTTTGCTGTCCCTTATCCATTTCCTGATAGTACAGAGCCTTGGAGGCACTCTGCACATGCTCAGTCTGGTGTATATTGCCAGAGAGTTTTTTTTGGAGGGTGCATGTGATCAGCACAGGGCTGATCAGCACTGTCCAGACAGAGGTCATGCAGCCTCCTGGGACAGTCAGAGGAGAATGAAAACTCCTCCTACAAGCTTTAACCAGTGCTTGGCCAGACACTGATACACTTTTAGGCCATAAAACTTTTTATTTCTTAAATACAGTAAAAAGCACTATGTACACTTTTCAGACTCCATTGAAAAGCTGAAGGCATTATGTATTCATCATGCGCCTCTTTTTTCTGATGGTCAAGAATCCTAATGGAAAACTTGGTGATATGGAAAACTACTGTACACGCATAGACTGAATTCTAATGATGTTACAGGCTCACCAAGAATTCTTCAATCCTGATATATGGACAACATTACATAGAGTTACTTAGACCAGTGCCAAAGCAGTTCAATAGCACTTCTACCCTACTATGTAATGCTTCACCGAGCACCAAGGAGACCAGCTCATGTTTATTTATATATCAATTAAAGATGGCAGAAATTACACCCTGAATTCCTCACGTAGGTGATGATTGCTAGGGAAGCAGATGTTGGATTTATTTGTCATTTCTTAACTCCTTCCATACTAAAGTATAAAAGCTCAATCGCCAAGTGTCATAGGATCAGACTTGGAAGATGAGGAAATGAAAAATGAGCCTTGAGCATAGTCACATTTCATAGGGGAACACAGGCCTTTTTATCAAAGCATGTATGTTTTATAACCTAGGTGGAGCGGAAACCAACTGGGAACCCAATTATAGCAAATGTGGATTACATATAAATAATATACTGTGCAGAGGGAAAAGGGGAAAAGGTTATTGCAGTGATGTGATCTTTCATATCACACTATAAGAAAAGTATAAAACATACCAACAGTATACATTTATGTGCACAAACTATACTGCAGTATTTAGGATGGTGCATTGCTGAGCACAGCTGGTCATGTATCCCTGATAAATATGGCAGGTCTTTTCTACACCAGACCCTCTGTAAATGTAATTCTATCTATGTAAAAGCAGAAATAAACCCTCTTTACAAATGCAATGTTTCCGGTTTTAAGGCTTTGGCGTTTCACTAAATGTTCAGATGTCATCACTCCCATATGATATCTTATTGTACGGTGGTTTATCCTCATTATAAAAATACTTCTCTTATTGTTTACTGTGTTTTTCTAAAAACATACTTCAACACAATACATACAAATTTGTACAAAGACTTTATTTTTTATTTGAGAAAAGATGGATGTGAGGCACTGGACTCATATCTATTATCTGTTCGTCAGGGAGAATCGGTTAAGCTTGGTGAACCTTGGAAGTTCTACTGCAAAGTGGGGCCTTCCCTCAACTAAAAAGTCTAATGCCCCGTACACACGGTCGGATTTTCCGATGGAAAATGTCCGATCGGAGCGTGTTGTCGGAAATTCCGACCGTGTGTGGGCTCCATCGGATTTTCCGACACACAAAGTTTGAGAGCAGGATATAAAATTTTCCGACAACAAAATCCGTTGTCGGAAATTCCGATCGTGTGTACACAAATCCGACGTACAAAGTGCCACGCATGCTCAGAATAAATAAAGAGATGAAAGCTATTGGCCACTGCCCCGTTTATAGTCCCGACGTACGTGTTTTACGTCACCGCGTTCAGAATGATCGGATTTTCCGACAACTTTGTGTGACCGTGTGTATGCAAGACAAGTTTGAGCCAACATCCGTCGGAAAAAATCCTAGGATTTTGTTGTTAGAATGTCCGAACAAAGTCCGACCATGTGTACGGGGCATAAGACAAAAAGAGACAGCTACATGGGCTTCACAAGAGCACATTCATTTCGAACTGTAATGCTCCTTATTAGACATGGAGTACTTCTCAGGAGCCTTTATATTTAGTTTAGGTTCACATTATTGCGTGCACATGTCACAGGTACAGCAGCCCATTCATTGAATTCATTTGAATGGGCTGCTTTACCCACAATAAACTGGGTTAAAGAAGTCCCAGAACCAACAATATTTTAGGCTCACATATATGCGGGTCAGGAATGTGTGCGCATTCGCATGAGTTCCTGACTTGCATGCAAAATGCGCAAAGTTCCATTAGGAATTATTGGCACCCCTGTGCATCTGCTAAGAAGTGCAGCGCGTTTTGTCAGGAACACATGTGAATATGCACACATTTCTGACCCGCACATAAGTGAGCCTATGCTTAGAGTCCTTTTGGAAATGTGTCCATTTTCATCCAAGCCCTGATGAAGGGGGATTGTTTGGCACCCAAAATGTGTCAGATACATTATATCTGATTGTCTCAATAATAAATTATGATGGACTCCTAAGGTGACCAGCTGGTGCTCTTTCTGTCTATTTTCCCTTTGATTTTTCATTTGAGCACAGTTAGTAGAGAAATGCAAATAATTCATTTTTCTTCAGAAGGTAAATGTGTAATAAATTGTATATTTTATTGCAAAAGTGCAATTGAAAACGTAGAGCCAATTATCTAACATTTTTAGGCTTGTTAGCCTTCATTTGTGCAACATCTCGGTTTTTCTATAGTAATACTTGGCAAGAAACTAAACAACTATATATCACTGAGTTGGGTGTCCTCTTAGGGCAGGATACATCAGCTGTGTGAAGAGGTTCTGACCTCCTATTTGACAGCATTGGACATGGCATATTACTGATCTAGGCATGCACCTAAGGTAAGGGCTCATAGACTATGTTTGCATGCTATATGTAAAGCTTATTGAAATTCTTTGGGATCCTCTCTAGGTGAACTGTATGTGCCAGCCACCATGTGTTCAGGTTGCAGTTTCAGTCTTCCAGTGATACAGAACTGTGTGACTGAATTCCTCCATAGTGGTTCAAGTTCTTCCCCCACAACAGTTGGGAATGTCATCATAGATAAGTGTGCCAACTTGTTTACTGGGCTTACTCCAGATAAGGATGCTGAACAGATCATGGCACTGTCACTATAGCCTTTATGTGTCATTCATCTGTATATATATGTCCATCAATTTTTTGAGCCCTGTGATGCGACAAAGAAGTCCACAATGTCAAAACTGGTGGTGTATGTGAATCTTTCCTGGGTATATTGGAAGATAGTAATAGGTACTGAGGTTGGTGGCAGATATGTATTCTGTCCAGGTGCCTAAGAATTGCTCATAACATAATCAGACAGGTTATGGTAGGGTGTCCAAAAGAACCAAAATCCCCCAATTAAAATACTTTAAAGTACAGAATCACCTCTTTAAAAAGTAACTGCACCTTAGGTAGTTCTGACCACCCTCCTAGTCTTATACTCACCTGTCCCAATCCAGGATAATTTCCGTCACTAGATTGCACAGTTACTTGTATAATTCTGGTGGGCTCGTGCATGCACTGCACATTCCAAAGAATAGGGACGTTTGCTTCTAAGCTCATACCAGAAAGGTTATTGAATGATTTTGCAGGCCCAGCTGGAAAAATGTTCACAAGCGCTTTGCAATCTTGTGAGGAAAATCTACGTAGAGCAGGAAAAGGTAATTATAAGACTGGAGTGAACCCATTGATTTTCCCTGGATCGGCAAAGCACAGGTTCATTTTAATGAAATTATTTTACGTACAGTACTTTTAAACATTTCTCCCACACTTTCTTTACAAACAGCAACTAAAAAATCTTTCAGTTTTCAAATTTACTGCTCAGCGGGAGACCACAGAAGAGAAGGATTAGGGATGCACTCTTCAAAACCATTGCACAGAGCAGGTAAGTATGGCATGTTTGACAAAATTAAAGCTTTACATACACTTTAAGTAATATAGAGGGCATTTTTGTGAACAGAGATGCCCAAGATGACTACAACAGCTGAATAAAACCCGTGTGCAAAAGATTACAGTTCAGGAAAAAGTTTTTAACTAATAATAAAAGTATAGATGCTGTGTTACCGGTTCACTTAAATGGCTTCCTGAAACAGGTCCTCCTATTGGGGCAGCTCAAAGAAAGAACCTGGCATGAAATAGAAAAATAGAAGTCCTAAAACAGTCCCATCACTTACACATATTTAAGGCCATGTTTGAACACAAATAGCTTATTACACATGTATACCATTGATGGTGTCTTGCCCTAGTTATAAAGCACATCAGCTACCAAACTGTTTATTATATTCAGTCTTGTTTAGTGCTCATTTGGGATTTGCCATTCTTCAATGGAAAATCTAGATTTTGGTAAAATGGAGATTGTTTGACATTTTGGAAAGCAGGCAAAAAGTGGTTTCGAACTGTACAGGCCACACAAGGAGTAAACATTTTGAAATAAAGTCATACAATTTATTGATCACAAAGATTAAAAAGTCCAGCCAGACCACCCTACTTCCTGGACACTGAGACCAGCTGACAGTGCGAGGAGCACCAGAAAAATAGACTTTGTCAGTTGAAGTACATCTTTATTAGATGATGACTGTATGCCCAGCTCACATTTGGTGATCCAATGGAAGTGTGGTTGGTGGTGAGGTTCCTTGATGCTTCAGCACCCACCCAAGGATTGATGGTGCTGGTGTCTCTTTGTGCTTGAGATGAGTGCTGTAATATCTTCACAGGCCCTGATGAAGCAAAGTCTGACAAAAACGCATCGGCATATGAGAACCTATTATACCAGCATTCTCCTTTGATGTAGAAGTATACACAGTGAACTCTATCAGCACTAGTATTGTTTTTATTAACCAATATATTCATTGGATGGATTTTTTAATCTTTGTGATCAATAAAGTGTATGATTTTATTTCAAATTGTTTACTCCCTGTACAGTTTGAAATCGTTTTTTGTCTGCTTTCCTAACTATACAAAAACATGTGATGGCCATGAGTGGCACTTAAATAATAGATTGTTTGACATTTGGTGTTTGGAGAGGATGAACCATTGCTCTATGCCCCAGGGCTCATTGTTGCATTTATTTTTTGCATATCCAAGCTGTAAATAAGGATATTAACCTCATAAGTCTAGTTTGCATTCTTCTCTCCACCTGGTTCTAAGGACATTTATAACTTCCTAACATGCACCCCACAAATACTAATGAATGGCAAACACATTCAACTGAGTGTGATATGATTTTCTATTAAAAATCAATCTTTCACCACTTGTAATTATTACCCTAATGTTGGCTACACATGTGTCAATATAACTGTCCAAGCAAATACTTACTTTAACATTCTAATGCCGCGTACACATGATCGGACATTCCGACAACGAAATCCTGTGATTTATTTCTGACGGATGTTGGCTCAAACTTGTCTTGCATACACGGTCGCACAAATGTTGGAAATTCCGATCGTCAAGAACGCGCTGACGTACAACACGTACGACGGCACTATAAAGAGGAAGTTCAATAGCCAGTGCGCCACCCTTTGGGCTCCTTCTGCTAATCTCGTGTTAGTAGAAATTTGGTGAGAGACGATTCGCGCTTTTCAGCCTTCTGCTTTTCAGATCGTTACTGCTCTACAGTTTGTGCTTGTGGGTTCGTATCTGGTTTTCAGTGCGTGTAGTCAGTTCGTATCTGGTTTTGAGTGCGTATTTTTATATTATGTATTTGATTTTCAGTGCGTTCTTGTCCGCTCGTTTCTGATTTTCAGCTCTCTCTTCTCAGGCCTTTCTGATTTTCAGTGCGTTCTGTTAGTTCGTTCTGACCAGCCAACCGTTTTGAAGCCATGTTGAGGATACGTACTCATTGTAGAGTCCGTGCTGTGCAGGGGCTTACTTTAACCCAAGCCCAGTCCATGAACAAGGCAGGGAGGAGTTCATGGATGAAGAATTGGTTGCTCCAGCGTGACCAATTCTCTCACACGCCTTTATTGCGGGAGATCCGTGAGAATAATCCTGATGATCACAGGAATTACCTCCGGATGACGGACCCCATTTTTCACCATTTGTTGGCTTTGCTGTCCCCTTATATTACAAAGCAGGACACCTGCATACGGCAAGCCATCACTCCTGAACAGAGGCTAGTCGCCATGTTGCGGTACTTGGCGACAGGGAAAAGTCTGCAGGACAGCAAGTTCTCCACTGGCATCTCCCCCCAGGCTCTGGGGATCATTATTCCAGAGACCTGTTCTGCCATCATACAGGTCCTGCAGAAGGACTATAATAAGGTAAGATTTCTCCTTTAACATCACATTCTATGTATTTAATGTTTGCTAATGTATTGCATTTCTTTCATCATTCCCTAATTACCATGTTTGTAATATGCTGTGAATGTCCTCTTTATTCTCATGCATGCTGGAAGTTTTTCAAGTTCCTTTTTTGTCCTTCATGCATATTTGCCTTCACTAACCTCCCCAGCATGCTATCCTGGGCCCTAACACACCTAGCCTAGTCACTTAACATTGTATTTTGTCAGCTCCATAGTAGTGCTTTACCCTAAACACCCCCTAAAATGTGTACAAATGTTATTTGTGTCCTTAAATTCAGGCAGAGTGCCAGAGGCTTTTTTTGGGGTCCCAAAATCATTTGGAACCCTCCCTCCCCCCAACCGCTAAGTCAACCGATACCAATCCTCTATCTGCTGACTTTGCCAAACCCATACACACTATACCCACCTCTTTTGTGTTCATATTTATGGATGAATTCACCAAAGCATGTAGTTAAAAGGCCTGTCCGAATACTTTCAAATGGTACTGTTTAAAGTTTTGTTCTCCTATTATCTTTATAGGTAATTGCAGAATGTAAAAATGTGCTTCAACTTTTACAATGTGTATTTATATTTTTGTATTATGACACTTCTTACCTGTCCAGTGGGCTACCAATAGTGAAGTAAGGAGGGGCTGGCCAAAGTAACACACATTATGTATGCATTCAGCTCTCAATGAAGTGGAGAGGGTTACCTGTCCAAAACATCCCCCCCTAAAATTTGTACAATGGGCCATCGGGGGGGGGGGGAGGAATCTGATAAGTGTACCTTAGTTTTTTTTCTTTAAATCTTCCTTAAAATCAATGTTATACTGATGTTGGCCAAGAATGTTTGTGCCTAATCTGCTTGCAATGTTATGTGCAAAAGTACTCATTTTTCTTTTTCTTGTTTGACTCCACAGTTTCCTTCAACGCCACAGGAATGGAAGACTGTGGCTTTCCAATTTGCCCAGCGGTGGGACTTTCCCAACTGCGGAGGGGCAATAGATGGGAAACATGTCCACATTGTGCCACCCCCCAACTTGGGGTCATACTATTACAACTATAAGGGGTTTAATAGTATAGTGATGTTGGCGGTGGTGTCGGCGACATATGAGTTTCTCTATGTGAATGTGGGGAAGAATGGCCGGATGTCGGATGGTGGAGTCATCACCCAGACCGAGTTCTACAGACAGCTCCAGAGTGGTGGCTTGGGATTGCCACTTCCGGAAGACAATGCGGCTGGTCTGCCGTTCGTCTATGTCGCTGATGAATTGTTTGGGCTGGGTGATCACCTGATGCGGCCGTTCCCCATGAGGACCCTCACCCCGGACAAGAGGGTTTTTAACTACCAGCTGGCCAGAGCCAGAAGAGTGGTGGAGAATGCTTTTGGAATAATGGCCAGTCGGTCCCGCCTATTCCTTACTCTAATCAACATGGCGGAATATAAACTTAACCATATAATCCTTGCATGCTGCTTTCTCCACAACTTTTTTAGGGAGAAATTCTTTAAACTATGTGGCCTCAGTTGGGCCTGAGGCTGGATTTCAAGACCAAACCCTGACGGCGCTTGAAGCTGGCCGTCCTGGCTTGCCCCCCCAAAGCGCACACGAGGTCCGTCTAAAATATATGGAGTACTTTGCGGGTAGGGGGCCATTGATATGCCAGAAAATATATAAGAAACATTTTTTAAATAAATTTGTATTTTAAACAGAAAAATCTTTCCTTTGATTTACTGCTTGTGTTTCTTTTAGCTGTCTCCTAGGTTGTCCAATGGGCTTTTCTTTTTGGCCATTTTCTTCAATAGAGCAAACGTAATTTATTTGATATATGGGGTGACAATCTCTTCTTCAGCTAACTATTAATGTTGTGGGTCTGCTACACACACACACCTTGTTTCTGTTGTTAATGTATGTAATGCATTAAGGATAAAAATATTCATCATTTTCAGCACCATGATTTTATTTTTTTGAGTAAAGAAAATGGCCTGATTGTTGCAAATTAGAAAGCACTGTGGGTGTTATTTTCTAAAGGAAAATCCACTTTGCACTACAAGTGCACTGAAACTGCACTGAAAGTGCACTTGTAGTGCAAAGTGGATTTGCCTATAGTAAATAACTCCCATTGTCACTGTAAACACCAACTCAAGCAAAAAACTGCTATTGAGCATTGAAAGAAGAAGCCACACATTGTTGAGTAGAAAAATGTTTTATATTCACATGTGCGTTTAGAAAAGGGTTTTTGAACAAACCAACATATTTTTTTTTTTGGACAGTAAAAATATCCTTTTTTTGTGGTAAAAACATAAAACAATACACAACTCAGGAACTTACAAAGTTCAACTTTGATAAATTGAAGGCAATATCAGACCTTAGTATGTCCAAACTGTGTTGATCTTGCCTTCGTCAGATGGGGTGATGTCACCCCTGTGAAAGCCAAATTTTGAAGATGCACACAAATTGAGAGTCAAAATGGGGGTTTTCCTCCTGATCCCATGCCTAAGGTCAACATGTGCTATCTCCCATCATGGGGGATCAATGGATCAATGGACGTGTTTCGGGGGTGCAACCCCTTCCTCTCATCTACTTTAGTTGCGAGGAAGGGGTTGCACCCACAAAACGCGTACATTGATATCCCATGATGGCAGATAGCACATGTTGACACACTGTGTGTATCTTCAAAATCTGGCTTTCAAATTTTTAAAGAAAAGTTTGAAAAATATAAATCAATTATGTTTTTGAGTCTTTTTTCCACATCATTAATGTCTTCCTTGATCTTCTGTAAATCACGATTGCACACCATGATCTCCCCGATGAGGACGTGTGCACTTGCAAAATGTGTTTCTTCTTCCACAACATCCACATCACCTGAAATAAAAAAAACATACCATGTATTATAAATATGCAGGCATCCATCTGTTACCTGAAGCTGTGGCCTCAGACACTCACCTGTTGTGGTCACTATTTCGCCCACTTCATAAACCTCTCCTTGCTACACATCCTCTGGTTGTGGTGTGGAGATTTCCCCTTCTTTAGGAGGTGAGGGGTCCCTGGTGTCCTCTGATGTCCCGAGTCGTTTCTCCCTTATGGGAATAAAAAAAAAGGTATACTTAGCACACAGATATTTGAGGGCAGAAATAGGAATATGAAACATTGCTTGGAAGTGTAGTACAATTGTCTGTTTTGGCAGAGTTCCAAGCTGAAGACATGATTTTTCCCTTTTTTAAAGCTGGAATACTAATACTTTTGGTCAAGTTTCACACATGGAGACACCCCTAGTATCCACTGGAGCACCTGTGAAGAACACCCTAAAAAGTTTGTTCTGGTGTCCCACACTAGTGCTCCTGTGTCCAGATGTGTAAACAGCTGCTGAGTGTCCTCTCCTTACACTGAATCGAGTTTGCATTTCATTCTAGTTACAAACCCATCTAGACAACAATGTACTAAACTTCTTTGAATACAAATAGGCCTGAACAAATGTAGTTAACCTGCATCTGCCAAAAACAACATATTAGTGGGCGAACGAGCGATATTTACTACGAACGATTACTGTGCCCACGAACCTGAAAGTTGCCATTTTAAACAGTACAACAGTAAAGAAAAGCACATGAAGGAAGCATGCAAGTAATAAGGATAATAGGAACACACGACAAATACTCTCTTGATCCTTCTGTACTGATCCTGCTCCCTCAATTTCAGGTCTGACCAGCGTTTCCTCAATTGATCCTTGGATCGTCGTACACCAAAATTCCTGTGCAGACTTTTCACAACTTTAGTCATGATCTTGGCCTTTCTCACATTTGGGTTTGGGTAAGGTCCATGCTTCCCATCATAGTCGGCCCTCTTCAAGATGTCCACCATCTCCACCATCTCTACAAAGGACATATTTGAGGCCTTAAATCTCCTCTGGGATCAGGACGTCCGTGGCTCCAGGCTTTTGTCATTGCTGCTGTCTTCATTCACTTGTTCTTTCTCCGCCATGTGCTCTCCCACTGCGCAGAAAGTGAAGGGGTGGGGAAAATACTATAAAGAAGGTCAGGGGCAGGCGGAGTTTAACGCATGCGCAGTGTATATAAAGCGTAACACACGTGCATTGTACGTATGATCTGTGAGCGGAGGAAGGAGTAGCGGAAGTGCCGATCGTTCTAATGAAGGTACAATTTTAACTTGGGGCATCAGTGGCCTATACTGCTTATAGATTGAAGCCTATATTAGGATAGATTAGGAGAGTTTAGCCTGACATTAGGGTTTGTCTTGTGTTGTGTCTTGCAGATAAAATAAATCGATTCAACAATCATTATTTCCTCCACAATTCATTGATTTGTACAGAGAGCTGCCCTGTCTGTGGCAGACAAAACACTCCTTTTATACAAATCGACTAAATAGGAAGGCAGCACTGGAAAAATGGCTGGAATTTGTGAAGCCGCAGATGCCCACGGCAGACATCAACTATTTCAAGTGCAAAATAGGAGGCCTGAGGAGCACTTATAATAGGGAGTGCAAGAAGGTCCAGGATTCCCAGAGATCAGGAGCTGCAGCAGATGACATTTATGTACCCAGACTGTGGTACTACGACAGACTGCGGTTTCTGTCAGACCAGACTGAAATCAGGCCATCACTCTCAACCCTTCCTTCCACCCCAGCTGAGGCTTCTGACGTCCAACCTGGGCCTTCCACCCAGGAAGATGTGAAGGAGCCCGGCTTGAGTCAGGTATAGCATTGTTAAACAGATTTCTCTAAATTGTGTGTGATTGATGAACAATAAACTAAAACTATGTCCCTTTTTCATACACAGGAAAGCCTCAGCCAGGAGGAGGCTGTGGAAAGTGGCAGCCAGAAGGTGGCAGGGGAAAGTGGCAGCCAAGATGTGGCAGGGGAAAGTGGCAGCCAGGAGGTCAGAGGTCAGAACCCCCCCAGTCTTCTTCCGGCCTATACCTGCATGGCTGCCAACAAAATGCAGGAAATGGAGGTGGGCCAATGCCTCTTTTGTGAGGAAGTGATATATATGGACCTAAATAAAGGGTTTAGGGGCAAACTCACAAGCAAAACTCACCTGTGTGAGTTGGACCATCCTCCTCCTCCTCCACCTCTGCCACAACTCCAACACCAGAGCCACAGCGTGCAAGGAAGCCTGGAACGAAGACAAGAGAGTGATAGCCTGGGTTCGGTCTGGTCTGGCAAAAGATGCAGGCTTTTGTAAGACCACAGCCTGGGGACATATATGTCACCTGCTGCTGTTCCTGATCTCTCGGAGTCCTGGACCGCATTGTACTCCCTATTAAATGGACTCCTCAGGCAAACAATTTTGTATGTCAAATAGTTGATGTGTGCCCTGGGGTACAAAGGCTTCACTAATTTCACAAGTTTATCCAGCATTGCCTTCCTCTTTATTTTGTTATGACCCTATAATAAATGTCTATAGTTTTACAAAAATCATTGGCTATGTGTTTTAATTAAAAAAGAACAGTTTGTTTGTGAGTAGGCAGGTACATTTCAAAAATACAATGTCAAATTAACAAGGGACACCAACACCGACCAATCTCCTTGAGGTTAAAAAATACAAGATAATAATGGTGGCAATGTGACACACAAAACAACAAAATATATTATGGAGATCACTAGAAAAAAAAAAAGGAGATCTTGATAAAAAAATAATTAAAAAAAGAGCACTATAAAAATAAAATCTAAACATTATTATGGAGATCTGACGGAAGAAATAAAAAATATTATTCAGGAGATCACGAGAAATAATAAAGAAATCAGTTTGTGAGAACTCTGTGAATATGAGCAGCAAAACAACTTAATTATTCTAGCATTATAAAGAAGAAGAGAATGCGCTGCATTAAAAGATTATTAAATTTGCAGCGTGATGAATGTGCTATCTCCATTACGAACGCTAGTTTTACCAGACCGAGCGCTTCCGTCTCCTGATTCAGAGCATGCGTGGAATTTGGTGCATCGGAATTGTGTACACACGCTCAGAATTTTCGACAACGGATTTTGTTGTCGGAAAATTTGAGAACCAGCTCTCAAATTTTTGTTGTCGGAAATTTATACGCTAAAAGTTCTGTTAACTTTTCAGTCATTCAAATATTATATATATATCTGACCCCCTGCATCCACTTTACAGACTTTTCCTGTTTACATATACTCCAGCATTGGCTGCATGTCATTGCTTATGGCAGGATTCATGATGGATACAATGGTAAAACATGCATTATAGCCTCCACTGAAAGTATGGCAACACAAGAAAGCATTCAGGAGGCAGGGACAGAGAATTGTCACCCTGTAACAGGAAGAGCTTGACCAAGGACCCCCATGGCAGGATCACCAGGATTTTTTTTTTCCATGAAAGCTGTAAATTGAAAAAGATTTAAAGTTACATAAGTATTACATAAACATGCTAAAGGTTATATGATATTTTAATGATTAGGTTTATATAAACTTTAATGCTCATCAGTAAATAAGTCCTGTGTATTTTTACAGCAACGCCAAAGATCCTGAGTTTGAGAAACATGGAAAAAGTCAAATGACTGGCAATTAATGACATGTAGTTGCCAATTTTAGCAGTCACGTGAAACACATTAGCACTGTTTATTTCAGTATCTCTATGGAAACCCTTCAGTTTGTGTCTTTCAATGGGCTTGTCTACATGGAGAATTTCTGGCATGGCCAGATTTGTCTGGGTCAATCTATAAAGGATTGTTTATGTTCTTAGCTTGTGTATGTACTTCTCACCAATAATGATAATAGTCAGAACTTTATGGCAATTTAATAATGTATTTGTCATTCTTTACTGCTAGCTTCTGACTTTGAAAAATACACATTTAATATTTTAATGCTAAGCTCCGGGAAAGCTAATAAGCACACTAGTGGATTCCATTCCAATATATCTTAAAGTGCAACTTCACTGTATCTGAGTACCACAAATGGAAAATTCTATTTCATTCATTTTTCATTTTCAAAGCATACACACTCATGCATCTATGTTCCCATGCTTTATATTGTTGAACTTTCACTTTGAAAAACACTCCCCTAACAATTCTAGCTGTGGCCATCTTCTGTAACGGTAGATGATTCATGTAGCATTTACTGTATGGAATCCATCTGCACGTAGCCCAAGTATGCAGACAGGAGGGTGTGTTTAGCTGAAAAAGACCCTCTTCCTCTCCTTCCCTCCTCCAGATGAAAGAAACAAAAAAGCAAATGAAGACTCCTGGGTTGTTTAACATCATTTTGGACTAAGCCAGACACCAGGAAGCAACTGAAGAAATTATAAAAAAAAAATTTAAAACAAGTAACTATATTATACCTTGCTATCTATTTATGATTGCTAGCAACATACGGATTAAACATACAGTATCTCACAAAAGTGAGTACACCCCTCACATTTTTGTAAATATTTTATTATATCTTTTCATGTGACAACACTGAAGAAATAAATTACACTTTGCTACAATGTAAAGTAGTGAGTGTACAGCTTGTATAACAGTGTAAATTTGCTGTCCCCTCAAAATAACTCAACACACAGCCATTAATGTCTAAACCGCTGGCAACAAAAGTGAGTACACCCCTAAGTGAAAATGTCCAAACTGGGACCAAAGTGTCAATATTTTGTGTGGCCACCATTATTTTCCAGCTCTGCCTAAACCCTCTTGGGCATGGAGTTCACCAGAGCTTCACAGGTTGCCACTGGAGTCCTCTTCCACTCCTCCATGACGACATCACAGAGCTGGTGGATGTTAGAGACCTTGCGCTCCTCCACCTTCTGTTTGAGGATGCCCCACAGATGCTCAATAGGGTTTAGGTTTGGAGGCATGCTTGGCCAGTCCATCACCTTTACCCTTAGCTTCTTTAGCAAGGTAGTGGTCGTCTTGGAGGTGTGTTTGGGGTCATTATCATGTTAGAATACTGCCCTGCGGCACAGTCTCTGAAGGGAGGGGATCATGCTCTGCCTCAGTATGTCACAGTACATGTTGGCATTCATGGTTCCCTCAATGAACTCTAGCTCCCCAGTGCCGACAGCACCCATGCAGACCCAGACCATGACACTCCCACCACCATGCTTAACTGTAGGCAAGACAAACTTGTCTTTGTACTCCTTACCTGGTTGCCGCCACACACGCTTGACATCATCTGAACCAAATAAGTTTATCTTGGTCTCATCAGACCACAGGCCATGGTTCCAGTAAACCATGTCCTTAGTCTGCTTGTCTCCAGCAAACTGCGAGCTTTCTTGTGCATCATCTTTAGAAGAGGCTTCCTTCTGGGATGACAGCCATGCAGACCAGTTTGATGCAGTGTGCGGCGTATGGTCTGAGCACTGACAGGCTGATCCCCCACCCCTTCAACCTTTGCAGCAATGCTGGCAGCACTCATACGTCTACTTCGCAAAGACAACCACTAGATATGACGCTGAGCACGTGCACTCAATTTCTTTGGTCGACCATGGCGAGGCCTGTTCTGAGTGGAACCTGTCCTGTTAAACCACTGTATGGTCTTGGCCACCATTCTGCAGTTCAGTTTCAGGGTCTTGGCAATATTCTTATAGCCTAGGCCATCTTTATGTAGAGCAACAATTATTTTTTTCAGATCCTCAGAGAGTTCTTTGCCATGAGGTGCCATGTTGAACTTCCAGTGACCAGTATGAGAGAGTGAGAGCGATAACACCAAATTTAACACATCTGCTCCCAATTTACACCTGAGACCTTGTAACACTAACAAGTCACATGACACCAGGGAGGGAAAATGGCTAATTGGGCCCAATTTGGACATTTTCACTTAGTTTCACTATTTTGAGGGGACAGCAAATTTACACTGTTATACAAACTGTACACTCACTACTTTACATTGTAGCAAAGTGTCATTTCTTCAGTGTTGTCACATGAAAAGATATAATAAAATATTTACAAAAATGTGAGGGGGGTACTCACTTTTGTGAGATACTGTAGGTCATGTTGATTGAGAGAGTTTAGTTTCACTGTTGTTGAGAAAAAACATTCCCCTCTGGGTGATTAATGTACATTAGAAGGATTGTAACAAAATTTGTTGCAGATTTCTACCTGTTTCTGCTCTGCTGGAATAGTTGTTTGACTTTGTCTTGTGCATGCTGATTCTCGACGGGACGGTCTGGTTCATTATAATCAGCTGGTGTTCTGATAAGAAATGTTGCAGTATTGACATCATTGGGTTATTAACCTTTGGGGAGTATCTTACCAAAAATGAAATTTATGTTGCAAACGACGCCTAAAATCTGATCTGTATCTTATTGGTCTATGTATATGTATATATATATATATATATATATATATATATATATATATATATATATGTGTGTGTGTGTTTTAAAGGGTAACTCCACTTTTGTGGGGAAAAAAAATAGCAAATAATGAAAAAATAATATAGCATATACAATTGACACAAGTCATATTGTGATTGAATGTTATTAAAAATGTTCTTTCCTTTTCAATCTGCAGCCTCTGTAATTTTCTGTATAATGCAATGCAATATGTCTATCTGGAGTTGTTCTGTGCTGTGTACACTCCTGCTAGGCCGGCATCCCTTTAGACGTGTTTCAATTGGGAGTTTATCACCAAAAATTATATATTTGTTGCAGGGGATGTCTGAAATCTTACTTCTGCAAAAATCAGCGAGCCAATCACACAAGCAGGAAAAGATGTTTCTGGAGGGTGCAGGGGCTTCGGGAGGGGGTGGCTAGACGTGGCTGAAGCCCCGAATGTGCCCCTGAAAAGCCCCGAGCCTCAGGCATGCAGCTCACAATTGTAAGCCCCGAGCGGCGAGCGCCGGGACCGATCTGATCCCGAGCGCCGCCGAGTTTGGCCGAGTGCCATAGCAGGTCCCGCCTTCTGGAGCCTGCAGTGCAACGCCTATGATGGACGCCCCCCTGGTCCAATGATGGGACCGCGGAACCTGTGACGTCCATCATAGGCACTGCAGGCTCCAGAAGGCGGGAATCACAATGTGGCCGCCGCGTCACATCCCCGCTCTGCGCTCCGCTCTCCTCCTCGGGTCCTCCTCCTCTGACTGCCTGGCTGCTGTGACACCGCACACCACAGCTGAGGTAGGTCAGACAGTGTATGGAAATATCAATGTAGGTAGGTCAGTGTATGTGTACGGGCTGTTTTTTTTATATGCAGTAATACTTGGAATGTTTGAGGCAGCAGCACTGTTTCTATTCATCAGGTGTGAGGCAGCTTTGTGCAGCGATGGGCTGCTTCCATTTTGTTATGGCATCGGCTGATCATGGTGGAAGTAGTAGCTGAGGTGGATTCTAGCAATGCGCGCTTGCAGGAAGTACCACAAGGGACTGGCTCATATTATGGCTGTGGTAAAACTTTCCCAGTCAGCTTAGGAATTTTTAGGTAAGTCAGTGTAGGTAGGTCAATGTAGGTAGGTCATTGTAGGTAGGTCACTACCACCAGTGTATGTAGGTCAGTGTAGGTAGGTCAGTGTAGGTAGGTCACTACCATAAGTGTATGTAGGTCAGTGTAGGTAGGTCAGTGTAGGTAGGTCACTACCGTCAGTGTAGGTAGGTCAGTGTAGGTAGGTCACTACCATCAGTGTATCTAGGTCAGTGTAGGTAGGTCACTACCATCAGTGTATGTAGGTCAGTGTAGGTAGGTCACTACCATCAGTGTATGTAGGTCAGTGTAGGTAGGTCAGTGTAGGTAGGTCACTACCATTAGTGTAGGTGGGTCAGTGTATGTAGGTCAGTGTAGGTAGGTCAGTGTAAGTAGGTCACTACCATCAGTGTAGGTAGGGCAGTGTATGTAGGTCAGGTAGGTCACGGTCCAGCCAAAAAAAAAAGGCCTGTGTCACGTGTACCCCCCCCCCCCGTTTCCGGCCTTGGACTGCGGGCTGAAGCCCCTGGTCATTTTGCCACCTGGCAACGCCCCTGGGAGGGTGGTCAGTACACATTCTGTGTACAGAACAACTCCAGGTAGACATATTGCATTATACAGAAAAGGATATATAACAAAATACTGAGATGAACTTTTGATATTGACCAAATATTTCCACCATAATTTGCAAATTTGCAAAAATCAGACAATGTGATTGTCTGGATTTGTTTCCACATTTTGTCTCTCATAGTTGAGGTATACCTATGATGACACTTACAGGCCTCTCTCATCTTTTTAAGTGGGAGAACTTGCACAATTGGTGGCTGACTAAATACTTTTTTGCCCACTATATATATATATATATATATATATATATATGTATATAAACATGGCCCCACTATTTAGGCCCAGCTCTGCAATATTTTATTTAGTGTTCTGCTATGTCTAAGTTTAATCTGTTTAAGCAACTGTCTACAGGGGCAATTTGTTTATTTTTTTGCACACAATTTTTTGGTAAAATATAAAAGATGGGGTTGCATCGAGTAAATAGAAACCAAACATGTCAAGTCTAAAAATTGGTACCCAAAATACTCCATAGTCAAAGCTTTACATGTCAACAGTTTAGAGTTAACCATGAACCATGGTCCTAGAATAATTGCTCTCACTCTGACGTTTGTGATAATACCACACATGTGTGATGCCAATGGTGTTTACATACAGGTACTAACCTGTATATTTATAATATTTTATACAGTTAATTTTTTTACACTTTTTATTTTTATCTTCATTGCATGAGCAGGTGACAGATACTGTTTATGGAGACAATGGGGGTCTATTAGACCCCCAATGTTCCCCCGTCCTCCAACGCAACTATTCCAACACAGGTCATGGTGAAATAGCTGCATCCTAAGCTACACTAGCCGAGGGATGATAGCTTTGACCCCAGAAGTGTAATACCACATTTCTTCCGGGGCCATTCATTGCAGGAAGGATCGGGGAGTAGACGTTCCTCGAGTTCCTCCTGCACTCACCGTGGAAGCAGTGTCTCGTGGTCTTGTACGCTCTCGTTTCACTGCAATTACCGCTGCCAAGGATTGGAGGACGTCGCTTTGAGAGCCTTGTAAAACTGATTGGGCAGCTCTAGATCACTTTTTTTTTAAAGCCCTTCACCGGCTCTTAAAGCCGATTTTAAGCTCATAGCTGCAGCAGCAACTGTGAGCTTGATTTAACCACTACTATAACGTTTATAAACGTACCTTGGTAAACAAGTGGTTAATATTAAAGTGGCCTGCAGACAAATACAGCACCCACTGAGCTCTGTAAGTACAGTCATGTGAAAGAATGAATCCCCACATCCCTAATATGAGGCTAGAAAATGATTGGCTTTAGGAAAAAGCAAGGAGATTGCTGGAATGATGCTGGAGATTACTCTTAGAACATTTATTTTTCAGACCTGTTTCTTGGGATTATTTTAAAGGCAAGTCTGCAAAAAAATGTAAAAAGTTCTAAAGGCAGAAGGTTTTTTACCTTAATGCATTAAGGTAAAAAACCTTTCACTGTCTGTGCCTCATCCCTCCCTCCCTAAACTCTTACTTGATATCACACTCAGTCCAGCTCTGTCCCTCGCTGGTAGCCCCGCTCTGCTTTCTTCCTGCATACATGGGTTCTACTGAGAGCAGCAGGAGCCACTGCTGCTGTCAGTCACATCCAGTGAGGAGGGAGTGAGGGCCGGGCCCAAGCTGCATTGTGTGTGTCTATGGACGCACACAGCCTGGCTTTGAGCGCCCTTGTACAAATGTCCCATATCTAACGGTTGCTATGGGGACATTCTGAGAAGAGGAGGAGCCTAGAGGTTTGATGATGCAGACCAAGAAAAAATATCTCCTGGATGGGGGGTGCATATAACAAACATAGCAAAACGGTATTAGTGTATTCCAGTGTTTCTCAACTCCAGTCCTCAAGGCGCCCCAACAGGTCATGTTTTCAGGCTTTCCATTAGTTTGCACAGGTGATTTGATCAGTTTCACTGCCTTAGTAATTACCACATCCATTTCATCTGAGAGAAATCCTGAAAACATGACCTGTTGGGGCGCCTTGAGGACCGGAGTTGAGAAACACTGGTGTATTCAACCATCAGAGAGTATTAGTGTCATCTTTGTACTATATTTTTTGTGTCTTTTTGTGTTTTGCTATGTTTGTTATATGCACTACTAGACGCTAAACATCTTTTTATATTCATATTTGTTCACTTGTCTAATCGTCCAACATTTGTGCAATAAACTTTTTTACACTAATCCAGTGTTGGTGGTCTGTTAAAGTCCCATCCAGGGGGTATTTTTTCTTGGTCTGTCTAATCAGGGACGGGACCACCACACTTCTTTTCTGACATGGTGGAAGCCTCTCTTTTTTCTTAGTTTGATGATGCTGTCATTATGGGCAATAAATTGGTATTGAACCCAAAACAAAAGTGTAATATATTGCAGCTCACCAATCCTAAATGTGGTGGGTATTAGTTTTCTTTTTTTTTCCAGGTTTTTTTCCCTTTATCTTTACCTGGTGATCCATCCAGTAAGACTCTTCCTGTCTTAGGGTGGCTCCTCTATGTATGGAGGAACAACAGCACTGTCTGGAAAGGGCAATGTTACATTGCCTAGCGGATTTAGTTGGACTTTGTCTAACTGACCAACAAATTAAAGCCTAACTCCTGCTAACACTTTATAAGCAGTTACAGAAACATTTTTCCTTCCTTTTGCGATAAAGGTTTTACATAAATAAAAAAAAGCTGACCATTGTAAGCACCCCTGTCAAAGTTAAATGGTTTGTCTCAACCATCTGCTACTTTTGCTGCACAGCTTGGTCTGTTAAAGGTACAGTAAATAACAGTAAATTCAACAATTAAAAAATGAAAACAAAAATTATGGGAGTACATAGAAAAACAAAGAATGCTTTGTTAATGCAGGTGACAGACTGCAATTTTATTTTGTCTTTAGTGCCACTTTAAATCAACCAGATATGATAATCGGTATAAATTGTATTTTATTGTACAAATAGACGTATCCTCTAAAAGCGTATTTTTTGATAACACTATTTTCTCAACACCAAGTAAAAAACAAAAACAAAAAAAACCTGTCCTTTACAAAAAGGTTGTAAAACTGGTGTTTTATGGTCCTCCTGCTCCCTCTCTGCAGCCCTCGGTGGTTTAAGGATAAAAAACAAATATGCTTCTTGATTATACTTCCTAACAATTTTTCAGCTAAATGCTTCAGGAAATGGCCCCTTTCTGTTATTTTTCTAAAATGTTAAGTTCCGAAGTGAAGTGCCATAATTTTTTTCCGTAGTTAGGTAGATGGGGCCCTAAGGAGACATGACGTGATCCTCAGTAGACAAAATGTGGACCCCTTAAAGAACTAGTCCTCCTATTTTGGCCTACAGTTTCATCTGAAAAATCTGCTCGGGTCCACCTGTAAATTGTGGCGTTCTACTGACACACTTATACTACTTTTATCAGCAAGCAAGTTCAGCTAAAATATATAAAATGTGGCAAGGCATATAGAATACTGATACCACTGCAGGGATAACAGAAATATAGCAAACATTATATTTACAGTAGTTTCCTTCAGTTGGTTTGAAAAGTGACATTCAAATTTATTTGAATAGCCACAGTCCTGCACTAGTGACTCTAATGTGTTATAATGCATTTCTCTCAACAGTCCCAGGTTGCATTGGATTGTCCCACATTTTCAATCTACACTCACGGTCCCATGTACAGTGGGAGTAGGGTGAAAATGTGGGATGCTATGTACGTGTGGGAGGGGAGGGTCTGTGCTGGAGGGGTGGGAGGGTCTTTACTGGAGGCGTGAGTCTGTACTGGAGGGCAGATCTGTAATAATGGGGAGGAAGGGGATTTGTACTGGTGAGGTCTGTACTGTTGCAGGGGGAGGGGGTCTGTACTGAAAAGGGGCTGAAGGGTGGGTTTGTGCTTAGGAGGGTTTTGGTCTGTGATGATAAATCTGTTTCCTTTTAGGGGAGTTGGGGCTGTGGGGGAGATCTGCACTGGGGGGATATGGGCTTGGGAGGGAAGAGGGGATTTGTATAGGGAGGAGAGTGTAATTTTTTGTTGTACTGACCCTGACACTCTGTACAATAACTACTACTGACCCCTGCACTTTGTTCATTACACACTCCTAACGCCTGTACTCTGTGTGCCAACAACTCCTTATGCCTGCACGTTGTGTATTACACACTCCCGATCCCTGCACTTTGTGCATTACACACTCCTGATCCCTGCACTTTGTGCATTACACACTCCTGGCCCCTGTTTCCTGTGCATTACACACTCCTGATCCCTGCACTTTGAGTGTTACACACTCCTGACCCCTGTATTCTGTGCATTATGCTTTCCTGAGCCCTGTAATAAAGTCCCTATGTTGTACATGCTGACAACTGCACTCACAGGGCTTTATATAAACATACCCCTAACCACTGTACTCAAAGTACATCATATACTTGTGAAGTTCTTCTTTAAGTTAAGCTGTGTGCAGAAAACATGAAACATTTTGATTTTTAAAAAGAATGTGGTAAGGTTTTACTGTCAGACTCTCCTTTGTGGCACAGTCATTAACCACTTCAATACAGGGCACTTATAACCCCTTTCTGCCCAGGCCAATTTTCAGCTTTTAGCAGCGATGTCGCACTTTGAATCACAATTGCGCGGCCAAGCAACACTGTACCCATATGAAATTTTTCATCTTTTTTCCTCAACAAATAGAGCTTTCTTTTTGTGATATTTGATCAGCACTGGCTTGTTTATTTTTTGCGCTACAAATAAAAAAAGACCAAAAATTTAGAAAATAAAAATGTTTTTTTTTGTTTCTGCTATAAAATTTTGTAAATAAGTAAGTTTTCTCCTTCACTGACGGACATAATGGATGGGGAAGCACTAATATGCAGCACTGATAGGCAGCACTGATGAGGAGGCACTGACAGGCATTACTGATGGGCACTGACTGGCATTACTAATGAGGCACTGATTGGCATCATTTATGGGCACTGATTGGCATACAATGTGGGTACAGGTGGGCACTGATTGGCATACAATGTGAGTACGGGTGGGCATCACTGGTAGGGCACTGATGGGCATTGTTAATGGGTTTGCACTGATAATCAATGCACTGATTAGAAGCGCAGACCCCCCTGTCAGGAGAGCAGCCGATCGGCTCTTTTCTACCCATGCCTTGTCAGCGCAAACTGAGAAAAGCTGATTACTGGCACTTCCTGGTTATGGCTGATCACATGGTAAAGAGCCTATGTCAGAGGCTCTTTACCTAGATCAGAGATCGGATCGAGAAAACACACCACCAATCGTCGCGTGGGGGCAGGGGCATGCACGAGCGGCTTATTCTGCTGGACGTCATATGACGCCCAGTCAGGATAGAACCACTTTCTGGCCCTTATTCTGCATACGGCGGGTGGGAAGTGGTAAAATTATATTATGAGGGTAAAAGGGCTGTAGCATTTGTGTGTTGTGTATACAGTAAACAGGCTCAACAGGCGTCACTCAGCAGAAAGATCCAAGTCATATGATGTTTTTTAAATATTTTATTTTTTATCTCCAAAAAAGTTTTTTATTAAAGAGAAGCAAAGCAAAATTACACAAAACAATACACGTTCCACAGCATGTACAGTACTTACGCATAGAAAATGTACAATGGATCAAAGTCCCTTAACATATACCACCATCTCTCACTCAGAAAAAGCATGGTCTCCACAACATTTTCTATTACCAGCTTAGATATATATGGTTAATCTTGATGCTAGCAGTAACAACAAACAGTAGTACCTTAAAAGTAGAATGCAGTTCAGAATTAATTCTACAGGAGAGAGTCCCAGGGTATAAAGCCACGGGGACCACAGTTTATCAAATTTGCCTGTGCAACCTCTGTGCTGGAAAATGTATTTCTCTAATCCCAACGTATCACCCACTTGTGCAATCCACTCCTTCAACGAGGGTGGTTCAGTATCCTTCCAGGTCCTAAGTATTAACTTCCGGGCCTGGAATAAAGCTCTACCAATGGCTTGTTTGGGAATATCTTCAATGGGAAGATCATCCAGGATCCCCAAGATACAGGGCTTAGGGTCCGTTGGAATAGTTACCTGAAACACTCTATTTATAGTATTGAGCACTCCAAACCAATATAGGTGTAACTTTGGACATTTTTAAAATATTTTAGGCCAAATACAAAAATAATTTTATTAATGAACAATACCTTCTTTGATGTGTTTATGTCCTTATTATCATACATCTTCCAGTGCCTAGGTGGGATTCCCATCTAAGCTGCCACAGGTAAACCTTTAGGCCACCCCCATATGGCCATGTCCACTTTTCACTGACCACATCCACTTGTCCCCCACAGTGCACCACATTTTGCCCCTTTAAAAACTGTCCCTCTTTGTCTAGTTGGAAAGTTGGGAGGTAGGTTATGAAATGTAGCAAATTACAAAAAAAAAAAATACAAAAGTCTGTGTTACTGGTCAGTACTTTACACACGTACTCACAAATGCACGCAAATAACAGCTTAAACCACCACTCTCCTATATTATTTAGAATGGTAAGAGCCAGAAGAATTTCTATGCGTGTAAACACTCACCGTGCAAACCATACTCATATTTTTTGGACAGGAACTTTCTGCCAAGGAGATTCAGTGTTCATAAATCAGTATCATGTGCAAGGACCATAATGCTATATCTAAATGTCTTTTACCTATAAATGATGCAGTGAGACATTGTAAAATTCCTGTGTGTAAGCCCCATCTGCTGGACATGAACGGAACATTGGATGATTGGCAGTTTGTGAATATATATATATATATATATATATATATATATATATATATATATATATATATAATTGTATTCTTATTGAATAGACCTTTCACCAGAACTGTCTGTTACATATGTAGTCTATATTGCAGCAGATAAGATAATCCATTATTATCATATGTATACATACAGCAAAATTTGTCAAAATACACTTTACAACAACAATATGAAAATATATAAAAAAAATAAAAATGTAATGAAACTTTACTTTGAACATATGGGCCAGCTTTAAACGGATTAAAATTAAGCCTGTTCAACAGAAAGCAGATGAATTTCGATCCGTCTATGGCAGTGGTTCTCAACTCCAGTCCTCAGGACCCACCAACAGGCCAGGTTTGCAAGATAACTGAAATACATCACAGGTGATATCATTTGCTGCTCAGTGATTGCAGTATTCTAGTCTGCAACTCCCCAAGGTAATACTTAAAATCTGACCTGTTGGTGGGTCCCAAGGACTGGAGTTGAGAACCACTGGTCTATGGGAAGGCTGTTTTTTCTGAAGTCAATCCCTCGATCAACTTCAGTACAAGCAGCCTGTCAGGTTTTTTTTGTGTGGCTACAACTGCTGGCAGTGATCATAGTATTCTGATGTCTGGGAAACCTTTGTGATAGCAACTCAGGAGAGGCAGTCAAGCTGCTATGAGACCCCTACCAGATCTCAGGAACCCCCAGGGGAATGCTCCTTTTTCAACAACGAATTTCTCCCTCCTTAGTTTTTTATATTCTGCAATTGTCTGTACTACTATGATGCTTCTACTTGAAATGTATATTTTCAGCTAAATGTTATGCCCTACTTTTGGACTCAGAATATCATTGCAGAATTATAACTGAAAATTTTCGATAAAAATGAGGGGGAAAAAATTCCCAAGGGCCAAATAAAGTGTCAGTGCAATAATAATCTTTTGCACGAAAAAGTCCAAATAAGTTGGCATCAATATAGAAACATATGTAAAACCCAAATAGAGTACTACAGTCCTATATGCATTACATGTGACATCCAAATAATGTGGAATCTTAACTCTTCACAACACCATAGGGCTCATTCAGTCCATCCTCCGTGCAGAGCCGTTGGCAGATGCAAGTGCATCCACCCTGGAGCTGCGTGCAAGTGGATGCAGATTTGAACGCAGAGGCTCCATGGTGGATGCACATGCATCTGCCAGTGGCTCTGCATGGAGGACGGGTTTATTTTAATGAGCCCATATGGTAAACAGCACTAACCAGATACCCATGTCCTTTTGGTAGTCTCCACCTCTCCTTCGCAGCTCCAGAGGTATTCAGTATGACCCTAGTTTGAATCAGAAGAACACATAAGAAAGGGAACTAGATAGTGTAATTTTACTTTTTATTTGGCTTACCAAAATAATAAAATCACAATTACACTTTATTCATTGCAATACTATTTGTACAAGTGGACTTCAAACCTTAGTGGTACCCCACAATCCTACTGGCACTGTTCGCATCCAAGATAGTGCCTACTGCAGTTATAAACACCCAACAGAATTCAAGGATCTAACAGAAAACAATAAGTGATGTATTGTTACAAGCCACGCCCTCCTTTTTATCCCCTGAGGAAGTCAAAAAACTTTTATGCCCCTTAGGAAGTAGGCAGACAAAACATGTAGGACTTGGCATGTGGCTTGTCCTGTGCAAAAACCTACTACATAACTTCATTTCAACTGTTGAAAAAGGCAGCTTTGCTGAAAAACTGAGCTCATCTTGTCACGCACATATCATTTGGATTTTAAAATAATTATCCTAGCAGAAACAGATTAAAGCAGATCTTAACTGCATCTGAGCACCACAAACCAAAAACACTTTATTTAATTTTTGATATTCAAAGCAAACTTCCCCACCCATTCATGTCTCTATGCTTTATTTTGTTGAGGAATACTTGGTTTGATCAGATGCTTTGGAGGCCAGAGGAGAGATCTGGGGTCTAATAGACTCCAGATCTCTCCATAAGAAGGACCTGTCACGGCCCATTCTTTACAAGGGATGTTCATCCCTTGTGATAGCAATAAAGTAGATAAAAAAAGAAAGTATGATTTAAAAAAAGTAAATTTAACCACTTGCCACCCGCCATATAGCAGAATAACGGCGGCAAAGTGGTTTCAATACCCTGACTGGGCGTCATATGACGTCCTCAGGATATTGAGCCGCTGCGCGCCCCCGGGGGCACGCATCGCGGCGATCGTTGTTGCGGGGTGTCGGCCTGACACCCCGCAACACCGATCTAGGTAAAGAGTCTCTGACGGAGACTCTTTACCACGTGATCAGCCGTGTCCAATCATGGCTGATCACGATGCAAATAGGAAGAGCCGGTGATCGGCTTTTCCTCACTCGCGTCTGACAGACGCGAGTAGAGGAGAACCGATTGGCTGCTCTCCTGACAGGGGGTTCTGTGCTGATTGTTTATCAGCACAGCCCCCCCTTGGATCCTACCCAGGACCACCAGGGAAGCAGCCCAGGACCACCAGGGAAGCCGCCCAGGACCACCAGGGAAACCAGCCACACTGGACCACCAGGTATGCCCCCTAGACCCCCAGGGAAATACTAATCAGTGCAAAGGCAGCTGCCAATCAATGCCCAGGCAGCTGCCAATCAGTGCCCACTCCAATGCCTACCACTGCCAGTGCCACCAGGGATGCCTATCAATGCCACATATCAGTGCCATGTATCAGTGCCCATCAGTGCCACCCATAAGAACCCATCTTTGCAGCCTTTCAGTGCCCATAAGTGTTGCCTATCAGTGCCACCCATGAGTGCCCATCAGTGCTGCATATCAGTGCCACACATCAGTGCCGCCTACCAGTGCCCATCGGTGCTGCATATCAGTGCCCATCGTCAGTGCCCGCTCATTGGTGCCACCTCATCGCTGCCGCCTTATCAGTGCCACCTTATCAGTGCCCATCAGTGAAAGAGCAAATTTACTTATTTACAAAATTTTTAAACAGAAACAAAAGCAAAACTTTTATTTTTTTCAAAATTTTCGGTCTTTTATTTATTTCGCAAAAAATAAAAACCCCAGAGGTGATCAAATACCACCAAAAGAAAGCTCTATTTATGGGAACAAAATGATAAACATTTAGTTTGGGTACAGTGTAGCATGACCGCGCAATTGTCATTCATACTGCGACAGCGCTGAAAGCTGAAAATTGGTCTGGGCAGGAAGGTGTCTAAGTGCCCTGTATTGAAGTGGTTAAATAAAATAAATTAAAAAAAAACGTGCATGTAGGTTTGTCGCTATTCCACAGGCGTGCACAATTTTAAAGCCTGACATGTTTGGTATCAATTTACTCTGCATGACATCATTTTTATATTTTACAAAAAATGGGTATTATATTGCTTTAGTATGCACTAAAATTCATGAGTATTTTTTCCAAAATATTTGTCTTTAAAAAAACGCTGTGCAAATACCATGTGACATAAAAAATTGCAACACCCACCATTAATATATATATATATATACACACACACACAGTATATACATATACAGTTGTGCTCATAAGTTTACATACCCTGGCAGAATTTATGATTTCTTGGCCATTTTTCAGAGAATATAAATGATAACGCAAAAACGTTTACTTATGGTTAGTGTTTGGCTGAAGCCATTTATTATCAGTCAACTGTGTCTACTCTTTTTTAATCATAATCACAACAGAAACTACCCAAATGACCCTGATCAAAAGTTTACATACCCCAGTTCTTAATACCGTGTATTGCCCCTTTTAACATCAATGACAGCTTGAAGCTTTTTGTGGTATTTGTGGATGAGGTTCTTTATCTTTTCAGATGGTAAAGCTGCCCATTCATCTTGGCAAAAAAGCTTCCAGTTCCTGCAAATTCTTGGGCTGTCTTGCATGAACTTCACGTTTGAGATCTCCCCAGAGTGGCTCAATGATATTGAGGTCAGGAGACTGAGATGGCCACTCCAGAACCTTCTGCTGTAGCCAATGACAGGTCGGCTTGGCCTTGTGTTTTGGATCATTGTCATGTTGGAATGTCCAAGTACGTCAAATGTGTAGCTTCCTGGCTGATGAATGCAAATGTCCCTCCAGTATTTTTTGATAACATACTGCATTCATCTTGCCATCAATTTTGACCAAATTTCCTGTGCCTTTGTAGCTCACACATCCCCAAAACATCAGCGATCCACCTCTGTGTTTCACAGTAGGAATGGTGTACCTTTTATCATAGGCCTAGTTGACTGCTCTCCAAATGTAGTGTTTATGGTTGTGGCCAAAAAGCTCAATTTTGGTCTCATCACTCCAAATGACTTTGTGCCAGAAGGTTTGAGGCTTGTCTCTGTGCTGTTTGGTGTATTGTAAGCGGGATACTTTGCGGCATTTGTGTAGTAATGGCTTTCTTCTGGCGACGCGACCATGCAGCCCATCTTTCTTTAAGTGCCTCCTTATTGTGCATCTTGAAACAGCCACACCACATGTTTTCAGAGAGTCCTGTATTTCACCTGAAGTTATTTGTGAGTTTTTCTTTGCATCCCGAACAATTTTCCTGGCAGTTGTGGCTGACATTTTAGTTGGTCTACTTGACCATGGTTTGTTTTCAACAGAACCCCTCATTTTCCATTTCTTGATTAGAGTTTGAACACTGCTGATTGACATTCTCAATTCCTTGGATATCTTTTTATATCCCTTTTCTGTTTTATACAGTTCAACTACCTTTTCCCGCAGATCCTTTGACAATTCTTTTGCTTTCCCCATGACTCAGAATCCAGAAACGTCAGTGGATGAAAGATGCAAGGGTCTGTCGGGAGTCCAGAAAATCATTGACCTTTCATACACACACACTAATTACAAGCAAACAGATCACAGGTGAGGATAGTTACCTTTAATAGCCATTCAAGCCCCTTTGTGTCAACTTGTGTACATGTTATCAGGCCAAAATCACCAGGGTATGTAAACTTTTGATCAGGGTCATTTGGGTAGTTTCTGTTGTGATCATGATTTAAAAAGAGTAAACACCGTTGATTGATAATAAATGGCTTCAGCCAAACACTAACCATGAGTGAAAGAAAAGTTTGTGTTATCATTCATATTCTCAGAAAAATGGCCATGAAATCATAAATTCTGCCAGGGTATGTAAACTTGTGGGCACAACTGTGTGTATATATATATATATATATATATATATATATATATATATATATATAATGTTTGGGGGTCAAAGTAATTTTCCATCAACTAGCAAACAAATTTGATTTTTTACATGTAGGTGAGAAATGCCAGAGCCTGGGAGGCAAGAGGTTAAACAATTGCACTATTCTCCTTGTTTTATATAGAATTATAAAGGCTGTAGCTGGTCCCCTGGATATCCATCAAACGCCAAGTTCCTGTCTATGTTGCCTTGTGGATGATCCAACTCTGTCCTGAAGGCCATCAAACTACAGTATGCTCAATGCATTTAGAAAGGAGAACACAGTTTTAGTAGAGCTGCACTTTTTAAACAGTTACAATTGGCAAAATAAACAGTCAAAAATGCCTTCATGTCCCCTTAATTGTTTTGTAACAGTCCGCTATCATTTCATTTGTGCTGCCCGGCTCTATCGTACGGTATTCAATAATGCTTAGTATTTTAGTATTTGGCTCCAGATATACCATGGATTCATTTAGGGTTTTCATTTACACAAAAACGTGACCTCTTACAACAGAGATAAAACATTTATTAAATGGTCTATGCTTGTGATGCAGCATCACATAACTCTGCAATTCTATTACATGTCCCCGTGCTTTAATTCAGACTCTCCCAATGAGATTGATAAGGAATAACAGTTAAACCCAGCAATCCATCAACATTTGTAATATAAATATGCCAGAAAGGACTATGGCAAAAACAGTTGAACACTGAGTTTTTGAAAAAGCGCCCCAAACTTGACCATGTGAACATAAACCAACAAAAAATTTAAAATGCAAAATTACCATGTTACTTAGCACCATCTAGTGGCCAAATGCTGTATTTTTCATTTTAACCACTTCAACCCCGGAAGATTCTACCCCCTTCCTGACCAGAGCACTTTTTGCGATTTGGCACTGCGTCGCTTTGGCACTGCGGCGTTTTAACGGATAATTGCGCGGTCGTACGACGTTGCACCCAAACAAAATTCATGTCCTTTTTTTCCCACAAATAGAGCTTTCTTTTGGTGGTATTTGATCACCTCTGCGGTTTTTATTTTTTTGCGCTATAAACAAAAAAAGAGCGACAATTTTGAAAAAAAAAACACATTATTTTTTACTTTTTGCTATAATAAATATCCCCAAAAATATTAAGAAACAAACAATTTATTTCCTCAGTTTAGGCTATGTGTTCTACATATTTTTGGTTAAAAAAAAAAAATCGCACTAAGCGTATATTAATTGGTTTGTGCAAAAGTTATAGCATCTACAAAATAGGGGATAGATTTATAGCATTTTTTCTATTATTTTTTTTTACTAGTAATGGCGGCGATCTGCTATTTTTATCGGGACTGCAACATTATGGTGGACACGGACAATAATGACACATTTTGGGACCATTGGCATTAATACAGCGATCAGTGCGATTAAAAATGCATTGATTACTGTAAAAATGTCACTGGCAGTGAAGGGGTTAACACTAGGGGGCAGTGAAGGGGTTAAGTGTTTCCTAATCTGTGTTCTAACTGAAGGGGGGGAGGGGATTGTGCAGGGAAGATAACAGATCGCTGTTCATACTCTGTATGAACAGACGATCTGTCACTTTTCCCCTCAGAGAACTGGAAACTGTGTGTTTACACACACACAGTTCGGGGTTCTCCGTGTCTCAGCGGCGATTGAGACCGCCAGGCACTCGCATTGGCTCGGTGGGGCGAGTGGGGAGCGCACCTCCTAGTGGCCACAGGGTGAACCGAAGTTACATAACGTCATTTCACTCAGCGTGCCATTCTGCCGCAGTACAACTGAGGCGGCTGGTCGGCATGTGGTTAAAGTGAAACTTTATCAGAAAATGAAAGTGTCTGTACAGGTAATTAAAAAATAAATAAATACCAAACATGTCTATACTTACCTGCTCTGTGCAATGGAATACCACAAAGTGGGCGCAAACCTCCTCTTTTCGAGTCCCTCACCGGCACTCCTGGCCCCTGCCCTCTGTTCAGTGCCCCCATAGGGTTACTCGTGTGTGCTCGTACCCGCACTCTTCCCCACCACTCCCTCATCACTGGCTTTGATTGACAGCACTGGCAGCCAATGGCTCCCGATGCCCCAGAAAAGCCAGCGAAACCCAGAAGTGAGGGGAGAGAAGAGCTGCAGACATGCGTAGCACTGGGTTAACGACAACGTTGGACAACGATCGATCTCCTCCCCAAGTCAGTCCCATCCCCCCATAGTTAGAACACAAACTGAGGGAACACATTTAACCCCTTGATCGCCCCCTAGTGTGAAATCCTTCCCTGCCAGGGACATTTATACAGTAATCAGTGCACTTTTATAACACTGATAGCTGCATAAATGGCAGTGGTCCCAAAATAGTGTCAAAAGTGTCCGATCTGTCTGCCGCAATGTCGCAGACCCAATAAAAATCGCAGATCGCCACCATTACTAGTAAAAAAATAATATAATAATAAAAATGCCATAAATCTATCCCCTATTTTGTAGACCCTATAACTTTTGTGCAAACCAATCAATATACGCTTATTGTGATTTTTTTTTACCAAAAATATGTAGAATATTTATCGGCCTAAACTGATGAAGAGTAAAAAATATTGGGGGTTATTTACTAAAGGCAAATCCACTTTGCACTACAAGTGCACTGCAAGTGTACTTGAAAGTGCACTTGGAAGTAAAGTCACTGGAGATCCGAGGGGGACATGCAAGGAAAATAAAAAACAGCATTTTAGCTTGCACATGATTGGATGATAAAATCAGCAGAGCTTCCCCTCATTTTAGATCTTCAGTGACTGCACTTGCAAGTGCACTCGCAGTGTAAAATGGATTTGGCTTTAGTAAATCAACCCCATTGTGTCTTTTGCAAAATTGTCGCTCTTTTTTTGTTTATAGCGCAAAAATGATAAAATACCACCAAAAGAATGCTCTATTTGTGGGGAAAAAAGGACATACATTTTATTTGGGTACGTCGCACGACCACGCAATTGTCAGTTAAAGCGACGCAGTGCCGTATTGAAAAAAATGGCCTGGTCAGGAAGGGGGTAAATCCTTCCAGGGCTGAAGTAGTTAAGAATGCATTAAAGTGATTGTAAAGTCTTGTTTTTTTCTTTAAAAATAACAAACATGTTATACTTACCTGCTCTGTGTAGTGAATTAGCACAGAGCAGCCCAGATCCTCCTCTCGGGTCCCTCTTCGGTGCTCCTGGCCCCCCTCTCCTGTTTCGTGCTCCCACAGCAGGCAGTTTGCTGTGGGGGCACCCGGCCCGAGCCACAGCTCCCTGTGTTCATTCAGACACGGAGCCGCGGCCCTGCCCATCCCCTTTCTCTCCCCATTGGTTGACTGACTTTGATTGACTGCAGCAGGAGCCAATGGTGTCACGCTGCTGTCTCAGCTAATGAGGGGAGTCTCGGGCAGCCGACATACGGCTGCAACATTGCTGGATCTAGATGGGCTCAGGTATTAGAGGGGCTCCTGCACACAGAAGGCTTTTTATCCTAATGCATGGAATGCATTAAGAAAACCTTCTGACTTTATAACCACTTTAAGGTTAAAAATGTTTAGGCTTTACAACCACTAAGTCCTGTTAGATCACTCCAGGCTGGTCCTTTTTGCAGGTGTAGCTATGTATATTATTAAAAATAGGTGTCTATACTGTTTAAAGTGGTAATAAAGGCTGTATATTTATGTTTTACCTACAGGTGCCATTTAGGAGATATTCACTTGTGCAGCCGTCTGTGCCATAAACAATGACATGCGCGTAGGCTTGACGTCATCCCGGCTCGGTCATTCACGCTGCCGCAGCCAGCGAACCTGGAAGGAAGGCCAGGTGAAAATGGAAGCCCTTTCAGCGGTGACAGAGAGGCGCTGGAGAAGTTCATTTTAAGGTAATGTTTCACATAATGCTCTAGAGTGTGATACTAGCACATTATAACATTGTCTTTCAAAGAAAACGTTTTTTTTTTTTACTTTCAAGTTTGCTACCACATTAAAATCCAGTAATGCACTGTCTCACCCCACTCTGCACATGCTCAGTTGCTCTCTAGTTTTAGGCATTGCAGAGTTTGTAGAGGCCGATCTGCTGACAGCCTTAAAGCGGAATTAAGCCCTACTATCCTTTACTGCCAAGGAAGCTGCTTCTGTTTGAACTGCAACTTCCATGGTGCTACACATGTGATCAGTTATAACACCAGCCATTTGATGGTTTGAAAGTTTGGTTGAGGACACAAGAAAATGTGACAGTTAGCAATTCCAGCATTCCAGAAATGTAACTCTTTTTTGAAACTGTTAAAGTGATACTAAAGTCTTGCTTTTTTTTTTCCTATAAAGATAACAAACATGTTATACTTGTATGTTATATTTACCTGCTCTGTTGCAGTGGATTTGCACGGAGCAGCCCAGATCCTCCTCTTCTCAGGTCTGTCTTCTGTGATCCTGGCCCCTCCCTCCTGTTCAGTGTCCCCACAGCAAGCAGCTTGATATGGGGGCACCCAAGTTGAGTCACAGCTCCCTGTGTCCATTTTGACATGGAGCCCCGTCCCCTCTCTCCCCTGATTGGCTAGCTGACTTTGACAGCAGTGGGAGACAATGGCGCCACTGCTGTGTCTCAGCCAATCAGGAGGGAGAATCTCAAAAGGTTGAGACACTCGTGAACATCGCTGGACAGAGAGGGACCTCAGGTAAGTATTAGGGGGGCAGAGTGATTTTTTTCATAATATAAAAAAAAAAAAATAGAAAACCTAGTGATTATTAAATACCAACAAAAGAAAGCTCTATTTGTCTCCAATAATTTCAGTACAGTGTTACATGACCGACCTGTAAAAAAATTCATTCAGACTTCTGTGTATGTGGATATACACACACACCTTATCTCTCATGTGTGATGGACATAGATGCACATGGTCATACAGTTTGTAACAGCTGAACCTGCATTTACATTTAAAAAAAGGATCTTCAGAATTGATATAACAGAATTAGCATATATCTTTTTTTCTTTTTTTACTTACCAAAATTACAAACCATTTCTATTTTCATGTGTCTTCGGTCCCAATGAAGGGGGATCTCTTCTTTTTTTCCTAATCGCATACTAAGGATGTGGCAACCACACTTCTGGGATCTGACATGATGAAACCCTCTTCTTTGCTATCTATATCAACTGTGGGTATAGGATTGTGTATATGGAGATTTTCTATTTGTGTGTTTTTTTTTTCTATGTTGGTTGAACTGGATGGACTTGCATCTTTATTCAACCAGATTAACTATGTGACTAATTAACCAGCATGCAATGTTAAATGAGTATTACAGTTGAAGTATAACACATTTTTCAACATGTTATAGATAACACTCTGGAACTCTCCAAAAAGTTGTGACAATCCACATTTGTTATTCCATGTTTGTTAGCTTTTCCCAAGAGCAGGGAAATGTGGTTTTCTCCTCTTTTGTATATGCACTCTTCCCCCAAAATGTTCCCTTTTGTAGGCAGGTGTTGTGTGCAGTAAAAAGAATACTCCACATCATTCAATATAAAGTGTTATTCATTAGCAAGCATGTTTGTACAGCAAATACACTTTAAACATTAGCATTTATATACATAAGATGGTTTATTAATGTCAGAAGCAAAAAGAAGGCTACTTTACAATCTGGTTTATTTTTAAGGGCACATTTCATGAGAAAAACATTGGGGCTGCTATTAGATATAAACTCAGCAGTGGTTTGTTTTTATGCAAAACTTTCCAAATTAAAGTCAACGTGGCAGCTCAGCATCAGGCACGTGAGGAAGGGGTCAGTTTAGCGTGGTCAGTGTTAAAACCCCTCCTATGGGAAGGGTCAGGTTTAGTGCTTGGGCACAGGATAGGTTTGAATGTTGGGTGAAAATTAAGCATCACTTTAGGGGTCAGATTGGGAATTAAGGGTTCAGGAGGGTTACATGGTAGGGGGGTGCCGCGGGGTAGCAGAAAGTTTTGGACTTAGTGCCACTTTGAGGAGCTATAGGGCTTTCTGGGTTTGGTTTACTGCTAAGAGCCCCATAATGAAAAACTAGCGAAACAGCACCAAAACTAATGCATCAAGCTGCCATTGTGGACCGTCAGAAAATGATTATTACCTTGTTGAAAATCTGGAAACGGTTATACAGCCAGTGAAGTCAGAACTCCAACTCTTCATATTTGTTCTGGGTCAGTGACTTAGAAAACACTGAGGCTAAGTGGCCAGGATTACAGCCATACATCTAGTAGTCTGAAAAGGGCACCCTACATATTTCTCTCATGACAGGTGTCCTTTAAAACCAAAAAAACATGGATACATGCAGTTTAACTATTTAGCAGAAGACCCAGTAAACAGTAAGTTTAAATAAATTAAATAATTTATATGTTAAAAGAATTAACTCTTTTTTTTATATGCCTTTTTATGTAATACTAAATGTTATAAATGCACATTGCTTAGTCAATTCTACCAGGCTTTCCAATAATTAGTGGCTTTTTTTTCTGGCAAAATTATTTTAAAATATTTTCTAAAATCATTTTTTTTTAAACTAAATTAGCACCTTGGGGTTACAATCATTTTTATAATATGGTCACACCTGTAGGAGGTTGGGGGTTACTGTCGCCATACTTAAAACTTTCATTTTTTTTCCTTTAGTCTGGTCTCAATTAAAATATGCTCCATATGAATTCACATCTACAATATGCATTTAAAAGTTACATAAACTCGTGCAAAAATGAAAAAAAAAAAAATCACCAGCTAGCAGTCCCAGCTTGTCTCTAGGCTATTTATGCAACACTAAACTAATGGCTAGGGCAATAGGAGACTTAGGGCTCAAGTAGTTGGATGTTGTTTTTCTGCATTTGATTGGTGTTTGAAGCACACCCAAAACAAAGGTTATCAGATTTCTATTGACTTCAATGGACTCCATGGCTGACAGCTTAAAGCTTGCGTTTGACCTGCTTTGCATTGTGTTTCTTTACACATAACAGATTCTGTTGAGATGCATTGGAACTTCAGCCAAAGCAGGTCAAACACACCCTTTTCTTGACAAATTCTGTGTTTTGCGTTTGAACGCACGCATATGATCGTGCAAAGCAATATAAATCAAAAAGGTAATTATGGTCAAATTGTTTCACACAATGTTCAAAGCTAAACAAAAATGCAAAAACACCACCCAATGAACACCCACACAGGTTCATTTAGCTCTGTAAACCCTATCAGACTGGGAGTGCGGGGTGCATTTGGCTGGTTTCAGAAGCTTCCAGCCTGAATGGTGAGGACTATTGGAAAACACTTTACCATCAAGTAAACAGGGTCGCATGGTCTCATTTTCAATCAAAGCATTTGTGTTCAGAACCATTTACATTATGTTATCTTCAGGATAATAGTAAATTAGCAGTTGAACTCTGCATAAATTATTTTACAGTTTGTTAGGCTGAAATAACATTAAATTTGCTAATATTCATTCACACATGAATGCTAACAAAATATGATTTAGAAACAACATTGCAAACACCTTATTATTACATCCTAATTACCTAGTGAGAGAGCTGTGATTGGTCCCCCAACGGTCTGCTCACAAAGACTGTGTAACTCATATTTATAACCACTTGTTCATAGTATTTGAAGCTATTTATTAGTAGCCAAGATTCTTTGAACAACACGTTATCTGCCATCACTCTTAAAGTAACATTGTCATGAGAGAATAGGCTGCCATTCCTTACCTAATTCTAAGGCCCCATGGACACTGGTAGTTTTTTACATGGTTATTAGAGACACTGGGAGTTTTTTTCTGCCTCTAAATACCCCTGCATGTTATAGCCTATGTGTCCATGTACTCATAGGCATTTAGAGTGGTGGGGCAGATAGAGGCAGAAAAAAATCCCCACTGCCAGCGCATCCAGGAGCAGCATAGTTTTGGCAAAAACAACGCTTGACGCTTGTTAGCGCTAAATGCATTTAGCGCTTGAGTATTTCAACGGCTATAATAAAATATTTTACTTGTATTATTACAAGCATCAAGCGTTTTTTCTGCCAAAAAGCTGCTGCCAGGAGGAAAGGCATCCAAGAGAGATAGCAAAACGTCTAGTGTGCATGAGGCCTAAAAGGGGTTGTTGCCTAGCTGTTATGCTGACCTACCTGCTTTCATAACACTGAGTCAAAGAAAATCCATAAAAAGTTAAAGTGGATGTAAACCCTATTCATGAAATATGACCTGGGCACATATATTTGTAGTGTTTACTTATCTCTCTCCAAAGCCTTAAGTCCTGTGTCTTTCTGCTGCTCCGTTCCTCTGTTATCAGCATGATAACTTCTAATAAGTTCTCCGACACAGGAGATAAAGCAGCTGGAAATTTGTGTCGGGGAGGAAACTTAGAGACAGGTAAGCAGGGAGCTTGTCTAGTCACAGCACAGCTCTGCATGTTTCTTTGTTCCTCTGCCTATGTGGAGGGGGGTGTGAGTCTTTCCTCCAATCAGCTGTTACACAATGTATGCCCAGACTCCGCTCCCACTGCTGAAACAGGAAGAAAAATTTCTAACACAATGTGCACTTTCTAAAGAGTCTAGAAAGCTATAGACTGCAGATATACATGTAACACTTATGTAAGGAGATTTGTTTCTTCTCTGTGTATCATCTGAGGCTGTTCACTTCACTGGGTATAGGAGAGGGTTTACATCCACTTTAAAGTTCCCATATACATTTTCAGGAAAGCCCCAGAATGGCACCCTATATGTTTCTCACTTGACAAGTTATCTTTGATATAAACCTCTCCTTACTACAAAATAAGTATTAAATAGAGGCGTATCTCAAAGTTAACTTGTCACCTTTTGTTATTTTAACCGGCGGTGTTCAACATTTTAAATATCAACTTTTAACGCAAAAGTCAAGGGCTGACCCTCCTCCTACTGCAAGTCCTTACTAAGCATCTGACTTCAAATCAGTACTGAAGAACTAATAGGAAACCTTTTGCTTGCTTTGCAATAGTTAAGGTTTTTATATTTGATCTTTCTAAGTATAAAAAGAGATAGTGAAAACCGAGTGCAGGTATTTGTAAGACCTTGCATTTCTTTAGGGCTATCAATCTACAGGCTTTTTACAAAGTTTAAGATTACTATAAGTTAGGGTAAGATCTGATATGGATACAGATCATCTGCAATATCTTCAAAGAATTTTAATTTTATTTAAAGTTGAACTCTGGCTACACAAATATAGTGTAAATGCAAGAAGTTGGTGTTTGCTTACTTCAGTCCTTTGAGTATTACAATTAGATATTTGCAGTAATCCAGCCTGCAAGAGCTCTGGCACTTTGCCTCAGTCTTAAAAACTGTTATGGGGGATGCTCTCTGTGCGGTCCCTAGTCTGTCACCCATACATGCCCATTAAAGTTGATGGGCAAAATATGCAAATCAGTAAAAACGACCCAAAGCCTGCCAAATACTGACTAAAAAAAGTGCAGATCAAATCTTCCCACCCAATGAATGCAGAGGTGGGAGTGACAGAAAATGCGGTTTCCCTAGAGCAGCCTAGGCGTCACTAGGAAATGATGTCAGGCCACAGAAGGCGCGCTCCCAGCATTCTGAGAATGACATCATTGCTCCTTTGAAAGATAATAACTGGCTCTGCATATGCATTAGTTGCATACAAAGTGGATTTCTATTGTTTGTGGCAAACGAGGCATGCATTAAAATGAACATAACTGTACCCGAGGATCAGCTTTAAAGAAAATCTCATTCTTAAAAAAAGAGTGACTACCAATACTGACCTCATGATGGAATGCTAGTTGCTTGGCTGCCTCTGGCCTCTTTTCACTCAATGACCTGGAACAAGCACTTCCATGTGAAGTCAGGGGAATGTCAACACTCCTGATTTACATGTTCGTTATACCTCAAAATATTAAAACCTTTTAATTAGCACAGCAGTCAGTTGGCAATGGCATTTTCCAAAGAAGAGCCTATGTATTTTTTTTAGTATAGAAATACTCTGGTAAACATGAATATGTTGTATTAACCCTGACCTAGGGTCTACAGTGCCTGCTGCCTGACCATACTATTCATCATGACACTGATCTTCTACACCACTCTAAGTAAATCCCTATAATTCTGTGACCTTATCTTCTGCATAGGCCTGGATTTGAACTTGTCAAAAGTACAGGCCAGTGTGTACACTATTTGCTAGATACCATTAGTAGTTCACTGTAAGATTTTGTTTCCTTGAGCTTTTCCTTAATCCATTTATGATAGAAGGGTACATTTAGGTCTTCGCTTGATACAGGACCCATTTTCAAGTTGGGACTCTGTATGTAAATATCTGGTACAACCTATTGGCAGCCTACTGCCTAAGTGCTCCAATACATTTTAGTAAATGTTCCTTCTCCATGTCAATGCATAATCCCACTAATTGCAAAGAGATCAGTTTAATATTTCAGGGCAATCTGTTTGACATTGACAGTCCTGATATTAAAAAATAATAATTTATATAAAATACTGCATTCAGACAGTCCAAGACTCTGACTAGATCAGAAAGTTCCTCTGTCATTGGCCACATCTTGTAGTCTCCTATAAAGGGCACTATGGTTTTCTGGGCATATCCGCTTGGCTGGTGATTCACTACCGTCTTCCAGCAGAATGCCCCGTTTTTTAGTGGGGGTCTCTCCTGTTCTGATCATACTGTTAATTTCCTGCAATCTCTGTGGATGAAAATAGAAAATATACCTTAGCAAAGTGAGTAATAAAGATAGCCACACACTTTACAAACTATGTACAATCTCATTTAGAATTACCAACATCTGCACAGTTATGGAGTCAAACCGAATAATCCTTTCAATTCATATACATTATAGAGGCCTTTGAACTTCACAGCTTCTGTTTCATTGGGTCCAGCTTTGACAAAATAAAAAACTGGAAGCTGACTGGTCTCAATGCAGAGCTGCACCAGATTTTGCCCCCTCCAGTTTTAGTAAATCAACCCCCCTCAGTATCTCACATTGGAAAAGGTGGCTCACACACTCTGGCACAGCACCCTGCTGTTTCCTTCCCAAACTAACAATAACAATGTGTGTAATGGAGGATTTAGTAATTAAAGGTTTAGTGCCCATAAAATGTGATATTTTAGTGGAGTGGGGTGGGCTCAGTAGGTCCCTAGCTACTAATATGTCTTGGAACAACGAGAACTGCTTGCATAATTCCCAGTCTCTGCAGTATTTGAACCCTGGCAAACAAAAAAAATGTGGTCAGCCCAGAAAAACTCCTCCAACTCCCAGCAAGCCTCATTTTTGTGGAAAAGCAGCACTAAGAGAATGATCATAGGCACGGAGGGGTGCAAACCATGTCCCCCAATGAACTCTAATAAACAGATTTTATGGCCAGCTCCCTGGTGAACATTGGCGGCGCAGAAGTTGGGCCAAATGACAGGGTTATAAACTGGAAGTGCTGAGGACCTACAGCAAAGCGAAAGAATTGCTGATAGAAACATGCAGGCATGAAATTACCCATCTTTAACCACTTGAATACCAGGCACTTTCACCCCCTTCCTGCCCAGGCCAATTTACATCTTACAGTGCTGTTGAACTCTGAATGACAATTGCGTAGTCATGCAACGCTGTACCCAAATTAAATTTTTATATTTTTTTTGAGACAGATAGAGCTTTCTTTTGGTAATATTTAATCTCCACTTGGGTTTTTTATTTTTGCTAAACAAACGATAAAAAGACCAAAAATTTAGAAGAAAAAAAAAAGAAAAAGTTTGTCTTTGTTTCTGTTATAAAACTTTGCGCTGATGAGATTGTACTGATGGGCACTGGTGAGACTGCACTGATGGGCATTGGTGAGGCTGCAATGATGAGGCTGTACTAACGGGCAATCATGAGAAGGCACTGATGAGGCTGCGTTGGTGAGGCGGCACTGATAAGCACTGATGGGCAGCAATGATAAGCTGCACTGATTGGAACTGATGGGGCTGCACTGACCATCAGGGCACGGATGATCCGTGCCCTGATTATCAGTGTACATATGCCCTGTTAGATTTCCAGTTATCGTCTCTCCTTTCCTCATACTGTGACAGCGCGTGAGAAAAGGACTTCCGATAACTGGCAAGTTTGTTTACATGTGATCAGCTGTGTTAGGACCAAGCTGATCACATGGTTAAGGGCCGCTGTAATTGGCCCTTTACCACGATCTCTGAGCTGTGTCCAAAGGACATGCATGAGGCATGTTCTGGGAGGACATCCATGGACGCCATCCCAGAACAAGAGAACTACGCTTTTGGCTATGGCGTAGTGAAGTGGTGATGTCTACAAAGGCTAGAAAATCTCCCTGATGGAGAGAGGTTAATAAGAGCTCATTAATTCCATGCAGAATTTCTGGGCCCAAATGAAGACATTTAGGGCCTTGACATTCAAGAGGGGGAGGATGCTCCCTTTTGGTTTGGGAACTGTGAACAGTTCGGAGTAGAACACTAGAATTGTTCTGCCACAGGTACTGCTTCAGAAGACTCACAAGGTGTGCATGGAGATCTGCTAATCTGTGCAGTGACAGAGGTGGGTTGGATGATATGAATAGAAGAGGCCGCTGAGAATGAAAATCTAGCTTGTAACCCTTGGAAACCATCTCCTGCTTTCAAGCATTTGAGATGCTGGCAGTCCAAATGTCCACAAAGTATAACAGACTTCCTCCCACTTTGTAAAGTGGGTGTGCCCTCTCATGTTGAAAAAGTATCTAAGGGTTTGGGGGACTTGAAAATCCAGAGTCTTTAGGAGGTCTGGGGGTGAGGCTTAGACTTGGCTTTAGAAGCTGAGGCTGGAGGTTGAGCCTTGAGAGTAACAAAAGTGAATTTACTTGGCTTCTGCCGAGGAAGATGGATACACTTGACACCAGTGACATCTTTGACAAGGTTGTCCAGGGCAGCTTCGAAGACACACCTGGAGCTTCTCGGGATAGAGCCAAGGAGGAAGCCTGATAGGGAGCACTCCAAAGATGTCAGACTTGAACACAGGGCAAAAATCCAGATTGTCAGTGTCAGGCCCTTCAGGGAGCACCAGAAGTGTCCCTGACAAACCTACAGGAAGTGGAATATCAAATGACAAATAGTGGCCCTAGTAATAAGGCAGCTTACTTGGACTATGCATAAAGTGAGTCTTCTGAGACAGGGTCACACCTGGGGATATGCCACAGTCTTGGACCCAGAAAGCACTCTGCAGCTCACTAATGCAGCACACTCAGTCTGGAAAGTGCCACAATGCAGAGACCGATCCTGAAAATCATATTCCATACTAGCCCTTCAATGATCCAGCAGGGTTTGGGTACAGCCTTCACAGCTAGAGCTGTGGAAATGACGATCTATATAGCCCTGCATAGAGACCAGCTCATGTAGCTTGTTAAAGAATCTTGACTGAAGAAAAAAGTAATCTTGATTAAAGAAAAAAAATTGCTAGCACAAAAGGTTAGACTTTTCTCAGCAGAGCAGACATGCTGTGAGTAGAAGTGGTTATTACTGGGTGCCAATTTTTTTTCGGTTTGCCAGTGTCCCAATCCTGCCACAGGCAGCGGTACACCCCCAACTCTCTCTGAATTCCTGTGTTTCTCAATGAATGAGAAAGAAAGACTCTTTTTCCCTGAGCAGTGTTAATGAACAATTAAAAAGGAACACTCCAGTCAAAAAAGAAATTGATAAAAACCTATGCTGAGAAAACAGGTGTTGTAGCTGGTCTTTCTTCCTGAAAATGCTAATTGCTTGGCTCTCATGCTAGTTTGCTTGCTTCAATATTTCCTGAATCACTGGCCAAGCTGTATTTTCCAAAGTAAGCAAAATCCTTTCTTGTATTAAAAGAGGGATAGAGAGAGAGATATTATTTTGCCCCTGTACAAATCATTAGTAAGGCCTCATCTGGAATATGCAGTTCATCGACAAACACAGCGCTCCATTATTCAGAACCATAGGGTTATACCGCCCCCTACAGGAGCAGGACACTAGGCAGAAAAAAAGACTTGGCTAAGCCTATGGGCAGTCCTAGGTGGTGTACACCCCCCTCTCTGCTACAGGCCTTCAGTTTAGTAACAAGCAGTGTCAGAAGTATTAAAACTCCTTAGAGGGGTGGGTGCTGTATCTGTCAATGAACTCAGAATCCCATTTTCTCTTTCGTTCATTGACAGACACAGCGCTCCATTATTCAAAACCATAGGGACATCCCAAAGCAGTGCCAAACATGAGGGGTGGGACAATGAAAAATCCCAAGGCTAACACAAGAGCCAACCAGGAAACAGGAGCTCAACACAGAACAATTGGAGCCCAACCTGAACATTACCCCTATAAGAGGGAATAGACCCTCTAAACAGTAGCCTGCAAAACCTTGCGGCCAAAAGAGGCATCCGCAGATGCCAACACATTCACTTCATAGAACGTTGTGAAAGTGTACACTGACGACCAGTGGCCGCCTTGCAAACTTGCGCCGTAACATGGAAAGGAGAAACCTGATCCCCGACAGAATAGGCCAGAGTCATCATCTGTCTGATCTATGCAGAAATGGTTGCACAAGAAGCAGACAGCCCCTTTCTTGGCCCGTCCGTGATCACAGTGAGTCTGACCTCCAAAAAGAGTCAGTGGCTGCCAAATACACCGTAATCTTACAAACCACATCCAGGGCAGATAAGGCAAATTCCTTAGGATGTGTTCACCAGGGACACAAGGAAGGCAACACAATGTCCTTATTCAAAAGGGAATCCGAGGAAGGAAAGATGGAAAACCTAGTGTAACCCTGGGTAAGGTGAACGACAAGATAACGCCACCATTTCCGACACCCTGCGAGCAGAGGTGATAGCCACCAAGAGGCCACCTTCAGAGACAGAGTAAGCAGTGGAATCTCCAGAATATTTTGAGAGAGAGGGTTCTGGAAAACCAAAATCACCAAGTTCAGATCCCACGGCAGGAGAAGAGACCGCAGCGGTGGAAACAGACGTTGAACCCCTTGAATAAAAGGTAAACACCAGGAAATGCGAGACCAGGGGATGCTAAAGAAGACCACCCAGGTTACTGAGGCCCATTCCTGCTCAAACCCCCCCCCCCCCGTGACGGGAGGTCGGAATCGGAGCCACCATGAAAGAACGAGGATGAATGCCTGGTGACTCACACCAGGATATATGCTCTTTCCACATCTGGAGGTAGAACCTCCTAGGTAGACTACCTAGCCATCAGCAGCGTCGGAACCGAAGGCTCATCACAGCCAGGCCGTTAAAACCAGCGACTCTAAAGCAGGATGGAAGAACGGCCCTTGGGACAGTAGAACCTCCCTGAGAGGCAGTCGCCAAGGAACGTCGGCGACCAGGCACACCCGGTTGGTGTACCCAGACCAACGGGACCCATCCGGAGCCAATAGAATGACCGGAAACCCCGCAGCTGTGATTCTGCGCAAAAGCCAAAGCAGAAGCTGGAGAGGAGGAAAGGCGAAGCACAAATGTTACTGGCCCCATGGGCCACCAGAGCGATTGAGGTGCCCACCAGAGGATAGCATGACCTTGTCAGAAACCTTGGTACCGTCCTGTTGAGCCAGGACGCAAACAGATCTACCTCAGGAGTGCCCCATCCGAGACATATCCGATGAAACACGCCCTGGTGAAGGGCCCACCCCGTGATCCAATCCTAGCCAAATGAGGCATCCGACTGTCAGTATTCCACTCCTAGAATGCGTATGTCGGAGAGGGCAGGAACGAGACGTTCTGCCCAACGGAGGATACTGGCAACTGCCAGGGCTGCCAACACCCTATTTGGCCTGCCCTGGTGATTGACATAAGCCACCGCCGTTGCATTGTCCGACTGGATCCGCTGTTGCTGGATCTGTACCGGGAGCTCCCGAAGTCGATCCATCCATTATCCAGACATAGTCTGATCCCTCGAAGTTCCAGGATATTGCTCAGTAGTCTGGATTCCACCAGCGTCCTATGACCCTGAGCAAAGCTCAGTCCCAGGACATCTCCCCACCCGGACAGACTGGCATTGGTGGTCACTGGTCACCCTGTTCAATAGAAGGGGAGAAAGGATTTACCCCACTGAAGAACCGAAGAGCGAAGTCACCAGACCAGGGAACCTCTGGTTTCCTGGCTTAGCCAAACCTGATTGTCCAGAGACCTCGGGCACTTGTCCCATTATGCCAGGATCTCCCTGAAGGGAGCTTGTATGGAACTGTGCAAATGGAATCGCCTCAAGAAGGTAGATATCATCAGATCCAACACCCACATGCAGGTCCGCAGGGAGGCCCACCTGCAGGATAACAGTAAATGAAGAACGCAGCATGCAACTTCTGGAGTTTGTCCAGAGGAAGAAACACTCTGGCCAGAGCTGAAGCCTGGGTCAGGCTCAGATAATCCAGTGTTCTGGAAGGGTCCAAAGCAGCCTTCAGATAGTATAGAAGCCAACTGAATCTGTCAAAGTCTGTATAGGAGCTATGTTGCCCCTCGGGGTAGTCGAGGAATCGCAGAAGATCGTCCTGGTAGCCCAGGACCACAAACCCCCACTGACGTAACCACGCCAGATCCAGGGCTAACACCTCGTGAACACCCATGGAGTGGTTGTAAGACCAAAAGGCAACACCATGCGCTCATAATGCTCAGCACCCACAGCAAAACAGAGGAAGTGCTGGATTCAGGCACATAATGGAATGCGTAAGCAAGCATTTGTGATGTCGATAGAAGCCAGAAAATCCCCATGATGAAGGGGTGCCACTGCCGTGCGGACGGACTCCATCCTAAAATTCTGTACCCACACAAGGCAGATCAGGGCCAAAAGGCAACACCACGCGCTGATTATTCTCAGCACCCACAGCAAAACAGAGGAAGTGCTGGATTCAGGCACATAATGGAATGCGTAAGCAAGCATTTGTGATGTCGATAGAAGCCAGAAAATCCCCATGATGAAGGGGTGCCACTGCCGTGCGGACGGACTCCATCCTAAAATTCTGTACCCACACAAGGCAGATCAGGGCCTTGAGGTCCAGAACTGGACGTACCATGCCCTCCATCTTTTGGACTGTGAACAGGTTTGAATAAATAACCCCCGAAACTGTTCCTGACACGGTAACCGGGACAATCACACTCTGAAGCAACAGGGCTTGCACAGCCCCACTAGGAGAACAGCAAATGTTCCGGCGACAGATGCACATTGGAAGCAAAAAAACTTTTTAGGGAACAAGGCCGGAAAACCATCTTGTAACTGAACAAAATCAAGACGCGTAATGATGTCATCCAGGGTAGCCCCCCACAATGCATATAAAATGTATTGAGGTCTGCATAATTATTATACCCACTTATATATATTTATTAGAGCAATATGTCCACGCATGTTCCTGAGGAAGCCGCATGACGAAACATGTTGAACTCATGTGTGGAAAACTGAACAGACATGCGGATACACTATATAGAATAAGTGACTTCTGTTCCTTTCTATGTGACCATTGTCTTTGTCCTTTTTTTCATGTTGTTGTAATAAAATAATTATTTTTTTTATACCTTGGTTTTATAAACTAATTTTATTATACCAAGCACCCACAAAGTCCCAAATTTGTTTTTTTCCTTGCCCTCACAATACATGTCTAAGCACCACTGTGGAAACAGAGAGCTCAGCAACCAGCGGAACTGCGGCCAAGAGGCAAAGCAGACAAACTGCAGCGCCTAGACAAACAGGTCCGCCAATGCAGCAAGGCAGGGGAATTTTGCTCCCCCTCTAGATATATCAGCTAGACCTTTAGACGCCAGAGATTCCTCTATTGGCATCATGGTTGCCTTGACTGGCCTAGAGACAGGGGGGTCCATTATTGGTGGTACAGTCCACATCTGAATGGAGGGTCCTCGAAGGGGTACCTCACAGCAAGCATTTTTGGAAGCACAAAGGGCACTTTGGACACTCCCAGTCTTCATGAACAAATTTGGCAAAATAAGAGGGAGAAGGGAACACTTTTGCCACGCAAAACGGCTTATGGGTGCCAAAGGGGAACCAGCCCTCCACCGCAGCCACCACTGCATCCCCCATCTTGAAAGGTTCCCGCACAGATGTAATAAGTGCGTCAATAGCGCCTTTTCGTGCACCACTATAGTTGTGGAGGAATCATTCTCACTCCCTGACAGGACAGGGAGCGTGGCTACCAACCCCGCAAGGTGGGCCACGTCCGTGGAGGCAGAGCTAGATATAGGATCGTTCCAGACAGTGGAGGTAGGGGAGGGTGGGGGATGCCATTTACAAGGCTATATGCCTAAGCGAGAACCCCGGAGGGACCAACCACCCCAGGGAGTACCCGCGCCCCACACCACGTTCAGGGAAGGAGAGGGCCAGTACTTACCAATCTAGAGAAGCATGCGGGTAACGCTCCCAGACAGATTCTCTTGCCACCAAAGTGGGGGGGCTGTCGGCCATGAGGAACGCTGTGACTCAGGCCGAGACCCGGTCGTATGCGACCTCGCGAGACGTTTAACTCGCAGGGCCGGCCCCCGTCCAGTGGGGCTATGTCGTGGCCGACCTAGCATTAAGCTGCGGTCTGCATTCGCTCGCTGGCCAGACTGGGGCCACTGGATCTTAGTGTCCAGCTTGTCGCCCAGCCCGGCAGTTGACTGTAGATCTCAACGGAGCAAAATCCAGGAAGAAAATAGAAAATAACAAACAAAAAAACTCCCAGGACTAAAGACCCCAGCAGGGAACTAGGTCTTTACTCCTGACTAGGCAGAAAAAACTGGAGGCCTATAGCAGAGAGTAGAGAGGGGGGTGTATACCACCTAGGACTGCCCATAGGCGTAGCCTTTGTTTTAATTTTCTCAATTAGTTTAGATGAACCCCTCTTTTCAACTATGCCCCTGAAGAAGGACCCTACAAATATTAAATACCCCGAAACGCGTCGGGCTTGAAAAGAGTCTTCTGGTTTCTTTCATCATTGTTTATTGCTTGATGTCCATTATGTCTACTAAGTAGTACTATTATGTTACTTAAGATATCCACTTTGTTTTTAACATTTGTATTTTCTAACCAAATAAAATATATATTCTTTTATTATGTACAATAGTTTCTATTTCTACATTCTTTCTTTTTTTATGCAAGTGCCGGGAAAGTCCACTCAGGGGAATTTATTGTCTTGTGTTTATGCATTATTGGACGTGGCATGGTTTTTCTCCTAGACGAGTTGGTCATCCTTTTTTTCTGTTCATAGGCGTAGCCAAGTCTTTTTTTCTGCCTAGTGTCCTACTCCTGCAGGGGGCGGTATAAGCCTATGGCTCTGAATAATGGAGCGCTGTGTCTGTCAATGAACGAAAGAGAATATCCGATTACCTCCTGCGGGATCAGGAAGGAATTATTTTCCCCCCCACTGGGGCAAATTTGATCTTGCTTGTTTTTTTTTTTGCCTTCCTCTGGATCAACTGTGGGTAAAGGATTGTGTATATGGAGATTTTCAATTGGATGGACCAGTGTGTTTTTTCAACCAGACTAACTATGTAATTATGGGGTTGATTTACTAAAACTGGAGAGAGCAAAATCTGGTGCAGCTGTGCATTGTAGCCAATTAGCTTCTAACTTTAGATTGTTTAATTAAGCTGTGACAAAAAAAAAACCTGGAAGCTGATTGGTTTCTATGCAGCGCTGCACTAGATTTTGCACTCTCCAGTTTTAGTAAATCAATCCCTATGAAATCTCTGTATTTGGCTTAGCACAAAAAAATCTATAAACTTAAATGTTTATGCATCCCATGCTAACCTTAGCTGGGCTTAAGTTGAAGTAGTAGCTTATCTTTTCCCGAGGTGATGAGCTGGTGTTTTCTTCACTGTGAGGGGAAATGTAGATGGGGTAACTGTGAGACAGCTGCACACGCCGCGGGGACAGGATCCGCATGGACGGGTAGGGAGAAAGAGGTGTTGACTCGAGCTGTAAACAAGAAGTAATAATTAAAAGGGGCTTTTATTTTTTTCTATTTTTAATGACAGAGAAAAAGCAGTCATGGATGTGTGTAAGACATTATTACTCAAAAACCTATTCAGTGGAAGGTTCACTTGACAGTTGGCCCCCTATATTGCAGACAGCTTCTATCCCTGCTCTTTCCTGCCATCCCATTCACTAGGTGAAAGGACACTCACTCTTCTGTGTTTCTGTGTATGAGAGGCACATCTTTCATAGCAGTTGGGAGTAGAGCGTTTGCTTTATTATCCAGTCTATACATATGAATGAACTGTACAGTAAACAGAAATGATCTGCACATTTAACACACCTGACCAGTACATATCTAAATTTTTCCCTTAGATATTTATACAGATGTCTGTGCCTGGGGTTCCGCTTTAAAGATGTTTGGTTTTAAATACTGTGCACAAAAAAACCCCCACATTTTGGAAGACAAAGCACATTTACCGCATTTGGCTGCGTGTATTTCATTGCAAAGTTTTTCATTTTTTCAATGTAAATGTTGTTGTAAAACTGAACGAGGTCTCCTCTCTCCTCCTCTTCCATGTCACTGTTGGCTCCAGTCAGTCGTGTGGGTGTTGGTGGGGCACTGTTCGGCTGGGGTACAGGTAAAGTGCTACTGGATCGCATTACTGGACTAGGCTCTCTGCTCCCTGCAAAGTATATGGCACAACAAAAAAGTAATTAGACACAATGAGACTAACTGCACATAGATTTCTAAAGCTGGCCATTTACTGTTTGAAATGTTGCTGGTTTAGCAGGGGCCAGCCGAATTTTGATCAGTATGTAGCCATCCCCACTCAACAGAAATCAGTTGTTTGACATCTGTTGAAGGTACTTGTTGGAAAATATTTCTTGCAGGTGCAGCTGTCAGAATATAATGTCCAGGAAGGGGGATAGGGGGACTAACAGATGGAGGAGTCCATCATTTTTTTTTTTTGTAGTTCCGTCCGCTGGCTGAATGAAAAAAAAAAAAACAACATTGTATGGCCAGCTTAAGCCCCGGTTCACACAGGGGCGGCACGACTTGCAGGTCGCCTCACCGCGGCGTCCTGCACACGACTTCCACGGCGACTTGCAAAACGACTTCTGTATAGAAGTCTATGCAAGTCGCCTCAAGTCGCCCCCAAAGTAGTACAGGAACCTTTTTCTAAGTCGGAGTTCCATAGTACAGAACGGGAGGCGACTTGTCAGGCGGCTAGTCGCCCCTGTGTGAACCGGCAGTAAGGCAGCTCACTGCCTAGTTTGAAAGTTACAGGATAGAATTCAATATAGCAGAGCTACCCAGAGGTAGGCATAGCTCTGGGCAAACATATGGAAAATATCTCACTGCTAAAGGATATTTTTCTTAGAAGACCTTTTCATAAATATTCATGCTTAGTTTGTCCAAGTATCCTTGTAAAATTGAAGGAAAAATAAGACAGACCTCCATTAGATTTCCTCTAGGGTTAGCATTTATGGGAACAAAGCATTATTTCCTTGGTCAGAGCTACTCACTAGACTTGGTAGGCTGAGAAACTGCTAGATACATGTCAAAATGGGAATCCCATAAAGTATTTAGTATTTCTTTTTTTTAGTTGGCAGTACAGTGAACAAAATAATTTAATTAAAAGCAATATTAAAATACATAATCACAGAAAAAGAGCTTGAACTCTCAGATTCATGGCATTTAAAAATTCACAAATAGGAAATGTCTGTAGAACACAAAAGCACCAGTTGGGAATGCTGCTCTCTTCTTCAGCTGTATTGTAGACAGACAGATAAAAACATCACATAGCGGGGGACAAAGCAATTGGTAACACGTTTCGCACGCTACATGCGCTTATTCGTACGAATATTTGTGTGATATTTTATCCGTCTATCTACAATAGCTAAAGAAGAGTGCAGTATTCCAAACTGGTGCTTTTGTGTTCTCATGTGATAGTCGGCTAGCACCTTCACACAGCAGTGGGACTATAAGGCAGTAAGCGAGTGATCAGCTGGAAGCGGTATATATCTTCTTTGTTTGTAAAGGAATTTCTGCACTCAATGCAATTTTCTTTTACTAGGGACTCTGGAAATTGTGGGGTACAAGCCCTGCCCTTAGGAAAATGGACACTCCCCTCCATGGGCTATAATCTCCCTCCAGGCATTGGTTTCTTAGTTTAAAGGAAGAAGAAACCAGGGAGGAACAATATCAGTCAGAGAACAATAACAAGGGAGTACAAAAATAACCCTTTTTTCCTGTCATTTATAGTAATACATGAGACTAATGGGGACATCCCCAAACTGCATGTTATTTATCTGTTAAAATGTATATTGTGCAGACATCTAAAAGCCCTGGGACTGCTGCTGGGCACCACTATCTTGGATGTGATGTCAGCTGCCCCAGCAGACTGAGCTGTCACTCCATAGTATTCTCCTTTGCTCCTTCCACAACATAAAATGCTATTTAGTGAGGTGCATGTAGAGCACATATGTCAAACAGAAGGCCCACAGGCCGAATCAGGCCTACCAGGCCTTGTCATGTGGCCCTCACACCATTTTGCAGCCATATTGTGGCAGAACTCCATTCCGCCACCCCTGGCTCTCACCCTGTTCTCCCCGCTGGGACAGCTTTCCTTTTGAGGTTTCCAGATATAACAGTTTCCTCACAAGATGGGGGAAGGGGCATGGAGGCAACAGCTCTCCAGAATCTGTATACATGGGTGGTAGAGAGAGCTGCTTACAGAGGGCAGTACTAGAGCTGGCTACATAGGGAAAGGTGGGAGAGATTATAGATGCGAGGAAGCTTTGGGGGGGGGGGGCAGGCCTCTAAATTATGCACCCTGTAGTGCGTAGCATACTCCTGAACTCTGCACCCTGTACGCAGCGTACTCCTAAACTCTGCACCCTGTACGCAGCGTACTCCTGAACTCTGCACCCTGTACGCAGCGTACTCCTGAATTCTGCACCCTGTACGCAGCGTACTCCTGAACTCTGCACCCTGTACGCAGCGTACTCCTGAACTCTGCACCCTGTACTCAGCGTACTCCTGAACTCTGCACCCTGTACTCAGCGTACTCCTGAACTCTGCACCCTGTACGCAGCGTACTCCTGAACTCTGCACCCTGTACGCAGCGTACTCCTGAACTCTACACCCTGTACGCAGCATACTCCTGAACTCTACACCCTGTACGCAGCGTACTCCTGAACTCTGCACCTTGTACATAGTGTACTCCTGAACTCTGCACCTTGTATGTAGAAAACTACTGAACTCTGCACCATGTATGCATCATACTCCTGAACTCTGCACGCTGTAGTCAGCATATTCATGAACTCTGCACCCTGTAGACAGCGTACTCCTGAACTCCTCACCCTGTACATAGCGAACTCCTGAACCCTGTGTGCAATGAACTCCTGGACTCTGCACCATGTACATACTTTTTAACTCTGCACCCTGTACATACCGAACTCCTGAACTCTGCACCCTGTACACAGCAAGCTCCTAAACTCTGCACCCTGTACGCAGAATACTCCTGAACTCTGCACCCTGTACACAGCTTACTACTGAACTCTGCACCCTGTCGGCAGCATACTCCTGAACTCTGCACCCTGTCGGCAGCATACTCCTGAACTCTGCACCCTGTACACAGCATGCTGCTGAACCCTGTATGCAGTGAACTCCTGAACTCTGCACCACGTAAGTACTTTTTAACTCTGCACCCTGTACGTACCGAACTCCTGAACTCTGCACCCTGTACACAGCATGCTCCTGAACTTTGCACCCTGTACGCAGAATAATCCTGAACTCTGCACCCTGTACACAGCGTACTACTGAACTCTGCACTGTGTGCGCAGCATACTCCTTAACTCTGCCTCCTATAAGTAGTGGACTCCTGAACCCTGTACGTAGCAAACTCCTGAACTCTGCACCTTGTACGTAGAAAACTCCTGAACTCTGTATGCAGCAAACTCCTGAACTCTGCACCATCTACGTAGTGTACTCCTGAATTCTGCACCCTGTACGCAGCATACTCCAGAACTCTGCACGCAGAGTACTCCTGAAGTCTGCACCCTGTACAAAGCGTACTCCTGAACCCTGTATGCAGTGAACTCCTGAACTCTGCACCATGTACGTACTTTTTAACTCTGCACCCTGTACGTACCAAACTCCCGAACTCTGCACCCTGTACACAGCATGCTCCTGAACTTTACACCCTGTACGCAGAATACTACTGAACTCTGCACTGTGTGCGCAGCATACTCCTTAACTTTGCATCCTATAAGTAGTGCACTTCTGAACTCTGCACCTTGTATGTAGTGAACTCCTGAACTCTGCACCCTGTACGTAGAAAACTCCTGAGCCCTGTATGCAGGGAACTCCTGAACTCTGCACCATGTACATAGTGTACTCCTGAATTCTGCACCCTGTACGCAGCATACTCCAGAACTCTGCAGGAGGTGTACTCCTGAACTCTACACCCTGTACACAGCGTACTCCTGAACTCTGCACCCTGTAGGTAGCATGCGGCTGAACTTTGCACCCTGTAAGCAGAATACTACTGAGCTCTGCACTGCGTGAGCAGCATACTCCTTACTTTGCACCATGTACGTACTTTTTAACTCTGCATATCCTATACGTATCGAACTCCTGAACTCTGCACCCTGTACACAGCATGCGCCTGAACTTTGCACCCTGTACGCAGAATACTACTGAACTCTGCACTGCGTGCGCGGCATACTCCTTAACTCTGCATCCTATAAGTAGTGAACTCCTAAACCCTGTATGCAGCAAACTCCTGAACTCTGCACCATCTACGTAGTGTACTCCTGAATTCTGCACCCTGTACGCAGCATACTCCAGAACTCTGCACGTAGCGTACTCCTGAATCTGCACCCTGTACACAACGTACTCCTGAACTCTGCACCCTGTACATAATGCACTCCTGAATTCTGCACCCTGTAGGCAGCATACTCCTGTACTCTGCACCATGTACGTAATGCACTCCTGAATTCTGCACCCTGTAGGCAGCATACTCCTGTACTCTGCACCATGTACGTAATGCACTCCTAAAAATATGCACCCTGTACGCAGCATACTCCTGTACTCTGCACCATGAACGTAATGCACTCCTGAACAATAAAAGAGTAGATACATAGTCTTACAGATACAACTGGCCCTTTGAGGGCAACCACACTGTTGATGTGGCCCGCAGTGAAATTTTTTTTGATACCCTTGGTGTAGAGGCAGAGGATCAGGGCCAGCAAAACAGCAATTAGACACTCCAAGAAGGTAAGAGGACTATGCCATAGCAAGAGAGAGCAGAAGCTGCAGCTGTGCTATGGAACTGATAAAATTGTTTAGCTCAAGTTGAAGTTCAAAAGGTACATTGGAAGTGAATAAAACATTGCTTATGGAAAAAAATACTGCAATTAAACATTTAAAATGCTGGATTCTTCTATGTTTTACTGGCAATTTTTTAAGTTGGTGACAGGGTCTCTTTAAGGGAAAGCAGGCATGCAGTCAGCCATTATCCAACATTGAAGAGATTTGTTTCCCAAGTCACAAACTTTGTGTTGTCACCACTCACCACTACACTACTTGTAAAGAAAGCTAAAAAAAAGGAGTTCTGGGCATTCACTTGCACATGAGAAGTTCATCTTACCAAGCTCTCTGTTGTTCTCTGATGTTGAATGGTCACTACCACCAGATTGTCGCCTCCTCCTTGCTTTTATTAGGACACTTCTGTAAACCTGAAAAATTTAGAAAACACAACATAGCAATAGGAAGCAATTACCCACTGGCTTTCCTTTTTTGGAGGAAAGCCGCACTTTCACTAAAACGTTACCTCTGTCATTTTTAAATCCACATTTAATTTTTGCTAAAGATATTTCCTAAGTTGAAAAAAATATTGACTGTAGCCTTGAGTATATCTTGCTGTGTACTGCTCCTGGGAGGTTTCCCATTCGGCTCACTGCATAACAGATCTCCAAAGTCCAGACAGTATCTCTAATTTTGACCGCTTAACAGAAAAGATAGAATACAAACACATGGCCAGCCATGTTTCTGGAAACAGGGTTTATCTTCTGCAAAGGTAACCTATCACACTGGCCTTTTTTTTTTTTTTTATCGCAGACCATATCTGAGGGGGGACTTCCAAATACCAGGGAACTCTCTATAAGCCAAATGTCCTAAAATTTATGGAGCAATCCTACACCTAACCTCACAGTACCCATAAAGACAAGAAGGTACTGAGGAATTACTATACTGTACACATTACTTTACTCTTCCAATCTAAAGATACGTTCAATAAGACTTCTTCATTAGCAAAATGGGAACGGGACATTTACAGATATCCAATGAGCAGGTTCATTCAAAACAATCGTAGATACTCTAGTGTGAACTTTCTCAAAAAATACAACACAGATGGTATATAACCCCATTACGCATCGCTAAATTATCTTCATCCAATGATAATTTATGGTGGCGTGTCTATTCACAGGAGGGAATATAGTACCACATACTACGAAGCTGCTCACACATAAATAGTTTATGAATGCGATATTCAGGTTACTTTCTAATATCACAGGATGCATTTTGAGAACTGACCAAGCCCAGACTCTCCTCAGTTTGGATACAAACGGCTTCCCTCCTGAGCTTAGACCTGTGAATATGCACATAATCTTCGCAGCCAGAATGAATATACTTAGAAAGTGGAGAGGTAACTTAAAGTGTTACTAAACCCACAACAGTAAAATCAGTCTTTATATGCAGTAACGCATGTTTGTTATACTCACTGTGGAACCTAAGGAGTTAATCCTCCGCATTGTAAAAAAAGGCTGTTTGATCCTGTCTTCTCTGATCCTTCCACTGACTCCTAATAATTTCCTGATAACGCAGAGTCTATGGAGTTAGGCTGCACATGTTCAATTTCGGTGTGTATTGCTAGAGAGGTTTTTTTTTTTTTTTTTTTTTCTTGGGAGGATGCATGTGATCAGCACAGGGTAAATCAGCACTGTCCAGACAGGTCAGGGTCTTGCAGTGTCATAGGTTATTCAGAAAACTCCTCCTACTAGCTTTAACCAGTACTTGGCTGGACACTGATAGAAGTCACAAGACCGCTATACACTGCTGATGAGAAAAGGTATTTAGCAGCATATATTTACTAAAATAATTGCATTTTCATGTTCTTTGTACTGTTGGAGACCAGATATAGTGAATGCAGGGTCCTGGGTTTAGTAACACTTTAACCCCCAATGTTTTCAAAGTTATACAACTAGACTTGATTTTGACATATGAAAAACAGGTAGCCTACCAAATAGGGAGGCAAAAACAATTTTACACAGTATAGGACATATGGTCAGCCCATTGTGACCTCACTCATCTTATTTAAGTTCTCAAACCTATCCTTATGGGATCTATTTGTTATCGTAGGCTCTTCTTTGGCTGGTGTGCCATAGTACCTGAACAGAAATGTTTGTTTTTTCTATGTTCCTTGTTTAATTACTTTTCATATTAACAAACCTTTAAGGTGATTATATGTATATACCTTATAAAACAGGATGTGGTTTAAGATTCTCCAAATTTAATAACCTTTCCACTGCAATGACACGTTTCTATATCAAACCTTATTGTAAAAGCACAGTTTTGATACTGCATATACTGGATTTGTACACTAGCTACCTTTTATGAAGACTCACCTATTCTGATGTAATTGTATTTTATACTGTTTAAATTTTATAAAATAGTTATATTTTATCTAACTGTATTTTTATACTGGAAATGTAATAAAAATGTTATGCTTGAAAAAAAAAAGCAAGCTCCTAGCGGACATCCATATGCTACAGCACTAAGTGAACCTTGTTAAAAGCCTGCTAGAAGCTTATTTAAGGTGACAGCCAAGCACTCCCATTAAAATATGTGTTCAACATTCCCAGACTAGACCTGAAGAATTTTTCACGAGCTTCAACAATGCTGCTCAAAATTTGCCAAGTGTATTGAAAATGCTTTACAAAAGCGGATATCCAAGCTAAAGCACATCTAAACAAGGCCTAAGTTGCTAGTCATGCAATTTGCGTAAGTGGTAAAGCAATCCACAGTCATAAAAAATAGTCTGTCCCCCACTGTTACCATACTACTGCACACCCCCCTGTGAGCCAGAGCTTGAGCCCTCCAAAACTTGCACTACATGCAGAGTGAAAGGCTCTAGCTCAGACTCAGAAGGGCTCTAGCTTAAAAAGGGGGAGTGTCAGATAAAACTGAAACTATGGAGGGAATGACTGTGACAGTAGAAAAGAAGGGAGAGGAGAAGATAACTCACTGCTCTGGCTTGTTCACTTGTGTGCAAATTCCAGCTTGAGCTATTGCGATCTATGAATTTTTTTTTTAAGAAAGTGGATAAAGATAGCTTGGAAAACATATTAAAATGAACTAAGATCTCCATCTATTGGCTGGATATGAAAAAAGAAAATGCAATAGATTTCACATTTAACCTAAAAGTATATATTTTGTGCAAATGATTTTTTTTAGCTCTGGTTAACAGAAAAAAAAGAATATGTATACAAAACAAAATACATTCCTTTTGATGTTGACAGTCTGTCTATAAATAAATGTAATCTCTAAAAAGAAATGATCCATGTTGAGGTAAACTACATGTGGGTGACAAAGTGCTTTAAGGTGAGGAGCTGCTTGACTTACATGACTCTGTGCATGAGGCTGGGTACGATAACATCTCATAATGTTGTGGAAAGATGTATCTTCTCTTGTCACCTGATACCATTGAAGTAAAAGAGGTAATAAATTACAATGCCAGATTTTAAAAAATTACATTATTATCTCTTTGTCCAAAGCGCTAACAATTATTATATTCTAAGACCCACAAAACAAGAAATAAATCTGTAAGTTTCACCTTAGCCATCATATAGATTGCACACATCAAAAGCTGGTCCAGATGTCGGTCTGTCATCAAAGTGGGATGATGGACAAGAGAGAACTCAAAGCAAGTCCAGATCTTTTTACGAAGATCATCAGAAACCTCCAACTTATGGCAGAGTTCACGAAGACGAACACTGGCCAAGTGGTAAACCTTATTTTAAAAAAGGGCATATACATTTTTTTAATAATAAGGCAAAGAGAAATACACAAAATACAGCCTAGGACTCACAGAGCCTTTGATAAGATACAACTCATAGGTGAAATGGCTGAACTACCTGGTCAATTTACACTGTGTGATGACGATTAGAAAAAAAAAAAGGAATCGGCAGACACTGTGCACTCTAATTCCCTCCATGTTCATGATATTGGCTATAGGTTCTTTGGCCATATTTGGATCTGCCATAAACAATAAGGGACCATTTTCTCTGTTAGCCGGACTAATCAAATAAGCATTGGAGTGGAAAGCTTCCTTCCATGACAGAGTAATGTGGGGAATGTTCCTAATCTCTATACTGTATATGCTGTATATCTATACTAGGGTGATACAGCTCAGCAGGGGGAACACACATCACTGCTAGTGATTCCAACTGATCACTTTTGGAAACAGTCTAAGTTGACAGAGCAAATGCCTGGCACACACAAAATTATCAGACATATGATCGTCTGTTTTTTTTTTTTTGCATTCTAGTCTCATATCGAAAATTAAGAGTTTACTAAATGTACAAAAATTCTCGTACAATGTAAGTGAAGTGATGTAATGTGTTGTAATGTAATGTGGTGTATTTGTATTGTATTTTTAAATGACAACTGTCCCGATTAAACGAAAATTGTTCGATCTGGTATCGTATGAGAACATTTTTGTGCTTGTGCCATCGGATGTCACATGAACTGTTGTGATTGGCTCTTGAAAGCTTTGTACTAACGATCAGATTATCGTACGATCGCTTTGATCGCTTTGGTATATTTCGTACGATTTTCAGATGGTGTGTACGGGCCACAACAGAAGTCTCAAGACGTTTTGGACAATGTCTCTAATGTACTTACCCTTCTACAAAAGAGAGACAAAGATCCCGCCTTCTTCATTTTGCTGCAGAGATTTTGCTTTCTTGGAGAGACCTGCGGCATAGTTACTTGTCCTGCAACCTGCATCTGCTGAGTAGTTAATGAGCCAGCAAGGGTCTGGGCTGTGAGTGGCTGTATGGCACTAGCCACGTTGTGAGCTTGTCCACTCACATTAACTTGCACTGGAAAAAATGTGATTCCTCCATTTTCATTTGCAATACCTAAAAAGAATAAAAGAGACAACATTTTTAGAATGCAATCAAACAAGCCCATTCCTGACTGATCTTCTTTGAAGTGAACCGTGCAGATGCTGATGAATATGTTGCACAAATACATCAGCAGAACAAAAAAACATGCCTTTTACACTTTATTATTCATTGAAAACATTCAATTTGAACCCTTTCCTATGTCCATGACCAGCAGCTGTTCACAGCAGGGCTTGGTACTAACGCACTCTGGCAAAATCATTCCGTTCTCTACATTAAGGAATACACCTCTCACCAATTAACTTCAGCACCTGAAGGGATAGGGTGTGGGTCTATTTAACCACTTGCCGACCAGCTCACGCAGATATACTGCGGCAGGTTGGCAGCGCTGCGCAAATGACCATACCTGGGGGTTGGGAGGACTCAATGTTTGCCAGCGACCCACGATCACCTAGTACACCAGATTGGGGATCTGCCAGTGTAAACAAGCGGTTCCCCATTCTGACAGGAGACATGAAATAGTAAGAAAGGGAGGTCAGATTATATTGGTCCCATAAAGTATGATGAAGGGAATCTGGTTACTAAGGATGCAGAGATGGCGAAGGTCCTCAGTCTTCACAAGGGAAACGGGGGGCTTCGGTAACCAAAACTGCAATGGTTATCCTCATGACACGACACAGGAAGCACCCCTCATGGTTAACAGAGGATAGAATTAGAAATAGACTTGAAAAACTTAACATAATAAGTCACCGGGATCAGATGGCTTGCACCCGAGGGTCCTTAAGGAACTCAGTCAAGTAACTGCCAGACCATTGTTCCTAATTTTTACGAACAGTCTACTGACTGGAATGGTACCAGCTGATTGGAGAAAAGCCAGTGTAGCACCAATATTTAAAAAAGGGCCAAAATACATCCCTGGGAAATACAGACAAGTTAGCCTAACATCAATAGTATGCAAGCTCTTGGAGGGGATGATAAGGCACTATATACAATATTTTAGTAATGAAAACTGTATCATTAGCAGTAATCAGCATGGATTCATGAAGAATCGTTCTTGCCAAACCAATATATTAACCTTCTATGAGAAGGTGAGCTGCCATCTAGATAAAGGAAGGCCAGTAGACGTGGTGTATCTGGATTTTGCAAAGGCATTTGATACAGTTCCCCATAAACGCTTACTGTACAAACTAAGGTCTGTCAGCATGGACCAAAGGGTGAGTACATGGATTGAAAACTGGCTACGAGGGCAAGTTCAGAGGGTGGTGGTAAATGGGGAGTACTCGGAATAGTCCGGTTCTGTCCTGGGACCAACCCTATTTAATTTATTTATAAACGACCTGGAGGATGGGATAAACAGCTCAATCTTAGAATTGGACGATACTAAGCTAAGCAGGGCAATAATTTCTCAACAGGATGTAAAAACCTTACAAGAAGATCTGAACAAATGAATGGGGTGGGCAACTACTTGGCAAATGAGGTATAATGTAGAAAAATGTAAAATAATGCATTTGGGTGGCAAAAAAATGAATGCAATCTACTCACTAGGGGGAGAACCTCTGGGGGAATCTAGGATGCAAAAAGGACCTGAGGGTCCTAGTAGAGGATAGGCTCAGCAATGGCATGCAATACCAAGCTGCTGCAAGCAAAGCCAACAGAATACTGGCATATAAAAGGTCTCCAAGACTCTGGTCCGGCCGCACCTGGAGTATGCCGTCTAGTTATGGGCACCAGTCCTCAGGTAGGATGTGCTGGAACTGGAGAGAGTCCAGAGAAGGGCAACAAAGCCAAAAAAGGGACTGGAGGACCTTAGTTATGAGGAAAGATTAGAAGCACTGAACTTAATCTCTCGGGAGAAGAGACACTTGAGAGGGCATATGATTTCAATGTACAAATACTGTACTGGTGACCCCACAATAGGAATAAAACTTTTCCGTGAAATGGAATTTAAAAAGACACGTGGCTATTCACTAAAATTAGAAGAGAAGCGGTTTAATCTTATACTGCGTAGAGGGTTCTTTACTGTAAGAGCAGTAAGGATGTGGAATTCTCTTCCACAGGCAGTGGTTTCAGCGGGGAGCATCGATAATTAAAAAAAAACTTTTAGATAGGCACCTGAACGACCACAACATACAAGGATATACAATGTAATACTGACATAAAAGCACACACACAGGTTGGACTTGATGGACTTGTGTCTTTCTTCAACCACACCAACTATGTAACTATGACAGAGATCTACTGTTCCCAGTGATCGGGAACAGTGATCTCTTTCATGTCCCTGGTAGTCCATCCCCCCTACAGTTAGAACAGGCTGAGGGAACACACTTAACCCCTTGATCGCCCCCTAGTGTTAACGCCTTCCCTGCCAGTGTCATTTTTACATTGAACAGTGTATTTTTATAGCACTGATTTGGGGTCAGGTTTGTCTGCCGCAATGTTGCAGTAAATATCGCAGATCGCCGCCATTACTAGTAAAAACAATAAAAAATAAATAAAAGTCCCTAAATCTATCCCATAGTTTGGAGACACAATAACTTTTGCGCAAACCAATCAATATACACCTATTGCAATTTTTCTTTTACCAAAAATATGTAGAAGGATATATCTCAGCCTAAACTGATGAATAAATGTGTGGTTTTTTTTTTGGAAATGTATTATAGCAAAAAAGTAAAAAAAAATGTTTTTTTTTTCCTCAAAATTGCGGGTCTTTGTTTATAGCACAAAAAATAAAAACCGCAGAGGAGATCAAATACCACCAAAAGAAAGCTCTATTTGTGGGAAAAAAAGGAGGTCAATTTTGTTTGGGTACATCGTCGCACGACCGCGCAATTGTCAGGTAAATCGGCGCAGTGCCGTATCGCAAAAAATGGCCTGGTCATTAAGGGGGCAAATCCTTCCGGGGCTGAAGTAGTTAAATGCTTAAAGCCCAACATTTATTTATTTTTTTAACAAACTTTATTGCTATTCCTAGGGATGAATATTCCTTGTAATAGCATGGGCAATGAAAGGTCCTCTCTATGGAGAGATCTGGGGTCTATTAGACCCCAAATCTCATCTCTAGCCTCCAATGCAGCCAATCAGACACAGATCAATCTGATCGGCTGCTTCCCAGGGCAGTTTCTGATGTCACACAGTGGGAGGAACACCATCCGTTCTTCTCACTGCATGCCTACAGCTGGATGCCGCATCCTTACCGGGCTCTATGATCGGGATATGTCTTGTATTCTGTATAGTATTCTATTGAATACTATATGGTATGTTTAAAAAAAATCACCTATATTCCTACTTTGGTATACATTCATAGCTGTGAACTCACCTTGCACAGGGATGGTGACCGTCTGGCCGTTGTTTGCTGTAACTGTAGCAGTAGCCATTGTTACTAGTGTTTGCCCAGGAACTGGTGTGGTGTTTGTTTCACCAGAAGAGTGTGGAGAAGCTTGTGCTGGGCTTCCCCCATCAGAAGGGCTCTCTGAGTCTACAAAGAGTCGCCTTCGAGCTGTGCCAGCAACCGGTGAGTTGTATCGTTCACATAATGTGGGTGAAGATGAGGGGTCTAAAAGGTAAAAAGTAAAATGCATAAAGAGTTACAACCGGTCAGTTCACAATAAAAATAATAGCTTATATACAGTTATCCTCAGTTCCAGGACCCCACAGTTCTAAGTTACAGCATGACATTGTTGTTTTCTACCAACCAAGCTGTTTTTTGGACTGGACATTCCTTACACTGCCCTCTTCTGAACCACTGAATATGCTAACTCAAGCTCTTGCATTCTTGCACCAGTATGCTTTATACATTTGTAGATGTTTTTATTGATATTTTTGTTGTCCCTCACATGTACCATTATCTGTCTTCAAATGATCTCTGTGCTCTATGCCTTTCCTTTTTGGTGTATCTTCTACGCTTTGTATATATTGTTAGGCATTGAAATAATTTATAGATACTGTATAAAATAATAATGATAATTATAGCTTATACCCAAAAAATTGCAGGTCTAGGCAATTTCCAAGAAGCCAAATAGCCAACATACAAAAAAAAGTACAGCTTAACCTCAGGAGTGAGACATAATCGACCTTGCTTGTGGGGCCCCACACACTGCAAGGATTAAATGCTCCTTTAGTCGAGGGGTGCATGGGTACTGTGTATTACTTACCTTATTTCTGGCTTTAGCAGGCTTCCTTAATCCATGCAACTGGTTCTATGCAGGCTCCTCTCTAAAAAGTCTTTTTACATTTGTAAAAAGCAACCATGGCAGGCACAATCCTTACACTTAGTTGTATACTCTGGAACACTCCAGGGATTCAAGGAGAGTGTGCAGAGCATGTGAAGGCTCTGTAGAAATTATTTTAAAAAGCAACTAAGCAGTGCCAGCCAGGTCAAATAGTCCATATCTCGCTGGATCAGGGACAAAAGAGTAAAAAACAGGCAGGAGGGTATACGTCATATAAATTGTAACTACACCAAATATGCAGTTACACCTTAAAGGACTAGAGGTGAAGCTGGGGGGGGGATGCGGTGCACGAGAGTCTGCAATGTTGCAAGCTATTCAGCACTATCCCAAGATCTTTGTATACATCTTTTGATGGCGGTTACAATACTGTATTTTTTAAAGCAACATCCTTATGCCACACCTATGATTTTTCTCTGTTGTTCTATGGTATGGTGGAACAGCTTCAATTCCTCCAAACCCCCTTTTCACCTTATGCTTGGTTCACACTTGTGCGGATGGTTCCCTCTGCAGGTCTGCACCTGTTCTTGCAGCCACAGCCAACCGCACAGAAAAACGCAGGAGATGCATTCGGTGCCATTAATACTAATTGTAGCAGCCACTTCCCGCACTGGGAAATACACTGCACTTACGGTTTCAGTGTGGGCTGCGATTTAAAAAATGGAGCAGGAACCTTTTCCCTGCATTTAACGGCAGCCTATTTAAATGAATGGGCTGCTGTGCCTGTGCAATACCCAATTCACAAGTGTGAACCAGGCCTAAGGCCATGAGCAAATCAAAGGTTCTATGGACATACAATTTTGAAGAATCTAGTTTTATAGTACTGTTGCTTTGAATAAGTATATAATAGAGAATGATGGACGTTTTATAAACCTGGAGTGTTTGAACTACCTTCTCAGTATTTTTGACAGTTAATATTAGTTTATCAGAGTGTAGCATAGAATAATTATAGCAGAAAAAAAGATCAAGTGGTTCATTGAGTCTGCCTCTTGTTTTTACCCCTTTTGTCTGAGAATAGATTTTTGTCCCAAGCATGGTGTTTGAATTCACATACTGTCACTACCTCTGCTGGAAGTCTGGTTCAAGCATCAACTATTTTTTTTTTTTTTTTTTGTAAAAAAAGTTTCTAAGGTTAGTTTTGAAAATTCCTCCTGCTAGTGTGAGGTCATATCCCGTGTCCTTGAACTTAGCTTTATATTACTGCCCTCCTGAGTCTTATTCACACCCTTAATGTCAGAATAATAAAGGATGATGGGTTGCTATAAGTCTCTTTATTATTTTAAAAGAATTAGTGTATTAGTACTTTTTACTAAACTTTCTTGTAGTAGACAACCAAGGGATACCTTCTAATTTATGCTTTATAATGCCATTGCCTAAAATTAATACAGAAAACCTGTACATTTCTATTAATATTATTGCAATCATGCATGAGACATTGCGAGAAACTGCTGGTATGTTTATATGAAAAAACAAACTTGTGTCCTGCCATGGATAAGTAAAACCACTTACTTCTTCCTAGGCCAGATGCATCTGCACGGATCTCATTGACTCTTCTTGGAGTAAGAGGAGCTGAGGAACTGGCTATGTTGTTACCAGCAGACTGTTCAAAGTGGTGTGGCTGCATGACCTGTAAAATATATTAATACAGGTAATTGAGACAAAGCTGTACACAAACATAGGTGTGATTCCTACTGTGAAAAGGCCACACAAGAGTAATGCCGCGTACACACTTTCGGACTTTTCATCTACAAAAGTCCGACAGCCGGTCCGACAGACTTTCGGTGGACTTGCGGCGGACTTGTTGCAGACTTTCTAACGAACGGACTTGCCTACACACGACCACACAAAAGTCCGACGGATTCGTACGTGATGACGTACACCGGACTAAAATAAGGAAGTTGATAGCCAGTAGCCAATAGCTGCCCTAGCGTGGCTTTTTGTCCGTCGGACTAGCACACAGACGAGCGGATTTCGGGGTCCGTCGTAGTTACGACGTAAAGATTTGAAGCATGTTTCAAATCTAAAGTACGTCGGATTTGAGGCTAAAAAAGTACGTTGAAAGTCCGGAGAAGCCCACACACGATCGGATTACCAGCCAGCTTTAGTCCGTCAGCGTCCGTTGGACTTTTGTAGCTGAAAAGTCCGACCGTGTGTACGCGGCATTAGTCTATAGCAGTAAAAATGCTGGGGATGACAGGCTTCCCCCCTTACAATTTCTAATTTGAAAAACATCAAGGATAAAACAATAAAGGATTCCGACTTCATTCTGGGTCATCTTTCAAAAAGTTTACTATTACAAAGTATAAATGAATGACATGGGACACGAGTTGAAAAAACCTGATTAGGGGAAAAAAAAAAGTACTACAGCACAATGATGTTTTATCATATACTTTTGTGGGCTTAAAAATAAAATCTAAATATAGGGAATCTAAGAAAATTGCAGCAGAAAATAGCTGAACTGAATGCAACCTCTGTACACATACCCTAAATTAGTGGTTAGGGCACATACCCTAAATCAGTGCAACCTCTGCACACATACCCTAAATCAGTGGTTGGGGCACATACCCTAAATCAGTGCAACCTCTGTACACATACCCTAAATCCCAAAGACCACTAACATGAATTTTACATGCCGTATACACACAATGCTCTGGCTCTCTGCCCCCTCCCACTGGATCACACTGCTGCCTTAGACACACAATGCTTCTGCTCCCCCCTACACTCTGCATTACACTGCTGCCTTATACAGACTCTTCATTGAATCTCACCTCCTTATCAAGCCATGTGCTTGAGCTCCGTGCTCCCTCCCACAGTCTGATCAGTGCTGTCATTGGAAGTCCCCTCCTTTTTCACCTCCCACTCTCTGCACTACTCCCGGCATCTCCCTCTGAGTTAACAGGAGCCAAAACTACAGAGGAGGCATCAGGTATCAATGCGCACAAATAATATTGACTGTCAGCGCGAATGGAGCAAAACACTGGAAACAACACTGGTTGGTATACATCCGCCACAATGTTGATTTGCAGCAGAACCCCTGGGAACCACCAACCGGTGATTGGCGGCCGCTGCCCTAACTGACCGAAATTGATCAGTTTGTAGATGTAAACAAAATGAGGATCCTGGATATATATTCTAAATGCATAAACTACTGGAAATTGTCTCAAAAAATCCATCTCAGATGGTATATGACCGCTTATACGGTAGCCAAATTTAAAGTGGCATCTCTCAACGTCTGTTGGTGGGGATGTGGCAAGCTAAAAACCTTGACACACAATATGGTCCCGTTTACATCTTTGCAGTTTTTGGAGAGCAGTGTTTAGATAAATCTCTGAAATAACTGGTATTATCTTGAAACCTGATCCTGAACTAGCTATTCTCAGCGTAGGGAGCTGAGAAATTTCCAACAGACCTTAAGCCAATAGCTATGCTCGTCCTCTTTGCAGCTAGGTTGTCTATAGCTAAAAATGGAAAGCCAGTGCTGCTCCCAACATTACAGAAGTGGAAATACAATTTGATTTGATTTATGAATATGAGAAACACATTGCGTATACACTGAAAGTGTACTGTGAAGACATTTACAGTATTGAGAAGCTTTTTGGTTTGCTTTTTAGCACATACTGTACAGCACTGTACTGTACATCCCTGTGCACACTTGCTGTAAAGCTTTTTGCGTGATTTTTATCACATACTGTAAAGTACCGGACATCCAGTATGGATCCAAAGAAAATTCAGAGCAAGCATGGTGGTAAGAAGAAAGTGCGGAGCAGTAATGAAGATGACAAGACTGTTCAGAGCAAGCAAGTTGTTAAAAAGAAAGTGCAGAGCGGTAATGAAGGTGACAAGAATGTGCAGAGCGGTAATGAAGGTGACAAGAATGTGCAGAGCAGTAATGAAGGTGACAAGAATGTGCAGAGCGGTAATGCAGGTGACAAGAATGTGCAGAGCGGTAATGAAGGTGACAAGAATGTGCAGAGCAGTAATGAAGGTGACAAGAATGTGCAGAGCGGTAATGCAGGTGACAAGAATGTGCAGATCAGTAATGAAGGTGACAAGAATGTGCAGAGCAGTAATGAAGGTGACAAGAATGTGCAGAGCGGTAATGCAGGTGACAAGAATGTGCAGAGCGGTAATGAAGGTGACAAGAATGTGCAGAGCGGTAATGAAGGTGACAAGAATGTGCAGAGCGGTAATGCAGGTGACAAGAATGTGCAGAGCGGTAATGAAGGTGACAAGAATGTGCAGAGCAGTAATGAAGGTGACAAGAATGTGCAGAGCGGTAATGAAGGTGACAAGAATGTGCAGAGCGGTAATGCAGGTGAAAAGAATGTGCAGAGCGGTAATGAAGGTGACAAAAATGTGCAGAGCAGTAATGAAGGTGACAAGAATGTGCAGAGCGGTAATGAAGGTGACAAGAATGTGCAGAGCAGTAATGAAGGTGAAAAGAATGTGCAGAGCGGCAATGCAGGTGACAAGAATGTGTAGAGCAGTAATGAAGATGACAAGGATGTGCAGGGCAAGCATGGTGGTAAAAAGAAAGTGCAGAGTGGTAATGAAGGTGAAAAGAATGTGCAGAGCAGGAATTGTAAGAATAAGGTTGTGAATAAAATAACCATTGAGATGAAGAAAGGAATTGTAGAAAGGCATGACTGTGGTATTCATGTGACTGATCTGGCCCCGGAGTACAAGATGGTGAAGTTGACAATCTCGACTAGTTTGAAGAAGAAAGCTGCCATTAAAGGAGCTGATTTGGCAAAAGGAGTAACAATGTTAACCAAGCAAAGGATGCAAGTGCTAGAAGAGGTGAAAAAACTTTTATTAGTGTGGTTGAATGAGACACAGCTGGTAGGTGATAGCGTAGTGAAGCTATGATCTGTGAAAAAGCCAGGAAACTGCACAGTGATTTACTGCAAAAAAAAAAAAAACCTCTACAAGTGCAGCAAGTGAAGAACTTAAAGCCAGTAGAGGGTGGTTTGAAAAATTCTGCAAGAGAAGTGGCATCCAGAGTGTGACAAGACATGGTAAGGCTTCCAGTTCTGACAAGGCCGCTGCAGAAGCCTACAAGAAAGAATTTGCAGAATTCATGAAGACAGAAGGATACGTCGCTCAACAAGTGTTCAACTTTGATGAAACAGGGCTCTTTTAGAAAAAGATGCCGAACAGAATCTATATCACGCAGGAGGAAAAGGCACTGCTGGGGCACAAGCCCATGAAGGACAGATTGACCCTTTTGCTGTGTGCAAATGCAAGCGCCTATCTGAAGATTAAGCCACTACTGGTGTACCATTCCCTGACCCCTAGTGCATTCAGGGAACAGAATGTGAACAAGGCCAGACTGCCTGTCATGTGGAGGGCCAATGCGAAAGCCTGTTTTACAATGCAATTGTTCATTGAATGGCTGCACAAGGTGTTCGCACCCACCGTAAGAAAATATCTTTCTGACAACCAACTGCCTGAAAGGTGCCTTCTTCTGATGAACAATGCCCCAGCACACCCTCCAGCCTTGGTGGATGATATGGATGCTGCTGTATGACTTCATAAAGGTCAAGTCCACTCCCCCCCCCCCCAACACGACACCTCTTCTGCAGCCCGTGGACCAGCAAGTGATCTGCAACTTCAAGAAGCTGTATACAAAGGTGCTCTTTACTAGGTGTTTTAATGTCACTGAAGAGACTGAAAGAATGCTGGAAGAAACATTTAAGTGTTCTCCACTGCACTAACCTCATTGACAAAGCCTGGGAAGATGTCATTCACTGAACCTTAAACTTAGCCTGGAGGAAACTGAGGTCAGAATGTGTCACTGAACAGGACTCTGAAGGGTCTGATGCAGAGGTAGTGGAGGAGACTGTGTCCATGGGCAAGAGTATGGGTCTGGACATGGATGGTGCAGAAATAGAGGAGCTTGTTCAGGAACATAAGGAGGAGCTGACCACGGCAGAACTTTCTGAACTCCAGTGAGCAGCAGAAGACGCTTATTGAGTAGCATTCCACTGAGGAAGAGGAAGCAGTGATTCCATGAAATCCATTATGGAAAAATGGAATGAGTGCCATGATTTTTTTGAGAAGCACCACCCCAACATAACTGTAACGAACAGTGTTAAATCTGATAATTAATGTTGGTCTCTCATTTCCGGAGGGTTATGTAACGCAGGAAAAGACAAGTGACACTGGACAGATTTTTCACCAAAACTGAACCTGCGGCTAAGAGACAAAGGAGAGGAAACGCCTGAAGGAGATCTACTCAATGTCCTTATGGAGGGGGACACTTACTCCAAACAATAACCACCTCCCACCCACCTTCCTCCATGCCAGAAGTCGTCTCAAGCAAGGTTAGTGGTCTCTTTCTTCATACTGTACTGTACTTGGTTTCATATTTTTGTAGTTCAAAAAAAAAAAAAGTTCAGAACAGATTAACCTGATTTACATTGAACCCTATAGGAAAATTTGCCTCGGTTCACGACCAAATCAGTTTACGACCAGAGTCGTGGAAAAAATTAAGTTTGTGAACTAATGTATCAATGTACACTGTTTCAGTCTGATAAATGTCTCAAGTCTTGGGATACCTGGGAAGCTTATCTTCACCAATAACAGATTACATATAGTAGAGCTATATTACATTCATTGCTCATGTTGGTCATGTGCAATTCAATCTGCAATGCAGTTTGTACCCAAGTTTAACTTATGTTTACTCTGTATGTGACTTATTTATTGTCATGACTGTGCTTTAACATAGTTTAACAATCAGCATTCAGTGTGTGTGAGATGGCATACATCATACATTACTATTTCTTGCAGAACTAAGACTGATCTGTCACTAACAAAGCATTGCTTTGTTCAACCATGCACTGTTATGCGTCATGCACTTGTACTGCTATCTTTATGATAAAATTCAATATAAATCCATTGAATTAAAAGAGGATCCTGGAATAGGGGGGTATCAGCCACTGTCAGGGATATGGGCAATGCAAAGGCTGCGGTGATTAAAGCTGGCCATACATTAGTAGAATTTTTTCATTTCATTAGAAATTTTTCATTTTAAGAACATTTATTTAATTTTCCAATCATTATTGGGATCTAACTGACACTCAACCGCAGTGACAAGATATTCAAAGGAGCAGCATGAACAAATACATTTCTAGCTGTATATGCGATTTTCATTTGGAAAGTCCATTCATTGGAAAATCGAATGTTTAAAGCAAACAAAATTTTGAAGCACCTTCAATAGACATTTGTCTAGTCATCGTATGTACTAAGAATTTTTGTACAAATGTTTGTATGAAGATCTACTAGTGTTTGGCCAGCTCATGACATCAGATGATAAAGAGCTGTCTAGGTATTTTAAAACTGTAACAGGTTTGGTTTTATATAATCAGATCTCCTAGAGAAAAACCCAATCTTCGTGCTTCATGACACCATGTTGAAGAGAAAAAAACTGCAGAAGAGTGTTCTTTATACCTCTTCACACAATGGAACTTTGCCTTCGTTGTCTTTAATTTTGTCCCATAATGGTGAATCTTCTGTCCATGCCATACTCTCTAGAATCTGTTCCTCTATCTGGTTAAGGTGTTTTACCACTTCCCGACATAAACCTTCTTCTGCCTTAATAAGAAGTTCAATCACCTGGAAATACAGTACACTTCTAATATATTCACAAATATAAAACAATATAACATTCACAAACACAAAACAAAAAAATATTCAATTAAAATTTAACTCACTTTTTTTAAGTCACTTTTCTTTCATAAAAGAGTGGTAAAGAACTGGAACACTTGTATTTTCTGCCGTGTCCCCATTGGGAAAATTTATTTCGGTGTTCTGCCCTGGTGACTGGGTGTCACCAAGACAGAAAGTAATGTAAAATCCCTTCAACGGAGACACAGACATCAACAAAACCTATGCATTAAAATTTCCTGCCTATGGATGCACACAACCCGTCTTGGGGGGTGCGCATGCATGGGTGCCTCCTTAGCACCCAGCTTGCTACAGGAGGCACCCAAAGGAGGAAGGACCTGACAGCACTGGTGTGGACTGCCGAAGAGGAAGAAAGCCACATTTATGTGCAAAGTTCTACAGAGCAGGCAAGTATAACCTCTTTTTTATTTAAGAAAATGCCTTTAGTATTACTTTAATTGAGAGTCTAATCCCTCCTATCGAAAGCCAAAAAGTTGGACTTTAAATAAATTTGGAATACTAATATTATTGTATTGAGTGATATAATCGATGTGACAACTAAGCCAAATATTAGATGAGGAAATAGTGACACCTGTTGGTAACAAACACATAACACTGCATCAGTATACATTTTCCTATCCAGAACTCTTTAACTGCCATTGTGTCACAACCTTCAAGAATTTATCCTTGCAAATCTGCCATCATTAATCTCTAAAGAGAAACTTCTCTCCCCTCTGCATTTTGAATGTTTTGCCCCTTTTACCTATTATGCAGCATTGTTCTTGACTTACATACTCACCTGCCCAGTGTTGTCCTGCTGTGATCTACCACTCAAGCATCACAGCCCAGGTCCTCCTCAGTCATCGTGAGCAGGCTGCTTCTTCCAGGTTCAGGCCGGTGTCCATCCGGCTTTGAGTCCCTAATCCTAAAGCCTCCTGGGATAAGTGATGTGGATAGTCAAGAATGTTGACAAGGAGGGGGAATGGGGGTGTTGGACCAGCAAAAAAAAAAAAAATGTAAAGAAGTAAAAAATTAAATTTTTGGACAGAATAATTGAAGGTTATAACCCCCGTCAGTTTATTTTTGTCATCTGTGTCCCATTGGGGAGATTTCCCTTCATTTCCCCTCCCATAGTTACCATAGCTAAACCAGGAAGTGAGAGGAAATCCCCTCAAAAAGAGGAAATCTCTGGTTTTCACCAGGGTCATCAGACCCAGTCTGCCCATTGGAAGATTTCCCCTCAATTACAGTAACAACCCAAAGTTTGGGATTTTCTTTCACTTTCACTCGCTGTGAAAATGGTAAAAAACACAAAAAGAGAGGGCAAATCTCCCAATCGAAAGCACAGAGAGTAATAAAAATCTGACAGGGGATCTAATCCCTTTAAACTAAAAAAAGTTTTGCCTTCAGCTATACTTTACCTTCAATTCCTGACAGGGAGTCCACTGAGGGACCACTATCTCTAATCTTCGCAAAGCTGACCAGAAGAAGCTGCCATTGCTGTGTTTACACTCAACCAATTCAAAAAATAGTCATTTGTAGTATTACCGTATATACTCGAGTATAAGTCGTTCCGAGTATAAGTCGAGGCCCTAATTTACCACAAAAAAATGGGAAAACTTATTGACCCGAGTATAAGACGAGGGTGAGAAATGCACAGCTACTGTAAGTGGAAAAGAGGGTCAACAATGTCCATTTGCAGCATCACTGTGAGCATTTGCAGCCTCGCTGTGCCCATTTGCAGCCATAGGTCCCCTGAACTTCAAACTCGGTAGTTAAGGGTTCCTAGATGCCCCCTAGCTGCAGCCAAAATATGGGGTCTCTGAACCCAAAGGGTCCCGAAATGACATTGCTGCAGATGGACACAGTTGACCGAATTTGGGGCCCTGTATCTCGGGGCCACTTAGTGCTAGGAACCCCAAATTTGGTGTGCAAACCCAGTGGAACTAGCATCATAACATTTCCAAAGCTGGGGTTTCTAGCTCCAAGTGGCCCCGAGATATAGGGCCCCAAAATTCAGTTCAGAAAATGTCAAGCACTTTTCTACAGCAGAGAATGACATTTTCCGAACCGGGTTTCAGGCCCCGTATCTCAGGGCCACTTGGTGCTAGGAACCCCAGCTTTGAATATGTTATGGTACCAGTTCCACTGGGTTTACATACCAAATTTGGGGTTCCTAGCACCAAGTGGCCCTGAGATATGGGGCCGCAAAATTGGTTCAGAAAATGTCAAGCACTTTTCTGCAGCAGAGAATGACATTTTCCGAACCGATTTTGGGGCCCCGTATCTCAGGGCCACTTGGTGCTAGGAACCCCAGCTTTGGATATGTTATGGTACCAGTTCCACTGGGTTTGCACACCAAATTTGGGGTTCCTAGCACCAAGTGGCCCTGAGATACGGGGCCCCAAAGTCGGCTCGGAAAATGACATTTTTTGCTGAAGAAAAGTGCTTGACTCGAGTATAAGTTGAGGGGGGCACTTTCAGCACAAAAAAATGTGCTGAAAAATTCGACTTATACTCGAGTATATACGGTATATTGAATGCTCTTCATTAAAAAAAGCTATCATGACAGAAACATGGAGGCTGCCAATGCTGCTGCTTTCCTTCTGAAAAAGTTTTTTTCGTGGCTTACATGCTGACAGTCTTGCTTCAATATATTCAGCCTCTGATCTTCAAACAAGGACTTTTCTCTAACTTACCGGTAACTGATCTCCACACCGGTTACAGGTTAGTGATGTAAAGCTAGCAAAGCAGCATAAAAGCCAGGCAACTAGCATTATTAAAACAAAGAGCAGTAATAACAGCCCCCCCACCCCCTATATTTCTATCATGACAGGTTTACTTGAAGTAAGATTTATATTACAAAGATGTAAATATTACTGTCAAATACATATAAGAGAGCAGGATTATTCTGGAGGACTGGTATATAACAGATGTTGTCTGCAATAATTCATCATACGTACCTTATAGAAATGGTAGGATGCCAACTCAAACATGACCATGATTTGAGGGAAGTTGCCTGGAGGCTTGTAGGAAAAGATGGTAATTTCGAGGCAGCATGCCAGAAGGGACTTGTGGAAGATTTCTTGCTCCAGAATACTCTGCAAAGTGGAGAACATTTCAGCTACGTGATTTCACAATGGCTGCATCTGCTTTACCACAACAGGTACATTGAAAAGAACACATGGGCAGTGTTTGTACACCATAGGCATCAAAGAGAAGTTGGATGCATAGACAAAATCTGACCATCCTCAGGGAGCTGACTCTTCTGCTACTTTCCTATACATAGTCATATTAGGTAACTGATCTGTTTAGTCTTTGGAGAGAGGCTTGCTACAAACACCACCAAAGTTAGATTATTGGGAAGAAAACAAAAGCAATCAGACACAAGTGTTTCCAACCTGACAGCTTTCACCTTTCAAGCCTTAAGGCCTCATTCACACTTGTAAATGGGGGCTATTTGCGATTATCTGTGACACTCAGCAGGGTTCCCTGTGATTTGCTGCAATGGAGCCTGACAGCATCCACAGGTATTCACAGACGTTCACATGTAATCGCTCATGTAGTGATTACCTGTGGATGGTCGGCCCTGGGCACAGACAGTGATGTCTGCTGGTGCACAATTTTTCCCATGTCTCTATAGAAATACAAGGCCTCTCATTTTTTAGCTTATTCTGTAAATACTACCTGCCTGGCTGTGCCTGCCTTCTATACTTCACCAAGTGAGGTTAGTCACCACCCCAGAACATGTATGCAGCAAAATAAAGAAAAAGCGTCAGATTTCCATATCCTTATATGTGTTCCGTGTCAATACTTGAAAGTATGTATACAAGGTAAGCCCCCTTGTGCGCAATGTAAAATAAATCAGTGACAAATTGTGTTAAAATAAAATGAATTAGTGACAAATTATAGCTTAAGTTTGCCTTTTGGGAAAAAATAATAAATGAACTTATTTTTGCAGGAAAAAATGTGCATTTATTCTTTTTTCCCTTAGGAGCCTGCAAAGCATTGGACCTTTGATCAGGGGTGCAAAGTCAGGATCCTGCAGACAAGCCCTGTAGCTTTCAGCCCATACCTCCAATACAGGCTTACTGTTTGCAAGCGGCGGGGCTTCTAAATGAACTGCGAGAGCGCACATCGGCACCCTTTCAGTCCATTAAGAACTACAAGCCATTAACCACATGACTGACGGGACCTGGACCCCTAGGTCCCCATTGCACGTAAAGTGATTGTAAATGTTGTTGTTTTTACATTACCCCAATTCTCCTCTACTCAGGTCCCCACTGACGATGCTCCTGGCTCTTCCACCCCCCAATGCCCCATCACAAGCTGCTTGCTATAGGGGCACTCAGGTGTGCTCGCTTCTGAGGCCCGCCCCTTCCTCACTAGCTGTAACTGACAGCAGCAGGAGCACATCACTGAATCAAGATCAGGCTCAGGTAAGTATTTAGGGGGGCTGCATACTGTTTTACCTTAATGCAGAGAATGCATTAAAGTAAAAAAAACCTTCAGGTTTTAGAAACATTTTAACTGATGCAGAGCCAGACACTCAAAATCATCACCACACACAAAGGCTGTATAGCATCTTACTGCTCACAAGGGCTAGCACATGTCTGGCCTGTTGGATAGACTGGGGTGGGGTGGAGGGAGAAGACATTTACAGCAGCAGGGACCAGGGGCATGCAGCCAGTGTTATGAGTTAGTTCATCCTTACATTTTTTATGAAAAGGTTTTATGTTATTTCTTGATGCCGGGGTTAGGAGGTTCTTACACTGCTGAATGTAAATGGAACCTCTTGTTTTAAGTCATGCAATGTTCGTATATGGGCTACCATACTAAACTAAAAAAACAAAACAAGAAGGTGCAGTGCTCTAAAATGTATACTATAACTAAAATAAAATGAAAACTACCCCCTTACCAAGTAAAAACCATACAGTGATCATTATGAGCAATATATTTGATTTTCCATTCCTTCTTTTTGTGTTTGTGTTCTATAAATCATACACTATACCTCCTGTGTTTCATACAAAATACCTCCCATGCACATATACAGTGCATCCGGAAAGTATTCACAGCGCTTCACTTTTTCCACATTTTGTTATGTTACAGCCTTATTCCAAAATTGATTAAATTCATTATTTTTCTCATAATTCTACAAACAATACCCCATGATGACAACGTGAAAGAAGTTTGAAATCTTTGCAGATTTATTAAAAATAAAAAATGAAAAACGTCAAATGTACATAAGTATTCACAGCCCTTGCTCAATACTTTGTTGTAGCACCTTTGGCATCAATTACAGCCTCAGGTTTTACTGAGTATGATGCTACAAGCTTGGCACACCTATTTTTGGGAGGTTTCTCCCATTCTTCTTTGCAGGACCTCTCAAGCTTCATCAGGTTTGATGGGGAGCGTCAGTGCACAGCCATTTTCAGGTCTCTCCAGGTCTGGGGCACGGACATTCACAGAGTTTTCCCATATCCACTCCTTTGTTATCTTGGCTGTGTGCTTAGGGTCGTTGTCCTGTTGGAAGATGAACCTTCACCCCAGTCAGAGGTCCAGAGCGCTGCATTCATCTTTTCCTTGATCCTGACTAGTCTCCCAGTTCCTGCCGTTGAAATACATCCCCACAGCATGATGCGGCCACCACCATGCTTTACTGTAGGGATGGTATTGGCCAGGTGATGAGCGATGCCTGGTTTCCTCCAGACATGACGCTTGCCATTCATGCCAAAGAGATTAATCTTTGTTTCATCAGACAAGAGAGTTTTGTTTCTCATGGTCTGAGAGTCCTTCAGATACCTTTTGGCAAACTCCAGGCGGGCTGTCATGTGCCTTTTAGTGAGGAATGGCTTCCGTATGGCCACTCTACCATACAGGCCTGATTGGTGGAGTGCTGCAAAGATGGTTGTTCTTCTAGAAGGTTCTCCTCTCTCCACAGAGAAACGCTGGGGCTCTGTCAGAGTGACCCTCAGGTTCTTGGTCACCTCCCTGACTAAGGCCCTACTCCTTCGATTGCTCAGTTTGGCCGGGCGGCCCGCTCTAAGTAGAGTCTGGAGGTTCCAAACTTCTTCCATTTACGGATGATGGAGGTCACTGTACTCATTGGGACCTTCAATGCTGCAGAAATTTTTCTGTACCCTTCCCCAGATCTGTGCCTCGATACAATCCTGTCTCACATGTCTACAGGCAATTCCTTGGACTGCATGTCTTGGTTTGTGCTGTGCACTGTTAACTGTGGAACCTTATATAGACAGGTGTGTGCCTTTCCAAATCATGTCCAACTGACAGAATTTACCACAGGTGGACTCCAATCAAGTTGTAGAAACATCTCAAGGATGATCAGTGGATGCATCTGAGCTAAATTTTGAGTGTCATGGCAAAGGCTGAATACTTATGTACATGGGATTTTTTTGTTTTTTTTATTTTTAATAAATTTGCAAAGATTTCAAACAAACTTCTTTCACGCTGTCATTATGGGGTATTGTTTGTAGAATTTAAACCATTTTGGAATAAGGCTATAACATAACAAAATGTGGAATAAGTGAAGCGATGTGAATACTTTCCGGATGCACTGTACCAAGTAAGTGTATACACAATACCTCCTACACACAGTGTAGTTTACCACAGTCCAGCTGGTGGAAGGGGAGGGGGTTTAAGGGACATTTTTAGCCCTGAAAACGTGATTGAGTGGCCCTAAAGCTGACCAGGACAGCACTTTTACCTGAAACCAACATTTGGTTGTTAAAACCAAGATGAAGCTCACATCTGCTGAGCATTTTTTTAACCCCTTGAATACCTACACATTTATAAGCGTACCTTGGTAGAGAAGAGGTTAAAAAAATAAACCATTAAGAACATTATAAGTAGTACCGCTCACGGGAAAGCAATTTTAAAAAAGTTATATTTCCTTACAGAGAGATCCACATCACCCAGCCGTTTCTTCTCCTGCTCAATAATGGATTCCAGAACTTTGTAATACAGCACCTCTGCCAGCCTGAAGTATTTCTTTGCAATGTCTGGAAAATATTTCAACACAAGTTACTATGGTGCAGAAATTCTATACATGGTAACAAAATATAAGTGTTTCAAATTGTTTGTTTTCTGAAATCCCTAAACGTGTTGCTCTTTGTGTCTCTTAAAGCCCAACTCCAGCAGAAATTTTTTTTCGGGAATGTATTTATTTATTTATATGTGGAAAATAACATTTTTATTAACTGTGCACCCAAGCAAATTTATTAATGCAATTTCACACCCAAACGTCTCCAAATATATAGTAGCTGTACCAGTTAGGACCCAGTAATACTCCTGCTGGGGAATTCAAAAACATTGTCTACAGATGACAAGCAGCGACAAATGAGGGGGTAGCGGTTGCTACACAGTGTATAGAGACAGGCATTGCGCCTGTCTCTGTACATCACTTTTGAGTTGGTCTTAATCATCTCCAGTGTCATTATCTACAAAGTGGAGGTCATTGTGTTTGAATCTGGTACAGCCACAGCACCACTTTGTAAAAGTAGCACTATTAAGAACTAACTGAATGTGTTGTACGATTTCGTAAGACTACCAAACCTGGCAAAAGAGCTTACGTGAATCTAAATCTGGACTTTTCAGATAGCCATCTATCGCCAGGAAAAGTGGTGCAAATGCTCTACTTTACACCCTCCCATTGTTTCTATTGTATTGATTCTTTGCATTTAAAGAACTCATGATGTGGCTCAAAAAAGCATTGTTTATTATTGGTTATCACAATAGCACACCCCACCACCTATTACCAGTAAAGCCAATAGGTATTTTTTTCTTTCCAATTCTCACCAGTTTATGCTCCCTGTGTTACTCAATACTGATGCCAGCTAAAATACAACTAAACGCCAGACTGTTTTAAAAAACACAAATGAACACAGCTTTGTAAGCCTTAATATAATGTTAAATGCATTTTTCAATGCAGGCAGTTTAAGGGCACCTGAGCTAGAGGTGGTATCAGTCTTTTACAGGCTGTACAGCAGAGCTCACTAAGGTGGTGGAGTAGAAGCACAAGACACCAATAAGTTGAGCTACAGTGCGAGCAACATGCTGACAGGAGGAAAGAGCAGAGCAGCAGAGAAATGGGCCCATCAGTGTGCTGCTTTTCTTTTCACTGTCCTGTCACAGGGTTGGACTGGGGATGAGAGCTGTTAGTAGAAGTAAAACTGCAGTGGAAAAGAATCAGGTCTCCTCCCCTTCTAGACGGGGCTGTGCTGTGTGGCAGAGCTGTGTAAATCTCCAGGCTGGATGGACAAAAATACAAATTGTTTGGCAGATGAAACAGCCCCCATACATATATTTCATCTGTTTATTTTGCTGTTTGCCTGGAGTTCAACTGTAAATCCAGTTGTATTTGGTATCATTAAATAATGTGTCACAAATCTTTACACCCATAGTGAAAGTACAATGTAAGAGCAAAATTGGTTTTATTATTTTAATAAATCTGAAATTCTACTGCAACAGGTCACTGTGCTCTTCCTCCTTTCTCCTCTTAGCTGGATACACAATATACATTTTTTGTTGTTCAATTTCCTTTAGATTTACCTTCAACCATATAGTGGCTATAAAGGCCTGCCTGATTGCATACAAATCGAAAGTGTTAAGGCTTGACCTGATATTATATGGTTTTGGTAAATCTAAAGGAAAGTTGTACAAGAAAATTGTATAAAAGTTGTATAGTGTGTAACCAGCTTAAGACAAGTATACATCCAGCAAAAAAAACAATTATCATCAGATTAAACATATAAATAAAGTATATTTAGATTTTTTTTTTTTTTTTAAATCAGCAATCTTCCCAAGATTATAGTGCATAGACTATATGCACAGAGGTCGGCAACCTACGGCCCCCACACCCGGCCTGTCGTCGCTAAATGTCCGGCCCGTCAGTGCACATGATGAATTCATGTGCACCGGGCCTATGGACACCTTAACCCCTTCACGCCGACGGTACGCTAATATGCGCCCTCGGCTTGAAGGGGTTGTATCGGGGTGATGCGTGCAGCTGGTACCGTTTTTTTGGAGCCCGAGGTTGGCTTTCTTGGGATAAAAACTAATGCGGCTAAGATGCCCTCAGCTGTTATCCCAAGCAATGGGGGGGGGGGGCGCCCCCCCTCCTTCCGCAGCTTGCCCGGCCTCTCCCATCCCACTGGGAGGTCCGAGCGACCAGATGAATAAAACAGCTTCTATCAGGTCTCGGATCTAGTAATGGAACAGAAACAGTTGCGCTAAAAAATCCTTAAATGTAAAAAAAAATCCAAACTGTACTGAAACAGTCCAAGTGACAAAAATAAAAATATAAGGAACAAAGCAATGTGAAGTTAATGTAATTTATAGTGAATATAAAGGGGTCCAGAGGTGCAGGGGGCTGTGTAATGTAAAGGGGGCCAGAGGTGCAGGGGGCTGTGTAATGTAAAGGGGGCCAGAGGTGCAGGGGGCTGTGTAATGTAAAGGGGGCCAGAGGTGCAGGGGGCTGTGTAATGTTAAGCGGACCAGAGGTGTGGGGGGCTGTATAATGTAAGGGGGTTCAGAGGTGCAGGGGGCTGTGTAATGTAAAGGGGGCCAGAGGTGCAGGGGGCTGTGTAATGTAAAGGGGGCCAGAGGTGCAGGGGGCTGTGTAATGTAAAGGGGTCCAGAGGTGTGGGGGGCTGTATAATGTAAGGGGGTTCAGAGGTGCAGGGGGCTGTGTAATGTAAAGGGGGCCAGAGGTGTGGGAGGCTGTGTAATGTTATCTTCATGTATTAGCAGGTGAATGCGGCCCTCCATGCATTCACATACATTGAATCCAGCCCTTAAGTGGAAAAAGGTTGCTGACCCCTGGCACAGACTGTATACTAGGTGGGGCTCTGATTCTATCAATCAAATCCTGCAACGTATAGTATAATGTTATTTCCAAGTAGCACATGTAGAGAAAATCATTTGATCTGTGCCAAGTTTTCCTTATAATCCACAAGATATCTGGGTAATTCTTTAGGGGACTTCCAAATTCCTTTCCATTGAGTCTATAAATGCCCAGTCTTTCTTCTTCCTAAACTACACAGTTTCATTTAGATGGAATTACTTGAAAGGAGGTAAAGGATGTGTATATTGATTTGCTCCATAATCTAAAAGACAAGAGGAGGTTTCTTCAAGTCAATCTAATTGATAAATTGTAGACTCGAAAGCTGGAAATCCCCACCAAAACCTGTCAGAGGTCATGGCACATCACTCGAATTGCGAATGCTTGGATGCAACGACAAAGTAATCATTCAATATTAATTTTTTCATAATTTATATGTTTTACAATGTTTTAATGATATAATATATATATAATTTTATTATAAATGACATCATTGCCCACCTCTTCACCTCATCCAACCATAGAATAATTTGCAATCATTGTGGAAATAAACAGCATTTTCTAAATGGTGCCCGTGCCAAGCGGCCAACCTTCTGATAGAATGCAGCAAGGCTGCCGCTCAGCATGGGACCCAGAAGCAAGTGGAGATCACAGGGGTAGCAGTGTCTACTACATTGGTTTCCAGCTTCTAGAGGAATCCCACAGGTATGGTATATAAGTAGTTACATTAGACCAAGCTCAACCAATGTAACTAAAAAACACCATACCTGGAACTGTTTTTTTAAATGGTAATTGAAACGTATGCATTGTTTCTATGGCTTTAAATTTGATTTCTGTTTTGTTGGATGTTTACTCTCACTTAGGATTTTTTCATGGAAGGATTTTTGTAAACATTATTTTATGATGCAGATTTGTTATTCATTGCCCTATTAACTACTTCAATACAGGGCACTTTCCCCCCTTCCTGCCAGGTTGTGAGGCAACAAAACACGAAAAATGCCAAGGGGGTGAATACTTTTGCAAGGCACTGTATATCCATATATTCCATAATCCAGATTTTTTATATATTATGATTCTAATATTTGTGTTATCATCTGCAATTCTCTACATATGTCTATTTGGGGTCTGTTTAACCACTTCAATACAGGGCATTTTCACCCCCTTCCTGCCCAGGCCAATTTTCAGTTTTCAGCGCTGTCCCATTTTGAATGACATTTGAGCGGTCATGCAACACTGTACCCTAATTAAATTTTTGTAATTTTTTCCCCCCACAAAGAGAGCTTTCTTTTTGTGGTATTTGATCCCCCACATGTGACAAGCTTTTATATGATTCCACATATAAGAAAAAAAAGGTGAAATTACTTCTTTAAGTGGGTGAAGCTCTCGTTACGGTGATCCTAGTTGTTATCACTCATGCACCACATACCCAGAACGCCGCCACGTGAGTAACACTCCCCTTGGGGTATACACTCACCAGATGTTAATATTTTATACGTAGGAAAAAGAAAGGAAGAGCCAACCACACGTATATGAATGTATACACACTAAATCGCATCAAAGGATATATACACACATTTTTTTACAATGATACAGATGTGCAAACATAACATGCAAATAATGGTTAGACAGTAATAGTGGTATAGTGAAGATATGATGAATGAGAATGGGCATGTGGGAGAGTTAAGCAGTGAGACTGGAAATGATGATGTTGGAAACCATGTAAGTCTGACTGTCTACATAAAGTGGTGGTGACGCAATGTCACTGATATTAATGCACTGAGGCAGGAGAAACTAAATGTCACTTATGAACACAGCTGACCCTGTATAAACTTTCATGATGAGGAAGTATGAAAATAATGCAGAAGAGGGTGGAGGTGAGTCTGACTTACCTCAGCACCATGGGGGGAAAAACTCAAATGCAGTTGTCTGTAGTTTGTTTTTATTGGTCAAGAAGACCTATGGGTATAACATCATACAGTAAGTGGACTTTGTCTAAAACAACCCAGTGTATTGTAGTGTCTTTAAAATATCTAGACATTACTGGGGATGAGACGGAGCCTTGGTTTTAATGAACTACCTAGTAATTAGTTCAGGTGTCTCAGCCAGGGATCCGTGCCAGGAAGTCCAAGTCTTTGCTTTGCTAATGTGCCAATTCACCTGTCTAGGTGCTGTTTTAAAGACACTACACTACACTGGGTTGTTTCAGACAAAGTCCACTTACTGTGTGATGTTATAGGTCTTCCTGACCAATGAAAACAAACTACAGACAACTGCATTTGAGTTTATCCCCCATGGTGCTGAGATAAGTCAGACTCACCTCTACCCCCTTCTGCATTATTTTCATACTTCTTCATCATGAAAGTTTATACAGGGTCAGCTGTGTTCATAAGTGACATTTAGTTTCTCCTGCCTCACTGCACTAATATCAGTGACATTGCGTCACCACCACTTTATGTAGACAGTCAGACTCACATGGTTTCCAACACCATCATTTCCAGTCTCACTGCTTAACTCTCCCACAAGCCCATTCTCATTCATCATATCTTCACTATACCACTATTACTGTCTAACCCTTACTTGCACGTTATGTTTGCACATCTGTATCATTGTAAAAAAATGCGTGTATATATCCTTTGATGCGATTTAGTGTGTATACATATACATGTGATTGGCTCTATATACACATATACATAATTGTATGTTTCCATTTTTTACGCCCATTACATTCCACAAAAGAGGACACACTCTGGTTTTAGTGGTTCAGCTACAGTGGCTCATGATCACAGCAATATATGGTAATTACCAATATTTAAATTTATTTACTAATTTTTTTAAACTTACTTTTTTAATTTTTAATTTTCTATATGTCCTATGCTTACTTTCACTCAAACTACCGATGAGGCCAGCTCTATTGCACCTACACACGCAGGAGTATGTGTGCATTTATTTGTTGTGTATGTACAGTGCCTTGCAAAAGTATTCACCCCCCTGGCTTTTTACCTATTTTGTTACATTACATCCTTTAGTTCAATGTTTTTTTAATCTGAATTATATGTGATGGATCAGAACACAATAGTCTAAGTTGGTGAAGTAAAATTAGAAAAATATATACATAAAACTATTGTTCAGAAATAAACAACTGATAATTGGCATGTGTGTATGTATTCACCCCCTTTGTTATGAAGCCCATAAAAGCTGTGGTGCAACCAATTACCTTCAGAAGTCACATAATAAGTGAAATGATGTCCACCTGTGTGCAATCTAAGTGTCACATGATCTGTCATTACATATACACACCTTTTTGAAAGGCCCCAGAGGCTGCAACACCTAAGCATGAGGCACCACTAACCAAACACTGCCATGAAGACCAAGGAACTCTCCAAACAAGTAAGGGACAATGTTGTTGAGAAGTACAAGTCAGGGTTAGGTTATAAAAAAAGATCCAAATCTTTGATGATCCCTAGGAGCACCATCAAATCTATCATAACCAAATGGAAGGAACATGGCACAACAGCAAACCTGCCAAGAGACGGGCGCACACCAAAACTCACGGATCGGGCAAGGAGGTCTTAATCAGAGAGGCAGCACAGAGACCTAAGGTAACCCTGGAGTAGCTGCAGAGTTCCACAGCAGAGACTGGAGTATCTGTACATAGGACGACAATAAGCCGTACGCTCCATAGTTGGGCTTTATGGCAGGGTGGCCAGAAGAAAGCCATTACTTTCAGCAAAAAACAAAATGGCACCTTTTGAGTTTGCGAAAAGGCATGTGGGAGACTCCCAAAATGTATGGAGGAGGGTGCTCTGGTCTGATGAGACTAAAATTGAACTTTTTGGCCATCAAATAAAACGCTATTTGTCTGGCGCAAACCCAACACATCACATCACCCAAAGAACACCATCCCCACAGTGAAACGTGGTGGCAGCATTATGCTGTGGGGATGTTTTTCAGCAGTCGGGACTGGGAAAATGGTCAGAGTTGAGGGAAAGATGGATGGTGCTAAATACAGGGATATTCTTGAGCAAAACCTGTACCACTCTGTGTGTGATTTGAGGCTAGGACGGAGATTCACCTTCCAGCAGGACAATGACCCCAAACACACTGCTAAAGCAAAACTTGAGTGTTTTAAGGGAAAACATGTAAATGTGTTGGAATGGTCTAGTCAAAGCCCAGGTCTCAATCCAATAGAAAATCTTTGTCAGGCTTAAAGATTGCTGTTCACAAGCACAAACCATCCAACTAGAAGGAGCTGGAGCAGTTTTGCAAGGAAGAATGGGCAAAAATCCCAGTGGTAAGATGTGGCAAGCTCATAGAGACTTATCCAAAGCGACTTGGAGCTGTGATAGCCGCAAAAGGTGGCTCTACAAAGTATTGACTTTAGGGGGGTGAATAGTTATGCACATTGACTTTTTCTGTTATCTTGTCCTACTTGTTGTTTACTTCACAATAAAAAAAAAAAAAAATCTTCAAAGTTGTGGGCATGTTCTGTAAATTAAATGATGCAAATCCTCAAACAATCTATGTTAATTCCAGGTTGTGAGGCAACAAAACACGAAAAATGCCAAGGGGGTGAATACTTTTGCAAGGCACTGTATGTCCATATATTCCATAATCCAGATTTTTTTATATATTACAATTCTAATATTTGTATTATCGTCTGCAATTCTCTACATATGTCTATTTGGGGTCTGTTTAACCACTTCAATACAGGGCATTTTCACCCCCTTCCTGCCCAGGCCAATTTTCAGTGCTGTTGCAATTTGAATGACAATTGTGCGGTCATGCAAAACTGTACCCAAATTAAATTTTTATAATTTTTTTTTCCCCACAAATAGGACTTTCTTTTGGTGGTATTTGATCATCCCTGCGGTTTTTATTTTTTGCGCTATAAACAAAAGAAGAGCGACAAGTTTGAAAAAAAAACACAATATTTTTTACTTTTTGCTATAATAAATATCCCAATTTTTTTTAAAAAAAACAAATTGTTTCCTCGGTTTAGGCTGATATGTATTCTTCTACATATTTTTGGTGAAAAAATTTGCGATAAGCATATACTGTGTCTACAAAATAGGGGATAGTTTTATGGCATTTATATTTATTTTTTTTTTTTTTTACTAGTAATGGCGCCACTCTGCGATTTTTATCATGACTGTGACATTGGGGCGGACATATCAGACACTTTTGACACCATTTTGGGACCATTCACATTTATACAGCGATCAGTGCTATAAAAATGCACCAATTACTGTATAAACGTCTCTGGCAGGGAAGGGGTTAACACTAGGGGGCGATCAAGGGGTTAAATGTGTTACCTAGGGAGTGATTCTAACTGTAGAGGGAGGGGACCGATTGATGTTCCTCTGTAGTGGGAACACACCATCGGCCTCCTCTCATCTGACAGGACGTGGACAGCCAGGAAGCCCAGGATGTCATATGACACCCGCCCAGGATGGGAGATCCCTCCTACGGACGTCATATGAATATGGGCAGGATGTGAAGTGGTTAATATAGAACAATCCGATGTGGAAGGCTAAATCCCAAAAGTAAAGGATATTTCACTCATACGGTTACACCACTCAATTAGTTATACCACCCATCCAGTTGTCTCTCTATTATAACGCGCAGACCAAGGCTCTGATGAAGAGGAAAACCCTTGAAACGCGTTAGCCAAGTATTCATCTCATTTTAACCCTTGTATGGGTATTATTTTATGTCAATCCATCTAGTGACAATATTGTCGTTAGCTAGTATTATTACTATTTTAATTTTGAATACGTAGTATCCGCCCCTGTATTAACTCATTTGTTTATTGGAATAAACTCTTTACTATGATTCATGCATTAGACCACGTGCCTTCCTTTCTTCTACATAGCATTTCGGACTTACCATAGTTGGCCTAGTCAGCATGGTATGCATGATCACTTCACTACCATGAAATACTACCATTTACACGAAGGCACTCCGTACCTTTGCTGTCACCTTGAAGGCAAGTCATCCACTAACTTTGTTAGGGTGGAGGTATAGATGGCTCCAATGCAGCAAGATCATCTAGGTAAGTAAGAATGCCACATAGCATAATCCTGCTTTTTTTGTATAGGAAGCTACCTGTGTCGTACGAACAGTCGCTCTGTTTCTTCCCAGTAGTTCCCAGCTGACCGTGACACGCAAACGTCACATCCGGTCGTTGTGGAGATCACGCATCTGACGTGTTTTGTCACTTCCGACTTCAATTGAGGTTGTGATCTCACGACGTTATGATCCGGTCTAATATAGGGTAGAATCCATGACTCAGCCTGTGTACCCCTTATGTGTCGCTCGTTCCTCCTCCTATGCACACCACGTACTATAGTTCGGCACGGGGGGGGGGATAAAGCCCTGAGATAAAGCCCCAGTCCTGACTAGTATTTTGTCTAATCGGTGCTGTTTCCCTCTGGGTATATATAAAAAAAGGTTTATTTTATGAATTTTTAATCTTTTATTAGAAAGTTTTCTCCGCTTGTTATTGATTAAGTATTTGGAAATTACTGATTTGGCAATGCACATATTTGTCTATGCAGATCTATTGAACAATATAAGATATTCGCATTGGCCACAGAAGTTGGCTATTTTATATTGTATTGTTTTAAGAACAAAAACATTTTAGTATTCCGTCTCTCATCTGTCAGTGCCTGTATGTTTTTTTCCCCCCTCTGTGCCGAACTATAGTACGTTGTGTGCATAGGTGGAGGAACGATCATAAGGGGTAAACAGGCTGAGTTATGTATTCTATCCTATTTTAGACAGGACTGTAATGTCGTTAGATCATGCCCTCAGTTGAAGTCGGAAGTGATAAAACGCGACAGCTGCACGATCTCCACAACGACCGGATATGATGTTTGCGTGTCACGGTCAGCTGGAAACTACTAGGAAGAAACAGTGCGACTGTTCGTACAACACAGATGGCTTCCTATACAGCAGGACCGGTGACTACGCTATGTTCTTTTATATATATATTGCTCTATTGTTTTTACAAGCTAGTACGTATATTCTGTATGGGGGACATTTGGCTACAATAACATTTTGAAAAGCAGGATTACGCTGTGGCATTTTTACTTTCCTATATGATCCTGCTGCATTGGAGCCATCTATACCTCCACCCTAACAGAATTAATGGATAACTTGCCTTCAAAGTGACAGCAAAGGATTACCTTAAGGCGTATGAAATATTAACATCTGGTGAAAGTATACCCTAAGGGGACTGTTACGTGGTGGCGTTCTGGGTATGTGGTGCATGAGTGATAACAACTAGGATCACCGTAATGAGAGCTTCACTCACTTAAAGAAATCATTTCACCTTTTTTTTCTTATATGTGGAATCACATAAATGCTTGTCACATGTGGCTAGACTGACATGAGCACTGCTATGGCATTTTAAGGACATAAGATGTGTTGGACTTTTTAAATACTATCATTTTTATATATTTTGATATATTTTATAGTAGCTGCTGACGCAATTAATATAAGATATTTTGTTTTATTTATCTTATTTAACATAGAGGCTAAGATTTAGTGCTATGTAGTTAATATCATTCCTTTAAAGAGTTTTCTTTTGGCGCTAAGTAGTGTCAATAGCCCGTCCTGTGCACCCTTTTTTTATTTGGTATTTGATCACCACAGAGGTTTTTATTTTTTTTGCACTCCAAATAAAAAAAGACTGAAAATTTTGAAAAAAAAATTTTTTTTTTTCGTTTTTGTTACAAAACTTTGTAAATAAGTACGTTTTCTCCTTCACTGATGAGCACTGATGAGGCTGCAATGACGGGCACTAATGAGGCAGTACTGATTGGCACTGATGAGGTGGCACTGATGATGAGGCACTTATATGCAGCACTGATGGGCACCGATAGGCGGCACTGATAAGAAGCACTGATGGGCACTGCTAGGCAGCAGTAATGGGCACTGATAGGTGGCACCGATGAGCACTTATAGGTGGCACTGATGGGCACTCATAGGTGGCACTGATGGGCACTCATAGGCGACACTGATTGGCGGCACTGATAGATGGCCCTGATCAGGAGGCACTGACAGGAATCACTGCTTGGCACAGAGTGGCATCCTAATGGGCACTGATTGGCACCCCTAGTGGACTCACCTGGTGGTCTGAAGTGGGAATCCTCAATGGGTCTGCACTGATAATCAATGCACTGATTATCAGCGCAGACCCCCCTGTCAGGAGAGCAGCTGATCGGCTCTCTTCTACTTGCGCTTGTCAGGGCGAGTGGAGGAAAAGCCGATAAACGGCTCTTCCTATTTACACTGCGATAGTTGTGATTGGACACAGCTGATCACATGGCAAAGAGCCTACGTCAGAGGCTCTTTACCGGGATCAGAGATGTGGTGTGTCAGACTGACACACCACCGATTGCCGCGCTGCGCGCCCCCGTGGGCACACGCTAGCAGCTTATCCTGCTGGACGTCATATGACGTCCAATCAGGATAACGTAACCACTTTGTGCACGACATTTTGCTCTATGGTGGCCAGGAAGTGATTAATAGACAACATTTAGGGGTACATGTATAAGCGGGTAATATTGTCTTTATTAGAGATTCACCGAAATTTCAGCTGAAAATTGTGTTTTCGGTATTCTGCAGATAGAGAAAAAGGTGGCGATAATGGTGCCGAAAACGCTTTTTGCACGCAATTTTACAACGATTTTACCGTGCTTATGGTGTGTTTTTCATAGATTATGTGACTCTAATAACGCATCAAAAATGTAACACAGGTGCGTTATTGATGTATTTTCAATTCATTCAACGGGAGGTGCATTTTTGGTGGGTTTTTCTTTTAACTGACCAAAAATGCAGCAAGCACACCAAAATTTCTATTCAGTGCACCTCTAGTCTTTATGCTAGTTTACTGCTGCTTGGACTGTGTCTGAATTTCAAACAACATCGTTGTTCTGCAAAGAGCACGATAACATTGCACTTCATGACTCCACAGTAGTGCTGCTTTTGAGATGCCAAGTACTATTGTGGTCCCAGTTCCTGCTGCTTTGTGTCATTGATGAAGCAGCACAGTGTTCTTCCTAGCAGCAGTTTTCACACTACTTGCTTCATGACTATGAGAACCCAACCTTGTTTCCAGCAATGCCACCCCTGCTAGCAAGTCATAGCACAGAAGTGAGGAGGAAAACACTTCTTCCTGTCACATGACATTACTACATGTCATGTGATGGTACTCGTCCCCTTTCTAAAAATGTTTCTGTGGCACTAATACACTGCAGAGCATTGCTGTCTCCACATTGCACTTATTGATAATTAATAAACTGTAAAGTCAGAAGAGTCTAGAGTATCTGAATAGATGCCCAGCAGATTGCAGAAAGGTGAAACTGCGTCTGGTTATAAATGGGTGGATGAGTGGCCCTATTACTGCACACTCTGCAAGCCATTCAAATAGCATATACCTGTGCTACAAAGCGATTGATTCATTGAGATGCTACCTAATACAGTGCCTTGCGAAAGTATTCACCCCTCTTGTTTTAATTGCTTTGTTGCATTACAACCTGCAATTAAAATGGATTTGTTGGGGCTTTGTACCTATTAATGTACACAGCATGCCTACGACTTTGAAGGTGCAAAATACTTTCGCAAAGTGCTGCATTAAAGTGGTTGTAAACCCTCAAGGTTTTTCACCCCAATGCATTCTATGCACTAAGGTAAAAAACCTCCTGTGATGCAGCTGTCCCCCAGAGCCCCCCTTTTACTTACCTGAACCCGGTCTTTCTAGCGAAGGGGATGAGCACAGCAGCTCCAGCCGGTGTCTCGGGTCCTGATTGGATAGATTAATAGGAGCACAGCCATTGGCTGCTGTCAATCAAATCCAATGACTCATGAAACGGGGGGCGGGGCCGAGTCCTGCTGTCTGTGTCAATGGACGCAGCAGCAGGACACCGGAGCACGCCTGCATGCGTGCCTCGAGGGAGAGCGGCTCTCCAACGGGGCACTGGAGAAGAGGAGGAGCCAGGAGCACCGCTGAGGGACCCCAGAAGAGGAGGATCGGGGCCACACTCTGTGCAAAACCAACTGTTTAAAAAAAAAACAAAAAAAAACGAACCTTTAGATATCCTTTAATAAAGAAAGGATATCTGATCTCTTGTCTTACAAACATGAAAGAATAAACCTGGATTTCAAATTTTTATGGGGTTTAAACTGCAATACAACTCCGGTCTCACTGCTGGTTTTGCTGAGGGAATGGGGAAAATAGAACTTTGATCTGTTGTTAGAATTTTTTTTTCCTGACATTTTATTTTTTCCCATCCCGCTGAATGGATGTCCACCAGGTGCAAATACCGCATTCATGTCATATGTGCCATAACAATGTCTGCAGTTAGATAAACAGCATGCAAACAATATGGCAAACCTTTGCAGTACTGAGTCTCTCCTCCTTCAGACACAGTATGTTCACAAAACACATCAAACATATCTTTCACACATTTTGATATCATCTGTGAGGGGTTCCTAGAGCAGGATCTGGAAAAAAACAAAAAATAAATTAATTTAAATACAGTTAAGAGTGGTTCATTTCATTTCATTCTACTTTGTGGCACCTTGCGAATTGTCCCATATGGGCAATAGGAGCCATATGTTATTCCAGCACTGCAAAATCTGGCAGCTGGACGTGAACTATAGCAAAGCTCCTGTATTTCATACCCATATGCCATTGTGGGACAATCCGCATTTGCCTGAGTTGTTATCTGTCCCAGACCAGCCTATGGTTTGACAAGGGTGCCATATATCTTTCGTATGTCATAGTTAACAGCTCGGTTAAATCATTTCAAGCACTGAAGGATGGCTTTGATTCACCCCTACAGGCACTGTTGGGACGCCCAGTGGAGGGGACATCGAAACACATGAAGAGACTCATCGCCTTCATATTTGTTGCAGCAAGAATAGCGATAACCAAATCTTGGAAATCCCCAACAATTTCTTTTCACTTGCTAAAATCTAAACAGTCATGGATAACGGTGAACGAATGCCTCTCGGTGATTTTAAACGATAAGATAGCTTTGTTTGACAAAATATGGGACCCTTGGATTAACTACCTCTCGGCTACTTAATGAGATGGGAGCGGCTCGGGAGTACTTTTCTCCAGGGCCAGAGTGCACCCCCCTCCACTATCCTCTACTCTTCTTTCTATTATTCCTTTCCTCTCTTTTCTATCAACCGGAATTTGCCTATAAGGGCCCATGAACCAATTAAGGCCCCTGGGTCCACTCAGAAGTTAAACTAGTTGGTTACACCGAGTGGAGGCAATAGAGGGAGATGGGGTCCCCCCCCCCACGGTTCCCCGTGCTACGTGTTGGAGCACACCCGTGCACCACCTAGAGGAGGTTTTTCCTTTTTATATTCTTTGTTTAATTTTTTCGGTTTAGGTCTGACCTTACTATATAAACCTAAAATAAGGACAAGGATACACAAAACCTCACATAAATACAAGGAAATTTGTGATGTAACCGACTCATAACCGATTTGTCACCTGTACCATTACTTCGTACTAAGATGGTAAATGTCGATATTGTAAAGAAAGATGGCTTTGATGTACCCAGGCACAAGTTCTTTCGTTACCTCCAACTCCGACATGCGCTCAACTCTCAATTCCGTAACTCCATACCCAGCCTTGATTTGCTATATCCAGTAGATATAATTAGGGTCGGGATCCCAAAAAAACGTATTTCCTTGTTTTACAACTATCTCATGTCGACGGACTGGGAGGAGGTGCTAGCCACCTGCAAATCTATATCCCCCAAGTCTGACCGCCTCACCCATCTCTACATCCCCCATAAGTCCTATTTAACACCCCTTCAACTTTCCAGGTATAGGCCGGAACACAGTCTGAGGAATGATCCCCCATCAAAATTAGCAATCTTTTCTTAAGTATGTCCTGGGTAGCTACCCATATGATTCTCCCCTTCAGTCCCCCTCTGTGGGCACCTACAATTCTATCGGTATGTGATGAGCCGCTTGGCGCCCCCCTACAGTGTGTATTACTTTTTTGTATGTTCACCATTGGCACTTCTTGTTAATATGACAGTCAATGTTCTAGAACCAATATGTATATATCAATGTACTTGTCTTATGAATGCCTGTTGCACTTTATATTTGTATGTCTCTTTTCACTTTATCCTCAATAAAACTTTGCTTTTGATAAAAAATTTAAAAAAATACAGTTAAAGTGAACCTGTCACAAACTGGGCCTATTTAAAGACTTGCATATTCTGAGCTGTCTGTATATGGGCAGCACTGTGGCTTAGTGGTTAGCACTTCTGCATTGCAGCCCTAGAGTCCCTGCTTGCTGGGTTTCCTCCGGGTACTCTGGTTTCCTCCTACACTTCAGAGGTATGCTGGTAGGTTAACTGTCTCTTATCTACTGGTCTTAATATGTGTATATATGCATTGATGTAGCGACCTTAAATTGTTGCTGCATAAAAGTTCAGCATTACTTACCCACTTCCTTCCCATCGGATGTACTTGCAGCTACAGGCATTATCCCGGTATTTATTTCTTTGGCATTCGGCGATTCCGTTTAATGTAAAAGCCATCCTAGTAGCTAATTAGCCAGTCCTCTCCGGGCTCTCCTGTGCGATCAGGGAGCCTGGCACTGAAGCCGGCGGTTGCGTTGGCTTATCATAGAGGTTTTTGGAGACCAGATCGTCTCCAATCACCTCTATGGTATTAGGAACTGGAAGCGACCTGTATTTTGTCAAGCTATTACTAGCTGGTACAAGCATCGGATTAGACTGATCTGATGCAGTTAAGGGCAGAGGAAACATCTGGGTCTGATGTCTCAGTAAAGAGGACCGGTCACTAATGATTGTTGTCACAAAGGATGTTTACATTCCTTGTGACAGCAACAAAAATTTAAAGAGACAGTGTAAAAAATTTTTTTTTAAATAAAATAAAAATAATTAAAACATTTAAAGCACCCCCATCCTCACGTGCTTGCGCACAAAGGCAAACGCACATATTGGTCCTGCAACGGCAATTCAAGCCCCAGACCTCCAGTGTAACTTTAAACTGGTAACCTGTAAAGGCATTTAAAGTGTAGGTATCATATTTTGCCGCCGTTCCACAGGTGTATGCAATTTTAAAGCCTGACATGTTAGGTATCTATTTACTCAGTGTAACATCATCTTTTTTATTTTACAAAAAATGTGTATTATATTGTGCTTGTGTGAACTAAAATGCCTTAAAGTGTATTACTGAATGACATAAAAAATTGCAACACTCACCACTTTATTCTCTAGGGCCTCTGCTTAAAAAAAATATATAATGTTTTAGGGTTCTAGGTCATTTTCTAACAAAAAATGTATGATTTTTACATATAGGAGTGAAGTGTCAGAATAGGCCTGGGAAGCAGGTGGTTAAATATTGCTAGAATTTCAACTGATTCCTGTGAATTGGCTGAAATTCTAACTGTGCGGGCCCTGCCACCATTGTGCGGCTCGAGAATCTTCGACTGAAAACTCAAATATGCAGGTGGGAAATTGTTCAGGTACCCTGTTAGCCATGGGTGTCAGCTGCCAAGATCCAATAGCCAGCAGGGTAGAATTGCCCATCCACACTGTTGGAAAGGGAATCAAGTGATTTTTCTTGTTGAGCCTGCTGTACAGAATGAGAGATTTATGTGTCTATGGCCAGCTTCACTTCACATTCTCAGTCTGAATTGCTCAAATTTGTGACCATAGTGACAAGCTTGCTTGAGACACATATTTCCTTTTGTTCCATACATATCCTCTTCAACATATTTACTATAGATATACTGGAAATAAAACATGAAAAAGGGTAGTCATATTCCACACACACATTGCTAGCACTTGGTCCCAGCTATAGACTTCTTTGATAAATGGATAAAAGCGGCACCCCAACATTCCTTTGATATAAGCACATCATATTCTTAGATGATAAAGTTCTGTTTATGGGAACGGTATACGGCACAGATACATCCAGAACAGGGAATACCTCATCATCTGGAGAAGCCTCTCGCTCGGAGCAGGTTTTAGTCCTGATAGGATGGCAAACAAGCGTCTGACACTGTATGTGGCGCTGGACACAGGCGTGGTGTATGGATTGTTTTCTTTAATGTATTTTAGGGAGGTGAGCGGCGTGGAAATCCGAAGCGACTTCATCTGCATTAAAGTGAAAATATATGTAATAGGTTGGCACATTAATGTTGATAAATTTATAACCTGTATTATTGTCACTTTTCCTTGACTTTGACCTGCGCTAGTGTCTTCCAAAGCAACTTTGTTTTCTCCGAAGCAGGAATAGGAATTGGCCAATGCACTGGTTGTAACAGATAGTCACAGCTTTTATTTGCTGTAAGTAAAACCAAACTCTGCCATGGGGAATTCAGTATGTAATGCACGCTCCCTGACAGCTACACCAAGTAGACACTTGACTAGTTTAAGTTAAAACTTGAACACTGCAACTTTAAAGCGGAAGTAAACTCTGAAGGAATATTCCCAGTAATCATATGGCCACTATGTACTAAACTCATCAGCAGGGTGGATTTGATTTCAATCAAGATGATTTAAATCACAATTTAAATCACTGGTAAAAAGGCTTGATTTAATCAACTCGATTTAAAGCATAATTTTTAAAGAGCAACTGTAATCTCTGTCCCGCAGCAGCTCCTCCTCTGACCCGCTGTTGACTCACCGACATTCCCATTCACTTTAATGGGACGGCTGGTGATGTGGCAGTGACACAACAAGGTGAGGGACGTGGCGGCAGAAGGTGAGTTGGATGCCTCCTAACAGGCGCTGCCATGATGTATCTGAAATGACAGGTGCTCTTTAAATGTAAGGACCTTTTCTTGCTGGTAGTTAGAATCTTTAATATTTGCAAACAAAATGAGGGTTTTCTATTTAGAATAATAAGCTGTCAGGTTAGTAAAAGAGTGATATCAGAACCAATTCAATCATACAGTTTGTAGTGTACATAGATTTGCAAAACAATGGGATAAAGGCATATCTCCAAACTTTGTTTTATCTCATGGTTACTGTGAAATTTTGTGAATGCATCAATGCAGTGCATGTTATCTCAGCTTGCAGAGCTTGGATTAATTGAATGAGTTTACCAAAAATGTAAATATTGCAGAATATACAGCCTCATGCTACATAACTAAGCTCCATGTCATGCTGAATAAACTAAATTATTAATGTATTTTAAATACAAAACTATCTTTAGATAGATTTTTACTTCAAAAGCATTTTATTAAAATAAATTTGATAAAAATAAAAAAAGAAACAGATTTAAATTTAAAAAATCAGATTTTTAAAAAAAAAATCATTGATTTTTATCCACTCTGCTCACCAGGATAACCTTATAGGATCTTTCTTACGGTTTGTGCAGCTTGGTCTCTTTTTTATCTGTTCCAGCTGGCGCAATGTTTGCGGTTGCCTTCCGATTCCAGCCTCTTCTGTACTTCCCCCTTTCCTCTCTGTCAAAGCCAGAATCTTGTGCATGCTCAGTAAAGATTAACCAAGCTTTATTTTAGTATACAACAAAGTATACTTGACAACAAAGCCCGGCAAACCAATAAGAGTACACATACAAATATATTCTCTGTGTTAAACATGAATGTCATTGTTCACACCCCCTGTGGCTTAGCTGGTCACATGGGGTGTTTCATGAACACCGGTGTCTGGCGGGATTATAATGCCTGGGATCTATGGTATCAGAGGCACGGCACACAGACTGACGGCTTGCTGAGTGTGCCGTAAGTGAGGGACAAAATGCATGTCACTGTCACAAACATCAGCAATATCCCCTAAACAGCGCAGTTTGTAATACTTCTAAAGCCACCTACATGTAAGTGATTGTAAAAATGCTTTACATGCGGTAAAGTTGGTCAGGGGAGTTTACTTCCACTCTAAATCTGAACTCCAGCTTTTGCTACACTTTACTGGCCAAGATGGCCCAATGAACTATGTAACTCACTAACAAGTGAGACCGCTGGATGTGCAGTATAAACTGTATGTAGCTGAGGCTACCTACAGCATACCCCACTGTGATCTGAGTGTGAGCGGCGCCATTCCGAGAAAGCAATATACTTTATCAATGAATGAGTCAGAGAATTGACATCATCAGCCTGCCTCTCTAACTCAGCCAATCAGAGGAAGCTTTGTATTCATTGCTACAATATATTGCTTTCTATGAATGGCTGAGTACCGCTCAGACTTTATTGTGTTCCGGATAGGAGACAGGAAGTATCGGCTCGCACCCAGAACACAGTGCGGTATACTGTGTGCCGCAGCTACATACAGTTTATGAAGAACACCCAGAGGCCTCAGATTCTAGTGAGGGACATAGTTCATTTGGGCCAACTTGGTCCAAACAAACTATGTACTGTATGAGAATATATCTCCTATATTCCCCACACACGTAATCACTTAAAGTGTATTTATTATATTTGTTCGAGAAGTCCTGAAAAAATACCCATTGATTTTACTTGAAATCTTTTGTGCACGACGAGGGGCTATGGGGGGATGGGAAGAGGTCTGTATCTTCATTTATAATTGATTAGAAATGGAGTAGGTAGGGCTGACTCCACATGTGTTGTCTTGTCAAAGAGGACGGTAGGGGCACACTATATTTATGACATATCAATAGGTATTTTTTCTGCAATTTCTGCACATTCAAAGGGTAAAATATGGAAAATGAGCATGTATTTCACAGATGTACTAAATATGTTTTTTTTTTCTCAGTTTGCCTTGACATACTAATGGTGTACAAGGCACACACTGTAAAATTGTACGGTAAAAGTACTTGCTGTGAAAAAATGCAGTTAAAAAGTGCGTTAACCCAACATTTCCTATTCCTGATATGTGCCTGCTGTACCATGTATTTGTATGAGAAAGTATCCTGTTCTCTTTGTATCGCTTCCTTTGTGTGAAATCCCTGGTGTTCCTGCTAGTCCCTCTGCTTTCCTACTAAATACTGACCACACTAGACATGATATCATTAAATACTGATCACACTCAACATTAGAGTTTAAGCTGGCCATACATGGATTGAATTTCAGCCGGCCCTTGCTGAACTGGAGGAAATTCAAATCATGTATTCAAACCATGTATGGGCCCCCTGGTTGTACAAAAGTAAACTTATCGAGTGACATCTGTGCAACCAGCCTCTCTGTTTTTTTCGGAACGATTAGTGCCACCAGCCATAGCTGGCAACACTAACCATTGTGTTCTACCGGCAGGGAAGGCTCCTCGCTAGCAGAGCACAATAGCTCTGCGGGAAGGATTCAAATCCCCAATTAACACTGACTGTGTTGATGGGGGAATCAAGTAATTGTATAATCTATGGCCTGCCTAAGTCTATATTTTTCTGCACTGCACATCACACCAGTGTTGTGGAGTGAATGGGGCACTTACAAAACAACTGTTTTCTATGTACCCTAGCGGAACCATGCACAAATCCATTGCAGAAAAAAAAACGAAAATCACTGTAGTATATGGAACAAGCCAACAAATAGGAAAACTGCTACTTTTGTGACCCACCATTCCTGTATGTGCCCATATACATGCACATACTTAGAGGATGGTTCCTGTTTTTGGGATAGTCTTATGCAATGGTGGGCTTTTTAAGCTTACCCTGTCAAAATGTTGCTGCAAATGGTAAGACACCTGGGCTCTCTCTACAGACTCCGTTCCCAGATCAGGATTCAGACAGCGTCCTACACCTCCAATCTCCTCTTCTGCATCTTCTAGGAACACCCGCTCATCCAGATGGCCAACAGACAGTACAAAAGCCTCATATGCCTTATTAATGGCCTTCCTGTAGATTCATATAATGCATAAGAGAATGAGAATAGTTTCCATGATTACTATGATGATACTTGACATTGCTTATAAGAAATAACAATGACAACTTACAAACTGTCAGCAAAATTTCCTGGATCCAAGAATCCTGTCAGGGATTCTAATTTTCCTTTAAGGATCTGAAACACCAAACATCAATGATACTCTTTTAATTTCTGTGGGATCTTATTGTTTTATAGCACAAATGGCATTCACAAAGCAGGAAATGAGTTGATTGTGAAAATATAACAAATTGACAACCAGGGAACCTACAGTTTAGTACACATAATCAGAAAATCGGACAAAAAAATACTGCTTTCGAACCGTTCATATGATAATCTGATTAGCACACAGCTTTCGAGAGCCAATCACAACAGTTCATACAGAATTATCCGAAGGGACAAACATGAAAATATTTCTCGCACAATACCAGATCTTATGATTTTTTTTAATCAGTACAGCATTCGTCTGAAATTTTTTTTTAAAGAGCTAGACCGCACATGCTTGGAAATTAAATAATACAATACGATACAAAACATTACATCACTTCCGAAGTTCTGTCATATGAGAATTTACATAACTTTAGTAACCTCTTCATTTGCGATATGAGACTAGCTTGTAAGAAAAATGGGCTACAAGATGACATGTTGAAGGCATAAATCTACTTCTACCTGCCATATACTAGGGATCTACAAGTCATTCCACCTCATCAAACAGGCAAATCGTCTTCCCGCTGTGTCTGCTATACCACAATGAGGCCAAATAGCTAAATGAAGACTCATTTATTCTAGGTAAACTGCTGCTTCTCAATAATATTGCTAAAAAACTATATGACAATTGTTAATATGCACAATAATAAGTATATTCAGCTTGTTACATGTTATTTATATGGCCAGAATCAGTTGAGGTCACAATTTATATTACTGTACACTGTAACCACACCTTACTAACTGTCATTCATGTTGGCCTAAAGTAGCTGGAAACCCTAATGCCCGTACATATGGTCGGATTTTCCAATGGAAAATGTTCGATGGGAGCCTTTTGTCGGAAATTCCAACCGTGTGTAGGCTCCATCGGACAGTTTCCATTGGAATTTTCGTCGCACAAAATTTGAGATCTGGACAACAAAATCCGTTGGCGTAAATTCCGATTGTGTGTACACAATTCCGCCGCACAAAGTGCCACGCATGCTCGGAACCAAGCAGAAGAGCAGCACTGGCTATTGAACTTCCTTTTTCTCGGCTTGTCGTACGTGTTGTACGTCACCGCATTCTTGACATTCGGAATTTCCAACCAACTAACTTTGCGTGACAGTGTGTATGCAAGACAAGTTTAAGCCAACATCCGTCGGAAAAAAAATATGGATTTTGTTATCGGAATGTCCGATCATGTGTACGAGGCATAACAGTATGACAGATTGCGAAGTTACTGTGCATAATAAACAATCAGCATCTATTTTTCCCTTTTAGAAAACACTGTTTACAATCTTCTTTTTTTAAATTCTTTGTTACATCTCAGCCTGCACCCTGCACCCACTTCCTGTCTACATGCACTCGCCACAGTGGCAGCTTCAGGGCGTTGGTCAGGTTCAGCTTCCTGACAGTGACAGGATGAGTTCTAGACCTGTTTGGGATCTAGTTGGAACCCACACAAGTGAGTTGGCCAGGAAGCTGTCACTCTACTGCAGTGGCGGTCAGTCATATTTAAAAAAAATTTTTTTTGGGGGGGCTGCAAACAGTGCACAGCCAGACAACCCCCCCCCCCCCCGGTCAGTCACCCTGCTGCGTCTCTTCTCCTTGCGTCTCCTCCCGGCAGCCAGCGTAGCTTCTCCTCGGGCTTCCCTCCGAGCGGGCGGCTTGCTTTCCCTGTGTCTCCTCTCCTCGCGTCTCCTTCCGGCGGCCAGCATAGCTTTCTTCTTTCGACCAATCAGGAAACAGGTCTCAGACCCGCTTCCTGATTGGCCTGGGAGGAGAATTAGTGTAGAATATTCATTCGCCAGTGTCACACAGCTGGGTGTGGGCCCACCCTATTTTGAAGCCTATTAGAGCCTCTAATTACGTGCTTCAACTCCCATTGGAATTCAAACATCCGGCGCACTGGATGTAGATTAGGGGCCGGACGCATGGATAGGGGGGGACGTGCCCATGTGCCCCTTATGGACGGGCTGCCACTGCTGCGGGGTGGAGAATGCCCTGGCTGTGTATGATTGGCTCAGGTGACAACTTCCCGGCATGTTCACTCATGTGGGTTCAGACTAGGATCTGAACAGTCCCCAGTTCATGCTTAATAGTGAAAAGAATGGACCATGCCTGTTTCATGTGTGTCAGAATGATTGTCTATAGTCTCCACTGGGTGCATATGTGACAGGACAGAGGGCAGGGATGGAGCACTGTCACCATATAACAGGAAGTCCCTGAACAAGTACATTCATGGCAGGATCACTAAGTATTATTTTAATGAAAGCTACAGATTTAACTTGTGAAGTTACGTTACCAATTTAATGATTATATCTTAGATTGTAAGATCTAACGAGCAGGACTCTCTTATTCCTACTGTATTAAATTGTATTGTACTGTTTGCCCTTATGTTGGTAAATGCTGCGTAAACTGTCAGCGCTATATATATTCCTGTATAATCATAATTATATGAGAGATTAATAATTGGATATGTATACGTTTTAACACCTTTGCACTGCAGCAATGCAGTCTTACTTACTTCAGTTCAAGTCAGCCGGGATAAGAGCCAATCCTACCGTGTCTTGTGTTGCATTGACAGCACATTTAAAATGAAAAGGCTGTCTATAGACCCCTTTCACACTGAGCCATGGGCAGCATTTGCGCACAGCGCTGCTAGTCGTTTTTGCGGTGTATTCGGCCGCTAGCGGGGCGCTTTTAACCCCCTGCTAGCGGCTGAAGAAAGGGTTAAATGCTCCCGTGTAGCGCCGCTGCCGAAGCACTTTGCATGCATTTCAGCAGCGGTGCCCATTCATTTCAATGGGCAGGGGTGGTGGAGGAGCGGTGTATACACTGCTCCTCCACCGCCCCAAAGATGCTGCTTGCAGGACTTTTTTTTAAACGTCCTGCCAGCGCTGCACCTCAGTGTGAAAGCACTTGGGCTTTCACACTGGGACTGCAGGGGAGGCATTTTTCAGGCACTTTACAGGCGCTACTTTTTAGCCCTTTAGCGCCTGAAAAACGCCTCCAATGTGTAAGGGGTCTAGAGATGTATGTGGTTATGCACCAGAAGGGTGTAAAGAATGCGTCACTATTTATCAGGTCTTACCAGAAATTTATCTTTCCACTTTAAAGTGGTTGTAAACAGTCACGTATACCCAGTGAAGTAACTGGCCTCAGGTGATACACAGAGATCAAACAATTGCTCCTACATAATTTGTACCTGTTTATCTGCAGTTTTCTCCTCTCTACAGATATTCAAAGTGCAGAATCTATACAGCTTGTCTGAGCTTCCAGAAAGCAGGAGGTGGGGAGCTGAAGTTACTCTGTAGAGCTCAGTGAGGAGGGACACACCCCCCTTCACACAGCATGCAGGAACAGAGCTGAGGCTATCAATCACAGACTGTGTGCTGAAGCTCAATCCCCTGTCACTTTTTTATATTTTGGTGTCAGAAAAACTTGTCAGAAATGACTCATGAAGATAGCAGAGGAAAGAGGCAGCAGAGAGAAAGGACACTTTGTGTTCTGGATTGAGACAAGTACACATTATAGAGGGATATGCTTTGTTAATATTTCATGTCAGAGGTTTACAACCACTTTAAAATACTAGCTTATCTTAGTATTGCAGAATGCACAGGAAAGGATGCTTTGCTCTATCCGACCCCCACCCAGCATTGCAAGGTTAAATTTCAAGTCAAAGAGTTCCAATCTAGAAGTCACTATAGACAAGTAGAGGGGTCCTGTAATGTTACATCTAAAGGTAAAAGTAGAATGAAATGGGTAACCCACCTAAAATACAAAGTTTATCATTAGATTTCTTGTTTAGGTGGGAGCAAAGCTGCTATTAAATGTGGTGCTTGTTCTGTCTCAGTACAATACCCTACAGAGTGTCCCATATACCTTTTTGTCAAACAGCTTATGAACATATGGTTTCCAAAAATGTTCTTTAATGCCTTTGACTTCCAAAAGCAAACCGTGGTGGAGACAACAAAGACTTTCAATGATGCAAGGGGGTTCAGATGGTGGTTTGAAATCCTTACTGGAAAAATCCTCAGGAAGCCCTTAAAAAAGAAAAAATGCTCCAATTAGTAACTCAAATATATTACAGAATTTCAGTTTAAATGAAACCTATAGTGAGAAAACTATGTAACTTTGCCAAATTCTGAGAATGCCAGTGTGTTGGATGCCATGTTGATCCACCGGCTTCAGTACTTTCTGAGATGCTTGGTCCAGAAGTATAAAGAAGGGGCTCTGACTTCACTTGGTACATGCTTATTGTGGGCCAGTGATTCAGAAAGTGCTGAAGCCAGAACCAGGCAACCAAATCATTTTTGAAAAAAAAAAACAAAAGCACAGCTCAATAGCTTTAAAGTAGATCTAAAGGCTAACTGAATGATACAATTGCTTTTTTTTTTGTTTTAAATAAAATACTTGTTTTCTTCCTTTACCCCTTGCTACATCTTACTGCTGCTGCTCACCTGCAGCCTCTTTGCATCCATTGTCACCCTATTAGAGAAGTACCTAAACAAGGACCTTCATTGCAGAATCATCATGTAACATTTTAAAGTGTATCTAACCCCAATAACAAACACTCCATATATTGCAGCTTATGAATCCTTAGATGTAGTGACAGCATTCGTTTTCTTTCTAGGCTTTTTTCTTTCTTTTCACCTGGTGATCCAGCCAGTAACACACCTCCTGTCTCGGGGTGTCTCTACTCTGAATGAAGAAGCAATGGAGACACACTTGGACGGCCGCATTGTCAATCTGGGAAGAAGGTAGCGTTGGCTACACAAGCAAATTTTGATGGATTTGACTAACACATTAAAATCGAACTCCAGCTTACAATTTTTAGGAAAGTTACAGCAACCAGGTTTTACATAAACGAATAAAGAACCCCTGTCCGTGGTAAATGGTTTGTTTCAGCCCTCTAATTGTAATTTTTGCTGAATATCCTGGTCTGTTGGAGTTAAAGTGGATCTTCAGCCTATTTTTTAAAGTTGATGTTATTGGAATCCTTTCCCCCTCCAATAACACTAATGGATAAAAAAAAAAAAAAAAAGATCGCTACACAGGTCTGCAGGTGACATGGAGAGTATGTGTCAGTTTGTTATGCATATCCCCAAAGATTGGCCACTGGCTCCACCTGCCCTTTCATTAAATGGCTGCCCACACAGCACAGGCGGGCATTATGCTATTAAATCATTACATGAAAAATACAGCACACACAGAACTTTTGAATCTCCTGGGTCAGACACAGCTCTCACTGGTTCCCTCCTCTGACCTCCACCCATTCAGACATCCCAAGTCTCCTGTGAGGTGCGGGAGTCTCCTGCATTTCGGGGGCCGCTCCTGGACACCCGCAAATGCGGCCCAATATCCTGGCTGTGGGGCTGATCTCCTGGTTCAGAGTCTGGGATGATCGGTGCAGCAGGACAGCTGTGAACACCGATCTCCCTTTATAGCTGACATCCGCTTCTCCTTCTCTCCCTCCCACGGCCGTCAGCTAAAAAGCAATACAGGAAGATGGGTGATCGCAGCTGTCCCTCCTGCTGCACCGATCATCCCCGGATGTTCCCTGTATCCTCCTCTTCCAGCCCCCCTCCGTGTCCTTCTCCCCCCTTCTTCTCCTCCAGCTCCCTGTCCCCCTCCTCCGCCCCCCCCCCTCGTCCTCCGCATCCGGCCTCCCTCCTCTCCTCTCCCGTCGGCTGTGGGGATCTCTCAGGATTGCGAGTGGAGAAAGGGATCGGTCATTTACCCGCCTTTTCAGAATTGGACACAGTGAGCGAGATCGCTCCTGTGTTCTGTGAAAACTGAACATAGTAATAATCTGTGTGTTACTCTGCTCAGTTTATGAATGGACAGGAGCCGCTGTTTTATGTCCATTCATCTTCAATGCTGAGAAAGGGATTGGGGAATCTGTGTCCTCAGCGTTTTTTCTCTGTCTCAAAGAGGACATGTCAGGGGTCTGTTTAGACCCCTGATATCTCACCAAAGACCCCCCCCCCCCAACAGGGTTGATAAAAAAAAAAAAATGTATATATGATTGGATATATTGTTATGAATTATTATTACAGGTACTTAATTAACCTTAATTTACAAAGCGTTTTACATATATATTGTACATTCACATCAGTCCCTGCCCTCAAGGAGCTTACAATCTAAGGTTCCTAACTCCCATTTATACATACACATACTAGGACCAATTTAGACAGAAGCCAACTAAAGCGGGGGTTCACCCACACCGCCAAAAAAAAAAAATATTAAAAGCCAGCAGCTACAAATACTGCAGCTGCTGACTTTTAATACATGGCCACTTACCTGTCCCAGGGTCCAGCGATGTCGGCAGGGGACGCCGAGAACCCGCTCAGTTCTCGGCAGCTGCCGCCGCCATCCTAGCTGAGGGAATCAGGAAGTGAAGCGCTGCGGCTTCACTTCCCGGTTCCCTACTGCGCATGTGCGAGTCGCGCTGCGCGTCCCTAGTGGTCCCTGCTCTCTCCTGGGAGCTGTGTGTTCCCAGCAGACAGCGCGGTGGGGACGGGAAGAGGCATAGACTCCCATGGGAGTCTATGCCGGAAGTGGGTGCAAATACCTGTCTGTCTATCTGCACCCCCCTCCCCCCTGAAAGGTGCCAAATGTGACACCGGAGGGGGAGAGGGTTACGAAAAGCGGAAGTTCCATTTTTGTGTGGAACTCCGCTTTAACCTACCAGCATGTCTTTGGAGTGTGAGAGGAAACCCACACAGGCACAGGAAGAACATCCAAACTCAAGGCAGGTAGTGTCGTAGTTGGGATTTGAACCAGCAACCTTACTGCTGCTAGGCGAAAGTGCTAACCACAATGCGCTTCCCCTGAAATTTATGTATATATTGTTTATATGAAGCACAACTGTAGTATTTCGTTTTATGACTGTGTAAATAAGCCTTTGTGAGACACCTATCTTTGTACTGATGATTAAGGAAAAAAAATGTGTGTCCGATAACTGTATAGAGAAAATCTGCCTCTTTGCTTCTGCTGCCTATATAGCCACAAGTCTAATATGCCTAATGGTAAATCTGACACTGAGTATGACTTATCTAGTGCATACTAACACTAGATTTCTGTTCTGAATATATGTTAGTAATTTTTTCCAGTTTTATCCATTGCGAAACAAATTTTCATTGTCATTTAAAGTGATTGTGAAAAAAAAAAAAAAAAATGTTATACTAACTTGCTCTGTGCAATGGTTTTGCAAAGAGCAGCCCTGATCCTCCTCTTCTCAGGTTCCCCCACCGGCACTCTGGGACCCTCCCCCTTGCAGAGTGCCCCCATAGCAAGCCGCTCGCTCCCCAGCTGGCTCTTTGCATCCATAAGACACAGAGAGCGCGGCTCAGCCCTGCCACCCGCTTCTGCCTCACTGGCTGTCATTGACAGCAGTGGGAGACAATGGTTCCTGCTGCTGCATCTCAGCCAATCAGTATTGAGAGGCCCGGGAGAGCCTCAGGTCTCATGCACGTCACTGGATCCATATCAGGCTTAGGAAAGTAATAGGGGGAGAAGCCTTTACAACCATTTTAAGTTAGGTTTGTATCAAGGTTCCTTAACTCTGATATTCTATAAGTTAAGAATATAGAAATCAAAATCTGCCAACTGGAGAATGGAATGGGTAGCAATGCAAATATGGCTGGCCACATGTAACAGCTTTTATCTGCAGGAAAACACTTAAAGTGTTACTAAACCCAGGACCCTGCATTCACTATATCTGGTCTCCCACAGTACTCAGAACATGGAAATGCAACTATTTTAGCAAATATAAACTGCTAAATACCCTTTTCTCATTAGCAGTATATAACAATCTTAGGACTTCTATCAGTGTCTGGTTAAAGCTTGTAGAAGGACTTTTAATTTGACTGTCTTATGAGGCTGCAGGACCCCTGACCCTCTATCTGGACACTGCTGATTGGCCCTGTGCTGATCACATACATTCTCCCAAGATAGAAAAAAAACTCTCTAGCAATGCACACCAAACTGAGCATGTGCAGAGTGACTCCAAAGGCTCTGTCTTATCAGGAAATGGTTAAGGGACAGTGGAAGAAGGGGATAATCAGAGAAGACAAGATCAAACAGCCTTTTTATACAATGGGGAGGATAACCCCACAGTGAGTGAACCCCATAGGTTCTACAGTGAGTATAACTAGCATGCTTTACTGCACATACAGAATGATTTTACGGTTGTGGGTTTAGTAACACTTTAAGTATAGAATGGAAATTCTCTTAATATATAGGTTATTATTTAGAAGAAGAAAAAAACATTTACCAAAATGAAAAAACCCATAATATGATATGATTATACATACTACTATAATACACTGCTATAACTGGTTAAGCCACTCAAGAAGTATTTTTTAGATTTCCAAATAACTTCAGTATGCAGCAATGCAGAACTAATACTGAAATGGGCACAAATATGCCTTTATCTATCCAACAGTGCACTGCTCACATTACAGTACAACCTTATAGTACAGTCTATCCCCAATATAAAATGTACAACATACTCACACATATTTTTTAGGCAAACAGCAGAAAAAGTCATAGTCATAAAGAAGAATATTACCTGTCTTTATAAGCCCAGAAGAGGCTACAAAGGTGAGCAGATACCCGTCTAAACAAAAGCTGTACTGAATAACTTTCACTATAAACAGACGAAAGAAAAAAAATCTACTGCTGACTCAATGGAAACTTGTGTGGTTAATTGTTTGCACATGTTTACAAGGTCTCCTCCCTGGCCAGTGAAGAAGTACTCCTTCATTTGCCAATACTAGTAGTATTAAGTTCTAGTTTTCCGGAGGCACTGTTGTGTACCTAAAGCTGGGTATACATATATCGAAAGGTATCCAGTTCAACAGGAACCTGCCAAATACCTGTGCGTGTACACCACTGTATTCGATCAGTGCTTGCAGCCAATGGCTGCAGCTCTGATCTATGTATTCTGTCAGGACACAAATGAAGCTGCGAAGGAGAGCTATCCATCCACATCATTTATGTTTATTTATTTAAATCATGCTGTGGCCCTGTCATCATCCTTCACTGTTGCTGTTGGTGTTTGAATGGTGTCACTTTGTTGAAAGACTCATTTGCTGGCCTAAAAAATTGTCCCTCGTTAAAATATCAGCAGGCATTTCCTGTCCCTCAGTTGTCATAGTGTAACTTTTCCAAGACAAACTGAAAATAGTGGACAGATGCCAAAGAGCTATATTACTCCTTGTAGCTAACCCTGCCGGGAGACATCATGATGTAGTTCAGTTAAAAGTCAGCAGCTGCAGTATTTGTAGCTGCTGGCTTTTAATATTTTTTTTTCAGCGGACCTCCGCTTTAAAACCAAGGACAAAAATTGACAATGCTGCAGCTTACTGGTCCCTAGATGTGGTGGCTGCAAGTGTGTCTCACACTTTTGTTTCCTGTAGTTTAACCAGGTTATACTGTCATTAAAGTGGTTGTAATCCTAAAAAAAAAAAAAAAAAAGGAAAAAAAAAACGCCTCTGTTCCTTTAAAGCATGATCTATACCACAGTGCTTGTGCAGCGTAATTTGTCCAATTCCAAGTTTTAAAATACCTAGTTGATCCTGCCTGTTCCTGTGTCCCCTTATGTGTACTGACCATGGTAATCATGGCTGCTGATCCATGATACCGTGGTCAGTTTGCATGCCTCTTTCATCCTGCTCTCTGCTCTGAGTTTCTCCCTCTCCCCCTCCCTCCCTGCCTGTCAGTTCCTAGTCTGTGTGTGAGAGCTGATCTCCAAACCCGCTCCTCCCCTCCTACTGCTATTCCCTGAGGCTGTAAAGTCAGATTTCTAAAAAACTGGCATCCCCTCTGTTGTAGTAAGAAAAGTACTGTGTGTCAGTTTTTTCGAATTACAGTATCATCCTAAATACCTTTTTTCATAGCACCACTGTGTGGTCACGTGATCTCCCTCTGCTGGCTGGCTGACATCAGAAGGGAATCTCAGCCCCTCCCACTGCTCTCCTTAGATCAGGGAAGAAGAGCAGACAGAGATCACGTGACCACACAGTGGCACTGTGAAAGATGGTATTTAGGATTATAATTGAAAACAACTGACACACAGTACTTTAGATCATACTACAACAGAGGAGATGCCAGTTATTTAGAAATCTGACTTTACAACCACTTTAACAAAATTCCAGTCCAGGGATTACAACAGAAGTAAGCTGTCATCCTACGAAAGTGTAAGGTCTACATAACACCCTGCTCTTTAATAAGGTTGGGGGGTTTTGTAGTCCACAGGAATAGCAGGGAACAATGCTAACTGATTAATAGTCTAGAGGCACAGAGTACAGGAAGCTTTTGGTTGGATGAACTGCTACTTGCATTTGTGGAACAGATATAAAAAAATTTTTTAAAGGTTGATTTTAACAGACCAAAAGGGAGCAAGTAAAAGAAATTTAGGCTAGGTTAATCCCAGCCCGCGTGAGAAAAACACAGCTTTTTTACAATGCAGGCTAGTGCAGCGTCAGCATGTTTTTCTTTTTCCAACTACTGTATATTTCAGGCCTCATATAGTGACACTTGTTGGATTTCACATACAAATACATTTTAGCCCTACTGAGTAGGCACTGCCAACCCAACTCAAGAGATTGGAAGTATAAAATACACTTCTGGGTCTCTGATCCTCCAAATCATTTTTTTAAGCTGCTCAATTTTAAAACATGCAGCACCGAGTGCTGCTCAGAGGAAGCTTTGTATTCTTCGAATGAATGCAAGCCTTCCTGTGATTGGCTGATTTGGAGAAGCTGGTGGATGATATCACAATCTCCGCTTCAACCAATCAGAGGAAGCTGAGGCTACATACAGTTCATAAAGCGCATACACCCACCACACATCTGTTAGTGAAGTTAAAAGTTCAAATTATTTGGACCAGCTTAGTCCAAACTACAATGTGATTCTGCCTAGAAACTCCCCTCCATGTTAGCAAATGTGCCCATGCACACTATGACTTTTTCAGGTCTCATTTAAACTGTTCAATTTTAAAACATGCACGTTTTTGGCCCTTGGGCCTAGGCGCCATATGTGGACCTTAGGCTCATTTCCCAAGGTCACTCAGTGGACACTTTTTATCTCCGAAATATCTAGCTGATCCCATTTTTGCCTATGCCTTTATGATATGTTTGATGTGCTGTGCCCTTGCGTGGGTGATTGGTTATTATTTTGTTGAGCTTATTACAATAAAAACTATTGTACCAAAAAATTAGGTCTTTTTTTTTTATTACATTTTTTTGGTTTCAGAGAACTTTAAATAGGTTGTTTGGACCAAGCTGGTCAAAATGGACTATTTACTTCACTAACAGATGCAGCGGTTGTGTGCGCTGTATAAACTGTATGTAGCTCAATTACAGTGCTGTGTTCCGGCAGCGGGAAGAGGACTTTCCATCCCATTCCCGGAACAAAATCAAACTGGACTGAGTGCTGCTCAGAGGAAGCTTTATATTCTTTGAATGAATGCAAGCCTTCCTATGATTGATTAGGAGAAGCTGGTGGATGATGTCACAATCTCCGCTTCAACCAATCAGAGGAAGCTGAGGCTACATACAGTTTATAAAGCGCATACACCCACCACACATCTGTTAGTGAAGTTAAAAGTTCAAATTGTTTGGACCAGCTTAGTCCAAACTACAGTGTGATTCAAAAAGGATGGTGCAAACGTAAAGCTGATTTATTTATAACAGAATGAACCCAACATAACATGAGCAGACACATTACCTGTCCACGTTTTACCTCTGCACTACAAATGTTCGATGTGAGCCCCGTTGGTGCCACGACAGATAGAGAGATGCTACTCCAGTTCTGTCCAGACTCATGTCAGCATGTCCTCGGAATTGATTTAACGGATTCTGTGATGCGTCATCTCCAGTTGTTCAGATTCTGTGGCATGGGGGGGGACACAGAAAGAAGTAGCAAGGTTTTAGGTCTGGTGGTCCCAGAGGCCACAGCAACATTGGTGAATCATTCTTTCCTGCACGATTGATTCAACGTTCTGGTAGGGTATCATTCAGGTATGAATGATATCCTACCATCTTGCTGAAAGTCTAGGTTGAGCAGATTTTCCTCCATCTGTGGCTTCAGCTTCAGTTAATGCATCTTTTTCATGGTAATACAATTGTGCTCATTCCTTTAAGAATAAATCAGCTTTACTTTTGCATCATCCTTTTTGAATCACACTGTATTTAAAGAATATGAAAACCCAACATTTCATATTCCTGACATGTCGCTGCTGTACCATGTACTTGTATGAAAAAGCATCCTGTCCTTTTGTGTTTCGCTTCCTTTGTGTGAAATCTCTGGTGTTGCTGCTACTGCTTTCCTATTAAAAACTGACCACACTAGACACGAGAGCTCACTGTGGTCAGTTCTCTAGCTGTGCTGGGAACTCAGCCTGTTCTCCTCCAATGATCAGTTTCTCCTCCCCGAGCTCCTTATGCAGCTGAGAACAGAAGGTATGTAATCACTTATTACACCTAATCACACACATAGGTTGGACTTGATGGACTTGTGTCTTTTTTCGACCTCACCTACTATGTATCTATGTAACATGGCAGCACACGCAGATACATTTTAACAAACTTATTAATACTCTTTAGACATTAGTCAGCGGCAGCTTGTATGAGTTAAAGACTGTAGACAAAGCAAATGCTTTTCACTGAAACAATCCAGAAGACTCCAGTAAATAACTTAGTTTACTTTGTGATTATTATATATTACTACCTGGGAAGGCTGGATTCAGAAGCTCCCTGCGATTAGGACACAGCAAGGCATTTCCGTAGACAAGGTCCAAAGCACAGAGAAGAAGATGGTAAGAGTTCACTAAATCATCACTTATCATTGGGAAGTTTCCTGTAAGACAAAGTCAAATGAGGTTCAAAAACATGATCATAGCCTAATGCCTAGTACACAACATGATACATTTGTACAATAATCTGATCATTACTACACAGCTTTCAAGCATGACATTTTTTTGTGTATATGGTTTATGGTATAGTATTTGTATGAAAAAAATCATGTGACCAAGACCATGCATGCGCCGAAACAAAAGAATAGCTTACAATACAATATGTACATTACTTCTGGGTTATATTCTATTGTACAAGAATTTTAGTAAGTTTAGTTTGATATGAGGCTAGCATGTAAAAAAATAAAACAGACAATCATTTGTCCAATACTCTTATTGTGTGTACTAGGCATAAGGCTTGGTTCACACTGCTGTGGTTTGATTTACATCTGAATTTTAGTGCCATTATCTAGTGCTACTTGGATGCAACTTGGATAAGGTTTGTATATTCTATGGGGCCAACATCACACTGGAATGGCACCAAAGTAGTACACATAGCTTCCAACTGTCCTCATCCACAAATCCCACTAAAGACTTCAAGCTGTCATTGTTGTTAAAGGGGGCAATACACGGTATTAAGAACTGGGGTATGTAAACTTTTGACCAGGGTAATTTGGGTGGTTTCTGTTGCCATTATGATTTAAAAAGAGTAAACTGAGTTGACTGATAATAAATGGCTTCAGCCAAACGCTAACCATGGGTGAAAGAAAAGTTTGTGTGTTATCAATCATATTCTCTGAAAAATGGCCAAGAAATCATAAATTCTGCCAGGGTATGTAAACTTATGAGCAGAACTGTATATAAAATGCACTATTTATCTATCAATACATGTTTCTTAGTGCTAAACCTTCCATCTAATTTCTAAATTGCTGCATTTGTATTTTTCAAAAGCCAATATAAGGGAATAGTGGTGGTAAAAAAAGCACCTATGTGTTTAACCAATCTTTTTTGTGTATAATTCTTCTTAAAGGGGGCATGTCCTATGCCTACATACATTGGCTAACAGGAGTCCCTCATTTCCATTTCAGAAAGTTGGGCGGTATGATAGTACAGGAACCTTTTCCACAATCCCTCCCTGCTGAGTCGCCATTGATATGAACGGACACCATTGAAAACAATGTGATTTCCCTTGTCCTGCGATTCTGTGTAACTCAAGGCGCATCTGAAATCACACTAGTGTGAACCAGGCCTAACACTCACACATTAAATGCTTATAATATAACCCATCCTACAAATCTCTCCTATCAAAGTAATGGAGGCAAAAGTTCTTTTATTACTGGAGTACAGTTATTCCCCTACAACCTTCGAGTTAAGAACTTTGAGATACAAACATAAGTTTGCATGTCCAATTGTTAGTTCACATTTCTGGTGGTTGTGGTCTGTATACTTTGCTGTATACAGTACTGTAACTATATTTCAACCTTTTTTCCCCATGTATTATTTGTGTGAAATGTGTTATAAACCTATTACAGTAATTTACTGGGCCAATTGTGTTAGGGCTCATGCACACTGCAGCTCAAAAAAGCTGCTTTTACATGCATTTGAGCTTTTATTTCAGCTTGAAGAAGCTTGTGCGTTTTTGTGCTCTTGTGCATTTTTATTGAGCTTCTTCAAGCTCCTTTAAGCTTCTTGAACTTTTGTGAGCATAAGCGTTTTTTTTTTTTTCACAAACCCTCCTAGACAGTATTTTCTTACCACTGTATAAACAAAACAAAAAGCTGGAACAAATGCTTTTGTGCGTTTGAGCTTCTTTGAGCTCTTTTGAGCTTCTTGGGGCACTAGCTCCTCTCAAAAACACAAGTTGGGGTTTTTTTTTCTGCCTGTAGGAGCATATGTCTGAAAACGCCTGAAAAAGCCATGGGGGTTATTTACGAAAGGCAAATCCACTTTGCACTACAAGTGCAAACTACAAGTGCAAAGTGCACTTGAAATTGCACTGAAAGTACACTTGGAAGTGCAGTTGCTGTAAATATGAGGGGCAGATCTGAAACGAGGGGAAGCTCTGCTGATTTTATGATCCAATCATGTGCAAGCTAAAATGCTGTTTTTTATTTTCCTTGCATGACCCCCTCAGATCTACAATGACTGCACTTCCAAGTGCACTTGCATGTGCACTTTGCACTTGTAGTGCAAAGTGGATTTGCCTTTCGTAAATAACCCCCATAGAATGCATGGACACATTGGCTAACATGGAGGGAAGTTTCTAGGCAGAAATAATAAGAGCTCAAAAGCCTGTAAGGCCTCTTGCACACTGCAGCTTGAAAAAAGCTAAAATACAGCCCATTCATTGTAATGTGACTATGCACACAGGCACGAAAACAAGCGCTGTGTATTATTCAATAAAAAAATTTAAAAAATAGAAAAATTTGCATTTTTGGTCAGTAATTTACACCTAATGCACGCACTTGCACGAGTATGTGCACATTTGCGCGCAAAAGTCTATTAGCATATTGTGAACGCGAGAATATGTTTGCGCGAAAATGCGTGAACGCATATGCGCAATAATACGTGCAAATACATACAAAAAAAATTGATGCTCAAACGGGGGTATCGTGTACAAGAGGCCTAAGAGCTGTTTCTTTGAGCTGCAGTGTGTATGAGCCCATAGTTGGGTACCTAGGCTAGCTGTGTTGGACTTACAAACAAATTGGATTTACGAACGTGCTCTCAGAACAGAACTCATTCGTATGTAGGGGACTTACTGTACAATGCTGGTCATTATTATTATTATTATTTTTGTAGTAGTAGTAGAAAGAAATACTCAAATGTTCAAAACAGTCAACCAAAAAGTACAACTAGAAGAATAAAGGAGCCAATAAAAATATAGTGGTTAAAACTATCAGTGATACCTCACAATTAGCTGATGTATGATTTATAAAAAGTGCTTGACAATTAGGATAAGGTTTGCGGACTGTGGATTTCTACCACACAAACACTTCCCCCACTGCAACCCACTAATCCAAGTGTAAAACACCAGAAACCAGTTCTGTATTACTTCCTATGCACGCTTTCATGTAATGTCCCTGTCAATGTTTCCTTTCATACTTGGTGACAGGCAACTCACCACAAAAGAGGTCTAGTCTTACGTTGTATTACATTAACTGTTTAAGGTCATTCTTACGTTTTATAAAACTAAAAAATTATACTAAAAATAGAATTATGCTATAAACCCACTTTGGGTGCACTAAATGCCTTTGCAAACCCAGAGGTTACATTGTAAAAGTAATGCTGATACCAATACTGTGGTGCACATAGCCTGTGTAGAGAGCAGAGCTGTGTGATGAACCCAGTAGGACTACCCAGTACAGGCTTCCTGCACAAAATGACACAAGGCCACTCACCCTGCACAATGAGAGAGCTGCAGTGACTGGTCTTAAAGCGGAGTTCCACCCAAAAATGGAACTTCCGCTTTAAGTGAAGGTGACCCCTGACATGCCACATTTGGCATGTCATTTTTTTGGAGGGATCCAGCTCCCACTTCCACCGCGGCGCCGGAAGGAAGTTCACCTCTCCCCCCTCCCTCTCGACAATCATCTGGGACACGTCCCAGGTCTCAGATGATTGCCCAGCCAGTCACAGTGCGCAGCGCGGCTCGCACATGCGCAGTGCGTGCCCGGCTGTGTAGCCGGGCGCCTACAATGACAATGCCGGCCGCAGAGAGGAGCTTCGTTCACTCGCATCTCTGGACCGTGGGACAGGTGAGTGTCCGATTAATAAAAGTCAGCAGCTACACTTTTTGTAGCTGCTGACTTTTATATGGGTGGAACTCCACTTTAATTACAGGAACTTCCTGCACAGAAACAAAGTGCAGGAGTTGTTTCATGCTGGACTACTGCACAAATCTGAAAAAACAACAAAGGACACCAAGAATCTAATAGGAATACATATGGCTCCTGGTATTGAGACAACATACGCTATATTGTCAGAAGTACAATAAGGCTGTCTACAAGATTTAGGAGTGTGTCTATGGGAATGTTAAACCATTCTTCCAGAAGCGTATTTGTGAGGTCAGGCATTGATCTTGGACACAAAAGCCTGGCTTGGTCAGGACTCTGTGCAGGCCTGTCAAGTTCCTCCACCCCAAACTCGCTCGTCCATGTCTTTATGGACCTTGCTTTGTGCACTGGTGCACTGTCATGTTGGGATAGGAAGGGGCCATCCCTAAACTGTTCCCATAAAGTTGGGAGCATAAAAGTGTCCAAAATGTCTAGGTATGCTGACACCTTAAAAAAAATAGAAAACCCAGAGGTGATTAAATACCACCAAAAGAAAGCTCTATCTGTGTGAAAAAAAGGACGCAAATTTCATATGGGTACAGTGTTGCATGACTGAGTAATTGTCATTCAAAATGCAAGGGCACCGAAAGCTGAAAACTGGTCTGGTTAGGAAGTGGGTTTAAGTGCCCAGTGGGTAAGTGGTTAAAGAATAAAAATAAATAAATGTTAAAGACTCCCACCCCCATGTACACACTAAGAACATAAATGCATGTGGTGGGGGTGCAAAAATAATGACTGTGCTACACATAGTACATATTGCCACAAACGTCGTACTGAGATCAATTTTAGGACCAGGCCTTCAGGGCCTGTAAAGGCTTTTAAAGCGACACCCATAGACAATGTTTGATATCATTTCTCGAGCATGCGCAATTTTAAGTGTTGTGTGTGTGGATGCGCTGCTCCCATCTATATACCCTTTCCAATATTCGTGTACCCTATCTATTGAGTGTAAACTTATTTTATATACAACATACACCTGTAAAAGATCATCACATTAGACCAAAAACATATAAAAAACTATATAAAAAATCCGATGACATATATCACATATGTAACAGAGTCCCCAAATATATGCTTGCAAATCTTCTGTCAATTGCCGTGATTGGCGTGCTCTTGTGTTAGTTCAGTATAAAGTGACTTAGTGCTCCACCACCACCTGTGAGATTGGCCACTCACCAGATATTTCTTTAAAATTGCACCTTTGGTTCATTCATAGGGATAACCACTCCACTCAAAGGGAACTTCTTCAATGGCTATATTTGGACCTTAGTGTTCCTCATATAAAATATGGATGAAACGATCATCGCACAATAACGTTTAAAACTTTTTATTGTGTAAAACAAAGAAAGACTGTGCACTCACATTTACAAGTGCCCTCGAGCCGACACAGAGCTTTTCCAGCAGTTAGGGACAGGTAGGAGCTGCAGCCCGGTTCCCCTAATGTGTGCTGTGCGACCTCCGTGTACCGCTTGTGTTCCACCCCTCGTATCCGTTCGCGTACTCACCAACCACGATCGTTCCCGGTCACGTGGGTACAAAAACTCCCAGCAGCCTCTACGCGTTTCGCATCACAATATGCGTCATCAGGAAGCTTATATAAGGAACACTAAGGTCCAAATATAGCCATTGAAGAAGTTCCCTTTGAGTGGAGTGGTTATCCCTATGAATGAACCAAAGGTGCAATTTTAAAGAAATATCTGGTGAGTGGCCAATCTCACAGGTGGTGGTGGCGCACTAAGTCACTTTATACTGAACTAACACAAGAGCACGCCAATCACGGCAATTGACAGAAGATTTGCAAGCATATATTTGGGGACTCTGTTACATATGTGATATATGCCATCGGATTTTTTATATAGTTTTTTATATGTTTTTGGTCTAATGTGATGATCTTTTACAGGTGTATGTTGTATATAAAATAAGTTTACACTCAATAGATAGGGTACACGAATATTGGAAAGGGTATATAGATGGGAGCAGCGCATCCACACACACAACACTTTCAATCCTTTTCTATGAAAAGTTTTTTTGGATGCAGCAGCCAAGAAAATCACTATTAAACTGATTGGAAATATTGGTTTTGCGCCGGTGACACACACATACCAATGCGCAATTTTAAGGCTTGACGTGTTGCATATCCTTGTACTAGTTTACACAACCTCATCTTTTATATATTTACCAAACATTGGGTAACATATGTGTTTGCATGCAACAAAGATTAACATTAGTGTATTTTTTTTTTTTGATAAACGTGTGCTAATATTATGTAACATGTATTATGTAAAAAATTGCAGCTACCGCCATTTTATTCTCCAGGGTATTTGTTTACAGATAATATATACTGATTTGGGGGTTTAACTAATCTTCAGGCCAAAAATGTGCAATTTAATGTGTGCAAAAACCGAAAAAAGGGCTCTGGTAGACAAGTAATAAAAGAGTACAGAAACATTCCTACATTACCCTTTTTCACCCACTCCCCTAAAATGTTTTAGGTTTAGAAACTGTTTAATAAAGTTTGAAATAAAAGAGTGTGAGGTTGGGGAGTTAAAAGAAAATGATGAAAAGTACTGAAGATTTGTTAAAAGACAGCAAAATGAATACAAATAAATATGTACACTTCTTCCAGTCCGTACATCCCCTAGGTTCCTTTTACAGAAAATAATAGAATACATTGGTTTAGGGTAGAGCTGCCAGTTATCCACAGAAAAAGATTTTTCTCTAAATGGCAAAATTAGCAGCAGTACAAATAGGTGAAACTGTCAGAATTGATATTTTTTGAAAAAATCAAATGGCAAATTTTGGCCTTTAGGCCCGGTTCACACTGATGCGAGTTCATGACGAATGCAATGCGTCAAAAACACTTTAAATACGCATGTCATCCCTGAAGTCATTGTTTTAAATGACGGTCGTTCACATACATGCGCTGCGATTCCTCTACGAATGTGATGCGATTAAAAAAAGGGTCTTGTGCGAGTTTACTGCGTTGCGTTGTGAATTTAGTCTCCATAGACATCAATGTAAATCGTTCTTGAATCGCATTGATGGTTCACATATGTGCGAATTCCACCACACTACTCTCCACAAAAACCAGGAAGTACACAGGAAGTTAACACCTTTTTTTTTTTTACATTATGATTCCATTGGCTAGAATATCAATCGCAGCTATGTCCAACTCCTGAAATTCGCGGTAAATCGCGGTAAATTCGCACCTCACAAAGGACAAAAAAACGGAACAAAATCACAGCGCATCAGTGTGAACCGGGCCTTAGGAAGAGGCGCCTAGATTTAATATTTTAGCTACAAGATATTTTGTCTTTTCGTTTCTGAAATAATTAGTCTTCTGAGAGTTGGAGCTTGACAGTTTTTTCAGGGGCAGAAGAAGTTTTGGAGTTGCCAGTCAATTAACCGAACAAAAATACAATTGCTGAAGATTCCAGAGTAGAAGTCAATGTTTTCATTATTTTTGCTATCTACAGAACCTGCAGAAACGGTATTAATTTTTCCACTTTTTAGGGACAGTTTCCATTTTACTTTTTGTCTTCAAATGAAAAAGAAAAGGATAATTTCAACCGTGAAGAACAATTCCACACAAGGTTGAATTATATAATTGCTTGTAATATTTAAAGTTGTTTACAGAAAAATAAAATTTTAGGCTTGATTCACACCTAAGCGTAGTGCAGCGACAGCTGCTGCACCGTGTTTTGTTTTTTTTTAGCTTTTTTGTGGCGTGTTTTTGGAGCAGCACTATTCATTTGAATGGGCCTCCCTCCACTCCAAAGAAGCCCAAGTACCAAATTTTGGCACTGAGCCAGGTGCGTTTAGCGGTACAATTTTTGCTGTGATTTTAACCAGTGTTGTCGCTTGACAATCGTGGCATATTCGTACCATGTTTGGCGTGCCATTAACAAATAATGGCATTGCAAATGCATCCCAAGTTGTGCTGCAATGCTGGAATCGCGGCCAGGATTGCGCAATTCCGCCCGCGATTCCAGTACACTCAGGTGTGAACGGGGCCTTATAGTTGCAACATGCCCTTAGATATGATAACTCAAAAGAATAAAGTTAAAACCAAAGACCCTCAATTCAATGGATTTAGTGAACACTTAAGCAGTGTCGCCAACCTACCAGATTGAAATTTACTGGCACAACACCCAAAATTTACTGGCACCACCACGTTTTTACTGGCATTTCACAAAAGTTACAAAATTACATTTTTAGGTGTAAATTTCAGTATTTAGGCTACAAACAGGTATGCTAAGCAAATAGCAATGTGATTTAAAGTAGATTTTAAGGTAAAAAAACATATTTTTGGTATTTTCGACATAAGGAATTATCTAGTCCAATCACCTCCTGCCTCCATCACCTGTCACCATTACTCCCTGCCAGACTGCCTCCATCCCCCTCTGCCTCCACCCCCCTCTGCCACCATCACCCCCTGCCAGACTGCCTCCACCCCCCTCTGCCACCATCCCCCTCTGCCACCAACACCACCTGCTCCAGTCCATCCCCCTCTGCCACCATCCCCCTCTGCCACCAACACCACCTGCTCCAGTCCATCCCCCTCTGCCACCATCCCCCTCTGCCACCAACACCACCTGCTCCAGTCCATCCCCCTCTGCCACCATCCCCTTCTGCCACTGACCCCTCTGCCACCATCATACCATGTCTCCACCCCCCTCTGCCACCATCACACCCTGCCTCCATCCCCCTCTGCCACCATCACCCCCTACCACTATCCCCCCTCTGCCAGACTGCCTCCATCCCCCTCTGCCACTATCCCCCTCTGCCACCATCACCACCTGCTCCATCCCCCTCTGCCATCATCACCCCCTGCCACCATCACCCCCTGCCACAATCCCCCTCTGCCACCATCATACCCTGCCTCCACCCCCCTCTGCCACCATTACCCCCTGCCACCACCGCCCTCTGCCAGACTGCCTCCACCCCCCTCTGCCACCATCACCACCTGCTCCATCCCCCTCTGCCATCATCACCCCCTGCCACCATCATACCCTGCCTTCACCCCCTCTGCCACCATCAGCCCCTGCCACAATCCCCCTCTGCCACCATCATACCCTGCCTCCACCCCCCTCTGCCAGACTGCCTCCATCCCCCTCTGCCACCAACACCACCTGCTCCAGTCCACCCCCCTCTGCCACCATCCCCCTCTGCCAGCAACAGGACCTGCTCAAGTCCACCCCCCTCTGCCACCATCCTCCTCTGCCACCAACACGACCTGCTCCAGTCCATCCCCCTCTGCCACCATCACCTTCTGTCACCGTCGGCTGGGCTGTCACTCTGTCCCAGACTCCCCCCGGTCCCCGTAGACTCTGGATTGCCTGGTCCTGGATGCAGGGCTCCCCTCCATTCCGCCGGCGCGTGCTGCTCAGCCTCCGAGACCTGCTGCTCCAGTGGCAGAGTCGCCTGGCCCTGGCTCAGCTCAGCTGTCAGCTTGCCTTGCCGCCGCGGCCGAGCTCGATCAATTCGAAAATGGCGCCGGGCGGCGGTATTACGTTACTGCGCATGCGCCGCCCGGCCGAGCGCGTACGAGCTTTCCCGAGCCCGGCCGGCTTCGGAACGGCGCATGCGCAGTTGCGTGGCCGGCTCGCGGCCATCATTTTTACGGGCACCGGTGCCCGTAACGGGCATTCACGGGCGCCCCGAAAAACGGGTCATTTTTACGGGCTGCCCGTAAATCTACGGGCGGTTGGCAACACTGCACTTAAGTTCTACTCTGCAAGCCATTTATCTTTGGAATTTTTCTTTATCATATCTGATCAATTGAACAATTATCTGTGTGCGTGTGCTACAGAACCGATTGTAACAAAGATCAATTAAAGGGGTTGTAAAGGCAATTTAAAAAAAAAAATAACAAACATGTTATACTTACCTCCACTGTGCAGCTCGTTTTGCACAGAGTGGCCCCGAACCTGGTCTTCTGGGGTCTCCTTTGACGGCTGTCTCAGCTCCTCCCTGCAAGAACTAACCACCTTCATGTGAGCTCTCTCGCATGGTGGTTAGTTCTTGTGGGCGCGCTCCCGTGATACAGCTGGCGGCTATAGCCGCTCACTGTATCACTTGGCCCCGCCCCCCAGCGTGCTGCGTCATTGGATGTGATTGACAGCCAATGGCTGCGCTGCTTTCAATCCATCCACTCTAGCCAATCAACGGCCAGGCTGAGCGGCGAAGAGGACATCGGGGGCAAGCGCAGCAGGTGAACGGGCTCAGGTAAGTAAAACGGGGGGGCGCTATTGTAGGATGCATTAAGGTGAAAAAAACGCGAACCTTTACAACCCCTTTAAATACATAGAAATAAATGTTATCTGGCTGTTATATTGATCTACAATTTCTAGTCAGATATGGACTCTGAATAGTTATGCAGATCTTGAGACTGGACTTAACTTTCTAATCTACATGCTTGTCCCAGGTCTGCAACTGAGACAGAAGCCAGAAATAGACAGGATTCTAGAATCAATAGGAGGAGGACAGCAGTGGTAGACCTGTAATTCTCACCTTGATAGCTGTGTAATCTCATAATATTACAAAAAGCCTACAGAAAATGATGGGGAAGAATTATTACAATAAACATTTATACACATCAGACTGAGGAGGCCGCCTATTAAATATTCTTATTTATGAATGTTAATAAGTCCAGAAGAAAAAAAAACAATTTAGAACATGCATATAAAGAAATGATAATCTAGAGCAGGGGTCTCCAGTCTTTACAAACGAAAGGCCAGTTTACGGTCCTTCATACTTTAAGGGGGCCGGACTTTGCCCAGTGGAAGTACAAAATGGTGTCAGTGGATGTAACCAATGCCCCATCATTGGTATTAGTGGAAGAAATAGTGCCCCATCATTGGTATTAGTGGAAGAAATAGTGCCCCATCATTGGTATTAGTGGAAGGAATAGTGTCCCATCATTGGTATTAGTGGAAGAAATAGTGCCCCATCATTGGTGTTAGTGGAAGGAATAGTGTCCCATCGTTGGTATTAGTGGGAGGAATAGTGCCCCATCATTGGTATTAGTGGAAGGAATAGTGTCCCATCATTGGTATTAGCGGGAGAAATAGTGTCCCATCGCTTATATTAGTGGGTGGAATAGTGTCCCATCGTTGGTATTAAGGGGAGGAAGTGTCCCATTGTTGGTATTAGTGGGAGGAATAGTGCCCCATCATTGGTATTAGTGGAAGGAATAGTGTCCCATCATTGGTATTAGCGGGAGAAATAGTGTCCCATCGCTTATATTAGTGGGTGGAATAGTGTCCCATCGTTGGTATTAAGGGGAGGAAGTGTCCCATTGTTGGTATTAGTGGGAGGGTCGATTTCAGAGAAATAGGACCCTATTACTGGTGTCTGTGGCAGGACAAACACACACACGTTGGCCCACCCTTTGCAGCTATAACCGCTTCAATTCTTCTGGGAAGGCTGTGCACAGGGTTTAGGAATGTGTCTATGGGAATGTTTGACCATTCTTCCAGAAGCACATTTGTGAGGTCAGGCACTGATGTTGGACGAGAAGGCCTGGCTTGCAGTCTCCGCTCTAATTCATCCCAAAGGTGTTCTATCGGGTTGAGTTCAGGACTCTGTGCAGGCCAGTTAAGTTCCTCCACCTCAAACTCGCACGTCCATGTCTTTATGGAACTTGCTTGTGCACTGGTACGAAGTCACATTGGAACAGGAAGGGGCCATACCCAAATTGTTCCCACAAAGTTGGGAGCATGAAACTGTCCAAAATGTCTTGGTATGCTGATGCCCTAAGAGTTCCTTTCACTGGAACTAAGGGGGCAAGCCACACCCCGGAAAAACAACCCCACAATAACGCCCCCCCCCCTCCACTAAATGATTTGGACGAGTGCACAAAGCAAGGTCCATAAAGACATGGATATGTGAATTTGGGGTGGAGGAACTTGACTGGGCTGCACAGAGTCCTGACCTCAACCGGATAGAATACCTTTGGGATAGAATGGAGGCTGCGAGCCAGACTTTCTCGTCCACATCAGTGCCTGACCTCACAAATGCGCTTCTTAAAGAATGGTCAAGCATTCCCATAGACACACTCCTGAACCTTGTGGACAGACTTCCCAGAAGAGGTGAAGCTGGTATAGATGCAAAGGGTGGGCCAACTCAATATTGAACCCTACGGACTAAGACAGGGATGCCAATAAAGTTCATGTGCGTCCAGTTACTTTTGACAATATAGCGTATATATATCGGGTGTGATCTATATATACAGTAAAACCTTAGATTGCGAGCATAATTTTTTCCGGGAACATGCTTGTAATCCAAAGCACTTATAAATCAAAGCAAATTTCCCCATAAGAAATAATGAAAACTCAGATGATTTGTTTCACAATTTATTCATAAATCCTTCAGGTTATAGTCCATATAAAAAGATTATAGCAATGTGATAGGTTGGGTAACCATAAAATGTCCATCCACAAATGGCAGCCTCCACAAGGGGAATAGAAGCGTCTCTAAGTGTTGCAATATGGTTACATTTACTAATGAAGGTACAACATTTAGCAACTCACATGGTTGATGATTAAAAAAGGCACATCTAAGTATGCAGCCATCCAGTGTAAAGCTGTTCACATAGACCGTCATCTGCACCACAGGCTCTCACCGCTGTCAGTCTGCAATCATGACTGGGAAGACTACCCTGCAGTAGAGCAATCTGAAAGCGAGGCTTGAAGTGCTTGTGGAGCGCAGTGTGGAAGGGGATGACGTTGATGGCGGTGAGAAGGATGGTCTATGTGGACAGCTTTACCCCAGATGCCTACATACTTACATGTGCCTCTTTTAATCATCAACCATGTGAGTTGCTATGAGTGCTGCCAGCACTGCTGCAGAGGTTGAAGGGGTGGGGGGTCAGCCTGTCAGGGCTCAGACCATATGCCGCACACTGCAGCAAATTGGTCTGCATGGAGGTATTCGACCTTACCAGGCCATTTCCTCATTTAAAGTCCCAACCTAAAACCCCTCACCATTCTTGTATTATTGATCTGCATGGCTGTCGTTCCAGAAGGAAGCCTCTTCTAAAGATGGCGCACAAGAATGCCCGCAAACAGTTTGCTGAAAACAAGCAGACTAAGGACATGGATTACTGGAACAATGTCCTTTAGTCTAATGAGACCAAGATAAATGTTTTTGGTTCAGATGGTGTCAAGTATGTGTGATGGTAACCAGGTGAGGAGTACAAAGACAAGTGTGTCTTGCCTACAGTCAAGCATGGTGGTGGGAGTGTCATGGTCTGGGGCTGCATGGGTGCTGCTGGCACTGGAGAGCTACAGTTCATTGAGGGAACCATAAATGCCAACATGTACTGTGACATACTGAACCAGAGCATGATCCCCTCCCTTCGGAGACTGGGCCGAAGGGCAGTATTCCAACATGACCACTGCCTTGCTAAAGAAGCTGAGGGTAAAGGTGATGGACTGGCCAAGCATGTCTCCAGACCTAAACCCTATTGAGCATCTGTGGGGCATCCTCAAATGGGAGGTGGAAGAGCGCAAAGTCTCTAACATCCACCAGCTCTGTGATGTCGTCATGGAGGAGTGGAAGAGGACTCCAGTAGCAACCTGTGAAGCTCTGGTGAACTCCATCCCCAAGAGGGTTAAGGCAGTGCTGGAAAATAATGGTGGCCACACAAAATATTGACACTTTGGGCAAAATTTGGTCATTTTCACTTAGGGGTGTACTCACTTTTGTTGTCAGCGGTTTAGACAATAATGGCTGTGTTGAGTTATTTTGAGGGGACAGCAAATTTACACTACTTTACATTGTAGCAAAGTGTCATTTCTTCAGTGTTGTCACATGAAAAGATAATATAAAATATTTAAAAAAATGTGAGATACTGTATGTGTATTGTTATTACCCTCTAGATTGTCATTTTTATATATGCATGTTCTTAAATATTTAATCTTTCTTTCTTCTGGACTTATTAATGTTCACAAAACGTAGTTTGCAATACACACACACACACACACACACACGTAAATGACATATCTTCTTACACTTAGAAAAACAGTTGTTTCTCATTAAACACAAACCAAGATAAAAAGTTAAAAAGTGAATCATTTGACCCCTGGAGATACATAAACATGTCCACTCCTCTGAACACACATCATGCAGCATATGGGAAATCATATACAGTAACAAATTCTTGAACACACCTAGTCTAGATGGGACAGTATACATTCTAGTTCCTTTGCATGCACTACTTATTTACCTACCCAAATAACCCAATAATGGTAATATACTCACACTCCAGGCATGTCACCAGCCTCCCGCACAGTGTATGTATGTCTGCAGTAGCTGTCAGACTTGGAAAGAAAAGCTGAACTGTTTGCCTGAGAAGCCGTCTGAGAAGCCGTCTCCTATTGGTCTTCAGATGACAGAAGCCTCACACAAACAAGCCCTAACTTGCCTGCTGTATACTGTGGTTGCTATGATAAGCTACTAGTAATGCTGAATCCAATGCAGGCTGGATTACGGAGGAGTTATTACCAATCATACTGGTTTACTGAACCATACTAGCAATCACATTAGCAAACCATTAACCATTTCCAAACCAGAGGGAGAGTTTACATCGATCTAAAAGTAAAAGTGCAATACAATGACGTTTTGTACAGAAAGCCTGCTCACTGTTACTTCTAAACCTATAGAGATACATTAAATCTGAAACATTTCCGTGTCTTCACTGTCTGCAGACAGTGTGTCAGCCACAACAATACTGTAATAGTGGACTATATTGACAGAAGCATTAGGCTGCATGCACGTGGACATTAAGGATTACCAATCACATAGGCAAGTTTTGTTTTTTTTTTGGCAAAAATGCCCAGTATGATCAGTAACATGCTTGCCTTGTAGTTACCAGTATATATCCTCCTGCTTTTTTCTCCAATACCAGAGTGCTATTTTGAATCCATACATGCGTTTACACACGTTTACATTCCTAAGTGTGTAAAATGCATGTCCTCAGACGCAGACGTTTTTATTTTTGGACACAGATATGAACACGGTGCATGTTTACGCAGCTGTATTCAGGTCTGTAATCAAAAAAAGGATTTGAAATGTGTTTTTTACACCTGTGAGCACAATTAAAGTATAGCAGTATTAACCCCAAAAACAAATCTTTATTATACTACAGCTTACCAAACTTTAAAGTAACACTAAACTCACATTTTATATTAAATACAACAAAATACAATATATAAAAATTTTAGTTTAATGTATCTTTTATCTCTCCCTTCCTTGGTATCCTCTCAGAAACGCACGCTTTATTCCTGTGTTCAGAGACTTCCTGTCCTAGGGTGGCTTTGTTCGTTCTGCAAGCCCTCCTTTTGTATTTGACTGTAGCCACCCATCAGCGATTACCCCTAAAATGGACCCCCCAGTGCTCATCCCCATATCTACCGTATATACTCGAGTATAAGCCGAGTTTTTCAGCACATTTTTTTGTGCTGAAAGTGCCCCCCTCGGCTTATACTCAAGTCAAGCACTTTTCTGCAGCAAAAAATTACATTTTCCGAACCGACTTTGGGGCCCCGTATCTCGGGACCACGTGGTGCTAGGAACCCCAAATTTGGTATGCAAACCCAGTGGAAGTAGCACTACAACATATCCAACTGCTACTTCCACTGGGTTTGCACACCAAATTTGGGGTTCCTAGCACCAAGTGGCCCTGAGATATGGGGCCCCAAAGTCGGTTCGGAAAATGTCATTCTCTGCTGCAGAAAAGTGCTTGACATTTTTAGGAACCCCAGCTCTGGATATGTTATAGTGTTAGTTCCACTGGGTTTGCACACCAAATTTGGGGTTCCTAGCACCAAGTGGCCCCAAGATACGGGGCCCCAAAGTTGGTCAACTGTGTCCATCTGCAGCAATGTCATTTCAGGACCATTTGAGTCCAGAGACCCCAAATTTTGGCTGCAGCTGGGGGGCATCTAGGAACCCTTAACTACCAAGTTTGAATTTTGGGGGACCTATGGCTGCAAATGGGCACAGTGAGGCATGCAAATGGGCACAGTAAGGCTGCAAATGGGCATTGTTGGCCCTCTTTTCCCACTTACAGTAGCTGCGCATTTCTCACCCTCGTCTTATACTCGGGTCAATAAGTTTTCCCAGTTTTTTATGGTAAAATTAGGTGCCTCGGCTTATATTTGGGTCGGCTTATACTCAAGTATATACGGTATATACTGATGTATTTAGCACCGGCACATAATATAAAGGCAAATACAACATGCACGTACATACAGTGGATATAAAAAGTCTACACACCCCTGTTAAAATGTCAGGTTCCTGTGATGTAAAAAAATTAGACAAAGATAAATCATTTCAGAACTTTTTCCACCTTTAATATGTGACCTATAAACTGTACAACTCAATTGAAAAACAAACTGAAATCTTTAAGGGGGGGGGGGGGAGTAAAAATAAAAAACTAAAATAATGTGTTTGCATAAGTGTGCACACCCTCTTATAAGGGTGTGCACATGTAGCTCTGTTCAGAATTAGGCCTCATTCCCACAAGGCGAATCCGCTCAGCTCTGTCCACCAGCTCAGCAGGAGATCTCTCCGTTGATCTCCGCTGAGCCGGCGGATGACAAGTCCGTCTCTACTCACTGAGTTAGGAGGGGCCTGTCAGAGCCCTGCCAATTTCTATGGAGGGATTAGACGAAAACGGACAGCATGTCCGTTTTCATTAGATCTCATCCGATCCGATAGGACGGATGCAAACGTATCGCCATACGTCTGATTTTAGCGGATCAGATGTCAGCGGACATGGTAACCGCTGACATTCGTCGCTCCACAGACCTGCATGGAGCGTCCGTTCAGGTCCGCCTAAAATACTGACAGGTGGACCTGAGCGGTCCGTTCGTGTGATAGGGGCCTTAAGCAATCACATTCAAACTCAAGTTAAATAGGAGTCAGTAAACACCTCCCATCATTTAAAGTGCCTCTGATTAACCCCAAATAAAGTTCAGCTGTTCTAGTAGGTCTTTCCTGACATTTACTTAGTCACATCCTACCGCAAAACCCATGGTCCACAGAGAGCTTCCAAAGTATCAGAGGAATCTCACTGTTAGAAGGTATCAGTCAGGAGAAGGGTACAAAAGAATTTCCAAGGCATTAGATATACCATGGAACAGAGTGAAGACAGTCATCATCAAGTGGAGAAAATATGGCACAATGGTGACATTACCAAGAACTGGACGTCCCTCCAAAATTGATGAAAAAGACAAGAAGAAAACTGGTCAGGGAGGCTGCCAAGAGGCAGAATATCTTGGAAGTACTGGCTGTGTGGTGACAATAATCTCCCATATTCTTCATATGTCTGGGCTATGGGGTAAAGAAGCAAAACAAAAGCCTTTTCTTATAAAGAAAAACATCCAAGCCCGGCTACATTTTGCAAAAACACATCTGAAGTCTCCCAAAAAGCATGTAGGAAATTGAGTTATGGTCTGATGAAACCAAGGTTGAACTTTTTGGTCATAATTCCAAAAGATATGTTTGGCATAAAAACAACACGGCACATCACCAAAAGAACACCATACCCACTGTGAAGCATGGTGGTGGCAGCATCATGCTTTGGGGCCGTTTTTCTTCAGCTGGAACAGGGGCCTTAGTCAAGGTAGAGGGAATTATGAACAGTTGCAAATACCAGTCAATATTTGCACAAAACCTTCAGGTTTCTGCTAGAAAGCGGAATATGAACAGCATGTCTTTTAGCATAACAAAAACCCAAAGCATACATTCAAATCAAGGAATGGCTTCACCAGAAGATTAAAGTTTTGGAATGGCCCAGCCAGAGCCCAGGCCTAAACTTATGTTGAAGTGTTTTTTTTTCTTTTTTGATTGGATAGGTTTTATAACAGAAAGTAGAAAATATCGATTTTTTTTTTCAAAATGCTTGGTCTTTTTTCGTTTATTTAGCAAAAAATAAAACAGCCAGTGGTGATTAAATTGCACCAAAAAAACTATTTGTGTGAAAAAAAAGGTATACATTTTATTTGTGTACATTGTCGCACAATTGCCAGTTAAAGTAGCACAATGCTGAATAGCAAAAAATGCCCTGGGCATGAGATCAAGAGTTAAATAAGATGCATTAAAAACAATAAATCACAGGCTTACATGCTGTTCTCATCCTTCATTTTGTGAGTTAAATTACTACATAAACAATTTATTATTTTTAATGGTACTGCCTCTTCCTTGTCTTCCTGTTTTATGATGGCTTATGATCATTTGGGGGAGATGTTCACTATTACTGGGCAGTGAAGGTGACGCTGACTTAACTGGCTGGAGCTGCTTGTATCCTTTACCACTAAAGCGCAGATCACCTCCTACAATCTAGAGGTGATTTTTTTTCTGGTAATTTTCCAAAGCTCACTTTATGGACATTTCTGATTTGTTGTTTAACACATTATGTGACTTGCACTTTATTCCTTCTGAGATTTGCTTATGATTTATTACACACACATCATAATGGTTTACACTTATTTGGATTTTTGATATATGTTTATGGCAAGACCCTTAATACAAAAGAATGTGCGCTTTCCCTTTAAGTATTTTGTCTAGTATTCTGGTGTTAGAGTGCTTCTGTCCTACACATTATATATTTTATCTAGTTACACAGAGCAGTTTTTTTCAGTTTTGTTGGTTAGTTTTTGATTACTTCTACACACACACTATTTACATTTTTACTCTCAACGCTGCATGACCACACAAATAAATCAAAGAACTGTAAAACACCAGGATATAAGTAAACCCGATGCCTCAGTATTGACCAGTGGTCCCTAAACAGCAGCCCTCTGCTTGCATTTAACTGGCCATTGGGGCAAATTCCTTACACTGACACCAAAAAGAATAAGGCACATTTCCTCCCACTGACACTGTTGATGGAGCACAGTTATTCCCAATGGACACCAACAATAGGGCACATTTCCTCCCACTGACACTGTTGATGGAGCACATTTATTCCCAATGGACCCCAACAATAGGGCACATTTCCTCCCACTGACACTGTTGATGGAGCAGGGTTATTCCCAATGGACACCAACAATAGGGCACATTTCCTCCCACTGACACTGTTGATGGAGCAGGGTTATTCCCAATGGACCCCAACAATAGGGCACATTTCCTCCCACTGACACTGTTGATGGAGCAGGGTTATTCCCAATGGACACCAACAATAGGGCACATTTCCTCCCACTGACATTGTTGATGGAGCACAGTTATTCCCAATGGACCCCAACAATAGGGCACATTTCCTCCCACTGACACTGTTGATGGAGCAGGGTTATTCCCGATGGACACCAACAATAGGGCACATTTCCTCCCACTGACACTGTTGATGGAGCAGGGTTATTCCCAATGGACACCAACAATAGAGCACATTTCCTCCCACTCACACCATTGATGGAGCACAGTTATTCCCACTGACACCAACCATAGGGCACATTTCCTTCCACTGAAACTATTGATGGAGCATGGTTATTCCCACTGACAATTGAGCACTATTACTCCCTCTGACACAAATAATGGGGCACTATTCCTACCACTGACATCAACAATGGGGCATCATTCATAGCACTGATACCCAGGAAGTTGGCATTATTCCTCCGACTGATACCAGTGGCTGTGTATTTTTCTTTCCCCTGTCACAAACGGTGGGGTACTATTCCTCAAACTGACACCAACAACGGGACATATATTCTCCTACTGATGCCAACAATGGGGCACTATTCCTTCTACTGATACCAACAATGTAGAACTATTACTTCCACTAATACCAACAATGGAGAACTATTACTTCCACTAATACCAACAATAGGGCATTTCCTCCCCTCACTGACCACAGGCAAGGTAATTTTTCATTCCCACTGAACTCTGTGTCTGAGGCATGTTTATTCCCACTGATGCAGGGGCATTTTTTACTTCAAACAGGCGACAGTAAACCAACCCTTTGTTAAGAAAGTCTGGGGGCCCAAATTTGACAATTTGCTTGCTTTATGAAAGAAAATACATAAGATTATTCACTGTACCTTTTGCATTGATGAACAGCACCCAGCAAAACTGAAACACTTCAGAGACTGTACAGGGCTGGCGCCTGGAAATAAAAGCAGACAGATATCAATTAATGACAGTGACAGCTGAAAAAATGTAGAGGAACCAAACCAGTACCACATCCCATAACTGATAAAATGTTGGTAGATGATAGAAGATACATAGAAGAGGTTTTCTACTTCTGTGTGCCTTCAGTAAATCAACTCAACCTACAGTATATTGTACTGACAATATGGGGTGAGTTGATTTACTGAAGGCAAATAGGCTGTTAACCTTGTGAGGAACCTTTCCCTTATCTTAGTGAATAAGGTGAAGCTCTGTTGACTTGCAATAATCAAATCATATACAAGCAAAAACTTTTATTTTTAATCCTCTTTGCACTGGGTCAGGTATTTGTGAATTTTCACCACAATCACTAAGCTAAGCGAAAAATGCCTTGCAAAGTAAAAAAATTACCTTTCGAAGTGAACAGCCTTTTGCCTTTAGTAAATCAACCTCTATATGTCCAGTATTGCCATGCTAAGACATGCCAATTAATTTTACACAAAATTTCTAAATTCTCAGTATCAGTGCTATGCAACATTCTGGTACCAGAATATGACCTGCTAAGTTCCTGAACACGCAGGTGTCAACAAGGCGCTGGGACCTCTGAGGAGTTTGGGGGTAGAAAGGTTGTATAGCGTTTATTGGCTCAAAAAAAAGGAAGCTCGGTGTTTAGCTATAAAGTACTGCAATAAATCCAGGCATTTGTTAGCATTTAGACCCTAAAGCCCCGTATGACCTGATCCCGCTCATGCCCACTACTCTTAAAGCCTGGAAGGTGGGATTGAGTTTTGAATCTCACTCATCACACGCAGCATGTCTGCATACCCCTCTGTGGCTTAACCTTAATCTACCTCATTTTTACGCACTACCTGATCCCCATGCATGGACCAAGTATAAGATCAAATTTATTTCCCATATAGTGAGTAAAGGTCACCTCCTTTCATTTTCCACGATCAGTGCTAATTTCAATGTTCCAACTACCTATTACTTTCGATGCTGGCAGTTACCTCACACATTTAGTAGCCAGTTTTCCCACTACCTAACTCTTTCCCCTTTGGATCTAGAGCAAGCCTACCTCTGCACTGTATAACCATTTATGTACGATTGCTCTTACGGATATGTCTCTTTCTGGCAGAGGTGGCTTGCTGAAATTCCAGATCTGGATGGTGATAACTGGTCTGATATTTGGGACTTTCCCTTTAAGAAACTGCTCTCTCTTTGTGGCAGGCTTCCCAGGGCTGTTGGCAGTGCCCCCATTCTCCTGGAAATCGTATCCATATCTTTTGATCCTACCCTGCCATCGTACAATTTTGGGAGTCGGTCCTTCAAGTCATTGATTCCATCTCTGGCGTGGTTGTTCTTTTCTCCCCACAAGTCTGCCTTCTGAGCATTGTGGAAGAGTTGGCTTCAACAATAGCAGAACGGACTGTGCTGGGACTGCTCTTATTTATGCCCGGAAATCCATCACCCTTGCCTGGAAAAAGCCTGCCCCGCCCACAGTGGCATTCTGGAAGCAACTGGGCAAATGGGCGTACAGGTGCGTCGCCTTTAAATCGCTGCATTGTGGGCGCACGCCTGCCGCATACTCCGTACCCATGCCCGCGGGTCCCGTGGACTCGATGTCCGCCAGGGGCCCGCAATCGTGTCACGGAGCGGCAGAACGGGGGAGATGCCTATGTAAACAAGGCATTTCCCTGTTCTGCCTAGCAACATGACAGAGATCCACTGCTCCCTGTCATCGGGAGCAGTGATCTCTGTCATGTTCTAGTGAGACATTCCCAAACACAGTTAGAATCACTCCCTAGGACACACTTAACCCCTTGATCGCCCCCTAGTGTTTAAACCCTTCACTGCCAGTGTCATTTACAAAGTAATCAGTGCATTTTTATAGCACTGATCACTGTATAAATGGCAATGGTCCCAAAATAGTGTCAAAAGTGTTCCATGTGTCCGCCATAATGTCGCAGTCATGATAAAAATCGCAGATCACCGCCTTTATTAAAAAAAAAATAAAAAAAATAAAAATGCCATAAATCTATCCCCTATATTGTAGATGCTATAACTTTTGCGCAAACCAATCAATATACGCCTATTGCGATTTTTTTTTACCAAAATTATGTAAAAGAATACATATTGGCCTAAACTAAGAAAGAAATTTGTTTTTTATATATTTTATTTTATACTTTTTTGGGTATATTTATTATATTAATTATATTTATATATTAATATATAATATTGCTTTTTTTTTCAAAATTGTTGCTTTTTTTTGTTTAACCACTTACTGTCCGTGCTATAGCCGAATGACGGCCACAGCGCGGACCTGAATTTCCGGGAGGCCATCATATGACGGCCTCCCCTTTGCACGCGCCCCCCTGCAGGGCGTGCGCGGCGCGCGCTGTGATCACCGAGTCACTGAGACTTGGGTGATCACAGATCTGAGTAAGGGGCCGGTCCCGGCCCCTTACCACACGATCAGCTGTCAGCCAATGACAGCTGATCACATGATGTAAACAAAAGCTCGGTAATCGTTCTTTTTTTTTTCTCCTCACGCTATAAAAAAGCTGATCACCGGCTTATCTGCAAGAGACATCGGTCCCGAAGAGGAAGAGGCAACTATGCCTCATCTGTATCCACCATTACCCCCTCTGCCAGTGCCACCTATTAAAGCCCATGAGTGCCACCTATCAATGCTCACAAGTGCCACCTATCAGTGCCCACCAGTGGTGCCAATCAGTGCCACCTAGCAGTGCTGCCTATCAGTGTAACCGAACAGTGACCATCAGTGCCCATCACTGCCACCCATCAGTGCCCATCACTGCCACCTATCGGTGCCCATCAGTGCCACCTCATCAGCGTACATCAAAGAAAGAGAAAAATTACCTGTTTGTAAAATTTTTACCTGTTTGCAAAAAAAAATAAAAAAATTTTTTTTTTTAAATTTGGTATTTTTACATTTTTTTAACAAAAAATAAAAACCGCAGAGGTGATCAAATATCACCAAAAGAAAGCTCTATTTGTGGGAAAAAAATTATAAAAATTTCATTTGGGTTCAGTGTAGCATGACCGCACAATTGTCTATCAAAATGCATCAGCGCTGAAAGCTGAAAATTGGTCTGGACAGGAGGGGGGTTTAAGTGCCCAGTAAGCCAGTGGTTAAAGCGCAAAAAATAAAAACCGCAGAGGTGATCAAATACCACCAAAAAGAAAGCTCTATTTGTGGGAAAAAAAGGACGTCAATCTTGTTTGGGTGTAATGTCGCAAATGTCAGTTAAAGCGATGCAGTGCCGTATCGCAAAAAGTGCTCTGGTCAGGAAGGGGGAAAACTGTCTTAATTTCTGGAATGCCTCAACCAAGCAGGAAAATTTCCCTCATCCAAAGCACAGGATGCAGATGATGCCACACTCAGTTCTGCAAAACTGGTGACTGACTGTAATGTATTAAAAAAAAAAAAAAAAAATCCCATGTACATAAGTATTCACAGCCTTTTCTCAATACTTTGTTGAAGCACATTTGGCACCAATTACAGCCTCAAGTATTTTTGTGTGTGATGCTACAAGCTTGACACACCTATTTTTGGGCAGTTTCTCCCATTCTTCTTTGCAGGACCTCTCAAGCTCCATCGGGTTGAATGGGGAATGTCAGTGCACAGCCATTTTCAGATCTCTCCAGAGATGTTCAATCGGGTTCAAGTCTGGGCTCTGGCTGCGCCACTGAAGGGCATTCACAGAGTTGTCCTGTAGCCACTCCTTTGTTATCTTGGCTGTGTGCTTAGGGTCGTTGCCCTGTTGGAAGATGAACCTTCGCCCCAGTCTGAGGTCTAGAGCGCTCTGGAGCAGGTTTTCATCAAGGATGTCTCTGTACATTGCTGCATTTAACTTTCTCTCAATCCTGACTAGTCTCCCAGGTCCTGCTGCTGAAAAGATCCCCACAGCATGATGCTGCCACCACCATGCTTCACTATAGGGATGGTATTGGCCAGGTGATCAGCGGTGCCTGGTCAGACATGACGCTTGCCATTCAGATCAAAGAGTTCAATCTTTGTTTCATCAGACCAGAGAATTTGATCTGAGAGTCCTTCAGGTGCCTTTTGGCAAACTCCAGGCAAACTGTCATGTGCCTTTTACTGAGGAGTGGCTTCCGTCTGGCCACTCTACCATACAGGCCTGATTGGTGGATTGCTGCAGAGATTTTTGTTTTTCTAGAAGGTTCTCCCTCTACACAGAGAAACACTGGAGGTCTGTCAGAGTGACCATCAGGTTCTTGGTCACCTCCCTGACTAAAGCCCTTCTCCCCCGACTGCTCACTTTGGCCGGGTGGCCCACTCTAGGAAGAATCCTGGTGGTTCCAAGCTTCTTCCATTTACGGATGATGGAGGTCACTGTGCTTATTGGAACCTTCAATGCTGCAGAAATTTTTCTGTACCCTTCCCCAGTTCTGTGCCTTGGTACAATCCTGTTTCGGAGCTCTACAGACAATTTCTTGGACTTCATGGCTTGATTTGTTCTCTGACATGCACTGTTAACCGTGGGACATTATATAGACAGATGTGTGCCTTTCCAAAACATGTCCAATCAACTGAATTTATCACAGGTGGACTCCAATCAAGTTGTAGAAACATCTCAAGGATGATCAGTGGAAACAGGATGCACCTGAGCTCAATTTTGAGTGTCATTGCAAAGGCTGTGAATACTTATGTGATTTTTTTTTTGTTTTTTATTTTTAATAAATTTGTAAAGAGTTCAAACAAACTTCTTTCACGTTATCATTATGGGTTATTGTTTGTAGAATTTTGAGGAAAATAATGAATTTAATCAATTTTGGAATAAGGCTGTAATTTAACAAAATATGTAAAAAAGGGAAGCGCTGTGAATAATTTCCGAATAATCTGTAACGTGGCTGGTATGGGTTCCTAAACTTTGCATGTCATCTGTTTGCACTGCCTTACTGGATCAACCATAGTGACGTTGGTTTATCTCTAAACCTAAAATACTAATTAAGGTTTTATGCATGAAATAAAAAAAAAGGTCCCATTCACAATGCACATAGTGGTAACTCGCGTTTTTGTGTGTACGATTTTCATGTGATTCTGTGTCATGCATGATGCAGCCCGTTCACTTCAATGGGCTACCCTATGCGTGTCTGTTGCCCAAAAGAACCTCCTACTCATTTTTGGGCAACAAGTGATTTTTAAAGTCACATTCTGGCACGATTGCAGCGCGATTCTGTTGCGCGACAACCACGACAAAATCGCATTGTGTGTGGGGTGCCATTTAGAATTGCCACACAATTTTGTAATTGTGGGCCGAATCACAGTAATTCTGCCCGTGATTCCAAATTGCCAAGTGTGAATGGGGTCTAAAGTTTGCATGCCTTGACAAAAGAATATGCATAACTTCCACTCTGACAATACTAAAAAGGCGTCAGTATATAGAAAAGTAAGCAATACTGATGCATATTGGTAGGGGCAGGAAAAGGTCACTACTCTTTAGTAAGGGGTTTCTTTATGTAGCGTAGATGTACACTAATTGCATGTTGGCTTAGTTATTCAGTGTAATGTAATACAATGCCTTCAAGATCACTTTTCCCGCTCTGCGTGTACAATTATTAATTCTGATCCTGGCAATTATTTTAACCGATAATTATTTAAAAATCAAGCAAAGTCTGTTTTAGCTTGGTGTCTTTTTTTATTATTTATTGGGTTTAAATTAATAGGTTTCTATGACTTAAATTATTGTATTAAGCATCCCAATAAATCATAGAATTCCCATTGTATTTCATTTGGGGAATCTGTAACAATGTTTCCAGATGCAAAAAATTTGAACCCACCATATAGATCAATATCAACAAGGAGAAGCTTTAAAATGTAAACTCCACATCATGACTCCTAGCAGCATTTGGGGGGTTATAAGTGTAACCTGTAAGATACACTAAACACTCTTGTCTCCATCACTGCCCACAGTCTCTTCTGCCATTGCTACAGTTTTAACTGATATAGCCATCTAATGCAAATCAAATCATACACAGCAGAGTAGAGCTGCACGATTAATCGTTAAAGAATCGAGATCGCGATTCTACCCCCTCCCGATCTTAAAAAAATATTTCCTCGATTCAGTTCAGAGACTTTTGTTCAAAAACAGGCAGCCTTGCCAAGTTTCTCACAACATTGCTAAAGAGAAACATTGTAACATATAGTTAGGTTTAACCACTTAAAAACTATTTTTGACACTTGGTGCTTACAAGTTAAAATCAGTGCTTTTTGCTAGAAAATTACTTAGGACCCCAAAACATATATATTTAACAGAGACCCTAGAGAATAAAATGGTGGTTGTTGCAATATTTTATGTCACACTGTGGTCTTTCAAACTCAATTTTTTGGGGAAAAAATATACTTTAATAAACCAAAGCAAAAAAAACTGTATTCTCATTTTAGCCAGAATCGTGCAGCTCTAGAGCAGAGAGCATGGCAATCAGAAATATGATAACTGAAGCCTAAGGCCCCATTCACACTTTTTGTGATTAGCTGCAGGAGACCAAACGTGAGTTCCCTGTGACTGGCTGGGGGCAGGAAGGCCCATTGAAACTAATGGGAGGCTGAAGGCTCCTGCAGCTATTTGCTGCAGATCACTGCAGCAATTACCTTTAGATGACTGACCCTGAACACAGACATTAACAAGCATAACTTTAAAGAAATACTTAAACAATGCTGGTTACCGTTTTAAGGCCTCTTGCACACAGCACTGATGTTTTAACATCAGCATTTCTGGAAGTAATTTCAGGCGTTTGTGTTGGGCGTGTGCGCATTCATGCATATGGGTGGCAAAATACTGACCAGCAAGGCAGATTTTTGTATTTTTACTGATTAATACACAGCGCTTGTTTACACGCCTGTGTGCACAGACACACTGAAAACAATGGGCTGCATTTTAGAATGGTAAAAGAAAAAAAATAGAACATAGAAAGAGGATGTGATGTCACTCTCAGCCACTTAGTTATCAGAATAGGTGTGGGTGGGAGGAGTTGAGCCCTTTATATTGACACATTACACCACCTGGGGATATCTTTTGACAACGCCTTGTGGGCGGGATGAAACGCGTCAGTTGACCACGGACCAGTGAGACACAAGCCATTGGCCACTTCCGGTTCCAACACTGTTTTTAAAGTTTTTACATGTGAGTGGATATTGTTCGTTTTTATGTAATAAACAAACAGAATTACACTATATTGCTCTTTTTGCCATTTGTACCTATCCCTGGTTTGCTGAGGACAACCTTTGCTTCAGTTGGTGACACAGCACGTGGGACTACAGAGCCCAGACACCCTCTCAAGCGTCTGTGACTTCTGTTATGGGAGTCCTGGATTTCTGGTGAGTGAGAGGGCACACAGAGGGGAGCACAAATTGCACAGATGATCTTCCCAGCACTTGGCACTTTATATCGCACATCCGAATAATTTTGAAGTTGCACTGCAAAGTTTTTGAAGTTCACAAACCACCTCAATACAGTGCACTTACGCTTCCTTCCTGCCCAGACCAATTTTCAGCTTTCAGCGCTCTCACACTTTGAATGACAATTACTCAGTCATGCAACACTGTACCCATATGAAATTTGCTTCCTTTTTTTCACACAAATAGAGCTTTCTTTTGGTGGTATTTAATCACTAGTGGGTTTTTCATTTTTTGTGCTCTAAATAAAAAAAGACCATACATTTTGTGAAAAAAACAGCCTTTTTCTTTGTTTCTGTAATAAAATTTTGCAAATTAGTTATTTTTCTTCATAAATTTTGGCCAAAATTTATACTGCTACATAGCTTTGGTAAAAATAACCAAAATTTGTGTATATTATTTGGTCTTTGTGAAAGTTATAGCGTCTACAAACTATGATGCCAATCTCTGAAAATTGATCACATCTGATCAGGCCTTCAGTACATCAGGTGTATCTTATTTCTTGAGACACTAAGGAAAGTACAAATACCCCCCAAATGACCCGTTTTTAGAAAGTAGACATTCCAAGGTATTATGTAAGTATCATGGTGAGTTTTTTTAAGTTGTATTTTTTCCCAATTCTTTGCAAAATGAAGATTTTTTTTTTTTTTTTTTTACAAAATTGTCATATTAACAGGTTATTTCTCTCACAGAGCATAAGCATACAACAAATTACACCCCAAAATACATTCTGCTACTCTTCCCGAGTATGGTGATACCACATGTGTAAGACTTTTACACAGCCTGACCACATACAAAGGTCCAACATTGAAGGAGCACCTCCAGACGTTCTACGAGCATTAATGACACATCTTATTTCTCAACCACCTATAACATTTTCGAAGGCCCTGGAGCACCAGGACAATGGAATTGTCCACAAAATGACCCCATTTTGGAAAGCAAACACCCAACGCATAATCTATGAGGCATAATGAGTCTTTTCAACTGTTCATTTTTTTCCAGAAGTTTTTGGAAAATGTGTAAAAAAAAAATGAACACGCATTTTTTTTTACACAAAGTTGTCAATTTATAAGATATTTCTAACACATAGCATGTATATAGCAAAAATTACACCCCAAAATACATTCTGTTACTCCTCATGAGTATGGAGATACCACATGTGTGAGACTTTTTCACAGCCTGGCCACATACAGAGGCCCAACATTGAAGTGGTACCTTCAGGCGTTTTAGGAGCATAAATTACACATCTCATTTCATTCCTACCTATCACACTTTTGAAGGTCTTTGAGCACCAGGACAGTGGTATTACCCACAAAATGACCCCATTTTGAAAAGCACACACCCCAACGTATATTCTATGAGACATGGGCTGCAGATAGGTACTCGGGTACTCTGATGGGCTGCAGATAGGTACTTGGGTGCTCTGATGGCCTGGTAACAGGTACTCGGGTGCTCTCATGGCCTGGTGACAGGTACTCAGGTACTCTTATGAGCTACAGATAGGTACTTGGGGACTCTGATAGGCTGGTGACTGGTATTTGGGTACTCTGAAGGGCGGTGACAGGTACTCAGTACTCATATGAACTGTGACAGATACTCAGATGGACTGTGACAGGTACTCGGGTACTCAGATGAACTGTGACAGGTACTCGGGTACTCAGATGAACTGTGACAGGTACTCAGGTACTCAGATGGAGTGTGACAGGGGCTCGAGTACTCAGATGAACTGTGAGAGGTACTCAGGTACACAGATGAACTGTGACAGGAACTCGGGTACTCAAATGGACTGTGACAGGTACTCAGGTACTCAAATGGACTGTGACAGGTACTTGGGTACTCAGATGGACTGTGACAGGTACTTGGGTACTCAGATGGACTGTGACAGGTACTCAGGTACACATATGGACTGTGACAGGTACACATATGGACTGTGACAGGTACTTGGGTACTCAGATGAACTGTGACAGGTACTCGGGTACTCAGATGGACTGTGAGAGGTACTCGGGTACTCAGATGAACTGTGACAGGTACTCGGGTACTCAGATGGACTGTGACAGGTACTCAAATGGACTGTGACAGGTACTTGCTTATCAGATGAACTGTGACAGGTACTCGAGTACTCAGATGGACTGTGACAGGTACTCAGGTACACATATGGACTGTGACAGGTACTCGGGTACACATATGGACTGTGACAGGTACTCGGGTACTCAGATGGACTGTGACAGGTACTCGGGTACTCAGATGGACTGTGACAGGTACTCGGGTACTCAGATGGACTGTGACAGGTACTCTTTATTGGGGGGGGCAATCAGTGTGATTGATGTACACTGTAAGCGGTAACAAGATGTTACCGCAATCTCCTTCTCACACACGGTTGGTGTGTGAGGAGGAGAACCCGGTAACATCTCGTTACCGCTCTATGTTTACATTTAGTGATCGGCTGTGAAAGGATCACAGCCGATCACGTGGTAAACAGCTCGCAGCCAATGGCTGTTTACCAGTGTTGGTGACGAGCAGTGTTCCCGGGAACACGCCGCCACCGACGCGCACGCATTATTTGGGGGAATGATTTATTAGCATAGCATGAGGTAGCGCTCTTATTTTAATCACATAATTAATCCTGTCTGTACTCTGTTTGCTGTTCTTCATTATCAGTTATCAACTAGATCTGAACACTGTTTTAATATAGCTTAAAGAAGAAAACCCTCAAGGTTTTTCACCTTAATGCATTGTATGCATTAAGGTGAAAAACCTGCGCTGCAGCTGCCCCCTAGATCCCCCCTTTTTCTTACCTGAACCCGAACGTTCCAGCAACGAGTATGAGCCCAGCAGCTACAGCCGCTGTTTCGGGTCTTCATTCGATAGATTGATAGCAGCGGGAGCCCTCTATACCCCCCTCTATGCTCTCCTACCACCCGTTGGGGCTAGCTGCCCACGGGTCCCTGTACTTCATAGTGGTGGGTGCACACCGGGTCTGGTACCTTAGCCTTTCACATGAGATACACTATAGCGTTATGGACACCCAAGGGCACTGGTTAATCCTCTGCCCGCCCCAGCCACTACAAACTGGAAAAGCTTTCTATCTTCCAGGTATCACGCTGCTAGCTGCGGCGTTTGAATACTGCGTGCTGTCTGTGATGTGTTCACACGTCACCATGGACACCACCACAATGCTTTCTGGACCTTGTAGGCCCGGACGAAATTGCGAGTGGCGCATGTGCAGTGGCTCCTGTTCGTCCGCTCACACGTGCGGTGACGTCAGACGCCACTCGTGTGTGGGGGGCATAAGAGCGCCGGCATCCCAGGCCACTAGACACGCCAGGGAGTCACAGGACACCGTCGCATCAACTGCAACCCGGTTTGGTAGGCACTATCATTTACCATTTGTGCTTCCAATATATGTTTCCCCTTTCTTTCCCATGGACCTGTTTACATTAAGCTGATAGTGTTTTTTTGCCCCTTAGCCTGCTCTATTTGGCGCTCCAATCGGCTGTTGGTCTCTTCCCAGCCAATTATTCCACCCTACACTACACTTACTGGTGAGTGTCAAACTATCCTTGTTTACATTTAGTCTTTGTCATCTGTTGACACAGTCAGTCTGCAACCTGCAATTTTGGACCCAGTGTCTCTGGATAGTATCATGTGCTATACAAACGTTCTCTCCTTTATTAACCCTTAGAGATACTTGCTCCATCCTTTACTTTTTGAAGAACTACCCTCAATATTGGTTGTCTTTCGGTGTCCTGTCATCCACTTTGAATAGTAGTTTTTTAAGTAAAAACCAGAGACTATGTTAGTCCTATATTACGTTTTTCTTTTTTAATCGATGGGTGGCTATAAGGCCTCTCCAGAACCCATTACAATGAATTTATTTATTTATATACAATTGTATTTTTTAGACATATACTCCGTCAGGCCCCTCTCATTGCCTCCTGCAGCTACCTATTGCGATCTGTGTTTGAGGCCCTGCTCCGGAGGCGTGTGGCACCTATCCCTGGTGATTTGCAGGTACATTTTCACCATCTCTAGATAGCCTGGTCGGGGTTTCTACTGGCACCTTGCGGTGTGGGCAGGCTCTTGGGGCCCTCTTGGGTGGTAGAGGGTGGTCTACTCTGACAGCTCGCAAACATGTGTATAAATACTTTTTTCATATCTAATGTATCAATTGCCTTAGAATGTCTATTGATTGTCATATTTCTCTCTTTAGAGTGTACTGTAGCGCTCTAGGTATCAAACATCTGTCCCTGAGGAAGCCATCACTGGCGAAACATGTCGGGCATCTAAATACCTACCCACTGAACTGGCCGCCACGTTCTTTAGGCCAAGTCACGTGAAATAAGTTTGCTACAGAATTGATTTTAGAAATTATGCACACCATGTCTTTGTGATTTTCATGTTCATTCTTAACGATTTTTGTTAAATAAATACAATTTTAACTTTAAATTTGAGTATACCGTGTTCCTCTTGGCACCGCCATAATCCCTGTACTCCCTCCCTCTGGCTTGATCATTTTTGGCCAATTGTTTACTAGCTGTAACTGGCTAGCAAAGGAGCCAATCAATTCGATCTCAGTTTGATTCAGAGGACAGAGGATAGATCTGGGGTTTAATAGACCCCAGATCTCCCCATAAAGAGGACCTGTCATGGCCCATGCTATCCCAAGGATGTAGTTTATCCCTTGTGACATTTGCAAATGCGTGTGGACTAAACCCCTTTTTTTAATGCGTACTGTTAGACAGGTCAATTTGGTTGTCTGCGAGCTGGTGGTAAGTAGGCTTTGGTTTTTTCCTGGGCATTCCCCAGGCTTTGTTTGTATCCCTTGTGATAGAAATAAATTTGATAAAAAATATGTAAAGGTACTGTGTCAAAAAATACATTTAACCACTTCAGACCCGGATTTACCCCCTTAATGACAGGCCATTTTTTGCGATACGGCACTGCGTCGCTTTAACTGACAATTGCGCGGTCAGGTGACATTGTACCCAGATAAAATGTATGTCCTTTTTTCCCCAAAAATAGAGCTTTCTTTTGGTGGTATTTGATCACCTCTGCTATTTTTATTTTTTGCACTATAAACAAAAAACAATTTTGAAAAAAAAAAACAATATTTTTTACTTTTCTTCTACGTATTTTTTGCGTTATAAACAAAAAAAGACTGACAATTTAAAAAACAAAACAATATTTTTTACTATTCTTCTACATATTTTTGGTAAAAACAAATCTCAATAAGCATATATTGAATGGCTTGCGTAAAAGTTATAGTGTCTACAAAGTTGGGAAAAGATTTATGGTGTTTTTATTATTATTTTTTTTTTACTAGTAATGGCGGTGATCAGCAATTTTTAGCGGGACTGCGACATTGCGGCGGATAGATCAGACACTTTTGACACTTTTTTGGGACCATTGACATTTATACAGCGATCAGTGCTATAAAAATGCACTGATTACTGTATAAATGACACTGGCCAGGAAGGGGTTAACAAAGGGCGATCAAAGGGTTAAGTGTTCCCTAGGGAGGTGTTTCAAACTGTGGGGGGAGTGGACTGAGAGAAAAGAGATCACTGTTCTTGATCACTAGGAACAGACGATCTCTCTCTACACCCCTGACAGATCGGGGATCTGTTTGTTTACATTAATATTATTTAAGGTACTTATATAGCGCCATCAATTTACGCAGCGCTTTACATATACATTGTACATTCACATCAGTTCCTACCCTCAAGGAGCTTACAATCTAAGGTCCCTAACTCACATTCATATACTAGGGCCAATTAAGACAGAAGCCAACCTACCAGCATGTCTTTAGAGCAGTGTTTCTCAACTCCAGTCCTCAAGGCACACCAACAGGTCATGTTTTCAGGATTTCCACTATTTTGCACAGGTGATTTGATCAGTTTCACTGCCTTAGTAATTACCATAGCTGTTTCATCTGAGGGAAATCCTGAAAACATGACCTGTTGGTGCGCCTTGAGGACTGGAGTTGAGAAACACTGCTTTAGAGTGTGGGAGGAAACCGGAGTACCCAGAGTAAACCCACGCAGGCACAGGGAGAACATACAAACTCCAGGCAGGTAGTGTCATGGTTGGGATTCGAACCAGCAACCCTTTTTACTACTAGGCGAGAGTGCTACCCACTACACCACTGTGCCGCCCATACATTGACAGACCCCCGTTTTGCTTCTCTGTGGAGCGATCGTGGGTGGCCGGCGGACATCACGGCCCCTGGCCACCTGCATCGGCTCCGGTGCTGTGCCACGGGCGCACCCACTGTATATATTACACAAACCGATGTACTGGTACGGCGATTAGCATAATAGAGCCTACCTTTCGCAGTATATCGGCGGCAGGTGGTCGGCAAGTGGTTAAAGGAGAAGTATAGCCAAAGCTATCTTGGCTGTATTTCTCATGGGGATCAGAGGAGTGCAGTTTGTTCTGCACTCCTGTGACCTACATTCAGCTGACAGCGGACTAAAGGCTGATGTCAGGTGACATCCCAGAGCCAGTCCAGGCTCTGAAAAGATCCTGACCATATTGGATCCACCCAGTAGTCTGTACCTGCAGCTTGCTCAGGCTTTCAGCAATCTGCTGAGAGCCTGAGACAGCCGTTCCGGCCCCTGCACAGCTCAGCGCTCCAGTGTGTGCGGGAGGGGTAGAGCAGAGAGCCAGTGATTAACAGTCACTAGCTCACTGCAGCCTGTAGACTGAGATCTAAGTGTTTAGCGGTGCTTGATCACTAAGTTCTCTGTCTTAGATCCAGCAGGGGAAAGATGCAGCATCGGATTGATGCTGCATCCACCTAGGTGAGTATGAATGATTTTTTTTTTTAAACCAAACTTCTCTTTTAAAAATAAATAAAAATAAAATACATTTATGTAAATGGTGATTGCACCACACGTGAGGTACTGTCGCGAATGTCAGAGTGAGAGCAATAATTCTAGCACTGGACCTCCTGTTTAACTGGTAACCTGTAAAGGTTTTCAAAGCGTTGCCTACAGATAACTGAATGTACTGTAGTTTGTCACCACGGGTGTGTGCATTTTTAAAGCGTGATATGTTAAGTATCTATTTACTCAGGGGGCGCATGCGCGGCGTGATGCAGGTCAGCAGCTCTATGTAGTAGCTCTATCAGATCAGTGGAGTTATAACACACACCGCAGAGAAAAACCACCACAAATCACCCCAATTTCCATCACCACCCTTGCAGGACACACCAGTACATGCCGTCAGGTAAGAAGGCGCACCGTCACCGTTCACAATAGCACTCTTTGCCCACCTATCTGCTGCACAATAAAGATCATAAGATCACAGCCTGTACAGTCTCCTACAACAGCGTGTGATCCTCTACAGGAGTTTGCTACCACACAAAATAACAGCGAGTACTCATCCCAGCTTACAAAAGCTGATTTGGATGCCAGCCTAAGGTTTATGAAAAATTTGCTGATAAAATACAGTATGAGCTCCAAAAAACAACAAGCACACTCACATAATAAATAACAACCCTGGGGGGGGGGGCACACAGACGTACTGGAAACCAAGCATGATGAGCTATCACTTGCACATAATGATCTTAGAAAAGACTTTGAACTTCTAGCTGAAAACTACTCATATTTACAATCACAGGTGGAAGATTTAAATAATCAAAACCGCAGAAACAACCTAAGGATTTGTGGCATCCCAGAATCAGTTGCTGACCTGATGCCTGCAGTATCTAAACTATTCTACAATCTCCTTCCGGAGTCACCTCCATCTTCATTTGCATGTGACAGAATCTTTAGGGCCCTGCGTCCTAAACCACCTCCAGACAAACCTCCAATGTGTCATCATTCTGTGCATGAAGGATTTCATCACAAAACAAAGCATATTAAGAACATCCAGAAATATGCACAACACTGAATTGGATGGCACAAAAATTCAAATTTTTCCTGACATCTCCCAAGCTACTCTGGAAAGGAGACGTAAAATGAAGGAAATCAAGTTTTGAAAGTTTGCAAGTTCCAATAACAGCTCAAAGTAAATAGTTGATCTACTCCTTTAAAAGAACACTAATTGATAGATCATATTACCTTTTATACAAAGTTATATATTTTTCTTTTTCCTCTTTTCAATATGATATACAGCATACACTTACTTTTTTGTTTTATAGAATCTTCGCTGATTTGCTCCGCCTCCGTTAGTTTGTCCCCCAACTCACAATGGGATCCCAAAACATGGTTCAGTTTGCGGCGTTTTTTATGCAACTGATCACATTATCCCCTGTTTTAATGGATAGGGCTCCTTATGTGAGTTTTGGACATTATTGTCCACACCAAAATGTTTCTTGGTCAGATGGCGTTCTACACCCTGACTCCCAATCTACATATATTACTTTTCATGCGTTATTAAGGTACTCTATTGTTACAAGTTTTACAAAAGGTCTAACAAAATATATTTTTTTCCTCAAGGTGTTATATAGGTATACCCTTATGCAATGCAACATTGATATATTCTCTATGGTTACCATTATGGCTGTTCTACTCAACAAATACTCTATTCTCCATTTTTCATGAGTTTAAGAATAATATGAGTAATTATTCTGGTTATATAAATCTAGTTGTAGTGGTCCCTGCTATAGTGCATATCGCTTACTATCATATAAGTTCAATCTCTATCTCTGGTTACTACAATGGGACTTAAAGTATTAATCGCACAATGTGCAAGGTTTTAATTCACCCAGTAAATGTAAAAAAGCATTTCGTAACTATATTAGGAGCGGATATTATTTTACTGAAGGAAACCCACTTCACCACCAATAATCACCCGCAATATTTTGTCTTATAGCAAACGTTATTCTACAGACTATATTTCCAAGACTCGTGGCACTGCCTTCTTCATAAGGAGATCACTAGTCATGGAAATACACAACATATACAAATACCCAGAGAGTAGATTCCTGATTCTGAAAGGCACTCTTAAAGGCTGCCAAATCACTATCACCTCAATTTACGCCCCCAATGAGGTACAATCTACATTTTTCAAAAACTTCTTTGATATTCTTCACAGATATCATTCCCTCCACCTAAAAGTAGCGGTGGGGCTTTCATTTAGCTCCAAATTCTGTACTTGATAGAAGCAGAGTTGTCCCTTTGTCAAATGCATTCCCCAAATCTTTCTCGCTTCCTATACAACCTCCAATTAATAGATACCTGGAGAGCCCATAATGTTGGCATAAGGGCGTATACATTTTACTCTCATCCACATGAAAGCTATGCAAGATTAGACTATACTTTTGGAACCCCAATCCGTTTAGCTAACTAATCTAATGCTGACATTCATACATGCCCTTGGTCAGACCATCACATTTTTTCTTTCACTTCCTCTCACATAGGCCTGGCCCCTACTCCATATAAATGGCGCATCAATGACTCTCTACTAACAGACTCCACTAATACCCAACAACTTACAACACAGTTAGTAGATTACTTTACTTAATATAACGACAGACATACCCTCCACCACTCTATGGACAGCACATAAGGCAGTTAGGAGAGATCACCTTATTAATACTGCTTCAGCCAAAAATAAATCAAAATTAATGGATATTAATACCATTTCCAATCTCCATCTCCAAATTTATATAATCAAATCCAAGATAAATGAAGAGCCGTGACACATTGTTGTCTGCTGACACAGAAAAGTCCTTGAGATGGTTCAAAGCAAATTTCCTACTATATAGCAACTCTGCCTCTACCATGTTTGCTAGAAAGCTAAAACAATCTACAAACCCCCTGCATGTCTATAAATTACAAAATTGTAACGGAAATTTAGTCTCTCACCCTAAAGAAATTATGGAGATTTTCTCTGATTTCTACAGAAATTTGTTATCTGCTCCTCATTCTTTACCAAAGCATTCTTCTTTGGATTGGCTTGAAGAAGTTTTGCTTCCCACTCTGTCTGTCCAGCAAATAGAAAAACTGAATTCCCCTTTTACCGCTATTAAAATAAGTGAGATTATGAAGTCCCTAAAAACTTCCACAGCACCTAGTCCAGACGGGTATTCTACCTTACATTTAAAAAAATGTTCCCATATTTTGGCCCCTCATCTATCCAAATTATACAATTATATTTTACAAGGCAATAAATTCCCAGAGGAAATGCTTCTAGCCAATATGTGTCTATTACCTAAGCCCTATAAACATCACACCTCACCATAGAACTACCGCCCAATATCAGTTATAAATAATGACCTAAACATTTTTGGCCGTTTGATGGTGGACAGAATGGCGGCGGTCATCACCTCATTAATCCACCGAGACCAAACGGGTTTTATTCCAGGTAGACAAATTACAGACAATTTAAGGCCTGTCACAAATATAATACAGGACGCTAACCTACATGCAAACCCAGTAGTTATACTTAGCCTTGGTATCCATAAGGCCTTTGACAGTGTCAGTTTGTCATACCTAGAACTATTACTCCCCAAATACGGTTTCTTCAATGAATTTATGCGTGGTTTTTAGAGCTTTATATCAAAATCCTCAAACTAGAATTAGACTTCCAGGTGAAAACTCTGAGTTCTTTGCATTAGGTAGAGGTACTAGACAGGGATGCGCCCTTTACCCTCTCCTTTTTGCCCTGGCCATTGAACCCCTTGCTTGTGCCATTCAAAATAATATTAACATTAAAGAAGAAGTAAACTCTCCCACTCTGATGCTGCTTTTCATTTAGTCCATTATAAATTGTAAAAACAAATATATAAGTAATTATCAAACTTTAGCCACTGTAATCCAGCCCAAATTGCATATTACTTACTGTTTAAAGAAACTTTAAAAAACTTGTTTCCAGGGGTTAGGCAGCGCCATCTTAAGTATTGTTTTCTGAGTCCACAGTAGAGTATATTTCCGCCCTTACATTGAGCACTTCCTGTACTGTTAACCAAGCCTCCTTCTCAATCCAAGGTTTCTATGACAACCCTGCTTTACTGCTCAAAGCGGACTTGTTTGATTTCATAGTGTTTACTTGTGCCAATTATCTAGTGTTTGCCTTTGTCAGTCTTATCAGCTTCAGCTGATAAGGCTGCAGTAATGCTGTCCGATGGCCAGGTTTACACTGCATGTGATGTCACATGGGGTGTAGTAGGAAGCTCTGAGTGATTATGCAGTCTCGTGGGATTTCAGAGCTGTGCCGTAGGAAGATCTGATAATAGACAGACAAGTACACAGAGTGTGCCGTAAATCAGGGGCGATCTGGGCATGCTCAGTGAAGTCATTCTAAAGAACAAAAAGAATTACAACAATCCTAAGCAAGTAAGGAGATATCTACAAGCAGTGTTCATTAGGGTTTTTTATGCTGATTTACATGGGACAAAGTTGTCGGGGAGAGTTTACAACCACTTTAAGGTTATACCAAAGGCCTCAAAGACTTTAAACTGAGGCTATACGCAGATGACGTTTTGTTGTTCCTTTTAGACCCCTTGATATCCCTTCCAAACCTTATCAAGGAACTAGAAACATTCCAAGATCTCACCGGCCTAGGGGTTAACTTATCTAAATATACTGCAATGCCTATAAATATTCCACCTTTGTTAACAACATCCTTACAGGAGAGATTTTCTTTCTCAAGCACTTCACACTCTTTTAAATATTTGGGCATCCTCCTTACCCCATCTTATAAACATTTTTTCAAACCAATTATCCACCACTATTCACAAATATTAAAACACTACTAAAATTATGGTCTAATTATCACATCTCCTTTTTGGGGAGAATAACTGCTACCAAAATGGTGATTTTACCTAAACGACTTTTTTATTTTAGAGCTTTACCCATACTGATCCCTAAGAGCACTATAGACTCCCTTCAAAGAGAAATTAACAAATTTATATGGCATAACAAAAAAACAAGGTTTGGTTACTCTGTCTTGTATAGATCCCAATCAAATGGAGGTTTAAGCCTTCCTAATGTATTGTGTTATTACCTAGCAGCAAGATTTACACAGTTAGCCCAATGGTTTGCTCCTTCAAATCAAGTTCCCTGGTTACATTTTGAAAAACAATCATTTATATCATTCCAATTCCATCTTCAAGGTATATTATGGTCCAGGTTGATTCAACATTTACCTTGATTTCTCCCTCCCACCCCCCCAGCATCCTTTATAGGAGACCCCCGTTTCCCCCCGGCTTTTCGAAATAGCAACACTTTCTATATATGGAAACTACCCAACCTCACTACCTTGAAATCCTTATCCCTAAATAAAAAATTTCGTCCTTTTACAGATCTATGCGAAATATATAATTTCCCAGTATCAGTATTACCACATTATACTCTAATTGAAACATTCTACCAAAAATACTTCTCTCCTACATTACAACCTCCTTATTCCCAATTTGAACAAATATGCATCTCCTCTCCAAGGGATAAGGGATTGATCTCTCGTATTTACTGCTGCTTAAATAAATTTTCCATCTCAGAAAAGTGAAAACCAATGCTTCAATGGGAAATTGACTTAGACCAATCTTTTGCATCAGACTCCCACTATGATCCAAAACCTACTGAAATATACTCGCTCAATTTCAGTGAGAGAAACGGCCATCAAGTTACACACAAGATGGTACCTAACCCCGTATAAAATAAACTCGTTTTATCCCTCGGTATCTCCCACATGCTTCAGGGGATGCTCAGATCAAGTTACCATTTTACATACCTTCTGGAACTGCAACGTTTTGAAACCTATATGGCTACAAGCAGCTGCTAAGATTGAGCATATTATAGGCAAAAACATTCCCCTCACCCCTCAGATGTGTCTATTGTTTGCATCTATACCTAATGTACCCGCACATAAGATTAGACTGATACACACACTGTTTAACTCAATTCATTGGATGATAGCTTTTCATTGGCATTCACTGACGGTTTCTTGGCCCCAGGTGTTGAGTAGAGTGGAACAAATAAGGCTCTCAGAGCGTATCCACCATACACTCTTTGACACCATGCATACTTTAAAAAAAAAATTGTCCCCCTGGGACATACCACTGCCCTAAATATTACATAGTAGGTGAGGTTGAAAAAAGACACAAGTCCATCAAGCCCAACCTATGTGTGTGATTATATGTCAGTATTACATTGTATATCCCTGTATGTTGCGTCATTCAGGTGCCTATCTAATCGTTTCTTGAAACTATCAATGCCCCCCGCTGAGACCACAGCCTGTGGAAGGGAATTCCACATCCTTGCCGCTCTTACAGTAAAGAACCCTCTACATAGTTTAAGGTTTAACCTCTTTTCTTCTAATTTTAATGAGTGGCCACGAATCTTGTTAAACTCTCTTCTGCGAAAAAGTTTTATTCCTATTGTGGGGTCACCAGTACGGTATTTGTATATTGAAAACATATCCCCTCTCAAGCGTCTCTTCTCCAGAGAAAATAGGTTCAGTGCTTGCAACTTTTCCTCATAACTAATATCCTCCAGACCTTTTATTAGCTTTGTTGCCTTTCTTTGTACTCGCTCCATTTTCATCCTTCCTGAGGACTGGTGCCCAGAACTGGACAGCATACTCCAAGTGCGGCGGGACCAGAGTTTTGTAGAGCGGGAGAATTATCGTTTTATCTCTGGAGATGATCCCCTTTTTAATGCATGCCAATATTCTGTTTGCTTTATTAGCAGCAGCTTGGCATTGCATGCCATTGCTGAGCCTATCATCTACTAGAACCCCCAGGTCCTTTTCCATCCTAGATTCCCCCAGAGGTTCTCCCCCCAGTGTATAGATTGCATTCATATTTTCGCCACCCAAATGCATTATTTTACATTTTTCTACATTGAACCTCATTTGCCATGTAGTTGCCCACCCCATTAATTTGTTCAGATCTTTTTGCAAGGTTTCCACATCCTGCGAAGAAGTTATTGCCCTGCTTAGCTTAATATCGTCCGCAAATACAGAGATTGAACTGTTTACCCCATCCTCCAGGTCGTTTATGAATAAATTAAATAGGATTGGTCCCAGCACAGAACCCTTTATATAACCTAATTAGACATATCATTTTAGAACAGTAATGTGTTTTGCACTATACAACCTTATAGGAAAAATTGTTCTCATATCTTATTCTTATTGCTCTATTGTTGTAGTGCTATGTTTTTCTAATTTTTTTTTTTTTATTACATACCATACACCTTATATAAGTTCATATTTGATATAATTGATGTACCTTTGTTTCTTTTACACATTTGTACTAAACTATGACCTTCTACAATAATAAAAATCGTTTGTAAACAAAAAAAGTATCTATTTACTCAGCTTAACATAATTTTTTATATTTTACAAAAAAAATGTGTGTTTTTGCACACTAAATATCATTAAAGTGTATTATTTCCTGAAAATTTGCATTTGATGAACTGCTGCACAAATTTTGTGCAATGTACAACCATTTTATTCTCCGAGGTCTCTGCTTAAAAATATATTTATATAGTGTTTAGGGGTTCTAATGCCCTGTACACAAGAACGGAATTTTCGTCGGTAAAACCTTGGATGGTTTTTCCGACGGAATTCCACTCAAGCTTGGCTTGCATACATACGGTCACACAAAAGTTATCTGAACTTTTGACCGTCAAGAACGCGGTGATGTACAACACGTACGACGGCACTAGAAAAGGGAAGTTCCATACGAAGTGATGATTCTGAGCATGCGTGTTTTTTTGCGCGTCGGAATTGCATACAGACAAATGGAATTTCCGATAGGAACTTTTTCTGACGGAAAAATAGAGAACCTGCCCTCAATCTTTTGCTGGCGGAAATTCCGCCAGCAAAAGTCCGATGGAGAATTTCCGACCAAAAGCTTACATTGGACTTTTTGCTGGTGGAATTTCCGATCGTGTGTATAGGGCATAAGTCATTTTCTAGCAAAACAAAAAAAATGCAGATTTTTACATGTATGTGAGAAGTGTCAGAATTGGCCTGGTTTTGAAGTGGATATTTTTTTTTTTTTTTTGTATGCTGTGTGAATGGGGACCCATAACAAATATATAGTGGATTTTTCTCTTTGACTGCAAAAGTGAGAATACTCTTTAACTATGGGGAGTACAGAGAGGTAAAGGGGGGTAAGTGTAAGGTAGAGATTATATGAACCTCCCCAAATACAGAAGCAAACAATCTTGTGTGTTCTTATTTATCATAAAACGTACCGTTGTTTCCGGCCCCTGTGCTGACGTGGCTGCTCCTCCTGGCTGTTTTTAAAGATCTTTTGGAAGATAGGGTCATACTTTTTGAAAAGCACAGCAGTGACCGTGAAGTTGCGCTCTAGCTTCCTGGTCCTTTCACGAAAATCTGCAGGCAGATTGGCCATGTCCTCCCACTTCTTCATTTTATTGAAAAACTCAATCAAGCTTTGAAAAGAAACACAACCTGTTAGCAGGATTCAGATTTAGATTACTTTATTAATCCCAAAGGGAAATGATTAATTGTTAACGTAATGTTAATACCAAAGGGAAATTACTAATTATATATCTAAATGAATAAAAGATTACCACAGTAAGCACGTATATACAGAGAACAGTGGTCATGGCACTTTGAATGGGGCATGTCACTTCAAAGTCTCAAAATACATCATGCGGTTTTTGGAAATCAAGCCAAAAAAGGCCATAAAAAGCTGACATAAAACACGATTGGCAAAATAAATTAATGATAGATAGATAGATAGATAGATAGATAGATAGATAGATAGATAGATAGATAGATAGATAGATAGAGATGTAATAAAAAGCTAACTTTCACGACAAAAGAACTAACGGAATCTCCTTGATTGGTTTGTTGATTGTTCAAAAGGTTGCTTCTGTAGCACTTCTCGTCTAAGCCTGACTAAAGAAAAGAGAGAATTCACCCCATCATGTATTTGCGAGGATGCCATCTTCTGACATCACATCACGCAATATAGGCCTTCCAAACCCTGTGATAAATCTTCTTGGTGACCGAGATACCACAATTTCCCAGCTTCAATAGCCACGCCATCAAATTTGGGTGGACTTTGTGACAGTAGATCGAACCGGAGCTGGAGTGTCCAAGGATCGCCTACTGCCAATCTCACCACCTCTGGGTACCAGGTTCTCCTGGCCCAGGCCGGAGCTACCAGGATGACAGATGTCATTTCCTCTCGTATTCTGTGCAAAAGATGTGGCTGGAGAGGAATCGGGGGGAATGCACAGATTAGGGAGAACTGGGCCCGGGGAACTACCAGCGCATCCCCCCCGATCACCAGGGGATCCCTTGCTCTGGACACAAACTGCTGAATTTTGCAGTTGAACTTGGATACCAACAGATGTACATCCGGCGTGCCCCATCACTGGCAAATCTGCATAAGCTTTTCTGCCCAAGACAGTACATGACTGAATTCCATGTGAGCCAGACGGCTCTTGGTGCCGTCCTGGTGGTTGACATAAGACACACCCTTGGCATTGTCAGTTTGCACCCTTACCTGGGTAACCCTGGAACCTGGATGTCCAAAAGTTCAGTGCGAGGCGTATTGCCCGTATCTCTAGAACATTGATGGACAATCTCTGTTCCACCAAAGACCATTTCCCCTGGACTGTGAAATTTTCCATGACCGCACCCCAGCCAGAGAGACTGTCATCTGTACTCACTATCTTCTATAACACCGGAAGAAAAGACTTTCCTTGTACCAGATTCTGGTCTATTAACCAACATGTAAGACTTCCGCAAGCCTTGGGGGTTATGATCATGCAAGAATATAGAGCTTGAATTTTCTTGTTCCACCCAGACAGAATGTTCTGCTGTAATGCCCTGGAATGGAACTGGGCATAAGGAATTGCCTTGAATGAGGACACCATCCTTCGCAGAAGACTCATCAGAGTCGGAAAGAAGGGTGTCTCTTTCCCTTTATTTGCCAAACTTGATCCTTTCAGGGCATTGATACTTCTTGGAGGCAAGAACACCTTTGTCTGGACTGGGTCCATAACCAGACCTAAGTATTCTAGACTCTGAACTGGTTTCAAAGCTGATTTTTCAACATTTATGATCCAGCCGAGATGTTCCAGGATATGAACTAAAAGGTTTAAAGGTATAAAGGTATAAAGGTTACATTCCGTATCAAAACCTACAATGACTGATCCCTGAGCAGGAGATCATCTAGGTAGCCTGAAATAAAGATCCCCCGAGACCTTAGAAGACCCAGCAGTGCTACCAGTAGCTTTGTGAAGACTCAGTGGGCGGCTACAAGCCCAAAGGGCAGAGCCACAAATTGAAAGTGCTGCTCCTCTATCACAAAGCGCAAAAGCCTTTGATGAGGCTGAAAAATTGGCACGTGCAGGTATGCATCCCAGATGTCTATAGATGCCAGGAAATCTACTTGGAGAGAGGCTGCCACAGAGTAGACTGATTCCATCTGAAAGGGCCGCATTGAAAGATAACGGTTCAGCATTTTTAGATCCAAGATCGGTCTTATGTCCCCATTTGGTTTCAGAAACGTTAATAAGTTCGAATAAAAACCTGTACCCCTTTCGGGAAGCGGGACCTCCATAATCATACCTTCCTGCTTTAAGCGAACTAGTGCCTGGCATAATAAGCCCTTTTTTGCAAGATCCGTGGGGATGCTGGACCTTAAAAATCTTTGAGGAGGGTAGGTCTGGAGCTCCAACCTGTACCCCTGAGACACTGTGGAAATAACCCAATTGTCCTGAACTAGCAATCCCCAAACTCCTGCAAACTGCAGCAACCTTCCCCCCACCCATACGAGTTGGGGTGTCCCTTCACCAGGAAGGTCTGGCGCCAGTTTTAAAGGGTTCTTGGACCCAATGCCTCTTTTGGCCCTGGCCTTGCTGTTTACCTTTGGCCTCAGACCCCTGGTGCTGTCGAAACTGCCTATGGCCTGAAAAACCTGAGGAAGCAGCACATGGTCCCTAAATGAGGGCCATTTAGCCACTTTTTGCACAGGAAGAAGTGAGCACTTTCCTCCAGAGATCTTCTGAATGTATTAATCCAGATCCTCCCCAAACAAACATTCTCCATGAAATGGAAAACCAGCTAGCAACCTTTTACAAGGGAGCTCTGCTGACCAGCTTTTTAGCCACAAAATTCTGTGCATGTACACAGATAAAAGATCCATACAGGAGATTTGCTGTATGAAGTATTTGAGGGCATCTATAGCAAAGCATAGAACTTAAGGCAAACTTGACACCTCCTCAACAGGCTGTTCTCCGTTACCAGGCTGTTTAGCATGATCCTTCAAGGCTTGACAGACACCAATTGCTGCCACTGTGGGCTGAATAGCGGAACCTCCCATAAACAAGGATTCCAGCTGCTTATCCGCTGATCCTTAAAGTGGATGTAAACCCCCAATTTTTTTTTTTTTAATATCATACTGTAGAGTATAAGATTTCCTATCATTTGAGCCCAGTCTTGCCACACAGAGTTAATCCATCTCTGAGCAATCCCCTTTTATTGTTCAGTGAGAGAAATCTTGACAAACTGACAAAAACTTTGTCAAACCCTCCCCCTTGCTGTGAGTGACAGCCCAAGACACAGGCATGTTTTTTTTAATTCCCTCCCCCACTCCTTTCTTCAGCAGCTCTGCAAGGATTGGCTGTTCCACACCTCAGCATGATTTGGCATGCTGAAGTCATGTGGTTACTTTCCTGTCTTTTCACTGGATGTTAGAGATCATAGCAGAAGTTCAGTTAGAAATATACAGGAGAAAATGCATATTGACAAGGGGAGTGTAGAGGTGGGCGGGGAGTCTACTGACATCACGACTCCACCCACCGAGCTCCAGGCAACAGACCCGCCCACAGAATATGCAGTTTTTCGGGTCTAATAACAGACAGAGGGGAGACATTTGACAGGTAAAGATACATGCAGGAGGCATGTATACCCTTATAGATAACCCCTATGGCAGTAGTTTAGAAAGGATGACATTGGGTTTACATCCACTTTAAAGATCTGAGCTTTATCTACTGGACAAGTTAATGTCTTACTCAGGGAGGAGACCGATGCATCTACAACCTGTATGCTCCAGTTTTTACCAAAGCTTTTCTCCATTGGATATAATAGGGAAAATCTCTTTGGAGGCACAAACATCCTATCTGGCTGCTCCCAGTCGGAAAATATACTACCTGCTTCAAGAGTGGATGGAAGAGAAACGCCCGCGCACCCTGCTGAGGTTTCAAAGAACCCAAGGAACAAGGGGTTTCAGGGACCTCTACTGGAGGCAACTTAAAAGCTGTACGAACCATTTGCGTAAATGGATGAGAAGCTTTTGTGATTGAGAAGCTGATATAATCTGAGCCTCTTCAAGCTCAGATTTACCTGAGGCAGATTCCTCTGTATGGATAACAGCTGCATCATTAGCCAGGGTTTATATAGAGGGGGGCCTACTGTCTTTTTTTTTCTGCCAGTGTGCATTCGACTATAAATGGCGTACAACCTAGGTAGTAATGTATATGGCTGCTCTGTGTCCCGTGATGTACAAAAAAGAAATATACAAGTGTACGAATATAATATGGGTATGTGTAGGTAGTATATAGAAAAAGAGAAAGCGTGCTGGTGTCAAGAAAATGTGTCAAACCTGCCCATACAGGAAACCATCAGTGTGTGACCAGAGAGTATTAAGGAAAAAGGGAAGGAAATGGATATAACTACCACCACTGCACATCCATAGAAAAACTGGTAAAGTAGACCAGGATAGGTGTATGGCCAGCCTAAACGAGAAGTAGGGCCAAATGTCTTTCGGCCCTACTTCTCTTGTGGGTCACAGAAGAGCATTTAATACTGCACTCCTTCAACCCAAATTCAGCCGACAGTGGGCTAAAATCCGCTATGGGCTGACATTACAGAGCTGATCCAGGCTCTGCAGAGATCCAGAAAATAATGTCAGAATCCGCTCAGCTGCCTAACTGGTAGCTGGCTCAGCCTCTCAGTACACCACCGCTGAGAGCCTAGTGAGCCCTTTAATGAGTTCTAGAGGGGCAGATAACAGAGCGGTGACTGAGAAATGAGTGATCACCGGTCTTTGATTGCGCAGTTCTCAGTGGAGAGGCAGCAGGGGACAGCTACAGCATTAGACTGATGCTGCAGCCATCTAAGTGAGTATGTACAGTATATTTATTCTAGATTCCCACACTTCTCTTTTTAAGCTTACTGTGGACCATTATATTAACAAAAACTTTGTTCTGTCTTCCACTTTACTTCAATGTTCTCTGACATCAGTGCTGCCAGCAAAATCTCTGTAAATCGCTAAAAATGCTGTCAATGCCAACTGTTCCTGTCTGTGCTGGGTCCTAGACCTTTCAGTATTCTAACATGCTAATTAATTAACAGTGAAGGAGGGACAACACTGGAAAATCATCATGTGGTTTCTCTGAAGGGCCCTACTGTTCTTAGAATAAGCATGAAATGACATAGGTTATACAGGCAGTATCTCCAACTCTTGTAATGACAACAGCTCTATAAATAGCAATAATTATCTAGCTTATTCCATTATGACTGTGAAGGATCTTAATGTCCAACGTGTCCAGCCAGACATTTTAATGTCACTCCACCATTTAAGCTAGGACACTGAAATCATTGTCCTTTTTAAACTTGGATTTTTTTTAAAGATGAATTTTAGGTATGGCGATTTTTGCAGTTACTTTGCTCCAGCTTAATGTAATATGTATATACTCGAGTATAAGCCAAGATTTTCAGCCCTTTTTTTTTTAGGCTGAAAGTGCCCCCCTCGGCGTATACTCGAGTCACTGTCGTCTGTCTACATGATCAGTGTGTCATGTAGACAGACGGCGGCCAGCGTGTCATAAAAACATACAGCGGCCATTCCAGTGTTCAAAAGCCGCACCTCCTCCTCGTCTGTGATAGGCAGAACACTCAATTTCCCAACATTCAGTGTTCTGCCTATCACAGACGAGGAGAAGGCGCAGCTTTTGAAACTGGAATGGCCGCCGTATGTTTTTATGACACGCTGATCGGTGCAATGGTGGCTGCAGGATGGCACACGGAGGCATGCACAGTAACAGAGAGGATGCAGATTGGCACAGGTAGGCTGCAATGGACACAGGGAGGCATGCACAGGACACAGGGAGGCATGCACAGGACATAGTGAGGTATGCACAGGACATAGTGAGGTATGCACAGGACATAGTGAGGTATGCACAGGACATAGTGAGGTATGCACAGGACATAGTGAGCTATGCACAGGACACAGGGAGGCCATGCAGCTGCAGATGGGCATTGTTGACCCTCTTTTTCCACTTAAGGTAGCTGCTGCATTTCTCAACCTCGGCTTATACTCGGGTCAATAAGTTTTCCCAGTTTTTTTGTGGTAAATTAGGGGCCTCGACTTATATTCGGATCAACCTATACTCGAGTATATACGGTATGTATGCAAAGTGAATGCAAAGCATTCTTTGATTGGATGAGGTGGAGAGGTGACATCTAAATCTCCACATCGTCAAATCAGAGAGCACTTTGCATTCATTGAGAAAATGGAAAGCGTACTCTGAATGGCACCCATGCCAATTGAGTGACCTCCTTTGTTGGGTAAGCAGTGTGCAGATGCTTAGCATGAGAAAGAGAAGGTTGCAGCAATCACTGTAATAGCAGTGCCCACAACAGCGTTTTCCAGCTTCCGTAAGGATCCCATAGGTATGGCACATAAATACTTACATTGGTCCAAGCCAGAGCAAGTAACTATGCATCTTCTATCTCTCAAGTTCAATTCAAAAACTGAAAGCTTTAATGATAAATCTTAGAAAACTAAACTAAAAGTAAAGGTGCAAAAGCAGAGGAGTTACAGTTCACCTTTCAGTGATGTAAAGGAAATTGGTGGAGGAAAAACCATAACATCAACCTCTTAGTAAGTAAAATGAAGGGTCAAAATGTAGAGCTCAAATGTTAAATAAGCCTAAACCTGCTCCCACCCCCATTCTAAGCCTATTATAGGAAAGCGGTCTTTACTTAGCTATTTTGAGGGTGCTCTGGTCCAGTCACATGATCACCCCAGCGGATGGCTGAAGTGAAGAGGAGAAATCGCCGACCACGGCTGCAATGCCTATGCGATGACATGACTCATAGGCTTACTATGAGACATCCGTTGTCGGCTGTCCCTCCTCTACACTGAAGCTGCCACTGGAAACCAATCAGTAGAGTGCCCTTAGGTAAGTATACACATCTTTTCTTTACAGGGTATTTAGAATAGGCTTAGAATGGGGGTGGGAGTAGGTTTAAGTATAGTTAGCATTTGACTGGACTTCTACGTTAAATATCCTAGGGATTTATACTGCATCTTGACGAGGGAACGAGAATGATGCAAAAACATGACAAGTATCAAAAACGTTTTGTCCTCTTGTTTCACCCATTAGTGTAGATGAAGTGTCTTAATTGCTGTGTAATCTTTATTTATTACCTTAATTCTGAGGAGGTGAGGATCCGAGTGAGCGAAACATAATTTCCTTCCACAGTCCCTCTGCCCACTGTTGGCACCGTTTGTCTGCAGGCTACATATAGTGCACAAGCAAGCCAGTGCAGGGCATTTCCCTGTAAGACAATAAACATATACTTACTGTACATACATATACATTACAAGATTTTTTAACACCACAACGGACCAGTGTGAAGACTAATGCCCTGTACACACGATCGGTTTTCCCATCGGAATAAACTCCGAAGGTTTCTCCGACAGAACTCCGACGGAGTTCCGCTCAAGCGGTCTTGCCTACACACGGTCACACCAAATTCCGACCGTCCAGAGCGAGGTGACGTAAAACACTTACGATGGGACTAGAAAAGGGAAGTTCAACAGCTAGGAGCCAATAGCTTCCGTCTCTTACTTGCTTCAGAGCATACGTTGTTTTTGGTCCATCGGAACAGCATACAGAGGAGCGGTTTTCCCAATAGGAATTAGTTCCGTCGGAAATATTTAGAATATGTTCCATTTCTAGATCCATCAGAATTTTCAAATAAAAAGTCCGATGAGGCCTACACACACGGCAATACAGTATCTCACAAAAGTGAGTACACCCATCACATTTTTGTAAATATTTTATTATATCTTTTCATGTGACAACACTGAAGAAATTACACTTTACTACAATGTAAAGAGTGGACAATGTAGATTGTACAGCTTGTATAACAGTGTAAATTTGCTGTCCCCTCAAAATAACTCAACACACAGCCATTAATGTCTAAACCACTGGCAACAAAAGTGAGTACACGCAAGTGAAAATATATAAATTGGGACAAATTAGCCATTTTCCCTCCCCAATGTCATGTGACTCATTAGTGTCACAAGGTCTCAGGTATGAGAGCAGGTATGTTAAATTTGGTGTTATCACTCTCACTCTCTCATACTGGTCACTGGAAGTTCAACATGGCACCGCATAGCAAAGAACTTTCTGAGGATCTGAAAAAGAGAATTGTTTATCCACATAAAGATGGTCTAGGCTATAAGAAGATTGCCAAGACCCTGAAACTGAGCTGCAGCACGGTGGCTAAAACCATACAGCAGTTTAACAGGACAAGTTCCACTCAGAACAGGGCCCACCATGGTAGACCAAAGAAGATGAGTGCAGGTGCTCAACGTCATAACCAGAGATTGTCTTTGGGAAATAGAGGTTATGAGTGCTGCCAGCATTGCTGCAGAGGTTGAAGGGGTGGGGGGACAGCCGGTTAGTGCGCAGACCTAATGCCGCATACTGCATCAAATTGGTCTGCATGGCTGTCATCCCAGAAAGAAGCCTCTTCTAAAGATGATGCACAAGAAAGCCCGCAAACAGTTTGCTGAAGACAAGCAGACTAAGGACATGGATTATTGGAATCATGTCCTGTGGTCTGATGAGATTAAGATCAACTTATTTGGTTCAGATGGTGTCAAATGTGTGTGGCGACAATCAGGTGAGGAGTACAAAGACAAGTGTGTCTTGTTTACAGTCAAGCATGGTTGTGGGAGTGTCATGGTCTGGGGCTACATGAGTGCTGCCAGAACTGGGGAGCTACAGTTCCTTGAGGGAACTATGAATGCCAACATGTACTGTGACATACTGAAGCAGAGCATGATCCCCCTCTTCGGAGACTGGGCTGCAGGGCAGTATTCCAACTTGATTACAACCTCAAACACACCTCCAAGACGACCACTACCTTGCTAAAGAAGCTGAGGGTAAAGGCGATGGATTGGGCAAGCATGTCTCCTAAACCTAAACCCTACTGAGCATAGCGCTGGAGAAAAGAATCGATTTAAATCTTGAATCGAGTTGAGAGGTCAAAATCGATTCAGCTCCCCAGGACCGGCGCTGACACCACGCCGGTCCTGAGGAGCTGCGGGCAGGAGTTTTTAGGCGAGGCCAGACGCCGCAGATTAGGCCGAAGCCGCGGCCTCGCCTAAAAACTCCTGCCCGCAGCTCCTCAGGACTGGCGCGGTGTGCAAAAAAAAAAAAAAAAACGATTTGAATCGTGAATCGAGTTTTTTTTCTAAAAAAATCGCATATTTTTTATTTTTAGAAAATCGCCCAGCCCTAATTGAGCATCTATGGGACATCCTCAAACAGAAGGTGGAGGAGCGCAAGGTCTCTAACATCCACCAGCTCCGTGATGTCGTCATGGAGAAGTGGAAGAGGACTCCAGTGGCAACCTGTGAAGCTCTGATGAACTCCATGCCCAAGAGGGTTAAGGCAGCGCTGAAAAATAATGGTGGCCACACAAAATATTGACACTTTGGGCCAAATTTGGACATTTTCACTTAGGGGTGTACTCACTTTTTTAGCGATTTAGACAATAATGGCTGTGTGTTGAGTTATTTTGAGGGGACAGCAAATTTACACTGTTATACAAGCTGTGCACTCACTACTTTACATTGTAGCAAAGAGTCATTTCTTCAGTGTTGTCAGTGTCACATGAAAAGATATAATAACATTTTTACAAAAATGTGAGGGGTGTACTCACTTTTGTGAGATACTGTACATAGAAATGAAAAGGATGCATTTTTCTTGAGTGTTTCTTGCGCTAAAAGGTGCCAATAATGGCCGACAATAAATTCATATTCATTTAAATTCATGTTATTAATTAAAAAGTTGAATATAATACAATTCTATATAGAAATATATTATTTTTTTTAAAAAAACTGTAATTTTCAGTTTTGTCCAAGCGCATCCTGAATTTTAGTTTTCCGCACAAAATTTTCCATTCGGTGTCATTTTTTTATTATAATTTTTATCATAAGAGTAAAAGAGGGCAACATAAAACTAGTGAGATATTTGACATTTCTTTTTGATGAACTAACGCATCAATATCTGGTTCAAAGGATGTAGTAGCAATTCTCAATGAATTCTCAAGGTGCTCATCAGATATTTTGGTTCTAATTTCGCCCTTCGTATGCTTCAACCTTGTAAATAGTTGCTCACAAATATAGGTGCTGCCGAAAAATGATTACACAAATAAAGCGTGATTGTGAAGAGTGGGAGATTTTTCTTTGGGAAGATAAAAAAAAAGTATAAAAGTCGAGTAAAGAGACACTGTCAATTTTTTCTTAAGCGGCATGTGTTTACTAAGTGTAAACACATTTAAAAAAAATAATAATAATTTTAAAAAATCACCATTTTTAAAAAAGTTTACGATTTTGTGTTGGGCCTCATTCATAGCCGTCTGGGCCACAGGTTGGATGACCCTGTTCTAGTGTGTACCCAGATTTAGGCACCAGCTGTCATTTGTAAGAAGCATTGTCTACCAGGGGATTTTTCCAGCATTGATATACTCATCTTTCCACTTTCCCACCCCTTATCTATTCAACTGCAGGAACCGAGGAAAGAAAACTCTCTAAGCTCCACAATACTTTTTTGGAGCTTGCACAGAGCTATGGACTCCTTCATTGGCCCCATGTGAAATGACTGGGTCAAACACCAGCAGTGCTCTAACATGAGAGAGATTGGGTGAGTCGTATGCTCACCCATATCAGGATGTGCCACACATTTCAGTTGACTCCCACTGGAGTTGTGGGGGACAAGAAAATATGTCCTGAGAAGGAGCTTGCCTTCCCTAAAAATTGGTGTCTTCTCCACATTAACCCTGCTCAATATGGAGGGCAAAAAATTCAGACCGCCATAGATTCAGCAGGGACTGGCCAAATTTTGGTTAGTCTATGGGAAGGCTGGTTGAACCAAAGTCAATCCATCGATTGACTTTATTACAACCAGCCTGTGTTTTTCCTGTTCGATCACTGCTGGCCGCTATAGCGGCCAGCAGTGATCATTGTATTCTAACAGTTGGAAGAACAGGCGGTGGTCTCAGCGGGGAGCATCGGTAGTTTCAAAAAACTATTAGGGCCCTTTCACACTGAGGCGGTTTGCAGGCGCTATTGCGCTCATAAAAGCGCCTGCAAACAGACCCGAAAGTGCCGCTGCTTTGTCTCCAGTGTGAAAGCCCCGAGGGCTTTCACACTGGAGCGGTGCGCTAGCAGGACGGGAAAAAAAGTCCTGCTAGCAGCATCTTCGGAGCGGTGAAAAAGCGGAGTGTATACTGCTCCTTCACCACTCCTGCCCATTGAAATCAATGGGAAAGCGCGGCTATACCGCCAGCAAAGCGCCTCTACAGAGGCTCTTTGCGGTGGTATTTAACCCTTTCTCGGCCACTAGCGGGGGGTAAAACCGCCCCGCTAGCGGCCGAATACCAACGGTAAAGCTCTGCTTATGATAGCGGCGCTTTACCGCCGATGTCGCCCTCGCCCCAGTGTGAAAGGGACCTTAGATAAGCACCTGAATGGCCGCAACATACAGGGATATACAATGTAATACTGACATATAATCACACACATTGGACTTGATGGACCTGTGTCTTTTTTCAACCTCACCTACGATGTAACAGAACAGAATGAGAACGGGAGGAATTCCCCCGTCAATACTGACTGTGGTAATAGGGGAATCGTGCAATTTTCTTTCTTCATCCTGTGCTTAAAGTGGTGTAAACATCAGTCATGGAATCTGAGCAAAGCACATATATCTGTAGTGTTTACTTATCTCTCTTCCATTTTTGTCTTATGCCCCGTACACACGGTCGGATTTTCCGACGGAAAATGTTCGATGGGAGCTTGTTGTCAGAAATTCTGACCGTGTGTAGGCTCCATTGGACATTTTCCATCGGAATTTCCGCCACACAAAATTTGAGATCTGGATCTTAAATTTTCCGACAACAAAATCCGTTGTCGTAAATTCCGATTGTGTGTACACAATTCCGACACACAAACTTCCACGCATGCTCGGAATCAAGCAGAAGAGCCGCACTGGCTATTGAACTTCCTTTTTCTCGGCTCGTCGTAGGCGTTGTATGTCACCACGTTCTTGACGTTCGGAAGAACAAGATTTGTGTGACCGTGTGTATGCAAGACAAGTTTGAGCCAACATCTGTCGGAAAAAATCCATGGATTTTGTTGTCGGAATGTCCGATCGTGTGTACAGGGCACAACTAGGGCCTGGTTCACATCTATGCAGTTTGCTTTTGATCCGTTTCTGCAGTGCTTTTTGCAGTGTGTTTTCCTGCATTTTTTATGCTTTTTTTTTTTTTTTGCTAATTCGTTTTCGGGCAGATTAAAAAAACACAAATAGTGGCAAAAAAACACAGTACGTGCTTTACTGCAGCTTCACCTTTGAAATTTATTGAATCAAAAAACGCATAGTTTTATGTTTAAAAAAGTCCCTGAGGGCCAGTTCACACCACATGCAGTCCAGTGCATTTTTTTTCTGCATCAAAAACGCGTGGAAAGTAGGTAATATGATCTCCAATGGCATAGTCCACACCAGTATGATCAGTTCCAGTGCATTCCAGTTCCAGAAAAATAAGTAGAACATGCTGCATTTTTCCTGCTATGGACTGTAGTGGAATGCACCAAAAACGCATCAAAAACCCTCCTTGCCCCAGTACAATAAAAAAAAAAAAATGGAAAAAAAAAGAAAAAAAGCATCTGGAATGCATTCAGAAACACATCAAAAACGCATTAACCACTTGCCAACCAGCCGCCGTAGTTTTACTGCGGCAGAATGACACGGCTGGGCAAAACAACGTTATGTTACGTCGCTTCACCCTGTGGCCAATTGGGGCACACCGTCTATGACCGCCGGGCTTCCGTGATCGCTCGTGACACAGCGAGAACCGGAAACCGTGTGTGTAAACACACAGATCCGATTCTCTGAGGGGAGAAGAGACAGATTGTGTGTTCATACAAAGCATGGACAGCGATCTGTCAACTCCCCTAGACAGTCCCATCCCCCCTTCAGTTAGAACACAGAAAGGGAACACATTTAACCCCTTCCCTGCCAGGGACATTTTTACAGTAATCAGTGCATTTTTATAGCACTGATCGCTGTATAAATGCCAATGGTCCCAAAAACGTGTCAAAAGTGTCCAATGTGTCCTCCATAATGTCACAGTCCCGATAAAAATCGCAGATCGCCGCCACTACTAGTGAAAAAAAAAATTTTTTAATAAAAATGCCATAAAACTATCCCCTATTTTGTAGTTGCTATAACTTTTGCGCAAACCAATAAATATACGCTTATTGCGATTTTTTTACCAAAAATATGTAGAAGAATACATATCGTCCTAAACTGAATGGGGATATTTATTATAGCAAAAAGTACAAAATATTGTGTTTTTTTCAAAATTGTCGCTCTTTTTTTGTTTATAGCACAAAAAATAAAAACTGCAAAGGTGATCAAATACCATCAAAAGAAAGCTTTATTTGTGGGAAAAAAAGGACGTCAATTTTGTTTCGGTGCAGCGTGCAGCACGGACGCACAATTGTCAGTTACAGAGACGCAGTGCCGAACCGCAAAAAATGGCCTGGTCATTCAGCAGCCAAATCTTCCGGGGCTGAAGCGGTTAAAAAGGCACATGCAGAAATGGATCTGGAGTGCATTTTTTGTGTTGTGAACGTACTGTAGTGCGTTTCTGAAAGAAGGACTGAAAAATGCAAAGGTGTGACTGTGAACCCTGTGAAGCCTAAAAGCGGTAGAAAATGCATGACCATTAAATCCCATGGAACTTTTCACACCAGTCAGTTACAGGCCAGCTGCGTTTTTAAAAGTTCTGCTTGCTGCATTTTTGGGAAATTTTAGTGCAGTAAAAAATTCCACCAAATTGCCCATTTAGCCATTTAAATGATTGAAAAACTTTTTGAGTCACATGTCCTTTTTTCACTGGTGCACGATGCACTGGAAATGTGTGAAAAATGCATTTTTACTGCATTTTTGTATCAGAGCAGTGTGAAAGCAGCCTAAGCCCTGGTTCACATTGGTGCGATTTGGCATGCGATTTGACATCATATCGCATGCCAAATTGGCGGCAATGGCACCGTCCTAATCGGTGTGGCGCCGCACAGATTTCCAAAAGTAGTTTCTGGACTAATTTTGGCGATTCCTATTGACATCTGTGCAGAAACCCACACAGATGTCTCTGAAATCGTCCCCAAGATCGGGACTGACATGTTCAGCTGAACTCGCACAATTTCATTCCCGCACACAGTATGAACCTAGGCTTAAGCTCAAACATTTTTTTTCCATATTTTTGGATCAATTAAAAAAATTGTTAAAACCTGGCAGTTTTTCACCATCTGTGTCCCATTTGGAAAATGTCCATTTTTTCCTATTTCATAGACAAAACAGAAAGGGGATAAAAATCTCTTTAAAGCAAGGATAATTCCCTCGTAGGGCTCGTTTACATGGGTGGCCAGGGGGCGCTAAAAGCAGGCTGAGCCGCAGTACTACCTCCTCCTGACCACCCACCTAAACAAATGTATGCAGCTGCTCAGGGTTGTATGTATGCCGCAGTAAAAATTAAACCCGCTGTCGTATGCAGCTGGCAATATCCCTGCTGAATGCCACCAATTCAAATGAACGGGGCCATGCTGCAACCATGTGGGTCAACATTTTTAGGGTTAAAACAGGCTGTGAGGAAGCAACTTATCGCCTGCACTGCAGATCACTTTTCAGAGGGGTGTCAAGGACTGCTGCACATGATAATAAGCACTTAGACCAGTTTTTCTCAGCTGGACTTCCTCCTGAGGTTGCTAGAGGTTCCATGAACAGTCAGCAATGATCATTTGATTTCCCAACTACATTGACCAACAATGCAAGCGCTCATTTTTCCACTAACCACTAATGTAAGGGGGCATAAGGGGGCACCTCTACACTGACCATTAATATTAGAGGATGCCACAATATTTACTGTCTGCATTTCTTTTCTGCAGTTATTAATTATTTCAAGAATATTACAGAAAGAAAACTTTGTAGGGAGTTTGCAACATAATGATGTGTCGTGGGTGTCAGATACCCTAGGTATGGTATGCCACGTTACTTATTCTTTCCTTCACTTACTGATCACATTCATTATCATGAGCTGTGGGTACTGTATAACCCATTTCAGCAGAGGTTGAGAAAGGCTTCGTTAGACATTTGTCATCAAGGCACATGTCCCTACTGATCTTTTCTTCTGCTGGTTCCTGGGCTGTCATGTGGATCCAATGGCTTCAATACATTTTAGGTCAGTGACCTGAAGCAGGAACACACATCAGGACAATGTATTTGATCTGCTAGCTAAGGCCCCTTTCACACTTATACGACTTGTCCCACGATTTTGTACTGCAAAATCGTATGACAAGTCATTCTCCATGATTTTCAATGACTACCATTCACATTGGCACGACTTTAAGTCGTGCCGACTTGAAAGTAGTCCCTGCACTACTTTGGTCCAACTTCTATGCGAGTTGTACTCCATAGACCTCAATGTTAAACCCTCAAGTAGCATGCAAGTCGTGCCTGAATAATATAGACACGACTTCAGTACGACTTTGTAAGCACAAGCCTGACTCGCTGATCGGGAAAGGAAAACTTTTTTCCTTTCCCGATGAGCGACAGGCAGTGCTGTATAAATCCAGAGGGGGAACTCCACGCCAAGTTTTAAATGAAAAAACCGGCGTGGGTTCCCCCCCAGGGGCATACCAGGCCCTTAGGTCTGGTATGGATCTAAGGGGAACCCCCTACGCCGAAAAATCGGCGTGGGGTCCCCCCCAAAATCCATACCAGACCCTCATCCGAGCACGCAGCCCGGCCGGTCAGGAATGGGGGTGGGGACGAGCTAGCGGCCCCCCCCCCTCCTGGACCGTACCAGGCCGCATGCCCTCAACATGGGGGGGGTGGGTGCTTTAGGGCATGGGGGGCACCCTGCGGGCCCCCCCACCCCAAAGCACCTTGTCCCCATGTTGATGAGGACAAGGGCCTCTTCCCGACAACCCTGACCGTTGGTTGTCGGGGTCTGCGGGCGGGGGGCTTATCGGAATCTGGGAGCCCCCTTTAATAAGGGGGCCCCCAGATCCCGGCCCCCCACCCTATGTGAATGAGTATGGGGTACATGGTACCCCTACCCATTCACCTAGGGAAAAAAAGCGTCAATAAAAAACACAGTACACAGGTTTTTAAAATAATTTATTAGGCAGCTCCGGGATCTTCTTCCGACTTCGGGGGTCCTCTTCCGACTTCGGGGGTCTCTCTGGCGTCCGCATCTTCTGCCGGCTCCACCGCTATCTTCTGGCGCTCTTTTGCCAGCGGTGGTCCGGACCTCTGGATCGTCTTCTTCCCTCTTCTCTTCCAGAGATGTTGACACGACGCTCTCTCCAGCCAGAATGGTCTCTGTGCGCTCCGCAACTGACTTATATAGGCGGTGGCCCCGCCCCCTTATGCCGTCACAGTCCCTGGGCATGCTGGGACTGTGACGTTTTAGGAGGCGTGGTCACTGGGTGAGGACCACGCCCCCTTATGACGGCACAGTCCCAGCATGCCCAGGGACTGTGACGGCATAAGGGGGCGGGGCCACCGCCTATATAAGTCAGTTGCGGAGCGCACAGAGACCATTCTGGCTGGAGAGAGCGTCGTGTCAACATCTCTGGAAGAGAAGAGGGAAGAAGACGATCCAGAGGTCCGGACCACCGCTGGCAAAAGAGCGCCAGAAGATAGCGGTGGAGCCGGCAGAAGATGCGGACGCCGGAGAGACCCCCGAAGTCGGAAGAGGACCCCCGAAGTCGGAAGAAGATCCCGGAGCTGCCTAATAAATTATTTTAAAAACCTGTGTACTGTGTTTTTTATTGACGCTTTTTTTCCCTAGGTGAATGGGTAGGGGTACCATGTACCCCATACTCATTCACATAGGGTGGGGGGCCGGGATCTGGGGGCCCCCTTATTAAAGGGGGCTCCCAGATTCCGATAAGCCCCCCGCCCACAGACCCCGACAACCAACGGTCAGGGTTGTCGGGAAGAGGCCCTTGTCCTCATCAACATGGGGACAAGGTGCTTTGGGGTGGGGGGGCCCGCAGGGTGCCCCCCATGCCCTAAAGCACCCCCCCCCATGTTGAGGGCATGCGGCCTGGTACGGTCCAGGAGGGGGGGGGCCGCTAGCTCGTCCCCACCCCCATTCCTGACCGGCCGGGCTGCGTGCTCGGATGAGGTTCTGGTATGGATTTTGGGGGGGACCCCACGCCGATTTTTCGGCGTAGGGGGTCCCTCTTACAATTCATACCAGACCTAAGGGCCTGGTATGTCCCTGGGGGGGAACCCACGCCAGTTTTTTTATTTAAAACTTGGCGTGGAGTTTCCCCTTATGATTCATACCAACTACTGTATGTTTTAATTTGTTAATGCCAAAAACGTGGCAAAGTAGTACTGCTCCCAAATCGCGGTAAAATCGCGGTAAAATAGCGGCAAAATCGCGGCCGCAAAATCGCGGTAAAATCGTGCGACTTTGAAGTCGTATAAGTGTGAAAGGGGCCTAACTCCAGGATATAGAAGAATAAAGCCAAGAAACGTGTATCTTCATAAATTCAGCAAAGCCAGACCACATATTCTCCCAACAAATGTTTCTGTAAATCCATTATAGACCTTCTCATTAGGTCTTCTCATTAGCAACACAACAATTTCAATGTTTTGCAAATGAGGGGACTGCCAACAAGAAACTAAAATCTCCCATGTAATCCAAGCCTAACAAACCTTTGAGTCAATCTCAGATTATTCAGTCTACTGAATTTCAAATTACAGGCTAGCTAATTACAGAAATGACCCCCCAGCCAGGCACAGAAAGAGCGAGTCCCAGCAATGGGAAGTCAATAGGTTGTTGTGTCTCTCCAAGGAGACTGCATCAAGCTGTCCACATCTCCAACCCAAACACTGAATATTATCCTCAATGTAAACCCCCAGCTGTGATATACAAGCTCCTCAGCTTCTGTACACAACAAACGGCACCAAGGTAACAACATCACTGAAAGGAATCCTTTACACTGTACCATTCTATACATGGATGATATGGAAGAGCTTTCTCTAGTTCCCGATAACATGCCTTTCCAAAATACAGTATACAAAATATGAAAGTTGATTACTTTGGAACTCTATAGAGCTGCTTTTCTCAACCTTTAAACCCTGGAGGAACCCTTGAAGACACTTCCATCTACTAGGGAAAACCTATATCCACAGTTCATGATATACAAGGCTGAATCACACCTGAGCTAAGCGTCTTCGTCACAAAACTCTCAGGTGTGAATAAGGCCCTTTGTGTAATCAGTAAATTATAGATACAGGAATTAAGAAAACAATAAAGAATATGTTGTAACTAATTCATTTGACACCCAGAGTGGATCATTTCATGACATCCCCTTCCTTTTCAAATGTATTTTCAACAATAATCATGCAAAGAAATTACCGTATATACTCGAGTATAAGTCGAGGCCCTAATTTACCACAAAAAAAATGGGAAAAATTTATTGACCCGAGTATAAGACGAGGGTGAGAAATGCACAGCTACTGTAAGTGGAAAAGAGGGTCAACAATGCCCATTTGCAGTCTCACTGTGCCCATTTGCATGCCTCACTGTGCCCATTTGCAGCCATAGGTCCCCCGAACTTCACACTTGGTAGTTAAGGGTTCCTAGATGCCCCCTAGCTGCAGCCAAAATTTGGGGTCTCTGAACCCAAAGGGTCCTGAAATGACATTGCTACAGATGGACACAGTTGACCGACTTTGGGGCCCCGTATCTCGGGGGCACTTAGTGCTAGGAACCCCAAATTTGGTGTGCAAACCCAGTGGAACTAGTACAATAAAATATCCAAAGCTGGGATTTCTAGAACCAAGTGGCCCCGAGATACAGGACCCCAAAAATCGGTTCAGAAAATGTCAAGCACTTTTCTGCAGCAGAGAATGACATTTTCCGAACCGATATTGGGGCCCCATATCTCGGGGCCACTTGGCGCTAGGAACTCCAGCTTTGGATATGTTATGGTACCATGTCCACTGGGTTTGCACACCAAATTTGGGGTTCCTAGCACTAAGTGACCCTGAGATACAGGGCTCCAAAATCGGTTCAGAAAATGTCAAGCACTTTTCTGCAGCAGAGAATGACATTTTCCGAACCGATTTTGGGGCCCCGTATCTCAGGGCCACTTAGTGCTAGGAACTCCAGCTTTGGATATGTTGTGGAACCAGGTCCTCTGGGTTTGCACACTAAATTTGGGGTTTCTAGCATCAAGTGGACCTGAGATACGGGGCCCCAAAGTCGGTTCGGAAAATGAAATTTTTTGCTGCAGAAAAGTGCTTGACTCGAGTATAAGTTGAGGGGGGCACTTTCACCACAAAAAAAGGTGCTGAAAAATTCGACTTATACTCGAGTATATACGGTAGTAATAATAGTTACCAGAAAGGTAAGAGACTGTGAAAATTGTAGTGTCCCTTTAAGGCAGGCCATACACAAAGGTTTTTTTTTTTCGTTCAGCCTGTGAGGACTATACAGAGTACATAGCAGAATTGCCCGCTGTGGCCCGGCAAGCTGTTAAAATACCCCAAAACTGGTGGTACCTGACTTGCCAAGGTACCATGCATGGGCCCCTGAAGGAATGGCACAGGTATGTAGTTCCTTCAGATCGCATGTGCCGGTGACATCACGGGATGTTGCTAAAGTAAATATCTCTTAAATGGAGCACGTTTAGGAGATATTTACTGTATCTATAAGTAAGACTTATTATAGATATACCTATAATTAAATATATCAATAATTGATCAACCCAGTAGATTTACTTCCGCTTTAAGCAAATTTCCACCCCCTGATATTCGCAAACTGTATGGCCAGTTTACCACAAGAGAAGAGTAGACAAGGGCCTTCTTACATTAGGGTTCCAATAAAAAGTACATCTCTGATATTGTTGGTCAGTATAGAAGTGCCCCTTTATACTGGATGCCAGTGGAAAATTGCCTGCTAGTCAGTGTAGGTGGGAGATAAAGACCCACCAGTGTCCACAGCTCACAAAACCCCTAGCAACCTCTGGAGGAAACCCTAGGGTTCCACGGAACTCTGAAAAAGCCTGATACAGATTTTGGAGTAGTCTGCAAGCTTTCAGACTACTACAAACAGTTCATATCTGTGTAATACATTTCAAGATGGTAAGGTATATTTTATATATATATATATATATATATATATATATATATATATATATATATATATATATATATATATATATATACACACACAAGGGATGCACCAAATGGGTTTTTTGGTGACTAAACCGATACCGAAAATAAATCTTCCTTTATCCCGAAAACCGATACCGAAAGTGACTGTTTTTAAAAATATTTTTTTACGGGAGATGGTCAGAGACTGGGGACATGGTACAGGAGATGGTCAGAGACTGAGGACATGGTACAGGAGATGGTCAGAGACTGGGGACATGGTACAGGAGATGGTCAGAGACTAGAGACATGGTACAGGAGGTTGTCAGTGACTGCAGACACATTACAGGAGATGGTCAGAGACTGGGGACATGGTACAGGAGATGGTCAGAGACTGAGGACATGGTACAGGAGATGGTCAGAGACTGGGGACATGGTACAGGAGATGGTCAGAGACTAGAGACATGGTACAGGAGGCTGTCAGTGACTGCAGACACATTACAGGAGATGGTCAGAGACTGGGGACATGGTACAGGAGATGGTCAGAGACTAGAGACATGGTACAGGAGGTTGTCAGTGACTGCAGACACATTACAGGAGATGGTCAGAGACTGGGGACATGGTACAGGAGATGGTCAGAGACTGAGGACATGGTACAGGAGATGGTCAGAGACTGGGGACATGGTACAGGAGATGGTCAGAGACTAGAGACATGGTACAGGAGGCTGTCAGTGACTGCAGACACATTACAGGAGATGGTCAGAGACTGGGGACATGGTACAGGAGATGGTCAGAGACTAGAGACATGGTACAGGAGGTTGTCAGTGACTGCAGACACATTACAGGAGATGGTCAGAGACTGGGGACATGGTACAGGAGATGGTCAGAGACTGCAGACATGATACAGTAGATTGTCAAAGACTGCAGACACATTACAGGAGATGGTCAGAGACTGCGGACATGGTAGAGGAGATGGTCAGAGACTGCGGACATGGTAGAGGAGATGGTCAGAGACTGCGGACATGGTAGAGGAGATGGTCAGAGACTGCGGACATGGTAGAGGAGATGGTCAGAGACTGCAGACATAGTACAGGAGAGGGTCAGAGACTGCGGACATGATACAAGAGATCAATGCAGCCTCACCAGTGCCCGTCATGCAGCCCGCGTTTGCCCCTCAGATGCAGCCCACATGTGCCCATAAGATGCAGCCTGCCTGTGCCTATGAGATGCAGCCTCACCTGTGCCCATCATGCAGCCTGCCAGTGCCCATCATGCAGCCTGCCAGTGCCCGTCATGTAGCCTGCCAGTGCCCGTCATGCAGCTTGCCAGTGCCCATCATGCAGCTTGCCAGTTCCTGAATCAGAGCGGCGATCTCTTTGTGTCACGGAGCTGCATTTGAATTGCCCGGGTCGCAGTAACGATGTCCCGCCTCCTGTAATCACGTCACACTGATTCAATGTCCCACCACTGGATCAGTGTGCCGTCTGTCACAGAAGGCGGGACATTGTTACTCCGGTCTGTGCAGTTAAGCTCCGTGACACAGCGGAGATCGTGGCAAGGAGGGAGGGAGGGGAGGGGAGGAGGAGAAAAGAGGAGAGGACTGCGGCGCGCCGCTCCAGAAGGACACTCCCGCAATGGGCCCCCCATTATTGGTGAGATTTCCTTTTTGGCATTTTGCCGAAAAGGCCATTCTTGGCCAATATGTTTCGGTGGCCGAAAATTCGGTGCATCACTAATATCTATATATACATACATATCCATCTATCTATCTATCTATCTATCTATCTATCTATCTATCTATGTGTAAGATTAGGGTATCAGACTCAAACGGTAGGTGCGTTGTCAGTGAGTACTCCGGTACAAAACTATTTTTTAAGGGCCTGGTAGCCCACTTTTATTTAAAAGTACGGAAAAGTTCACAGACATCAGTAGCCCATGCAGGGGGTTCCACCATTACTGTATTTTGCACACTCAATACTTTAGCCTCCTGGCTTACATTCTTGCCATACGGCTGATTCCGGCCTTTAGCCTAGGCCTTAGGTCTGCTCCTCAGACCCAAAAGAGTTTCTTAGAGTGAAGCTCTCTCCTAGCTTACTCCTGCTTCTTACTACTTGCTGCTCTGTCTCCAAGTACGTCTGCCTCCTGCAGACATGCATACCCTAGCTGCCTCCTGCAGCCTCTGACTCCTCTCAGAGGAATGGGAGTCCACCTGACTCCCATGCACAGACTTCCTGTCTGTTGGGTGGAACCCTGAGCCATAGCCAGGTCACAATTAAATAGCCCAGCACACAGCTGTGCAATCAGCGTGCCTCTCCCTCCAAAATCTGGTGTAAACCAGCAATCTTCCAGGTAGCACAGGGTCCTACTGCCACAATATATATATATATATATATATATATATATATATATATATATATATATATATATATATACCGTATTTATCGGCGTATAACACACACTTTTTTCCCCTTAAAATCAGGGGAAAATCAGATTGTGAGCCTTTTGGCGGCTCTCGGCGGGTTTCGGGCGTTCTCGGCAGCTTTCGGACATTCTCGGTGGCTTTCGGCCATTCTCGGCGGCTCTAGCCAGTTCTCGGCGGCTTTCGGCCATTCTCGGCGGCTCTCACAGTCCCGCGTGTGCCGCCGAAAGCCGAGTGCGCCCGAGAGCCACCGAGAATGGCCGAAAGCGGCCGAGAATGGCCAAAAGCCGCCGAGAGAGCCGCCTAGAGCGGCTGAGAACGGCGGCTTTATTTTTAAACGCCAGATGTACTGCAAACGACATAGGGCTAGGCTGGAATGGGCTGCAGACTACTGATGGACACTGACAAGGCTGCAATGGGGGACAATGCTGCAATGGGGGACAAGGCTGCAATGGGGGACAATGCTACAGATGGACACTGACAAGGCTGCAATGAGGGACAATGCTACAGATGGACACTGATAAGGCGGCATTGATGGGCATTTAAATGTAAGTTTTTTTCCTTAAACTTCCCTCCTAAAAGTTTTTTCCTTAAAATTCCCTCCTAAACTTGGGGTGCGTGTTATAGGCCGGCGCGTGTTATACGGCAATAAATACGGTATATATATATATATATATACATACATACATACATACACACACACACACATACATATACATATATATATCTACAGCCAGAAGAAATAATTAAAGCAGAACTCTGGGAACAGCTGCTTGTTTTGCTCTACGGGAGGGGACAGCGGCGATATACTTACAAGAGCCGCCGATCCTCCCCACACAAGACTGGTGGTCCAGCACCCCAGCGGTCTTGAAAATGGACTGTTCCTGACGTCAGCATCCACAGAGCATGCTCCATAGACAGGAACAGTCCACCATTGACCATTGTACTGTGGGGGAGTGCAGTTTTCCGGAGGATCGGCAGATCAGATGAGTATGAACTTTATGCTCACATCTAGAAAAAGTGGCCCATGCAGTGTGGGCCTTTTGTCCTAGGGTGACAACACTTGCTCACTGTACTGAATCTATACAAGAGAAGTGATGTCACCCAAGGACAGAAAGTGTGTTAGAACTACAGAACACCCCCTCTCCTCCTTCAGTGATCTGGACAGAACTGTTAAGTGCAGTACATGCAATTTGCTCAGGAAGTTTACAACTCACTGGATTTTTTGGAAGATCAACAAGTATTCTTCTGCACTAGCGGTGTTTTTATAGAGACAGTCTACTATTGGATTTTTTACCTATTTTGCTACTACATACACTTTATAATTCCTTTAAGCACCAATAAATAAAGTCACAATATAAAGTAACATTTTATAAACTTTCGAAACAAATAAATTGCTACTAAGCTGGTGTTAATATAGAATCCAGCCAAATAGAAAAGCTCCTTTTACACAAAAACTGACAGGTAGATCTGATTGGAAGCTCTATATTAGTCTATGGCCAGGTGGATGTAACCAGACATGTATCTGTTTACATCTGATTATTCCAAGTTTAGGTCTGAAAAAAAATAAAAGGGAAAAGATCTTTTGGACCATAAATGTAATGGACTGGAGATACAGTCATGTCCATAAATATTGGGACATCGACATAATTCTAATCTTTTTGGCTCTATATACCACAATGATGGATTTGAAATGAAACGAACAAGATGTGCTTTAACTGCAGACTTTCAGCTTTAATTTGAGGGTATTTACATCCAAATCAGGGGAACGGTGTAGCAATTACAACAGTTTGTATATGCGCCTCCCACTTTTTAAGGGACCAAAAGTAATGGGACAATTGGCTGCTCAGCTGTTCCATGGCCAGGTGTGTGTTATTCCCTCATAATCCTATTTACAAGGAGCAGATAAAAGGTCCAGAGTTCATTTCAAGTGTGCTATTTGCATTTGGAAGCTGTTGCTGTCAACTCTCAATATGAGATCCAAAGAGCTGTCACTATCAGTGAAGCAAGCCATCATTAGCCTGAAAAAACAAAACAAACCCATCAGAGAGATAGCAAAAACATTAGGTGTGGCCAAATCAACTGTTTGGAACATCCTTAAAAAGAAAGAACGCATCAGTGAGCTCAGCAACACCAAAAGACCCGGAAGACCACGGAAAACAACTGTGGTGGATGACCGAAGAATTCTTTCCCTGGTGAAGAAAACACCCTTCACAACAGTTGGCCAGATCAAGAATACTCTCAAGGAGGTAGGTGTAGAGGTAGGTGTATGTGTGTCAAAGTCAACAATCAAGAGAAGACTTCACCAGAGTGAATACAGAGGGTTCACCACAAGATGTAATTCATTGGTGAGCCTCAAAAACAGGAAGGCCAGATTAGAGTTTGCCAAACAACATCTAAAAAAGCCTTCACAGTTCTGGAACAACATCCTATGGACAGATGAGACCAAGATCTACTTGTACCAGAGTGATGGGAAGAGAAGAGTATGGAGAAGGAAAGGAACTGCTCATGATACAAAGCATACCACCTCATCAGTGAGGCATGGTGGTGGTAGTGTCATGGCGTGGGCATGTATGGCTGCCAATGGAACTGGTTCTCTTGTATTTATTGATGATGTGACTGCTGACAAAAGCAGCAGGATGAATTCTGGAGTGTTTCGGGGCAATATTATCTGCTCATATTCAGCAAAATGCTTCAGAACTCATTGGACAGCGCTTCACAGTGGACATGGACAATGACCCGAAGCATACTGCGAAAGCAACTAAAGAGTTTTTTTAGGGAAAGAAGTGGAATGTTATGCAATGGCCAAGTCAATCACCTGACCTGAATGCGATTGAGCATGCATTTCACTTGCTGAAGACAAAACTGAAGGGAAAATGCCACAAGAACAAGCAGGAACTGAAGACAGTTGCAGTAGAGGCCTGGCAGAGCATCACCAGGGATGAAACCTTCTGGCTGTAATTGACTGCAAAGGATTTGCAACCAAGTATTAAAAAGTGAAAGTTTGATGGATGATTGTTAAAGAGGAGTTCCACCCAGGGGGGCCATTAAAAAAAAAAAAAATTTAAAGTCAGCAGCTACAAATACTGCAGCTGCTGACTTTTAATTGGACACTCACCTGTTCCTGGGTCCAGCGGTGCGGGGGATCGAAGCCCCGCTCGTCCCCCCCCCTCCGCTCGTCGGCGCCGGCATTTCAACTGTGGGCGCCGGGCTGTGGCTTCACAGCCTGGCACCCACTGCGCATGCGCGAGCGGCGCCGAGCGCCGTGATTGGCCGCTCAATCACCTGGGACCTGCAATGGGTCCCAGATGATTGACAGGAGGGAGGGAGAAGAGCCGAGCCCTTCCTGTGCCAGGGGGAAGTGATGTCACCAGCCCAGGCAGACGAAGGGGCAGACTACGAGGGACCACCTAGCAACAGGCATTTAGAGGTAAGTAAAAAAAAAAAAAAAATATCCAAATGTTTTTTTTTTTTTTTTTTTAGATATGTATGTTTTTTTTGGGTGGAACCCCACTTTAATCTGTCCCATTACTTTTGGTCCCTTAAAAAGTGGGAGGCACACATACAAACTGTTGTAATTCCTATACCGTTCACCTGATTTGGATGTAAATACCCTCAAACATCTTGTTTGTTTCATTTCAAATCCATTGTGGTGGTGTATAGAGCCAAAAAAAATAGAATTGTGTTGATGTCCCAATATTTATGGACCGGACTGTAGTCCCTGCCCATAGACCTAACATGGGCAAAACTGAACAAATACACCTTTCACAAAAGGGACATCTGTAGTGTTCGTCTCCAATCCAGCAGGTGATCTGTTCTCAGATCCTCTGCTGATTGAAACAGACATGGCTGGGGTGAAAAAACCTTTAATGTGTTATTAAAGGGGTTGTAAAGGTAAAAGTTTTTTCACCTTAATGCATTATGGTGAAAAAACATCTGACAATACCCCCCCCCAGGGGCGTTGCTAGGTAGCAAAAAGACCAGGGGCTTCAGCCCAAAGTCAGAGCCCAGCACCGGGGGGGGGGTGACGGTGGGGTTGTATGGAGGGGGGTGTTACCTACCTGACATACACTGACCTACCTGACACACACTGACCTACCTGGCTGACATACACTGACCTACCTGACACACACTGACCTACCTGGCTGACCTACCTGACATACACTGACCTACCTATCTGACATACACTGACCTACCTGACTGACACACACTGATCTACATGACATACACTGACCTACCTGACACACACTGACCTGCCTGGCTGACATACACTGACCTACATGACATACCTGACAAGCACTAATCTACCTGACACGCACTGACCTACCTGACACACACTGACCTACCTATCTGACACACACTGACCTACCTATCTGACACACACTGACCTACCTATCTGACCTACCTGACACACACTGGCCTACCTATCTGACCTACCTGACACACACTGTCCTACCTATCTGACATACACTGACACACACTGACCTACCTATCTGACATACACTGACACACACTGACCTACCTATCTGACATACACTGACCCACACTGACCTACCTGACTTGCACTGACCTACCTGCCCTTGCCCCCTTAAAGCCTAAGTTTATTTATTTAAAATTAGCCAAGGGGCAGTCAAATCATCAATTGCAGCCACTGTGCCCGTCAATTGCAGCCACTGTGCCCGTCAATTGCAGCCACTGTGCCCGTCAATTGCAGCCACTGTGCCCGTCAAATGCAGCCACTGTGCCCCATTAATTGCAACCACTGTGCCCCGTGAAATGAAGCCACTGTGCCCGTCAAAAGAGAGGAGAGAGAATAGAGACAGAGAAGAAGAGAGAGAGAAGGAGAGAAGGGAGAAAGAGAGAAAGCGAGAGAGAGGAGAGCGAGAAACACAGAGAGAGAGTGACACCATTTTTTTTTTTTAAATCTTCGTTCTGTCCCACTCCCAGTCACAGCCACCATGGCCGTTATTCAGCGTGACTCTGGAGGTTGAGGGAGAAGGAGGCGTCGCGTTCTCCTGATCTCCTTCTGCTTTCCTCAGGCCAGGCGGCATATCACTCCGCCTGTCAGTCAGTGCAGTGGGCGGCGCCGCAACGGCACACAGGTAAATTGCGGCTGCCGCCGCTGCTGTCTAGCCTGTTTTCTCTCCCTTTCTCTTCACTGCAGGATAGGGTTGCCCCCTTTTCTTTAAGCCAAACCTGTACACTTTAGAGGTGCATGGCAAAAAATTTTGGAAAAAAAGCTGCATGGCAAATATTAGCACAACACATTTTGGAATGGATTTACTCCTCTATTCATACATTATTATATGTGTATGGCGACTGCACAGTATATGTTTAAATAAGATTGGAGTGTATTAATACTTTATCCTTTGCGGTTTCCACCATCATTCACAATTCTTTTTTCACATTGAAATGAATATACACTATAGGATTGTAAAGATCTGGGACACCTTTCGGTGCACTAAGGAGAGCAATAATGCAGGACGCTTTATTGGTCAGTGTTACCCCCCCATAATACAGGGGTCAGTGTTACCCCCATATAATTTAGAGGACCCCCATTAGATCAGAGTCCCCTTATATCAGTGCTCCTCTTAGAGACCCAAAAAAATTAAAATGGAAAAAATGCAGCACAACCTCCCCCTATAATTATATTCATATATGAAAAAATAGTTGTAAATGATGGTGGAAACCCCCAAGGATAATCCAAGTACTAATACACTCCAATTTTATTTAAACATATACTGTGCAATCTCCACACACATATAATAATGTATGAATAGAGGTGTAAACCTCCAATTCATTCCAAAATGTGCTAATATCCAATTTACTTTTTCGGATATTAGCAAAACACATTTTGGAGTGGATTTACACCTCTATTCATACACTATTATATGTGTTTGGCGATTGCACAGTATATGTTTAAATAAGATTGGAGTGTATTAATACTTGGATTACAGTTGGGGGTTTCCACCATCATTCACAATTATTTGTTCACATTTAAATTAATTATTTTAAATCAATTATAATTATAGGGGGAGGTTGCACTGCATTTTAATTTATTTTTGCATAGTTTTTTTTTAGGAGTTTTAGTTTTATTCTAGGTGTTTTTTATTTGTTTTTTTAGATCAGAGTCCCCTATATCTGATCCTCTGTAGATACAAACCATCAGTCTCTAAGGGGGGTGCTGATATAAGGGGACTGTAATATAATGGGTTTCTCTGAGGAGAGGGAGGGGTAGGTAATATAAGGACAAACTGATCTAATGTGGGTGCTGATATAAGGAGAGTTTCCCTTATTTAGTAGGGGTCTCTAGGGGGGGGGGGGTACTGATCTTAAAGGTCACCAGCAGTCAGCACCCCCTCTACATTAGCTCAGAGTCCCCTTATATCAGCACCCCCCTTAGATATCTTTAATAGATCAGTGACCCCTTCCCCCCATCAGTGTCCCCTGCCCCCCAAAGACCCCCATTAGTCTGCCTTACCGAGAGCCGTTTAGAGTCAGGAAGTGTGGGAGTCGGAGTTTGGGGGCGGAGCGAAGCTGCTCTTCTGTAGTGCCATTTTCCTTCCTTCCATTGTGTGGGTGGGCTTGAGGAGAAGGCATAGTAGAGGCAGATGCTGCATCGCTGTGCCCACTGTGTCGGCAGGACACATTTGAACTGGTACACTCACTCACAGGGCTGCTGTTAGGAATCATGGGGCCTCCACCCCTTGAGGGGGGAAAAGAGGTGGGGGGAGGGAGGTGAGAGAGGAGGAGGCAGGAGAGAGAGGGGGTGCTGACACAGAGGAGGGTGGTGCTGACAGAGAGGGGGGCGCTGACAGAGAGGGTATGGGCTGACAGAGAGGGGGGTGTTGACTGGGGGGGTGGGCTGACAGAGTGGGGGGTGCTGACAGGGGGTGGGCTGACAGAGGGGGGATGGGCTGACAGAGAGGGGGGTGCTGACAGAGAGGGGGGTGGGCTGACAGGGAGGGAGGTGCTGACAGGGGGGGTGGGCTGACAGGGAGGGGGGTGCTGACAGGGGGGGTGGGCTGACAAAGAGGGGGGTGCTGACAGAGGGGTGGGCTGACAGAGGGGGGTGCTTACTGGGGGGGTGGGCTGACAGAAAGGGTATGAGCTGACAGAGAGGGAGGGTGCTGACAGAGAGGGGGGTGGGCTGACAGAGAGGGGGGGTGCTGACAGAGAGGGGGGTGGGCTGACAGAGAGGGGGGGTGCTGACGGAGAGGGGGGTGGGCTGACACAGAGGAGTGGGCTGACAGAGAGGGGGGTGCTTACTGGGGGGGGTGGGCTGACAGAGATGGTATGAGCTGACAGAGAGGGAGGGTGCTGACAGAGAGGGGGTGGGCTGACAGAGAGGGGGGGTGCTGACAGAGAGGGGGGTGGGCTGACACAGAGGAGTGGGCTGACAGAGAGGGGGGTGGGCTGACAGAGAGGGGGGTGCTGACAGAGAGAGGGGGTGCTGACAGAGAGGGGGTGCTGACAGAGAGGGGGTGTGCTGACAGAGAGGGGGTGCTGACAGGGGTTTGGGCTGACAGAAAGGGGGTGGGCTGACAGAGAGGGGGATGCTGACAGAGAGGGGGATGGGCTGACAGAGAGGGGGGTGCTGACAGGGGGGGTGGGCTGACAGGGAGGGGGGTGGGCTGACAGGGAGGGGGGTGCTGACAGGGGGGTGGGCTGACAAAGAGGGGGGTGCTGACAGAGGGGTGGGCTGACAGAGGGGGGTGCTTACTGGGGGGGTGGGCTGACAGAGAGGGTATGAGCTGACAGAGAGGGAGGGTGCTGACAGAGAGGGGGTGGGCTGACAGAGAGGGGGGGTGCTGACAGAGAGGGGGTGGGCTGACAGAGAGGGGGGTGGGCTGACAGAGAGGGGGGTGGGCTGACAGAGGGGGGGTGCTGACAGAGAGGGGGGTGGGCTGACAGAAAGGGGGGTGGGCTGACACAGAGGAGTGGGCTGACAGAGAGGGGGGTGCTGACAGAGAGGGGGGTGGGCTGACAGAGAGGGGGGTGCTGACAGGGGGGTGGGCTGACAGGGAGGCGGGTGCTGACAGGGGGGGTGGGCTGACAAAGAGGGGGGTGCTGACAGGGGGGTGGGCTGACAGGGAGGCGGGTGCTGACAGGGGGGGTGGGCTGACAAAGAGGGGGGTGCTGACAGAGGGGTGTGCTGACACAGAGGGGGGTGCTGACACAGAGGGGGGTGCTGACACAGAGGGGGGTGCTGACAGAGGGGGTGGGCTGACAGAGAGGGCGGGTGCTGACAGAGAGGGGGGTGGGCTGACAGAGAGGGGGTCGGTTGACACAGAGGAGTGGGCTGACAGAGAGGGGGGTGCTTACTGGGGGGGGTGGGCTGACAGAGAGGGAGGGTGCTGACAGAGAGGGGGTGGGCTGACAGAGAGGGGGGGTGCTGACAGAGAGGGGGGTGCTGACAGAGAGGGGGTGGGCTGACAGAGAGGGGGGTGGGCTGACAGAGGGGGGGTGCTGACAGAGAGGGGAGTGGGCTGACAGAGAGGGGGGTGCTGACAGAGAGGGGGGTGGGCTGACAGAGAGGGGGGTGCTGACAGTGGGGTGTGCTGACAAAGAGGGGGGTGCTGACAGAGGGGTGTGCTGACACAGAGGGGTGTGCTGACACAGAGGGGTGTGCTGACACAGAGGGGGGTGCTGACAGAGGGGGTGGGCTGACAGAGAGGGTATGAGCTGACAGAGAGGGGGGGTGCTGACAGAGAGGGGGTGGGCTGACAGAGAGGGGGGGTGCTGACAGAGAGGGGGGTGGGCTGACAGAGAGGGGGTCGGTTGACACAGAGGAGTGGGCTGACAGAGAGGGGGGTGCTTACTGGGGGGGTGGGCTGACAGAGAGGGTATGAGCTGACAGAGAGGGAGGGTGCTGACAGAGAGGGGGTGGGCTGACAGAGAGGGGGGGTGCTGACAGAGAGGGGGGTGCTGACAGAGAGGGGGTGGGCTGACAGAGAGGGGGGTGGGCTGACAGAGGGGGGGTGCTGACAGAGAGGGGAGTGGGCTGACAGAGAGGGGGGTGCTGACAGAGAGGGGGGTGGGCTGACAGAGAGGGGGGTGCTGACAGGGGGGTGGGCTGACAGGGAGGCGGGTGCTGACAGGGGGGGTGGGCTGACAAAGAGGGGGGTGCTGACAGGGGGGTGGGCTGACAGGGAGGCGGGTGCTGACAGGGGGGGTGGGCTGACAAAGAGGGGGGTGCTGACAGGGGGGTGGGCTGACAGGGAGGCGGGTGCTGACAGGGGGGGGGGGCTGACAAAGAGGGGTGTGCTGACACAGAGGGGTGTGCTGACACAGAGGGGGTGCTGACACAGAGGGGGGTGGGCTGACAGAGAGGGTATGAGCTGACAGAGAGGGTATGAGCTGACAGAGAGGGTATGAGCTGACAGAGAGGGGGTGGGCTGACAGAGAGGTGGTGGGCTGACAGAGAGGTGGTGGGCTGACAGAGAGGTGGTGGGCTGACAGAGAGGTGGTGAGCTGACAGAGAGGGGGTGGGCTGACACAGAGGAGTGGGCTGACAGAGAGGGGGGGTGCTGACAGAGAGGGGGGTAGGCTGACAGAGAGGGGGTCGGCTGATAGAGAGGGGGGTGGGCTAACAGAGAGGGGGGTGGGCTAACAGAGAGGGGGGTGATGACAGAAAGGGGTGGGATGACAGACGGCGGTGGCTTACAGAGAGGCACGCTGACAGACTGGAGGAAGGGCAGATAACAGACCTCAGTAAAGAGGAGACACATCGCGCGCCAGGCAGGGAGGCGGGACTCCGGGCGGCCAAGATCACCCACAGTCCAGCCCAGCCCCGCCTCCACATGTAACCATTTACCACCTCCACCGGGCCAATCACAGACATGTCCGCCGCCTGCACAGCCGATCACAGAGCGCCCGCTGCCCAGCCCTTGTATGTGACAGAGTGTAACACACATGTCAGTGGGCACGGGAGTCGGGATGCGCCGCTCTCGATCTGCCACTGGTCACAGGATAGCTGAGACATGTCTGTATGCAGCCGCTGCATAGCTAAACAGGGAAAAGAGGTGAGGGAGGTGGCGGTCCGATGGCTCAGTGCCTGATCGTCTCTCCTCCACCCCCAATGCCGCCCGCCTCAGCCGCGACCCGCCCGCTAGTCTCTCCTCCACACCCGCCGCTGAGACTCGGGGCTATGGGCTCCACATTCGGGGCTGGAGCCCCGATAGCCACCCCCTGGCGACGCCTCTGCCCCCCCCCCCTTGTTTTACTTAACTGACCCCTCGAAAGTCCCGCGCTCGCTCCCGACATCCTCTTTGCCGCTCAGCCTGGCCGTTGATTGGCTAGAGTGGATGGATTGAAAGCAGCGCAGCCATTGGCTCGCGCTGCTGTCAATCACATCCAATGACGTGGCGCGCCCGGGGGCGGGGCCGTGTGATACAGTGAGCGGCTATAGCCGACAGCTGTATCACGGGAGCGCGCCCGCAAGCACTCAACACCATGTGAGGGAGCTCGCATGAAAGTGTTGAGTCCTTGCGGGGGGGGAGCCGAGACAGCCGCCGAGGGACCCCAGAAGACCAGGTTCAGGGCCACTCTGTGCAAGACGAGCTGCACAGTGGAGGTAAGTATAATATGTTTGTTATTTAAAAAAAAAAAAAAATAGCTTTAGTGATCCTTTAAAGGACAAGTACAGCCAAAGAAAAAACAGATTAAGTTTACGTCAGTTTCTCATCAGTTTTTACATCCACTGCCAATGTAAAAACAGGTGCAAAAACAGACTGTTCAATTACATCGGATTCTCTTCCATACAAAAATAGAGCTTTGATCGGTTTCAAAAAAAGGATATTGATGGATGCGGATGTAAATAGATGATCATCCATTTATCCATAGAGATTCACTGATGTCCTTTTGTCACCCGTCAACGGATGGATGAAAAACAGAAAACAGTCCGCGTGTGTGAAAGGGGCCCAAATGGTTTCCTTTTGATCAATTCTGAACAAAGTGGAACATAAAAAGAAGTGTCAAATTTTCACAGCAACTTAAGGCTACTGTCACACTGGGCCGGGCGGGCGCTGGCGGTAAAACGGAGCTATATTTAGCGCTGCTTTACCGTTGTTTTAGCGGCGCTATTCGGCCGCTAGCGTGGTGGTTTTAACCCCTGCTAGCGGCCGAAAAAGGGTTAAAGCCGCCCGCAAAGCGGTGCTTTGCCGGCGGGTTTGCGGTGCTGCCCCATTGTTTTCAATGGGAAGGGGCCCTTTAGGAGCAGTGTATACACCGTTCCTACAGCGCTGCAAAGATACGGCTTGCAGGACTTTTTTTACCGTCCCGCAAGTGCACCGCTCCACTGTGAAACCACTCGGGCTTTTACACTGGAGAGACAAGAGGCGCTGTACAGGCGCTATTTTTAGTGATGAAAGTAGCCTGACTGTACAACTAAATACATGAACATCCCACCGATCTATACAGAGACCTGCTTCTACAGGAAGAGCTACAGAGAGCTGGAATGACAGTACATGGAGAGCTGGATGTCTAGGAAAAGCCGGCTGTACACTGAGTATATGTAGTGTGCCTATAGTGTTAGTGCTGTACACAGAGTGCACTATGTTTCCACAAGTATTGGGACGCCTGCCTTTACACACACATGAACTTTAATGGTATCCCAGTCTTAGTCCATAGTGTTCAATATTGAGTTGGCCCACCCTTTGCAGCTATAACAGCTTTAACTCTTCAGGAAAGGCTGTCTACGAGGTTTAGGAGTGTGTTTATGGGAATGTTTGACCATTCTTCCAGAAGTGCATATGTGTGGTCATGCACATGCTGGCTCGCAGTTTCCACTCTAATTTATCCCAAAAGTGTTCTATCTGGTTGAGGTCAGGACTCTGTGCAGGCCAGTCAAGTTGCTTCACCCCAAACTCGCTGATCCATGTCTTTATGGAGCTTGCTTTGTGCACTGGTCCAAACCATTTGATGGAGGGGGGATTATGGATGGGGTTGTTTTTCAGGGGTTGGCCCCTTAGTTCCAGTGAAGGGAACTCTTAAAGCATCAGCATACCATAATATTTTGGACAATTTAATGCTCCCAACTTTGTGGGAATAGTTTGGGGATGGCCCCTTCCTGGTACAGTGCACAAAGCTAGGTTAATTGCCATACCACCAGGGTAGTCTATATGCTGACTTGCCCTTGTGACAAGAACTACGTTGGCAAGACCAAAAGACAACTAAGAGCTGCACGATTCTGGGAAAAATGAAAATCATGATTCTTTTGCTTGGAATAAAGATCACGATTCTCTCACGATTCTCAAAAAAATAATTTTAATTTAAAGATAAAGCCTTGTCAGTGCAGCCATATCAGTGCAGCCTTCCCCAGTGCAGCTTTCCCCAGTGCAGCCTTCCCCAGTGCAGCCTTCTCCAGTGCAGCCTTCCCCAGTGCAGCCTTCCCCAGTGCAGCCTTCCCCAGTGCAGCCTTGCCCCAGTGCAGCCTTGTCAGTGCAGCCTTGTCAGTGCAGCCTTCCCCAGTGCAGCCTTGTCAGTGCAGCCTTCCCCAGTGCAGCCTTGTCAGTGCAGCCTTGCCCCAGTGCAGCCTTGTCAGTGCAGCCTTGTCAGTGCAGCCTTCCCCAGTGCAGCCTTGTCAGTGCAGCTTTCCCCAGTGCAGCCTTGTCAGTGCAGCCTTCCCCAGTGCAGCCTTCCCCAGTGCAGCCTTCCCCAGTGCAGCCTTCCCCAGTGCAGCCTTGCCCCAGTGCAGCCTTGTCAGTGCAGCCTTCCCCAGTGCAGCCTTCCCCAGTGCAGCCTTCCCCAGTGCAGCCTTGCCCCAGTGCAGCCTTTCCCAGTGCAGCCTTTCCCAGTGCAGCCTTCCCCAGTGCAGCCTTCCCCAGTGCAGCCTTCCCCAGTGCAGCCTTGCCCCAGTGCAGCCTTGCCCCAGTGCAGCCTTTCCCAGTGCAGCCTTCCCCAGTGCAGCCTTGCCCCAGTGCAGCCTTCCCCAGTGCAGCCTTGTCAGTGCAGCCTTCCCCAGTGCAGCCTTCCCCAGTGCAGCCTTCCCCAGTGCAGCCTTGCCCCAGTGCAGCCTTCCCCAGTGCAGCCTTGCCCCAGTGCAGCCTTCCCCAGTGCAGCCTTGCCCCAGTGCAGCCTTCCCCAGTGCAGCCTTGCCCCAGTGCAGCCTTCCCCAGTGCAGCCTTCCCCAGTGCAGCCTTGCCCCAGTGCAGCCTTGCCCCAGTGCAGCCTTGGATCCCCTGTACTTGCTTCCAGGGCTTCAAAATCGCCGACCGCGATTTGAAAATGGCGCCGCCGGCACCGAAGTACACAGAGCCCGTCCTCGGCTCTTTCCGGCGGCTCTCGTTCAATTTCGGCTCCACTCGTAGTCCCGAGCGGAGCTATCCGAGTAGGTTCGGATAGCTCCGCTCGGGACTACGAGTGGAGCCGAAAGTAAACGAGAGCCGCTGGAAAGAGCCGAGGACCGGCTTTGTGTACTTCGGCGCCGGCGGCGCCATTTTCAAAACGCTGGTTCCCGGCTGCTTCTCCTCCGATCAGCCTGTTCAGGCTATTAAAAAAAATCGAGATAATCCAGACTGTAGATCGCGGGGGGGGGGGGGGTGAATCGAAATCGCGATTCTATGTACGATTAATCGTGCAGCTCTAAGACAACTTAAAATCAGAGTTGGTGAACACATCCAAAGCATGCTTAGTAAGGATGATGAACGTCCGGACACTGGCATTACACTTCATCTAATTCCATGATGGTGACCCCAATGGACTCTCCTTCAAGGGCATTTATAGGTTGAACTTACCACTCAGAAGGGGAGATTTTGATAGGATCTTGTGTCAGAAGGAGAAAATGTGGATATACAACTTCAATAGTATACAACCTCGAGGGTTAAATAATGAATGGAACCTCTCCGTATGTCTTACACCCTAGGGGCCATAGTTGTTAACTAATCTCTGACCATGCTGGTTCCCTAGCTTTATGTCTGCTGTTTATTTTTAGGTTTATTTATCTTTTCTGTTCATTCATTATTTACACTCTTTATATTTCTTTTACCATTTATTTTTTAATTCACTTTAGATTTTCCTTGTTTCTTTCCATCTTTTTCATGGGTTGATTGAGACCCCCGAACTCCTAGCCTGAACCGCCGATTCAGTGTTGTTAGTTTGTTGTACGGCTGTTCATTGATAACCAGGCGCCAACGTACACCCCTGGCTGTCATCTATCACACAATGCACGCCCCTGGCTGTCATCTATCACACAATGCACGCCCCTGGCTGTCATCTATCACACAATGCACGCCCTTGGCTGTCATCTATCACACACGGCACGCCCCTGGCTGTCATCTATCACACAATGTACACCCCCAGCTGTCATCTATCACACAATGCACGCCCTTGGCTGTCATCTATCACACAATACACGCTCCTGGCTGTCATCTATCACACAATGCACGCCCTTGGCTGTCATCTATCACACAATGCACGCCCCTGGCTGTCATCTATCACACAATGCACGCCCTTGGCTGTCATCTATCACACAATGCATGCCCTTGGCTGTCATCTATCACACAATGCACGCTCCTGGCTGTCATCTATCACACAATGCACGCTCCTGGCTGTCATCTATCACACAATGCACGCTCCTGGCTGTCATCTATCACACAATGCACACCCCTGGCTGTCATCTATCACACAATACACGCCCCTGGCTGTCATCTATCACACAATGCACGCCCCTGGCTGTCATCTATCACACAATGCACGCTCCTGGCTGTCATCTATCACACAATGCACGCCCCTGGCTGTCATCTATCACACAATGCACGCTCCTGGCTGTCATCTATCACACAATGCACGCCCCTGGCTGTCATCTATCACACAATGCACGCTCCTGGCTGTCATCTATCACACAATGCACGCCCCTGGCTGTCATCTATCACACAATGCACGCCCCTGGCTGTCATCTATCACACAATGCACGCCCCTGGCTGTCATCTATCACACAATGCACGCTCCTGGCTGTCATCTATCACACAATGCACTCCCCTGGCTGTCATCTATCACACAATGCACGCTCCTGGCTGTCATCTATCACACAATGCACGCTCCTGGCTGTCATCTATCACACAATGCACGCCCCTGGCTGTCATCTATCACACAATGCACACCCCTGGCTGTCATCTATCACACAATACACGCTCCTGGCTGTCATCTATCACCCTCTGGTCCCCTCTCCTCCCCCGGGGGTCAGCTCTCACCTCCAGTGTGTAGTTCTGGCTCATCCTTCCGTAGCTCTCCCAGGCCTCCACTCGGGCCCTCTCGTCCATATTAAGGGTGCTGCAGAGCTCCTCATAGCGCTGACGGAGCTGCTCCTCTCCGTGCTGGCTATTCCCATCTTCGTCCTCTTCTTTGATCATCTTCAGGCCTTTCCTCTATTCCGGGTCAGTCTGCAGACCACACAGTTCTCAGGTTGACACTGCGTAGTCATTTAAATGGCCTGTGATTGACAGCTGCACGCGGCTATTCACAGCCGGAGATACGTCAAAAACGTATCTGGTAAGTATAGGCTGTATAGAGCGCTACGCAAACTACGTATTATCGCACTACAGAAGACGGGGACATGGGGCAGGGCGCGTCTGTAAATGGCGCTTTGTGATTGGAGGGTTCTATTAAAGCTAATGTACCTATTGGCCAGGTTGGCTCACGCGCCCCGTGTTTGGATGGGTGTATTTCGGAGTGCGTAGTCTAGTTGTTGTCACAAACATATGTACAGTAGGGCGAGGCTTGCCTATCCTCCGCCAATGAGCGAGAAAGCGCCGCGTTCTGTTCTTCCACCAAGCCAGTCAGGATACAGAGAGCAGTGCAGAGCCACACCTCTCCGCTCCCTTATAGCCCTTTACAGCAGCGGGGGAGGAGGTGTTCATATGACCATTCCCCTCATGAAGGCTCCATCCCATTTCCTCACCACAAGGGACCCTTTCCCTTTCCTAACAAGTCGTATTACACACATGCCTGGCATAATGATTACATAAAACCCCCAAAACATTATATATTTTCTGAAAGCAGACACCCTAGAGAATAAAATAGTGGTAGTTTCCATTTTTTATGTCACACGATATTGCTGCATAGGTCTAGGAAACGCAAAATTTCAATAAAAGATACACTAAAGTCAGAGGCGTAACTAGAACCTTCAGGGCCCCAGTACAAGAACCATGATGGGGATCCCTTGCACCCAATACCCGGGCTTCCAATGTTTGGAGAATGTCCATGGACTTCCTCCCAAAACCCTGCTTCTCCCCAGGGTCGTGCATCCAGCAGACTGTTAACTGTCAAGAATGTCAGTAAATTGTTTACACTGACAATCATCAGTGCCACCTATCAGTGCCCATCGATTTCGCCTACAAGTGCATAGTTGCCAACATTGAAAAAAACATTTTTAGGGACACTTTTTTGGCTGTAGGCAGAGCCTTATTATAATTAGGGGGCATGCGTTTGTAGGCGTGGCACAGGGGGAAGAGTAAAGATGTGGCGTGTGGTGGGTGTGGTTTACGCAAAATAGTGGGCGTGTCTTAAGTGGACGTGGCTCAAAGGGGGTGTGGTTAGAGTCTGAGATGAATGAGGGATGGAGAGGGAAAGTGGGGGAGAGGGATGGAGGGATAGCAGGCCCAGATCCTACACAACAATGGAAATATGCGTATTCTAGAAAGTTTAACAACCAGCAGATAAAGATACTCCAAACACCTGGTGCTAGCACTTTAATCATTCTGGCACCATAGTTGTTATGGTGTCAGGATGATTGAAGTGCATTATTTCTATTATTACATTCTAATATAAAATTAAATCATTCAACTCACCATAATGCCGAATCAGTGAGAGTCCACCCTTGCATCAAGTGTCCCAGCAGAATCCGTCCTTGCATCAGGTGCCCCCAGCGGAGCCCCCCTTACATCAGATGTCCCCAGCGGAGCCCCCCCTTACATCAGGTGTCACCAGCGGAGCCCCCCTTACATCAGATGTCCCCAGCGGAGCCCCCCCTTACATCAGGTGTCACCAGCAGAGCCCTCCTTACATCAGGTGTCACCAGCGAAGCCCCCCCTTACATCAGGTGTCCCGAGCGGAGCCCCCCCTTACATCAGGTGTCCCGAGCGGAGCCCCCCCCTTACATCAGGTGTCCCAAGCAGAGCCCCTCTTACATCAGATGTTCCCAGTGGAGCCCCCCTTACATCAGGTGTCCCCAGCGGAGTCCCCCTTACATCAGGCGTCCCCAGCGGTGCCCCCGCCAACATCAGGTGTCCCCAGCGGTGCCCGCCCCTTACCTCAGGAGTCCTAGTAGGAGGGGGTATACAAAATAATGTCTCCCTCCGCCGGCCGCATGGTTACAATAGAACTCCCGCCCCTTTCCATAACAGACCGGCAGCGGGGCGGGGGGTAGGCAAGGCAGGGCGGGGCGCAGGATGGGTGGTGACGCAGGAGCTTAGTCTAGCCACCCAGCCATTCCTGGTCTTCTTAAAAATGCCAGCGGAGACAATGTCTAGCGGCGGCGGCGAAAATACATGAAAAAACGGATTTCTCGGGACATTTCCCGGGAAACAATAAACTCGGGAAAAGAGTCCAAATCCCGGGACAATTGTTAAGTATGCAAGCGTTACCTATCAGTGCTCATTAATGCCGCCTATTAGTGCCCATCAATTCTGCCTATCAGTGCTCATTAATGCCGCCTAACAGCGTCCATCAGTGCCACCTATCAGTACTCTTCAATGCTGCCCATCAGCGCCATCTATCAGTGCTCATCAATAATGCCCATCAGTGTTCCTCAGTGCCCAGCAGTGCAGCCTATGAGTTCTGCCTATCAGTGCTCATCAATGCCCATCAGTGCCTCCTATCAGTGCACATTGTTGCCTCCTATCAGTGCTCATCAGTGCCTCTGATCAGTGCTCATTGGTGCCTCCTATCAGTGCAGTCTGCCTTCTCAGGACAGCACGGCTCTGAGCGGAGAGCTTGTCTCTCATGGAACAGCACAGAGCTGGCATTGACATTTCTATCTCCCCCTCTGTCCTCTCTCGCACGGGATGAGAGAGGACACAGCTGATGTGCTCCCCCTTCTCTCCTCTCTTGTGTGTGCTCCGTGGGAAATGTGAGCTTGTTAGCTTCGCACTTGACTGGCGGTGGACCGCACACAGGTGAGGGGTGGAGGGAGAAGGGAGAGCAGATCATCCCGTGCGAGAGAGGGGTAGATAGAACTGTCAATGCCGGCTCTGTGCTGTTCCATGAGAGACACGCTCTCCGCTCAGAGCCGTGCAAATAGCAACCCTGCTGGGGCCCCCCTCACAGTAATGGAATGCCAGGGCCCCGACGCAAGTGCGACTGTTGCAACCCTGGTAATTCCGCCACTGGCTAAAGTTAATTTTAGGGCACACAAACACAATAAATTACACAATTATTTGGTAAAATATAAAAGAGATTGTACTGAGTAATTAGATACCCAACATGTCAAATCTTAAATTATTATTTTCATGTGTAGGTGTAACTTTCATTTTTTACTATTTTTTTTTTACTTTTGTTTTTTTTTTCACCACATAGGGAACAAAAAGTGATGATTTTCTGGTGACAGGTTTTCTTTAAGCACGTTTACCCCCTTCCTGCCCAGACCAATTTTCCCCCTTTGGCGCTCTCACACTTTGAATGACAATTACTCTGTCATAAAACACTGTTCCCATAGAAAATGTTACACACACACAGACACACACACACACAAATAGAGCTTTCTTTTGGTGGTATTTAGAAAAAGACCTGACATTTTGAAAAAAAATGCATTTTCTTCATTTCTGTTATAACATTTTGCAAATAACACATTTTTCTTCATAAAATGTGGTGTCACAGCCACTCATCCTAAATTGACAGGAAGAGAAATGAACACACTGGTGAGATTAATGTTCAGTTGTATTAACCACTTGCCGACCACCCTGTAGCAGATTCACTGCCATAGGGTGGCCATTTTGTGCAGATCCACATATATAGTATCTCACAAAAGTGAGTACACCCCTCACATTTTTGTAAATATTTTATTATATCTTTTCATGTGACAACACTGAAGAAATGACACTTTGCTACAATGTAAGTAGTGAGTGTACAGCTTGTATAACGGTGTAAATTTACTGTCCCCTCAAAATAACTCAACACACAGCCATTAATGTGTAAGCCGCTGGCAACAAAAGTGAGTACACCCCTAAGTGAAAATGTCCAAATTGGACCCAATTAGCAATTTTCCGTCGCCGGTGTCATGTGACTAAGGTGTGTTAAATTTGGTGTTATTGCTCTCACTCTCTCATATTGGTCACGATTGCCAAGACCCTGAAACTGAGCTGCAGCATGGTGGCCAAGACCATACAGCGGTTTAACAGCACAGGTTTCAATCAGGACAGGCATCGCCACAGTCGACCAAAGAAGTTGAGTACACATGTTCAGCCTCATATCCAGAGGTTGTCTTTGGGAAATAGACGTATGAGTGCTGCCAGCAAAGACTGAAGGGGTGGGGGGTCAGCCCGTCAGTGCTCAGACCATACGCCGCACAATACATCAAATTGGTCTGCATGGCTGTCGTCCCAGAAGGAAGCCTCTTCTAAAGATGATGCACAAGAAAGCCCGCAAACAGTTTGCTGAAAACAAGCAGACTAAGGACATGGATTACTGGAACCATGTCCTGTAAAGATAAACTTATTTGGTTCAGATGGCGTGTGTGGCGGCAACAAGGTGAGGATTACAAAGACAAGTGTGTCATGCCTACAGTCAAGCATGGTGGTGGGAGTGTCATGAGTGCTGCCAACACTGGGGAGCAACAGTTCATTGAGGGAAACATGAATGCCAACATGTATTGTGATATACTGAAGCAGAGCATGATTCCCTCCCCTCAGAGACTGGGCCACAGGGCAGTATTTCAACATAACGACCCCAAACACACCTCCAAGATGACCACCGCCTTGCTAAAGAAGCTGAGGGTAAAGGTGATGGACTGGCCAAGCATGTCTCCAGACCTAAACCCTATTTAGCATCTGTGGGGTATCCTTAAATGGAAGGTGGAGGAGTGCAAGGTCTCTAACATCCACCAGCTTCGTAATGTTGTCACGGAGAAGTGGAAGAGGACTCCAGTGGCAACCTGTGAAGCTCTGGTGAATTCCATGCCCAGGAGGGTTAAGGCAGTGCTGGAAAATAATGGTGGCCACACAAAATATTGACACTTTGGGCCCAATTTGGAAATTTTCACTTAGGGGTGTACTCACTTTTGTTTCGAGTGATTAGACATTAATGGCTGTGTGTTGAGTTATTTTGAGGGGACAGCAAATTTACACTGTTATACAAGCTGTGCACTCACTACTTTACATTATAGCAAAGTGTAATTTCTTCAGTGTTGACACATGAAAAGATATATTAAAATATTTACAAAAATGTGAGGGGTGTACTTACTTTTGTGAGATACTGTATATATACCTGATTCTGTTCTTACTGGTAGGGGCATGTGCACCGCTTCTGCTGTGATCAGTCACAACAAAAGCCGATCACCGTGTGCCGGCCAATGGATGTCTGCCGACACCCGCTGATCGTCAAGGAGAGAGGCTGGGCGGAGCTCTGCATATGTAAACAAGGTAGAGTTTCATCCTGACGGGGGGGGAGTGATGGATGGAAAATCCAATGATTGGTTTCAAAATCCATAACATTCCTTAGTAAAAACAGCACACATAGTACACACAAACTCTGGCTAGGCACACATTTAACCCTTTGATCACCCTAGATGTTTAAAAAAATTCCATGTTAAAAAAAATTCCAGTATATAGCCCAAAGTTTGTAGATACTATAACTTTTGCGCAAACCAATCAATATACGCTTATTGGAATTTTTTACCAAAAAGCATGTAGCAAAATAAATATTTGCCTAAATTGATGATGAAATTCGATTTTTTTTTTATTCTATTTTCATTAAAAAAAAAAAATGTAAAAAAAAAATTAAAAACCCAGAAGTGATCAAATACTACAAAAATAATATAATTTTTTTGTGTACAGCGTCATTTGATAAATTCAGACAATTGTTTCCTTTGCCCGTTCTACCCCTTTACTGGCATTAACCACTTGCCCTCCACAAAGGAAAATAATTGGCTGAATTTATGACATGACAAGACACTACATGGAAAGGGGCAATATACCACAATACACTTTAATATCACACCCACCCGTCCTGCAGGACTGAAGATTTAAATGTTAGCTCCCAAACCGAGAGAATATTCCCAAGTGAGCAAAAAAGAGAAAGAAACAAAAGGCAGGGATAGATCACTTGTGGTCTCCCAGTGAGAAGACTCAGGATTTAAATCTCAGGAATTTAAGAAAAAAAAAATCACATAAAGAAACCATAAACCCATGAAGAACTCTTCCGCCGGCTAGTTGGGGCCCATATGTTGGTGCACAATAGGAACATAGTCTCTTTGAGAGGAAGTGGCATTACCCCAAGTAATGAAAAACTAGTCAGCAGAGTTCCCCTTTAATAGATGAAGGTAGTGCAGAGAGTCACTTTAAGGACTTTAAATGGTAGACAGAAACTGCTTTTGCAGAAAAAAGAGGGGAACAGAGCTTGTCAAAGGTACTGTATGTACTGTACCTTTAAATAGAAAAACTGGACTTGAGAAGCTAATTGCTTTCTTGAATGGCTTGAGTCTTAAGTGGAGTATGTGCAGGGTTCTGCCTAGCAGAGAGGCGAAAGGGGTTATCTCTGATATCCTGCAGGCAGTATTAGTTGAGGCAGTAAAGGGTGATAAGTTGTAGCGCTGGATGTACTATAGCATCTGTGCCTGAAGGTAGAGGCAAATGTCCTTAACTCAAAGCAACTGGACAAAACAAACACACTTGAAACAAGGGCAGCGTTGTGTGGGTTAGGAACCCTCTCACCCGGTCCTTCAGCGCAGCTGGACGAAGCGATGACCTTCCTGTTGGGGGGGGCCTTTGTGTTCCACAGATGTGGCTGGGAAGATGGTGGTGACCCGGACTGTCTTCCCGCAGGCACCACAAACCTGTCTCCTCAGGAGGATGCTCAGCTTTCTGGCAACTATTGCAACTTTATGACTTGACCCGATCCGTCCTGAGCCTACGCAGATCCACACAGCTCCCTCCCTCACGTATAACCACCTGCACCGTCCCGCTCTCTCCTATTCCTGGGCTTTTCCTTTTTAAATGCTCCCGCTCCTTTGCAACCCCTCTTGGGCTGTGCAATTCAGTCTCAGCTAATCTGGATGGAAAGTTCTGCTTACAGCATACAAGTCCCAGCATACCCAGCACTCCTGTATTGGGCCTTGTGATAAACTAAGTTGCTGAACACTTTCATGTTGTGATCAGATAAAGGTCTGCATAACAGTAACAATGCACAGCGTTACAAATGACTAACCTAACTGAAAGACTTTCTCCTTACAAATTCCTATTATGTTGTATGGATACAGAAACATGGATGACTGCACAGCCACAAAATGTAGGGGTCATTTTATTAATTCATTCTTAAAACCAGCACAGTGCATTACAGATACTCCTTGTTTAACAACTTACCTGTTTAAGGACTGCTCGGACGTACGACCAGCTCTCCCCACCTGAACGACACGCTGTACATCATTGACTTGTACAGTACAGAATTTTAATTTGTGTTCTGTACTTATGCAAATAAAAGCAACGTTATTGAGCTGGAGTTTTGTGTTTAGACCATTTTTTCACTATACAGTACAGTAGTTAGGAATGCTTAAAATATTGATTACTTGTAACTTGTTTACCAACCAATTCATTTAATGACCTGGTCGTTTTGAACGGAACCTGGTCATTAAGTGACGAGTACCTGTACTGCAGGAACCCTCTTACATATTTCACACCCTCTGGCTCTTAATCAGAGTGTGAACCGACCTAGAGTTCCACCTGTGTAGTGTACTATTATGGTGTCTCACAAATTTGACAAAGGTCTTCCAAAATTCTTTATCATAAAAATTCATATTGGAAGGACAGCAGCTTTTTTTCTTGACACGTTTCGTAAACTTGCTTCCTGAGGAGGACAGAAGGTTTACCACTTCAGCCCAGAGCCTCCATTTGAGATTTGTTTCCAAATTAAAATCAGGTTTTTTGGCTTTTTTACTTAGAACCCCCAAATATTTTTTTTCAGACACCCTAGAGAATAAAATGGCGGCCATTGCAATACTTTATGTCGCACAGTATTTACGCAAAGGTCTTAGAAGCACAATTTTTTTGGAAAAAATAAATTTTTTGAGTTCAAATAGTAAGTAAAGTTAGCCCAATTTTTTACTATTTTGTGAAAGATAATGTTACGTCAAGTAAATTGATACCCAACATGTCACGCTTCAAAGTTGCGCCTGCTCGTGAAATGGTGACAAACTTTGGCACTTAAAAATCTCCATTGGCAATGATTAAAAATTTCTACAGGTTACCAGTTTTGAGTTACAGAGAAGGCCTAGTGCTAAAATTATTGCTCTCGCTCTAACGATCGCGGTGATACCTCACATGCAGGCACGACTTCCGTATGCGTTTGTTTCTGCACGCAGGCGCAGCGGGACGGGGAGCTTTAAATTATTATTATTTTTTTAGCTTTTTGTTTTTACACTGTCCTTTAAAAAAAAAAAAAATGGGTCACTTTTATTCCTATTACAAGGGATGTAAACATTATATTGTGTGATCCAACTGCTGTGTTGCTGTGATTTGATGTTGCACCAATTTTTGCTGTTTTAAAGTTTGTAAAATGTGAGCGAATCAATCAGCGTAACATGTCGGGCTAGTGTGCAATGTATTGTTTTGTTAGAACCTACTAATAACCTTGAGACCACCATTTTTACCACCATGATTGTGAATTTTGTCTTTGGATTGTTTTAACTTTGCTTAAATAAAATATATTGTGAAATATTTTTAAACAAATATATTCTTTCGAGACTCTTTTTGGCACCGTAAAAATCCCCGCATTTTCTCTGTTCCAATTACTTATATTTGGGATGAGGAAAAATTTTGGAAAAAAGGCAAGACAGGACCTCTTAAATGTGAGATCTGGGGTCAAAAAGACCTCAGATCTCATATTTACACTAAAATGCAATAATAAAAAAAAAAAAAATTAAGAGCATTGGGCGGAAGTGGCCTTTGACGTCGCTTCCGCCCTCCAATGCTATGGACCTGAGCGGGGGCCATCTTTCCCTTACTTGGCATCCAGACAGGGAGGGGAGCGGAGGCGATCGTCCCTGCCGCTACCGGCGGCTCCTGTAAGCGGCGGAGACGACTGGAGCACGGCGGGGGGGCCCTCTCTGACCACCAACAAAAGTGATGAAAGACGAAAGGTTGGTCTGATCAATGGTGAAGCACCCACTCAAAGAGGCACCTTATCCCAAATATAAGTAATTGGAACAGAGAAAATGCGGGGATTTTTACGGTGCCAAAAAGAGTCTCGAAAGAATATATTTGTTTAAAAATATTTCACAATATATTTTATTTAAGCAAAGTTAAAACAATCCAAAGACAAAATTCACAATCATGGTGGTAAAAATGGTGGTCTCAAGGTTATTAGTAGGTTCTAACAAAACAATACATTGCACACTAGCCCGACATGTTACGCTGATTGATTCGCTCACATTTTACAAACTTTAAAACAGCAAAAATCGGTGCAACATCAAATCACAGCAACACAGCAGTTGGATCACACAATATAATGATGCAGTCACGGCAGACCCGAGGTGTGCAGGCGTCAGCCTTTCAGTTCAGTTTTAGCCTTGCACGCAAGTGTGGGCATGTGGAGTCGGTGAGTGCGTTTCTTAAGGGAGTGGGAGCACCCTTGTGGTGTGGTGGGAAGATATCAAGAGGACACTTTTATGTTATTTCCCAGCATCCACGTTTAACTACGGTATATGGACATTTTTGTTTGATTTAATCACATTTAAATCACATGGTGTTTTAAATGTTTAAACACATTAGTTTGCACTATTTCATTACAGTGCACTTGGTATATATGATTACAATGCTTTTTTATAGTAGCGCCACTAATGTTCTTCTTTGGGTCTTTCGTGCTGTATTATCTAGATATTTAGAAGGGTCATATTTTTTTGATGTTATATTGTATAGTGGCAGCTTTATTGATTTAGTGATTTATTTATTAAATTTATTTACCTAAACTATTCACTCTTATATTTGTGGCGCGGTGGTGGTAATTGTAGTAAGGGGCGGTTGATTACTATAATACTATACAGCTGTCTAGTTTTTTGTGACCACGAGCAGCCATGGATCCATTTAGTTTTTTGTCGAATAGACAAATGGACCCTGAATGCATTTTCTCAAACAATCAGATAATGACTGATTGTGAGGAGGATTTCTCGGGAATGCTAAAAACTTTAGACATCCTCCTTGAGAAGCAAATTAAAACATGGTGGGATGTTTTTACTTTTGAACACTACCAAAAAGAGAACCTGATTTTTAGAAGCCTGAGGTGGGAGGTTCCCCCACAAGATGGTCTTAATGATAAGAAGTATATGGATGAGTGGTTAGAATTCTTTAACAAAGTAGGTAGAGAACTACAGGGACTTGTTTTAAAAAGAAAACAGATTAAATTAAGTATGCTTAATGAGAAAATTAAAAATATACAGGATAAGTTGAAGTCAATTAAGGAAACTAACCAGATGAAGGAATTTAATACTAATATGAAGAAAAAAATAGAGAAAATTGACCGGGAAACACAGAAGAAAAAAGTTAAAAAATTTAACAGAGACTCTAATGATTTTAGGACCAACAGTATTTATGTGTGGCAGGCCACCGTTGAAGCATCTAATGGTGACCCCACAGATAAAGAAAATATGGAGCAGTCCACTAGTAATTCTAAACCTGAGAAAAAAAAAAATCAGACAATAAAAGGAAAGGAGGGCTGGGGCCAAAACGTGGTGAGATTAATTCAAATGGTGGAGAATACCAGTATGTGGAAGACCATTACTAAGCCCCTAGACCACCAATACGGGGTAGGAGGTGGATATCCACCAGTTGGTTACAACAATAATAGAATTTATCAGTCACCCCGGACTCAAAGGGGGAAATGCCACAAGGCTATAACCCTTCACAAGGATATAGGCAGTGGCAACAGTACCCCCCATCCAATCATTACCCTGAGAGAGGGAATGAGGCTCCTCTGTACAACAGATATGCACCATTAGAAGATGAGGATTATTGTGTTCAGTACCCGTATAATTCTCCTTTTTTAGGTCAACGGGGGAGGGGAGGGAGGGGAGGGAGGGGAGGGACACCGAGGAGGAACCCACCTGGAAACATTCACAGAGGTGGAGGAAGAAATATGCCCCCTCCCATCTGCACAACAAAGAACCCATTCCCTTTCAAAGAGAAGAAGGGGATGCAGGGCGGGAAAGCATAAACAATCCAAAAAAGCGACCGAGAGACGCATAAATATAGGTATATATAATTTGAGTGGTGTGGAGCTCAATCATAAAGAACTTAAAATACTTAATTTAGGTTTAAAATGTGCACCACAAAGGGAGATGAATAAATTTGAGGTCTACATAGACACACATAAATTCATCAGATCCATGAACAAGAACAAATATTTTTTAAGCCATCCGGTGGTGTCTACAAAGAGAGCCACTTTACCATCAAGGAGAGTGGACACTGGCTTGAAAAAGAAGTCTATTTTCAATCCCCCAAATCCGAGAACCGTATATACTCGAGTATAAGTCGAGTTTTTCAGCACATTTTTTGTGCTGAAAGTGCCCCCCTCGACTATTACTCGAGTCAAGCACTTTTCTGCAGCAAAAAATTTAATTTTCCAAACCAACTTTGGGGCCCCGTATCTCAGGGCCACTAGGTGCTAGGAACCCCAAATTTGGTGTGCAAACCCAGTGGAACTGGTACCATAACATATCCAAAGCTGGAGTTCCTAGGACGAAGTGGCCCCGAGATACGGGGCCCCAAAGCTGGTTCAGAAAATGTCATTCTCTGCTGCAGAAAAGTGCTTGACATTTTCTGAACCGATTTTTGGGGCCCTGTATTTCAGGGACACTTGGTGCTAGAAACCCCAGCTTTGGATATTTTATGGTGCTAGTTCCACTGAGTTAGCACACAAAATTTGGGGTTCCTAGCACTAAGTGGCCCCGAGATATGGGGCCCCAAAATCGGTCAACTGTGTCCATCTGCAGCAATGTCATTTCGGGACCATTTGGGTTCAGAGACCCCAAATTTTGGCTGCAGCTAGGGGGCATCTAGGAACCCCTAACTACCGAGTTTGACGTTCGGGGGACCTATGGCTGCATATGGGCACACAGTGAGGCTGCAAATGGGCATTGTTGAACCTCTTTTCCTCTTACAGTAGCTGTGCATTTCTCACCCTTGTCTTATACTCGGTTCACTAAGTTTTTCCCATTTTTTTGTGGTAAATTAGGGCCTCGACTTATACTCGGAACGACTTATACTCGAGTATATACGGTAATCATTTTATAGAGGTCTTTAAAAGCCTGGTGTTAAATGATATTGAGAATTTGACCCCCCAAAAAAGAGTTAACCCTGAGTACATTAGGGAAGGTATAAAATCTTTGGAAGAAAAGAAAAATTTGATCATATGTCCCGCTGATAAGGGTGGAGGGGTAGTAGTAATGGATAAATCTTTTTACCTTAAACAAATGGTTGAGTTGGTCAGCGATAGGTCCACTTACAAAAGATTGGCATCTGACCCTACAGAAATCTACAAAACTCAGCTGATTAACTTAGTGGAATGGGGCTATAAAATGGACTCCTTGAGCCTCAAAGAGAAGAGATATCTTATCCTGAGTGCATGCCGAATTCCAGTCATTTATACTTTGCCAAAAATACACAAAAACATACAATGTCCACCTCCTCGCCCTAAAGTTAATGGCATTGGATCTGTGACAGCTAGGCTGGGAGAGTACTTGCATAGATTCCTCCAGCCTAGTGTCAAGATGACCAAGGCTTATCTAAAGGACACCGTGGATTTATTACAACTGCTAGATGGGGTGAAATTGAATGCATCAGCTACATCATATTTAGTAACGGCTGACGTAGCCTCTCTATACACCATCATCTAGCATGAGGATGCCTCTCTGGCCCTTAATTGGTTGTTAAGTAAATGTGAGGACATCCCACATACACAGAAACGTTTTTTGGGTCATGTTTTGGAGTTCTGCATGTCCCATAATTATTTTTGGTTTAATGATAAATTTTTTTCTCAGCAGATTGGCATGGCGATGGGAGCTAAATATGCTCCCAGCCTCGTCAACCTGTTTATGGCGGAGTGGGAGGACAGACAGGTTTTCAGTAAAGTGAGACCCCAGCTTAAATTCTACCGCAGGTTCATAGACAACCTCATGTTCATTTGGGAGGGGTCGGAGGAATCTGTGGTGGATTTTTTGGGAGAATTGAATAACAATTCTAACAATATTAGATTGGAATATGTAATTAACGAGAAAACGGTCAATTTTTTGGATGTTACAATAGAAAAATATTTAAATACATTGAGGACAAAAGTTTACTTCAAACCAACGGATCGCAATAGCTACTTGTCTATCAGGAGTGGCCATCATCCTGCATGGATAAGAAATGTCCCTAAGGGACAAATATTGCGAGTCCAGTGGAATTGTATGCAAATAGAGGATTTCCATACGCAGGCTGATATTCTTAGGAAAAAATTTGTACAGAAGGGCTATAATAATGATATCTGTTGGAAATAATTCAGGAGGTGGCAAATGTCCCAAGGGAACAGTGCTTTAAGAAAAAAGAAACCCAGATGGACAGCAATCAGCACCAGCTGGGTTTCATTTCAGGCTTTCACTGTCAATTCAGGGAGATTGAAAATATATATAAAAAACACTGGCACATTTTATGTAAAGATAGACACCTGATGGACATCTTACCTAAACAACCAAAATTTATCTACAGGAGAGCTCCGAATTTCGGGGACCGAGTAGTAAAAAAAATTCTGGATCCTCCAGGACAGGATGTTATGAGGGTAAATATGAAGGGGTTCTTTTGTTGCAGAAGATGCATATGTTGCAGAACTGTAAAAGTCAGCAATAGGGGAGTGACTAGCATTACAAATAGAGACGGAGAAACCTTTGAGATTAAGGAGTTCAGCACATGTAATTCCACTCATGTGGTGTATCTGATGTGGTGCCCCTGCTGTTTACTTTACATGGAGAGAACTAAGAGGCCCCTTAGAGTCCGTATTTCAGAACATCTAACTAATATTAAGAATGGCTATAGGTTTCACAGTGTGTCACTGCACTTTAGGGATAGACACCAACAGGATCCCTCATTGCTGCAATTTTGTGGTATCGATGTAGTACATCCGTCTTGGCGTGGCTCTAATAGGGTGAGGGATTTATCCCAAAGAGAGACTCGCTGGATATTCCCTTTAAAATATTTGGCCCCGAGAGGGCTAAACGTTGAACTCGATTTAAACTGCTTCATTAGCGACCTTTAATGCGATTTGCATTGGTGGATATTGCCTAAGCAGTCTGTAGTCTGGTGCACTTGTCAGGGCTCTAACTAACAATGGAATATATTAAGCAATATCGATAATATCTGAAGTTTTGTATATGCGGAAGTACTCATATTCAAGACATACTGCACCTCTAGTAGTATATGATTTGTTTTTATTGCAGTTACTGTGAGTATTATTTCTGGGCATGGGGGGAATGACCTTATCCAGCATGCTTGGAATTGATATTCCTTGGGAATTAAGGTCTGAGTAGACTGTATATTATCTACTGATATAATTAGCTCTAAACAGTAGGGGAGAGACCATTTGTGTTGTGGCTAATACCTATGGTTTGGTTGCCTCTTGTTGATAAGTCTCATAATAAGATTGGGCCAGTGTGTGTATTTTTTTCTTATTAAAATGCAGGTATCTGGATGTGGATTATTTTATATATGCGATATCGTTTCAACCATTCATATTTGAATCTCATCATTTTATATATTATATTTTTTTTAGGTAGATTTTATATTGTGTTATGTAATACCTTAAATATAGTATTATAATGATTTAATATATTTTAAATATATTTTAGATGCAAAGGTACTCGATTTAGGGATGTAATGCACAGTGAACACATTACTTACATTGACTGGATCGAATGTCAATAGGGGAGGGAACATAAAGATGCATGTTGTGGGAAGTGCGGAGATTGAGATCCCCTGTGTGACATGACCAGTATGCAACCATATGTGAAAAGTTTTTTTCCTGTAATGGGATCACTTTGTCTCTGTGTATTTTCCTTGGATAGATGGGTTGTGGCCGCGGGGACACGAGGTGTGCGCAGGCGCGGTACAAGGTTCTCTCTGGTTCATTTGATAGGAGGGTATAAAAGAGATGAGTGTCATTCCATGCAGCCAATCCCATGAACAAGTCAATGTATGACGAAACATATTGGGGGTGTGGCTGTGACGGAGGACGCTGTTAGCCGTGTGAGATAGCGGTGATCCGATCTGTTCACGAGGCACCGAGGAAGAGATGAAAACTGAAAGGCTGACGCCTGCACACCTTGGGTCCGCATCATTATATGGTGTGATCCAACTGCTGTGTTGCTGTGATTTAAAGTTGCACCGATTTTTGCTGTTTTAAAGAATGTAAAATGTGAGTGAACACTTGGAGAGTGGTAGTGTTTTAATAAAGCGGTTTTACTGGTTTACACTATTGGAGCACTTTATTATTTTACATGTGGAGCGGTTCCCATACAAACTGTTGGAGATTGGGCTGATGATCATACCCTATCTGTGTGGTACAAAAGCGATTTAGCCTTGCACGCAAGTGCGAGCATGTGGAGTCGGTGAGTGCGTTTCTTAAGGGAGTGGGAGCACCGAACACTTGTGGTGTGGTGGAAAGATATCAAGAGGACACTTATGTTATTTCCCAGCATCCACGTTTAACTATTCGGACATTCTGTTTGAAAACACATTGTGTTTTAAATGTTTAACCACTTCCCTACCCGGCTATTGTAATATGACGTCCACAGATGGGATCTCCCATCCTGGGTGGACGTCATATGACAGCCTGGGCTTCCCGGCCGCCTAGGGGGCGTGAGCCCGCTGCGTTCCTCGGGACCCAGTGCGTGTACCCGGCGGCTGCGATGTCCGCCGGGCACCCGCGATTGCCCGTTAACCGGGCCGGACCGTGGATCTCTGTGTGTAAACACACAGATCCACGTCCTGTCAGGTGAGAGGAGACCGATCTGTGTTCCCAGTACAGCGGAACACTGATCGGTCTCCTCCCATTGTACGTCCCCGCCCCCTACCGTTAGAATCATTCCCTAGGAAACATATTTAACCCCTTCTGTCCCCCTAGTGGTTAACCCATTCCCTGCCTGTCACATTTACACAGTAATCAATGCAATTGTATAGCATTGATCGCTGTATAAATGTGAATGTGTCCGATGTGTCCGCCATAATGCCGCAGTCACGAAAAAAAAACGCGATCGCCGCTATTACTAGTAAAAAAAAGAAATACATTTTTTTTTTTTTTTAAATGCCATAAATCTATCCTGTATTTTGTAGACGCTATAACTTTTGCGCAAACCAATCAATATACGCTTATTGCGATTTTATTTACCAAAAATATGTAGAAGAATACGTATCGGCCGAAACTGAGGAAAAATTTTTTTTTTTTTTTTTTTTTTAAATTGGGATATTTATTACAGCAAAAACTAAAAAATACTGTGTTTTTTTCAAAATTGTCGCTTTTCTTTTGTTTATAGCGCAAAAAATAAAAACCGCAGAGGTGATCAAATACCACCAAAAGAAAGCTCTATTTGTGGGAAAAAAAGGACGTCAAATTTTTTTTGGGTACAATGTCGCACGACCGCGCAATTGTCGTTTAAAATGCGACAGCGCTGAAAACTAAAAATTGGCCTGGAAAGGAAGGGGGTGAAAATGCCCTGTATTGAACCAGTTAAACACATTAGTTTGCACTATTTCTTTACAGTGCACTTGGTATATATGATTACAGTGTATGCACTTTGTTTATAGTAGTGCCACTAATGTTCTTCTTTGTGTCTTTCGTGCTGTATTATCTAGACATTTAGAAGGGTCATTTTTTTTGATGTTATATTGTATAGTGGCAGCTTTATTGATTTAGTGATCTATTTATTAATTTATTCACCTAAACTATTCACTCTATTATATTTGTAGCACCACAATTATTTTTCTTGATTTCTTTTAGTGTTTCTTAAAGCCAGAAAGTTGCCATTTGAAATGCCTTTAGTTTTTGGCCATGTCTGTGATCTGCTTTTTTTCTACAACAATAAACTGAAGGAACATCCTCAGGGACTGGTGATTCCATAATTTTTGCCAGGGGTTGTACTGCGGCAGAATGGCATGGGCAGGCAAAATCACGTACCTAGTACATGATCTGCCTCCCGCGGGCGGGGAGTCCAATCGGACCCCCCCGGTGCCCGAGGCAGTCGGCTTTTGTCCGGGAGCGATCAGAGGTGAGGGGGAGACCATCCATTCGTGGCCCCCCTCCTCGCGATCGCTCCCAGCCAATGAGATTCTTCCTCTGCTGCTGTATAGTAAACAGCAGCAGAGGAAGTGATGTCATCTCTCCTCGGATCAGTATTTTCTGTTCCGGCGCCGAGGAGAGAAGACATCTGAGTGAGTTGCACAACACAACACACACAGTAGAACATGCCAGGCACACATCACCCCCCAATCACCCCCCCCCCCCGTCACACCGACACCAAGCAGTTTTTTTTTCTGATTACTGCATTGGTGTCAGTTTGTGACAGTTAGTGTGGTAGGGCAGTTAGTGTTAGCCCCCTTTAGGTCTAGGAAACCCCCCTAACAAAGTTTGAACCCCTTGATCACCCCCTGTAGCCAGTGTCACTAATCGATCATTTTTCTGATCGCTGTATTAGTGTCACTGGTGAGGTTAGGGAGGTAAATATATAGGTTCGGCGTCAGCGTTTTATAGCTTCAGGGACCCCCATATACTACCTAATAAAGGTTTTAACCCCTTGATTGCCCCCTAGTTAACCGTTTCACCAGTGATCACCGTATAACTGTTACAGGTGACGCTGGTTAGTTTGTTTATTTTTTATAGTGTCAGGGCACCCGCCGTTTATTACCTAATAAAGGTTTAACCCCCTGATCGCCCGGCGGTGATATAACTTTATAACTAAGGTTTTAGGGTCAGAGTCTGTGTCGCCCCAGGCAGCGTCAGGTTAGCGCCAGTACTGCTAACACCCACACACGCAGCATACGCCTCCCTTAGTGGTATAGTATCTGAACAGTGTTAGCGGGAACGCAGTGTTAGCGGGAACGCAGTGTTAGCGGGATCAGCCCAGATACCTGCTAGCACCTACGCTTTGCCCCTCCGCCCGGCCCAGCCCAGCCCACCCAAGTGCAGTATCGATCGATCACTGTCACTTGCAAAACACTAAACACATAACTGCAGCGTTCCCAGAGTCAGGCGTGATCCCTGCGATCACTAACAGTTTTTTTGGTAGCGTTTTGGTGAACTAGCAAGCACCAGTGGCCTAGTACACCCCGGTCGTAGTCAAACCAGCACTGCAGTAACACTTGGTGACGTGGCGATTCCCATAAGTGCAGTTCAAGCTGGTGAGGTGGCAAGCACAAGTAGTGTCCTGCTGCCACCAAGAAGAAGACAAACGCAGGCCCATCGTACCCATAATGCCCTTCCTGCTGCATTCGCCAATCCTAATAATTGGGAACCCACTACTTCTGCAGCACCCGTACTTCCCCCATTCACATCCCCAACCAAATGCAGTCGGCTGAATGAGAGGCATTTTCTTTATGTCCTCCCAAGTACCCCTACCCAACGAACCCCCCCAAAAAAGATGTAGTGTCTGCAGCAAGCGCGGATATAGACGTGACACCCGCTATTATTGTCCCTCCTGTCCTGACAATCCTGGTCTTTGCATTGGTGAATGTTTTGAACGCTACCATACACTAGTTGAGTATTAGCGTAGGGTACAGCATTGCACAGACTAGGCACACTAACAGTGTCTCCCAAGATGCCATCGCATTTTGAGAGACCCGAACCTGGAGCCAGTTACAGTTATAAAAAAAAGTGTAAAAAAAAAAAAAAAAACACAAAAAAAATATATTAAAAAAAATAAAATAGTTGTCGTTTTATTGTTCTCTCTCTATTGTTCTGCTCTTTTTTACTGTATTCTATTCTGCAATGTTTTATTGTTATTATGTTTTATCATGTTTGCTTTTCAGGTATGCAATTTTTTATACTTTACCGTTTACTGTGTTTTATTGTTAACCTTCCTTTTGTCTTCAGGTACGCCATTCACGACTTTGAGTGGTTATACCAGAATGATGCCTGCAGGTTTAGGTATCATCTTGGTATCATTCTTTTCAGCCAGCTGTCAGCTTTCATGTAAAAGCAATCCTAGCGGCTAATTAGCCTCTAGACTGCTTTTACAAGCAGTGGGAGGGAATGCCCCCCCCACCACCACCGTCTTCCATGTTTTTCTCTGGCTCTCCTGTCTCAACAGGGAACCCGAGAATTCAGCCAGCTGACCATAGAGCTGATCAGTGACCAGAGTGGCTCCAAACATCTCTATGGCCTAAGAAACTGGAAGCTACGAGCATTTCATGACTTAGATTTCGCCAGATGAAAACAGCGCCATTGGGAAATTGGGTTTATCAAACCGATCTTGGTGTGGTCAGATGCTTTGAGGGCAGAGGAGAGATCTAGGGTCGAATAGACCCCAATTTTTTCAAAAAAGGAGTACCTGTCACTACCTATTGCTATCATAGTGGATAGTTACATTCTCTGAGATAACAATAAAAATGATTTTAAAAAAATAAAAATGAAAGGAACAGTTTAAAAAGATATAAAAAAAAAAAAAAAAGCACCCCTGTCCCCCCCATTCCTCTGATGGGCTCTCATGTAAGGGAGACTTTGATGGGCTCAAGTTTTACTGAAGTTTTTCCACTGTTGTTCTAAATTCTATGCGGATTACACAAAAAACGCAAGCAAACTCCATTGATATTGGATTTGTTCAATTATAAAACTGTTTTTTTTTTAGCCTGTGAATATTTGTAAAATACATGATGGGTCTGGCCCTTGTGCTGAAAAATTTAGAGACCCTGCTGCTCAACAGTAGCATAGGCTCAGTCTTTTTTATGTACCCCAACAGTCTCTAAACAGGTGCTCAGTACCAACCAAGACCACTCCTGCATAAAATGGGTACTCTAGATTTTCTTTCTTTCTTTATAAAAGTTTTAATTAGAATGACACCTGATATTGTAATAAACCCAAATATACTTAAAGTGTTACTAAACCCAGGACCCTGCATTCAGCACATCTGGTCTCCCACAGAACATGGAAATGCAATTATTTTAGTAAATATAAACTGATCAATACCTTTTCTCATCAGCACTATATAGCAGCCTTGTGACTTCTATCAGTTCCAAGCTTGTAGGAGGAGTTTTCATTCTACTCTGATCCTCTGTCTGGACAGTGGTGATTGGCCCTGTGCTGAGCAGCCCATCCAGTGGCAGCCGCTCCATATGGGGCACAGCCCCCTAATCCATGCGCCCAGCCCCTAATCTACATGCAGGGCGCCAGACGCATGGATTCCAATGAGCGTTTTTTTTTTTAAGCACATAATTAGAGCATGAGGATTCGGTCCTCTGTAAGGCTTTTACTGCTGTATCTCCATTTCTTGTCAATTTCTGGTGAATCTACAAAAATTAATTTCAGTGGATACTTGACATGATTTGTACTCCTTCCCCCTCTACAAAAATCCTTTTATTGCTGTCTGACGCCTTTAGAGATTTAGGGATACCTTCACACATTCCTGTGACCACATTCTTCATTCTTTGGATAAATCTCCAAATAGGAAACAAAAAGCAACTTACAGATGCTCCAACCCTATCCTGACCCCCTTCTCCACACAAGAAGGGGTAAGAAATCTACTTAAAAGTGAAACAGCAAAAAAAAAAAAAAAACAGAGGCTCTAACCCCTTCCCACTTCATTCACAAAAAAAGTTTTGGCTAAGTTTGGACTTTCAAGTGCTACTTTTTCCCTTACTATAGGCTTTTCGTGGCTGTATTTGAAGTGGGGCTCCTGGGCAGTCAAACATTTGGAACATTTATTTTCGGGAATAACATAGCCCATCTCAGAATCCAGGAGGAGGATCCAGTATTCCCTTGAGAAAGTGTGACCTGGTCTATGCAAAACTGCAATAGTTCCCTATTGTTGTCACCTCTTATCTGAATCCTTTGCCCTTCTTTGAACTTGTATTTTGCTGTGGTTGGTGTTAAGGACCAGAAAAATTTACATCACGGGTAGTCAAAGAATATGTTTAATAAAAAATAATTAAACTTCAATTTGCTCTATAGAACATCATAGAAAGTAATTCAATAAATTACAAACGACTTTTCTTTGAAGACGCATGTTCAACTACAAGCCGAATCTGACCACACAGAACATAACCAGCATACTGCAGGTATCTGGGAACATAATAGACACGCAGATTGTAAAGCCAAAAACATGGGCTATAAATATGAGTCATTGAACAACTAACATTCCCATACTAGCTATTAACACACACTGGAAAAGATCAGGGGACATTGAGCGGATACTGCTAATGGGAATTCATTTATGCCAATAAAAAAAAGTGCATTCCCCTTCTTACCAGAACCATTCGTCTTGTCCTGCAACATGTCCTACATTTTCCTTTAGGCTACAAAATCTGACAGTGTGTCATAGCTTTTGCTTTTTTTTATTTTGCTACTTAAGCAAAGGTGTGCATTTTGTTAACACAATATATGGTACAGGCAGCAGAGAAACTTGTTAAGGCTAAAATTTTGCTTAGTTTGCTTTGCCACTATACACAAACATAATGACAGCAATCATCCTATGAAACTTTTCTACAAGATGGAATACTTGCAGCACTTGCTGAATAGTCCATCTGATTGGATGGTGTTACATTTTCCAGAATCAGTGCAAAAAGAACATTTTACTCAGGGTAATACTGCCAAAAAGTACAACATTTTAGGCCGGGTGCAGCAGTATCTGCACTAATGGTGAAAACCAGTTTCATGAAGGTGAGCACAACTTTCTAAATAAAAGGCATTTTGTGGATGAGGGGGGTCCATTGGTGAACTTATTTGCATTGTGTGTAGTGGTGACCTTGTGTCAAGAACACACAATAGCAATACAATATATAGACATCATGCCCTGCTACATGCCCCAAGCTGTGGTACTTTATTTTGAACACACAGTTATTGTAGCTTCAACTAACTATTCATATTGCATACAGGTTACAGGCTCATGTTTTGAACTGGCTTTCCTGGAGCATCATCGCAGCATACAATGGGTTAAGCTAATAAATACAATACATTAAGGAATCATAAGGCCCCTGATATTCCCTAGTTGTCTTTTTATTTCCCATTGTGTGCAGACATGACATGATGGGAAAACAGAAATTGAATACTTGCCTAAACAAAATATTTCCTTTCTTGGTGCATCTTCAGGGTAGCATAGCTAATTATCCCCCTTTTTAAGGGGTGATATCCAAGGATGTCAGAAGCTTTAGGATTCCTTAATTTATTGGAAACCAGGGCTAAGGAGTTAAGAGGGCAAAGCTGAATCATGTATGTTGCACCAAGAAAGAAGAAATTTCCCCTCAGGTAAGTATACAATGTTCTATTTTATTCCACCAGTTTAGCACTACAGCAAACCATCCACCTTGGCATATTCATTTGCTTTAGTTTTTGCTGATGTGTTGCAGGTCTTGGATTGATCAATTTGAAAGTGGAAATATAGCCAAAACTTGGATTGTTAGAATAGACTTGGGGATGTTAGAACCTCTGTGAAAAATGTATTCCTATTTATTTCCCTAGTAGGTAGATTTCCCCTTTTGTGGGGTCTGTTTTCACAAGAGGAAATTCCATCAGAACAAGTGACGAAATCAGGGTACCTCTCACCTCCTGTATCCATGACAGCTCTCAAATGTTGGATCTCCTTACTTTCTTTTCTGTCGATAACTATTACCATAACAAGAATAGAGCGACTCTCCTCAACAGGGAGACCACTCTAAAAATCTGATAGAGGTTCTAACTCTAACCCTATTCTATCAAAAACAAACAAAAAAAAAGTTTTGTCTGAAGTTCCAAAAAAAAAAAAACTGCAATTCATACATTTTTTTCTTCACTACCCTTAGAAACTTGTCAAGGAAATATAAAGTCACATCTCCATATTTCAAAATTGAATGTCTTGCTAGCTGAGATGTCCAATCACAACCTATTAATGTGATTTGCCCTGGTCTCGATTGTAACTATTGAATCTGTTTGGGTTCATGTAGATGGGATTTGATTCTGAATGCTTCTGGTTTGGTTCAAACAAAGCACTATTTGAAAGCATGCATTTGGAGAAACTGGTCTATAATCCAAAAGGCAAAAACGTGTCCAAGTAGCATTTTCTTCTTCGGCCAATTCTCATCACAGACACCAGAGTGCGGTTGGGGAGTATTTTAAAGCCTAACTCCAGGAAACCTAAAAATTGTTTGCAAAGGGTACCTGATTATTTAGTCTAGGGGACGGAAAAGCAGTTTAATCTACCTAAGCTTCCACTCCCTTGGCAGACAGCATTCCCCATGTTCCAGCAGTGGTCTGCTCCTTAGCATCTGCACATCCAACAATAGGCTATGATCCCTGTACTTGTCTTCATAACATCAGAGGACCTGCAGCCGTCAAAGCATAGGGAAGGAGAAGAGGCTGTAGGCATCAGTCTAGCAGCTCAAGAGAGCCTGCAGGGACAGATGATTGGTTAAGTAAAGTGTTTTTCAAAGTCCCCTAGACAGAAATTAGCAGTTAAAGGCCAAGTTCACCTTTTGGAACATGTTACAGCTCCCATATTTAGGATGGAATATGTAACACGTTCCAGCTCCTGCCGACAGTTTCCCTCAGTGTGACATCAGGCAGGGAATCTTCTCCCTGCACTGGCTCTCACTTTTTGAAAAGAGTGCAGCCATGCGGGGCTCTGCCCAAACAGCCGCAACATTCATTCACAGTTTCCCGTGCATTAATGCACTACAAGTACTGTCAACCACCATGGCCGACTGCTAGTAGTTCTGAATAAATTGTGAGGGCACTGATGAAAGCTCTCGTAGTTCATTCATAAGCACTGCAGCTTTCAACAGACAGCCTTAAAAGGGAGGTACGGGCTGAAAGCTGTAGTACTTATCTGCAGAATCCCGACATTGCACAACTGATCCACTGATCACAGGTGCAATGCTTTCCAGGCTCCTGCAGGAAAAAATGATAAATGCACATTTTTCTTCTGCAAAAATATGTGCATTTATTATTTTTATCCTGGAAAGCTGACCTTAGCCTTTAACCCTTGCAGTGCAGGCACAACCTCCATTTATAGCTGGAGTTCAGCTTTCAACAAAAACAGATCTGAATTGGACTGGCTGTATTCAAAGCAGATCAAATGCTGCCTTAGAATGGTCATTACGTAAGGCTTGTGTTACTGCAACACAGAGCAATGCATGAAAATGGCTGGAGAGCTATTTATATTGAATGCTACCGCAACACACCTTTTTCAGTGCACTGGAACACGCAGATGTGAACCTTATCTGGCATTGTGATGCTCCACGTTGAAAGGAATGATGCAGGTCCATAAAAAAACTGTGGTGTGTTATTTTGGTAGCACGTTTAAAATGAATCAGCTGCCTAACCACAAATATCTAAATCGATGCTCTGAGACAAACTGGAATCAAACTGTCTTGAGCCTACCTTATCCACTACCAAAATGTCACCTGTATCTGCATGAATTCACCTTTAAGGCAACATGTCCTAGCAACAATACAATATGTATATACGTTTTCTGGAACTACGACATTTATTTGTGTATAAGTATAGTCTATGTGTTAAGCTATCAGGAAGGTTTTAACACTGCAGCTTGTTCTAATCAGTAGAACATTCTAGGATGCTGAATGTATAGTGGGAACACATAGGCCTTTATACTTTAACCAAGGGCCAGCAATAGCAATGCAGAAATAGATGATTATAAAACAAGGAATATTGATGTATATCTAAAATATCAGAACCTTATCAGAATGAAACAGATATCAGGATGACTAGTCACGGTAAGAGTTTACAGCCAACTTTCTGCAAATAATGTCACGCAAAAGTCCTTGGTTACAATTACACGGTACAACTACAAATTAAGTGAAAAGCAATTGCCCAGAATAATGACTTACCTAGTACTGTATTATATTGCATTAAAAAAAATGAGTATAGGGAGATGAGGCTTTGTGAAACAGGGTATCCGCCTCTGAGCTCTCAGGGCTGCAGCCATTGTAAAAATAGGTCGCACTTATTGCTGGATTCCCGGTGATTGAGGAGTGGAAACTCTAGCGAGTCATCTTCTGCTAGAAACCTTAACAAATAGATCAGCGACTGATTTAACTAGCCAGGTGCAACCAGAAATTGGAATCCCAGTTCTTTGTGTACCTGGCAATTAAAGGTCAACTCCACAACTGTCTGTGTAGATAGAATCAATAGGATGTGTGCTACATCTAAGGGAGTGGCACAGAAGAACCCAGGAGGGCTGGTGCTTGGAAAATCTACGGTAAGCATAGGTATAAAGACTTGTTGAAGGTTATGCCATTGTGAGAGGCTTTAGTGTTATTGCCTACAACTCTTGACTTACTAAGGTAACAGTGTTTCAAGCTGTGGTAAAAGATATAAGTTCTCGTAGAAAAAGAAAGAAAAACCCTAGGCAAAAAAGCAAGCGATTGATAACAGTCCTGTCCTGCATCATTGAGTGCCCCAACATGCAAATATCTAACTTTTCTAGCAGTGCCAGAGCTAGCCCCCCCCCCCCGCCCCCCCCGTGTTCTTTGGCCAATAAAACTGCCTATCATTGGGAAAAATAAAATAAATTGACAGTTCCTCCTAAGCAGCTGTTGAAGACCAAGTCAGATTTTTTTAATGTCCTCTCCAATGTCCTGTTCTCTCTCACAGCCACACCCCAACAACTCTGGGAGCCATGGATGCCTGTGGGATGGTCGCTGGGGATTCAATACCATTGTTGAACCCTCCATAGTAAAGAGAAGCATCGGAACTTTAAGGTCCAATGCCTGCATAGCAACACTAATATACAGCATTCAGGAATTGATTAATTCAATATATTCAATATATACAGGGAGAACTGGAGCAAACATTCAACTGGTTATTGTGATTTATTTTCTACTTTTACTAGATCCTAATCATAGTAATGAATCACAAGGTTGGCCCTACAAGAAGTGTGGAAGGGGGCTTGCTAGCTCTCGGCACCACTAGAAGTTTCAACATTTGCATAACAGTGTTCCAAGAGTTAGGGCAACAAGCATGCTTAAAGCAGAACTTCACTCTCCCAATCCACATTGACTATTTTTAATCCTTAGGCTTCTAGCATTAGTAAAGTATATAATATGTTCTTGTTTAAAAAACTGTTTTTTTTACCCATTTCTTCAGTTACTTCCTGGTTTATGGCCTAGGCAAATGTCATCATACATCCCAGGAGTCTTCAGGAAGGGAGGAGGGATTTTCTCAGTTAAGCACACCCTCCTGCCCGAGCTAAGAGCAGATGGATTCCAGGAAGTAAATGCTACATGAATCATCTGCCTTTACTCCAGATGGCCATAGTCAGAAATGCTAGGGGGTGTTTTTCAAAGCGATCTCTCACCAAAATAAAGCATGGAGACATGGATGGATGGACGAGTTTGTTTTAAATATTTAAAATAATTAACATCTTTGGTTTGAGGTGTTAAAGATGCAGTGTAGTTCCAGGTTAGGTGGGGCCCATGTAATAGCATTGTGGCTCTAATAGGTGTAGTATAATACTGAGCACAAATGAAATAACTCCCTACTTACATGCCTGGTTAAATTAAACTTTAGGTTTAGTAACTCATTTTAGAAAAGTAGTGTAAATGTAGCTGGTACACTTGTTAAATAGATACTTGTTAAATTGATGCACCTCTAAATATTTATATGGTATATAATCTTTGAGCAGATAATATTTAAATGTTTAGATGTGCAGCATTGTAAACCGAGGAGTAAGGAAGTTGTGATAAACTGCGGCTGTTTCCATAACAACCAAAGAGGTTTAATCTCTCCATCAATAACCTCCTCAGGGAACATGGAACAGGAAATTTGAAAAGGGCAACATCTCTAGAATTTGTAACAGTTTTCAATGATTAGGATTTTATAGATCTCTCCCATTCTACATGTTAAAGTCTTCCAACAATTCTGTAACTAAATTTGGTCATGCTTGATGGATACCCATAATCGTTAAAGTTCTTTCAGTATTGGATATTGCAACGTTATCTGGACAACAAGATACCGTATATACTCGAGTATAAGTCGATCCGAGTACAAGTCGAGGCTCTAATTTACCAAAAAAAAAATGGGAAAAACTTATTGACCCGAGTATAAGACGAGGGTGAGAAATGCACAGCTACTGTAAGTGGAAAAGAGGGTCAACAATGCCCATTTGCAACATTACTGTGCCCATTTGCATGCCTCACTGTGCCCATTTGCAGCCATAGGTCCCCTGAACTTCAAACTCGGTAGTTAACGGTTCCTAGATGCCCCCTAGCTGCAGCCAAAATTTGGGGTCTCTGAACCCAAAGGGTCCCAAAATGACATTGCTGCAGATGGACACAGTTGACCGAATTTGGGGCCCCGTATCTCGGGGCCACTTAGTGCTAAGGACCCCAAATTTGGTATGCAAACCCAGTGGAACTAGCACCATAAAATTTTCAAAGCTGGTGTTTCTAGCACCAAGTGGCCCTGAGATACAGGGCCCCAAAAATCAGTTCAGAAAATGTCAAGCACTTTTCTGCAGCAGAGAATGACATTTTCCGAACCAGATTTGGGGCCCTGTATCTCAGGGCCACTTGGAGCTAGGAACCCCAGCTTTGGATATGTTGTAGTGCTAGTTCCACTGGGTTTGCACACCAAATTTGGGGTTTCTAGCACCAAGTGGCCCTGAGATACGGGGCCCCAAAGTCGGTTCGGAAAATGAACTTTTTTGCTGCAGAAAAGTGCTTGACTCGAGTATAAGTCGAGGGGGGCACTTTCAGCACAAAAAAATGTGCTGAAAAATTTGACTTATACTCGAGTATATACGGTACTTAATTTCGTACCATTGATGATCAATACTAAAAGCTACATTCACAGAAAGGCTTTACCATATTATGAACATATGTTCATAATATGTGGGTGAATGTGCATAGCATAAAAGATAACTATACTTTTACTTAATGTGTCCAAAATTATTCCCTTTCACCCTCTCGATCAAAACCATATTCCCCTACAGAGAAGATCATCAAACCTGAGGGAACTGGGCTATGTGCTACAATGCATATGCAAATTTATTTTATAGAGTATAATGAAACAGGATCTTAATGATATATTATGGAAACTATGTGAGTATATATAATACTGCACAGCCTGGCTTACAGGAAATTAAGCCAGTAACTAGGGCCTGGCAGAGGTGACAGCCTTTCAAACATGATTATTATCTGTGTAGGGCATATTTTTATCCTATAAAAAAAAAAAAAAGAAAAAGAAAAATGTAATATGCTGTATATCTAAAGTCTGCGGGTACACTTGCCCTTTTGCATGCAGTACCAACTATACAAGTTCCGACCCTCCCTGAACAAGTGCCTGCAAAGCTTCACCTAAATAATCACTCTGATCTAAACAAATTGTTGTAGAATTTTAATATTTAGATCTGTAAACTTCAATAAAGTAGCAACCAGAAGGGGATAATATGCCTAACCCCCCCCCCCCCCCCCCCATTGCATGACATACAGCACTGGAAGGAATGGCTGCAGACTTTCTTATTCATGAGGAGCAGTTAAGGTCACATGCAGCTCGACTTTTTTCCCCTTCTCCCACATGTGCTTTACTGTTATAATTAGGTCGACATTGTGTTTTATTCTCAGAAAGGGAGGTTTGCATCTGCACTAGGATAATGCTACATGGGCAGTTCACATGCAACACTGCTTTCCCAAATTCTCTTTAACCCCCAATGCAGGTCTACTGCATTACAACTGCCTGCATTGCGCACTGTTGCTGGGCAGTTGCAGCGTTACCCCATTCACTTGAATAAGTTGCCTCCAGTGGGTGGTAGTGCCCATCGAATGTGATAGGGGGTACAATTCCTGCAGCAGCATGTGTACAGCCCCTACCTGTTACCTTCCCCGCTAAACCTTTAAGACTAGTTTACACTGACCTCAGCTTGTACAAGACCAGTGTATATAGCAAACATTTGCAAAGCTTTCGGTAAGCTTCAGTTAGCTTTGTTGAAACTTTTAAAGCACCATTCAGTTGGAGGGGGGATGAGTAAAGTAATAATAAAAGGATCATATGCCTACCCCGCTCAGCGCAATATTGCACAGAGTGGTCCCTTATCTCCTCCGTTGCAGTCCCCCAACTGGCGCCGTCTGCTTTTCCCTGCTCCCGTTGCCTTCTTTTGCATGGGGCAACCCATGTGTCTTGGGCTGTGTGTGTTGATGGAGACACACAGTGCTGGTAAGCCATGCCCTCACTCCCTCTTCACAGGAGTTTGACAGCAGCAGGAGCTTATGGCTCCCAATGCTCTCAGTGTCTCCCCTGAGACCAGGAATTGAGTGGAGCGGAGCTATAGTTGCCAGCGCTGGAGTGGTGACAGGAGAGTGTTTAGGGATGGGGGTGGGTAGGACAAGTAGCAGGGCATTTTTGTCCTTAATGCAGAGAATGCATTCATGAAAAAAAATTTAACTTTTGAACCACTTTACAATTTTTTTTTTTAAGGCATTAACAAATTAGCTTGAAGCACTTCATGTTATTTGCCACATTATAAGAGAGATATTTGAACAAAACAGATTAGGAAGATATAAGAGTGTAAGATACCAGTCTCCTTTACAGAGGCCCTGCTGTGAATCTGCTTAGCTATATACAAATAGTTTATATATTTTCATGTATACAAAGTGCATTTAGGCAACCCTTCCCAAAAATTAGATAGCACAATTTGTTCTTAAATAGAAAACAACCACAATTGATCAGGATAATGGGGACAATTTTACTTCAGTTTTATACATTTAAAGGCTGAATTCATACGAATTCCTTTACCTCTTGCCAAACTGAGACCAACAACACTAAGGCCTCATTCACACGAGGCAGACTCCGTTTCCACGGAGCCCGCCACGGTCCGCCGGCTCAGAGATCAGTCCATTGATCTGCACTGAGCCAGCGGATGACAGGTCTCTCTCTACTCACTGAGCGGGGAGGGGCTTGTCAGGCGCCGCTGCTGCCTATGGAGGGATCAGATGAAAACGGACAGCATGTCCATTTTCGTCAGATCTCACCCAATCCGATAGCGACGGATCTGAACGTAGGGCCATCCGCCTGCTTTTAGTGGATCGGACGGGGTCGGATGTCAGCGGACATGTCTCCGCTGACATCCGTCGCTCCATAGACTAACATGGAGCGCCCGTTTAGGTCCGCCGTCAAAACTGACAGGCGGACCTAAACGGTCTGATCGTGTGAAAGGGGCCTAAGACCTCTGAATGTATCTCTATGTCATCTGTTTTCCTATCACCAGATAAGACTATAAGACTATAGAGAACCAACACCATCATCCCTGTTATAGGTACAAAGCTAAAACTTCTGACATACCATATGGATTTGTAACACTATTGTAATATTTAGCCACTTGCTCTGATGTAGCGCACAATTTATTAACATTATATTTGTGGGTGCAAACATTTTCATAGGCACTTGGCTGAATGAGAGCAAACTAGGGGAAAAAAACACTTAAAATTGAGTCTCCGCTATGAGGTTGACTTATTAAAACTGGAGCAGAACAATAACCATCCAGAATTTTTAAATAATTTTCCTAAAAATAAAACCTGATTGGTTGCCAAGGCAGCAGCTGTATATTTCATACAGTGTTCTTTGCTCAACATTAAAATTGCATTGATTGATAAATACTTGGTTGACACAGCAATGAACAAAAAGGCCAACAAGAACATTTCAGAAGGATGCTGTAATACCCGAAAATGGTGTCTTTCATATTACCAGTGAGGGTTACATTATTTAACCAGGCAACATCTGCGCTGGCCTCCTGAACAACGATCTAAGAGAACACCAACTTTCTAGAGGGAAACTGACATCTGTTTAAATACTGATCAAATACCATTATATTTATTTAAAGATCAAATGGAACTCCAGGCAAACAAAACCCTCAATATTTCAGCTTATATGCCCCATATACATGGCCTACCTTATGCATATGAGCAAGCATCCTCTGTGTGCACAGTTCAAAAACTTATTACCCTTGAACCACTGTAGTCTTCTATCCAAATAATGGGCCACACACAAAAAAGGTTCAACTTCAGCTCAGGTTAATTGCAACGACAGCACACCACTCATTCCAACCCAAAGCCATGACTCCAACAAGTTTCACCCACAGTTGGGCTTAATAATGGGGATCCCCATGACTAAGCCCTACTGTGGGTGAAACAAGTTAGGGTTATGTCTTTGGGTGGGAGTGAACGGTGTGTCATCATTGCAAACCTTGGCTGGAGTTTAAAGTCTTTGGTGTGAGGCCCGTTATGTGGATGATGGACTACAGTGAAGCAAGAGCAGATTCCAGGGTCTAGGCACCCAACTGATTGCAGGGAATTTAGAAGGATACAGGCCGGCCTGTGAGCAGCAAAAGGGTTTGGGCTCATCTATTATCCTTAAAATCATAGACATGGTACTCGCCTGATGGATGACTATGTCTGCTGAGGTTTTGCTCCCTTTGTGACCTCTCCTACCTCAGTCTGTGATTGGACAATGAATAAAAATATGAGTGTTGCTGTATAGGAATTACAGGAGACTATCAAGACCGATGTAGGTATAGATATTTGTATTAAAAGATGCAAAAATAAATGTTTGTTACATTTACATGTAGCATATTACATGTTAAATGTAATGTTTTGTTAATACATACACAGCTGGATTTTTTTTGTAAACATCTGCCCGGAGATCCAAATTAATTATTATACTGTTTTAGTGCTGGTGTTGAGCCCTTTTCACTATACTGCTGCATTTTTGCAGTTGAAACCACTTCATTACTTCTTAAAGATCATTCATCATTAATAGCACTTCTGTTGGGTTGATAAAATCTCTCATAATGCTAGGGGTTCAGTTATTTGTTCTCCATTTTCTCCACCTATTTTGGTCTCTTATGCAGGCTGTGCTGTCTTTAAATTAAAGTATTTCAAATGTCTGTTTTGAAAGATGCTTGTTCTCCTGTCCCAATAGGTTCAGTCTGAATAAGTGTTTTGTGTGTAGAAGCCACATGTCGGGGCTCCATTATACAGTAGAGGGCTATAGGGAGCCAATTGTTACCAAATGGCTCTGCATTTTCCTATATAATACTTGTAAATGGAACACAATGTATGAGCAAGTGTCTGCAAGGTGCAGATTTTTGTTGAATTTGGCATCAATACATAGGAGTAAATCGCTTATATCCAAGACTAGTATGGAACTGATCTATTTGCTGTTCAATTTTCTCTAAACACCTCTGTGGAAAAAATGGTGCTTAAGCATACAGAATGTTGGCAAAACATTTTTACAATCAAGAACCTAAGTTAAACCTGCCTTGTGACCCCAGCCAGCTAATTGTGAGCAAATAGGTACATCCGAAAGGATTTTAACATACCTTTTCTGATATGTCTCCTTTATCAGAGGCAAAAAAAATGTGAAAGATACTTTATAGGTTTAAAGTATTCTAAATAGCCTAGACCTTTGATGATAGGTCTCAAAGGCCAGAAGAGAGGTTAAAAAAAAGGTAAAAAGTTATATCTAAAAATCTCATTAATTTACCAGAAAAATGTATTAAAAAAACCACCTATCTCTTAAAGGAGAAATATAGCCAACGCTATTTTGGCTATACTTCTCCTATGGATCACCAGAGTGCAGTTTGTTCTGCTGACAGTCACTAGCTCTTAGCAGGCTGAACTCAGAGAACTCAGCAATCGGTGGTCTTTGATCACTCAGTTCCCGGTCTTATAGGTGGCAGGGGACAGCTGCAGCTAGAATCGGTGCTGCAGCCATATAGGTGAGTATGACAGTTTATTTTTATCTATCTTTTTTTTTTTTTTTGAGCCATACTTCTCTTTTAAAGTAGCCAACCCAGATGTCAGAACCACACACAAACTCAAGCTGGCAAGTAAGATCGTTCATCCCCCAATACTTCTGATTTAAAACAGATTCGGCACTTGCAGATTCTTGCACTTGCTCTCTTTGGCTACATGACCAAGAAGCCCCAAAAGGTACTTACTGCAGAGCACACACACATAAAAGCTTCACACAGATCAAAGTAGACAAGGGAAACCAAGCATCATTCCCCAAATGGGCAAGTTAAATGTTCCAATACAAAGCCATAAAGCATCTGCACAAGAGTCCATACAAATTTACAGAAAATAGAAAATGATCTACTTCTTAAAATTAGGTATGATGACAAAAATACAATAGCTCAACATGTAATTTTATCAAGATAACAAAGTGCTTTTAATGACATGGGTCTTTCGATACACCAGTAACATACCTGGCTCCAACAAACTGTGGCACTAATAGTTATCGGAGATACAAGATAGCATACTGATACAGGACAGATGGCAAATAATCGGAAACAACCTTTTGCAAATTACGATCATAGTTGTAAAACAGTATAAATTATTATACCGTAACATGAGTGGGGGAAAATTGGTCAGTCAAATGAAGATATGAGCAGATGCTGCAAGATTGCAGGTTTAAAGCTGAACACCAGGCAGAGTATATATTTAAATGCAACTTTCATAAGTACCTGAATCAGACAAGATCAATTCCTGAACAGCAGCACTTAGAAGAGGGAGAGGCATACCTAGGAGGCAATTAGGTGTGCTTCATGCACTTGTGCTGCCTAGGATCATACTGACACAGTAGGAGAGCAAGGACCCCATCAGCCTTCCCCTCTCCTACACTGCCCAATTACAGTCTAAAAACTGGAAGGTGACCAGGATGTTGTGTATAACTGCAGTAGGGAAAGGTCAGGTCACCGGCCTAGCTGTGCTGTGTAAATTTCAGGACTGGCTGGACAGAAAAAATAAAATCCCTTGGCAGGTAAAACAGCTCCCATATGCATATCAACAGCGTATTTATATATTTTTTTGGAGTTTGCAGTTGTAATTATTCACCAGTTCTTTCATGTGTGCAGTGGGAAAAGGTTGCCGCGATGCCTGGCCTTTCAATACAGTTTTGCCTGGACCACATGGATTTATTTCCCAGCCACTTTAAGTCAGTTCCTTACAATAAAAAAAGTGCTGAGTGGTGATTGAGCCCACCAATGCTCACTCAGTTATGTACATTTAGTACATGTAATAATACTTTAAAAGCTCCAAATGTGTTGAACTATACAAACGCTTGGTTATTTTCTTGGTATTCAATCCTCCAAGGTATAAAATTATGCATTTCATCTCTGAAACCCTTTTCATCATCTTAATGAATCCCTTTACTTTGTAAAGGATCAATGCAATGCGTTTCCTAATTAGCAAACAGTGTTTGTAAAGGAAGGGGCATAAGCTTTGTGCTTTCACATGGGAGAGGCTAAATCAAGGCTCTTTTAGAGTCAAAGTGTATATTCCCAAATGAATAATATTTAAATAAATAATCTTGGTGCCTATATGCTGTACTAACAGACTGAATGATGCTACCATAACTTACAAATAAAATAAACAATTTCATGATCATTTCCCTTTACGGTGAAATAAAACATAACTATTAGACATTTCCACAACATTCGTAAACTGCCCAAATTATTGCTGAGTTCTGTTAAGTGATACGCTTGAGGAAATTGTAAAAACTAAAGGCAGAAAGGAAAACCACAATATACTCAGAGGATTCTGTGTTTCACTGCAAATATATTATTTATATACAGCTCTTAGAGAGCGGGTTTGCCTTTTATTTCTTTTTTTTTGTCTTTTTTATTTCTTTTTTCCATAAAATTATCCCAGACTTCCCTCAAACAAAAGTTAATGCCTTTTGCTGTAAGCCTCTTACAGCACAGTGTGTATTTTTTTTTGTTTTTTGATATTACATACAAGTAAGTCTCTGTGAGAATATTACATGCAATACGTTTTCTTAAAACGTTATTTGCATTTTCAGAATACTGAAATGTCTGCTTGTCTTTATAATCCTTTGATGCACTTGTAACACATTATTTACAATTAAAATAATTGTAGGCAAGAAAAGGTTTTGTGGGAAGAGGGGGGAGGGGGGTTATAATTTAAGTGCAGGTTTTGTCAAGGTTAGTCTTCCTCTGAAGAATCCGAGTCCTCAGCTGAGGAAGAAGAGGGGCTATTTGATCCTGAGGAAGGTTCTGCCTTCTCAGAACAGTCATCTGTGCTGTTCTCATTTTGAGAGCCAACCTCATTCTTCACTTTTTTGTCCTGGCTGGGAGCAGGAGGTGGTTTTGCTGTGGAATCTGGGGCCACTACTGGGCCAGCATCTTTGCTAGTATTCTGTACATCGAAAATGTTCGGTTGGGGCACAGTTGGGATGTGAAGATTAAGGCCTGGAGTGAGAAGCATCCCTGGGTAGAGTATATTGGGTAACAGCAGTGGGTTGATAGATAGGGAACCTGCCTGTACAGCAGTTCCCATAGAAGTGGAAGGAGGGCTTGAGTTCTGCCTGGCCTTATCACCAGATGGGGACATCGTCCTTTCTTTACCCTTGTCACCTTCTTTGCATTCATCTGTAAAGTTCTTCTCTTTTTCCTTGGCACTGGGCTCTGACGACTTGCTCAACAGGTTTCCCATACCCAAAAGATTGGGCAACCCAGCTAGCAGCATTGGAAACATGGCAGCCATATTTTTGGCATCTCCACTAGAAGCAGAGAGCCCTGCAGGCAAACCAATTAATCCAGCTGTTAGCTGCAAAGACTGAAGACTCTGGAAGTTCTGCTGTAAAGCCCGGTAGCTGGAAATATCCATGCCTGGGATAAGGCCATTTGCTAACAAAGGGCTGACGTTCACAGAGTTGCCAGATGCTGTGGCTGCTGCTGCTGCCTTGGCAATTTCACTCTTTGGCCTTCTGCCTCTCCTGCTCACTTCCTCACGCACCACAGGGCCAGTTAGGATACGGTCAAACATACTATCTGGGAGAAAACCCTACAGGAGAAAGGAACAAAATAAATCCATTAGGTGATAGGATACTTTCTATTATCCGCTCTTTACCTTTAAACCTCAAAGTGAAATCTATAATCACATTATTGACATTCAAGTATTAACATATTCTTTGCAAGTAGTAAATGGTTGTAAACAAGCCATCACTGCCCCCTGTAGCAGCAGATGTGGTGGATCAATTCATCCTCAAAATTTACAGTTGTTCAAGTCCTCAACAGCTAAGCTCCCCTCCCAGGACATTTACTTAGTCTTTAAATTAGAGAACAGAAGGCTGGAAGGATGACGAGTCACTGCTGGGAGAAGGAAAATCAGATGAGCTGACCTGATGATTGAATGACTTGAATGACTTTGGAGCTTCTGCCGTGAACCTAAGGATTAAGTGAGCCACAGTACAAGCAGCTGCAGGGGTCAGTGAGGACTTGTTTAACTGCTTCTGGACCAGCCACCGCAGTCTTACTGCAGCAGGTTGGCTCCCCAGCGCGAAACCACGTAACTGTATGTGGGCTCGTGGGGTCCGGATAGCAGGTGCGTGCTGCATAGCAGGGGTGCCAATGCTTGTGGCCGACGGTCGCGATGACCGCCGGCCACGAGCGATCGTGAGCTTGAGACACAGAACAGGGACACGTGTGTAAACACACAGTTCCCTGTTCTGACAGGAGTAACAGATCGTGTGTTCCTATAAGCTGGGAACTACGATCTGTCACTTCCTGTAGTTATTCCCTCCCCCTTCAGTTAGAATCACCTCCCAGGGAACACAGTTAACCCCTTCACTGCCAGTGACATTTTTACAGTAATCAATGCATTTTTAATCACACTGATCGCTGTATTAAAGCAAGAGTCCGGCGACCAATCTTTTTTTTGGTAATTGAGACACATTGCTAATCCCAAAATAATACTCACAGTTTGGGTGTAATATTTCCGCCTCTGTCTGTTTTCGTACTGAAGAATAACTTAAAAAATGTGATGCTGGCTGTTTCCATCTTGCTTGTGGGCATGTGAAGCCCACAAGCATTGATTTCCGGGATGCGGTGAATGCTGTTCATTCACAGCTTGTTCACGCACATGATCATTGTTTCCCCATTGAATCTTGGGAAGCCTGACACTAAGCTCCCAGGAGACAGTGCGGCGCAGGGGAAAGGCAATAAACACGCCTACTCCCATGGGAGGAGAGACAGGAAGTGCCACAATAAAGTACAATATAAAAGGTAATTACAGTGATAAAAAAAATTTTTGTGCGGCATTTGAACATCTATGCAATTAACTGAAGGGGATAAGATGAAGTTAAAAATTTGAGTGGAACCCCACTTTAATGCCAATGGTTTAAAAAATGTGTCAAAATAGTCAGATGTGTCCGCCAAAATGTCGCAGTCACAATAAAAATCGCAGATCGCCGCCATTACTAGTAAAAGATAATAAAAATGCTATAAATCTATCCCCCATTTTGTAGACGCTATAACTTTTGCGCAAACCAATCAATATACGCTTACTGCGATTTTTTTTACCCAAAATATGTAGAAGAATACATATCGGCCTAAACTGAGGAAAAAAATTGTTTTTTTTATATATTTTTGGGGGATATTTATTATAGCAAAAAGTAAAAAATAATGTGCTTTTCTCAAAATTGTCACTCTCTTTTTTTGTTTATAGCGCAAAAAATAAAAACCGCAGAGGCGATCAAATACCACCAAAAGAAAGCTCTATTTGTAGGAAAAAAAGGACGTCAATTTTGTTTGGGTACGTCGCACGACCGCGCAATTGTCAGTTAAAGCGACGCAGTACCGAATCGCAAAAAGTGCTCTGGTCAGGAAGGGGGTAAAATCTTCCGGAGCTGAAGTGGTTAAAGCACATTTACTGCTTCTTAAAACAATGAAAATTGTTGAGTGTACGAAGCCAAAAGGTCAACTTTATAAAAAACACCTCCAAAATTATATGATTATAAAAAGTATTTTTTTTGTATTTAATATTCATCAAAACATCCACTTCATGCCTTTTATTTAAAAGAGACTAACCTTTTACAAAATGACTGTGATAAGGTCTCACTATCTGCTAGTTGCTGCAGCTACCTGAGCTATGTAAAAACATTAGAAGCAGGTTTATTTACTTTTCTTAAACTTACTTTTGGACCTGCATGGCAGATCCTAGGTAATCTATATAAACATACAGCAGATTACTCCTAATATCACCGTTTTAGAGCAACACTGAAGTGAAAACATTTCTGTTTCAGGGAAGCAAAACCACCAGTGAAACATATATAGATCAGTTATGACCACTGACAGGTAAAGTGAACATTAATTATCTTTTCAGTGGCATCTAAAAGTGGGTGGGATATATTAGGTAGCAAGAGAACATGTCCCTGAAAAAATGTACAAGGGTAAGGATCTGAGCGACTGACGAGGGCCAAATTGTAATGGCTAGATGACTGGGTCAGAGCATCCCCAGAACTGCAGCTCTTGTGGGCTGTTCCTGGTTTGGAGTGGTCAGGACCTACCAAAAGTGGTCCAAGGAAGAAAAAAAGGGCAACTGTGTCATGAGTGCCCAAGGTTCACTGATGAATGTTAGGAGAGAAGGCTTGCCTGTGTCACCCGATCCACTAGAAGAGCTAATGTAGCTCAAATTGCTAAACACATGAAAAAGTTAATGCCGGTTCCAATAAAAAGGTGTCGGGACACACAGTGCATCAATACTGATAATAATATTCCTAATACTAATATTGATAACATTATTCCTTTAAATTATAGCCACAGCAGGCAGGCAATATGGGAAAATGAGTTTAGAATTAGGTTATTGGGTTTTATGGTTCACAATAACTGGTTTTCAGAATGCTGCAGAAACCTCCACAAGTGGAGTATAAAGACATATTCTGAAGGCTAAACTCATTTTATTAAAGCTAAAGGCACTATAATGTAGACATACAAGTTTTTATACTCACAGATTGTTTTACAACGTCTCCCCACTCTGGAGCCACTCCATACTCTGGATTTTCCTTCAGGAACCGACACAGGTCTTTAAGGGGAGGGGCAAATGCTCCCCCAACCTAAACACAAGCCAAAAGCGTTATGCGTTATGCACCAGAAGCCATATAGGATGAATCACAGATTAGCTCCCCCAAAGCACTGAATCTTATAACCCTGGCAGCAGAAGTGACCAATATATTGGGAAAAAACTAACAGTAAAAAGAGCTCTCACTACTATGGACCAGTCTTTACTGGGAATAGGGGAGAGTGGTGATTTTGTCTGTAATAATTGGTCTATATTTTTACCATGTGATACTACTGGGTGAAATTGACTTAAAGTAGAACTAAAAGAAAAGCATTTTTCCCTTTGGATAAAGTAGGAGAGGGTTATAACCCATGTTTTCTGTCATCTGTGTCCCATTGGGGAGATTTCCCTTCCTGTCCCATAGTCAAAACAGGAAGTGAGAGGAAATCAATCCAAAGTGAGGGAATACTTTGGTTCTCACAAAGGTCATCAGAACTAGTGTCCCCCCCCCTGGAAAATGTCCCTTTTCTTCTTGTTCTAGTATTTTCTTTTACTTTTGGTGATAACAGGACAAACAGAGAGGGTGATCTCTTGAACGGGGACACAGACAGCACTGAAAGCCTGATAGGACTGTAATGATATTAACACACCTATCGAAAGCTAAAAAAAAAAAAGAAAAAAAAGAAAATGACCTTTAGTTAGAATTAAAAAAAAAAAAGTCTCCCTTTAAAGCTAGTAACAAGCAGTGATCCCTGCTATAATACCCGGGTACTGTGTGACATGACTTTGTTTATATATAGAGTTATGTCAGTCCCTTTCGTGAGTAACATAGCTTTGTTTAGTAAGGCCATGTCAGACACCCTCATTATGATATGGCTTGGTTTATCAACAAATCCAAGTAATCCCCATGTCAGCTTATTGTTAAACAACCAGAACAGAGCCAACATGTCAACCACATGACTTTTATCTGATAAATAGGATAAGAGTACCAGTTTCATGGCTCAAGGACAGGTGTGCAGGATTCTTGATAAGCACTTCCAACCCACCATTTAAAGCTCACTGCACTGTAATATTACTGGTAAGTTGTTTGCAGAGCTATAAGCCAGCTGGGGCACGTCAGACCTCTGCAGAGAGACCACTGCTTTTACAAAAAGAACAAGTGTCCTTCTCTAATACATGCTGACATGGTGTAAAATTCTACTCGGGATGTGGCTTCTTTAAAAAGAAAAACTATAAAAGACTTTGCACACCTTTTGTTTTGATACAAATGAAAAACTATTTTGTGGGTTTACACTGAAATTTCAGAGGGCTTCAATAGTGGCCAATAAAAATGTACTAGAAATAGTTACTGCACCCTCCAAAGGCTCTTGATGAAACACTGCATGCATCCTTTATTAAAACGTGACTATTTTACGCTAGTGCTGAACTTAGATTGGTGCTGCGCTCTTTCATACCCACAGAGCTCCTTCTTATGCCCTGTACACACGACCGGTTTTGTCCTCGGTATAAACTCCGAAGGTTTCTCCGACGGAATTCTGCTCAAGCAGTCTTGCCTACACACGGTCACACCAAAGTCTGCCTGTCCAGAACGCGGTGACGTACAATGGGACTAGAAAAGGGTAGTGAAATAGCCAATAGCTTCCGTCTCATACTTGCTTCAGAGCATGCGTCATTTTTGGTCCGTCTGAACAGCATACACACGAGCGGGTTTCTCGAATTGGTTCCATCGGAAATATTTAGAACATGTTCCAAGGAAACTTGGCTGAACACATCTGGCTATCCCATTTACACCCAATATCCTGATAGATGTCGAATGCCCGCAGGCACTTTGTTGAGATATTATTGACAAAGTGCCACAAGAAAGAGCTTTTCGAATCCCCGCTCCTACCATGTATCAACCTCTGGCATTGCTGAGTACTCTATTTGCTATATAGATCATGCAATACTCTTTTTTTATTATCAGTCTTTCCCTCTGTATGTGTAGACGAACATTTGCCTTGCCTTGAGTAAAAGCCAGTAAGAGATCTGTCCATCTGCACCCCCACACAACCTGCAACAAATGTTTTTTTTTTTTCAATTAGGACAAATGTGTGTGTTAAAATTATCATTTTTTTTTTTATTTAGAAAAGAGAATAAACTTTTATCAGATGTACCGATTTTCAAAAATGCTTTGATAAATTCAAAGCGATATTTAACCTAAAACCAAAAATGTAATATACTGCAGCTTACCAAATCTTGGATGCAGTTTTGAGGACCGAGACAAACCATGTTGCTTGCAATGGTTAGTTTTTATTCATTTATGTAAAATCTTTATCTCAAGCTTAAAAAAGTATACTTGTTCAGCTTCAATTTATTTGTTAAGTGCATTTAAATCTGCTAGTGCATCAAACACTACTATCTCCTCAAACTGACAATGCTGATGTCCAAAGGTGTCTCCATTGCTTCTCCAGTGGAGTGGAGACATGATCAGAGAACACCGAACCTCCCTCCATACACTACAGGTACGCGTGAAGGCGCTGGAGTGCCGAGCAGAGGACAGTGAAAACAGAAGCAGGAGGAACAACCTGCGGGTCGTGGGCCTGCCTGAGGGAACTGAGGGACAGGACCCGGTGGCCTTCACGGAACATATGCTCCGCACTCTTACCTGGTGCTGTTTTCCCCTCATTATGCGGTGGAGAGAGCTCACAGGATGCCTCCTGTGCGGGGCCCACCGGGGGCACCCCCATGCACCTTAATTTTCCGCCTGTTAAACTTCCAAGATCGGGATATGGTGCTCAGAGAGGCAAGGAAAGTAGATGAGCTCCACGTCAAGGCACAGCTTCGTTCTAAGAACATTAAATATAGTATGTTGTTTCCTGCCCACCTCCGGGTGGTGGATGGAGAGTCTGCACGCTACTTCACCTCGCCGGAGGAGGCCTCCCAGTGGCTGGATACCCTACCTAGACCCCGGTAATTGTATTCCCACTGTTTCTTGTCTATTTCCCCGCTGATGTACCAGCCTGTCTCCTATCTCCTTCCCCTACGGTGGCAGGCGGTGACCCCGGCCGTCTCGCTCTGCAAAAATGCCCCCGACTTCCGTGTCCCGGCCTGACTCTCATAGCCGCTACCCCGTACAGTGTCTGTCCAGCGAGAGACACTTTATGGATGGTCATTGTTGGTGACGACCAGCAGGCTGGGGTCGCAGCCGGCAATACTACTGCAGATCCCTGGCGGCTCAAGCGCTGCTCTCCCCACTGCTTGCTCTCCGCCCTCTCCCATGCCGGGAATGTGTGCACCTGGACCATAGTTTTCGGGTCTCCAAAATTGCCATCTGTCTGTGCCTGAGTACTGGTAGTCCCTCCCTCGCCATGCGGCCTGACACTGATGAATTGCTGCGGACCCACAGTCCATCCACCTGCCCCGAACTCCATGGCGAGGTTTCCCCGTTGGCTCGCTGGAGCCCTTATTCTCCTCCCTGCCGCTTTACACTGTTAGGTTTTAGTGTGCCGGCTGAACTTTTCATGAGATATGGTAATAGCACGGGGGGTTGCAGCATGCTGGGGAGGTGGGAGTCCCATGGAGCGGCTACATACTAGGAGATGGGCTGCTGCAGGTGTTGGGGAAAAAGGAAAAGCTGTTCATGTTCACCATGTTGTGCCTTTCAAGCATGTGCCCTTAGCCTGTGCTAAGAGACCTCATTTAACGTTACACAATATGTTGGTTTCTGTTTTCTACATTCAGGTTGGGGGGGGGGGGGGGTTGTTGCCTAAGGCCTGCACTGACTATATAAACACTGCCGCAACACCCCACAACCCCCCCCCCACCCCGGGTCGCCTTCTTTTTTTCTGCTTGCCCCCATAGGAGATATACCTAAAGTGCTCTGGTTGAGCTAAGTTCTGGTTAAGGGAATGGGCACTGGTGGGGAGTAGGGTGCTAGGCTTGCAGAAGCCCTGGGCTGGCCACTGTTACCATGCCACACATTCAAGTTTTGCCCGGGGAGTTAGTGTATTGATCCAAAAATCCCTAACGTAAGAATTACTGGATGTTAAAGTGGACCCGGAGGGGAGGTACGTGCTACAACATGTCGTTGTAGATACCATTGAAATGATAATTCCTAGTCTTTATATGCCACCACCGGCCTCAATTGCCCTTTTAAAACTCCTAATTCCTCTCCTCTTTACGTACTCCACTGACAACCTTATCATTGCTGGTGATTTCAACATGGTTCCGAACCCATCTATGGATAGGCTATCTCAGGGGGCCGGTGTGGACTCTCCTCTGTCGAAATGGGCGTCGCTTTACGGCCTGACCGATGTCTGGTGGTGGAGACACCCGACGGACAGGGCCTTCACCTGCCACTCTGCCTCTCACCATGCTATGTCCCACATAGATCTGATCTTGGTCAGTGGAGGGATGCTCTCCCATGTCCGGGAGGTTGCTATTCTACCAAGGGGGATATCGGATCATGCCCCTATGCCAGTAATGGCGAACCTTGGCACCCCAGATGTTTTCATCTGGGGTGCCAAACTACATTTCCCATGATGCTCTTGCACTCTGCAGTGTAGTTGAGCATCATGGGAAATGTAGTTCCAAAACATCTGGGGTGCCAAGGTTTGCCATCACTGCCCTATGCTGTGTAGTTTCCAAACCCAAACGCCCCCTTCGGAGAGACTATGGCGGCTATCTCGCTATTGGATCTCAGATCCCATAGTAGAGGCTGAAATCTCCACACACATAAATGACTTCTGGCTGACGAATGTAGGTACTGCTGCAGTTAATACATGGGACGCATTTAAGGCCTATGTTAGGGATTCATACCAATCCTCCATCTCTAAAGTCAGGCAGAACGCATCTATCACACTTGCAGAGGCCGCAGCTCAGAATCTGGAGTCCCGGTACGTGCTATCTCAAAATCAAATCACCTATCTGGATATGCAGGCTGCATATCGGGAGGTGATGCTTCTTAGGTTGTCAAAAGCAAAAAAGCACCAACTAGCACCGTGGCATCGCATTTTTGAGCAGGGGGGGTAGGACCGGGCGGCTCCTGGCCTGGTTAGCTAGGGAGCAGCAGCCGATCTCATGCATCGCCCCTATTTACGATGCTGACAGTGCATTGCTGGTTGACCCCCTGGCCATAAATGCCCAATTTGCCTCCTACTACAGTGACCTCTACTCCTCCAAGGTGGACTACCATAGGGAAGAATTAAATTCCTTCCTAGACCAGATCAATTTCCCCACCCTCTCAGACACAGCACATGAACGCCTAGATGGCTTCATAACTGAGGAGGAAGTCCAGCAGGCGATGGGCGACCTCCAGGCAGGGAAGACTCCGGGTGTGGATGGGATCCCCCCGGGAATTCTACGAGCAGTATGGAGAGCAACTGACACCTAGGCTTCATAAGATGATAGTCAAGACCCTGAAGGAAGAGAAACTCCCAGCCTCTATGGCGGAGGTGGTTATAGTTGTTATACCAAAACCAGGTAAGGATCCGGGCTGTGTTCCTCCTACCGACCTATCTCGTTGCTTAATGCCAACGCCTCTTGGCGAGGAGATTGAATGAAGTTATCCTTACCCTGGTCCATGAGGACCAAACCAGATTCATGCCAGGTAAGGGTACGGATATAAACCTGAGGAGGCTGTACACAGTTCTGAAAAATAACTTACCCCCTCTGATGCAGTGGCCTCCATAGATGCTGAAAAAGCATTTGACTCTAGTGAGTGGGTCTATTTATGGGAGGTCTTGCTCCGCTTTGGCCCTAAGTTTATTTCTTGGGTGAAAGCCCTGCATGACTCCCCAAGAGCTAGAGTACGCACTGGGTCGGTCCTCTCGCCCCCCCCTTTTGTCTTCATAGGGGAACGACACAGGGATGCCCGCTCTCCCCAGCGCTTTTTGTGCTAGCTATTGAACCGATGGTGATCCTGTTGCGGTCCGTGGCATCTCCGTGGGCTCTGTAGAGGAGAATATCTCCCTATACGCAGACGACTCCCTTCTGTACCTCAGAAACACTACCACCTCATTGAGGGAGGCTCTCTTACTTATAAACACATTTGGTAGGTGCTCGGGCTTCCGCGTTAACTGCAAACAGTCTCCCATTTTAAATACCTGGGGATAGTTATTCACAGAGACGTTTCCCAATTTGTCCCTCTTAATTTAGAGCCGGTGTTGTCCTCCCTGACTCAGAAATGTTCAGCCTGGAGGACCCTGCCCCTCACCCCTGTTGGCAGGGTCAATCTATTTAAAATGTCTGTACTTCACAAATTTATCTACCTATTCAGACAGACTCCGGTCCCCATCTCAAATGCGTTCTTCCAGAAACTAAACAGCCTGCTTACCTCCTTCGTGTGGAACGGGGGTACCCCTAGAATAGCACAGACCACTCTCCAGCTCCCAATTTCTTTGGGAGGCCTGGCAATGCACTGTTTTGTCAAGTATTACTGCGCGGCGGTCCTTGTGACGGCCAGATGGTGGCTGTCCGAGGAACCGGCTAACCCTGTGGCTATGTGGCGTTACTGGGTTCCTACTCTGAACTCCGGAGCTTAATACACAGGGGCCCCAGATCTAACCCAAACATTACCCCATCAATGCGAGTTATGCTGCGGGTCTGGGATACGGTAAAGGCTAAGATAGAGAAAACTAACAGTTGGTCCCCACACACTCCGTTGTAGGGAAACCCGAGACTACCCCACTTTCAGTCCATACCGGACCCTGCAATATGGGCCGGTTATGGTATCAGAATGCTGGCGGATATTGCCTCCTCGGAGGGGCTGCGGGTGTTTGACGAACTAAAGGGTGAACACAGACTGTCCAATTACATGTTCTTCAGGTATATCCAGCATCAACATGCTGGAGGATAATAGTGTTGAGTGCACGTTGGCCCTGGCTGAAGACCTAAAACCCCTGTCGGCCCTCTATGCCAAATTTATTAGCCTAGACACCTCTGCAGTCTCCCGGTTATTCTCAAAATGGCAGGCGAACATACCGGCTCTCGTGGATGATGATTGGGAGGAAGGTGTTCAGCAATACCTTCCCCTCATGGTCTCCGCGAGGGATAGGTTCACCCAGCTTAGGTTCATTCATCGTGCTACCCACCGGAGCGCCTGGCTAAGATGTACCCTGATAGGAGTGCCCTCTGCCCTAAATGTGCCTCAGAGATGGGATCTTTCTTTCATGTCATATGGTCCTGTCAACATATTCAAACTTTCTGGAGGAGGGTGGTGGCAGATATCAACTCTATACATAAACTTAGAGTCCCCTGTGACCCGTTACCATTGCTACTAGGTATTGTAGACACACTAGAGGCAACATAGGCTAAAAAACACTTTGTATTCTACACAGCATTCTACGCGAGGAAAGCGATCCTCCTAAAATGGAATGCTTCCGATCCCCCAACGGTACAACAATGGAGAGCCCTAGTGGATGCAGCCCTGCCACTCTATAAATTAACTTATCTAGGACGTAACTGCCCCAAGAAATTTGAAAAAATCTGGGTGGCGTGGCCTAGGGAGAGGCTTACTCTGGATTAGGATTGGGAACATGGTGGGACTGGTGTGAGATTAAATGAGACCTCTCTACCACCTTTGGGGTGAACCCAGCCCCCCCCCTAATGTCTGCATTACAAATGGAACATGGTAAATACATGGGTTCCCAACTGTTCGGGTTCTCATCCCAATGTTAGGATCAGATCCATAACTGCAGATCTACCAGACCACGAGGGATCCACTCCCCCCCCCCCCCCCGTTCCACCATAGGCCCTATATAAAAAATGCTTCACTCAAACTCTACCTGCTGTACTACTTGTGAATACTGGAACTCTGGTTCCCCTTGTACACAACATCCTAGTGCAATCTACTTCATAGGCTAGAATGGATCTACTCTACTATTGACGGTTTTTACTCAGCTGAATTGTTATTCATGTTGTAGATTACGATTGTTGAGAATGTACCGCTGTCTTATACGTGTTTTATACAAAATAAATAAACTTTGTAAAAAAAAAAAAAAAAAAAAGACAAAGTGTGTTACTGGCTGGATCACCAGGCAAAAAAAAAAGAAAAGGGAAAACTATAGCAGCCAGCACATTAAAAGGTTTGGTAAGCTGCAATATATATTTTTTGTTTTTGGATTTAATACCACTTAAAATATTAACAAGGCACCTTCAAAACTTCCTTGGGATTGCTTAGCTTTTATGTCTACAAAGCGCAATTATCACAAAAGACAATTATCTGCTTTATTTGTAAATATCAGGTCACATATGGATGGCCAGAAATTAGGTCCACTTGCCTTCCTGGCGTTCCTCTTGTTGATGAGCTGAACACGTTCATCTCCGGTAAGGCTGTTCACATCCAGTTTATTAGGATTTCGACATCTGTGTCTCTTCTGTTTGGGTCTACCGTCATGAAGCTGCATCCTCTGAACAGAAACACATATTATTTGATTAAAATTTACTCACATCAGCATGCTCGTCTTCAGGAGAAGTGAACAATAGCTGGCATTTCTGGTATAAGGTAGCATGCAATCTATTGCCCTTTCTCTCAGCACGGAGGGCTTGGGCCTTAGTTGCCAATCACCAGGCTGGAACACAGGCACATATGGGAGTGGAAAAGGTCATTAACCCTGTATAAGCTCAGGCTTACATGTAGCTTATATAGATACAGGGCTTCTGTGGCCTAATCATGACAACCTGTCCCTTTACTCTGAATGGGCAAAGTGGCATATTCTCTTTAAACATCAGTTTCCAAAGTGAAGTCAAAGGGCAATTTGTTTCTGTAAAAATTTGTTTCTGTAATACTACGATATAAATACTAAAAGGTATTGCACCAAAACAACTTACAGGGATAGAAGCCCCCCGGTCTTCTACATAACCAGGGTGTGCTTTAAGCCAGCTCTCTAGATCCCTTCTTTTTGGTGCATCGTCCCCTGCTAGCCTTGTGCCATCCTTTAAGTTAATGACCGGGACAGGGCTGTCTGCGTCCAGAGCTCCCGGAAGCACCTGAGGGCCAGGTAAATGCTGAGATAAGGAAGGATCCACAGCTGGGTTCACCTGCAACACAAAAAATCAATTGGTTGTGTGAATGTTGGGCATTACGTTGGAATGGCTTAGAATGTAGCTCTGTATGAACAGATAAACTGAGGAAAAAAACTACCAGAACAAAGCAACTCCCCTGTACATACCCCAATGAAAAAAGTGTGTTAAGAAAATGAATGTAATTCAAGCTAAGATAGTAATAAAGACATTTAAAGATTGAAACAACAAGTACCTGCAATATATTACATTAGTGTTGACCAAACAGTGTGGTAAAATGTGGCCCTTAGAAAAGTTGCATGCATTATCCCTAATTTTGCTTAGGCTGAGCTTGAAAAACTGCTGCACAAATACCATGTGACATAAAAAAATTGCCACACCTCCTATTTCATTTCTCTAGGCTAGGGCCTCTGCCTTTAAATATATCACGTTTATTATGTTATCATAGGGGATTTTAATTATCCAGACATAGACTGGGCGGAAGGAACCGCGCATTCGGCTAAGGCTCGCCAGTTTCTAAATGTCTTGCAGGACAATTTCGTGGGTCAGATGGTAGACGCACCAACTAGAAACAAAGTGTTACTAGACCTACTGATGACCAACAATACAGACCTGACCACAGGTGTGAAAATAAGGGGCAATTTAGGAAACAGAGATCACAGGTCAATTCGCTTCAGTATAAATCACACAAATAGGAAACATAAGTGGGAATACATAGACACTGAATTTCAAAAGAGCCAACTTCCCTAAACTACGAACCTTGCTAGAAGATATAAATTGGGATAAAATCTTAGGAACAAAGAACACTGAAGAGAGGTGGGTTTGCTTTTCGAGCATATTAAATAAGGGCATTAGCCAGTGCATCCCATTGGGAAATAAATTTAAAAGAGCGAACAGAAGTCCTGGATGGCTTAACTCCAAAGCAAAAATGCATATAAAAGCAAAGGAGAAGGCCTTAAAAAAATACAAGGCTTAGGGATCATAATCAGCATTCAGACTTTACAAAGAATGCATCAAGAAATGTAAGGCTGCAATTAGAGCGGCTAAGATAGAACAGGAAAGACACATAGCTGAGGAGAGCAAAAAAACCCCAATAAATTATTCATGTATACAAACATTAAAAGAGGGAGGACAGACCATATTGGCCCCATAAAGAATGAGGAAGGGAATCTGGTTACAAAGGATGGCGAAGGTCTTGAATTTATTCTTCTCCTCAGTCTTCACAAGGGAATCGGGCGGCTTCGGTAACCAAAACTGCAGTGTTTATCCTCATGACACATCACAGGGAGCAACCTCATGGCTAACAGAGGACAGAATTAGAAATAGACTTGAAAAACTGCATGTCTTAATAAGTCACCGGGACCAGATGGCTTGCACCCGAGGGTCCTTAGGGAACTCAGTCAAGTAATTGCCAGACCATTGTTCCTAATATTTACTGACAGTCTACGGACTGGAATGGTACCAGCTGATTGGAGAAAAGCCAATGTAGCACCAATATTTAAAAAAGGGCCAAAATACATCCTTGGGAATTACAGACCAATTAGCCTAACATCAATAGTATGCAAGCTCTTGGAGGGCATGATAAAGTTCTATATACAAGATTTTAGTAATGAAAACTGTATCATTAGCAGTAATCAGCATGGATTCATGAAGAATCGTTCTTGCCAAACCAATCTATTAACCTTCTATGAGGAGATGAGCTGCCATCTAGATAAAGGAAGGGCCGTAGACGTGGTGTATTTGGATTTTTCAAAAGCATTTGACACAGTTCCCTATAAACGTTTACTGTACAAAGTAAGGTCAGTCGGCATGGACCATAGGGTGAGTACATGGATTGAAAACTGGCTACAAGGGCGAGTTCAGAGGGTAGTGATAAATGGGGAGTACTCGGAATGGTCAGGAGTGGAAAGTGGGGTCCCCCAGGGTTCTGTCCTGGGACCAATCCTATTTAATGTATTCATAAACGACCTGGAGGATGGGGTGAACAGCTCAATCTCTGTATTTGCGGATGATACTAAGCTAAGCAGGGCAATACCTTCTCCGCAGGATGTGGAAACTTTGCAAGTAGATCTGAACAAATTAATGGCAAATAAGGTTTAATGTGGAAAAATGTAAAATAATGCAATTGGGTGGCAAAAATATGAATGAAATTTACTCACTGGGAGGAGAACCACTGGGGAATCAAGGATGGAAAAGGACATGGGGGTCCTAGTAGATGATAGGCTCAGCAATGGCATGCAATGCCAAGCTGCTGCTAACAAAGCAAACAGAATATTGGCATTCATTAAAAAGGGGATTAACTCAAGAGATAAAGTGGTAATTCTCCCACTCTACAAGACTCTGGTCCGGTCCTTTCTGGGCACCAGTCCTCAGGAAGGATGTGCTGAAATGGAGCGAGTACAGAGAAGGGCAACAAAACTAATAAAGGGACTGGAGGATATTAGTTATGAAGAAAAGTTACAAGCACTGAACTTATTCTCTCTGGAGAAGAGACGCTTGAGAGGGGATATGATTTCAATTTACAAATACCGTACTGGTGACCCCACAATAGGGATAAAACTTTTCCGCGGAAGGATTTTAATAAGACACTTGGCTACTCATTAAAATTTGAAGAAAAGAGGTTTAACCTTAAACTGCGTAGAGGGTTCTTTACTCTAAGGGCGGCAAGGATGTGGAATTCCCTTCCACAGGTGGTGGTCTCAGCAGGGGGCATCGATAGTTTCAAGAAACTATTAGATAAGCACCTGAACGACCACAACATACAGAGATATGCAATGTAATACTGAGATAAAATCACACACATAGGTTGGACTTGATGGAAATGTGTCTTTTTTCAACCTCACCTACTATGTAACTATGTTTGGGGGTTTTAAGGAATTTTCTAGCAAAAAATACAGATTTTTACATGTATGCAAGAATCGTCAGAAAAAGGCCTGGTCTTCAAGTGGCTGATGAAAATTGACCCCTGACGGGCTTCTATGGGTTCCACATTGTTAAGGTTCATGTCAATACCAATTCAGAGGGGTGGAGGAGATGCAAATATAACAGCCATTTACTATGCCCAATCATCATTATGCCCAATCATAGAACTATTGTCCAGTGGTATTTGATGGGGGTGTCACATAGATGTTGTGGCAGATAATGGCAGTATGGGGCATTTGTCATCTCTGTCCAATATCGCAAACAAGTCTTGCTACAGTAGTACACAAATTAAATCCATAGTTAAGAAAATTCAATATTTCACTATTTTCAGTAAGCATTCAAAACTAATCCATGAATAATTTGACTCACATGATTTAGCATCTTATTTCGGTTCATAAACAGGATATCAACTCCCTCTACGTTCTTCCTCCTTCCTCTTCTTTTTTTGATGGTTGGCTGGGCATCTGATGTCATACCATTCAAACCAGAAGTTGGCAGTGTATTAGAAGTACCTTAAAATCAAAAATGAGACCTTTATGAATGACCACACCACGTCATGTACCATGTATGGGGTTATTAACCACCTCATAACTGGGCACTTTCACCCCCTTCCTGCCCAATCCATTTTTCAGTTTTCAGCGCTGTCGCACTTTGAATGACAATTGCGCGGTCATGCAACACTGCACCCTAATGAAATTTTTATCATTTTTCCCCACAAATAGAGCTTCCTTTTGGTGGTATTTGATCACATCTGCGGTTTTTATTTATTGCACTATAAACAAAAGAAGAGGGACAAGTTTGAAAAAACACAATATTTTTTACTTTTTGCTATAATAAATATCCATTTTTTTTTTTTAACCACTTCCCTACCCGCCTATAGTCACACAGATGGGATCTCCCATCCTGGGTGGACGTCATATGACGGCCTCGGGTTCCCGGCCGCCGGGCACCCGTGATTGCCCGTTAACCGGGCCGGACCGTGGATCTCTGTGTGTAAACACAGAACTGCCAGAACTAAGTGTCGTCATTGTGGCTCTGGGCACTCACAGCGTCGCAGCCAGCGATACCCGAAAAAACGCAGAGGGAACATGTCAGCTCCCTTAGAGGTGACCGGGCGCACTGTGGGAGCTTCGTTCTAAAGTAAGTATTTCATAATGTGGAACTAAACCCTCCTGTCCATGAAGCAAGACGCCAATCTTAGCCTCTGTTTGATCTGCTGTTACCATGGTCCTGCACATGTTATGAGGTATGACACTAAACATTTGATAGCTTGATAGTTTGGTTGAGAGCATGAGCAGCTGTGACAGTTATCATACATGGTATGCTCTGTAAATAACTTTTTTTGGAAATTGATGAGTTTAGTTCCTCTTTAAATATAAAGCGATTGTGAACTCATTTTTAAAAATAACAAACAGGTTTATACCTGATCTGTGCAATAGAATTGCACAGGATGGCCTTAAATCACCTCTTCTCGAGCCTGCCACTGACACTCCTAGCTCTTCCTCTTCTCAGCGTGGAATCATAGAAAGCTGCTTTCATAGACAGACAGCATGGCTCAGTCCCACTGCCCTGGTTACACAATTTGACTGACAGCAGTTAGAGCCAATGGCTCCGCTGCCTCAGCAAAGCCTGTGAGACCAGGAGGGGAGAGGAGAGCGTTTCTGCAGACCCATACATGCTGGATCGAGTGAGGACTCGGGTATTAGATAGGTGAGGGGACGATACTTTTACCTAAACATTTTTTACATTTATTGCAGGGAATGCCTTAAGGTAAGACATGTAAAGGCTTTGAAACCACTTTAACCCTTATGCTGCTAGCCTTAGTAAATAGATAGGAAGGTATATTATATTTACTTGTTTTAAATGTTTTTCTCTTTAGTTGCTTCCTGTTTTTTTTGGGGCTCAGGACATGGGCATTATTTTTCCTCCATTTGGAGGAGAGGCTTTCTCTAACCACATCCTCCTACCTAAGCTAAGGGCAGATGGATTCCAGGAAGTGAATGCTACCCGAATCATCTGCCCCTACTCAAGACAGCCATGGCTAGAAATGCTGTGGATATTTCAACTAAATAAACCATGGAGACATGGACGGGGGAGCTTGCTTTGCTTATTAAAAATAATTTAAATAACGTTCTGAGTTTGTTTCATTTTAAAGACCATCACTTACAATAGAGGTTAAGCTTTCTGAAATAACTACATTTTAATGTATGCATGAATAGTGTTAGCAACCTAATAACAGTTTTTTAGAATATGCTTTAGCGTGATCTTTACAAGGAAACTGCAATTCTTTTTGTTTTTAAGGTGCTGTAAGGCAGCTCGCTTGAGTCATTGATCTGGAAAGGACATGCAGCTCCTGAAGTTGGAAATATCTGAACACCAAAGCTTCCAGGTCACAGACATTCTGGAGAGAGAAGCTGGGATTAGGATGGGATTGGACCCTTCTCCTATATTAAATTTTTAGCAGTGAATTCTCCCAGCTAGTTCAAAGCTGAACTCCAGGCAGATAAAAAAAAAAAAAACACACACACACAAAAAGAATGCAGTTTCATATTCATTCAAACATTAAGGTCAACCCAAATCTGACTAATCGTCTCTGTCTGCCAGTCTCTGTCTGTCATTCCTAACCCCCCACCCCCACCCCTTTTCGGAAAAGTTATGTAATAGTAATTAACACTGCAGCATTTATTTAAAAAGAAGCTCTAACTGTGATCAGCTCTTCACTTACCAGTCCTTTAGCTTAAGCACTATTGACGTAGTCCGTGCCTTCCCACAGCATTCTGGGAAGGATACGCTGCAGGCAAATCTCAGGAATGTAATAATGAAATCTGAATATCCGCATCTTGCAGACCAAACTATACAGCAAAGCTCAGGCTGGGAGAGAGAGAATCAGCACCAAATAGTTGTGCTGCAATGGCCACATGCTAAGAAAGTACTGAAAGCAGAGTGATAGACTGAAGAGCTCATCTGTTGCTTCTTCTATAGTGTCTGGTCATGTGATGGGGAGGAACAAGTCCTGGAAGTGTTACGTAAAGTGGATGTTTTTTGTTATCATACAGTAGAGGATAAGATTTCCTATCATTTGAGCCCAGTCTTGCCACACAGAGTTAATCCATCTCTGAGCAATCCTCTTTTATTTTTCAGTGAGATGAATCTTGACAAACTGAGAAAAACTTTGTCAAATCCTCTCCCTTGCTGTGAGTGACAGGTGATTTACATATCTCGTGCACTAGCCTAAGACATACAGTATTTTTTAATTCCCTCCCCAACTCCTTTCTTCAGCAGCTCTGCAAGGATTGACTGTTCCACATCTCAGCATGATTTGGCATGCTGAAGTCATGTGGTTACTTTCCTGTCTTTTCACTGGATGTTAGAGCTCATAGCAGAAGTTCAGTGTAATAAATATACACCGGAGAAAATGCATATTGACAAGGGGAGTGTAGAGGTGGGCAGGGAGTCTACTGACATCACGACTCCACCCACTGAGCTCCAGACAACAGACCCACCCACAGAATCTGCAGTTTTTCTGGTCTCATAACAGACAGAGGGGAGACATTTGACAGGTAAAGATACATGCAGGAGGCATGTATATCCTTATAGATAACCCCCATGGCAGTCGTTTGGAAAGGATGACATTGGGTTTACATCCACTTTAAATAACAGCAGAGAAAAGGAGGCTGTGTTCTGTGCTAAAGCTGGGTAAATCTCTAAACTGGATTAACAGAAATACGCATTTTATATAGCGGTTTGCCTGGATTTCTTAGGCCAGCCAAATAAACTGCTTTTTACCTGATGCTGCCAAGGGTTTTGGAAAGGTTACAAGACTGGCCTCAGAGGCATTCTGAAGATCCTGCAGTCGAGCCAAATACTGCTGCTGTCCCATTGCCTCTTCACCATCCAAAGGCCTCTTCTGAGGAATCCCTTGTTTCTGAAATGTCAGCTTTAGGCCACCTTCCTAAAAGTTAACACATCTGGATTAATGAGAGGCTCTAAGCTACAACATAACATAAAACATCATACCAACTGTTAGTGACTAAAAGTCCAGTAGCAGAACCTTAAAGCTTTATATCGGTCAGATTTTAGGCAAGAAAGACAATGTTTAAAGAAATTTCCCCTCATCTATATTGGTCACATACAGATTTTGTTTCTGATCAAATCTTAAGTCAATAAAGAACATCGAAGGAGTATGCCCAAATTGTTATACTTTGAATTAACTATGGGTAGACTTTTACACTACAAAGTTAAAAATGTGCATTACTTGTTTGTTTTAGGGCTCCAAAGAATGCAAAGCTCCGTTCAAATTAATGAAAGAGAAAAAATAGAAAAGACTTCTTGTATGACCTGTCAATATCACATGCCTGGCCTCTTAGCGAATATCAGAGTGCTCTCTACAGGATTATACACACCATTGGAAACAGAAGGCTCTACGCCACGGTCTGTATTTTCTGAATTTAGGTGCGGTGTGGAGTAAACACTCCAGTGAGAGCGGTAAAAACACTCCGTTATAATGAATTCCCTTAGAATTAATGACATATTGTATCATAAGAATCAGATAACTGTCTCATTGAAACTGCTCATAATTAAATTCTAAGGGATACATTCGTTACTGGCCTACTACAAGGACTGGAACATTAAAATTGAGGCATGACATACAAATGATAGCTATAATTAGAGCTCCACTAAATAACCGGTTAGTTGGTATTTTGTTGTTGAATCAGACATTATCCAGACACATCCTCTAAGTCAGTCACTCCTAAATATGGCCATAGACTCTACATGCTTCATTCATGTGTTTTCCTTGTACTGCTGCCACTGATGTTAAAAAGATCTGTACTTTGCCATACTAGTCCAAGTACCTGGTTCATGTTGCCATAGGCTGCACTAGCCCTCACTGTATTCCTCTACCAACCTGATTTTTACCCAAGACCTCTTGTGAGTTAAAGCGGAAGTAAACTTGTCCGTGCAGTGTGCAGAGAACACAAGAGAATCACCAGGAGCTGGAGAAAAGTTATTTTTGGCAAAAGCGACTTTGCAAATCTCTTCTGCTAAAATACCTTTACTTCCTGGTGAAGCATTTAGTTCTGCTTTAAGCTAACCAGAGAGAACAGCTTTTCATGTGTTTCAACAATCTTTTTTTCTTCCTTTAGAGAAGCATTTAAAAAAAAAATTAATAGACTGGTAGAAGTCAACTGATATTTTCAAAAGGGTATAAAACGTTGTCAGTAAATGATCCTTACATAGGAGTGTTATCAATAAGAACAGTCCCAGAGATCTGTTTAAAAACTGCTACATCCTCTGCCATCTCACAGACGACACCGAGAAGGCATTCAGCCGAGTTAGTTGGCCATTTTTGTAGAAGCTCTTCTCCATCGAATTGGAGTAGGCAACTTCCTCCCCCATAAGATCATAGTGTTTTATGACGAGCCATTGGCACTGGGTAGATTAAACAACATCCTCTCTGACCTTTTCTACATACATCATGGCACCCGCCAAGGCTGCCCACTATCACCCTTTATGTCCTGGTGATGGAATACCTGGACATAACACTTTGTGCCAATTAATCTATTAAAGGCCTCCAGGATTGTATGGAAAGTCATAAGCTATCTCTTTGTGCTGATTACTTACTACTGTTCCTTTCACAACCAATCATTAGTCTTCCCACTGCTCTGCAGAAATTAAAATTCCTTGGCGATTTCAACAATTTCAAAGTGTACACTACTAAATGTAAAATTTTAAAAATCACCCTTCCCAAAACCACATGGGTCCACTTACAAAACATATTACCTTTCAAACTGAAAACAAGATTTTATCACCTATCAGGGAACCCCCTATATACCCTTAACTGGCAATCTTAACTAAAATTACTCTCTTCCAATTGGAAAACTTAAAAAAATTGTGGTTTGGTAGACTTAATACCCTAAAGAAGGATATAGTATCTGGTCTTCAAGGCCATATCCATAATACCTGCCAAACTGTTTCTACCCATCTGCCTTCTCACGTTATTGAGTTTTTGTGGGGGACAAAATGCCTAGATTTAAATATTTCATACTCACGAAACCTAAACATGAAGGCAGAATGGGACTCCCAGACTACAAGCTCTATCACAAAGCAGCTTTTCCCAAAAGACTTGCTGAATGGTTTTACAGTGGTTATGTTAAGCGAGTGATCCAACTAGAACAATACCTCCGTTACTTGGATTTGAGAGCTCTCTTTCATGGTTAAGCCTGACACCATCCTTATCATGATTCTCTCCCTTACCTGACACGTCTCCCCTTGTTGTTATGGGACCAGTTTGTACCATCCCTATGTCATTTACCTGGCACCCTCACTTCCTTATTTGACAAGAATGCCTTTGGCACAGGACTAGAGACTCCTGAAGTGTTCGATTTTTTTCAAGGCATTATGGCCACAACTTTGTCATGTAATTACTGAACTCCCCATGACTTAAGTACCCCCTGCATTGACTGTAAAAATAACAACCCTCGGACTGGTTTATCTTTATATAACTCCATAGCTTCATCTACAAGCTCAAAAGACACATGCCCCCATCTTTCAAGACCTACTCTACTTGAATCTGCTTCTTTCAAAGACTTAATGGGATGCTAATCACCAACCTCTATCTCCAATATACTTAGATGATCTTTTCTGGACCCCCTCCCACACTTCTGGTTCAAATATTGTGGTCTCTGTTAAAAGATGTAACCCTATCACTGCCCAGTTATTGGGAATGTTCAGTAAGATGGGGTTTGACCATTATGCTTTTGCACCTCTTTCCCCTCCTGCCTCTACTTCATTTCTTTCTTCTTTACTCAACCTCCTCCTTTGTTTGAATTTTGACTAGTGACCATTCTACAGTTTTGAAACTGCAAATATAAAACTGAATAAAGAGATATCCAAACTAAAATCTGCTACATCACCAACATAGCCACTTTTTGCATTTTAAAATATCAAGATTTTTATTTTGTTTGTATCATCTAATTTTTGCTATATCAGGATAAAAAAATCATCTTGTCCATGGCCATTCTCAGGGTTGCCTGTATGGAGGAACAAAGTCTGGAGAAGCTAGGCAAACAGAAGCCTGATGAAGGCCTACATTTTGCTTGCAGAAATTGTCACAAACAATGGGCATCCCAAACTGAGCACATGAGGAAAACATAACATGCATTGGCAGAGGTTACCTTCCATGAAAACGGCATGTGAAAAACAGGTGTTTCCGGTTATGTAGAAGGTGGTCTCATTGACCAAGTGGGTGGCCTTTAAAACTAAGGGGGTGTGGCTGAGCTCAAAGTTTACATGTAAGGTTGAGATTTAAATTAAAATGCATTTACCAGTTTCCCTGGATCTAATGGTTGCTCTGTTATTAATAATGGCTGGACATACACTTTAAAGGTAACCTTTGCTTATGTATTTTGTGATCATATGTTTAGTCTGAATTTTTTTAATTTGTGGCAGATTCACTTTAAGAGGGGAGTTTGGGCAAGAAAAACCTTGCTTACTAAACAAGGGAGGCCTAAAGCATATTCCACTTTTCATCCATGAAGTATTTTTTCATTTGTGCCTACTAGCTTTTCACACCGTATACCTATTATATAGTAGGAAAGCTAAGTTTAGGCATATTTTGCAAAAGCTTATTACTAACTGCAATTACTGTATACTCTTGGTAGAAAAGCATGTCAGTTTGCCATGTATAAAAATGCAGGTCTCTGCGAAGCATGTGAAAATGCATGCTAAAAATATTAAAAACAGCCAGGGAAAAAAACAGAACACACAAAAATGGCGCTTAAAGGCAGTGCAATAAAGAGCACCTTGTGGAAGCATAAAATGGTAGCAAATCCAGAATGGCTGGAAACTAGCCATGTAAAATCACAGGTCATATTAATGTTTTGCAGGTCCAAGCACAATGAGCTTAAATTCGGCACAAAAAAAGCAAGATCAACTCCAAAAAATTGGAGGAGTTAAGTAGTAAGAAAAGAGCAGGCAGCCAGTTGGAGAATGAGCATGCTGCACACAGCAACCAGGTCCCAGGGCAAGAGAAAAAAATAAACATACGTCATTGATTTTCACTGTAAACTCCTTTTCTGGTACATGCTTCTTCACCTTTGACATCTGTGGTGATTGGCAGGGTTCAGTTTTGATGGCCACACAGGTGGGGGGCTGTACACCTGATTCACTGTATTCTGTGGCAGCCCCAGGGCTATCTAGTAGTTGATTGGTGTAGAAGGTCACCACTCGGACCCCATCATAGGTTTTTCGTGGCGTAGGCCATTTTCCTTTCAATACTGCTTGGCAAATGCTGTCCAATCTGTTAATTATTACACGATCCTGCAGAAATAATTTTTTTTAAATTAACCTGCTGGTGAAACTTTGTGTTTTAATTAAGTTAACAGTTTAAACATACACTGTCATTCTCAGCAGTAATCAAAGCAAATAATGTATCATTTACATTTATAGTTCAGGCATGCAAGTTGATCACACCCAGCTTCACGAGCTCCACCTCAATGTTAGCATTAGTACAGTACATTTACTTACATGGGAAATAAAATCAAGCCGTGCGACATAAGCTTTAGACATGTTATTGCAATATGTCCAGAGATACTCTAATGCTTGTGTCATCAGGCTTTGGGCTTGTGTCAATAGGCAAATGCAGCTTGCTTTAAGGTGAATTCTGCTTGTATTTGACATCAGTATGAGAAATTTTGAGTTTATTCACATTTTACTATCAGGTGCATTTGCCCTTCTTCAAGCTGCTTTTGCATTCCCATTAACTCGTTTGAGGAGAGAAGCAGTTCTGACTCCACCAAAAGCCCCTACAACATCTTTGGTTTTTCAATACCTCATTAACCCTTTTGCTGCCACTGACGTAAGGCTTACAGCGGAAGATAACCAATTCCAGCTAGCCAGTTCAGTAAGCCTAAACTTGACTGGATTCCCTTATGGCAGAGTCTTCGTCTAGACTCTCCTGGTTAAATAAAATATCTGATTGCAGCCATTTTTTAAAGTGTTACTGAACCCCGGACCCTGCATTCACTATATCAGGTCTCCTACAAAACATGAAAATGCAATTATTTTCTGAAATATAAACTGCTAAAATAGGATTTTTTAAAGACAGCTTACCTGTAAAATCCTTTTCTTTCGATGAACATCACAGGACACAGAGCCACAGTAATTACTGATGGGTTATATAGGGTATCACTGGTGATTGGACACTTGCACACCCTATCATAAAGTTCAGCCCCCTATATAATCCCTCCCCTTGCAGGGATACCTCAGTTTTGTAGCCAAGCAATTTAGTGTATTAGAAGAGGGGCGGGACCTCTGTGTCCCGTGATGTCCATCGAAAGAAAAGGATTTTACAGGTAAGCTGTCTTAAAAAATCCTATTTTCTTTCTCGAACATCACGGGACACAGAGCCACAGTAATTACTGATGGGATGTCCCAGAGCAATGCTATCTGAGGGGGGGAACCACGACCAAGTAGGGTGCAATCAGACCTGAGGACCCTGTACCGCTGCCTGCAGCACACTACGCCCAAAGGCGATATCCTCTTTCCTTCTCACATCCACCTGAAAGAATCTGGTGAATGTATGGACTGAAGACCAGGTTGTGGCCTTACAGATTTGAGCCATAGAGGCCTGGTGATGCACTGCCCAAGAAGCACCAATAGCCCTTGTGGAATGTGCCCTGATCTGAAACGGAGGAATCTTCTGTTTCAAACCATAAGCCTGAATAATCAACTGGCGAATCCATTTATAAATGATAGCTTTTGACGCTGCCTGTCCTCTATTGGGACCCTCTGGCAGCACGAACAAAACATCCGTTTTGCGAATCTGAGCAGTTGCCTCGAGATAGGCCTTGACTGTTCTTACTACATCCAACGAATGTAGTGATCTCTCTTCCGGAGAACAGGGATCTGGAAAAAAAGGCAGGCAGAACAATGTCTTGGTTTAAATGAAAATCAGAAACCACCTTTGGTAAAAAACTAGGATGAGGGCGCAGTACCACTCTATCCTTGTGTACAATCAAATAAGGCTCCTTACAGGAAAGGGCTGCTAATTCTGAAACTCTTCTAGCAGAAGAGATGGCTACCAGAAAAATTAACTTCCTTGTCAACAAGACCAAAGGAATCTGACTTATTGGTTCAAAAGGCTGTTTCTGTAACACAGCCAGGACCAAGTTCAAGTCTCAGGGGTTTAGGGGCGCCCTAACCGGAGGATTAAGACGCGTCACCCCCTGTATAAACTTTCGGACCAAAGAATGCGAAGCAAGTGGCCGTTGAAATAAAACTGATAAGGCCGAGACCTGGCCCTTGATGGTACTCAAGGCCAGCTTCATCTCTAAACCCAATTGTAGAAAAACAAGAATTATACCTATCACATATTTTCTGGGATGCCAACCCCTGGATTCACACCAGGATACATAAGCTTTCCAGACTCTATGATAAATCATTCTGGAAGCTGGCTTCCTTGCATTGATCAAGGTAGATATGACAGGACCTGAAAGCCCACGACTCTTCAGAATGTGGGTCTCAATAGCCAAACCGTCAAATTTAGCATTTGTAAGGCAGGATGGAACACTGGACCTTGAGATAACAGGTCTGGGCGTACCGGTAGTGTCCACGGGGAATCCACCATCATCCTTACTATTTCCGCATACCACGTCCTTCTGGGCCAATCGGGGCCACCAGAAGTACTGACTTCCTTTCCTGCCTGATCCTGCGAAGAAGTTGCGGCAGTAGCAGAATAGGCGGGAATGCATAAACCGGTGAGAACCGATGCCACGGAGTCACCAACGCATCTTTCCCGCATGCATAAGGATCTTTCGTCCTTGCCACAAATCTGTCTATCTTTTTATTGAATCGGGATGCAAAGAGATCTACATCTGGAACTCCCCATCTTTGGCATATGGCCCAAAAGACGTCGGGATGCAGAGACCATTCCCCTGGAAGTAACTGCTGGCTACTCAAATAGTCCGCCTGCCAGTTCTCTATCCCCGGAATGAAGACTGCCGATATACATGGCACATGCTTCTCTGCCCAGACTAAGATCTGGTTCACCTCTTTTTGAGCAGCTCGGCTCCTGGTGCCTCCCTGATGATTGACATATGCCACTGCTGTGGCATTGTTGGACTGGATCCTGACCGGGCAACCCTGTAGCCTGATAGTCCAGGCCTTTAGGGCTAGACCTACCGCACAGATTTCCAGAATGTTGATGGGTAAGGTCCTCTCTGTCTTGGACCATACCCCCTGAACCGCAGACTGTTCCAGAACTGCTCCCCAACCTGACAGACTGGCATCTGTTGTTACCACCGTCCAGGTAACCAGTAGAAAGGATTTGCCCTTCTGCAGGTTTTCGGGCATGAGCCACCAATTGAGGCTTTGACGCACCGCATGCGACAGGTGCATCGGAAAGTCTAACTCCTGAACCTTCTTGTTCCAGGCCGACAGAATACCGTGTTGCAGTAGTCTTGAATGGAACTGAGCATAAGGAACTGCTTCGAATGAAGACACCATCTTCCCTAGCAGCCTCATACAAAGGCGGACAGAAGGATCCTTCTTGGTCCTGACTGCCAGAATCCACTCACTTAAAGCAGTGATCTTTACCTGAGGTAGAAATACTTTCTCCTGGCTTGTATTTATGATCAGACCTAAATACTCCAGTCTTCTTACTGGTTTTAGGAAAGACTTTTCTAGGTTGAGGATCCAACCTAGGTGTTCCAGATACTTGACTGTGGTTCTCAAGTTCCCGTTCAAGGAGGCTACCGACCGGTCTATCAGTAGCAGGTCGTCTAGGTATGCTATGACAGCTATACCCTGACCCCTTAATCTGGCCAGAGGAGGAGCCAAGACCTTTGTGAACACCCGAGGTGCAGTGGCTATCCCAAAAGGCAGAGCCACAAACTGGAAATGGCGCCCTCCTATCTCGAAGCGCAGAAACTTCTGATGAGCAGGAAAAATGGGCACATGTAGATATGCATCTCTGATGTCTATCGATGCCAGAAATTCTCCGCCCTGCAGGGTGGAGACTACTGTCCGAATTGATTCCATGCAGAAGGACTGAATCCTTAGGAATCGGTTCAGATCCCTAAAATCCAGAATGGGTCTGACAACCCCATTTGGTTTTTGCACCGTAAAAAAGGTTGGAATAGAAGCCCAATCCCTGGTCCTTTGCGGGAACCATCATAATGACTTCCTGCGACAAAAGTCGCTCTAATGCCCCGTACACACGGTCGGACTTTGTTCGGACATTCCGACAACAAAATCCTAGGATTTTTTCCGACGGATGTTGGCTCAAACTTGTCTTCCATACACACGGTCACACAAAGTTGTCAGAAAATCCGATCGTTCTAAACGCGGTGACGTAAAACACGTACGTCGGGACTATAAACGGGGCAGTGGCCAATAGCTTTCATCTCTTTATTTATTCTGAGCATGCATGGCGCTTTGTCCGTCGGATTTGTGTACACACGATCGGAATTTCCGACAACGGATTTTGTTGTCGGAAAATTTTATAGCCTGCTCTCAAACTTTGTGTGTCGGAAAATCCGATGGAAAATGTGTGAAGGAGCCTACACACGGTCGGAATTTCCGACAACAAGGTCCTATCACACATTTTCCGTCGGAAAATCCGACCGTGTGTACGGGGAATAACGCTAGAAGGAGCGACTGCTTCTTCTCTGGGTCTCTGGGAACACTTGATCTGAGGAACCGAGGAGAGGGAAATTCCTGAAACTCTAGCTTGTACCCTAAGGTTATTGTGGAGATTACCCATCTGTCCTGGAAGTCCTTCTGCCAGAGCTCTGAGAACTGTTGCAGTCTTCCCCCCACTCGAGCGAGTGGGGGCGCCCCTTCATGAAGAGGTCTTAGTGTTTTCCAAGTCTTCTCCAAACAACCTTGCACCACGAAACAGAAACCCAGCCAGCAGCTTCTTACATGGTGCTTCGGCTGACCAATTATTCAACCATAGGATTCTACGTATATGCACCAACCCCAGTGAAAGACGAGAGGTTTGCACGATAGAATCTTTGATGGCGTAAACAACGTAACATAAGGCCGCAGGAAGGTTAGCCAACCCCTGGGCCTGCTGTTCAGGTAATACTTTGATAACCTGCTTAACATGGTCTCTTAAGTATTGACAGACTCCAATCGCTGCAACTGCAGGTTGAGCCACTGAACCTGCCAAGGACAAAACATCCTTCAATAGGGATTCCATCTTCTTATCTACAGGATCCCTGAGCATCTGAGCATTGTCTACAGGACAAGTCAGACTATTATTTACGGAAGAAATGGCGGCATCAATGGCCGGTATTCCCCACATTTTAATAAACTTTTCTTCCATCGGATAAAGTGTTGAAAACTTTTTCAGCAGAAAAAAACGTTTGGGTGATCCCACTCAGAATAAATGAGCTTTTCAAGTAAACTATGAACAGGAAAAGCATGTGCTGTTTGAGGAGGCTTCAGTGACCCCAAAGAAAAAGAGGGTTCTTTAACTGATTCAGATACGGGCAACCTGAATGTGGAGCGGACCAAACTAGTAAGGATCTGCACTAAGACCTTCTCCTCCTGAGAAGTCGCAGAGGGTCCCTCTCCACCTGATTCCTCCGAAGGGGAATCATCAGTCCCATCCCGATCCTCTGAAAGAGATTTGTCTCCCTTATCCCAGGGCTCCTCTTCTTAAGGGTCCTGGGAAACAGAGGAAGGCCTAGTGCCTTTTCTTCCACTGAGTGAAGATGTAATCATGGCCATTAATCTTTCCTCTAAACCACTAATGGTTGAGGAAAAAACCTCCTGTGTAATGTATACAGGGGCTGAAGTGCCAGAGGCAGGTATAGCCCTTGACCCCAATGGCTCCCCCTGGCTAGCCGTCCCTGGCACCTCAGGGGGGGGAGGATGCTGCAGAAAGGGGATCCTTAGAACCCGACCGAGATCCCCTAGAGTCTCTGGTTCTTGGGGTGTTTGAACCTCTTCTACCCATAGTGCAAAGCAACAAGGTGGAGGTATCACAAAATGAACACTGACTGCTGAGCGATGTAGTCTGGCTAAAAGCCCTGCTACCAAAAGCCCAGTCTGGTGTTACCTTAGTAAATGCTGCCTAGGAGAATGCCTGTGTCCCACCTTACATGCGACCGTCAGCTCTGTGTCCCTCCAAAGGCTGTGTGCACCTGTACAGAGTGCTTTTAAATAGCCTGCAGCTGGCCTGAGTGGGCGTCTAAGCACCTGTGCTGACGCCCCGCTCCCCCCCTCTACCCTCCCCGCTCGAATTTCGAAAAAACAAGCGCTTCACGCGCTGGCCGACCCTCCGGAAATAATATGGAGGAAGGCTGGGGGAGGGGGAGGAAGGAGAGAGGCCGGTAGTGATGGTGCCCGACCTGTAATGGCGGCAATAGTGCTTGAGCGGTGTATAACCGCTTTTCAGACCCCTGTGGCATGCATGAGAAATCCCCCCATCCCATCCTACCTGGAGCCGGCCGGAGACGCTGTGCAGCATGAACACTGAGACAGACAATCCAGCATGTGAAGGTATGTGCTCTTGGCAGCCCCCGGTGGTCACAATAAGCATAGCATGCATTTACCTTAAACGAGAAAACCTACTAGAATTAAAAAATTCTGTGGAATCTCCTCTTACCTTATCCAGCCGCAGGGTTCTGTTATACAGACCCAATCTTCACCTCTCACGGTGGGCTCCGTTTGGAAAACCGTCAGAGACTGGGGCCCCCTACGAATAGGGGGATCCTGCAGTTCTGGACCTGTAAAGCACCCGGCTAGAAATTAGACTAGAAAAACCATTTTCTAATATGCGGGGTCCAGCTCTCTAAAAAGAGTAGCGTTACAGGTAAAACCTCGTTTCTTCGGACACGAGGCCCGGGTACCATCCAATTCGGCCATGAAAGGACACTTTGAATGGATCCGGTTCGCCTGGCTTGCCCCAGTATAGGATATGGGATATTCCCCTTGGAGCTCAGCACAGGACATCTTTACGCTTCCATCACCTAAGACACTGGCGTAAAAACTGAGGTATCCCTGCAAGGGGAGGGATTATATAGGGGGTTGAACTTTCTGATAGGGTGTGCCAGTGTCCAATCACCAGTGATACCCTATATAACCCATCAGTAATTACTGTGGCTCTGTGTCCCGTGATGTTCAAGAAAGAAATACCTTTTCTTATCAGCAGCATATAGCAGTCTTGTAACTTCTATCAGAGTCTGGCTAAGCACTGGTTAAAGCTTGTAGGTGATTTCATTCTCTGACTGTTCTATAAAGCTGTATGACCCCTGACCCTCTGTCTGGACAATGCTTATTGGCCCTGTGCTGATCAACCCCCCCCCCCCCCCAAAAAAAAAACCCTCTAGCAATATACATCAATCTGAGCATGTGCAGAGTGCCCCCAAGCCAAGACTCAGATGGATGCCCCCAAGATATCAGCAGATGGATTGGGAACTGTGGAAGAAGGGGAGGATAAGGAAAGACTGGATTAAACGGCTTTTTTACACCATGCAGATGATTAACCCCTTAGGTTCCACAGTGGGTATAACAAGCATGCTTTACTGCATATGCAGACTGATTTTACTGTTGTGGGTTTAGTAACACGTTAAAAACATGAAAATAAATAACTGTCATATCAGGTTCCTGCACCTGCATGGCTGTCAAATTGGGAGCAGCGGCTGTATCTTGCTGTATAAGAGAATTAAAGTGTATATCTAGGCAAGACCCTTTGTTTTTGTCTTTTAAATAAAGTAGAGAGAAGTTAGACAGCCTAGGATTTTTTTCTTATTGCTGTATGTGCCCCCATTGGGGAGATTCACCCCTCTATTTGTATTGGTTACTATTGTCAACAAATAGTGAAGGGAAATCCATACATTTTAGAGTTGTCTCCAAAATGAATGGCGACACCTGTTCCAGGGTCAACTGCCTAAAGTGGGGAATTTCCCTTACGTTGGGAGATTTCCTCCAACTTCCTGTTGCATTACTTCAACAGGAAGGGAAGGCAAAATTCCCCAATGGTACACAGTATGGTCCTGAATATTAACAGAAAACTGTGTCACAAGAATGGTTCTGGAGATATACTAAGCCAAAACCTGATGAGGACATTTAGCGTCTCTGCCAAACAGTGGCTTTGAAAACAAAATGTCAACGTTGTAAGCAGCTAATTTTATATGTATTGATGAGTGAATTTTGTGCTTATGTACTTTGCCTGTGCCATGAAGATGTTAAATGATCACAGGGTGTGTGCAAATGAATAGTTAATTTTCAAAGGGCCCCTGTACCTCTGGAACCATATTTATGCAAACAGCAACCAGACCTTTCATAGTCATGCTGTGGCCTGTTCCTTCCCGTTCTTCTCACCTCATTACTGCTGAACCGACCGAGACTCAAAACATTTACTGCCAACTTTAGGCTGTCCATCACACTTGAAACCATCTATGGACAGGCTGAATGTATTGATTGTCTTGGGTACAAACAGCATATTGGATTTTTGGCATGTGATTATTGCCACTAGCAATAATCACTGTGTTCTCCTAGCAGAGACGGCTTCCCCGTGCCCACCTGCTGGGAGAACACAATAGTTCTGCAGGAGGGATTCCCCCATCAATACTGACTGTGCTGATGGGGGAATCAAGTGATTTTCTTTCCTGCAACCCGTGGTTGCAGGAATGAAAATCACACCATCTATGGCCTGCCTTACTATTCAACAGGGAGGCAAAGGCAGTAGAAAGGGGAAGGCTGCAGCAAAACCACATGTATTGCGATTCCATGGCCAAGGTGCCCTCTTCATGAAGCTCAAAGATACACTTTAATGTTCTTCTTCCTAAGGCATGATTTAATGACAAGTTATAAATTATAACCTTTTATGACAACTTGTGTTTAGGCAATACTGTTTTATTAGCCAATTATTACCAAAGAAGGATAATCACCAAACTGGGGCTCAGCGTTATGGATCCCAGCACCTCCACTAGTAACCATCACTGTACTGTAAGTAGCTGACAATTTACAGCAAGGATAAACGTAAGGGATGTAAAAGTGAATACACATTGGAGTGTACAGTACAGTATATGCATGTTCTCACACAAGACAGTGTTCCAGCTTTCAAACTTTTGGATAAAAAAAAAAAAAAAAAGGTAGATTTACAGTGTCTCTTATCATAACTACTCACTTAATGCAGAATTATCATTTTCTAGTGTTCATTACTATTTGCTATCAACAGTCACAAACTCTTGCCAATATTTACTTATAAATGCACTTTATGCCGGCCATGTCATGCAATCTAGCTCAGGGGTCGGCTCTAGATGTCTGGCCCGTCCGTGCCCATGATTAATTCACGGACACCCTGCCTGCAGACATTTTTGCCGCTGTCCAATAAAGATATCCAATAAAGATATCACAGGGTTGGATGGGGGTGGGAACCACTGGAGTTAACTTTTTACATTAGACAGCAGGTGATTGGTTGCCGGGTGATCCTAGCAATCGATCACCAGCCTGTTAATGTGAAAAGTTAACCAGCAGTTCCCGCCCCCATCCAGCCCTGTGATATCGATCTCTGTTCTGCTGTACACCTGTGTAAGGTAGGAGAGGACACTATGGGGGGGGGGGGGGGTACAGAGGACAGTTTGGGGGGTACAGAGGACACTGCTTTGGGGGCACAGGAAACTTGCTATGGGGGCAGAGAACACTATGGGAGTAATGTGAAGGGGACAGAGGGCACTGTTATGAGGTACAGAAAACACTGCAATGGGGGGGGGGGGGGCCCTATTAGGGACCCCATCACCCCTGAGGACAGGGACCCCTTCTCACCTGGGGACAGGGACAACTTCTTCAGACCATGCTGGCTGGCAGGGCTGGCGTCAGCCACCCTTGGGTGCCAGGGCAATAAAATCCATATCCCCAGCCACATGCTCATGAACTGGCTTTGTAATAGTGAAGCACCTTAAAGTGAGCTAAACCTGTACTGTTATTACTATGTTAGGGTTATTATTATCTTTATTTATTAGCAGGTGAATGTGGCCCTCCGTGCATTTACATACATTGAATCCGGCCCTTAAGTGGAAAAAGTTTGCTGACCCCTGATCTAGCTGATTGAGTGACTCTGTAAATATAAAGGACTAATTTGTCAGGTCTAATTTCACTCATTTGCTTTAGGGCTCATAGAAAAAAGGCACTATCACTCAGAGCATAAAAACCGGGTGTTTTGGGGTACAAGGGAGGCACAAGGGCAGTGCACAGCCACTTCCAGCAGCCTAGCAAAATAAATAACAGGCTGAAATACATGGTGTCTGGACCCTGTTTTGAGAGGCACTTATATTTACAGACAGACGTATTTGCCGAACTTAGGAAATCCATGTCTGGGACATGTCCCAGAACACATTCGTCTCTAAAATGTTAGTACTGCTTGTGAGAGCGTCCACCTGTCACGTATTTCAGCCTGTCATTTATGTTCATACCCTTCTGGCAGCAAGTTATATCTCTGCCTCTCTTGCACCCAAAAACACCAGACTCATTTAAAAAAGCTCTATGAGCCAAACCGCCCATGTGCATGAGCCCTTCAGTTGTTTTTAGGATTTGCCAATCCTTGTATTTGTGTTTTTGAAAGCATGTGCTATTATGCAAACAAGTAACAATGAATGAGCTATTTAGACTTATAAAAAAAAAAAAAAAACTATATGAAACTGCATAATTGTCATAAAATTGCCCTAAAACCTTGATAAAAGATAGCAGTATGGCACATGTCAGTTACCTTTGGCCAGTGCGCAGCTGCAAACATATATCCCCCTTGGGCGAGACAGTTTGAGCTTGAGATTCCATTGTCCAGTTGAAAGCTGTCCTGAGTTTCATCCTGTATGGTGCTCAGAGAGGCTACACTCTCTTCATCGTAAGCCTTTACGTGGGGCACTCGTTCTACAAGGTAGAGAAAATGTCATTAGAAAACAAAGACAGGCTAGAAGGCATCAGAACTACAGCTGCCCAATTACGTGTCCCCCACCCTCCCCTCTTCTAGCCCGTTTTTTTTAGAGGATTAGACAACTGTCATGTGGCACCCTCAGGCCATCACTCTCAGGAGGAAAGGTTTGTTTTTCAGAGCTTTTATTATGGTTACCATTTCTAGTGCAGAGATAAGTGGATAGTTGTATTTCAATTAGCCATTTTATTTTGTGTCAAACAAACAGGAAAAGCACAGGGCCACACCTGTATACCCCATATAGACCACAGAAACCTTTACATTTCCACTATGGGCCTACTGATTTGGGGAGAGCTGTAATTAACCACTTGACGTCTGCGCTATAGCTGAATGACGGCCATAGCATGGACCTGAATTTCCGGGAGGCCATCATATGACGTCATATGATGTGATCACCGAGTCACAGAGTAGGGTGATCACAGATCCGAGTAAGGGGCTGATCCCGGCCCCTTAACACGTGATCAGCTGTCAGCCAGTGACAGCTGATCACATGATGTAAACAAAAGCTCGGTAATCGTTTTTTTTCTCCTCACACTAAGAAAAAAAAAGCAGATCACAGGCTTATGTGCAAGGGACATCGGTCCCGAAGAGGAAGAGGCAATTCTGCCTCATCTGTGCCCACCAGTGCCACCTATCAATGCCCATGAGTGCCACCTATCAATGCCCACAAGTGCCACCTATCAATGCCCACCAGTGGTGCCAATCAGTGCCACCTAGCAGTGCTGCCTAACATTTTAACCAACCAGTGCCGATCAGGGCCCATTATTGCCACCCATCAGTGCCCATCACTGCCATCTATCGGTGCCCATCAGTGCCGGCTCATCAGCATGCATCAATGAAGGAGAAAAATTACCTCTTTGCAAAATTTTATAACAAAATATAAAAAAATATATTTAAAAAAAAAAAAAATTTGGTCTTTTTAAATTAAAAAAAAAAAAAAAAAAAGAAAAAAAAGCAGAGGTGATCAAATACCACCAAAAGAAAGCTCTATTTGTGGGAAAAAAATTGATAAAAATCTTATTTGGGTACAGTGTTGTATGACTGCGCAATTGTCATTCAAAATGCATCAGCGCTGAAAGCTGAAAATTGGTCTGGTCAGGAGGGGGGTTTAAGTGCCCAGTAAGCAAGTGGTTAAAGTACATTTAATGCCAATTTTTTTCCCATTTTGGATAGAGAAGGGGAGGATTAAAACCCCTCTCAGTTTTTTTTTCCCCATCTGTGGGGGATGACATTTCAAGTGCCTTTGGACCGGCAACTAAGTCATTCCAGCAGTGTGTTTTTTAGGTTCGTTCCACCTCTTCGTCTCCCGGGATCGGCGTGTGTTCCAAGCCTCGATCTGGTATGAGTCGGCACAGGAAGTAACGTCAGCGATTACCAAGAAGCCTCTACACGTTTCGCATACATACATGCGTCATCAGGAAGCTTCCTGATGACGCATGTATGTGAAACGCGTAGGGGTGTCTGGGTAATCGCTGATATCACTTCCTGTCCAAACCCGTACCAGATCGAGGCTTGGATCGCACGCCGATCCCGGAAGACGAAGCAGTGGAAGAAACCTAAAAAACACACTACTGGAATGACTCAGTGCCGGTCCAAAGGCACTTGAAATTGTGAGTGTACATTTTTACAATTGGGGATGTTTACCTTGTTGGTTTAAATAGATTTTACAAAAGCATATTGCGCAATGATGGCTACTTACTTTTTATGAGATACCAAGATTTGAGGAGTAACTAGTCGCAATCTAGTTGGAGAAACGCCATGAAAGTGGAGTGGTTATCCCAAAATGAACCAAAGGCAAAGTTTTTTCTAGGCTCTGGGGAGTGACCATTTCAGAAGGTGGTGGTGATGCATGAAGTGGTGAAAAGGCTTCTAAAATAGCACGGATGTGATTTTGAGCACACTACGCACATGAGATAGATTTGTAAAGTGGACTTTGGGAAATATTGTAAAAAACCTGTGTTCTGCAGTTTGTGATTTTGCAATTTTGCACTTGATAATTTAATAATTTGCACTATAACTTTTCACAATAGAGCTATACAGTTTTGATGTTTGTGCACATTTCACCGATATTGTTTTTAGTGGTAACATTGTACAGTGGGGCAAAAAACTATTTAGTCAGCCATCAATTGTGCAAGTTCTCCCACTTAAAAAGATGAGAGAGGCCTGTAATTGTCATCATAGGCATACCTCAACTATGAGAGACAAAATGTGGAAACAAATCCAGACAATCACATTGTCTGATTTTTTAAAGAATTTATTTGCAAATTATGGTGGAAAATAAGTATTTGGTCAATATCAAAAATTAATCTCAATACTTTGTTATATATCCTTTGTTGGCAATGACAGAGGTCAAATGTTTTCTATAAGTCTTCACAAAGTTGTCACACACTGTTGCTGGTATGTTGGCCCATTCCTCCATGCAGATCTCCTCTAGAGCAGTGATGTTTTGGGGCTGTTGCTGGGCAACACGGACTTTCAACTCCCTCCAAAGGTTTTCTATGGGGTTGAGATCTGGAGACTGGCTAGGCCACTCCAGGACCTTGAAATGCTTCTTACAAAGCCACTCCTTCGTTGCCCGAGCAGTGTGTTTGGGATCCTTGTCATGCTGAAAGACCCAGCCACGTTTCATCTTCAATGCCCTTGCTGATGGGAGTAGGTTTGCACTCAAAATATCACGATACATGGCCCCATTAATTCTTTCATGTACACAGATCCATCGTCCTGTTCCCTTTGCAGAGAAACAGCCCCAAAGCATGATGTTGCCACCCCCATGCTTCACAGTAGGTATGGTGTTCTTTGCTTGCAACTCAGCATTCTCTCTCCCCCACACACAACGAGTTGTGTTTCTACCAAACAGTTCTACTTTGGTTTCATCTGACCATATGACATTCTCCCAATCCTCTTCTGGATCATCCAAATACTCTCTAGCAAACCTCAGACGGTCCCGGACACGTACTGGCTTAAGCAGGGGGACACGTCTTGCACTGTAGGATCTGAGTCCCTGGTGGCGTAGTGTGTTACTGATGGTAGCCTTTGTTACGTTGGTCCCAGCTCTCTGCAGGTCATTCACTAGGTCCCCCCGTGTGGTTCTGGGATTTTTGCTCACCGTTCTTGTGATCATTTTGACCCCACGGGGTGAGATCTTGCGTGGAGTCCCAGATCGAGGGAGATTATCAGTGGTCTTGTATGTCTTCCATTTTCTAATTATTGCTCCCAGTTGATTTCTTCACACCAAGCTGCTTGCCTATTGCAGATTTAGTCTTCCCAGCCTGATGCAGGTCTACAATTTTGTTTCTGGTGTCCTTCGACAGCTCTTTGGTCTTCACCATAGTGGAGTTTGACTGTTTGAGGTTGTGGACATGTGTCTTTTATACTGATAACAAGCTCAAACAGGTGCCATTATTACAGGTAATGAGTGGAGGACAGAGGAGCCTCTTAAAGGAGAAGATACAGGTCTGTGAGAGCCAGAAATCTTGCTTGTTTGTAGGTAACCAAATACTTATTTTCCACCATAATTTGCAAATAAATTATTTAAAAAAATCAGACAATGTGATTGTCTGGATTTGTTTCCACTTTTTGTCTCTCGTAGTTGAGGTATACCTATGATGACAATTACAGGCCTCTCTCATCTTTTTAAGTGGGAGAACTTGCACAATTGGTGGCTGACTAAATACTTTTTTGCCCCACTGTATAAGCATTTTAAGCTCAGCGCAGCTACACTTTTTGTATGATATTAATTTCCCTCTGACCAAAGGTAGAGAATTTTTAACTGCAGCAGATTTTAATTTAATTTTAGATATAATTTTTTGCGCCAGGTGATACATTTTTTTCACTACTTCTGTAGATGGCAATATAAATCCATGTTCAAGAATGAATAGAGGTTGTGTCTGTCAATGAATGTAAGAGAAAAATATTTTACAAAAAATGTACTACATCAACTGGGAGGTGTTTCCAAACTCTAACCACTCACATACAGTACTTCTGTAGTTTGTGAATACCACAAGAAGCAACTGCCCTGTACAACACTGCTTTCTCTGTAACATAGACCTGACTAGTAATGTTCAAAAAAGTCATATTTTCTCTAGATACCCAAAAACATTGCTCAGATGTGTCCTTTTCTTTCTCATTCCAAACACTTTATCCTCAGAATGCTTGTGATCAATAGGTACTTTGCCCCTTGAAATGATCTTGCAGCCTATATAGAACAGCCCTTTCTCAACTTTTTTACCCCCAGGGAAATTCTTGAGATTATTTTCAGGCCTCAGGGAACCCATGCTAAAACTAGTTCATTTGTGGGCAGTGGGAAAAAGGCCTTGTACATTTTTGGCTAGTGGTAAAAATGCAACCCTTGCAGACCACTAAAAAGATCATTTGTGTCATACAGCGGACTCTGCCAAGTGGCACTGATTCAGGAACTTTACACGCACCATCAAATGGGAGATCAATTAACCACTGGTCAAGGAACCACTAACAACCTTTGGTGGAACCGTAGTTGAGAATGGCTGCTATAGAAGAAGACAACTATATGCTAGTGCCTACTATTAAAGTGGTAGTAAAGTCTATGCTGTTTTTTTTTTTAAATGGGTCCCTGCACTGCATACTAGTATTTTATGACAGACTTCCCTAAAAACGCAGCCCTCCAATGCTGCTCTCTACTCACTCTCCCTCATCCCCGGCAGCTTCCATCTGCGCTCGGTCTTTCTTTCAGGTTTGCGATCTTTGGCCGCTTGATTGGCTGTGCTGGGGCAGGAGTCACATCATAGTGGCCCACAGATCGGGAGGTAAATGTGGTCTGAGCTGCGCATGTGCAGCTCAGATCACATTACTCGCTGACAGGCAGGGGGGAGATTTATGACAGAAAAGACCTCTAGGGTCTCTTCTGTAATATAAACCCTTTCTATCAGCAAGTTTTGCAACAACTGACTTTACGTCTACCACTTTAACCACTTCAACACCTTAGGGCGTCATATGACGTCCTTGACTTTGTGAGGGGATATCTGAATGATGCCTGCAGCAACAGGCATCAATCAGATATAATTGTTTCCAGCCGTCGATTCCGTGCACGATAAAAATGATCATAGCGGCAGTTCCACCGCTTGATCGTTTTTTTAGGCGAGGGGAGGGGACCCCCCCCGGCCGCCATCTGGTGCTTCTCCAGGCTCTCCCATGCCATCGGCGGCCTGGAGAAAGAATCGGTCGGCGCCGGATGACGACGATAGAGATTTCCAGTGACCATATGTTCACCAGTCATCTCGATGACCGTTGGAGGCCCGTGCGCGACGTTACGCCCGGGTTCCCAGAAGTAAACAAAGCTGCGATCGCGGCTGTCAGCATGAGATTGGTGAATTTTTTTTCTCGATCTCATGCTTTCCAGCCTGGAGGAGAGATGCGGGGTCTTATTGACCCCGCATCTCTCCATAAAGAGGACCTGTCACAATAGATTCCTATTACAAGGGATGTTTACATTCCTTGTAATAGGAATAAAAGTGATCAAAAAAATGTAAAAAAAAAAAAAAAAAAAAAAGTAAAACGCCCCTGTGCCCGGTAACTCGCGTTCAGAAGCGAACGCACATGTAAGTCCCGCCCACATATGTAAACGACGTTCAAACCACACGTGAGGTATCGCCACGTGCATTAGAGCGTGTGCAACAATTCTAGCACTAGACCTCCTCTGTAACGCTAAACTGGTAACCTGTAAACATTTTCAAAATGTCGCCTATGGGGATTTTTAAGTACCAAAGTTTGGCGCCATTCCGTGAGTGTGCGCAATTTTAAAGCGTGACATGTTAGGTATCTATTTACTCGGCGTAACATCATATTTCACATTATACAAAAAAATTGGGCTAACTTTACTGTTTTGTTATTTTTTAAAACTATTTTTCTTCCAAAAAAAGCGAGTTGAAAAATTATTGCGCAAATACCGTGCAAGATAAAAAGTTGCAATGACTGCCTTTTTTTCCCCTAGGGTGTCTGCTAAAAACATATATAATGTTTGGGGGTTCTGAGTAATTTTCGTGCCAGAATAGGCCCGGTATTTAAGTGGTTAAGAGAGGATAGCTTAATGAAGGGCTGTCAACACACATAGTCCAAGCTGTCTAGCAACTCTGACGAAGTGTTCCCAAACTGATACACACTCTAAACTTTAGTATACACTGTATTTGATCAAACAACATGCTACTTACCGCATTTCTGTTCATCTCCATCATCGCTGTCACTGTCCTCAGATGAAGACGATGAAGATGAAGAGGAGGAGGAAGACGAAGAGGAAGATGAGGAGCAGGAGGAGGAAGAAGAGGAGGAAGAACTGGATCCTGAGCGTGAGCAAGAAGAGGAGGAAGATGAGGAAGAGGAAGATCTAGAGGAGCAGGAGGATCGGTTTGAATCTGATTCAGAGTCTGAACTCGAGGCTGAACCCAGTTTGCCAATTCTTTGTTTCTTGGAAGTTAGGTTTGGAGTAAGAGGCTCTGTCCTTGCTGCCACCATGCGTCTGTCTGTCTCTGACTTGACAGCTTGCCTAGGTTCTCCAGTATGAGTCAGAGGGCCATTGACAAGACTTAGTGCCTCTTCTTTCATTTTCATAGGTTCTTCCTCTGTCATTATAATATCCTCCTTTTCGGCATCATTTTTAAGCTCCTCATTAGGGCTCCCCTTTAGTTCATGTGTTCTGGATTGAGGAGTAAGTGGTGAGGATGACAATGGCAGCTGGTTTGGTGGAACAATAAGAGAAGTAGAGGAGGTTCCTTTATTATGGTTGTAGTTCTTTTGAGATGCCATAAAGGAAAGCTCGGGATCCCGCAAAATGTGGTAGTCTGTCCTGCTTACACCATGTTTAGCAGCTCCAATTAACAAATCTCTATCATGTGTACCACATTCCCACCACACAGGCAAGTCAGGGTTTGGTTGGCAAAGTTTTAAACGCTCAAACAGCTGTGGATGACGTATAGCCTGCTCTCGAACCTTCCTCAAAAGCTCAATACGGTACAGAGTTCTGGAGGCTCTCTCCTCTGTGATTGGCTGGATTGATACGGATGTGTCTACCAGGTCTAAAAGAGGTGTTAAAAGGGTTAATTCATATTTAAAGGTTTATAAATGTTGCACTGATTGTCCTCCAAAAAAAGGACCATTATACAGTATATATAAAGTTCTTTGCCATCTAACAAACAATAAATCTTTTCTTTTAATAGAACAATCTGGAACTGAAAATCTTAGTAGATGGCATTGTTATTTAATTTAGAAGTCTCAACAGCTCCTATATGGGAGGAGACCTATGATAAACCCCAAAAAGGCTTTGTCTGATAAATGTCTCACAAACTTTAGAGCCTTCATAATTTCCAATAATATATACCGTATATATATACTCAAGTATAAGCGGAGTTTTTCAGCACATTTTTTTGTGCTGAAAATTCCCCCCTCGGTTATACTCCAGTCAAGCACTTTTCTGCAGCAGAGAATGACTTTTCCAAACCGACTTGGGGCCCCGTATCTCGTGCGAACCCAGTGGAAGTAGCACTACAACATATCCAAAGCTGGGGTTCCTAGCATTAACTGGCCCCGAGATACGGGGCCCCAAAGTCGGTTTGGAAAATGTCATTCTCTGCTGCAGAAAAGTGCTTGACATTTTCCGAACCGACTTTGGGGCCCCGTATCTCAAGGCCACTTGGTGCTAGGAACCCCAGCTTTGTAGTGCTAGTTCCACTGGGGTTGCACACCAAATTTGGGGTTCCTAGCACCAAGTGGCCCCGAGATACTGGCCCCCAAAGTTGGTCAACTGTGTCCATCTGCAGCAATGTCATTTTGAGACCCTTTGGGTCCAGAGACCCTAAATTCTGTCTGCAGCTAGGGGGCATCTAGGAACCCTTAACTACTGAGTTTAAAATTCAGGGGACCTATGGCTGCAAATGGGCACAGTGAGGCTGAAAATGGGCATTGTGGATCCTCTTTTCCACTTACAGTAGCTGCGCATTTCTCACCCTAGGCTTATACTCGAGTAAATACGTTTTCCCAGTTTTTTGTGGTAAAATTAGGTGCCTTGGCTTATATTTGGGTCGGCTTATACTCGAGTATATACGGTATGCAGGAAATTGGCAGGGTAATTGCCAATCTGCCTTGTGGTAAACACAATTATGAAAAGTAGTGTTGATAATCTTACTTTTTATATACAGTAAAACATTGGATTGCGAGTATAATTAGTTCCAGAAACATGCTTGTAATCCAAAGCACTTGTATATCAAAGCAAATTTCCCCATAAGAAATAATGGACACTCAGATGATTCATTCCACAATCATTTATTCATAGGTCTTTCAGTTTATAGTCCATATAAAAAGATTATAGCAATGTGATGGCAGCCTCCACAAGGGGATTAGAAGCAAAATCCAGCAGGAGCTACAGATTATAAAAGAGAAGAGAGGTTCCTCCAAGTGTAGTAACATGGTTACATTTGATGAAGGTACAACATTTAGAAACTCACATGATTGATGATTAACCACTTCCCGCCTGTCTATAGCAGGCCGGGAAGTGGTTCAGTTATCCTGACTGGGCGTCATATGATGTCGAGGAGGATAACATGCCGGCGCGCGCCCGCAGGGGTGCACAGCACAGTGATCGCGAGTGCAGTGTGTCAGTCTTACACGCCACATCTCCGAACGTGGCAAGAAGCCTCTTACCACGTGATCAGCTGTGACCAATCACAACTTATCATCGCGTGAACCAGGAAGTGCCAGTAAACGGCATTCCTCAGTTCGCGCTGACAGGGAGAACCGATCGGCGGCTCTCCCTGTCAGAGGGGGGGTCTGTGCTGATAATCAGCACATTGATTGTTAGCACAGCCCCATCAGATGTGCCACCACAGCTGCTAAAAAGTGCCCATAAGCTGCCAGTCGGTGCCCCTTAAAAAAAAATGGATGACAGTGCCAATCAGTGCCCACCACAGTGCCAATCCGTGTGTCCAGCAGTAAAACCTGTCAGTACCTCATCAGTGCTGCCCATCACAGCCGCCTGTCAGTATCCATCAGCACCACCTACCAGTGCCCATCAGTGCCACCTACCAGTGCCCATGAGTGCCGCCTATCAGTGCCCATCAATTCTACATATCAGCGCTCATCAGTGCCACCTCATCAGTGCCAAATCATCACTGCCACCTCATCAGTGCCCGTCAGTGAAGAAGAAAACAAAATTGTATAACTGAAACAAAGAAAGCTAATTTTTTTTCAAAAATTTCGGTCTTTAGTTTGTTTAGCAAAAAAAAAAAAAGTAAAACGCAGAGGTGATCAAATACCACCAAAAGAAAGATCTATTTGTGGGAACAAAATGATAAAAATTTTGTTTGGGTACAGTGTTGTATGACCACACAATTGTCATTCCATGTGCAACAGCGCTGAAAGCTGAAAATTGTCCTGGTCGGGAAGGTGCGAAAGTGCCTGGTATTGAAGTGGTTAAAACATCTAAGTATGCAAGCACCCAGGGTAAAGCTGTCCATATAGACCAGTGGCGTCACTAGGGCTATACCCCCGAATCTGTGGCCCATAGCCCCGAGTCTGATGCCCTGTAATAAGGCCACTGCAGACTCACAAGATGACTTTTCTGGCACATCGAAGAGGCATGATGATTTGACACAGCGATGCTGCGGGGCGGGGTGCTGCCCAGAACAGATTGGGGACGAATCTCCTCCCCCTGTTCTGATTGAGGACTCTGACTGCTTGAACATCCTGGAGGTGGAGCCTACCTTCTCCTTGGTTTGTCCTGCAGTGTGAGTGGGCGGGAGGGGGTGATCACGCCCAGCCCATCTTCGTCGCGTGCCTGTTCTTATCAGTAGGAAGCTAGCTCCGTCCTAAGTGTTTAGCCCCACCCTTCCACGCGACTCACAACCAAGCTACTCACATTGAACTGCTGAAGTGGTGACAAGAAGGTATGAGTGTTCTGTTATAGGGACTAGGACTAGCAGGCTCTTTTTGGCTGCTGGTTGTGTTCATAAACTATGGCATGGATAAGTTGGCAATAATACTGCACTCTGTATGGATATGCGTTCTTCTGTGCCAGCCCTATTGTCAGTAATATTATATCATAGCATCTATGAAGACTGTGGTAGGAAAGGAAGGAGACCTAGGCATATAACTATAACATTTTCTGCTTGAAATTACACAAACTCTGCTTTTAAAAAAATCAGTTTAACTTCAATTATAGAGTATATTGTTAACGCAGAAAATTTGTCTTTTATTGCTGTTTTGTGACCCTCCAAAAGTGAAGGACTACAGGTCCCAGCATGAAGCCCTCACAGCTTAGGATGTGTCATACCCCCCACTCTCCCAAATAGTGAAGGACTACAGGTCCCAGCTTGAAATCTAAGGGGGTCACAGCCTTAGATTTCAGGCATTAATGCTTGGACTTGTAGTCCTTTACTAGTTGCGTCAACTGGTTGGTTCAATGAGCCACTTGACTGGACCTGCCCCACAGGCTAAAGCTCTCTGGGGACCCTGTAGTAGGGAGGCTCTCTCGGGACTCCGATGACCCTGATGTAAGTGGGGGGCTCTCTGGGGACCCTGATGTAATGAGGGGGGGCTCTGGGGACCCTGATGTAATGAGGGGGGCTCTGGGGACCCTGATGTAAGAAGGGTCAATAATAACAATAATAAAAAATCATGGGATCCGCACCCAGATATGTAACTATATCTAGAGAGAGAGAGAGAGAGAGGGGCACATACGCATATATTATATACATGTGTATGCCTGCCCAAGTGTATAACTTTCTTTATTTCGCTGATATGGCCTTTAGCCCCAGATCTTTTGTAGACGTAGCAATGCCCCTGAGAATAGACCGCCCTCCACACTGCCGGATCTCACCGCTGTTGGTCTGCAATTGTGACAGGGAAGACTACCCACCAGTAGAGCAATCTAAAAGTGAGGCTTGAAGTGTGTGAAAGGGATGACGTTGATGGCAGTGCAGAGGATGGTCTATGTGGACAGCTTTACCCCAGATGCCTGCCTATTTAGATGTGCCTGTTTTAAACATCAACCATTTGAGTTGCTAAATGTTGTGCCTTCATTAAATGTAACCATATTGCTACACTTGGAGGAGCCTCTCTTCTCTTTTATACTCAGTTGAGACATGACGTAACTTGTTTATCAAGTCAAAATTTATTTAAAAATTTTGCTTGTCTTGCAAAAAGCTCTCAAACCAAGTTACTCTAAAACCAAGGTTTTACTGAACTTACCTTCTTTAGAAGGCAGCCGACACACCCTCCGACACATTGCTATAAAGGCATAGAGATATTTTTCAAGACTTTCATCTGTTTTCTTATGTAGTCTGGCCATTGCTCGAAACTTTGTCCAATCAAACTGACCCCTCCCTGGATCAAACACCACACCAAATGTCGAGACAACCCGGTAAAAGTCAGCTTCCTCTCTTCGAGTCCACCTACATCAACCAAAAACATTCAAAGACTTAGTACTGATAATGAACCACAACACACAGCAACCAGCTGGTCCCAATGTAGGATCCAGGTAGTTTGGTAAACAATGTGAAAATTGCAATAACACTCCGCAGCCAATTAGCATTCATATTCCATAAATTACTTTGCTGGTTGTTGCAGATTACTGCAATTTGCACTGACCATTATTAAAAGTGTACTTTTATTTCAATCATATAGTAAAAAAGATGTTGCTAACCTCTGCTGTCTTTCTATTTTTGCAGCAACTTTTGGATTCAAGGAAGCATCTTCATAAGGTGCTTGTGTTACTGTTGCGTGAATTGGAAACATTGTTGGAATTTGCTGGATCTGCCTAAACTTTGAAGTGCGCTGGAATGTTGTTATAAGTCGACGAAGGCGCGTGGTCAGTGCTGACTGTGTTGGCCAGTAACCTTTATCACCTTCAGGCACCTGCCCATCTGAGTAGATAAAGAAAAATCAAAAGACAATGTACATAAATTAAAATGAGCATTTTGTGAACTTTATTATGTTGAATTTAAAAACATTAGCATATTTAGCAACTGTCCAAATATTGGAAAGGATCCTTTTTAGAGAAAGGCACAAAGACTGCTTGAAAAAAACCTCTTAAAGAGACGTCACCTTACCGATCCAGGGAAAGAACAACCATTATCTCCAGCCCTCCCTATCAGCTCCTTCTGTGGTCAACAGTGTAATATACCCAATGTGTTTGGACATGGAGGGACTTCTGATTTAGTGCTCAGACTCTAGCCACACGCTAGGATTGAGTGGGTGAGGTCACCGTTTCCTCTGTGCTCTGACACCAGGTATAATGGTGGCCAAATAAAACTGCTGATGGACTGACTTCTGGGCCCGAGCAATGCTTACGTAAAGAGGTCCCAAGCTCCCCTGTTCCTGAAAGCACTAGGAAATTGCCAATGGTGGCCACAGAAGAAAGATCAAATGAAAAAAGCCAGAGAGGGGAATATAAAGTGGTTGGGGACAGGCTTTACACAAACACTGACACCTTGTTCTGAATGGGCAACATCAAATATCTCCTTAAAGAGATAGTGAAGTCTTTAAAAAAAAAAAAAGTCCCACTGCAAGTAAATGGCATGATGTACTAGTATGCATCGCATACTAGCATGTTATGATAGACTTCCCCGCAAAAGGGATCCTTCCAGCAGTGCACTATCACAACTGGCAGGGCTTTCCTCTTCACTTGGTCATCCTTCCGGGTTTGCAGGCACCGGCTGTTTAAATAGCCGAGCTGCCAAGACGTCACACCCACGCATGCGCACAGGAGTCACAATCACTGCACAGAGCTCTGGATTAACAGCACGTTCAGTGTGGCCTCACTTCCGCGCACATATGCCAGGGACATCACCGTCTGAAGAAAATTACATCTCCTAAATGGTGTACGATTAGGAGATATTTATTGTACCTACAGGCAAGCTTTATTATAAGCTTACAAGTGATTAAGTCTATCCCAATTACTTTGATTATAAAACACAAAATGCTTACTATGTGCTGTAGTAAAATTTTCTCCTGAAGGGATTATTACAAAAAAAGTTCAATAAGAACTAAGCAGAACTACAGTACTGAGGATTGTTTAAAGGGGAAATTGTACCTTTTAATTAAAAGCTTTTAATTAACCTTTTAATTAAAAACTTTTCTTTGAAGTACGTCACAGGACACAGAGCCATAGTAGTTACTATGTGGGTTATAGGCCACCTTAAGGTGATGGACACTGGCACACCCTAAGACAGGAAGTTCACTCCCTATATAACCCCTCCAACTACTGGGAGTACCCCAGTTTTGTAGCAAAGCAATACACGTGTATACCAGAAAGAAGGGGGGGACCTCTGTGTCCTGTGATGTACTTCAAAGAAAAGGATTTTACAGGTAGGCTGTTATAAAAATCCTATTTTCTTATCGTACATCATGGGACACAGAGCCATAGTAGTTACTATGTGGGATGTCCCATAGCAATGCCAACTGAAGGGAGGAAGACACAACAAAAGCAGGGCACTATGAGATCAGAGGACTTATACTGCTGCCTGCAGCACACTGCGCCCAAAGGCGATATCCTCATGACCTTTTACATCTACTTGATAGAATCTGGTAAATGTATGGACCGAAGACCAAGTTGCGGCCTTGCAAATTTGAGCCATGGAGGCTTGGTGATGCACTGCCCAGGAAGTACTAACAGCCCTGGTGGAGTGCGCTTTAATATGAAAAGGTGGAACTTTCCTCTTTAAATCAGAAGCTTGAACAATCACTTGTCGAATCCATTTAGAAATAGTAGATTTCAACGCCGCTTGTCCTCTTTTAGGACCTTCAGACAACACAAACAAAAGATCCATTTTTCGAATCTGAGCAGTCGCCTTTAAGGCTCTGTTTCCACTACTGCAACCCCAAAGTCGCGTGATTTACAGTGCAACTCTGCAATGTGATTTGTGATGCGATGTCATGCGGCCGGTGAAAACCATGTGAGAACAAGTTGCACCAAAGTCAGAACAAAGTAGTGCAAAAACCTTTTTTGGAGTCGCTGCAACTTGAGTTGCACCAATTAGGATGGGACCATTGAAATACATGAGTTTTGACTTGTCATGACTTCACATGTGTCAAGTCAGACAACAACTCGCAGTAGTGGAAACAGAGCCTAAGTAGACCTTGACTGCTCTCACCACATCAAGAGAATGTAGTGATTTTTCTTCCATAGAACAGGGTTCTGAAAAAAAATGAAGGTAGAACAACAAAAACAACAACAACAAAAACATGACACTACCTTTGGTAGAAAGTTAGGATGAGGACGCAACACGACCTTATCCTTGTGAACAGTAATAATATGGCTCTTTACAAGAAAGAGCAGCCAACTCTGACACCCTTCTTGCAGAGGATATGGTTACCAGAAAAACTAGTTTCCTTGTCAAAAGGACCAAGGGAACATGTCATATTAGCTCAAAAAGGCTGTTTTTGTAACGTTGACAGAACTAAATTCAAGTCCCAAGGTTTCAGGGGTTTCCTAACCAGGTGATTAAGCCACGTTACCCCCTGAAAAAACTACGAACCAAAGAGTAGTCGTTGAAACAATACCGATAAGGCCGAGACCTGGCCTTTGAAAGTACTCAAGGCCAGCTTCATTTCTAACCCCATCTGCAGAAAGTCAAGGATTCTACCTATGACATACTTCCTGGGGTGCCAACCCCTGGATTCAACCCAGGAGACATATGCCTTCCAGACTCTATAATATGTGATTCTGGAGACCGGCTTCCTTGCATTAACCAAGGTAGATACCACTGAACTTGACAGCCCACATTTCTTCAGAATGTGGGACTCAATAGCCAAACTGTTAAATTTAGTGTTTGTATGGTAGGATGTAATACCGGACCTTGCGAGAGAACGTCTGCATGTGGTGGTAGGGTCCATGGGACCCCTACTGCCATCCTTATGATCCGTGCATACCAAGATCTCCTGGGCCATGCTGGGGGCCACAAGAATCACCGACTTCCCTTCCTGCTTGATCCTGCGAAGAAGTCATGGACGCAGGCAGAATAAGAGGGAATGCACAAATCAGTGAGAACTGATTCCACGGGAATAGCAAGGCATCTGTTCCACATGCTAGCGGATCCTTTGCTCTTGACGTTTGGGATCCCCCATCTTTGACAAATTGACAGGAAGATATCGGGGTGAAGGAACCATTCTTCCGGGAACAACTGCTGGCGACTCAAGTAGTCCGCCTGCCAATTTTCTATTCCTAGAATGAAGACTGCCGATAGGCAAATTACATTGTTTTCTGCCCAAGATAGGTTATGATTCACCTCTCTCTGGGCCACACACTTTCTTGTACCCCTTTGGTGATTGATACAGGCCATTGCTGTGGCATTCTCAGATTGGATCCTGACAGGACAATTCCGTCAACTGAACGTTCAGGCCCTCAGGGCCAAGTGCTCTGCCCGAATCTCTAGAATGTTAAGGGCAAGGTCATTTCTGATCTGGACCACTTCACTTGGACAGTTGCCTCTTCCAGGACTGCTCCTGAACCAAAAAAAAAAAAAAAAAAAAAGAAAAGAAGGTTGGCATATGTTGTTACCACTTTCCAGGTAACTGTAGGAAGGATTTTCCCCTTTGCAGATTTTTGGTTATTAAACATAAACTGATGCTCCGGTGCACCTTTGGAGTCAGACACATTGGGAAATCTAGAGCTTGAACCTTCTTGTTCCAAGCCGATAGGATACTGTTTTGCAGCAGTCTCGAATGAAACTGAGCATAAGGAACAACCTTGAAAGCTGAATAAAAGGATTAATCTTGCTTCGACCACCTGAATCAGTTCCTTTATGGCACTGATCTTTGCCTGGCGCAAGACTACCCCTTTCTGGGTGTATCTATGATAAGACCCAAGTATTCTAGCCCCCTTCATGGTTTCCATACTTTGGTCTAAGCAGGCTAACAACTGGTCTATCAAGAGCAGATCGCCTAGGTAAACTATCAATGTTATACCTTGGGCCCTTATTCTGGCTAGAGGAGGGGCCATAATCTTTGTAAACACTCAAGGTGCAGTAGCTAGACCGAAAAGCAGAGCTACAAACTGAAAATAAAGATTTTCTACCTTGAAAGTAGATATTACTGGTGAGCGGTGAAATAGGCACATGGAGGTATGCATCCTTGATGTCGATTGATGCCAGACGTCCTCCTTCTTGCAGAATGGAGACGACTGACTCCATGAGAAAAAAAAAAAGAGCGAATATTCAGGAACTGTTTAGATTTTTGAGATCCAGAATGGGTTTGACATCTCCATTCGGTTTTGGCACCTCTCTTTCATGGGACCACCATGATCACTTTTTGCCAAAAGATGGTCCAATGCTTGAAAGAAAAACCTCTTTTTCTCTGGATCCTTTGGAACGTTTGATCTGAGAAAACGAGAACACGGGAACTCTTGGAACTCCAGTTTGTACCCTGGAGCTATTGAGGAAGTCCCCCATCTGTCTCGACACTCTTCCTGCCAGCCCCCTGAGAACTGCAGAAGTATTCCCCCTACTCAAGCGAGCGGGAGACACCTCCTCATAAGGAGACTTTAGTATTTTGTAGGTTTCCCCCCCCCAAGACTTGTCCCTCTTGAACTTGACCGCGGAGGCCGTCGTGACTGCCTGGAGGCTGATGCCCCTGACACTGGAGAAGGAGCTTGTTAAAATGAAATACGTTTACTCCTTTTCTTAAATGGCAAAGGGATACTTTGCACTAGAATTTCTTTGGATGGATTACCCAAATCATCCCTAAACAGCCGTTTCACCACAAAAAGGAAGACTGGTCAGGAGCTTCTTGCATGGCCCTTAGCGAAAGGAGCGAGGCCGGAAGCATAGAATCTCTCATAGCGACTATTGCAAGCATAAAGCTGCTAGTAGCTTTCCAGATCCTGGGCCTGCTGAACAGGATAACCTTGAGCACCTGTTTAAACTGGTCTCTCAAGGATTGACCAATTACTGTCAGCGCAGGCTGAAACACTCAACCTGCCAGAGAAAAAAAGTGTTTTTTAATAGGAATTCCAACTTTTTATCCGTTGGATCCCTAAGCATTTGATCATTGCCTGCCAGACAAGTCAAACTTTTATTCACAGAGGATATAGCACAATTGCTGGTATCCCCACCTGAATTTTTTCCTCCAGGATAAAGTGTGAAAAACTTTTTAGGAGGGAAAAAATGCTTATCTGGGTGATCCCACTCAGATACAAAAAGCTTTTCCAGCAATGAATGGACAGGAAAGGCATGCACATCTTGAGTAGGATTTAGCGAACCCAAACACTCAGTTAAGGGTACATAAATGTGGAGTGGACCATTCAGTAAAAAATTGCGCCATCAATCCCCTCAGAAGAGGAGTCATCAGCCTCACCACGGTCCCTTGAAGGAAATTCATTTTTCCCGCCGCCAGTTCCTCAGTTTGAGGGTCCTGGGTAATGGAAGGGAACCTGTCGCATTTTGTCCCACACTGGGATGCGATTAAAGCCGCTAACCTTTTTTTTTTTTTACACATTTCATGCCCTCTTCTGACTATAGCCCAATGCACAAATGCAGAGGTACTACCAGAAGAAATCGCATCCACTGCTTGAGCAAAAGTCCAGCCACTGCTGCTGCTATTAACGCTCAGCCTGATGCTTTTAGTAAATGTGCCAAGGGAATGCCTGTGTCACCAACCTCTTACATGCCACTTTTTGCTCTTTGTCCCTCTGACATCTGCAGCCAGCAAAAATTGAGCTTTTAAACAAACTCCCGCACTGGACGTTGCAGGACGGCAGCGCCGTGCTAAGCCCCTCCCCCTTTCGTCACATCCCTCTCCCTCTTTTTTCGTGCGAAAGCGGGCCTCCGATCCGACGGGATCACTTTTGTGCGGGGAGGGAAGAAGAGGGGAAGCTTGGACCAGGTGGGGGGTGATTCAGTGAAGAAAAAAAACCCCCAATCTTACCAGAGGTCTGAGCTGCCCGCTGGAGGGAAGCCTGTTTCTGCTGCATAGCGTGATCTCTGAGGAAAGCATGGCAAGGTACGTGCTCTATACAGCCCCCAGTGGTGACTCTTAGGCATGGCAACATTGACTTTTTTAAAGGAGACATTTCTTAAGAATTTTTTTTTTTTTTTAAAGAAAAAAATTAAGATTCTTGGAAGTCTTCACTTACCTTTCCCACTTACCTTTATCCGTGGTAAAGCCGACAGACCCAATCTTCACCTCTCAGAGTGGGCTCCGTTACCAAACCTTCAGGAACCGGGGACCCTCAGGGAACCCACACTCCTGGACCTGTAAAGCACCCCACCATTAAAACTTTATGGCTGGGGCCGGGGTCCAGCTCTCTAAAAAGAGAAGCGTTACAGGCAAAACCTTGTTTCTTCGGACACGAGGCCCGGGTACCATTCAATTAGGCTTAGAAAAGACACTTTGGATGGATCCATTTGCATAGCTAGCCCCAGCAAAGGAATCTTCCAGTGGAGCTCAGCACAGCACATCTTTACTCGTGACCAACACCCAAGACACTGGCGAAAAAACTGAGGTACTCCCAGTAGTGGGAGGGGTTATATAGGGAGTAGACTTCCAGTCTTAGGGTGTGCCAGTGTCCATCACCTGAAGGTGGCCTATAACCCACATAGTAACTACTATGGCCTTGTGTCCCATGATGTACGATAAGAAAACACCTATATTGGAAATTATATACTGTACCTCTGATTAGCTTGAACTGCAAGAATATATAAAGTTAACTGCACACCAGGAATGCATGTGTTCTTTTATATTAACATGGATCTTCACATTGTTTTATACCACATGACCCCTTCCTACTGACTGCAGGATAATGTTCAATACCTAGAAAATGCTTTTGTATGGAATAATTGTTAATCTATGTGAGTTCTCAGACTAGTAATTTCTCATGAAGAATGTTTTCAAAACAGGACTATATATTATACAGCATCATGTTCTAGACTGGGGTGCCTGCTGCCAATCATTCTCCAGAGAAATAAGGAGAGGGTGACTAACTGGATGTTAAAATATAAAATATCAGACATGAACTAGCATCTTTAGCTAAAAGTGAATCTAGTTTTAAAAAAATCCTATTTACGTATGTAGTCCTAACTCAAAAAGTAGCTTCTGTTGCTCTCAGCCTTCTCCGACTTCCTGTTAGAGGGTGTCTACATTTGTTTTCCATGGTCCCACTGTATGTAGGAACATAGCCACCCTCTCTTGCTTGCTCCGGAAATGGACTAGGAAATATGAACTATGGGATTTGTAACAACAACAGTGCACATGAATGCAACTAGCATGCACTGCAAATTAGAAATTTGGGAGCTCAAGAAGGATGTTATAAAAAGGTAGAAAAATACAGTAAGAAAAAATTTTATGAAAAAGAATGCAGGGCTATTATGTAGTTAACCACTTCAGCCCCGGAAGGTTTTACCCCCTTCCTGACCAGAGCACTTTTTACAATTCGGCACTGCGTCGCTTTAACTGCTAATTGCGCGGTCATGCAATGCTGTACCCAAACGAAATTTGCGTCCTTTTCTTCCCACAAATAGAGCTTTCTTTTGATGGTATTTGATCACCTCTGCCGTTTTTATTTTTTGCGCTATACGCGGAAAAAGACCGAAAATTTTGAAAAAAAATGATATTTTCTACTTTTTGTTCTAAAAAAAATCCAATAAACTCAATTTTAGTCATACATTTAGGCCAAAATGTATTCGGCCACATGTCTTTGGTAAAAAAAATGTCAATAAGTGTATATTTATTGGTTTGCGCAAAAGTTATAGCGTCTACAAACTAGGGTACATTTTCTGGAATTTACACAGCCTTTAATTTATGACTGCCTATGTCGTTTCTTGAGGTGCTAAAATGGCAGGGCAGTACAAAACCCCCACAAATGACCCCATTTTGGAAAGTAGACACCCCAAGGAATTTGCTGAGAGGCATGTTGAGCCCATTGAATATTCATTTTTTTTGTCCCAAGTGATTGAATAATGACAAAAAAAAAAAAAAAAAATTACAAAAAGTTGTCACTAAATGATATATTGCTCACACAGGCCATGGGCATATGTGGAATTGCACCCCAAAATACATTTAGCTGCTTCTCCTGAGTACGGGGATACCACATGTGTGGGACTTTTTGGGAGCCTAGCCGCGTACGGGGCCCCGAAAACCAAGCACCGCCTTCAGGATTTCTAAGGGCGTACATTTTTGATTTTACTCCTCACTACCTATCACAGTTTTGAAGGCCATAAAATGCCCAGATGACATAAAACCCCCCCAAATGACCCCATTTTGGAAAGTAGACACCCCAAGCTATTTGCTTTGAGGCATGTTGAGTCCATGGAATGTTTTATATTTTGACACAAGTTGCGGGAAAGTGACAAATTTTTTTTTTTTTTTTTTTTTTTTGCACAAAGTTGTCACTAAATGATATATTGCTCACACAGGCCATGGGCATATGTGGAATTGCACCCCAAAATACATTTAGCTGCTTCTCCTGAGTACGGGGATACCACATGTGTGGGACTTTTTAGGAGCCTAGCCGCGTACGGGACCCCGAAAACCAAGCACCGCCTTCAGGATTTCTAAGGGCGTACATTTTTGATTTTACTCCTCACTGCCTATCACAGTTTCGGAGGCCATGGAATGCCCAGGTGGCACAAACCCCCCCCAAATGACCCCATTTTGGAAAGTAGACACCCCAAGCTATTTGCTGAGAGGCATGGTGAGTATTTTGCAGCTCTCATTTGTTTTTGAAAATAAAGAAAGACGAGAAAAAAATTTTTTTTTTTTCTTTTTTCAATTTTCAAAACTTTGTGACAAAAAGTGAGGTCTGCAAAATACTCACTATACCTCTCATCAAAAAGCTTGGGGTGTCTACTTTCCAAAATGGGGTCATTTGGGGGGGTTTTGTGCCACCTGGGCATTCCATGGCCTCCGAAACTGTGATAGGCAGTGAAGAGTGAAATCAAAAATTTACGGCCTTAGAAAGCCTGAAGGCGGTGCTTGGTTTTCGGGGTCCCGTACGTGGCTAGGCTCCCAAAAAGTCCCACACATGTGGTATCCCCGTACTCAGGAGAAGCAACAGAATGTATTTTGGGGTGTAATTTCACATATTCCCATGGCATGTTTGAGCAATATATCATTTAGTGACAACTTTGCGCAAAAAAAAATAAAAAAAATAAAAAATTGTCTCTTTCCCGCAACTTGTGTCACAATATAAATTATTCCATGGACTCAACATGACTCTCAGCAAATAGCTTGGGGTGTCTACTTTCCAAAATGGGGTCATTTGGGGGGGGGTTTGAACTGTCCTGGCATTTTATGCACAACATCTAGAAGCTTATGTCACACATCACCCACTCTTCTAACCACTTGAAGACAAAGCCCTTTCTGACACTTATTGTTTACATAAAAAAATAATTTTTTTTTGCAAGAAAATTACTTTGAACCCCCAAACATTATATATTTTTTTTAAAGCAAATGCCCTACAGATTAAAATGGTGGGTGTTTCATTTTTTTTTTTCACACAGTATTTGCGCAGCGATTTTTCAAACGCATTTTTTGGGGAAAAAACACACTTTTTTACATTTTAATGCACTAAAACACACTATATTGCCAAAATGTTTGATGAGATAAAAAAGATGATCTTAGGCCAAGTACATGGATACCAAACATGACATGCTTTAAAATTGCGCACAAACGTGCAGTGGCGACAAACTAAATACATTTTTAAAAGCCTTTAAAAGCCTTTACAGGTTACCACTTTAGATTTACAGAGGAGGTCTACTGCTAAACTTACTGCCCTCGATCTGACCTTCGCGGCGATACCTCACATGCATGGTGCAATTGCTGTTTACATTTGACGCCAGACCAACGCTTGCGTTCACCTTAGCGCGAGAGCAGGGGGGACAGGGGTGCTTTTTTTTTTTTTTTTTTTTTTTTCTTTATTATTATTATTTTTTTATCTTATTTTTAAACTGTTCCTTTCATTTTTTTTTTTTTAAATCATTTTTATTGTTATCTCAGGGAATATAAATATCCCCTATGATAGCAATAGGTAGTGACAGGTACTCTTTTTTGCAAAAATTGGGGTCTATTAGACCCTAGATTTCTCCTCTGCCCTCAAAGCATCTGATCACACCAAGATCGGTGTGATAAAATGCTTTCCCAATTTCCCAATGGCGCTGTTTACATCCGGCGAAATCTACGTCATAAAATGCTCGTAGCTTCCGGTTTCTTAGGTCATAGAGATGTTTGGAGCCACTCTGCTCTCTGATCAGCTCTATGGTCAGCTGGCTGAATCACCGGCTGCATTTTCAGGTTCCCTGTTGAGACAGGAGAGCCAGAGAAAAACACGGAAGATGTTGGGGGGGGGGGGGGGGGCATTCCCTCCCACTGCTTGTAAAAACAGTCTAGAGGCTAATTAGCCACTAGGATTGCTTTTACATGAAAGCCGACCGCTGGCTGAAAAGAATGATACCAAGATGATACCTAAAGCTGCAGGCATCATTCTGGTATAACCACTCAAAGTCGTGAATGGCGTACCTGAAGACAAAAAAATGGTTAACAATGGTTAACAATAAAGCACAGTAAAGTGTAAATAATTACACACCTGAAAAACAAACATGATAAAACATAATAACAATAACAATAACAATAAAACATTGCAGAATAGAATACAGTAAAAAAGAGCAGAACAATAGAGAGAGAGAATAGAGAGAGAGAGAACAATAAAACAACAACTATTTTTTTTATTTCATATATTTTTTTTTTTTTTACACTTTTTTTGTAACTAACTTTTATAACGGTAACCGGTTCCAGGTTCGGGTCTCTCAAAATGCGATGGCATCTTGGGAGACCCTGTGAAAGTGCGCCTAGTCTGTGCAATGCTGTACCCTACGCTAATAGTCAACTAGTGCATGGTAGCGTTCAAAACATTCACCAATGCAAAGACCAGGATTGTCAGGACAGGAGGGACAATAATAGTGGGTGTCACGCCTATATCCGCGCTTGCTGCAGACACGACATCTTTTTTGGGGGGGTTCGTTGGGTAGGGGTACTCGGGAGGACATAAAAATGCCTCTCATGCAGCCGACTGCATTTGGTTGGGGATGTGAATGGGGGAAGTATGGGCGCTGCAGAAGCGGTGGGTTCCCAATTAGGATTGGCGAATGCAGCAGGAAGGGCACTATGGGCACGACGGGCCTGTGTTTGTCTTTTTGGTGGCAGCGGGACACTACTTGTGCTTGCCACCTCACCAGCTTGAACTGCACTTATGGGACTCGCCACGTCACCACGTGTTACTGCAGTGCTGGTTTGACTACGACCGGGGTGTACTAGGCCGCTGGCGCTTGCCAGTTCACCAAAACGCTACCAAAAAAACTGTTAGCGATCGCAGGGATCAGGCCTGACTCTGCGAACGCTGCAGTTATGCGTTTAGTGTTTTGTAAGTGACAGTGATCGATCCATACTGCACTTGGGTGGGCTGGGCCGGGCTGGGCGGAGGGGCAAAACGCAGGTGCTAGCAGGTATCTGGGCTGATCCCGCTAACACTGCGTTTTTGGGAACCCTAAACTGCTGGGGACACTAGTATAGATCTAATCGGATCAGATATTGATCCGATCAGATACTATACCACTAAGGGAGGCGTACGGTGCGTGCGTGGGTGTTAGCGGTACTGGCGCTAATCTGACGCTGCCTGGGGCTGGTGCTTGCCAGTTCACCAAAACGCTACCAAAAAAACTGTTAGCGATCGCAGGGATCAGGCCTGACTCTGCGAACGCTGCAGTTATGCGTTTAGTGTTTTGTAAGTGACAGTGATCGATCCATACTGCACTTGGGTGGGCTGGGCCGGGCGGAGGGGCAAAACGCAGGTGCTAGCAGGTATCTGGGCTGATCCCGCTAACACTGCGTTTTTGGGAACCCTAAACTGCTGGGGACGCTAGTATAGATCTGATCGGATCAGATATTGATCCGATCAGATACTATACCACTAAGGGAGGTATACGGTGCGTGCGTGGGTGTTAGCGGTACTGGCGCTAACCTGACGCTGCCTGGGGCTGGTGCTTGCCAGTTCACCAAAACGCTACCAAAAAAACTGTTAGCGATCGCAGGGATCAGGCCTGACTCTGCGAACGCTGCAGTTATGCGTTTAGTGTTTTGTAAGTGACAGTGATCGATCGATACTGCACTTGGGTGGGCTGGGCGGAGGGGCAAAACGCAGGTGCTAGCGGGTATCTGGGCTGATCCCGCTAACACTGTGTTTTTGGGAACCCTAAACTGCTGGGGACGCTAGTATAGATCTGATCGGATCAGATATTGATCCGTTCAGATACTATACCACTAAGGGAGGCGTATGCTGCGTGCGTGGGTGTTAGCGGTACTGGCGCTAATCTGACGCTGCCTGGGGCGACGCATATCACCGCCGGGCGATCGGGGGGCTAAACCTTTATTCGGTAATAAACGGCGGGTGCCCTGACACTATAAAAAATAAACAAACTAACCAGCGTCACCCGTAACAGTTATACGGTGATCAGTGGTGAAAGGGTTAACTAGGGGGCAATCAAGGGGTTAAAACATTTATTAGGTAGTATATGGGGGTCCCTGTCGCTATAAAATGCTGACGGCGAACCTAAATATTTACGTTCCTAACTAGCGTCACCAGCGACACTAATACAGCGATCAGAAAAATGATCGCTTAGCGACACTGGTGAGGGGGGGTGATCAAGGGGTTAAAACTTTATTAGGGGGGGTTAGGGGGGTATCCTAGACCTAAAGGGGGGTAATACTCACTGCCCTAACACTAACTGTCACAAACTGACACTATGCAGTAATCAGAAAAAAAAAAAAAAAAAAATACTGCTAATGTCAGTTTGTGACAGGGGGGGGGGGTGATTGGGGGGGGATCGGGGGGCGATCGGGGGTGTAAAGTATGCCTGGCATGTTCTACTGTGTGTGTGAGTGTTGTGTGCACTTACATGTCATCTCCCCTCGGCGCTGGAACGGAAACTGCCAGACCGAGGAGAGATGACATCACATCCTCTGCCTGTGTGAAACGACACACAGGCAGAGGAGCATTCCCATTGGCTGGGAGCGATCGCGAGGGGGGGGCCACGATCGGATGGTCTCCCCCTCGCCTCCCGACGCTCCCAGTCAGATGCCGACCGCCGATGGCACCGGGGGGGGGTCCGATCGGACCCCCCGCCCGCGGGAGGCAGATCACGTATGGGTACGTGATTTTGCCTGCCCGTGCCGCTCTGCCGCAGTATATATGCGGTAGGCGGTCGGCAAGTGGTTAATGTGTATTGATTACGTTTGAAGGAGGATATTATTTAGTGTCACTTTAAAGTTCAAATAAGGGATAACAAAAATCTGTAGGCAAAGCACATGTCCCTTTCTATTAAGATTTCTCGTTATCTATAATTTAACTTTGCAAAACCGTTATACAAGAACTGGAAGTTAAAAGTAGAAAGGCTTATGGCAAGAACTTACCACTATCTGCTATAACAAGATCACCTGGAGATGAAGCATCATCCTACAAAAAAAAGAAAGTAATGAAAGGCAGATTTATCATACATGTAGGAAAGAAGTCCAATGGCTCCTCTCCTATGGATAAGGCCTACATTTTACATTGTTCTACTTTTTATAAATATGCCAAAATAAATGTTACAAATGTTATATCTCAGTGTTACCTCCATGTCATCTTTAAATAAAGCAGGAGCTGGTTTGTACTCTGGATCTTCAACATCACTGTAATAAAAAATAATGAGTATTCATTATTACCTATTCAACTGAAAATGTTTGACCAGCAAGTCCATATGTTGTATATCCCAACGTACCCATCCATGTAATCATTCGCCCTTTGTTCTGCTGCCACTGCCTTTTCATCTGGCTTTCCAGCTCTTTCCAGGAAGCAGAGCGCTGGGTCTGCCCTGATAGTGTTGTATTTTTCATAACCTGTAAACACCAAAAAAAAAAAAAAAGTACTGTCTATTAACAGCACCCGTGGTAAAAATAACACAATCACCTAGGGGGTGAATGTAAATTGGAACTGGAAGATGCCGTACACATATTTAGGGACTCGCAAGGCATTAAAAAGACAGAGGAATTCCATGCCGATTTTACCCTGGTAAAAAACACCATTTATCTCAGTTATGGATGAAAACTTTTTTTTTAGTTTTGGATAGAGTGGAGAGGGATTAGAACACCTGTCAGGTTTTACTGCTGTCGGTGCCCCTGTCAGTGAGATTCACCTTATTTGTTTTGTTTACCTAAAATAAAGGAAAATCCCAAATTTTGGGTTGACACCAGAACAGTAATAAAGGGAAAATCTTTCAACAGGGACACTGGTAACAACCTGGGATTCCCTCAGTTTGGAGGGATTTTCTCACTTCCTGTTTTGGGTATGGGGCAGGTAGCAAAAGGAAGTCTCCCCCCTATTTGAACACAGATGAGGAAAAGAAATAATAATTAAAAAAAAAAAAAAAAAAAGACTGATAGGGCCTATAACCCTCCCTTACTCTATCCAAAAAAAATAAAATTAAACATTTTGTCTTTTGTTCTACTTTAACCACTTGCCGCCCACCATATAGCAGAATGGCGGCTGCAAAGTGGTTTCAATATCCTGACTGGGCGTCATATGACGTCCTCAGAATATTAAGCCACTGTACACCCCCAGGGGCGTGCATCGCGGCGATCGTTGTTGTGGTGTGTCAGTCTGACACACCGCAACTCCAATTTAGGTAAAGAGTCTCTGACGGAGACTCTTTACCACGTGATCAGCCGTGTCCAATCATGGCTGATCACGATGTAAATAGGAAGAGCCGGTGATCGGCTTTTTCTCACTCTTCCTAACGGCTGCTCTCCTGACAGGGGGGGTCTGTGCTGATTGTTTATCAGCACAGCCCCCCTCGGATCTCACTCAGGACCACAATCATGCCGCCCAGGACCACTAGGATGGCCATCCACACTGGACCACCAGGTATGCCCCCCCTAGACCCCCAGGGAAATACTAATTTGTGCCCAGGCAGCTGCCAATCAATGGCCAGGCAGCTGCCAATCCGTGCCCACTCACAATGCCTACCACTGCCAGTGCCACAAGGGATGCATATCGGTATTCATATCAGTGCTGCCTATCAGTGCCCAGCAGTGCCGCCTATCAGTGCCACTCATAAGAACCCATCTTTGCAGCCTTTCAGTGCCCATCGGTGTCGCCTATCAGTGCCCATCAGTGCCCACCAGTACCACCCATGAGTGCCCATCAGTGCTGCCTATCAATGCCCATCAGTGCCACCCATCAGTGCCGCCCATCAGTGCCCATTGTCAGTGCCCGCTCATTGGTGCCACCTCATCGGTGCTGTCTCATAAGTGCCTGTCAGTGCCGCCTTATCAGTGCCCATCAGTGAAAGAGAAAACTTACTTATTTACAACATTTTATAACAGAAACAAAAGCAAAACCTTTATTTTTTTCAGAATTTTCGGTCTTTTTTATTTGTTTAGCAAAAAATAAAAAATGCAGAGGTGATCAAATACAACCAAAAGAAAGCTCTATTTGTGGGAACAAAATGATAAAAACTTAGTTTGGGTATAGTGTTGTATGACCTCACAATTGTCATTCAAACTGCGACAGCACTGAAAGCTGAAAATTGGTCTGGGCAGGAAGGTGTATAAGTGCCCTGTATTGAAGTGGTTAAAGATCATTTCATATATTTTAAATACAGCTAGAAAAAGTTTCTGGATCAGACTTGATATCAGTCCCCCTGTATTCTCTTGTAAAACACCATAGGAAACGTAGGTCAACAGTGTTAGCCAGTAAAGCTATATTGTACTGCGCAATACTCTCGGTTTACCAAAAAAAGGAATTCACAAGTTGCAGTGGGCCTTATAACAGGCTGTACTGTTCAGTAAAATCTGCAGGGAGATTACACAGTGAGCAATACCGGGTTGTCTGGATACCAAGACTGGCTGTATAGTATCCCAAATCTACACTATTCAAAAAAATTTAAGGAACACTTTTAAAACATCAGATCTCAATGGGGAAAAATATCATGCTGAATATCTATCTATACTGCACTGGGTAATGTGTTAGGAATTAGAGGATGTCACATAGTTTGATGGAAATTAAAATTATCAACATACAGAGGGCTGAATTCAAAGACACCCCGAAAATCAAAGTGAAAAAATGATGCCATGGGCTAGTCCATTTTGATGAAATTTCATTGCAGCAACTTAAAATGGTATTTAGTAGTTTTTATGGTCCCCATGTGCTTGTATGCATGCCTGACAACGTCAGGGTATGCTTCTAATGAAGCGACGGATGGTGTCCTAGGGTATTTCCTCCCAGATCAGGACCAGGGCATTACTGAGCTCCTGAACAAACTGAGGTGCAATCTGGCAGCATCGGATTGACCAAAACATAATGTCCCAGAGGTGTTTAAATGGATTTAGGTCAGGTGAGAGTGGGGGCCATTCAATGGTATCAATTCCTTCATCCTCAAGGAAGTGGCTACATACTCTTGCTACATGAAGTCGGGCAGGAACCCAGGACCCAGTGCACAAGCGTAGGGTCAAACAATGGATCCAAGGATTTCCTTCCGATACCCAATGGCAATCAGGGTGCCATTGTCTAGCCTGTAGAGGTCTGTGCGTCCCTTCATGGATAAGCCTTCCCAGACCATCACTGACCCACCTCCAAGCTGGTCATGCTGAACAATGTTACAGGCAGCATAACATTCTCCACGGTTTCTCCAGACCCTTTCACATCGGTCACATGTGCTCAGGGCGAACCTGCACTCATCTGTGAAAAGCACAGGGCATCAGTGGCAGACCTGCCAATTCTGGTCTTCAATGGCAAATGCCAATCGAGCTCCAAGGTGCCAGGCAGGGAGTACAGGCCCCGCTAGAGGACATCGGGCCCTCAGGCCACCCTCATGAAATCTATTTCTGATTGTTTGGTCAGACATGCACAGCTATGGCCTACCGGTACTGTAGGGCTCTGGCAGTGCTCATCCTGTTCCTCCTTGCACAAAGGAGCAGACACCGGTCCTGTTGATGGGTTAAGGAACTTATATGGTCTTGTCCAGCTTTCCTAGAGTAACTGCCTGTCTCCTGCGATCTCCTCCATGCTCTTGAGACTGTGCTGGGAGACACAGCAAACCTTCTGGCAATAGCACTTATTGATGTGCCATCCTGGAGGAGTTGGACTGCCTGTGCATTCTCTATAGGGTCCAGGTATCGCTTCATGTCACCAGTAGTGACACTGACCCTAGCCAAATGCAAAACTAGGAAAAAACTGTCAGAAAAGATGAGTAGGAAAAAAAAATGTAAATGGCCTCCACCTGTAAAATTAAATTAACACCAAAGCAGCTGAATCAGATTAACAACCCCCTCTGCTACTTAAAGTGGTAATAAACCCATCCTGTGCTATTTCCACCATATCAAGCTTTCCTACCCAGTGAAATTGTTGCTAAACCGCTTCCTACCTTATCCCTTTCAGTGTAATCTATCCTTTTCTAATCAATGACGTAATTGGCGCATGTGTCGTTAGTTCCATTTTTCCGGCAGGCCCTTCTTGCAGGAAAAATGGTGTTTACATGGCGGGGCTATGTCATTTCCTTTAAAAGAAAAAAGAAAAAAAGAAAAAAAGAAAGATATACTGCGCTGTAAAACTGCAAATTAGCAGCCAGCACAGCTATAGACAAAAAGCAACAATGTGAATATGTAGAAAAAAACGTGCAGCGCTAAAATTGCAAAAACTAATGTAAAAATGTGACATTCAACATAAACACATCAAGGTAATAAAGATTCAAACAATAGTGAAATGTGAATCCACCAAAAAAATAACAAAATAATGGTGTACTAATGTGGTGACTGCACCACAAACACAACTCGAAATATAAAGTGACAATTAAAGTCCAAATATAGATTGCAGGTAAAGTCCAAATAATAGGATTTTTTAAAAACAGCTTACCTGTAAAATCCTTTTCTTTCGAAGGACATCACGGGACACAGAGCCACAGTAATTACTGATGGGTTATATAGGGTATCACTGGTGATTGGACACTGGCACACCCTATCAGGAAGTTTAACCCCCTATATAATCCCTCCCCCTTGCAGGGATACCTCAGTTTTGTAGCCAAGCAATATAGCGTATTAGAAAAGGGGCGGGACCTCTGTGTCCCGTGATGTCCTTCGAAAGAAAAGGATTTTACAGGTAAGCTGTTTTCAAAAAATCCTATTTTCTTTCTCGAACATCACGGGACACAGAGCCACAGTAATTACTGATGGGATGTCCCAGAGCAATGCTACCTGAGGGGGGGGGGATCACGACCAAGTAGGGTGCAAACAGACCTGAGGACCCTGTACCGCTGCCTGCAGCACACTACGCCCAAAGGCGATATCCTCATGCCTTCTCATATCCACCTGATAGAATCTGGTGAATGTATGAACTGAAGACCAGGTTGCGGCCTTGCAGATTTGAGCCATAGAGGCCCGGTGATGCACTGCCCAAGAAGCACCAATAGCCCTTGTGGAATGTGCCCTGATCTGAAACGGAGGAATCTTCTGTTTCAAACCGTAAGCTTGAATGATCAATTGTCGAATCCATTTAGAAATGGTAGCTTTTGACGCTGCCTGTCCTCTATTGAGACCCTCTGGCAGCACAAACAAAACATCCGTCTTGCGGATCTGAGCAGTTGCCCCGAGATAGGCCTTAACTGCTCTTACTACATCCAACGAATGTAGAGATCTCTCTTCCGGAGAACAGGGATCTAGAAAAAAGGAAGGCAGAACAATGTCTTGGTTTAAATGAAAATCAGAAACCACCTAGGATGAGGGGGCAGTACCACTCTATCCTTGTGTATAATCAAATAAGGCTCCTTACAGAAAAGGGCTGCTAACTCTGAAACTCTTCTAGCAGAAGAGATGGCCACCAGAAAAATTAACTTCCTTGTCAACAAGACCAAAGGAATCTGACTTATTGGTTCAAAAGGCTGTTTTTGTAACACAGCCAGGACCAAGTTCAAGTCCCAGGGGTTTAGAGGCGCTTTAACCGGAGGATTAAGACGCATCACCCCCTGCATAAAGCTTCGGACCAAAGAATGCGAAGCAAGTGGCCGCTGAAATAATACTGATAAAGCAGAGACCTGGCCCTTGATGGTACTCAAGGCTAGCTTCATCTCTAATCCTAATTGTAGAACATCAAGAATTCTACCTATGACATATTTCCTGGGATGCCAACCTCTAGATTCACACCAGGATACATAAGCTTTCCAGACTCTATGATAAATCATCCTGGAAGCTGGCTTCCTTGCATTAATCAAGGTAGATATGACAGGACCTGAGAGCCCACGACTCTTCAGAACGTGGGTCTCAATAGCCAAACCGTCAAATTTAGCATTTGTAAGGCAGGATGGAACACTGGACCTTGAGATAACAGATGTGGGCATACCGGTAGGGTCCACGAGGAACCCACCGTCATCCTTACTATCTCTGCATACCAAGTCCTTCTGGGCCAAGCGGGGGCCACCAGAAGTACCGACTTCCTTTCCTGCTTGATCCTGCGAAGGAGTCGTGGCAGTAGCAGAATAGGCGTAAATGCGTAAATCAGTGAGAACTGATGCCACGGAATCACCAACGCATCCGTCCCGCATGCAAGAGGATCTTTTGTCCTTGCCACAAATCTGTCTATCTTTTTGTTGAATCAGGATGCAAAGAGATCTACATCTGGAACCCCCCATCTTTGGCATATGGCCCAAAAGACGTCGGGATGCAGAGACCATTCCCCTGGAAGTAACTGCTGGCGACTTAGGTAGTCCGCCTGCCAGTTCTCTATTCCCGGAATGAAAACTGCCGATATACATGGCACATGCTTCTCTGCCCAGACTAAGATCTGGTTCACCTCTTTTTGAGCAGCTCGGCTCCTGGTGCCTCCCTGATGATTGACATAAGCCACTGCTGTGGCATTGTCGGACTGGATCCTGACCGGACAACCCTGTAGCCTGATAGTCCAGGCTTTTAGGGCTAGATAAATCGCCCGGATCTCCAGAATGTTGATGGGTAAGGTCCTCTCGGTCTTGGACCATATCCCCTGAACCGCAGACTGTTCCAGAACTGCTCCCCAACCTGACAGACAGGCATCTGTTGTTACCACCGTCCAGGTAACCGGTAGAAAGGACTTCCCCTTCTGCAGGTTTTCGGGTATGAGCCACCAATTGAGGCTTTGAGGTACCGCATGCGACAGGTGCATCGGAAAGTCTAATGCCTGAACCTTCTTGTTCCAGGTCGACAGAATACTGTGTTGCACCAATCCCAGTGAAAGACAGGAGGTTTGCACGATAGAATCTCTAATGGCGTCAACCACAAAGCATAAGGCCGCTGGAAGGTTAGCAAACCCCTGGGCCTGCTGTTCAGGTAATACTTTGATGACCTGCTTAACATGGTCTCTTAAGTATTGACAGACTTCAATCGCTGCTACTGCAGGTTGAGCCACTGAACCTGCTAAGGAAAAAACATCCTTCAATAGGGATTCCATCTTTTTATCTACAGGATATCTGAGCATTGTCTATAGGACAAGTCAGACTATTATTTACGGAGGAAATGGCGGCATCAATGGCTGGTATTCCCCACATTTTAATAAACTTTTCTTCCATCGGATAAAGTGTTGAAAACTTTCTCGGCAGAAAAAAACGTTTGTCTGGGTGATCCCACTCAGAATAAATGAGCTTTTCAAGTAAATTATGAACAGGAAAAGCCTGTGCTGCTTGGAAAGGTTTCAGTGACCCCAAAGCAGAAGAGGATTCTTTAGCAGTTTCAGGTACGGGCAACTTAAATGTGGAGCGGACCAATCCAGTAAGGATCTGCACTAAGACTTTCTCCTCTTGGAAGTCGCAGAGGGTCCCTCTCCACCCGATTCCTCCGAAGAGGAATCATCCGTCCCATCCCAATCCTCTGAAAGGGATTTGTCTCCTTTATCCCAGAACTCCTCTTCCTGAGGGTCTTGGGGAACAGAGGAAGGCCTAGTGCGTTTTCTTCTACTGAGTGAAGACGTAATCACGGCCATTAATCTTTCCTCTAGACCATTAATGGTTGAGGAAAAAACCTCTTGAGTAATATAATACAGGGGCTGAAGTGCCAGAAGCAGGTGTAGCCCCTGACCCCAACGGCTCTCCCTGGCTAGCCGTCCCTGGCCCTTCGGGGGGGGGGGGGGGATGCTGCTGACAGGGGGCCCTCAGAACCTGAACGAGATCCCCTAGTGTCCCTGGTTCTTGGGGTGCTTGAACCTCTTCTACCCATAGTGCAAAGCAACAAGGTGTGAGGTATACAAATGAACACTGACTGCTGAGCGATGTAGTCTGGCTAAAAGCCTTGCTACCCAATGCTCAGTCTGGTGTTACTTCAGTAAATGCTGCCTAGGAGAATGCCTGTGTCCCACCTTACATGCGACTGTCAGCTCTGTGTCTCTCCAAAGGCTGTGTGCACCTGTACAGAGTGCCTTAATAGCCTGCAGCTGGCCTGAGTGGGAGTCTAAGCACCTGTGCTGACGTCCCGCCCCCCTCCTCTAACACCCCCCCCCCCTCGAATTTTGAAAAAAACGAGCGCTTCCCGCGCTGGCCAACTCTCCTGAAATACTATGGAGGAAGGCTGGGGGAGGGGGAGGGGGAGGAGGGAGAGAAGCTGGTAGTGAAGACCTGCCTAAAAAACGGCAATGGTCAGAAATGGCGTCCGAGGCAGCGGTGCCTGAGCGGTATAACCGCTTTCTAGACCCCTGTGGCCTCTCTCTCTAGCCTGGGGAGAACATTAAAACATGAGAAATCCCTCCATCCCATCCTACCTTGGAGCCGGCCTGAGACGCTGTGAAACATGTGCAGCATGAACACTGAGACAGACAATCCAGCATGACAAGGTTTGTGCTCTTGGCAGCCCCCGGTGGTCAAAATAGGCATAGCATGCATTTACCTTAAAGGAGAAACCTACTAGAATTAGAAAATTCTGTGGAATCTCCTCTTACCTTATCCAGCCGCAGGGTTCAGTTTACACAGACCCAATCTTCACCTCTCACGGTGGGCTCCGTTTGAAAAAATCGTCAGAGACTGGGGCCCCCTACGAATAGGGGGATCCTGCAGTTCTGGGCCCGTAAAGCACCCGGCTAGAAATTAGGCTAGAAAACCATTTTCTAATATGCAGGGTCCAGCTCTCTAAAAAGAGAAGCGTTACAGGTAAAACCTCGTTTCTTCGGACATGAGGCCCGGGTACCATCCAATTCGGCCTAGAAAGGACACTTTGAATGGATCCGGTTCGCCTGGCTTGCCCCACTATAGGATATTCCCTTTGGAGCTCAGCACAGCACATCTTTACACGTCCATCACCTAAGACACTGGCGTAAAAACTGAGGTATCCCTGCAAGGGGAGGGATTATATAGGGGGTTGAACTTCCTGATAGGGTGTGCCAGTGTCCAATCACCAGTGATACCCTATATAACCCATCAGTAATTACTGAGGCTCTGTGTCCCGTGATGTTCGAGAAAGAAATATATCCGTTCCACCAAACATATATATGACAGTCCAACCACCGATGTGACCTTTACAGTCGAAAAATAGTCAGAACTACCACCAACCATAGATAGGGGGAGGCTTACCGGATCGTAGTGACTTGGCGAGGCTTATACTGCCCAAGTCTACAGAGCTTGTTAAATTGGATAGCCTAGTGGGAAATGGCAGGTCCTGAGTCCACGTCAGTAGGTCAGCATCAGACCATCGATAGGAAGTGGCATATAGGCCCAAAACATCATTGGAGGACAGAAGCTGTCACACGTTGAGATTCTTTATTCCCCCAGTACAGAGACCTTAGATACCTCTGGCGGATCTTGGGTCACTACCTGATGACTACTCCTCTGCTACCATGTTCAGACCTAAAATGATTTTTTTAAACGTGTGCAAAAAACAAAAAAGCAGCTCTGGCAGCAAAAGATTTAAAATTGCACACACTTGTAGAATGGCGCCAAGCTTTAGTATTTAAAAATCTCCATAGGCGACACTTTAAATATTTTTTTACAGGTTACCAGTTTATTTTTACAGAGGTGGCCTTGGGCTAGAATTGTTGCTCTCCTTCTAACGTTCGTGGCAATACCGCACATGTGTGGTTTGAACGCCATTTACAAACGTGGGCGAGACATACGTATGCGTTCGCTTCTGCATGCGAACACGTGGGGACGGGGGCACTTTACATTTTTTTATTGTTCATTTTATTTTTACACCTTCCCTTTACATTTTTTTGGATCACTTTTATTCCTATTACAAGGAATGTAAAAAAAAACCCTTGTTTTTTTTAATGTATGACTCGGGGCCGAGTCATACATCCGGCAGCTATGGATGCCGAATTCTTGACTTGGGAGCGCCCCCACAAGGTAACCCCCTCGGGAAAGCGTTTCTCCGTGGGGGTTATCTGATGTGGGGAGGAGCCGCAAGAGCCGCCGGGGGACCCCAGAAGAGTGGTTCGGGGCCACTCTGTGCAAAACGAGCTGCACAGTGGAGGCAAGTATGATATGTCTGTTATTTTAAACAAAAAAAAAAAACTAACCCTTACAATCACTTTAAGTTCACCAAAAACTTGTTTTAACAATCTTTGGGACAAACTAAAGACAGACATTCTACCTACCATGCTTATACACCCCTATTAGAAGAGACTTATCGGCTTCAGCATCCCACCAGTCCACAGGTAACTCCGAATGATCTGGCTCAGGAACCCATAGACTGATTTCACTGTTTGTAATGGAAAAGAAAAAAGGTTCAGTAAAAAGTGAAACTAGATATCTGACTGTAAGGGTGTTATTTAACAATAATTACTTCTATATGGTGTTTGTCGAGGTATGTGCTTGGCTCACCATAGAAAAACATGGTTTGTGCATTTGTATTTTGGGTTACTGTATATTGCCACCTACAGTAGATTGGTACACTAGCAAACATATAAAAGTTGTAAGCCAACATTCATATTACCACCTTCACTACCCAGCAAGCCTCAGTTTTGTATGCAGGCAGTACACAGTGCTGGTAAAAAAAACACAGAGGGATGGGAAACAGTGTCTCAATGTACTAGAAAAATAGATTTTATTGTGAAATGTTATTTTCTCTGTCAACCGCTGAGGGACACAGGACTTTAAAAACAGACAATTCAAAATCAGTCCAGTTGACAAAACTATAAGGGACCAGGAAACATCTGTAACACCATTCGATCAGGAGGATAAATACCCAAATCTGAAATAGATGAAGATGATGTTTTTTTGACAAGCTGGGATGTCTACCAACAATTACAGGAGGCTACAAGGATCCACTTGGTGCTCAGACCAGGACAGAAGAATTAAAGACAGGTGTGGGGCATACCATTCACCTAGGCTGGTGAACCCAAAACAACAGATAAGTGGGAGAATAAGCAAGACCCATCTAAAAAAAACACCCAAAAGGTGTCTTTGGGGCCTGACAGAAAAGTACTCTACATGACCTGCCTAATCAAAGACAAGACATAGTTCTTACAAGTCATCTGACCCACTCGGTCCAGTGAAGCAAGCTGTAAAAGCAAGGAACTAAAAATGTTCAACCAAGACTGGTCAGAACTGAAGAAGGGATCAGGAGAAACCTCCTCAGAAGGCTGCAGATTTGCGACAGAAGTGAGTCCTAGCTCCAGAAGATCAAATCCTGTGAAGGTCTCCAGACATCTTCTATCCCCAAAAGAGAACAATGTCTTCATGCCAAACAGGGGATTAGGTGCACCCAGTGTGCAAACCTTTCTCTCCAGGAAAGGGACTACTGATTGATGAGAAGCAGATAACAATGCAACATCTCTAAGAGAGAGAGAGATCATGCAGTTGTGGGTAGTACTCTCCCTGTGTTGTCCAGCATGGAGAGCAGGTCACACATTTTGACACAGGGAAGACTCCCAAACCTTCCCAGGGTGAAGGTCTTACAACATCTACACTATGTCCAACAGGATCCACCTCAAGGAACCAACATGCAATGGGATCCCTTGAAGTGACAGGGGCCTGACAGTTTCTGGAACCACACTGAAAAAGGCAACGCTACAACGGAGTACCTCTGTGGTTGTACTAAAACTGCTGAATTACCACAGGGACTTCTTGGCCAGTGGGGATCATCTGGATGTCTTAAAAAGAGGTTATAAAGGCAGAAGGTTTTTTTATCTTAATGCATTCATTATGCTTTTCCCCAGCAAAGTAAAAGCATAATGGGCTAGTATGCATCGCATATTAGCCCACTATGTTGCACTTACCTGCAAATTAAACCCACGATGTTCCTGCTGGTGGCCGCATCCATCTTCACCCCTCCTCCTTCCGGGGGCCGTGTACTCCAGCTCTGTTACTGGCCGGAGTCGCGGGAGCCACCGGTCACGGCATGGGCCCTTTAGAAACTGCAAGACCTTTCTTCAGTGCGCATGTGCCAATGACGTTGGCACAAAGGTATATGGTAAATATCTCCTAAACTGTGCAGGTTTAGGAGATATTTCCAGTACCTACAGGTAAGCCTTATTATAGGCTTACCTGTATTTAAAAGTGTTGTAACTAGGTTTACAACCACTTTAAGATGAAAATCCTTCTGTGTGCAGCAGCCCCCCAATACTTCCCGTAGCCCCATCTCTGTCCAGCGATGTCCACGAATGTCTCTGCTGTCCGAGACTCCCTCCTGATTGGCTGAGACACAACGGCTGCATCATTGGCCCCCACTGCTGTCAAAGTCAGCCAGCCAGCCAATCGGGAGAGAAAGGGGGTGGGGCGGGGCCACAGCTCCGTGACTGAATGGATACAGGGAGCTGTGACTTGGCTCAGGTGCCCCCATAGCCAGCTGCTTGCTGTGGGGGCACTCAACAGGAGGAAGGGGCCAGGAGCACCAAAGAGGGACCCAAGAAGGGGAGGATCTGGGCTGCTCTGTGCAAAACCACCACGCAGAGCAGGTAAGACATATATTGTTATTTTTAGGGGGAAAAAAAAACGAGCCTTTACAATTCCTTTCATCTAAGTCTAAGCAAACAAACAGATACCAAGAAAGAGCTTACAGAGGACCTAGAGTGAAAAAAGAAAAGGGGAGATCAAGACAAGATGATGTTCACTTTTTACTCTACAAGCCTCTAATGCCCTGTACACACGATCGGACATTGATCGGACATTCAGATAACAAAATCCATTCAGATAACAATTTCCAACGGATGTTGGCTCAAACTTGTCTTGCATACACACGGGCGCACAAAGTTGTCGGAAAATCTGATCGTTCTGAACGCAGTGATGTAAAACACGTACGTCGGGACTATAAACGGGGCAGTAGCCAATAGCTTTCGTCTCTTAATTTATTCTGAGCATGCGTGGCACTTTGTGCGTCAGATTTGTGTACACACGATCGGAATTTAACTGATCGGATTTTGTTGTCGGAAAATTTATAGCCTGCTCTCAAACTTTGTGTGTCGGAAATTCCGATGGAAAAAGTCCGATGGAGCCCACACACAATCGGAATTTCCGACAACACAATCTGATCGCACTTTTTCCGTTGGAAAATCCGACCGTGTGTGCAGGGCATAAAGCAATAGTGGTCAACCTGATAAAGAGGGCCCCGAGTTCACCACCAAGGGACACACATAATATTCAGTAAATCTAATGCTACAGATTATGGCAGAGAGTTTCTGAAAAACAGGGCAAAGTATGCATTTTCCGTGCAGTTTGCCTTACATTTGGAAACGCACCAATATGAATGGTGCCTCATTGTTCTTGTGTAAACACACCAATTTTGCAGCCATTGGCTACAAGTGCGGATTGGATGCTGGTTTTCCAGTATATCCTTCTGGCAAAAGCAGACCAGCTTCTGTAGGAAAGCCAGCTGTACACACTGACTGAATGACCGTTTCCTTTTGATTCAACTGATAATGGATGAAATTCGGCTCAGTTTGTACCCAGCCTTAGGGCAAGGAAAAGTAAAAAAAAAACTGTTCCTGGATGACTTAGTAAGTCAAGGAATCCTCTACAGAGGAAGAATGCAGAGAGGTACTAACAACGGTGAGGGGTACAGTAGCATCTGAACATACAAAATTCTCTGAAGGAGAGCAACAACACAGTTAGAGGGCTTTCACACCGAGCCGCGGGAGGGGGGTGGGTGTCGGCGGATAAGCGCCGCTATTTTTAGCTCCGCTTACCGTCATTTTAGCAGCGCTATTCGGCCGCTAGTGGGGCGGTTTTAACCCCCGCTAGCGGCTGAAAAGGGGTTAAATCCACCCGCAAAACGTAGCCGGAGCGGCGTTTTGCTGGCGGTATCGCAGAGCTGCCCCATTGATTTCAATGGGGAGCAGCGGTGGAGGATCGGTAAATACACTGCTCCTTCACCGCTCCAAAGAAGCTGCTGGCAGGACTTTTCCTGACGTCCTGCCAGCGCACCGCTCCAGTGTGAAAGCCCTCGGGCTTTCACACTGGAGACAATAGAGCAGCTGTTTGAGGGCGGATTGCAGGCACTATTTTTAACGCTATAGCACCTGCAAAACGTCCCCGGTGTGAAAGGGGTCTTAAGATGCAACTCTAGAGGCAAAGTTCCCACCTTCACAGGAACGGGGAGTCCCAGGGATGCGGAGAACACAAGGAGATCTAGGTGGAGATATTGCCGAATGCAGCAGAAAAAGGCGGGAGATGAGAGGCACTTGAAGAAGATGCCGCACACAATGGGTTAACCAATGGGCCAAAAGCAGTGCCCTGAGCATCCAAATGCCTGTCAAACTACACAAGGTTACGTCTGGATGTACACAGCGCAGCCCACCTTAGAAGTTGGAGCACACCTTCACACAGAAGGTTGGTCAGAGGGGTTACCAGGCTTCTGGATTTGGTCCCTAGTGGGCTTTTAGTGCTCTATAGGCCTACAAATAATTCCTGCCAAAAGTAAAAGAAGAAAAACAGTGGGATTTCTGTGACCCTTCTGCAGATATCCTGTGCTGAGGCAAGAGAACACTTTGGGCACGCATGGTGTTGTTATGGCAGTGTTAAGAGCAGGCCCTAAGAGACGTCATCTCTTCAAGAGTAACTGAGCCAGATGTTCGTTGGACAACTCATGAGTGTCACATGCATGTAACCAGAATGCCCAATGATAAGTAAAAACATCAGTCCCATAGGAAACACAAGCTTTGAGGCTTGTTAGATGCCATCACAACTATATCATAAAGCTGGAAAGGTCTGCAGAAGTGCTAAAAGACCCGAGGTGGGAACGGCAGGCAGATCCTCTAGAATCTTGCTATGGTGATGTCTAGGTGATGTGCACTGCATCAATATGGTTTGGAACAACCCTTCTCTATATCAGAGTCAACTGCAGGAGACCATGGTGACCCAACAACCAGCCTCTTCTGAAATTGACTGTTGAGACTCTAAATTGGAAGTAGCTACAGATCTTGTTTGTTTTGGGCTCAGGAGGATAAGAGATAGACTCTGCCAGACATGAGTGTCAGAGTATGCTTACAGCATTTTTGGGCAGACTACTCCAGTAACTGAGCACAAACAAACGGAAGAGTCCAAAGTGGACACAGAGGTCCTTGTGGACATGGAGGAGACATCAACCTCTGTGTACCTCTGGGAAGATTTACTGTTCTACACAGCAGTAAGAAACTAGCCTCAATGTGAGGCAAGGTCTAGCGTATTCTAAAATCCCAGGTAGCTGGTTCCCATCAGTGCAAATGAGTTGGCTCCTGGTGCTTGAGCCCGACCAACCTTATTCACTCACAGACAGGGTCACAGCTGGGGCTGCGTCACAACTCTGGACCTAGAAATTGCTCTGCAGCTAACACAGTGCACAGAGTTCTGGTTATCACCTCAATGAAGAGAACCCAGTGCATGAAGGTTACATTTCAGGCTAGCCCTGCACATCTAGTCCAGCGGGGTCCAACCATGACCCCCAAAGCTAGTGCTAAGGAAATAAAAATTGGATGGCTGGTATATAAAAAGACATGCTCAGGCGTAGGGATTTGACTGAGGCCAATGAAGAAAAAAATACACCAAATCAGGAAAACCATTAGACTTTTGTTACAACAGAGCGGATAAAAAGGCACCCATCCTGCTAGACCACTCGCAAAAACCTGATACATGTTTGGTAGAGGAAGGGTACAGGGGATGGCTTCCAACTTTTTCTGTTTGCCAGTGTATGCATCTCCTGTAGGCGGCAGTATAACCCAACTATTTCTGAATTTCGGTGAACATCAGTAGATGAAGAAAAAGATCTAGAAAAAAGTGAACTGAGTAATGTTTTAGGTACGTTTACCAAAAACATGTAGCCAGGCGCAAATCTGATATAAAATAAATAGGTAAAAAAAAAAAAATTATAATGACTATGTTCATACAGTATTATTTAGAGAAAGGCATTTTATCTCAAACACTGTTTTTATATTATATTAAAAAGTTTGAACTTTGAGCATGCTCTTGGCTACTAAGTGTGAATGGGATCAAAAGGGTGACCTTTGACCTGCATGTTGTCAGTTAAAGAAAATAAAAAAAATAAATTAAATAAACATTTTTTTGTATTTCCTAACCCTTAACCGTTAGCTCAAACTAAATCCCTTTCTACTTGGCTAATATTTTTCTGCTGATTTTTTAAAATATTAATATTTTAACTTTTTTGTTTTATTGGATTTTGTTCATATATATATATATATATATATATATATTTATATTATACATAAATTACGAACAAAATCCAATAAAACAAAAAAGTTAAAATATTAATATTTAAAAAAATCAGCAGACAAATATATATATAAAAATGCACACAATTTAAAGCAGACTTCCACCCAAAAATAGAACGTCCACTTATCCAGTTCCTCCCCCCTCCTCCGATGTCACATTTGGCACCTTTCGGGGGGAGAGGGAGCACATGCCTGGCTAACACCGGTATTTGCTCCCCACTTCCGGCGAAAGATCACTGCAGAATCTGCGGCGATTTACGCTATGTCCAGCTCCTCTTCCGACTCCCCCGCTGTCTTCTGGGAGACACCCAGGTCCCAGAAGACAGCAGGGGCCAGTCAGAACGCGCAGTGCGACTCGCGCATGCGCAGTAGCGAAACAGGCTGTGAAGCCGCAAGGCTTCACTTCCTAATTCTCTTACTTAAGATGCCAGGGCCTCCACCCCGAGCCAAGGGATGGGTCGGCTTCGGGTGATGGCATCTGGGGCACCCTGGACAGGTAAGTGTCCTTATTTTAAAAGCCAGCAGTTGCAGTATTTGTAGCTGCTGACTTATAATTTTTATTTTTGCAGGCGGAACTCTGTTTCAACAAAAAGCCTTTTTTTTTATTTGTAAATAACTTTGCAATGCTTTGTATCAAAACCATAATTAAAAAATTTAATTCTATGAGACAAACTAAAATAAATATATACTATTTAACTACAAAGTTTTTTTTTTTGTAAACAAACACCGATATAAATTGCAAAAAAAAGTTATTAAAAAAAAAAAGTGTTTTTGAAATAAGATTATGTTTTTTGTCTTATGGATTGCATAGACATTTTTTTTTGCAGAATAATATCATTAAAAGAAAGCCACGTTTGCCCTAAAAATTACATAAATTATACTTTATTTTAAGCAATAATAATGCTATTGCTGACTAAACATGCCCATAGCAGAAATGTAAGAATTGTTTTGGTTCAAACAGAATAGTGTCTGCAATAGCAGACACTAAAGTTAGAAGGATACCATGAATTTCAGGGCATTCGCAATTTAATGAATTCTCAGTCAAGAGCAAAAACTTCAATATACACTAGCAAGACTGAATTAAGGCATCAAGTTACCTGACATCCACTCCCTCCAGAACTTTCATACTGTGAGCACCAATCACTTCTTGTTTGAGATAGTACAGCATTCTCACTCGAAGTAAAACCCTGCAATAAAAAAAGACACACTGCAGCAATATTGCAAAGTTCTGATAACCTGCATGAAGTATGTATATCTTTTTGTATTTATCTGTCATAAATGTCAAGTTACCACTATAGAAAAGATTTGTAAACTTTGCAAATTTAGCATAGTTCTACAAAAAATATCAAAATTCATCTCTTTATCATATCCTGAAATTAAATGCAGAAAGAAATATTGAGCTCCTCTTCCAGGCCATCTTGGGGTCCTTGGTCACACCATGGAAGAGATTTGTTTTCTCCTCTAGTAATTTAAACCGCACACTGATAGCTGCTCCTCTACTACTGATGCGTGAAGGAAGAGTGAAGGTCAATGGCAAAAAGGTCACTCGCTTCAAGGTCTCTTTAGCAGGAGTGGCACAGGTTCATGTTAATGATACAAAGGTTGGGTGGTACTCTACTCTCTCCAGTTCACTAGCTTTTGCTAGGACACTAAAGACTGAGTCCAAAAAAATTAACTTTTAAAAGTGGGTAAAGGGAAGAGATTAAAGCGGTATTGAACCCAAAAACAAAAAAGAACTTTCTTTAACAAAACAAGCTGAACAGCAAACGTGGACGTTAGAGGGCTGAGACAAGCCATTTAACATTGACAGTGGTGTGTAAAATGGTCAGCTTTTATTCATGTATGTTCAAATCTTTATCCCAAAAATAAAAAATGTTGCTGTTACAGCATAAAAAGTGTCAGCGGATGTTTGGCTTTAATTTGTTAGTCAAATCCATCTAAATCTGCCAGTGCATCCAACACTACCCTTGTCCCAGACTGACAACGCTGCTTTCCAAAGGTGCCTCCAATGCTCCTTCATCCACAGTGGAGACACCCTAAGGGCACTTTCACACTGGCAGCGCCCGGGTGTCGGCGGTAAAACTCCTCTATTTTCAGCAGCGCTTTAGCGTTGTTTTTGCTGCACTTTTTTGCCCGCTAGCGGGGCACTTCTAACCCCCACTAATGTCTGAAAAAGGGTTAAAAGTGCCCGCTGCAGCACCGCTTTGGTGGCGCTGCCCATTGATTTCAATTTATTGGTGTATACACTGCTCCTACAGCGCCTCAAAGATGTGGCTTGCAGGATTTTTTTGAGCGTCCTGCCAGCGCACCGCTCCAGTGTGAAAGCACTCGGGCTTTCACATTGGAGTGAGAGGAGAGGCGCTTTAAACACACAGATCCATGTCCTGTCAAGGGAAAGGAGACCGATCTTGTGTTCCTAGAATATAGGAACACCGATCAGTCTCCTTTCCTAGTCAGTCCCATCCCCCCACAATTAGAATCACTCCCTAGGTAATACATTTAGACCCTTGATCACCCCCTAGTGTTAACGCATTCCCTGCCAGTGACATTTACACAGTAATCAGTGAATATTTATAGCACTGATCGCAGTATAATTGTCAATGGTCCCAAAATAGTGTCAAAAGTGTCCACCGCAATGTCGCACTCCCGATAAAAAAAAAAATAAAATTTCAGATCGTCGTCATTACTAGTAAAAAAAAAAAAAATATGATAAAAATGCCATAAATCAATAGCCTATTTTGTAGGCACTGTAACTTTTGCGCAATCCAATCAATATACGTTTATTGCACATTTTTTTTTACCAAAAATATGTAGAAGAGTACACATCGGCCTAAACTGAGGAAAAAATTTGCTTTTTTTTTCAAAAAATTGGATATTTATTATAGCAAAAAGTAAAAAATATTGTTTTTTTTTTTTTCAAAAAATTGTTGTTTTTTTTTGTTTATAGCGCAAAAAATAAAAACTGCAGAGGTGATCAAATACCACCAAAAGAAAGCTCTATTTGTGGGCAAAAAATGATCAAAATTTCAATTGGATAAAACATCGCACGACCGCGCAATTGTCATCAAAATGTTACAGCTCTGAAAGCTGAAAATTGGCCTGGGCAGGAAGGGGGTGAAAATGCCATGTATTGAAGTGGTCAAAGTGGTTGTAAAGACTCAAGGTTTTTTACCTTCATGCACTCTATGCATGAAGGTAAAAAACCTTCTGTGTGCAGCAGGCCCTATAATACTTACCTGAGCCCCATCTCAATCCAGCAACATGCACGAGAGCAGCGTCTCTCCCGGGTTTCTTCCTCCTCATTGGCTGAGACAGCAGAGCGAGCCATTGGCTCCCACTACTGTCAATCACAGCCAGTAAGGAGAGAGCGGGGGCAGGGCCGAGCCACGCTCCATGTGCAAACAGACACACAAAGCAGCGGCTCAGGAGCGAGCCTCCTCGAGTGCCCCCATAGCAAGCAGCTTGGAAGGAGGGAGGGGCCAGGAGCACCAGCAGGGGGACCGAGAAGAGGAGGATCGGGGCTGCTCTGTGCAAAACCACTGCACAGAACAGGCAAGTATGACATTTTTATTTATACAAAACATCTTGCCTTTAATATCACTTTAAGAAGTAACATTTTATGCACAAGGAGTCAGATAAACTGTATTCTGCAGACAGGTTCTCTTTAAAGTAGAATAATAAATATTGGATCTTGGTCTTACTTGTTGCAGTGATGCTTTAAGTGCTTTTTGTACCCATCATCCTGCAGTAGGTGCTCTGGGTTATATTTCCGCAACCATTCAGCCTTGTGGATGTCAAAAGTGCTAGTCTGGGATTTCACTTTCTTCCCTTTTCTTCCCCGTGGAACTGGAGCAGACAAGCCTGCATTTTGGAGAAGAGCATTTTTAAAAGTTCTACATATTTCAAAGTGGATCATATAAATCACCACAAATGGTCCAATTCTATAAGGTCTACTTACAAACACCAATTTATTTTATACTAATAGGAAATGTAAAGTTTATGAACATGGATTACTGAACGGCATATAACTGATTTACACCAGCAATTTTAGTTGCATGATAATGAACTATTTAGCCTCTTACCAGCAATCACATAATTACCAAATCATTAAAAAGTGATGTATTACAAATAGAGTGATTACCAATAACAGACAAGTGTATTAAGTACAATTATACAACCTGAATTTCTTTAGTACCAGCTTATTAGGCCTTGTGCACATGGACACATTGGCTATCATTGAAGGGAGTTTAGAGGCAGAAAAAGAAAAGGCAGCGTTTAAAACGCCCAGTGTGCATGTGGCCTTATACATTACACAACAGAGTACAAAGCACACAGCCCCTATTCCTCAAAGAAGTCCCCATCATCTTCATGCATACTAGGTACAGGGAAGAGGCATTAATCTATCAACATGTATTTGGGAAGAAATCAAAATACCCAGAGGAACAAAAATAGGATTTTTTATAACAGCTTACCTGTAAAATCCTCTTTTGATGTACATCACGGGACACAGAGCCTCAGTAATTACTGATGGGTTATATAGGGTATCACTAGGTGATTGGACACTGGCACACCCTAAACAGGAAGTTCAACCCCCTATATCATCCCTCCCCTTACAGGGATACCTCAGTTTTGTAGCAAAGCAATATAAGTGTATTAGAAGAGGGGCGGGACCTCTGTGTCCCATGATGTACATCAAAAGAAAAGGATTTTACAGGTAAGCTGTTATAAAAAATCTTATTTTCTTTCTCGTACATCACGGGACACAGAGCCTCAGTAATTACTGATGGGATGTCCCAGAGCAATGCTATGACGGGAGGGGACCACACAACGTAGGGTGTAATCAGACCTGAGGACCTCGTACTGCTGCCTGCAGCACACTACGCCCAAAGGCGATATCCTCATGCCTTCCCACATCCATCTGATAAAATTTGGTGAATGTATGGACTGAAGACCAGGTTGCGGCCTTGCAGATTTGAGCCATAGAGGCCTGGTGATGCACCGCCCAAGAAGCACTAATAGCCCTTGTGCAGTGTGCCTTGATTTGAAAAGGTGGAATTTTCAGTTTCAAACCGTAAGCTTGAATAATCATTTGTCGAATCCATTTTGAATTGGTAGATTTTGACGCTGCCTGTCCTTTATTGGGACCTTCTGGCAGTACGAACAAAACATCCATTTTGCGAATTTGAGCAGTTGCTTTCAGATAGGCCTTGACTGCTCTTACTACATCCAAAGAATGTAGTAACCTTTCTTCCGTAGAACAGGGATCTGGAAAAAAGGAAGGCAGAACAATATCTTGGTTTAGATGAAAATCTGAAACCACCTTCGGTAGAAAGCTAGGATGAGGGCGCAATACCACTTTATCCTTGTGTATGAATAATTAAGGCTCTTTACAGGAAAGAGCTGCTAATTCTGAGACTCTTCTAGCAGAAGAAATGGCTACCAGAAAAATTAATTTTCTTGTCAACAAGACCAAGGGAATTTGACGTATTGGTTCAAAAGGCTGTTTCTGTAAAACTGACAGAACCAAATTCAAGTCCCAGGGGTTTAGGGGCGCCTTAACCGGAGGATTAAGACGCGTCACCCCCTGCATAAAGTTTCAGACCAAAGAATGTGAAGCAAGTGGCCGTTGAAATATTACTGATAAGGCCGAGACCTGGCCCTTGATGGTACTCAAGGCCAGCTTCATTTCTAATCCCATTTGTAGAAAGTCAAGAATTCTACCTATTACATATTTTCTGGGATGCCAACCCCTGGATTCACACCAGGATACATAAGCTTTCCAGACCCTATTATAAATCACTCTGGAAGCTGGCTTCCTTGCATTGATTAAGGTAGAGATCACAGGACCTGAAAGCCCACAACTCTTAAGAACGTGGGTTTCAATAGCCAAACCGTCAAATTTAGAGTTTGTAAGGCAAGATGGAACACTGGACCCTGAGATAACAGGTCTGGACTTGACGGTAGGGTCCACGGGAACCTACTGTCATCCTTACTATTTCTGCATACCAGGCTCTCCTGGGCCAAGCTGGGGCCACCAGAAGTACCATCTTCCTTTCCTGCCCGATCCTGCGAAGGAGTCATGGCAGTAGCAGAATAGGAGGGAATGCATAAATCAGTGAGAACCAATGCCATGGAATCGCCAACGCATCTGTCCCGCATGCAAGAGGATCCTTTGTTCTTGCCACAAACTTGTCGATCTTTTTGTTGAATCTGAATGCAAAGAGATCTACATCTGGAACCCCCCATCTTTGGCATATGGCCCAAAAGACGTCGGGGTGAAGAGACCATTCCCCTAGGACTAACCGCTGGCGACTCAAATAGTCCGCCTGCCAGTTCTCTATCCCAGGAATGAAAGCTGCCGATATGCATGGCACATGCTTTTCTGCCCAGACTAAAATCTGGTTCACTTCTCTCTGAGCTGCCCGACTCCTGGTGCCTCCTTGATGATTGATATAAGCCACTGCTGTGGCATTGTCAGACTGGATCCTGACGGGGCAACCCTGTAGTCTGAGAGTAGAGGCTATAGGGCTAGATATGCCGCACAGATCTCCAGAATGTTGATGGGTAAGGTCCTCTCGACTTTGGACCATTCCCCTTGGACCGCAGACTGTTCCAGAACTGCTCCCCAACCCGAAAGACTGACATCCGTTGTTACTACCGTCCAGGTAACCAGTAAAAAGGATTTCCCTTTCTACAGGCTTTCGGGTATTAACCACCAACTGAGACTCTGACACACTGTACGAGACAGGCGCTTTAGAAAATCTAATGCCTGGACCTTCTTGTTCCAGGCAGACAGGATACTATGTTGCAGCAGTCTTGAATGAAACTGAGCATAGGGAACTGCTTCGAATGAAGCCACCATCTTTCCCAGCAGCCTCATACAAAGACGGACAGAAGGACCCTTTTTAGACCCTTTTTGAACCTGACTACCAGAATCAGCTCTCTTAAGGCAGTGATCTTTGCCTGAGGTAAAAATACCTTCTCTTGGCTTGTATCTATGACCAGGCCCAAATACTCTAGTCTTCCTACTGGTTTTAAGAAAGACTTTTCTAGGTTGAGAATCTAACCTAGGTGTTCCAGGTAGTTGACTGTGGTCATCAAGTTCCCGCTCAAACAGGCTACCGACCGGTCTATCAAGAGCACGTCGTCTAGGTATGCTACGACAGTTATACCCTGAGCCCTTAATCTGGCCAGAGGAGGAGCCAAGATCTTTGTAAACACTGGAGGTGCAGTGGCTAGCCCGAAGGGCAGGGCCACAAACTGAAAATGGCGTCCTTCTATTTCGAAGCGCAAGTACTTTTGATGAGCAGAAAAAATGGGTACACGCATCTCTGATGTCTATTGATGCCAGAAATTCTCCTCCCTGTAGGATGGAGACTACTGACCAGATTGATTCCATGCAAAAGGATCGAATCCTTAGGAATCGATTTAGATCCTTTAGATCCAGGATGGGTCTGACTTCTCCATTTGGTTTTTGAACCGTAAAAAAGGTTGGAATAAAATCCCAATCCTTGATCTTTCGTGGGAACCACGATGACCTTTTGCGACAATAGTTGCTCTAATGCTAGAAGGAGCGACTGCTTTTTCTCTGGATCTCTGGGGACATTTGATCTGAGAAAACGAGGAGAGGGGAATTCTTGAAACTCCAGTTTGTAACCTAGAATTACCGTGGAGATTACCCATCTGTCCTGGAAAGCCTCCTGCCAGAGCTTTGAGAACCGTAGCAGTCTTCCCCCACCTGAGCGAGCGGGGGCGCTCCTTCATAAGGAGGCTTTAGCGTCTTGTCTAGTAGGCTTCTTCCCCCAGGACTTCTTTTGTCCCTGGGGTCGACCCTGAAATTTTTTTCTAGACCCTGAGAGAGGAGGCCGCCGTGACTGCCTGGAGGCTGATGCTCCTGGCACTGGGGAAAGAGTCTGTTTGAAAGAGGGACGCTTACTCCTTTTTTTAACAGGTAAGAGAGTGCTTTTCACACTAGAGATTTTTTGGATATAATTGTCCAAATCCTCTCCAAACAGCCTTGCACCACGAAATGGACATCCAGCCAGAAGCTTCTTACATGGTGCTTCGGCTGACCAATTTTTCAACCATAAGATTCTACGCATATGCACCAACCCAAGTGAAAGACGAGAGGTTTGGATGATAGAATCTCTGATGGCGTCAACAGCAAAACATAAGGCCGCTGGAAGGTTAGCCAACCCCTGGGCCTTCAGTTTAGGTAGAACTTTGAGGACCTGCTTAACATGGTCTCTCAAGTATTGACAGACTCCGATCGCTGCCACTGCAGGTTGAGCTACTGAACCTGCTAAGGAGAAAATATCCTTCAAGAGGGATTCCATTTTTTTATCAACAGGATCCCTGAGCATCTGAGCATTGTCTACAGGACAAGTCAGACTCTTATTTATGGAGGAAATGGCGGCGTCAACAGCCAGTATCCCCCACATCTTTATAAACTTTTCTTCCATAGGATAAAGTGTTGAAAACTTTTTAGGCGGAAAAAAACGTTTATCTGGGTGATCCCACTCAGAATAAATGAGCTTTTCTAGAAAATTATGAACAGGAAAAGCATGTGTTGTTTGAGGAGGCTTCAGTGAACCCAAAGAAGAAGAGGGTCCTTTAACTGACTCAGATACGGGTAATTTAAATGTGGAGCGGACCAATCCAGCAAGGATCTGTACTAAGACCTTCTCATCCTGAGAAGCTGAAGAGAGCCCTTCTCCACTTGATTCCTCAGAGGAGGAATCATCGGTCCCATCCCGATCCTCTGAAAGGGATTCTTCTCCTTTTTCCCCAGAGCTCCTCTGCCTGAGGGTCCTGGGTAACAGAGGAAGACCTAGTGCGTTTTCTTCCACTGAGTGAAGATGCGATTAAGGCCATTAATCTTTCCTCTAGTCCATTAGTGGTTGAGGAAAAAACCTCCTGCGTAATATATACAGGGGCTGAAGTGCCAGAAGCAGATGCAGCCCCCGACTCCAACGGCTCTCCCTGGCTGGCCATCCCAGGTCCTTCAGGGGGGGAAGGCGCTGCAGAAGGGGGGTCCTCAGAGCCTGAGGGAGATCCCCTAGAGCCTCTGGTTTTTGGGGTATTTGTACCTCTTCTACCCATAGTGCAAAGCAAACAAGGTGGAGGTATCACACAAATAAAACACTGACTGCTGAGCGATGTAGTACAGCAACTGCCACTGCTACCAATGCCCAGTCAAATGTTTCTAAGTAAATGCTGCCTAGGAGAATGCCTGTGTCCCACCTTACATGCGACCGTCAGCTCTTTGTCCCTCCATAGGCTGTGTGCACCTGAAAAAGTGTGCTTCTTATAACCTGTGCAGCCGGCGATGTGGGCGTCTAAGCACGCCGGACGTCGCGCTAACGATCCACCCCCCCTCCTCTGACCACCCCCCTGCCCCCCTCGTTTTTTTCAAAAAACATGCTCTTTCACACGCGAGCCGACCCTCTGGGACAAGCATGGAGAGGAGGCTGGGGTGGAGGAGGAAGGAGAGAGGCCGGCAGGTGATGGGGTCTGCCAAATAGTAATGGCGGCAGCGGCAGTGCAGTATACTACCGCCTTTCAGACCACCGTGGTCCCCCTAATCTTGAGGGGAATATCCCTGAGGAAGAGCCCCCCATCCCATCTACCTGGAGCTCGGCTGGAGGAGCTGTGCAGCGTGAACACTGAGACAATCAAGCAAGTGAAGGTAAGTGCTCTTGGCAGCCCCCGGTAGCAACAATAGGCATAGCATACATTTACTTAAAGGAGAAACCTACTAGAATTAAAAAAATCTGTGGAATCTCCCTTACCTTATCCAGCTGCAGGGTTCTGTTATACAGACCCAATCTTCACCTCTCACGGTGGGCTCCGTTTGAAAAACCATCAGAGACTGGGGCCCCCTATGAATAGGGGGATCCGCAGTTCTGGGCCTGTAAAGCACCCGGCCAAGAAGAAGGCTAGAAAAACCAAATTCTGAAATGCGGGGTCCAGCTCTCTAAAAAGAGAAGTGTTACAGGTAAAACCTTGTTTCTTCGGACACGCGGCCCGGGTACCATCCAATTCGGCCTAGAAAGGACACCTTGAAATGGATCCGGTTTGCCTGGCTTGCCCCAGTATAGGATATAGGATATTCCCTTTGGAGCTCAGCACAGCACATCTTTACACTTGACCAACATCTAAGACACTGGCGAAAAAACTGAGGTATCCCTGTAAGGGGAGGGATTATATAGGGGGTTGAACTTCCTGTTTAGGGTGTGCCAGTGTCCATTCACCTAGTGATACCCTATATAACCCATCAGTAATTACTGAGGCTCTGTGTCCCGTGATGTACGAGAAAGAAAAATACATACACAGGGAGCACGCACCAACTCCATACAGATAGTGTACTTAAGGCCACTTCACTACCAAGGTCTTCATTGTATACATAAAATTAAACAGATCATGACATACAGGGGCTGCTACAATTTTAGCCTCCATGTTTAACTCATAACAGTTTTTTTGTTTTTTTAAGATCTGAGATCCACCCATTATTTACCTTGGGATTTGAAACCCCATCAAGGTTCCCTTGTAAGGGTCTATGCTCTCCTTACCTCCAACAATATTAAACAATTTGATTACTTTGGAGAAAATGATGAAGCTCCCCCATGAGAACCATTTGGTTATATACAAATTAGGCATTCCGTTAATGCACTTTTATCACATACAACAACCCCAATCGTTCTCATGTGGTTCGAAAGAAAATGCCACTCTAATCCTCACTCAGGCCTTATTTAATTGTTATATGTCTCCCTAAATTCTTCCAAAATCCATCAAAAAGTGAAATGCATGCGGTTAGAAAAAATTAATTTAACTGCGTCCAGGGCCGATTATATTGCAGCTATCTGTACATAACCGCAGGTAATCACAGTGTACTATTTCACCTGCAGATAGCAGCGGCAACAAGGAAAGAAAAACAGGAAGCACATCAGAAATGGCAAGAATGTTCCACCGCAGCTAAATGCAGCTGCACGTAAAAGCAGGTAAAAGCAGCTATTCGCAATGTACAAATGCAAATGATTGCTGTGCCTGGAGTCTTGGGATTTCAAAATAACAAAACATGCTTTTAACAGCAGCAAAACAGCCGTCAGTGTGAAAGGGCCCTAATGCGTTGGTACCCGACTCTCTGCTGAATTTTCAAATATGTTCCCAAGAACTCTCCTCTATTTTACAGGCCGTGGAACAATGGTACACGATATAGTGGACATCCCTAAGGCACGGAGGTTATGGATTGGAGTTTACTTCCTAATAAACGTGGTCCTCCATTGCAATTTACGAAAGGACTCAGTTGGAACCTTATTGCAGTAGTCAATCCAGACAACAAATTGAAAAATAGCTAAATATTTGGCTTCATTTTTTTGCCACTAAACAAACTATTATACACTCCTGGATGTCCCCCTCACTGAAACGCCAGGAAGTTAAAACTTGCCTAAAAAGGTACGACGATCAACAAAAATTTGACAGCCACCATGGAGGATAAACACGATCTATTACTGAAACTATGGACCGAGTGGAGAGATTACTCATAGCCCAATCATAGAGCACTACATCTTGGAATTTTTTAATCCAATTTACGGAGTGCTAGCGTGTTATGCACTCGGGAAAGGGAATCTACTTACCCCTCCCATCTTTACGTAGCTTCTCCTGCCTACTTTTTTCCTCTCCTCTCCCCCTGTTCCTTTTCCCTCCCCTCATCACCCCTCCTTTTTTTTGCCTGGCCTTGTATTCCCATTCAGGGCCTTTGGTCTTTCTTTTTTGCTTCCCCTCCTTCACCTTTCAGACAGTCCAGTAAGAATGACTTTTGCCTGTACTGTTTTTTTGCATAGCCTTCAGTGATTCTTCCAGCCAATTTCTTTATGTTCCATTACTTCAAAAAGTTTTCTAGTCAACATATTATATTCCCTTACTGAGAGGATATTCAGTATACATTACATGTTATACACAGGTTCACTTCCTTATTTGGGCCTTTAACTCCTCGGATCTCCCTTTTTAAGCTACAGCCCTTTAGATTATTTAATGTTGTGTGAATTTTATATGTACCTATGATGGTTTACGCTTAACACCTTTGTATTGCAAACTTCAACAGTAATATATTAAACAAGAAAGATCTGAAATCCAGGAATGATCTTCTAAACCAGGGATATGCAATTAGCGGACCTCCAGCTGTTGCAAAACTACAAGTCCCATCATGCCTCTGCCTCAGGATGTCATGCTTGTGGCTGTCAGAGTCTTGCTATGCCTCATGGGACTTGTAGTTCTGCAACAGCTGGAGGTCCGCTACTTGCATATCCTATCCTAAGCATGTTCTAAACTGTCTTGGGCAACAAGGCTTAGCAAGGTGATGGGGCTTCAAACCAACCACTAACTACAAAAAAAAAAAAAGTCTTGTATTCACTCTCAACAAAACGCACATTATACAGTGGGGATGGAAAGTATTCAGACCCCCTTAAATTTTTCACTCTTTGTTATATTGCAGCCATTTGCTAAAATCATTTAAGTTCTTTTTTTTCCTCATTAAATGTACACACAGCACCCCATATTGACAGAAAAACACAGAATTGTTGACATTCTTGCAGATTTATTAAAAAAGAAAAACTGAAATATCACATGGTCCTAAGTATTCAGACCCTTTGCCGTGACACTCATATTTAACTCAGGTGCTGTCCATTTCTTCTGATCATTCTTGAGATGGTTCTACACCAGGGGTCTCAAACTGGCGGCCCTCCAGCTGTTGAGAAACTACAAGTCCCATGAGGCATTGCAAGGCTGACAGTTACAAGCATTAACCCCCACAGGCAGAGGCATGATGGGACTTTTTGCAACAGCTAGAGGGCCGCCAGTTTGAGAATTATGTGCTACACCTTCATTTGAGTCCAGCTGTGTTTGATTATACTGATTGGACTTGATTAGGAAAGCCATACACCGGTCTATATAAAACCTTACAGCTCACAGTGCATGTCAAAGCAAATGAGAAGCAAATGAGAATCATGAGGTCAAAAGGAACTGCCTGAAGAGCTCAGAGACAGAATTGTGGCAAGGCACAGATCTGGCCAAAGTTACAAAAAAATTTCTGGTGCGCTTAAGGTTCCTAAGAGCACAGTGGCCTCCATAACCCTTGGTGAGAAATTAGATTCTCTGGTCTGATGAGACTGGGCCGAAGGTTTACCTTCCAACAAGACAATGATCCTAAGCACACAGCTAAAATAACGAAGGAGTGGCTTCACAACAACTCCGTGACTATTCCTGAATGACCCAGCCAGAGCCCTGACTTAAACCCAATTGAGCATCTCTGGAGAGACCTAAAAATGGCTGTACACCAATGTTTACCATCCAACCTGACAGAACTGGAGAGGAACTGCAAGGATGAATGGCAGAGGATCCCCAAATCCAGGTGTGAAAAACTAGCTGCATCTTTCCCAAAAAGAATCATGGCTGTATTAGATCAAAAGTGTGCTTCTACTAAATACTGAGCAAAGGGTCTGAATACTTAGGACCATGTGATATTTCAGTTTCTCTTTTTTGATAAATCTGCAAAAATGTCAACAATTCTGTGTTTTTCTGTCAATATGGGGTGCTGTGTGTACATTAGGAGGAAAAAAAATGAACTGAAATGATTTTAGCAAATGGCTGCAATATAACAAAGGGTGAAAAATTTAAGGGGGTCTGAATACTTTCCGTCCCCACTGTATATAGGTCATTGGTAACGCACCTAACATGCACCGCACAGATGTGAACTAAGCCAAAGACCTCCCTACTAGCAGGCTTGATTTAATCTCAGCCCCTCCCAATGCTCCAATGACCTGCAGGAATCTCTTGTTGCTCTTGGCAAGCTATCTATTCATGTCAGGCCACATTTATTCTAGTTTGCATAAAACATTATTGCTACCAACACATTGTTGTACAAAGATAAAAATCTCTATTGCAAAACACAGAAAATATGAGTCTTCATAAGTGAACACCTACCTGGAGGACAAATTGCAGCTATAAACAATAGACTGGTTTCCAAATTACTTAAATTAAGTTTATAGGAAATATTAAATAGGATCTTCCAAAATATCAGGCAAATGACACATATCAAAATCTTAGCTTGCAAGTTTTCTTCAAACACTGTTAAAAGAAATGCGATGCTCCGACTCCTATGAATTTCCATATTGATTGCACACCCATTTACAGCAAATTATCCCGACTTAAATGTTTGTTTCTTCAGTTCCTCATGGACTCTATGGTACACCTATGACTTAATGCAAGAATGATTAGGGTCTAATTATTTCTGATCTTCAAGACTGTATGAACTGTTAACTTGAATCTTAAGGTTTGCAATGAATATATTAACCACTTGCCGATTGTATAACTTACATATATGGCAGCGAGGTGGCACTGCTGCGCCAGATCACATACCTAGTACCTGATCCGACACGTCTGGGCAGGAGGTGCGCCGGCGGCGGCCCGCTCCAGCTTTGATTATACACAGCTGGAGCTGATATGCGGGTACTGCGGACTCGACGTCCGCCGGCACCTGCCGATCATTCGGTACAGAGGCAGAATGGCAAGACAGACAAGGCAGATTGCTGTTCTGTCAGTAGGGAAGGCATGGATCCTGTGTTCCTGCAAAGCAGGGATTAGGATGCATGTCTTCCCCTGGTAAAAGAATCTTCCACACTGTACAAAAACACTGGCTAGGCACACATTAACCCTTTGATCGCCCCTGATGTTAACCCCTTCCCAGGGGGGTTGCAGCCACCGCAAATGACAGTGCATATTTTTATCACTGATCACTGTATTAGTGTCACTGGTTCCCAAAAAAAGTGTCAGTTAGCCCTGGTTGACATGGCAAATCGGCAGCAATGGCATTGTCCTAATTGGTGCGTTGCCACAATTGCGGTGCCAAACCGATTTCAAAAAGTAGTTTCTGTACTACTTTTTGAGATTTCAGGGTGCGATTTCCATTGACATCTGTGCAGAAACCCGCACAGATGTCTCTGAAATTGCAGCCGAAATCGGGACTAACATGCTTTAGTTCAGCTGAACTCGCATGGCTTCATTTGTCCGTCACAATATCGCAGTCTTGCTGATTGCCGCCATTACTAGTAAATAAAATAAATAAAAATTCCATAAAATATATCTGATAGATTGTAGACCCTATATCTTTTGCGACAACAAATCAATATACGCTTACTGGGGATTTTTTTCCCCAAAAATATGTAGCAGAATACATATTGGACTGAATTGATGAATACATTTGATTTTGTTCATTTTTTATTGGATTTGTTTTATAGCAGAAAGAAAAATAGGGGGTTCTTTTTCCCCAAAATTGTCAGTCTTTTTTTGTTTACACTGCAAAAAATAAAAACTGCTGAGGTGATCAAATACTACCAAAAGAAAGCTCTATTTTTATTTGGGTACAGCCTTGCATGACTGCGTTAATTATCAGTTGAAGTAACGCAGTGCTGTATCGAAAAAAATGGCCTGGTCAGGAAGGTGGGTAAATCTTCCAGAGGTCAAGTGGTTAAGGCAGGACACAAAAATAAGTGTGTAACTAGCATTTGGTATCCTTGCTATGCACTTGCACCAGCAGAAGGTCTTCAAATGTTTATAAGCTGTAGACACACAACACGGTGTCTACAAGGCAATTTATACATTTTTAGATTTCTGTGACCTGCTTTACAAAAGCAAACTTTTTGGAAAAAATGTAGGGAAACTTTGAATTCCAGACACACATACCAAGATGGTTCTGTAACTCTCGTGTCTGCCCATCTTCTGTTGGAGTGATGAGGTCCCAGATGAAGCTCTTGATTTTCTCATCTCCCCTGTAGTGCACTAGACAGTAAGCCAGCAAAGCTCGGCATATGATTTCAACATCTTGCTCGTTTAGCTGCTTCTTGAAACGACCATGAGACAAAATGTCTCTCCATCTTCCCCACCTGGAAAGATCACAGACAGGTTCAACTACATTCTCATACCTGTATCTTTATGTTCTAATTAATACACTTCATGTGTAGTGATCTGTTCACTCCATCTCCTTAAAACAGAGTACTCGATCTACTGGCTTTTTAGAATGTTTGCATTATTAGCTTTTATAGTCTCTACAGCGACACTCTTACCCATATACAAGAAGATTCTTCTCCACACGAAAGCACTCTGTCCTTCCATAGCCATTGGATCGATCATATGGTCTTCGCAGTTTGGGTTTATCATCTCCTTCACTTCCTGCCTCAGACAGCTCATCCAGTTCTTCCTTTGTGGCACTAAAGGGCCGGGTCTGTTTGCGGATTCTGGGTGTGTCTATAACCAAACTGTTCTGTAAAAGTAAGGTTAAAATGTATTGCAATATCATTTACAAGGTTGATTGGTAATGGTTTTAGTACATGACCCTTTTCTAAATATATCAAAATCTCAGCCCATTAAATGTACTATACTTTGAAACACAGAACCAAATGCTTAAGTCTGGTTTTCCATCAGCAGTTTTCAAATTATTCTAAAAACACCATAAAAAGCTTTGTATGCGATGAACCTTATGAGATTATACTTACTCGTCCACTAACTGAGTCAATGTCAATTTCAGCCTTTTTTGCCCACTTCTGCCAGAAATTTGGGTCATCCAATGAGATGTCAGTTCTATTACCAGAAGCCACAAAGCTGGCCTAGAGAATAAAAGTAAACGGTTAGTGGATGAATGACTATGATTGCTTACTGACTCAAATATATTTTATGAGGGACTGTGGTTGTTATTAGGGACAACAAAAAACATATGAAATGGGTTAAAAAAAATACTGATTTAATTTAAATACTGTTTAATTCTTGCAAAGTTTCATCTCAAGACAATATTAAAAAATAAGAAATGCTAACATTTTTATATATGTGCCAAGCGTCAACCATACCTTAGCAAACGTTGAACCTCTGCCTTCAGATTCTATGGTGATTGTCTTTGTCCTCCTCTGAAGAATCTGGTCAATATCTTCTTCACAAAACTTTGACCCTTCATCTTCCTCATCCATGATGGCTCCATATGCTCCACGCCTAAGGAGGTCTTCAATCTCTTTCTTTGAGAGCTGCTGAATCTAGCCAGAAAAAATACAGAACATTTTGTACTCTACTCACAGATACATTTTTCTCACCCTCAGTTTACTAAAGGGGTTGTAAAGCTTTGTGTTTTTTCTATGCATTAAGGTGAAAAAACACCCTGCAGTCACCGGTCCCCCCGAGCCCCCGTTTTACTTACCTGAGACCCAAATCTCCTTGGGCGCGAACCTGCATGGCTTTCACCGAGCTCTAGTCTGCTCTTCGTTAAATGATTGATAGCAGCGCAGCCATTGGCTCCCGATGCTGTCAATCAAATCAATGACGTGGCGCACCGGGGCCGAGTCATACACTTGGCGGCTATGGGCGCCGAGTGTATTACACGGGAGCGCGCCTGCAAGGCTTTGGGAGAAAGCTTCCCAGAGGGGGTTAGCTCTTGCGAGGAGGACCTGCGAGAGCTGCCGTGGGACCCCAGAAGAGGACGTTCGGGGCCACTCTGTGCAAAACGAACTGCACAGTGGAGGCAAGTATGACATGTTTGTTCTTTTAAAAAAGGACACAGTAGACATTTTGAATACATTGTTGGCTTACAGAAGTCTATATACCAAATAAGCAGTTCATCCCATTCAGTTCATAATATAGAAAGTGGAGGGGGGAAAAAAATCTAAAATAATGGAAAGGCAATCCCAAAAAAGGGGCAGAATTTTTGTCTTCCAATAAAATGAATAAGAAAACAAACTTTACAAAAGAATTCAATTTCCTCTAACCAGTCACTGGGGGAATATAATAGACATCTAGGGACATTTACTAGGTGGCTGAGGCATTCCCTGCATTGTATCCACATGTGTATACTAGGGGCACACATACACACAGCTGCAGGGCCGGGAATGCCCTGGCTACTTCTAGCGGGCCACAGCGACAGCTTCTTGGCAGAATAGCTCAGGTGGGTTCAGACCAGTATCTGAACATGCCTGAGCTGAACCCTGCTTACAATGCAAGACTGCTGGTGCTGCATTGTACATGACGATGCCAGAGTGTGAATGCTGAATTTAGCGCCAGGGGGAACGGTTGCTTGGAAAAAAGGAGCCTCCGGAAGTGAGAAATAAGGTAATTAACAGTGCTTTTTAATTGTACCCTAGACAAAAACAAGCATTCTACCCCTGCACTACTGGATATCGAATGCTGAGACATCAAATAGTTGTACAAGGGGGACTGGGTTTAGTACCACTATAAGCAAAAAGTGCCTGCATTTCAGCACTGCTGCTACTTTAGAAACATTTTAGGCTATGTCAGACCCATTTTAAGGTAGCCATAAATCTCCTGATATTACAAAGTTCTGTTCCACAGTCCTTGCATACTATTGCTTTTTCTCATCTACTAGGAGGCAATAACAAGCACCTCTGTCAATTAATAAGAGTTTTTTATTTGCACCTGTGCGTTGTAGGTGTGGTCGGTTACAAAAAAAAATTTAAAAAAGTCCTGCTTGCTTCATATTTCATGCACTTTCATCAAAACACATAATATACACAGTATAGGTCAATGTTATTGCGACTAAAAATGCATGTAAAAAGCACCTAAAATGTACCGCACAGATGTGAACTAAGGCAGACTTGCTTTGTCTGAACTGCCTAGCCCAGACAGCATTGGATTTGACCTATGTGCATACCACAAACCTGGCCAGAAAGAAAGACAACTTGCTTACAAAGAGCTCCTTCCTCAAAACTTTCCAAACCATTTATCTATTGGATCTCTTAAATGCTGAGACGTCAGGTAATTGGCTAATAGTTGCCAAACGAAGTTGAAAATTCAGAGGATCAACCACAGGAGTAAGACTACTTTGTTTCAGGGTCTTCAGAAAAAGGGGGAAGCATTTGAACCCCATAATCGATACCTTAGCTTACAGGCTTTCAACTAAGGAAGTCATTAGTGTGAATTTTCATTGGTTATTCAACACATCAAGTTATGGCTGCAGGAATGTAGTGCTTTTAAATAATAAGTATGTCTGGTGTGCCTAATATAGTGAGTTAAATATTGGATTCAACACTGTCACTATAATTTCTTAATGCATCTCAGACAAAAACACAATCCCAGAGTGGGACTCTAAAAACGTAGAAATTAACTAAACTAAAATTACACAATGGATAAAAAAAAATGACAAAATACACATGGAGTAGAAAAAGCATGGGTGGTATGAGTATAACTCAAGGTGAGGGACAGCTTCGCCAACCTCTACTATGCAGTTAATATACCGTAGAAGTCTAATGTGTCCCCCAGTGCTCTACTAAGGGAAATGGAAACAGGAATGCAATTTATTTTAGGGAATAAAGCAGGTCTTTAATGAAAATAACTTACTCCACCAACACTGTTTTCTCTTCCACTCATGCTCTGTAGCACAGCTTTGTCTAAACCCAACTTAAGGCTGGCTCGGTCAAACATCTCCCGTTCATAAGAATTTCTTGTTATTAGTCTGTAAACCTTCACAGCCTTGTTCTGACCAATTCTATGACATCTGGCTTGTGCCTGTGAAAAAACACACAAGTTTATATTATAAAGTGGAAAAACAAACATCATTTGTAACTCTATAACTTTCTTTATTCAAGTAAAAAAAAAAAAATCTAAAGCCCAGTACACACTGCAATTTTTTTTTTCTTCAACCCAACTGGTTGAATAGAAAAAAAACTGACAGATTGCCTTACCAACACAAGTGATGTTGGTGTGGCGATCCCCCCCCCCCCCCGCTATTGTATTCTGACAGGGGGATTACCCCCTGCCCTCAACCAGAATACACGGATCAGCACTCGGCCATTGGCTGAGAGCGCTGATTGATGCTGGTTTTCCAGCATGTCCCTTGATAAAAGCTGGTCATTAGACCGGCTTCTGTCAGAAAGACACACATGGACGAAAAGTCAGCCAGTTTCTGCTGCACCAGCCGATTTTCAGACAATGTGTACCCAGCTTTAGCCTAAAGCTGAACTCCAGGCACACAACTAAACACACAAGAGTAATATTTATGCCAACTGCTTCACCTGCTAAAGGATATAACATTCTGTTTAGACATTCTTCTGATCCAGACTCCTTCGCAGACAGCCCAATCAGATGCTGGACTTCCCTGCAGACTATACTACATTTGAACAATTGAACTACAACACAGCCTGGTCCAGTACAAACCACAGACTGTGAAACCATGCTAAAGGAGTAAAAGAACATTGAGGAGGTTACACCTCTATGCCACCTATTAATATTCACGCTTTTAGAAGAACAACAGTGTGAAAAATAGTTGGATCAGAGCTAACCCTCAATCTATGTACCCTTGTGCTTGGAATTACAGGAGGCCGATATCAGTATGGGTCCAGGTAGTTCAATGTAAAAACACACATTTAATGATTTATGAATGAATATAAAACTGTTTTTTTTTTTCTCTGCCTGGAGTTCAGTTTTAAGCGCCTGATGGCCATTGCTCAACCAATGTTCTCATTATCTTCTGGTGGAACTGCATTTAGCAAGAACAATAAAGAGACATGGTTTCCTAGCTACATAGTCTGCGGTTTTTAGAAAATCACTGATGTCAACATTTCTACTGACCTGGAGGTCATTCTGTGGGTTCCAGTCAGAGTCGAATATGATACAGGTGTCAGCAGCAGTCAAGTTAATTCCCAGACCACCTGCCCTGGTGCAAAGCAAGAACACAAAGCGATCTGAATCTGGCTTACTGAAGCGATCAATAGCAGCTTGCCGGAGGTTTCCTCGAACTCGCCCATCTATGCGCTCGTACAGATATCTGCAGGGAAACAAGAGATAAGGAGCAGAACGATTAACTGTTGTTAGTAGATCAGTAAGTATGGAAGTATAAAAAGCACCTGTAAGGACTACAGATTGCTATCAGTGCACTAGACTGACTTCATCAAGCTACATGTAAGTCAATTTCAGAGGAAAACACAGGCAAGTCAGTCAGGTAAGATATGCCTTATTGAGCTTTCATTCTTTGTAAAGCTAGTCATATATGTATTATATAGATTTTTTTCTGTTCAGCCTGTGCTGAACAGATAAAATCTGACAGATTTCTCCATCCATGCTACACAGAGCAGACTCACGAACCTCCTGCTGCAGCTATTTAATTTGACAGCCAGCCCCACCAGCTGTCAAATACCCGAACAGCAGGTAATGAATGGATGCAAGCATTGTACAATGGACACATTTCTGCCTAGCTCCCTTCATTTTTTCTTTTAGAAAGGTTTTTATTAACAGATAGCGCAGATATACAGAGCTGAATAAGACAATAATCCAGAGTGTGCAACATACAGTGGAATAAGAGAGAATTACAATTAGTAAATTGTTGCAATAAGCAAACTGTATGAAAGTAATGTTCAGATGTTCTCAAGGGTTAGTAGTAACTAAAGAAAAAAGAAAAAACTAGAAAAGGCCTAACCTCAAAACTGTGAGGAAATGTACTAAGCTACAACGTGTTCTCGGCCACTGAACAGGAGTTGTCCAGTCAGCTGAAGTATAAAAGAAGGTTGAAGAAGGAAAAAAATAGGGTAGATGTAAGAAAGAAAGAAGAGAAAGATTGGTCTCAGAGGACAATGTACCAGAAAGTATCATAATGTTAGTAATGTATGGTTAAAGCGCGAAGGATGAGCATAGGATATCAAAGGCTGGCAAACTTGCAGAAACCTGGTCATGGGAAACAGACAGTATAGATGTTAGTTTCTCATTGACTAAAACATTGTTCATGTTTAGGGGCCCAAGAAAATCCATTTGCAATCTGTGCTTACAGCACACCTTCTGAGGCCGCTGCTTCTGCCCAAGTGAACTTATGGAGGGTCTCCTCATCAGTTCACCTGCTGAAAAACACAATGAGGAGAAAAAGTATTATGATGACTATTTTAGGAAGAAAAACTTCCCATCTCCATATACACCAATCAATGGGGAGATTTTTTTTTTCCCCTTTCCCAAAATAACGAAGAGCAGTCTTAAGGTATTCCCGGTCCACCCTATCAAAAGCTTTTTCAGCATCTGTGGACAGGAGAAGGGTGGGCTGGGAAGACCTGAGAACATGATATATCAGTGATAGGGATCTTGATGAGTTGTCTCTGGCTTCTCTGCTTGGTATAAAACCCGTTTGGTCGGCAGTTATCCAACGGGGGAGTAAGGGGTAGTCTGTTTGCCATAACTTTTGCGTAGAGTTTAGTGTCAATATTTAAGAGAGATAGATATGGGCCTATAGCTACTACACAGGGTGGGGTCCTTACCGGGCTTAGGGATGACAGTGATATGAGCGGAAAGGGATTCCGGGCGTAGGCCAGAGTCTTGTGAGATGGAGTTAGCATATGCTGTGAGGCGGGGTAGGAGGATATGGCTGAAGGTTTTGTAATATAAGATGGAGAAGCCATCGGGTCCAGGGGCTTTACCTGAGGGGGAGGATTTTAGTGCGACTTGAAACTCTTCAGTGGTAAAGTCAGCTTCTATTTCTTTAAGTGCCGAGCATGATCATTTTGGGAGATTTGCAGCTTTCAGGTAGGAAAGTATACGCTTGCGTTTATCTGATTGTGATAGGGTTGTTAAGCCACCTTCCACATTGTATAGTTCAGCATAAAAGTCTCCAAATGCTTTAGTAATTTGCGTTGTAGAATGTACCAGTTCGCCCGACGGGAGCTTGATTTTAGGTACGAAAGATAGGGTTTTTTTTTTTTAGCTCTGAGGGATCTGGCCAACTGTTTACCTGGTTTGTTTCCCCATTCATAGAATTTTTGTGAAATTAAATTTCTTTTTACTGTCCAGGTCTAGTAGGACTTTAAGTTCTGCTCTTTTGAGAGTGAGAGCTTTAAGGTGTGCTGCTTGTACTGAATGTTTGTGTTGCTTATCGAGAGCCGCAATCTGGTCCAGGACCTGCTTGAGCTGTTGGCCGTGCTCTCTCTTTTTCCTCGCACCAAGTTCGATAAAACAACCCCTCATAAAAGCTTTGTGAGCTTCCCAGAGAACAGAGGGTGAAGTTTCTGAGGATGCATTCTCTTTAAAGTATTGGGTCAGGGAGGTGGATAACATCGAAAGCTCTGTTGAGTTGGAGAGGAGGGAGTCGTTAAGTTTCCAATTGTTGGTGCGTTGAGGCAGAGTGGGCAAGGTCAATTGAACCGAAATAGGAGCATGATCTGAGATGGATGCTAAACGTATACTAGCGGAACTACTAACTGTTGTCTATTCTGGAGTAGGAATGATGTGTTTTAGAAAAGTGGGAGTAATCTTTATCTTTGTGGTGAAGTAAGCGCCAAACGTCTATGAGTTTTAAGTCTAATAGTTTTTTCTTGACCTGCGCGATTCGTTTGAACGGGATGTTAGAACGGCCCTGTGAAGTGTCAATAGAGGGGTCCAGGGGCATATTTATATCCCCTGCTAGCATAAGCAAAGCTTCAGCACAATGAGATAATTTTGTGAGGAGTTGGGTAAAGAAAGAGGGTGGATCATGGTTGAGGCAATATACGTTGGCTAAGGTACATTGGGTGTTTCCTAAATAACCTTTGAGGAAGAGGTAGGGACCATGATCGTCCGCTAACATAGCAGTGAGGCGGAAAGAGGCACTATTACTGAACCCAATAGCTACTCGTTTGGCCTTGTTGGTATCCGACAAACTCTAGTACCATTGTGGAAAATGTTGCCAGTAAAGTTTAACAGGTGTGGAGTGGGTCAAGTGCGTTTCCTGGAGGAAATCAATTGAACAGTGTAAGTTTTTAAAATTCGCGCAAGACTTGATGCCTCTTTGCCGACACGTTAAGGCCACTTACATTATAGGAGACAGCTGTTAGAGTAGCCATTAGATCAGCTGAAAGTGAGTCTTCAGTTTACATACCCATGTGTGCCAGCAGAGGGAGGGAGGGGATGAAGGGTAAAGAAGAAGAGGAAAGGCCAATGAAAAGAAAAAGAAGGAAAGGAAGAAGGAAAATATGTACAGAGGAGACAATTACATTCTGTAATACTGTGGGGAGTAAGAGGATGTTTACGCAGAAATCTGCAGTGGTCCCGGTGGGGAAGGGGAGAGTGAACAGCTATTATGGACTCTATTATGAGGCCAATGACAAAAGCACGGAGGCTGCTCTCTCTCGCCACCCCTAAGAGGAAAGGGGCTGGGGACATAAGCCCTAATAAAGGCATGATAAGAGAGCAGTAAGCTCCACCAGCATATGGCCTCCGAGAGGTATCATTAACAAAACAAAACTTAAAGTCTAGCAATGCAAAAAATAAAACAAAAAACAAATTGACATTACAAAACAGTTTAGAAAACAGCATCACGTGACCAAACGTTGGGAAGAAAAACAGGGAGTCATAACAGCGTTGAAACTGATCACATTGGTGTGGTGTTAGACCGAGCTCAGGAAAGTCCAAAATAGGCGTTCATCGCCCAGATAGGCGTCGGGGTGAAACTCGGGTTAGAGCTACAGTCTGTGCGAAACAGAGTGAAGAAAACAAAAAAAAAGGGGGAAAAATTAGGTATGGGTATATGTGATTCTCACCCAAATTTCTATGAAGAGCCTGGGATAGAAGCACGCTTTTGAGATGCGATAACTTTTACGCAAAACAATCAATATAGGCTTATTCAATTTTTTTTTACCAAAAATATGTAGAAGAATACATATTGGCCTAAACTGATGAAGACATTTTTTTGGGGGGGGGGATATTTATTATAGCAAAAAGTAAAAAAATTGTCGGACTTTTTTTGTTTATAGCGCAAAAAAAATTAAAACCGCAGAGGTGATCAAATACCACCAAAAGAAAGCTCTATTTGTGGGAAAAAGGACAAAATTTTGTTTGTGTACAATGTCGCATGACCATGCAAATGCCATATCGCAAAATGGCCTGGTCATTAAGGGGGTAAATCCTTCTGGTGCTGAAGTGGTTAAAGGATAAGTTCACTGTTGGAACAGGTTACATGTTCCAGCTGTTTTTAGGGTGGAACATGTTCCAGCATCTGCAGCCTCTCCCTGTGAAATCGGGCCAGAGATCTTCTCCCCACACCCGCTGTCAGTATTTGAATACAGTATGTATGTGTGGGGCTCTGCCCACGCGGCCATGTCGTTCATTCAGTTTCCTGTGAATGAATGCCTACAAGTACCGCCAGTCATTGTGGCTGATGCCTTGTAGTTTTCAATGAGTCACGAGGGTGCTGGTGAGTCCTCATAGTCCATTAATCCTCCTGCGCTTAGGTAACTGCCTGCCCGTATGAGGTACACGAAGACAGGTATCCTGAGAGTATGCAGGAGCTGGACATTGCAATGCTCTGCAGGCTCCTTAGAAAAAAATAACTGCAATTTTTTTTACTTGCAACATTTAATTATTGTTTCATCCCCATTATTACTAATTGGTGTAGATTACATTTTTGATTTTGAGTTTAGATACATATAAAAATGGACTTCTAGCTTCACATTTGCTTAAACACAAAATCACAGAAGCATAAAATACTCCTCAAGAAAGTGGATAACATCTCAGATCTTTACACAGTTGCTAGTTATGAAGTGGTATGATTATAAACCAGTGATATGCTCTCTGACAAGCCTCTAACCATCAGAGTTAACCAACCACAAAATAAAACTTCCAGCAGATCCTAATCTCCAGGTTCTGGGCCTTAAGCCATACTACGCCTTCTGTATAATGGGGGTGCTCACCAGTGTCCTATCATCGTAACAAACACATCAGGCCAGACAAGAGAGCTGACAGAACAACAAACATTTTTGTTTCCCTAAGCTACATTCTTTTAGGCAGCTTAAGTGAGTCATACATAGCCTATTCTATACAACCAATGTTGCATCACTTGCAATAATTCGGCCATTTAGGTTTAAATCTAGAGAAATACTAGGCACTGGATGTACTTAGTATCACTCCATTATAAAATCTCTCAGCAACAGTTCATTTTTTACATAACAGAATCATCCTTTTATCATGTGCATCCTGAAAAGGATACAGCCATAGTTTCTGTGAATGGGTGACCTGCCCATGCTGAGATCGGTTTATTTGGATAAAAAAAAAAATTGACAATAGCCTCCTGCCTGTCTCCCACAACCACCGGTATGAATTTCATGGAGGACTTTATGATTTTTTTTTTTCTTTTTTGCATGAAGTACTCCCTTAAAGACATCAACAAACTCATTTTTTCTCATTCTTGCTGTAGGATGTGCTACAGCAAAAATAACATTTAAAGAAAAACACACAATTTTTCACTGCCAATAAATGACATTTATTGATTTACAAAAAAAAAAAAAAGCATACCCCTGCAAATAAACCTTTTTTTTTTATTATTCTAACACGCCTGCAAAACATTTTTCCTTTGCTAATGTCTGTGCTGCTGCAGCACTTTGCTAATCACAGAGATTAACCCTTTCACAGGCAGGATTAGAGCATCCCCTAGGCATGGTAGTTAAAGGAATTGGACATGTTAAAAAGAAAAGTATTTTTTGGGGGGGGTTTTTTGGCCATTCCTAGGTGGATGCAGCATCAGTCCGATACTGTGTCTGTCCCCCGCTGCCTCTGCAGTGAGAACCGAGCCATTGAACACCACTGATGGCTCGGTTCTCACAGATCCCTGAGCAGAGAGCTGCTGACTGTCAATCAGCAGCTCTTCTCTCTGCTCCTCCATGCTCACTGGAGCGCTGAGCTGTGGAGGGGAGGGGTGGGGAGCGGCCGTCTCAGCGGCTCTCTGAGACAGGCATTAGTCCAGCCACCTGGTGGATCCAGACTTTATTGTTGGGATGACGAGGTGCCTGGACTGATTCTAGTGGCACAAATGTTCTTCCCATTGGTAAATGTTTCTGAGAGAAGTGCCCACCCGCCATACTATATTTTGACACCCCCTTGCCTATTAATCCAGGAAAATGGGCATTTTTATTTTGACAGATTTGGCTCCCATTGATTTCAATGGGATTCGGGTTCAGCATGCAAACTTCCTTTAAGTTTGCCAAAACCTGCTGGAACTAAATCCAGGGCAGTTTGCCACTTCACTAATCTCTACTACATGGTGGCTAATTGGAATAGTAATTTACATAAGAAAACTTTTTGTCTGCAATTCAGCTCACATGAAGCAACAACACTACATTTCTGGCAACATCAATGAGTATTTCTGTATTTGCTGAAAATATTCTCAGCCTGAAAAATAAAAATTAATGCAGCCACCAAATCTAAATGTACTAGTAAGCTGCAAATACTTTAAATTTTTGTTCTTGAATTCAGTTAAGCTTTAAGGGACGTGCATGCTCCTACCTTTTGTGCATGAGATAATCCTCTAGAATGTCCAGACAACGCACCATCTGAGAGAAGATGAGCACCTTGTGGCCTCCTGCTTTCATTTTGGGCAGCAGTTTATCAATAAGGACCAGCTTTCCAGCAGACTGGATCATGGCCTGGAGGTAGAAATCCAGAGCCATAGGATTGTGTGTTTCCCTGAACTCTCCAAGGATCTTCTCTTCAGCACCTGAAAGATGGAGGTTATTATTAAGATCTTAAAACAGTGCTCCCAATGACAAACTGATTGTTGGTAGATACTTACAACAGCTACAACTTTAGTGATCTTTATCAAAGTTGCGGCATTACAAATTCTGCAAAAGAGTGTGTTGCCCCCAATAATACCCAAAACACCACACTTGAAGATTTTTTTTTCTTCATTTCAAAGCAACTGCATTTTGAGTATGAATGAAGGGACAAAAAAAAAAAAAGCCAACCTTGCCGAACAGTCTGTGGGGAGTCACTGATGTAAGGGGGGAGTAAACACACTATGGTAAAGGGGGACACTTATGTAAGAGGGCAGTGGGGACTCTAAAGTAAGGGGCTAACATGGATATAAAGGTTCTCTTTTATATCAGTGTCCTCATTCCCCTCTTACATCAGTGACCCCCCCCTTACCATAGTGGACAGTGTCCTCTTACCTCTGCGGACTCTGATGTAAGGCGTGTGGGGGGAGGGGGGGTTCTGGTGGCTAGATATCTCCTTACATCAGAGTTTCTCTTTACACCAAAGTTTACAGCATTTTCTATTACAACAGGGTCCACAGAAGGTCCCCTTGCACTGTAAGGGGGAACCCTGTGGAATCTGATGTAAAAGGTAACTCTGCTGTAAGGGGGATGCTAACAGGAGTAAGAATGCTAACAGGAGTAAGATTGCTGCAGATCGTGATGTAAGGAGTAACTCTGCAAACTCTAATATGGAGGGAGGGGGGGGGGGGTCTGGGGGCAGTGGTGACCAGGAGCTCCCCTTTATACCGGAGACCACATAGTACCCCCTTACAGTACAGTCCACAGAGCTCCCCTTTACATCAGGGTCTGCAGCTTCCCCCATACCCGTAAGGGGGAAACCTGAGAATGCCGATCTAAGGGGGGAACCCTGAGGATCCCGATCTGAGGGGGGAACTCTGAGGATCTTGATCTAAATGGGGAGTTCTGTGGACTCTAAAGTATGGAGGGAATGCTGGAGAGATTGTGTTTTAAGGAGGAACTCTGATGTAAAGGGGAACTCTGATGTATGGCACTATGGAACACTGGGGACCCTGAGTAAGGAGGGATTCTTGGAACCCAGATGTAAGGGAGGATTCTGATTTGATCAGAGGGTTCACCCTGACTGCTTCACTCTATATGTTGTTTTGTATGTTACTTACTCCTGACCCTTGCACACATTACACCAAGGTGTTCATTGTCCCATGTTGCTGGTTATAATGAAGTTCTTCTTTAACCACTTCAATACCAGGCACTTAGACACCTTCCTGCCCAGGCCAATTTTTAGCTTTCAGTGCTGTCGCAATTTGAATGACAATTGCGCGGTCATACAACACTGTACCCAAACACATTTTTTATCATTTTGTTCCCACAAATAGAGCTTTCTTTTGGTGGTATTTGATCACCTCTGGTTTTTATTTTTTGCGCAACACATAAAAAAAAGACCGAAAACATTGAAAAAAAAAAAACAAGTTTTTCTTTGTTTCTGCTAAAATTTTTTGAAAATAAGTAAGTTTTCTTCTTCTATGACGGGCACTGATATGGCTGCACTGACAGGCACTGATAAGGTGGCACCAATGAGGTGGCACTGATGATGGGCACTGATAGGCGGCACTGATGGGCACTCATAGGTGGCCCTGATGGGCACTCATAGGCTGCACTTATGGGCACCCGTAGGTGGCATTGATGGGTACTTATGGGTGGCACTGATGGGCAGTGATAGGTGGGCACTGATAGGTGGCATCGATGGACACTGATGGGTGGCACTGATGGGTGGCATTACTGGGCATCACTGATATATAATGGTGCCAGTCAGTGCCCATTTGTGGGCACTGATTGGCACAGATCGGGCATAATTTGCACATGTGGATGGCCATGGGGTACATAACTGGCCATCCACATGTTGCCCCCTTCCCTGGTGGTCCTGGCGGCTTCCCAGGTGGTCTAGTGTGGACAATCAGCACAGACCCCCCTGTCAGGAGAGCCGTCAATCGGCTCTCTTCTACTCGTGTCTGTCAAATGCGAGTGAGAAAAAGCCAATCAACACGGGCGCGTGTCGGCTGTTATGCTGCTGGACGTCATATGACGCCCAGTCAGGATAACTGAATCACCGCCCGGCCATTAATCTGCTATAGGCCGGGCGGGAAGTGGTTAAGGTAGGCTCAGTCAGATGAAATTATATCTTTGTGTGCATAAAACCATATGTAAATAGTGACTAGGTAAACATTCTTTTAAATGATCCCTCTTTAAGCCCCTCCCACTGTTAGGCAAAATCAGGCCAGGCATACTGTTCGCCACAGCATGCGTAGCACACTGCAGAACTTCTTTTCTGTTTTATCCTAGGGTGTCCCAGGTCTTTCAAAATCCTAGTCATGCTCACACTTTGTCACTATTTTTTGAGTTTTTATATATAAAGCCAGGCAGATTATTTGTTATGAGTATAAATGTTTACACTGTCTAAATATTGATTGTCTTTGTTTATAATAGGAGTTTCTGCCATATTTCAGGACGCCAGTAAAAAGTTTACTACGCAAGTTAATTTCCCAGGTTTTGTCAGTTTAAAGAAAACATGGGTGATTGGCAACCCTCGTGGCCAATTTGAAATGGTAAAGCAGGGGGGCTGGTACAATCACCAAATATTCACAAGCAATACAAAGAGAACAGGATATTTTTTAAAACACAAGTACATGGTACAACAGACACATATCAGGAATGTGAAAAGTTGGGGCAACATAATCTTTATCCCTGCTGGTTTTCCAAGTGATGAGGGATGGAATAAACTGTACCATTCTGGCACAGAGATCAGTGGTAGTTGCCCACAGAAAGAAATTAAAGTTGAACTTTAGTTAGACAATTAAGTCCTGCTATATCACTTCAGGCTGGTCTCTTTTGCAGGTATAGCCATGTAAAACATTGAAAATAAGTGTCTATATTGTTTAAAATCCAGTAATATACTGCCTCACCTTGCTCTGCACATGCTTAGTTGCTCATCATTTTTAGGCATTGCTGAGTTTGTAGAGGCTGATCTACTGACAGCCTTAAAGTGGAATTAAACCCTCCTATCCTTTACTGCCAAGGAAGCTGCTTTTGTTTGATCTCCAACTGCCATGGTGCAGTCCATGTGATCAGTTATGACACCAGCCATTTGATGGTTTGACAGTTTGGTTGGGGACACAAGGAAACGTGACAGTTAGCAATCCCGGCATTCCAGGAATGTAACTGTTTTTTTGAAATGGTTAAATCAATGATTTAGTTTCGCTTTATGATTTACTGCTGTTCGGGAGCTCTGTGTTTTAGAAAAATGGCAGCCTCCAGCAAGAAGAATCAGGAGCAATGCTGGAGGCAATTAACAGCACGCACTAATTTTGATAGCATCAATGTGGAACGTATATTCCCTGTTAAAGAAAATATTTTTTTATCAAGTTGTTATGAGTAAAGTTCTGCTTTAAATCTTACAATGCCATGAGGTTAGCTATGGTCCAGATAAGAAACAGTAAAAAAGGTATTCCCGTAAGGTGGGATCAAAGATCGGGCAGCCAGCAATATTAGAGAGATTCTGGAATATTTCTATTACGGAGCCACTGAAGGTGAAATGAGCTTGATTAGGGACCTTTTCTTTAAACAGGTAGCTTACAACAGAACACATAAATTCTCATGGTACATCTCAGTCTCTGATGTGGCCCCAGTAATCTTTTCAGCTCAATAGGCAATTAATGCAGATGGTCAAGGAGATTAAAAAATATAGATTTGCAGGGCCACTTTGATCCATTCCAGGTCTGTCATTTCAGGTACACTGTGGATTTTAAGGTTTCTCCTGTGGCCTCTTATCCAAGACCTCTAGATGATTTTGCATCTCAAGCAGGTGGTTGCTGTGTAATGTAGAAGTAACTTGTAGTTTATGAATTTGCTGGCACTGTAGTTTGCCTGCTCTCTCTGCTTGGATGACTGAGTGGGAAAGATCCTAGCCAGTCTGTTGTGCCCACCTGTGGAACGGCAACACATTACGGCACCTAAAAATATGTCCATAGGCAACGCTTTAAAAACCTTTACAAAGTGGTTAAAGAGTCAGAATCTTACAAACGCTGATTTCTGGAAGTCAAGGGAACCTTACCTTTGATGAGATATGGGTGGTTACAACATTTACGCAGTTCCATCATGGTGTTTACTAGGTTGGGAACATTTGCTTGCCCAGCCCCTTTAGACAAGAAGGCAAAGTTCTTCTCCAGAATGGCCCTATAATATTTCTTCTGGATGTTCGTCAGCTCGACCTCTATAATTGTTTCCTGTTTAGGGGCCAATTTTTTCTCCACATCTTCTTTAAGTCGCCGAAGCATCATTGGTTTAAGAATAGCCTGAAGTTTTTGAACCTTTAACAAACAAAAACAAATTACCTCTACTGTGTCACAAATACATGACAATTTCCTTTTAACAGCTTGACCAAATCACAAAGTATTATCAGCAGTTACACTCCAGGTCCAGATATCTAAGATTTTACATGAAAATGTAAGTGAAATAACAGAACAGGTAAATTTAGGTCATCAGGAGGTACCTGCTCCTCAGTCTTGAGGTCTCCAAACTCCTGCATGAAGGTAGTCTCAGAGGGAAAGCGCAGAGGCTCCAGGAAGTGCAGCAGGCTAAAGAGTTCCTCCACTGTGTTTTGTAGTGGGGTTCCCGTTAGAAGTACCTTGTGTTCCTAGGAATAAAGGACATATGTTTACAAAATCAGACCTAACTGATGCTGTGTGATTAGTAGTAGAAGTAGAAAAAAAAATACAACCAGCTACAATTTATATAAAAAAACACTCATGCTTTTTCCATATATTAAAATATTTGCGTTCATTTGCTCCTCTTAAAACATTGCTGCAATTCAGCTTCTTTCTCAACCTTCATGTCTCAGTCATTCATTCATCATTCCTCAGCTATTTCCATGAGGCAGGTATCATCACACCATGGCATAGTACAAAATCAGACAATATTAGCTTTAAAAAATTTAAATTGCTAGACAAGCGTGTCAGACAAATACGGCTGATAGCAAAGGCTGAGCTACAACTCTGAGGTACACTACCATCCACTATTGGGCTTATTCATTAAAAAAGTGCAAGGTACAAATTGCTAGGAGCGGTAACCCCTAGCATTCAATCAGAATGAACTTGGGAAGGGAGACCAACAGGAACTGCATTTTTCTCCTAGTGCAGGAGGCTACCGAATAAGCCTATTTATATAGAAAACTCTTCAAACTGTACTGTAAAGATTGGTTCTACAAGCGTTTCACTTTGCTAAACGTGCATATCATTACTACATTTATAAAGACGTTCAGTGATCCCTGCATATTCTGCAGTACACACAGGCCACATTTCCTTTGAGGGAATCACATTGACAACAGAGGTGATTCTGCTTGATGTCCTGTTGTAATAGTAGAGCAAAAGATCCATCATTCTGCTAGAATGTGTTTCCTACTCGCAAACAATTAAGCTGAAGGATCTATTTAAATAAGCTTAAGAGGGAAAAACATGTTAGTGGTTGTCAGCTTACGAGGTATAGGGGGCCCATGAAAGCACTAAAGGGCTGCACAAATGATTCAGTATAGGTAATGCTACAGATGACTGTCAGAAAGTGCAGACATACTAAAGGAGAGGGTGAGAGACTGCAGACATGCTAAAGGGGATGGTGCAGACTGGAAGCCAAGAGACTGGGGACTTACAGTTGTGCTCACAAGTTTACATACCCTGGCAGAATTTATGATTTCTTGGCCATTTTTCAGAGAATATGAATGATGACACAAAAACTTTTCTTTCACTCATGGTTAGTGTTTGGCTGAAGCCATTTCTTATCAGTCAACTGTGTTTACTCTTTTTAAATCCTAATGGCAATAGAAACTACCCAAATGACCGTGATCAAAAGTTTAATACCCCAGTTCTTAATACCATGTTTTTCCCCCTTTAACATCAATGACAGCTTGAAGTCTTTTGTGGTTTTTGTGGATGAGGCTCTTTATCTTCTCAGATTGTAAAGCTGCCCATTCCTCTTGGCAAAAATCCCCCAGTTCCTGTAAATTCTTGGGCTGTCTTGCATGAACTGCACGTTTGAGATCTCCCCAGAGTGGCTCAATGATATTGAGGTCAGGAGACTGAGATGGCCACTCCAGAACCTTCACTTTATTCTGCTGTAGCCAATGACAGGTCGACTTGGCCTTGTGTTTTGTATCATTGTCATGTTGGAATGTCCAAGTACGTCCCATGCGCAGCTTGCTGGCTGATTAAAGCAAATGTTCCTCCAGTATTTTTTGATAACATACTGCATTCATCTTGCCATTAATTTTGACCAAATTTCCTGTGCCTTTTTAGCTCACACATTCCCAAAACAACAGCGATCCACCTCCTTGTTTCACAGTAGGAATGATGTACCTTTCATTATAGGTCTTGTTGACTCCTCTCCAAATGTAGCGTTTATTGTTGGGCTGTGGCCAAAAATTTTGGTCTCATCACTCCAAATGACTTTGTGCCAGAAGGTTTGAGGCTTTCTTCTGGCGACTCGACCATGCAGCCCATCTTTCTTCAAGTGCCTACTTATTATGCATCTTGAAACAGCCACACCACATGTTTTCAGAGAGTCCTGTATTTCACCTGAAGGTATTTGTGGGTTTTTCTTTGCATTCAAAATAGAGGTCGACCGATATGGGTTTTTCTCTGGCCGATGCCCATATTTACAAATCGTGGTGGCCAATGGCCGATATGTGATGCCGATTTTTTTGGGCCGATATATTAGGCCGATTTTTCTTTTTTTTTTTTACCTTCATCTTATAAAATCTAAGTTAGACCCCTTTCACACTGGGGCGTTTTTCAGGCGCTTTTGGGCTAAAAATAGCACCTGTAAAGTGCCTGTCAAACGGCTCCCCTGCAGTCTCAGTGTGATATCCCGATTGCTTTCACACTAAGGCGATGCGCTGGCAGGATGTTAAAAAAAAGTCCTGCAAGCAGCATCTTTGGAGCGGTGTATACCACCACTCCTGCCCAATGAATGCGCACCGCTGCCGAAGCGCCTGCAAAGCGTTTCGGCAGCGGCGCTTCAGGGGCGCATTTAACCCCTTGCTCGGCCACTAGCTGGGTTATAAGCGCCCTGCTAGCAGCCGAATAGCACTGCTAAAATGATGGTAAAGAGCCGCTAAAACTAGCAGCGTTTTACCGTCAACGCATGCCCGCTCCAGTGTGAAAGCAACCTTCAGTGATACAGAAATTTTTTACATTTAAACATTTATTAAACAAAACAAACCTCCAATCAGTTCACTTGTATGTAGAATTTAGATTAAAAAAATATAAAAAAAACACCTCTCTTAAATATTAAATACACAAAAACAGGTAATCAAAACTTCTGGATGAAAAAAAAGGGCTAACTTTACTGCTTAGTTTTTTTTAAAATTTAGAGTGTATTTTAAAAAAAAAAATTGCATTTGAAAGACCGCTGCGCAAATACTGTGTGACATAAAATATTGCAACAACCGCTATTTTATTCCCTAGGGTCTCTGCTAAAAAAAATATATATAATGTTTGGGGGTTCTAAGTGATTTTCTAGCAGAAAATACAGGATTTTTACTTGTAAGCAACAAATGTCAGAAAAGATTAAGCCCTCATGCACACAGGCTGTTATGAAAACGCCAGTATCTTTGCAGTGATTTTTTTTTACTTTTTTCAGCGTTTTTGAGCGTTTTTTTTTTTTTCTATTTTTTTTTTTTTTTTTCAATGGATCAAAAACGCTAAAAAACGTTGGTGAATGACGTTTTTGAGCGTTTTTCAGCGTTTTTACAGCTGAAAAACATCTTTCAGAACCCACTGGTCCTGGGTTTTTTTTACAGCTTAAAAACGCCTAGGTGGGCATGAAGCCATAGACTAACATAGACAGGCCTTTTTAAGCTGCAAAAAAAGCTCAAAAAAGCAGCTGTAAAAACGTCCATGTGCATGAGGACTTAGTCTTTAAATGGTTAAACTGAGAGCTCCTACACACAGAGCTCAGCTCATTCATAATTGTAAACATTGTATCCTTCAGGTTCTTTTTATCAGATTTGGCAGGCTGCCCAGAGAGGGGGAGAAGTCGCTTCACACAGGCAACTTGCACTGACTTCTATTACAGAAGTCTTTTGCAAGTCGCGCTGAAGCTATATCGGCTTTTTTTATCAGCACAATCGGCCGATGCCGATTAAGTAAAAAACACCAAATATCGGCCGATATATCGGCCGGCCGATACATCGGTCGACCTCTAATTCAAAACAATTTTGCTGGCAGTTGTGGCTGAAACTTTAGTTGGTCTACCTGACCATAGTTTGGTTTCAAACAGAAGCCCTCATTTTCCACTTCCTGATTAGAGTTTGAACACTGCTGATTGGCATTCTCAATTCCTTTGATATCTTTTTATATCGCTTTCCTGTTTTATACAGTTCAGCTACCTTTTCCCGCAGATCCTTTGACAATTTTTTTGCTTTCCCCATGACTCAGAATCCAGAAACATCAGTGCAGCACTGGATAAAAGATCCAAGGGTCTGTCAGGAGTCCAGAAACGCACTGACCTTTTATACACACACACTAATTACATGCAAACAGATCAGAGGTGAGGACAGTTACCTTTAATAGCCATTCAAACCCCTTTGTGTCAACTTGTGTGCATGTTATCAGGCCAAAATCACCAGGGTATGTAAATTTCTGATCAGGGTAATTTGGGTGCTTTCTGTTGTCATTATGATTTAAAAAGAATAAACACAGTTGATTGATAATAAATGGCTTCAGCCAAACACTAACCATGAGTGAAAGAAATGTTTTTGTGTTATTCATATCCTCTGAAAAATGGCCAAGAAATCAAATTCTGCCAGGGTATGTAAACTTATGAGCACAACTGTGTGTGAGACTGTTAAAGCTGAATTCCAGGCATGGAGCTTATCACATAGTTACTTTGATTCAGCTTGGACCAATGTAAAGATGCATATTCCATACCTCTGGGACCACTGTGCAAGCAGAGAATCACTGTAGTAGTTGGCGCTACTACAGTGAGCACTGATGAATTACAGGTCACATGCTGGAGAGAGCAGCTGCCCTGCTGCATAGTAACCACAGGGGACTGCATGCTAAGCATAGGCACCATTCACAAAGTGCTTTGCATTTTTCTCAATGAATGCAATGCATTCACTGATTGGATGGGGCAGACAGGCGGGGTGGTAACTTCACAATCCTCACCTGGCCAAAAAAATAGAGTGCTTTGCATTAATTTAAAAAAATGCAAGGCCTTTTGTTTTTGGCATCAATGCGTAGAGGAGGACTCCTGTGGTTGCTATAAGCAGGACAGCTACTACACAAGACCCAGAAGTCGGAAACAATCACTGTTGTAATGGTGGAATAGTAGTGGAATAATTCACTGCTTCCCCAGCAGTCCCCAGGTATGGGGCATATGCACACCTGATTGGTCCAAGCTGGACCAATGTAACTATGCAATAAAAACCAACAACAAATCCATACCTCAAATTCAGCTTTAAAAGATCATGGTCATTAAAAGTTCCTTTGCAAGAGGCAGTGCTATTCCAATATGTTCACCAGTGCTTTGTTAGACACGGTATAAACAATTCTACAGTATCATACAATCAGCTCAAATTGTTTGAAGAATTAATTACCAATACTGACAATGGTTAACAGGAAGGAGGTATATTATTGCTTCCCAGTAAGCAACAGAGGAGGAACATTTAGGCTGGGTCTACACTGTGGTGTCAGTTTAGAGAGACTCATCATATTCGAAAATTCCTCTGCACTACAAGACCATATTTAAAGAATTCAGACTACATTTATAAAAACATAGGATTCTCCCAAATGAATAAAAAGTGTGTACATTTGTTTAACCACTTGACCTCCGTAACATTTATCCCCCTTCATGACCAGGCCATTTTTTGCAATACGTCACTGCGATACTTTAACTGACAATTGCACGGTCGTGCAACGCTGTACCCAAATAAAATTTGTGTCCCTTTTTTTCTCCCCACAAATAAAGCTTTCGGCGGTATTCGAGCACCTGTGTTTTTTCTTTTTGGCACTATAAACAATATATATATATATATATATATATATATATATATATATATTTATTTTTGGCTATCCAAGAAAAAAATTGAAAATAATAAAATTAGGTCAATATGTATTTTGCTACATATTTTTGGTAAAAAAAATCCCAATAAGCGTATATTGATTGGTTTGTGCAAAAGTTATAGCATCTACAAACTATGGGATATTTTTATTTATTTCTATTTTATTCTTATACTAGTAATGGAGGCGATCGGCAACTTATAGTGGGACTGTGATATTGCGGTAGACATTCTGACACTATTGACACTTTTCTGGGGACCAGTGACACTAATACAATGATCAGTGCTAAAAATAGGCACGGTCACTGTACTAATGACACTGGATGGAAAGGATTTAACACCAGGGTTAACTGTGTGCCTAGCCAGTGTTTTACTAAACTGTGTGAGGTGCTTTTAATAGAGGAAGAGATGGAATTTATTTCCTGCTTTGCAGGGACACAAACTCCATCCCTTCCCTCCTGTCAGAACGACAATCTGCCTTGTTTACATAGGCAGATGGCAGTTCTGTGTCTCTGCCCGATGACTGGCGGGTGCCGGAGGACATAGAGTACCCCACACCTGCCAATCGGCTTCCGATGTGTGAAATCGCAGTGAAAGCGAGCCACCGGCGGTGCACATGCGTGCGCCCCCCTACCCGGAAGTGTCGGATCACGTAAATATACATGATCCAGCACACAGGTGCCACCCTGTAGAAGTAAAACGGATATAGGGTGCACCTAAAGTGGTTAATAAAACCAGTTACTGAGGCGCTCCTCTGCGAAAAAAACAAAAACAGATTCCTGCACCAACAATCCATTTTTATGGTGGACAAATGATCATTGTAAAAGCATGGAAATCATCAACACTCCATTTTGCAGAATTCAAAAATAGGGTTTCTAATGTTTTTTTCAGAAACTTACAATGTGACAGGAGAAAAATCCAGAAAAATATAAATCAGATCTGGACCCCCTGGAAATACAATATTCTCCTGACAACATTCAGTTCAAGCTCCTTTACCACTTAGGGCCAACAGACCCCTCTTTCAGGTTATGCGTCCAATTTGTCCCTTGTCCCCTCCATCCGCCTCGAATTTCACAATAACCATCTACATTTCCCTACAAGTTGCTGTATACAGTACACATCTTGTGCATGTGCTTGGTATCCACCTGTTTTTGTACCCAGAGAATCCCTCAGGTATACTTTTTATATTATTTCCATCCTTGTATTATAGTGACTGTTAATAAGAGGTGGAAGTCCTAATCTCTTGTTATTTGCTATGTTACAATTTTATGTAATTTTTTTCTATTGCTTACAGCTTTACACTATTTTTTATTATTATTTTTTTTATTTATTATTTATTTATTTTAAAATTAATTGAAAGTTAAGCATATTACTTGACTCCAACACAACAAAAATAACAGATGGCTTTCTACAAAGTCATGTTGGGGATCAGTACGCAACTTTAACAGGATAAAATATGAACAAGGCAGAAACAACAATCCTCATTAAATAAAGCGGATGTAAACCTTCACATATACCCAGTGAAGTCACCAGCCACAGATGATACACAGGGATGAAACAAATCTCTCTACATAAGTTTTACATGTATATCTTCTGTCTACAGTTTTATATACTGTTTAGAAAGTGCATATCATGTTAGACTTTTCTCTTCCCGATTGAACTGTGGGTGTGGATTCTTTGCTTACATTGGGAGACGGCTGATTGAAGGAAAGACATACACCCCCCTCCACATAGGCAGATACTTTCAGAGCTGTGCTGTGAATAGACCAGCTCTCTGCTAATCTATTTATAGCACCCACCACAACACAAAATTCAGGCTGGTTTTATCACAGTTGACAGAGAACTTGTCAGAAGTTATCATGCTGATAACAGGAGAACAAAGCAGGAGAAAACCAGGGGGCTTTGAAGAGAGATAAGAAAACACTGCAGATAAACGTGCCCAGTTCAAATTTCACGAATGGGGTTTACATCCACTTTAAACAAATGGTGATTCAAATCTGTGGTGTCAATGTTAAAGCAATTATTAAAGGTGAATTTTTTTTCCATAAAAACATAATACACATGAGACTGTATTTATCAGCGTTTAACACGCACAGGCGTATAATACGCACCTTCACTTTAAGAGGGAAGTTTCAGGAAGAATATTACATTTTAAATGAAGGACTGTGAAGCAAAATAAGGGTCAGTGCCCATCAATGCAGCCTCACAAGTGCCATCAATGAAGCCTCCCCATTGCCATGAATACAGCCTCAAAAGTGCCATGAACGCAGCCTCACCATTGCCATCAGTGCAGCCTGATCCATGCCCATCTGCAGCCTGATCCATGCCCATCTGCAGCCACAGAGGGGACAGGGAGGGGGGCGGGACGAGCGCCGACAGATTACATACATGAGAATCTCCTGTTTACTCAGCAGCCTGCTTAATACAAAGTCCCGCCTCCTATGATAGACAGCGCAGTTGTCCAATGCAAGCCCAGGAGACAGTACTTCCTATTACAGAGGCCGCAGAGTAAACAGGAGATTCTCACTGAATGTAATTTGATGGCACTCGAAAATTTCAAACCCGCATTTCAGTGCGCGTTTGGGGGGATTTAAAAGTCATCTGTGTGGGTTCATGCACAGATGTCTATTGAAATCACCCCCGAAGTTGCCAAAATTACTGCGGCGCCGCAAAGTATGGATCACACATATTGGGACAGTGCCGTTGCCTGCAATAGGCTGCGATTTGACATGCGATTTGATCTGTCAAATCGTGCCGATTTGAACGGGGCCTTATTGTCTAAGCTAATTTGAACAAGCTGACTTTAGAAACTGATTGGATACTATGCATAGCTGCACCAGATTCTGTGTGCACCAGTTTTAGTAAATCTCCCTCAGTCAGACAACTCGCACTTTCAGCAAGATCAGCCTCCATATTTTCTCATAACAGGATCCCTTTAAGACAAGTCTGCACAAAAAAGCACAATACCCCAGAAGAACACACTCACCAGATTCATGAGTTTCAGACCCTCAAGCAATTTGCAGTTCTTGTTTTTCAGCCTGTGTGCCTCATCAATTATAACACATCTCCATTCAATAGCATTGAGTTCTGGGCAGCCCCCCAGGATCATCTCAAACGTAGTGATAATGGCATTGAACTTATATGTCCCTCGGATAACACGACCCTGGAAAGTAATTAAAGTCTTCATTATTATTCATCACTTTCTTCTTATCAACTTTATCAATCAAAACAAAATTCAAATCTATGAAAATTGAAGGGTTTGTTCACAGCAACCAATCCTTGCTTTAAAGGGTGGGTCACTGTCTTTTCATATCTCTAAGGAACCCCAGTAACGCTACAAGCTGTGTAATGTGAGCAGACCTTGAAAATCAGGCATATGATCTGTCCATCAAAGAGCCCAAATGATGTGGGAAGCATGTAGGCAATTTAACTGGTCAACACCAAAAAAAATAAAAAATTAAGTGGACTTCTGGATCTGATTGGTTGATGTGGGTACACCAACATACTAGAGGAAATAGGGGGTATCAGTAAGGTATTGCTAAAGTGACCACTGTAACTGCTGAGAAAGACATACTTGGGAGTCCCGGAAATACATTTCATATTGCTGAATCATCTGCCGGCTAATCATGCTTCCATGATACACAACTACGTTGAGGTCTGTCCACGTGCGAAATTCTCGTTCCCAGTTAGTGATGGTGGAAAGTGGAGCGATGATAAGGAAAGGGCAACGGATGCCTGTCAGGAAGATCTCATGCAGGAATGTTATGCTTTGGATAGTTTTACCCAAACCCATCTCATCTGCTAGAATGCAGTTCCGTCTGTAGAAAAAAAAAAAAAAAAACACAACAAATTAAATGTTAATATGGGACTCTTCTTCGTAAGCTTAAAATCCAAGTTCACCTTTTGTGAAAAAAAAATAAAATGCACATTTCTTCAGGAAAAAATTGTATTTTTTTTCCAGAAAGCATTGCACCCATAATCAAGAGATCATGGGTGCAACGTCAGGCTTCTGCAAACTCTCGGTATAGCTGTCTGTCCGTACTTCCCGTACAGGCAGACAGTTATTAAAGAGCAGGAAGATCAAAGAACTATGAGAGTGTTCACCAGTGCCCTCACAGTTTGAGAACTACAAGCTATCCGCCACATTGGCAGACAATACTTCTAGTCCACTCATTCATAGAACGCTGTGAATGAAGGATGCGGCTGTGTGGGTGGAGCCCCACACAGCCACGCTATTATTTTAATTGCGACAGCGGGTGTGGGGAGAAGATCCTTGCTGTCACAGGGGGAGGGGGGAGGATGGGGGAGGGGAGGGGGGAGGATGGGGGAGGGGGGGGGTTAGACTGCTGGAGCGTGTTACACCCTAAATATGGGTGTAATGTGTAGCATGCTCCCAAAAGATTATCCTTTAAATTCACACCACATAGTTCTCTGCTGTGTTGAGGTTGCAATTAACTTGACACTCTTGTTTCTGGTAGCAAAATCTTGCAGAAAAATGGATTTCTTTCTACTGTGATCTGTGAGATACTCGATTTCAATGCCCCAACATTTATAAAAGAGGAAATTTGCTACAAAAAAGGTCAGTCATAGGCTTAAATCAAAAAAGAATGTACATTATTTGATACTTACTAAAATACGCTATCTGCATAAGTGAAGGACAGACCTGAATGTTTATGAACTGTCTAGCATCCTTGTTTAAATCACACCAACCAACAGACTTTACATTTTGGCACATACTGCAATCCCAAGCAATTCGGGAAAAAGTGACAGGTATATTTAAGGCTGCATTCACACCTGAGCGCATTGTTTCCAGGCAGAAAGTCTTGCGTTTTTGCAGAGATTTTGTACAGATCAAAAGGTCACCAAGGTAAAAAGCAGAACAACACCTGTAATTTGCCCAAAAAAAAAGCTCATGTACTTTTTTGAGCTTCAGGCATTTTGCTTCAGACGACAGAACGCTCAGATGTGAACAGGGGCCATTTAAATGAATGAGATTTTGCTTGTTGGGCGTTTTAGAATTTTTGAGATGAGCGTTTTACGAGCTGAAAAGGCTCAGGTGTGAATGCAGCCTTAATCTAGCCTTATTAGTCTGGGTGTAGGTAGATGAACAGCCAATTAGTAATATTCCTATCTTGATAGCACAGATTTCAATTTCTAAATGACCGCTGGCAGCTGCCAATCAGAAGCCGGGGCAGGTGTACAACCATGTCCTGATTAGCCATTACTGCTGGATATACTGTGTGCCACGACTTATACTTCTAGCCTGTAAAGATGACATGGTGTTTTATAACAAAGATATACTATATATATGACTATATTTTAATTAAAGTTTTAAAGTAGTATTCAACCAAAAAAAAACCCTGAATATTCATATAGCACAGCATACGCATAATTAGATGACGTGGCTGCATTTTTTTTCTTTTTTCAAGATTTTATACCTTTATTTTCACCTGTTGATCTGGCCAGTAAGTTTTTTATTTTTTTTAATGGATCAAGCTGTCCAGCAAAAGTAGCAGTTGGAGGGTAGAGACAAACCCTTTACCGCTGACAGAGTTGATTACAATGGTCAAGTTTAATTCATTTATGTAAAAGCTATATTCCAAAAGAAAAAAAAAAAAACGGTCACTGTAACTGCTTAGAAATTGTTAGCTGGAGCTCAGCTTTAAAGCGGAGGTTCACACAAAAATTAAACCTCCTCTTTTCAGGAACCCTCCCCCCCTCCGGTGTCACATTTGGCACCTTTTAGGGGGGAGGGGGGTGCAGATACCTGTCTGATACAGGTATTTGCACCCACTTCCGGCATAGACTCCCACGGGAGTCTATGCCTCTTCCCGTCCCCACCACGCTGTCTGCTGGGACACACACGGGTCCCAGAGACAGCGGGGACCAGTTAGGAAGCGCAGCGTGACTCGCGCATGCGCAGTAGGGAACCAGGAAGTGAAGCCGCAGCGCTTCACTTCCGGATTCCCTCACAGAGAATGGCGGCGGCGGCACATGAGGACCGATTCGGTATCGGGTGCCGACATCGCTGGACCCTGGGACAGGTGAGTGTCCTTATTTTAAAAGTCAGCAGCTGCAGCATTTGTAGCTGCTGACTTTTAATTTTTTTTCCTTTTCGCGGGACTCCCTCTTTAAGTTTGTTAGCAAAGCAATGAACTTTTAAAGTGGGTAAAGGGAGGGTAATAAAGCAGTATTAAACCCAAAAACAAAAATGATCTTCCTTTAACAAAACAAGCTGAGCAGCAAAGGTGAGTATTAGAGGGTTGAGACAAGCCATTTAACATTGACAGGGGTGTGTACAATAGTCAGCCTTTATTCATTTATGTTCAAATCTTTATCCCAAAAAATAAAAATAAACTGTTGCTGTGACAGCAAAAAAAGCATCAGCAGATGTTTGGCTTTAATTTGTTTGTCTAATGTGTTTGTCTAATTTGTTTGTCTAAATCTGCTAGTGGATCTAATGCTGTGTACACACGATCGGATTTTCTGACAACAAATGTTGGATGCGAGCTTGTTGGCAGAAAAAGTCCAACCGTGTGTATACTCCATCGAACATTTGTTGTCGGACTGTCCGCCAACAAATGTTGGCTAGCAGGTTCTCAAATTTTACGCCAACAAATGTTTATGGTCGGATTTTTTGATTGTGTGTACACAAGTCCGTCGGACAAAAGTCCACGCATGCTCGGAATCAAGTACAAACCGGAAGCGCTCGGTCTAATGGAGATATCACGTACGTCTTGTACGTCACTACGTTCGTAATTGTTGGCCAACATTTATGTGACCATGTGTATGCAAGACAAATTGGAGCCAACATCCTTTGAACAAAAATGCACGATTTTGTTGTCGGAAAGTCCGATTGTGTGTACGGGGCATAAAATTACCCTCTGGTGTGTTGCTCCTCCATCCAGAGTGGAGCCACCCAATGACAGGAAGTGTGTTACTGCCTGGATCACTGGTTAATAATAAAGGGTTAAAAGCTTAAAAATGTAGCCACCTCAAAAGATTAGTAAGCCGCAATATATAATACATTTTTATTTTTGGCTTTATTACCGATTTTATGTAACCAACGGTTGACATTCACCAGTAACCACTGTTACAATAGAGAATCAGTAATCTGTATTCTTTAAAAAAATATATTATACTTTAGCTTCTAAATATAGCTGATTCAACGACTTGTGATACATGTGATATTACAATATATTATAGGGGTGCAGAACTCACCTGTTATACCAGTTGAAAAGCAACCAGTTAAGTCCTTCCAGTTGGTATTCTCTGAGCTGGTTCCCAGTTTTATACTCTCGTGATTGGTTGATCTTCTTCCAGGAATTAGGGGGCGGTCGATCCTTGCAAAAAAAAAAAAGTAAAGTTAAGTGAAATTCAAAGACTATTGCACAATAGGTACTGTATCATGAATCTGTAAATATCACAGGCTGGGGTGGATCAATGTGCTATGCGTAAGAAAAAAGGCAGTAAAAATGACTTTATCATTGTAACGCCAGCAACTGACAATAAACATACCGGATACAACAATGTAAACAGGTACAGTCAGGAGTCAGATAAATGCAGCACAAGAATAATGGAAATATTTCTGTTAGCTTAAAGTGGTTGTAAAGGCAGAAGGTTTTTTAACTTAATGCAGATAAAAAGGTGATGCGCTAAACATAATTACTTGTGATATAAAAGTCCAACTGTAGAAATCACAAATCCGTGATAATGCAGGTAAATCCAAAAAACCTCCACCTCGTGCGTGCACCGTCACCACAGGTAATATAGACTCTTACCAGAGAGCCTGGACCCTTTATTATGAAGGTTCAAACAGGCTTGATGTAACAATCTTTGCAGGGGTCATCCGCTGGAGATGTGTCCTCAAACCAAAAATTGAATTTTGTTTAGTGCATCACCTTTTTGTATATGTATATTATTGTGATTATATCTCACTTTAGGGGTGCTGTTGGACTATATACACCAGCGATCTCCAAACTACGGCCCTGCAGCTGTTGCGGAACTACACATCCCATGAGGCATTGTAAAACTCTGACATTCACAGACATGACTAAGCATGATGGGAATTGTAGTTCCTGAACAACTGGAGGGCCAGAGTTTGGAGACCCCTGATATACATTGTAATGGTTTTGATTGATATCATTTCTTTGTATGATTTTTTTTTTTTCACATGCGCAGTATTCCCTTTTTTTGTTTATTAAGATAAAAAGCCTTCTGTCCACGAGTGTTTTAGCCACCCAAGATTCTCGCTCCTGATCCCCAATCAGGGGAAAGAGGGGGTGGGGCTCCGTGTCTGAATGGACGCACAAAGCTGTGACTCGGCTCGGGTACCCCATAGCAAGCTGCTTGCTGTGGGGGCACTGAAGAGGAGGAAGGGGCCAGGATCACAGAAGAGGGACCCGAGAAGAGGAGAATACGGGCTGCTCTGTGCAAATCCACTGCAACATTGCAGGTAAGTGTATAACATGTTTGTTATTTTTATAGGGGAAAAAAAAATGAGACATGAACCACGCACAAACGACAGCATTCAAATACTTTTATAAAATGCCGTAAGAAGGCATTAGAAGCTGTTCTGTGAAACATCCTATTAACAAATAAAATATTTCTCAGTCTTAAAATATGATCTCATGACTATCACAAGTTTCTCAGTTTAAATAGACCACAGCGCATAGAACTTCTGGATATATGTCTGAAAATCCTTACCACCTTCCTAGTGTCTGGCCTAACAGCTTGTAGCTGTTCAAACTCTTCTATTTTGGACTGGTCAACGTCTTCTTTCAGTTCCCACGTGCTGTCTTCATATGGAAGGGAACACCACTTTACCAAATAATAAATTACAGGCTGAAAGGTGAAAAGAGAACAAATTAAACCAATAATAAAACCCTAAGGACTCTTTCACACAGGCGGACTGATCATGACCGCCTGTCAATTTTTTAGGCAGACCTGATCAGACCCTTGCTCGTCAACATCCGATCCTATCAGCTAAAAAGATTCCCCATCCATCTGGCGGATCAGATGAGTCGGATGTAAACTGACAGGCAGTCCGTTTACATCTGACTGCCAATAGAGGAAAGTGGGCTGTGTCCCGTTATCCGTCTGCTCAGTGGAAATCAGCAGAAAGATCCCTCGCTGAGTAGGCAGATCCGCTCAGAGAGTCCGCCCATGTGAAAGAGTCTTAAAGTGTATATAAACCCTAACAATGACATTCCCTTATTTGCTCCCTTTTCTGGTAACTATGCCATTGGAAGCATTTTGTTTTAGGTTTGTTAAGTGCAAAAAATAGATTTTTGTATTTACCCCAAAATCCATTTCTTGAAGTTCATTAAGGGACACAGGAATCTTTTTACCACTCAGTTATACTGTCATCTAAAATATGATTAAATGTCTGGAAGATTTGGATACTGGCAAAATGAAAAAAAGAGTGACCAGTCTAACTGTGGGGGTAACCAAAAGCAAACATTAAAAAGCCCACAAAAACCAATAAAATTGGAGACTGACTTCAGCTCAAAGAATAGCCTGAAGGACCTTACAGCTGAAGATGGCATCAAAATAGGCCTGAATAAGCACCTGGAGAGTGTGTGAATGGAAGGCGGAGTGGCCGCTGTGAACAGAAGCCTGAAGCCAGAACACCCAAGAAGCACCCACAAATCTAGTAGAGGGAACCCCGACAGCAAAGGATGGAACTGAATACTTAAAACCATAATGATTATCTAAGCCACAAAGAAACAGTGGTACAAGAAGGTCTTTCCTCTTTACAGGGACCATCATCATGTATTTCAGAGAGAATCCATCTTTCCAAAGGAATCAGTGACTGTGAGATACACTTGCATAGCACAAACTACATCCAGACAATGAAGAGATCTCATTCTGGTGAACTGAAGCCAGAGGGGACTGAAGAACAATGTTCAGGTTGAGGTGAAAGGCAAAAACCCACCCTAGGAAGAAGGGAGGCTCTACGTCTCAACTCCACCTTGTTCCTTGTCCAATATGTGGGCTGAACAAATGTCTGCAAAGGTAAATAGACGTCGCCCACTTTGGAAAGGGAAGGTGCCCCTTAATGCCAAAGACTACTTTTGTCAGAAGGCTTGGGGACAGTTGCAGGCAGACTGAGTACAAGGAACCATTTTCACAGTCTTGGGGGTGGCCTCCCAGGATGAGCCCTAAGCTACTTATTTTGGGGCAGAGGAGTACTCTTTCCCCAGTGGTATCTTTAATAAGAGAGTCAGATCAATTCCTTTGAGCTGCTGTCTCTTGAAGGGCATGTGAAATAGAAGCTTCTTACATGCTGGTTCTGCAGCCCAGCAATTGTACCAAAGAGCTCCCCTCATGTTTGCAGACAGGAGATTGAAATGAGAAATGGAACAGGAGATCTCTAACAGCCCATCCACACAGTAGTTCAATGAACACATCAAAGCAAGTCAATCGCAACTATTATGTTGTGAGACCGCAGGACTTTAATAATAGTACTTTGGTAAATTCTGAATAAGCAGCTTGCTTTGAGATGTTTGGCATATTGGGGTTGTGGTGGGACTACAAAGTGCACCTTGTTGACTCTATGAACCTTTATTAGAGTTTCCTCCCACAGCATACACGTATACTCATTTGCAGTAACATCATAGCCAACTTATAGAACTAGACAGCCACTAGCCATTTAGTTAGGCACTACAGAATGTTTTTTACTTGCCTCTCCCGTATCTTTATCTTCACAGAAAGAAACTTCTAGCACACGATCAACTTCTACATAATCTGAGTTAAATAGTTCTTCCTCCATCTGTACATCCATAATAAAAAAAAAAAGAGTAAATGCATCTTCCTGACAATGATACCCAATCAATATTCCCCAATAACTACAGCTTTGAAGATAACTCTGTCAAAAAATACCTTCTAGGTAATATTTTACAAAAACCACGTTCAGATTATAAGTAGTAGTAGCTATTATCTACAAAAAATATGTTTGGCATGGCAAAGACAGAAAAAGGCAATAGTTCGTAGTTTGCAGTCGGGTTTCACCAAAACTAACTACACAAAATGTCACTCCTTTCTACTCCACTCCATCTGGTGAACGTTGTCACAAGACTACATCTGAAAGCTTCCCATACATATTGTAGACACAGGCTGTCACACAATCTGAACATTATTAATGGAACAATGTCAGTCTTTCCATAGGGGCTGAGGCCCCACTGTAAAAGGACACAGGTTCTATCACAGCTAATACCTATATCTTCAAAAAAAAAAGGAGCATGCAAACCTGCTCAGCTGACACAGGCCTTAAAATGAAAATTCAACCAAAAATATTTGGGTTTTGAATAGAGTAAGGCTGGCTATAGATGGATCACTTTTTTTTGATCAGTCCCAATGCCCCCCCCCGCTGTGCCATTGTATTCTGACAGCGTCGCTCACGCGCTGTCAGAAATCACAGACCAGTGGCTGTAGCTGACTGGCTGATCGAGAAACATTTTTCAACATTCCTGTTCATCTGAAATTGAGCTTTAGATCAATTTCTGTTGACCAGGAATGGCCACACATGGATTGAGATTCGTCCTGCTGAACCAGTCAAATTTTGATCCATCTATGGCCAGCTTAAGGAAACATCTTAAGCCCTTGTTCATACTGATGCGATTTATCATTCAATTTAACAGTTCCAAATCGCATGACAAGTTGCACCCCATTTTCGGTAATGGAACCATTTAAATTGTCCCGACTCATGTCGCAGTGATTTAAAAAAAAGGTTCAGCACTACTTTTTTCCAATTTCATTGCGACTTGACTTCTGTTAAACGAAGTTGCGAACTGCACTGAAATTGGAGGTGCAAATCGCACTGGTCTGCGGCTTTGAAATCGCACTGAAGTAGCACAATTTCAAAGCCGTGCCAGTGTGAACCAGGGCTAATTGTCCTTTCTGCCACTGCTGGTCTGTTTTTCCTTTACTTGCTGCCATATCAATGGAACATGAAATTAAGAATGTACTGTTGTGGTGGAAAATCTATTATAAAAACCTGAAAAATCAGGTATATTGATAACTGCTTTCCAGGCCTACATGAGTTGTTGAGTTATTCAACTCCTTCTAATGCCCCGTACACACGGTCGGACATTGATCGGACATTCCGACAACAAAATCCTAGGATTTTTTCCGACGGATGTTGGCTCAAACTTGTCTTGCATACACACGGTCACACAAAGTTGTTGGAAAATCCGATCGTTCTAAACGCGGTAACGTAAAACACGTACGTCGGGACTATAAAAGGGGCAGCAGCCAATAGCTTTTATCCCTTTATTTATTCTGAGCATGCGTGGCACTTTGTGCGTCGGATTTGTGTACACACGATCGGAAATTCCGACAACGGATTTTGTTGTCGGAAAATTTTATAACCTGCTCTCAAACTTTGTGTGTCGGAAAATCCAATGGAAAATGTGTGATGGAGCCCACACACGGTCGGAATTTCCGACAACAAGGTCCTATCACACATTTTCCGTCGGAAAATCCGACCGTGTGTACGGGGCATTAGATGCTGAGAGAACGGAAAAAACTTCTGCTTACATCAGCAAAAAAGTGTGCTCGTTGTGCCTGCCGGATCTTGAAACGTTTTATCTTCTGCTGGATTCTTTTATCCTTCAGCAGCTGCTGCTCGGTGGCCCATTCGCAGTGCAAATAAGAGCTGAATCAAGAGAAATATATTTCAGTGTTGCATCCTTGTGCGTGTCCCCATAAACACTTCAAACCCTTACATTGAGTTATGGAAAATGCAGGAAACAAATCACTACAAGTCACAGTAAAAAAATGGACAACAAAACATTTTGCACAGCACTCTGGCTGCTTATCACACAGTTAATGGTTACATTTCAGTCTCACAGGGATGCATACAGTCTCCTTATCTTCACAGATAACTTAAGAGATAACTTTCAACTTACATAAAGTGTATGCATAGCCAACAGGGGCAGACTGATAACTCATGGGGCCCCCGGGCAATAGGAGATTATGGGGCCCCCAGGCAATCAGAGATTATGGGGCAACACAGTATACACACACACAATATACAATCACACAGTATACACAGACAGATGTAAAAAAACACAGATTTATACATACTGTCCCTGGTTTTACTGAGGCTGGCAACCCTGATGGGGCCCCCTAGTGGCCCAGGGCCCTCGGGCAGTGCCCGAGTAACTCAATGGTCAGTCCGCCCCTGATAGCCAATATTTTTTTTGTTTTGTATGAAATTGGCAAGGATTAAAACCTCATCTTTGCTGAATATGTTTTGAATATGTTCTGTTATGGAGGTTTCCTTTGACTTATTGACCTGGACATACAACATGAAGTGAGAGGAAACCTAAAGCCAAAGCAATCCCTCTTAGACAGACTGAACAGACGTCCCCCATCATTAGATTTCATCTCCTCTTCTGCTCCAGTGACAACTCTTAGGCCCCATACACACCATTAGATTTTCTGCAGATTTTTGTCTTCTGATTTACCAAAACCATATAATATGAGGTCAAACCTTGAGAGTTTCAATTTGTATGCAATCAGACAGGCCCTTGTGCTACATGGTTTTGGTAAATCTGAAGAAAATCTAATAGTGTGTATGGGGTCTAAAAGCATGAATTTCACATCAACAACGATCACCAGGACAAATAAAGAAGAATGTATTCAGCGGGGATACAAACAGCAATATAAATTCAATTGGAGTATCAACTCTTCCCCTTTGCATTCAAAACTAGAAAAAAATGCTTTGGTTATACAAACACATTAAAAGGATGCCTCATTTTCTAGTCCATGTTCCATTCCATACCAATGATTCTTAGGGCACTTTGTGGCTTCTTCACGGCATCCCAAGACAAAAGATGAAGGACAATATATACACAAGGACAATTTCCCCAGATATAAAACAGGACATCTTTCTTTTGAGGAAGCATTAGAGATTGGCTGAGTAGTAGAAAAGGGGATTTACTGTTTCCCTATAATAATCCGCCGTAGGTACCTTACGGTTGCTGCCAGGAAACAATAATCTAATGGCTATAGGTAATTCTGGCAAACACTGGGATGGATGTGTGTTATTAATCACTATTAGAAGATTTCCTTGCACAATCAAAAGTTTTGCCCCTTTTTCTGCAGAAAGAACTATGTGCTTAAAAGAAGTATGGCCAAAGCTTTTTGGCGGTACTTCTCCTTAGGATCACAGGAGTGCACTTAGTTCTGCACTCCTGTGTCTCCGATTCACAAAACAGTGAGCCAATGGCTGCTGGTGGCTGACGTCACAATTGATCCATGCTCTGCAGGGATCCTGACAATAATATTGGGATCCGCCCAGATGCCTGACATGCTACTGAGAGCCTAAGCCAGCTACTCCCGCCCCCTCCAGAGCCCAGATCTCCAGTGAGCGATGGAGAAGCAGAGCAGAGAGCAGGTGACTGACCGTTACCAGCTCTCTGCTCACTGAAGACTGAACTGAGCGATCAGCAGTCTTTGATTGCTTAGTTCTCAGTGTAGAGTTGGCAGGGAACAGCTGCAGCCAACTAGGTGAGTATGTATCCTTGCTTTTTTTTTTTTTGCAAACACACACTTTTTTTTTTTTTTTAAGTAGCTTCACATGTTCTACTGTCTGCTGGAACTGCATGGATGGCTGTTCTGATAACAGACCACTACAACTGTGCAATTGTTATCTTCCAGAAGTATGGATTCTTAGTGGTAGATTGTTTAACAATCAAATTAATACCGCAATTGAATCTATCAAAAAAAAAAAAAATTACCAATATTTAATCTCTTTTGATGGCTTTCAAGGCTTTGAATTACAGAACCAAAATGATCTAATTGGTTAGAAAATTTCAGTGGTTTTGGTGATCTATCCCTCAGGAGGTTGTTTTCTTCTCATCATTTTGAAAATGCCATTTCTGTCAAGTGTGGCCAAACTTGGAGAAATTTCCCATTACTGCTGATCAGGACAGCAAGTGACGAGGACATATCCTAAATAATGGTACAGATGTTACTAAAACCAAACTGAGGCTCTAACCCTTTTCTAATTTAACTAAACTACAGTACCTGACCGCGAGATTGTGTTTCCAGCGTGATAGCATCACGCTGGTTCTCGGCGACAGGGTACTGTGCATGTTGCGCTGGCTCGCTCATCAGGAAAAGAAATTTTTTTTTTCTTTCCCGATGAGTGACAGGCAGTGCTGACAGCTGTCTGGTATGAATCCTGAGAGGGATTGCAGTGCCAAATTTTAAATAAAAAAACGTCGTGGGTTCCCCCCCAGGGGCATACCAGGCCCTTAGGTCTGGTATGGATTGTAAGGGGAACTCCCTACGCCGAAAAATCGGCGTGGGGGTCCCCCCGAAAATCCATTCCAGACCCTTATCCGAGCACGCAGCCCGGCCGGCCAGGAAAGGGGGTGGGGACGAGCAAGCGCCCCCCCCCACCCCCTCCTGAGCCGTACCAGGCCGAATGCCCTCAACATGGGGGGGTGAGTGCCTTGGGGGAGGGGGGCGCCCTGCGGCCCCTCACCCCAAAGCACCTTGTCCCAATGTTGATGAGGACAAGGGCCTCTTCCCAACAACCCTGGCCGTTGGTTGTCGGGGTCTGCATGCGCAGGGACTCTGGCGTCATAAAGGGGCGTGACCCCAGAGTCCCTGCGCATGTTGGGACTGTGACGTCACAAGGGGACGGGGTCACCACCTATATAAATGGCTCCGCAGCTCGCACACAGCATTCCAGCCGGAGAGAACGTCGTGTCAACATCAGAAGAAGAGAAGAAGCGACGAGACAGTGGCGACAAGACAGTGGCGACAAGACAGCGGCAGCAGACCGGGCCCCCGCTGGCAAAAGAGCTGGAAGAAGATAGCGGAGGGGCCCAGGAGAAGAAGCGACGAGACAGCGGCCACAAGACAGCGGCAATAGACCGGGCCCCCGCTTGCAAAAGAGCTGGAAGAAGATAGCGGAGGGTCCCGGGAGAAGAGGCGGAACACCGGGAGAAGAGGCGGAACACCGGGAGAAGAGGCCGAACACCGGGAGAAGAGGTCGAACACCGGGAGAAGTCGGAGGGAGACCCCCCGAAGTCGGAAGAAGACCCTGGAGCTGCCTAATAAATTACTCTTAAAATCTGTGTACTGTGTTTTTTTTTTTAACACTTTTTTTCCCTAGGTGAATGGGTAGGGGTACCATGTACCCCATACTCATTCACATAGGGTGGGGGGCCGGGATCTGGGGGCCCCCTTATTAAAGGGGGCTCCCGGATTCCGATAAGCCCCCCGCCCGCAGACCTCGACAACCAACGCCCAGGGTTGTCGGGAAGAGGCCCTTGTCCTCATCAACATGGGGACAAGGTGCTCTGGGGTGGGGGGGCCGCAGGGCGCCCCCCTCCCCCAAGGCACTCACCCCCCCCATGTTGAGGGCATGCGGCCTGGTACGGCTCAGGAGGGGGGGGTGCTCGCTCGCCCCCACCCCCCTTCCTGGCCGGCCGTGTTGCTTGCTTGGATAAGGGTCTGGTATGGATTTTAGGGGGGCCCCCACGCCGATTTTTCGGCATAGGGGGTTCCCCTTACAATCCATACCAGACCATAGGGCCTGGTATGTCCCTGGGGGGGAACCCACGCTGGTTTTTTATTTAAAATTTGGTGTGGTGTTCCCCCTCAGGATTCATACCAGACAGCTGTCAGCACTGCCTGTCGCTCATCGCGAAAGGAAAAAAAAAGTTTTCCTTTCCCGATGAGTGAGCCATCTCGGCGCTGGCTCCCGCGACGGGGCTCGCAGGTGTCAAATCTCGCCGAGAAATGCGGCGAGATTGACACAATATCGCGGTCACCTACTGTAAATCAATTTTTCACATGAGTTGGGTTTTATTTGAAAAGTTCTTTAACATAAGGATAAATGTAAAACAACTACTATACTTACTAGTTTTTGTACTTGACGTAAAATTCTTCCACGTCAACCAACATCCCAGATGGAGTCTGAAACAAAAGTGCAATGAATGAGGCGTACCGCACTCACAACCCGTCAAGACTCAATAGCCATATCAATACAGTCTCCTACCTCTTTCTTTATGACCCTGGATGATAAAATTTTATCCACAATTGCAGCATCCTCTTCACTTGGGTTCTCCTGCAGGAAATGTGTTATTATAGTGTTAATGAAATTCTGTACTTTAAAAACTAGATTTTCATACATTATCACTTTTTTAAAAACTTACAGAAATGACAGACAATGCTCAATAGTGCAATTTTTCCATGTAGCCTAATAATATCAGCTATTAATAATGAGTAGAGATCTGGTACAGCTAAAAACTCACTAAACACAACCTAACTAAACTGTGTGCTAGTTGTATGAAATTATATGCATATGGTGAAGCCATATTACAGCTGTAGACTCTGCTCATTTGTTTAGTAGTACTGTACAATGACTGTTCTTCACTGCTCACCTCTAAAGAGCTGCAGGAATCTAGAAAATACCATGTAATGCTTTTGGACTAGTACTTTTTATCTAAAAAGTATAATCACAATGTTAATACATTACATACCTAGCCTATCCACCTGGAAACTGGAAATCAGTGAACTAGACGCTACTTCAGTGATCTCTACTTGCTTCCAGGACCCGTGCTGAGCCGCTACCCTGCTGCATTCTGAACACAGGAGGTCGGCCACTTGGCATAGGCTCCATTCAAAGCCTGTGCCAAGTGGCAAGTGCAAAGCTTTCTCTGATTGAATAGGGTGGAGAGCTTGATGCCACTATCCTGCCTTTTCAATTTGTCCAATTAGAGAACATTGATTCAGAAAATCCAAAAGCATTTTCTAAATGTGGTCCATTCCAAGCAGTCAACCTCCTGTTTTCACAATGCAGCAGGGCAGTCGCTCAGCATGGGGGACTAAAGAAAGTGGAGATCCCTTGGGTAGCTGTAAGCTCTGCCTCAAATAATTTCTGCTTCCAGGGAGATCATCTAGGTATGGTATATGAACCAATGTGACAATGTATACAAGGAATTCTTTTTTAAGCTATGTGGCTACAAAGGGGTAGAAACCTTGAATCTGGGGGATACAGTAGGAAAAATATGCTCCATCCACTCTAACACCCATTACAAGGCCTGGAAATGTGTTATTGTGAAAGATGGGGATAGGTCAGTGGCTGCTCTATTCTAACATACAGGGGCTTCTACACACACTGGCCACAAACATTGGTGCCCTGGCTGTCAATACAGGAAACTGCAAGTGATTTCAAACAAAACACTTTGGAATTCATATGAAAGTACAGTACTACACTTAACATAATGGGGCATTAAACAATATTTTATTGGAGTGCCTACAGATCAGCTTTAATACATATCCGTGGAACAGGTCTGACCGAATAAAAACAATACGCGGTCTAGAAGATCATCTGGTAGGGATTCTAATCAAATGCTCAGAAGACTAATACAAGGACTATTTAACAACTCTGTATATGCCCAAAGTGCTTCTAAATGCAAGAGTTTTTTTTTTTTATTTTAATGCATTCTCTGCATTAAGGTAAACAACATTTCAATGTTTGTTTCCTCTTCCAGCCAACTTTACCAATTTACCTGGCTCCTCTTTCTATCCAGGGCTGTCCTATCTTCAGCAGGAGACTCAGGCAGGAGCAGGAGCTGTAGGCTTCCGCTACGATCAGTCAAATTCTGTGAGAAGGGAATGGAGGGTGTGGCAGAGTGGCGCTATGCGAGTCTATGGACACTCACACAGCCCAGCTTGGAAACGCACCACAGGGGTCACCTCTTAGGCACCCGTGTGTTCGGGGAAGGAGCAGAGAGTACTGGCAGGGGACCCCAGAAAAAGACACAAGTGGGCACTGCATTGCACACAGCAGGTAAGAGTAACATTTTTCATTTAAATTATTGTAGTGAAAAAAAAAAAAAAAAGCTTCGCTACCACTTTAAGGTATAGATGTTTAATATTGAAAACTGTTGAGCCACATCAATTCATTAAAAAGTGGCACACACACAAAAGGAGGCTTCAGTATTACAGGATCATACAGCTGCACTTCCAGTAATGTGGTGTAGCTCATTTAATGCAACAAGAAAAGATGCAGCATTGGGGAGACCAGACAAATAGCAAGAAAGAACGAATCTTCATAACCACACAATTAAAACACAAGGGAGAGGATTGCTGCACACATACAAGACATTAATTCTCACAAGCACACCATGTTATGGTAGACCTTCGATTTTTTTTTTTTAATAAAAATAACAAATATGCCTATACTCACCTGTTCTGTAAAATAATTTTGCACAGAGCATCCCCGATCCTCTTCATCAGGTGCCCCCACAGAAAGCCATTTTCCCTGGGGGCACTTGTGTGGGCTCACTCTAGAGTCCCACTGCTGTGTCCACTGACACAGACAGCAGGACTCCTGCTGCTATCAATCTGTCCAATTAGGAGAGAGACAGTGGCTGGCACTGCTGTGCTTGTGCATATCGCTTGATCGGATCGGGCTCAGGTAAGAAAAAAGGGGGGGGGGGGGAGCTGCAGCACAGAGGGTTTTTCACCTTAATACATAGAATGCATTAAGGTGAAAAACCTTGAGGCTTTACAACCACTTTAAAAACACGCAGGAAAGGAAAACCTTTGAACCACAAATGATAGTTCTGTATGAGACAAAAAGAAAAAAGAAAAAAAAAAACAATGGATTAATGCTGGCCATACACTTTTTTTTTGTTCAGCAAGCGGGCACGAATTAGGTGGATGGAAGAATACCCCCCACAAGGACACTAACAGAATACACGGTCAGTGGCTGAATCTGGATCGCTGCTGCCATTGATTGTCCAAAAAATTTCTGACATGTCTCTTTGATGGAAACTGAATAAATAATGGACTTCTGCCAAACAGGGAGACCACACACTGATTGAAATTCAGCTGGTTCAGTCCGGCCAGTTTTGATCAGCGGATGGCCAGCCTTAATGTGGACCTCACTACTAAACAATAATTTTCACCTCTGACTTTCTCTCCCCCCATCCCATTCCATAACGCTTCTAACTTTCTCTCTTTAAATACTACGTGTTGTGTTTTTGTGTTTCTTTTCAGAGATTGTTATTAACATTTTGTTAAAGTGTTACTAAACCCAAAACCCTGCATTCCCTATATCTAGTCTCCCACAGTATACAGAACATGGAAATGCAATCATTTTAGTAAATATAAACTGCTAAATACCTTTTCTCATCAGCAGTCTTGTGACCATCAGTGTCCAGCTGAGCACTGGTTAAAGCTTACAGGAATTTTCATTCTCCTCTGACTGTCCTATGAGGCTGCATGACCCCTGACCCTCTGTCTGGACAGTGCTGATAACATGTCCCCACCACCCCACCAAAAAAAAAAAAAAAAGAGTAATAAATTACTAGCAAAACACACCAAACTGAGCATGCGCAGAGTGCCTCTTAGGGCTCTGTGCTGTCAGCAGATGGATTGCGGACAGTAAATGAAGTGGAGGATCAGAGAAAGAGCAGAAAAACACCCTTTTTACACAATGCAGGAAGTAACCCCTTAGGTTCCACGGTGAGTGTATAACAAGCATGATTTACTGCATATACAGACTGATTTTACTGTTGTGGGTTTAGTAACACCTTAATGCTTTATGTACCAGTCCTACTTGCACCTTAGAAAAAGGAGATACACCCCAAAAGTCTGTCCTGAAAATGAACATCAAATAATGGAACACCAACAATGTAAAAACATTTGAATTCCAGCATACGTTTGCCTTCAGATAAGTGTTAAAATAAAAACAACAAGATGTTTAATCACGAAAATTAAACCTGTTTTACCCCTCCATCCCTATATCTAGAATTAAAAGGAGAGGTTTGGGACCTTAAATGAAGTATTTGAGGCACGATTGAATAATTGATCATTAGTTATTTGATCATTTATTCAAGTCCCAAACCTCTCCTTTTAATTCTAATATACACTCCAGCCTTGACACGTTCTCATTGTTCCCATTTCCTTTGCTACACATTGCAGAACACACTAAACTGCATTTTATCATGCCAGTGATAGAGAAAGGACTAACCAAACACAAGATCCAAAATTCATGTTTCTAAATACAGTGAGGGAAAAAGTATTTGACCCCCTGCTGATTTTGTACGTTTGCCCACTGACAAAGAAATGATCAGTCTATAATTTTAATGGTAGATGTATTTTAACAGTGAAAGACCGGACAGCAAAAAAAAAAAAAAATCCAGAAAAACGCATTCCAAAAAAGTTAGATTGGTTTGCATTTCAATGAGTGAAATAATTATTTAACCGCTTCGCAAAACATGACTTAGTATTTGGTGGTAAAACCCTTGTTGGCAGTCACAGAGGTTAGACTTTTTTTTTTTTAGTTGGCCACCAGTTTTGCACACATCTCAGGAGGGATTTCGTCCCACTCCTCTTTGCAGATCCTCTCCAAGTCATTAAGGTTTTGGGGCTGACGTTTGGTAACTCGAACTTTCAGCTCCCTTCACATATTTTCCTTGGGATTATTGTCTGGAGATTGGCTAGGCCACTCCAGGACCTTAATGTGCCCTTCTTTAGCCACTCCTTTGTTGCCTTGGCCATGTGTTTTGGGTCATTGTCATGTTGGAATACCCATCCACGACCCATCTTCAATGCCCTCGATGTGGGAAGGAGGTTCTCACCCAAGATTTGATGGTACATGGCCCCATTGATGAGGTGAAGTTGTCCTGTACCCTTAGCAGAAAAACACCCCCAAAGCATAATGTTTCTACCTCTATATTTGACGGTGGGGATGGTGTTCTTGGGGTCATAGGCAGCATTCCTACCCCTCCAAACACGACGAGTTGAGTTGATGCCAAAGAGCTTGATTTTGGTCTCATCTGACCAACACTTTCATCCAGTTCTCCTCTGAATCATTCAGATGTTCATTAGCAAACTTCAGACAGGCCTGTACATGTGCTTTTTTGAGCAGGGGGACCTTGCGGGCGCTGACAGATTTCAGTCCTTCACAGCGTAGTGTGTTACCAATTGTTTTCCTGGTGACTATGGTCCTAGCTGCCTTGAGATAATTGATCATTGAAACTCCACGAGGTGAGATCTTGCATGCCCTCCCAGACCGAGGGATATTGACAGTTATTTTGTGTTTCTTCCATTTGCGAATAATCGCACCAACTGTTGTCACCCTCTTACCAAGCTGCTTGGCGATGGTCTTATAGCCTATTCCAGCCTTGTGCAGGCCTACAATCTCGTCCCTAACATCCTTGGGACAGTTCTTTGGTCTTGGTCATGGTGGAGAGATTGGAATCTAATTGATTGCTTCCGTAGACAGGTGTCTTTTATACAGGCAACAAGCTGAGATTAGGAGTACTTCCTTTAGGAGAGTGCACCCACCCCCCCCCAACACCTATGCTGATTAACCAATGTAATAAAGATGTATATATTTATATTTTCAGGCTGCTCTGGTCCAGTCACGTGATCTCTCGTGTCAGCCAGCACCAGCTGCAGGGAAGAGGGGACAATGCTCAACAACTAATGGGAGCGGTGACATCATCCATAGGCTACTATGGCCCATCTGTTATAGGCGCTTCCTCCTCTCCCTTGCAGCGGCTGCTGTCTGACACGGTAGCAGAATAGAGTTTCCAAAAACTTTTAATCTTTTAAGCTTAGACAAGGATTTTACATAGTGAGGTTCTATTGAGTTTAGTAATGGCCACTTACCACAAACAGCTGTAAAGGCTGCTCTGCAGGCAGAGGGGCTGCACCCTTCTTGGTTTTAACATTGGCCTTTGGTTCATCCTCAGAGTTTTTCCCCTCCACCTCCTCTGCATATTTCTTCCTCTTTATCTGGCGGTTCGATCTCCGTTTCTAAATGGAAGAAAAAAGCAAGAAATATCATAATAGTATATTATAATATATACCGTATTTATCGGCGTATAACACGCACTTTTTTCCCCTTAAAACCAGGGGAAAATCGCAGGTGCGTGTTATACGCCGATCCCCTGCGATCCGACCTGTCACATTTTCAAAATCGCCGATCGCGATTTGAAAATGGCGCCGCCGGCGCCGAAATACACAGAGCCGGTCCTCGGCTCTTTCCGGCGGCTGTCGTTCATTTTCGGCTCCACTCGTAGTCCCGAGCGGAGCTATCCGAACCTACTCGGCTAGGTTCGGATAGCTCCGCTCGGGACTACGAGTGGAGCCGAAAATGAACGACAGCCGCCGGAAAGAGCCGAGGACCGGCACTGTGTATTTCGGCGCCGGCGGCACCATTTTCAAATCGCGATCGGCGATTTTGAAGCCCAGAATGGCTGGGATCACTGTAGCAAGGCTGCACTGGGGAAGGCTGCACTGGGGAAGGCTGCACTGGGGAAGGCTGCACTGGGGAAGGCTGCACTGGGGAAAGCTGCACTGACAAGGCTGCACTGACAAGGCTGCACTGACAAGGCTGCACTGACAAGGCTGCACTGGGGAAGTCTGCACTAACAAGGCTGCACTGGGGAAGTCTGCACTGACAAGGCTGCACTGGGGAAGGCTGCACTGGGGATGGCTGCACTGACATGGCTGCACTGACATGGCTGCACTGACAAGGCTGCACTGACAAGGCTGCACTGACAAGGCTGCACTGACAAGGCTGCACTGACAAGGCTGCACTGACAAGGCTGCACTGACAAGGCTGCACTGAGAAGGCTGCAATGATGGGCGTTTAAATGTAAGTTTTTTTTCCCTTCAACTTCCCTCCTAAAAGTTTTTTTTTCCTTAAAATTCCCTCCTAAATTGGGGTGCGTGTTATACGCCGATAAATACGGTATATTATATATATATATATATATATATAAAATTTGATTCTGCACAGCGTGGCCACACTGTAGCAGTAAATCTGCTATGGGGCAGTCAGTTTAAGGAAAATCTCTCCAAAGTGAACACAGACAAAAGAAACCCAAGAGAATTTCTAACACAACCCGCAATTCACAAATTAAACAAAAACGTTGGCTAGAATTGAGCAGCAAGATGTTTGAATAAATCTGGTGTTTCCACACAATGATCTTTCTGTGCAGTAAGAAATAAAAAAAGAAATGCTTAAAGGCAAAGTTCACCTTTAGTAGGAATGTCAGCCTCCTGCAGACACTGCTGACAGCTCACTGCCCAGACAGTTGCTCAGATGCTACAGGAAGTGTCAGTGAACTACGGGGGTGCTGATCAGCGCCCCAGTAGTTCATTGAGATCAGCTTTCTGCCATGGTGGCAGGTGGGACTGTACATGCACAGAGCTGAGTTTAATTTGAGACCTGAGTGGAGGGAATCGATGACGTGCCCCTGCCCCCTCCATAATTTGATTGAGAAGCATGCACATCTGAGACTGTCAATATCCTGCTGTGTGTTGGGAGGGGGGGTTGTCACTGGTGTCTGGAAGAACTGTCAGAAGTGACTCATGCAGATATAGCAGAGAAAAAAGAGGGCTGAGAGGATCCACACCAAGTGCTTTGGGTTGAGGTAGGTACACACTAAATGTGGATATGCTTTGTTCATTTTTCAGTTTAAGGAATTGCCGACCGGGCCACAGCCAAATGACGGCTACAGCGCGGTCGGGTAACCCTGGAGGCCGTCATATAATGTCCTCCCAAAATCACGCACCCGTGCGCCCCGGGGAATGTCCGTGACCATCGGGTCCGGAGGACCCGGCGCATCACGGAACGGGGTAAAGGGCCAATGACAGTGCCCCTTTACCATGTGATTGCTCTGTCCAATGACGGAGCAATCAGTTGTCAACAGACCAGAGTGCAGCAGAGATGTGGGTTGGATCTGAAGTGCCCACAGCGTTGATCTCTGACCAGCCATACTACAGCAAAGCTCCATCCATGCTCAACCGTGCCCAGCCATGCTCATCCATGCCCCAGCCGTGCTCATCCATGCCCCAGCCGTGCTCATCCATGCCCCAGCTGTGCGCATCTATGGCTCATCAGTGATCATCCATGGCTCATTCATGCTCATCCATGCCTCATCCGTGCCACATCAGTGCTCATCTGTGCCACATCAGTGCTCATCTGTGCCACATCAGTACTCATCCATGCCAAATCAGTTCTCACCCGTGCCACATCCATGCCACTACGTCGCCCATCAGTCTCTCACAAAAGTGAGATAGTCAAATTAGATGTGTAATTTATGCTCCTTGAACGCCTAATGGTGCTCCCTGCATGTTGGGTATCTGTATGTGGCCAGGCTGTGAAAAAGTCTCACACATGTGGTATCGCCATACTCAGGAGTAGCAGAATGTATTTTGGGGTGTCATTTGTGCTATGTACATGCTATGTGTTAGAAATATCTTATAAATGGACAACTTTGTAAAAACAAATAAGTTTTCATTTTCTTTCCAAATTTTCCAAAAAACTTGTGGAAAAAATAACCTGTTCAAAAGACTCATCATGCCTCAAAGATTATACGTTGGGGTGTTTGTTTTACAAAATGGGGTAATTATTTGGGCATTTACATTGTCCTGGCGCTCCAGGGCCTTCAAAAGTGTAAAAGGTAGTCAAGAAATTAAATGTGTAATTTATGTCCCTAGAATGCCTGATGGTGCTTACTACATGTATTCATTTGTGCATTAGAATGCTTGTTATCTATGGTGATGTGTTATACTATGTCCGTTTATGGTATGTATATGGATTAGAATTTTCCTGTTCTGTTCTATGTTGGGTACCAATTTTGACTATTCTGTCGCTGTGGATTTGTCTAGATTCACGCTGCGGAAGTGTGACGTTGTGATGTGAGTGGGCACCGCTGTCTCCATGGGATTCGGCGTGGGGATTTTGGCGCCATAGTAGTCATGTGACTGGATGTATTGCTGCACGCTCACACCGCTATTCGATACTGTGATTGGCTGGCAGTGGGATGGGCGTGCAGCGTTATGACGTGGAGCGGCTTTGGTTCTGGGATTATATCCAGTGTTGCTGCTCCCCGCCCTGACTTGGCTTCCGTTGGCCACAGCGTTCGTGTGGTCACGGCGACCGGGAAGTTGTTTCTCGATTAGTACAACTAGATGACGGGTATTATCACATGACTTGCGGGCCCGCATTTTCGCTGGCTTTTCGACGTGCGTTATACCACGTGAGGCTGTGGAGCCATTTCCGGGTGGAGTGTGTAAGAGTCATTACCGACCCGGATGGACTTCACAGCGCTCAATATTATTGGTCCCTGGTTGGTGAACTTGAGTCCAGTCGACCATGTGACTAGTTCTCGTCCAACCAGTGACCTATTCACTGTAATCGTCACTGATTGGCTAATTATTGTTTTTTGGTTTGTGTATGTTTTTTTATAAACATAGGTGCAATATGGGGGAGTAGGTAGATGCCCCAGTAGAAGTCCTTTTTTTGACAAAACGCGTCGGGCCACGTACACCATTCCTCATATTGCTTTAACCTGAACTGTGATCACTTTTATTCATGTATGTCGGTTTTTATCAATTAAAACCTATCATTTTTGACCTGCACCATTGGAGCCCCATTTTTTCCTTTCAGGTTCTGTGGATGAAAGCCTTTTTTTGGGTTCGTTTATCGGGTCTGGGCTACCCTTTTGGTGGTACTGCACATTTATACACTGGCTCCCTTTGGATTTCTTGCCGATACCTTTGGCTACTTGATCCATCTCCATGACTGGAGATCAACATTGGATCGATTGCAAGTCGTCCATCAGTTTCTCTCGCGGTTAATATCATTGGGAGATCAGCTAGGCACACCTCTAACCCTCCAGGATTCCTGTGACAGTCTGGTCCATCTGCCGATTGGGATAATTCTTGCTTGATTGACCTGTTGTCGCTGACAGTCGGGTCCAACAGTTCCGGTAAGCGTGTATAAGTTATACCATTTGCTTGAAAGAAACTTCCTTGTGATGGTCTATACGGCTTTTGTGACATTGTTACCGTGATATTCTTCCAGCTTCATGATGGACATTTTTATTTCAATTCTATTTTCATTTGTGGACTTATAATATCATTTTTTATATTTGTTTCACTACTTTACTATTTAGTGATTTATACACATTTCACCGGTTTGATTATTTAGCGCTACACTTATACCTACATTCTGTATGTAGCCAGGCTGTGTAAAAGTCTCACACGTATGGTATCGCCATACTCAGGAGGAGTAGTAGAATGTATTTTGGGGTGTAATTGGAAGCATGCAGTGTGTGAGAAATAACTTGTTATTATGACAATTTTGTGGGGGGGGGGAAATGCAAAGAATTGTGGTAAAAAAATGACAACTTCAAAAAACTCACCATGCCTCTTACTAAATACCATGGAATGTCTACTTTCCAAAAAGGGGGTATTTCCTTAGTTTGTTAGTGGCTGTAATCACTCATATCCCCATTCACACTAGTGTGTTTTCCGTTACACCGGCATGCACAATAACAACATTATTCTCTACAGTGCCCGTTCACATCAATGCAACACAGTAAAGTGCATTTTTTGAAAAGGTACAGATGCTCCTTTTGGTGAAGTGCTGTACATTTTTTGCCCTGTAGACTTCAATGGGTGTGCATTGGAAAGCGCAGGTAAAAAGGCAGGTATGTGCATTTTAGTAGTTTTGTTATAAAATTAAATTTCCTCTTCCTACAATAAAACACAAAGCACGAAAAATGCACACATGAAAAAAATTTAAAAAGCACTACAAAAAACACACTGAAAAATCCATAATTATGCAGTAGTACTAGTGTGAACCTAGGCTCGAGGACCTAAGGGGATCATGCGGCTGGAGACAGATGCGCAACTCGTACACAAACTTGAATTTGAATGCAGAGCTTTGAATGCAAGGCAATTCATCTGTCCCCAACCACCAGAAATGGTTCAATGTCGGATTACATGCAAAGAGCTGCTGAGTCTTCTCAGCCGGTCATTGACAGGTTTATAAGCCACAGCTAATCAGAAACCTTTGGCCACTCGGCTGCAGAAATATGCTGATCTGGGCTGTGTGCAGACAGGAAGAGTCGTGTGAATGAGCCTTTTATTGAGAATTCTACATGCTGAAGTGAAGCTTCCTTTCCCTTAAGGTGGTGGAGAGGTTGTGGCAGGACCAATGGGTAATCGCTTCAAATACCTTAAAAAGCTTTTCATCTCACTGAAAAAATGCCTTTGATATCTTTGTACGGCATTACAGCTGCACTACCACAGATTACTATTCTATTATTTATTTCAGATAGAAATAAAACCACATCTCAACAATCCAAAACTTTGCAAACACACTAAACCATATACACAAGCTTTGAAACCCTTTAACCTATTAAAAAGAAAAGCACAGGCAGGTGTAACCTTGCATTGATAGAAGAGAGCAGCAATGGTTGTGTCGCTTAGAAAACTGGATTGGCATAATAGACTATTGTGTGTAAAAATGCTTTGGCAGGCTTCAGTAATTAGACTATTATTCTTGTTTAACTTGTTTAAAAAGGACACAAGAGGTGAAGGAGATAAGAGAATGAGTCCCAGCATGACACCAAGACTGGGTGACAAAAGGGAGTTTCCAGGTTCCATAAAACCAGAGAAAGGCAAGAAAACTATGAGGAGGAAAGACCCATCAAGACCATGGAGGAAAAAAACTTGACAGAAGAAGTTGGTAAAATTGCTGCTGGAAACAGTCTGAAAAAAACAGACTAATGAAATGTTGAAAGGTTAGCATTGGCTCTACGTGATCTCACTGTATGCAACAAAAACTAGCAGATCACTGCCTGGAATGGCGGCTCTTTTAGTCCACTGGATTGGACTTTCGCTAAGTAATATGAAGCCTCTAGAAAAAGCTGCTCCTGACAGGTGCTTGAAGGGAGAATAGAATGGCAAAGTGCTTTGTACAGGAGGGGAATTGAGAGGTTCCAGTGGCTATTGTGGGAATATCAAAACCCCGGTTTAGCACCAACTATTGAATGGGGAACTTGTCTAGCAGTGCATATGAAAATGAAGAGCTTGGCCAGCAGGACTCAGGGGAACACGAGAGAGAGGAAAAGCATAGCTGGAGAACAGAAAAACCCTAGAGATCGAGCAGTAGAAGTAGATTGCAAAGATAAGTTCTGAATCTAAAACAGTGTCATGGTTATGCTCAGCGGAAGAAAAACGGCAGCTTTTATTTTATGTAGACTCAATCTGCACACTGCAATTGTCATACTAGGCCAACCTAAATAGAAGAAACAAACCAGCTGCTGCTTCTCACATTTGGGTAGTAGATTTATGCAAATACCTAACAATCCCTAGATTATCCGAAGCTTAACCTCTCCCCCATTCTGGACAAAGTTAAAACCCAGTGCTCTAGCTGGTGCAGACTACCACCGACCGTCATAGGTAGAACCAATTTTTATTTCAAATGGTCTGGGCTCTCCTATTATTATATATCCTATACAACTCACCAGTTTGAATTGCGCAAAAAATGGTATACAATAGATTCTCTAACTCTAATTTGGCAAAAACAAAGTCCTCTTAAAAAAATTCTACCCTGCAACTACCTAAAGGATTGATTAGCGGTGCAAAGACCTACTTTATGGCGTCACAAAACATGGCAGAATGGGATAGGGCTGACCTAGGGGATCCAATTGAAGGGCTCCTATCTTTCTCTAGATAGCCCCTCTTTTCCCAAATGGAGGCCAGTACCCTGACAACCTGCCTGCATTGCCCTACTCTATTGTTACTAGCTAGAGTATAGAACGTAATGAAGAGTTTGCTGCAGTGTGAGCAATATACTTCAATATGGAATGATCTAAATTGCGATTAACCTAATAAACTGCAAGGGTTAGAGCTCTGGCATACAATACAAGAAAAATGTGCTATATTCACCAGTATATGAATAAATATAAGCACAACTTTTCAGACACTAACCCTACGTTTACACCTATATGTTTTTTAGTGCTTTCGCAGTTTGCAGAAAAGCTCTAGTCATTTAACATGGTTTCCTATGGTACACATTCACATCTATGCGTTTTGCAGCCGTTGTGTTTTTGGAAAGGGTCGGGGAGTTTTTTCCCACATTTTGCATGTAATAGACTTCAATGGAGTCACACCAGAAATGCAAGTGTTGCATTTGTGATGTGAATTTAATGTGTTTTCCCCCTTTCTGAAAACACTGTATATAGCTGGTTGTCAAGGAGTGGGCCAGGAAGCCGACCGCTGCATCCTTAACAATGAGTTATCAGTTGTCAGCAGGGTTCCCCGCTGACAGCTGCATGTAAAAAAAAAAAAAAAAAAAAAAAAAAAAGGCGTGCCAAGACTAACAATTAATGTCAATTTTGCCTGACAAAATTGGGCTCCACATTATCAGTGCATTTGTGGAGAGAAATCATGGATAATTAGAAAAGCACAATGCCATCACTTGTCTTTATAATGGCTGCAACAGTTGGATGAATCAGTTGCCGGCATGTGATTTAACTTGCCATCAGCCACACAAAACTTGCAGTTCTCTTTATAGTGAAGATAATTTTCAAAGCAAAAAAGAAAAGTAAACCAGCAATTCTAACAATAATTGTGAATAGAGTAATTACATTGTTATATTCTCCATATATTGCTATGGAAGAACCACGACAGGGCATGTAACACTGCAATGAAGTCTATAACTTGGCCCAAATGTTTCTGAAAAAAACAAGTTATAGCTGTAGGCTCTTTAGACTTGGAGCCTCACAATTAGGCAGGAGATAAATCTCTGCCTCGGGCTAACCTTAAAGGCAAAAAAATAATTTTCCCATGCAGTGGGCTGTGCCTGCACTGCATGGGTTAACTGCTCATTTTTGTCTAGGGGATTGCAGAGCGGAGATATACTTACCTAATCTGCTAATCCTCCCAAGATCGGTCCCCGCCGCTCCTGTTCCCCAGCATGTTAGAGGTGTTGTGAATGGACTGTTCCTGACATCATCACGCCCATGGACTGCCTCTGGATGTGAGGATGGAGGGAACTGTCCACCACTGAACGTGGAGAAGAACGGTTTTCCAGAGGATCGAAGGATCGTGTAAGTATAGCTTTTCCTTAATCCCTGGACAAAGCTAGCTTTTAACCCATGCAGTGGTGGCACAGCCCCACTGCATGGGAAAATAAACATTTTGCCCGGAGTTCTTCTTTAACTGAGTAATTTTGAATAAAGCAGTATTTTCACCCTCCAGTGAAATGGTTATAGCTGGAAGTGTGCAGAAAACAGTTTAAAGACTCACCTGAGGATCATCATCTTTCTTCCGAGGAGTTGTGTCAGTGTCAGAGACATCATCTGAGGATTCAAGTTTTCTCTTCTGCTTCCGGCCCAAAGTAATTATCAATTTTCTGTGAGGATGATAAAAATTCAGACATTAAATTCAAAACTTTGATAAGGGCTGCCATTTCACTCATATTTCAGAACCCTTTCAGTTTTTTTTTCTCAGCAAGCAAGACCCCCGAATAACCTTTGCACGCATGCAAAAAAAAAAAAAAAAATGTAATATTCAAGGATTTCGTACACACAAAATCAGCACTCACTACCAAAAAACCTATTCCCAGGATGGGAAGCATTACATTGGGCGAAACACATTGGGGGCGACATCAGACGCCGGAAGTGATGTGGCATGGTGTGACCACAGACTGTCTAGTAGGTTGGAGACACTGTTTTACATTTGATTATGGCACTTGTGCATGCATGTTAGTGGTTTGATGGTATGACACTTTTTGCACAGTTTAGAATTTAAAGCGGTATTACACTTTTCACTTCTTGGAGGTTTCATGCTCCATTTTGAATTCAAGAGCGAGGAATTCTCATCAGAGAGCTAGAGAGTGACTGATGCACCAATATTTGCACAGTGGAAATCTGTATTAGGCTTAAAGGGATACACACAACGCACTTTTGTGAGTAGCGTGGATTTCAAATTTGTGGTGTTTAAGCTGTGACGGGAGTCACTTTGGGCGGGGGGCCCGTGGAACCCACATTTGCAGTATTACATTATGTGATTATACATCCTTTTTTTGATAATACCCATCTGGAGAAAGGGGAGGAAGAATCCTTATGGAGAGGAGATAGAGACTCAAAGAACAATTGCATTGGAGTGTTATGGATGCTTTGTTTGAGAAATAAAGAGGGTAAGGGTACATATAAGAGAACACATCTTATGATCCAGTGGAATTATTTTCATGATTTTGATGTAGACACAATATAAAACACATTGTCTAAAACCCACCAATTGGATTAGACATACTACACTATACAGTATTTCCTTTTTTTTAAAGATTTTCCCCCTTCTTAAATGATATACTACAAGGGATTCACAACCAGAGAGGACGCTGTTGAAGCTTTTTGGTCTAAAAAAAATAAATAAAAAAGGTTGAGAACTTTTTGGAAAGACATCTATATGGACTGGAACTTTTAGGATGATTGTTGATATTGAGTGCTGATTTTGTGTGAAAGAACCCCACTGGGATTGTGGGGTTATTTCAGCTGCTGCTAAAATATTGGGGAAGACATTGGGTTAGCCCCTAGTGCGCAAAGGTGTACAATAACATTCAAGGATTTTTTTTTCTTGCAAAGCCAAATTATAAAATAGAAGATAGAATTTTTCTTTTGTCTGAAATTGCTTTGACTGCATCCTATGAGAGGTTATCACTGTGCAAGTATTCAGACAGTGGCAGGTGCTTGGGCTACTTGAATATAATAGACGACAATGCAGATTTCTTCATCCTCACTGTATAGCATGGATGGAAGGACCTATTGATTTTCACATGTTCAGTTAAGTGTGTGTGGCTAGCTTAAATGATGCCACATGTAACCGTTAAACATTCTAACTACCTCTCTCTCTGTACATCTAGTCCTAGCGCACCGATTTTCATTCTACAGAGTTTTTTTTTTGCAGAGGAACTAAAACATGTATTTTCTTCTAATATTAAATAATAACTTCCATTTGCTCACCAAGCACTACAAATAAATTTTAAGATCTGATCCAAATCTACAAGCAAGAAAACACAAGCAAATGTCAATGGACAACAGTGGTTCTTAGAAATGGCACAGTGACACTTGGGGCCACAACATAAGAAAGGCCAAGTTGGGGAAGGATCTGACCGCACAGCCTGTGGCGAGTCTTTACAAGGTGGTTTATACTACTACAGCATAGCCTGACTCTCTAGCCAAGGCCTTTCTAATGACTGTCAGCCTTCGTAATGACTGTCACAACTCATCTCTTTCCCGCTAACAATGCCCCACAGTGCAGTGTCAAGCTGGGACAGCAAAGGTTAACACAAATGCTATAAAATAGCTTGTGATCTGTGGGAAAAGCCAGGAGACTAAGAGGATAATCACAGGCTGCCCATGCAGAGAACCCGGGGAAATCACCCAGCGAAGTCTGTCTATAAAACACAAACCTCACACAATGCAGACTTTATAATTACTAGCTAGACTGTAAATCGGAAGAGGCTGCCCAAACTCAAATGGCTTTGCAGCGGCTGCTTGTTTCTAATGAGAGCAGAGAGGCTGGCTTTATTGTATAGTATAAGCAATTAGTTTACATTAATGCAGTGACTCTGACACTGCGGGCACCTGAACCATTCACTCCCCCCCTCTTGGAAGGTATTATCAATCTTCTAACTGCAGTGCTGAATATAGAAAAGAACCGCATCTGACGTAAAAACAGCATTTTTACTGCAAGAGGCATATTCTGCTCCTACATTTATTGTGACCAAGGTTTACAAGGCCCAATTCTTGTTTACTCGGTTTATTCTTGGAAGACTTTGATCTTCCCATAAAAATCATGGCTCAGTTCCTAAACTGATGTTTAAAGCAGAACTAAAGTTGGAAGAAAAGGAGAAAGATTTTTTGGTAGAAAGGGACACATGCCTCTTCTGCCAAAAAAACAACTATTTTACAAACAATTTTTTGTGTGTGTATACTGCCTCTGGCATATGCACAGCATGGTGTACACACAGGGGTTGATTTATTAAAGGCAAATAGGCGGTTTACTTTGCAATGAAATGTTGCTTAGGTGATTAAAATTTATTTAGATACAACCATTACTGCATAATAGGTTTTCACATTTTGGAATACATCTTTGTACAGAATAGTCAATAGCTCACTTTTATATGGGAAAAAATGAAAATAGGCCTTTTCACCATGTTTGTACCACATGCATATATTGTTAAAAGGAGGACATGCAAATGTCTCACCAACTATGGTTCTCTACCACCCTCACTTCAATGGATTATTAATAGCTTAGTTACTTACACTTAACATAAGTCAAAGCCAAAAAGGTAAGGCCCTACCAAGAAAAATCTCAAAACCCAAAATCTGAGGGTGGGATCTGTAACTCACTCGCCTCTTGGAATTAATCTGTATAAAAGTAGAACTTGTACCTAAAAAAGCAAGGTCTGATTATTCACAGAGGGCTCCTCCCAATCCTAATTTCTTCCACAGATATGTCAAAGCAACATCTGTGGGGGTTAGGTGACAACACAATTATTCTGGTGAAAGCCTGGGGAATTCCAAGTAGTTGACATTACTGCACTGTGCATCATCTCCTGAGATTTGGGGTATTCGGCATTACTCAAGATCTCATCAAAAGGATGGGGATGTCACCTACTAGAGTACGGAAGCTGGTGGAAAAGTTAATGTATTAGCGTATGCATAGCCAAAAACATTTTCTAGTTTTGGATGGGTTGGAAAAGTATTAGAACGCCAGTCAGGTTTTTGGGCTCTGTGTGAGAGATTTACCCTCACTTACTACCCTTACTGACGATTACTTTACCAGACAGGAAGTGAGAGAAAATCTGCAATGGGAACAAAAACAAATAAAAATCTTTTTTTATTTTATTTTTTTGCCTGTCATTGCTAGCTGTCACTCTACAACCTCCCTAAACCTAAAAATGTGGACATTCCAATGTGTTTTAGCCAGTAAAGAGTCTTGCCTCTTCCCCATTCTGCACCACTGTATCTCCTCATCTCTCCTGTTTAGTAAATACAGAGTCTGGCTCTGCAGCTCACTATTCAGGGGAAAGGAAAAAGTGGAAACTGTCAGCTTGTGCTGTGAATGACTGCAGCTGGAGAAAAGGGCTTTCATTCACAAAAATACAAGCCAACAGCACAAGCCAGATACTACACTTGTCTGAGAAAGTCTAGGGCAGTACCTGGCTTGTGCTGTCCTGTGTTTCTGTGAAAAAAAAACCTCTTTTCTCCAACTGCAATCATTCACAGCACAAGCTGACGGTTTCTCTTCATTCCCCTGAATAGCAAGCTATAGCATGGGGTAGTGTAAACTAAAGAGGGGAGGTTAGCAGACAGCAGAGCTGACATATGTTGCACCTTGAAGCAAAGGAGAAAGGGTGTGGAGGGTGGGGGCTGTACAGGCTCTGTGTACACTGCCTATCATGCCCCCTTTCCTCCTCAGCTGTCACACAGAAACCAGTTTCCATTGATCAGTGCTATTGGATATTTAGGTGGGTGGATTGTGCAGCTATCAGACAACACAGCTCAGCAACCCTTGCATGGGGTGGGGGGTGGGGGGGGGGTTAACCAGCTTTATTTTCTCCTAGGGATAGCTCTTCTTTATAACCCTTGCAATGCCTGGGAGGGGATCAATGCAAAGGTGGGTTTTTTTCATCTTCCTGGAGTTGGGCTTTAATAAAAACACAAAAATTCTTAACAGGATTGTTTACTTTAAGCAAAACCAACTTCAGTCTAACCACAAAATATACAGCTTAAATACATTTGTATGCAATGTTCCAGGACTCTATTAAGCTATTCCTTCAATAAACACTGCATTTCTTCACAGCAATGATGGAGACAACATAATTTCCTATTTTAAGGAGAAACCTTATTGCTGGCTCAATGGACAATAAATGCGGATTCACTCTCCAATGAGTGAAGCAGGTGGCAAAGGAAGTTGTAAATACGGAGTATTCTGGCAGTGCAATGGGCAGAAGTCTGTTGAACACAACTACTAATCCTTTTGTGGGCAAAACATGTCCCTATAGGTACTTTGCCTGTGTATTTAACTTTTTTTTTTTTTTTTTAATTCTTACACATGACAGCTGCCGTGTCATGTGTTTTTTTCTTCTTAATTTTAAATAGGACACCCACCCTTAAACTGCCTCATTATGTGGAACACAAAAATATCCACACATATGATATGACACCTAATCATTTTTGGTTGGATAGCAATCTCTTGTTTGTGTATGTCCTCTGAGCTGGTTAGCCTTCAGCTGTTGAGGAAGAAGGGAGAAAGGTTGGGGGATCAATCAAAAGTTAGCTGACTTTTCGCCTCTATTATTGCGTCTTCTAATAAGCTAGCATTGCCTTTCCACTTCCCATTCTGCCTCCTCCCCATTCCACTGAAATGACCCATGAGCTAGGCCAAGCTTATAAATTAAAAGACCTTTCCCTAAGAGGTTGAATTGTGCCTGTATGATGAACCACCCTATAACGTCTATGGCCAGCTAAAATCCCCATACCTGCTAAGAGTTTAACTATCTATTCTGAAAGAAAGACCCTTAACTCCCTGCAATGTTCAACTGCGAGACTAGCTCTACTTAAGGCTACTTTCAGACTGGGGAGCTGGGGGCATTGGCGGTAAAGCGCCGCTATTTTTAGCGGCGCTTTACCAATGTTTTTGCAGAGGTTTTCGGCAGCAAGCGGGCGCTTTTAACCCCCACTAGCGGCTGAAAAAGGGTTAAAACTACCTGCAAAGCGGCGCTGCCTATTTTTTTCAATAGGCAGGGGCGCTTTAGGAGCGGTGTATAAACCGCTCCTACAGCACTGCAAAGATGTGGCTTGCAGGCCTTTTTTACCGTCCTGCCAGCGCACCGCTCCAGTGTGAAAGCCCTCGGGAAAGAACAGACTGACAGAGATGACATTGTGTTACTTCTCCTTTCACCGTCCAGTCACAGGTTATGGAAGGAACAAGACCTAAACAGGTCACTTAACTGCAGCAGAAAAAAATCCCATCTCTTGACCTGCCAAACAGGGCTGAGTTGTAAAGCAGAACCGTGTAGATCTTAGGACTAGATGAACAGAACTAAAAAATAATTTGGCAAGTAAAACAAGTCCCATATGTGTATTACATCTGGGTACTTAGTTTGTCTGGGGGCCTGAAGTTGATCTTGAAAGAATATAACACTTTCTTGCGATCTCAAATTCAGCCCTGGTTCACACCACTGCGACTTGTCAAGCAACTCGACAGTTCAAAGTTGCATGACAAGTTGCACCCCATTTACGGCAATGGAACTGTTCAAATTGCTGCGACTCAAATCACAGTGACTTTGAAAAAGGTTCCTGTATTATTTCTTTGCGATTTCAGTGCATTGACATCTGCTAAATTACGTCGAACAAATGTCAGCAAGCCGCACATGAAAGCACATTCATAGTCGGCTTTGAAGTTGTGCTGAAGTAGCGCGACACCAAAGCCGCACTTGTGTGAATCAGTGCTAAGTGTAATAAGCTGTGTATCACAAAGCTTACAGACCATTGAAAGGTACAACATGTGAAAGAAAGCAGCTCATCCACCACACATTGAATTATGCACTTCAGGTGGGTTCCCCAAAAGGCAGCCCATTGAGGTTTAAGTGGTTGTAAACCCTTACACACCACTTTTACCTACAGGTAAGCCTATAATAAGACTTACCTGTAGATACTGGAAATAGCTCCTAAACCTGCACGGTTTAGGAGATATTTACCATATACGTTTGCGCTGACGTGATCGTCGCTTGAGCACTAAAGAAAGGGCACAATCGTGCGGTTTCTATAGGGCTTGTGCCGTGACCCTCGCGCAACTCCGGCCAGTCGCAGAGCCGGAGTCTACGGCCCCGTAAAGGAAGAGGGGTGAAGATGGACACGACCACCAGTGGGGACATTGCGGGCTTCGTTTGCAGGTAAGTGCATACTAGCCCATTATGCTTCTACTTTGCAGGGGAATAAAGAGGAAGTAAAATCCATCAGGGTTTACTTCTTCTTTTAGACTTATTGTATCTAAGTGTTGTCAGTGGAGTATAGTGGGAAATCAGTAACAACTGTTTAACCATGCAGGCTCCTTTTCAATCCAAGTTGGCTTTAGAAATAACATTTGTATTAATTTAAATTTTATGTATTACATATATTGTACAGTAAATAAAAAGGCTTTTGGATCTTTAAGGGCTTAACTCACAGATGTAATGCTTTACAATTAAATGTTACAATTTGTTAATGTGATAAACAACAATACAACACTAATGTCACAACAGTTATTAAACAAAGTGACTCCTACCCAATCTTCTTCTTTTCTTTCAGTTTGGAGGTCAGCCCAGCTTTGGTTTTCTTGCTCTCTTTTTCCTTAGGTTTTGACTTTGCTTTCCGCCCACGTTTTTCCTCCTTGCCCTCTGAAGAAGAGACGCTGGGGAAGTTGTCAGGGCTCATGACCCGGGGAATGTTCCTCTCGCCCCTCTCCTTGGCTTTGGCAATTGCTTCAGATATAATACGATTAGCCTTCTCCTGCTTGCTTTCCGAATCCACCTTTTTTTTAGGGCGCCTCTCAGACACCGATCTCACCTTGGAATTTGGCAGTTTGTGGTAGGTCCGAGAACCATCAAGCTTTTTAGAGGAGGGAGGCTGAAGAAGAAAAAAAAAATTTTTTTTTTTAACATAATCGCAATTGATCTTATGTGGCCAGCCAAAATACAGTCAGGTCTCTTTTGAAAACAATACAAAATCACCTAGTTTCACAAAATGGCCCATCATTCACAACCAGGCAGCTTACATTTTCAGTTAGTCCAGGCAAAACCTTTTTTTTTGAAGGGTTTTACTTCTTTCTGAACCTATAAACACTATCAAGAGGGTGTACGGTTTATGAGGATACTGTACAATCTAAGAAACAAAAATAGCCAGTGCACCAAGATATAAAGACCTCAAATCTTTAAAGGAGTTGTAAAGTCTCAATGTTTTTCACTTTAATGCATTCTATGCATTAAGGAGAAAAACCTTTTGTGGTGCAGCTGCCCCCCAAAGCCCCCCTTTTACTTACCTGAACCCAATCTTTCCAGTGATGACAACAAGCTCAGCAGCTCTAGCCGCTATCTTGGGTTCTCATTGCAAATATTGATAGCAGTGGGGGCCATTGGCCCCCACTGCTGTCAATCAAATCCAGTGACATAAGAGCTGGGGGGGGGTAGGGGCGAGTCCTGCCGTCTGTGCTGCCCACATGAGTGCCCCCATGAAATTCGTCTCTCCGTGGGGGCACTGGATGTGGAGGAGGAGCCAGGAGCACCACCGAGGGCCCCCAGAAAAAGGAGTGGGGCCACTCTGTGGAAAATCCTTGCACAGAGTAGGTTATTATAAGACACGTCTGTTATTTAACCACTTCCCTACGCGGCCATAGTAATATGACGTCCACAGATGGGATCTCCCATCCTGGGTGAACGTCATATGACGGCCTGGGATTCCCGGCCGACTAGTGGGGGGGCGCGCATGCCCGCCGCATTGCTTGGGACCCGGTGCGTGTGCCCGGCGGCCACAATATCCGCCGGGCACCCGCGATTGGCCGTTAACTGGGCCGGACCGTGGATCTGTGTGTGTAAACACACAGATCCACGTCCTGTCAGTTGTGAGGAGACCGGTCTGTGTTCCCAGTACAGCGGAACACTGATCGGTCTCCTCCCCTTGTACGTCCCCGCCCCCTACAGTTAGAAACACTCCCTTAGGAAACATATTTAACCCCTTGTGTCCCCCTAGTGGTTAACCCATTCCCTGCCTGTCACATTTACACAGTAATCAATGCAATTTTATAGCATTGATCGCTGTATAAATGTAAATGGTCCCAAAAATGTGTCAAAAGTGTCCGATGTGTCCGCCATAATGTCGCAGTCACGAAAAAAAAAAATTGCGATCGCCGCTATTACTAGTAAAAAAAAAAAAAAAAAAATTTTTTTTTTTAATGCCATAAATCTATCCCGTATTTTGTAGACGCTATAACTTTTTTGCAAACCAATCAACATACGCTTATTGCGATTTTTTTTACCAAAAATATGTGGAAGAATACGTATCGGCCGAAACTGAGGAAAAAATATTGTGTTTTTTCAAAATTGTCGCTCTTCTTTTGTTTATAGCGCAAAAAATAAAAACCGCAGAGGTGATCAAATACCACCAAAAGAAAGCTCTATTTGTGGGAAAAAAAGGACGTCAATTTTGTTTGGGTACAACGTTGCATGACCGCACAATTGTCGTTTAACCACTTCAATACCAGGCACTTAGACACCTTCCTGCCCAGACCAATTTTCAGCTTTCAGCGCTGTCGCAATTTGAATGACAATTGCACGGTTATGCTACATTGTACCTAAACAATTTTTTTATCATTTTGTTCCCACAAATAGAGCTTTCTTTTGGTGGCATTTGATCATCTTTTATTTTTTGCACAACAAATAAAAAAAGACCGAAAATTTTGAAAAAAAACAAGTTTTTCTTTGTTTCTGTTAAAACTTTTTGTAAATAAGTACGTTTTCTTCTTCATTGACGGGCACTGATATGGCTGCACTGACGGGCACTGATACAGCGGCACTGATGGGCACCAATTAAGGGGCACCAATGAGGTGGCACTGACGGGCACTGATGATGGGCACTGATAGGCGGCACTGATGGGCACTGATAGGTGGCACTGGTATGCGGCACCGATGGGCACTCATAGGCGGCACTGATGGGCACTCATAGGCGGCATTGATGGGCACTCGTAGGTGGCATTGATGGTTACTTATGGGTGGCACTGATAGTTGGCACGGATGGGCACTGATAGGTGGGCACTGACAGGTGGCACCGATGGACACTGATGGGTGGCACTGATGACACTGGTTATTTGCAGTGATGCCTCTAAGGGTGGCATTGCTGGGCATCACTGCAACATAATGGTGCCAATCAGTGCCCATTTGTGGGCACTGATTGGCACAGATTGGGCACAGTGGGCACATGTGGATGGCCATGGGGTACATACCTGGCCATCCACATGTTGCCCCTTCGATGGTGGTCCTAGTGGCGATCCCTGGTGGTCCAGTGTGGTGATCTTAGGGGGGCTGCGCTGTCAGACGCGAGTGAGGAAGAGCCGATCAACGGCTCTTCCTATTGACAGCGTGATCAGCCGTGATTGGACATGGCTGATCACGTGGTAAAGAGCCTCCGCCGCAGGCTCTTTACCAGGATCGGTGTAGCGGTGTGTCAGACTGACACACCGATCGCCGCGATGCACTCCCCCGCGGGCACGCGGCGGCATGTTATCCTGCTGGACGTCATATGACGCCCAGTCAGGATAACAAAACCACTTCCCGGACATCAATCCGCCATAGGGCGGGCGGGAAGTGGTTAAAGTGCGACAGCGCTGAAAACTAAAAATTGGTCTGGGAAGGAAGGGGGTGAAAATGCCCTGTATTGAACCGGTTAAAAAAAATAAATAAAAATAATTAAAAAAAAAGAATAAACAAGCCTTTAAAATCACTTTAATCCACAATGGTTTTGGTGTTTTCTGTGTCCTAAATTTACTGTTATTGCAACTAAGACCTCAGTAATGATGTGACGTTTTTACCACTTGATGTGTTGGACATTTTTGTTTCTTGGGCTTTTACTTTTATCCATGGCTTTATTATAAAAAGAGTCGCTGGTTATCCCACTAAACAATCCTAATAAAAAATGTAAAGAGTTTATGTTGGTCACACAATTTAAAGAACAATGCTAATAAAGGCCTACATTACCAACATATTTGCATATTGACTGCTTTAAAACACAGACCCCTGTGAATAAAATGTGTGAGCTCTCGCAATCCCAAGGCATGCATATTGGGCAAGTGCAGGAAATTGTATCTGTCTGTAGAAGTGCCAGTTCCTACATGTGAAACTTTGTATCTACTTATGATATTTGCTACACTGTATTGTTTATTTTTCCCAAAAATAATTTTCCAGTAGTTGTATACAGGATGGCAATCATTAGCAAGTGGGCAGGTCTTATTTTGGTCTAAATGAATTTAAACTGGATTTAAGGCCACAATTCCCACAATAAATGTAATGTCATTGGGAACGTAGTAGACCTTTTCCAAAAAGCAGCCGTGGGTAAATTCTAGCTGTGTACAGATTAGGGAATACACTTGTATCACTGCATATTTTTGAACTGGCATAATCAGTAATTAGGTATCAATCACTGAGAAAAAAGTATTAAACACATGAAGAAAGCGAGGTGCAAAAAAGGCATGTTAAGTCAACACACCAGCTGAAATCTATCAGTAATTAGAAAGCAATCCTGCCCCTTGTCAGTGCAAATTAATATTAGCTGGTTCAGTCTCAACTGATGGCCTATAAAAAGGTGTCACACAAGAAACATCTCATGATGGGTTCTAAACTTCTGAATTTTCCAGTGAGTACCGGAAGTGGAAAGAAAATTAAAGTTTCAAAGAAAACAATAAGTAATGCACTCAACCACTATGACCTGTATGCATGCTCACCATGCTGAAGAGAAAGCATGTTGAAGCTTGTTTAAAGTTTGCTGCACAACATTTAGAATAGCCTGTGAAATACTGAGAGAATATAGTCTGGTCAGATGAGACCAAAATTGAACTCTTTGGATGCCATAAAACACACCATGTTTGGAGGTCAAATGACATTTCATATCACCTCAAAAACACCATACCAATAGTGAAGTTTGGAGATAGGAACATTATGGTGTGGGGCTGTTTTTCAGCATACGGTACTGGCAAACTTCATATCGTTGAAGGAAGGATAAATGGAAAAATGTACCAAGACATTTCTGATAAAAATCTGCTGCCACCTACCAGGATGATAAAGATGAAACGAGGGTGGACAATGATTCCAAACACAAAGCCAAGGAAACTCTCAATTGATTTCAGAGAAAGTAAACAAAGCTGTTAGAATGGCCCAGCCAATCACATGACTTGAATTGAATAGAAAATCTATGGAGAGAACTAAAATAACAGAAGAACCTTTGAGATTTGAAGAATGTTTGTGTGGAAGAATGGGCCAAAATCACATCTGAGCAATGCATCCAACTAGTTTCTACATACAGGGGGTGTCTTGGAGCCATCATTACCAACAAAAGATTTTGTAAGAAGTATTCCCCTCCCTCATAGCTGCTGACTTTTAATGTAAAGGACACCACTTACCTGTCCAAGGATCCAGCAATGTCCTCACCCAAACTGATTCTTCAATCGGCTTCAGGTCGAGGCGCCAGCATTCCAGAGGCTTCACAGCCGGTTTCCTCTTGCGCATGCGTGAGCCGCACTGTGCCTTATGAATGATCCCATAGTCTTCTGGGACCTGTGATGTGTCCCAGAAGACTGTGGGGGAAGGAGGGGGCCAAAACTTCCAGCTCAGTTTGCAGTGGCAATCTGAGCCGGAAGTGGGATTGGGTACTTGTCAAAACCAGGTATCCTCTCCCCCCCCCCAAAGTTACAAATGTGGCAATGGAGGGCGGGAGGGTGCAAACAAGCAGAGCTTCCCCTTTTGGGTGGAGGTCTGTTTTAACACTGTCACAAGTCACCAATAGGGAGGGTAGTTTGAAAGTAAAATTCTAGCTTGCACTAACCTTAAAAACTGACACCCCCTTACCCCTAATACCTATGCTGACTAACCAATTTTTAGGCTGCTCCAATATGGTCAAGATATCTCTCCTGTGTGATCCAGCAGCATATGCATGGGAGAGGAGGGAGAACTAACAACAGTTGTGACATAGGAACCTATGGGTGACATCACCACTCCAGGCTTTTAGCAGCCATCAACATACTCTTTCTCACTGGCAGCTGCTGTTGGCTAACACAGGTAAGATTACATGACAGAAACGAGGAAGGCTGAAAACAGGTAAGCATATACACCTTTTTTTACAGTGACATTTGTTTTATTATATGTTTATACATTTTCTTCATGTCATCCTTTTTATTGGGGCCTTGCTAGTTCATTTAAAAAAAAAATATATAATAACAAAGGGTGCTGCAGCTCTGTGATGTTTGCTCTCTTCCATGTTGCTCAGGTAGATCTCCACCTCTGAAAAGGCTGCCTACCCCTGTCCTAGTAGAATTTCATTCAATCATTTTTTGTTTTAAGAAGGTTTGTTGGATGTGCTAATCATTAATTGGGATAGATTGATGTTCGCTTTTGATTGCAGTAATGAGAAAATTCGAAGGAGCCAGATGGAAAGTTTTGCTTGAATGCATGAATTTCTAACAGTGTATGTGTTTTTTATTTGTTCAATTTGCTCCAAAATCAAACATTAAAAGCAAACAAAATTTTGAAGTCCTTTTGCACAATCTTTGTCAGGCCGCACTAATTTACATAACATTTTCATTCAAAAATTATCTAGTGTATAGCTAGCTTGATCTGGGAAATTGCACCTTTGACAGGTGTCACTGAAAAAAGGTTTCCCCAGGGGAAAGATTTCCCCTCCACTTCTCTTCAAACGACAGCTAAAAACATTTTAAAGTCTCCAAGCAAAAACATGAGAATATATTTCAAACCCTTCTCCATGATTGAAAAAATTAAAAAGGGCGTGGGGTTTCACTTTAAAATTGCTTAAACGGCAGAAAATCTCACCATGTATGAATCTCATCTGCTATAAAAAAAATCCCGCAATACTCTGCAGATCAGCCATGATAGCACAAATCTACATCAGAATTTATGTAGAATCCATATAATCTAAAGGAATACAACTGGGTGAATCAATCATAGAGAAAGATGTGGGTGTTCTGGTACATCACAGAATTCATAACAGCATGCAATGAAAACATAAGGCTTCCAGCGTGAGCAAGACACATCCGTATTAAAAGAGATAAAAACTCTGAAGAGGGACAGACATAATCTTGCCCCTGTACAAAGCATTAGCAAGACCTCAGCTGACAAAGGAAATTTAAGTTACTGCACCAAGTCCTAAAAAGGAGGATGGAGAACTGGAGAATGTGCAGAGAAAGGAATCTAAATTAATAAAGGGCACAGAGGAGCTCAGCTCCTATGAAAGAACAGAATTGAATTTATTCTCCCTTGAAAAGGGGATATGATCCCCTTGTATAAATAGTTTATATAATAAACTTGGTGCTATGTTCTTCACTTTAAGGTCAGACTCATCACAAAAGACAAGGGATGGTGGTCTTTGTGCACCTGGAGAAAGAGTAAAGGCTGACAAAGCTTTCACAGGCGCTACTTCTCGCTTTAACGCTATTCTAGATCTTTCTAAACAAAACGGCTTTGAGGGCCCATTCACACCATATACATTGGACTGCAGTCCCAACAAGAAGTCAATTTGCTTCGAGTTCCATGACTTCGGTGCACACTGCTGCCCGCAAAAAGAGAAGAACATGAATAACTTTTTTTTCAGCACAGTGTGCTCTGCAGTAGAAAACTGTTGTGGTAAATAAAGATAAATGAAATGTGACATTTGAATAAAGCTAAAAAAGGAAAAAAGTAAACATTGTGTCACATTTATTTATAGTGATAAATAATAAAGTATAATTGTGAACATTGGTCTAAGGAATCAGAAGGGATTGTTGCTAGATAAAATTGGATCATGCTTTCTAAGGCCTGGTTCACACTAGTGCAATGCTATTTTGATGCGATTTCAGGTGCAATTATGGAAGGCAAGTTGTTTGCGACTTTGGCATGATAAAAACTCCTGCGCATTTAAAAAAAAAAAAATTTAACACGATTTTATGCCTCAAGTGCTGCTGCTGTATGCCACTACTACTTCTTTTGAGGGACCAAGAATTTGCCTGGGAGGTGAGTTAAGGGTTAAAAATTGAAAAATCGCTTTCGAAATTGCATTATAATTGCATAATCATGAAATTTCTGTGCATTTCCATTGAAGTCCATGGGGCCAAAATTGCACAGGAATCGCACCAAAGTAGTGCAGGAAATTTTTTCAAATTCGCTCAGTGCCAAGTCGTATTGATGTGAGAGGACCCCATTGAAATAAATGCGATTTCCATTGTTATGCGATTGTGTGTCGCTAAAGTCACATCAGAAATCACAGTGTGAACCCTGCCTAAGGGCTTTTTTTCTTTCCTTTGGATCAAATGTGGTTTTAGGTTCTGAGAATGGAAGGTGGTTTCATTTTTATGTCATTAGGTTGTATCTGCCAAACCACAGCCTTATGATTACATATAAATATTCAAAGAAGCACACCCAACAGCTGAGCTGGGATCACCCCTTTACTTGCAGACATGACCAGGGTCTGAAAGGCCTGATTCACACCTATGCATTTTTAGTGCTATTTGCATTTTGCACTACAGTCCATTTAACATGGTTTCTTATGGTACACATTCTGTAGTGCAAATGTGCAAAATGCACTAAAAATGCATAGGTGTGAATCAGGCTAAAGAGGCCTTTGTTGTCATAGGTAAAGGCAGCACATCTGTGACAGGCCCAGACTATGGCCAAACCAAGCACCTTTACTTTCCAGATTTAACACAGGAAGGACCATGGTCCTCATTACTCAAAGTACCTTACCCACTGGCTCCCCAACAATCAAGGGCTTTTTCGTATTATTTTCTACTCTACCCTGAAATCATTAAAGCTGGTCTCCAAAGAAAGGAAAAATGCTCCCCCTCTAAAAGGGTTGCCACCACACTGCAATGCTTATATATGCACACTTAGCTATAGGGGGGCCACAAAAAAGCAATTCTTCTTTCCCCTACTTCCCTATGCTGCAGCATCACGCTCCCCCTTGGCACCTTCATGTCCATTCCACTGCAAGGCTTTGGGCTCTGCAATGGACTTGATGAAGGCAAGAGGACCTGCAATCATCAGATCATAAGGGAGATTAGGCTGCAGGGCCGGTTTTAAAGCCCGGAAGGAGCAGAAGATCAATTAATAAAATTGCTTTTATTGGTCCCCTTGACCTAAATGAGCCATTTAACCCTTGCAGCCCCACTGCTTTCTCTGGAGTTCAGCTTTAATGGGATAAATTGACTGGGTACAGTAGGGAAAAATAAGCAATGAGGTCTAATTCATAGCAAGCATTCTAACTGCTCTGTTTTGGATTGTGCTCCATACTTCCTTTACTAATCAAATATGACCATGTTACAATCATTTCCCTTTTATGGGTAGTTAAAGGGTAACAGGAAACAGTACAGTGCTGGTCCTTGAAGGCATTAAAATGTTATTACACTAATGCCGGACTGTTAACTAGAATCGGTAAGTCAGCAATCCTTACAGTCAGGCAGCAGGGGAGTTAACACCTCAGCCATTTTTAATTAGGCTCCTAAAGGTTCTGTAATTGTGCGTTTAAACAGACATATTTAAAACGGTCTCTGAGGGTTTTCGTCTTCCTTCGAAGAATTCTACCCATACAGTTACATTTTATTGTCACTTTCCTTCGCTTGCACTCTTCAGTGGGGAAGGAAGCCTTCCTCTACATTCCCATCTATCTTGCTACCTCGGAAAGGTTGGGAAGAAACAAATACAGGGACATGGCAAGGCTGTGACTATTAAAACCATTAATCCACCATTTTATTTACTTTCTGAAATAGGAAGAAAATCATTCTCTCCTTTCCACGGCAATTCTACTACCTTGTAGAAAGAATCAAACCTATTAAAACCATTTATTCTCCACTTTAACTCAGTGGGCTGCTATGTACATATCCTTTCTATACTATGTGGGTCAGTGTTTAAGTATACACATATGCGTTTATTACTGCTGTTTTTGTTTTATGCTTTATATGCTTTTATGCTTTGTTGCTGTAGATGTAAAGCAAACGTGTCCTAATTAAAGTTGAATTTTGGGATATACCCAAAACCTAACCAATCTGAAAAACGCTCCCTTACCCCTCCTAACAACTACGCTCACTAACCAAAGAAAGCTCTGTATACTTGCCCGTTTTTAGGGCACTCTGATCACATGACCAGCTCCTCTGTATCAGGCAGTGGCAGCTGCAGGGGAGTGGAGGGAGTGGCAACAAAGGATGGGCCAAAATTGCCAGCCGATGTTGAGTGCTCTCTCTTCTCCCTTACAGCCACTGCTGCCTGACACAGTGGATAATGTGACTGTACCGGAGGGGCCCAAAAATAGATACGTTTACAGATCTTTCTTATACAGGTTAGTCTTGATAGCTGTTAGGAGGGGACATTTTAAGATTAACTAGATACAACCCATAATTCACCCATAACCTCACTACCGGGCACTTACACCCCCTTCCTGCCCGGGCCATTTTTCAGCTTTCATCGCTGTCGCACTTTGAATGACAATTGCACGGCCATGCTACACTGTAACCATGTGAAATTGTTATCATTTTCTTCACACAAATAGAGCTTTCTCTTGGTAGTATTTAATCACTCCTGTTTTTTTTTTATTTTTTCCTAAAAAATATAAAAAATACAATTTAAAAAAAAAAAAAAGTTTTTCTTATTTACAAAGTTTACTGACAGAAACAAAGTAATTTTTCTCCTTCGCTGATGGGCGCTGATGAGGCAGCACTGATGGGAACTAATAGGCTGCACTGATGAGGAGGCACGAATATACCGCACTTATGGGCACTGATAGGTGGCACTGGGCAGCACAAATGGGTGGCATTGATGGGCAGCAGTGATGAGTATTGATGGGCAACAGTGATGGGCATTGATGGGCAGCACTGACTGGCATCACTGATGGCCGATTGCTGGCACTTGTGGGCACAGATTGGTGCCAATTGTGAGCACTGGTTGGCACTGATTACTGGCAGTAGCATTGCTGGCACTTGATTGTAATCAGGGCACTGATGATCAGTGCCCTGATTAAATCCCTAGATGTCCTCTGTGAGGAGATGCCCCTGAACGGCTCTCCTGTCCTCACACTCTGTCAGTGTGAGGCGAGGGGTGCCAATTACCGGCATCTCTGTGTTTACATGTGACCGGCTGTGATTGGACAAATCCGAATACATGATTAGAGCCGCAGACGCGCCACACTCAGAACGAGAGCCACACAAACGGCAAGTGGTTAAAAGCTGAACTTCAGGTATGATCTTTATTGCATATTCACATTGGTTCATTTTGGCCAATGTAAGTATGCATATCTCATATTTGAGTTGGTACTACAGTGATAGTAATGCTCTTCCTGGTTCTTTCCTGAGTGGCTTCTCCTTTGCACACTGACCACAGTGGGTAACTAGCTCAGCACTGCCACCATTTAAAAACATCTTGCATTTTTTTTAAAATGAATACAAGGTGATCTCGAATTGAATAAGGTGGAGAGAAGTGGGATTGATATCAAAATCTCCACCTCGTCCACTCAGAGATCACTCTGTATGCATTAAAAAAAAAATTCTGTGAATGGTGGCAGAGCTCTGCAAGCGACCCTGTATGCAGAGAGGAAGCTCCTCAGCACGAGACCCGGAAGATCGTGGCTTACACTGTAGTAGCTGTAGTGATTATAAGAGCCCTTTCACACTGGGGCGGTTTGCAGGCGTTATTGCGCTAAAAATACCGCCTGCAAACCGACCCAAAACAGCCCCTACTGTTTGTTCAGTGTGAAAGCCCAAGGGCTTTCACACTGAAGCGGTGCGCTGGCAGGAGAAGAAAAAAACTCCTGCATGCTGCATCTTTGGAGCAGTGAAGGAGCGGTGTGATCACCGCTCCTAAACTGCTCCTGCCCATTAAAATCAATGGGGCAGCGCGGCTATAGCCACGCTAGGCGAGCAGTTTTAACCCTTTTTCGGCCACCAGCGGGGGTTAAAACTCGCACCGCTAGCGGCCGAATACCGCCGCAAAAAAGACGGTAAAACTGCGCTAAAAATAGCGCTGTTTTACCGCCCCCACCGCCCCAGTGTGAAAGGGGCCTAAGCTTCCCCAGCTGCCCATCTGCTTCGGCATTTGCGAAAGTGAAAACCATTGGTAAAGGCCAATTTTTTTTTTTTTCGCCTAGCAACAAGGCATGACATGGGGATTGCTAACTGGGAGTTTTCTGACCAGACTTCCAGGGGGGGCCCAAATGACAACAACATTGTTCAACTTTTTACAAAGCTGAACTGTTTTTAAATGATATCTCATGAGGCCTCTTGACTACACAGGCGATTTTCTGAAAAAGATGTGCTTAGCCTTTAGGCCTCATGCACACTGGTCGTTTTTTGCCGTTTTTACAGCAGCTGTTTTTGGCTGTAGACATTTTTTTCTACAGTCATTAAACTCTCCATCATGTTATCCTATGTGTCCATGCACACACAGGCTGTTATCAGCAGTTTTGGGCAGTGATGTTTTTGAGCAGTATAAAAAAAACCCCAAAACTAATGGGTTCTGAGAGACGGTTTTCAGCTGTAAAAAAACACCCCAACGTCGATAATTGCTCAAAAATTATGCTCACCAGCGTTTAACGTATATATATATATATTTTTTTTTTAAATGCTAACGCGGAAAAAACGCTAAAAAAAGCGCTAATAGAAGCTAAAAAACGATATTGCAAAAACTTTGAAAAAGTTGAAAAACTCACTGCAAAGCTACTGGCGTTTTTATGTTTTTATAATGTCCAGTGTGCATGAGGCCTTGAAGTGATTGTAAGTGTTCTTTTAAAAAAACAAAAAAACAAAACAAACATGTTATACTTACCTGCTCTGTGCAAGGGTTTTGAACAGAGTGGCCCGATCCTCCTTTTCTGGGATCCCCTGGCAGCGCTCCTGGCTTCTCCTCTTCATCGAATGCCCCCACGGAGAGCTGCTTTCCAAGGGGACACCCGTGCGGGCGTGCTCCCGAGTCCTGCTGCTGTGTCCATTGACACAGACAGTAGGACTCAGCCCCGCTCACTGGCTCCCTTGTCACTGAATTGCCAATGGCTGCTGCTATCAACCTTTATAAACCTTTATAAACTGTATGTAGCCTCAGGTACATGCAGTATACAGCACTGTGTTCCTGCAGCGGAACAGGAACTTCCCATCACTCATGGAATGGAAAATCGAGTCAGGCTGAGTGCTGCTCAATTCACAGGGTACTTAGTATTCTATGATGAATACTACGCTTCCTCTGATTGGCCAAGTGAGAGATTGTGACGTTAGGATGACATCTAGGTTTAATATATGGATTAGTGTGGTTAAAGCGGTTCTAGAGTTAGAAAGTTTTTTTTAGCTTAATGCATGCTGCTATGCATTAAGATTAAAAACCTTCTGTGTGCAGCAGCCCCCTCAGCCCCCTTAATACTTACCTGAGCCCCTTCTTGATCCAGCAATGTTGCAGGAAAGTCTCAGCTGTCTGGGACTCTCCCTCCTCAGTGGCTGAGACAGCAGCAGGGCGCCATTGGGCTCCTGCTGTTGTCAAAGTCAGTGAGCCAATGAGGACAGAGAGAGAGAGGGTGGGGCTGAGCCATGGCTCCATGTCTGAATGGACACACAAAGTAGCGGCTCGGCTTGTGTGCCCCCATAGCAAGCTGCTTGCTGTGGGGGCACGTCCCAGGAGGGAGGGGCCAGGAGTGCCGGCGAGGGACCCGGGAAGAGGAGGATCTGGGCTGCTCTGCGCAAAACCACTACACAGAGCAGGTAAGTATAACATGTTTGTTATTTTTAAACTAAAAAAAAAAAAAAAAAAAAAAAAAAAAGACTTTAGCATCAGTTTAAGTATACATTACATGCCTGCGTTTATCACTGCTGTTTTTGTTTTATGCTTCATGGTTGCTGTAGCTGTAAAGTGAGCGTGTCCTAATTAAAGCTGAACTCCAGGTATGATTTTTATTGCATATTCACATTGGTCCACTTTGGCCCAATACAAGTATGCATGTTTCATATCTGAGGGGCCGCTGAGGAGGCGGACAATCATTGTAGTAGTTGGTGTACAGTGAGAGCCTGGTTCCATCCAAGCATCTTCCCCCTCTGCACACTGTCCGCAGTGGGTCACTCGCTCGGCACTGTCACCATTAAAGAACATCTTGTATTTGTTTTTTACAAATACAAGGTGCTCTCTGATAGAATGAGGTGGAGAAAAGTGGGAGTCGATGTCAAAATCCCCACCTTGTCCTATCAGAACTCTCCTTATATTCATTAAAAAAAAAATTCAAGGCGTTTCTGAGAATTGCGGCAGTGCCGAGTGAGTAACCCCCTGTGTGCAGATTACAGCTAGCTAGCATTACAGGAGTGAAGGCCAGCAGTTTTTAGCACTAGCAACAAAGTAGGGCTGGGAAAAAAATCGATTTAAATCTTAAATCGAGTTGAGAGGTCAAATCGATTCAAAATTTAAGCAAACCGATTTTTTAAAATTTTTTTTTTTCACCGCGCCGGTCCGGTGTCGCTGCGGGCATGAGTTTTTAGGCGAGGCCGCGGCTTCGGCCTAGTCCGCGGCTACGGCCGGACGCCGCGGAGTAGGCCGAAGCCGCGGCCTCGCCTAAAAACTCATGCCCGCAGCGACACCGGACCGGCGCGGACACCGCGCTGGGCCTGAAGAGCTGCGGGCAAGGAGTTTTTAGGTGAGGCCGCGGCTTCAGCCTAGTCCGCTAGGCCGGACGCTGCGGACTAGGCCGAAGCCGCAGCCTCGCCTAAAGACTCATGCCCGCAGCGCCTCGGGACCGGCGCGGTTCCCAAAAAAAAAAAAAAAAAAAAAAACTCGATTCGAATCGTGAATCGAGTTTTTTTTAAGAGAATCGAAGATTTTTTTTTAAAAGAAAATCTCCCAGCCCTACAACAAAGCAGCACATAGGGATTGCTAAGTGGGAGGTCTTTGGCCAGGCTTCCAAGGGGGCCCAAATGGCCCACAGGTATGACAATAAAAGCATTTTTCAATGCTGCACTTTAATATCTCCTGAGGCCTTTGGACTACATAGGCTATTTTCTAGAAAAGGAAAAAGAAAACTTAGCGTTTAAAGTTCTTAAAGATGAAAACTTTCAGGCCCACTGGGTCCCTTTTTTAAGCTTTATACAATAATATAAAGCTCGAAGAAGGGGTCTAGTGGGGTCCTGAAAGCTTGCATTTTTAATAACTTACATTAGTCATTAAAGAGTATTCATTAAACTCCAAACTTTCTGCATAAGCAGATCTACTTTTTGTTGATCTATTCTAATGTCTTAGAATACTGATCATTCAATACTAAACATGTACTACTAGTACAACAATCCATGGAAACATAAACCTGCAACATATAAATAGCGTTCATAAATATAATACCCCCTGCACACTGCCTAAAATCGCACAGTACAAGCAATTAATTAAAATGCAACCGCAATAAACCAAGCAGGGGTGCAGAGTGCCGCAGTAAATTCTTTAGAATGAGCCAAGCTTTTCAGAAGCTCAGCGAGCTTGTTTTGTGCTTTTCATACTCCATATTTACTTGCAGCATTCTTTTCAGATACTTGGCAATCATAGTCAGTGTATGGCTTGAGTATACACATTTTTTGGATAGAACTTTACTTATGTATTTATTCTCATTAGATCCATACATTGATCAGGATGTATTATTATTATTTTGGTTTGGTATAAATGGGATGTTTTATTATTCATATTCTAAATGTTTGTCTGAGGTTCTTGCATATGTGTTATCTATCCATTGTTGCCCGACCTATTCATTTTTATACATTCAGTACTATTGGCTACTGGATACTTGGTTTTAAAGCAGTAGGCAGGGGCGTTGCTAGGTCTACAAAAGATTTGGGGCTAGAGCCCATAGCAGCGTAGTAAAGAAAGTCATACGCTTGGGCGGGCATACACATGTATATACAGTAATATACGTGTGGGTGTATATATATATCCCCAGAGAGCACCCCGCTTACATCAGGGTCCCCAGAGAGCCCCCCCTTACATCACCTTACATCAGGGTCCCCAGAGAGCCTCCTCCTTACATCAGAGTCCTCAGAGAGCCTCCCCCTTCCATCAGGGTACCCAGAGGGCCCCCCCCACTTACATCAGGGTTCCCAGAGAGGCCCCCTTACATTAGGGTCCCCAGAGAGCCTCCCCCTTAAATCTGGGTCCCTAGAGAGCCTAGGCCTTAAAATCAGGGTCCCCAGAGAGCCTCTCCCTTACATCAGGGTCCACAGAGAGCCCCCCCACTTACATAAGGGTCCCCAGAGAGCCTCCCCTCCCCTTGGGGACCCCTGCAGAGACTTGGGGCTATTGGCCTCAGATTCGGGGCTATAGCCCCAAAAGCCACCCCCTAGCCACGCCCCTGGCAGTAGGTAAAGTTTTACTACACCCAGGACCCTGCATTCACTATATCTGGTCTCCCTCAGTACACAAGACATGGAAATGCAATTATTTTAGTAAATATAAACTGCTAAATACCTTTTCTCATCAGCAGTGATTTATATCAGTGTCTGGTTAAAGCTTGTCAAATTGTCTGAGCGTCTGAACAGCAATTTTCAAGTCTTGCCACATATTCTCAATTGGATTTAGGTCTGGACTTTGACTGGGCCATTCTAACATGAATATGCTTTGACCTAAACCATTCCATTATAACTCTGGCTATATGTATAGGGTCATTGTCCTGCTGGAAGGTGAACCTCCACCCCAGTCTTAAGTCTTTTGCAGACTCTAACAGGTTTTCTTCTAAGATTGCCCTGTATTTGGCTCCACTAATCTTCCCATCAACTCTGATCAGCTTCCCTGTCCCTGCTGGTGTGTTCAGGGTGACGTGTTAATTTTCTGTGCATGACTAATAGTTGTCCTGTAGACAGATTCTCCCACCTGAGCCGTGGATCTCTGCAGCTCCTACAGAATTACCATGGGCCTCTTGGCTGCTTCTCTGATTAATGCTCTCCCTGCCCAGCCTGTCAGTTTAGGTGGAAGGCCATGTCTTGGTAGGTTTGCAGTTGTGCCATACTCTTTCCATTTTCAGATGATGGATTGTGCTTCGTGAGATGTTCAAAGCTTGGGATATTTTTTTATAACCTAACCCTGCTTTTAAACTTCTCCACAACTTTATTCCTGACCTGTCTGGTGTGTTCCTTGGCCTTCATAATGCTGTTTTTTCTTTAACAAACCTCTGAGGGCTTCACAGAACAGCTGTCTTTATACTGAGATTAAATTACACACAGGTGAACTCTATTTACTAAATAGGTGACTCCTGAAGGCAATTGGTTCCACTAGATTTTAGTTAGGGGTATCAGAATAAAGGGAACTGAATACAAATGCACGCCACACTTTTCAGTTATTTATTTGTATAAACATTTGAAAACCATTTATCATTTTCCTTCTACTTCACAATTATGTGCCACTTTGTGTTGGTCTACCACATAAAATCCTAATACAATACATTTACGTTTTTAGTTGCAACATGACAAAAGTGGAAAGTTTCAAGGGGTATGCATACTTTTTCAAGGCACTGTACTTAAACGCTAGTAACATATTTGGCCACTGGAGGCCAGAGTCATATTTTCCCACAGCTTGAATTACCCTCTATATGGTAATATTACAGTAAAGTTGGTAAAATATCTCACAAGTGACTGCATGCATAATATGTTGTGTGTAGATGACAGTTCTACTTCTGGTATGCCCTTACCCTTCATTATAAGGAGAAGTAGGGCCAAAGCACTTTTGGCCCAACTTCTTTTGTAGGTCACAGGAGTGCACTTCGTTCTGCACTTCTGTGACCCATATTCAGCCAACTCTTGGCAGACATCATTCAGCCGGTCCAGGCTCTGCAGGGATCCGACTTTATTGATGGGCTCCACCCAGATAACTGAACTGCAGCTGGATCAGCGCACCAAGAGCTTGTGCCAATCATTCCAGCCCCTTCCACAGCTCGGCACTCCAGTGAGTACTGGAGGGGCAGAGTACAGAGCTGTGATTGATAGTCACCGGCTCTCTAATTACTGAAGACTGGGAACAGAGCGATCAGCAGTCTTTGAATGCTCAGTTCCCAGTCTTCGAGGCGGCGGGCGGCAGAAGCAGCATCAGTGTGATGCTGCATCCACCTAGATGAGCATGCAAGTTTTTGTTTTTGTTAATTCTACACTTTTAAGGTAGTATAATATATATATACACATATTTAGATCAACTGGCACAGCAGGAACCAAATAGTAAAATACGACCTAAACATAGCATGTACAGTAAACCTTTACAGTTTTAGAATTTATCTTTAAAGCAGTATTATCCCAAAAGCAAACATTTATTATCCATTTCAGCTCGGGATGGTTTTACCCCCATTATGACCAGGTCATCTTTTGCTATTTAGCACTGCGCTACTTCAACAGGCAATGGCTCGCATGTCGTTATATTGCAGCTTACCAATTTCTACATGGGATGGCTGCATTCATTTTCTTTTCTAGGCTTTCTTTCTTCATTTTCATCTGGAGATGCAGCCAGAAACTGTTTTTTAAACGTACAAGCTCTCCAGCAGAATGTATCAGTTTACATGGATGAGACAAACCAATTAACACTGACAGGGGCGCTTAAAATAATCAGCGTTTTTTTCACGCAAAACCTTTATTCCAAAAGAAAAAAAAAAACATTAGCTGTAACTGATTAAAAATGTGAGCTGGAGTTTGGGCTTCAACTTGTTAGTGTATTTAAATTTGCTACTACATTTAACTCTACCCTTCCCCTAGACTGACAATGCTGCTGTCTGTCGTGCCTCCTGTGCGCCTTCATCCAGAGTGGTGTCTCACCAATATAGGAGGTGAAAACAGAGGGGGAAAAGCCAAAGAAAAGAAAGCAGGCACCTCATCTGATTACTAAACTGCAATATATTACATTTTGGTTTTGGGTTTAATACCGCTTTAAAGGAAACGCTGAAAAGACAAATTTCCTTGCTGCTGATAACTATGGGCCCAGCTATACCTGTGGTTTTCCAGAGTTGTAATAGGCTACCTCAATGATGAACAGAGAACTTTGGAGTAGGGGCTAACCAACTCCATCAGCAAACTAATATTTGAATATTTGTAAACTAGGGATTCCTAGACATTCTAGAACATAACAGTGGGTATGTAGAGACATGGATTCTTCACCCTAACTAGGACTATAATATATAAGACTGATATTGGAAGGTCTCCTGTTGAAGGTCCGAGTCGGACAGGGAAGAGGCCAAGAAGCAGAATTGTATAGCTAATACCATAGTATAGTTGATGGTGACATTAATCAAAAACACAGTGGGGGAGATTCACAAACTGGAGAATGCAAAATCTGGTGCAGCTCTAGTAATAACCAATTAGCTTCCAGGTTGTATTGTCAAAGCTTACTTGAACAAGCTGAAGTGAGAAGCTGATTGGCCACCATGCGCAGCAGCACCAAAATCTGTGCGCACCAGTCTTATTGAATTTCACACATTAAAGTGCTGTAGGCTGGTGTGTGTGTTATGCACCATACCATTTTTTTTTTTTTTGTACAAAAAAAATGACAACACTTCAAAGCTATGACATGTGGTGCAGTGAGTTCCACGCTGTAAAAATGCAGCACAGTGGGGTTCATTTTCTAAACTGGAGTGTGCAAAATCTGGTGCAGCTCTGCATAGAAACCAATCAGCTTCCACGTTTTATTGTCAAAGCTTAATTGAACAAGCTGAAGTTAGAAGCTGATTGGCTACCATGCACAGCTGCACCAGGATTTTGCATTGTAACTCACTATAGCGCTTTGGTGTGAACAGGGCACCAAGTGCACAATGGTTTTCTATATGCCCTAACATTGAGCCTACAGTTGTGCTCATAAGTTTACATACCCTGGCAGAATTTATGATTTCTTGGCCATTTTTCAGAGAATATGAATGATAACACCAAAACTTTTCTTTCACTCATGGTTAGTGTTTGGCTGAAGCCATTTATTATCAGCAGTGTTTTTTAAATCATAATCACAACAGAAACCACCCAACTGACCCTGATCAAAAAAGTTTACATACTCCAGTTCTTAATACCGTGTATTGCTAAGGTTTGAGGCTTGTCTCTGTGCTGTTTGGCATATTGTGATTGGAATACTTTGTTGCATTTGCATAGTAATGGCTTTCTTCTGGCAACTCGACCATGCAGCCCATCTTTCTTCAAGTGCCTCCTTTTTGTGCATCTTGAAACAGCCACACCACATGTTTTCAGAGAGTCCTGTATTTGCATCCCGAACAATTTTCCTGGCAGTTGTGGCTGAAATTTTAGTTGGTCTACCTGACCGTTGGTTTCAACAGAACCCCTCATTTTCCACTTCTTGATTAGAGTTTGAACACTGATGATTGGCATTCTCAATTCCTTGGATATCTTTTTATATCCCTTTCCAGTTTTATGAAGTTCAACTACCTTTTCCCGCAGATCCTTTAACAATTCTTTTGATTTCCCCATGACTCAGAATCCAGAAACGTCAGTGCAGCGCTGGATGAAAGATGCAAGGGTCTGTCAGGAGTCCAGAAACTCATTGACCTTTTATACACACACACACTAATTACAAGCAAACAGATCACAGGTGAGGATGGTTACCTTTAACAGCCATTCAAACCCTTTTGTGTCAACTTGTGTGCATGTTATCAGGCCAAAATGACCAGGGTATGTAAACTTTTGATCAGGGTCATTTGGGTAGTTTCTGTTGTCATTATGATTTAAAAAGAGTAAACAATGTTGATTGATAATATATGGCTTCAGCCAAACACTATGTGTGCAACTAAACCCCTGTTTTTAACGCATACTGTTAGGCAGGTTAATTCGGTTGGTCGCAGGCTGGTTGGCAAGTTGAGCCTGGAAATTCTTTGGTTTTATTTTACATGTGTTTGCCCTTCCAGTGCTCCTTCCTGTGAAGACCAGTTATAGGTGGGGGCAGTGACCTTTTTTTGTATTGTTGACATATTGGTCAGGCAACGCACTGACACCTTTGCTGCCATTGTGCAATGTGCTGGGTGCTCAGTGTGCTCCTGCGCCTATTAGGAGGGTTGGGCTCCCTCCAGTAATCTGCCCTTCATCTATCCATTAGAATACATGTGCTGCCACTGTGAAGACTCTTCAAAGTTAGAGTTAGGGTCTGCAGGATACAGGTGCCTTGCCGTGGCCTGCAGCCTATGCATGTATTTGCCAATGTGTGCAACTAAACCCGTTTTTAATGCATACTGTTAGGCAGGTTAATTTGGTTGGTCGCAGGCTGGTTGGTAAGTTGAGCTTGGAAATTCTTTGGATTTTACATGCGTTTGCCCTTCCAGTGCTCCTTGCTGTAAAGACCAGTAATAGGTGGGGGCAGTGATCTTTTTTTGTTTTGTCTTTTTTTGTATTCAGCCAAACACTAACCATGAGTGAAAGAAAAGTTTTTGTGTTATCATTCATATTCTCTGACAAATGGCCAAGAAATCATAAATTCTGCCAGGGTATGTAAACTTATGAGCACAACTGTACGTTGATCTGTCCAAATCACCACAGATGAGTGTGAACGAGCCCTAAAGCATTTCAAATGTTATTAGATCAAGGAGGAACTTCAAACTAGTATAACAAAACACCCTTTATTCAAGTTATATATTAAATGTATATTAAAATACTGCAAGTATAAGCACCTAAAACCTTCAGATGATCTACCCATAATCCCCTGAAAAGGAGAAATTAGAGTGGGAAGCTAAGACATGCCAACCACTCAAGCTCTGTTGTGTTGCCCACTGCTTATGTTTTCATGCTCTGGGATCTGGAAGGAGGGAGGGATTGGGGGGGGGGGGGGTCTTTGACAGTATTCACAAGGAACAGGATAGGAGGGGAACCTCAGCAGCATGATGTTGCTTTCCACAGACCGGTGATCAGACAGGTGACATAGAAAACTGCAAACCACAACATGATATATTGATGACACCCTACTGGTTATGCAATATGATTGGATAAGTGAACCACTAGAGTGTCTGAACAGAATGATTTTGATAGGCAAACCTTTTACTTAGTTTGGCTGCAGTTTTGCTTTAAGAAATACAAATAACGGAAACCATAAATTTTACAAATCAATATGTTTGCAAATATACCAAAGATGACATTTTAGCATTTAAACCTTTTATTGCTTTTCACGCCAATGCTTCTATAACGGATTAAGTATGAAGGCCTATATACAGTGCATGGGTATATGAACAGACTTCCTTTAGCATTGATTTGGAGTCTGTATCCCCCATATACCATACATATTTGCAGAGCTCTTGGTTTCTGTGCACGGCTGGGTACCTCACATTTACAGTGATGAAAGAGAAGCTCTATTTATATAGATTTCCCCAGCCAGAGATGCAGCATGTGCAAGACAAATTTAGGGAAGTATAAATCTTTCAGTTATTTTAGATACATTACATTTATCTTAAGTGTGATGGCTAAATAAAGTTACAAAGTAGCCAACAGCTACTAAGCAAATGTAACCCAAGCACTCTGCTACAACCAATATAGAATATAAATCACCACTGGAAAGATTATTTCTGACATCATAAGGTTGCCATGGCAGCCTAATGTCCACGTTAATCAGATGACTAATATAAACATATTTATTGCATTACCAGACGCCTATACCTCTAGATTATTAATGTACTGAGAAACTAGGCAATCAGATTTTCACTTCCATTCTTAAATCGGCACTTAAAAAAAAAAAAAAAAAAAATGGGAACTCCGACTGATTGCCACTGACAACAAAACCACTGTTGTCTCTCTGCACCACTTCTCATTAATCATCCCTATATATTAAAACAATGAGCGCAGAACACAATTACAAAGGAAGGCTTTCTTTGTATAAAAGTAAACACACACATTGTATATGACACAATCGCATACAGGCAGTAACTACACACACATACGACATTATCACACTGTAAACAGAACCATTTTTACAAATTAAGACTTTATTTCCATTACAGAAGCCTACTGTAATAATTCCCTGCCCAAGTTCTGCATATGATCAATAATACAGTTTACATGCACACAAAGAGCGATTGAGAATGGGATCCATATAGAGCCATGCGCACCCACACAGGCTGATAAACAGGTTACATACTGCACTCCCTGGCACCAGATTCCTGCTTATTCCAGCAATAATATTCTGTTCTATTGCAGTACAGCAATCCTGTGCATCTATTCATTCCTAATGGTGAACACGTAATCTATGTAGCTTAATGTACAAAACAGTGATTAACTGCCAGAGACACACAGCCACATCCGCAATGAAGCCTTTTCTTTGCTAAAACTTGTTCTGCCGCCCGGAAACGTTAAAGAAATTGCACAGAAATGCACACATGCAGCCCTTCTTCTCGGCAAAACATGAATATGTGGAAGGCAGACTCCTGCTAAATAAAAATCACTCCATGCTCTTGAGCAGGTCAGGGCAGAACAGGGAGGGGGCAGGATGCAGAAAAACCCTCTTCGGACCCTCTCACCTAGCTCTGAGCTCCCATGGATGGGCAGTAGGAGTATCCATATGCATCCCGAGTCCCTGAGGCTGCAGGCGCCACTGGGTCTTGCGGCAAGGATAAAAAAAGAGCGTGCTGCTCTGGCTTGGATGCTGCGGTTAAAGGGGCCTGCAGCCACAGACTGAGAACTACGGCAGACAGCGCTGGCTTAAGATGGCGATGGAGCAAGGCCAGTTACAAGGGAGGTTATACAGCCCCATCAGCCACCCCCCTCCTCTTTCACACTCATTCAGCCTCTCACTTACCCTTCCTCTTGGCCTCTTCGCTGAAGACATTCTTAATCTCCGAGGATTTTTTTTTTTTTCTCTCTAAAGGCAACCCCCCCCTTACTTCAAAACTTAACCTCCCCCCACCTCGAAACAGCCTTCAAAAGCCAGGCAGAGCGAGGATCGGGCTTCTCCCATTCAGGAGCAGCAACCTTACACAGCAACTATACATTGTGTATGCTGAATGTTATTATATTTTTTTCTTCCTCCTGATGAAGCTAGAAGGAGGGGGATGGAAGAAAGGAGGGAGTGGGGGATTCCGCTCTGTGCCTATGAACAAATTCAGAAGCTGGAAACCGATATAACCAACACAAAAAAAAAAAGGAAAAAAAAAAAAAAAGGAGGCAGGAAAAAAATGAACGCACAGTAGCATCAAAATGCATCAGCATGAATATTAGAGATGCCGATTAAAAAAAAAAAATTTTATACACAGCAGGGCCCCGCTGAAGGTGAACGGCCAGGAGAGGGCGCCATGCTGCATAATTTCACTTCTATTCCTCCTGGTTCACTGCTTTAACCACTTCATTGCAAAGCCAAGGAAAGAAACATTTCGAACATTGTACTCTTTTTTTGCTTTGTATAAAAGTATAAAAGGCTGTGTACTTCTTAGATACCTGTGCCTTCTGTACGACACTGGGGTGAAGGATCTTTCTAGAAATCCACCTCCAATGATGTCATTTATTGGTAACTGTGTACCAGTGACATCATGTTTCCCTTTTTATTGTCTCATGCCCCAGATGTATTAAATAAAAGTTACATGCAAAACTATGCAGGCAGAAGGGGGTTATATATACACACATCTGAGAAAGACATATTATAAAATATCATTGTACAGCCCCCTAGAAGGGAAATATTGCTATGTACATTGGGAGATCATACAATTGTCATTTGCAGGACACGATGTATAATGATCTAACAGGCACGCTTTTGCTGGTATATATAGAATAGGCAAGGCTGGTAATCTCGGTGGAATAGGATCATGTGCCATTGTGCGCATCATCAAAATCTGTTTAATAATCTCGGCACCACTGAAGTGACCTGTGTTGCAATGAATGCATTTATACCCCTTCATTGTTATCAATGATGGAGAGTGACAGCAACTACCAACTATGTATGAAACAAAAAAAGAAACATTTTTATTTAACCAGTTCCCACCTAGGTTATTTCTCTCCTACATGTTAAAATCAGTATTTTTTTTTCTAGAAAATTACTCAGAACCCCCATACATTATATGTTTTTTTGAGCAGAGACCCTAGAGAATAAAATGGTGGTGGTTGCAATTTGTTATGTTACACAGTACTTGTGCAGCGATTTTTCGAATGCAATTTTTTTTTGGAAAAAATACACTAATTTTAATGCAAAAAAACACAATATATAACCCAATATTTTTGTAAAATATAAAAGATGTTACGCTGAGTAAATAGATACTTAACATGTCACGCTTTAAAATTGTGCACACTCGTGGAATGGTGCCAAACTACGATACTTAAAAATCTCCATAGGCGATAGTTTAACCACTTCAGCCCTGGAAGATTTTACCCCCTTCCTGACCAGAGCACTTTTTGCGATTCGGCACTGCGTCGCTTTAACTGACAATTGCGCGGCTGTGCGACGTTACACCCAAACAAAATGGACGTCCTTTTTTTCCCACAAATAGAGCTTTCTTTTGGTGGTATTTGATTACCTCTGCGGTTTTTATTTTTTGAGTTATAAACAAAAAAAGAGCGACAATTTTGAAAAAAAAGCAATATTTTTTACTTTTTGCTATAATAAATATCCACCAAAAACAAATTTTTTACTCAGTTTAGGCCAATATGTACTCTTCTACATATTTTTGGTTAAAAAAAAAAAAAAATCGCAATAAGCGTTTATTGATTGGTTTGCGCAAAAGTTATAGCGTCTACAAAATAGGGGATAGTTTTATGGCATTTTTATTATTAATTTACTTTTTTTTTTTTTTTTTAGTAATGGCAGCAATCTGCGATTTTTATCATGACTGCGGCATTATAGCGGACACATCGGACACTTTTGACACTATTTTGGGATCCTTGCTATTTATACATTGATCAGTGCTATAAAAATGCACTGATTACGGTGTAAATGACACTGGCAGGGAAGGGGTTAAACACTAAGGGGAGATCAAGGGGTTAAGTGTGTCCTAGGGAGTGATTCTAACTGTGTGGGGGGGGCTACCACTGACTTGACAGCAATCATAGCAGCCGATCACAGGGAGCAGTGATCTCTGTCATGTCACTAGGCAGAACAGGGCAATGCCTTGTTTACATAGGCATCTCCCCCGTTCTGTGGCTCCATGACATGATCGCCGGGACACCAGCGGACATAGTGTCCGCGGGTCCCGCGGGCACGATCACGCTGTATGTGGCGGGCGCACACGCCCGCTACCCCCACCAATTAAAGGCGGCATACAGGTACGCCCATTTGCCCACCGCTGCCATTGTGCCAACCTATATCGGCGCGCAGCGGTGGGCAAGTGGTTAATGACCAGAGCATTTTTTGCGATACGGCACTGCGTCGCTTTAACTGACAACTGCGTGGTCGTGTGACGTTGCACTCAAACAAAATAGACGTCCTTTTTTTCCCCACAAACAGAGCTTTCTTTTGGTGGTATTTGATCACTTCTGCGTTTTTTATAGACCGACAATTTTGAAAAAGAAAACAAGATTTTTTACTTTTTGCTATAATATTTATTTGCTATAATAAATATCCAAAAAATATATAAAAAAACACTAATTTCTTCCTTCGTTTAGGCCGATATGTATTCCTCTACATATTTTTGGTAAAAAGCAAAAAAATTAAAAACGCAATATGCGTATATTGATTGGTTTGCGCAAAAGTTATAGCGTCTACAAAATAGGGGATAGATTTAGGGCATTTTTATTATTAATTTTTTTTTTTAATCAGTAATGGCGGCGATCTGTAATTTTTATTGTGACTGAGACATTGCGGCGGACAGATCGGACACTTTTGACACTATTTTGGGACCATTGACATTTATAAAGCGATCAGAGCTAAAAAATAGCCACGGATTACTGTAAAATTGTCACTGGCAGGGAAGGGGTTAAACACCAGGGGGGCGATCAAGTGTTAAGTGTGTTCCCTCAGTGTGTTCTAACTGTAGGGGGGGTTGAACATGACAGATCACTGTTCCCAATCACTGGGAGCAGTAGATCCCTGTCATGTCACTAGGCAGAACAGGGAAATGCCTTCTTTACACTCTCCCCGGGCCACCGGCGGACATAGAGTCTGATCTGCTGAGAATGACCATTCAAAGGCCGATAAAAGCCTGTGACATCACGCAGCCAAGGTGGTGAGCGAGCAGACGCTCCCTATACATGTAAACAAGCAAATTTTGTTTTTATATCTAGTAAGTGTCCTCTTTTAGCGGGGTTTTAAATAAAAGTTTTATAGCAGAGAGCATAAAATCTGTAAAATCCTTTTCTTTTGATGTACATCACGGGACACAGAGCCTTAGTAATTACTGATGGGTTATATAGGGTATCACTAGGTGATTGGACACTGGTCACACCCTAAACAGGAAGTTCAATCCCCTATATAATCCCTCCCCTTGCAGGGATACCTCAGTTTTGTAGCCAAGCAATATAAGTGTATTAGAAGAGGGGCGGGACCTCTGTGTCCCGTGATGTACATCAAAAGAAAAGGATTTTACAGGTAAGCTGTTATAAAAAATCCTATTTTCCTTCTCGTACATCACGGGACACAGAGCCTCAGTAATTACTGATGGGATGTCCCAGAGCAATGCTACCTGAGGGGAGGGGAACCACAACCAAGTAGGGTGTAATCAGACCTGAGGACCTTGTACCACTGCCTGCAGCACACTATGCCCAAAGGCGATATCCTCATGCCTTCTCACATCTACCAGATAAAATCTGGTGAATGTATGAACTGAAGACCAGGTTGCGGCCTTGCAGATTTGAGCCATAGAGGCCCGGTGATGCACCGCCCAAGAAGCACCAATAGCCCTTGTGGAATGTGCCTTGATCTGAAATGGAGGAATTTTCTGTTTCAAACCATAAGCTTGAATAATCATCTGTCGAATCCATTTAGAAATGGTAGATCTTGACGCTGCCTGTCCTCTATTGGGACCTTCTGGCATCACAAACAAAACATCCGTTTTGCGCACTTGAGCAGTTGCTTCCAGATGTCAAGCTTTGACTGCTCTTACTACATCCAAAGAATGTAGTGACCTTTCTTCCGAAGAACAGGGATCTGGAAAAAAGGAAGGCAGAACAATGTCTTGGTTTAGATGAAAATCTGAAACCACCTTCGGTAAAAAACTAGGATGAGGGCGCAATACCACTCTATCCTTGTGTATAATCAATTAAGGCTCTATACAGGAAAGAGCTGCTAATTCTGATACTCTTCTAGCAGAAGAGATGGCTACCAGAAAAAATTAACTTCCTTGTCAACAAGACCAAAGGAATTAGACATATTGGTTCAAAAGGCTGTTTCTGTAAAACAGACAGAATGAAGTTCAAGTCCCAGGGGTTTAGGGGCGCCTTAACCGGAGGATTAAGACGCGTCACCCCCTGCATAAAGTTTCGGACCAAAGAATGCGAAGCAAGTGGCCGTTGAAATAACACTGATAAGGCCGAGACCTGGCCCTTAATGGTACTCAAGGCCAGCTTCATCTCTAATCCCAGTTGTAGAAATCAAGATTTCTACCAATCACATATTTTCTGGGATGCCAACCCCTGGATTCACACCAGGATACAAAAGCTTTCCAGACACCATGATACTTGATTTGATTGTAGCCGTATTAGTGCAAATGTGACAGAAAATTGAGTACTGTCCGTGATACTTTTTTTATTTGCACTAACATACAATTTTTCAGGACAAGCTTACCCCAAAAGCTTGTCCTGAAAATTTGTATGTTAGTGCAAATAAAAAAAGTATCACGGACAGTACTCAATTTTCTCAGACTCCATGATAAATTACTCTGGAAGCTGGCTTCCTTGCATTGATCAAGGTAGATATCACAGGACCTGAAAGCCCACGATTCTTCAGAATGTGGGTTTCAATAGCCAAACCGTCAAATTTAGCGTTTGTAGAGCAGGATGGAACACTGGACCTTGCGATAACAGGTCTGGGCGTAACGGTAGGGTCCACGGGGAACCCCCCCGTCATCCTTACTATTTCTGCATACCAAGTCCTCCTGGGCCAAGCGGGCCAGAAGTACCTACTTCCTTTCCTGCCTGAGCGGGAATGCATAAATCAGTGAGAACCGAAGCCACGGAATCACCAACGCATCTGTCCCGCATGCAAGAGAATCCTTTGTCCTCACCACAAATCTCTTTTTGTTAAATCAGGATGCAAAGAGATGTACATCTGGAACCCCCCATCTTTGGCATATGGCCCAAAAGACGTCGGGATGCAGAGACCATTCCCCTGGGAGTAACTGCTGGCGACTTAAATAGTCCGCCTGCCAGTTCTCTATCCCTGGAATGAAGACTGTCGATATGCATGGCACCTGCTTCTCTGCCCAGACTAAGATCTGGTTCACCTCTCTTTGAGCAGCTCGGCTCGTGGTGCCTCCCTGATGATTGATATAAGCCACTGCTGTGGCATTGTCGGACTGGATCCTGACTGGGCAACCCTGTAGCCTGAGAGTCCAGGCTTTTAGAGCTAGATCTGCCGCACGGATCTCCAGAATGTTGATGGGTAGAGTCTTCTCAGTTTTGGACCATACCCCTTGGACCGCAGACTGTTTCAGAACTGCTCCCCAACCCGAAAGACTGGCGTCCGTTGTTACCACCGTCCAGGTGACCGGTAGAAAGGATTTCCCCTTTCTGCAAGCTTTCGGGTATTAACCACCAATAGAGGCTCTGACGCACTGCATGAGACAGGTGCATTAGAAAATCTAATGCCTGAACCGTCTTGTTCCAGGCCGACAGGATACTGTGTTGCAACAGTCCTGAATGAAACTGAGCATAGGGAACTGCTTCGAACGAAGCTACCCTCTTTCCCAACAGCCTCATACAAAGGCGGATAAAAGGACCCTTCTTGGTCCTGACTACCAGAATCAGCTCCCTTAGGGCAGTGATCTTTGCCTGAGGAAAAAATACCTTCTTCCTGGCTTGTATCTATGATCAGACCCAAATACTTCAGTCTCTTTACTGATTTTAGGAAAGATCTTTCTAGGTTGAGGATCCAACCTAGGTGTTCCAGATATTTGACTGTGGTCCTCAAGTTTCCGTTCAAACAGGCTACCGACCAGTCTATCAAGAGCAGGTCGTCTAGGTATGCAAAGACAGTTATACCCTGAGCCCTTAATCTCGCCAGAGGAGGAGCCAAGATTTTTGTAAACACTCGAGGTGCAGTGGTTAGTCTGAAAAGCAGAGCCACAAACGGGAAATGGCGCCCTCCTATCTCGAAGCGCAGAAACTTCTGATGAGCAGGAAAAAATGGGCACATGCAGATATGCATCTCTGATGTCTATCGACGCCAGAAATTCTCCTCTCTGCAGGATGGAGACTACTGTCCGAATTGATTCCATGCGGAAGGACCGAATTCTTAGGAAACGAATCAGATCCCTTAGATCCAGAATGGGTCTGACATCCCCATCTGGATTTTGGACCATAAAAGGTTGGAATAGAAGCCCAATCCTTGATCCTTCGTGGGAACCACCATAATGATCTCTTGCGACAAAAGCCGCTCTAATGCTAGAAGGAGCGACTGCTTTTTCTCTGGATCTCTGGGGACATTTGATCTGAGGAAACGAGGAGAGGGAAATTCTTGGAACTCCCGTTTGTAATCTAAGGTTGCCGTGGAGATTACCCATCTGTCTTGAAATCCTCCTGCCAGCTTTTGAGAACTGTAGCAGTCTTCCCCCCACTTGAGCGACCGGGGGCGCCCCTTCATAAAGAGGCCTTAGAGTCCTGTCTACCAGGATTCTTCCCCCAGGACTTCTTTGTCCCTGGGGTTGACTCTTGTTTCTTGACCCAGACGGAGAAGGCCGTCGCAACTGCCTAGAGGCTGATGCCCCTGCCACTGGGGAAAGAGTCAGTTTAAAAGCGGGACGCCTACTCCTCTTCTTAACAGGTAAGAGAGTGCTCTCCCACTAGAGAACCTTTGGATATAATTATCCAAGTCTTCTCCAAACAACCTTGCACCATGAAATGGAAATCCAGCCAGAAGTTTCTTACATGGTGCTTCAGCTGACCAAACTTTGAACCATAAGATTCTACGCATATGCACCAACCCAAGTGAAAGACGAGGGGTTTGCATGATAGACTGTCTAATGGCATCAACAGCAAAACATAAGGCCGCTGGAAGGTTAGCCAACCCCTGGACCTGCTGTTCAGGTAGAACCTTGATGACCTGCTTAACATGGTCTCTTAAGTATTGACAGACTCCGATCGCTGCCACTGCAGGTTTAACTACTGAACCTGCTAAGGAGAAAATATCCTTCAATAAGGATTCCATCCTTTTATCCACAGGATCCCTGAGCATCTGAGCATTGTCTACAGGACAAGTCAGACCTTTATTAAAAGAGGAAATGGCATCAACGGCCGGTATCCCCCACATCTTTATAAACATTTCTTCCATAGGATAAAGTGTTGAAAACTTTTTTAGGTTAAAAAAAACGTTTATCTGGGTGATCCCACTCAGAATAAATTAGCTTTTTCAAGTAAATTATGAGCACGAAAAGAATGTGTTGTTTGAGGAGGCTTCAGTGACCCCACAGAAGTAGAGGGTTCTTTAACTGATTCAGATACGGGTACTTTAAATGTGGAGCGGACCAATCCAGCAAGGATCTGTGCTAAGCCTTTCTCATCCTGAGAAGCGAAGAGGGCCCTTCTCCACTTGATTCCTCAGAGAAGGAATCATCCGTCCCATCCCGATCCTCTGAAAGGGATTCTTCTCCTCTCTCCCAGCGCTCCTCTGCCTGAGGGTCCTGGGAAACAGAGGAAGACCTAGTGCGTTTTCTTCCACTGAGGGAAGATGCAACTACGGCCATTAATCTTTCCTCTAAACCATTAATGGTTGAGGAAAAAACCTCCTTAGTAATGTATACAGGGGCTGAAGTGCCAGAAGCAGGTGTAGCCTCTGACCCCAGCGGCTCTCCCTGGCTAGCCGTCCCTGGCCCCTCGGGGGGGGGGGATGCTGCAGAAAGGGGGTCCTCAGACCTGAAGGAGATCCCCTAGAGCCTCTGGTTCTTGGGGTATTTGAAGCTCTTCTACCCATAGTGCAAAGCAACAAGGTGGAGGTATCACAAAATGAACACTGCCTGCTGAGCGATGTAGTCGGGCAAAAGCCCTGCTACCAAATGCCCAGTCTAGTGTTTCCTTAGTAAATGCTGCCTAGGAGAATGTCTGTGTCCCACCTTACATGCGACCGTCAGCTCTGTGTCCCTCCAAAGGCTGTGTGCACCTGTAAAGTGTGCCTCTAATAGCCTTGCAGCCGGCAATGTGGGTGTCTGAGCATGCTGGACCGCGCTGAAGCTCCGTCCCCCCCCACTCTACCGCCCCCCCGTTTTTCAAAAATCCGTGGGCTTCCCGCGCGAGCCGACCCTCCTGGCAAGCGTGGAGGAAAGGGTGGGGGAGGAAGGAGAGAGGCCGGCAGTGATGGGGCCTACATGTGGCAATGGCGGCGGTGACAGTGCGGTATACTACCGCCTTACAGACCACCTGCGGCCCCCCCTATTCTTGGGGGGAATCACCCGGAGAGCCCCCCCATCCCATCCTACCTGGAGCTCGGCTGGAGGAGCTTGTGCAGCGTGGAAACACTGGAGACAGACATCAGCATGAGAAGGTATGTGCTCTTGGCAGCCCCCGGTGGCGACAATAGGCATAGCATGCATTTACATTAAAGGAGAAACCTACTAGAATTAAAAAATTCTGTGGAATCTCCCTTACCTTATCCAGCCGCAGGGTTCTGTTATACAGACCCAATCTTCACCTCTCACGGTGGGCTCCGTTTTGGAAAAACCTTCAGAGACTGGGGCCCCCTACGGATAGGGGGATCCACAGTTCTGGGCCTGTAAAGCACCCAGGCCAGAAATGAGGCTAGAAAAACCATTTTCTCAAATGCGGGGTCCAGCTCTCTAAAAAGAGGAAGCGTTACAGGTAAAACCTTGTTTCTTCGGACACGAGGCCCGGGTACCATCCAATTCGGCCTAGAAAGGACACTTTGAAATGAATCTGGTTCGCCTGGCTTGCCCCAGTATAGGATATAGGATATTCCCTTTGGAGCTCAGCACAGGACATCTTTAAACGTCCTACACCTAAGACACTGGCTAAAAAACTGAGGTATCCCTGCAAGTGGAGGGATTATATAGGGGGTTGAACTTCCTGTTTAGGCTGTGACCAGTGTGCAATCACCTAGTGATACCCTATATAACCCATCAGTAATTACTGAGGCTCTGTGTCCCGTGATGTATGAAAAAGAAATAAAGAGTTAATTTGAGTCTTCCTGACTCATCCTTGAGGTGAGCAGATTAAATAGCTGGTGGTGGTGTGCACAAGCAATAAGAATTATTAAGAAGCACGGTGAGATGACGATAACAACACTGGAGCACTACTATCAAGATTGAAATTGATTTATGGGACATTCATTATTTTTTTATGAATTAGAATTTTATTGCATGTATACATAGCACTAAATATAGCATTGAATTATCACTGTAGTAGCGCTGCACTGTGGGTATGTGCATGTCTTTTGGTATTCATACACACATATATATTATATTATATAGATTTTTAAAGTGTAGTGATTTCACTTAAAGTGCATAGCGGCTGCAACTTTGCACTTGAATAATTATTAGGGTGGTGCTGATTGTTTCACACATTTGTATGCCGCCGGTGATGTGCACGCGCCTGCAAGCCTGTGATGATGGAGGGACGTACGGGTACGCCAATTTGCGCAGCCATGCTATTCTGCCGACGTACATGGTCGTGCAGCGGTCGGCAATCGGTTAAAACGTTTTAAAAGATTACCAGTTTAGGTCTAGCGCTAGAATTATTGCTCTCACTAAAATATTGGCGACTATACCTCACGTGTGGTGCAAACTCCGTTTACATATAAGAGCGCGACCCATGTAAGCATTCGCTTCTGGGTGCGTGCATGAGAGGACGGAGGCTAATTATTTTATTTTTACACTCTCCCTTTAATTTATTTTTTTTATCACTTTTATTCCTATCACAAGAAATGTAACAACCCTTGTGATAGAAATAAGACATGACAGGTCCTCTTTATGGAGACATATGGGGTCTTGAAGATATCTCCTCTACTGTGGAAAGCATGAGATAAGACAAACACCACAGGTTGATCTCTGCTTCCCAGGGAAAAGTTGAAGTGACAATGTCACTTCCGGCCTTTCGGGATCATAGAGATGGCTGGTGACCATCTGGTCTTCGGCCAGTTCTGTGGTAACCCGCTGTCGGATTGGAACCCAGGCTCTTCAATCACATAAGAGAGCTCAGAAAGGCGCCAATGGGTGGCGGGGCAGAACGCCCCTCCCGCTGCCTGTAAGAGCAATCCAGCGGGCAATCAGCCACTGAAATTGCTTACACTAGAGGGAATTTACGGCTAAAAAGACGTATATTTGGATGATGCTTGTAGCTGCAGGCATCATCCAGATATCCCCACCTCAAGTCCAGAAGGAAATAGTTGGTGTCCACCTGGGTTGTAAATTTGCATGCGTGATAAGCACTTTTGATAGTCTGAAATGCTTATTGTGGTCCACTGAAAAAGTCCTTCCTTGTAGGCGAAGCGGTAATCAAGTAAAAATGCTTTATAAAATAAGTCTATATAAGTCCGCCATAAACCTAGTCATACACTGTCATAATGGCGATGTAAAAATTCCTTATACTCCCCACCAAGATCACAAAGCATCATTAGCAGCTAAATTCTATTCTTGACTGAATAATTTTCTTCCAAAACACTCAGGTGTCTAGTTTAATAAAAAAGTTTGCTTTAGGAATGTCTCAACATGTCACAATAATGAAATTGCAATTATTTTTTTTAAATAAACCCCTAAATATTTGAACATTGTATACTAAATTGCACTTGAGCGCTTTCCACCATTAATACAGATTTTTGGTGCTTCAGAAACGTATTTTCACTTTATCATAAAACTAGCAAAAGTGTGTGCGTGCATAGTGGCAGTGAGTGGAAGAGCACACATCGGGTTCAGTAGCAGCGAGCTCAGTAGCAGCAAATGCACATCCAGTGCAAGAGTATGTATCGATACTGTATGAGGTAGTGGCAGTGAGTAGTACCTCACTGTCCTCTTTATGCCACCATGCCTGTACAGAGCTACATCAGCCTTTACTTTAGGGAGACTACCATTATTCTCTATGACAGGTCCTCAGCAGGAGCACATTGCATTAGTTCTGGGAAAGCCAAGCAGCATAATGACGACATTTGACAGCAATGAAATATAAAAGGTCCTAAGAGAGTTACTACTGGTAGAGGTGGGGAGAAGGTGTTAAGCCCAAAAAGTGGATCTCCTGTGTTTACAAAAGAACAAAAAGCTACTGAGTATTCACCAGAAACTGTCCCCATATTAATGGCAACATTTTATTACTGTACATGCGCAGGCTCAGTCTTCCACTGAGCATACACTAAATGTAGAACATAAGTAATATGCCTCCCTGTCTCTCTCAGTACAATGGCCTTCTTCTTTCTCTCTATTTCTGCTCCCTTCCGGTCTCACTAGTTCTTCCTCCATCCTTCTATCCTACTTCTTTCTTCCTCTACCTGTACTTCTGCCTCCCAGTCCCCTTTTAAACTCCATCAACAACAGGAAGAGGAGACAAGGGAGTCCCCAGAAAGCAAAAAAGGGGAATGGTCAACTACGGCTTATGGTACAAAAATGCAAAAAGGCTTTATTAAGGGGGGGGGGGGAGGTATTTACATATACAAAAAATTCCAAATATTTGGAATATTTTGTATATGTAAATACCCCCCCCCCCCACCCTTAATAAAGCCTTGTCTCCTCTTCCTGTTGTTGATATAGTGCCATTGCTTTTAGGGCAGGTATCCCGTCACATATTGACGAATCGGCTGGTACTCTATTTGCTGTTTGCAACGTTGGTGAGTGTGGATTCAAGGACCTTTTACCTCCCATTTTTTCCCTTTTAAACTCCAGCCTCCCCTTTCCCCCTTCTGCTGCCTTCCTCTACCGGTGTTTCTTTCACTCTGCCTGCATCTTTCCTTCTCTCTCCACATGCTGATGCCTCCTTTGATGTACTCCTGCCTCCTCAGATCTACTTTTACCTCCATCTCGTCTTAATCCACAGCTTCTGTTACTGTCCATACATAATCTTAAAGTGGTAGTAAACCTCAGTCATTAAATCTGACAAAGCACATATTTCAGTAGCGTTTACTTGTCTGTCACCAAAGCTCTAAGTGTCACTTCTCTCTGGTGCTTCATTCCTCTGTTATCAGCCTATGTCACTTCTGATAAGTTGCCCCCGACAACAGAGATAAAATGCATCCTTCCTTCATTCCTGTGCCATATGTGAAGGGGGGGTTGTCCTTTTCCTCCAATCAGCTCTCACACACTGTACAAGAGCTCTAACTGCAGCTCCCCGCCCCCTGCTCTGTGCTACTGGCAGGTGTAGAAGGAGTTTATCTAAATTCAGCACTTTGAAGGGATGTAGAAAAGAGAAGATAAACAAGTAAAACCTATGTAGGAGGATTGGTTTCATCTATGTGTATCATCTGAGGCTGTTCACTTCACTGCGTACATGAAAGAGTTTACAGCCACTTTAAGAGACATCAGAGATGGTACACTACACTACTGCGCATGCATATTGTGATTTCCGAAACAATGTAGTGAGATCCTTCACGGCAGTGCAAGAACATGGCGGTCACTACTTTGCTCATGCAGAATTTTGCAGCCATAATGCTGGAAGCATTGTGGAGCATGGAAGCAGTTTGGGTCCAGGGACACGCGATATATGTGGGGATATTCATAGACAATACGGCACATGGGAGTAGACACAATGCATGTGTGTGACTTAAAGAGCAACTTTACTTTTGTTGAGAAAAAAATACATTCCCCTCTGGGTGATCAATGCACATTGCAAGCATTTTAACAAATTTTGTTGCAGATTCCTACCATTTGTTATTCTGTGTCTGTGTCCATTCATTGAGCATCTGTATGGGAGTGGTTTCATAATTCTCAATCAGCTGCTGCATTTGCAGAGCTCCAATGAGGAAAATTGCTGGGCTTGCATCCCTTTTAAGACCCGATTTCCTATTGGGACTATTGTGGCATTTTTGTTGCAGGGGATGCCTGAAATCTGATTTATATCTTAGTGCAGAAATCATTGAACCAATCACACAAGCAGGAAATTATGTTTCTGAAGTCATCCCAAAAATATTAAGCTCGGTCTCTTGTAAAATAAAAGCTTTATTAGGCCCTGCTCACAGCTAAGTGATTTGTAGCTTCAACAGAAGCACTACAACGTTCAACTCTAAGATTTCTATTATATTCAATGGTGCCCATTCACACTTGAGCATAGTGTCACTTGAAAAAGTACATGAGCTTCCTATGGGCAGTCATGTGTTTTGGCCTCAACAGACTTCAACATGGGTGCCTGAAAAACCCTATTAACTAGCTTTCCATTGGCTAAAAATAATAAGAAAACCTGGAATGCACTAAAAACTCACTGCATTCAATAAAAAACAAAATGGCCAAAGATGCTCAGCTCAAGTGTGAAGTGTGAGCCTAATGCCCCGTACACACGGTCGGATTTTCCGATGGAAAATGTCCGATCGGAGCGTGTTGTCGGAAATTCCGACCGTGTGTGGGCTCCATCGGACATTTTCCATCGGATTTTCTGACACACAAAGTTGGACAGCAGGAGATAAAATTTTCCGACAACAAAATCCGTTGTCGGAAATTCCGATCGTGTGTACACAAATCCGACGGACAAAGTGCCACGCATGCTCAGAATAAATAAAGAGATGAAAGCTATTGGCCACTGCCCCGTTTATAGTCCCGATGTATGTGTTTTACGTCACCGCGTTTAGAACGATCGGATTTTCCGACAACTTTGTGTGACCGTGTGTATGCAAGACAAGTTTGAGCCAACATCCGACGGAAAAAACCCTAGGATTTTGTTGTCGGAATGTCCGAACAAAGTCCGACCGTGTGTACGGGGCATTAGAATGTAAACAAAACATATATTCAGCAGCGCAATGCAATGAGGTGTACATTCTTGACATGCTTCAGCCTTGGTTTACACTGCTGCAGTTCAGACACCGCATGCAATTTGCACAGGAATCACAGCACATTCCCGTGAGAATTACATGCAGCGTCTCTGGGGTGCGATTTAAACCATGGATCTGTATGTCTCAAATCGCATCACATTCACACTAAACTGGCGCAAGACCCTTTTTTTGTCCACACCATTGTGAACACATGTGATCCGAATCTGCAAATCGTGCTGCTTTTTGCAAACCGACTGCAGGGTGTCATTAACTTAACATACACTTTGCAATCGGTTCGCATGGATTGTATGAGATTTAGATGCGCTGCTGGATCTGCAGTGAATTCACGCCGCATCTAGTGTGAACCTAGGCTCATTGCTGAAATTAATGAACTCTTGCGTGCCAGGAGGGGCTTCTTCCCAGGCCAGCCAATCAAGATAGTTAAAGATACTGAAAACCTGGCAAAGACGGTGACACTGGCGAGAAAACTTGCAGATGTCGGATCGCTGGAGGAGAGGTGACTACTTTTTACTTTACTGGTTTCAGAAGGAGACCAGCAATGGCATCCTCTGTACTTCTTTCATGACAAGTATACTTTAAGGACTTCAGGGGAGAGAAGCAAGCCCCCTGCTGTAGTCGTTACAGGTGTGGCTCTCAAGGTTTGATTTCTTTTATTAATTGATTCTTCAGATGTCATTAGAAGTAAGCCTACACATAGTGTAACACAAGGAGTGAGACTATACACTTCAGAAATTCCTAAGAGATAAAAAGCCAATGCCAACCCATCTCAGCAAGAGATTAATGAAGTACTGTTATTTATGCATTAGTTAAATGGTATTACTCAATCTAATTATTTTAACTAAATTACTAAAATGAGTGAGAAGTTTAGATATGAACAAATCAAACGCAGATAGCTAAAAAGAAAACAAGGCTGGACTGACTATGGTGAGGGGAAAAAAAGGAAAACAGACACCAGTAAACTGAAGAACAGGAAATGGAAATACAATGCACAGTCACTTTGGTCCACAACTCCAAAACCCCTTTAAAATGAATCAATCCAATTTTCTCCTACCCTCTTTAGAATGCCACCCACGCTACAATGCCAGTATTGGCCATATTCCATCTTGGCAGTACAAAATACAAGAACCTCATTAATGGCACGTGTATGACAGCTTCATAGAATCTCTGGAAGGTATCTTGAGAAAACAAGGTTGTTCTGGCAACAATTCTGAATATTACATTCCATGTTTAGCTTCAACACATCCAATGGATAGAACAAGAGTTTAGAATGATGATCATAGGTTCTGGTACTACAATAGACAGACATTTTTGATTAAGATGACTGCACTTGTAGTACACCTGCCATGAGAGTAACATGGATAGTGTCACCGCTGACCATTCCTTCCGAAAATGTTAGTTGCATGGATGTCATGCAGTTGCTTTGGCTTTAATAGTTTAGTCCATGCACCAATGTCACATTCTATTTACATAGTTAGTCTGGTTGAAAAAAAAAGACTATCCAGTTCAACCAAAAAAAAAAAAAAAGGGGGGGGGAAAAATCATGTAATTCTATACACACATTCCTATACCCACAGTTCATCCAGAGGAAGGCAAAAAACCCAGCAAAGCATGATCCAATTTGCTCCAGCAGGAGAGAAAATGCCTTCCTGATCCCCCGAAAGGCAAATCAGATATTCCCCGGATCAACTTAACCTATAAATGTTGGTATTCAGTTATATTGTGTACATTTAGGAAAGGATCCAGGTCTTTTTTAAAGCAATTTCCTGAGCTCTTGTCTGACAACTTCTGTCTTTCATAAATCAATGCTGTCTTTTGCTTAACCCCTTGCCGACCGGCTCGCGCCGATATACGTTGGCGGAATGGCACGTACAGGCATATTAATGTACCTGTACGTTGCCCTTTAAGACGCGACATTGTGGGTGTGCGCGCTCCGTGATTTTGATTGCGGGTCCTGCGAACGCGATGTCCGCCGGGATACCTGCGATCGTCTTACGGAGAGGAAGAACGGGGAAATGCTGGTGTAAACAAGCATTTCCCCATTCTTCCTAGTGACAGGACAGTGATCACAGCTCCCTGTGATCAGGAGCGGTGATCAGTGTCGTGACACAAGTAGCCCCTCCCCTCCACAGTTAGAATACATCCCTAGGACACACTTAACTCCTGCAGCGCCCCCCTACTGGTTAACCCCTTCACTGCCAGTCACATTTACAGTAATGTAATCAGTGCATTTTTAATCGCAATGATCGCTATGTGAATGGTCCCAAAATAGCACCAAAAGTGTCCGATCTGTCAGCCATAATGTCACAGTCATGATAAAAATCGCAGATTGCCGCCCTTATTAGTATAAAAAAAAAAATTATTAATAAAGATGCCATAAAACTATCCCCTATTTTGTAGACGCTATAACTTTTGTGCAAACCGATCACTAAACGCTTATTTCGATTTTTTCACCAAAAGTATGTAGAAGAATACGTATCAGCCTAAACTGAGGGAAAAATTTCTTTTTTTTTTTTTATATATATTTTTTGGGGACATTTATTCTAGCAAAAAGCAAAAAATATTGTGTTTTCTTCAAAATGGTCGCTCTTTTTTTGTTTATAGCGCAAAAAATAAAAACCGCAGAGGTGATCAAATACCACCAAAAGAAAGCTCTATTTGTGGGGAAAAAAGGACGACTGCGCACTTGTCAGTTAAAGCGACGTAGTGCCGAATCGCAAAAAACGCTCTGGTCTTGCAGGGATGAGGCTCCAGTTATGCACCAGCCTTCTACTCTTCAATTGGGTTAACACTGGCTTGCTCCCTACATAATATTGCTACCGGTTCCCCCTGGATGATAGTCTACTCTGATGCTTCTATTTAGCTTAAAGTGATTGTAAAGTCTCGTTTTTTTTTCTACAAAAATAATAAACATGTTATTAAGGATGAGCTCCGGTGTGTTCGCACAGCCCAGGTGCAGAGCCCGCCAAGAAGTCGGCACTGCGCTGATCGCAGGCAGTGAGACATTTCCTGATCTCTGCAGCTGCGCATCGGGACAATGTCTCACTGCCTGTGATTACCGCAGCGCAGTGCTGACTTCCTGGCGGGCTGTGCGCATGGGCTGTGAGCCGGAGCTCATTCTTACATGTTATACTTACCCATTCTGTGTAGTGATTTTGCACAGGGTAGCCCAGATCCTTCTCCTCTTCTTGGGTCTCTCTTTGGTGCTCCTGGCTCCTCCCTCATGTGGAATGCCCCCACAGCAAGCAGCTTGCTATGGGGGCACCCGAGCCAAGTTGCAGCTTTGTGTATTGATTTCAGACACAGTGACCCAGTTTGGCCCCGCCTCCTCTCCCTCCTGATTGGCTAACTGACTTTGACAGCAGCAGGCGCCAATGGCGCCGCTGCTGTGTCTCAGCCAATCAAGAGGGAGAGTCACAGACGGCTGAGGCACTCGTGGACATCGCTAGATAGAGATGGGCTCAGGTAAGTATTAGGGGGGCTGAGGGGGGCTGCTGCACACAGAAGGCTTTGTTTACATGATGCTGTTGTAGACCGTTTCTTTATCCTTAGTAAAACTTTTTTTTTTTTTTCAACAATAAGTGCCTTCTACACACACCACCCAATTCTCCAGGCCTGTATCTGTACCTGTCAGGTATGAAAGGGTACACTTCCTTGTTTTTTTTTATTGAGTGGGCAGAGGCATCATGGATAGTCTTAAAACAATGCTCGCTCCCTGTCCGTCATGACAATCCAAGTGCTTCCAAATCACTGATCAGATTAGGGGGTTCTGAATTCAATGACTTTCTTCATACTTGTTATGGATTAGTGAATTACATCTAGGAGTAGCCTGGCAACCAGCATTTATAGATATTGCTGACATCTATTTCTATTCAGATAGATTTTCTTTAGGTATTCTGCTGCAGTTCAGCTCTCAACTTCATCATCTGGTGAACCACCTTTATATGTCTGGGTATTTTTAAAAATAGCACAAATTTTACAGTAAAACTATTTTTGCAATTTTTTTTTCTTTCAAGCCCCACAATCCCAAAAATCCTATAATATAGTCCACATGGAATAAGTAGTGACTGTGCCGTATCATCTTTCTTCTGGTGGATTGTTCATAGACATAGGGATATTATAGAAGGAGTATTAGAAGTAAAAATCTTGCAGCAAATAGGGGAAAACACTGTACAAAAGGTATGTCAATTGTCTTCCCATACATAGGAAGGAAACAAAAGGTTGTATTGAGTTTCTAATTATGTATAGCTGCTTATCAATCACAAGCCACCTTGTACCGGTCTCACTTCATTAAGGTGAATTTTCATAATTAGGTTAATGAAATGTGCTCCTTTATTGAATAGGCAGATCAGTTTTGCCAGAACTCTTTAGGGTACACATCTAGTTCACCTGCAAAATGTGGGAATATTTACAAAGGCTATCCTAGGCTTGGAACCCTCATGTTACTGCATGGGCCGGCACTGGAAATCCTCCTTATTGTAACAATATTTCAACTGGACCGGGGAAAACATAGCAACTACAGTGTCTGGAGGTGCCTGAGAGCATTCAAAAGCTACTATGTATAACACAAATATATTTCATTTGGTATCAAACGTGTTATTCCAAATATTATTTCTCTACATTAATATTTTAAAAACAACAAAGGCCCTCAGGCTTCTTTCACACATGCAGCAGTGCTTACCGCCCTCTGAAAAGTGATCCATGGTGGATTGTTTTTCAGAAGCCGGTACAGCAGGGTTTGGCAGGCATTCTGAAGGAGATCCTGCCAGCATTCTGAATGTCTGCTATTTTTCCCCTCCCTCTGTCCCAAGGGATTGGAAAAAAAAATGCACTGCAATCACGAGCCAAGCATTTGGCTCATAGTTGCAGTGCGCTTCCACTGAACTCAACGGAAAAGATTGTCAGGTGGTCTTGCCTGCCAGATTCTGCAGCCCAAGTTGAAAATTCCACAGCACAAAGCATCATGACTATGGCACATGTACAGCTCTGTCAGGCTGTAATGTTAGCATATAGGTGGGCTGCCAGGGGGCAGTAAAACCACAGCTCAGCTGCCCTTTTTTTTACCACCTCCTAGCCGCTGTTGTGAAAGAGCCCATAGAGTCTCCTTAGAAGAACGCTAAATAAGAAATACTAGAAATGTGTCATTAACGAGCTGCAGTAGATGGAAAGGGGCAGCCTGGAGCCTGGGATTTACCAATTAAATTGGAAATTACAGAATTGCGCACTCTGGATTTTGGGGCTCCTTGGGTATGCGTGAAGTGCTGCTAGATGTACTATATCAGACTTGAGTTCTGGTCATATTTGCATCAAGAATTTTTGAGCTAGCACTTATAACAACCAAAACATTTGTAAGGTTTTAAGGTTAAAAAAAAAAGTTCACCTGTAGTAACATGTTACACCCGTATTTAGGATATTTACTAAAGAGCACCTGCCTGCACCCCCACCCCCTTCTCTGTGACAGCAGGCGGGGGGGTCTTCTCCCCACACCCGCTGTCACATTTTAAAAATAGTGTGGCTGCGCGGAGCTCCGCCCACACAGCCAAATAATTCATTCACAAGGTTCTGTGAATGAATGAACGAACTACAAGTTTCGTCTGCCACTGTAGCTCTAAATGAACTGAAAGGGCACTGGTGAGCGCTCTCATAGTACATTACTCATTCTGCTCTTCAATAACGGTCTGCCCGTATGGGAGGTACGGGCAGACAGCTGTACTGAGAGTCTGCAGGAGCCTGACATTGCACCCCCGATTTGCTGGGGGAGAGAAGTGTTCATGATATTTGCATTAACTACACTGTTTAATAGTCTAGGATTAAAATATATTCGTATATAGGTATTATTGCACAGGAGATTAAGGGGGAGCGCTGTGAACCTATTAGATACAAAGAATGGTCATTGTGTGCATGTGACAACAATATCATAAATTCTCCACAAATTTGGCTTGTAGGGGAGGGTTGCAAGAAAAAAAGCCACTCCTCAGGAAAGGCCACATGCAGTCTGAGCTTTGCCTTCAAGAATCTGATATTTATGATTCTGAGGCCACATGGGAAAAAGGTGTTCTGGTCAGCAGATGAGACTAAAATTACTGAATTATTTGGTCTCAACACCAAACAATATGTCTGGTGAAAATCCAATACAGCTCACTATCCAAATAACACCATTCTTACAGTACAGCATGGAGGTGGTAATATCCTGTTATGGGGTGTTTCTTTGCAGCAGGGACTGGAGCACTTGTTAGGATAGAAGGAAAAATGGATGGGCCAAAATACCACCAAATTGTTGAGGAAAATCTGCTGCCCTCTGCCAGAAAGTTGTCAATGAGAAGGTGGTTTACCCACCAACATGACAAAGACCTAAAGCACACAGCAAATAGGACCACGCAGTGATTGAAGGAGAAAAGGGTGAATTTCCTTGCATGGGCTAATCAGCAGAGAAAAGCAATTCAATGTTTACATAACATAAGCTTTTACCATGTGATCAGTGCCCAATCACGGTGAATGGGAACAATTGGTCTGTGTGATTGGCTCCCATTCTCATCTGCAGACATGCAGTTGTTTATCGGAGTTTGATCATGAAGCTTTATATACTGTAGGCTTGAAACACACATTCTTGTAAAAACAAAACCAAAAAAAGATGTGTGAATGTTCATTAGAAGGAGATTTAGTATCATTTTTATCGCAGCCAAAGCAGCATAATCATTATCCCACCGATCACTTTGAGGACATATTTGAGTGCAGTATTATGAATGTGAGTTTTGCAATACATCATGAAAAATAAAAAGGGCACCAAATCCAAACTGACACAGCTATACTTGTTTATGTCAATACATGCCCACCGGACCTCCTCCTGGGAAAGGCTTAGATGAAAACACTGTTGTACAATCTGTTCTTTTCATTAGATTTACATTTGATCAATCTTTTTCACGGCTTCGATATTTTTGTCCACTTCTCTTAACTAAAACCAAAAGGGGGCCTGTTCCTTGCAATAGATACTGGCACATAGGTTGGTATATCCAAGACTGGAAATATGCAGCAAATGTACACTGTTATACAAGCTGTACACTCACTACATTACATTGTAGCAAAGTGTCATTTCTTCAGTGTTGTCACATGAAAAGATAGAATAAAATATTTACAAAAATGTGAGGGGTGTACTCACTTTTGGGAGATACTGTATATGTATCTCTGTACTAGATTGAGAACCATCTGAGTATTTTCAAAACAATAAATTATAAGTAGATATGGATACCACCCTTCTTATTACAATTTTCCCAAAACACCTTTTTTATTGGTAAATTCTATTAAAAACAAAACTCAAAACTAAAAAGTGGGGGAAAGAGGATCTAGGATAGGGAAAAGGAGAGGGGAAGGTGAGAAAGGGAACAGAGAGAATTCTCACTACAAAGGATGAGCTGCCGCTTCAGGCTTAGTTCTCCCTAAACCCATCTGGTTTGCAGTATGGCGAACACGGAAATAAACTGGCTGTCCTCATTTGTACAAACCCCCAGCTAATGTTTGTAAACGAGCCTCAGCCAGAAGTCTCCCAGTTAGCAGCCACAGCGCTACTACCACTGAATGACATGACAGACCCCAGCCGACTTCCATTTGAAACAAACCGGTGGGGATCCTGGGTGACATCACTGACCAAATATGGTCATGGCCACATCTGGTTGAGGGCATCACCCAGGAACCCCATAGGCTTGTGTGCAAACAGAAGCCTACGAAGATCTGTCATTTAGCAGCAGTAGGGCTACCCCCACTAAATAAAAAGATCCTGGGCCGCCGTTTTATAAACAAGGTCACGTTTATTTAAATCAGTGTTTATTGAAAAGAGGCAGGGTACAAATATAACATGGCATCTGACATGTAGAGTATCTCAAAAAAGTGAGTACACCCCTCTCATTTTTGTAAATATTTTATTATATCTTTTCAAGTGACAACACTGAAGAAATGACACTTTGCTACAATGTAAAGTAGTGAGTGTACAGCTTGTATAACAGTGTCAATTTGCTGTCCCCTCAAAATAACTCAACACACAGCCATTAACCACTTCAATACTGGGAACTTTCTCTCCTTCCTGCCCAGGCCAATTTTCAGCTTTCAGCGCTGTCGCTGTTTAAATGACAATTACACGGTCATGCTACACTGCACCCAAACTAAATTTTTATCATTTTCTTCCAACAAATAGTTTTCTTTTGGTGGTATTTGATCACCTCTGCGGTTTTTATTTTTTTCTAAACAAATTTGGAAAAAAAAAAGTTTTTCTTCTTTTCTGTTATAAAATTTTGCAAATAACTATCTTTTCTCGGGCACTGATGAGGCTGCACTGCCGGGCACTGATAAAGTGGCACTGATAAGGTGGCACCGATAGGCAGCACTGATGGGCACTCATAGGTGGTACTGACACTGATTGGCACCACTGATTAAGAGGCACTGGCAGGTATTTCTGGTGGGCACACATTGGCATCATGTGTGGGCACCCATGGCCACCAGGTATGCCATACCTGGTGGTCATCAGTGGTGGCCATCCCTGGTGGTCCTGGGTGGGCATCTGAGGGGGGCTACGCTGATAAAAAATCAGCGCAGACCCCCCATCAGGAGAGCCATCGATTGGTTCTCCTCTACTCGCGTCTATCAGTGAAAAGCAGATAAACGGCTCTTCCTGTTTACATCGTGATCAGCCGTGATTGGACACGTCTGATCACGTGGTAAAGAGTCTCCGTCAGAGACTCTTTACCTAGATCGGAGTTGCGGTGTGTCAGATTAACACGCCACAACAATGATCGCTGCGATGCGTGCCCCCGGGCACGCAGCAGCTTGTCATTCTGACCGCGTCATATGATGTCCGGTCAGGATATCACAACCACTTTGCCAACGTCATTTTGCTATATGGCGGGCGGCAAGTGGTTAATGTCTAAACCGCTGGCAACAAAAGTGAGTACACCCCTAAGTAAAAATTTCCAAATTGGGCCCAATTAGCTATTTTCCTTCCCCAGGGCGCCCGGCCACAGGTTTTCCTACTCACTTCTCTCTGCAGCAAGCAACTAAGTCTCAGCATCAGCAGGCAGCCGCCGCTCCTTTCATACATAGTGCCAGAGGCGCAGCAGTGGCGGAGGACTGTCTGTGTCCCGACTCCCGCAGCAAGCAAACATTTATTGATGGGCGCTGGTGAGGCTGCATTTCATGGGCGCTGGTGAGGCTGCATTTCATGGGCGCTGGTGAGGCTGCATTTCATGGGCGCTGGTGAGGCTGCATTTCATGGGCGCTGGTGAGGCTGCATTTGATGGGCGCTTTATTAAAAAGGTGGGATTTACATGGGCAGGGAAAAGGGGACGGAGTCAGCCAATGGGGGGGGGGGGGGGGCAGCAAAATTAGGTTTCGCCTAGGGTGTTAAAAATCCTTGCACCAGCCCTGTGTAGGGGGGGGGGACAGCACAATTACAATACAGAAGGGTCAGGAGGGCCCTGCTCTTGGAGCTCATATTCTAAAGGGAGGGGGGAGGTGGTGCAAAAGGTGATAGCTGCGGGGAGTGATTTGATTGCGGTGGCTAAGGTACAGTGCTTAGGTGGGTGTGGGATAGGCTTCCCTGAATAGATGTGTTTTCAGGGAGATCCTAAAGGTGGACAGGGTAGGGGCTGATCGTACATACCGGGGCAGGGAGTTCCATAGGATGGGAGAGGCTCTAGTGAAGTCCTGTAGGTGAGCGTGGGAGGAGGTAATAAGGGAGCTAGAGAGCAGGGGGGTCCTGGGAAGAGCAAAGGGGATGATTTGGGCAATATCTGTAGATGAGGTTGGTGAGGTAGCTGGGGGCAATTTTGTGGATGGCCTTGTAAGTTGTGGTTAGTATTTTGAATTTTATACGGTGGGGTAGTGGAAGCCAGTGAAGGGATTGGCAGAGAGGGGAAGCAGTCACGGATCGGTTAGTGAGGTGTATGAGTCTAGCAGTAGCATTCATAGTAGACTGAAGTGGGGATAGCCTGTATAAGGGTAGGCCATTAAGTAAAGAGTTGCAGTAGTCGAGGCGGGAAATAACCAAGGAGTGAATAAGCTGCTTCGTGGTGTCAGTCAGGAAGGGGCGAATTCTGGAGACGTTGCGGAGGTTAAGGCGGCACGATTGAGCCAGTGATTGGATGTGGGGGCTAAAAGAGGTCAGAGTTAAGGATTACACCCAGCACCCTGGCATGTGTGCAGGGACCAATGGTTGTGCTGTTGATCCTAATGGTAAAGTCATGGGGAGGGGATTGGGAAGGAGGAAATATAACAAGCTCAGTTTTAGAAAGATTGAGTTTGAGAAAGTGGTGTGACATCCATACCAATATATCATTCAGTAAGTTTGTGATCGAGATCGAGGGGGTGAGTTGAGGAGTGGAGAGATAGATCTGGGTGTCGTCGGCATAGGAGGTGGTATCGGAGGCCATGGGAGGTTATCAACTGGCCCAGGGAAAAGTTATAGAGAGAGAATAGGAAGGGGCCCAAGGACGGAGCCTTGGGGTACCCCAACAGAAAGAGGAAGATGAGCGGAGGAGATGGAGTTATAGCGGCTTCGGCCTAGTCCGCGAGGCCGGACGCTGTGCATGGGTGGGTAGGCGGGCTAGTGGGCGAGGCTTAGATCTGTTGGTGGAGCGCTGTGTATCGGAGGGCTGTGATGTAAGGAGGGGGGTGGGTGACTCCTGTACAGGGATCGGGGATCACAGGGACAGTCCCGGGCTGGAGAGAGAGAGAGAAGGGAGGGTGAGTGCTGGCTGTATGGATGGCAGTGTGTGTCATAGTGGGTGTGATCAGTACACACTGACAGAGGACAATCTATCAGTGCAATAGTCAGTATACTGTGATGTAGTGGGTCAGTATACAGTCAGTGTGTAGCGTGTCAGTATACAGTGATGTAGTGTGTCAGTATACAGTGATCATCACTGTATACTGACACACTACATCACTGTATACTGACACACTACATCACTGAAAAAAAAAAAAAAAAATCGTATGTGAATCGAGTTTTTTTTTTTATAAAAAAAAATTAAAAAAAAATCACTGATTTTTTTTTTAGGGGGGAAAATCTTCCAGCCCTACTAACAGCTCCATGCTTAATGCCTGTTTGATCTTACTTTTTGTAAGTACCCATCCCCTTGTTCAAATAAACCTTTTTTAATGGTACTTCATTATCAGTTCCATTCTTTTATCACTTCTGGGTACTTGTTTGTCTGGCTGAGAAACCTCACCAAGGAATGATGGATCTGATGACCTGACTTCTTACCTGCCAATTCAAGACATCCATACCAAGCTTTAAGTGACCCACCAGACTGAAAAGCTGGGGGTCGTTTCGATCTGGTGACTGGGGATACATGAGAGGGTGTTGCGCACCTGAATTTTCTGAAGCACTTTTTTCCCTTCACTTTGGATTGGAGCACCTGTATTCATTTACTTTGGACTTTGTTTTGTTTCATTATTTATTTTTATTTTTCACTTATTGTGTTTGCGAGCGCTATATTTATATTCATATGTTTTTCAAGTGATCAGCACTTTGTGTATAGCAGTTGCATTTTTTATTTAATATTTTTTGTCACACCATTAGCGCAAGCATATATATTTAGTATATATATATATATTCTATTTTCAAAGCATGCCTTTGGTGATAATGGTCATCGTTTCTACCTGGCTTGTTGTGCTAGCTTTATCTTCCTTTCCTACGTCATTGTGAGCTGGATATCTTTTCCAGGACCTTGCAGCCAACCCTGATGACATGCCACCAGGTCCACCCCATACAGATAAGGGCCCCTGCTCTTGCAGCCTTCAAGGAATTCCCAAGAGGCCACAGGGGCAGGCACACATCATTCTAGCCTTAGTTCCAGCAGGATGGAGGAGCGGGGGAAAAAAAAGGAGCTTTTTCAATTAGCGGGGAGGGTTACAGTGAAGAAAAAATCCATTTTTGAAGTGAAGGTCTTCTGCACCTTTTTAACTCAGCGGTGATCTGTGAGATTACAAGGTCATCGCAATGGCACCAGATCAATGAACAATGTTCTAAACCAATCAGAACAAGGAAACTGATGTAAAAAACCTCCTACAATTCCAGTAGTCCAATAAGATATGTTTAAGCTCATCTTACATAGCACTTGGTGGGCACAGAACTATTGCCTGACTGATTCCCATGTACCCTGTCAGGAGACCAGCTTGGATACAAGACTGACAATACACGATCCCCGGCTGGCTCAGATAGGATTTGTAGTGGATACGGTCAGTCACACTCCTCTTCTCAGCTCTTTTATCACTCTGCTGAGTGTGAAATTTTTAGCTTTTCTGGTCAGACACAGCACATGCAACATTAGACAGCTCAATCAATGGCTTCCTTAGAGGTGTTCCTTCAAAAGAACACCTCACAGCAAGTGTGCCAGAGGTCACCACAGAAGAGAATACTCTGGACACAAAGCTGTGCTGAACACAGCAAGTTAAGGGTCAAAAAGTGTCTTAGGATTTTTAAAATTGTGTGAATATATTTGAAGTTCATATATTAAATGCCATATATTGCTACCATCTCTAGCAAACCTATATTTACATTAATCCAAAGTTGCTGAACTAGCTGTGTGAACATATTTGAAAAAAAAAAAAAACTGAAAAACTGAATTAAAAATAAAAAATAAAATCCATACAATCAGCATTAGGCTTACATGTAGTCTGTGTAGTACGCCGCCTTAAATTTTTACTGCAGGGACCATTTAATCAGTACAGTAGTAATGGGGTACTGACATTTTGATTTAAAATATCTTCCACCAAAACTTTTTTGTTCAGTTTTTGATAGAGTGTAAAAGTGCATGTAAACCCTAAACAGGGAACTCGTATTTAAAGTGTAAGTTCACCTTTACAGAAAAATCTGTAAGGTGAACTTACACGGGACCCCCTCCTCAACACACACCCCCCCCCACCCCCACAGCACGGCGATCACCTGTTCTGAGCCCTGCTATAGCCGCCTCACCGATTCGGGGCTTAGAAATCCCCTCTGCATTCACGTATCTTCTTCCCTGCTAAGAGGACGGGCTACGCGGGTTCCGATTGGTCAGCGCCCACCAATTAGAATACTCCTAAACGTCCCTCCTGACGGGTGGGGGGGGGGGGGGGGCAGGTCCTGTGTAAGTTCCCCTTACAGATTTTTCTGTAAAGGTGAACTTACCCTTTAAAAAGTGTCACTAAACCCACATCATAAAAAAAAAAAAAAATATCCATAAATGCTGTATCACATGCTGTTCATACTCACTCAGTCACTATGAGATGTGTTTTACTGTATTTTGCAAAAAAACTGGTTAATCCTGCTGTTCTCCATCTCCACCTTCTGTTCATGTCTCCAATTCAGTTAGGCCCCTTTCACACTGGGGCGGGAGGTGCGTTGGCGGTAAAGCGCCGCTTTACCGTCCTTTTAGCGGTGGTATTCGGCCGCTAGTGGGTCGGTTTTACCCCCACTAGTGGCTGAGAAAGGGTTAAAAACCACCGCATAGCCGCGGTGCCCCATTGATTTTAATGGGTAGGAGCGGTGAAGAAGCGGTATACACACCGCTCCTTCACTGCTCCAAAGATGCCACTAGCAGGACTTTTTTTCCCGTCCTGCTAGCGCACTGCTCCAGTGTGAAAGCCCTCGGGCTTTCACATTGGAGACAAAGCAGCGGCACTTTCAGGGCGCTTTGTAGGCGCTAATTTTAGCGCTGTAGCGCCTGCAAAGTGCCCCAGTGTGAAAGGGGTCTTAGGGATTTTGCAGAGCAGTGCTGGCAACTCTGCACATGAATAGTTTTCAGTGAGTTTCTATGCTGAGCATTTCCTCCCTATCACCTCTGAGCAGCCCATGTAGATATAGAGTAGAGCTGCACAATTAATCGTTAAAAAAATTGTGATCTTGATTCAACCCCCTCACGATCTCTATGCAGAATTTCTCCGATTCATTCAAGTGTAGAGAGTTCTCTGCTCACTCAGCAGTCAAAAGAAAAAATAGGCAGCCTGCCAAGTTTTTGACACCATTCTCTGAGCTGGTAGATAACTAGAAACATTGTAACTTTTCCTTCTTAGATCAAAGGAATGAACTTCAGTGTGTAAATGAGGGAAGTTTAATCAGTTAAAGACTAAACCTTTTTCTGACATTTGTTTCTTTCAAAGTTAAAATCATTTTTTTGGGAAAAAACACACTTCAATGAATTAAAAAATAAACCAAACAGTAAAGTTAGCCCAATTTTTGTGTATAATGTGAAAGATGATGTTACACCGCGAGAATTGTGATCTTTACTCTAAGCAAAAAAAATTGTGATTCTCATTTTAACCAGAATCGTGCAGCTCTAATATAGAGTCATACATGTGGGTGTATACACAGTGGTAAATGACAGCCTACTCCATGCCCACTAACCAGCTAAACACAATGGGGATGGTATATCACATAGAATAAGAGGGAGGTGAAGCCTCCCTTCAAAGACACAGACTGGAGGGGCATTAAATCTGCCGACACCATGTTATTTCCACAAAATAAAAAAGATTTTATTTCAAATATTTATTTCATATAACAATTTAAAACTGTTTGATATTAATTTATTTTTACTCTGTATTCAAAAGGCTGTTTTTTTTTGTTATTTTGAACATGTGACCAGCAAGGGACTAGAAGCGCCACCTGCTTATGTTTCCCTGCAGACAGACTGGGAAAGAGCTAGGTCATGTGACAGCTGTATAAGACCTCATTCACACAAGGCGGATCCGCTTAGCGGAGTCCGCCAGCTCAGCAGGAGGAGGCTGATTTCCGCTGAGCAGGCGGATGACAGGTCTGTCTCTGCTCACTGAGGGGCCTGTCAGAGCGCCGCTGATTCCTATGGACAGATAGTATAAACTACATTTTCATCAAATCTCATCCAATCCGATAAGACGGATGGCGAACGTATCGCCAAACGTCTGATTTTAGCGAATCGGATGGCAGACGGGTGTCAGCGGACACATATCCGCTGACATCCGTCTCCCCATAGGAGTCAATAGATGGCCCGCTCGGATCTGCCTGAAAAACATACTTTGATTTTTTTTTTTTTATAATTTATAATAATAATGCCATCATCCACATAAAGAAATAGAAGGGACAATGTAAATGAAACAGTGTGTGTTTTTTGTATCACGTTAACACTGGAAGCCATTATTTTTAGATCTGTTTTAGAAGTACAAAACAAAAAAAACAGACAGACAACCTGGTGAAAAATTCAGATCTGTTCTAGACCCTCTCCGCACTTCCTGTGCTACCTCAAGGAGTCTTTTTAGAACTTCCACTTAACTTGGACTACAAGGCAGTAAAGTTGTCCATATACCAGAATTTTGTTTAAGCGTTTGCAAGGAAATTCTGAAAAATCATTCCTCAGAGCATTTGATCTTGCTATGAAATCAATTAACTCATTTTGAAAGCCCTTAAAATTTAGTTTAAACCTGCTGTTTGAATGCCATAAGTATTAAACAAGTTTCTTCTGTGCTTCTTAAATGTGTATTACAATACATTATGTAGAATTTTTCCCAAACAAAAAAATCACATTCACACGCTTTTAAAAAAAATATATATATATATTTTTTTAAATAGTCAAAAATGTATCTCCATTAAAAACACCTGTAAACGAAATGTGGCTAAACGCGAGTTCTTGCATTTACAAGCGGTTACAGGCATTTGGCGTTTCACATGGCTCTGAACATCCGTCCTGAACACATTTTTTTGCTTTCCAAAAAATGCTTCTAAACTCAACTGCCTAGAAATGACTATAAACAACCCTGTGTACATGTACTGATAAGATAACAGAGGAGAGTTCAGGAGCAGCTGAATAAAATGCCCAACTGCTCCTAAATGTCCATTTACCAGCAGCAGTGTACATGAGGCCTTATGGGGCGTACTAACGGTCAGACTTTTCGGCTACGAAAGTCTAACGGACGCCGACGGACCAAATCCGGCAGACAATCCGATCGTGTGTGGGCTTCCCCGGACCTTCAGCTGACTTTTCCAGTCGCAAATCTGACGGACTTTAGATTCAAATCTTTACGTTGTAACTCCGCCGGACCCAGAAATCCGCTCGTCTGTATGCTAGCCTGACGGACAAAAACCGACGCTAGGGCAGCTATTGGCTACTGGCTATCAACTTCCTTATTTTAGTCCGGTGTACGTCATCACGTACGAATCCGTCGGACTTTGGTGTGATCGTGTGTAGGCAAGTCCGGACGTTAGAAAGTCCATCGAAAGTCTGTGGACAGGCTGGCGGACTTTTGTAGCCAAAAAGTCCGACCGTGTGTATGCCCCATTATACTTTCATGAAAAAAAAAAGTTCCATCCTGCTCCTTCAAGTTGTTTCGTCACTACAGTTGAAAATTATATTCGATTTGATCCCATTAACTATTAAAAAATTAAACGAATGTTCCAAAAATGAAAATTTTCAAACAAAAATTCTACTGGTGTGTGGCCAGCTTTAGTGCCTATGCTTTGGAAATAAAGGCAGTGGGAAGGGTTGTGCAGTTTATAAAAAGAAAACTGGGCAGGGCTGATACCACTCTGTCTATAAAAAATTCTGTGTGTTGCCAGCTTACAACAGGAAATTAGGAGTCGAGTACTTTTTCTATACTTGCAGGAGTTTGTAAGGGGTGCTTTTACACTGAGGCATTGGTAAAGCGCCGCTATTTTTAGCGGCGCTTTATCGTCGTTTTAGCTGCGCTATTCAGCCGCTAGCGGAACGCTTTTAACCCCCGCTAGCGTCCGAAAAAGGGTTAAAACCGCCTGCAAAGTGCCGCTGCAGCCGCACTTTGCCGGCGGTTCAGTGGCGCTGCCCCATTGATTTCAATGGGCAGGGGCGCTTTAGGAGCAGTGTATACACCGCTCCTACAGCGCTGCAAACATGCTGCTTGCAGGACTTTACAGTCCTGCAAGCGCACCACTCCAGTGTGATAGCACTCGGGCTTTCACACTGGAGAGGCTCTTTACAGGCGCTATTTTTAGCGCTGTAGCGCCTGTAAAGCGTCTCAGTGTGAAAGCAGGCTTAGCGGAAAAAAACAAAGGGAAATTTGTGTGTATTGTAGATGTACTGAGCGATTTTTTTTTTTCCCCCGAATATATGCTTTAGTATCCTTGTTGTCTATTTTTCTCTGCTGCTTCGATGAAATAGGAAATAGCCAGAATCCAACGTCAGGTTATTTTTTTTCTGTTCTTTACTTCTTGGGCATTTCACCTGCTCTATCTATCCCAGTTCAGCATTGCTACCAGGACAGAAATGAACAGGAAATCCAAAATTTGAAGGGGAATTCTTCCATTTGGAACACCTGTTCCAGTGAGAACTATCTAGATGGGTACATCTTTAGGGGTTGGGGTGCTTAAATGAGGTCCACATGAAAACCAAACAAAATAAAGAACGACATTCTCTGTGGTCTAAACATACTGCATGTCAGCAACCATGCTTCTGTACGGATGTGAAAACAGGACTTTGGATCCAATCAGTTATGACTATTATTTCTTGCTAAATGATCTCTTAAAAACTAGTGGCAGTTGTCTTTTTCCTGTCTAAAGCCAGCTATAAAGCCATTTTCTTCTCCTGGTGGGGACTGGGGGAAGCTGTCCCCGCCAGGATAACACAGGGATTGCTGCTAGTGGCTGCCCATATATGATTTGAAGCTCGGCCGGTCCCTATGGCCAGCTGTACCATTTTATAGTTGCCCATCACTTCAAACCAATTCAGAAAACAGTCCCACTGTAGTACTTACATATAGTAACTGATAGGGGTGCAACGGATCGTCATCGATCCGTGATCCGATCCGCGGAGTTTGATTCGTACGGGACACCCGCGATCCGCGGAGCGCTCTGTGGCCTCGGCCATAGGAAAGGCCGCGGCTTCGGCCTAGCTCCGGAGCGGCGGTCATCTTGGTACACCCAGCGGCCATTTAGCACGTGATCGCTCTGTCAAATGACGGAGCGATCACTTGTAACAAACCAGCGTCATGACATGACGCTGGTTCCTCGCTCCCCTTTGTGTACTGATCTGTACAGTGGAGGGGAGAGATCGGATGGCAGCAGTGCCAATACTCTGCAATGCCCTGCCAATACTCTGCAATGCCCTGAGAATGCCCTGCCAATACTCTGCAATGCCCTGCTGCAATGCCCTGCCAATACTCTTCCATACCCTGCCAATACTCTTCCATACCCTGCCAATACTCTGCAATAGTCTGCCATACCCTGCCAATAGTCTGCCATACCCTGCCAATACTCTGCCAATATACCCGCCAATACCCTGCCAATATACCCGCCAATACCCTGCAACACCCTGCCAATAGGGAGATTGTGGATATTACAGTGGGGGAGATTTTTTTTTGTTGATCCGAAAATGATCCGAACCGTGACTCCTGATCAGAGGAACGATCCAAACAGTGAGTTTTTTGATCCGTTGCACCCCTAGTAACTGAAGAATTCCCCCTCTCAGCCCCAACACCAAGTGATTGTGCCTAGGAAGTCGTTACTCATAGCAATTGCCTGTTGCTTCTCACACTGGCAATGCAGATGGAAACACGAGGATCTGGCAGGTGTTTACTGAAAACACATACCGTTATTTCAGTCATTTTGAATGAAGTTCACTGTCATCGTGAATTTGAGGAATAGTTTTCACTGCATATGGAAATTAGCAGGAATAATGACCACACATGCATTTGACACTGGGATTTGGGTTTCAAACCAGGAAGATCTGGAAATTTCCAAAAGATATTCTTTAAAGGATAAGTTCACCTTTCTTAACAGGTTACATGTTACACCCATATTCGAGGCATAACATTTAACAGGTTACTAACAGACCGGCCCAAGCCCCCCAAACTGACAGCTGGAGGGATTTTCTTCTCCCATTCCCCCACCCCCAGCTACCTGTCACAATTTTTGAAAAATATCTGCAAAAAAAGTGCATTTATTTTTTTTTGTTAAAGAAGAAACTTATCCTTTAACCACTTGGCCACTGGGCACTTAAACCCCCTTAATAACCAGACCAATTTTCAGCTTTTGGTGCTCTCACATTTTGAATGACAATTACTCAGTCATGCAACACTGTATCTATATGAAATTTTTGTCCTTTTTTTCACACAAATAGAGCTTTCTTTTGGTGGTATTTAATCACCGCTGGGTTCTTTATTTTTTGCGCTATAAAAGAAAAAAAGACTGAAAAATCTGTAAAAAAATTAATTTTTATTCATTTCTGTTATAAAATTTTGCAAATTAGTAATTTTTCTTCATATATTTTGGCCAAAATTTATACCGCTACATATCTTTGGTAAAAATAACCCAAATCGGTGGATATTATTTGGTCTTGTGAAAGTTATAGAGTCCAAAAGCTATGGTGCCAATATCTGAAAATTAGTCACACCTGAAGTATTGACGGCCTATCTAATTTCTTGAGACCCCAACATGCCAGAAAAGTACAAATACCCCCCAAATGACCCCTTTTTGAAAAGAAGACATTCCAAGGTATTTAGAAAGATGCATGATGAGTTTTTTGAAGTTGTCATTTTTTACCACAATTCTTTGCAAAATCAAGTTTTTTTTTTTTCACAAAATTGTCATATTAGCAGGTTATTTCTCACACACCGCATATGCATACCACAAATTACACCCCAAAACACATTCTGCTATTACTCCCGAGTATGGCGATACCACATGTGTGAGACTTTTACACAGTGTGGCCACATACAGAGACCCAACATGCAGGGAGCACCTTCAGGCATTCTACATGTAAAAATCATCATTTATTAGCTAGAATATTACATAGAACCCCAAAACATTATATATTTATTTTTAGCAAAGACCCTAGAGAATACAATGGTGGTCATTGCAACTTTTTATCTCACATGGTATTTGCGCAGCAATTTTTTTAATGCTTTTTTTTTTGGAAAAAAAACAGTTTTGTGCTTTAAAAAAACCAAAACCGTAAATTTAGCCCAATGTTTTTGCATAATGTGAAAGATGAAGTTACACAGAGTAAATAGATACCCAACATGTCACCTTTCAAAATTGCACGCACTTGTGGAATGGCGCCAAACTTTACTACTCAAAAATCCCCATAGGCGACGCTTTAAAATTTTTTACTGGTTACATGTTTTGAGTTACAGAGGAAGTCTAGGGCCAAAATTATTGCTCTCGCTCTACCGATCGCAGCGATACCTCACATGTGTGGTTTGAACACCGTTTTCATACGTTAGCGGGACTTACGTATGAGTTCGCTACTGCATGCGAGCACACAGGGACAGGAGCTCTTTAAATTTTTTTTTTTTTTTTTATTGTTCATTTTACTTCATTTATTTCAGTTTGATGCTTTTTTTCCCCCCAAAAAAATTTTTTGACCACTTTTATTCCTATTATAAGGAATGTAAACATCCCTTGTAATAGGAATATGGCATGACAGGTCCACTTTACAGTGAGATATGGGGTCAATAAGACCCCACATCTCACCTCTAGGCTGGGAAGCCTGAAATAAAAAAAAAAAAAGGATCCTGGCTTCGATCATAGCGGTGAGTCGGTAGAAGCACCGGAGGGCGGTGGGAGGGGGGGACATCCCCTCTCGCCTCCCGTAAGAATGATCAAGCAGTGGAACAGCCACTATGATCGTTCTTATGGTGTAGGGAATCGCCGGCTGAAAAAGCTGATATCTGAATGATGCCTGTAGCTGCAGGCATCATTCAGATATCCCTGCACAAAGTCAAGGACGTTGTATGACAGCCAGCATGCGGGAAGTGGTTAAAACGCGTTTTTTTTTTTTTTAACACAAAGTTGTCCATTTATACAATATTTCTAACACATAACATGTACATACCAAAGATGACACCCCAAAATAGATTCTACTACTCCTCCTGAGTACAGCGATACCACATGTGTGAGACTTCCACAGCCTGGCCACATACAGAGGCCGAGTACGGCCGAGTATGGCTGAGCATGGCTGAGTATTGTAGGGTATGGCTGAGTATTGCAGGGTATGGCTGAGTATTGCAGGGTATGGCGGGGTATTGCAGATTATTGCGGGGTATTGCAGAGTAGTGCGGGGTATTGCAGTGTACTGCAGGGTATTGCAGTGTACTGCAGGGTATTGCAGAATACTGCGGGGTATTTCAGAGTATTGCAGAGTATTGCGGGGTATTGCGGGGTATTGCAGAGTATTGTGGGGTATTTCAGAGTATTGCGGGGTATTGCAGAGTTTTGTGGGGGGATTGCAGAGTATTGTGGGGGTATTGCAGAGTATTGTGGGGGTATTGCAGAGTATTGCACAGAATTGCAGAGTAGTGAGGGATGGCTGAGCATGGATGGATGGATGGCTGGATGTCACTGTGCAGCTCAGTGGGCACTACACATACAGCCCACAGCGCTGCAGCCATCCATCCCCCTCTCCGCTCACAGTGTACCGTTCGGTACACAAGAGGGGAGGAGAGGAACCGGCGTCATCAGATGACGCCAGTTTGTCTACATGTGATCGCTTTGACGGAGCGATCACATGGTAAACGGCCGAGAACAGCGGCCATTTACCGGGATCTGTGATGCGCCGGGTCACGGATGTGTTCAGATGCGTGCCCCAGGGGGCGCGCGAGAGGGGAATTCTGGGAGGACGTCATATGACGTCCTCCCAGAGTTAAGCAACCGCCCTGCAGCCGTCATTCGGCTATGGGCCGGTTGTTAAGCGGTTAAATTCGATATTTACACCTGAGCAAAGCGTATTCCCGGTGATTGGAATGTTTTTTGGTTTTTTTTAGGTTTACAGGTGTTTTTGCACCTGAGCTGTGCAAGGGGAGGACAACGGTTCTAGAGGAGAGTCTTTCAGGTGCAAAAATAGATGTGTATGTCACACATTTACAGATGATCCCACTCAGGCTGGGTTCACACTATTGCCGCATATGTGGCTCACAGCAGGGATCCGGTGCGTCCCCGTTCATAGTTTCAGGTCTGATTTCAGCCTGAATTTTTGGGCTGAATTCGGACCTGAAATGGACCAAAGGACACACAGAACCCCTGTGCAAATTTGCACCAAAGCCACATCAGAGATATATGAACCGGCTCCATAGAGAGCCAGTCACAATCTCCTAAAATGCAAATTGGATGCAGGGAAATCCACAACCAATTCACGTAGGTGTGAACCCAGCCTGAAGTCTATGCCAACATTCACACCTGAGAAAAGCATTTTGCGGGTGATTTGGAAGTTTGTTTTTTTTTCGGGTGTTTTACGTGCATTTCCACGTGTATCAAGCTTCGGGTGCTTGTTTCCTGGGATAAGCAAGGGAAGGAGAGCAGTTATTTAGGAGGTGAAAGTTCTTTAAGTGTGAAAGCATGCATATCGAACATTTACATGTGCTCCCAATAAACTTGTGTACCCTTTTGAGTGTAGGATGTACAGCAGGCGACTGAGCGTAAAAGTGTGAATAGAAGCAAATCAGAAACAGGGGGATTCTGGGATTCTGGACGTTGAGCACCGTTAAACATAGGAAAAAAAGTAGAAAAATGCTCAAGTGTGAATGGAGGCTATGAGGCCAAAAATGCCTGAATACGCTTAAAGCATGGCAGTGTACAAGTGTGGACAGTGACAATTAGAAAGAGTAGGATTCTGATTGTTAAGCCTAGGGATTTTTTTCAAATTCCTTGAGTTGGCTTCTAACTGCAGTATTATATAGAATACATATATACAGGTACTGTTTGCAACCAGTGTGACATAAAATGCTTCAGTGTCTCCACAATGTACTTTTAAAACTTGGGAGTGACATCATATTTCCTACAGCAAGTGATTCTATACAGAACTAGAAGTTCAGACTTTCTACCACAGTGATATGCGCATGCAGAAAAGCGTGTTTATGACAAGCATTACTGTATGTGTTGTCACATGTGCGAATGCCGGTTTATGAATGTTTTAACACTTTAATATTTTTGTGCCTAATGCAGATTTTTTGTTCAAATGTAATGCAAAGTAGTAGAAGACCTTTTAAAAATATAGATTTTCCACAATGCAGATGCAATAAAATAAAATATACATTTGCCATCAATTTCAAGGGGGCCTGCTTAAAGTGTGTTAACACTAGAATGTCAAAAATCCCCTTAGCTACGACGTATAGATGTGAACTAGGCATATCATAATGAATTGGATTTCTATCTGAAATATATTTTAATGCAAAAAAAAAAAATCATGTTTTACTACAGAAAAAAAAATGGAGATCTCAAAGTCACACTGGAAAAAATATGTTCATTCTTCCCCCCATATAAAGCCAAAATGGGCTTATTGATACTGAGGTGGCAGATTTTTTTTTTTTTGTAATCCAAGGCGCACGTATCCTAAGAGGTACCCATTTGCTAGAGCTTATGTTTCATCAGCAAAGACAGAACTCAATTGTTTTTCCTCGGTATAAGCAATCCACTAGGTAACATCATTTGGACAAAATGCTCCAGAAAGACAATTATATGGCGCAACCCTAAAGGCTCATGTACATCTGTGGTGTCCTCAAAGAGTGATCTGCTTCAGAGAGTGCCTGACAGGCATGAGGAGACATTATGTTGCTTCCTCACCACCTGTTTTAACCCCTAAAAATCTGTACCACCACAGTTGCGGCGTGGCCCTATTCAGATGGATGGGCCTTGTTCAGCAGGACGCTTTGCCCGCCGAGTTTGACGTTGGGGATACATTTCTAGGCACTGCAATTCAAAGCATCTTGGCCACAGGATATGTTGTCAACCTTCCCGGTTGCTGGCTTTGCACCTTAAGGAGGAACAGATGGTGGAAAGTTTTTACCACCCCCAACCACAAGTGTAAATGATGTCTACCTGTGCTTTATTAGTGAAAAGATATCGGCCATCCTCTCATTTGTTGCTAGTCTGTTAAAGTGGTAGTAAAGTCCGCTTTGTGATTTTTACCTACAGGTAAGCCTATAATAAGACTTACCTATAGGTGAAATGAATATCCCCTAAACATGCACCGTTTATCCGCTTCAGCCCCAGAAGATTTTACCCCCTTCCTGACCAGAGCACTTTTTGCGATTTGGAAAATAGAGCTTTCTTTTGGTGGTATTTGATCACCTCTGCGTTTTTTATTTTTTGCGTTATAAACAAAAAAAAAAAAGAGCGACAATTTTGAATAAAAACGCAATATTTTTTACTTTTTGCTATAATAAATATCCCCCAAAAATATATAAAAAAACTATTTTTTTCCTCAGATCGATATGTATTCTTCTACATATTTTTGGTAAAAAAAAACAAATCGCAATAAGCGATAAGATAAGAGGTATATAAGAGATAAGAGGTATACAAGTTATAGCGTCTACAAAATAGGGGATAGTTTATGGCATTTTTATTATATATTTTTTTATTTTTTACTAGTAATGGCGGCGATCTGCGATTTTTATCGGGACTGCGACATTATGGCGGTCACTTCGGACACTTTTTACACATTTTTGGGACCACTGGCATTTATACAGCAATCAGTGCTATAAAAATGCACTGATTTCTGTAAAAATGTTACTGGCAGGAAGGGTTTAACCACTAGGGGGTGATCAAAGGGTTAATTGTGTTCCCTCTCTGTGTTCTAACTGAAGAGGGGATGGGACTGTCTAGGGGAGATGGCAGATCGCTGTTTATACTTTGTATGAACAAACGATCAGTCTCTTCTCCCCTCTGAGAACCGGAGTTCCCGGTTCTCGGTGTGTCAGCAGTGATCGCAGGAGCCCGGCAGTGATCGCGACCACCGGACACTCGCATTGGCTCCGGGGGCGAGCAGCAGGCGCGTGCCCCTAGTGGCCACAGGGCAAAGCAACGTTACATAACATTGTTTCGCCCAGCCGTGCAATTCTGCCGCAGTAAAACTGCGGCGGCTGGTCGGCAAGTGGTTAGAAGATATCCACCCTGGATGCAGACGCTGACATCACCGGGGTATGTGCTCTGAAGGTCTGGCATACCGCGCCGGACCTTCAGAGCACCGTGCCGTAACCGAGGGCTCTCGTGCACATGTGCGGGAGTGATGTCATCATGGCTCTAGCCACTCACACAGCAGGAGTCCACAAGACCGGGGGAAGCCCTCTCAGCGGTGACAGCGAGGCGCTGGAGAACTTCAATTTAAGGTAAGTATTTCATAATGTTCTAACATGCGATGCATATTTTATTTTTATTTTTTTCACTTTTTTTTTTTTAACTCAAGAATACGCAGTGCTTGTTTATGACTTCTAAAACAATGGGCTGCATCTTAGATCAGTAAAATAAAATGCTGTACTGAGCTTTTTTAAGCTGTAGTGCACTGTGCAAAAGGCATTAAGGTACCCAGACAATGTATGGTATAAAAACATCTGATTTTATTCACATAAAATTAAAAACATTAAAATTACAGTCCCATACTGCGTCAATATATTGCATAAAACTCATCAAGAGAGCATCACACACCCCCAGTATGGGTATTTATTATCACAATTGGAAACCAAATACCAATTGTAAATAATGGGGACACTTACAATTACAGACTGGGAGTGGGATTTTCCCTCAAACTTAATGCATTTCAGGAGTAAGGGCGAGGTGTAAAGTATAATGATTGTAGTAATGTGCCAAGGTACCAGAACCCACTGCTATCACGTCTGCCAGGCAATTATTGTGACATCTCACCTCAAAGATGTTTGATAGGGGGAGGAGGTATTTCTAATAAGGTGACAGAAACAACCCAATCTTGCTGGGTAAGAGTGCTGGATATCAATCTGCCCTCCTCCATAACCATGCTCTAATACAGGGGTCTCCAAACTTTTTAAACAAAGGGCCAGTTTACTGTTCCTTGGGCTTCAAGGGGGCCAGACTTTGGCCACTGTGAGTAGAAAATGTCCAGACATCAGTGGGAGTAAACACTGTCCCATTATTGGTTTTAACAGGAGGAATAGCGCCCCATCGATGGTGTCAGTGGGAGAAATGATGCCCCATTATTGGCCTTAGCAGGAGAAACAGTGCCCTATCAATGGTGTCAGTGGGAGGAATAGTGCCCCATCATTGGTCTCAGTAGGGGAAACAGTGCCCCATTGATGGTGTCAGTGGGAGGAACAGTGCCCCATTGATGGTGTCAGTGGGAGGAATAGTGCCCCATTGATGGTGTCAATGGGAGGATTAGTGCTCCATCATTGGTGTCAGTGGGAGGAATAGTGCCCCATCATTGGTTTTAGTAGGAGGAATTGTGCCCCATCATTGGTGTCCGTGGGAGGGATGGTGTCTCATCATTATTGTCAGTTGGAGGAATAGTGCCCCGAAAGCCGGATAGAAGTAAGCAAAGGGCCACATCTGGTCCCCGGGCTGCAGTTTGGAGACCACTGCTCTAATATACAAGATGGAGCACAGGCCACACAGGGGGAAAGAAAGAATCCACCGACAAAAAGAACAGTCAAAGCCCTTCGATACAAAACATAACTTCTAGCAAAAGGCAGACTAGATATGCACCATGTGATTTAGAGCCAAGTAAAAAGACAATATGGTGTGAGGCTTGCAATACTTCAACACAACTCTCCTATACAATAATATAAATAAATTACCTTCAGTGACAAAATACACATGGAACTGTACTACAACGCACCTCCCTTAGTGGTTGTAAGGCCACTTTTTTTCTTACTATAGTTCCTGGTGTTAGATAACATGATGTTCCCCAGCTGATGTGATTTTTCAAACATATGCTGCCTAATACCTTATTTCAGAGCACTGTTCGGCGCTCACGTGACTCGTCTCCCCTCCCAATCTGACAACTGCAGGGGGAGGGGCTGAGAATCCCCCCGCTGACGTCAGTGGAGAGGAGAGGAGGAGACCGGCGGGCAGTCACGTGAGCGGCTCTTTGAAAAAAGGTATCAGGCAGCATATTTTCTGAAATCACATACACTGGGGAACATCATGTTATCGAACACAGAGAACTAAGTAAGTAAGGAAACACAATTATTTTTCCAGCAGAAGGGGAGGATCAGAGAGCAGATCAGAGCTCATAGGCAGGGGGGGGGGGGGGGAGAGAACAGAGTAGGGACAGCCGATTATGGAGGCACGAAAACTGACCACGGTGTCAGGGCCCAGCAGCCATTAAAAACGTGGCCAATTTACAGGGGGGTGGGCAGCACCAGGCAGGATCAGACAGGTATTTTAGGTGATAGAAAGGGCCAAATTACACAGCACAAGCACTGTGCTGTGCTGTATAACATGCTTTATAGGAACAGGATACATTTTTATTTATTTTTTTGGGTTATAAACGCTTTAACTAAAGTAAAGTGTACCTACCTCTAAAGTGCATAAATCAATAACACACAATATTATAAACTATAAACAATCGCTGTGCAATATAGTGCATAAATACTGTAAACAATATAAATTCTGAAAAGACGATATGCTGTGAGAATGAGGGGCACAGATGATCACAGAATTAGGAACTAGCGTGGAGCTGGTGTTTTCCTGAGAAGTGGCGGCGGAGCTTGTTTGAAATGAGAGGTTTCTTACCAAACATGGATTATACTTTGGCTGTCTATAGACTGGTGCGCTTTTAGCATCAGAAAAACGTGAGTACATGAGTTATCACTTTTTATGCAATAAATACCATTTTTTAAACAATAGAAGCACAGTCAGTTTTTTTTCTCTACATTTCTGCTATTGGTTATTGTGGAGCAAGGAGTGGAGAGGAGCTCTGGAATTTCCTTGGTGTAGACCTTGGAGAGGCTGTTTATGACCCTACTTAGCTGCAGTGGTCGCACTGGTTCAGGTGAGAATACTCCGAGTGGGTGTACCTGTGGTGATCTTTTCTGAGCACAGAGGAGTGGATTTTTGAGCACTATTGTGAAACTTTATATGAACACTGATCTTTTATTATTCATTCACAATATATTTTTATTCATATGTATATTGTATTGTATATGCACTGTATGATTTTGGTTTCACTATGTAACGACATCTGTGTGATATCATTAATATATTTATAATTTTGCTTAGTGTGCACATTAATTGGGTCTTTCTAGCACTGCACAGCTGATTGTTTGATACAATATGGTGTGAGGCTTGCAATACTACAAACACAACTCCCCTATAGAATAACGTTTAATAAATGTACAATAAATTCCCTTCAGGGTCATTCCTGATGATGTTAGTGCGACGAAACTAATTGGGCGGGCATACTACATCACTTCCACGTTCATACTTCTGGTCTGTGCAGAGCAGGTGGCTCCTGTGGTTTACATGCGCTGTAGCTTGTGTATAAATAAGAGAGAGTTACACTATTGGAGGCTGCCTGTTTTTTTTCCCCCTTTGCATATACAAACTGGAGGAAACTTTATGAAGAAGTGAAACCAAAATCAAGAACACGGGGACATGACCTCAAACTAACTGGAGGAAAGTTCAAAACGAATCTTAGAAAGTATTAATTTACTGAAAGGGTAGTTGATGATTGAAATAAACTACCAACAGAGGTAGTGAGACAGTCAACAGTAAATGGCTTCAAACATGCTTGGGATAAACATAGATCTATACTCAAACAAGATTAACAGGGAAATAAATAAATAATAAAATGGGCAGACTCGATGGACTACTCAGTCTTTTTCTGCCGTCACTTTTCTATGTCCTGGGGAACGAATCTGGATAAAGCTGCTGGAGGGAAAATACACTCATTTATAGAGGGTCCTGGAGATCTGGTGAGTGGGGTGTTCACATATCAGTCACAATAAGTAAAGAGATTGGATTTTCTACCTCTGGGCACAAGACACTTTTTTAAAAGCACTTTATGAATACTGAATCTCAGCACAGTTTATTGGATATATGTACCTCACATAGAGACTTGTGTTGCTGACGTTTGCACAGAATTTATAATGGTTTACAATATTTATGCACTGTTTATAACGAATTATGCGGCGCTCCCTTATATGTTATATGAAAAAACATATATACACACATCATGGCGACATATTGTTATCACTTAAGCACAAAGTGAATAAGGAATTATTGTGGACATTTAACTGTGGAACTTGATTGGATCAATACTGTAGTCTTAGATATTTATAGACACTTAACAGATCACGGAAATTTGTGGCGATTTTATGTGGCTGTGGAGTATTACATTATTTCTGTATTTAACAGTTTTGCACCTATTTATTCATTTATGGTATAAGTGATGTACTGTATTTATTGGCGTATAACACTCACTTTTTCACCATGAAAATTGGTGTTCCTTATTTAAAATTTAAGTTTTTTTCCTGAAACTTCCCTCTGAAAATGAATGCGCGTGTTATACGCCGATAAATACGGTATATAAAATTTTTCATACAACATTTAAGGGAACGCCGCATAATTCATTATAACCATTACATTCATGTGTGGGAACGCATATGTATGTGAGCAGCACCCAATAATTTGCACTTAGACACTATTTATAGTGGTAGTGCGGAGGTATTCACGATTATGGTCTTTTCAATATTTATGCACTATATTGCACACTGATTGTTCTAGCTGAAATATTGTGTTATTGATTTTTCCACTTTACATTAAAGATGCAGCTGAGGGAGGTGCGTTGTAGTACAGTTTCATGTGTATGTTGTCACTGAAGGGAATTTATTTACATTATTGTACAGGGGTGTTGTGTTATAGTATTGCAAGTACTACACCATATTGCCTTTACTTACCTTGGTTGTAACCTATTTATAGGTTATAAGCACAGAGGGGGCAGCTGCACTTGGTAACAGACCCACAGCGTGGAGTATTGAATTGATTGATCATGTGATTTATTAACTGGCCTTCAAGTAGGTGTTGCACAAAACAGATAACAGCCCAAGGGGATGATCTTCCTTAGGTAGCTGAGCACAGTATCCCCAGAGAATGTGGCAGCCAAGACCACTCAAATGTCCCAGCAGATTTGCAGCCGGTTCCACAGGTATGGATTAGGTATACACTGGTAAAAGCTTGACCAATGTAGCTATGCATCAAAAACCATACATGGAGTTCAGTTTTAAATGCATTATGCTTACCTCTCCTGCTACCTGTGCTGCTCAACTCTTCCATCTTGAGGTAATAGCGTTACAGAAATATATCTTCCACATTTGACATTTCTGGAGTGTCGAATACAGATATCTCGTCCTCTCCCCAGGACACACTGACATCACTTCCGGGTCCGCCTTCCGAGTCCCCAGCTAGCACAGCCAGGAAAGAATGTAATGAAATGTGCACTACGTTACATTCAGTGGACATCTTTTAGACCCTGGATGTCCAATTAAAGAGAACTTGTCACCAAAACATCATCACATATTGTGCAATATGTGATAGAAAAAAAAAAGAAAAGAAGTTTTTAGACAGTATGGAATTAAAAAGTTACACCCACACACATAAATCCCCCCCCCAAAAGATTTAAGGGCCCCTTCCCCCAAATATACACATGTACGAATGTAAACGCATGCGTCGGGGCTCGCTGATTACAAAACACATTACATATCGCCGCACACGCCAGAGTGCAAGCAATATTTCTAGCACCAGACCTCCTCCATAACACTAAACTCATAACCTATTTGGCGTTTGACATGTTGGATATCTATTTACACTGTGCAAATTGGTTTAATTTATTGCATTTGTGTATTTTTTAGTGAAATGTTTGCATTTTAGACCTTTGCAGTAATATCGGGTGACATAAAAAATTGGAACAACCACTATTTTATTCAATAGGGTGTATGCTTTCAGAAAATAATATGTTTTGGGGATTATATGTAATCCTCAGGCCTAAAATTATTTTTGACATAAGCATGCAAAAAAGACAGGCAGCGAAAGGGTTAATGGAGTTAACATCATAGACCAGTGAGCAGTTATACAAAATGCCTACAAAATCTCTGCTAAAAAAGGGGGCAAAACTAGCCTCTAATTCCAAGTGTTATATTTTTGCTTATTATATGATTGAAAAGGCATTTTTTCTTGTGTTTTTATTCAAGTGCATCACTTTTATCTGTAGGCACGGTCTGAATAAAAATCTAATGTCTGCATGTTGAAAAAGGTCAACAATTTCCAAGGAGTGTACTTAATTTTTGACATGACTGTTTTTCCCCTTTGGAGTTCCTGACTCGGATCTTCACAAGAGCCAAGTCAAGTAATGGTATCAAAATGCTGCTGCAGTTTTTGAGAATGTACAATAAAAAAATATAAAGAACATTGGCAGGCGGAGGGGACACCACTGGCAGATGTCCATTTGGGAGATTTCACTTTTAAAGTCTTCAAAAGGTAGAAGCAGCTGGCAAGGTAATCCAAATTACAAGTGAAATATTTCTGTGTGGGCTTATATTTAAATATACAAAGACATTTTGCTGTTAATTAGGCTGTAGAATGTTAACGTAACATTACACGATCGCTCCAGCATAAGCACATAAGCACACCATTACAGCTTATATAAAACACAGAAGAGGTGGAAAAAAAAAAAAAAAGTCTTTATGGTAACTGAAAAGAAAAAATGCAGACTTCCACACAAAGGCTTGGCCGGGCTGCATTTTTAACTCTTATTACTAGTAGAAGCCACTAACAAAGGAACTGGTTGTGTCACAATTATCTTTCTCTCATATTTGTAGTATACTGCAGAATATGTTGACACACTATAAATAAATGATCACAATAATGAAGAATACAGGAGGACCCCAAGAGACGTCTCCAGATAAAACCACTTTATACAGAAGTACAGCTAGTAGACACATCTGCTTCTGCCTTGCATAAAGTATTGCTCCGATATGGATCATTAACCTGTGTCTTTCCTGATAGACATGAAGTCCAGGAATAAAACAGGCAGTTAAAACATCAAATTAAAGACCACTGATTCACTGTACAGCACAACTGCCCCTGGCTACACCACGGCCTTTTAAGGCTGTTCGAGGATCCAACTTACAGTTGTGTGTAGAGAAGATCATGCATGGTCACTGCATCCCTTGCTAACCCCAGGTGTCCCTGGCTTTGGGCACCTCTCCTCTTCCCTGGATTCTTCTTCCTGGTCACCCTTCACCCTGACATTTGGTCCAGGCCAATAAGCAGGCGTGCGAGTGTTTGGGAAGTCTCCAACGATCAGTTCTAGTTTCCTGCAGTATTCCCCCCCTCCTCTCCCTGTGTACACCAGCGTAATAACTGGGATCCTATTACATGGCTCTTCAGCAGTCGGTTGGAAGGGGAGGGAGAATAGGAGACAGCTTGACACGGAAGTACTGCAACTTACAGGCCTGCCTTCCTCTACAACTTCAAGTCTTTCAGAATTATCAGTAGAGGATTATGTCAAAGTTGACAGTTAAAGTATACATTACAGAGATGTTAAAGCAAAACAATGTATTGCATAATACACAGAGCTCTTTTATGTGCAGCAACTTTGTAGAAACTTGGCTTTCTGTAAAAGAAAAAAAAAACAAAACATCACTGAAAAATGAAGAGCTGCTTTAAATGATCACGCCGGAGCCAAAACCGATATCACATGTAGGACTCTTTCACATGGGGCGGATCAGTGATGATCCGCCCCGTGAACATCAGCTTGCTCAGCGGGGATCGCTCCGCCGATCCCCGCTTACCAGGAAAATGACAGGTCCGTCGCTGCACACCGTGCAGCGACGGACCTGTCAGAGCGCCGCTCTCCCCTATGGGGGATCGGGTGATGACGGTCCTTAATAGTCCATCGTCACCCGATCCGATCCGAAAACGGAAGGAAAATTAGGTTTTTCCTCCGTTACACTTTTTCGGATCGGAGCGGGTCGGATGTCAGTGGACATGTCACCGCTGACATCCAACGCTCCATAGACCTCCATTGAGCGTCGGTTCAGGTCCGCCTAAAAAACTGACAGGTGGACCTGAACGGATAGTCCATGTGAAAGAGGTCATAGGCAGGCACCTGTACATTTCCCCAAACAAGAGTTTTCCATTTTCTTTTAGATTGTAAACAAACTAGCAGGGCCCTCTGATTCCACCTGCATTGAATTGTATTCTAACTGTACTGTCTGCCCTAATGTTGTAAAGCGCTGCGAAAACTGTTGCCACCATATAAATTCTGTAGAATAATAATATGACTTTACAATTCGTATGCTTATGGAGAATGCTGCAGAAGGTGTGAGACTTTTGCTTTGGTTAATAATATCTACAAGGACAAAGCAGATAAGTCCTGAATGAAGACCCCCCAGCTGAGGTCCATCATGCTGACCAACAACTATAAATGAACATATTTAAAAGTTTCAAACTGTTACTCCTAACACAGAAGGCAATCAATTTTCCGGTCTATTATAATCACAGTCTGAACACTTACAATAATTAAAACAGATGTTACAGTTGTGCTCAGAAGTTTACATACCCTGACAGAATTTATGATTTCTTGGCCATTTTTCAGAGAATATGAATGATAACACAAACTTTTCTTTCACTCGTGGTTAGTGTTTGGCTGAAGCCATATATTATCCATTAACTGTGTTTACTCTTTTTAAATCATAATCACAACAGAAACTACCCAAATGACCCTGATCAAAAGTTTACATACCCTGGTGATTTTGGCCTGATAACATGCACACAAGTTTACACAAAGGGGTTTGAATGGCTATTAAAGGTAACTATCCTCAGCTGTGATCTGTTTGCTTGTAATTAGTGTGTGTATAAAAGGTCAATGAGTTTCTGGACTCCTGACAGACCCTTGCATCTTTCATCCAGCGCTGCACTGACGTTTTGGGATTCTGAGTCATGGGGAAAGCAAAAGAATTGTCAAAGGATCTGCAGGAAAGGGTAGCTGAACTGTATAAAACAGGAAAGGGATATAAAAACATATCCAAGGAATTGAGAATGCCAATCAGCAGTGTTCAAACTCTAATCAAGAAGTGGAAAATGAGGGGTTCTGTTGAAACCAAACCACGGTCAGGTAGAACAACTAAAATTTCAGCCACAACTGCCAGGAAAATTGTTCGGGATGCAAAGAAAAACCCACAAATCCCTTCAGGTGAAATACAGGACTCTCTGAAAACATGTGGTGTGGCTGTTTCAAGATGCACAATAAGGAGGCACTTGAAGAAAGATGGGCTGCATGGTCGAGTCGCCAGAAGAAAGCCATTACTACACAAATGCCGCAAAGTATCCCGCTTACAATACGCCAAACAGCACAGAGACAAGCCTCAAATCTTCTGGCACAAAGTCATGAGTCTGTGAGATGAGTGATGAGACCTAAATGTAGCTTTTTGGCCACAGCCATAAATGCTATATTTGGAGAGTCAACAAGACCTATGATGAAAGGTACACAATTCCTAATGTGAAACACAGAGGTGGATCGCTGATGTTTTGGTGATGTGTGAGCTACAAAGGCACAGGAAATTTGGTCAAAATCGATGGCAAGATGAATGCAGTATGTTATCAAAACATACTGGAGGAACATTTGCATTCATCAGCCAGGAAGCTGCGCATGGGACGTACTTGGACATTCCAACATGACAATGGTTCAAAACACAAGGCCAAGTCAACCTGTCATTGGCTACAGCAGAATAAAGTGAAGGTTCTGGAGTGGCCATCTCAGTCTCCTGACCTCAATATCATGGAGTCATTCTGGGGAAATCTCAAACGTGCAGTTCATGCAAGACGGCCCAAGAATTTACAGGAACTGAAGCCCTTTTGCCAAGAGGAATGGACAGCTTTACCATCTAAGAAGATAAAGAGCCTCATCCACAAATACCACAAAAGCTGTCATTGATGTTAAAGGGGGCAATACATGGTATCCCGGACAAGCTTATACAATTCTAGACTTTGAACGGATGCTGAGGAGAGAGGAAGATTGCAGATAAACAGGTACATCTGTTTCATCTCTGTGTCTCACCTGAGTATAGTCCATTTACTGGATATATGTAAGCCTGAGTTCACACTATATGCAGAGCAGCTCGCAGCAGGGGGTCCGGTGAGTCCCTGTTCTCAGTTTCAGGGGTGAACCAGGTCAGAATTTTTGCCTGAAGTCGGACCTGAAACTGAGCCAAAGACGCACAGGACCGTTCTCTGCAGTGTGCTCCGCAGCCGCCCCGAAGAAGTGTGAACCAGCTCCATTGAGAGCCGATCAGTCTCCTGTCACTCGAATTGGATGTGGGGAAACGGGCATACAAATTTGCATCAGTGTGAACCCATCCTTAGTGTTTACAACCACTTTAACCTCTTCAGATCCACGCTATTGCCAAATGACGGCAACAGCGCAGATCTACATTGCCGGGACAACGTCTGTTGACGTCGTCCCGTGCACGAGCGGTCTGCACGCCCCCTGCAGGGCGCGCGCGCTCGGTGATCAGCGAGTCTATGAGACTCGCCTGATCACAGATCAGAGTAAGGGGTCGGTCCCCACCCCTTACCACATGATCAGCTGTCAGCCAATGACAGCTGATCATGTGATGTAAACAGAGCCGGTAATCGGCTATTTTTCCTCCTCGCACTGACAGCGTGAGGAGGAAAAAAAAACCTGATCACCGGCGGCAGTGAGAGGGACATCAGTCCTGATCACCGCGATCATCTGCCCCCACAGCAATAGGCAGCAGTGCTGCCTACCAGTGCCCACCAGCATCACCCATCAGTGCCCACAGTGCCATCCATCAGTGCCCACAGTGCCATCCATCAGCGCCCACAGTGCCACCCATCAGCGCCCACATCAGTGCAACAGTGCTGCACATCAGTGCCACCTATCAGTGCCCATCAGTGTCACCTACTAGTGCCCATAAGTGCCACCCATCAGTGCCCCCCATCAGTGCCCATCAATGCCACCTATCTGTGCCACCCATCAGTGGCCATCAGTGCCGCCTTATCTGTGCCCATCAGTACCGCCTTATCTGTCCCCATCAGTGCCGCCTTAACTGTGCCTATCAGTGCCGCCTTAACTGTGCCTATCAGTGCCGCCTTAACTGTGCCTATCAGTGCCGCCTTAACTGTGCCTATCAGTGCCGCCTTAACTGTGCCTATCCGTGCCGCCTTAACTGTGCCTATCCGTGCCGCCTTAACTGTGCCTATCCGTGCCCATCAGTGCAGCCTATCAGTGCAGCCTATCAGTGCCCACCAGTGCCTCCTCATCAGCGCATAGCAATGAAGGAGAAAAATTACCCGTTTGTAAAATTTTATAACAAACGATTTTTTTTTCAAAATTTTCCATCTTTTTTTGTTCGTTTAGCAAAAAATAAAAATCCCAGCTGTGATTAAATACCACCAAAAGAAAGCTCTTTTTGTGGGGGGAAAAAAATGATAAAAATTTCATTTGGGTACAGTGTTGTATGACCGCGCAATTGTCATTCAAAGTGCAACAGCGCTGAAAGCTGAAAATTGGTCTGGGTAGGAGGGGGGTTAAGTGCCCAGTAAGCAAGTGGTTAAGGTGTGAACTTGGCCTAACCTATAGTTCAGAGGTCAGCAGTTTGAAATAGTCAGTAGCATGTAACACGGAGATGAATATTACTTAACAGAATGCAGGGGACAGTTGTACATTATCCAGATGCGAGAAGCAAGAGAGGTAAGCTGCGCAGCTCACTGTACAGGAGCCGACGGCCAGGTAGGCAATTTTAATGCAGGAGACAAAGCATGTCAATGAGCCAGGTATTATCAGTTCTCAAACTTGACAGATGTTCCTGGTATGAGGGTACATGAGAACTCTCAAACTGTCCTGGCATTCCTTTTTTATTTGGGATCAAAGGGGTGTATGAGCTGAAGGAGAGAGGGGTGGGATGGAGGTCACTGCAGATGCGTCTTCAAGATGACATGGAAGACTTGTGACCTGAACAAAATGGCTGCTACACACACAGATATTCGTGAGCCCAGTACGCAGGACCATTACACCGACGACCCTCGTTCTCTCACACTGGTATTCAGCAACAATCTCCATTTCAGGGCTTTCCTTGGCTGTGTTATCTGACATGTCAAAGCCCAGGAGGAACCTAGAACTTTCTTTGGTTCTGCAATAGCCACTCTGATCTGAGGTCTATGAGGCAGTGGCCAGGGTCTGGAGCTTGTGGCTGCCACAGCTTGGTTGTGATCTATCCGTCAAATATTTCTGATTGACAGGTAAATTGTGATCAGCTGGTTCCTGACCTCCAAACTAAAAGGACTGTACAAAAATTGTAGCATTAGTCTAACATGTATGACTAGCTTAAAGCGACCCTGTCAGTTACGTAAGAAAAATCCAAAAGAAAGTTCCATGCATTAAGCGAGGTATTATACTCGCCTCTTCAGTGGCCCGTGACTTATGCCTTCCCTCCAGAGCTACAGCCTGTTAGACTCAGCATCTGACACCTCAAGACTGTCACATTTATTTATTACAGGTACTTGAATTGCGCCATCAATTTGCATAGTGCTTTACATATATATTGCCCTCAAGGATCTTACAATGCAAGCTCCCTAATTCACATTCATACATACACATACTAGGGCCAATTTAAACTAGAGCCAATTCACATACCATCATGTCTTTGGAGTGTGGGAGGAAACCCACGCAGGAACAGTGCTGTGGTTGGGATACAGATGCCTATGTCTGCTTTAACTCCCACCATGTCCTATAATGACATAGGAACCAGAGAAAGAAAACACAACAGGCATATAACACTAAGACCCCTTTCACACTGGGGTGCTTTGCAGGCGATACAACGCTAAAAATAGTGCCTGCAAAGCGCCCTGAAAGAGCCGCTCCTGTCTCTTCAGTGTGAAAGCCAGAGGGCTTTCACACTGGAGCGGTGCGCTGGCAGGACGGTAAAAAAAGTCCTGCTAGCAGCATCTTAGGAGCGGTGTGTATACTAATAAGAAAAAAATTAAAAATAAAAATGTCAAATTTATCCCCTATTTTGTAGACGTTGTAACTTTTGCGCAAACCAATCAATATACACTTATTGCGATTTTTTTTTTTACCAAAAATATGTAGAAGAATACATATCGGTCTAAACTGAGGAAGAAATTTGTTTTTTTATATATTTTTGGGGGATATTTATTATAGCAAAAAGTGAAAAAATATTGCTTTTTTTTTTCCCCAAAATTGTTGATCTTTTTTTTGTTTATAGCGCAAAAAATAAAAACTGTAGAGGTGATCAAATACCACCAAAAGAAAGCTCTACTTGTGAGAAAAAAAAAGGACGTCAATTTTGTTTGGGTGCAGCGTCGCATTACCCTGCAATTGTCAGTTAAATTGACGCAGTGCCGTATCGCAAAAAATGCTCTGGTCATTAGGAGAGTAAAATCTTCCAGGGCTGAAGTGGTTAAAGACTTGCTGCAAGTGTATAAAAAAAACTGGATAGAAAGAAAAAAACAAAACTGCAAATAAGCAAGATCTGATTTGGTTTTACCTACATGTTTGAAGTTGCAGCTGACAGTCTTTTATGAAATGCACCAGACCTTGGAGGGTAACCCAGGGGTGAATGAATTAAATGGCTTCCGGAATATCTGGATTTCCTGCTGGTATTATCCGTATTAATGGCAGTCATTAAACATTTCAATTACACAACAACCTGCTGCTGAAATCAAATACAGTTATAAAACTACAATAGTTCAAAAAGGCCTGTTCAAATCTGTAGAAAATCACCAAAACGGGGGGGACACACACACACACACACACACACACACACACACTTCTTTTGTTTTTTAAATTATCATTTGAACAGATTCCAGAGCAAAAAAAAAAAAAAAGCAAGGGTATGCACATTTCATTTTCATATAAAAGTGTAGTATGTCATGTGCTTCTGCATAGTACACAAATTGTTATTTTCAGCTTCTCTTTTTCCTAAATTGCTTCTTAAAATAAGCCAAGCCATTCCTTAGCTGCACCATTGAACAGTACATAGAGGTTGTTGTTAGCTCTTTATTGCTCCTTTTCCAGCTCTTATCAATCCCTAGATAGTAGCTGTAAAAACTCAAGACTAAAAAATGGACTTTTGAAGGTAAAGTTGAAGTCTTCATACAATGACATCATCTCTTCTTCCCTTTTGTCTAAGCTACTCTTTTTTTTTTCTTTTTGACTGAGGCAAGCTAATAGAGGTAACAAAAAATCCTATTTCCAGCCAAAAGAGAAAGAAGTAATAAAGAAACAAAGCAAAACTAAAAGTGATCAGATTTTTACAAAGAATTTGCACAAGGAAAATGAATGGCGCTGGAGGAACGAATACAGTAGGTCTTAAGAAAAAGTCTATTGGGAGACACGTCCGTATACATTTTGAGCAACATTAGCGACAGCTCCACATAGGAGTAAAACAGGACATATAAAAGACCAAAAGGGGGTGTCAGACTAAGTGTGGCAATGAAAGTAAAGCAGGTTTCATGCTGGTCGCCTCTGCCTTCCACCAACGCTCCTCCATCCTCTCCAGGATACACCAGCCAAAGGAGCCGCATACACCTTGGGACCAATTAGATGACCCTGGGATTGCAAGCTACTGAGGCTGTTTAGATACAGATATGCCTGTTTGCTCCTTGTGAGTGTGAGTAGTCATTTGGCTTTTTAATAAATCCCTTTACTTTCATTGCTGCACTTAGTCTAGCGCCCCCTTGTGTTCCTTTTTTTAAAAAGAATTTGCACAGCTGCCATTTAGGAATTGCTGGAGATCGGTAACAGGAGAAAAAGGATAAATAAAGAGCTTACAACAGCCTCTATGGACAGGTAGTGTAAGATGGGACAGCAAAAGGATGGTCATGGTTTACTTTAAATGCATGAGAAAAAAAACACATTCATGCAGGTTAGCGTGGTAACCTGCACATAAAAATGCATGCAACAATCTAAAGCTTTTTAATAAAAGGTTTAAGCCCTAATTGCTACTTCTTCTTATGCAGTGCAACCCTTCAATATATACACATTTCCCCATGTTCTATCCCTACATAGACCATGCAATTAACAGAACAGGACTATATATCTCACAGAAACACACTGCTACTAACTTTCTTTTGCGTCCCGAGGACACACATGCATTTTCTGGACTGAAATCTCAAGAACCGGTGTCAGGAACGCCAAGCTCTCTTTTGCTAAATTACAGAATCCCTCCTCTTCTTCACCCCATAAGAAGTGGTGTTTTGTAGTCCGAGATATGAAATGGGGTGGTTGATTAGATTATTGTGATAACATTGACAGATAAACAGAACATGGGGCAGCTCTGAATTTCTGACAGGATCAACAGGTTCTTTTGGACTTAAAGAAGAACTGCAGTCTGCTCACATAAATTTGTAATAAAAACATCTTTGCCATTCTGAAGCTTCCCTCCAACCACTTTGCATATTATTTTATATATACTGTGATTCTGTACTTTTCAAAAACAGGCGGTCCCCTAGTTACAAACATCCGACTTACAAACGACTCCTACTTACAAACGGAAGGAGACAACAGGAAGTGAGAGGAAATCTACCCCTAGGAAGGGAAATTCACTGCAGTTATGCGGTGTACACATGGTTGGACTTTCCGGCAGGAAAAGTCTGACGGAATCTTGTCATCGGACATTCCGATCGTGTGTGTGCCTCATCGAACTTTTTTTTCTCGAAAATTCTGACGGACCTAGAAATAGAACATGTTTTAAATCCTTCCGACGGTTTTATATATGTGGCTTTGCATGCTCTTCCCATAATGTACATGACAATATTCCATTGAGATGTTTATGTAAATGTCTGTGTCACATTGTTTCATTGCTAAGCTTATTGTGCTGGTCCTTGTGGACCCGTTTCCTGGAATAAATACATAAAAAAATAAAAAAAATCTTTCCGACGGAATCAATTCCTATTGGGAAAACCGCTTGTCTGTATGCTGTTCTGACGAACCAAAAACGATGCATGCTCTGAAGCAAGTAAGAGACAGAAGCTATTGCTACTCGCTATTGAACTTCCTTTTTCTAGTCCCGTCGTAAGTGTTGTGCGTCACCGCATTCTGGACGGTCGGATTTTGGTGTGATCGTGTGTAGGCAAGACAGTTTCAGCAGAACTCCGTCGGAAAAACCTTCAGAGTTTATTCCGACGTAAAAACCGGTCGTGTGTACGCGGCATAAGAGTTGTGGGAAAAAGGTGTCTCCACCAATGCTTTATCACCAATCCTTGTTTCCCTAATAAACTAAAACTTTCTAAATCCAATTGTCATTGGGACAGGAGTGAGGTGAAATCTTCTGAACAGGGGCACAGACACCAAAACAAACGTTACAGGGGTGTTAACCCTTCCCTATGCCATCCAAAAATCTTAAAAATATTTTTTTTGGCTGGGGCTACACTTAAAAAATGTACCTGTTCCAAATTACAAACAGATTCAATTTAACCACTTAAGGACCGCCTCACGCCGATTTACGTCGGCAAGGCGGCACGGGCAGGCAAAATCACGTACATGTACGTGATTTGCCTCCCGCGGGTGGGGGGTCCGATCGGACCCCCCCGCCGCCGCCCGAGGCGGTCCCATTTGGTCCCCCGGCGATCGGAGGTGAGGGGGAGGCCATCCGTTCGTGGCCCCCTCCTCGCGATCGCCGCCGGCCAATCAGATCACTTCCTTTGCTGCTGTATGCTAAACAGCAGCAAAGGAAATGATGTCATCTCTCCTCGGCTCGGTATTCCGTTGCAGCGCCGAGGAGAGAAGACTGAACTGTGAGTGCACCAACACTACACAACACAGTAGAACATGCCAGGCACACAAATCACCCCGATCCCCCCCCCCGATCGCCCCCCGATCCCCCCCCAATCACCCCCCCCCTCCCTGTCACAAACTGACACCAGCAGTTTTTTTTTTTTTTCTGATTACTGCATTGGTGTCAGTTTGTGACAGTTACAGTGTTGGGACATTGAATATTACCCCCCTTTAGGTCTAGGATACCCCCCTAACCCCCCCTAATAAAGTTTTAACCCCTTGATCACCCCCTGTCGCCAGTGTCACTAAGCGATCATTTTTCTGATCGCTGTATTAGTGTCGCTTGTGACGCTAGTTAGTGAGGTAAATATTTAGGTTTGCCGTCAGCGTTTTATAGCGACAGGGACCCCCATATACTACCTAATAAATGTTTTAACCCCTTGATTGCCCCCTAGTTAACCCTTTCACCACTGATCACCGTATAAGTGTTACGGGTGACGCTGGTTAGTTCGTTTATTTTTTATAGTGTCAGGGAACCCGCCGTTTATTACCGAATAAAGGTTTAGCCCCCTGATCGCCCGGCGGTGATATGCGTCGCCCCAGGCAGCGTCAAATTAGCGCCAGTACCGCTAACACCCACGCACGCAGCATACGCCTCCCTTAGTGGTATAGTATCTGATCCGATCAGATCTATACTAGCGTCCCCAGCAGTTTAGGGTTCCCAAAAACGCAGCGTTAGCGGGATCAGCCCAGATACCTGCTAGCACCTGCGTTTTGTCCCTCCGCCCGGCCCAGCCCAAGTGCAGTGTCTATCGATCACTGCCACTTACAAGGCACTAAACACATAACTGCAGCGTTCGCAGAGTCAGGCCTAATCCCTGCGATCGCTAACAGTTTTTTTGGTAGCATTTTGGTGAACTGGCAAGCACCAGCCCCAGGCAGCGTCAGGTTAGCGCAAGTAGCGCTAACACCCACGCACGCACCGTACACCTCCCTTAGTGGTATAGTATCTGATCGGATCAATATCTGATCCGATCAGATCTATACTAGCGTCCCCAGCAGTTTAGGGTTCCCAAAAAGCAGTGTTAGCGGGATCAGCCCAGATACCTGCTAGCACCTGCGTTTTGCCCCTCCGCCCAGCCCACCCAAGTGCAGTATGGATCGATCACTGTCACGTACAAAACACTAAACGCATAACTGCAGCGTTCGCAGAGTCAGGCCTGATCCCTGCGATCGCTAACAGTTTTTTTTGTAGCGTTTTGGTGAACTGGCAAGCACCAGCGGCCTAGTACACCCCGGTCGTAGTCAAACCAGCACTGCAGTAACACTTGGTGACGTGGCGAGTCCCATAAGTGCAGTTCAAGCTGGTGAGGTGGCAAGCACAAGTAGTGTCCCGCTGCCACCAAAAAGACAAACACAGGCCCGTCGTGCCCATAGTGCCCTTCCTGCTGCATTCGCCAATCCTAATTGGGAACCCACCGCTTCTGCAGCGCCCGTACTTCCCCCATTCACATCCCCAACCAAATGCAGTCGGCTGCATGAGAGGCATTTTCTTTATGTCCTCCCGAGTACCCCTACCAAACGAACCCCCCCAAAAAGATGTTGTGTCTGCAGCAAGCGCGGATATAGACGTGACACCCACTATTATTGTCCCTCCTGTCCTGACAATCCTGGTCTTTGCATTGGTGAATGTTTTGAACGCTACCATGCACTAGTGGAGTATTAGCGTAGGGTACAGCATTCCACAGACTAGGGCACACTTTCACAGGGTCTCCCAAGATGCCATCGCATTTTGAGAGACCCAAACCTGGAACCGGTTACAGTTATAAAAGTTACAGTTACAAAAAAAGTGTAAAAAAAAAATATATATAAAATAAAAAAAAATTGTTGTCGTTTTATTGTTCTCTCTCTATTTTCTCTCTCTCTATTGTTCTGCTCTTTTTTACTGTATTCTATTCTGCAATGTTTTATTGTTATTATGTTTTATCATGTTTGTTTTTCAGGTATGTAATTATTTATACTTTACCGTTTACTGTGCTTTATTGTTAACCATTTTTTTGTCTTCAGGTACGCCATTCACGACTTTGAGTGGTTATACCAGAATGATGCCTGCAGGTTTAGGTATCATCTTGGTATCATTCTTTTCAGCCAGCGGTCGGCTTTCATGTAAAAGCAATCCTAGCGGCTAATTAGCCTCTAGACTGCCTTTACAAGCCGTGGGAGGGAATGCCCCCCCCCCCCCCACCGTCTTCCGTGTTTTTCTCTGGCTCTCCTGTCTCAACAGGGAACCTGAGAATGCAGCCGGTGATTCAGCCAGCTGACCATAGAGCTAATCAGAGACCAGAGTGGCTCCAAACATCTCTATGGCCTAAGAAACTGGAAGCTACGAGCATTTTATGACTTAGATTTCGCCGGATGTAAATAGCGCCATTGGGAAATTGGGGAAGCATTTTATCACACCGATCTTGGTGTGGTCAGATGCTTTGAGGGAAGAGGAGAGATCTAGGGTCTAATAGACCCCAATTTTTTCAAAAAAGAGTACCTGTCACTACCTATTGCTATCATAGGGGATATTTACATTCCCCGAGATAACAATAAAAATGATAAAAAAAAAAAAAAATGAAAGGAACAGTTTAAAAATAAGATAAGAAAGCAAAAAAATAATAAAGAAAAAAAATAAATAAATAAATAAAAAAGCACCCCTGTCGCCCCCTGCTCTTGCGCTAAGGCGAACGCAAGCGGCGGTCTGTCGTCAAACGTAAACAGCAATTGCACCATGCATGTGAGGTATCACCGCGAAGGTCAGATCGAGGGCAGTATTTTTAGCAGTAGACCTCCTCTGTAAATCTAAAGTGGTAACCTGTAAAGGCTTTTAAAGGCTTTTAAAAATGTATTTATTTTGTTGCCACTGCACGTTTGTGCGCAATTGTAAAGCATATCATGTTTGGTATCCATGTACTCGGCCTAAGATCATCTTTTTTATTTCATCAAACATTTGGGCACTATAGTGTGTTTTAGCGCATTAAAATTTAAAAAAGTGTGTTTTTTCCCCAAAAAATACGTTTGAAAAATCGCTGCGCAAATACTGTGTGAAAAAAAAAAAATGAAACACCCACCATTTTAATCTGTAGGGCATTTGCTTTAAAAAAATATATAATGTTTGGGGGTTCAAAGTAATTTTCTTGCAAAAAAAAATAATTTTTTCATGTAAACAATAAGTGTCAGAAAGGGCTTTGTCTTCAAGTGGTTAGAAGAGTGGGTGATGTGTGACATAAGCTTCTAAATGTTGTGCATAAAATGCCAGGACAGTTCAAAACCCCCCCCAAATGACCCCATTTTGGAAAGTAGACACCCCAAGCTATTTGCTGAGAGGCATGTCGAGTCCATGGAATATTTTATATTGCGACACAAGTTGCGGGAAAGAGACAAATTTTTTTTTTTTTTTTTGCACAAAGTTGTCACTAAATGATATATTGCTCAAACATGCCATGGGAATATGTGAAATTACACCCCAAAATACATTCTGCTGCTTCTCCTGAGTACGGGGATACCACATGTGTGAGACTTTTTGGGAGCCTAGCCGCGTACGGGACCCCGAAAACCAATCACCGCCTTCAGGCTTTCTAAGGGCGTGAATTTTTGATTTCACTCTTCACTGCCTATCACAGTTTCGGAGGCCATGGAATGCCCAGGTGGCATAACCCCCCCCCCCCCAAATGACCCCATTTTGGAAAGTAGACACCCCAAGCTATTTGCTGAGAGGCATATTGAGTCCATGGAATATTTTATAATTTGACACAAGTTGCGGGAATGTGACACTTTTTTTTTTTTTTTTTGCACAAAGTTGTCACTAAATGATATATTGCTCACACAGGCCATGGGCATATGTGAAAGAGAGAGAAGCGCTATGCATGATGTCATAAGCCTAGGCTTTTTACCAGACAAGAAACAGGAAGTGGGCTGTATAAGGTATTTACTGGCAGAAAAAAAAATATTTTACTATCCAAAGTTAAAACAACAAGGGCAAAAGATTTAATAGATGGAAAGATGAAAAAATTACTGAAGTTCCGCTTTAACCACATATAATAAAGAACGTTTAATGGCAAAACAGGCCAAACAGGAGCAAATAAGATCAAATTAATTGTTGGGGTTTATATGCACTTTAAAGCGGTATCAAACCCAAAACCAAAAATATGTTAAAGCTTACCAATTATTAGATGTGGTGGCTTCATTACTTTTTAGCTTTAATCTTTTTCCCCACCGTTTTCACCTGGTGATCCGGTCAATAACACACTTCCTGTATTAGAATGCCCCCACTCTGGATGAAGGAGCACAGGTGCACCTTTGGATAGCAGCATTGTCAGTCTGGAGGAGGGGAGTATTAGATGTACTAGCAGATTTAAATACACTAACAAATTGAAGCCAAACTCCAGCTAATACTGTATAAGCAGTTAGAGCAAACAGTTTTTTTGCATTTTTGGGGGAAGGTTTTACATAAATAAAAGCTGATCATCGTAAGCACCCCTGCTAGTGTTAAATGGTTTCTCTCATCTCTGTAACTAATACATTTTGCTGGAGAGGTTGTTCTTTTGCAAAACAGACTTACTGGGCACATGACCAGATGAAAATAGAAAAAAAGAAAGACTAAAAGAAAATGAATTGGTAAGCTGCAATAAAATTGGTATTAAAAACGCAAATGCTTTTGCGTTTAATACCACCTTAAATAGGTCTAAAGCCTAAACATTTTTTTACCTTTATGCATTCCTTAAAAATGTTTAGGTAACAGTATTGTCCCCTCACCCCACACACTTACCTGAGCCCTCACTCGATCCAGCGCTGTGCGGGTCGGTAGCTGTTCTCCCCACTCTCACAGACATTGCTTTGGCAGGTTTTTATTGCCGTCTGTATCATCGTTGGGCAATACGCCCCCTCATTTTCCTGGTGACCATTATCACTGAAAGAAAAATCCCAAAATTTTGAGTGGTCACCAAAACAGAAATGAAGGGGAAATCATTCAATGGGGTTCTAGCGACTTGGAGGGCTATGCTGTGGCTATAGGACAAGAAGCGAACAGAAACCTCACAAATGGGACACAATGGGCAACAAACTGACAAGTTAATGCAAAAGTTTTAGGCAGGTGTGAAAAAATGCTATAGAATTAAAAATGCTTTCAGAAGTAGAAGTCTTAATAGTTTATTTTTTATCAATTACCGAAATGGAAAGTAAATGAACAGAAGAAAAATCCAAATCAAATCTGTATTTGGTGTGACCACCCTTTGCCTACAAAACAGCATCAATTCTTCTTGGTACACTTGCACACAGTTTTTTTAAGGAACTCAGCAGGTAGGTTATTCCAAACATCTTGGAAAACGAACCACAGATTTTATTTGGATGTAGGCTGCCTCAAATCCTTCTGTCTCTTCATGTAATTGCAGATAGGCTTCATGATTTTGAGATCAGGGCTCTGTGGGGCCAAAGAATCACTTCCAGGACTCCTTGTTCTTCTTTACGCTGAAGATAGTTCTTAACCACTTGCCAACTGCTGAACGCCGATATAACACAATGGCAGCGGTGGGCAAATGGGCATACCTGTACGTCCCCTTTAAGAGGCAGGGATAGCAGGCCCGCCGCATACAGCGTGACCGTGCCTACGGACTCAATGTCCGCTGGTCTCCCGGCGATCGTGTCACAGAGCCTCAGAACTATGTAAACAAGGCATTTCCCCATTCTGGCTTGTGTCATGACAGAGATCACTGCTCTCTGTCATTGAGAGCAGCGATTGCTGTCATGTGAGTTGAAGCCCCCCCCCCCCCCAGTTAGAATCACACCCTAGAACGCACTTAACCCCTTCATCGCCTCTGCCACACACTTAACCCCTTCCCTGCCAGTGTCATTTACACAGTAATCAGTGCATTTTTATAGCACTGATCGCTGTATAAATGACAATGGTCCCAAAATAGTGTCAAAAGTGTCCGATGTGTCCGCCATAATGTTGCAGTCCCGATAAAAATCGCAGATCGCCATCATTACTAATTTTAAAAAAAATGCCATAAAACTAGCCCCTATTTTGTAGACGCTATAACTTTTGCGCAAACCACTCAATATACACCTTTTGCGGTTTTTTTTCTTCTACCAAAAATATGTAGAAGAATACACATCGGCCTAAACCGAGGAAAAAATTGTTGGTTTTTTTATATATTTTTTGGGGGATATTTATTATAGCAAAAAAGCAAAAAATATTGAGTTTTTTCAAAAAATTGTCGCTTTTTTTGTTTAAAGCACAAAAAATAAAAAACCGCAGAGGTGATCAAATACCACCAAAAGAAAGCTCTATTTGTGGGGAAAAAAAAGGATGTCAATTTTGTTTGGGTGTAACGCCGCACGACCGCGCAATTGTCAGTTAAAATAACGCAGTGCCGAATCGCAAAAAGTGCTCTGGTCAGGAAGGGAGTAAAATCTTCCGGAGCTGAAGTGGTTAATGACATTGGCTGTGTTTGGGGTTGTTGTCCTGCTGCAGAATAAATTTAGGGCCAATTACATATTTCCTGATGGAATAGCACGATGGATAACCATTTGCCTGTATTTCTAGGCATTGAGGACATCATTGATCCTGACCAAATCTCCAACTCCAATTGCAGAAATGCAGCCCCAAACTTGCAAGGAACTTCCACCATGTTTCACTGTTGCCTGCAAGCACTCATTGTACAGCTCTCCAGTCCTTCGGCAAATAAATTGCCTCCTGCTACAGCCAAACATTTAGACTTTTGACTCTTCAGTCCAGAGCACCTGCTGCCATTTTTCTGCACTCCAGTTCCTAGATTTGTGACGCCTTGTTTCCATGTTGGGAGTTATGGCTTTTCAACCACAGTTCTTCCATGAAGACCACTTCTGGCCAGAGTCTGCCAGACAGTAAATGTGTGTACCTGAGTCCCACTGGTTTCCATCAGTTCTGTGCCGTTGGCACTGCTGGACATCTTCTGATGTCGAAGGGAAGTAACCATGATGTGTCTTACATCTGCTGCAAGTTTTCTTGGGTGACCACTGTGCCTATGGTCCTCCATGTTACCAAATCAATGGTGACCTCAATTCTGAGAAATACAAGAAGATACTAATCCATCATGCCATACCATCAGGGAGGTGTGCAATTGGCCCCAAATTTATTCTGCAGAAGGACAACGACCTTAAACATACAGCCAATGTCGTTAAGAACCATCTTCAGCATAATGTTGGATGAGAAGCGGGTCCAATTTATCCCAAAGATGTTTTGTTGGGTTGAATTTAGAATTCTGTGCAGGCCAGTCAAGTTCCTCCACCCCCAAACTCGCTCATCCACACCATACTGCCAAAAGTATTGGGCCACACTTCAAATCATTTGGTGGAGGGGGGGGGGGGGGGATTATAGTGTGGGGCTGTTTTTCAGGTGTTGGGCTTGACCCCATAGTTCCAGTGAAAGGAACTCTTAAGGCATCAGCATACCAAGACATTTTGGACAAATTCATGCTCCTAACTTTGTGGGAACAGTTTGGGGATGACCCCTTCCTGTTCCAACAAGGCTGCACACCAGTTCACAAAGCAACGTCCATAAAGCCATGGATGAGCGAGTTTGGGGTGAAGGAACTTGACTGGCCTGCACAGAGTCCAGACCTCAACCCAACAGAACACCTTTGGAATGAATTAAAGGGAAGACTGCGAGCCAGGCCTTCATATCCACATCAGTGCCTGACCTCCCAAAATACGCTTCTGGAAGAATGGTCAAACATTCTCATAGACACACTCCTAAACCTTGTGGACAGCCTTCCCAGAAGAGCTGAAGCTGGTATAGCTGCAAAAGGGTGGGCCAACTCAATATTAAACCCTACCGACTAAGACTGGGAAAGCCATTAAAGTTAATGTGCGTGTAAAGGCAGGTGTCACAATACTTTTGACAATATAGTGTACATCCACAGATGATGTTTGGAACAACCTCCCTGCTGAGTTCCTTCAAAAACTATGTGCAACTGTACTTAGAAGAATAGATGCTGGTTTGAAGCCAAAAGGGGGTTGGGGGGGGGGTGGGAAGAGGTGCATGCCCAAGGCCGTCTGAGCAAGTTATGCCTGCTTAGAGCTCCGTACCCCCCGAGACTTCACAGCCCCGCAGCAGCACAACCACGAGATTCCTCCAGATATCCCTGCACATTACAGAGGAAGCTGAGTGGCACCTGAGATGGTGTACAGCGGCACAAAACAGAAGCACAAGCCGCATTCAATCTGGGACGTTCTCACCAAGGCTGCAACTAAGATGGCGACGCCTCCATCTTTCCGGCCTGACACACAGCACACGCTCAAGCTGATCCAGCCCATAGTGACAGCAGCTGAGGGAGACGGTGAGTCAGACTCTGATCTTGGAACGACACCTCTAGCCCTGCACTGTAATAACTCCCAGCCTGCACCTGATCTGCTGCACCAATTTGAACATATGCTCACCAAAGCCCTTACTTTGCGGGTGCGCTCCCGAGTCCAGCATTCGGCGCCCATAGAAGCGGAATGCAGGACTTGGCCCCACGCCCGCGTCATTGGATTTGATTGACAGCAGCGGGAGTCAATGGCTGAGCTGCTATCAATCTACCCAACACCCGAGAACCCCCTAGCAGACAGACACCGCACATCCCCATGGGACAAGTTGGAGGGCTCAGGTAAGTAAAATGGGGGGGGCTGGGGGCCGGTCACTGACAGGTGTTTTTTCCCCTTTAATGCATAGGATGCATTAAGGGGGAAAACACGAACCTTTGCAACCCCTTTAAGCACACCTCAGACTCCATTACTGAGCACTTAACCAGGTAAATCAGCGACATGGGCCGCCGCACCTCAGCACGTGAACAACAGACAGACGAGCTGCAGCTTGTTACGGGCAACCACGCAGAGGAGGTTGAGGTCCTCAGAGAAGAGAATTACACCCTCCAAGCCCTCATTGAGGATTTTGAGAACAGAGCCAGACGCTCTATTCTTTGTATCCGAGGCATTCCTGAAACCGTGCTAGACCTGTAATCCACCATCACTGCGCTCTTCCAGGAACTAGCTCCATTGATCCCTATAGAACACCTGGAGATGGACAGAATCCACAGATCCCTAGTCCCACGCCCAGAGGATGGTCCCCCACGCAATATTGTGGTGAAATTACATTTCTTCCGCACTAAGGAACAACTTATGGAAGCATCTTGCCACAAGGAATCCCTGGTTTTCCAAGCACACCGCTACCAAATTTTTCAGGATCTCTCCCAACTCACACTTGCCAAGCAAAAGGCCATGAAACCCTTTCTGCTCCTTTTGCAAAAACACTGCATTACTTGCCGATGGGGGTTTCACTTTTCTGTCTGCTTCTCCTAAAAGGGAACATCTTATCTCTGCAAATCGACTGAGGAGCTTTGGACCACGCTTTATAACCTGCATCTCGTACCTGATGAGTCTCTCCCTGAAGGGTGTCGTCGCCCAGCAGCCTCCTACTCCCCTAAGAAGCTGGCATTATCCCCTGGCCAGGGAGCCTCATCCAACGCCAACAAGCGAGGCCGATTGTCTTCACCGGCACCTGCTCAGGAAGACTCCATGGATTGACTTCACCCCCCCCCCCCGCATTTCTTTTTATGTATAACATTTGTACAGGAATTATGCTTCCATATACCCCTGGGCGACTCATGACTCCCAGATGCTCTAGCTTCAGCCCAGCCTTACACATAGGCCATTGGCTCGTCCTGATCCATTTCAACCATTTCTTCTACACTTTTTTCAGGCACCTGGAGATCGAGACTCCCCCACTGGTCGCTTTTGGTGACTCTTATTGCTTGACTCTCCTCACCTCCACTGAACAAGCGAGGCGACTCACAGCGCTATGCCCTACTCAGTTATTTGCAAATCCTATATTCTACTGCTTCAGGGGTAGATTTATGTTACCGATGCTTTTGTGTGTTACACATGCTATTTATGTTATTCTTTCACCTCCTATATAGTTGGTATTACAAAAAGAAAAACAGTGTAGCGCTAGAGTAGTGAAGAGAAACACATCTGTTGATATGTGTAAATATGCCAAGACCCACAAAATTATCATGAGTCATTAAGTGATACTTAAACAATAATCAGTGTGACACTGGTTTAAGGTGATACAATACACATATATAATAAAAACACTTGTGGATTATTCACCTGAAATCTATACCGTCATAAATAATATAATATAAATCATATGAGTGATGATCAGTCCATACCCTAAAGGGTGTATATAGAGAAAAAAAAAGTACAAAAACAAACAATAAAGTTCAGTGTCTCAAATGAAAGAATTAATCCAGACAGAATTCAGAGAGGCAATTGCAAAGATCAGGATTGCTTGGTCCACCTTCAGTGCAGCCCACCACCAGATGGTAAAATCAAAGGCTTACCAGAAAGCCTGCGACCGCCCTTACTCAGGGGGGTCAATACAGGCTTAGTAGTGGAAAATATCCGAAGATTGTGTGTGGAATGGTCCTCAGCAACGGTGACTCCAATATGGAAAAGGTGCTCCCATGGATTCCTTCAATACTCCTTCCCGGAGGGGGCAGGCATAAAAAAGCCACAGATCCCAAAAGAATCTGTTTTTCTTTTGTTTATTTCAGTTTTTATTATCATTTATATTTAGCACCTAGCGCAATTTCTTTCCCCCCCTTTTTTTGATATAGTTGGTATTGGCAAGGCAACCTCCTCGTTACCCCTATCCACATATGGCTTGGGGAAATACACTTACATTGTGTACTATTAATTTATGCTCCAACAACTAACCCCACTGCCTATCCAGTTACGGAAGGAACCCCGGTTTCATATTATCCACTTCTCAGAGGTCCCCGTGCTACCTGACTGGAACCCCTAGGACCCCTGAGACATGTTCGCTATTGGGATGAGTTCTTATTCCCACCAGGTTGCATTTTTTGCTTTCTGTGGCTGCTGAAGTCTCGAGAACAGTTCACTGTTCCCAAGTCCACAACTACCCACTTTTTAGGGTACCTTTTGGACTCACTTGTGTCCCCTGGTAGTGTAGTCTTACACCCACTGAACACACCCCCCCCCCCTTTTTTGTTTTGTACAATACTTTCAAGGGCGTGCTCTCCCCTCCCACTAGCTCAGTCTACCTTCCTTCCTATTTTTAATTTATAATCCCCTCCCCCCATCCCTCTTCCTCTTTTTTCTTCTCCCCTGGAGGGGATCACCCACTACAAATGACACCGTCTTTTGGCCTCCTCCACCTGCACTATTGGCCTCTTTAAATGTTCTCACCCTAAATGCACCGCCCCTGAATTCTCCTGCTAAGCACACAAAGGCATTCCGCTCCTTTGTATTGCTCCTTGCCCATGTGGTTGGTCTACAGGAGATGCACTTTTCCACCCAATCAACATCTACATTTTTGGGCAGTCAACACCCATAAGCATACGTTGCATCTGTCTCTACTAAACAAAGAGTATTGATTGCTTTCCATCGCTCTACTCCATTCACACCCCTGGCAGAGATCGGAGACTCAGAAGGCCACTACCTCATACTCACCGACTACCTCTTAGACTGCAAAGTCACCATTGTCCCCTATTATGCCCCTAACAAAAACCCTTTATCATTTCTTTCCCCATTTTTCACTCCATTCAAGTATTATATCTATTTTTGGACAAGTCTCCAGTCCCATCATCCTCTAATAACCTTCGCCTTTCTTTTCACCAGCTCCTGAACCAATATTCAATACTGGACTCTTGGAAGGAACTGAACCCCGTAAGGTGACAATATACCCACTACTCCCACCCACACAAACAATTCTCCCGCATATACTGATGAGTATAAGCCTGCTCAGCTGATTTTTGCGTGGACTATCATTCCTTGTCCCTGGTCTGACCACAATGCAGGTCGTCACCTTTCTCCTCCCTAGTCCCCAGACCGAATCACATGTCCTGGTCCATTGATGATAGCCTGCTAGCTAATCCGACCTATCACCTGGAAATCTATCTTGCTCACAATGTGTCCTCGGACATTTCTCCCTTAACTTTATAGGAAGCGCATAAACCTGTCATTAGGGGAGTGTGTATTAGTCAGGCGGCGCACCTATGTAACGAGAAACGTCGTCTACATAAACGCAACCTTTGCCTTATCCGTCAACCAAACAAGACTTTGAAAAGGCACGTATAGAACTTGATCTCTGACAGTCGGCGGAAAAAGGTCTTCACAGTTCGCAACTTTCTCTCTACATGAAATCTAATAAACCAGATTAGTTTCTGGCTCTAACATGCTGCAAAGCTGACTACACTCCCAAATCTGTAAAGCTAAAACTTTCTAAAAACACATACTCGAGCAATCCGGTGAAAATTCTCAACGAATTTCGCAGACGCCTTGCCGACCTTTACAAAAATCCAAACACATTTGACCAAACCAATATGGACAACCTACTCTCTACCATACATCTCCCCTCCCTTTCATTCTCTCATCGAGAGGCCTTAGAACAACCTCTCTCAGCTGAGGAAATACACCAAGCTATTAAGACCTTGAAACCCTGCAAGCGACCAGGCCCTGACGGCCTTTCGGTGACTTACTATAAGAAATTCTTGTCCCCCTCTCCCCACTCTTCGCTCTGGCAATCGAACCACTATCCACCCTCATAATCTTCTCTAACCAGATCAAAGGCCTGGACTTAGGCGGACACCAACATAAACTTTGCCTTTTTGCAGATGATGTCCTCGTGTTCCTGACTTCCCCTTGACCTCATCTCCCAACTTACTGGACACACTATTACGCTTCGGACGAAAATCAGGCCTTCTAGTTAACCCACAAAAGTCGACGGCTCTAAATATCTCCCTGTTGCCCACTTTGCACGCTCAACTGCGTGAAATTCTTCTTTTTCTGGGCCCCAGACACATTTCCTATTTAGGTATTAAATTCGCTGCCAACCCCTCTGACCTATATGCTGCCAACTAACCCCCATGCTAACACATCTCACCAATCTTATGTCAAAGCGGTCTTCTCTACCCCTAGCTGGGATGGGCAGAATAACTTCCCAAAATGCTCTATCTCTTTCGGGCACTACCTATACAGGTTACATCTTACTACATGCGGATCCTGCAACGTAGGACTGCTCAATTCGTTTGGAGCAAAATTAAGCCCCATTTGCCTAAACCTACATTATACACCCCTAGAATCAGAGGTGGCCTCGGTGTGCCCAACCACACCAAATATTACTACGCAGCGCAACTACCTAAATACCACGCAACTATGGAAACCCCACTATGGGTAGCAATAGAATCTCTGGACTGCGACCCCCTTTCCACCGCAAATCTCTTATGGCTAACACCACCGCAACGTAGAACTATCTCCAACCCCACCACTAAACACAGCCTTGCCGTATGGGACAGGCTTAAACTCTGCTTCGGCCTCCAATCTCATAACCTTCTACTCCCATTCCTTCATAACCCCTCCTTTTATCCAGCCTGGTCTTTTTCATCTTCCTTCTCCGCATGGTCAAATGTGGGGCTGCTCAGAGCCCACCCTCTCTTTTCAGCTAGATCCATGAAACCCTTCCCGAAACATTGCGAGTCACACGGTCTTCCTCCTTCGGAAATATTCAGATGTCTACAAATTAAAAATGTTTCGCTCCTTGCACACCTCCTCTACCCCAAGCTTCACAAACAAGATTGCAAATCCAACCCCCATAAATGTGGACTTCTCTGACCTTTATATGCACCTCCTAACCTACTCACCATTCTCTCCCCTGACCTATGTTAGTAAATGGGAAAGAGATCTTAAACTAAAACCTTATCCAGTCTATTACCGACATACCTAACAGCCCCCCATATTGAGTGAGTATGTCCTTCCTGTTCCTAGGATTTACTATTGGCATTGTCGTCATCCGTAAACTATGTACCTGCTATCCTGCTTTAACTGAGCCCTTTGGTCATAGTTATTCTGCTTTGTTTACTGTACAAATTGTTACCCAATGTGTTTCTGTTATAACTTGCAATTAACTGATGACTTGTTGTTGGGAAAAGTTTCCTAATTTTTAGTCCCATAGTAATGCTCGGTACACACGATCCGATTATCAGACAAATGATCGTCCGGGTTTTTTTTTTTTGCATGCTAATCTCACATCGAATCTGATGAGTTTACTAAAGTCACAAAAATTCCCGTATGACAGAATAAAAATTCGGAAGTGATGTCATGTGTTGTAATGCATATGTATTGCATTTTCGAACGATAGCTGTACTGATTAAATGAAAATCGTAGGATCTTGCATCGTAACGAAAAAAATTTCTGTGCATGTCCGATATTATTCTATCGGATGAACTGTCCTGATCGGCTCTCTAAAGCTCTGTACTAACGATCGATTATCGTATGATCGATTCGAATGCAGCATTTTCCGTACGATTTTCGGATCGTGTGTACGGGGCTTACATTGTATTGAAAGGGTACAAATAACGAATCAAGAATAACAGACATGAGTGAACATTGTAAGCCATTCCGGGTGCAGAATGTAAGGTGCAGAGTATTGTCTAGAACCCCCAGAAACCCCAACTGGGAACAAACTGTGCTGTGAGGGAAAGACAACACGTCCAACCTTTTTTTGTTCAAAAATCGTTAAGGTTTATCAAAATACGATACATAGATATCGAACAGAATGGGACTAAAAATTAGGAAACTTTTCCCAAATACAAGTCATCAGTTAATTGCAGGTTATAACAAAAACACATTGGGTAACAATTTGTACACTAAACAAAGCAGAATAACTATGACCAAAGGCCTCAGTTAAAGCAGGATAGCAGGTACATAGTTTACGGATGAAGACAATGCCAACAGTAAATCCTAGGAACAGGAAGGACATACTCACTCAATATGGGGGGCTGTTAGGTATGTCGGTAATAGACTGGATAAGGTTTTAGTTTAAGAACTCTTTCCCATTTACTAACATAGGTCAGGGGAGAGGATGGTGAGTAGGTTAGGAGGTGCATATATTGTATAGCAGATAATGTTAATCGTTTATATTTCCTTTGATAAACCTCAATAAAAATATTTAACAAGAAGCCAAAGGGTGGTCACACCAAATATTGATTTGATTTAGATTTTCTGCTGTTCACTCACTATAATAATCTTGTTTTTTTTATCAATTTACAAAAAAAAGCAAAACTAAATTAAAATATATATTTTTAAAAACAAACATTCTTACTTTATAGCATTTCTTCACACCTGCATAAGGGTCCTTTCACACTGGGGCGGTTTGCAGGCGCTATTGCGCTAATAATAGCGCCTGCAAACCGACCCGAAAGTGCCGCTGCTTTCATTCCAGTGTGAAAGCCCCGAGGGCTTTCATACTGGAGCGATGCGCTGGCAGGACGGTAAAAAAAGTCCTGCCAGCAGCATCTTCGGAGCGGTGAAGGAGCGGAGTGTATACCGCTCCTTCACCGCTCCTGCCCATTGAAATCAATTGGAGGGCGTGACTATACCGCGCTTTGCGGTGGTTTTTAACCATTTCTCGGCCGCTAGCGGGGGTAAAACCGCCCCGCTATCGGCCGCATACTGACGGTAAAGCGGCGCTTACAATAGCGGCGCTTTGACGCCGACGCCCGCCCCAGTGTGAAAGGGCTCTAATACTTTTGCACAGTACTGTATGTCCCATTCAGATTTAAAAAACAAACAAACAAAAAAAAAAAAACTTCAAAAAAGTAGAGATTGGGTGTATCCTATTTTTTTGAGTCAGAATCTAGCATCCAGATGACACTTTTTACAAACAGGCAATGCACATCCACTGATAGCAAGGAAATGGCTTTACAACAGGATGTGTGAGTTTTTTTTGCTTTCCTAGGCCTAGACCCTAAACATGCAGGATTTGTTGCACTGAACAGCACACAATTATTAGATGGCCTTTCTGGCAGAATCAGTAACAGCTGTCAGTTGTGGAGTCCTGTGCTCTGCTCTATGGCACTACAACTCCCTCTAGTATATATTTTACCAAGCGTATCACATTGCAGTAATGAGACATTGGCTCCTGCTATCAGCTACTGAGGATGCTGCTAGTTTTTACCTGCAAATAAAGCGTTATTTCTGTAGCGTGCCATCAACAAGAGATAAATCTTTCACTTTTTACAGCGTCACTAACAGGACCTTGCCAGTATTTCCTTGATCCATTGCTACATTATTTCTTATAAAATATTACATTAGGGATTATGTAACTGAGTAAATTACTCAGGCAAAAATTATGATACCAGAGTGAACGCGCAAATTTTATTTTTAAGCATGCTGGAGGTAAACGCTATACTGCTCAGAGCCAAAGAGAATGAATAGAAAATTATATCTATGTAGGCATTTATTTAAATGTACAGTGATTATAACAAATTTTGTACTTCACAGAAAAAAATACCACTTGTGCAATCTTACCAATTTAATATACATTCAGTAGCCACTTAACGTGTCACTAAACCCACATTAAAAAAAATAATTAAAAAAAACGATCAATAAATGCATCTGTTTATACTCACTCCGTCCCTATGAGATGTTTTCTACTAAAAACCTGGTTATTCCTGTTGCTCTCTATCTCCACCTTCTGTCCATGTCCCCAATTCAGTTATTGATTTTGCAGAGCAGTGTTGGCAAATCTGCACACGCTCAGTTTTCAGTGAGTTTCTATGCTGAGTATTTCTTCCCTATCATATCTGAGCAGCCAATGGATTTACAAAGCAGACACCACCTATAAAGTTTCATCTGAACATCGCGGACATGGAGGGAGAGGAAGAAGGTCTCTGGTCTGATTCATTTAGCTGTGCTTATAAACCTCTGCGTTAGAGTTCTACATACAGCCTTTATTTCCCAAAGCAGACAAGGACAGCCTGAAAGTCAATGGAAAGAATGCATACAACATCACCTAATGGCTGTAGATGAAAATACAAAATATTTATATGGATCTTTCATATTTACTGACTTATTAAGTCAATGAGTTATCATTTTTGTTTCAATATTTGGGTGAAACCAGAAGAATTAAAATATTTGCCAAACCACAATCCATTTAAGTGGATAAGGGTTTATTAAGGATAATAACAAGGGTTGGGTCCGTTTAAGAAGGGTAAGCTTACAGTATATAGCATCATACTCAAAATCAAATTAAATGCAAGTAAGAAAAACTCATGTTGATAGGTGCAAGGATTTACTTTTAAAAAAGGGGCATTTAATGCATTTTCCTATATATTCACATTGCAGCTCTTTCAAGCGGCAAAGGAATAAAAGCAGTAGGAACTAGACCTGTATCGACAGAAAATTCAAAGCCATACCAGACAAAAGAAATGATGTATGTGAATTGAACACTAAATTATGATCACATTCAGCATTCAAAAACTGTGTTTCAACAGACGTCACGGTGTACAGCTTGTAGGACACACTACAGAAATCTACAAGGAGATATGTTAAGACCCATCAATATTAGTGAATAGCACAGAACAAAGGATTTTAGGGTGACCCAGCAAAGGGTCACTTGCATACAATTACATGACACTAAAAGAAGAGGCACTATATTTTTCTGTCAGAGGCCTGTGTATTGAAACTGTTGCTTTGCTGCTGCTCAGTCACTGCAAGCACTCCACACTTTGGGATGTGTGGCATTCTTGCTCCTCAAGCTGGCTCCTATGTTACTACAAGTCATACAAGGCAGCAGACAAGGAACCAAACTTGTGGCTGGGGTAACAGGTATTCCGTACCTCGGGCAGGTGGAATACTTATAGCAACAGGATGAGGCCAGGATGTCAAACATGTGAATTAACCACATGACTGCTAGCAGAAAAAGAGGAAGGCTTCAGTTGAATGTGATGTGAAAAGATATATATTTTTTTTTTTTTAAACAGAGGCTCCATGTAAACTGGACGTGAGAATAACGTTCTAAAAACGCCAGTAGCTTTGCAGTGAGTCTTTCAAAGTTTTTTTTACGTTTTTGCAATAGCGTTTTGTAGCATTTTTTAGAGTTTTTGTTTATTTTTTTTAAGAAAATGTTATTTTTTTTCCAATGGATCAAAAATGTTAAAAAACATTTGTGAGCCATGTTTTTGAGCATTTTTTGTGGTCAGAAAAACGGCTCCTGAACGCGATTTTATGGCGTTCAGACAACAGCCCATAAACTCCACTGCTGATAAATGTCCAAAAATGTGCATGTGTGCATGGACACATAGGATAATAGATAGAGGGGAGTTTATGGGTTGTTAAAAAAAAACACCCCAAACTCCGAAAAATCGGTTGAGTTTCATCCTTCAGGCTTAATGTACACGGGATGTTTTTACAACCTCTCCTGAACGTTTTCACTTGACAGATAGTAACCCACGTTTAAAACGTCCATTTAGTCACGTTTAGAAGCATTTGGAGAAAAAAAAAAAATTTTTTTTTTTTTTAAATAGCCAAAAATGAAAAATGCCTGTAAACGAAACGAGGCTAAACGCGAGTTACTGTGTTTAGCATCTGAAAAGTCAGAAACTTCGGCGTCTGAACTCATTTTTTTTGCCTTCAAAGAAAAAGCCTATAAAACGCAACTGCCTAAAAATGGCATTAAACAAACCTGTGTACATGTACACATAAGATAACATTGGATGAGTTCAGGGACAGTTGAAAAAAGCAGCCAACTGCCTCTGAATGTCTGTTTACCAGCAGCAGTGTACGAGGCCTCAGTGTGCATGGAGCCTACAGAAGGTTGATATTTACAAAACATACATTTCTTTAAATATACAGGGTGCAGAAAGTAGTTGACAGTTTGCTGGTGAATACTCAAAATTAACAATGTATATATTTATTAAAAAAAAAAATTACAATGGTGGAGGAAACTGGTGTGCGACACTTTAACAAAGCTGATAAATCTGCAACACCAGCTCCAATTTCTTTATCAGAGTGAAATAGAAACTGGCAAAGAGTCTGCACTAAATCAACAAAAGGTGTAGAAAACTGCCACAGATTCCCCCAGCAGATCAGACCTGGAATATGGGATGTCCCTATCTATGCTTGCACAGTGACAGCACAGAGATCAGAGGGTCATAGACAAGGCATAGAGCAGGCAGCAGGTCACCACTTTGGTTGATTAGGAGCAGACTCAGGTGTTGCATCCGAACAGAAGAGTGGCGCAAGTTAAATGCATGTGCCGCTCTTGTTAATTCCCCCTCCCCCACAGCTTTATTATTTGGCTGCACAGTGGTTTAGTAGTTAGCAAATCTGTCTTGCCGGGGTCTCCGAGGTAAAATCCCAATCAGAACATTATCTGCGTGGAGCTTGTTCTGCCTGGGTTTCCTAACCACATTCCAAAGACATTCTTGTAGGTTAATTGGGTCCTGACCTAAACTGGCCCTAGTATTTGTGTTTTTGTATGTATAGGGACTAGGGATGAGCCGAACACCCCCCTGTTCGGTTCGCACCAGAACATGCGAACAGGAAAAAAATTCGTTCGAACACGCGAACGCCGTTAAAGTCTATGGGACACGAACATGAATAATCAAAAGTGCTAATTTTAAAGGCTAATATGCAAGTTATTGTCATAAAAAGTGTTTGGGGACCCGGGTCCTGCCCCAGGGGACATGGATCAATGCAAAAAAAAGTTTTAAAAACGGACGTTTTTTCAGGAGCAGTGATTTTATTAATGCTTAAAGTCAAACAATAAAAGTGTAATATCCCTTTAAATTTCGTACCTGGGGGGTGTCTATAGTATGCCTGTAAAGGGGCGCATGTTTCCTGTGTTTAGAACAGTCTGACAGCAAAATGACATTTGGAAGGAAAAAACTCATTTAAAACTAGCCGCGGCTATTGCATTGCCGACAATACACATAGAAGTTCATTGATAAAAACGGCATGGGAATTCCCCACAGGGGAACCCCGAACCAAAATAAAAAAAAAAAAATGATGTGGGGGTCCCCCTAAATTCCATACAAGGCCCTTCAGGTCTGGTATGGATATTAAGGGGAACCCCAGCCAAAATTGAAAAAAAAAATTGACGTGGGGTTCCCCCTAAATTCCATACCAGACCCTTCAGGTCTGGTATGGATTTTAAGGGGAACCCCGCGCCAAAAAAAAAAAAAAAAACCGGCGTGGGGTCCCCCTAAAAATCCATACCAGACCCTTATCCGAGCACGCAACCTGGCAGGCCGCAGGAAAAGAGGGGGGGACGAGAGTGCGGCCCCCCCCCCCCTCCTGAACCGTACCAGGCCACATGCCCTCAACATTGGGAGGGTGCTTTGGGGTAGCCCCCCAAAACACCTTGTCCCCATGTTGATGAGGACAAGGGCCTCATCCTCACAACCCTGGCCGGTGGTTGTGAGGGTCTGCGGGCGGGGGGCTTATCGGAATCTGGAAGCCCCCTTTAACAAGGGGACCCCCAGATCCCGGCCCCCCCCCTGTGTGAAATGGTAAGGGGGTACTTACCCCTACCATTTCACTAAAAAACTGTCAAAAATGTTAAAAATGACAAGAGACAGTTTTTGACAATTCCTTTATTTAAATGCTTCTTCTTTCTTCTTTCTTCCTTCATCTTCTTCGTCTTCTGGTTCTTCTGGCTCTTCTGGTTCTTCCTCCGGCGTTCTCGTCCAGCATCTTCTCCGCGGCGTCTTCTATCTTCTTCTCCTCGGGCCGCTCCGCACCCATGGCATGAGGGGAGGCTCCCGCTCTTCTCTTCATCTTCTTCTCTTCTTCATCTTCTTCTTCTTCTTCTTCTTCCTTCTTCTCTTCTTCTCTTCTTCCTGTCTTCTGCGGGCCGCTCCGCAGCCATGCTGGCATGGAGGGAGGCTCCCGCTGTGTGACGGCGTCTCTTCGTCTGACGGTTCTTAAATAACGGGGGGCGGGGCCACCCGGTGGCCCCGCCCCCCTCTGACGCACGGTGACATGACGGGACTTCCCTGTGGCATTCCCCGTGACGTCACAGGGAAGTCCCTCAAGTCACCGTGCGTCAGAGGGGGGCGGGGTCACCGGATGGCCCCGCCCCCCGTTATTTAAGAACCGTCAGACGAAGAGACGCCGTCACACAGCGGGAGCCTCCCTCCATGCCAGCATGGCTGCGGAGCGGCCCGGAGAAGACAGGAAGAAGAGAAGAAGGAAGAAGAAGAAGAAGAAGAAGATTAAGAAGAAGATGAAGAAGAGAAGAAGATGAAGAGAAGAGCGGGAGCCTCCCCCCCATGCCGTGGGTGCGGAGCGGCCCGAGGAGAAGAAGATAGAAGACGCCGCGGAGAAGATGCTGGACGAGAACGCCGGAGGAAGAACCAGAAGAGCCAGAAGAACCAGAAGAAGATGAAGGAAGAAAGAAGAAAGAAGAAGCATTTAAATAAAGGAATTGTCAAAAACTGTCTCTTGTCATTTTTAACATTTTTGACAGTTTTTTAGTGAAATGGTAGGGGTAAGTACCCCCTTACCATTTCACACAGGGGGGGGGCCGGGATCTGGGGGTCCCCTTGTTAAAGGGGGCTTCCAGATTCCGATAAGCCCCCCGCCCGCAGACCCTCACAACCACCGGCCAGGGTTGTGAGGATGAGGCCCTTGTCCTCATCAACATGGGGACAAGGTGTTTTGGGGGGCTACCCCAAAGCACCCTCCCAATGTTGAGGGCATGTGGCCTGGTACGGTTCAGGAGGGGGGGGGGGCCGCACTCTCGTCCCCCCCTCTTTTCCTGCGGCCTGCCAGGTTGCGTGCTCGGATAAGGGTCTGGTATGGATTTTTAGGGGGACCCCACGCCGTTTTTTTTTTTTTTTTTTGGCGCGGGGTTCCCCTTAAAATCCATACCAGACCTGAAGGGTCTGGTATGGAATTTAGGGGGAACCCCACGTCAATTTTTTTTTTCAATTTTGGCTGGGGTTCCCCTTAATATCCATACCAGACCTGAAGGGCCTTGTATGGAATTTAGGGGGACCCCCACATCATTTTTTTTTTTTTATTTTGGTTCGGGGTTCCCCTGTGGGGAATTCCCATGCCGTTTTTATCAATGAACTTCTATGTGTATTGTCGGCAATGCAATAGCCGCGGCTAGTTTTAAATGAGTTTTTTCCTTCCAAATGTCATTTTGCTGTCAGACTGTTCTAAACACAGGAAACATGCGCCCCTTTACAGGCATACTATAGACACCCCCCAGGTACGAAATTTAAAGGGATATTACACTTTTATTGTTTGACTTTAAGCATTAATAAAATCACTGCTCCTGAAAAAACGTCCGTTTTTAAAACTTTTTTTTGCATTGATCCATGTCCCCTGGGGCAGGACCCGGGTCCCCAAACACTTTTTATGACAATAACTTGCATATAAGCCTTTAAAATTAGCACTTTTGATTTCTCCCATAGACTTTTAAAGGGTGTTCCGCGGCATTCGAATTTGCCGCGAACACCCCAAATTGTTCGCTGTTCGGCGAACTTGCGAACAGCCAATGTTCGAGTAGAACATGAGTTCGACTGGAACTCGAAGCTCATCCCTAATAGGGACCATATATTGTTAGCTCTGATCTGAATGTAATGTATATAAAATGTAAATTGCTCCCATTTAAAATACCTGTACATTTTCTGAGGATCTGGGTGGATCCCAACATTAAAGTCGGGATCTCTCCAGGGCCTGGACCAGATGAGTAGTGCCGATGGAGGGGACAGTATACCATGTTAGCAGTGTTTAATTTTGCATTTTATACAGAGAAACCTGTAGTGGGTGGCAGTGAGTTTAAGGGCATCGTATTAAAGTTTTTTTTGTTTTTTTTTGTTTTTTTTATTATTCCAAAAAGAAAACCCATTTACATGGGCCTAAAAATGTTATACCTCACAAATTAGATAACAACAAGAATACAATACATATACAATGCATAAAGCAACTAATTGTTCTTAGGCACCTCAAATGGTGTGCCAGTGCTTCTTCTACAAATTGTACCATGCACATATGTCTGACAAGTTTCAAAACCTGCTCTTCTTCAGGTGAAATCCAATAGACAAAGTAGGTTGATAAGAAAATGACACAAAAGATATGCGAGGAAATAGCCTGTGATCAGAATTTAAAACCATCATACTCCATGTGTGCTCAATCCAGTGTGGGCCAAGGGGAGAGGAGGGAAGGCCAACAGGCAAACCAGAGATCCCAAAGGCGCTTAACCAAAAATCTATGAAGCCCATCCAGAAGCACAGCCGACCGCTGCCAATCACCCAAAGTAGTCAGCAGATTTCTAGATTTTTTTTTCCTCTTGATATGATTTTGTGAGATGTAATCCTGCCACCCACTATGCCTTTTCTTGTATACAAATAGTTTTTGGGGTAGGCACAGGCATTGTCTCAAAAATCACACCATCTTGATTTTTCATTGTGTCAAGAATTTTAGGGCATGTCATGTTCTCTAGGTTTTTTGCCGCAACATGCAGCCCAATCGAACTCTACTGCAGTGTGCTGAAAATGCACCTACAGCGTTATTGACATGTTCAGAGCACAATTTTCATCCCCCCTTTCTTAGCTGTGCTTCATATAAAGTCCCATCTAACCCTCCTCTTTTAATACCCCCTGTGAAGGACCTGAAAACCAGATATGGCATTATGGCATGTTAATAAACGCTGCCCAAACGCGTGTGAAACATGAATTCGGGTTAATGCCACAACCGAGTTAATCGCCATTTGTCATTTTGAAGTATCTCTAAACCCAAGTGAAAGAGACTTCAGCATATTATAATTATATATATATATATATATATATATATATATATATATATATATATATATATATATATATAATAGGATTTGTTTAAGGCACTTTCACAATGGTTCGCTTCAAAACTGCCAGTAAAACGCCTATGCGTCAACGGAGAATTTATGCTGCACTTATGTAGCGTCTCCAGTGCGGTTTTTAAAGGGCATGTGACTCGAAAAACTGAACCAAAAACGCTTAGCGTGGGTGTTTTTGATGCGGTTCCCATTCATTTCAATGAGCAGGAGCATTTTTGGGGCTTTTTCTTTATTATTTAAACTCCCCAAACATGCTTGAAAGATGCTGCAAGCAGTATTTTTTACAGCGCAATGGAAACGCACTACCCCAGTGTGAACACATTCAGGCATTTTAAAAGGAAACATTTTTCTTGAGCTTGTTAGGCTCTTTTTAAAAAAAAAAAAAAAAAAAAAAAGCTCCTGAAAAACCCTTTAGTGTGAACCCAAGCCTTATTGAAAATGATGATCCATAAAATTATATTTGATTAGTAACATCAGAATAAATAAACATTTTATTCAATATCACTTGCTACACTACAATACTTTGGTTCTTAAAGAGGAACTTCAGTCTGCTCACATAACTTGTAATAAAAACATCTTTGCCATTCTGAAGCTTCCCTCCAACCAATTTGCATATTATTTTATATATACTGTGATTCTTGCCAAATATGCTGCAGAAATCTCCCTCCACTGAGTCTGGCTGCAACCATTTTAACTGTGGGCAACTGAAGCTGCTGCCTGTTCACTTCCTGGATTTACACAGACACACACTTCCAGCTCTGCAGCTCTCATTGGCCCTCTTATGACTCATCCCCCCTCCTTTCCTGGCAAATGTTCACAAGAGTGAGAGAGAGAGAGCTGTGCATGATGTCATAAGCCTAGGCTTTTTACCAGACAAGAAACAGGAAGTGGGCTGTATAAGGTATTTAGTGGCAGAAAAAAAATATGTTTTATTATCCAAAGTTAAAACAACAAAGGCAGAAGATTTAAGAGATGGAAAGTTAAACAAATTACTGAAGGTCCACTTGAATGTATTAAAAAGGGGGAAACTTCTAAGTCTAATTAAAGTGGAGCATCGTTCCAGCCCTCTAATTGTAAACGCAGAAGCGACGTCATGACGTCACTTCCCGTTTATTTGGCTGCCAATGGCGCCGGTTTTAAAAAAATATACAGTATTCAGAATCGCTGAAATCAGCAATCTCAACACTTTGAAGTGCAAAGGAAGGATCGGGAGTCTTTTAGACCCCCCATCCCTCCATAAAGAGTACCTGTCACCACCTATTACTATCACAAGGGATGTTTACATTCCTTGTGACAGCAATAAAAGTGATCAAAATTTTTTTTTTCTTTAAAACACAATTTATAAATATAAAAATTAAGTAAAATAAATAAGAAAAAAAAATTTAAAGCGCACCCCGTCCCGCAAGCTCGCGCAGCAAAGAAAACGCATACGGAAGTCGCGCCCACATATGTAAACGGTGTTCAAATCACACATGTGAGGTATCGCCGCGATCATCAGAGCGAGAACAATAATTCTAGCACTAGAACTCCTCTGTAACTCTAACTTGGTAACCATATAAAAAAAAAAAAAAAAAACATAAAAAATTTTAAAGCGTCACCTATGGAGATTTTGTTTAGTTTAGTTTGTCGCCATTCCACAAGTGCATGCAATTATAAAGCGTGACATGTTTGGTATCTATTTACTTGGCGTAACATCATCTTTCACATTTTACAAAAAAATTGGGCTAACTTTACGGTTTTTTTTTTTTTTTTAATTCATGAAAGTGTCCCTTTTCCCAAAAAGTTGCGTTTAAAAACACCGCTGCACAAATACCACGTAATATAAAATATTGCAACAATCGTCATTTTATTCTCTAGATTCTCTGCTAAAAATATATATATATAATGTTTGAATAATGCTATTAATTTTCTAGCAAACAATACGGATTTTAACTTGTAAATACCAAATGTCAAAAAAAGGCTTAGTCATGAAGGGGATAAAGTAATACACACAGTCAGCAGCTAATCATCGGCCCCGACGATATCCTGTGACAAAAAGCGTAGAAAGGGTTTAGCTCTGACATCACCACTGGACGGAGAGGAGAACTGCTAGATGTATTGTCTCTTTATAGGTCTTCATTAGCTGCATATAACTGGCTGAGATCAATGTGGCGGGCCCTTCAGGTGACCGATACAAAGGCTACAAAGCTTGTGATTCCTTGCCATTCCCATTACTTGCAGGAACTGAGGACCTCAGGCATTAGAAGTCGCACTATCTTTGTAAAGGGCCTGTTTGCACTGTGGTGGTGGCAGCACTGAAAAGGACACTATGGGGTTGATTTACTAAAGGCAAATCCACTTTGTGCTACAAATGCACTTGGAAGTGAAGTCGCTGTAAATCTGAGGGGGACATGCAAGGAAAATAAAAAACAGCATTTGTGCTTGTATATGAATGGATGATAAAATCAGCAGAGCTTCCCCTCATTTCAGCTCTTCCCCTCAGATCTAAAGCGACTGCACTTCCAAGTGCACTTGTAGTGCAAAGTGGATTTGCCTTTAGTAAATCAACCCCTATGATTTGGAGTGAAACTATCACAATTTTTCACCTGAAAGTGGATTGATTTCTAGGTTAACGTTACTGGCAGATGTGTGTTGTGATGCACATTGTTGGACTCTGAACTGTTTTCATATTTACGCAAGTCACGCATTTTGGCTTCTTTGGTAACTTATAATTCATTTAAAAAGGATAGCCAACAGCTTTTTTGCCTTCTTTATTACTTATCTTGTATTTAGTTTAGTTAATATTCATATTGCAAAGTTTATTTCATAGCAGTAAATATCATTTAGTTCTTTAAAGCAAAACTCCAGCCAAAAATATCAAAATAACCAACTACTAGTCAATTAACCCTTTCACAGCCACCAATGTATGGCATACATCTGCAGCAGTAGGGGCTTCCACGTACATCATCAGCTGCTATAGCAGCCAGAAATGTGTGTAAGCCAGGCCATACAAAATTTATATATTTTTTTTGTTTGTTTGTTTGTTTAACCAGTAGGTTGAAAAAAAAATAACAGATTCTCCCTTCCACACATTTGATGTTTATAGAGAAATCACTCCCATTGAGCTAGTGTACTCTGCCGGCTGGCAGAATACAACGATCGGTGTTGCAGAGTATTGTGTACAACCAGCCTGTTGGGAAAAGCACAACAGGCTAGTTGTACGCAAGTTGATCGATAGTGCACAAGTTAGGCAGCTAGCCCACACATAGATCAAAATTGGGCTGGTCCCTGCTAGAATCTAGGGCAATATTTCTGGGCCATTATTCCCAGTTAACTCCAACTGTTGACCTGTAGGGGCTTTTAAAGCGTTGCCTATAGAAAATGTAGAGTACTGAAGTTTGTTGCCATCTCATGGGGCACACAATTTTAAAGGCATCTATTTGCTCAACACAACCTCATCTTTTATGGTTTACCAAAGACAGAATAACCGATTGCATTTTTGTGCCCTAAAATTAACTTTAGTATAACTTTTATTGATCTATATGTATCAATATATATCAATAAAATGTATCTATATACATATATATATATATATATATATATATATATATATATATATATATATATATATATATATATATATATATATATATATATATATATATATATATATATATATATATATATAGGGGTCCCTTCTAATCTTCCACTTCCGGGCCGCGGCGTTTTAAATCATATCCCACGGCGTCTGTGCTCCTGGGAGATGTGCGTCATTGTTTCCCAGGAGTCAGTGAGAATCCCTGAAGGCTAGCATCGTGTTTCTTGATAATCTTCCTGCGCTATGCCCTGTGTATAGGGCACACGCGCGGGATCGGGGGGTGCATGCTGGGAATCCAGCATCACCATATCCCGGAAGAAACTGCTAGTGGGCTTCATATGCCCACAGTAGAGATGGAAGCGCTCTGCAGAGCAGAAATTTACTATAAGTACGATTATAAAATGGGAATTGAGCAGCAATATGTTAAAATTCCATGGATTAATATTTTTTTAACTAGCGTAATAGAACAGATTACATTTAAAAAAAAAGAAAAAAATTCTGGGTGGAACTCTGCTTTGAGTTGCAATCTGCTTTAGCAAAATCATTAAAAGGTACCTGTATACATTTTTACAGTCCAATAATTCATTATAACATGCATTTACGTAAGCTGCACAAGATAGCTCGTTGAAAATGGGATGCCAATACATCAAAACGTCCCAAAAAATTGGACGGATCAAAAATCAAGGTCAAAAAAATTTGGAAAGCAACACGTCATTGATTTATGATGAGTTGCCGAGCAATGCATGTGCTTTGCCTTGGAGCTGAACACTTGTAATCAGATGAAGGGCCCGCTCACACCAGCAGTTGCACTAGAGTTGCGCCAGAGCGCAGCAACTGATGTACTGAAGAATGATGCACCGAGCACAATGCACGGTTTACTTTTTCTGAACAAACTATTGAAATGTTGCAAAGTAAAATTTCATTAAGTTATTGGCCGCAGCATGGCGAAAGGCTGTGTATTATAGCTCATGCTATGCTGAAAAAAAAAAAAAAAAAGTACCATATACCGTACTTTTTTTTTTCAATGTACAACACCACACCACCATTGTGTGAACTGACCAGGCAGGAGACAATGTATTTTGCATTGGAATAGCTGCCCAATGCAATTGTACAGCAGCTGGGGTAAACAGGTCCCAAATCTACCCTAGCAAAGGGCCCTTTTTTACGTTTCTGTCCTAGCACGGAGCTGCATGCAGGCAGCCCATCTCAGTTAATGGACACGCATTGGCGGTATGTACTCACCCTCACAGCCGAGTTGGGGTTCGTGCACCTGTCAGACTCTGCTATGAGGGTGGGTTTGTACAGCCAATGTGTATCCACTCACTAGTATGGGCTGCCTGCATGTAGCTCAGCGCTAGGACAGAAAAGTAAACAAAAGGCTCTTCAAGTTGTATGTGAATGAGCCCTAAAGCAGAACTTTACCTGAAAAGAAAAATTGCTAGCAGGAAGGCATATTATTGCCTAAAAAGACATGTCTCTTCTGCAGCAAAAGTTTCTTACCTGCACACTTGCAAACTTCTTTACATTGTCCACGTAGGGTGCTTGTAGAACCCCAGTGTACATTCTTGACATAGATGCTGGAATAAACTCACATGTGCACGGAAACTACTGTATATCCTCCCCAGTCAGCCAATTGAGATGGGCGAAGATGCTGAACCGGGAAGAAAACCTGATGAAGATGCTGTTACAGGGACCATTTCATAACCAGAGGATAGGAGTGCACAGAAAACTTTCAGCTTCATCTTAAGAGGGTAAAGCAGCTCAACTGGAACATGTACTGTAAATGAACACTGTGGCTGCGCCCCTTAGTACAGTGTCTAAACAAGTAGGTATGGTGAAAGCAGACTCTCCCACGTGTGTTGGCAAAGCCTAAAACAATGTCTACAGAACAGAAGCAGGCAAGGATCTGCAATAAAATTTGCTGTAAGTCTTTTCATGTATTCCGGTTACATTGGGGATCATCTATTACCTATAGACTTGCACAGAAAGTTTACTTCTATCCATTGGTGGGGTTCATTTATAAATACATTAAAACCTTGGATTGCGAGCAGAATTCATTTTGGAAACATGTTTGTAATCTAAAGCACTCGTATATTAAAGCAAATTTCCCCATAAGAAATAATGGAAACTCAGATGATTTGTTCCACAACCATTTATTCCTAAGTCCTTCAATCTATAGTCCATATAAAAAGATTATAGCGATGTGATAGGTTGTATAACCATAAAATGTCCATCCACAAATAGAAGCCTCCACAGGGTTATTAGAAGCAAAATCCAGCAGGAGCTACAGAGCATAAAAGAGAAGAGAGGCGCCTCTAAAGCTTAATGTACGGGGGACGTTTTAAAACCTCACCTGAACGATTTAACTTGACAGATAGTAAACTACGTTTAAAAATGTTTGTTTTGCCGCGTTTACATGCCACATTTAAGAGCGTTTTTAATTTTTTTTTTTTTTTTTAAATAACCAAAAACGTATCTCCGTTAAAAACGCCTGTAAACAAAACGCAGCTAAACGAGAGTTACAAAAAATGCTTCTAAACTAAACTTCCTAGATATTACTATAAATGACCCTGTGTACATGTAATAAGATAACAGAGGAGAGCTCAGGGGCAGCTGAATAAAATGCCCAACTGCTCCTAAATGTCTGTTTAGCAGCAGTGTACATGAGGCCTAAGTGTAGCAATATGGTTACAATTAAAGAGGTAGTAAAGTCTTCCTTTTTAATTTTACAGATAAGCTTATAATAAGGCTTACCTGTAGGTACTCTAAATATCTCCTAAGCCTGCACTGTTTAGAAGATATTTACTATATACGCCTCCATCAGTGCATGCACTCTGAAGGAGCGACCATTCATGCCGTTTCTTCAGGGCCCTTTGTCGTGACATTATGGCTCCAACCCAGAAGAAACACCAGGAAGATGTCAGCAGTCTCAGCAGTGTGCGGGCATCGCCGCAGGGCTTTGTTCAATTATAATGAGCTAGTACCAGCTCATTATGCCTCTGTCTTATACCACGTACACACGAGCGGACTTTTCGACTGGACTGGTCCGACGGACCGAGTCCGGCGGACAATCCGATCGTGTGTGGGCTTCATCGGACCTGCAGCAGACTTTTTCAGTCAAAAATCTGACGGATTTTAGATTTGGAACATGTTTCAAATCTTTACGTCGGAACTCCGCCAGACCCAGTTCCTATCGAAAAGTCCGCTCGTCTGCATGCTAGTCCGACGGACGAAAACCGACGCTAGGGCAGCTATTGGCTACTGGCTACCAACTTCCTTATTTTAGTCCGGTCGTACGTCATCACGTGCGAATCTGTCGGACTTTGGTGTGATCGTTTGTAGACAAGTTACTCTCAATCGAAGGTTTTACTGTAAGCTAGAAGTTACGCATCTCAACAGACTAAATGTCTTCCTTTTATTGTCTTGCATTGGAGACATGAAAGGGAAAGAAAGAAAGCAAATTGCTACCAAAATATGTTGCTTTTTCAGATAGATTTCCATTTATTAGTTTCAATCTAGTCTTTGGAATGGTGGCATCTATTTACATAAAAGTGGAACTAAAGTTGCTTTGTTATATTGCTGACAGGTAGGCTTTTCGTGACAGAAGGCGCTGTGTAAGACTATTATACACCATGACAATATCGGACAAAGGATAGTCCTTTTTTTTTTTTTTTTGCATGCTAGTCTCATATCTAAAAATCAATAGGTTACTGAAGTTAAGAAAATTATCGAAAGACAAAATACAGCTCCGTAAGTGATGTTATGTATTGTATTCTTTCATTTCAGAGCATGCATGGTCTTGGTCGCACAATTTTCTTTCATACAAATACTATAGCAATTACACAAAGTCTCTTCTGTGAGAGGTTTCTCCCTACCGGTTAGCACTTTGATTTCTGCAAGCCTAAACTAAGCCAAGCTTATGAAGCTCAGTGTAGTGTCTCAGCACACTTCTGTGCTGGCACAAAGTAACTCCTATGTGCATGCACAGGAGTTACGTCATCCAGGCCTGGCCAATTGTGAGATCAAGATGGCGAACATGAAAAAATATGGAAACACAGGTGACAATAAATGTCCTAATGTGTTCTACATGTTAGCACATTATGGAAAAAAGCTTCTGGGGCCCAACATTTTCATGTGGTCTGGCAATTTTTAGTTCAACTTTAAAGACTCCAGGAATGGTTGTATACGGGCAAAACAATGTGGACTTATCCCAGACCCTTATCACAGCCACATTCATTTCAATTGCAATAATTATTGGTACACTGTCAGGAAATAACCATGTATAAGCAAAAATATGCAATATTAGAAAAAAAAAAAAAAATTTCAGTAACTGGAGGTTTTAGGTAATAAAAATGGTAGGGCTGAAACAACTAATCGATTAATCGACAACTAATCGATTATTAAAATAGTAATCGATTAATTTCATAATCGATTAATCGGCCAGATACATAATGGGGTAAAAAAAAAAAAAAAAAAAAAAAACTAAAATGAGTCCTTTATAGTACAAAAAGAGCAAATAATCGCTACTTTAAATATTACCTTCACAGTTCTACAGTAAAAAAATGAACCCCCTTACAGTAGTGATTATCTGCTTTTTTTTTTTTGTACTATAAAAAAGGGCTCATTTTAGTTTAACTCCATTATGTTACTAAAAGTCTTAGACCTGGTTCACACCTATGTGTTTTTTGCTACTTTTTGCAGAAACGCACTACAGTTCATTTACATGGTTTCCTATGGGACACATTCACATCTATGCTTTTTTCAGCCCCTGCCTATTTGGAAAGGGTCAGGGACTTTTTTTTGGTGCTTTTTTGGTTCCATATACTTCAATAGAGAAGCTGCAGAAAAGCATGTAATGCATTTTTTCAGCAATTTGTGTCTTTTAACCTGCCCAACATCAAATTTGCCAAAAAAAAATGCAAAAACGCAAATTTCAGCAAAATCATGTGTGCAAAAATCAAAACACACAGCAAAAAGCACTGCAGAATCAGATCAAAAGTAAACTGCATAGGTGTGTAGCGAGCCTTATGCTGGCCACATGGATCAATTTTCAAAGGAGAATATTCAGACGAAAAATCTTTGTACATTCACTGAATTAAAGAATGTTTGAAATTTTCACTTGTTTTTAATATTATGTTTTTAAAATGAATGTAATTTCTGAACGAAAACCACATACACTGTCTGAAAATTACGTTTGACTAAGAAGTTTTCTATTTCCAAATTTTCCTGTCACTGTGGTTGAAAATGAAAGTCGATTTGACCCCACTAACGATTAGGAAATCGAACGAACGTTCTTAAAATTACATTATTTTTTTTAAGGAAGACATTGTTTGTTTGTTTTTTAATAACAGAAATTTGTTCTCTGAGTCTGATATTTACCCTTTAATAGTATATACAGTATATCTCCTTTAATAGTATATACAGTATATCTCCTCTAATAGTTTATACAGTATATCTCTTCTGTCTGTTATTCTCAGAGTGGATTAGATATTTTGCTCCCTAACCATATAGTTGGTTATTTATTTTTACCACAGCATAGAGATATTTAAGAATAAATTGCCTTTTTTTAAAACTTTACATATTAACTAAATTATACACCACACTTTTTTAGTTAAGTTATTAACCGATTAATCGAAACAATAATCGTCCAACTAATCGATTATGAAAATAATCGTTAGTTGCAGCCCTAAAAAATGGACTCCGGCGATCCTCATAGTGCAGGAAATGAACAAGGGTATACTGCAACACTAGATTGAAAGTTGACATTCTGCCATAATAGCCAATCAGATGTCATTTTATTCTACAGTAGATTTGATAGATTTGATAATGACTAGATACTGTGGCAACTATTTCTAAGAGCTGGCTGCTTATGACACCTAAGACAATTGGTTTTGCAGTTCATGGTGCCATAAAGTGATCATACAATAACATAAATTTGACGTAATTGAAGTAACCAAAACCAGAAAATAAGTAAAATAATTCTAGGCATGATTATTTTGTGGATTATTCATCAGCAAGTCATTCATTTGAAAAAAAAAAAGTACAGTGAAATGTGTGAAACTAGAACTTATCTGGATTGCTAAACATTGTAGATGCAGTGTACACTAATCAAGCATTCATTTGTCAACCAATGGAAGGGATTACTGATGTAAACCCTGTCATGTTCTTAGTGCATTCTCTAAAAAGCAAACCTGCAGTGAAAATAAATTCCCTGTAAAAGAAGAGAATACACGGATCTACACCAATATTCAAGCTAGGGTTGCACCAATACCACTTCAAGACAGAGTACAAGTACCGATACCTTTTTCAAGTACTCACCAATACCAATTACCATTACCTTTTTTTAAAATGTCATGTGACAGAGGCACTAATATGCAGCACTGATGAGGCGTGGACTGTCCGTAGGTTTTTTTTTTTTTTACAAATTATATGGGGGGGGGGGGGGGGGGGGAGTGGACGGTGGCTCTGGTGAGATATCAGGGGTTTAACAGACACCTAATGCAATATTCCCAATGCACATGTTCCTGCAGAAATGGCTGTATTTTCAATTGGGTGCTGAAGTGACCATTGGCTTGAACCACATATAGGTCAGAGAAAATGTCACCAGCACACCGGGTTCTCCAAAACTGAGTCCAAAATTTTAATCAATGATTACATAGTTACAAAAAAGGAAACGTTTTGGAATCACGCAGGACCCCTTCATCAGGCAGGTGACCAGAAACAGACCCCTGACATCTCCCTTTTGAGACAGGGAAAGGGACCAAGGACACAGATTTCCCCAGTCCCTTTCTCTACAGCCCCAGCTGCACTGAAGATGAATGGACAAGAGACAGAGGCTCCTCACAATTCATAAACTGAAGCATCGTAAACACAGTTTACGATGCTCAGTTATGAATAGACAGAGTCAGTGATCACTGACTCTTTTCATTCAAAAAAGAGGAGCCAGTAAATTACATATATATGGTAGTATATGAATGACCTTAGATGATTGTAAGCTCCTTGAGGGTAGGGAATGATGTGAATGTACAATGTATACGTAAACGCTGCATAAATTGATGGCGCTATAAAAGTACCTTAAATAATAATAATAATAAAAATAATAATAAACCGGCTCCCTCTTCCGCTCTCCATCCTGACAGATCTGAGACAAGGGGGAAGACCCGGAGAAGCACACGGAGGATATGGGGAGCCAGAGGAGGACACATTGGGACAGTCAGGGGTGATCGGTGCGGCGGTGGGGGCAGTTACAAGCACCAATATCCCTGTACAGCTTTCAATAAAGTAGCTGACAGCTGTGGAAGGGAGGAGGAGAAGCGGCTGTCAGCTGCTTTATTGAAAGCTATACAGGGAGATGGGCGCTTGTAACTGCCCCCACCACCGAACCGATAATCTGTGAGGCTGCCTGGCCCCCACTGCTACGCTGATGACGCTGAGCCTGGTCCAACAGGTATTGGATTAAGCATTAGAGCATTTACACAAGCATAAGTACTCATGCAAATGCTCGGCATCGGTGCAACCCTAATTTGAGCAGCTATTATACCACATGGCTTAGTTTACATTTGCAGCTGGGTGTGGGGGAAGAAGGCTAGGGCCCCCCTTAAGTTGCAAAGGCAAACATTATCCCCACCTGTTGCAGACAGCAGAGCCTCCACCTACCACAACTCATCCAAGTAAATAAGACCACACTGCAACCTGCAATGCACAGGGTTGCGGCACGGTGGTGCAGGCTTTTGAGGGTTCAAACAGGAATAAAGTAGGTGACATATCGGGGGATCACTTCTAGAGTTGCAGTAGGAGCTGCCAAATGTGTAAACAAGCCCTTAATGAAGAACAGCACCCCAAACCCCAATGGGAAACCCACACTTGAGACCGTGTCAATCTCTTGGTCTCCAAAGTGCTCGGTGGTCCTTTCCACTGACCGCCATGTCACTTTAGGACACAATAATAATGCAGAGGTCATCAGGAAGAACCAAAAAAGGGGACCAGCATTTTCCCAGTGGACGATTTCTCATAAAACAGATTCAGCAGCTCAGGCAGCATACAGGCAAGTATCTTGTAAAATCCACAGAGGCATTTTCTTAACAGCTGTGCCTCCATTGGTTGTTGAAGCCCAACTGAACTACCAATTTAACTTAGCTACAGTGAGGGGGAAAAAGTATTTTATCCCCTGCTGATTTTGTACATTTGCCCACTGACAAACAAATGATCAGTCTATAATATTTTAATGGTAGGTTTATTTTAACGGTGAGAGACAGAACAAAAAGAATCCAGAAAACCGTATTTCAAAAATTTTATAAATTGATTTGCAATTTAATGAGTGAAATAGGTATTTGATTTCCTATCAATCATCAAGATTCCTGGCTCCCAGGAGTCTTCTGTACAGGTAACAAGCTGAGGTTGGGAGCACTCTCAAAAAGGAGGGCTCCTAATCTCAGCTTGTTACCTGTATAAGAGACACCTGTCCACAGAAGCAATCAGATTCCAATCTCTCCATCATGACCAAGACCAAAGAGCTGTCCAAGAATGTCAGGGACAAGATTGTAGACTTACACAAAGCTGGAATGGGCTACAAGACCATCGCCAAGCAGCTTGGTGAGAGGGTGACAACAGTTGGTGCGATTATTCGCAAATGGAAGAAACATAACATAACTGTCAATCTTCCTCGGTCTGGGGCTCCATGCAAGGTCTCACCTCGTGGCGTTTCAACCATCATGAGAACTGTGAAGAATCAGCTTAGAACTACATGGGAGAATCTGGACAATGATCTCAAGGCAGCTGGGACCATAGTCACCAAGAAAAAAAAATGGTAACACACTACGCCGTGAAGGACTGAAATCCTGCAGCGCCCGCAAGGTCCCTCTGCTCAAGAAAGCACGTGTACAGGCCCGTCTGAAGTTTGCTAATGAACATCTGATTGATTCATAGGAGAACTGGTGAAAGTGTTGTGGTCAGGCCAAAATTGTGTGTGGAGGAGGAGGAATGCTGCCTATGACCCCAAGAACACCATCCCCACCGTCAAACATGGAGGTAGAAACATTATGCTTTGGGGGTGTTTTTCTGCTAAGGGGACAGGACAACTTCACCGTATCAAAAGGGACGATGGATAGGGCCATGTACCTTCAAATTTTGGGTGAAAACGTCGTTCCGTCAAAGCAGAGAACGTCTGAACGATTGGGGAGAGGAACGTTACTGGCATGATAAAATGCAGTTTAGTGTGTTCTGCAATTTGTAGCATAGGAAATGGGAACAATGAAAACGTGTCAAGGCTGGAGTGTATATTAGAATTAAAAGGAGAGGTTTGGGACTAGGGCTGCAACTAACGATTATTTTCATAATCGATTAGTTGGCCGATTATTGTTTCGATTAATCGATTAATCGGTTAATAACCTTAAAAAAAATAAATAAATGTGGCGTATAATTTAGTTAATATGTAAAGTTTTAAAAAAAGGCAATTTATTCTTAAATATCTCTATGCAGTGGTAAATAACAGACAGAAGAGATATACTGTATATACTATTAGAGGAGATATACTGTATATACTATTAGAGGAGATATACTGTATATACTATTAGAGGAGATATACTGTATAAACTGTTAGAGAAGAGATATACTCTACATACTATTAAAGGGTGAATCTGATAAATATTTTCAGACTCAGAGATCAAATGTTCGATTTTCTAATCGTTTGTGGGGTCAAGTCGACGTTCATTTCCAACCACAGTGACGGGAAAATTTGGAAATAGAAGACTTCTTGGTCAAAGGAATTTTTAGACAGTGGATGTGGTTTTCGTTCATAAATTACATTCATTTTAAAAACAGAATGTTAAAAACAAGTGAAAATTTCAAACAATATTCTTTCATTCAGGGAATGTACAAAGATTTTTCGTCTGAATATTCTCGTCTGAAAATTGATCCGTGTGGCCAGAATAAGGCTCGCTACACACCTATGCAGTTTGCTTTTGATCTGTTTCTGCAGTGCTCTTTGTTGTGCGTTTTGATTTTTGCACACGTGATTTTGCGGCGATTTGCGTTTTTGCATTTTTTTTTGGCCAATTTGTTGTTGGGCAGATTAAAAAACACAAATTGCTGCAAAAAGCATAGATGTGAACGTGTCCAATGGGAAACCATGTTAATGAACTGCAGTGCGCTTCTGCAAAAAAGCACCAAAAAACACATAGATGTGAACCAGCTCTAAGATTTTTAGTAACATAATGGGTTTAAAAAAACCCCTAAAATTAGCCCTTTATAGTACCAAAAAAAAAAAAAAAAAAAAAGCAGATAATCACTACTGTAAGGGGTTCATTTTTTTTACTGTAGAACTGTGAAAGTAACATCTACAGTAGCCATTATTTGCTCTTTTTGTACTATTAAGGGCTCGTTTTAGTTTTTTTTAACCCCATTATGTTACTGGCCGATTAATCGATTATGAAAATAGTAATCGATTAATTTCATAATCGATTAGTTGTCGATTAATCGATTAGTTGTTACAGCCCTATTTGGGACTTTAGATGAGGTACATGAGGCACGATTAAATAAATGATCAAATAATAAAATTAGCATTTTATTCAATCTTGCCTCGTGTACCTTATCTAAAGTCCCAAACCTCTCCTTTTAATTCTAGATATAGGCGTATGATTACATGTACATCATTTAAAATGAACATCAAAGTAGTGATTGGTTGCATTTTATTTTAACCGATTCTACTGTGAATCCGTATCTTGTGTTCTACACAAAACAGATTTCATTTTAGTGATTAAACATCTTGTTTTTATTTTAAAACTTATCTGAAGGCAAAGTTATGCTGGAATTCAATTTTTTTTTTACACTGTTGTGGTTCAAGTATTTGATGTTCATTTTCAAGACAGACTGATACATAAAGCATTAAAGTGTTACTAAACCCACAACAGTAAAATCAGTCTGCATAAAATTATAGACTGATCATTTGTCAGGGGGCAAACGTACACAATCAGCAGGGGATCAAATACTTTTTCCCCTCACTGTAAATGCATTCCAAGCTAATTAAAAAAAAAAAAAAAGGAGGTGCAAACATACAGTATGATTTTTTTAGAAAGCAGCCACTGCCTGAGTAGAAGAGCCTGTCCCTTGCCTGTGGGGGGGGGGGGGGGCGAGGCTTTTCTACCCAGACTGTTTCCTAAAGAAGACAAATCAAGCCTTAAGCCTAGGTTCACGTTGGAAAGATTTGTCATGTGGTTTGAGAGATCAAATTGCATGACAAATGACAAGCCTATTGGCGGCAATGGCACTGTTCTAATCGGTGCAACGCCAATTTTGCGGTGCCACACCGATTTTCAACAGTAGTTCCTGCACTACTTTTGCCAATTTCAATTGCGACTTCAATAGACATCTGTGTATGAAGCCGCACAGATGTCTATCAAGTAGCACCTGAAATCGCTCTGACCTTGCTACTTTGAAATCGCGCTACTTCAACTAAAGTAGTGCGATTTCAAAGTAGCATTAATGTGAACCAGGGCTCAAGGTTCACCTTTAGAACATGTTACACCCTAAATACGGGCACTCCCCTATCCCGAGATCCTCCACTGCAACAGCAGGCAGGGGTTCCTCTCCCCTGCAGTTGCTGTTGCATTTAAAATGGGACTTCTAGTTCAGTGGACTACACATGTGTGCTAATTAGCTTGGTCCACTGACACTTCCTGCAGCTTTCTAGCCGAAAGTCCAAAGAGAGGCATGGGCAGAAAGCTGGAGGATGTGTCTGCAGGAGCCCGACATTGTACCTCAATCCATTGATCCACTGATCACAGGTAAACTTGGCCTTTAAAAGGATAAGTTCACCTTTCGTAACATTTTATTATGTGTTATACCCATATTCAGGCCCCCCGCACACCCGGATCTGACAGCTAGCAGGATCTTCTCCCTCCTGTTAGGTGTCACGCATTCACATTGTCCTGTGAATGGAAAACCTACATGGACTGAAAGCCTTTGTGGCTTGTGGCTTTTGGCTTGTAGTTTTCAATTAACTACCACAGCCCTGTGGTAGTTCATTCATTCTTCCTGTCAGCATGTATCGGCTTGCTTGTACGAGGTACAAGCAAGCGGATACACTGACGGATCTGCAGGAGACCTGCATGGCACCGGTGATCTGCTGATCGTTGGTGCAATGCTTTTTAGGATCCTGCAACAAAATAAATAAATAAATAAAATGCACATTTTTTTTACCTGGAAAATAATATGCATTTTTTTTTTTTAAAGTGAACTCATCCTTTAACCTTTTGTTTCCACGCATCTGGAATGTATTTAGCTGATTTTAACTGAACGTTCAATCGGGTTGGCCATACATTATATAATATTCTTGTACAATTTTCCTTTAGATTTTCCAAAACCATATGAGGTCAAACCAAAACACTTTCAATTTGTATGCAATCAAGCAGGTCCTCAACATAGCTGAATGTAAATCTAAAGGAAATTGAATAAGAAAATTGTATAATGAATAGCCAGCTTAAAGCACTTCACATTTTTCTCTAGTTCTGAAACTTTTGAAATAATTCAGCAATGGCAGCTCTCATATTAGAACATGCAAGCCTGTACAAAAAGGAGGAAACATACTACCTTTCCTCGGGAAGTCACGTGTTGCCGATCAATCAGACTGAGATGATTACATGCTGTGGAGCTCCAAGGATTATGCTGGCTAAGTCGCTGCGAGTTTAGAAGGTCATTGGGAACACTCATAGAATGCTGTTCACTGTGGGCCATGTTGTCAGGGTGCTCTAGCACAGCTTGGTGTGAATTTGAGCTCTCCTGGACATAGGCTGCATCATCAAAGTGCGGCAGTAAATCTTCCTGTAGCAAATCCTCTGGATCAAGCCCTGTGAATGGTTCTGTTTGTGCATTTACTTGCTGCAACAGGTTGTCTTCCAAAGGTGAAAAGCCATTACTCTCCATATGATCATTAAAGTGACTCAACCGAACAGAAGAACCATCTTGGGATGGAAAGCTGATGGTCATTGGAGACATTTTTGTTCCATTGTAGTTACCCTGAGGATGTGAAGAATGCACCATATGAAAATCATTAGAATGCAATTGTTCACTAGGGTTGAGGACATGCTGACAAGGTTCCTGCTTGGTTCCTAATTCTGGAAATCCTGGGCTTTCAGTAAAATCGGACAAAGAATGTGTGCCGTGATTAAGGTGGTTGTTAGAGAAAGGATAATGAGCTGAAAATGGTGGTGTAGCATTCACAGAACATGGTGCTGGAGAGTGGCTATCAAACGTACTCTCATGTTGTGTCCCAATAGGGTTGCTACAAAAGTGCAATGATGCCGCTGATTGAGAAAACTGTTCTAAAGGTAAAGAATCTTGTAAATTTGTATGATTAACCATTGGTGTTTGCTGAGCATTAGAAGTCCTATGTGGCAAAGAAACATTAATATCTATGAAGTTTTTTTGTTGGGCCAGGGTCTCCTGGCACGCACTGATACTGTGCCTATTGTGCTGTGGCTGTGGTGCTGAGACCCGCTGCTGTTCACTGGCCTGAAACAAGGCAAAATCATGGTGCGTTACATATCCTTTATTTTGCTGCATAGTCTGAGTGTGTCCATGTTGATGGAATGGGGAGCCATTTTGACTTGGAATACTTGTGGCAGTTTGGTGGCCCCACATGGGGCTTCCATCATCAGAAAATATACCATTCCCTTGACTTGGTGGATGTATTGGAGAGCAGCTGAACTGTGATCTTGGAGACAGGACACTCTCAACTGGGCTACTGTAAGACTGGTTTACTGGATGTAACTTAATAGAATCAAACTGACTGAGTGGATCAAACTCACTGATTTTTTGATGCGTTTGAGAATCCTGCACATGATTTAAAGAATCGACATGGAGCGGTTCAAACTCTGCTCCAAGGTTTAATTCATCAACCAAGGACACTGCATCATGCTGAGCAAATGCATCATCAGATAGGCCCAATGTTTCATCAAATAGGTGTGAGTCATCAAAAAAATCCATCATCGGATCAGTCATATTGATAGGGTTCAATTCTATAAGCACTTTATTGAAAATACTTTACTTCACGACCCATGCCATGGTGGTGTGGTTCCTCCAAATGGGATATTAAACATGACTGCATAATGGAATATCCTAAAAAAAAGAAGAAAACAAAAAGAAGGACATGCAAGGTAAGTATGTACATGGAAGTGAATTCATATTTATGCAATGAATAAAAATCTCTCACATTTACATTTGCCAACATCTCGGATTTACAAAAATCTTTCGATTAAAGCTGAACTCTGGATACAACAACCTTAATTCAACCATATCCACTAATGGCCACAAAGCATCTAGGTCCACTCTTTGAGCACCAAATACAAACTCTGATACTACCTTGTAAAAAGTAGAAGATTCATCATTGCTGCTTTACCAGCCATTACCAAGGCTTGTTTAAGTAGAACTAGGAGTAAAGTTTTTTTTTTTTTTTTTTTTTTTTTTTATTTTGGATAGAATAATAACCCATCAGATGTTTTCGGCCATCTGTTACCACTGTGGAGATTTCCTTCACTTCCTGTCCCATGGCCAAACAGGAAGTGAGAGGAAATCCCTACAAAACAAGGGAAAGCACTGGGGCCCCCCAGGTCACCAGAAATAGTGTCCCCATTGGAAGATTTCCCCTCTTTTTCTGTGGACGACCCAAAATTTGGGATTTTCTTTTACTTTCAATAATAAAATGGTAAAAAGGACAAATAAAGAGAATGAATCTTTCTAATGGGGGGACAAGTATGGCTGCATAATTCTGGCTAAAATAATAATCATGATTTCATTTTGCTTAGAATAAAGATCACGATTCTCGTGGCGCAACATCATCTTTCACATTATACAAAATTGGGCTAACTTTACTGTTTAGTTTTTTATTTTTTAATTCATTGAAGCATATTTTTCCCAAAAAATTGCGTTTGAAAGACCACTGTGCAAATACAGTGTGACCTAAAAAATTGCAAAAACTGCCATTTTATTCTCCAGGGTCTCTGCTAAAAAATATATATATAATGTTTAGGGGTTCTAAGTACTGCATTTATTGGCGTATAACACTCACTTTTTCACCATGAAAATCGAGTGCAAATAGCGCGTGCATGTTATACGCCAATACTTCAATGTTAGCTGCCTCAGAGTTGACAAGGAGGGGGCGAAACGAGCGCCGACAGATTACATACAGTGAGAATCTCCTGTTTACTTGGCGGCCTCTGTAATAGGAAGTCCCGTCTCCTGGGCGGCCATTGGACCACTGTTCTGTCTATAATAGGAGATTCTCACTGTATGTAATCTGTCGGCGCTTGTCCCTCCCCCCTCTAGGCTTTAATACAGTTTGCCAATTCAACAAGTTCTAAACGTTCTGAGGGTCTGCCATTCACTTTTATGGGCCTAACCACGCACAAAAAAATAAAACATGAGAATTTATATATATATATATATATATATATATATATATATATATATATATATATATATATATATATATATATATATCACATTCTAGCTTGTTGCAAAGTGTGTTAAATCCCAACAGTGTAAATGATCCTTAACTTGAGCTGTAGCAAGAGCACATCGATAAACCTATGTCTTACAACTCAGGTTTGTACTTAGATGTAGATTTAAAAACAAATACATAGTAGCTTCCGAAAGGAAACTGTACATTTTCACTACGGCGGTAAATTTAAAAACTATGGACTCTAAACCGAAGCATAATTTATACAATCTTCTTTAGATCTGGTTTGTAAGAAATAAATATGTGGAGGGAAAAAAGGGTAACAACCCTTTAATGCTGTACCAGCCTAAATACTGGCAGGTAACCCGCCCACAACGAAAACAGAATCAATATAGAAAAATGAGGAGGGCATTCAAGGGTGACCCAACAATGTTATACTACAGACCATAATAAATACTTTAAATATAAAAAAAATAAAATTTTTACTAGTAGACATTAAAAACATTACATATCAATATATAAAATCGATGGGTATAATGGCAAAAATCCACTAGAAAACGTCTGTCCTTTAGATCTACCAATAACAACTTATATGAGAGCCTGTGTGATTGGATAGAAATTAACAGGATCGTATAGGTTTGTGCTCATATTACATATTACAGGTTTTGGTACATTTAAAATAAGATTATTCAATCAGATTAAGTGTATATGGCCACCCTTAGTTTTTACAGGCTGTTGTGAAGTCCAAAAGGATGTATAGATGTTACTGCCTGCTAAAAAACTATCCATAACTGAAGAACAGTAGAAGGTTCTGTAGGAGTTTCATGTATGAATAAGGCCAGTAGCAGCACTTAAAAAACAATATATACAGTGTTGCCTTTTGGTACTCCTACCTAGGAGGAAAGGAAGCTGGAGGAGAGGGAATTCTGTGAAGGTAAGGAGCCTGTTCCCACCATCGCATTATGGTACAAGAGTGCAGTATTGGGTTTTTAACGTGCGTTCTGTCAAGACCATTCATTTAAAATTGGCTGCAAAGCTCTGCAATGCACCCATCACGGATGTGCAATTTTTAAGCCAGCCATACATGTATCATAATTCATATGCTAGCTTTCTGGCGGTCATGCTAACCCTTATCCTTTGATACTTTTGAAGAAAACCAGAACAAGCATGCAAGATCAGAACTTCTGACTTTACTGATCTGAATACTTGCTTTGAGTCAGAGACTCGGAGAGAGCCAGGTAATCAGCATGTTCAGAAGGTCAGCAATGGCAGCCCTTTGTTTTTCTCATGACAGGTTTCGTTTAATCCTGGTAGTTGCTTTATCACATCAGCTATTGTGGACAACATAATAATACATGTTAAAACTGAATAAGAAAACAAGAAGTGTTTATGGTTTCTTGATGCTACATATGTTTTTGTGAACTCTTTAGAGCTGTTATCTTGCAAGTCTGGCTAGCAGTTGGTATATGAAGATGAAGCATGGCTAAGACTGATAAGTAAAAAAAAAATATTATACATTATATATATCACACAAAACACACACAATATAGAGCCCCATTTTGGGATATTTGTCACCTGCAGACCACCCCCACCCCCTTTGATCATTGGATAAAAAAATAAATAAATAAAACGCACACAATCCAACCTCACACACATCCCTAACTAAATGCACTTTTTTACTTACTTTAAGCCGGCCATAGATTGTTTCCCTGCTGAACTGGCCAAGATTCTACCCAAAGTTCATCCATCGACTGACTTGGGCACAACTAGCATGTCAGCATTTTTACATGCAATTATTGCCAGCAACTGTAGCTGCTAGCAATAATCACTGTGTTCTTCCAGCAGCTCCCTGCACCCCCACCAACCCCACCAGTAGAACACAACAGCTGCACAGGAGGAATTCCCCTATCACCATGCTTCACTATAGGGATGGTATTGGTCAGGTGGTGAGCAGTGCCTGGTTTCCTCCAGACATTGCACTTGCCATTCAGGCCAAAGAGTTCAATCTTTGCTTCATCAGACCAGAGAATTTGATTGCTCATGATCTGAGAGTCCTTCAGGTGCCATTTGGCAAACTCCAGGCGGGCTGTCATGTGCCTTTTACTTAGGAGTGGCTTCCATCTGGCCACTCTACCATACAGGCCTGATTGGTGGATTGCTGCAGAGATGGTTGTTCTTCTGGAAGGTTCTCCCTCTACACAGAGAAACCATGGAGCTCTGTCAGAGTGACCATCAGGTTCTTGGTCACCTCCCTGACTAAAGCCCTTCTCCCCCGACTGCTCACTTTGGCCGGGTGGCCCACTCTAGGAAGAATCCTGGTGGTTCCAAGCTTCTTCCATTTATGGATGATGGAGGTCACTGTGCTTATTGGGACCTTCAATGCTGCAGAAATTTGTCTCTGTACCCTTACCCAGATCTGTACCTTGATACAATCCTGTCTCAGAGCTCTACAGACAATTGCTTGGACTTCATGGCTTGATTTGTGCTCTGACATGCACTGTTAACTGTGGGACATTATATAGACAGGTGTGTGCCTTTCCAAACCATGTCTAATCAACTGAATTTATCACAGGTGGACTCCAATCAAGTTGTATAAACATCTCAAGGATGATCAGTGGAAACAGGATGCACCTGAGCTCAATTTTGAGTGTCATTGCAAAGGCTGAATACTTATGTACAAGGGATTTTTTTCATTTTTTTAATTTTTAATAAATTTGCAAAGATTTCAAACAAACTTCTTTCATGTTGTCATTATGGGGTATTGTTTGTAGAATTTTGGAGGAAAATAATGAATTTAATCCATTTTGGAATAAAGCTGTAACATAACAAAATGTGGAAAAAGTGAAGCGCTGTGAATACTTTCCGGATGCACGGTTTCTGGTTCCAAAAGGGAAAAATAATAGCTAGTAGAATGGGTTAGAGGGAGGTATGAAAAAAAAAAAAAGTTTTAGCCCAGAATGGGCCTTTAAAAGTCTCCAATAGAACACATAAGAAAAAAAAAAAAAAAACACACAGGAAAAAATAAAAATAAAAAAAATAATGCAGTACACCTCTGCAATGTATGCACATTTCTGTGTCAAGCCAACACAGTGACTTTGCTGCTTTGAAACCTTAAAGGGATAGTTCACTTTTACCACAAAACTGTCTATGCAGATAAGGAGCATCTGTAGATAAAACAAATTGTGCAGGTCTGACTAAAGTTGAATAATGCCCTTGCTATAGGTGTAGGCCATTTACATACCTTATGAAGCCTGATTGGAATACTCCCAGGACGTTGATAAATGAGGCCTACTCATCACTGCTCACCTCCCCCATCACAGGAGTGAGCTCTCCAATGCTGAGCTCAGAACTACTGCATTAACCACTTCAGCCCTGGAAGAATTTACCCCCTTCCTGACCAGAGCACTTTTTGCGATTCGGCATCGCGTCGCTTTAACTGACAATTGTGCGGTCGTGCGACATGGCTCCCAAACAAAATTGATGTCCTTTTTTTCCTACAAATAGAGTTATCTTTTGGTGGTATTTGATCACCCCTGCGGTTTTTATTTTTTGCGCTAAAAAAAAAAAGCAACAATTTTGAAGAAAAAAAAAAACACATTTTTTTTACTTTTTGCTATAATAAATATCCCCCAAAAATATATAAAAAAAAACAAATTTTTTCCTGTTTAGGCCGATACGTGTTCTTCTACATATTTTTGATTAAAAAAAAATTGCAATAAGCGATTATTGATCGGTTTGCGCAAAAGTTATAGCTTTTACAAAATAGGGGATAGTTTTATGGCATTTTTATTAATTTTTTTTTTTTTTTTTTTTTTTAAATGGCGGTGATCAGCGATTTTTATCGTGACTGCGACATTAAAGTGGAATTCCACCCACTTTTACAACTCTTCAGCATCCCTCACTAAACTGTGCACTGTAAACAAATTGGATATTTTTTTATATTTTTTCTCAGCACCTACTGTATATCTGCTGTATTCATTTTTCACTTCCTCCTCCCTGGCCGCGGCCCATCGCATCATTTCCTGTTTGCAATGCCTTCTGGGAAGGGGTGGCAACTTCCTCTGAAACTGTTGCTGCTATGGAGACCTGACCTGAAACCTATTACACTGCTTGTGCTGCACTGAGCATGTGCGAGATCCAGGAAGAAATACAGTCTGGCTTCAGATGCCCACACTTAAGATGGTCACGGCCTGCTGTAAGTTTATAAAATAACAAACTACTGCTATGAACTAACAAAACAGACCTTAGTTTACAGACTAACTTTACTAGAATACATTAAGCTTGTGTATTATAGGGGTATTTTTATTTAAAAAGTATAATTTCGGCCGGAACACCACTTTAAGGCGGACACATCGGACATTTTTGGGACCATTGTCATTTATACAGCAATCAGTGCGATACAAATGTACGGATTCCTGTGTAAATGACACTAGCAGTGAAGGGGTTAACCACTAGCTGGCAGTGTAGGGGTTAGGTGTGTCCTAGGGGAGTGATTCTGACTGTGAGGGGTATGGCTGTGTGTGACACGTGACTGATATCTGTTCTGATGACAGGGAGCAGAGATCAGCGACACTGTCATTAGGTAGAACGGGGAGATGCTTGTTTACATTAGCATCTCCCCGTTCTTCCTCCCCGTGAGGCGATGCGGCGATCGAGTCTGCGGGACCTGCGACCCGTCTCACAGAGCTTGCCGCAGGCGCGCGCCCGTTGGCCGCCTCTTAAAGGGGAACGTACAGGTACGTGATTCTGCCTGTACGGGCCCTTCTGCCGCAGTATATCTGCGTGAGGCGGTCGGCAAGCAGTTAAGGGAGAGAAAGTATGGTAGAGGTTTTAATCAGAGAAAAAGCCGACTCCTGTGATGGTGGAAGTGAGCATTGACAATTAGGCCTCACCTAGCAACGTCCTGTGAGTATTCCAGTCAGGCTTCATAAAAGGTATGTAAATAGCCTAAACCTATAGTAAGGGTATTATTCACTTTTAGTGAAAGCTGCAGTTTGTTTTAAGCTGGGTTCACACTTAATTTGCATTTGGCTCACATCAGGGGACCAATACGAATCAGGCCCAAATGTTTGCCTGAATTCAGACCTGAAACAGAGCCAAAACACAAAGACACACAGGACCCCTGTGCAATTTGCTCTGCAGCCACCAGGGAGATGGCTCCATTGAGAGGGGGGCACACTCTCCCCAGGGAAACCGGCATCCAATTGGCACTACTGTGAACCCAGCCTCAATCTACAAACATCCCTTACCTGCACAGGAGGCAGGATTTTTGTAAAGGTAAACTATTTTTTTAAAGCAGAGTGGTTGGCTCTGCCTACTGGACCCCAGACCTCTGGCTATTCCTAATCCTTCTATGTCCCTCTACACATGCATGCATTGGGGTCGATTTACTACGCATGGGAATTTAGACTTTAGAAGGGAAGGTTCCCATAGTTTCTTGAATTGGGTGAAGCTTCCATCATCCAATCACTTTTTTTTCCTCCCTTGTATGCGATTGGTTACTCTTTGCAAAGTGAATTTTCGACACATTCGATAAAACTAACAAGGAAAAAATTCCATTGCTAAGCAAACAGCCTATTTGACTTTAGTAAATCATCCCTGTAGATTTTGTTCCCAGTGCCTACGCCAATAGGAACTGGATCTTCTTCCAGCTGCCGCCACTGCAAAACTTTTACAAGTTTGGTAATGATGACACAGGGAGTAAGAACAGTCGTTTGTCAGTATAGAAAAAAAAACTAAAACAATGCTGGCATATGATCTGGTAGAAAAGAGGAAGGTTTGGGTGTACATTTGGGTCAGGCCCATACAAATCCTTGAGTTCTACTTTTGGCAGCAATTAAAACAGAGGCTTTGCGTTTTGAGTTCAATTACCAGCAGCAGTAACACCAAGTATGAAATGTGAATGCCTTCCACTGTATTCTCCGCTTTTCTCCCAAAACCTGCTGTCAGATTACTGGCTTCCAGCAAACGCGGCCCTCGAGTAGGTCTGTGTATGGGAAAGCTGCTCTAATACTTCCAGCCTACGCACACACATGTAGTGACATAAGATGTGCACCACACATTTGAGACCAAGGAACCAAATTTATTTTAACCCTTGGTAGGAAGACTCAATCTATACAGCAGCCTCCATTACTGCAAGACCGAGCAGATTCCCTGCAGGCTGTTAAACAGTTCAATACATCGAAGCCGTCAACGGCAGTCCTCAGACTGTTTACCTAATGAATTACGGTTAAAACCGCGGTCATCAAAAGCTCTTTAGCCTGTCAGAGGGCCCCTATAAACTTCATACAACAATGCATCAATAGTGTTACATTAAACTAGATCAAATATAAGAGATGCAACACTGACAAGGCAGCCCCAATTCCACCTTTTAGAATAAAAAGGGTCACAAGACATAAAACACTCTATTTCATTGGGCATGGCATTCGTGTCATTTCTGTATTGAAGGCCTGTGACACGACAATGCAGAAAGCCACAGCAAAACATCTGTAATATGTGACTGCTACTGAGAAGAGATGCACAAAAATAGTCTCATTGTGAATTTAGGAACAAGATCAATAGACTTTACATATTACATTTTTTTTTCTGGTGGCATAGTCCCTTTAAAATGGCCCGTGTGCAATTCATGAAAGGCTTGCTGTTGATTAGTTCCAATACATGTAACAAATTCAGGCAGTTATTAAAGTGATTGTAAATTCTCGTTTAAAAAAAAAAGATAGACATCCTCTGTGCAGTTGGTTTTGCACAGAGCAGCCTGGATCCTCCTCTTCTAAGATCCCTCTTCATTCCTGGCTCCTCCCTCCTGTCCAGTGCCCCCACAGCCAGCAGCTTGCTATAGGGCACCCGAGCCAAGTCACAGCTCCGTGTGTCCATTCAGACACAGAGCCCCAAGCCGGCCTCGCCCCCCTCTCTTCTGATTGGCTGACTTTATTGGACAGCGGGAGGAGCCAATGGCGCCGCTGCTGTGTCTCAGCCAATCAGGACAGTCCCGAACAACTAAGACACTTGTGGACATTGCTGGGGCTCAAATAAGTAATTAGGGGGTGCTGGGGAGGCTGCTACACACAGAAGGATTTTTATCTTCATGCATAAAATGACCCCTTTACAATCACTTTAAAGTCAAAGATTTTTTTTTTTCTAAATAACAAACATGATAAACTTACCTGCTCTGTGCAACAGAGCAGCCCCAATCAAGCAGTCATACAATGAACATACAATTACACATCCTGCAAACTCAAAACAATAAAAATTAGGAGATCAAATGATAATACCCTATTGTATAATGGCTAACGCATGTGGGCTGTACAGCAAAAAAGTGCAGAGTGGGGTGACACAATCCATGTCACACCGCCCAGTGCCACCAGCAGTGATCAACTAGGGGTGCAACGAATCAAAAAACTCACGGTTCGGATCGTTCCTCGGATCAGGAGTCACGGTTCGGATCGTTTCTGGATCAACAAAAAAAAAAAAAATCTCCCCCACTGTAATAATATCCACGTCATCTCCCCCACTGTAATAATATCCACGTTATCTCCCCCACTGTAATAATATCCACGTTATCTCCCCCACTGTAATAATATACTAGCAGGGTATTGGCTGAGTATTGGCAGAGTATTGCAGGGTATTGGCAGGGTATTGGCAGAGTATTGGCAGGGTATTGGCAGAGTATAGCAGAGTATGGCAGAGCATTAGCAGAGTACTGGCAGGGTATGGCAGAGTATTGCAGGGTATGGCAGTGTATTGGCACTGCTGCCATCTGATCTCTCCCCTCCACTGTACAGATCAGTACACAGAGGGGAGAGAGGAACCGGCGTTTGTTTACAAGTGATCGCTCTGTCATTTGACGGAGCGACCACGTGGTAAACGGCCGCCGGGTGTACCAAGATGGCCGCCGCTCCGGAGCTAGGCTGAAGCCACGGCCTTTCCTAAGGCCGAAGCAGCGGCGCGCTCCGTGGAGCGCATGTGTGCTGATCCGAACAGGCTGAACCGTTCGGATCACGGATCGGTGACGGTCCATTGCACCCCTAGATCACACATACAAAAAAAAAAATCTGACAGGCTGGTTGTTTTGAAGTCGATCGATGGATCGCCTTCGGTTCTATCAGCCTGCCCATAGATGGATCGAATCCTGGCCGGTCCCTGCTGAACCAGTTGAGATTCGATCTACGGCCAGCTTAACACAGCTGCTGGTGCGAACGGGCCCTGTTTGTGGCTGTCAGCAATTTCATGCAGCATGTACAAAAGGGAAAAGAGCTAGAGCTAGTACACAGACATTGTCATAGGCCTACATTTGTTCAGGTCAAAGGTTGGCTTTCAAGATGCTTTCCTTTTGAGCTTTACATACATGTCATATTTGCAAAACAATATGCTAATTAATCTTTAACCAGCTGACAAAAGTAGACTACAACAACAATAACCAAGAAGGACTCAAGTCCTTCTACAAGTTAAAGCGGAACTTGAGTCATTTTTTCATCTTTCCATCTATTATATCCTCTGCCCTTGTTTTAACTTTGGATAGTAAAATGTTTTGTTTTTTTCTGCCAGTAAACACCTTATACAGCCCACTTCCTGTCTGTCTGGTAAAAAGCCTAGGCTTATGACATCATGCACAGCTCTCTCTCACAAGATTTTGGCAGGAAGGGAGAGGGGATGAGTCATAACTGGGCCAATGAGAGCTGCACACTCCGGTTGTTGCTCTTAAAATGTCTTCATTTTATTAAATAGCCACAGTGAACAAACATAGATTATGTCAGTTGATGCGTTTCAGCCTATAAGGCCTTAGTCATAACCCCTGGAAGTGTGCCTCTGTGTAAATACAGGAAGTGAATAGGCACAGGAGCTTCAGCTGCCCACAGTTAAAATGGTTGCAGCCAGACTCAGTGGAGGAAGATTTCTGCAGCATATTTGGCAAGTACAGAATCACAGTATATATAAAACAATATGTAACGTGGTTGGAGGGAAGCTTCAGAATGGCAAATATGTTTTTATTACAAATTATGTGAGCAGACTGCAGTTCCTCTTTAAGCATTAAACCGAAAAAATAAATTTCAGTCCAGGTGGGAGAAAACAACACGCGTTCTCCCTGCCCCATCACGCGCATACATTGCTGGTTCACCACAACACAAGTACATCAATACTGCTACTCGACACGTGTATATTGCCACTGCTAAACTGCTGGCATGCAAGAAAAAGGTTTCAGATACTTGGTCCCACGCTCAATGCTGCAATTTCTCCCCCCGATCCTTCTTCGTTACTTTGCCCTGTACTGATGTAGCAACTAGCATTAGGAACCATAGTGCCAGCAGGGGATCAGATATTCAAAACACGATTGCTAAATACCAGTGGTGCTTGTAGAACTACATTTCAGTCAGTGCTTCAAGATGGTATTTATTATTATGTAACAATCTTCTTTTAAACAGTGGATTTTTTATTTTTTTTTTAATCACAGTGAATGTGTCATATAAATGCAAATTTTTATTATCACGACAACCAGGATTTGACCTAACCTGTTATATAAGCAATAACAAAACAGAATTATAATTTAACAAATCAGAAAAAGATGTCATATTCCCTTTTTTTGCATTCTTCCACAGCAGAAGCAACCTCAAGTCGCTCTTATGCCCACCCTTTCTGCTCCCTCCGCTCCATTCATAAAAACTGTGCTATCTCCGCTCAAAATGAAAAGCGCTCAATGAATGGTGCACAAGCAGCCTGGGTCCTCCTCTTCTCAGATCCCTCTTCGCTCCTGGCTCCTCCCTCCTGTCCAGTGCCCCCACAGCCAGCAGCTTGCTATGGGGCACCCGAGCCGAGTCACAGCTCCGTGTGTCCATTCAGACACTGAGCCCCAAGCCAGTCATGGTCATAACAAAACAGATTTATAATTTAACAAATCAGAAAAAAAGATGTCATATTCCTTTTTTTGCATTCTTCCACAGCAGGAGCAACCTCAAGTAGCTCTTATGCCCACCCTTTCTGCTCCCTCCGCTCCATTCATAAAAACTGTGCTATCCTTGCTCCCAATGAAAAGCGCTCAATGAATGGCGCACGAGCAGATGAATGAAAGGTCATTGAGAAGGTGACCAGCTAAGCAGCACACATCTTATCCCTCCCTTGCTTTCAGATGCATGCATCCCTAAAAGTCTGGCTTACATGCAGTTAAAATGGAGTGCCACCCAAAAGTGGTAGCTCCAACTATCTGTCTCCTCCCGCCCTCCTGTGCCACATTTGGCACCTTTCAGGGGGGAGGAGAGGGTACCTGTTTTTGACAGGTACCCATCCCCACTTCCATTGGACCTCACCACAGCAAGGTCCATCAGAGGTTCGACCCAACTCCTCCTTCCCCACCACCGGGCCATTCAGAAAGGGCAGCACATTTCACGCATGCACAGTTGGGAATCAGCTGTGAAGCTGCAGGGCTTCACTGCTAGTTTCCCTTATAGGCTATGGCGGCGGCGGCAGCACCCGGGAGCCAATGAAAACATCGGCTGGGGTGCCGACATAGCTGGTTTCCAGGACAGACAAGTGTCCTAATTTTAAAAGTCAGCAGCTACAGTATTTAGGTTGGGTATGACCCCTTAGTTCCAGTGAAGGGAATTCTTAAGGCGTAAGCATACCAAGACATTTTGGACAAATTTCATGCTCTCAACTTTGTGGGAACAGTTTGGGGATGGCCCCTTTCTGTTCCAAAATGACTGCGCACCAGTGCACAAAGCAAAGTCCATAAAAATATGGATGAGCGAGTTTGTGTAGGCCAGTCAAGTTCCTCCACCCCAAACTCGCCCATCCATATCTTTATGGACCTTGCTTTGTGTGCAGTTTTTATATACACAAGTATTATATTCAACTTTTTAACCACTTCCCTACCGCGCATAGTCATATGACGGCGGCAGGAACCCTTTGTCCCTCCAGGCCGCCGTCATATGACATCTTTTATATCCTAAACCTCTAGGGGGGGTGCGCGCGCCCCCCGCGTCACTAGGCACCCGATGCGCATGCCCGGTGGCCGCAATTTCCGCCGGGCACCCACGATTGCCCGTGAACACAGCAGGCCCGTGGATCTGTGTGTGTAAACACACAGATCCACGTCCTGTCAGAGAAGAGGAGACCGATGGTGTGTTCCCAGTACAGAGGAACACCGGTGGGTCTCCTCTGCTTGTGAGTCCCCGCCCCCTACAGTTAGAATCACTACCTAGGAAACATAATTAACCCCTAGATCACCCCCAGTGTTAACCCCTTCCCTGCCAGTCACATTTACACAGTAATCAGTGCATTTTTTTATAGCACTGATCGCTGTATAAATGTGAATGGTCCCAAAATAGTGTCAAAAGTGTCCACCGCAATATCACAGTCACGAAAAAAAAAAAAAACAATAAAAATGCCATAAATTTATCCCCTATTTTGTATAACTTTTGCGCAAACCAATCAATAAAACGCTTATTGCGATTTTTTTTACCAAAAATATGTAGAAGAATACATATCGGCCTTAACTGAGGAAAAATTTTTTTTTTTAATGGGATATTTATTATAGCAAAAAGTAAAAAAATATTGTTTTTTTCAAAATGGTCGCTCTTTTTTGTTTATAGCACAAAAAATAAAAACCGCAGAGGCGATCAAATACCACCAAAAGAAATCTCTATACGTGGGGGAAAAAAATATCAAGATTTCATATGGGTACAGTGTTGCATGACTGCGCAATTGTCATTCAAAGTGAAAGCTGAAAATTGGTCTGGGCAGGAAGGGGGTGAAAATGCCCTGTATTGAAGTGGTTATTTATTATTATTATTATTATTATTCAGGATTTACCGTATTTTTTGCTCCAAAAGACGCACCTAGGTTTTAGAAGAGGAAAACAAGAATAAAAAATATTCTGAACCAAATGGTATACTAAAATATTTATCAGTGCCCATGAAATGCAGCCTGACCATTGCCATTATTGCAGCCTGACCTGCGCCATCGCTCGGGCTGCTCTGTCTTCTATGTCAGCAGGTGTCAGGTCCAGCCGGGAGATTGCTCGGCACTCGTGGGGGCCTGGGCTATCTCTCCTCCGCTCTCCTCCCTCTCTTCCATACTAGCATGGAGGGGGTGGGCGCTGCCTGTAGTATATTCTCAACATAAGACGCAGAGACTTTTTCCCCCATATTTCTGGGGGGGAAAAAGTGCGTCTTATGGTCCGCAAAAAAAAATTCTGAATATAGCGCCAACAGTTTGCGCATCGATTACAACATAGGGGAAGACAGTACAGTTACAATACAACTTAATATAGGAGGGATCAGAGGGCCCTGCTCATTAGATGAATTTAAATTCATATAAAATTTGTCAGCCATTACTGCCACCTTTAGCACAAGAAAAATGCATCCCTTTAAATTCTATGTAGGTCTTCACACTGGTACATTGAGCTTCCGCTGTTAAAAAAAAAAAAAAAACGCACCAAAAAACACACCTCCCCGTTGAAACACATTGAAAGCTCAGCAAAAATGCATCAATGCACCAGTTTTACATTTTTAATGTGATTTGTGAGTCACCTGACCCATGAAAAACACACTATAACCACGGTAAAAATTGCGGTAAAATCATGTGCGTTTCTGCGCCATTATCGGCAAAATGCTAAAAACACAATTTTCGCCTAATAGATTCAGGTGCATCTCTAGGCAGAAAGAAGGCAATGACACAAAAAGAAAAGGAAAGGAATCAAAGAGGGAGAGGGGGGGGGGCGATACCTCACGTGTGGTTTGAACACAGTTTTCATATGCGGGCGCTACTCACGTATGCATTTGCCTCTGCGCATGAGCTAGTCGGGATGGGGCGCGTTTAAAACATTTTTTTTTCTTATTTATTTTAACTTTTATTTTTACACAGTTTTTTAAAAAAAAAACAAAAACAAAACAAAAAAAAAAAAAGTGTCACTTTTATGCCTATTACAAGGAATGTAAACATCCCTTGTAATAGAAAAAAGCATGACAAGACCTCTTAAATATGAGATCTGGGGTCAAAAAGACCTCAAATCTCATATTTACACTAAAATGCAAATAAAAAAAAATTGTCATTTAAAAAAATGATTTAAAAAAAATGGCCCTTTAAGAGCTATGGGCGGAAGTGACGTTTTGACGTCGCTTCTGCCCTGCATTGCAATTGAGACAGGTGGGGGCCATCTTCCCCTCACTCATCTCCATGCCCAGCAAGGGTGACGATCCAATCGCCTCCGCCGACAGGTCCAGTAAGCGGTGGAGGGGGGGGCCCACTCCCGCCACCGATAAAAGTGATCTTGTGGCGAATCCGCCGCAGAGACCACTTTTATCTGAAACCGGAACGCTCACTAAAGAAGAGGATACCGGGGTTATGGCAGCTAGCTGCTGCCAGAACAACGATATTACTCTTCAAACTGCCAACGTATAACGACGGTGGGTGGTCCGGAAGTGGTTAAAGCAAATTAGCTCATTTTCAACTAAAAACTTTTAAATAATATTTTGCATTCCAATTTTTTGTTCTCAATATGGTCAAGAACCACTGCACTGGAGTAATTCCTTTTTTTAAATTTCACAACAGAAGCAGTGAGATTATTCTTAAATTGGGTCTTGGTCCTGTGCGCTCTTCCTTCTTGTGTGCCTGCTTAGCAATTAGATTACATTGGTAGATTACCAGGTCATTGTTGGGCGGGGAAACAAAACAAGTTTAGGAGAGAACATTACATTAGTACCCCTAATGGGGGGGTGTCAGCCTGTCAGTGCTCAGACCATATGCGGCACACTGCATTAAATTGGTCTGCATGGAGGAAGCCTCTTATAAAGATGATGCACATGAAAGCCCACAAACAATTTGCTAAAGATAAGCAGACTAAGGGTTTACTGGAACCATGTCCTGTGGTCTGATGAGACCAAGATAAACTTATTTGGTTCAGATGGTGTCAAGCGTGTATGGCGGCAACCAGGTGAGGAGAACAAAGACAAGTGTGTCTTGCCTACAGTCAAGCATGGTGGTGGGAGTGTCATGGTCTGGGGCTGCATGAGTGCTGCCGGCTCTGGGGAGCTACAGATCATTGAGGGAACCATGAATGCCAACATGTACTGTAACATACTGAAGCAAAGCATGATCCCCTCCCTTCGGAGATTAGGCCGCAAGGCAGTATTCCAACATGATAACGACCCCAAGCACACCTTCAAGATGACCGCTGCCTTGCTAAAGAAGCTGAGGGTAAAGGCGATTGACTGGCCAAGCATGTCTCCAGACCTAAACCCTATTGATCATCTGTGGGGCATCCGCAAAATGGAAGGTGGAGGAGTACAAGGTCTCCAACATCCACAAGCTCCGTGATGTCATCATAGAGGAGTGGAAGAGGACTCCAGTGGCAACCTGTGAAGCTCTGGTGAACTCCATGCCCAAGAGGGTTAAGGCAGTGATGAAAAATAATGGTGGCCACACAAAATATTGACACTTTGGGCCCAATTTGGACATTTTCACTTAGGGGTATACTCACTTTTGTTGCCAGCGGTTTAGACATTAATAGCTGTGTGTTGAGTTATTTTGAGGGGACAGCAAATTTACACTGTTATACAAGCTGTACACTCCCTACTTTACATTGTAGCAAAGTGTCATTTCTTCTTCTGTGTTGTCACATGAAAAGATATAATAAAACATTTACAAAAATGTGAGGGGCGTACTCACTTTTGTGGGATACTGTATATATTTTTTGTTTGGCATGCCTAGGCGATCGTTGGCCTTCCTATACCGAGCTTTATATATGGTTCAACGTCCATCAGACCAGGCTGGTGAATCTGGTTTCACCGCCCTATTATTGTGGGGTGTGTCATCTCTGCTCTCTTTTGTGCTGGGATCGCTGAGGTATCAATATCACAAGTTTGGTGAGCAATCATACTCATTGTACAATTCTTTATAAATGTGAATAAAATAAATTGTTATTGGTATTATTGGGATCTTTTTATAAGCTATTAATATAAGCTATATAAGGTTATAGATGCATGCCGAGCTACCTTGAAGAAGCAGATAAGAAGTCTGCGGAACGAGTCGGCTTTCTGCATATACAAGCATCTGTTCTATCCTGTGTATTGAGTATCAATTATGGTCAAATAGTCATGACCAAAATGTTACTGTTGTATTGATCATTGGTTTATCTCCTGACCAAATGTCGTTATTTTAATTTTTATACTTGCTGACTTTTAAAATATTACCTGTCCAGGGTGCCCGTGATGTCCTCACCTGAAGCCGATCTGTCCCTCAGCTCTTGGGTGGAGGCGCGGCCATCTTCAGTAAGGAAATCAGGAAGTGAAGCCTTGCGGCTTCACAGCCTGGTTCCCTATTGCGCATGCGCGAGTCGCGATGCGTGTCCTCACTGGTCCCTGCTGTCTTCTGGGACCTGTGTGTCTCCCAGAAGACAGCGGGGGGGGGGATGTCGTAGATCGCCGCGGAGCCTGCGGTGATCTATGCCCAGAAGTGGGAGCAAATACCTGAATTATACAGGTATCTGCTCCCCCCTGAAAGGTGCCAAACGTGACACCGGAGGGGGGGGGAATCCGAAAAACGGAAGTTCCATTTTTGGGTGGAACTCCACTTTTGATAAAATAAAATTTTCCTCCTGCTAGTTTGAGGTCATGCCCCCCGTGTTCTTAATCCTGACTTCATGTTGAAAATACAGCATTCCTGAACCTTTTCACCCTCTTGATGCATTTAAAGGTTTCAATCATGTCTCCCCATTCCCTTCTATCCTCCAGACTGTAAAAATGAAGTTCCTGAAGTCTCCCCTGATAGGTTTGGGGGATAAAACCTTCCACCATTTTTGTTGCCAGTCTCTGGACTCATTCTATCTTAGCAATATTTTTTTTTTTGTCAATAAGGTCTCCAGAATTGGACACCGTATTCTAAATGAGGTCTCACTAAAGATCTATATAGGGGAGTCAGAACCTCCTTCCTTCTGCTGGTGATCCCTCTAGTGAGGCATCCCAGAATTCAAACTTTTCCCACTGCCTGGTCACACTGTTTGCTCATTTCACAATCATTTGAAATAATTAGCTCCAAATCTTTTTTCCTCTGTAGTGCTGGCCAACACTGTACCCCCAATGTTGTCCTCTATTAAAAGGATTCTTTTTCCCTAGGTTTATTATTTTACCTGTAGAGACATTGAACTGCAGTTTTCACCAATTTTCCAGGAATGCCAAATCCTGTTCCATGTTCCAGACATCTCCAGAGATATCAACCCTATTGCACACTTTTGGGCCATCGGCAAAATGAGATACCTTACCCACTAAGCCTTTAGTTACATCACTTACAGATTAACCACTTCAGCTTCGGAAGATTTTACCCCCTTCATAACCAGGCCATTTTTTGCTATATGGCACTGCGCTACTTTAAAGAGGTTGGAAAGGCTGAAGGTTTTTTTTTATCTTGGTGCATTCTATGCATTAAGATTAAAAAAAGCCTTCTGTGTGCAGCAGCCCCCCCTCAGCCCCCTAATACTTTCCTGAGGTCCCCCTCTGTCCAGCGATGTCCACGAGTGTTTCAGCCGTTCGCGATTCTCCCTCCCGATTGGGTGAGACACAGAAGCGCAGTGCCATTGGCTGCCGCTGCTGTCAAAGTCAGCTAGCCAATCAGGGGAGAGAGGGGGCCCCTGTGGGGGCACTCGACAGGAGGGAGGGGCCAGGATCACAGAAGACAGACCCGAGAAGAGGGGGATCTGGGCTGCTCTGTGCAAATCCACTGCAACAGAATAGGTAAGTATAACATGTTTGTTATTTTTACAGGAAGAAAAACAAGACTTTACAATCACTTTAACTGACAATTGCAGGGTCACGCAACGCTGGCTGTACCCAAACTAGATTTGTATAATTTTTTACAGACAAATAGAGCCCAGACCAGATGTACATCTCAGGAGTCTAGAGGCAGATAATTCTGATAAAAAAAAAAACAAAAAACAAAAACACACACGCACACACACACACACACACACACACACACACACTTACTCCCAAGCATAAATTCCTCCTGCAAGTTTAAATTCTCCCCAAACAAAAATGCAAAAATTCTTCATCCTCACAGTCCAAACACCCCTCCCAGCACAAATTCTTGCCCCCAATCGCACCTTCCAGCTCAACTCTCCCCCAATCTCCTACAAATCACCCTCTTAGCACACATACCACATTTGGTGGTATTTGACCACCACTGAGTTTTTTATTTTTTGAGATCTAAGAAAAAAAAAAAAAATTCTTCATAAATTTTGGCCAAAATGTATTCTGCTACAGGTCTTTTTTTAAAACGAAATTCCAGTAAGTGTGAAAGTTTGGTTTGTGTGAAAGTTATAGCGTCTACAAAAACATGGTGTATGTGTATTAAAAAAATAAATAAATAATAATACTACTTTTTATTTTATACTACTAATGGCGGTGATCAGCGATTCATAATGGGATTGCAGACAATCTGACACTAACTGGCGCTTGAGGGGAGCTAACTGCCACTGATCAAGGGATTAACTCTCCCTGCTTTGCAGGTAGAAAAAAAAACGGCACATCGCTGCTCTCTTCCGTCATTCCCTCAGAAAATGGATTGGGTTCTGGCCATAAATTTCACACCCCCTACCTAGAAATGCAGATCACGTAAATGTACATAATCCTGCGCAGCTGAGCAGCACTGTAGCATTAAAGCTACAGGAGGTGGTGGAGCAAGTGGTTATAAAGCCTAAGCATTCCTTGCATTATGGTAAAAAATATTTAGGCATCATCATACCCACCCCCGCCCCCCCCTTTACTTGAGCCCTCATTTGATCCAGCGCTGTGTCTGTCTGCAGCTCTTCTCTCCCCTTACTTCCTCTTTTTACAGGCTTTGCTGAAGTTGTAGGAGCCATTGGCCAGAACCGCTGGTGGGGGACCCGAGAGAAGGAAGTTCGAGGCTGTTCCATGCAATTCCATTGCACAGAGCAGGTAAATATGATTTTTTTTTTTTTTTTTTTAAACAAATACAAAAAACACCTTTACCTGCCAGAGTTTTTTTTTTCTGTCCATAAGTTCTTAAGATACACACAGCATAGCCCTTGACTGTCCCTGGTTACATAGCATATTGTAGGCAGATGGTGCCCTGGAACATTGTGCTTCTAAGGCTCCGTTCACATCTAGGCATCCCGAATCGCAGGCGGAATCGCAGCAAATCGCGGGACACCCTTGTCGATCCCCATCACTTCCAATGGCACCCCAATTGCGGCACGATTGTCTGCCCGACAAATCATGGTAACATCGCGCAAACAGAATTGCGGTATGCCTGTCGGCCAATAAACACGCACCTTTGCTTTAAGAGGGAAGTTTTAGGGAAAAAAAAAAAAATTAAATAAAGGAACTGTGAAGCAAAATAAGGGTCAGAGCCCATCAATGCAGCCTCACCATTGCCCATCTGTAGCCTGATCAATGCCCATCTGCAGCTGCACCATTGCCACCAATGCAGCTTGATCAATGCCCATCTGCAGCCCCACAAGTGACATGATAAATGCAGCCTGACCTCCGATTACTGCTGCCTTGGAGGGGACAGGGAGGGGGCGAGATGAGCGCCTACAGATTACATAAGTGAGAATCTCCTATTTACTCTGCAGCCTCTTTAATACAAAGTCCCACTTCCTGGGCTGGCTATGATAGACAGAACAGTGGTCCAATGCCAGTCCAGGAGGCGGGACTTCCTATTACAGAGGCCGAGTAAACAGGAGGATATCACTGTATGTAATCTGACGGTGCTCGTTCCCCCCACCTCCCCTCCCCGGCAGCCAAAATTGAACGATTGACGTATAACACGCATGCACTATTTGCACCCGATTTTAAGGGTGAAAAAGTGCGCGTTACACGCCGATAAATACGGTAGTTCCAGAACTTTTTTGGGTGACAGGCTGCGATTAGGGTGCCATTGGACATGACGGGGATGGCATGGGTGTCTCGCAATTTGCCGTGATTCGGGATCGGGGGCAGAATAACGGCGATTTCGCCTGCGATCCGGGACGCCTATCTGTGAACGGAGCTTTAGTATTTGAATAATCACAGCCCGCTTCTAAATATCATTCCTTTCGGCGTACACTGAATAACCACATCCACATGCAGCAGCTTTTGACACACAGCAATTGCTACCTATGGCTAGTTTATCGAAAATGTACTGTAAATTAACCGCTTCAGCCCCGGAAGATTTTACCCCCTCGCTGACCAGAGCACTTTTTGTGATTCTGCACTGCGTCACTTTAACTGACAACTGCACGGTCGTGTGATGTTGCACCCAAACAAAATTTATGTTCTTTTTTTCCCCACAAATAGCGCTTTCTTTTGGTGGTACTTGATCACCTCTGCAATTTTTTTTTTTTTGCCCTATAAACAAAAAAAAAAAAAAAAAAAAAGGGCGACAATTTTGAAAAAAAAAGCAATATTTTTTACTTTTTGCTATAATAAATATCCCCCAAAAATACATAAAAAAAAACTATTTTTTTCCTCAGTTTAGGCCGATATGTATTCTTCTACATATTTTTGATAAAAAAAAAAAAAAACCACTGCAATAAGCGTATATTGATTGGTTTGCGCAAAAAGTTATACAAAATAGGGGATAGTTTTATGGCAATTTTTTTTTTTTATTAGTAAACCATCGTGACTGCGACATTATGGCGGACACATCGGACACTTTTATACAGCGATAAAAAGTACAGCAATCAGTGCTATAGAAATGCACTAATTACTGTGTAAATGACACTGGCAGGGAAGGGTTTAAACACTAAGGGGCGATCAAGGGGTTAAGTGTGTCCTAGGGAGTGATTCTAACTGTGGTTGGGGATGGGCTACAACTCACATGACAGCGATCACTGCTCCCGATGACAGGAAGCAGTGATCTCTGTCATGTCACAAGGCAGAACAGGGAAATGCCTTGTTTACATAGGCACTTCCCTGTTCTGAGGCTCTGGGACACGATCGCTGGGAGACTGGCGGACATCGAGCCCGCGGGCACAGTCACGCTGTACGCAGAGCGCCTGCTAACCCCGCCAATTAAAGGGGACATACAGGTACACCCATTTGTGAAAAAGAGGGGATAGGTATGGCACTGCTCTTATAAAGAGGTGACCTACAACCTCTAAATACTTGAGGGGTCTGTGTCATGGGTGCATTTGGTGCAAAAAGTGACATTAAAATAAATATTTGTATATTCACAAAAACATCCTACTGTGTAAACTTCCTAACCGCTTATACATAATACATATTATGTTCAAACGAAAATAAAATAAACACAATCCTGTGCAAAACCTGCAATTTAAAGTGGCATTTCTGTGCAAAAAAAATCCAACATATATGACTGGTGTATATTGTTGCTGTGAAACTGGGTTCAGAAATATGCATATACCGTCCTTAAACCCTGGTGTATAAAAAAAGTCCAATAAAGTGACAATGTGCTCCTTCAAATTGTTCTATGCTTCTTGGAAAACAGTGCTCCATAAGAAACGCACTCACCGCTATTATTCACCCCACAAGGAGGTATTTCACCTTCACAGTATGAGCCACTGTGCAGCCTGTGGAGTGGGAGGTAATTTCCTGTCCTGTGTTCTCCAAGTGCCTCCTTGTCTGCGATGTAAGTGGTCTCCTCACTGTTAACCTCTTAGATGTTGCCCACATGTAGAGAGGAAAGAGACTCCATAGTGTGATACCGTACAAATATCCAAAAATGTATTAATAATACTGATGGGTACTCACATTTAAAAAAAATCATTAAAAGCGAAAAGTGTTTAAAAACAGGAAACCGGAGCGATCTGTGCTCCATGGCTCGAAACTAGAAGTGATGCAATGGCACTGTATAGTCCCGCCCTACGCGTTTCATCAATGGGATGTCATCTGGAACCGTGCCATCCTGCTATACCATCCGGTTTTTATATGGTATGAGGTGTGTCCTAAATTGATGGCCATGTGACTGCGGCCATTTTTGGTTAGTCCAGGCTTCGGCATGGCAGATGCTATTGCTAGTAGCGTGATTTAAAATGCCAATAGACAACACTAGTCCGCAACATGACGAGTGATCATTTTAAAAGGACTACTTAACTCCAAATTGTAACGGACACATCGCATAATACATATCATAATACACAATATTACAAAATTTTGTAATATTGTGAACACAGGACAGGAAGTTTCCTCCCACTCCACAGGCTGCACAGTGGCTCATACTGTGAAGGTGAAATACCTCCTTGTGGGATAAATAATAGTGGTGAGTGCGTTTCTTTTGGGGCACTGTTTGCCAAGAAACACAGAACAATTTGAAGGAGCACATTGTCATTGGACTTTTTTTTTTTTATACACCAGGGTTTAAGGACGGTATTTGAATATTTCTGAGCCCAGTTTCACAGCAACAATATACACCAGTCATATATGTTGGATTATTTTGCACAGAAATGTCACTTTGAATTGCAGGTTTTGCACAGGATTGTGTTTATTTTATTTTATTTTCGTTTGAACATAACAATATGTATTATGTATAACCGGATAGGAAGTTTACACATTAGGATTTTTTGTGGATTTTTGTGAATACACAAATATTTGTTTTCTGCACTTTTATTGTAACTTTTTGCACCTGTAACACACACCCCTCAAGTATTTAGAGGTTGTAGGGCACCTCTTAATAAGAGCAGCACCATACCTATCCCCTCTTTTTCACATTTCTCCTAGATTCACCTTAGGGTGAATTTATTGATAGAGGCTGCAGCTCCTCATTTTTCATCACAAGAGCGGGGGTCTAATAATTTTTTCAGGTACACCCATTTGCCCACCGCTGCCATTGTGTCAACTAACAGCGGTCGGCAAGTGGTTAAACCACATTCAAAATACTTTCCCTCCTTTGTTTTGGGTAAGTTAAAGAGGAACTGAAGTCTGCTCACATAATTTTTAATAAAAACATCTTTGCGAGAGAGAGCGAGCGAGAGAGCGCGCGAGAGAGAGCGAGAGAGAAGTGGGCTGCATAAGGTATTTACTGGCAGGAAAAAAAAAATGTTTTACTATCCAAAGTTAAAACAAGGGCAGAGGATTTAATAGATGGAAAGATGAAAAAGTTACCAAAAGTTCCGCTTTACATATGACAGCAATAAGAATTGATGGAGAATAAAGATTTGACGTGATCTTGAAATATTTTTCTCTATAGTAGCATACACAGATGTGCCAAAGAGATTTTTAGACTTGCAATATCTTGACTTTTCAGCTGCAAATAGAAAGGAAGGAGCAGCTAGTACGTCATCCGCTGATATAGGTGCAAAAGTGTAGCACAACGAGCGAGGAGGATGTTCCACAATACTTGGCAGTGTCTGCTCCTGCTCTGGAGAGGGTGGATGAAACACACACACAACCTGCCCCAGAGAGGGGAGGATGAGACACTTCCTGTCTGTTACAGCTGTACAGATCAAGTAGGGAGGATGTCTGCTACTATTACCGAACGGAAGGCCCTCAACATTTGTAAAGCTACTTGGCCTCTGGCAAAAGATCTGTGATAACAGTTTGCTCGTTAAATAGAATATGGATCAAGGCATACTGCTTTCATGCAGACCCTTCTCGGCCTTATTTATGAATGTGAACGAGAGATCTGTTTTTGCAGCCCACAAAAGCCAGATTATCCGTTCATTCTCCCAGACTGCACAGGAAGCAGGAAAGGAATAATCTGCTATGAGCAGAGCAAACAGTTCTTCCTTTAGAGATACGGATCTATAGGGTTGAAATGCACAAGACATTTTACATTAGTTCCAAAGCTGAAAAGTATATATGGTTTGCATCCCAGTGCTTATGATCTCCTGCAGCCTCTTTGCGGCTACTTTCTCTCTACATATATTATTATAATTAATTATTATAATACAGGCTTTTTATGGCGCCAACAGTTTGCACTGCAATTTACGTTAGGGCAAACAGAACAGTTACAATACAATTCAACACAGGAGGAATCGGAGGGCCTTGCTTATTAGTGCTTACAATAAACAAATTGAGGGTCAAGCAACACAAAAAGGTAATAACTGTGGGGATGAGCTGAAGGTGAAGTACAATTGTTGGGTGGAGGCAGAATAGGCTTCGCTGAAATGTTTTTAGGGATCGCCTAAAAGTGGATAAAGTAGGAGATAGTCAAACAGGTTGGGGTAGGGAATTCCAGAGAATGGGAGAGGCTCGGGAGAAATCCTGGAGGCGAGCATGGGAGGAGATGACAAGGGAATTAGCAGGAAGTCTTGGGAGGAACAAAGAACGATTTGGCTGGTATTTTGAGACTAAGTTATTGTTAGTATTTTGAATTTTATTTGTTGGGCGAGTTGCAGCCAATAGAGGGATTGGCAGGGGGGTAAACACGAATGAACTCAAGCGATGGCTACATGGCATTTTTCAGGGCAGGGTTCATGATGGTGACAACAGTGGACCATGTCTAAGTAATTTGTGTTGAAACAGCCAGTTTTGCAGTTTTCCTCCCTTGCTGCCCTAGGAGGCAGCGCTGCCCTCAGCATCCTCATGTCCCGAGCAGGGCTATGGACCCTGCTCTGGTGTTTAGGATGCCAGGATCCTAGACCTCTAGAGCATAGTGGCGCAAAAGCTGCAGAAATTGGTCTAGCTGAGGGGAGGAGTGGAGGATAGGGAAAGTATATCTCCCTTCATTGTTCCCCTGGGCACAAAGGAGCAATTAGCCATTACAGTGTAGATACAGCCCAACTGCAAGGGGTCATTTTTTGCCCAGAGTTAGGCTTTAGGGGTTATATGGGGTTTTAGGCTATTAGGCTTTAGGTCAATTTAGGATTACTTTCATTCTTCCATGCAAGCCAATGTGAATTCATGTTGTAAACCGCTGCACAAACTGTTGGCACTATATAAATCCTTTATAAGATTATAAAGGCATGAAATAAACTACAGTGGAACACAATATAGCTTCTAGAAAATGTAAACTGTCTAAATAAAAATACACAAAACCACCAAATACAAAATCTAAGCACCAAACTGTAACTTAGCAATAGCATGTCTTCAGGGACCAGCAGCTGCAGCTGGGACACCAGATGTCAAAAGGTTCAAAGGAAAATTTGACAGCACTGAGCGACAGAGTCTAGTTGTTTTGTGTATGGTTTTAGGTATGATGTTAAAAAAATAAAATAATAATCATGCAAGAGTCCATTTGAAAAGTTCTTTTATTACATAACCAGTCCACCCAAATCAGATGTTTTCAGTTCCCTGTAGATAGTGGAGAGATAAAACACTTCATCTTTTGGTGAGATGTCAGCTCTTCGCTGTTCCCATGTCTGCAAACCTGCTGTGGCCATCATCAGGTGTTGCCATTGTTAGATTCTTTAATTCAAATTTATAATCCTGAGAATGCAACAAAAGGTGTTGGCACACCACAGATGCACGAGAACAAGAAAACCTTGTCAGGGTGATCTCACTACTGGAATATCCAAGCCAGGAAATTCCTCAGCCTACCAAGATCCACCTTTAGATAAAGGAACTTTTTAATTTGGATTTGAATATATGGAAGCTTTAAGAGTAGAAGTCCACCCTAAAACTAAAATCCCTGGATCTAGATATCCACAATCTAACACTAACCTATCTAGCCCTGTAAATAAGAAATCAGTATATATACACCTTTTCTGCAGCTGATCTGACCGGATCACACACTGAGCCGTCAGTTGCGGCTTCGCTGTGGAGACGGGTGCAGAGGACACGTCGGACAATGGAAGCCCTATAGTAAGTCTATGGGTGATGTCACACCCCATTCATTTCACAGCCGTTGTTGGCTGTCCCCTCTGCAGAGTTTCCACCACTGGAGATAGGATTGGCTTCAGAAAAGGTATGTATACCGATTTCTTCTTTACAGGGCTAGATAGGTTAGTGTCAGAACGTGGATGTCTGTAGATGCAGGGATTTTGATTTTATAGGGTGGACTTACACTAACATTTTTCACAGACCTCTTCAATGTCCCCAACCGCTAGTGGTTTCTTTTATATCTTTAAGGGCTTGTTTACACTAGCGGCCGGGACTGCTGCTCCTGGGATATGTGATTCACACTAGGGATGGGGCAAAAAAAAACAAACGCTTTGAATCTTGAATCGAGTTGAGAGGTCAAATCGATTCAAATTTTCAGCAATAGATTTTTAATTTTTTTTTCCCACCAGGACCATTGCTGACACCGCGCCCAGTCCTGAGGAGCTGCGGGCAGGAGTTTTTAAGCTAGGCTGCGGCTTCGGCCTAGTCTAAAAACTCCTGCCCACAGCTGCTCAGGACCGGCGCGGTGTCCATCAAAAAAAAACAACACACACACACACCTCGATTCCAATCATGAATCAAGTTTTTTTAAGAAAATAAATAAATAATAATAATCTCGCAGATATTTTTTTTTGGAGAAAAATCACCCAGCTCTAATTCACACTCAGATCGCTTTTCAGCTGCGTTTGACAGGCGGTGAAGAGGAGCTACGGTATATTGCCTCCTTATCCCCTGATTTACCCCCTAACCTAAATGCCTCACTTCAGTGCTGCAAATGTGTGCATTGCACGTGGTTGAAGAGAGGCTATATTCACTTGAATGGGTTGAATTCGATGGGCGGTAGTGCCCAGCAGAAGGCAAATCAATTCCTGCGGCAGCCGCAAAGAATCATGGAAAATATACACCCCCTGCCTTGGCAGCTTAAGGGGCTCATTCAAGCTAGTGGTTGGGGGGGCAGTGAAACCCTACTGTTGAGCCACATTCTTACTGCCACTCAACTGCTCCCTCCTTTAGCTTCAGAGGCAGTGGCCAGGGCAATTGCACGCACTGTCACTTTCAAGTGAATGGGGCTGCTCTGCATGTGCCATTTAACTGTGTGAAAGTGGTTGTGACACGCTTGTGCAGGGATCAAGGTGTAAAAGCAGGTGGCAAGAAGGCGATAGAATGCCTCCTTACCACCTGTCAAATGTTCTCTAAAGAACAATCCAATGCGAATTGCTCTTCAAAGAGCAAATGAAAGCCCTCACAGAGCAGCTGAATTCTAAATTAGCCTTTAGCGGGCATGAATGCACCTACAGTGTTAATAAGCATTTTGGTTGAGCTGCACAGGTGATCAAGTCACATCAGGTGACACTCCTCAAACACCCTGCAAGATGTGTGTTTTTAATTTTTTTCAAGGCCAAAATGGGCCAAATGCTTTGCAACCGCATCCCAAACACACTGTAAATACCATAAGTGATTCAGCGAGCTTGAGGTGCATATCAATAGAAGAAAATAGAAACCGTGCACAGCATCATCGGCTGACAAACTCTGCAGGCAGGATCATTTTTGCCTTGCCGAGAGGCAAAGCTAACACTTCAGTGTGTACATCTCCATCCACCAATTTTGACACTGGTAAGAAGCGCTAAAGACGCAACCAGTCTAATTTTAACACCCGTGTGAAAGAGCCCTTAGACCTCATGCACAAGGCTATATTGACTTACACTAAATCCTGCATAAAAAGCTGCGCCTACGGTGTCTGAACTTATACGGACAAACATTCACTTCTTACCATATGAGCCGAGATGTGTACACTCTGCACCAACAAATTATACACTACTGCTCTTTACATGCCAGCCCAGAATGAGTGCGTTGGTGCACAGAATGAGAATGAAGCCTGAGGTCATTCTGCATTTGCGCTGCCACCTCCATATGGTTAGTGTTTATATGTCTACAAGAGCTGCACGATTCTGGATAAAATGAGAATCACAATATTTTTTTGCTTACAATAAAGATCACCTTTCTCGTGGCATATCATCATCTTTCACATTATCCAAAAAAATTGGGCTAACTTTACTGTTTAGTTTTTTTTATTTTAATTCATTGATGTGTATTTCCCCCCCCCCAAAAAAAAATTGCGTTTGAAAGACCACTGTACAAATACAGTGTGACATAAGATATTATAACGACCGCCATTTTATTCCCTAGGGTCTCTGCTAAAATTATATATATATATATATATATATATATATATATATATATATATATATATATATATATATATATATATATATATATATATATATATATATATATATATATATATATATATATATATATATATATATATATATATATATATATATATATATATATATATATATATATATATATTATATAATATAATATTTTTATATAATATATATATATATATATATATATATATATATATATATAATATATATATATATATATATATATATATATATATATATATATATATATATATATATATATATATATATATATATATATATATATATATATATATATCTCCCCCTCATCCTGCCACTATTAATTTAAATAAAAATAATAATTGAAATTTTAACTGCCAGACCCTCTAGTATAACTAGGCAAAACACGCTGCATAAGTGTTTTATTAAAACTTCTAAATACTAGAGGTGCACTGAATGGAAATTTTGGTGCAGAAACTGAAAATGCAGGATGCACTTAGCTGAAAACGATAGATAGATAGATAGATAGATAGATAGATAGATAGATAGATAGATAGATAGATAGATAGATAGATAGACAGATTTGCAATCATGTTAGGTAAAATTAGTAATTTGTGCGTTAGGAAGGTTAAGTTTGCCTCTGTTCCAGCTTGGCTGACGTTGTGTGCGTTTCCGTGCTGACCGGTGTTGGAAAGGCAACGTGTTGAAGCGTATGGATGCTCTTCTGTCCCGGAGACAACTCGGTGGAGATGGACCTCCGAGTTGCATTCTGGTCGAGGGTATTTATGGGACAGACGCCATGTTTTGGGGTTCGTTTTCAGCCACCTGCTGGCCCTCCTGGCCGACAGGTATGCGCTAAGGAGCTACCTCGTGGCCCTCTGTTCCAGAGGCCCACGATACTGCGGCGCAGGGGTGGGTCCAGAGGCTTGTCTGGGGCCTACCACCGTGGCCGAGGAATGGTCCAGAGCTGTCGGTCCTGTGTGACGAAGCTGGACAACCGAGGAGATCCCAGGGGAGGACCCATCTTGGAGGGATCACGCAGAGTGCTGGTCTATAGAGGGGCCTGGTGACTCGGTTGGAGGACGTATCCAAAAGTAACTATACAGCATAGTGTTGCCGGGTTGGCTTAAAGGTTCAAGCACTGTGACTGACATTCACTACAGAAAATCTAATACATCCTGTGGCAGAGGATCGTACGGGTTTTGTTCCCAAACAAGTCTGTGGCAGAGACTTCAATTCGTGCTGCGTGCTGGCTGCTATACCGGTGAGAGAGGCCTATCCAGACGAGCAAGAAGTGTGTCCCACGAGGGGAGCGCATTCCATATAGTATCTGAATTCTACCAGGACATTTGTCAAACCCTACAAGAGGATATTTGAGTTTCTTCTGCAAGTTTCCTTTCCACCTCTGTCCTGCTATTTCCTAACGTACTCCAGTGTTGGTGCGTGTGTCGTCCAGAAGTAAACTTAACGGAACCCTAGACCCAGTGCTGGTGAAACAGAGGGAAGCAGAGTGAAGGTAACAGACCCGCCTAAACCAACAGCTCCACCGTGAGTTATTGAGATAGACAGACAGACAGACAGATAGACAGACAGACAGACAGACAGCCTCACCAGTGCCCATCAGATGTAGCCTCACCACATTCAGCCTACTAGTGCCCATCAGATGCAGCCTCACCAGACACAGCCTACTGGTGCCCACCAAATGCAGCCTCCCCAGTGCTATCTCACAATGTGTCACAGAGCTGAATTTGAATCGCCGGGCAGCCGCTGTAACTTTGTCCTGCCCCCTAGACCGGCTCCTATGACAACCGATTCAATTTCCCAGCATTGGATCAGTGTGCTGTTTATCACAAGAGCCGGTCTAGGAGGCGGGACATTGTTACAGCAGCCGCCCGGCGATTTAAATCCAGCTCCATGACACAGCGGGAGCTTGCTGCGCCAGGATGACACATGTGTGCCACCTGGGGCGGACCGCCCCCTTTTCGGGTCCATTATCGACACGTTTTTTTCTTTTGGCCGCATGCCGAAAACATTTTTTTCAGTCGATCTGTTTTGAAGGCCGAAATTTCGGAGCACCTCTAGTCAATACCTCTGTACAGCTATCTTCAGGCCGGTCTCCAGGGCTACTGCGGGAGGGGCCAAGTGGCCACGTGACCTCCCTGGCTAACCGGCCTAAAGATAGCTGTACAGAGGTATCTAGAAGCTTTGTTTTAAACTTTTAATAAAACACTTATGCAGTGCGTTTTGCCTAGTTATACTAGAGGGGCTGCCAGGGACATAAAGTGTTTGTTACCACACAGCTATAAGTGGTTAAACTGACCTCCTTTAGGCTCGGTTCACACAGGGGCAACACGATTTCAGCGCAACTTTGTACGGCGACTTCAACGCGACTTCAGCGTGTCTATTAAGACGCTCCCATTCACTGTAATGTGAATCTCTTTCTGGGGCGACTTGGGGCGACTTGAGGGCTTACAAGTCGGATCCCAAGTCGCGGTAGTGTGAACCGAGCCTTACAGACAGAAGTTCTTCCCTTTGATCTAAAAGAACCAAATGATACATTGCATCTCTTCTCTTCATCTCTCAGCTGACCAATGTTGATAAACATTTGCTGGCTTTTTTTGACAGCTCTGAGCAGAGAACTCTGCAATGTTTACATAGAATTGAGGAAATGCTGTATTAAGATCGTGAGGAGGGTTAAATCGAGATCACAATTTTTTTAACAATTAATCATGCAGCTCTAATGTCTACATGCCCTGGATTTATTAGGCAGCACATACCGTATTGTTCATTTATGTGGTTACACATGTAAATGTAAGCTTAAACCTAGAGCGTAAAACACAGTCTGAGCTGGACCATGGACGTAAATGTTTTAATATTTTTTTATAGTTAAAGTGATTGTTATTTTAAAAATAAACAAGCATTTACAAACAAGTTTAATAGAATTGCACAGAGCGGCCCTGACCCTCCTTTCTCAAATGCCCCAATAGAAGGCTGCTTCCTATGCGGATGCTCTTGTAGGGCTTGCTCCCAAGCCTTCCTTTCTAAGTCTATAGAAGCCTTTTCTAACCAGGGTGCCTTGGCAAAATTGTATACAAGCCAGTGGAGTATATCAAGCCTGCATTTTAGTTAAACAAAGCCACAGGTTTTCATTGTGCACCATTACCACCTTCTAGCCGCCAACGTCCTAACAACCAAGGACGTCATCAGTTGATAAGGAGGATGTCGGGCCACTGCACAGCATTCTTGTTTGCCCCTCCCCTACCTCCTTCCATCAGCACTGGGGTCACTTTTGCTGAGTGAGGGATAGAAGCAGAGGCGGAAGAAAAACACTGGAATATTAGTACAAAGGTGTACTTGCTTTGGGAGAATAAATCGCCTCTAGCATTGGGTGTCTTACGTGTCTCAATGTTGCTGTGTTATGTTAAACTATTAATTTAGGATTTCTACATTTTATTATGGGTGCTTCGAGATTATAATTCTGCATAAAGGGTGCCAAAACTAGAAGAAAAAAAAGGGGGGGGGGGGGGGGTTGAGAAACACTGGTCTATGCATTAAGGTAAAAAATGTTTAGGTTTTACAACCACTTTAAAATAATACAGACCAAAATGGAGTAGTGTGACTGGACTTATGGATCTGAATGCAGAGCATTTTACGCCCCTATGCATGAGCCCTTATGCCAACTAATAGGCAATGGTTGTCAATTTGTCTTTCAGTTACAATCCTTTGCTAGTTTCCAGCAACCAATTCATCAAAAACGGGGTGAAAGTCAAATTGGAACCACCTCAACCCTACTAAAGTTGGCCAAAGCCGATTCTTTTTTCTTTCAGCCAACAGGTTGAATGGAAAAACAAAAAACGTATTCCTTCTAGGGCTGGGGGATTTTCAAAAAGAAAAAAACTCAGATTTTCTTAAAAAAAACAAAAAAAAACAAAAAAACAAAACTCGATTCACGATTCAAATTTTTTTTGGACACCGCACCAGTCCAGGGGAGATGCAGGCAGGAGTTTTTAGGCGAGGCCGCGGCTTTGGCCTAGTCCGCGGCGTCCGGCCTCGCGGACTAGCCTAAAAACTCCTGCCTGCAGCTCCTCAGGACCAGCACAGTGAAAAAAATAAAAAGAAAAAATCGATTTGCTTAAATTTTGAATCGATTTGACCTCTCAACTCGATTCAAGATTTAGATCGATTTTTTCCCCAGCCCCAATTCCTTCATCCACAAAGAGAATGAAGATAACCCCATTGCCGGGACATTCTATTCTGACAGTGGAACTCTCAGCTGTCGGAATACACTGATCAGCAGCTGTAGTCACTAATCGACAAATGTTTAACGCATTCCAGGGACGGCCAGGAATGGATCAAAATTCAGCCGGCCCCTGCTTAACAGGCCGAATTTTGATCTATGGCCAGCTTACTACCCTTACAATCCACTTTTGACTACAGGCAAGCCTATAATAAAGCTTACCTGTAGCTACCCCGGGTATCTCCTAAACCTGCATGGTTTAGGAGATATCCCCTGTATCTGCATGTGCCAACGTCATCGGCACATGCGCACCGAAGCAACGGCACGGTTCGTGCTTCAGTTAGAGTGCCTTTAATGGCGGGTCCCGAGCGCAAGTGCGGGAGTGACGTCATCGCGACTCCGGCCAATCACAGCGCCGGAGCCTGCGATACCCGGAAGTACCTCTGTGAGCGATGTACGGGATTCGCTGCGGGGGCTTCAATCTAAGGTGAGTATTTCATAATGAGCTACTATGCTATGCATACTGCTCATTATGCCTTTGTCTTGCAGATTTTTTTTTTTTTTTTTTTGTGGGTTTACAGCGACTTTAAAATGATAGTAAACCCCACTTTGCAACTTTTACCTACAGGTAAGCTTAAAATAAAGCTTATCTGTAGATAAAACGTATTTCGCCTAAATGTGCACCATTTAAGAGATTTTCACATGTTTTATAGCCAGTGACGTCACCGTTGCATACCCACTGCACTTCAGAGCACCGTTCCACTATAGTGGCTCCCGTATTTGTGCAAGTGTGATGTCACTGTGGCTCAGCTATTCAATCGGCCGCAGCCTGTGAACCCAGTAGGAAGACAGGGTGAAGATGGAAGCCGTGTCAGCACACTGCTGTAGGGTTTAGTTTTAAGGTAAGTTATTGTATGTAGTGTTAGCATGCAATGCATACTAGCACAGTATGCCATTACCTTGCAGGGGGTCAGGAATTTTCTGTATGTTTGAAGTCTATGATATAGTCTTCTGTGGTATACTGAATACTGTCTTCAGAGGGAGGGAAACTGAAGAAACACAACAGGAGATGTTCACAGACTGGGGACATGCTATACAAGAAGGCCTGAGATCACTGTCATTGTACCATATTTAGAAATTAATTCTTCCACCAGATTGCTACGGCCTGCAAAGTTACCATAAGGTCTGGTTCACACCTATGCATTTTTTAGTGCGTTTTCAGTTTTGCAGAAACACACTACAGTCCATTTAACATGGTTTACTATGGATGTAGTTTACATCTGTGCAATTTATGGAAAGGGCCAGGGACTTTTTCTGCTTCCATAGACTTCAATGGATCAAAAACGTGTATTGAAAAATGCAAACATATGTAAACTGCAACCTGCATAGGTGTGAACCAGGCCTAAGTGCTGGCTACCAGCATTCGCCACTGTGCAGTGGTTTCATCTGACAGCCCCTATACCAGGGATATTCAATTAGCGAACCTCCAGCTGTTGCAAAAATACAAGTCCTATCATGCCTCTACCTCTGGGTGTCATGCTTGTGGCTGTCAGAGTCTTGCTATGCCTCATGGGAATTATAGTACTGTAACAGCTGGAGGTCCACTAATTGCATATCCCTGCCCTACACCATTACAGGCCACAGTGCTGCCAATGCTTTTTTACCTCCTGAAAATGCCAGCTACCTGGCCATGTCTGGCTTTAAAACTTTGAATCACTAATGGGGAACAAACAGATGAAAACATAGCAAAGTCAGAACTTCTGATATGCCTACTTAGAACAATGAGGCAAAAAGGGAGCAAAGCAATTAAAAACAATTGGATCAGCAAAGAAGCTGGTCAGCTATAATTTTTTTAGAAGAGGTGAACAATGAAAGCATACATGTGATCTCAAAATTTCCTTTAACCCTTTCGCTACAAGGGACATTTTTTTTTTGTGCATACAGTTTTTTAAAAAAAATTAAATTAAATTAAAAAAAAAAAAAAAATCAAGACCTGCAGATTACTCAAACCCAAAAGGCATTTTCTGAAAGGAGACATCTTAGAGAATAAAATACTGGTACAGTAGTTCCAATTTAAGTCACAAATTTTAGCACAACAGTTTATTAAGTGCAAGTTTTCAGTAAAAAATACACTAAAGTTAATTTTATGGCACAGAAGCACAATATATTACCCAATTTTTGGTAAAATATAAAAGATGAGCTATAGGGTTACTCTGGGTAAATAGATACCCAACATATCAAGACTTAAAATTGTGTGCACCCATGAAATGGCGACAAACCCTTTATTTTCCACAGGCAGCACTTTAAGCCCCATGGGGTTATCAGTTTAGTGCGCGGTCCACAAACCGTCAATCACAATCTATCCGGCAATGGTGGACAGGGAATGGGTAGATCACGTCCCTTTCTTGCTGACTCCCAAAATCTGGACAGGAGGCGTGGCGGGGACGACATCTACTAGAACCGATCTTCTGCATTTTTCTCCTGTAGCAGCTGAAAGGCGGCTTCAGCTCCTTTCCTTCCCGCTAGCATTCAGCTTCCACAGGACGAAAATACAGGGAGGATCTGTTCCAGTAAATGCCTTCCTTCCTCTTTAGGTTCCTCTTCCTTCTGCTACCACCTCCCCCTTTCACAACACCACTGACTTCCCCTCCTCTCCCAACTGCTAGGGGGATCTTCGGGATGGAGAGGGAACGGACCGGTAAATAGGTTATTTACCGACCCCTTCCTTATTTGAGTAACTGATATCTGAGGCTGCTGAGATGGAGATTGAGGAGTGTGTACTTAATCTTTTTTCTCTGTCAGAGGTCCTGATATTTCAGCAAACCCCCTCAACAGGGCAGCAAAAAAATAAATAAAAAAATAAATAAATAAAACAAAAAAACCAAAAACACAACACACTGTCTGACGGAAACCATCCACAAACCTAAATCAAATGCCCTACTGACTGACACGGTCCACTTTTCTGCTCAATAAGTTCAAGGTAGGATAAGTTTATATTTTTACAGCAACATTCATTTTAGGTCTTGCAAAGTTTTACTTACCATTTAGATATGCCTTGTTAGTTAATTACTTTAGAGAGAAAAAAAAAAAAAACACGGTGATCTTTGATCTCTTTCATGTTGTTCAGGTAGATCTCCACCTCTCGCCTTGCCCATGGGTTAGCATTTATATCAATAATAGGCTTAGAATTATTGCTCTTACTCGAGCATGTAAGGCAATATGTAACATGTGTAGCCCAGTCAACTTTTTCATGCGTAGGTACCCCCAACACTTTTGTTTACGTTCGTATTTTGCTGGTGTAAACTTTAACATATTTACAGCTTTTTCCACTAACCTTCATTTTTCAACACATAGGGGACAAACTATGTGATGCTTTTTTAGTGAAGGGTTCTCTTAAATGAGAGCCCGGACGTCTCAGCTGCCCTTTACTGAAGCTAATGGAGCGCAGATCACACTCCATTAGCTTCTTCCCTGGCCAAAGAGTGACTGCCAGACCCGGAAGCAGGGTGGATAAAAATCAATGATTTAAAAAAAATAAATCAGATCTTTTATTTTTATTTAACCACTTTAGCCCCAGAAGATTTGGCTGCTCAATGACCAGGACATTTTTTTGCGATACGGCACTGCGTCGCTTTAACTGACAATTGTGCGGTCGTGCGACACTGTACCCAAACAAAATGGACATCCTCTTTTTCCTACAAATAGAGCTTTCTTTTGGTGGCATTTGATCACCTCTGCGTTTTATTTTATTTTTTTGCGCTATAAAACAAAAGAAGAGCGACAATTTCTTTTTCAAAACACAAAATCTTTTACTTTTTGCTATAATAAAATATCCCAAATATGAAAAAAAACCAAAAAAACAAACAACAAACACCACAATAAGCGTATATTGATTGGTTTGCGCAAAAGTTATAGCGTCCACAAAATAGGGGATAGATTTATGGCATTTTTTTTTTTTTTTTTTTTTTTTTACTAGTAATGCCGGTGATCTGTGATTTTTATAGGGACTGAGATATTGGGGCGGACAAATTGGACACTTGGCACATTTTTGAGACCATTCTAAAACAATTATACAGCGATCAGTGCTATAAAAATGCACAGATTACTGTATAAATGTCAATGGCAGGGAAGGGGTTAACACTAGGGGGCGATCAAGAGGTTAACTGTGTTCCCTAGGTGTGTTCTGACTGTAGGGGGGATGGGACTGACTAGAGGAGGAGAGAGAGAGATCGGTGTTCATACTTCGTATGAACACACGATCTGTCGTCTCTCCCCTGACAGAACCGAGATAAACACACACACACATCCTGGTTCTAGCTCTGTCACAAGCGATTGCACACTGCATTGATGCATTCACACAATTTCACAGTAACCATGAGATAAACCAAAGTTCAGGAATATTCCTTTATTCCATTGTTTTGTAAATCTATGTACAGTACAAACTGTATGACTGAATCAGTTCTGATATCGCTGTTTTACTAACCTGACAGCTTATTATTCTAAATAGAAAACCTTCATTTTGTTTGCAAATATTAAAGATTCTAACTACCAGCAAGAATTAGTCCTTACATTTAAAGAGGATCTGTCATTTCAGATACATCATGGCAGCGCCTGTTAGGAGGCATCCACTCGCCTTCTGCCGCCACGTCCCTCACCTTGTTGTGTCACTGCCACATCACCAGCCGTCCCATTAAAGTGAATGGGACAGTCGGTGAGTCAACAGCGGGTCAGAGGAGCCGCCACTGCGGGCCAGAGATGACAGGTGCTCTTTAAAAATTATGATTTAACCACTTGGCCACTGGGCACTTAAACCCCCTTCCTAACCAGACCAATTTTCAGCTTTCAGTGCTCTCACACTTTGAATGACAATTACTCAGTCATGCAACACTGTACCCATATGAAATGTTTGTCCTTTTTTTCACACAAATAGAGCTTTCTTTTGTTAGTATTTAGAGGTCGACCAATATATTGGCTGATATTTCGCCTTTTTTAAAGAAATCGGCATCGGCCGATTATTATGGGCAAAAGGCCGATTGTGAGGGATCTGAGGCAGGGGGCGTGCTGGGTGGAAATCCCCCCCTGGCCGCCTGCTGTCTATTCTAAACGGCTGCCATCACGGCCGCTGTCTGCTGCCTTTTTTTTTTGTCCGTGGAGGAAGTCGACAGCGGCGGCCGCCGATTGGCTGTTACTGGCCACGCTGCATTCTGGGGATTGTAATCCAGAGGCAGAGGCGGGCGCACAGCACGTCAGACGAGTGGAGCGGTCTTTGGCCAGGCGAAGGGACGGCTGTGTTGGTGGGCACTGATGAGGTGGAACTGATGGGCTGCACTGATGTGATGCACTGGTGGGCACTGATGAGCTGCACTGGTGGGCACTGATGTGGTAGGACTGATGGGCTGCACTGATGTGATGCACTGGTGGGCACTGATGAGGTGGGACTGATGGGCTGCGCTGATGTGATGCACTGGTGGGCGCTGATGTGATGCACTGGGGGCGCTGATGTGATGCACTGGTGAGGTGGGACTGAATGGCACTGGCGAGGTGGGACTGATGGGCACTAGGCGACACTGATGGGATGCACTGGTTGGCAATGATGGGATGCACTGAAGGGCACCGATAAGGTGGCACTGATGGACACTCATAGGCTGCACTGGTGGGCACTAATGAGGTGGCACTGCTGGGCTGCACTGGACACCGACAGGCTGAACTGGTGGGCACTAATGAGGTGGCACTGATAGGCTGCACCCCACCTCTCTACCCTAAACAATAACCTCCCCCCCCCCCCTCTCCACCCTAGATTTTCTGAGATGAAGGAACAAAAAAAAAAAAAAAAAAAAAAAATAATAATATCAGCTGCAAAAATCAGTAACATATATCGGCCATCGGCCGCCCCAATTTCTAAATATCAGCATCGGCATCAGCCACAGAAAAACCCATATCGGTCGACCTCTATATCTGATCACCATGGACGTCCTCCCAGAATAAGTCGACCGTACTGTAGCCATCTTTCGGCTATGGCCCAGTCAGCAAGTGGTTAAATTGAGTTAATTTAAATCAGGCCTTTTTACTACTAGTGATTTAAACCACTGCAACTGTAGATCAAACAGAGGCAAAGGTTTAGTTACACAATATGGTAAATGAAGACCTCCCAAAATATGTGCTGCCGCACTTAAAGCAGGTCTGTAAACCTAAGACATGAAATATGAATAAAGTATATCCCTCTAAAGTGTGTACATTTACTCTCAATTAAGAGCACCAAGTGTAATTTTTCCTGACACCAAGAGAAAAATGGTGACGGGAGAGATCTCCAGCCACTGGCTCCTGCTATTATCAATCAAACCCACTGAGGATTTTTGTGTTTGACACATTTGCTGACTTTTAATAAACACATTCACCGATCCAGCGATGCGGCTGCCCGGACCCTCGCCTCCCCCCCATCGCCTCTCCACGGCACCGACATTGCAAGTGTGGGTACTCGGCTGTGACAGCTTGCGTCTTCACAGCCGTGTGTGCACTGCGCATGCGCGAGAGTCGCGCAGCGACTCCTAATTGATCAGGCACTCTTCTGGGATCTGTGATGTGTCCCAGAAGATTGCAAGAAGGGAGGGGGGGGAATGGTGCACCCAGAAAAAACAAAATTTACAAAGCCTTAAGCTGGCCATACATGGCTCGAAATTTGGGGAATTGCTATGAATCACCTAAATTCAAGCCATGGGTGACCCTGCCAACAGCACCCAGCTTGACAAACTTTGATGGAAAAAAAAAAAATGAAAAAAAAAAATGTGCATTTATTTTTGCATTTTTTTTTAAATTAGAGCCTATAAAGCATTGCACCCACGATCAGCAGAACTCGGGCGCCATGCAGAACTCCTGCAGATACACACTGACAGGAAAAGACAATGAACTACAAAGCCTGTTGGTACTTATAGGTTCCCATTCACAGAACTTGGTGAATGAATGATGCGGCTGGGAGAGCAGAGCCCCTCACAAACATGTTTTTGTTTTTTTGTTTTTAATTACGGTAGTCACAGCGAGTGGGGGGGTTGGGAGAAGATCCCCTGCTTGCAATCACTAGAGGCAGCGGAGTGGGCAGCAGCTGCAGGAGTGGGAACATGTTACATCCTAAAAACGGATGTAACATGTTCCCGAAGTTAAACTTATCCTTTAAGCTCTGTGTTGTGAGGTGGACTGGTTTTTCTAGCACATCCCACAGATGCTTGATTGGCTCAAGATCTGGAGAATGGGAGGCCAAGTCATACACAAAAAACTGTAATGCCTGTATGAAAATATATAGGGAGAGAGAGAGAGAATATACACACATACATACCCCACCAACTTTCTTTCCCAAGCTGTTTGAATTCACGAGAAAGCAAGTGTGCACCAACAGAATTGCAACACAGCTAGGCTGCAAAACTTTGTATCATACACGGTGACAGTTACAAAATAAGTGAAGAACAAAGTTAATGTGACCTGTATTACCAGCTGCATCTGGTCAAATTTCCTCTGCCTATCTACATACAAATATGAAAGTTTTAGTGCCAGTTCACACTACAGCGACTTGGGATGCGACTTGTCAGACCTCAAGTCACTGGATATTGGAAATTCAATTGAAGTGAGAGCCATCTTAATGTACACTACTGAAGTCGCTACGACTTCAGAAAAGGTTCCTGTACCACTTCAAGGCGACTTCTACCCAAAGATTTCAATGGAAGTTGCCTCCAAGTCAGATCCTTATTTTAAATTGATGTGATTTGGATCCAACATTACAGGAAGATTACCCAGGAATCCCCTGAAGTTGCCTGGCAAAGTCGTAATGACATTCAGGTCGCGGCAATGTGAACCGCCTGTTAGGGCTCATTCACACCAGGTCTGCTGAGCCATGTTGATCTGCAAAGCAGCAAGCTCAAACACAGGGGTATGTATGTATGTATGTATGTATGTATATTAAAGCACGGCTAACACCGGTGCGATTTGACAGTTTAAAATCGCATGAAAAGTCGTACCCTAGCGACGCCTATGGAATTGTCCAAATCGGCGTGACTCTGACCTGCACCGATTTTGAAAGAGGTTCAAATTTTGGCGATTTCATGTGCGACTTGTATAGACATCTGTGCATGAAATTGCGCTGAAGTAGCGAGATTTCTAAGCCACAGTGTGAACCAGGGCTAAATAGTTAGTTTATCTTTACAAAGAAACTGCCTATGCAGACAAGGGGTGTTTGTAGATAAAAACAAACTTTGCAGGTCTGACTAAAGTTCAATAATGACCTTGTTGTAAGTGTAGGCCATTTACCTACCCCCCAAAGCCTGAATGGAATACTCCCAGGATGTTGGAAGTGAGGCCTAGTCTGATTCAAATTCCATCATATGCTCTCTCTTGATGCAATAGGTCTGAGTACACGACAAAGTGCACTCCTGTAATCCCCAGGAGAAGTACAGCCAAAATAGCTTTGGCAATACTTCTCCTTTAACCACTTGCCTACCAGGCCCATTCTGACATTTCTCTCCTACGTGTAAAAAACATACATTTTTTTGCTAGAAAATTACATAGAACCCCCAAACATTATAAATGGTTTTTTTAGCAGAGACCCTAGAGAATACAATGGCGGTCATTGCAACTTTTTATCTCGCACGGTATTTGCGCAGCAATTTTTTAAACGCTTCATGCTTTAAAAAAAAAAAAAAAAAAAAACAGTAAAGTTAGCCTAATTTTTTGCATAATGTGAAAGATGAAGTTGTGCCGAGTAAATAGATACCCAACATGTCACGCTTCAAAAGTGCACACGCTCATGGAATGGCGCCAAACTTCGGTACTTTCAAATGTTTTACTGGTTACATGTTTTGAGTTACAGAGGAGGTCTAGGGCTAAAATTATTGCTCTCGCTCTAACGTTTGCGGCGACACCTCACATGTGTGGTTTCAACACTGTTTTCATATGTGGGCGGGACTTACGTATGCGTTCGCTTCTGCGTGCAAGGAAAACGTGGACAGGGGCACTTTAAAGAAAAACAGCTGGTCCGCCGGAAATCTCTATGGTGGAGATCTGTTCTCCGACTCACCGATCGCAGAGGTGAGTCAGTACAGTAGAAGCACTGGAGGGTGGGGGGGGGGGGTGTAGGGGGAGGGGAAACGTCCCCTCTCGCCGCCCGTAAGAACGATCTAGCGGCTGACCAGCTGCTACGATCGTTCTTATGGTGTAGGAAATCGCCAGCTGAAAACGCTGATATCTAAATGATGTCTGTAGCTTCAGGCATCATTCAGATATACCACCACAAAGCCCAGGACATTCATGGACGTTCAGCCGTCGGCAAGTGGTTAAACCTTTATCCCAAAAGAAAAAAAAAAAGAAAAATCACCTTGCTGTAGCCGCTTTTAAAGTGATTATAAAAGGTTTTGTTTTTTTAACCACTTGCTTACCGGGCACTTAAACCCCCCTCCTATCCAGACCAATTTTCAGCTTTCGGCGCTGACGCACCTTGAATGACAATTGCGCGGTCATACAACACTGTACCCAAATGAAATTTTTATCATTTCTTCACCACAAATAGAGCTTTCTTTTGGTGGTATTTGATCACCTCTGCGGTTTTTACTTTTTATTAAAAAAAAAATGTAAAAAAACTGCATTTTTTTTTTAAAAAAAAGTTTATTTTTTTATATTTTGTTATAAAAAATTTTAAACGGGTAATTTTTCTCCTTCATTGATGTACGCTGATGAGGCGGCAGTGATGGGCACTGATGGGTGGCAGTGATGGGCAGCACTGGCAGGTGGCACTGATTGGCACTACAGGTGGGCATTGATAGGTGGCACTGTGGGCACTATTAGGTGGCACTTTTATTGAGCACTGATGAGGCAGATGTGCCTCTTCCACTTGGGGACCAATGTCCCTCACATCCGATCCGGTGATCGGCTTTTTTTTCTACTCGCGCTGTCAGCGTGAGTAAAAAAAAAAAAAAAAAACGATTACCGATCTTTTGTTTACATCATGTGATCAGCTGTCATTGGCTGACAGCTGATCAGATGGTAAGGGGCCGGGACCGGCCCCTTACACAGATCGGTGATCAGCCGAGTCTCAGTGACTCGGTGATCACAACGCGCAGGGCGCGCGCAGGGAGCGCGCAGGGAGCGCGCAGGGAGCGCGCACAGGGGAGGCCGTCATATGACGGCCTCCCGGGAATGTAGGTCCGCGCTGTAGCCGTCATTCGGCTATAGCGCGGATGCCAGGTAGTTAAATAACAAACATGTTCTACTTACCTGCTCTGTGCAATGGTTTTGCACAGAGCAGCCCCGATCCTCCTCTTCTGGGGTGCCCCCTTCTGCGCTCCTGGCTCCTCCTCTTTATCGGGTGCCCCATAGAGAGCAGCTTTCCATGGGGGCACCCATGCAGGCACGCTCCCGAGTCCTGCTGCTGCATCCACTGACAGACACAACAGGACTTGGCCCCACCCCCGTGTCACTGGATTTGATTGAAAGCAGGAGTCAATGGCTCCTGCTGCTATCAATCTATCCAATGAGGACAGAGACAGCGGCTGAAGTTGCTGGGCTTGTGCACATCACTGAAATGGATGGGCTCAAAAATAAAAAAATAAAAAAAGGGGGGGGGGCTCTGGGGGCAGCTGCAGCACAGAACATTTTTCACCTTAGTGCATAGAATGCATTAAGGTGAAAAACATGGAGACTTTACAACCCCTTTAAAAAAGTATTAGTTGGAGTATGGCTTTCATTTGTTAGTCGTGTTCATCTAATCCTGCTAATCTAAAACTACTCTCTCCCCTAACGGACAATGCTGCTGTCCAAAATGTGTTTTAATCCCTCCTCCATCCAGAGTGGGAGACACTAAGACAGGAAGTATGTTACTGGCAGGATCATCATCTAAGGATTGGAAGCAGGCTGTATATAAAATCTATCAGTGCATGGCAAGCTTAATATGTTATATCTAGATGTTTCTATTTGCAAGACATTAACTTTATACCACAAATATAACATGATCATCTGACAGGCACATCCACTGAATACTGTATGTCAGTCCCTGCAGAGGGGTACCTATGGTGCTGGCAGATTTCTCTTTAAAGTACACCTCTCTCAAGAGAAAATGATAGCACTGCCATTACTGACCTCCTTTTGAAAGCTCTAGGTGCCTGGCTGTAGCGGTGACCCACTGGTGTCAGTACTGTGTGTAACTGACCTGGAACAAGGTGTGATATCCACGTTGTGCACTCCACATGGCCACCTCTGTAAACTCCCCGATCATAGGAATGAATGGTAATGTTCTGCGCATGTAAAGAGTTTGCAACAGCAGCTGTGCAACTCCGCATGACCCAGACAGTGGATCCCACAGGAGCATGGACAGGTTCTTTCTCCCATGTGGCTGCCATTGTCATCCCTCTGAAATGCAATTTGTGGTAAATCACTTTTCAAAGGGGATTTAACAGGTGGTGAAGAAATGATAATTTAACCTTATGGCTTGGTTCACACCTACAGGTGCATTCATTTCAATGGACTGCCCTATGTGCAAGAAGTGCCGAAAAGAAGTCCCTGATTCTTTTCCAAAAACGCACATCACTGAACCACATGGTGTTTATCAGATGCGGGGGGTTGCCTTTAACAATTATTGGAACCACAGCAGCTCTGCTAAATGCCAGCATGTTTCTGTGTGTGTCGGGCAAGCATGCGATTCTGCCCGTTCCTGACATGCAGTAGCGTGCGCCTAGTCTACAAGAGCTGAACCACCGTACTGGACCTGTGTGCATTGCATGCGGTTGCAGGGTAGTTTTGGCGCAGCCCCAAACATTTAAATGGGTCTGCTTCAGGGAGAGCATTGTCCACCAAATGAGACTTGCAATTTAATTTTTGGCATCTGTACTGCCCTGAGTGGCTGCATGCCTTTCTTTAGGTGGGTGGTCAGGAACAGTAAAACCACGGCTCAACCACCTGGTTTTACCACCCATAATAACAACCCCTAAGACGTTTGGGGGTTTCTGGTCAGTGGACTAAAGCTAGCCATACACATTAAGATATTCCTTGTCAGCACTGCAGATTGAACGAGAGAGATCACTCAATTCCCATCCACACTAAACAGCATGGATGAACAAATCTACAGTGCTGGATATTGTGTTCTGACAGCCGGCACCCATGGCTCACAGAATACCCACACAGTGCCTGCATCTGATTGGATGCAGATGCTTTTTGACCAAAAATTTACCACCAAGCTCATTAGACAAAAGAGTTCATTTAAAATATACAGTTGTGCTCATAAGTTTACATACCCTGGCAGAATTTACGATTTCTTGGCCATTTTTCAGAGAATATGAATAACACCAAAACATGTTTCACTCGTGGTTAGTGTTTGGCTGAAGCCATTTATTATCAATCAACTGTGTTTACTCTTTTTAAATCATTATGGCAATAGAAACTACCCAAATGACCCTGATCAAAAGTTTACATACCCTGGTGATTTTGGCCTGATAACATGCACACAAGTTGACACAAAAGGGGTTTGAATGGCTATTAAAAGGTAACCATCCTCACCTGTGATCTGTTTGCTTGTAATTAGTGTGTGTATAAAAGGTCAATGAGTTTCTGGACTCCTGACAGACCTTTACATCTTTCATCCAGTGCTGCACTGATGTTTCTGGATTCTGAGTCATGGGGAAAGCAAAAGAATTGTAAAAGGATCTGCGGGAAATGGTAGTTGAACTGTATAAAACAGGAAAGGGATATAAAAAAATATCCAAGGAATTGAGAATGCCAATCATCAGTGTTCAAACTCTAATCAAGAATTGGAAAATGAGGGGTGCTGTTGAAACCAAACCACAGTCAGGTAGAACAACTAAAATTTCAGCCACAACTGCCAGGAAAATTGTTCGGGATGCAAAGAAAATCTCACAAATAACTTCAGGTGAAATACAGGACTCTCTGAAAACGTGTTGTGGCCATTTCAAGACGCACAATAAGGCCCCTTTCACACTTATACGACTTCAAAGTCGCGCGATTTTAACGCAATTTCACCGCGATTTGGGAGCAGTACTACTTTGCCACATTTTTGGCATTAACAAATGAAAACATACAGTAGTTGGTATGAATCATAAGGGGGAACTCCACGCCAAGTTTTAAATAAAAAAACTGGCGTGGGTTCCCCCCAGGGGCATACCAGTCCCTTAGGTCTAGTATGGATTGTAAGGGGAACCCCCTACGCCGAAAAATCGGCGAGGGGGTCCCCCCAAAATCCATACCAGACCCTTATCCGAGCACGCAGCCCGGCCGGTCAGGAATGGGGGTGGGGACGAGCGAGCGCCCCCCCCCCCCCCCTCCTGGACCGTACCAGGCCGCATGCCCTCAACATGGGGGGTGGGTGCTTTGGGGCATGGGGGGCGCCCTGCGGCCCCCCCACCCCAAAGCACCTTGTCCCCATGTTGATGAGGACAAGGGCCTATTCCCGACAACCCTGGCCGTTGGTTGTCGGGGTCTGCGGGCGGGGGGCTTATCAGAATCCGGGAGCCCCCTTTAATAAGGGGGCCCCCAGATCCCAGCCCCCCACCCTATGTGAATGAGTATGGGGTACATGGTACCCCTACCCATTCACCTAGGCAAAAAAAAGTGTCAATAAAAACACAGTACACAGGTTTTTAAAGTAATTTATTAGGCACCTCCGGGGTCCTCTTCCGACTTCGGGGGTCTCTCCGGCGTCTTCTCCCGGTGTCCGCATCTTCTGCCGGCTCCACCGCCATCTTCTGCCGCTCTTTTGCCAGCGGTGGTCCGGACTTCTGGATCGTTTTCCTCCCTCTTCTCTTCCAGAGATGTTGACATGACACTCTCTGCAGCTGCAATGGTCTGTGAACGCTCCGCAATGGACTTATATAGGCGGTGACCCCGCCCCCTTATGCCGTCACAGTCCCTGGGCATGCTGGGACTGTGACGTTTTAGGAGGCGTGGTCACCGGGTGATGACCACGCCCCCTTATGACGGCACAGTCCCAGCATGCCCCGGAACAGTGACCTCATAAGGGGGCGGGGTCACCGCCTATACAAGTCCATTGCACAGCGTTCAGAGACCATTCCAGCTGGAGAGAGCGTCAACATCTCTGGAAGAAAAGAAGAAGGCAGAAGTCCGGGCCACCGCTAGCAATTGAGCTGCAGAAGATAGCGGAAGAGCCGGCAGAAGATCAGGACACCGGGAGGAGACGCCGGAGAGACCCCCGAAGTCGGAAGAAGACCCCGGAGCTGCCTAATAAATTACTTTAAAAACCTGTGTACTGTGTTTTTTATTGACACTTTTTTGCCTAGGTGAATGGGTAGGGGTACCATCTGGTATGGATTTTGGGGGGGACCCCACGCCGATTTTTCGGCGTAGGGGATTCCCCTTAGATCCATACCAGACCTAAGGGCCTGGTATGCCCCTGGGGGGGAACCCATGCCGGTTTTTTCATTTAAAACTTGGCGCGGCGTTCCCCCTCGGGATTCATACCAGACAGCTATCAGCACTGCCTGTCGCTCATCGCGAAAGGAAAAAAAAGTTTTTTTGAGGTCTATGGAGTACAACTCGCATAGAAGTTGGACCAAAGTAGTGCAGGGACTACTTTCAAGTCGGCACGACTTAAAGTCGTGCCAATATGAATGGTAGTCATTGAAAATCATGGAGAATGACTTGTCATACGATTTTGCAGTACAAAATCGTGGGACAAGTCGTATAAGTGTGAAAGGGGCCTAAGGAGGCACTTGAAGAAAGATGAGCTGCATGGACTCACCAGAAGAAAGCCATTACTATGCAAATGCCACAAAGTTTCCTGCTTACAATACGCCAAACAGCACAAGCCTCAAACCTTCTGGCACAAAGCCATTTGGAGTGATGAGACCAAAATTTAGCTTTTTGGCCATAAAAGCTTCATATGGAGAGGAGTCAACAAGGCCTGTGATGAAAGGTACACCATCCCTACTGTGAAACACAGAGGTGGATCGCTGATGTTTTGGTGATGTGTGAGCTACAAAGGCACAGGAAATTTGGTCAGACTTGATGGCAAGATGACTGAAGTATGTTATCAAAAAATACTGGAGGAACATTTGCATTCATCAGCCAGGAAGCTGTGCATGGGACATACTTGGACATTCCAAAATGACAATGATCTAAGACACAAGGCCAAGTCGACCTGTCATTGGCTACAGCAGAATAAAGTAAAGGTTCTGGAGTGGCCATCTCAGTCTCTTGACCTCAATGTCATTGAGCCACTTTGGGGAGATCTCAAACGTGAAGTTCATGCAAGACAGCCCAAGAATTTACAGGTACTGGAGGCTTTGTGCCAAGAGGAATGGGCAGCTTTACCATCCAAGAAGATAAAGGGCCTCATCCACAAAAACCACAAAAGACTTCCAGCTGTCATTGATGTTAAAGAGGGCAATACACAGTATTAACCTCTTCCCGTCCACGCTATAGCCGAATGATGGCTACAGTATCCTCCCCTTTGCACGCTCCCTGCGGGTCGCGCACAGTGCGCTCTGATCACCGAGTCAATGAGACTCGGGTGATCACAGATCAGAGTAAGGGGCCGATCCAGGCCCCTTACCACATGATCATCTGTCAGCCAATGACAGCTGATCACATGATGTAAACAGAAACTCTGCAATCTTTTTTTTTTTTTTCTCACGCTGACAGCGTGAGGAGAAAAAAAAGAAAAAAAAAACGGATCACCAGCTTCTGTCTGACATCGGCCCCAAAGAGGAAGAGGCATAGCCGCCTCAACTGTGCCAACCAGTACCACCTGCCAGTGTCATCAATCGGTGCCCACCAGTGCCATCAATGCCTAAGAGTGCCACCTATCAATGCCCACCAGTTCTGCCAATCAGTGCCACCCATCAGTGTCACCTCATCAGCGTACATCAGTAAAAAGGAGAAAAAATTACCTGTTTGCAAAATTTTACAAAATATAAAACCGTTTTGTTTTCAAAATTTTTGGTCTTTTTTCATTTTTTTTTTTAACAAAAAATAAAAAAAACAGGAGGTGATCAAATACCACCAAAAAAAAGCTCTACTTGTGGGGGAAAAAAATGATAAAAAAAAAATTCATTTGGGTACAGTGTTGTATGACCACGCAAATGTCCTATGAGTGAGAGCGCTGAAAGCTGAAAATTGGTCTGGGCAGGAGGGGGGTTTAAGTGCCTGGTAAGCAAGTGGTTAAGAACTGGGGTATGTAAACTTTTGATCAGGGTCATTTTGGTAGTTTCTGCTGCTATTATGATTTAAAAAGGAGTAAACACAGCTGATTAATAATAAATGGCTTCAGCCAAACACAAAGGGTCAGTTCACACTAGGACGACTTGTCAGGCGACCTAGCTGCCTGACAAGTAGCGTCCCGTTCTGTACAATGGAACCGTTCTAATCGGAGGGACGCAAGTCGCTCCGACTTAGAAAAAGGTTCCTGTACTACTTTGGGGGCGACTTGCATAGACTTCTATATAGAAGTCTTTTTGCAAGTCGCCTCCCCTGTTGTGTCCAGGTCGCCTGAGGCAGTCGCGCTGCCTCAGTGTGAACCGGGGCTAACCACGAGTGAAAGAAAAGCTTTTTTGTTATTCATATTCTCTGAAAAATGCCCAAGAAATCATAAATTCTGCCAGGGTATGTAAACTTATAATGGAATCTACCAAAATTTGATCTGTGTATGGCTAGCTTACAAGAATAACTGTATAGCTATCCTTTTATAAAATGCAAACAGGTAGGCTATCTATTGCAGAACAGACATGCAATGTCTCTTCTGCAAAAATACACTTACCTGCCTGTTTGCAATACACATGCACAGCTCATTTTACATTTTTTGGCTTTGTGCCGAAATGAATGACTCCTGAGCATGCATGTGAGTGAGGTCACTCCACACCAGCCAATCAAGATGGTCAAAGACAGGAGCCAAGAACAGAGAAAATATAGCGTCAGCAAGGGACCTCACAGGCGTCAGACCGTTGGGAGCACAGTTAAGTATTGCCTTTAGTGCCGCTTTAATATTCCCAAATCATTTTCCAACCCGACCAATGACTGGATGATTTTTCTAACTTTACACATCAGAGCATCCTTCCTATTTTGTTAGAATTAGAAATTTGAACTCCTTTTACGGGATCAACAGTCACTGGCTTCTAGTAATAGTTAATACAGGACCAAACCCATTATTTACTGGTTTAAAAAAAAAAATTATATTCCTAGCATGCGCTGGGAATGTAACCGTCACATTGGTTGTGCTCTCAAATAAACTGTCATATGTCTGGTGTCATAACTGACCACATGTGCAGCACCATGGCAGTCACAGATCTAACAGAGGCTAAGGCCCCTTTCACACACGTGGACTGTTTGTTTGATCAGTTCAGTTGCGTTTTTTTTTCAAAGAAAAAGAGATGAAGTTTACATTAGTTTTTTACATATGCTAGCTAGAGTCCTTAAAGGGGTTGTAAAACCTTGTGTTTTTTCACCTGAATGCATCCTATGCATTCAGGTGAAAAGACACCTGCCAGTCACCAGCCCTAACCCCCCCCCCCTCGTTTTACTTACCTGAACACTTTCATCTCTTCGTCTGGGACACGCTGTCCCTCTCTCCATGGGGTCCTGGCTCTTGATTGGATAGATTGATAACAGCGCAGCCATTGGCTCCCGCTGCTGTCAAGCAAATCCAATGATGCGGGCACCGGGCCCGAGTCTGGCATTCGTGTCTGTGGTTACAAATGCTGGACTCGGGAGCGCGCCCGCAAGGTAACCCCCTTGGGAGAGCGCTTCTCCTAGGGGGCTATCTGATGTGGGGGAGGAGCCGCTGGAGCCACCGGCGGACCCCAGAAGAGGATGTTTGGGGCCACTCTGTGCAAAACGAACTGCACAATGGAGGCAAGTATGACATGTTTGTTATTTAAAAATAAATAAATAAAATCATCCTTTACAATCACTTTAAAGTGATTGTAAACTGCAATTTTTTTTTTAAATGACAAACATCCTCTTCTCAGGTCCCTCTTCACTGCTCCTGGCCCTCCCCCTTTCTGAGTGCCCTCACAGCAAGCAGCTTGCTATGGGGGCACCTGAGCTGAGCTGCAGCTCCATGTTTCCATTCAGACACGGAGTTGCGGTTTGTCCCTGCCCCCTCTCTCTCCTGATTGGCTAACTGACTTTGACAGCTGCAGGAGTCAATGGCGCCGCTGCTGTGTCTCAGCCAATGAGCAGAGAGTCTCGGACGGCCAAGGGACTCGTGGACATCGCTGGACAGTATTCGGGAGTGCTGGGGAGGCTGCTGCACACAGGTTTTTTATCTTAATGCATAAAATGCATTAAGATAAAAAACCTTCTGCCTTTACAACCACTTTAAAGTGATTGTAAAGGCAGAAGGGTTTTTTTTATCTTAATGCATTCTATGCATTAAGATAAAAAACCTTCTGTTTGCAGCAGCCTCCCCAGCACCCCCTAATACTTACCTGAGCCCCATCAGTGATGTTGCAGGAGTGTCTCGGCTGCCCGGAACTCCCCTCCTCATTGGCTGAGACAGCAACGCAGCACCATTAGCTCCCGCTGCTGTCAAATTCAGTCAGCCTATGAGGAGAGCAAGGGGGCCAGGCCACAACTCGGCTCGGCTCGGGTGCCCCCATAGCAAGCTGCTTGCTGTAGGGGCACTGAACAGGAGGGAGAGGCCAGAAGCACCCAAGAAGGACCTGAGAAGAGAAGGATCAGGGCTGCTCTGTGCAAAACCACTGCACAGAGCAGATGAGTATGACATGTTTGTTATTTTTACCTTAAAGAAAAACAAGACTTTAGTATTACTTTACCCACTTGAGCCCTGGAGCCATTTTTTCATACAAAAACGGACCGTTTGTTCGTTTAAATCTGTTTTTCGTCTGATCTGTTTTTTTTTTTGTTTTTTTTAACGGAAGAAAAATAGGGTTTTGATCTGTTCCAAAAAAATAGAGGTTGATGAAATCGGATGTAAATAGATGATCATCCATTTACATCAGTTTTTCCATGTTTTTCATCAGTCTACGGATAGATGACAAATGGACAAACGGTCCGCGTGTGTGAAAGGGGCCTAAGATGGCAGCTTTCTTGGCTGCAAATATTTAAACTGAAGAACAGAACTAACTGTATGTGCAGCTTACCAGTCCTTAGATGTGGTGGCTGTATTGTTTTTCTTCACCTGTTGCTCCTAACAGGAACATATTTTTTGTCCTAAGATAGCAAATCAGAAAATCCCCACCATCCTACTGCTATACCACAGGGATATTTGGGGGGGGGGGGTGCTCTGTGGTTCCAACACGCTTCCTGTCCTAGAGTTACAACACTGCTTCATTGTAGTGTATCTATGGCAAGGCAGAGTTTTCACCCTAGAAGAGGACTACAGAACACCTTCTCATCTCCATAACGAGAGCTATCCTGTGGTCCTAACACACTTCCTATCCAAGGGTGACAGCACTCGCTGTACTTACTGCATCTATGGAGGAGAAGTGCGGTCACTATAGGACAAAACTACAGAGCATCCACCCCTTTCCTCATTACTATAACATGGGGGAAGTGTTCTGTAGCCCTGTTCTAAGGGGACAATGCTGCTACTCTATAGATACGGTACAGTGAGTGAGCGAGTGTTGTCACCCTAGGACAGGAAGTGTGTCACTGGCAGGATGACAAGTTGAAAATTAAAAGGAAAAAACAAAAACCAAAAAAAGAAGCAATGCAGCCAGCACATGTAAGGACTGGTACGAGTCAATATATTACATGTTTGGTCTTGGCTTTAGCTACGCTCTAAAAACCAATAACTGTCGGTGAAGAAAAAAAAAAGAGAGCGAGCACGGCCTAGCTTTTGTTAGCTACTAAGACAACAGTCACAAGATCATGTCAAAGCCAATCTGCCGGGTATGGAGTCATACCAAAACATTGTCATTGTCAGCACATCCAAAAAGCAACTGCAATCCTTGGAATGATCTGATTGGACCAGTAAGAACAGCTGGCATTCCCCTACAAATCATTAACCATGGAACCATTACAAGTTTATGCCCCCGTTCACACCGGTGTGACTTGTCATGTGATTTAACAGGTCCAAATCGCAGGACAAGTTGCACCTTATTGTCGGCAACTGAAAAGGTTAAAACCGGTGAGACGGCGACTTTGCCATTCAGCACTGATTTGAAAAAGTAGTTCCTGCACTACTTCTGGTGATTTCAGGTGAAACTTGCACAGACATCTGTGCATGAAATCGTGGCTTTGAAATCGTGCGATTTCAAGTGAAGGCGAGCGATTTCAAAGTGAGATTTTGTGTGAACCAGGGCTTAGACATCTCTTGGAATCATCCAATCATGAAAGGCCCGGTTCCCTCCTGTACAATACAATGAAGATGTAGCAGGCAGGATTCTTCTGTCTTAGTGCATTGCACAGATGTGACAAGGGCCTTCCATAGGTCTGAGAGAACACAGGACCGTCCTGCTCACCAGACAACACTGACAAGCACACTGCTCACCGCTTTCCAGGAGAAGACGGATCACTGGTTTGGGTCAGAAATCCCATCTAGGTTCACATCTGCAGAGCAAGCACCTTTCCAGGTATAGTGCCACATGTATAGGGGCGGTGTCACCGTGACACACACACATGAACCATGTCTAAGTGTAAGAGACTGGAGTCACCGTGTCACCCATGTGACCCCACATCACCAATGTCTGTAGGCAAAAGGAGCAGTATCACCATGTCACACAAAGCCATGACCCTACATAATCAATGTCTATATGTAAAGGAGTGGTGTCACCCACATGTCTCCAACATCACCAATTTCTATGTGTAAAGGACCGGTGTCACCTACGGATGACTCCACATCACCAATGTCATCCAAATATGACCACACATCACCAATCTAGGTGTAAATATGTGCAAAGAACCGGTGTCACCCACATGTGACACCACATCACCAATGTCCACATGTAAACAAGTGGTGTCACCATGTCACCTGCATTACCAATGTGTAAGTGTAAAGGCCAGTGTCACACACATAACCACGTGACCCCAGACCACCAATCTATGTGTAAAGGAGCATGTCACATACACACAGATGTGACCCCCACATCACCAATGTCTATGTGTAAAAGGACCAGTGACACCCACTTCAATGTCCTTGTGTAAAATAACGTTGTCACGCACACCCAAGTGACCCCACAACACTAATGTCTATGGGGAAAGGACCGGTGTCACCATGTCACATAAGGTTAACCCCATACCACCAATGTCTATGTGTAAAAGCAGGTGTCACCCACATGTGACCCCACACCACCGTCTGTGTAAAGGACCCACGCCACACACGTGATCCCACACCAGAAATGTATAGAGGGGTGGTGTCACCATGTCACAGAAGGGTGACCCCACACCAGCAATGTGCACGTGTGAGGGCCGGTGTCACCCTGTCTGTGCACACTCAGGTGTCCACCTGTCACATATGTGAGGGCCGGTGTCCCCCTGTCTGTGCACACTCAGGTGTCCCCCTGTCACATATGTGAGGGCCGGTGTCCCCCGTCTGTGCACACTCAGGTGTCCCCCTGTCACATATGTGAGGGCCGGTGTCCCCCTGTCTGTGCACACTCAGGTGTCCCCCTGTCACATATGTGAGGGCCGGTGTCCCCCTGTCTGTGCACACTCAGGTGTCCCCCTGTCACATATGTGAGGGCCGGTGTCCCCCTGTCTGTGCACACTCAGGTGTTCCCCTGTCACATATGTGAGGGCCGGTGTCCCCCTGTCTGTGCAAACTCAGGTGTCCCCCTGTCACATATGTGAGGGCCGGTGTCCCCCTGTCTGTGCACACTCAGGTGTCCCCCTGTCACATATGTGAGGGCCGGTGTCCCCCTGTCTGTGCACACTCAGGTGTCCCCCTGTCACATATGTGAGGGCCGGTGTCCCCCTGTCTGTGCACACTCAGGTGTCCCCCTGTCACATATGTGAGGGCCGGTGTCCCCCTGTCACATATGTGAGGGCCGGTGTCCCCCTGTCTGTGCACACTCAGGTGTCCCCCTGTCTCATATGTGAGGGTCGGTGTCACCCTGTCTGTGCACACTCAGGTGTCCCCCTGTCACATATGTGAGGGCCGGTGTCCCCCTGTCTGTGCACACTCAGGTGTCCCCCTGTCTCATATGTGAGGGCCGATGTTCCCCTGTCTGTGCACACTCAGGTGTCCCCCTGTCACATATGTGAGGGCCGGTGTCACCCTGTCTGTGCACACTCAGGTGTCCCCCTGTCACATATGTGGGGGCCGGTGTCACCCTGTCTGTGCACACTCAGGTGTCCCCCTGTCACATGGGTGGTGGCCGGTGTCCCCCTGTCACATGGGTGGTGGTCGGTGTCACCCTGTCTGTGCACACTCAGGTGTCCCCCTGTGACATATGTTAGGGCCGGTGTCATCCTGTCTGTGCACACTCAGGTGTCCCCCTGTCACACGGGTGGTGGTCGGTGTCACCCTGTCTGTCCACACTCAGGTGTCCCCTTGTCACATATGTGAGGGCCGGTGTCACCCTGTCTGTGCACACTCAGGTGTCCCCCTGTCACATATGTGAGGGCCGGTGTCACCCTGTCTGTGCACACTCAGGTGTCCCCCTGTCACATGGGTGGTGGCCGGTGTCCCCCTGTCACATGGGTGGTGGTCGGTGTCACCCTGTCTGTCCACACTCAGGTGTCCCCCTGTCACATGGTCACCTCTGGCCTGAGAGGTCCCTCTGCCCAGGCCACAGAGCCGGCCCCTCCCCCACACACACCTGCCCACATGTCCTCTCCCAGGCCGGGCCCCCCCACTAGTAAAGCACATGTCATCTTACCCGGGATCCCGCCCGAGACACCGCCATTGGGGGGTGATGTGTATCCGGGGACCCCCTCCCCAGTGCTGACGGCCGCTGGCTCGCTCCCGGGTACGGCTCCCCCCAGGAGAAGGGATGAGGAGAGGGAGGGGGTCTCTCCCTGCAGCTCTATCAGGCCAAGTTTCCCAGTGCTGATAAAGCGGCCCCTCCAACCACTTACAACGAGCGTGAGCTCTTCCCCCGCCTCATTTGCATATCTGTGTCCTGCCCGCTGATTGGCTGCCTGGCTGAGCCCCCGGCTGGTGATCTGGGAGAAGTGCGCAGTTCGGTATAGTGAATGCGTGGAGGAGGAGGAGGAGGCGGCGGGACGTGTCTGCCAGGGGCTCCAGCTATCACAGCAGGAGCTACCCCTACCTCCGGCTCCCTCCTCCTCCTCCCACTCCTCCGCCCTGTATCAGACATGATCAATGTGAGCCGTGCGAGGCTGAACTTACTCACCCGGGGTGGGCTGGGTTACCATCAGGCGGCTTAATATGGCTTCTTCTTCATAGACCAATAGGCAGAGTTGTTGTAGAGTACATGACACTGGCAGGTCCCTGTACGCCCTCAGAGATTCCCCTTCCCTCACACGCTGTGCTGCTTCACTGACGTTCTAACTTTCAGTGTATGCCTAATATACTACAGTACAAGAGCTGTACTGCGCCTCTGTTATTGCTTCCTCCACAATTCTCCACGTACAATAATATAGGTGCTGATGAAGACTCATTCACATGTCTACACTGCAAAGGTCCCCGTATTTTTGTAACGGTACAACCAGGTGTCCGCATTCAGCTGAGGACACAGCCTGAGCTTTCCTGTGTATAGAAACAAGTCCGAACCAGCTTGAGCTTACTCGTGTTCAGACAAGTCCGAACCAGCCTGCGCTTTCCCGTGTTCAGACACAAGTCCGATCCAGCCTGAGCTTTCCCGTGTTCAAATACAAGTCCGAACCGGCTTGAGCTTTCCCGTGTTCAGATACAAGTCTGATCCAGCCTGAGCTTTCCCATGTTCAGACACAAGTCCGAATCAGCCCATGCTTTCCCCTGTTCTGACAAAAGTCTGAACCAGACTGAACTATCCCATGTTCAGACACAAATCCGAACCAGCCTGAGCTTTCCTGTGTACAGACACAAGCTTGAACCAGATTGAGCTTTCCTGTGTTCAGACAGAAGTCCAAACCAGTCTGACCTTTCCCATGTTCAAACACAAGTTCAAACCAGCCTGAGCTATCCCGTGTTCAGACAGAAGTCCGAACCATCCTGAGATTCCCTGTGTTCAGACACAAGTCCGAACCAGCCAGAGCTTTCCTGTGTTCAGTCAAAAGTCTAAACCAGCCTGAGCTTTCCAGTGCTCAGAAAGAAGTCAGAACCAGCCTGAGCTTTCCTGTGTTTAGGCAGAAATCAGAACCATCCTCAGCTTTCATGTGTTCAGACAGAAGTCCGAACCAGCTTGAGCTTTCCCATGTTCAGACACAAGTCCGAACCAACCTGAGGTTTTCTGTGTTCAGACAGAAGTCCGAACCAGCCTGAGCTTTCCCGTGTTCAGACACAAGTCCGAACCAGCCTGAGCTTTCCAGTGTTCAGACAGAAGTCCAAATCAGCATGAGCTTTCCCCTGTTCAGACAGAAGACCTTACCAGCCTGAGATTTCCTGTGTTCAGACAGAAGTCTGAACCAGCTTGAGCTTTCCTGTGTTCAGACACATGTCCAAACCAGCCTGAGCTTTTCTGTTTTCAGACAAGAGCCTGAAACCAGCCTGAGCTTTCCCGTGTACAGACACAAGTCCGAACCAGCCTGAGCTTTCCCGTGTTCAGACACAAGTCCAAAGTAGCCTGAGCAATCCCGTGTTCAGATACAAGTCCAAACCAGTCTGAGCTTTCCCGTGTTCAGACAGAAATCCGAACCAGCTTGAGCTTTCCTGTGTTCAGACACAAGCCTGAACCAGCCTGAGCTTTCCCATGTTCAGACACAATTCCGAACCAGCTTCAGCTTTCCCATGTTCAGATAGAAGTCCAAACCAGCCTGAGCTTTCCCGTGTTCAGACACAAGTCCAAAGTAGTCTGAGCAATCCCGTGTTCAGATACAAGTCCAAACCAGCCTGAGCTTTCCCGTGTTCAGACAGAAATCCGAACCAGCTTGAGCTTTCCTGTGTTCAGACACAAGTCTGAACCAGCCTGAACTTTCCCATGTTCAGACACAAGTCTGAACCAGCTTGAGCTTTCCTGTGTTCAGATACAAGTTCGAACCAGCCAGAACTTTCCCATGTTCAGGCAGACACAAGTCCAAACCAGCCTGAGCTTTTCTGTTTTCAGACATAAGCCTGAACCAGCCTGAGCTTTCCCGTGTACAGACACAAGTTAGAACCAGCTTTAGCTTTCCCATGTTCAGACAGAAAACCCAACCAGCCTGAGCTTTCCCGTGTTTAGACACACGTCTGAACCAGCCTTAGCTTTCCTGTGTTCAGACAGAAGTCCGAATCAGCATGAGCTATCCCGTGTTCAGACAGAAGACCTTACCAGTCTGAACTTTCCCATGTTTAGACAGAAGTCCAAACCAGTCTGAGCTTTCCCATGTTCAGACACAAGTTCGAACCAGCCTGAGCTATCCCGTGTTCAGACAGAAGTCCGAACCAGCCTGAGCTTCCCTGTGTTCAGACACAAGTCTGAACCAGCCAGAGCTTTCCCATGTTCAGATACAAGTCTGATCCAGCCTGAGCTTTCCCGTGTTCAGATTCAAGTCCAAACCAACCTGAGCTTTCCCATGTTCAGACACAAATCCGAACCAGCCCATGCTTTCCCCTGTTCAGACAAGAGTCCGAACCGGACTGAGCTATCCCATGTTCAGACACAAATCCGAACCAGCCTGAGCTTTCCTGTGTACAGACACAAGTCCGAACCAGCCTGAGCTTTCCCGTGTTCAGACAGAAGACCTTACCAGTCTGAACTTTCCCATGTTTAGACAGAAGTCCAAACCAGTCTGAGCTTTCCCATGTTCAGACACAAGTTCGAACCAGCCTGAGCTTTCCCGTGTTCAGACAGAAGACCTTACCAGTCTGAACTTTCCCATGTTTAGACAGAAGTCCAAACCAGTCTGAGCTTTCCCATGTTCAGACACAACTTCGAACCAGCCTGAGCTATCCCATGTTCAGACAGAAGTCCGAACCAGCCTGAGCTTCCCTGTGTTCAGACACAAGTCTGAACCAGCCAGAGCTTTCCCATGTTCAGATACAAGTCTGATCCAGCCTGAGCTTTCCCGTATTCAGATTCAAGTCCGAATCAACCTGAGCTTTCACATGTTCAGACACAAGTCCGAACCAGCCCATGCTTTCCCCTGTTCAGACAAGAGTCCGAACCGGACTGAGCTATCCCATGTTCAGACACAAATCCGAACCAGCCTGAGCTTTCCTGTGTACAGACACAAGCTTGAACCAGTTTGAGCTTTCCTGTGTTCAGACAGAAGTCCAAACCAGTCTGAGCTTTCCCATGTTCAGACACAAGTTCGAACCAGCCTGAGCTATCCCGTGTTCAGACAGAAGGGAGCTTTCCCGTGTTCAGTCAAAAGTCTAAACCAGCCTGAGCTTTCCAGTGCTCAGAAAGAAGTCAGAACCAGCCTGAGCTTTCCTGTGTTCAGGCAGAAATCAGAACCAGCCTGAGCTTTCATGTGTTCAGACGGAAGTCCGAACCAGCTTGAGCTTTCCCGTGTTCAGACTCAAATCCGAACCATCCTGAGCTTTTCTGTGTTTAGACAGAAGTCCGAATCAGCCTGAGCTTTCCCGTGTTCAGACACAAGTCCAAACCAGCCTGAGCTTTCCCGTGTTCAGACAAAAGACAGTACCAGCTTGAGATTTCCTGTGTTCAGCCAGAAGTCTGAACCAGCCAGAGCTATCCCATGTACAGACAGAAGTCTGAACCAGCTTGAGCTTTCCTGTGTTCAGACACATGTCCAAACCAGCCTGAGCTTTTCTGTTTTCAGAAACAAGTCCGAACCAGCCTGAGCTTTCCCGTGTTCAGACACATGTCCAAAGTAGCCTGAGCAATCCAGTGTTCAGATACAAGTCCAAACCAGCCTGAGCTTTCCCATGTACAGATACAAGCTTGAACCAGCTTTAGCTTTCCCTTGTTCAGACAGAAAACCGAACCAGCCTGAGCTTTTCCGTGACCAGACACAAGTCTGAACCAGCCTGAGCTTTCCCGTGTTTAGACACAAGTCCGAACCAGCCTGAGCTTTCCCGTGTTCAGACAGAAGTCCGAATCAGCATGAGCTTTCCCGTGTTCAGACAGAAGACCTTACCAGTCTGAACTTTCCCCTTGTTCAGACAGAAGTCCAAACCAGTATGAGCTTTCCCATGTTCAGACACAAGTTTGAACCAGCCTGAGCTATCCCGTGTTTAGACAGAAGACCTTACCAGCCTGAGCTTCCCTGTGTTCAGACACAAATCCGAACCAGCCTGAGCTTTCCCATGTTCAGACACAAGTCCGAACCAGCCAGAGCTTTCCCGTGTTTAGTCAAAAGTCTGAACCAGCCTGAGATTTCCCGTGCTCAGAAAGAAGTCAGAACCAGCCTGAGCTTTCCTGTGTTCAGGCAGAAGTCAGAACCAGCCTGAGCTTTCATGTGTTCAAATACAAGTCCGAAGCAGCCTGAGCAATCCCGTGTTCAGATACAAGTCCAAACCAGCCTGAGCTTTCCCGTGTTCAGACAGAAGTCCGAACCAGCTTGAGCTTTCCTGTGTTCAGACACAAGTCCGAACCAGCCTGAGCTTTCCCATGTTCAGACACAATTCCGAAGCAGCTTCAGCTTTCCCGTGTTCAGATAGAAGTCCAAACCAGCCTGAGCTTTACCATGTTCAGACACAAGTCTGAACCAGCTTGAGCTTTCCCGTGTTCAGATACAAGTCCGAACCAGCCAGAGCTTTCTTGTGTTCAGGCAGTCATGCAGAAGTCTGAACCAGCCAGAGCTTTCTCGTGTTCAGACAAAAGTCTGAACCAGCCTGAGCTTTCCCATGCTCAGAAAGAAGTCAGAACCAACCTGAGCTTTCCTGTGTTCAGGCAGAAGTCAGAACCAGCCTGAGCTTTCATGTGTTCAGACAGAAGTCCGAACTAGCCAGAGCTTTCCCATATTATGACACAGGTCCGACCCAGCCTAAGCTTTTCTTTTTTTTAGACACAATCCTGAACCAGCCTAAGCTTTCCTGTGTACAGACACAAGCTTGAACCAGCTTTAGCTTTCCCGTGTTCAGACAGAAAACTGAACCAGCCTGAGCTTTCTCGTGACCAGACACAAGTCCGAACCAGCCTGAGCTTTCCCGTGTTTAGACACAAGTCCGAACCAGCCTGAGCTTTCCCGTGTTCAGACAGAAGTCCGAATCAGCATGAGCTTTCCCTTGATCAGACAGAAGACCTTACTAGTCTGAACTTTCCCATGTTCAGACAGAAGTCCAAACCAGTCTGAGCTTTCCCATGTTCAGACACAACTTCGAACCAGCCTGAGCTATCCCATGTTCAGACAGAAGTCCGAACCAGCCTGAGCTTCCCTGTGTTCAGACACAAGTCTGAACCAGCCAGAGCTTTCCCATGTTCAGATACAAGTCTGATCCAGCCTGAGCTTTCCCGTATTCAGATTCAAGTCCGAATCAACCTGAGCTTTCACATGTTCAGACACAAGTCCGAACCAGCCCATGCTTTCCCCTGTTCAAACAAGAGTCCGAACCGGACTGAGCTATCCCATGTTCAGACACAAATCCGAACCAGCCTGAGCTTTCCTGTGTACAGACACAAGCTTGAACCAGTTTGAGCTTTCCCATGTTCAGACAGAAAACCGAACCAGCCTGAGCTTTCCCGTGACCAGACACAAGTCCGAACCAGCCTGAGATTTCCCGTGTTTAGACACAAGTCCAAACTAGCCTGAGCTTTCCCGTGTTCAGTCAGAAGTTCGAATCAGCATGAGCTTTCCTGTGTTCAGACAGAAGACCTTACCAGCCTGAGATTTCCTGTGTTCAGACAGAAGTCCGAACCAGCCTGAGCTTTTCTGTTTTCAGACACGAGCCTGAACCAGCCTGAGCTTTCCCGTGTACAGACACAAACTTGAACCAGCTTTAGCTTTCCCATGTTCAGACAGAAAACCGAACCAGCCTGAGCTTTCCCGTGACCAGACACAGGTCCAAACCAGCCTGAGCTTTTCCGTGTTTAGACACAAGTCCGAACCAGCCTGAACTTTCCCGTGTTCAGACAGAAGTCCAAATCAGCATGAGCTTTCCCGTGTTCAGACAGAAGACCTTACCAGCCTGAGCTTTCCTGTGTTCAGACAGAAGTCCGAACCAGCCTGAGCTATCCCATGTTCAGACAGAAGTCCGATCCAGCTTGAGCTTTCCTGTGTTCAGTCACAAGTTCAAACCAGCCTGAGCTTTCCCATGTTGAGACAAAAGTCTGAACCAGCCTGAGCCTTCCTATGTTCAGACACAAGTCTGAACCAGCCTGAGCTTTCCTGTGTTCAGACACAAGTCTGAACCAGGCTGAGCTTTCCTGTGTTCAGACACAATGCCGAACCAGCCTGAGCTTTCCCGTGTTCAGGCACAAGTCTGAACCAGCCTGAGCTTTCCCATGTTCAAACACAAGTCCAAAGCAGCCTGAGCAATTCCGCGTTCAGATACAAGTCCAAACCAGCCTGAGCTTTCCCGTGTTCAGACAGAAGTCCAAACCAGTCTGAGCTTTCCCATGTTCAGACACAAGTCCGAACCAGCCTGAGCTATCCCATGTTCAGACAGAAGTCCGAACCAGCCTGAGCTTCCCTGTGTTCAGACACAAGTCCGAACCAGCCTAAGCTTTCCCATGTTCAGACACAAGTCCTAACCAGCCAGAGCTTTCCCATGTTCAGTCAAATGTCTGAACAAGCCTGAGCTTTCCTGTGCTCAGAAAGAGGTCAGAACCAGCCTGAGCTTTCCTGTGTTCAGGCAGAAGTCACAACCAGCCTGTGCTTTCCTGTGTTCAGACAGAAGTCCGAACCAGCTTGAGCTTTCCCGTGTTCAGACACAAGTCCGAACCAGCCTGAGCTTTCCCGTGTTCACACACAAGTCCGAACCAGGCTGGGCTTTCCCATGTTCATACACAAGTCTGATCTGTGAGGCTGAGCTATATACTTTGTCCTGTGATACTGAGTTGTATACTCCTGACACTATAGGTGGAAGCAAATGCAATACAGGGGACAGAGTGGGTGGATTATATAAAGGGTGGGGTATGAGAAGTGGGAGGGGTCAATAAGGAAGGGCGGGATCTGACACCCCCCATCCTAAAACTTCACCAGCCACCACTGGACACAAGTCCGAACCAGCCTGAGCTTTCCCGTGACCAGACACAAGTCCGAACCAGCCTGAGCTTTCCTGTGTTCAGACAGAAGACCTTACCAGCCTGAGCTTTCCTGTGTTCAGACAGAAGTCTGAACCAGCCTAAGCTATCCCATGTTCAGACAGAAGTCTGAATCAGCTTGAGTTTTCCTGTGTTCAGACACAAGTCTGAACCAGCCTGAGCTTTCCCATGTTCAGACACAAGTCCGAACCAGCTTTAGCTTTCATGTGTTCAGACACAAGTCTAAACCAGCCTGAGCTTTCCCGTGTTCAGTCACAAGTCCGAACCAGCCTGAGCTTTCCTGTGTTCAGTCACAAGTCCGAAGCAGCCTGTGCAATCCCGTGTTCAGATACATGTACAAACCAGCCTGAGCTTTCCCGTGTTCAGACAGAAGTCTGAACTAGCTTGAGCTTTCCCATGTTCAGAAACAAGTCCGAACCAGCCAGAGCTTTCCCATGTTCAGAAACATGTCCAAACAAGCCTGAGCTTCTCTGTTTTCAGACACAAGGCTGAAGCAGCCTGAGCTTTTCCATGTACAGACACAAGCTTGAACCAGCTTTCGCTTTCCCGTGTTCAGACAGAAAACTGAACCAGCCTGAACTTTCCCGTGACCAGACACAGGTCCGAACCAGCCTGAGCTTTCCTGTGTTCAGACAGAAGTCCGAACCAGCCTGAGCTTTCCTGTGTTCAGACAGAAGTCCGAACCAGCCTGAGCTTTCCTGTGTTCACACACAAGTTCGAACCAGCCTGAGCTTTCCTGTGTTCAGACACAAGTCCAAACCAGGCTGAGCTTTCCCGTGTTCAGACACAAGTCCGAACCAGCCTGAGCTTTCCCGTGTTCAGTCACAAGTCCGAACCAGCCTGAGCTTTCCCGTGTTCAGACAGAAGTCCGAACCAACCTGAGCTTCCCTGTGCTTATATACAAGTCCGAACCAACCTGAGCTTTTCCGTGTTTAGACACAAATCTTAACCAGTCTGAGCTTTCACGTTTTCAGACACAAGCCTGAATCAGCATGAGCTTTCCCGTGTTCAGACAGAAGTCCGAACCAGCCTGAGCTATCCTGTGTTCAGACAGAAGTCCGAACCAACCTGAGCTTCCCTGTGCTTATATACAAGTCCGAACCAGCCTGAGCTTTCCCATGTTCAGACAAAAGTCTGAACCAGCCTGAGCTTTCCCGAGCTCAGAAAGAAGTCAGAACCAGCCTGAGCTTTCCTGTGTTCAGGCAGAAGTCAGAGCCAGCCTGAGCTTTCCTGTGTTCAGACAGAAGTCCGAACCAGCCTGAGCTTTCCCGTGTTCAGACAGAAGTCCGAATCAGCCTGAGCTTTCCTGTGTTCACACACAAGTTCGAACCAGATTGAGCTTTCCTGTGTTCAGACACAAGTCCAAACCAGGCTGAGCTTTCCCGTGTTTAGACACAAGTCCGAACCAGCCTGAGCTTTTCCGTGTTCAGTGTAGTATGGATCTACATTCATATATAACTTTAGTTATTGAATTACAAGAAACTTAGTAATAGTTTTGAGGTGATTACTATATATATATATTTCTATATATGTAAAATGTATGTTTCTGAGCTCACAGACGGTCATTCACAGATGGTCACATTGTCTCGGGTTAGGCTTTATTAGTACCAGATAAAACCAGCTTTTTCACGCCTTCCATCTAGCCTTTAAAAGGTCAGACAATAGAGCAGGCCAGGGGATTTCTTCTAAGGACATGAATGTGCCTAGATTTTGAACAGACTGTCGCCTTCCAGAACTTTCAGTAGTTATGGGGTCCCCTGGAATTGAATATGCTGAATTTATCCTGTATCGTATCATCTGTAATACATCTTTAATCGAAGCTAAGTAAAACTTTTTATTACATTCTTTGTGTTGTGTGTTTTAATCCTTGCATTTACTGACCACATATCTGAAAGGGTAAATATATGAATGAAAGTATGAATAAATGTAACATAGAATTTAGCCCCTTGTTACATAATGGCGCTGTGAGTAGGATATTTAACCCTTTCAGTGCTGGTTTGAAGTGCAGTGATTAATCCTAGTAATACTGTTGTGAATTGTAATGTTTTTTGACAATTGGGAAACTGTATTATTAGTATGCACTGTGATGGGAGGTTTGTTACTAGCTTTGCTTTGGTGGCAGTTAGTGGGAGATATGTTTAACTGGATAAAAAAAGCGAAGGGGGGAGACAGTCGAAAGGGCCCCATCTCAGAGTGGGCAGATTCTAGACCCTGGTCTACTCTGGCTCATGAATTGATCAAGTATTAGGATGCATTTAAAGTGGAAGACCCCCGCCTCTGTCTCCTGAATCTTGACTTGTTTCGATATTCAAAATCGGAACAGAAAGCTGCATCTATATTAGGATGGATATTTTTGCAGGCACTGAGACAAAAAGGGGGTAGATGGTCGAATGTTTCCACTCATTGTGTGCTTAGCGAACCCCCCGGCAAGCTTTAGATTTTTTGAGATATAGAACAGATGAGCTGATGACTGCGTTAGGTGGACGAGTGGCCCTTTCGCTGGTGCTTACATAATTGTTCTTTAAGGTTTGAAAACGATGAGCAGAAAACAGGTAGGAAAAGGAAAAATATGACCTGTGTTGATGCTTAGATTGTGATTACTGCAGTAATATATGTGTTGAGTTTAAATGTTGAGCTTTTTTTGTTGGTTGTTTAGCTAGCTTTTGGTGAGGAAAAGTTGCTTGTATGGATGATATGTAAAAATGTATTTGGCTACTGATGTTTAAGTATGTTTAACATTAGAATATTCAAGTAATGAAACTAAGGCAAACGCTTTGAGAAAAGTGAGTCTTTTGTATGTGTAACTGAAGAGTTAGCAGGAATGGCTAGTCTGCAATATCCCCCCCCGGACAATGGACAATAGTCCAACATGTTGTGAAAGGAAGAGCTGCAGCTGTAGACTGTATTTGTGAGAGTCTGCTTGAATGGAGACAATCCCTTAAGAGAGGAAGATTCCCCCTTAACCCCCACCCCTCCCCTTAAAAAAAGTTTGTGCCTGTGAAAAGCAGGACAGTGCTGAACATCTAATGCCGCGTACACACGGTCGGACTTTCTATCCTACTTGGTCCGGCACACTTTCCGACGGACTTTGTCCGCCAGGTGCGCCGGACTTTAAAACGGACAGACTTGCCCACACACGCCCGGACTTTCCGGCGGGCTAAGTCTGCCCGTCTTTCCGATGGACTTTCGCCGGAGTTATGGCGGACTTTCAGAATGAATGGAGTTGCCCACACACGGACAAGTCCGTTCATTTTGAATGTGACTCAGGTGCGACGGGACTAGAAAAGGATATCAATCTTGCTGCTTTTATCGGCGAGATTGACACCTTGCGAGCCCCGTTGCGGGTCATACCAGGCCCTTGGGTCTGGTATGGATTATAAAGGGAAGCCCCTACGCCGAAAAAACGGAGTGGGGTTCCCCCTAGAATCCATACCAGACCCCGATCCGAGCACGCAGCCTGACCGGTCAGGAAAGGGGGTGGGGACGAGCGAGCGCCCCCCCTCCTGCACCGTACCAGGCCGCATGCCCTCAACATGGGGGGTGGGTGCTTTGGGGGAATGGGGCGCCCTGCGGGGCCCCCCCACCCCAAAGCACCTTGTCCCCATGTTGATGAGGACAAGGGCCTCTTCCCGACAACCCTGGCCGTTGGTTGTCGGGGTCTGCGGGCGGGGGGCTTATCGGAATCCGGGAGCCCCCTTTAATAAGGAGGCCCCCAGATCCCGGCCCCCCCCACCCTATGTGAATGAGTATGGGGTACATGGTACCCATTCACCTAGGGAAAAAGTGTAAGTAATAAAATACACTACACAGGTTTTTAAAACATTTTACTAAACAGCTCCGGGGGGGGTCTTCCTCCGGCTTCGGGGGTCTTCTTCCGGCTTCGGGGGTCCCTCCGCTTCATCTTCTCCCGGCGTCCGGTTGGTTCTTCTCTGCTCTCTTCTCCCGGTGTTCCAGTTCTTCGGCCGGCTCCTCTGCTGTCTTCAGGTAGCTCTCTTGCCAGCAGAGGTCAGGACTTCTGGGCTTCTGGGCTTCTTCTCTTCTCTTCTCTTCTCTTCTCTTCTCTTCTCTTCTCTTCTCTTCTCTTCTCTTCTCTTCTCTTCTCTTCTCTTCTCTTCTCTTCTCTTCTCCAGATGTTGACACGACGCTCTCTCCAGCTGGACTGTTCTCTGAGGGCTGCGTTGTGACTTATATAGGCGGAGACCCCGCCCCCTTTTGATGTCACAGTCCCTGGGCATGCTGGGACTGTGACGTTTTAGGGGGCGTGGTCTCTGGGTGATGTTGACCATGCCCCCTAAAACGTCACAGTCCCAGCATACCCAGGGACTGTGACATCAAAAGGGGGCGGGGTCTCCACCTATATAAGTCACAACGCAGCCCTCGGAGAGCAGTCCAGCCGGAGAGAGCGTCGTGTCAACATCTGGAGAAGAGAAGAGAAGAGAAGAAGCCCAGAAGACCAGAAGCCCAGAAGCCCGGACCTCTGCTGGCAAGAGAGCTACCTGAAGACAGCAGAGGAGCCGGCCGAAGAACTGGAACACCGGTAGAAGAGAGCGGAGAAGAACCAACCGGACGCCGGGAGAAGATGAAGCGGAGGGACCCCCGAAGCCGGAAGAAGACCCCCGAAGCCGGAGGAAGACCCCCCCCGGAGCTGTTTAATAAAATATTTTAAAAACCTGTGTAGTGTATTTTATTACTTACACTTTTTCCCTAGGTGAATGGGTAGGGGTACCATGTACCCCATACTCATTCACATAGGGTGGGGGGCCGGGATCTGGGGGCCCCCTTATTAAAGGTGGCTCCCGGATTCCGATAAGCCCCCCGCCCGCAGACCCCGACAACCAACGTCCAGGGTTGTCGGGAAGAGGCCCTTGTCCTCATCAACATGGGGACAAGGTGCTTTGGGGTGGGGGGGCCCCGCAGGGCGCCCCCTTCCCCCAAAGCACCCACCCCCCATGTTAAGGGCATGCGGCCTGGTACGGTGCAGGAGGGGGGGGGCGCTCGCTCGTCCCCACCCCCTTTCCTGACCGGCCAGGCTGCGTGCTCGGATCGGGGTCTGGTATGGATTTTAGGGGGGACCCCACGCCGTTTTTTCGGCGTAGGAGCTTCCCTTTAAAATCCATACCAGACCTAAGGGCCTGGTATGCCCCACGCTCGCCGCAATAGGAAAATTTGTTTTTCCTATTGCAGCGAGCGCGAGATGCAATACCCTGCCCTCGTGTTGTATCTGGTCCGTCGGACCAGCATACACACGAGCGGGCTTTCCAACGGACCAGCACACAGACGAGCGGACTTTCCGCCCGAAACTGAGTCCGACGGAAAGATTTAAAACTTGTTTCAAATCTAGGTCCGGCGGGCTTTTGGGAAGAAGTCCACCGGAAAAGTCCGCCACCGCCCACACACGGGCGGATTGTCCGGCAGACTCTGGTCTGTTAGTTTTTGTTAAAATCTAGGATTATTTGAAACAAAGAAAGTAAATGGCTGATTGATGTTAACACCCTTTAAAATCTTGAATAGCAGTAATGATTATTATAATTCTATTGGTGAATGTAATAGTGTCATGTTCTAGGATACAACACTAATGTTTTTTTCATTAATACAGAAGGAACCAGATCTATTCCTAGAAGTTTCGTAGATCTGTATGGTATTGAACAAGAGGTTGCAATAGAAACATCAATATGAGTTTGGTGATGTATAATGTTTGTGCACAAATGTAATGAACACCATATAATGTTCTTGTGAATTATTTCAACCATGGTTAATGACAACTTTGAATGGACGCCCTTTAATGAAAATCCACGTGGTGATAATTAATTAAGTAATATGAGCTCAATTAATAAGGGTAATAAAAGTGCACTCATGAATAACAGAAATAATGGCCATATGTTTTGTTGTTTGTGGAAAGTGTTGGTTAAATGTGTTTGTTGCTAACTATTTGTTACTTTCTAGGAAGGAGCTGTAATAACATCACACTAAATAACCTTTTTGTTTTGTTTAGTTCCTAGACAATATTAAACAGCATCAATCCACCTGTCTGATATGGTTTGATGTCCAAGAACTAAAGATGAAGATTACAGTCAAACTGAATAATTTATGTTGTTTTGGTATTATTTTTATGCAATATGCAAATGTACTGAAAGTTTTCATTGGAACTGATTGTGAACCAGAGCAGCTAATACTCTCGATGCTGCATAATAGATTTATAAGGGTTTTCTCTGATTGAGTTGAATATAAAATGATATAGAACAAATAATGTTTGAATATTGACAGCAAGATTGTTTTGATATCTGGAAGTATATAATACTTGTAATCAGGGGCGGACTGACAACTCATGGGGCCCCCGGGCAATAGAAGATCATGGGGCCCCCTGTGTCTCCGCCCACATGCAAGCCGCACCTACACAAAGCCCCACTTACATGGGGCACACAGTAAGGCACATCACATGGCACACAGCAGAGCACGGGGCACATCATGGGGCACAGGGCATGGGGCACACAGTAGGGCACATCACAGGACACATAATGGGGCACCCAGCAGGGTTTATTATGCTGTACACATCAGGGCACATTATTGAGCACAGCATGGTGCATCACAGAGGGTACAGGGCACATCAGTGGGTACACAGCGGGGCACATCACAGAGCACATCAGGAGATACACAGCAGGGAGCGTGCCGCACATCACAGGGCATGTGGCAAATAGTAGGGCACACAGCAGGGCACACAGTAGGGCACATCCTTGGGAACAGGACACAGGCGGTACACATCAGGGCACACATCCTAGGGCATGGGGCACACAGTAGAGCACATTACAGGGCACACAGTAGAGCACAACAGGCGGTACACAGCAGGGCACATCACAAGGCACATCACAGGGCAAGGGGCACAGAGTAGGGCACATAAGGGGGTACACTAGCAGGGCACATCACAGGCCATGGGACACGCAGTAGGGCAAATAGCAGGGCACAAACTAAAACACAGGGCACACAGTACAGCACTGGGATCCTCCAGACTTAACACAGTGTCTTTCAGGGTAGCCATCAGGGGGAAGACGACACAGTGGGGGTGGAGGACACAGGGAGACACCATGGGGGGGGGGTTGGAGGGCACAGGGGGACACTGTAGGTGGGTGGAGGGCACAGGGGTACACTGTGTGTGAGTGGCACAGGGAGACACCATGGGGGGGGATGGAAGACACAGGGGGACACTGTGGGGGGTGAAGGGCACAGGGGGATACTGTGGGGAGGTGGAGGGCACAGGGGGACACTGTGGGGAGGTGGGGGGCACAGGGGGACACTGTGGGGGGGGGTGGAGGGCACTGTGGGGGGGAGGTGGAGGGCACAGGGGGGCACTGTGGGGAGGTGGGGGGCACAGGGGGCACTGTGGGGAGGTGGGGGCACAGGGGGACACTGTGGGGAGGTGGAGGGCACAGGGGGACACTGGGGGGGTGGAGGGCACTGTGGGGAGGTGGGGGGCACAGGGGGACACTGTGGGGGGGTGGAGGGCACAGGGGGGCACTGTGGGGTGGGGGGGGTGGAGGGCACAGGGGGGCACTGTGGGGAGGGGGGAGGTGGAGGGCACAGGGGGGCACAGTGGGGAGGTGGGGGCACAGGGAGACACTGTGGGGGGGTGGAGGGCACAGGGAGACACTGTGGGGGGGTGGAGGGCACAGGGGGGCACTGTGGGGAGGTGGAGTGCACAGGGGGACACTGTGGGGAGGTGGAGGGCACAGGGGGACACTGTGGGAAGGTGGGGGGGCACAGGGGGACACTGTGGGGAGGTGAGGGCACAGGGGGGCACTGTGGGGAGGGGGGAAGTGGGGGGCACAAGGGGGCACTGTGGGGAGGTGGGGGGCACATGGGGACACTGTGGGGAGGTGGGGGGGCACAGGGGGGCACTGTGGGGAGGTGAGGGCACAGGGGGACACTGTGGGGAGGTGGAGGGCACAGGGGGGCACTGTGGGGAGGGGGGAGGTGGGGGGCACTGTGGGGAGGTGGGGGGCACATGGGGACACTGTGAGGAGGTGGGGGGGCACTGTGGGGAGGTGGGGGGCACATGGGGACACTGTGGGGAGGTGGGGGGACACTGTGGGGAGGTGGGGGGGCATAGGGGATCACTGTAGGGAGGTGGGGGGCACAGGGGGTCACTGTGGGGAGGTTGGGGTCACTGTGGGGAGGTGGGGGGCACAGGGGGACACTGTGGGGAGGTGGAGGGCACAGGGGGACACTGTGGGGAGGTGGGGGGCACAGGGGGACACTGTGGGGGGCACAGGGGGACACTGTGGGGAGGTGGGGGGCACAGGGGGACACTGTAGGGAGGTGGGGGGTACAGGGGGACACTGTGGGGAGGTGGAGGGCACTGTGGGGAGCACAGGGGGGCACTGTGGGGAGCACAGGGGGACACTGTGGGAGGTGGGGGTCACTGTGGGGAGGTGGGGGCACAGGGGGACACTGTGGGGAGGTGGGGGGCACAGGGGGACACTGTGGGGAGGTGGGGGGCACAGGGGGACACTGTGGGGGGCACAGGGGGACACTGTGGGGAGGTGGGGGGCACAGGGGGACACTGTAGGGAGGTGGGGGGTACAGGGGGACACTGTGGGGAGGTGGAGGGCACTGTGGGGAGCACAGGGGGGCACTGTGGGGAGCACAGGGGGACACTGTGGGAGGTGGGGGTCACTGTGGGGAGGTGGGGGCACAGGGGGACACTGTGGGGAGGTGGGGGTCACTGTGGGGAGGTGGGGGGCACAGGGGGTCACTGTGGGGGGTGGAGGGCACAGGGGGGCACACTGTGGGGAGGTGGGGGGCACAGGGGGACACTGTGGGGAGGTGGGGGGCACAGGGGGACACTGTGGGGAGGTGGGGGTCACTGTGGGGAGGTGGGGGGCACAGGGGGACACTGTGGGGAGGTGGGGGTCACTGTGGGGAGGTGGGGGGCACAGGGGGTCACTGTGGGGGTGGAGGGCACACAGGGGGGCACTGTGGGGAGGTGGGGGGCACAGGGGGACACTGTGGGGAGGTGGGGGGCACAGGGAGACACTGTGGGGAGGTGGGGGACACTGTGGGGAGGTGGGGGGCACAGGGAGACACTGTGGGGAGGTGGGGGTCACTGTGGGGAGGTGGGGGGCACAGGGGGGCACTGTGGGGAGGTGGGGGGCACAGGGGGGCACTGTGGGGAGGTGGGGGGCACAGGGGGACACTGTGGGGAGGTGGGGGCACAGGGGGACACTGTGGGGAGGTGGGGGGCACAGGGGGTCACTGTGGGGGTGGAGGGCACACAGGGGGGCACTGTGGGGAGGTGGGGGGCACAGGGGGACACTGTGGGGAGGTGAGGGGCACAGGGGGACACTGTGGGGAGGTGGGGGTCACTGTGGGGAGGTGGGGGGCACAGGGGGTCACTGTGGGGGTGGAGGGCACACAGAGGGGCACTGTGGGGAGGTGGGGGGCACAGGGGGACACTGTGGGGGGCACAGGGGGACACTGTGGGGAGGTGGGGGGCACAGGGGGTCACTGTGGGGAGGTGGGGGGCACAGGGGGACACTGTGGGGAGGTGGGGGGCACAGGGGGACACTGTGGGGAGGTGGGGGGCACAGGGGGACACTGTGGGGAGGTGGGGGGCACAGGGGGACACTGTGGGGAGGTGGGGGGCACAGGGGGACACTGTGGGGAGGTGGGGGGCACAGGGGGACACTGTGGGGAGGTGGGGGCACAGGGGGACACTGTGGGGAGGTGGGGGGCACAGGGGGACACTGTGGGGAGGTGGGGGTCACTGTGGGGCACAGGAGGTCACTGTGGGGGTGGAGGGCACACAGGGGGGCACTGTGGGAAGGTGGGGGGCACGGGGGGACACTGTGGGGAGGTGGGGGCACAGGGGGACACTGTGGGGAGGTGGGGGCACACTGTGGGGAGGTGGGGGCACAGGGGGACACTGTGGGGAGGTGGGGGGCACAGGGGGACACTGTGGGGAGGTGGGGGTCACTGTGGGGAGGTGGGGGGCACAGGGGGTCACTGTGGGGGTGGAGGGCACACAGGGGGGCACTGTGGGAAGGTGGGGGGCACAGGGGGACACTGTGGGGAGGTGGGGGCACAGGGGGACACTGTGGGGAGGTGGGGGCACAGGGGGACACTGTGGGGAGGTGGGGGCACACTGTGGGGAGGTGGGGGCACACTGTGGGGATGTGGGGGCACAGGGGGACACTGTGGGGAGGTGGGGGCACACTGTGGGGAGGTGGGGGCACACTGTGGGGAGGTGGGGGCACAGGGGCACACTGTGGGGAGGTGGGGGCACAGGGGGACACTGTGGGGAGGTGGGGGCACAGGGGGACACTGTGGGGAGGTGGGGGCACAGGGGGACACTGTGGGGAGGTGGGGGCACACTGTGGGGAGGTGGGGGCACACTGTGGGGAGGTGGGGGCACAGGGGGACACTGTGGGGAGGTGGGGGCACACTGTGGGGAGGTGGGGGCACACTGTGGGGAGGTGGGGGCACAGGGGGACACTGTGGGGAGGTGGGGGCACAGGGGGACACTGTGGGGAGGTGGGGGTCACTGTGGGGAGGTGGAGGGCACAGGGGGTCACTGTGGGGGTGGAGGGCACACAGGGGGGCACTGTGGGAAGGTGGGGGGCACAGGGGGACACTGTGGGGAGGTGGGGGCACAGGGGGACACTGTGGGGAGGTGGGGGCACACTGTGGGGAGGTGGGGGCACAGGGGGACACTGTGGGGAGGTGGGGGCACACTGTGGGGAGGTGGGGGCACAGGGGGACACAGTGGGGAGGTGGTGGCACAGGGGGACACAGTGGGGAGGTGGGGGCACACTGTGGGGAGGTGGGGGCACAGGGGGACACTGTGGGGAGGTGGGGGCACACTGTGGGGAGGTGGGGGCACACTGTGGGGAGGTGGGGGCACAGGGGGACACTGTGGGGAGGTGGGGGCACACTGTGGGGAGGTGGGGGCACAGGGGGACACTGTGGGGAGGTGGGGGCACACTGTGGGGAGGTGGGGGCACAGGGGGACACTGTGGGGAGGTGGGGGCACACTGTGGGGAGGTGGGGGCACAGGGGGACACTGTGGGTGGGAAGCTGTGCAGCAACTTTCTAATAGCAGCACGTGGTAAGCTGCTGCACTTTCCTTCCTAGATGCAGAGTAGCGCGGGAAGCGGCTGTATACAGACCTCTCGTGATGCGGTCCTCCTCCTCGCCGGCCCCTCCTCTTTTCTGTCCGTCCGAGCTGATGACAGATACAAGCACCTGGGGTGGACGGGAGGGAAGGAGGGGCCGGCGGGGAGGAGGAGGAGCGCATCACGAGGTGTGTGTATACACTGCAGTCTCAGCAGTGAGCAGGGACCCGATCAGCCCGTCAATCACAGCTAGCTGACGGGTAGATCGGGTCCCGACTCCCGAAGTGGAAGCTGCCATGGGGCCCCCTACTGGCCACGGGCCCTCGGTCAGCGTCCGAACTGCCCGATGGTCAGTCCGCCCCTGCTTGTAATGGTTTGAAGGGTGTAAGAATACCTAAACATTTACATATTGTTCTTTCTATGTATATGTAAGCTAAATTATGGCGGCATCTACTTCTGTGTATTCTGCCATAATTATTTTGGTACCACTGTGGGAGTGTGCCTGGGGTTTTACATATAAAGTACATTTTTCTGCATGTTTGACAGTTTAAATTTAAAGTAATCATTTTGTTTTTCAAGGAAAAAAAAGTACTTATGTCTACTTATAACTGTACATTTAGGTTAATATTATTGCACTGAACACAATTTTAAGTCTTTCAACATGAGGTGTTCTAGTGTTATATATATATATGATCAGTTATATCTGACACTCAGTGATTCTTTGACCACCCTGTTCTATACACCTGATTGAGTTTTCATAAAATTTTCTTGGTAAAGAAAAAGAGTTATAAAATAGGTTCTCAGGTTTTGTTTTCCTCAATTCTCCTTGATTGCTTGGGGTGGGACTGGCATGTAGAACACAGTGACACATATGCATAGGCACATTATATGCACATATTGGGATCAGTGTAGACAAGAGCCGGTTAGCCTGCCAGAATGTCTTTAGAGTGTGGAAGGAGATCAGAGTGCATAGAGAAAACACACATGAAGTAGTTTAAAGTTGGGCCTATAATTTGAGACAGAGTAGTGAATAGTTCAGGTGGGGGATGAGTAATATACCTGTAATAATATTTCACCTTTAATGTAGAAAGCTGAGTTTTTCAGTGTTAAGACAGGTCACTAATGATTATCGATTTGCCTGTTCAGAAATCTATATTGGGCTATATGGGCATTGTTGTTAATTCAGGAATGTTGGACTGACATATTTGGTAACACACCTGTCTGATGACAACTAGAAGCATATTGGAGAAAGAAGACAAACACTTTTGACGGCAGCAACGGTCTATAAAGTCTTTACCAATGATCAGCAGCTGAACTGTTGGTGCAAGTTCCACCTGTTCTGAGGGTCGAGTACCTGAAATGTTCCATCCGTTATCATGGTTAAGTACCTGAATCTCATGGTGAAGTACTTGAACTGTTTTATCTGCTCTGATGGTCATGTGCCTGAACTGTCTGTAGAAGTTCCAGCTACTATGTGGTTATGTGCCTGCACGTCTATGACTTGTGAGCTGCAATAGTCCGAAGGATATGGACTTTGTATTCTACAGTTCTTTCAGTTCTACAGTGTTGCAAGTGTTATGCTGCAGCTGCGATCTGGTAACCGGATGTCTAAGACTCTGCTGTCCTTCACCAGATATGGAGGACTTTGACAAGTATCTATGCGTTTAAACTCTTGGAAAGGAAAGTTTAATGCTCATGCCTGTACTTTCAAAAGGAAGTTTGGGGTTATTCTGTTAGTCCAACATATAGTTGTTTTTATAAGCCTGGACATTTTTTATATTTTTCAGCCCTAACATAGCAGAATGAGATTTCCTGGACAGGTAAATCAGACAGAGAAAGTGGGTCAAGAGATAGAACTTTAGATAAATAAGACGAGGTGTGGAAGGATGTAAAACTGTTATACATTGATTTACATGTGGAAATTACCCAAGGTGTGGGATATATGGGACCATATTTAATAGTGAGGAGTATTTCGTATACATACTCATAATACTGGAAATGTGAAGGATGAAATTAATGAAGTCAGAAATGTTTATATTGGAGTACAAGCGAAAGGACTACCTTGAGTAGAACATCTTGATTTATCTATAAGTAATCTTGAGTATTATAAACTAAACTAAGAATCTTGTAAGTCAAGGGGTGGAATGTAGTATGGATCTATATTCATATATAACTTTAGTTATTGAATTACAAGAAACTTAGTAAGTTAGTTTTGAGGTGATTACTATATTTCTATATATATATATATATTTCTATATATGTAAAATGTATGTTTCTGAGCTCACAGACGGTCATTCACAGATGGTCACATTGTCTCGGGTTAGGCTTTATTAGTACCAGATAAAACCAGCTTTTTCACGCCTTCCATCTAGCCTTTAAAAGGTCAGACAATAGAGCAGGCCAGGGGATTTCTTCTAAGGACATGAATGTGCCTAGATTTTGAACAGACTGTCGCCTTCCAGAACTTTCAGTAGTTATGGGGTCCCCTGGAATTGAATATGCTGAATTTATCCTGTATCGTATCATCTGTAGTACATCTTTAATCGAAGCTAAGTAAAACTTTTTATTACATTCTTTGTGTTGTGTGTTTTAATCCTTGCATTTACTGACCACATATCTGAAAGGGTAAATATATGAATGAAAGTATGAATAAATGTAACATAGAATTTAGCCCCTTGTTACATTCAGTCACAAGTCCGAACCAGCCTGAGCTTTCCGGTGTTCAGTCACAAGTCCGAAGCAGCCTGAGCAATCTCGTGTTCAGATACAAGTCCAAACCAGTCTGAGCTTTCCCGTGTTCAGACAGAAGTCTGAACCAGCTTGAGCTTTCCCATGTTCAGAAAAAAGTCAGAACCAGCCAAAGCTTTCCCATGTTCAGAAACAAGTCCAAACCAGCCTGAGCTTCTCTGTTTTCAGACACAAGCCTGAAGCAGCCTGAGCTTTTCCATGTACAGACACAAGCTTGAACCAGCTTTAGCTTTCCCGTGTGCAGACAGAAAACTAAACCAGCTTGAACTTTCCCGTGACCAGACACAGGTCCGAACCAGCCTGAGCTTTCCCGTGTTTAGACACAAGTCTGAACCAGTCTGAGCTTTCCCATTTTCAGACACAAGTCCGAATCAGCATGAGCTTTCCCATGTTCAGACAGAAGTCCAAACCAACCTGAGCTATCCCATGTTCAGACACAAGTCCGAACTAGCCTAAGCTTTCCCATGTTCAGCCACAAGTCTGAACCTGCCTGAGCTTTCCCATGTTCAGACACAAGTTCGAACTAGCCTGAGCTTTCCCATGTTCAGACATAAGTCTGAGCCAGCCTGAGCCTTCCATGTTCAGACACAAGTCCAAACCAGCCTGAGCTTTCCCATGTTCAGACACAAGTCCGAACCAGCCTGAGCTTTCCCGTGTTCAATTCCGAACCAGCCTTAGGTTTCCCATGTTCAGACACAAGTCTGAACCATCCTGAGCTTTCCTATGTTCAGACACAAGTCGGAACCAGCCTGAGATTTCCCGTGTTCAGACAAAAGCAGTGGCAGTCCATGCATTGAGAGAGCATGGGCACCGCCCACCCTTTCCCTATCCATGTGCATGACCCCTTTCAGGATGCAGGACACATGGATTCCTATGGCGGGGGTGGGAGGGGGTGTTTTTTTTTAAGCACGTGATCAGAGGCTCTAATCGGCTTCAAAAAAGGGTGGGCTCGGGGTGCAGAGAGTGCGCCCTGATCCCACCCAATTGTGTGACCATAGCAAATTAATTTTCGCTATCTTCACATTACAGTGCCTTCCTGTTTTCAGGAGTTTGGTTGGTGAGACCTGTTTCCCCATTGACCAAAGTGCCAGGCAAACCTATTGGATGCCTAGTAGCGCTTTGGCAAGCGGAGGACGTATGAGAGGAGTGGACACCTCCGCCCGCTGCTGCTGCCCGAGTGTGGAGGAGAGGAGGAGAGGGGGTGTGCAAGTGCCAGTGCCGCGAGCTGTGAGCCCCGTGCGGGGGGGGGGTGTGCAAATGCCAGCAGCTGCGAGCCCCTAGCGGGGGGGTATATCCCAGTGCCAAGAAGGTTGCTTGGGAGGTTACCATATATTTAATGCTCACCTATATACCATATCTCCAATGCTCACCTATTTGCCTTATAACTAATGCTCACCTATATACCTTATATCTAATGCTCACCTATATACCGTATCTCTAATGCTCACCTACATACCATATCTCTAATGCTCACCTATATACCATATCTGTAATGCTGCCCTATATACCCTATCTGTAATGCTGCCCTATATACCCTATATGTAATGCTTACCTATATACCATATCTCTAATGGTCACCTATATACCCTATCTGTAATGCTCACCTATATACCCTATCTGTAATGCTCACCTATGTACCCTATGTGTAATGCTCACCTATATACCATATCTGTAATGCTCGCCTATATACCCTATCTGTAATGCTCGCCTATATACCCTATCTGTAATGCTGAGCTATATACCCTGATCTGTGAGGCTGAGCTATATACTTTGTCCTGTGATACTGAGTTGTATACTCCTGACACTATAGGTGGAAGCAAATGCAATACAGGCGACAGAGTGGGTGGATTATATAAAGGGTGGGGTATGAGAAGTGGGAGGGGTCAATAAGGAAGGGCGGGATCTGGCACCCCCATCCTAAAACTTCACCAGCCACCACTGGACACAAGTCCGAACCAGCCTGAGCTTTCCCGTGTTCAGACACAAGTCCGAACCAGCCTGAGCTTTCCCGTGTTCAGACACAAGTCCGAACCAGCCTAAGCTTTCCCGTGTTCAGACACAAGTCCGAACCAGCCTGATCTGTCCCGGTTTCAGACACAAGTCCGAAATAGCCTGAGCTTTCCTGTGTCCAGATGAGTGAACCTGGGCAGATTCACTCATCCCTAGTCCCTTCTTGATGATTAAAAGATAAAGTTTGCATTTCAGAGGAATGCAGCTTCTCATGCTATTGCTTCAGTAAATCTGAGTCCTCTCTTGATGGTTACATTTTTCCAAATGATTTTGCAAGTGTTAAGCCGGGCACACACTACAGTTTTTTTTAATGCAACCCCAAAACACGCTGATTGGGAGTCGGTCGGCTGCTGGTTTTTCTGCATGCACGTCCGACAGACAGATGCACTGGCAAAATGTAGAAATTGTCTTTTTTTTTACCAGCAAATGTCTCCCGAGTCCCGACATTTTGCCCATGTGTATGGGGCTTTGTTGGGTGCCATATACAGTACACAAAAGCAAACAAACTATATTTCAAATTAGGAGAGTTCACGTGCAATAAAATCATACCAATCATAATGTAATAAATAGATTGATGATGCGATGGTGATTTTATATATACTTACAATAATTGTAAACAGCCTATACATTACAAATGGTATATCTGATACTTTTATATTGTTTGAAAAGAAAAGGTATTAAACTGAATTTCCCCTTTCAATCTCCAACTCTGTAGCAGGAATCTGCATAGACACTGCTCTTTGCCTGGACACTACAGATAATCATTAAAAATGACCACGCATAGCAAAAAATCCATACAGTATAACATTGTAACATTAGTTCAAGCACTGTGACAACACAGCAAAAACATGAGACTTCTAGTAAGCCAGTGGCTGCAGTTGCAAGTGTACTTTTTTTTACTTCAATTGCTTATGGTATCATTGTTTCCACATGACTTCTGCTCCTTCTCCATCCTATTATCCACCCCGGTCAGTCAGGTTTTATGCTAACAAGAGAAGCTATAGACAACACAACCAGAGTGCTAAATGCGATTCACATTGCACATACCCGTAAAATTCTGATATGCATACTCTCTACTCATGCTGAAAAAGCATTCAAAAGAGTTGATTGGTATCTCCTGATGGCAACCTCCTAACATATTGGTCTCTGACCCTATATGCTTCAATGGCTCAATGCTTTATATTCCTCCCCTTCTGTGGTAGTTCGGGCTAATGTGGCCCTTCCCATTTTACCACCTTGTGTAATGGAAATTAGCAGGGTTGCCTTCTATCTCAACTTATTATGCATTAAGATAAAAAGCCTTCTGTGTGCAGCAGCCCCTTTAATACTTACCTGAGCCCTCTCTCTCTCCGATGATGTCCACGAGTTCCTCGGCCATCCGAGACTTTCCTCCTGATTGGATGAGACGCAGCATCAGTGCCATTGGCTCTTGTTGCTGTCAATCAAAGTCAGTTAGCCAATTAGGAGAGAGAGGGTGTGGGGCCAAATCAGGGCTCCGTGTCTAAATAGACACACGGAGCTGTGACTCGGCTCGGGTGCTACCATAGCAAGCTGCTTGCTCTGAGGGCACTCGACAGGAGGGAAGGTCCAGGAGAGCCGAGGAGGGACCCGAAAAGAGGAGGATCTGGGCTGCTCTGTGCAAAACCAATTGCATAGAGCAGGTAAGTATAACATGTTTATTATTTTTAGGCAAAAAAGACGAGACTTTACAATCACTTTAAAGTGGAGTTCCACCCAAAAGTGAAACTTCCGCTTTAACCACTTGCCGACCGCCTAACGCAGATATACTGCGGCAGAATGGCACAGGTAGGCAAAATCATGTACCCCCGATGCCCGAGGCGGTTGGCATCATTGGGGGAGCGATCCAGGCTGAGGGGGAGACCACTCATTTGTGGCCACCCCCTCGCGGTCGCTCCCAACGAATGAGAATCTTCCTCTGCTGCTGTATAGTAAACAGTGGCAGAGGAAGTGATGTAATCTCTCCCTGTGTCAGTAATTTCCGTTCCGACGCCGAGGAGAGAAGACATCTGAGTAAGTGCACAACACATACACTTACAGTAAAACACACTAGGCACACTTTACACCCCCCATCACCCCCTAATCACCCCCCCCCCCTCCCGTCACAGTGACACGAATAGCATTTTTTATTTTTTTTTTACTGATTATTACATTTGTGTCAGTTTGTGACAGTTATAAGTGGTAGGGCAGTTAGTGGTAGCCCCCTTTAGGTCTAGGGTACCCCCCTAACCCCCCCAATAAAGTTTTAACCCCTTGATCACCCCCCTGTCGCCAGTGTCACTAAGCGATCTTTTTCTGATCACTACATTAGTGTCACTGGTGACGCTAGTTAGGGAGGTAAATATATAGATTTGCCGTCAGCGTTTTATAGCGTCAGGGACCCCCATATACTACCTAATAAAGGTTTTAACCCCTTGATTGCCCCCTTGTTAACCCCTTCACCAGTGATCACCATATAACTGGTACAGGTGACGCTGGTTAGTTAGTTTATTTTTTATAGTGTCAGGGCACGCGCCGTTTATTACCTAATAAAGGTTTAGCCCCCTGATCGCCCGGTGGTGATATAAATTAGGTTTTAGGGTCAGATAGGGTCTGCGTCACCCCAGGCAGCGTCAGTTTAGTGCCAGTAGCGCTAACACCCACGCACCGTACACCTCCCTTAGTGGTATAGTATGTGAACGGATCAACATCTGATCCGATCAGATCTATATTAGCGTCCCCAGCAGTTTAGGGTTCCCAAAAAACGCAGTGTTAGCGGGATCAGCCCAGATACCTGCTAGCACCTGCGTTTTGCCCCTCGGCTCAGCCCAGCCCAGCCCACCCAAGTGCAGTATCGATCGATCACTGTCACTTAGAAAACACTAAACACATAACTGCAGCGTTTGCAGAGTCAGGCCTGATCCCAGCGATCGCTAACAGTTTTTTGGTAGCGTTTTGGTGAAGTGGCAAGCACCAGCAGCCTAGTACACCCCGGTCGTAGTCAAACCAGCACTGCAGTAACACTTTGTGACGTGGTGAGTCTCATAAGTGCAGTTCAAGCTGGTGAGGTGGCAAGCACAAGTAGTGTCCTGCCGCTACCAAGAAGAAGACAAACACAGGCCCTTCGTGCCCATAGTGCCCTTCCTGTTGCATTCGCCAATCCTAATTGGGAACCCACCACTTCTGCAGCACCTGTACTTCCCCCATTCACATCCCCAACCAAATGCAGTCGGCTGCATGAGAGGCATTTTCTTTATGTCCTCCCGAGTACCCCTACCCAACGAACCCCCCCAAAAAAAATGTTGTGTCTGCAGAAAGCGCGGATATAGATGTGACACCCGCTATTATTGTCCCTCCTGTCCTGACAATCCTGGTCTTTGCATTGGTGAATGTTTTGAACGCTACTATACACTAGTTGAGTATTAGCGTAGAATACAGCATTGCACAGACTAGGCACACTTTCACAGGGTCTCCCAAGATGCCATGGCATTTTTAGAGACCCGAACCTGGAACCGGTTACAGTTATAAAAGTTACAGTTACAAAAAAAAGTGTAAAAAAAAAAAAAAAACAAAAAAAATATAAAATAAAAAAACCAAAAATAGTTATTGTTTTATTGTTCTCTCTCTCTCTATTCTCTCTCTATTGTTCTGGCCTTTTTCGCTGTATTCTGTTCTGCATTGTTTTATTGTTATTATGTTTTATCATGTTTGCGTAGCACTAACTCACGGTGGAGCTGCTGGTTTAAGCAGGTCTGTTACCTTCACTCTGCTTCCCTCTGTTTCACCGGCACCGGGTCTAGGGTTCCGTTGAGTTTACTCCTGGACAACACACGCACCAACACTGGAGTACGTTTTCAATGCTTTATTAAACAAACGACTTAGGAAGTAGCAGGAGAGAGGTAGAAAGGAAACTTGCAGAAGAAACTGAAGTATTCTCTGGTAGGGTTCTCTTGACAAAATGTCCTGGTAGAATTCAAATACTATTTGAAATGCGCTCCCCTCGTGGGACACACTCCTTGCTCGTCTGGATAGGCCTCTCTCACCGGTCTAGCAGCCAGCACGCAGCACGAATCAAAGTCTCTGCCACAGACTTAAGAAATGGTGGAAAAAACCTGCGCTAATGAGCAAAACTTGATAAAGAATAAAATTCACAAAGTGCAGCTGCAAAAAAAAACTCCAAATATCCATGAAGTGATAAACATATAAATAAAACTTTTGTGTGCTAGCAATAATATAATTAAAGGAAAAGTGCCTAGGAGACACAATGTATGTGTGAATCCCAGCAAAAATGATGACAACATCAAGTGTATAGAATCATTACTCAAAAGATCCAACACAATATTAGCATATGCTGAAAATAAATAATCACACATCAAAAGAACTTATAATCAGTCCATAACTGGGTTCAAAAAAATTGGTAGAAAGAGAAAGTCCACTTGATATATCTCATCACTGAATCATGAGAAATAATGAGCTGAAGAGACTCTTATCGAATGTACATTGATTGCAGAAAAAGGAGTAATAGATGTGCGCTTACCTCAATCGTTGGACCTCCTCTATGGCAAGGTCATATGGGCTTGCAGATATAACCCTCTGCAGGGACAGAATGTTGATATCCGGGTCTTGTCAGCATGTACCACCGACTCCAATGTGGTCCGGTCAATCCAACTGCTCCAACATCAGAGGGGGGACTCAGGAGTGGAAGAGTCCATATTTAGGAAAAAACATAAGGAGAAGAACTCCAATAGTGTAATAACGTTTGGGGTTTTATTGGTTAAAATAAACCACAGATGTACAAATAAAAGATTCCCATAGGAAAAAATATTTCTCTAAAAAAGCCGGCATAAAACAAAGGCTGAATGCCTGTGCAAATAGGAACTTCGGAACACGTGATGGCAAGCACTGCGAGGCCACGCCCTACATGTTTCGTCATACGTGACGTCTTCTACGGGGCACGGGCGACGCAATGAACCATCACCTTATATGTGAACAGACAGAGTATAACCACGCCCCGTCTCCGCCCATGTCCATCATTCAACAGGGCATGTACGGAGATTCGACCAGGCCGTCATTAAAGACCACCCTTAGGGCGGAACACAAACAGAAAACCAAAACGGAAAACCAAATAAAACGGAAATACATCCAAGCCTCATTTTAACGCCAGCCCGTCATACTAACAGGCATGCGCAAGGATATACCAAGCCTCGGTCTGGCTATCATTGAAAGCCTCCTATAGAGGCGGACCATTATTGGAAAACCGGAAGGATTCGAGCGTGTACCCTGGATAGAAATTAGGAAAAAACATCCATGTTACGCCAGGAACCTCCGGTATTCAATAAATGAAAACAAGTTTAAAAAAACCTTGACATCGCACTTAAAGCTAAAAAAGCTGCTTAAGCAGTGCATATATTATACGTGGCTATAATCTTAAAGTGCACCGTCCACTTGATATAATGAAAAAAGTGTTTTGATGCACTATACATCTAAAAATAAATCTAAAAATAAAAAAATACCTTAAAATTTATGAGAAGGAATACAAATTTATTAGTTAAGTTGTATATAGGCAAAATCAATGGGACCATTAAATCTTTGGAATTTCACCCAAAGGGGTTCAGATTTCGACCTGACAGCCAGAGCGAGACTCGGCCTATCCCGTTACAATTTACAACTTAAAGAGAGGAAACAAAGAAAACTCAAAGATATGATAGAGCAATTCGAATGGTCATAAACCTCCTAGAGAGAAGGTTCCAATTACCCTATAAAGATAGTTCCAGTTACGGGGGGCATATAAGATATTATGTCTTAAGTTTCATCATGCGTTATCAATAAACGCATTGATCTCAATATCGACATTAAGCCCTCGTGGTTTGAGACACCCAATCTTGTATATCCAACCCATTTCTAGCTTGGATATAGCTCGTGTCTCAAACCACGAGGGCCTGGTCGAATCTCCGTACATGCCCTGTTGAATGATGGACATGGGCGGAGACGGGGCGTGGTTATACTCTGTCTGTTCACATATAAGGTGATGGTTCATTGCGTCGCCCGTGCCCCGTAGAAGACGTCACGTATGATGAAACATGTAGGGCGTGGCCTCGCAGTGCTTGCCATCACGTGTTCCCAAGTTCCCATTTGCACGGGCGTTCAGCCTTTGTTTTATGCCGGCTTTTTTAGAGAAATATTTTTTCCTATGGGAATCTTTTATTTGTACATCTGTGGTTTATTTTAACCAATAAAACCCCAAACGTTATTACACTTTTGGAGTTCATCTCCTTATGTTTTTTCCTAAATATGGACTCTTCCACTCCTGAGTCCCCCCTCTGATGTTGGAGCAGTTGGATTGCCTGGACCACATTGGAGTCGGTGGTACATGCTGACAAGACCCGGATATCAACATTTTGTCCCTGCAGAGGGTTATATCTGCAAGCCCATACGACCTTACCATAGAGGAGGTCCAACGATTGGGGTAAGCGCACATCTATTACTCCTTTTTCTGCAATCAATGTACATTCGATAAGAGTCTCTTCAGCTCATTATTTCTCATGATTCAGTGATGAGATATATCAAGTGGACTTTCTCTTTCTACCAATTTTTTTGAACCCAGTTATGGACTGATTATAAGTTCTTTTGATGTGTGATTATTTATTTTCAGCATATGCTAATATTGTGTTGGATCTTTTGAGTAATGATTCTATACACTTGATGCTGTGATCATTTTTGCTGGGATTCACACATACATTGTGTCTCCTAGGCACTTTTCATTTAATTATATTATTAATATAAAAATGGTGAAAGAAACTGCGCTAAGAACCAAGTGCTAAAATGAAATACAGTGAAAAGCAGCAACCCTCACAAAAACATCAATTGTAAAAAAGCATAAAGAAAATAAGAGGTTGCGCTAATGCTAATAAGACATAATGAATAATATGCAGTGACAAAATTCATGTACATCTAATAAATCAATGTGCAGAACTCTAATAGTGAAGAAAAAAAAAAAAAAAAAAAGTCCATAAATTGAAACCTCAATTGGGTGTTATAAGAAGTCCAAAGAATAAAACATCAATGAAGTGTTTACAAAACGTCCAAATCACCAACAGAAAATAAACATAAAAATAAATGTAAAAAGTAAAAAATCCAAGTGGTGAATGATGGAGATCAGTGACAACGAGGAAGGGTCCACCACCAAGTACTGAAGGGGTTACTCCTTACCAGAATGCCATGACCCCCCACTACAGAGGATCACAGCAAGCAGAGATCTTTTAAAGCCAGAATGGGGATTAACAGCGGTGTCCACCAGGGGTCATCTCGTCAGCAGCCGCTCCAACAACCCAGGGCATTGATACAGTATCTGCCATCTTACTTCCTTATCAGACAAACTTTTTAATTATATTATTGCTAGCGCACAAAAGTTTTAGTTATCTGCCACAGACTTGTTTGGGAACAAAATCCGTACGATCCTCTGCCACAGGATGTATAGGTTTTTCTGTAGTGAAAGTCAGTCACAGTGCTTGAACCTTTAAGCCGAGCCGGCAACACTATGCTGTGTAGTTACTTTTGGATACATCCTCCAACCGAGTCACCAGGCCCCTCTATAGACCAGCACGCTGCGTGATCTCTCCAAGACGGGTCCTCCCCTGGGATCTCCTCGGCTGTCCAGCTTCGTCACACAGGACCGACAGCTCAGGACCATTCCTCGGCCGCGGTGGTAGGCTTCAGACAAGCCTCTGGACCCACCCCTGCGCCGCTGTATCGTGGGCCTCCCGAACGGAGGACCACGAGGTAGCTCCTTAACGCATACCTGTCGGCCAGGAGGGCCAGCAGGTAGCTGTAAAATGAACCCTAAAATATGGCGTCTGTCCCATAAATACCCTCGCTCAGAATGGAACCCAGAGGACCACCTCCACCGAGTGTGCCTCCGGGACAGAGGAGCATCCATTCGCTTCAACGCGTTGCCTTTCCAACCCTGACCAGTGGCAACATCGACACCCACCGGTCAGCACGGAAACACACACAACGTCAGCCAAGCTGGAACACAGGCAAACTTTAACCTTCCTAACGCACAATTTACTAAATTTACCTAACATGCGGTAGACTGCAAACCTACCAGCGCTACATTTGCTTTTCAGGTATGCAATTTTTTATACTTTACTGTTTACTGTGTTTTATTGTTAACCATTTTTTTGTCTTCAGATACGCCATTTAGCTGCAGCGCGGATTTATTTATCTTGACAGCAACAGCGTTTGCTCCCACGATACATAAAGTCGTGACTCCAGGGCTGTCGGAGGTGATATATGCCGAAGCATGGGGGCAACAGGGGCAGAGGAGCGATTTACTCCTAACTTTTGGGGCGGATGTCCCATGCTTCGGCATATATAAATGGTGCATGTATGCCCATCATTAGAAGTGGGTGGATGAAGGGAGGTATTCTAATGGTGGGCATACCCACCAATCAATCTCTTTTTTTCGTTCAGCCCACAGGCTGCATGAAAAAAAAGATTACAATATATGCCCAACAAGGACCAGCAACGTACTGGTATGTTGCTGGACTTTCAGTGGTTATACCAGAATGATGCCTGCAGGTTTAGGTATCATCTTGGTATTATTCTTTTCAGCCAGCGGTCGGCTTTCATGTAAAAGCAATCCTAGCGGCTAATTAGCCTCTAGACTGCTTTTACAAGCAGTGGGAGGAAATGTCCCCCCCCCCCACCGTCTTCCATGTTTTTCTCTGGCTCTCCTGTCCCAACAGGGAACCTGAGAATGCAGCCGGTGATTCGGCCAGCTGACCATAGAGCTGATCAGAGACCAGAATGGCTCCAGTCATCTCTATGGCCTAAAAAAAACGGAAGCTACGAGCATTTCATGACTTAGATTTTGCCAGATGTAAACAGCGCCATTGTGAAATTGGGAAAGCATTTTATCACACTGATCTTAGTGTGGTCAGATGCTTTGAGGGCAGAGGAGAGATCTAGGGTCTAATAAACCCCATTTTTTTAAAAAAAGAGTACCTGTCACTACCTATTGCTATCATAGGGGATATTTACATTCCCTGACATAACAATAAAAATAATAAAAAAAAATAAAAAATGAAAGGAACAATTTAAAAATAAGATAAAAAAGCAAAAAAATAATAAAGAAAAAAAAAAAAAAGCACCCCTGTCCCCCCCTGCTCTCGCGCAAAGGCGAACGCAAGCGTTGGTCTGGCGTCAAAGGTAAACAGCAATTGCACCATGCATGTGAGGTATCACCGCGAAGGTCAGTAATTTTAGCAGTAGACCTCCTCTGTAAATCTAAAGTGGTAACCTGTAAAGGCTTTTAAAGGCTTTTAAAAATTTATGTAGTTTGTCGCTATTTTAAAGCATGTCATGTTTGGTATCCATGTACTCGGCCTAAGATCATCCTTTTTATTTCATCAAACATTTGGGCAATATAGTGTGTTTTAGTGCATTAAAATTTTAAAAAATGTGTTTTTTCCCCAAAAAATACATTTAAAAAATCGCTGCACAAATACTGTGTGAAAAAAAAATGAAACACCCACCATTTTAATCTGTAGGGCCTTTGCTTTAAAAAAAATATATAATGTTTGGGGGTTCAAAGTAATTTTCTTGCAAAAAAAAAATATTTTTTCATGTAAACAAATAGTGTCAAAAAGGGCTTTGTCTTCAAGTGGTTAGAAGAGTGGGTGATGTGTGACATAAGCTTCTAAATGTTGTGCATAAAATGCCAGGACAGTTCAAAACCCACCCCAAATTACCCCATTTTGGAAAGTAGACACCCCAAGCTATTTGCTGAAAGGTAAGTCGAGTCCATGGAATATTTTATATTGTGACACAAGTTGCGGGAAAAATATATATTTTTTTTGCACAAAGTTGACACTAAATGATATATTGCTCAAACATACCATGGGAATATGTGAAATTACACCCCAAAATACATTCTGTTGCTTCTCCTGAGTATGGGGATACCACATGTGTGAGACTTTTTGGGAGCCTAGCCGCATACGGGACCCCAAAAACCAAGCACCGCCTTCACAGTTTCTAAGGGTGTAAATTTTTGATTTCACTCCTTACTGCCTATCACAGTTTCGGAGGCCATGGAATGCCCAGATGGCACAACCCCCCCCCCCCCACCAAATGACCCCATTTTGAAGAGTAGACACCCCAAGCTATTTGCTGAGAGATATGGTGAGTATTTTGCAGACCTCGCATTTTGTCACAAAGTTTTGAAAATTGAAATAATAAAAAAAAAATACATTTTTCTTTTCTTTCTTCATTTTCAAAAACAAATGAGAGCTGCAAAATACTCACCATGCCTCCCAGCAAATAGCTTGGGGTGTCTACTTTCCAAAATGGGGTACTTTGGGGGGAGGTTTGTGCCATCTTGGCATTTTATGGTCTTCAAAACTGTGATAGGTAGTGAGGAGTCAAATCAAAAATTTACGCCCTTAGAAATCCTGAAGGCGGTGATTGGTTTTTGGGGCCCCGTATGCAGCTAGGCTCTCAAAAAGTCCCACACATGTGGTATTGCCGTACTCAGGAGAAGCAGCAGAATGTATGTTGTAATTCCACATATGCCCATTGCATGTTTGAGCAATATATCATTTAGTGACAACTTTGTGCAAAAAAAAAAAAAAGTTTGTCATTTTCCCGCAACTTGTGGCAAAATATAAAATATTCCATGGACTCAACATGCCTCTAAGCAAATAGCTTGGGGTGTCTACTTTCCAAAATGGGGTCATGGGGGGGGGGGGGGGGTTGAACTGTCCTGGCATTTTATGGCCTTCAAAACTGTGATAGGTAGTGAGGAGTGAAATCAAAAATGTACGCCCATAGAAATCCTGAAGGCGGTGCTTGGTTTTCGGGGCCCCATACGTGGCTAAGCCCCCAAAAAGTCCCACACATGTGGTATCCCCATACTCAGGAGAAGCAGCTAAATGTATTTTGGGATGCAATTCCACATATTGCCATGGCCTGTGTGAGCAATATATAATTTAGTGACAACTTTTTGTACATTTTTTTTTTTGTCATTCAATCACTTGGGACAAAAAAATTAATATTCAATGGGCTCAACATGCCTCTCAGCAATTTCCTTGGGGTGTCTACTTTCCAAAATGGGGCCATTTGGGGGGTTTTGTACTGCCCTGCCATTTTAGCACCTCAGGAAATGAGATAGGCAGTCATAAACTAAAAGCTGTGTAAATTCCAGAAAATGTACCCTAGTTTGTAGACGCTCTAACTTTTGCGCAAACCAATAAATATACGCTTATTGACATTTTTTTTAAATGTATGACTAAAATTGAGTTTTTTTTTTGTTATAACAAAAAGTAGAAAATATCATTTTTTTTCTAAATTTTCGTTTTTTTCCGTTTAAAGCGCAAAAAATTAAAACCGCAGAGGTGATCAAATACCATCAAAAGAAAGCTCTATTTGTGGGAACAAAAGGACGCAAATTTCGTTTGGGTACAGCATTGCATGACCGCGCAATTAGCAGTTTAAGCAACGCAGTGCCAAATTGTAAAAAGTGCTCTGGTCAGGAAGGGGATTAAATCCTTCCGGGGCTGAAGTGGTTAAGTACTCCTCGCCCCCCTACATGCCACATTTGGCATGTAATTTTTTTTTTTTTGGGGGGGGGGGGAGTGTGTACCTACTTTAGAGAGAGACTTCCTGTCCCACTTCCTCGTTCCGTCTTCAGGCCGCCTAGGCGACTCCTCCTCTCCCCCTAGGTGGCCCCTCCCTCTAGGCAATTTTCTGGGACACGTCACAGGTCCTAGAAGATTGCCTGTCCACTCGGAGAGCGCGCGGCTGTGAAGCCACAAGCTGTCACAGTCGGGTACCCACAGTTCCAATGATGGCGCCGCGGAGAGGAGGGGGAGAGGAGCGGGGCTCCGTGCGCCCGCATCGCTGGACCGTGGGACAGGTAAGTGGCTGTTTAGTAAATATCAGCAGCTATACTTTTTGTAGCTGCTGACTTTTAATAAAAGTTTAATAAACTAAAATTAGCCCGGAACTCCGCTTTAAATGCTGGTGTAGCACTACCCCTATATGAGTTGCTGAAGTTAGGGTTTCCCACTACTGCACAGCCAGTCACATAGCATTTCCTTCATTTACTCCAGCTCAGAAAATAGTCCTGGGCTTGTTTTTGTTATTTTTATTAGGGGATATTAACTTGGATGGGGTAGGGAATTATGGGATGCCCAACTTGAAAAAATCCAAAACTGAACCAGGGAAAACTTCCTCCCTATTTACAAAAAGTTCTCTTCTTCCTTCCACCTGCACAAACTTGGTTTACTATGTACAGCGCCTGCTGCTCACTCCTAAAGGAACTAGCAGTATATTGCTAGTTCAGCAAAGGCACATTACAGGTAGGAAACTCTCAGTCCCATGACAAAATAGCACAGATGAAGTGAACAGCATAACATCTCTCCTGCGTTCCTGTGGCCACTGACCCCAGCTCCACTTACCTTCAGAATGCTAGCCCAACTGCCTACCACCAGTCACGCATGGCTGTTCTTCCTGCCAGTCCTCTCAACTGACTCTCTGCGCTGGTCCTGCCCGACTGGCACACACATGGAGATCTCCCAGAGCAAGGTTAAATGAAGACTTGGCACGCCACAGTCTTCAAGAAAGCACTGTTACAACTGACAGTCTTTCCCTTGTCTTGTCCCTGCACCTTGCTGATCTACTCACTGTCACGTCATCTTTCCTGAGCTCCCAGCCCCAGCGGGGGTCCCTCAAGAGCCATTGACAGCCTCTCCTCAGCACTGCTTCTCCATCTTCCACCTGACTCCCCTGCTGGCATGGCCATGTCTATTTAAAGGCTTAATTAGCTCCCTGCCAGACCCCAAACCTGGGGATTGGCTAAAGGCTCCTAAATATTCAAGGGAGCTCCTCCCCTACTCTGCCCAATAGTTCCAGAACCTTCTCCAACATTCCAGATACCAAGGGGAGGCACCGGAGAGCTGACAGGATGAGCCATCCAGCCCTGGCCTCTAGTAACTCTGACCCAGATTCAGTAACTTAGGTTTATCTCTGGTCAGAAAAATGCTTTTACCTATTCACACTTCTAGTAGCACACACTAGAGGTTGCTACACTGGTGCAAATTGATGCATACATGGTTAAGATAGTTGTTCTTAAAACTAATGTTTTGCCCAGCATTCTCTACTTAATGCAAATCCTTCCAATCACATTACCACTATCTTTTCTAAAGACTATACTTTGCAAATTCTTACAATCTGTATGGCTTAAAATGCAACCCAGGTTACTGTATCTCACCAACTTCTTACCTTATCCTAACTCAGTGGTGGGGGGCCTTCCCTGATCCAGTGAAGCACTCCAACAAGATCCCCCTATCTGGAACCCTAGATTGGTGCAGAAACTTTGCACACAAACAATGGATCACTTTGGACTAAGTTTTGTCTCAGTTTCCCCTTTGCTGCCTCCCTTGGTGGAAATCGTCTCACTGTAAAACTTTTAGAACAAACCTGAATGTAGGACTGACCCTTCAGGTGCTAGCAATCTCCTGTTCTATTTCTAATCCTGACACTGACGTTACCTCTCTGGCCTCATGTAATAGGTAACCTAGGCTTTGCGCCCAGAGGGGATGATGTGCATTTACTTCACCTTCTCCTCACCAACACATTCAGACTACAGTACTTCCTAAATGATAAGCAAGTCAAATACTCCTTGGAAATGTGTGCGATGCTTGATCCTCCTCAAGAGAGATGGAGACTACAACTCTTACATTTTCACTCTGCCCTACACAAACAAGGCATCTCTACCTCCAAGCCCATTCTTTATAAAAAGATGTGTACTGAAAGTGGACCACCAAGTAATGTAATCTCTCACATATACTGATACCTCATCCAGCCCCTAGATTCTCTTGTCAAAATGGGAAAGGGTAGCTATAAAGGAAATGTCTGCGCTAACTAAGTGAAAAAAGTGCAGCTGCTTGTGTAAGCCTAAATACAAAAAAAGCTCAAAAACATATATATCCGAAAAAAAAGAGCACAGTCATTAACCACTTGCCGACCGCCTAACGCAGATATACTGCAGCAGAATGGCACGGGCAGGAAAAATCACATACCTGGTACCCGGGGTACCTGGTACCCTGGTGCCCGAGGAGGTCGGCATCGTTAGGGGAACGATCAATGCTGAGAGGGAGGCCACTGATTCGTGGCCACCCCCTCGCAATTGCTCCCAACGAATGACAATCTTCCTCTGCCTCTGTAATGTAAACAGCGGCAGAGGAAGTGATGTCATCTCTCCTCGAGTCGGTCTTTTTTGTTCCGGCGCCGAGGAGAGAAGACATCCAAGTAAGTGCACCAACACTACACTTACAGTAGAACACTCTAGGCACACTTTTCACCCCCCATCACCCCCCAATCACCCCCCTGTACCCACTGTCACAGTGACATTAATAGCATTTTTTTTTTACTGATTATTGCATTGGTGTCAGTTTGTGACAGTTATAAGTGGTAGGGCAGTTAGTGGTAGCCCCCTTTAGGTCTAGGATACCCCCTAACCCCCCCAATAAAGGTTTAACCCCGTGATCACCCCCCGTCGCCAGTGTCACTAAGCGATCGTTTTTCTGATCGCTGTATTAGTGTCACAGGTGACGCTAGTTAGGGAGGTAAGTATTTAGGTTCGTCGTCAGCGTTTTATAGCGTCAGGGACCCCCATATACTACCTAATAAAGGTTTTAACCCCCTGATTGCCCCCTAGTTAACCCTTTCACCAGTGATCACTGTATAACTGTTACGGGTGATGCTGGTTAGTTAGTTTGTTTTTTTATAGTTTTAGGGCCTCCGCCGTTTACTACCTAACAAAGGTTTAACCCCCTGATCACCCGGCGGTGATATAAGTTAGGTTTTAGGGTCTGCGCCGCCCCAGGCAGAGTCAGGTTAGCGCCAGTACTGCTAACACCCATACACCTCCCTTAGTGGTATGGTATCTGGACGGATCAATATCTGATCTGATCAGATCTATACTAGTGTCCCCAGCAGTTTAGGGTTCCCAAAAACGCAGTGTTAGCGGGATCAGCCCAGATACCTGCTAGCACCTGCGTTTTGCCCCTCGGCCCAGCCCTGCCCAGCCCACCCAAGTGCAGTATCGATCGATCACTGTCACTTACAAAACACTAAACACACATAACTGCAGCGTTCGCAGAGTCAGGCCTGATCCCTGCGATCGCTAACAGTGTTTTTGGTAGCGTTTTGATACAGTCGCTAACAGTAAGGAGCTTTTTTACCTGTGAGTCTCACTAGCGTACCACTAAATTTAGAGCCCAAAATGGCAAATCGAAGGTACACTAGTGAAGAGGCCTACACGTTTCTGAGCATAACAGATAGTGAAGAGGAAGTCACTCATCTGTCAGATTCAGGCTCAGAATACGATCCTGTAGACGACAGCGGCTCCATGACAGATAGCTCTGACGATGGAGTTGTGGTCCCTGTTAAGGTCAGGCGTACCAGACCCTGAACTTCTTCTTCTGTCGTTGATGTGCAAGAACCGCAAGTCCTGGTGAGGGGGCAAGCACAAGCAGTGTCCCGCTGCCACCAAGAAGACGAACACAGGCCCATCGTGCCCACAGTACCCTTCCTGCTGCATTCGCCAATCCTAATTGGGAACCCACCACTTCTGCAGCACCCGTACTTCCCCCATTCACTGGCCAACCCGGCATTCAGGTGGAAACAGCTGATTTTACGTCACTTGATTTTTATTCCCTGTTTTTCACCTAAGATCTCTATAGATCTATTGTGGACCAAAGCCATTTGTACGCTGGTCAACACATCACCACTATTCCCCAGTCCTCCCTTGCCAGAGATTTGAGACCAATTACGGTCTCTGAATTTAAACTCTTTCTGGGCCTTTCCCTCAACATGGGCATAACTAAAAAGAGTGAGTTGCGGTCATATTGATCCACTGACCCAATTCACCATATGCCCTTGTTCTCTGCCTCCATGACCAGGGCATGATACGAGCAGATCTTGCGGTTCATGCACTTCAATGACAATGAACTCTGTCGTCCTCGTGGAGACCCTGGATAAGCTCGGCTCTACAAAATTCGGCCCCTCGTAAACCACTTCAACCAACATTTTGCAGACTTGTTTACTCCCCATCAAGTTGTCTGCGTTGATGAGTCCCTGATTAAGTCATTCAAACAGTACCTTCCCAGCAAGCGGGGTCAAGATGTATAAGCTCTGTGACAGGGCCACAGGCTATACATGTAGTTTTATGGTTTACGAGGGAAAAGATAGTCACGTAGAGCTGACAAACTGCCCTGACTACATAGGAAGCGCTGGCAAGATTGTGTAGGACTTGGTGTCACCATTTTTTGGAAAGGGGTACCACTTATATGTGGACGATTGTTACACGAGCGTGCCACTTTTTAGTCACTTGTTTGATCAGCAGATTGGAGCATGTGGCACCGTGCGACCTAATCGCCGGGGCTTTCCCCAGCGGCTTGTAGATTCCCGTCTTAGGCTGGGGGAGAGAGCCTGCTTGCAGTGTAATAATTTGCTCGCTATGAAGTTGAGGGATAATAAGAATGTTTTCGTTCTTACCTCCCTTCATGCAGACACGACAGTCCAAATTACTATGGCGACTGTGTCCGAATAAAACCAAAATATGGGAGGGGTGGACCTCAACGACCAGTTGATGGTGCCGTACCTAGTTGCCCGTAAGGCCAGACGCTGGTACAAGAAAGTGTCTGTTTATTTATTTCCATTGGCTTTGCTGAACGCTTATGTGCTATACAAAGCTTCAGGACGGACTGGATCCTTCCTTAAATTCCAGGAAGAGATCGTCAGAGCCCTTCTGTTTCCAGACGGTGCTCCAATTTACCTTCCCCAACCAAATGCAGTAAGCTGGCTGCATGAGAGGCATTTTCTTTATGTCCTCCCGAGTACCCCTACCCAACGATCCCCCCAAAAACGATGTTGTATCTGCAGCAAGTGCGGATATAGGCGTGACACCCACTATTATTGTCCCTCCTGTCCTGACAATCCTGGTCTTTGCATTGGTGAATGTTTTGAACGCTACCATACACTAGTTGAGTATTAGCATAGGGCACAGCACTGCACAGACTAGGCACACTTTCACAGGGTCTCCCAAGATGCCATCGCATTTTGAGAGACCCGAACCTGGAACCAGTTACAGTTACAAAAGTTAGAGTTACAAAAAAAAGTGTAAAAAAAAAAAAAAAAGTAAAAAAAACACAAAAAAAATATTAAATAAAAAAAACAAAAATTGTTGTCGTTTTATTGTTCTCTCTCTATTCTCTCTCTATTGTTCTGCTCTTTTTTTACTGTATTCCATTCTGCAATGTTTTATTATTATTATGTTTTATCATGTTTGCTTTATAGGTATGCAATTTTTTTTATACTTTACTGTTTACTGTGTTTTATTGTTAACCGTTTCTTTGTTTTCAGGTACGCCATTCAGCTGCAGAGTGGATTTATTTATCTTGACAGCAACAGCGTTTGCTCCCACGATACATAAAGCCGTGACTCCAGCGTTGTAGGAGGTGATTTCACCACCACAGTTAAAAAAAAGAGCATATATGCCGAAGCATGGGGGCAGCAGGGGCGGAGGAGCGATTTGCTCCTACCTTTTGGGGCAGATGCCCCCATGCTTCGGCATATATAAATGGTGCATGTATGCCCATCATTAGAAGTGGGTGGATGAAGGGAGGTATTCTAATGGTGGGCATACCCACCGATCAATCTCTTTTTTTCGTTCAGTCCACAGGCTGCATGAAAAAAAAGTTTACACTATATGACCAACAAGGACCAGCAACGTACTGGTATGTTGGTATGTTGCTGGACTTTGAGTGGTTATACCAGAATGATGCCTGCAGGTTTAGTTGTCATCTTGGTATCATTCTTTTCAGCCAGCGGTCGGCTTTCATGTAAAAGCAATCTTAGTGGCTAATTAGCCTCTAGACTGCTTTTACAAACAGTGGGAGGGAATGCCCCCCCCACTATCTTCCGTATTTTTCTCTGGATCTCCTGTCCTAACAGGGAACCTGAGAATGCAGCCGGTGATTCAGCCAGCTGACCATAGAGCTGACTAGAATGGCTCCAAACATCTCTATGGCCTAAGAAACCGGAAGCTACGAGCATTTCATGACTTAGATTTCGCCGGATGTAAACAGCGCCATTGTGAAATTGGGAAAGCATTTTATCACACTGATCTTGGTGTGGTCAGCTTCTTTGAGGGCAGAGGATAGATCTAGGGTCTAATAGACCCCAATTCTTTCAAAAAAGAGTACCTGTCACTACCTATTGCTATCATAGGGGATATTTACATTCCCTGAGATAACAATAAAATTGATTAAATAAAAATGAAAGGAACAGTTTAAAAATAAGATAAAAAAGCAAAAAAATAATTAAAAAAAAACAAAAACAAAAAAAAACAAAACACCCCTGTCCCCCCCTGCTCTCAAGCAAAGGCGAACGCAAGCGTCGATCTGGCGTCAAATGTAAACAGCAATTGCACCATGCATGTGAGGTATCACCGTGAAGGTCAGATCGAGGGCAGTAATTTTAGCAGTAGACCTCCTCTGTAAGTCTAAAGTGGTAACCTGTAAAGGCTTTTAAAGACTTTTAAAAATGAACATGTGTAATACTGTTCTTTAATGCTTTTGAATAACTATTGCAAGATATACTGTAAATCTGTATTACGTTATTGTCAACTGGCAAAAAGTAATAAAAATCTATTTTGAAAAAAAAATGTATTTAGTTTGTCGCCACTGCACGTTTGTGCGCAATTTTAAAGCATGTCGTGTTTGGTATCCATGTACTCGGCCTAAGATCATCTTTTTTATTTCATCAAACATTTGGGCAAAATAGTGTGTTTTAGTGCATTAAAATTTAAAAAAGTGTGTTTTTTCCCCCAAAAATGCGTTTGAAAAATCGCTGCGCAAATACTGTGTGAAAAAAAAAAATTAAACACCCACCATTTTAATCTGTTAGGCATTTGCTTTAAAAAAATATATAATGTTTGGGGGTTCAAAGTAATTTTCTTGCAAAAAAAATGTTTTTTTCATGTAAACAAAAAGTGTCAGAAAGGGCTTTGTCTTCAAGTGGTTAGAAGAGTGGGTGATATGTAACATAAGCTTCTAAATGTTGTGCATAAAATGCCAGGACAGTTCAAAACCCCCCCAAATGACCCCATTTTGGAAAGTAGACACCCCAAGCTATTTGCTGAGAGGCATGTCGAGTCCATGGAATATTTTATATTGTGACACAAGTTGCGGGAAAAAGACAATTTTTTTTTTGCACAAAGTTGTCACTAAATAATATATTGCTCAAATATGCCATGGGGATATGTGAAATTACACCCCAAAATACACTCTGTTGCTTCTCCTGAGTACGGGGATACCACATGTGTGAGACTTTTTGGGAGCCTAGCCGCGTACGGGACCCCGAAAACCAAACACCGCCTTCAGGCTTTCTAAGGGCGTAAATTTTTGATTTAACTCTTCACTGCCTATCACAGTTTCGGAGGCCATGGAATGCCCAGGTGGCACAAACCCCCCCAAATGACCCCATTTTGGAAAGTAGAAACCCCAAGCTATTTGCTGAGAGGTATAGTGAGTATTTTGCAGACCTCACTTTTTGTCACAAAAGTTTTGAAAATTGAAAAAAGAAAAAAACATTTTTTTCTTGTCTTTTTTCATTTTCAAAAACAAAGCTGCAAAATACTCACCAAATAGCTTGGGGTGTCTACTTTCCAAAATGGGGTCATTTGGGGGGGGGGGGGTTTGTGCTATCTTGGCATTTTATGGCCTTCGAAACTGTGATAGGTAGTAAATAAAAAATTTACGCCCTTAGAATGCCTGAGGGCGGTGATTGGTTTTCGGGGCCCCGTATGCAGCTAGGCTCCCAAAAAGTCCCACACATGTGGTATCCCCGTACTCAGGAGAACTAGCAGAATGTATTTTGGGGTGTAATTCCACGTATGCCCATGGCATGTTTGAGCAATATATCATTTAGTGACAACTTTGTGAAAAAAAAAAAAATTGTCACTTTCCTGCAACTTGTGTCAAAATATAAAATATTCCATGGACCCAACATGCCTCTCAGTAAATAGCTTAGGGTGTCTACTTCCCAAAATGGGGTCATTTGGGGGGGGGGGGGGGTTGTGCCACCTTGGCATTTTATGGCCTTCAAAGCTGTGATAGGTAGTGAGGAGTGAAATCAAAAATTTATGGTATCCCCATACTCAGGAGAAGCAGATAAATGTATTTTGGGGCACAATTTCACATACAACCATGGCATGTGTGAGCAATATATCATTTAGTGACAACTTTTAGTAATTTTTTTTTTTTTTTATCATTATTCAATCACTTGGGACAAAAAAATGTAATATTTAATGGGCTCAACATGCCTCTCAGCAATTTCCTTGGGGTGTCTACTTTCCAAAATGGGGTCAATTGGGGGGGGGGGGGGTTTGTACTGCCCTACTAGGGCAGTACAAAACCTCAACAGGAACGGTTGAAAAACGAATGAAGCAACAACTCGGGATCAAACCAAATAGCTGCATACAACGATCCAGCTATTTGGTTTGATCCTGAGCTGTTGCTTCATTCGTTTTTCAACCGTTCCTGTTTCCGTTTTTATGACTGCTAGATTGCTAGCTTGCTGTGAACATTTGCTGTGAAGTTTTATCGAAGTTTTTTAAATTGCTGTGAGCTGCTGTGAAGTTTTTTGGAAGAAAAAACCCCATTTCAAAGTTTATCTGCACTATGAAGCTTTTTTCTTATCTCCCTTGAGTGTTAACCGCTGAGATCATCCATGAGAAGAGATCTGAATCAAGGGTGATTATAAATGTTCCTGTGTGTGGATTCCAAAAGGAGAGAGGAGTTAGCTTTGGTCGTTGAGGGTGATTGTAATCACGATCCCTGGATGGAAAGACAGGTGGAGGATTTCGATGGCAGGCTGATGCAACAGGCTCCCATGATCTCTATAATTTGAGATCCAACTGATCTGGTAAGCGGCAGTAATATCACAAGTTTTTTGGGCTGCAAGAACATCTCATTCCCATCTCTCCTGATTACTGAGTTTCTCCATACTCACATTATCATTTTTATGGACTTTGCTTATATGTTTTTGATCACTTAGATACACTCACCTTATATGGATTTTGTATATATCAGAGTACTTTTGCTTTAGGTCCAGGTTGATGGTGCACACCACTGTTCACATGGGCGTTTTTTTGGTAGCATTTTTGGTAGCATTTTTTTACTTTATTGTATCACTTTTGCACCATACTATATATATATAGTACAAGTATAAGTTCATGTGATAAAAGCAGCTGGAGCTTTGTGTTGGAGAGGATGCTATAAATAGATTAGCAGAGCCATGAACTATTCAACAAACAGAACTGAAAGTCTCTACCTATAAGGAGAGGGGGTTTGTGCCTTCCTCCAATCAGCTGTCTTGGCTGTATGCCCAGGCTTCGCTGCAGTGTTGAACAGGATGAGAAAATCTCCTAACATTATCTGAACTTTCTAAACAGTATATAAAGCTGAAGACAGCAGATATACATGTAAAATTTATGTAGGGAGATTTGTTTCATCCCTATATATCATCTGAGGCTGTTCACTTCACTGGGTATATGTGAGGGTTTACATCCACTTTAATGCTACCAGAACCTGTATTCCTGCTCTCGGAAACCCTCCAAAGAAGATCCAGTGCTCTCTCTCCCTCTCGCTCAGGACAGGACAGGGCACAGCTACCTGTAAAAGGTTCTTGACCTGACTTTGGGGGTCACACATGGCCTACATGTATGGCTGTTTAACTAAGCACAATATTTCAAAGATGTGCAGGGTCTTTGAACACACTGTATGGTGTATTTTAATAAAAATGTGAAGCAACCCTTTAAAAGTCTGCAGGACTGGTGATGCCACAAGCAGACATCTTAGTGACACTAAACAATATCCCTTTTCTCCAAAAATTATCCATACACATCTACTAACTTCACTTAATGGCCCTGTAATCAATTTTTTTTAATAAAAAATGTTTCTCTACTGTGTTTTCCTGCCTTCATCTATTATCCTCTGTGAGTTTCCAAACTTCTCCTTTCTCCCCTTACTTCCATTTGTTAGGAACGGGCAGTGCAGTAACTGAAGCAAGCTAAATATAATAAAAGACACAGAAAAACCGGTAGTTGTCATTATTTGTAATTTGGCTTTAAAAAAAGGGCTGCTCAGGCTAAAATGCCCAGGCCTATATTTTGTCCCCGTCCAGGCCTGCTGAAAGGTGTCCCTATTTTCCATCCCATAATAGTAGCATGCTATGTAGATGTTACAAATAAAAACTTCTATTATCTTTGTGGAACAGAGGCTTCTTGTCTCCTCAGATGAACCCTGCTCCTTCTAGTGTAGACTGATGCTGGATTAAAAACAGAACCGTCCCCACGGAGCCACAGCCACATGCAACTGAATGTAAGGTACATAAAGCATTATAATTCTCTCTGGAACCAAAAACCAAAATACATGACAAGGGCAAGGAGTTTTGCAGGTTGTCTATCAGTGTCACCCTTTTTCAGGCGACAGGAGTCAGGGAAGGGCTGTCAGTGTCAGAATGGATTAGCTCACTGGATTTCTCCTCCCACTGTGCTTTTCGCCCAGGGCCTCAGCCAGGTTCTGCTGGAGAAAAGGATTCCTTTCCCACGCAACATCATCACACAGTTCAGCTGCAAATCAGAGGCCGCTCAGTGCAGCTCCCAGGGTAATGGCCAGACTGTTTAGAGCATGCAACCATTGGGTTGTCAAGGGTTAATGTGATCTGCACATTTGTGTTTAAATAGTAAATATGTATTTGGACCTTGTAACTTTTGCAATTGAATGATAACACTGCATTTCATTAAGCTGTGTAATGCTGTGTATTCCATGTTCTGCAGACAACTGCTTCTGGTAAAAATCCTCCCTTAGCATATCCTTCATAGTCTGTAAAAACCACCCTGAGCAGCTATCTTCCAGCAAAGAGAAGATTAACACATAGCGCCACTCCGTTTACTAATGGAAGCTAAGTCTTTGTGTGATAATTGAATACAATATCAATGTGTAAATTAATCACATAATTAGTGCAACCGGCGTATGGTCTGAGCACTGACAGGCTGACCCCCCACCCCTTCAACCTCTGCAGCAATGCTGGCAGCACTCATATGTCTATTTCCCAAAGACAACCTCTTTGGTCGACCATGGCGAGGCCTGCTCTGAGTGGAACCTGTCCTGTTAAACCGCTCTATGGTCTTGGCCACTGTGCTGCAGCTCAGTTTCAGGGTCTTGGCAATCTTCTTATAGCCTAGACCATCTTTATGTAGAGCAACAATTCTCTTTTTTTCAGATCCTCAGAGAGTCCTTTGGCATGAGGTGCCATGTTGAACTTCCAGGGACCAGTATGAGAGAGTGAGAGCGATAACACCAAATTTAACACACCTGCTCCCCACTCACACCTGAGACCTTGTAACACTAACAAGTCACATGACACCGGGGAGGGAAAATGGCTAATTGGGCCCAATTTGGACGTTTTCACTTAGGGGTGTACTCACTTTTGTTGCCAGTGGTTTAGATATTAATGGCTGTGTGTTGAGTTATTTTGAGGGCACAGCAAATTTACACTCTTATACAAGCTGTACACTCACTACTTCACATTGTAGCACATTGTAGCAGAGTGTCATTTCTTCAGTGTTGTCACATATAAAGATATAATAAAATATTTACAAAAATGTGAGGGGGTGTACTCACTTTTGTGAGATACTGTATATGCAGTAAAAATACAATGCCACAGTGAACAATGAGTAAAAATCAACAAAAATATAATAAAACAAAATAAATTGAAACAGTGAATACCTCTTCAGAACTCTCCACAATTAATATTGATAAGAAAAATTCCACTGTAGAAATGGTAAAAAAAAAAAACATATTAAAAAAGTTCATAGATGAAGTGCTCTATAGATGACACTTACTCTATGAGACTTTATGATCCTATTGAAGCGCATTACCTTCTACCTTAAGGTGAGCGGCCATTGCACACAGTGGTGGATTGTCTGGATTGAGCACTTGACTGCACTATTGTTTTGAATATCACTGGATCACAGCACTTCATCTATGAACTTTTTTTCTATGGTGTTTAATCATTTCTACACTGGACTTTTTGTTATCACTATTTAAGGCTGGGCATACATCGTTGAATTTCAAAAAAATATTCTTTTGAAAATCAGAAATTTTGTGCTTTTTGTGATACGATGGTTCCACCATTGGTTTTGACGTTCAACCAACCAAGCCCTTTTTTTGCACTAATGCGCATTTCTTTTTCTATTACATTTTTCGCACAATTCTTCCATCAATGATTAGAAAATCATTCAATTTAAAAAAAAAAAAAAACACTAGTTATCTTTCAAAAAGTGTTTCCCAGTCTAAAGGAATAGTAGTGGTAAAAAAAAAAAACCACTTGTGGATGTATAATTTATTTTTGTATAATTCTTCTTTAAGGGGGCGTGATAGAGGGTGTGATCTATGCCTACATATTTTTGCTAATAGGTGTCCCTCGTTCCCATCTCAAAAAGTTGGGAGGTATGTTAACCGTAGCCACTTACTCACTCGAGCCAAACAAAGGGGGGAATGGGCTTCCCACATTTTAAAAACTACTATCTTGCCTCACACCTTACTCGAATTATTGATTGGACACGCAGATAATAGGGATTGGGTATCGCTGGAAAATAATATAGGACCAATTCCAGTGAAATACTCACCATGGATATCATGGGACTCCTGCCCAAGTCAGTTGAAACATCACCCACTAGTGGGGGCAACGCTTAAAATCCTAAAAAAGTTATTCAGGTCTCAGACCTAACTACATCTCTAGGACCTTTGACACTGTTAGGCTCTAACCCAGCCTTCCGCCAGGAATGAATACTTTATCACAGCTATACGCAGATAGGGATAGACCCCGTTTAACTACACACTGTTTCAGGGGAGGCAGATTGAAAACAATTACAGAAATCCAAACAGAGAGGTAACAAACAGTTCCAACAAAATGGGAATATCGCCAGATTCAAAGCTACAGTGGGGGAAATAAGTATTTGATCCCCTGCAGATTTTGTAAGTTTGCCCACTTACAAAGAAATGAGGGGTCTATAATTATTATCATAGGTGTATTTTAAATGATAGATACAGAATATCAACCAAAAATCCAGAAAAACACATAAAATAAATGCTATAAATTAAGTTGCAGTTCAGTGAGTGAAATAAGTATTTGATTCCCAAGCAAAACATGACTTAGTACTTGGTGGAGAAACCCTTGTTGGCAAGCATCGAGGTAAGACGTTTCTTAGACACTGGAAAACTGTAACCACTCCTACAATTAAAGAGTGGCTTCACGAGGTACATAACCTATATATTATAGAAGAAATCAGGTCAACAGCTCACGATACAACCAATAAATTTAACAAAACTTGGCAAACCTGGGTGATCTTTAAATATTCTGAACAATATGACACATTACCAAAAAATTAACTATGGCAACCCTTAGACTTACTGTATGTCTACTTCCTACCTACCTTCCTTCACCCTCTTTATCTTTTTTCTATATTACTCCTCTCTTGTTAGTATATAAATACATTGAGTGTATAATGAGTAAAGTATCTTGAACAAATAAGTAATTCATATACAATTTAAGAAATAACATTGGTGAGCGGTCATATTCAAGTTATTGAACTATTTTTTTTTAAATACACTGCCATCTAAATTACATTGATGATTATTTAACTATTACTTTGGTGAATTTTTACTTATAACACAAACAAATTTCACACTGTGTGCAGGAAAATTGAAGAATGAATTCAGGGGCGGAGGGCAACGGGGCAATTGCCCCCTCCAAAAATGTGGGTGACAGTGCGGGCGGCTCCGCGAGTGACAGTGCGGGCGGCTCCGAGAGTGACAGTGCGGGCGGCTCTGAGAGTGACAGTGCGGGCGGCTCCGAGAGTGACAGTGCGGGCGGCTCCGAGAGTGACAGTGCGGGCGGCTCAGAGAGTGACAGTGCGGGCGGCTCAGAGAGTGACAGTGCGGGCGGCTCCGAGAGTGACAGTGCGGGCAGCTCCGAGAGTGACAGTGGGGGCGGTTCCAAGAGTGTCAGTGCGGGCGGCTCCGAGAGTGACAGTGCGGGCGGTTCCAAGAGTGACAGTGCGGGCGGCTCCTAGGGTGACAGTGTGGACGGCTCCCCAGGTGACAGTGCAGGCGGCTCCCCAGGTCTCAGTGCGGGCGACTCCCCAGGTGACAGTGCGGGCGGCTCCCCAGGTGACAGTGCGGGCGGCACCACGGGTGACAGTGCGGGCGGCTCGGTCGGTGAGTGGGCAGGTGAGGGAGAGGGGATAGCTGGGCGGCTCCGTGTCTGACTGAGTGGGCTGGTGGCCAATCAGGGAACCAGCAGGCAGGGGAGCAGAGAGATGACAATATCTCTCACCACCCTGCGCCTGCCCTGCATCCCGGAGTTCCGCCCTCACTGTGAAGGCAGCTGTGGGCAGCAGAGAGATTACATCATCTCTCTGCTGCCTGACTCTAGGACATAGCAAGAGACCACCTTAGCAGGAAAGTGACACGGCAGGTGACAATCCGCATCTGGTGACAGGCGACGTGGCAAGTGACAATTCGCAACGTGTGGCAAGTGACGTGGCAAGTGAAAATTAACAACGTGTGGCAGGTGATGTGGCAAGTGACAATTCACAACGTGTGGCAGGTGACGTGGCAAGTGACAATTCACAACGTGTGGCAGGTGACGTGGCAAGTGACAATTCGCAACGTGTGGCAGGTGACGTGGCAAGTGACAATTCGCAACGTGTGGCAAGTGATGTGGCAAGTGACAATTCACAACGTGTGGCAGGTGTCGTGGCAAGTGACAATTCACAACGTGTGGCAGGTGACGTGGCAAGTGACAATTCACAACGTGTGGCAGGTGACGGGGCAAGTGACAATTCACAACGTGTGGCAGGTGACGTGGCAAGTGACAATGCGCATTTGGTGGCAGACGACGTGGAAAGTGACTCAGGGCTCCCACTGATTCTGCGTTATGGTGAGTTGAACTATTTAATTGTATATTACAATGTAAGAATAGAAATAATGCGCTTCAATCATCCTGACACCATAATAACCATGGTGCCGTGATGATTGAAGCGCCAACACCAGCCATTTCCCCGATAAATTGCCCACAAAAAAAATGTATTTTCTGGCAGTGCCCCTCTCTAGCACTTACCTGCAAATGAAGCCTGCGCTGTCCCCGCTGGTGGCCACATCCATCTTCGCCCCTCTTCCTTCCTAGGCCGCAGACTCCGGCTCTGTGACTGGCCGGAGCCACCTGACGTCACTTCCGCTCATGCGTGCGTGAGCCATCAGTCACGGCACTTGCGAGTGAAAAAACGGCATGGAGTCCATTTCTTCACAGCTCAGGCGCCAATGACATCATCATGCACTTCAAGGTAAAATCTCCTAAACGGCGCACGTTTAGGAGATATTTCCACTACCTATAGGTAAGCCTTATTCTAGGCTTATCTATAGGTAAAAGTTAAAATCGGGGGTTTACAACCACTTTAAATTGAGAGCCTGCCTGGCCTCAGTGCTAGATTGTCTTAAACTTTGGTTCCTGTGTTCCTGGTTCTTGAAAGTCTGCTAACCTTGCTCCTGACCCGGCTATGTCTGACACCTCCCTTGGATCACCCTTGCCTGTTATGCCTACTGCTCACTTGTGTTATCAACCTCAGTTTGGATTTCTGACTATGTCTCCACCTCCTGACTTAGTACCTTGCTGCCAGCACATTACTGACTTCTGCCGGTTTCTGACCTTGAACTTGATGCCAACCCTACACCTGTTGGCCTGGCTGCTGCTGTTGAATATGGCTTGTGATCAGACTCCATACTACCACTGGAAAGACTCCTGTGTTTCCAAGCTTCAGCTCATTACTACAGCTTCCTGGCACCTGCTCTCTTCCACTGCCCTATCTCCACTACCAGGGGTGCTTGAACAGGAATTGTGCAAGAGGCCACCCTCGTCATCTCGGGCTCCACATTCAGATACATGACAAACGTGCTGAGCCTCCACCCTCTCCATCAGTCCAGCGTACCTCTCTAACATCACTTATAGTAACAGACTGGGGTACCGTCGTGCACGTATCATGGACCTGATGTGTGCACTTGTTAACTCCTTCCTTCCCGCACCCATGTGACCAGGCCATGGATCTCTGTAACGCAGGTCCAGTTCCAGTTGCTACTGGAAACTGACTGCTGGAAGGCAGCCAGAACATTGACCCCCTCCCCTCACTATCGGAGGACCGGCCACCTACACCAGGTACCACGCTTAACGACTGGTTGCTTGTGCCTTGAACTGTGCTTGGTTACAACTAGGGATGAGCCGAACACCCCCGGGTTCGGTTCACACCAGAACCTGCGAACGGACCGAAAGTTCGCACGAACGTTAGAACCCCATTGACGTCTATGGGACTCGAATGTTCGAAATCAAAAGTGCTCATTTTAAAGGCTAATTTGCATGGTATTGTCCTAAAAAGGGTTTGGGGACCCGGGTCCTACCCCAGGGGACATGTATCAATGCAAAAAAAACTTTTAAAAACTGCCGTTTTTTCGGGAGCAGTGATTTTAATGATGCTTAAAGTAAAAAAAAAAAAAAGTGAAATATTCCTTTAAATATCGTACCTGGGGGGTGTCTATAGTATGCCTGTAAAGTGACGCGTGTTTACCGTGTTTAGAACAGTCCCTGCACCAAATGTCATTTTTAAAGGAAAAAATCTCATTTAAATCTCATCCTGGCAATATGGATGAAAATCAGTGAGACAAACGGCATGGGTACCCCCCAGTCCATTACCAGGCCCTTTGGGTCTTGTATGGATATTAAGGGGAACCCCGCACCCAAATTAAAATAAGGAAAGGCCCTATATACTCTGAACAGCAGTATACAGGCGGTGCAAACAAGACAGGGACTGTAGGTTTGTTGTTAAGTAGAATCTCTTTGTAATTTTGAACGGGTACATTTTTAACGTGTTTAGCTCCAGCCAAAAAATCTTTTTTAAGCTTTTTGGAAAACATAGGGAAGGGTTATCACCCCTGTGACATTTGTTTTGCTGTCTTTCCTCCTCTTCAGAAGATTTCACCTCACTTTTTGTCCCAATGAAAAATGTTTTTTGAAAATTTGGGTTTTTTTGTGGAACAAGGATTGGAAAGCATCAGTGGAAAGGAGAAATTGTTTTCCCATATTAACTCTTACAGGAGAGAATTTCCCTTCCTAGGGGTAGATTTCATCTCACTTCCTGTTGTCTCCTTCCATTTGCAAGTAGGAGTCGTTTGTAAGTTAGATGTTTGAAAGTAGGGTCCTGCCCTATATACGCAGCAGAAATTTGGGCCTTAGGTGTTGCTGTGGCCACAACACTGTAAGCCCTCACAGGGCCCTGCTGTGAAATATTAGATCAAGAATTGTAATTACATGCCCCTGTTGAACAGGAGCTGAAAAATTAGGCCTTAGGCACTGGTGCTGGTGCCACAACACTGCAACCCCTCACAGACACCCTAGTTGGAACGCAGGAACGAGCCCTGCTGCCGTGGTACTAATAGGATCAAATAGAACACCAGTAATTTTCTTCAGGTAGCTTTATATACTGTAACCAGACAAGCCTGCCTGTCAGTAGGAAGATAACAGGAACGGATCTAGCTGAACACTGTGAGCAGGACGCACTGTACTAAATGTAAATAGTCTAGCTGCCTGACCGTGGTACTAATAGGATCAAATAGAACACCAGTAATTTTCTTCAGGTAGCTTTATATGCTGTAACCAGACAAGCCTGCCTGTCAGTAGGAAGATAACAGGAACGGATCTAGCTGAACACTGTGAGCAGGACGCACTGTACTAAATGTAAATAGTCTAGAAGATAACAGGAACGGATCTAGCTGAACACTGTGAGCAGGACGCACTGCACTAAATGTAAATAGTCTAGAAGATAACAGGAACGGATTTAGCTAAACTGAATACAGTGTATATATATATATGCAACACCTGGGATGCATATATATACACAATACACTGTAAGTGCAGCTAACTGACTGACTGTTCTGCCTAATCTATCTAACTCAAATCAAATGACACTGTCTGTCTCTCTCTCTCTCTCTCAATGAACGCCGGAACACACACTACACAGGGCCGCCGTGCAGGCGGCCTTATATAGTGTGGGGCGTGTACTAAATCCCCTGAGCCATAATTGGCCAAAGCCTCCTTGGCTTTGGCCAATTACGGCTCTCTGTTCAGGCGGCGCTGTGATTGGCCAAGCATGCGGGTCATAGTGCATGCTTGGCCAATCATCAGCAAGCAATGCCGCAGTGAATTATGGGCCGTGACGCGCCACACGAATTTGGCGCGAACGGCCCATATCGTTCGCAATTCGGCGAACGGGTGAACAGCCGATGTTCGAGTCGAACATGGGTTCGACTCGAACACGAAGCTCATCCCTAGTTACAACTACAACTACATTCCTCCTCCTTTTCTTTGTGCTTAATAAACCCTGATTCTTTTGATATATCAGAACCAACACACACCCCTTTGAATAACTTCAGACTATAGTACAGTTGATGCAACTTTACTGAGAAGTCTTCTTAGTTCAGTTCAATGTGAACAGAGTCCATTTCCTAACCCTAACTACAAGTCAATGGCTGCCCAGGCATACCTCTACCAGGTAGTAGTCCATTTTGGTGGACTTTAGGTGCTGGTTGATCTCTAGATCCCCCGTGCCTCTGATGAACTGCAAGGCACAACAGTCCTCCTTCACAGCATATGCAGTCAAGAGCCCTCGACCTCAGCCTTCCCCCTTTTTATATCACAGGTGGGCAGACTGGGACCAAAAAGCCCAGGAACTGTGCACGCACATCTAACTCTTTCCCCCCTCAGCCTGAGACAGCCACTAACTTACTGATGCAGCAAAAAACAGTCTGTCTACACACAGTACACCTGTGCATCCTGTGTGGGAAATGACAGCCTTCACACAGGTATAGGTATTGATACGCTCCATATGAACAAGGCCAAACAAAGAGGATGGAACAATCCCCCACTGGGAAATTGTATTCTGACAGAGGAACCAAATTGTATTCTGACAGCAGAACCTGCTACTGTCAGAATACACTGATCAGTGGCTGCTGGCAACTGGCTGCAGCTGCTGATTAATGGAAGATTTTCCAACATGTCCCTTTGACAGAAGTCAATTAAGAAGCGGACTTCTGTCGAGCAGAGGAATCCCTACACTGATTGAAATTCCCTGCTGGGCCAGACAAATTTTGATGAGTGTATAGCCAGCGTTATTCTGTAAGTATTGATGCTGCTCTTTGGCACTTCTCTTGTTCTTTATGCCAAGTGTTCTCATTATAGATTTTTTATTTTATCTGCATGGACACTGCACAGCACTACTATTCTTGCATCCTGAAAGTGATTCTTGGCACCTGTTTCTATTTGCTAAGTACACTGCACAACTTCTGATGTCTAATCAACATACTTTTTTTTACTGTCCATTTATATGTTCAATGTGTGAAATCACACCCTTTAAACAATTTAGCCACACCCAGTTATAGCTGCAGCATGTGCCCCTTTTTTATCAACTTATAAAATGTTTTGCCAGATTGACAATTCTGCTGTAGTAGTAAAATCAGCAAAACAATTTCAACAATATCTATTCTCAGTGCAGAACAGCTGCAGTGGGATAACATGTAATATTCTTGATGCTTTTGACCAATTTTTATTGGTCTCTTTTTATGCATGTGTATATACTGGTTTGTGACCCTTTTTTGGCTGGGCTCAATATGTTCCAACTCAGGGAGTTTTTGATAGATTTTCCCATACCAACCAATACCTTCCATATGTTTACTATTATTTTTTGAGGGTTTTTTCATCAACGGAGGAACCCCTTTAAGGATTAGGTGACCATACGGACGCCCAGGGTGTCCATTTCAAGTGTTGTCCTTCCTTGACTCCACTGGGTGGCGCCATCTGTCTGGATTACATTCTGGACTTATTTCTTTCCATTTTGGGTTCTTTTCCCCACTCTGGATTGAGAATATCTCTACCATCTGACCTGGATGACACCGTTCCTGTCAATGGGCTGTAAAATGGTGATGGCCTTTCCGTCTACCATTTCCGCATTTGTTAGCTGACTGTGTTTTCAGACAGCATAGAATTGACACGATCGCGTCACTTCCGGTGAGCCGGCTCACTTGTCAGCATCACTTCCCGTTGTCTCCAACGCAACTGATGTCACCTCTGGTGTGACCGGATGTCTTTCAAGGCATCTCTGAAGCATCCGATCCTCCCCTTTGCTTTGGCGCCAAAGCCAGGCATCCAATAGGAAGGAGGAGGGGGTTATTTATAGAGGCCAATGGAGAGTGTTCAGAGTAGGGCCACCATGAGAGAGAGGAGTATGTTGGAAATCTGTCGTTCCAGGTAACTTGCTTATTCAACTATATGGGGGCTTCTTTAAAATATCTGTTAGTTTTTCTGATTTGACACTGACTCCCTATAGGTCCCGTGAGTCCATACGGGGGCTTTTGGATGGTCAGTCATTTCTTTCAAGAAAGTGGTGGATTGTAATGTTGCCAACTAAACTAATTACTCAGCTGATTAGAGGTATATTTCCATTTTGCTTATTTACTTGGGCTACTGTATACAAATTCCCTGGGCTTATTCATTAAGCTCTCCCCACTTTCCTCTGCATATAGGTTTGGATTCCCTATTAATCTTAAGTGCTTGAATATGCTCTGACTTATATACCACCCTCTATGGGACACCAAATGATCCTTTTTTTTCTCTTAAATAATCTTTATTAACAATTCTTAATTTACATACACCATATTAAAACATCTACAGGTTCAAGTGGGCGTGCTCCACTATTGAGGAGGTCGTAGGTCCCCCCTACGTTCCTCCCCACAACCATTACGACTATATAACCCGTCCACAAGCTAAGCTGCATACGGTATATTAAAATGACATATGGATATTTTCACCCCAACCCACCCTGCCCTCCCTCACTCTCCACCCCCCCTAAGCCAGATCCTTCCTTTTATTCTTGACACCCTACACTTGTTAACCACGGGTTCCACATCTTTTCAAACTTCTTAAGATTCCCTCTTCTAATATATAGGGCTCTCTCCTTCCATATTACATCATTTACTGTTTTAACCCACTCATCCACTGCAGGGGGTAAAGCTGTTTGCCATCTTTGCATAATAAGCTTCCGGGCCTGGTAGAGGCATCTCAAAATGGCTGTTTTAGCCGCTAACTCCTCCCGTCTCCAAGCCCTGTATCCAAGGATACAGAATCTAACGTCTGCCTCCAGGGAGATCTCCCACCTGCCCTCGATAGAGCCCACAACCCCTAGCCAGTAGCGTACTAATTTGGGGCACCTCCATACCATGTGTATCAGGTCGCCCTCCTCCCCACACCTGGGACACGTGGCATCGGGCCTTACACCAAAGCGAAATAGTTTCTTGGGGGTATAGTATGCTCTATGTAGCAACATTAAGTGGGAGAGTCTCTGTGCAGGTGCCACCGAGACCTCCTGTCCTGCCTCCAATATTTCCCTCCATTGTGTATCCGTCACCTTCCCCACATCCTTCTCCCACCCCTCCCTGCAACCGAGGTGCTCTGATCTAACAATTGCTGCCTTGCACAGTTGCGCATATATTCCAGAGATAAAACCTTTCATTTTCCCGGGTTTAATCACCTTCTGCAGTAGTGCAGCATCTGTCCAGGCTGGGGGACTTACCCTAAACTGTACCTCCAATGCCGCTCTCATTTGCAAATATCTGAAGAATGTTTGTCTTGGGATACTATATTCCTTTTGGAGGTCCTCAAAAGTTTTCAATACACTCCCTCTATACAGCTGGGATAGTCTATTTATACCCCACCTCGCCCATTCCTTAAATTCCCCCATAACCACTATCTCTTGTAGGCTCCTGTTATGCCAGAGGGGAGCATATTCTGTAAACCCAACATATCCCATTAATAACTTTGTTGCCTTCCAAACTTTTGTCACCAACTTAGTTGTGGGGCCTCTACCATGTAACGAGTCTGCCTCCAATGCTTCCACTATGGTTTTATGGGGTGCCTCCAGAGTTAACAAACCACTACCCGTATTTTCACCCCCTATATGCTGCAACTGTGCTGCCAGAAAATAGCACCTCGGATGCGGGAGGGCTATCCCACCCTCTCTAACTGGTAACTGTAGGTTCTGGAGGCTAATCCTGGCCTTCCCCCTCCTCCACAACAACTCCCTAAACAGTGAGTCAATCTTCTGGAACCACTTTTTGTTCACCCACATCGGTGAATTGTGTAACAGATACAGCAGTTGAGGCAACCAAACCATCTTGATCAGGTTGCCCCTTCCTGCTACGGATAGGGGCAGCCGGCTCCAAATATCTATTTTGCACCTAAATTTACCCAGCAGTGGCTCTAGGTTGTCTACAATAAACTGGTTGGGATCTTTTGACATATTTATGCCCAGATAGCGGATCGTTGAGACTACTTTTATATGTGGAATTTCTGACAAGACCGGACCACTAAGGTTATCTAATGGCAGTAGTGCAGACTTCCTCCAATTCACCACCAGTCCTGACACAATGCCAAACCTCTCCATTATGTCCATTACCTGCCTAAGAGAGCCTCCCGTATCTCCAAGAAACAGTAGGACATCGTCGGCATACAGGGCAATCCTCTCCTTTCCTATTTTTCTTACAAAACCTACAATCATTGGGCTAGACCTAATATGAATTGCTAATGGCTCCATAGCGAGGGCAAACAACAGGGGGGACAGGGGACATCCCTGTCTCGTCCCCCTCTCCAGGCATATTTTCCCTGAGAATTCCTTATTAACCCTGACCTTCGCACTTGGGCCCCCATACAGTATTTTTAACCACCTTCTAAAAACAGGACCCAAGCCAAACTCCTCCAGCACTCGCCAGAGATAGGGCCATTCCAAACTGTCAAAGGCCTTGGTTATATCCAGAGATACCACTGCTCTTGATCCCATGTTCTCCGTCGGGGTCTGAAAATTCATATATGCCCTCCTGATGTTCATACTCGTGGTCCTATGGGAAATAAATCCCGTTTGATCCACGTGAATCAGTTTATGCACAATTTTATTAAGTCTAGCAGCCAATACCCTTGCCAGGATTTTGGCGTCTGTACACAACAGAGAGATAGGCCTGTATGCCGACGGTTCCAGTGGGTCACCCCCTTCTTTATGAAGCAGGATAATGTTTGTTTCAGTCATGGAGACAGGCAAACACCCTCCCTGCAGAGCCCAATTCAATGTTTTCAGCAACTCAGGTAGAAGAATCTTCCCATAGCGCTTATAGGTCTCCACCGGGAGACCATCCGGCCCTGGAGATTTTTGATTTGCCATTCCATTTACAGCTTGTTGTAGTTCAGCTAAAGTAATTGGCGCGTCCATGCCCTCCCTATCTACTTCAGAAACTTTGGGGACCTGTATATCCTTAAAGAAATTTTCTATATCCTCCTCCCCCACGAGCCCATGTGACCTATATAGATTTGCGTAATACCTCTCAAATGTGTCTGTGATTTCTGAGCTCTGAGAGGATATCTCGCCATTTGGAGTCCTGATTGCCGGGATCGCCGAGGAGGAGGAGTTGGTTTTTACCAAATAGGCCAACATACGTCCCACGCTTTCTCCCTCCCCAAAAATCCGTTGTTTCTGGAAGAGTTGCTTATTTTCGCCCCTCTTCAGGACTGCTGTTCTGTAGGCCTCCTGTTTCTCCTCCCACAGTTTCTGCCTCTCTGGTGTAGGGCTATCTATAAATTGCTTCTCTGCCATCTCCAGTTCCCTCCTAATTCCCTCCTCCCACTCCCTCGCCCTCCTCTTGACTCCTGCCACCCCCTGGATCAAAATACCCCTAAGGAATGCCTTCAATGTGTCCCATTGTATACCTGCTGTCGTTGAGCCTTCATTAAATTTTAGAAACTCTTCTAGTTTTGTTATTGTCCTCTCTGGCTCCCCCATTAATTCCAACCAATATGGACTTAGCTTCCAAAACCCTCTAGCCTCCCCAACCCCTATACTTACTGAGGCCACCATCAGGGAGTGATCCGAGACCCCTCTCGGATAGTATACTACATCCTTTATTATTGGCGCTGCCTCTGCATTCCCCAGGGTCATATCAATTCTGGAGAAGGTGGAGTGGGAGGAAGAGAAGCAGGAGTATTGCCTAGCTCCAGGATTCCGGACCCTCCACAAATCCAACAGGCCTGCCTCCTCCAGAAAATGACCCAGCCGACCCCCTGCTACACTGGTTACTTGGACTCTCGGTGGAAATCTGTCCAGCTCTCTGTTCAACACCTCATTGAAATCCCCTAGTACTATCACCGGGGTATCTGTTTTATCCAACATAAACTCCATTAAACTATACAGCACTTCCAATTTAAAAGGAGGGGGGATATAAATGTTAGCAATAACAAACATCCTGTTTTCAATAGAACAGTATAAGAAAACATAACGACCCAAACTATCTATCCTGGTCTGCCTACAGGAGAACATCACACTTCTTGTTACCAATATACTCACCCCCCTAGAGTAGGAGGAGTACACCGAATGGTATTGAGCCTGGAACCTTCTACTTGGAAGACATTTCATCGTGTCCTTTGTCAAGTGAGTCTCCTGTAGGCAGACCATGCCCACCCCCCTTATCTCTAGCAGTGAAAAAATGGAGGCCCTCTTATTTGAATTCCCCATCCCCCGTACATTCCAGGAGCCTATTTTGAGAATTTTAGACTGCATCAAACAAACAACAAACAGGTATTAGCCCCAGAGAACCCACGACAGTGGGCACCTTCAGCTTGGTATATTGACTTGTACCAAAAAATAACACCTCCTTACCCATTATAAAAAGCAAAACAAAAGTAAGTGGGCAAATAAGTAAAAAAAAAAAGAAAACAAAAAAGGGAGGAAAAAGTGTTCCCTTGATTACTCTCTGTGCATCGTTTCTATTATTTCCCTTTTTGGTAAACATTCTTAGTGTCCCCCTTTCCTTTTTCCCCGTGTTCCTCTTTGTAGTGTTTGTATTTACCACACATGTACTTAATCCTACATCCCCCCTCCCCCCCTTCCCCCTAACTACCCCCGCAATTACTAAGTGCATTTTAATTCCAAAAATAAATTGCAACCCCCTTTCCTCTCCACCACCCACCCCCCCTCTCCCTCCCCCCCCCCAAACCCACCCAACCCTTCCCCCCTCCCTCCCCTTCCCCCCTCCCTCCCCCACCTTACCAGGTTTGCCCCTGGGGCTTTATTCGTGACCGCCTCATATACTCCCTTCACAGTGTTCTTTCCTAACATTCCCTCCCCTCCCTCCACCGGAAATATCCACATGTGCCAAATACTAAGTGCAGTATCCTCCTCCTCCCCCATTCCTACTCTACCGTACCCCCTCATTCTTCCTCTCTATACCAAGTTCAATTGTTTCCCACAGTCCAGGTTTTATTATCTTCTTATCGGGCGTCCTAACTCTCTGGGCTCCGTTCTTTGAGATTCAATCTTTGTTTGTTTTCTTCATACCAGCGTGTTGCCCCCGCCGGGGAATCGAAAACGAGGACCTCCCCAATTGCCTCAACCCGTAGCCTAGCTGGGTACAGTAAGGCATATTTGACTTCAAATTTTTGAAGGGTGCGTTTGATCTCCACGAACCCTTCCCTGCGTCTCTGCAGCTCTGGCGAAAAGTCCGCGAAAAATGAAACCCTTGTTCCGTTATAAAGAATAAATCCCTTCTCTCTGGCTCTGCGTAGTAGGGTTAACTTGTCACAGTGATTCAAAAATTTCATTAGTAAGGACCTGGGGCGCCCTCCTGGGGGTGGAGCCCTGAAGGGGACCCGGTGGGCTCTCTCAATCGCAAACTGTGCAGTAAAGGCATCTCTTCCAAATATTTCTATGAGCCATCCTTCCAAAAAAGCAATGGGACTGTGCCCCTCACATCTCTCTGGGAGGCCTACTATTCTTATATTATCCCTTCTCAGGCGATTTTCCATTTCATCCATTTTTTCATTAATTCTACCCAGTTGCTGCTTCATGGTTTTAACATCTTGCTGTAGGGGAAAAACATCATCCTCCACTTGGCTCACTCTTCCCTCTAGGCCCGTTATTCTATCTACTGCCTTTTGCAACTCCTGCTTTATTAATAACAGTTCATCTTTAACCTCTTTAATTTGGCAGCTTAACCCCTCCACTGATGCTTTACAGGAGTTAATCGCTTGCAATACTTCCCTCAGGGTAGGTTCTACCTCCATGGCAGGGACGGTAGTTGGCACTGATAACTGAACTTTTTCCCCTGCCCCTGTACCTTTATTGACATTCGGGTTTTTATGCCCTGCTCCAACTGCAGATGATGATGCCTGTCCTTGGCTTTTCCTATCCCCAGTAGTCTTAGGTTGTGGGAGTTGCCCGTTTTTGGTGGGGGTCTGTTCAGGGGTATGTGCAAACCTCTCCAACTTTGCTGCTGCTGCTGCCGCCTGGTTCCCCTTCTCCTTTGCTGACCGTAATGACTGGGGGCCCAAGTTCTCCATGTTAACTGGCTCCTCCCCTCTCCTTCTGGACATTGCCTTTATTACCTTTTTTTTCCTTTTATGTACCCAGATAGTCAATACCACCAGGAGAAGCAGGCTAAAGAAGGGAAAAAACCAGGGAACAGGAGAAGAGATTAGCCAAGCTTCTACAAACAAGTACTGTCCCTTTAATGCAAGGGTCTAAGCACAGCCCTGCAATCAGCCGATATACTTATTCAACAGTCTAAGTATTTTGTTGTGCTGGTCAGATGTATTACATATGCCCGCTCACTCCTCCGTCCCCCTGTTGTAATATAGGGTCACCACAAAACTGTCCTTTTGTTCTTTATCCAAGCACAGTGAGCTATAGTAAGCTGACAGGGTTAAACCCTCTTTCCACGTCCCGCTCACCTGCTCCGGTCCCCACAGTCCCAGGACCCAGCGTCCAGCTCCTTGCCAGCCTCCACAGCCTCCACAGAGTATCCCAGACAGACTGGTCTAAGGTTCACCTCTGGTCTTCTGTTCCACCACCACCCGTCCGCCTCACCTCGCCGCTCCGTAGCGGCACGCTGAAAGCCGCTCCACCGACTCCCAGGCGCGCAGGCGCAGTAGCTACCGCGGCTCCAGTGAAGGCGCCGTGATGCGGCTAGTGTGTTCTAGCAGCCGGCTTCTCCGTCTAAGGACACTTCCTCGCCTGCCCGCTCCGCATCGGTACACTGAGATCCAGGCACTTGCAACAATAGCCGACCAGACGCTCCAGCCCTCCAACATCAACAGGTAACCGGCAAGGTGGAGAGGCTCTCAGCACGCCACACGCTCTGCTCCACACTCCATCCACACCCACACCCTCATCCGGTCACGCCCCCCTTCCCAAATGATCCTTGATTCTGGGTTTCCTCCTGACTTTTTACCTCTTGGCCTCATTCTGGCATATATATCGTATATTTTGCTATCAGTCCATTGTCATATAGGTAAATATTTGCTCCCTATCTGTGTTTGGTCCTTATGACCCCAGCCAATCTTGGGATTGAATAGATGCGTTTGTGTATAATTTTATGAATCTGTGTACATTATCATTCATTGTAATTATTTGTGTTGTCTTTTCTTTCAGTAGACAGTGCTCGACAATAGTAAATCTCCTGCGGAAGCTACTAATCAGTGGTGAAACGTAGAGAATTTTGTCACTATGCACATTCTGTAACTGTTTTCTATTTTGGATGGATTATATTTTGTTGATTTTAACTTTTATAAAATAAAATGATTTTTGATATATTTCTTTGTGTGTCTTGCACCTTAAAAGTCCCAATTTCTTTGCCTTTGCTGTTACCAAAATTAAGGGATGTGGTGCAAATAACTTTCAGATGACAAGCAATCAAAACGTCTCTCCCTTGGATTTATTAGGGTGGTTAAACACCCACTAATTTTTTGCTTGCCATCTTTAAATTAATTTATTAATCTTTCGTTTTCTGTATTTTGATTGTTTTTTTTTTTTTGTGTTGTACACTGAAGAAGGTTTTTTTTAAAAAAAACTTTTTTCAATAAATTTAAACTTTTTTTGTGTTGCCAAAGGTTCTGTACTGAAATATGGCCACCTATAGAGTGACGGCATCTGATGGGCTAATGAGCAAAATCCATCAAGCTCAAGGGTCATCCTTTGGCGCGATCACCTTGGATCGTTTTTTGTTAGTCTTAAAAAACTTTTAGAGAAAAAGGCTCGTATATTTTGTAATCATAAATATTTTCAGAAATATAATTGTCCCTTAGGGGTTATGGATCCAAATTTTCCCCAATTTACCCAAAATTGATTCCCAATTAATTGGGAGGTTAACCTCCAATCATGTTCCTTTAGGATGATGGAGGACCTGTGCCAAAATTATACAAGGAAGCTTGAAATTATTAATGATGAAATTGAAAAACTTTACACAGACAACAACTGCTTGATCTCAGATACTACCTTCAGAGACAGAGAACTGGCTTTGGAAAAATATCTGGAAGCCTTTTTTTGTAGACATTCTAAAAATCAAGGACAAAATATATTACCGAGATAGATTAGCTTATGAGACCAAAACTGCATACAAATGGTCTGATAATCATCCCACTGATTCTGATGAATCTTCCTTACCTTCTTCTTTAGCAGGGGCCACCTCCATCTTATCAACAGGCTCACAAAAACAAAAAACAGATCGACAGCCTCATCCTCTAAACGCACTCAGCAGGACAATGATCGTCCTGGTCTTTGTTCTCAAACTAAAAGTGCACTTTCTTCTTTAAACTCTCTTGGTGATGGTCACTCTGTTCTTTCTGGCTCTGCACCTATCTCACTGATTGCACCTAAGGTAAGCCAAATCACAGGTAACCTCCCTTCGGGGGACTGCCAAATCCCCACCACAGGGGATCTTCGTACAGCACCAATCTTCACTCCTCCACCAAGTTTGGACCCAAACAAGGTTGCAAACCCATCTGCATCACTGAAGGGGGCAGTCAAACTAGCCTCCAAGTAATAAACTTATCATCGTATGTTCTGACGGAGGATCAGGCCCAGGTTCTTAGGTTGGGCCTGACTTTCTGTCCGGATCAGGCAGTCGACGCTTTCAAAATAATCAAAGATGTGAATCTTTTTGCCAGGAAAATAATGTTTAAAATCATTTTTGACAAAGATTCCAGATACCCCCTGCGTGATAGTTCCATGAAGGACTTTTGGAAAAATAAAACTATTAATGAAATCAAGGCACTCAATGATTTAATGGAATTGTGGGAGGAGAGCAATCCTTTCGATGATCCCATGGAGGAACCCTCCCCAAGTCCATCTCCAAGCTCTCAGACTAACAGACTCTTTCCTCCTCCAAACCTCTGCAAACCAAATTCCAGAACATTTCCCACCTTACGGAGCAACCCCAACATTTGGGCCTTTATACAGCAGGTGACAAAAGAAATACAGGCCACCAAATGGAAGCAGTTTAGCGGAAATTCTAATCTAAAACTAACACGTCGTCAAGCTCTATCTTCTCTTAAACAAAATAATGACATTGTTATAAAACCCTCTGATAAAGGGGGAAATATAGTGGTAATGGGTCTTGACCATTACAAAAATATGGTGATGGATCTTCTGCTAAATAGAAATTGGTATCGCCCTATACCCTTAGCCCAAGTCAAGTATGCGAAAACCAAGTACTGAATTCTTGTTACCCAGGCTTTCCATGATAGCCTAATTGACAAAATGACCTGTGAATTTTTAACTGTTGATAGACCTAGATTTCCTACAGTGTATGCCTTGCCGAAGATACATAAGAACATGTTTCTTCCTCCTGGTCGCTCTATAGTTTCTGGCAATGGCTGTCTCACAGAGCCAGTCAGCAAACTCGTGGATGACTATTTAAGGCCCCATGTCAAGTCCTTGAGTTCCTACATCCGGGACACCGTGGATCTTCTCAGATCCCTAGATGGTGTCTGTGTACCGCAGGGGTCCTGGTTAGTAGCTATCGATGTTGAGGCTCTCTACAACTCTATTCCCCATGATTGGGGGGTTCGAGTTGTGGAAGGCTTCATTTCCGAACAAAGCCCCAGGGCCTCAGCCTAAAATAGGTTTATCCTGGATTTGCTTTTGTTTATTTTGACAAATAACATTTTAATTTTCGACCGCTCCCACTACCTCCAGGTGCAGGGTGTTGCGATAGGGACCAAGTGTGCTTCATCCTACGCCAATCTGTACCTGGGGGGGTGGGAGCGTAAGATTTTTTCTTCTGATGATTTTCAAGAATTTTTTGACCTCACCTGGCGTCGTTTCATTGACGATATTTTTGTAATTTTGACCGGCTCCTGAGAGGACTTGTTGTCTTTCCTAGCCAAATTGGAAAATAAAAGCTACAATTTAAAGTTCACCATGACCTGTGACCAACAAACTATCAATTTTTTGGACATCTCTCCATATCTAAATCCTGATGGCATGATTGGTTCCTCCTTGTTTCGAAAAGTATCAGCTGGCAATACCATTTTGCATGCCGCAAGTTCTCATCCCAAACCCTTGGTATACCATATAGTTAGTACTTAAGAATAAGGAGAAATTGTAGTGGTGACCAGGACTTTGAGCATGAGGCCCAAGCGCTGTAGTCTTGACTTTTGGATCGGGGCTACAGTCACTCTGTTTTAAAAAAAAGCCTATATTAGGGCCAAAAAAAGAAACAGAGCTGACTTAATCCACTCAAAGACAACTGTCAAATCAGCGCAGCCGGTACGTTTGATAACTAGATACTCGGGTGAACACAGGAAAGTCTATCAAATCATTAAAAAATATTGGCCTCTGCTGTCCACTGATGAGGTCATTTCTAAATATGTTCAACCTTTTCCCCAGATCACCTACAGGAAGTCTAGGTCATTAGGGGATCAACTAGTTCACAGTCACCGCATGTCAAAAAAAGGTGGTCAGGTTCGTAGAGGCATCGCCCCTTGTGGCCAATGTGAGTTTTGCAGATTTGTACCAAACTCCATAGATTTAATTCTCCCCAATGGGAATCTCTATAATCTCTCTTTGTAAACTGTCAATCCATTGAGGTTGTTTACCTCATGAAGTGCAACTGTAAAGCTTTCTATGTGGGTAAGACAAAAAGGCCATTTTCTCTAGTCATCTTCCAGGACGGCACACCTGAGATCACAATCAATCGACAGCTGTTTTAAGTCCCCACCCTTCCCCTTGATCCTCAGTTTTTGATTGTGTTTCTCCCTACACTGCGAAACCGTTTGTTTTTTTCCAAATGACCCGAAGCCTGGGGCTGGTGGTCCCCCCCTGGGAGCCGGACCAAATGCCTGGGGAAGGCCTACGGCCACATCACCCTGAAAGTGAAAGAGGGCGCCGCCTGCCCGATCTCGTATGATCTCGGAGGCAAAGCAGGGTCGGGCCTGGTTAGTACCTGATGGGCCTCTGGGTCTGGCCGGATATATTTATCCTTCCTGGGGGGGTTCCCCTATCCTTTCCTCAGGGGGGGCAGCAGAAACTGGAAGAGCCCGCCTGAGAGCTGAAGGCCCCTGGGTACAGTGGTGTCCCTAGAACTTCAGGGGCCTTTTTCCTGTCTCCCCCCCTTATCTATCCGGGCGTCCGTTCAGACAGGGGTGCTGGCTGTCAGTTCTTTCCAGGGCCCCTGACTCTTGGGCCCCTGGTAGCTTGCGTGGGCTGCTGGGGAGGGCGCCACCTGAACGACCCGCGTTCTTACCCAGGAGGAAAGGCTGAGAGTCAGCAGGAGCAGGCGCCCTCATCCTCCTTTCGTGGAGGCACCAGTTCACTACGGTGGATGTCTGCCTAAACCACCTCAGAATGGAATGAGGAACGTACGGCATTGCCCCCCCAGGTGTATATACTGACTGGCAGGACACAGCCTAACCTTGCAGCTCCCTACGGGGACAGCAGTTGGGGGGGCACTTTGGCGGCTATCCTCCTTGCGTGTGGACCATAAGGATGGAAAAGCAAGCCCGGTGGCTGTGGAAAAAGGGGAAGACTACAACGGTGAGTACTTTCCTTTACCTTGGGAATTTAGCTGCAAAATCCCCAATCCCAGCCAGATGGTTTCTGGGCATTTGAGATAATCTCCCCTGGGGTCTACATTCAAATAGCCCAGAAGCTTCTGCTAAAAACACCAGCTACAGCTCCCTCTTACATCAGAGATGCTGTATGGTGGACAAGTGTTGCAGAGGAGCGAGTGTGCCTAAACCACCTCAGATGGGAAAGAGGTAGGTAAGGCATTTCTTCCCCTTCCCCCTGTATTTACTAAGTGGTGCAGTGCAGGACCTGGGGTCTGCATAACAAAATAGCCCAGAAGCTACTGCTAAAACCACCAGCCACAGCTCCCTCTTACAGCAGAGACACTGTGGTTATCACAACAGTAGGCTTCCAGACTCTCCCTACATGTCCGGTTGTGGGACATTAATAGGGATGAATAGAGCGAAGGGGGGGAGGACCTGGTACATACAAAGAGTTCCTTACAGGCCAGGTATACCACTGAACAATTTATGGATTGTGCAATGGTTGAAGGATTCAGGAGTAAGCTCTCCTGGTCAGCAGGTGCACTAGGTTATATGGCCCTATTAGCCCAGCTGCTAGGTATCTGAAGTCATAAGCTCCAACCTCCCACTCCACCTTTACACTGTGGTTATATTAAAGTGCAGGAGGTAAGAAAAACCTTTTTGTTGGTTTGGGCTACAGTCAACTCAGTGACAGATCTAAAGGCGATTTACCATAAATCGCGTCCTATATCCTTTAATTAAGGATTTTCTGGGCAAACATATGCAAGAGCTAGATAGATACATGATTGCTTGTTTAAGGCCTGCAGGTGGCTATTTTCCTCCAGGCTAAATTGGTGATCACCTTTTCTAGAAGTTGTCCTAAATTGGTCTCTAGGGCTGGGCTCATTGAGACTTTAGTTTCTGATCAGCCCCACCTGTGTGTGAGCTGGCCAGCGTTTGCTCAGTCCACGGAGGTAAGGTAGGACAACAGCTACTATAGTAAGGTGTCTAACCATTTCTAGAATTTGTTCCTTCACTGGGGGTGAAGTGTTAGTATCTACAACCCAGGCTATGCCTAGGGATCAAATTGCTCTGTTTGGTTATTTCATAAAGGGATACACCATGACTCCTCCTTGCTTGCACACCAGTAGACCTCAGAAGTGAAGGTTTGTCTTTCCTGGGATGTTTTGTGGCACAGCAGAAATACACATTGAGATTTGTGACATCTCTGCTCATAAGGGGTATAGTGCTGTACATCAGAAATGCACTGCACTGAAGCTTGGTTGTTGTCTGTTATATCCTAAAGGTACTGCCTTATTTGGCTACAGATCAGAAAAATACAACAGGGAAGGTGGTCTGTACTTTCTGGTCTTGTGACGCATGGTGGAAATGCACATCATTGAGTCTTATGACATCTCTGCTCATATTTGTTATATTGCTGCACATCAGACATACTCAAAATTGAGTTCTGTCTGGGGTTTTTTTTGTGTCCTGTATTACTGCCTTATTGGTTGCTTATTAGAAAGGCAGTAGTGAAGATTGATGGTCCTGAATTGTTGGGAAATACAAATTGAACCTGTGCCAGGGGTAGTACTGGTACTGCCTTTGGTAATCGGTGCAGCCCTGCAAAGTGGCGTCAGGCTGACAGTGCTATTAACGGCAAAGGTTGCCGATTTTAGGCATGCGATTTGACATGTTGAGTCGCATGCCAAATCCCTTAAATATGGATGTGCTATCTCTATTCAGATTGTTATATTGTTGCACATCAGATATATACAAGATTGAAGGTTGTCTGTCCTTTTATGTCTTACATTTACTGCCTTATTGGCTGCATATCAGAAGGGACACAGCAGTGGGGTTGCTTGTCCTTTTCTGATTTGTTTTTGCTGCCTCAGCAGGGAGACACATTGAGGATGGTGGCGTATCTGCTCAGTATTGGTATATTACTACACATCAGACATACACAAAGATTGAAGATTGTTTGTGTCCTGTATGTTCTATATTTACTGCCTTATCGGCTGCATATCAGAAAGGCACAGCAGTGAGGGGTGTCTTTTCTGTTTCTCATTGTTCTACCTTGCTGCTTCTTAGGGATACACAGCAGGGGGTTGTTGGCTGCACGCCTCCAGGGAGATACAGCATTGGGGACCCCTCGCTTGTTCAACCTGAAAATTGCAAGTTACCTGTGACCTGTGTAATCTTGAGTTCTGTGGATCCAGAAAGCAGGGTCTGCTTGGTGGCGCTGCGACCTGGAGTTGCACAGACACAAATGGTTCCCATTGGAAGCCATAGTGTATGACTTTTCTCTTGCGTTTTTGCGGTTGCAGGTTGGGTCGCATAGGTGTGGGAGCCCTAAGTTTCCCTTCTGGTTGAGGTTTTGCTACACACAAGAATAGACATCATGGAGTTTATTGCCTTACTTTGCAATACACCAGAAAGATCGCAGCTAGGAAGGCTGTCTGTTTTTATGTGGCTGCACAGCAGAAATACTCAACATTGAAGCTTGTTGGTCTTTCTGTTTCAGATTCCCTTACCTTACTGCACTTCAGAAAAACACAATGCTGCAGGTTGCTTGGGTCCTTTCGGTGTTGGTTCTATGTGACTGCACTACAGAACTGCATAACAGAAAAGATATTGTCTTGTTAGGTTGGTTTAGCTAGCCAGTGCCATATTGATCTTATAACTGTATTTGGTGGTTCATCAGAAATACGCAACATAGAAGTTTGGGTCTTTCTGTCTTATATTTATGGCCCTGTTTTGCTGTACATCAGTAAGACTCCACCGTAAACAGGACTCCCGTCCTTTATGTATATTTATCAGTTATGACCTAGCTATCTGCACTTCAGAAACACGCAGCATTTAGGGTCGGTTCACACTGAGGCAGCACGACTTACAGCTCGACTGCCTCAGGCGACCCAGGACACGACTCAGCGGCGACTTGCGAAACGACTTCTGTATAGAAGTCAATGCAAGTCGCCCCCAAAGTCGTACAGGAACCTTTTTTCTAAGTCGGAGCGACTTGCATCGCGCCGATTTAGAACGGCTCCATTGCACAGAACAGGACGCTACTTGTCAGGTGACTGTCGCCTGACAAGTCGTCCCAGTGTGAACCAAGGCTGAGGGTTTGCGTGTGTCTTAATGTTTTTACAGATTGGCTGCACATCAGAAAACCAGACTGTGAGGATTGTTTGTCTACATTGAAGTTCAGATTTGGGTCTCTCCCATATTTGATATGTTGGTTTAGCTAGCCACACTCAGATACACATTATTGTCTATTCTTGTGTCCTTTCTGTCTAAATCTATTGTGCTGGGTCCACAATCTATGATCTTTTTTAATTTGTGATATTAATAATGCATGTATCACCTTTTGTATTTCAGCCCTCTTTTCCGTGGGGGGGCCTGGAGTTCTGGCTGCAGATGTCACATGTCAGAAAGCCTCAGCCCCTTACATTCAGGGATGCTGGAACCATTTCCTAGGGTTGAAGCCCAGTAGGGTTATAGGACACTGGAGGAAGGCGATAAAGAATCACCCTGCTTAGTAGGAACTTGGGAAGTTCTGTTCAGAGGAGTGTTATGACCTGAAGATTAAGTATAAAGATGTCCACCCGACCGAATAGGTTACGGCTCAGTGCATGGCCTTCATCTCACCCTTCTAGCAGAACTAGATGTAGCAGTATAAGTGTTATACTCCTGCTATGAACTTTATTCTCCTGAAGTAGGCACTCAGGCGTAAATAAAGCCACAGAGTGGGCATGCCTTAAACCCAGGGATCAAGCCTCGGTTAATCTATTACCCTTAAGTAGGCTTCCCTTTAGTCTTTGCTGATGTAAAGATAAAAATGAACAAAAAAGGTTGTCTGTTAGGGGCCCACCTTTTTTTGCAGTTTTAATTCCCTGAACCCAGGGTAGTGTTAAGACAGGCCCTCTTAGTGATCAATTAGTGTCCTTGTCTTACAACACAGGTCTCTGATTAATCTTTAAGGGTTCTAAGTAGCACCTACAGGCACAATAGGCCATGGTTGTTAGATGTGTGAGACAGGCAACATTGCTAACCTACAAGTTTAACATGTTTTCTGATTCCATCTTTAAGAGCCCACTCCACCTAGGTCCTGCATCCGAAGTAGAGAAGGCAGGGACATCGGTGGAGTAGACCTGCAGACCAGCCGCATGATCCAGCTATAATACCTTCATCAAGCATATGGAGTGGAGGTAAAACTCACTGCAGAACCAAGGTTCGCCAAGAGGGTCTTGCAGTGGTCCCACCCTAAGGTAGGCCTGAGGTACTTGATTATCCTCTCAGGTGTGCCATCCTGGAAGATGACTAGAGAAAATTGACAGTTACTTACCGATAACTGTTTTTCTAGGATATCTTCCAGGACGGCAGGCCTACTTCCTGCCCGTTGGAGGAGGGAAAATGGTAGAACACTAGAAGGTGAGTACCTATGAGGAATGATTTCCCTTGTGAACGAGGTTCAGGAGTTACAAACTGAGGATCAAGGGGAAGGGTGGGGACTTAAAACAGCTGTCGATTGATTGTGTTTCCTGTAGGGAGGAGCCTCTCATCTCAGGTGTGCCGTCCTGGAAGATATCCTAGAAAAACAGTTATCGGTAAGTAACTGTCAATTTTTTCATAGGATAAGGGATCATGTGTCCCTTATTCAAAAGAAAAAGATGGAAACCCCTATAAGCCGACATAGTGGCTTATACCATTCTTTTGATCTATCTAAAATGAAATTCTTTGCATTAGAATACTTACCTCTCAATGAAAGAGGAGGGGATGTTGATAAGAGTCTGTTGCAGAGAGAAACGAGATGGATCCATTCCCTGGCAGTTACATCCTATCCAGGGTTAAATGAGTCCATCAGTTTCAAACCATTTCTGTAGAGGACCAATTTGGCCACTTGTACAGGTACTTTGGCATTTGACCAATTTTTATTGGTCTCTTTTTATGCATATGTATATACTGGTTTGTGACCCTTATTTGGCTGGGCTCAATATGTTCCAACACAGGGAGTTTTTGAGAGAATATAAACAAAAAAGTGAGTGCTACTACCCATACATCACATAGAAAGCAGAGATCCCAGGTGCTCGGTCCACAGTCGCTGGCTGAGTAGGTAAATGAGGAAAAGATGATCCGCACTCCGGTGATTGCTCTTAAGAAGTATAATATTTATTGACAAGCCACAGTGACCAAACGCAAATAAGAACAGTTGACGCGTTTCAGCCTATAAGGCCTTAGTCACAACCACGCGTCAACAGTTCTTATATGCGTTTGGTCACTGTGGCTTGTCAATAAACATTATACTTCTTAAGAGCAATCACCAGAGTGCGGATCATGTTTTCCTCAGTTTTTGATAGAGTTTCCTATACCAACCAATACCTTCCATATGTTTACTATTATTTTTTGAGGGTCTTTTATCAACGGAGGAACCCCTTTAAGGATTAGGTGACCATACGGATGCCCAAGGTGTCCATTCCAAGTGTTGTCCTTTCTTGACTCCACTGGGTGGCGCCGTCTGTCTGGATTACATTCTGGTCTTATTTCTTTCCATTTTGGGTTCTTTTCCCCACTCTGGATTGGGAATATCTCTACCATCTGACCTGGATGACACCATTCCAGTCAATGGGCTGTAAAATGGTGATGGCCTTTCCATCTACCATTTCTGCATTTGTTAGCTGACTGTGTTTCCGGCCTGCATAGAATTGATGCGACCGCGTCACTTTTGGTGAGCCGCACTTGTCAGCATCACTTCCCGTTGTCTCAGACGTGACTGATGTCACCTCCGGTGCGACCGGATGTCTTTCAAGGCATCCCTGAAGCGTCCGCTCCTCCCCTTTGCTTTGGCGCCAAAGCCAGGCATCCAATGGGAAGGAGGAGGGGGGTATTTATAGAGGCCAATGGAGAATTCCAGAGTAGGGCCACCACGAGAGAGAGAGAAGTATGTTGGAAATATGTCGTTCCAGGTAACTTGCTTATTCAGCTATATGAGGGCTTCTTTAAAATATCTGTTCGTTTTTCTGATTTGACACTGACTCCCTATTGGTCCCGCGAGTCCATACGGGGGCTTTTGGACGGTCAGTCGTTTCTCTAAAGGAAGGGATGTTTGGTGATGTTGCCAACTAAACTCACCACTCAGCTGATTTGCCATTTTATATCCACTTAGGGGGGCCTGTTAAAAATAGTTGCTTGCTTCTTTGACTTGATACTGACTCCTTACAAGTCCCGTGAATCCATACGGGGGCTTTTGGATGGTCAGTCGTTTCTTTCAAGAAAGTGGTGAATGGTAATGTTGCCAACTAAATTAACTACTCAGCTGATTAGAGGTATATTTCCATTTTGCTTATTTACTTGGGATACTCTATACAAATTCCCTGGGCTTATTCATTAAGCTCTCCCCACTTTCCTCTGCATATAGGTTTGGATTCCCTATTAATCTTCAGTACTTGAGTATGCTCTGACTTATATACCACCCTCTATGGGACATCAAATGAACCTTGCTTCTGGGTTTCCGCCTGACTTTTTACCTCTCGGCCTCATCCTGGCATATGTATTGTATATTTTGCTATCAATCCATTCTCATATAGGTAAATATTTGCTCCCTATCTGTGTTTGGTCCTTATGACCCCAGCCAATCTTGGGATTGAATAGATGTGTTTGTGTATAATTTTATGAATCTGTGTACATTATATATCATTCATTGTAATTATTTGTGTTGTCTTTTCTTTCAGTAGACAGTGCTTGACAAATGTAAATCTCCTGAGGAAGCTACTAATCAGTGGTGAAACATGTAGAGAATTTTGTCAGTATGCACATTCTGTAACTGTTTTCTATTTTGGATGGATTATATTTTGTTGATTTGAACTTTTATAAAAAAATATATATTTTTGATATATTTCTTTGTGTGTCTTGCACCTGAAAAGTCCAAATTTCTTTGCCTTGTTAGAAAGCTGTAGCTGTAGAAAAAGTTTTCAGCATTTTTGTAGTAGCGTTTTTCAGCGTTGTTTTTTTTTAGCGTTTGCAGTTTTTAGCTTTTTTTTGCAAAACTATACTCAAAAAGCTTATGATTTAAAACACGTAAAAATGCAGAATAGCCAAGTTTTTCAGCATTTTTAGGCATATATCGGAGTTATGCCTTGTACACATGGTTGGAATTTCCAACAGAAAAAGTCAGATGGGAGCTTTTGGTTGGATATTCCAACCGTGTATATGCCCCATCTGACTTTTTCTGTCGGCATTTCAGACGGACTTAGATAGAGAACATGTTCTAAATTTTTTCGTCTGAAATGCCATCGGAGGTTATCCCATTGGCAAGGCCGACCGTGTGTACACGTCATTAGAACGTTTTTACAGTTGAAAAACTCCTCTTCAAACCCACTAGTTCCAGGGTTTTTTCCAGCCAGAAAACGCCCCTGCCAAAAAACGCTGATAACAGCCTATGTGTGCATGGACACATGGGATAACATGCTGGGGAGTTTACTGGCTGCAGAAAAAAAAGCCTGGAGCCAAAAAGAGCAGCTGTAAAAATGTCCAGTGTACATGAGGTTTATAATGGGATTGTGATAGTGCGGTGAGCAATCTGACACTAACTGGCATTGGTGGGGAACTGACTAACTGCCACTGACATCACCAGTGACACTAATACATTGATCAGTGATAACCACGTACCGGTAGGTCGCTGCCTACTTCCGGGTTTAGGGTATGCGCATGCACCCCCCTCCCAGCCAGCTCCTGCTCTGATTGTACACAGCAGGAGCCTGTAAGCAAGTCCCGGCCAATGATTAACGGCCAGGACCTGCAGATCGGCCGATTAGTATTCAACACAGAGCTCTACACACAGGGAGCGATCTGTCAGTTTATCCCAGCTAATCAGAGCACGCGTATCAGCTCCTCAGTGCAGCGCGATGTCCGCCGGGCACACGCAATCGCTCCTGACAGAGCCAGAACCAGGATCTGTGTGTGTAAACACACAATTCCACGTTCTAACAGGGGAGAGGAGACAGATTGTGTGTTCCTAGTATATCCCATCCCCCCATAGTTAGAACACATCTAGGGAACACAGTTAACCCCTTGATTGCCCCATAGTGCTAACCCCTTCCCTGCCAGTGACATTTATACAGTAATCAGCTATTTTTAGCTCTGATCGCTGTATAAATGTCTTAACCACTTACGGACCGCCCGCCGTAGTTTTACGTCAGCTGTTTGAAGGTGGATTTAGTTGTTATGGCAGCAGCTAGCTGCCATAACCCTGGTATCCTCTTCTTTAGCGGGCAGTCCGCTACAAGATAAAAGTGGTCTCTGCGGCAGATCCGCCGCGAGATCACTTTTATCGCCGGGGGGAGGGGCCCCCCTCCCGCCGTGATCCAGTGCCCTCTGCCGCTTAGCGGAGCTGTCGGCAGCGGCAGAGGCAATCGCGTCCTGTCTCCTGTTAGGTATGAAGATGAGTGAAGGGAAGATGGCCCCCACCCGTCTCCATAACAATGCAGGGCAGAAGCGACGTCAAAACATCATTTCCGCCCACAGCTCTTAAAGGAACTTTTTTTTAAATGATTTTTTTAAATGACAATTTTTTTTTTTTATTGCATTTTAGTGTAAATATGAGATCTGAGGTCTTTTTGACCCCAGATCTCATATTTAAGAGGTCCTGTAATACTTTTTTTCTATTACAAGGGATGTTTACATTCCTTGTAATAGGAATAAAAGTAACAATTTTTTTTTTAAACAGTGTAAAAATAAAAAATAAAAAGGTAAAATAAATAAGAAAACATTTTTTTTTAAACGCGCCCCGTCCCGACGAGCTTGCGTGCAGAAGCGAACGCATACATGAGTTGCGCCCGCATATGAAAACAGTGTTCAAACCACACATGTGAGGTATCGCTGCAAGAGCAATAATTCTAGCCCTAGACCTCCTCTGTAACTCAAAACATGCAACCTGTAGAATTTTTTAAACGTCGCCTATGGAGATTTTTAAGGGTAAAAGTTTGTCGCCATTCCACAAGCGGGCGCAATTTTGAAGCGTGACATGTTGGGTATCAATTTACTCGGCGTAAAATTACCTTTCACAATATGAAAACAATTGGGCTAACTTTACTGTTTTATTTTTTAATTGAAAAAAGTGTATTTTATTCCAAAAAAAGTGCGCTTGTAAGACCGCTGCGCAAATACGGTGTGACAGAAAGTATTGCAATGACCGCCATTTTATTCTCTAGGGTGTTAGAAAAAAAATGTATAATGTTTGGGGGTTCTAAGTCATTTTCTAGCAAAAAAAATGTTTTTAACTTAAAAACTACAAATATCAGAAAGAGGCTCAGTCCTTAAATGGTTAAAAAGAAAGGGTTACCCAGCGCATGGCAGTGAGAAAGCCTGTATTGTAGTTTAGTTCAGCTAAATATTGTCTTTTTGGTTGGAGTTTGTCCATATAAGCTTTAAAAAGGTTCAGGTGCAGCCTGCAGGCCATCCCCAGAACGTATCCAAGGTACTCTGTGAGCAATGTAAAAGAAAAAAGGAGGGAGGCGCACCTAAATGCACTATTAAAAAAGCCCCGGAAGATTTTACCCCCTTCCTGGCCAGATCACTTTTCGGCACTGCGTCACTTTAACTGACAATTGTGCGGTCGTGTGAAGTTGCACCCAAACAAAATTGACGTCCTTTTTCCCCCACAAATAGAGCTTTCTTTTGGTGGTATTTGATCACCTCTGCGATTTTATTTTTTACGCTATAAACAAAAAAAGAGTGACAATTTTGAAAAAAAGTATCTCTTTTTACTTTTTGCTATAATAAATATCCCCCAAAAATATATAAAGAACTATTTTTTTCCTCAGTTTAGGCCGATATGTATTCTTCTACATATTTTTGGTAAAAAAAGCCCCGCAATAAGCGTATATTGATTGGTTTGTGCAAAAGTTATATCGTCTACAAAATAGGGGATAGTTTTATGGCATTTTTATTATTTTTTTTTATCTAGTAATGGCGGCGATCTGCGATTTTTATCAGGACTACGACATTACGGCGGAAACGTCTGACAATTTTTGGGACCATTGGCATTAATACAGCGATCAATGCTATAAAAATGCATTAATTACTGTAAAAATGTCACTGGCAGTGAAGGGGTTAATGCTAGGGGCGATCAAGGGGATAATGTGTTCCCTAGTATGTGTTCTAACTGAAGGGGGGAGGGGAATGTGCAGGGGAGATAACAGATCGCTGTTCATACTCTGTATCAGAGAACCGGAAACTGTGTGTTTACACACACAGATCCCAGTTCTCCCTGTGTCAGTGGCGATCGTGGGAGTCCGGCGGTGATTGTGACTGCTGGGCACTCGCTTCGGCTTGGGAGGGCGAGCAGGGGGTGCAAGCACGCGCCCCCTAGTGGCCACAGGACGAAGCGACGTAACGTCATTTCACCCAGCCGTGCCATTCTGTTGCAGGACAACTGCAGCAGCTGGTCGGCAAGTGGTTAATAGTGCAAATATAAATGCACTTACAGGAATGAAGAAATCATAGGCATATCTGTCATGTGTAGGGTCCTCCTTGAGGAGTGCCAGCAATCGGGTTTTCCCCAGCGATCAGCTGTGTTTTCACATGCGTTGTTTCCAGAGCAGGAAATGGAGGAGATCCCAGCTGCCTGGCGTGGACCGCACGGGGGAAATGATGTCACTCAATGGGTGGTCCTCGATGTAAGGAGGACAGGAGAGAAACAAGGCTACGCGCTCGGAGCATACAGATGCCAGTAGAAAGAGCTGTATGCACCGAGCGCTCCCTGTGCATGTGAAAACACTGCTGATTGCTGGGGAAAACCAGATTGCTGGCACCCTTCAAGGAGGACCCTACACATCATAGATATGCCTATGATGTCTTCATTCCTGTAAGTGCATTTATGTTTGTGCTAATAAAATACCTTTTTAAAATTGCACTTAGGTGCGCCTCCCTCCTTCTCTCTTTTACGCTGTATAAATGTCACTGGTCCCAAAAAAGTGTCAATAGTGTCCGAACTGTCCGCCGCAATATCGCAGTCCCAATAAAAATAGCAGATTGCCGCCATTACTAGTAAAAAAATAAAAATAATAAAAATGCCATAAATCTATCCCCTATTTTGTAGACGCTTAAACTTGCACAAATCAATCAATATCCGCTTATTGCAATTTGTAGAAGATTACATATCGGCCTAAACTGAGGAAAAATGTTTTAAATTTTTTTTTCAAATTTGGAGATATTTATTAAAGCAAAAAATAAACAATATTGTGTTTTTTTCAAAATTGTTGCTCTTTTTTTGTTTATAGCGCAAAAAAGGATGTCAATTTTGTTTGGGTACAGCGCCGCACGACCGCGCAATTGTCAGTTAAAGCGACGCAGTGCCGTATCGCAAAAAATGGCCTGGTCAGGAAGGGGGTAAATCCTTCTGGGGCTGAAGTGGCTAGTCTCTCACTGGACTCTCTGATTCACTGACTCTGAATCCCATGAGCTCCTCACGACTTTTGCAGTGGTATCTCCCTCATGCGTCACCCACACTTCCCTGCTGGGTGCCTAGCTTGGCACTCCAGATACCTTTTAAGCTTCACCCCCGCTGACTGGCTCGGTCCCTGGCTTGAGACACAAGGCTGTTCTGCAAGCGTCACCTCCGCTGGTTGGGTCCCTGACTTGATCACCGCCTGAAGTTTTCCGATTCTCCACCGTGCCAATTTGGTGAGAATGTTACTTAGGTACTTGCTTCAGTTACCCTAGTCCCTGGTAAAACGTCCAATAACTTCCACACATGGTATTGGTAAAAATAGGAACTTTTCCCCCCTAGAATATCAAACACATTCTAGCCTTGCTGTTGAGCAGACCATAGATGAACACAAGGGGAAGAAGTGAGACAGTAACAACAAGACATAGGTCGTCATTTACTAAAGGAAAATCCACTTTGCACTGCAAGTGCACCTGAAAGTGCACTGAAAGTGTACTTGGAAGTAAAGTCGCTGTAGATCCAAGGGGGACATGCAAGGAAAGTAAAAAACAGCATTTTAGCTTGCACATGACTGGATGATAAATTCAGCAGAGCTTCCACTCATTTCAGATCTTCCCCTTAGATTTAGAGCGACTGCACTTCCAAGTGCACTTTCAGTGCTCTTTCAAGTGCATTTCAAGCGCAAAGTGGATTTGCCTTTTGTAAAAAACCCCCATAATTTCTTACCGCCACTGATGGTGGCTGCAGCAAAGCACCTGCTAACAATTTTCTATGAAAAAAATGCGCCGCGCCTAGGGGTGTAACCGAATAACTGTAAATCTAAGTACAAATCATAGATAATAAAGCGTGCAAATCAAATAGAGCCTAAAGCTCTGATCACTTACTAAGATCACCTGCTGTGTGAATCCTAAAGCTCTGATCACTTACTAAGATCACCTGCTGTGTGAATCCTATGACCAAACACACTAAAAAATATCTAGTGCAATAAATCACAAAGTGATAACATAGGATAACATAGGAAAAAACGGCTGTACGGCTGATCGCTCCGTCCTGGCCCCTCCCCTACGCGTCTTCGACACAGGGAGTCACGTGTCTTCATCATCCCCCTGATGAAGACACGTGACTCCCTGTGTCGAAGACGCGTAGGGGAGGGGCCAGGACGGAGCGATCAGCACAGAGCTGGGTTGTGGAGCTCTCACACCCTGCAGCACGCCACACAGCCGTTTTTTCCTATGTTATGTTTGGTGCACATGAGCACCTTATAAATGTGAGTACCCCATGTGGGGATTGGATGTGATTTTAATAAAAGTATCCTATGGTATTATACTATATTAGCCTTTTTCTTTTATATGGTCTGATGTGAGTGGAGCCATAAAGAATCTAGTGTGGGAATCAGCTGTACCTAATACTGAGCCCAGGGGTGGCTCCAAAAGCGTGTATTGACACAATTAAAACCTGTGTCACACGCTCCAAGGTGAGCACAATCACATTGGGGGTCACCAAGGCACTTCACAGCATGTTTTTCTTTGGGCACGTTTGATTCAAAACCGGAACTTTTTCTTTGAACTATCACCATTACACTGACTTTTATTTGAACTTGGTCACTTTATGTTACTGGATTGGAAGATTTTTTCACGGATGTGATTTGAACACCTTTATTAGGGCGATTATAGTTTCAATTCGCCCACGCATGTGATTGATTTACTCTGTTTGTGTTTTACGAATATATATATTGTTTTATTTAATTTTTTTTCTTTTTCATTTTAATCACAGTGGATCTACATATGTGTAACATTTTTTAGCATATACGCCTTATTAGGAATGATAATATTTTAATCACTGTGGATTGTATATTTATCTTATTACGTTTTTCTATGCACATTGCACTTTGTGATTTATTGCACTAGATATTTTTTAGTGTGTTTGGTCATAGGATTCACACAGCAGGTGATCTTAGTAAGTGATCAGAGCTTTAGGATTCACACAGCAGGTGATCTTAGTAAGTGATCAGAGCTTTAGGCTCTATTTGATTTGCACGCTTTATTATCTATGATTTGTACTTAGATTTACAGTTATTCAGTTACACCCCTAGGCGCGGCGCATTTTTTTCATATATCATTTATCGCACAGTCATGAATACGTGATCTGCGCCTGCAGCCGGGTAGCTGTTTGGTTGAATTTCCATTAAGGCACTGGATAATTGTGGCTCCCAAGATTTTTTTCCATAATGCTAACAATTTTCCTCTCTAGATCTCTCTTAGGAGACATTACAGGGTCTTTCGGCTGTTCAGTAGTGCTTCTGTAGCGCTTACCCCCGAAGGAGCGGCTGAATATTTACTATATCTGTAATTCACGTTTACTACTCAACCCTCGAAGCCCATAGATTTAAAAGTCACAGTCCTTAATGCTTTATTCATCAACATAAACTGGGATGGGAGAAGGAATTCCTTTGAGATGCTTTTTTGTTACAGTGTCATCTTTCAATGAATCATACAGGAGAATCTGAGTACAGTTGCGGACAGTTAAGAGATCATTTTTCAATGCTCTCTTCAATCAGGGACGATGGAAGTAGATTTGATAGAGAATGATTTGATAAAGAGTCACTCTGAATAACTTCTTCATCTGGATAACTTTAAAGGAACAATCCATATCTCTACATGTGTGCTTGCAGCTTCACCGCTACCTCTTTACCACTACTTCCCACCGACATGGTACTTCCAAATTAAGCTAAAGGAGAGCCAATCTTGTATAACTCCTCCCACTTGACTGATTGGAATCCCGGGGCAATGCTGAACTCAAAGTCATAGGCCATTACTGCCCATCTCACTGACTTGTGCACCAACAACCCTCAGTCTCTGGTAGTACCTTTTCCCTTGGGCTTTCACTCACGTGATCAATAGTCCATGTACCACTCATAAACGATCGATCACCCAGTTTCCTTCCGCTTTGTTGCTACTTCATCCACAATGATTCTCAGTTTTCTCTATCTCTTTGTGGCCCGTTCCCCTCCCCGCAGGGGCGGCCTACGACATCCACGACTACACGCGGCAAGATGTCGTCTGTTCCTCCATGAGGATCGCACCTCCACCCTTCTCGCTAAGGTGAAGCTCCGTTGGCTCCCCGGAGGGGAAAACCTCCAACTTCCCCTCCGGGAACCAGGCTGGCTCTCTCGCTCCTCAGAGCAGGACTGGACTCGAACTCCCGGCACCATGTGATCCCCCTTTTATATGCGAGTCCCGGGATTACCAAGCAAATTAATGATTGGCTGAGACCAACACATAAACCACCTGTCACTCAAACATGGAAATCAAACAAAACAGGCCTGCTGCAAATAGCATCAGCCTGTCTAAATTTACCTGTAATAGAAGCTAACAAAAAAGGTCACCTGCTTAAAAGTAGGTGCCCGCTACATACACCCTCCCACTTGAATCACAACTGTCCCCAGTTGTGGGGAATAAATTTCAAAGTGACTCCTTAGAATTTCAACAGGAAAGAGCATCTCATTACATCAATGGGAACAGGGGAAAAAGGGAATAAACATTAAACAGGGTTAACATCACCTTCAAAAGAAAATATTTACATGGCCTGACTGTAGATCCCTACAGTTAACACTCAATACAAGTGGAACCAAAGCACTGCTCCCGTGGGAGGAATACTCTGATTACCACACACAATAATTTCTAACTACTACACAAACATTACCACGCAGAGGAGGTTATAATCCTCTACCGGGTAATTTGAACAAATATACATTTCTTTATGGCATGTATGTCCCCATTGAGATAATCGCTCCCTCAAAAGGAGTCCAGCAGTACTCCTGCAAAGCGCATCCCAATAGACATGCTCGGCAAATAGATCCGTTTGTCCGTTAGCAAAATAAACTTTCTGTATGGCTCTTAAATAAGAGTCCTTGAGGAAGTACTTGTGCTATAAAGGGATTCAAGCAGAGACAGCACACCCTGGTGTCCTTAACTTTGTCCTTGTTAGGCACCATGAATGTGAGTCTCCTGCTTAACAGTTTAATTGGGGAAAACCCACCCAAACCCATCTGCCATCCTGCAGTAAATCTGGGTAAAAAATCTGGGACTTGTTAATACAATCCTTCTCACAAATAATTTCTCGGGTCAGGCAACCTCTTTCGACTATCTCCCGGTCCTCTCACTGAGATAGAGTAACTGCAGGTATTTTGTCCAGCTTTTACCACCAATACTATGTCCTTGTGGATCGCTCTTCCAAGCTTCCACTCTCGATGAATGTTTTTGAACCAAACCCAAACCTCACTGTCAGTTGTCCTTTTTGGCTTGGGAACATGAAGGTAGTCCCACACAAGTTCATGCTCCCATGATTCCCGGGAACTTTCCACAATGTCCATAACTTGTCCTGGGACATATGGATAATCATTTCTTGAGCCACCTTTCGCTGAACCTTTCTCTGAAATCTAGAGAGTCTAGGTAAGTCTTTAGCCTTTCCTCGGCTAGGCAACACACTTGCGTCAGTAGCTCTACTGACCCATTTCTGAAATGTAGCTGGCCTGCTAGGAACAATGGTATTTGTCACATTAAATGGAGGTGCTGAAACTTTAACTGAACCGGACACTCCTGTGGAAGCCTCCACTGAAGTCGAACTCTCAATAAAAATTCCTCCTCACTTGAATCAAAATCTTCAGGGGATGACCATTCAAATAGATCGCTCATTGATCCATATTTCTGCAAGATCTGTGGTGATCCACAATCTACAACCCGATCTTCGCTGACCCTGTCCGGCTCACCCGAGGGATAACCCTCCTGTGGTTTAGGCTCCTCCTTTAAACTTCTTATATATAATATTACACTTGTACTGGAGATTGATGCCTCTGCTCATGTGTGCACATTTCATCTCATGCCCTCCACCAATGCCCTAGGCATCACTAGTAGGTAACAGAACAACTCCCACAAGAGAGAATCACTTTTTTTAATCCTCCCATAGCAGGGTAGGCTGTTTAATCATAGGCAGATTTATTTTACATCTCACTGCACATTTTGGCAAAACTCACTATTAGGTGTGGTGCATTATGTGCATTGCGATTAGCCCTGCCCCTTACCCCATAGTCAGTAAGGTGTCCCTGGATTTTATTTGGGAATATGGTCACATTAGTATACCCATTTTTTCTTGTTTAGTAAAGGAACATTAAAGGGATTGTAAACTCTCTGCATTAAGGTGCAAAACCTTTTGTAGTTGTAAACCCTATGCATTAAGGTGAAAAACCTTTTGTAGTGCAGCAGCCCCCCCAAAGCCCCCCCTTTACTTACCTGAACCTGATCGTTCCATTGACGGGGATGAGCACAGCAGTTCTAGCCACTGTCTCGGGTCCTCATTGGATAGATTAATAGCAGCGCAGCCATTGGCTCCCACTGCTGTCAATCAAATCCAGTGACATTGGAGACGGGGGGGCAGGGCCGAGTCCTACTGTCTGTGTCTGTGGATGCAGAAGCAGGACTCAGGAGCACGCCTGCACGGGTGTCCCCTTGGAATACGGGTCTCTGAGGCACTTGATGCTGGGAGGAGCCAGAAGCGCCGCTGGGGGACCCCAGAAGTACAGGTGGACAAGGTAGATCTGGTTCAGATGCGGTGAAAGGTTCGGTATACTGCAGTACAGGGTTGGTATACATTCAGTATGTGTTTGGTATAAGAGTGGTATAGAGTGAAGATCTAGTGCGGTATGAATTGGGTACACATCGTGTCCTGCTATCAGTGGCTCAGTCCCACTAGCATTATCAGCAATGGGAGAATAGCCCTCTCACCAATCCCTGGGATGCTCTCTTTGTAGGAAGGGGGGCCCCTCGGTCTCTACCTAAAAGCCTCCAGTAAACAGCAGTGGGAAACAAAGGGTGAGTGGACGTTCCAGTCTCCCTGTAACAGCAATGCAGGTGCTGTGATTTGGGCAGTGCTATGCTGCCCCTGGGTGTCCTCACTCCCAGTCTCAGGCTCGGATCTTTGCTGTTACAGTCTGGTAGGAGATTATCCACACAGAGGTTGTCTCTGTATAACTCCCTTGGTGCTAAGAGGAAGAATTTTCCCGGGCAGTTTAGAAAAAATAATTTTTCCACTCCTACTGCATAGTGCCTATTGGGATCTGTAGTCTAAGGAGTCTGTTCATCCAATTGTATGACTGCCATCTCAAACTACAACTCCCAGGGCTCAGCGCTCTACATAGAAGTCTATGGGCTTGTTTGACTTTAACAATAATTAACTCAAGCGCAAATAGGAGAACAACAAGTGGTTAAAAAAATATCTTTGGGGCAGCCATCTAGGAGACAGCCTAAATCCTCCAAAAGAATATAAAGAGAGCAGTGTCCCCTGACCAGCCTTCCTTGAGATAGATTGGCGGTATACAATCAAAATACGTAGGTATAGGCAGGAGGTGACGTCACCAGTACATGGGCATTGATGTGGAGTGTGCACTCAGATTTATTTTACTATTGCATACTTGCTGTTTGCTAGTGACCAGGGCCCAGCCTGTTTGTGTTAAGATGATTGGTGCTTCTCTTCCTTGCTGTGCTCCTATTGTACCTGTCATTAGGCAGACACATGCTTGCACTGCATTAGCAACATCGAAGCAACACAGCTCAGAAGCAACATGCAGCTGGCAAATTCTATTGAGTGAGTGTCAGGCTTTATTGTTATACATAGTAAATAGTGTAACCAGCGCACATCATATCTTAGTGTGTATTAAATATAAGTGATCCCGATAGTTATGACCACTATTGGTATACCACACTTAAAGCGGGGGTTCACCCACACCGCCAAAAAAAATTAAAAGCCAGCAGCTACAAATACTGCAGCTGCTGACTTTTAATACATGGCCACTTACCTGTCCCAGGGTCCAGCGATGTCGGCAGGGGACGCCGAGAACCCGCTCGGTTCTCGGCAGCTGCCGCCGCCATCCTAGGTGAGGGAATCAGGAAGTAAAGCGTTGCGGCTTCACTTCCTGGTTCCCTACTGCGCATGCGCGAGTCGCGCTGCGCGTCCCAAGTGGTCCCCGCTCTCTCCTGGGAGCTGTGTGTTCCCAGCAGACAGCGCGGTGGGGACGGGAAGAGGCGTAGACTCCCATGGAAGTCTATGCCGGAAGTGAGTGCAAATACCTGTCTTAGACAGGTATCTGCACCCCCCTCCCCCCTGAAAAGTGCCAAATGTGACACCGGAGGGGGGAGGGTTCCGAAAAGCGGAAGTTCCATTTTTGTGTGGAACTCCGCTTTAAAGCCATTTCAATCCAGCCAAAACTCATGAAAAACGTTATTACTATAGACATATATTTTAAAAAATCATGAAATTAACTTATTTTCCTATATTAGGAACATTTAAATACTATACTCACACCACGTGTTCAACAGTGAAACAAAACATGTGTTATTAAATACAATGTTACCTATGAAAATCAATCCGCAACAATGTAGTGAGCACCCTGAAACATATGTTTAGAGGACGTAGGAGTGTGGGCAGGCACCAAGACTTTATAGGCACAATAAAGATACTTGTATCATTAAAAATCTAATTTTATTTCAAAAAATGGTGTATTAAAAGCGGGGAAAGACAAAGACAGGATAAAACCTTATGTAGTAAACATCATTTACAGAATATGCACTCCATACAAAATAAATCAAGAGACAACGAAGCTATTGGATCAATAAGGGATACAGACAACCTATTGATCTATATAGTTACAGTACATATCGTTGAATCAACGCCATGTGGTGATGGTAGCCAAGATTCTGTAAAAGATTATGGGCTCGACATGTTGCGCGCTCTAGCGCTTCTTCAGGAGCATACAATACGATAGCTGTAATGGATAGTACATTATTAACAGCCTTCCCAAAATATTTTTGTATATATATATAATATGAATACTTTCATACAGGTCAGCAGATAATACATGGGGACCGTTAGAAACAGGGACACCAGGAGGACAACAACACTGCAAGCATATCAAGCCGGAAAAGGGGGCAATGTGGGGACGGATGTAACATAGTGTAGATGTGTAGTAAGGGATAAAAAGGATATGTAGGTAAGATGAAATAAAACATATATTGGGTAGGGGGGAGGAAAAACAGAAAACAGGAGTGGACAAGGGGAGGAAAAAAGGTGTGGAAGAAGGGAGACACAAAGAGGGGGAAATTATGAAATTGTTGATACTTCATTATCAGACAGAATTAAACACACTAGATCAGGAGATTCTTCTATTACAAACATCTAACGAAACCATTAGGGAACATACCCTCTTCTCCAAACGAGTCCAAGAAATAAAAGAGTACATAACCAAGATTACTAAAGACATCATTTATAAAAAACAAAATAAATTATCAAAAGATCGATTAGCCTTCTCTGAAGGCTTCGCATATCACTGGCAGAATACCATGCTACGCAAAGGCTCTAGAAACCATCAACGGGCCACGAAAACTAACAATTATGGAACTACTGATGAAGATACTGAATCAGATTCTTCATTCAGATCTACATCTTCTGCCCCCAGACATAACCATCACCATTCCCGTAACAACACTACAGCACAGAAAAGAGATTATGGTGGGGACCCACATACACCCTCTTCTAAACGTCCCCCGAAAGTAGACACGAGATTCTCGACACATCCACAAACAAAAGGACACACATCACAACCTAATGGAAAACCACTAGCACAACCTAAATATTTAGGAGCCACTGCCTTACAAGCAATACAGTTATTGAATAATCAATCTCAAACACCCAATTTGACACAATCCAGCACTTCAGGCCCAATCGATATGGGCATAAATCCCCCTAGTATCCCCTTACCACTGGCACAACGAACACTCAACACTAGACAAAGCACACTAGATGCACATATTCAAGTCCCATTGACACAGTCAAATTTTCAAATTCCTATGAACACGACAATGCCGACATGACTCCAGGCATGGAAATTATTAACCTAACTCCTTACCTGTTTGAGAAGGAGATACTTGAGGTCCTTAAGCTTGGACTAAGTTTCTGCCCCTCAACTAATATTGACAAATATGAGACAATAAAAGATGTCTATCTTTTTTCACGTAATCTAACATACAAATTCCTTTTTGATAAAGATGTAATACAGTCTAAACAAGACAAGGCGATATCAGAACAAGTCAAACATTTCTCTATGGAAGACTTTCGAGCTCTTCGAGACCTCATACTGTTACTGGAGGAAAACGAACCCTCTAATTCCATACAAGAAATAAACACACCTATTGTACATACAACCAACACCAAAAAATTTAAACCCAAATCACAACGATTTCCAGAATTAACCTCAAACGCACATATTTGGGCCTTCCTGATTGGAACTATCAAAGATATAAAAGAGATGACTATGCCAATAACCGTAGGAAACTTGTCCTACTCACAAAGACAAGCCATTTTAGCCCTAAAAAATCAACCTGACTTAGAAATAAAACCTGCGGACAAAGGAGGGAACATTGTCCTAATGACTAAAACTTACTACGAAACCATGGTTACTAAAATCCTAGCGGATAAGCACTGCTATCGCCTGCTACCTGAGACACAAATTACAAAATTTAAGCAAGAATACCTAAAGATCATTGGTAAAGCCTTCCAAAAGGGCCTAATCGATCAAGATATGTACAATTACCTGAATGTTAGAAATCCTAAAGAGGCTACCTTTTACGCCCTACCAAAAATACATAAGCATCCTACACTGCCCCCTGGCCGACCAATTGTCTCAGGTATTGGTTCTCTATCTGAACATGCCAGCCGTTTTGTAGACTCTGTATTAATGCCACATGTATTAAGTCTTCCATCTTACACACGTGACACACTGGATCTACTGAAACAAATTGAGGGTTTGCCGGTCCCTCCTGATGCCCTCCTCGTGACCTTGGATGTTGAGTCTCTGTACTCTAGCATCCCTCACGAGCAGGGCATCGGGATGGTACGCACCTTTTTAAGGGAACAAGACCACTATAGTTGGGAATTCTGTGAATTCATACTCGAATTACTCCATTTTGTATTGACTCGCAACTACTTTTGCTTCAAGGAGTCCCACTTCCTCCAGGTGCAGGGCGTGGCTATGGGCACTTGTTGCGCGCCAGCCTACCCCAACCTGTACCTGGGGGGGTGGGAACGTGCCATCTTCTCACAGGAGGACCTGTCTATATACACCGACCATATTCTCATATGGCGGAGGTATATAGACGACATTTTTCTAGTATGGACAGGAACTCATAAGCTACTGGACAAATTCGTCCAGACAATCAATCACAATTCAATGAACCTTAAGTTTACTACTTCAACCCATGTAAATCAAATTACTTTTCTAGATCTAACCATTTTCAAGGATCAAGATAATTGTCTAGCCACCACTTTGTACAGAAAAGAAACGGCAGGAAATACCGTATTACATGCGGACAGTGCCCACCCTAGATCACTTATCAAGAGTATTCCCTATGCACAATATCTTAGATTACGCCGTAATTGTACACACCTAGAGGAATTTAAAGCTCAAGCTCTAGCACTCCGCCGAAGACTGCTATTAAGAGGCTATAAAAAAACCATACTACGCAGTGCATACAACAAAGCCATTCGCCAATCAAGGAATTCTTTACTCTATAAACAAAAAAAAGTCCTGACCAACACCCCAGTGAGATTCATTACCAGATTCTCCCAACAACATCATAAACTAAGGGATATATTGAACAAACACTGGCCGATTCTTCAGGAGGACCCTATTCTAAACAAGTATATCAACCCCTTCCCACAGATCACATTCAAACGTACTAAATCTCTAGGTGACCAATTAACTTCAAGCCACTTTTCTGTTACACCCAAAACTATACATTCCAAACCAGGAATGTCCCAATGTGGGAAATGTTCCTTCTGCCCTTGGGTGAAAGAAGGAAATTCTTTTATATTACCTAATGGAGAAAAATTTACACCTAAATTTCACGCAGATTGTGATACAAAAGGTGTGGTATACTTAATGACATGCCAATGCGGCGCATTTTATGTTGGGAAGACTATTAGACATCTACGCTGCAGAATTAGGGATCATATCTATTATTCTGGGGAAGGAAAAATGATAACGGCAGTCAGCAGACACCTTGACCTCTACCACAAATTTAATACTTCCCTTGTTTCATTTATTGCATTAACAGTTATCCCACTGGACCCCAGAGGCGGGGAGTGGGATAAAAAAGTATGCCAACAGGAAACACTCTGGATTGAGCGCTTGGGGGGCCACTGTCCCCCCCGGGATTAATGAGGCCCAATCATACAAACCATTCCTCTAATCTAATCTATTTCCTTATTTAATCCCATCAAACACTATACATAAGATACATGCATACTAAACTAAAATCAGGCTGTTTGGGAGCCCAACAGCTTTGGTTATTATTTTTAAACTCCCTATATGCCTCTGGGTATGCATCACCACTCTTAAATTTCTTGTATGTTTTTGGGTATATATTAAGATAATACATATCAAACACTGCTTAATAGAATTTTTAGTAAAATATCATGCACTGCTATATACTGTATATTCTGTGCCTGCTGCCGAAATGTTGTTTTGTTTTGTTTTTGTTTTGCTTTTGTTTTGTTGTTCCCTACTATACCGTGATCATGACCCTTGGATGCCGGTCTTACTATTCATATTTCTATGAATATCAATTTATCTTTATATAATATTTGCTTATCAGTAACACGTTTATAGTTATATACAATTTCCTTTACACATATAATATGGGGGCTGTCCTGTGACACCATGGATGCACCTCCTGTATTGCATTATCCAGGTAGGATTACTAGGGGCAATGTGCGGCCGCCCAGCGCCACATCTGCATGCTCCTTGTCTGCAGGTGTTGGCGCATGTGGTATTCCGTGGTTGCCGGGGTGACATGGGCTTGCCGTTATCTCCCTCCTCTTCCCCTTCCCTATGTGGGCGGGGGACTATGGATGGACACGACGGGCCCGGCCTCCCCCCCTGGTTGCCTGGATACCTAGACGCGGCTGCCTTTTCCCAGCCTGACGCTCTTCCGTCATTGGAACGGCGCCGGGAGTCGGGACATGCGCAGTACGCGCCAGCGGCCGACCTGGATGATGTCACGTCGGCTACGCCGATTGGTGACTACAGGTGGGGCGGGTGTACAAGAGACGCCGCAATGGCGTCTCCTACGACACAATCTGCACTAACTACTATCTGTGGTGGGATGGCGCATTAACGCTCCACCACCAACTATCATACCTACAATCTCTACAATTAGGTAAGCTTATAATGCTTTTATCTCTTTCCCTCCCCTCCATTCCCACTTAATTCAGATGCTACTTTATCTTATCATTTGTTTTTACCTACCTTAACAGACTCAGCAAGATTGGGGATATAAATCGCTGGGAACTATTATGTTCTTATATGTAGATGAACCATATAAGTCAGTTTATGACCAACAACTGTTTCTCCCCTGTTCTACCTATTTGCTGGGAACTACCTCTATCTAACAGAGAAACAGCTGAGGGTTGGTTATTTCTGCCCCCTCTCGCTTCTAAACATAGCCTCACATTAACTAGGGTAAGTCTCAATGTACTATATTTCATTCCAATTAAGCTACTTATCTATGGATATGTGAGTTATACCACCATTATTGGGAATCACTTATATTTACTAAATTCATATATATATATATATATATACATTAATAACCATACATATACCGCATAGCTCATCTGTCACCACTATCTCCAATCATTAATACTCTTTTCTCTTTCCCCTCTCTTCCCTTATCCTCTCCCCCCCCCCCTCCATTCCTTCCCCATATGATCCCTTCCCTTCCTTTCCCTGCCCCCTGTCCCCCCCTCCCCTCTCCTTTTCTCTCCCCCTCCCCTTTCCCCCCCCTCCCCCCCCCTCCCCCCCTCCTTTCCCTTTCCCCTCCCCCCCCTCCTTCCCCCCCCCCCTTTTTTTTCCCCCTTTCCCCCTTCCTCCTTTGCTCCTCCCCCTCTTTGTGTCTCCCTTCTTCCACACCTTTTTTCCTCCCCTTGTCCACTCCTGTTTTCTGTTTTTCCTCCCCCCTACCCAATATATGTTTTATTTCATCTTACCTACATATCCTTTTTATCCCTTACTACACATCTACACTATGTTACATCCGTCCCCACATTGCCCCCTTTTCCGGCTTGATATGCTTGCAGTGTTGTTGTCCTCCTGGTGTCCCTGTTTCTAACGGTCCCCATGTATTATCTGCTGACCTGTATGAAAGTATTCATATTATATATATACAAAAATATTTTGGGAAGGCTGTTAATAATGTACTATCCATTACAGCTATCGTATTGTATGCTCCTGAAGAAGCGCTAGAGCGCGCAACATGTCGAGCCCATAATCTTTTACAGAATCTTGGCTACCATCACCACATGGCGTTGATTCAACGATATGTACTGTAACTATATAGATCAATAGGTTGTCTGTATCCCTTATTGATCCAATAGCTTTGTTGTCTCTTGATTTATTTTGTATGGAGTGCATATTCTGTAAATGATGTTTACTGCATAAGGTTTTATCCTGTCTTTGTCTTTCCCCGCTTTTAATACACCATTTTTTGAAATAAAATTAGATTTTTAATGATACAAGTATCTTTATTGTGCCTATAAAGTCTTGGTGCCTGCCCACACTCCTACGTCCTCTAAACAATTCATATTAGACGTGGCACACATACTTACCTTGTATCCGCATGACCACTGTGCGATGATACATCCCCTATTTATGTACCTTGAAACATATGTTGCTAGTAACAATGTTACTTGTGACTATCAATTCGCAACAATGTGGTGAACACCATACATATCCAAATTAGTGCTAAAAATGTTTATCAGTGGGACACTTATTCCCCTTGAACTTAGATGTAGAAACAATGATCAGTCCTTGATGGAAATATGCTAGGTTGATATTAGCACCAATCTTCTTTATAGAAAGAGGCACACCGATATTCCTCCTTTTCACAAATATGGTAAAAAAGGCCGCTTACCGGATCAGATGGATCTCAGGTTAGTGAGATCAGATCAGCATGTTGCATTAGCCTGCCGGCCTTAGATTATCACCTGGGCGTTTTCCTGGGAGATTTCCTCAGCCACTGTGCTCCAATTCACAGGCAGATCTGGGCGTTTTCCTGGGAGATTTCCTCAGCCACTGCGCTCCAATACACAGGCAGATCTATCCTCACTGATACAATGTATCCGGTTTCAAAATATTAGTTCATCCATACAGAAGATACACCTCAGTGGGAATAAAACAAAAAGGGCTCCATAGTGCAAATGTGTTTTATAGATTTATTCAAAATCTCTTTCACAGTCACTTTAAAACAATTCTTTCCACTGCAAATGTTCACAGCAACATTCCACTGCACACCAGGAACTACAAATCAAAAAAACTCCCAAGTATACACCAAACGGAACTCAGATAAAAAATGGGAACCAGATAAAAATTAGCTAAAAATCAGCATACATGCAGAGCGGGAGACCGGCTGACTGCATGGAGAAAGACCAGACAAACGTGATGGCGTCACAGCCTCTAGCTCCACCCATATACATGTCATTTATTACTTTATGTTAATTTTTGCGCAAAAGATTTGTGTGTGAGCGCTGCAAGTTATCTTGTTTGACTTTAGCTCTTCCCCTGCTGGACTGGATGAGAATGGTTCAGCATAACATCAGTATCTCAGTAGAGAGCAAGGGCGTCGGGAGGGGGTGGCTAGACGTGGCTGAAGCCCCGAATGTGCCCCCGAAAAGCCCCGAGCCTCAGCCATGCAGCTCACAATTGCAAGCCCCGAGCGGCGAGCGCTGGGACCGATCTGATCCCGAGCGCCGCCGAGTTTGGCCGAGTGCCATAGCTGGTCCCGCCTTCTGGAGCCTGCAATGCCTATGATGGACGTCCCCCTGGTCCAATGCTGGGACCGCGGGACGTGTGACGTCCATCATAGGCGCTGCAGGCTCCAGAAGGCAGGAATTACAATGCGGCCGCCGCGCCACTTCCCCGCTCTCCTCTCCTCCTCGGGTCCTCCTCCTCCTCTGCCTGGCTGCTGTGACACCGCACACCACAGCTGAGGTAGGTCAGACAGTGTATGTAAATGTCAGTGTATGTGGGTCAGGTAGGTCACTGTATGTAAATGTCAGTGTAGGAAGGTCAGTGTAGGTAGGTCAGTGTAGGTAGGTCAGTGTAGGTAGGTCACTACCATCAGTGTATTTAGGTCAGTGTATGTAGGTCAGTGTAGGTAGGTCACTACCATCCGTGTAGGCAGGTCAGTGTAGGTAGGTCACTACCGTCAGTGTATGTAGGTCAGTGTAGGTAGGTCAGTGTATGTAGGTCAGTGTAGGTAGGTCACTACCATCAGTGTATGTAGGTCAGTGTAGGTAGGTCACTACTGTCAGTGTAGGTAGGTCAGTTTAGGTAGGTTACTACCATCAGTGTAGGTAGGTCAGTGTAGGTAGGGCAGTGTATGTAGGTCGGGTAGGTCACGGCCCAGCCAAAAAAAAAAAAAAAGGCCTGCGTCACGTGTACACCCCCCCTGTTTCCGGCCTTTGACTTCGGGCTGAAGCCCCTGGTCTTTTTGCCACCTAGCAACGCCCCTGGTAGAGAGAGAGAAGAATAAAAGACAATATCTCCTTCTCCATATTGCTGTAGTCCGGCACCTGGCTACATACTCCCCCCACTAAACTCTTTGGTCCCCAAAGATGGTCGAAGTCATTCAAGCATATAACATCCATAACATCAACTTAACTGGAACAAGTAACTTAATATGGACATCAATTAGCGGATAACTAGGCCTAAATAATTTGCATTGACACCTGAGATCAACAAGGGAACCGCCCATCAATGTTGGGGGGGGTGGGGTGGCGAGGTTATCTTGTTTATTGTCCATCGATGTAGGAATGGCCCACCTGGGTATGTCAGGGGGTTAGTACATGTCAACCCCTACCAAATTTGTGATAAGGAGAGTCAGCTTATCATTAGTCCATTGCATCATGTACTGTAGATAACTTCTTCTAGGCTTTCTCCCAAGGTGTCATACGTCAGTCTCTTTGGGGGCTGAATGGTTTGCTTGGTTCGTGGTTTCTGCAATACAGTAGGTTTGGCATCATTTATGTCTGTTGTTACCTCTATGTGGTCGGGATCAGTTTCAACATCTGTGATTAGAACGGTGTCCTGAGCCTGAGTTAGTGGTCAGGGTTTCCAAGAAACCGAATGGGGCTAGCATCAGGTTGTGAGGACATTCAACTATGGGCAAGAAATCATTCCTGTGCCATATCTTTAATGGACCTGTCTTCCCCTCTGGATGGATCTAATAGACCGGCAGCCCAAGCAGACTATAAAAGGTGGAGACTTACAGTGGTCAGCTAGTTTGTGTTTCCCCGGAGAGCCCAGATTTCTCAGCAATACTCTGTCCCCAGGATGCAAATCTTGCATTCTTACTTTAAGGTCAAACTTTTTGTTTCATTGCATGCATTGTGTTGCATTGAAGGCCCCCAGAGTTTATTTCATATGCTGTTTTTAAATTCTTTCTTAAGCGATCTACATATCCTCAGTGACATGGTATTGATATCTGATCTAAGGAGGTGCCAAAGGCCAGATCAACAGCTAGTCAAGCTTCCCTCCCAACATCAGCAGATATGGTGAATAACCCATAGATTTGTTTTCAGTGCTAATACAGGCTTGTACTAGAGCTGCAATGTGTCTACTCCAATGCTGTTTTTTTTGCCTGAGAGAGTCCCAAGCATATCTAGAAGGGTGCAGTTGAATCATTACAGCTGGAGGACCCTTTGAGGATGATAGGGGGCTATCTGGATTTCTGAATACCCAGCAGATGTAACAGTCTTTTGATGAGCTTAGTCTTGAAGTCTCTTCCCTTATCGGAATGGATACGCTGAGGCAGGCCATAGTAGACAAATAACTTTTCCACAAAAACTTTGGCTATACTTGAGGCTTGTTGGTCTTAGGTTGGGAATGCCCGGGTGTACTGGGTTGCTACCAGGACATTTCCTTGCCTACGTAAGTCAGGCTCCAGATATAGGAAATCAATTACACCAATTCCATTGGTCCTTGACCTTGGAGATGGTTCATGGGTGCGGCTTTGGTTGATAAAGTCTTTTACTGAATACACCTTAGGCAAGAATGGCAGTTGCCCTCAAATTCAGCTTGCATACATAGTCAATAGAAACAGTCTCTGACTAGCTTCAAAGTCCTCTCTGGGCCTAGGTAGCCATGCTTACCATGTAAAGCTGTTAATATCGTCTGTGTTTTTTCTGGTAGGAACAGCTGCCATCTGTTGTTAGGGTTGTCCGAGGGGCCTCTTCAGTAGACCACCCTATCTCTCGACTGCAGCCTATTCCATTTCAGGACTAATCATGCCTAGAGTGTCATGCTCATTGTGCTCAGAATATCTGTTAGTAGCAAGTCTGGGTTTTGACTCTGTAGGGCAGGGGTGTCCAATCTGCTTTCCATGGGCCACATAAGGCCCATCACAAAATTCTTAACTTATATAAAAATTTAGATTTTTTTTGGAACTTAGCAAGCAAATGCAGCCAAAATAAAATTTGACAATGTCTCTTTATGGGACTTTTATAAGTTTGATCTTCCCAAAGAAATATAATCCACTCAGAGTCACGTCTTATTATGTCATCAGTTTTCAGGAACATGTATATTTGTGAGCAACTATTTTCAAGAGTAAAGCACACAAAGGGCAAAATTAGAACCAAAATATCTGATGAGAACCGTCGGAATTAATTGAGAATTGCTACTACATCCATCGAACTAGACACTGATGCATTCGTTTATCAAAAACAGTGTCAAATATCACACTAGTTTTATGTTGACCGTGTTTACTTTTATAATAACATTTTTTTTTAAGTTTTATCAATCAGATAGGTACATTATCTATATCATTGATCGTTAATTTGTGATCTGCCCAAGTTTTAGAAATCCTGGCCAGTGGCTCCCCCTGCAGCTTGCCAAACATTGCTGGTACCTTGGATGCCCAGGAAACCAGACAGCTGATCTGCCCACCCTGGTTGCAGCATGGAACTCTTCCTGAAGCTGCAAGAACCGGGTGTGTTTTCTAAGATGGCGCCGTACCGGTGCAATGCGGCTGTCAACACAGAGGGAGAGACAGCCGCTCCTGGCGATGACTACACAATGCCGCCCTACTCTCCTATCAGCGAAATTTCCCCTGCCTTCCGAGATCTCTGTCAGTGTCCATTGACATGGAGGGGGACATACTCAGGGCATGTTTCCCCCCCCAGCCTCAGCCCTTCATACATGTATGAGCAGGGACCGAACACACTACTACAGGGTACAGTGAGTAACCCCACCACCTCACCACAATGACTGGAGCTTCCATTTAGTTCAGACTCTGCACATAATTTATGCAGACTCGGACATGGGGGCAAGGGACAGGGCTAGGGATCTCTCTCTTTCTCACCTCCTCCTCTCTCTGTTACGCCCCCTTTCTCTTTCTCTCCCCTTCCGTTCCTCTCCCCCCTCTCCCTCCTCCTCTCCCCCCTCTCCCCCCAATCACTAGTGCCTTGCACTGTGGCCTGCCCTACAATATGGGAAGATGTGGTGGTGGGTTAGCTGGTGCGATGGACTTGAAATTGATGGGCACAGTGAGGCTGATTGATAAGTACAGTGATGCTGATTGATGGGCACAGTGATGCTGATTGATAGACACAGGGAGGCTGCTTTCTGATGGGCACAGTGCCGCTGATTGATGGGCACAGTGAGGCTGCATTTTGATGGGCACAGTGATGCTGATTGATGGGCACAGTGGGGCTGCATTTTGATGGGCACAGTGATGCTGAATGATGGGCACAGTGAGGCTGCATTTTGATGGGCATGGTGATGATGATTGATGGGCACATTGAGGCTGCTTTCTGATGGATACAGTGACGCTGATTGAAGGGCACAGTGAGGCTGCTTTCTGGTGGGCACAGTGATGCTGATTGATGGGCACATTGAGTTTACTTTCTGATGGGCACAGTGACGCTGATTGATGGACACAGTGAGGCTGCATTTTGATGGCCACAGTGACGCTAAATGGTGGGCACAGTGACGCTGATTGATGGGCACAATGAGGCTGCATTTTGATTGGCTTAGTAACGCTGAATTATGGGCACAGTGAGGCTGCATTTTCATGGGCACAGTGACGCTGATTGATGGGCACAGTGATGCTGAATGATGGGCACAGTGAGGCTGCATTTTCATGGGTACGGTAACTCTGATGGATGGTGCAGTGACGCTGATTGATGGGCTGCATTTGACAGGTACAGTGACAGTAGGGCTGCAATTGATGGGCATAGTGAGGCTGCAATTGATGGGCACAGTGATGCTGAATTTGATGGGCACAGTGATGCTGCATTTGATGGGCACAGTGAAGCTGTAATTGATGGACACAGTGAGGCTGCAATTGATGAGCACAGTGAGTCTGTAATTGATGGGCACAGTGAGGCTGTAATTGATGGGCCAAGTTGTACAGACTCAGGAACCCAGCACAGGGATGGTGGGAACTCCTTATAATGGGCACAGTGAGGCTGTAATTGATGGGTACAGTGAGGCTGCATTTGACAGGTACAGTGAGGCTGCAATTGATGGGCACAGTGAGGCTGCTTTCTGATGTGCACAGTGATGCTGATTGATGTGCACAGTGAGGCTGCACTTTGATGGGCACAGTGATGCTGAATGAAGAGCACAGTGACACTGATTGATGGGCACAATGAGGCTGCATTTTGATGGGCACAGTGACGCTGAATGATGGGCACAGTGAGGCTGCATTTTGATGGGCAAGGTGATGCTGATTAATGGGCGCAGTGATGCTGATTGATGGGCTACATTTGACGGGCACAGTGACAGTGACAGGCTGTAATTGATGGGCACAGTGAGGCTGCATATGATGTGCACAGTGATGCTGCATTTGATGGGCACAGTGATGCTGCATTTGATGGGCACAGTGAGGCTGTAATTGATGGGCACAGTTGAACAGACCCGGGAACTCAGCACAGGGATGATGGGAACCCCTCATAATGGGCACAGTGAGGCTGTAATTGATGGGCACAGTGAGGCTGCATTTGACGGGTACAGTGAGGCTGCATTTGACGGGCACAGTGAGGCTGCATTTGATGGGCACAATGAGGCTGCATTTGATGGGCACAGTGAGGCTGTAATTGATGGGCACAGTGAGGCTGAATATGATGTGCACAGTGAGGCTGAAATTGATGGGCGCAGTGAGACTGAAATTGATGGGCACAGTGAGGCTGCATTTGATGGGCACAGTAAGGCTGCATTTGATGGGAACAGTGGCTGTAATTGATGGGCACAGTGAGGCACAATTGATGGGCATGGTGGCTGCAATTGATGGGCACAGTGGTTGCAATTTATGGGCACAGTGGCTGCAACTGATGGGCACAGTGAGACTACAATTGATGGGCACAGTGAGGCTACAATTGATGGGCACAATGGCTGCAATTGATGGGCACAGTGAGGCTACAATTGATGGGCACAGTGAGGCTACAATTGATGGGCACAGTGGCTGCAATTGATGGGCACAGGGGCTGCAATTGATGGGCACAGGGGCTGCAATTGATGGGCACAGTGAGGCTACAATTGGTGGGCACAGTGGCTACAATTGATGGGTACAGTGAGGCTACAATTGATGGGTACAGTGAGGCTACAATTGATGGGCACAATGAGGCTACAATTTATGGGCACAGTGACTACATTTGATGGGCACAGTGAGGCTACGATTGTTGGGCACAGTGGCTTCAATTGATGGGCACAGGGACACTGCATATGATGTGCACAATGAGACTGCAATTGATGGGCACAGTGACTGCAATTGATGGGCACAGTGACGCTACATATGATATGCACAATGAGACTGCAATTGATGGGCACAGTGATGCTGCATTTGACGGGCACAGTGCGGCTGCAATTGATGGGCACAGTGAGGCTACAATTGATGGGCACAGGTGTACAGAGTCTTGGGAACTCAGTATAGGAATGGTGGGAACCCCTCATAATGGGCACAGTGAGGCTGTAATTGATGGGCACAGTGAGGCTGCATTTGAAAGGCACAGTGAGGCTGCAATTAATGGGCATAGTGAGGCTGTAATTGATGGGCACAGTGACGCTGCATTTCACAGGCACAGTGAGGCTGTAATTGATGGACACAGCGAGGTTGTAAATATTGGGCACAGTTGAAATGGATCAGACTAATCCTCTGCTGAGTATCTGTCCCCATCCTAATTTAGGCCTTTGTAATCTGATGCATGCATCATGAAGAACCACACACTGAGACTGTGTTCATATACGTGATACTTCTTTATTCTTCCTGGTTACACAGGGTTTTAAATGTGAGTGAGTTCTACGTGGGAGTACAGCACTAACATAGCGTTATCTAGACATTAGTAGCTTGTGGTTAGCCATGTCTATATAAGGTGAGCTTCTTCCAGACCCTTAGGTGTCATCTCTTGGGTGTAGTCTTGGAGTGAAGGCGTCATCTTGATTATACATTCTTGCATTCGATGGGAGGTGGTGCTGCTGGCGGCCATTTTGAGCAAGGCATTGATGAAGCACTTCTTCTATACACAAAAATATAGACTTTGTTAGTATAAAAGCTAGAAATAGAAAATGGGCATTTTACCTAATCCACCACACAGTGAGGCTGAATATGATGTGCACAGTGAGGCTGCAATTGATGAGCACAGTGGCTGTAATTGATGGGCACTGTGGGTGCAACTGATGGGCACAGTGCGGCACAATTGATTTGCACAGTGGCTACAATTGATGGGCACAGTGGCTGCAATTGAAGGACACAGTGAGGCTACAAATGATGGGCATAGTGGCTGCAATTGATGGGCATAGTGGCTGCAATTGCTGGGCATAGTAGCTGCAATTTATGGGCACAGTGAGGCTACAATTGATGGGCACAGTGGCTGCAATTGATGGGCACAGTGGCTACAGATGATGGGCACAGTGAGGCTACAATTGATGGGCACAGTGAGGCTGCAATTGATGGGCATAGTGAGGCTGCATTTGATGGGCACAGTGTGGCTGCAATTGATGTTTTTTTTTCAGATTTTTTTAGTTTGCGCCTCCCCCAAAAATGTTGTGCACCAGCTGCGACTGTATGTAGATTGGGGGCCAGACGCATGGATGGGGGGGCGGCGTCCGTGCACCCCTAATCGATGGGCCGCCACTGGTTGTCACCTTGCTGGGTCCCAGATGTTGTATTGGCTGCATATGTCTGATAAGTGAGGAGGGTGCTCTGGAAGTGGTGCTGATCACCTGTGTGCTAGATCTGTGCCACTTTCTGCAGCCATTTTTTTCGCTTGAATTATATTTCACATTATCGGCGTGAGTGGGGCCTCATGTCTAAGTTTTGCCTAAGGCCTCACAAAGCCTAGGGCCGCCTCTGTTCATATGGTTTAGAGGGGTCAGTATAGGCTAGCACTGGAGCATTGGTAAGACTCTTCTTCAGCTGGCGAAACACCTGCTGGCACTTATTTGACACTAGTGTCAAATAAAATTTGGAGACTTTCTGGGTCCCTTTCTTGGCTCATTTGCTTGGGCTCATCCACGTCTTCCTCTTCATTCTTTAGCAGCCAGGTACACATGAGCCGAATGACAGAAGACCTTTGCTGGTTAAAAAAAAAAAAAGTCAACATTCAGCCCGTGTGTATGTTGGTCTGTCTGACAGAAACTGGGCGGTTGGCCTACTCTGTTGGCTGAGCATGCTGGAAGACCAGCAGCCGACCGATTCCCGATCAGCGCTCTCAGCCCTGTCAAAACACAACAGCTCAGCAGGGGAGATCGCTGTACTAACATAGTGAGTACAGCGGCAATGGTTTTTGTTCATTCGACCTGGGTTGGGTTGAATGGAAAAAACTAATAGTGTGTACCAGGCTTAAGGGGTCTCACTATTTTAGAGGACCCTTCAAGAAATTGTCGGTAGTAGGAGCAGAATCCTAAGAATGACTTTTGTTCAGTGACGTTTTTTCAGTCTAGGCCAGCACATGAAGCTTCCACCTTTTTTGGGTAGGTGGCAACTCCCTCTGCAGAGACAATATGCCCCAGATACAGTGCTCTAAAAAAAAAGTATTCATACCTCTTGAAATTTTCCACATTTTGCCATATTACAACCAAAAATGTAAATGTATTTTATAGGGATTTTATGTGATAGACCAACACAAAGTGGCACGTAATAGTGAAGTTGAAGGAAAATGATAAATGATTTTACACATTTTTTCACAAATAAATATCTGAAAACTTTGGCGTGCATTTGTATTCAGCCCCCTTTACCCTGATACCCCTAACTAAAATCTAGTGGAACCAATTGCTTCAGAAGTCACCTAATTAGTAAATAGAGTCCACCTGTGTGTAATTTAATCTCAGTATAAATACAGCTATTCTGTGAAGCCCTCAGAGGTTTGTTAGTGAACAAACAGCATCATGAAGGCCAAGGAACACACCAGACTGGTCAGGGATAAAGTTGTGAAAAAGTTTAAAGCAGGGTTAGGTTATAAAAAAAATATCCCAAGCTTTGAACATCTCACGGAGCACTGTTCTATCCATCATCCGAAAATGAAGAGAGTATGGCACAACTGAAAACCTACCAAGACATGGCCGTCCACCTAAACTGACAGGCATGGAGAGCATTATTTAGAGAAGCAGCCAAGAGACCCATGGTAACTCTGGAGGAGCTGCAGAGATCAACAGATCAAGTGGGAGAATCTGTCCACAGGACAACTATTAGTCGTGCACTCCACAAATCTGGCCTTTATGGAAGAGTGGCAAGAAGAAAGCCATTGTTGAAAGAAAGCCATAAGAAGTTCCGTTTGCAAGAAGCTATGTGGTGGACACAGCAAACGTGACAGAAAGTGCTCTGGTCAGATGATACCAAAATTGAACTTTTTGGCCTAAAAGCAAAAGGCTATGTGTGGCGGAAAACTAACACTGCACATCACCCTGAACACACCATCCCTACCATGAAACATGGTGGTGGCAGGATCATTGTTGTGGGGATGCTGTTCTTCAGCAGGGACAGGGAAGCTTGTCAGAGTTGGTGGGAAGATGGATGGAGTCAAATACAGGGCAATCTTAGAAGAAAACCTGTAATGCCCTGTACACACGGTCGGATTTTCCGACGGAAAATGTGTGATAGGACCTTGTTGTCAGAAATTCCGACCGTGTGTAGGCTCCATCACACATTTTCCATTGGATTTTCCGACACACAAAGTTTGAGAGCAGGATATAACATTTTCCCACAACAAAATCCGTTGTCGGAAATTCTGATCGTGTGTACACAAATCCGACGGACAAAGTGCCACACATGCTCAGAATAAATAAAGAGATGAAAGCTATTGGCCACTGCCCCGTTTATAGTCCCGACGTACGTGTTTTACGTCACCGCGTTCAGAACGATCAGATTTTCCGACAACTTTGTGTGACCGTGTGTATGCAAGACAATTTTGAGCCAACATCCGTCGGAAAAAATCCTAGGATTTTGTTGTCGGAATGTCCAAACAAAGTCCGACCGTGTATACGGGGCATTAGAGTCTGCAAAAGACTTGAGACTGGGATGGATGTTCACCTTCCAGCAGGACAACAACCCTAAACATACAGCCAGAGCTAAGATGGAATGGTTTAGATCAAAGCATATTCATGTGTTAGAATTGCCCAGTCAAAGTCCAGACTTAAATCCAATTGAGAATCTGTGGCAAGACTTGAAAATTGCTGTTCACAGACGGTCTCCATCCAATCTGACAGAGCTTGAGCTATTTTGCAAAGAAGAATGGGCAAACATGTCACTCTCTAGATGTGCAAAGCTGGTAGAGGCAGAAGTTCCGGGCTCCATACAGCGGTCACAACTTACCATAAAATCAATAGCATCCAGCGTGGATATCCAGTATTAGCAGCATAAAAGATACAATGGCAGTGGGTGACATCCGCAAGTTAGCTCCTCTCCCATACGCGTTACATCCTATGGGACTTCGTCAGCAAGGGCAGGGGGCTACCACGTCACCTGTGAGTCTAAATAGGTGGCTCATTTCCATGAAGATAATAATACACCTTACTAACCGATCTGTGACTGCTGCTCCTCTCTGCCAATCTCTTCACTAGCTTCCTCTACACCATGTATACATTTTCAAAATACTAACCACAACATACAAGGCCATCCACAACATCGCCCCCAGCTACATCACCAACTTCATCTGTAGATGTTGTCCTCTCCACTCCTCCCAGAACCTCCTGCTCTCTAACTCCCTTGTCACATCCTCCCATGCTCACCTCCAAGACTTCTCCAGAGCCTCTTCCATCCATTGGAACTCCCTGACCCAGTATGCCCGGTCAGCTCCTACCCTGTCCACCTTTAGGCGATCCCTGAAAACTCACTTATTCAGGGAAGCCTACCCCACCTCCACCTAAGAACTGTACCCAAGTCACCTCCATCAGATCATCCCCTGCAGCTATTGTCTTTTATACCACCTCCCCCTCCCTTTAGATTGTAAGCTCCATGATCAGGGCCCTCCTATTCCTTCTGTATTCAACTGTATTGTACTTGTACTGTCTCACCACTACATTGTAAAGCGCTGCATAAACTATTTGCGCTATATAAATCCTGTATAATAATAATAATGTTTCTCAAGAGTCTTACCAAAGACAATATCATCAAGATACATCAGTACCTCAATTAGGTTCATTTCTCCTACGAAAGGTTGCAGGGGCTCCTTTGGACATTCTGTTGCATTAAAACAAATCCCAGTGTGCAGATGAAGACAGTCTTCTCCCTGTCTTCTGGGTGCATGAGGATTTGGTAATACAGTACCTGCTGTTCAGATCTAATATGCTGAACCACTTCCCCCCCGATAGACACTGCGGAGCATCCTCTATCCGCGGAGTGCGGTATCAATCAGGAATTTTTCACTGGTTGAGTGTTCGATAATCGTTGCACATTCTGAAGGAACTAATATGCTTCCTTAGCACCGTTATGTGGGAGGCATAAGGGCTTTGCGATTCTCAGATAATTCCCACCTGCTTCAACTCAGCCAGTTGCTCTTAACCACTTCCATACCGGGCCTATTGTGGCACTTAAAATGATTCCCAAACACTATATATTTTTTTTTAGCAGACACCCTAGGAAATAAAATGGCGGTCATTGCAACATTTTATGTCGCACAGTATTTGCGCAACAATTTTTCAAACGCTTTTTTTGAAAAAAAAACAAACAGTTTCATGAATTAAAAAATAACAAAACAGAAAAGTTAGCCCAATTTTTTGTATAATGTGAAAGATGATGTTATGCCGAGTAAATAGATACCCAACATGTCACGTTAGGTGACGTTTAAATTTTTTTACAGGTTACCAGTTACAGAGCAGGTCTAGTACTAGAATTGTTGTTCTCGCTCTAAGGCACACAGCGATACCTCACATGCGTGGTTTGAATGGCATTTACATATGTGGGTGGGATTTACGTGTGCGTTTGCTTCTGTGCACGAGCGCACGGGGACGGGGACACTTTACATTTTTTTTTTATTGTTTATTGTACTTTATTTTATTTTTACACTTTTTTTCTTTTTTTTGATCACTTTTATACCTATTACAAGGAATGTAAACATCCCTTGTAATAGGAATAGTGCGTGACAGGTCCTCTTTATAGAGAAATATGGGGTCTATAAGACCCCACATCTCTCCTCCAGGCTGGAAAGCATGAGATCAAAAAAAAAATTAACGATCCCATGCTTTCCATGCTTTGTTTACAACCGCGGCCCAGACGTGGCGTCATAACAACGCGCCCGGGCCTCCGACGGTCATAGAGATGACTGGTGACCATTTGGTGGAATCTCTATGCTCATCATCTGGCGGTGGTGGATTCTTTCTCCGGGTCCCGGAGAGGGCGGCGGGAGGGGGGATGTCCCCTCCTTTTGCCAGTAAGAACAAACTGCCACAATGATTGTTCTTACGGTGCACAGAATCACCAGCTCTAAAAGATGATACCTGAATGATGCCTTTAGCTGCAGGTATCACCAGATATCCCCACTGAAAGTCAAAAACGTCATATGACATCCTTGGGCTGGGAGTGGTTAAAGATCTTCCAGAGGGATTCGCTCAGCTCTTTCCCCTAAAGGTTTAGCTTCCTGAAGTGAAATTCCGTGCTGTGCACTCTTAGCACAGCCCACGTTGTAGACATTTTTTAATAACACCTCTGCCCATTTTAGGAGACATCACTTCCACTCGGGCGATATTGGTGAATTTTGAAGGTAGAGCCTGTCTTCTGATATTTTGTCTGTCACTCCCCCATTAGACCAGATGGTGTCACTGGAGTAGCTGTGTTCACCTGCCCAAGCAACATCCAAGGCTTTAGCTTGACTGGGAGGTTGGTATTGTTTTGGATATTGAAAGGTAACTTTCCATGATTTTGCTGCAAAACCATAGTCCACACTACCTAAGGAATCAGCTCCAGTACAGTGTCTTCTCCCTAAGAGTTATCTTCAAGGTCAACAACCCCTTCCATTTGGGCCTTCTGCTCCTGCAGAACACGTTGATAGGCCTGATGTAGCTGAGGGTGAACATTTTCGACTGATGAATCACTCTTCATGGCATTGGGGGTGAGTAGTCTTCTCACTATAGGGGTCCCTATCAGCAAAGAATCCTGTTTTTTTTTTAATACCAAAATAGGTACTTATTGCGCATTATACAAGGGATAAATATTGCATTTCAAACAATGGTACAAGTCTTTTTATACTCACCCACTCTATTATGTATATCATAAAAAATCTAATAAAATAAGATTTTAAACAAAAGTGTCCACAGTGAATGTTTTCAATAGGACATAAAAAAAAAAAAGAGTCCTGTTTCACCCTAGGATGGCGAGGACACACGACTGCTAAGGTATCAAACGTCTCTGTTTTCCCGACTGTGGAAGATCCGGACATCATTCATATTGTGAGGTACTCATCATATGGGAATTTCTGCATTCAAATACCCCAATTCTGGAGGTCTTCCAACTTCTGTAGTGGTATATGTTTCTGATACTTGTCATAAAAGTCTCGATACAGTAACCTTACTTCTGCCCCTGTATCCAGCAGAGTCTGGTGGAGACCCATTCTACTTGAACTGGGACTATAAGCAAGGGAACCACCAACTGATCAGGGAACTTGTTCAGAGTGGGCTCAGCAGTCTGGACTTTCGTTCTTCTCTTAGATAGCTTCTGTTTTCCTTGCTGTTCCGTGGCAATCCTGGGGGATTGGTGTGCATTGGTTCCTGTGCCTGTCTACCCGAAAACAAAGACGAGTTGGGCCTCTCTGGTCAGGAGTCATAGATGAGGCATGCTTTGGTACTTTGGACTCCCGCAGCAGATTCTTTACTTCTTTCATTTTGAATCTCTTAAGTGTTGACTTGCTTGGAGTAGCCTGTTCCTGATTCTTCTAGTTTAACAGAGCTTCCTCTACTCTAATTTCCTTCACTGGTTCTGGATAGGTAAGAACAGATCTGGGTCCCTTGAGAAGAAGCTTCAGTACTTTAGGGTCATTTGGGTGAGTTCCTTTAAGATTCAATCTAGCGGGACCTTGTTGGCCTCTCGTGGATCTATACCTTTTTTTATAAGGATTTGATGTAGGATATTGTATACCTGAGTTATGAAGTCAGAAAGCTTCTCCCTTCTTCGCTGTTGCATGTGCTCAAACTTGTATAAAAAATCTGAGAGTTTCTCTACTTGTTCATTCACAGCATACAATGCCTCAATATAATCTAAAGCTACACAGTCAGGATCCAGCCAGCTGCCTGATTTACAGCTGACTCTGCCACTCAGTGGCAAATAGTCTATCAACAGAATTAAAAGGCTGCTTTTGCTGTCCCTGGCAGTACTTATTTTCCATAACAAGTTGTTTTCAGATTGAGCTAAGGCTATCTTGCACCCAGTGGCATTGGGAGGGGGGGCTGAGGGGGGCTGGAGCCCTGAGTGGGTCCCTAAAAAACCCTGGGTCTCAGGCATGCACAATTCTGTTATTAGCGATGAGCCCGAGCGCAACCGCCAAGCGGGGACCGATATTACCCTGAGAACAGCCGAGTGACATAGCAGGTCCCGCCTTCTGGAGCCTGCAGCGTCTATGATGAATGTCCCACTGGTCCAATGCTGGGACCGCGGGACATGTGACGTCTATTATAGGCGCTGCAGGCTCCAGAAGGCAGTATTTACAATGCGGCCGCCGCGCCGCGTCACCGTGAGAAGATCCCCACTCGGTGCTCGGGCGGGCGGCTCTCCTCTCTTCTCCTGTCCTGTCATGGCTCTGGCTCTGGCTGCCTAGAGTGCCTGCTGTCTACTACTCTACTGTGATGGGCGCACCATACACTACGGCTGAGCTGCAGGAGGAGGTCACGTCACCTGAAGTCTGGTCAGGTAGGTCAGTGTATGTCAGGTAGGTCAGTGTATGTCAGATAGGTCAGTGTATATCAGGTAGGTCAGTGTGTGTCAGGTAGGTCAGTGTATGTCAGGCAGCTCTGTGTGTGTCAAGTAGGTCAGTGTGGGTCAGTGTATGTCAGGTAGGTCAGTGTATGTCAGGTAGGTCAGTGTGTGTCAGGTAGGTCAGTGTATGTCAGGTAGGTCAGTGTATCTCAGGTAGGTCAGTGCGTGTCAGGTAGATCAGTGCGCGTCGTATGTCACCCTTGAAAATGGTAGACATAAAACATTTTGAGCTGGCTTTCACTTAGGGTTGCCACCTTTTCTTCAAGCCAAACCTGAACACTTGTGCGGCGCACGACAATTTTTTTGTATTACACGCTATTGGATTGTAAAATACCTTAGGTTACCCAAAGAGAGTAGTAACGAGGTGTGATATGGTAAACAGTGGCTGTGGCCAAATTGCATTAACAGTGGGGGGGGGGGGGATTTAAAGGGGCATGGTTAAATAAAACAAAAGCATTAGTGTACCCATAAAATATGATTTGATTAATAAAAGAAATGTCAGTTAAATAATGAAAATTGCGTACCTTAAAAGTGGATACTGTCAGCCAAGTAGAGCAGTGGATGGTGTCAGTAGAACAGTGGATGGTGTCAGTAGAACAGTGGATGGTGTCAGTAGGGCAATGGATGGCGTCGGTAGGGCAGTGGACGGTGTCAGGAGGGCAGTGGTCGGTGTCAGTATAGCAGTGGATGGTGTCAGTAGGGCAGTGGATGGCATCAGTAACACAGTGGATGGTGTCAGTAGGGCAGTGGTTGGTGTCAGTAGGGCAGTGGTTGGTGTCAGTAGGGCAGTGGTTGGTGTCAGTAGGGCAGTGGACGGTGTCATTAGGGCAGTGGATGGCATCAATAGAGCAGTGGACGGTGTATATATGGGGGGGCTGTATATAAGGTGTATGGGGGGACAGTATATTTGGGGGGGTACTGTATATATAGATGGTGTATAGGGGGGACTGTATATATGAGGGGGGACTATATATATGGATGGTGTATGGGGGGGAGAACTGTATATATGGGGGGGATTGTATATATGGATGGTGTATGGGAGGGGACTGTATATATAGGGGGACTGTATATGTATATGGATGATGCATGGGGGGAGGACTGTATATATGGGGGGAGAACTGTATATTTGAGGACTGTATATATGGATGGTGTATGGGGGGACTGTATATATGGGGGGAGAACTGTATATATGGGGGGGAGGACTGTATGTATGAATGGTGTATGGGGGGGAGAACTGTATATATGGGGGGGGCTGTATATATGGGGGGACTGTATATATGGATGGTGTATGAGGAGGAGAGAGAACTATATAGATGGATGGTATATAGGAGGGGGGCGGCAGAACTGTATGTATAGTGTATGGTTTGGGGGAGGGGGTGTGTACAGTGGAGGAACTACCGCCATAGCGACCCACGTGGGCGCTATGGGGCCCGCAGCCAAGTGGGGATGGGTTAGAGTTGCCACCTCATCCCTTTAAACCCGAACACATATGAATTACACAGGTTCTGTGGCTAATTGAATGCAGGTAAGGCTCTAAGTGAATTTAATTACCACCCTTATCAGCCACAGAACCTGTGTAATTAATATGTGTTCGGGTTTAAAGGGATGAGGTGGCAACTCTAGGCCCGGTGAGCAGGGCCGATCCTAAGCAGGTTCGCGCCCCAGCTCTGTAAGCTGCCGCAGAGAATAGGCGCCGAGCCGCCGAAGCTGTGGCACGCCACTTGACTGCACTGGTTGCTAGAATCGCCAGCCACCCGGCGCCTAGCAACCAGTGACATCAAAGGCTGCGGCCGCCACAGCATTTATAGCACGCCGCCTCCGTGGCTGCAAAACGAGCTTGGCTCCACCCACCTCTGCCATCTTCAGACAGCGTCGCTCAGAGGGAGGGGAGCGAGCAGAGCGAGAGGAGCGTTTCTGAAAACAGCTGCCTGACGGAGCCTGCCTGCCTTGCTGTGAGACGGTGAGTGACTGCACTGCATTGCACCTGACATGAACCTCGGCCTTACCCTGTACGTATTTGCTGTGCCATCAAACGCAGCCACTGTGCCCATCAAACGCAGCCACTGTGCCCATTAAACGCAGCCACTGTGCCCATTAAACACAGCCACTGTGCCCGTCAAACGCAGCCACTGTGCCCATCAAATGCAGCCACTGTGCCATAAGACACAGGCATGGTGCCCATCAAACGCAGCCACTGTGCCATAAAACGCAGCCACGGTGCCCGTCAAACGCTGCCACTGTGCCCAAATGCAGCCACTGTGCCATAAAATGCAGCCACTACGCCATCAAATGCATCCACTGTGCCCATCAAACGCAACCACTGTGCCCATCAAACGCAGTCACTGTGCCCGTCAAATGCAGCCACTGTGCCCGTCAAATGCAGCCATGGTGCCCATCAAACGCAGCCACTGTGCCCATCAAATGCAGCCACTGTGCCCATCAAACACAGCCACTGTGCCCATTAAACGCAGCCACTGTGCCCGTTAAACGCAGCCACTGTGCCAATCAAACGCAGCCACTGTGCCCGTCAATGCAGCCACTGTGCCCGTAAATGCAGCCACTATGCCCATCAAACGCAGCCACTGTGCCTGTCAAATGCAGCCACTGTGCCCATCAAATGCAGTCACTGTGCCCATCAATCGCAGCCACTGTGCCCGTTAAACGCATCCACTGTGCCCATCAAACGCAGCCACTGTGCCCGTCAAACGCAGCCACTGTGCCCAAACGCAGCCACTGTGCCATAAAACGCAGCCAACGTGCCTCTGCCTCTGTGTCCCATCTGCAGCACACAGAGCGGACGAAGGTGCGCTGACAGAGCGAGGGGGGGGGGGGGGTAGATAGGGAGGCACTCAGGCAGCAGGAGCAGAAAGCAAGTGAACCCGAATTCGAGGAGACACGGTTGTGGTGGCACAGCTTCGGCACAGGCAGCCACTGGTGGGTCTGAAATTAAATGTGCCCAGGTCTCAGGCGGGCAGAGACCCGAGCACATGTTTCAAAACCCGTACTGTCCGAGTGAATCCCGGTCAGGTGGCAACCCTACTTTCACTCCCCCTATGCTCTCAGGAGAGGTGAAAAATAGTTAAATTCCATAGGTATGCTGGTCTTATGTCATCATCATCAGTTCAGCATACACATTCTAATTTTCAGTGAAAACATATTCTACAGTTTCGGCTTGTTTGACTTTGAACCCTTGTAGTGCCAGTTTCACTTTAAAAACAATGGAAAAGTGAACAGTGCACTTTCACTTTCAACTAACTGAATCAGAATCCTCAAAATGAAACTTTTGCTGGTACTCCTGGGCAATCAGTTAGAGATTCTTGTGAAATTATTTTAATCAAAAATATTATTAAGTAGGTTTACAGTATACAGTATACAGTGTATGTCAGGTAGGTCAGTGTATGTCAGGTAGGTCAGCTTGCACCCCTGTCCAGCCTATTACTGAATAGTGAAAGAGAAGCAGCACAGTGATGTGCTTTCATTGCCATCACTCTGCTTTCTTCTCCTATTAGCATGCTTTGTGTCAGCATATGAACTAAGTGTTTCATTGTGCTGCTTCTTTACCCATTCTAAGCTCTGCTGTACAGGAGACTGCAAAAGGTGAATAACAGGTTCAGTTTAGGTACTTACATTGCCTGCATTAAAAAAAATGATGTATAAAAACAGATCTTCACCTTCAAATACATTATTACTCCTCTCCATCCCTCCTCCCATCCTCTGCACGAATAGCGCTCTTTGTTAAATTTATTTACCTTTTTTAAGGGAAATTGTCTTTCCCCAAGCCTCCTTGTATTTCATTGTCCTCCCTTGCCCCCTGGGATATGCATGTCACATATCTCAGGAGGTAAACCTGAAGGGGGTGGGCTCAACCGTGCATCATTGGGAGAACCAGGACAACCGGAAGCCTCCCACCAGGTAAGTAGGGGATAAAAAAAAAAATGGGGATGGGAGAGAGTGAAAATCTGCTTTAGGCTGGATTCACACCTATGCATTTTTAGTGCTTTTTGCATTTTGCAGATTTGTACTAAAGAACATGTTCCATAGGAAACCATGTTAAATGGACTGTAGTGCAAATCTACAAAATGCAAAAAGCACTAAAACTGCATAGGTGTGAATCCAGCCTTAACCACTTAAGGACCGCCTCACGCCGATGTACGTCGGAAAGGTGGCACGGGCAGGCAGAATCACGTACATATACGTGATCTGCCTCCCGCTGGCGGGGGGTCCTATCGGACCCCCCCCGGTGCCCGAGGCTATCTGCTTCTGACCAGCGGCGATCAGAGATGAGGGGGAGACCATCCGTTCGCGGCCCCCCTCTCACGATCGCCGCCGGCCAATCAAATCATTCCTTTGCTGCTGTATGCTAAACAGCAGCAAAGGAAATGATGTAATTTCTCTTCGGCTCGGTATTTTCCGTTCCGGCGCCGAGGGGAGAAGACTTCAATGTGAGTGTAACACTACACACACACAGTAGAACATACCAGGTACACAAAACACCCCCCTTTACTCCCTGATCCCCCCGCCGATCACCCCTTAATCCCCCTCCCCCCCCCTGTCACACTGACACCAAGCAGTTTTATTATTTATATTTTTTTTTTCTGATTACTGCATGGTGTCAGTTTGTGACAGTTACTGTGTTAGGGCAGTTACTGTTAGCCCCCTTTAGGTCTAGGATACCCCCCTAAACCCCCTAATAAAGTTTTAACCCCTTGATCACCCTCTGTCGCCAGTGTCACTAAGCGATCATTTTTCTGATCGCTGTATCAGTGTCACTGGTGACGCTAGTTAGGGAGGTAAATATTTAGGTTCGCCGTCAGCATTTTATAAGGACAGGGACCCCCATATACTACCTAATAAATGTTTTAACCCCTTGATTGCCCCCTAGTTAACCCTTTCACCACTGATCACCGTATAACTGTTACGGGTGACGCTGGTTAGTTCGTTTATTTTTTATAGTGTCAGGGCACCCGCCGTTTATTACCGAATAAAGGTTTAGCCCCCTGATCGCCCGGCGGTGATATGCGTCACCCCAGGCAGCGTCAGATTAGCTCCAGTACCGCTAACACCCACGCACGCAGCATACGCCTCCCTTAGTGGTATAGTATCTGTACGGATCAATATCTGATCCGATCAGATCTATACTAGCGTCCCCAGCAGTTTAGGGTTCCCAAAAATGCAGTGTTAGCGGGATCAGCCCAGATACCTGCTAGCACCTGCGTTTTGCCCCTCCGCCCGGCCCAGCCCAGGCCACCCAAGTGCAGTATCGATCGATCACTGTCACTTACAAAACACTAAACGCATAACTGCAGTGTTCGCAGAGTCAGGCCTGATCCCTGCGATCGATAACAGCTTTTTTGGTAGCATTTTGGTGAACTGGCAAACACCAGCCCCAGGCAGCGTCAGGTTAGCGCCAGTACCGCTAACACCCACGCATGCACCGTACACCTCCCTTAGTGGTATAGTATCTGATCGGATCAATATCTGATCAGATCTATACTAGCGTCCCCAGCAGTTTAGGGTTCCCACAAACTCAGTGTTAGCGGGATCAGCCCAGATACCTGCTGGCACCTGCGTTTTGCCCCTCCGCCCGGCCCAGCCCAGCCCACCCAAGTGCAGTATCGATCGATCACTGTCACTTACAAAACACTAAACGCATAACTGCAGCGTTCGCAGAGTCAGGCCTGATCCCTGCGATCGCTAACAGTTTTTTTGGTAGCGTTTTGGTGAACTGGCAAGCACCAGTGGCCTAGTACACCCCGGTCGTAGTCAAACCAGCACTGCAGTAACACTTGGTGACGTGGCGAGTCCCATAAGTGCAGTTCAAGCTGGTGAGGTGGCAAGCACAAGTGTCCCGCTGCCACCAAGAAGAAGACAAACACAGGCCCGTCGTGCCCATAGTGCCCTTCCTGCTGCATTCGCCAATCCTAATTGGGAACCCACCACTTCTGCAGCGCCCGTACTTCCCCCATTCACATCCCCAACCAAATGCAGTCGGCTGCATGAGAGGCATTTTTATGTCCTCCCGAGTACCCCTACCCAGCGAACCCCCCCCCCCAAAAAAGATGTCGTGTCTGCAGCAAGCGCGGATATAGGAGTGACACCCGCTATTATTGTCCCTCCTGTCCTGACAATCCTGATCTTTGCATTGGTGAATGTTTTGAACGCTACCATTCACTAGTTGGGTATTAGCGTAGGGCACAGCATTGCACAAACTAGGCACACTTTCACAGGGTCTCCCAAGATGCCATCGCATTTTGAGAGACCCGAACCTGGAACCGGTTACAGTTATAAAAGTTAGTTACAAAAAAAAGTGTAAAAAAAAAAAAAAATATATATATATATATAAAATAAAAAAAATAGTTGTCGTTTTATTGTTCTCTCTCTCTGTATTCTCTCTCTATTGTTCTGCTCTTTTTTACTGTATTCTATTCTGCAATGTTTTACTGTTATTGTTATTATGATTTATCATGTTTGCTTTTCAGGTATGCAATTTTTTATACTTTACCGTTTACTGTGTTTTATTGCTAACCATTTTTTTGTCTTCAGGTATGCCATTCACAAATTTGAGTGGTTATACCAGAATGATGCCTGCAGGTTTAGGTATCATCTTGGTATCATTCTTTTCAGCCAGCGGTCGGCTTTCATGTAAAAGCAATCCTAGCAGCTAATTAGCCTCTATACTGCTTTTACAAGCAGTGGGAGGGAATGCCCCCCCCCACCGCCTTCCGTGTTTTTCTCTGGCTCTCCTATCTCAACAGGGAACCTGAGAATGCAGCCGATGATTCAGCCAGCTGACCATAGAGCTGATCAGAGACCAGAGTGGCTCCAAACATCTCTATGGCCTAAGAAACCAGAAGCTACGAGCATTTCATGACTTAGATTTTGCCGGATGTAAACAGCACCATTGGGAAATTGGGAAAGCATTTTATCACACCGATCTTGGTGTGGTCAGATGCTTTGAGGGCAGAGGAGAGATCTAGGGTTTAATAGACCCCAATTTTTTCAAAAAAGAGTACCTGTCACTACCTATTGCTATCATAGGGGATATTTACATTCCCTGAGATAACAATAAAAATGATTAAAAAAAATAAATTAAAGGAACAGTTTAAAAATAAGATAAAAAAAACAAAAAAATAATAAAGGAAAAAAAATCTAAAGTGGTAACCTGTAAAGGCTTTTAAAATGTATTTAGTTTGTCGCCACTGCACGTTTGTGCGCAATTTTAAAGCATGTCATGTTTGGTATCCATGTACTCGGCCTAAAATCATCTTTTTTATGTCATCAAACATTTGGGCAATATAGTGTGTTTTAGTGCATTAAAATTTAAAAAAGTGTGTTTTTTCCCCAAAAAATGCGTTTGAAAAATCGCTGCACAAATACTGTGTGAGAAAAAAATGAAACACCCACTATTTTAATCTGTAGGGCATTTGCTTTAAAAAAATATATAATGTTTGGGGGTTCAAAGTAATTTTCTTGCAAAAAAAATATTTTTTTCATGTAAACAAAAAGTGTCAGAAAGGGCTTTGTCTTCAAGTGGTTAGAAGAGTGGGTGATGTGTGACATAAGCTTCTAAATGTTGTGCATAAAATGCCAGGACAGTTCAAACCCCCCCCAAATGACCCCATTTTGGAAAGTAGACACCCCAAGCTATTTGCTGAGAGTCATGTCGAGTCCATGGAATATTTTATATTGTGACACAAGTTGCGGGAAAGAGACAAACTTTTTTTTTTTTGCACAAAGTTGTCACTAAATGATATATTGCTCAAACATGCCATGGGAATATGTGAAATTACACCCCAAAATACATTCTGTTGCTTCTCCTGAGTAGGGGGATACCACATGTGTGAGACTTTTTGGGAGCCTAGCCGCGTACGGGACCCCGAAAACCAAGCACCGCCTTCAGGCTTTCTAAGGCCGTAAATTTTTGATTTCACTCTTCACTGCCTATCACAGTTTTGGAGGCCATGGAATGTCCAGGTGGCACAAAACCCCCCAAATGACCCCATTTTGGAAAGTAGACACCCCAAGCTATTTGCTGAGAGGTATAGTGAGTATTTTGCAGACCTCACTTTTTGTCACAAAGTTTTGAAAATTGAAAAAAGAAAAAAAAAATGTTTTCTTGTCTTTCTTCATTTTTAAAAACAAATGAGAGCTGCAAAATACTCACCATGCCTCTCAGCAAATAGCTTGGGGGGGTCTACTTTCCAAAATGCAGTCATTTGGGGGGGGAGGTTTGTGCCACCTGGGCATTCCATGGCCTCCGAAACTGTAGGCAGTGAAGAGTGAAATAAAAAATTTACACCCTTAGAAATCCTGAAGGCGGTGATTGGTTTTCGGGGCCCCGTACGCGGCTAGGCTCCCAAAAAGTCCCACACATGTGGTATCCCCATACTCAGGAAAAGCAGCTAAATGTATTTTGGGGTGCAATTCCATGTATGCCAATGGCCTGTGTGAGCAATATATCATTTAGTGACAACTTTGTGCAAAAAAAAAAAAATTGTCACTTTCCCACAACTTGTGTCAAAATATAAAATATTCCATGGACTCAACATGCCTCTCAGCAAATAGCTTGGGGTGTCTACTTTCTAAAATGGGGTCATTTGGGGGGGTTTGTGCCATCTGGGCATTTTATGGCCTTCAAAACTGTGATAGGTCGTGAGGAGTGAAATCAAAAATTTACGCCCTTAGAAATCCTGAAGGCGGTGATTGGTTTTCGGGGAACCGTACGCGGCTAGGCTCCCAAAAAGTCCCACACATGTGGTATCCCCGTACTCAGGAGAAGCAGCTGAATGTATTTTGGGGTGCAATTCCACATAGGCCCATGGCCTGTGTGAGCAATATATCATTTAGTGACAACTTTTTGTAAATTTTTTTTTTTGTCATTATTCAATCACTTGGGACAAAAAAAATAAATATTCAATGGGTTCAACATGCCTCTCAGCAATTTCCTTGGGGTGTCTTCTTTCCAAAATGGGGTCATTTTGGGGGGTTTTGTACTGCCCTGCCATTTTAGCACCTCAAGAAATGACATAGGCAGTCATAAACTAAAAGCTGTGTAAATTCCAGAAAATGTACCCTAGTTTGTAGACGCTATAACTTTTGCGCAAACCAATAAATATACGCTTATTGACTTTTTTTTTTACCAAAGACATGTGGCCGAATACATTTTGACCTAAATGTATGACTAAAATTGAGTTTATTGGATTTTTTTAATAACAAACAGTAGAAAATATCATTTATTTTCAAAATTTTCAGTCTTTTTCCGTTTATAGCGCAAAAAATAAAAACGGCAGAGGTCATCAAATACCATCAAAAGAAAGCTCTATTTGTGGGAAGAAAAGGATGCAAATTTCGTTTGGGTACAGCATAGCATGTCCGCGCAATTAGCAGTTAAAGCAATGCAGTGCCAAATTTGGAAAAAATCCTCTGGTCCTTAGGCAGCATAATGGTCCGGGGCTGAAGTGGTTAATGAATACAGACCTGCATTGTGTGTTTTATGCCCAGATTTCAGTTTTAATACTAAATTGTTTCATGGTTTTCTACACTAAACAGAATTGGCTTGCAATAGTTAAGGTATAGCTTTTTTTTAAATCCCTCTTTCCATCACATTAGCAAGAGGACAGAGTATGTCACCCTCGAAAATGGTAGACATAAAGCATTTTGAGCTGGCTTTCACTCCCCCTATGCTCTCAGGAAAGGTGAAAAAAAGTTAAATTCCATAGGTATGCTGGTCTTATGTCATCATTATCATCAGCTCAGCATACACATTCTAGTTTTCAGTTAAAACATCTTTTACAGCTTGGGCTTGTTTGACCTTGAACCCTGTAGTGACAGTTTCACTTTAAAAACAATGACAAAGTGAACAGTGCACTTTCACTCAACTAACTGAATCAAAATCCTCAAATTGAAACTGTTGCTGGTACTCTTGGGCAATCAGTTAGAGATTCTTGTGAAATTATTTTAATCAAAAATATTATTAAGTAGGTTTACAGTATAACACTAAAAACTCTGTTTCCATTATCAAAAAGTACAACAGTGGTAATTAAGTCCTAATTCACACAGGATTTAACTCTCAGCTGAGACAAGGATCCAGCAGAGCTGTCTGTGGATGTTTGGATTTAAGCTGCTTAGGTCCAGGTGAGATCATCAGTAACTGCAGGTAATTGCTCCACTTGTGGTTACAGCCAAACATCTGTAAATAACTGCAGCCACTGTCAGTATGTCTGGCTGACAAAAAAGTCCCTTAGGCCTGGTTCACACCTATACAGGTTGCAGTTTGCATATTCCAGGTTCAGTTTGCGTTTTTTAAAACCAGTTTTTGATCCATTGAAGCCTATGGAACTAAAAACCCGAAAAGTCGTTATCCCGTTCCATAAAATGCACCGATGTAAATGTAACCCATTGGAAATCATGTTAAATGGACTGTATTGTGTTTCCACAAAACTGAAAACACTAAAAAATGCATAGGTGTGAACCAGACCTTAAACTGAAAGGTGGATTGTGTCTTTCACCACTCCACTAGGTTATATAAAAACTGGGAAAAAAAATGCAAAATGATGTTGCATTCTTCCACACACAAGATTTTATTGTATATTAATTTGGGAATAAATCTTGTGACATCACTAAGTACATGACAGGTAGCATTGGAAAATAAAACAACTAGAATTGTATTTTGTACAAAGTTAGACTCTATATGGGATAATGGGTACTGTAAGAAACTACAATCCCTGACATGTGGAGTATGTTGGAAATCACATGGAATCACACACTTGGTACATATCTTCTCTAATGGCAAACTGTGCTCCTTTGCAGAATTGCAGGCTAAATTTGGGCTGCCGCAATCAATGTATTTCCCCTATTTGCAGCTACAACATGCGGTTAAGGCGCAATCAAGCAGAGTTTTATGGATACAATCCCCAGCTCCTGTTTTTCATTAGATGGCAGAGGTTTCCTTTTTAATGGATTTATATCCAGGTCTAACTCTATGCTATTATCAACATTTTTAAAAAGCTTTCCATCCAGGGTAGTGACCAGGTGGCAGAGTGATGTGGGCACATTTGAGGAGAACCAATGGGTGGAAGTGTTACAAGCTTTACAGTTGTGCTCCCTCAATACAATGTTTGTTGCAGCTCTATGTTGTGTTGCGGGTGCATCTCATGCCCACAAGACTGTAAAGGATGAGCATAGGAGAAAGCTCTGATTGCACTAGGCGCTCTAGAGACCATGGGGACCTTATTTATTTATGGCGCTGCAAGAAGCTACATCTCTACTGGCCAGGTGTCCTTGCAACCATTAACAAGGTATTTCAGATCCACATCCATGTGGACCCCAAACCATGTATATTGGGAATCCTTGATGACCTTCCAATTGAAGACAGCCCTAAACAGGCATTTGTCAGGGCCCTCTTTCAGGCCCTTAAGCTCATTCTTAGATACTGGAAGGCGACTAAGCCCCCTACCCTGAAGGAATGGATTGCCCAGATGGGAGTCATCCTACAATTTGAAAAATATATTTTCCAACACAGTGGCCGTGGTAAATTCATCGCATTATAGACCTCCTGGTTAGATACCCCTGGCCTACTCTGGCAAAGTAGATTTGGTCCTGGACAGATTGCTTCTTTAACTCAGTTGTTGGTGTAGCTTAGGAGGTATAACTGTTTGTATAGCACTGTAATGATGCTTTTATTTTGAGTGATGGAGGGTTGGTGCGGTGGGGGAACTACTGTATGTTATCATATGTGGAGACTGAGATCTTGTGTGCATGTAAATGACAGTTTACAAGAAAGTTTTAACCGGAACCTGTATTGTTCGTGTGTTTGTTCTTTTTCATCTCAATAAAATCCTTTTTGAGAAAAAAAAATGTATTTTTGTTCTAATTTCTTTTTTTATTTCTTTTTTTTTCAAATCTTTTATTTATTCAGAGGGAGAGATCCATGGACCCTTGGCAAAAAATAAACATTGTTTTAATATGTACAGAACTTACCAGAAGCAATACATCAGGGAAAAGAAAGAAAATAGGTGATAAGCCATCCACTTGTCCAATTCTTAACATAAATAGCATCGTTCAGTACAAAACTCCCCTATGACCGTCTCCTCTCATTTTATTTAATAATAAGCCAGTGCAACTGTGAAGTCACAGAGCACCAAAGAAGGAATAGAAGCAGAGTAAGGAACTAGAACAGTAAGAATTAGTTAGAGTAGATAGAATGGAAGCAACAGTTAGAATAAGGGGGAAGGGGGGGGGAGGGGGAAAGAAAAAAACAAACAAAAAAACCCCCACAACAACCCCTGTGGGGAAGGGTGGGGGAGACAGCCACCCTCCTCAGAATAGACAAACATGTTCCAAAGTGACCACGTCTTGGAATATCGTTCTGGTTGGTGTCGTGCTGTTAGGATCAGGTCTTCAAATTTATTGATTTGTTCTACTTTCCTGAGCCACATCCCGTTGGTCGGAGGTTGAGGTGTTTTCCATTTTACTGGAATGCATGATTTGGCAGCATCAAGGAGGTGACGAATAATTGATTTTTTGTAGGATCTCGCCGACCCGGCCGAGACGTGGAGGAGGAAGAAGGCAGGGTCATCTGGAATTTGCCTGTCCCTAGAATTTCTGAATAATCTTTTTGACCTCTGACCAAAATTGTACTATGATAGGGCATGTCCAAAATACGTGTAGTAGCGTACCCCCTTCCTCCCGACATCCCCTAACATCTATCTGAAGTAGCTGGGAATATTTTGTTTAATCTCGCAGGGGTTCTATACCATCTGGTCAAAATTTTAAAATTGGTTTCCTGCGTTTTTGTACAGATTGACGATTTGTATGTGAAATGGAGGATGCTTTTTTTTTTTTTGTGGACTAAATGTACGTTTCATGTCACGTTCCCAATCAGATAAGCAACTTAGTAGATGGGAGTCTGGGGGAGTGATCAGAAGGTTATACATATTCGAGAGCGTATGTGGAAATGCGCCCTCTGTTGAACATATTTCCTCTAAAGTAGTGAGAGGTTGTTCAAAATTTTTTGGGGGGGATGAGACCTAAGGAAATGGGAGAGTTGGAAGGCATTCCAAAACTTCAGGTGAAATGATCCTAAAGGGTCCATTAGGTCATGCAACGAGGGCCATCTGCTCTGTGTCAAAAAGTGCGATGCCTGTGTGAAGCCTGGAGCTATTAGGTGTTTAAAGGATTCATCCTGATATCCCGGTGAAAAACATGGGTTACCCAATATCGGGAACATTGGCGAAGTGGCAGATGAGAGGGATCCTTTTTTAAACAGAAGGGAGCACACCCTCGCAGTCTCGCCTATCAGTGGGTGCGACTTTACCGCATTGGGAAGGGAGTCATAGCACCATGGAGCTCTATTTAGAGGAACAGGGCTCTGATCTTGTTCAAGCTGGGTCCACAGTTTTAAGGACCTGTATCTGCACCAATCGACCAGTCTGCTGAGGTGGACCGCCCTATAATATTTGTGCATGTCAGGTACTGCCAAACCTCCATACTGCTTTGGCATTGTGAGTTGGGATCTTGTTCAGTCGGGGGTGTTTGTGGGCCCAGATAAATTCAGAGAATACTTTTCGTACCTGCTGAAAATAATTAGATGGGATGTGGATGGGTAATGCCTGTAGGAGGTATAAGAATTTAGGAAGTATACTCATTTTAAGAATGTTGCAGCGGCGAAACCACAGTAGGCCAGAATTCCATTTGTTGAGAAGTGTTCGAACCTTTGTTAGTAACGGGGGGGAAATTTAGTTCAAAAACCTTCGATGTGTGGACTGGGATAATTGTGCCCAAATAAGTCAGTGTCTTATCATTCCATTTCAAACTAAAGTTCGACTGAAGTTGTAACTTCAGAGACTGAGATAGATTAATGCCCATTGCTTCTGATTTTATGAAATTTATTTTGAGGTTGGAGAGGGCACCGTATTTATCAAATTCTTTAAAAAGATTTGGAATGGATATCACTTGGGCGGCACAGTGGTGCAGTGGTTAGCACTCTCGCCTAGCAGTAAAAAAGGGTCGCTGGTTCGAATCCCAACCACGACACTACCTGCCTGGAGTTTGCATGTTCTCCCTGTGCCTGCATGGGTTTCCTCCGGGTACTCCGGTTTCCTCCCACACTCCAAAGACATGCTGGTAGGTTAATTGGCTTCTGTCCAAAATTGGCCCTAGTATATGAATGGGGACCTTGGATTGAAGGTAGGGACTGATGTGAGTGTGCGATGTACAGGGTTAGGGACAAGGGTCAGGGTTGTAGACACACACTCACTCAGGTTGAACTGGATGGACTGGTGTCTTTATTCAACCTTACTAACTATGTAACTATGTAACTATGTATCACAGGGTTTGTGATGGAAAATAACATGTCACCAGTGTATGCCGATACTTTATGTTGAATGTTGCCCACTGTTATGCCATTGATGTCTGGGTTTTTACGAACTGAGCAAAGAAAGGGTTCCAGTGACAGGGCGAAAAGGAGGGGCGATAATGGGCACCCCTGACGTGTACCATTGGAGATTTGTAAGGAATCCGATAAGACTCCGTTAGCTCTTACCCGAGATGTGGGTCTTGAGTATATTGATGAGATTCACCGGGACATATTCGCTCCAACTCCAACGTATTGAAGGACTGCGTACATGAAGGACCAGTTCACCCTGTCAAAGGCCTTCTCTGCGTCTGTACCCAGGAAGACACATGGGGAGCGAGCTTTGTTTGCTGTGTGTATTAGGTTTAGTACCTTAATGGTGTTGTCCCTTGCTTCTCTCTTGCTTTTCTCTTTATTACCAAATTTTGGGTGGTTAAACACCCCTTCTCCCCTATGACACATGAGAGACATGGCAGGAGCTTTGTGTTGCTCATACGGCCCTTCTAACCCTCACATGTCTAAAACCTCTTTTGATACGATACACATTTTGGGGGTGACACTTTGTTTGCCTCTTGCGGAGGAAACGCCCCCCAAAATGGGGGAGTAGATCGTAACTGTATCTTTCCCCACCTCATGCATCAGGATAGATCTATTTTAGACTCCTGTATTGCAGTAGATCAGATGTTTAACTAACACCTGCTCTGTAAATATACATGTTAGGATCTAGGGTCAGTGAGCTACCACTCAGCTCCTGCATAAATTCAATGATTACCTCATCATCTACAATTTAGTGCCTACTGCATTTACATATGCACTTTAGATTATGGCTGTCATGGATCATGGTGGACCTCTGCCGCCCCTGTCGGCTTCATGGGGGTGAGTCCTGGTCCAATTGAAGGCTTCCCGGCAGGGTGAGAATGTGGGGGTGATGCAGGATCTGAGCTCTCCCCCCCATGCTCTGATTGACGGACGTTTGTATTCATCATCCGCCGACGTGAGCTTCACTCTGCCAGCGGCATCCCTTGATCACCTCCGGATGAGCCGCGGCGAGGTGCGCATGTGCGAGTTACTTTGGCGTGTGCACGGCGCCGCGACATCTCGCGGTTTGCGGTGGAGTTGACGGCAGCTGCCGGGGTTTTTTTTTTTTTTTTTGCCTACAGGGATGCCGGGGGAGCCACATGTGGGCTGCTCACTCTGGGAGGGAGGAGATCAGCACCTGTGCCTACTCAATTAATTGCCTACTTTAGGCATATATCCATGATCGGCTGCCTGTGAGTCTTACTATGACTCCATACAGACCGTAATGGATGGCACTGCACAAATCCTTTTTTGGCTCCAGCTTTTTACCTTTTTTGCTTCATTGCAATTTGGTTCATACAAGTCAAACTTTACCATACTACAGGGTACAAGGTAAATTATTATACTATACATATATTCCTACTCCTCTAATATCACAACACTACACTCATACTCCTATTCCTATAATCAGTTTAGATCTTTCACACATGTTTTTGATTGTTTCATTTGGTTTTATTCAGTCACACACTCTCCTTTTGACTTGTTTTTCACTTTTATTCCACCATGTGTTGGCTGACACTACACACTCATTTCATTCACCTGGACATGGCACTGTAGTCAGCATTGTGCTGGCCATCCATCTATTTTTACTTTATCACTCAAAAGGTTTTTCATATTCCTAGTACCACATATCACTTCCCACTCACTTGTGTTTACACACCACACCACTCAAACAACCCTATAACTATACAACCATTTCTTTTATGGTTTTGCCACCTTCTATATAATTAATTATAATCATGAAACCTTAGGACACCAGATCAATATATATTGATCACTAGGATTGCAGTTAGCCCATACACTTCATACTTTTGCCAATGTGCTGAGAATAATTTTGACTTATTGGGTATTTGTCGCAGGTGCTGACTTCTCCTTCCCCTGGAGGGCGTCTATGTGGCTCCTTGCAAGCCCCTTGGGCTGGACTCATGCGCTCTGGGGAGACAGGGGCGAATATATGGGGGCCCCCCGGATCCATTTATGGCTTTTACTGGCCAAAGGATTATTCCCTCTACTTTTCAGCGGTAAATATACTACCATTTTTAACCTTACAATGAGATTTATGATGACATGTTCTTAAATTTTGAAGATATTCAATGTATTTTATAGAACCAACTATCCCCCTGATGATGACCGTACACAGGTCGAAACGCGTCGGAGATTTATACCGTCAACAGCCCGGAAATGTATGACTGTATATAATTTTGTGTAAAGATGTGTCGACTTTATATTGTGGAATATGTATTGTACTACTTGGCCAGCGCTCTATGTTGTAATGCCAATTGAATTATAACATTACAATTGTTCATGGTTAAATAAAAGCACTTACTGGTTATACATATTTTTATTATTCTGGATTTCAAGATATTGCTGTCTAAAGCCTGTCCATTTTTTACCACTCTCTTGGGAACAAACCCTACTTGATCTAAGTGAAATAGGTCAGGGAGATGTTGTTGAATTCTATTCGCTAGTATCTTGGTAAACAATTTAATATCCGTATTAAGCAGGGATATCGGTCTATAGTTTCCACAGGAGGTTGGGTCTTTACCATCCTTTGGTATAACCGCAATGTGGGCCTGTAAAGATTCTACTGCAAAAGGGGATTCAGTGCCTACTGCATTAAATAGTTTAACCATGTATGTGCTCAACGTTGACATAAAGGTCTTATAATAACAGATGGTAAAACCATCAGGGCCAGGGGCCTTCCCAGGTTTATTTGCCGCCATCGCAGCTTGTACTTCCTCAATAGTAATGGGATCATCAAAGGCTTCCCGAGCTAACTCGGGCAATTGCGGCATTTGAGAGTTAGACAAGTAGGACTGCAGGTTTTCTTGTGAAGGGGGATCACTATCAATATTGTATAAAGATGTATAGAATTTTTGGAATTCTTGGGCTATGTCTAAAGGTTTGGAGACTTTGGATCCTTTTGGCGGGCATATGTGGGGTATATATGTCGCCAGCCTTTGATCCCTAATCGACCGCACTAACATTTTGCCGCATTTGTCCCCCGACTCGTAAGAGATCTTCCTACAGATCTGCATCGACGCCTTAGCTTTGAATTGTAACAGGTCATTAATTTGAGAACGTCTGACAAGGAGGTTGGTCTCTAGGGATGGGGAGGGAGACTGTTTATGTCTTGTCTCCAGCTGTCTTAAGTCAGCTGTTGAGTACGTTGTTTTTTAAGTCTCGAGCCATGCTTAATAAGCACTCCTCTGATGACCGCCTTGTGAGCCTCCCATACAATGCCGGGGTCACAACCCTCTGTATCATTTGTACTGAAGTAGAACTGAATCTCCCGAGAGACCTCTGAGATTACATCTTTGTCTGGTAAAAGACTTTCATTCAGGCTACAAAATTTAGTTTTTGAGGTGAGGGAATCTGTTTCTGAAGTGGGTCTCCTGTACAAAGGCCACGTCCGCTTTAAGGCGGTGAAGATCATGTAGGAGTATTCGTCTCTTTCCTGGGACGTTAGGACCCTTCGACCCTTGTTGAAGGGTGAGCATCCCATATCCCTTGTGGAGAGGGGAGGGTTAGAGACTGGGGGGAGGGAAGGAGGAGAAGGAAGGGAAGGAAAGGGAGGCGGGAAAGGGAGGGGAGGCGGGAGAGGGAAGGAAGGGAAGGAAGGGAAGGAAGGGAGGGAGGGGGTTGGGGGTGGGTGGCAGGAGAGGAGGGAAGAAGGGGTATGGAATACTGGGAGAGAGGTATATTGGAAGGAGCCATCCATCGTCCCACAAGTTGGTCACCCGGTTAGGATTTGGTATAGCTGGGTAGGGACCAGCCAGGGAACGTCTCGCAGATTCATAAAGGCAAACAGGACGAAATGGCCACCCCTAGTGGTTTGCGTTAGGCTACTCTATATAGCAGGGACATGAAATTAGTTTTAGATGAGGGAGCTATCCTTCTGGCTTAGTAATGAGGTACAAGTAAGATAGTGTAACCTGCAAGGAAGGAGTTAATACAGTGAAGCACATATCTATACAAACATTAAGGCACAAAGACCTAGCCTGAGAGGAAGAAGCATCGGGTAAGGATCTGCTCCAAAAATCTATGGAGCTGTAAAACATTGGGACCTAAAAAACCCCTCCCCTCTCCCCAAGACATCTCACTAATATTGTCAGGGAAACAATGGGTTGGTGCTGTCTGCACTAGAAAATGCAGAAGAGAATCTCTGAAATTCATCTCATGTCTCCCATAGGGGGAAGCAAGGAGGAAGTTTTAGTCTTGCGCTATGTTACCCTTAGCAGGGGCTGCTCAGAAGGACTCCTGATCCTTAGGTGTCATGAATCCATCTTGGAGATTCGGAAGGGATCCTCAGTACCGTACTAGTCTCAAAACACTGATCCCCTTTAACTTGCATAAAAGTTTGCCAATAGGTCTCCCCTCTGACTCCATCAATCTCAGCAAGTGACACATAGGGAAGGCAGGATGGAGGAGGGGGAACCTGCTGTGTAAAACTTCTAGCGGGGACAACTCAGAACGACCGCATGAAGCTTTACCAGTCATTGGAGAACAGAACAAAAAAAAATATATATATATAGGGAGAAACAGACAAAAACTGTGGAAGGTAAACCAGAAGACAGAACCTGGATGGGGTCTGTCCCTAGAAATGTGAACAGGGCTGGCAGGTCGGATAGTGTGCGGAGGGTGAAGAAAGCAGACTCCTTTCTGAAAGTAACAGAAAGCGGGTACCCCCATCTATAAGTGAAACCTTGATTTCTTGCCAAATCTAAAAATGCTAGTAAGCAGGCCCGACGTTGCAGGGTAGCCCGGGAGATGTCCGGAAGGATCTTGATAGGTGCGCCATCAAAGTCAATTTCTCCACACTCCCATGCTTTACAGATAATCTGTTCCTTCAGGGAGTATTTGTGAACGCGACACACCACATCCCTGGGTCTAAGCGGATCTAACGATCGTGGCCCCAAGGCTCTATGAACTTGTCTAGCTCAATGGTGGAAAGCCAGGACCCACTGGAAAATGGCAGTCACTGTATCCGGGAGATTCTCAGATCCCGTCACCTCCGGGAGCCCCCGGAGTCGCAGGTTGTTCCTGCGGCTCCTATCTTTTAAATCTTCTAAATGAAGTTGCAGCGCAATCGCCGACTCTGCCTGTGGTATAGTGGACTGTTCCAGAACGTCCATTCTGGTCTCCAGAGAGGAGATAGATGACTCTCCAGCAGCCACCCTGTCAGACAGAGAGCCAAGCTCCGTTCTCACCGCCTGAATGTCTCTGCGGTGGGCTTTCTCCACACGCTGTATTAGTTTCAATGTCCTGCTTCGTCGGCAGAGCTTGGAGGAGCGCTCTGATTTCTTCATCCATGTGAGCTGGATTTCGTCCGCTGGGGGAGGCCCCCCCTTACGACATTACCGAACGGAGGCTGCGTTCACAAAATATCTGTTTATCTCACCCTGCGAGGTGCGTGGATGGGGTCTCTGTGCTGATGATCGTGTCCGGTATCATTTTGTCTTTAGCATGCCGTTAATTGAGGCAGTCTATGGTGGATTTTGTCGAGGCTGGTAGGAAGAAGCCGGGAGCTCACACAAAAAGCGTCCTCATTCAGCCATGTCCAGGCCACGCCCTTTTTTTATTTCTAATTGAAACATTTTATATCAGAAACCAAAATAAGAAATATGTCAAGTATAAGGTAGGGAAAGACTAAAATAGGGAGAAATTATTTGCAAAATTAGAACATCTTTGAAACAAAAACAAATATTTTATGGTCCTATTAGGGGAATAAGGCCGTGATACTGAAGTGCATAATAATTGTTTAGAATGAGCAATAAGAGGAGCATATTTTAAGAGCTTCTCAATTTTGAACATTTATCTATTTATTTCAAGTACGTCAATTTTTCGCAGCGTTTTACATATACAGTAAATTGTACATTCACATCAGTCCATGCACACAATGAGCTTACAATCTAAGGTCACATACATACACATACTAGGTCTAATTTAGACAGGAGCCAATTAACTTTCCAGCATGTCTTTGGTATGTGGGAGGAAACCGGATTACCCAGAGGAAAACCATGCAGGCACAGGGAGAACATGCAAATTCATCACACTGCAACTGCAAATTTAAATATACCTTTATACATAGGCTGCTGTCCATTGTCTATCCAACATTAAATGTATACTTTTGTTTGGAAGTAGAGTTGACACATCGAGGACTACAACAAAATGGTTCCCATCCGCACACTGCCAAGGCATATAGAGTGTTCCTCTTAGTAGAAAATGAAATGGCTTTGGCTTGGTCTTCTAGCTATAGGAGAACCTTCTCTAACATGTTTCACCCAATATGGCTTCTACAATTAGGTCTCTACTGGGCGAACCATGTTACAGGGGGTCCTTCCATGGGTAGGGGGCCAAGCTAAAGCCATTTCTTTAAAAGAAGCTCACTAAATGACATGGCAGTGTGCGGATGGGTGTAATGTCCTTATCCTTCCACTGGAGGCTCCGACATCTGTTCTGTAATGTCTTTATCCCTCCACTGGAGGCTCCGACATTTCTCCTGTAATGTCTTTATCCCTCTACTGGAGGCTCCGACATTTCTCCTGCAATATTCTTATCTTTCCACTGGGAGCTCTGATATCTCCACAAACTCAGTCGCAGATTCATGACGTCACAACGACATCACCCGGCTCCTCCTCCTGTCCCTACTTAAACAGCTGACGCCATTTGCTTGACGCTCGTGCTAAGAACCTGATGCCAGGTAAAGATCTCCAACAGAAGACTGCCGTCATCTCTCTCTATTGGGCTGGTCAAAGCCCCAACTATCATTTCTCTTTTGAGCCGGTCAGAGCCCCGACTATCATCTCACTTTTGGGCTGGATAGAGCCCCGTCTTCCACCTCAACTTTTGGGCTGGACAGAGCCCCTCCAACTTTCACTTGTTGGGCCGGACAGAGCCCCTTCCTCTCTAGTAGTCAGAAACTCTCCTCTGCCCTACCCACAGTCTACTTACTTTGCCCGAAGAAAACCTTACCTGTTCCTTTTCACATAGGAGACCAGTACATCTCTCAAGAAGCCACTGGGTGACCCCATCTCCAGAAATCCACTCACTGCAAGTATCTTTACGTTTCCCTTTAAACTTTATTCCTTTGTAGTGCTACTAAGCTTAAGTTGCCTCTGAAGCGCCCCGTCGTGGCTGTGTATTACCACTCTAAATAAAACAAATTGTATTTCCAAACTTATCTGAGTCTTCCTACCAGATAGCTGTTAAGGTTAAAGTTAACTGTTAAGAATATAGTATTCATAGACTTTGAAGCTGTGATCCCCCATCCAACATAGTTCACTGCCTGAAGCATTACAGATAGCACGAACCTCCTACCAATAGGAATAAAATGGATCCATCTGAGGTAGTTACACACCTGGGGGCGTTTAATCAAAGACTTGACACTCTCTTACAGATGGTCTCAAACCTCTCAACTGAGAACCAGACACTGAAATCATATGTCACTGATAACTTCCCTATTCGGGTCACACACCCCGAAACCCCAGAACTGAAAATAAGCCCACCAGACATCTTCTCGGGGATAGGAGAAACTACAGAGAATACATTAACGCTTGTAAACTTGTTTGACATGAAACCACAAACTTATGCCACCGACAGAACAAAAGTTTTCACAGCCATTTCCTACCTTAGAGGGAACCCCGAGCCTGGGCAAACACTTTCATTTAGTGACTTTAGGGCCGCCATAGATCTACTATATGATGACCCAAGCAAGCAGATCTCCGCTGAGTCTGCCTTACGTGCTCTGCTACAGGGAAAAAAGCCCTGTTGAAGATTACATCGCCAAATTTAAACAGTGGTTCCACTCAGAGTGGAACCAGATCACCCTAAAAAATCAGTTCCGGCTAGGCTTATCAGAAACCCTGAAGGATGAGTTAGCCCACACTACAATACCCCCTACATTGGATGCTCTTATTCTCCTCAGCATATCCATTGACAGAAGAATGCGTGAACGGAAATCTGAGAGAATCTCAGGGGTCTCCTATTCGGTTCCCTCTGGCCATACCACGGAGTCTGTGGATGACATGGAGATTGGTGCAATTAGGGGACCACTTTCCCCAGCCGAGAGGTCTAGGAGAAGGTCCCTTCAGCTCTGTATGTATTGTGGCGCGACACATCACACCGCTGAAGACTGCCCCCTACTCAGGAAGAAAAGACCAGGTAAGTCAGCTTACCTATGCAAGCTAATAAACCTCCACTTACCAGACTCTAACTATTTAAAAATACTTGTCTCTCTGCAGTGGGACCAAACCCGAATTACTCTTGAGGCTATGATTGACACTGGAGCGTGTGGAAACTTCATAGATTCACATATTGTTAAAACCAATAAAATTCCTATAGCCACTAAATGCAAACCTGTCTCTCTTAGACTTATTGAAGGAACTACTTTAACCTGAGGGCCCATCACTACACAATCACAACCTCTGCTTATGGTGACAGAAAATACACATATAGAATACATCTGCCTAGATGTGATATAGTCTCCCCATTTCCCTCTCATCCTAGGTCTTCCCTGGCTGCATACACACAAACCCACTCTACATTGGGAAGACAGCAGTGTGCTCCTTACCTCTTAATATTGCCAGGAGACATGTTACAAAGAGACTTCTTTATCTCAGGTGGAATCACTGCCCCCAGCGGAAGTCAACCTGGTACCTAGGGCATACCAAGATTTTGCTGATGTCGTCAGCAAAAAGAATGCAGAGCTTCTACCCCCACATAGACCATATGATTCTCCTATCGAGTTACTCCCAGGCAGCAAAATTCCTTTTGGACATATATATTCATTATTACAGCCTAAATTGGCCCATCTAAAAGAATATATAAAAGAAAATTTGAAGAAAGGTTTCATAAGACCGTCCACCTCACCCGCAGCAGCAGGCATGTTTTTTATCTGGAACAAGGATCAAAACCTACGTCCCATCATCGATTATAGAGAACTGAACAAGATCACTGTGAAAAATAGATACCCCCTTCCTCTCATCCCAGAATTATTTGAACGTCTGCAAATGGCGAAGTTGTTTACCAAACTTGATTTGAAGGGCGCGTATAATCTGGTCAGAATCCGTCAGGGTGATGAATGGAAGACCGCTTTCCGCCCCCCTTTACGGTCTTTATGAGTACCTGGTTATGCCCTTTGGCAGGTGCAACGCACCTGCCACTTTCCAGTTCCTTGTGAACGTCATTTTCAGGGACCTTCTAGATGTTTGTCTAGTAGTATATCTAGACGACATACTTATATACTCTGACAACATCGCAGACCATTGCAAGCATGTTAGATGGGTTCTCTCTAGGCTGCGCACACATACCGTATTTATCGGCGTATAACACGCACTTTTTTCCCCTTAAAATCAGGGGAAAGTCGCAGGTGCGTGCTATACGCCGATCCCCTGCGATCCGAGCTGTCAAAATAACAAAATCGCGGACCGCGATTTGAAAATGGCGCCGCCGGCGCCGAAATACACAGAGCCGGTCCTCGGCTCTTTCCGGCGGCTCTCGTTTACTTTCGGTTTCACTCGTAGCCCCGAGCGGAGCTATCCGAGTAGGTTCGGATAGCTCCGCTCGGGGCTACGAGTGAAACCGAAAGTAAACGAGAGCCGCCGGAAAGAGCCGAGGACCGGCTCTATGTATTTCGGCGCCGGCGGCGCCATTTTCAAATCGCGGTCCGCGATTTTGAATCCCAGCAAGCAGGGACAGGGGATCCCAGGCTGCACTGGGGCAAGGCTGCACTGGGGAAGGCTGCACTGGGGCAAGGCTGCACTGGGGAAGGCTGCACTGACTTGGCTGCACTGACATGGCTGCACTGACTTGGCTGCACTGACATGGCTGCACTGACAAGGCTGCACTGGGGAAGGCTGCACTGACATGGCTGCACTGACATGGCTGCACTGACAAGGCTGCACTGACAAGGCTGCACTGGGGAAGGCTGCACTGACATGGCTGCACTGACATGGCTGCACTGACAAGGCTGCACTGGGGAAGGCTGCACTGACATGGCTGCACTGACAAGGCTGCACTGACAAGGCTGCACTGACATGGCTGCACTGACATGGCTGCACTGGGGCAAGGCTGCACTGAGAAGGCTGCAATGATGGGCATTTAAATGTAAGTTTTTTTCCCTTCAACTTCCCTCCTAAAAGTTTTTTTTTCCTTAAAATTCCCTCCTAAATTGGGGTGCGTGTTATACGCCGGTGCGTGTTATACGCCGATAAATACGGTAATTTATATGTCAAATTAGAGAAGTGCATTTTCGAGTCCAACACCGTCACATTCTTGGGTTACATCATTTCTGAGAAAGGCATACAGATGGATCCTGGTAAGATCGAATGTATCCAAAAATGGCCCAGACCCCTGAATAGGAAGGCACTTCAAAGATTTCTAGGATTCGCAAATTTTTATCGTAAATTCATAAAAATTTTTTCCTTAGTTGTAAAACCATTAACCCAACTAACCAGTATTCACACCAACTATGCATGCAATACACTAACTCAGGAGGCCTTCGATACCCTGAAATATCGGTTTACCACTGCACACATCCTACGCTTACCAGACCCTAACCTACAATACATCCTGGAGGTAGATGCCTCCCATCTGGCCCTAGGGGCTATTCTATCCCAAAGATCATCCATTGATGGACCGCTTCACCCTGTGGCCTACCATTCCCGATCCCTTACTCCCGCTGAGATCAATTACCCAATAGGAGAAAAGGAGTTCCTAGCAGTGAAATCCGCCCTGGAGACTTGGAGACACCTACTCAAGGCTACCTTACTACCCATCATAGTGTACTCTGACCATCAAAACCTCCAATACATTCAGCGCAACAAAACACTCTCCTCCAGACAGATACGCTGGGCTCTTTTCTTTGATAGATTCCATTTTGTCATGACCTGGATCCAAAAATGGAAAGGAGGGGGAGGAGGAGTTGCTGACTCAGATGGCAGCTCTGTAAAGACCGCGAGCCTGTCATGCTGCAGCTGAGCGAGGAGTACCTGAACAGCTGACTGAGAGGAAATTCAGCCAGTAGAACCACACCTAGCCTACGATACATTACATTACTACGATACACTGCTCTATATACCTCCTACACTACCTGGATTATGTGCTTGGCAAGGGCAGGTTAAGAAGACCGGGAACCTAGAATCCTTAAACCGAGTACACCTGTGGGGTGCCGTGGACCAGAGCCGAGGACGAAGCCAGGAGATCAGGAGCGGGCCAGGCGTGTGCTTCAGTTCGGCGGCGGAAGCCGGTAACAGAAGCCGTTCTCCTGTTGATCCACACTCCAGTGTAGACTTCGGTAATTCATGACAGCGATCAGAGTTAAGGAAGATCCTGGAGAGCCTTGGCGGATATCAGAAAAGCCCGAACAGAAGGGTGTACAGAGAAACACCAGCAATCCATATAGTAAATTGCCCTGCCCTGAGAACAATAGGAGAGTTTTTGGAGGACATAATGGAGCAGTGAAATTGAACCTTGAGACAGACCAGAGCAGAAAAAAAAGGGAAAAAGAAAAAAAAAAGAAAGGAATACTCAGGAAAATCAAGGGTGGTGAGTCAGTATTCATGGTGCAATATCTAATTCATAATAGATGCTTAAACTAGCTGCGTGGCTTCATAAATATAAGATATTGGTCGATGTATGATGAATATGTCTATTGCTTATAATACATATAAGGACTGTTGCTTAAAAGGAATGAAATGAAAGAGCAATAAGAGTTGGATATATGATTGAGATGGATAAGGGGATGACACACTATTAATCTGAAAAAGTATTTTTATTGCACTGAAATAACTAATAATAAGGGACAGCAAGAAATAGACTGCTTTTGACTATAGTAGCAAGATCCATCAGCCCCAATATCTAGAACTATTCACCCCTCTCGCTTCCAAATATAGAATATATAAGGAGCTACTGGCGAATATAGATTACCATTCACGGTATAGATAAGGACCGTTACAGATTCTAGGGCGCAGTCATGGCGCCCAAGAAGGATAATAAAACACCACAATCTCAAAAAAAGAAAAAGGATAAAAAGAAAAATATAAATAAAAACACTACAGGGGCTCAAGTAACTCAAAATACAGATATTAAAGAATTTTTTCAACAACTACAACTACAATCCCCCCAAACAACACAGACATTACAGATATCGCAGGAACTGCTAAATATCGCAGAATCATCTACATCATCAAGATCATTGGGGGAAGAACAAATAAATGAGCCTAGAAACAGTTCACCAATAGATTCAATGAGTTTTTTATTAGAACAGAAGGAAACAGATAAAGAAGAATGGGATATGAGAACATATATCCGCTCTCTCCCAACTAGGGCAGTAATGGACCAATATGTACATAGACTGGAAAAATCATATAAAATAGAAATACAGGAACTTAAAATATCAACACAAAAAACACAAGAAAAAATGGATAGAATAGATATAAGAATGACAAATATGGAGCAAGAGATGACACAAGTAAAGGAGAAAATTCAAGAGCAAGATAAACAATTAAAGAAATCCATAAATACCTTAGATGAACAAGAAAATAGAAGTAGAAGAAACAATATAAGAATTAGAGGATTAACTGAAAATGTGTGCTCAAAAGATTTGATAACAACATTACAGAGGTTATTTCCAGAATTGATCCAGAACCAAGATCCAGCTGACTTAACAATCTATTGTGCACATAGAGTTATGGGCCCAAGAAGACCAGATCTTGGCAAACCAAGAGACGTTATTTGTAGGATGCATTATGCTCGAACAAAAGATAAAATTATGACGGCCGCATGACAAAATAAAAATATCCAATTTGAAGGGACACAATTAATATTTTTTTCAGGCTTTATCTAAATACACACTAGACAGAGGAAGAGCCTTAAAACCCCTTCTGAAGCAGCTAACAAAGAAAAATCTTCAATATCGATGGAAATTTCCATTCCAGCTGCAAGTTCAACATGAAGGTTTAATAGTAGAATACAGGGAGTTGGAGGACCTACCGGAATTCCTGGAAACCCTTTGACTCCCGGAAGTAAAGTTACCAAAGTGGCCCAAGACATATATGAAATCAATTAGAAAAACATAAGGATCCATGGAAAGGGACTGGGTGTTTGAAATGGGGGGGAGGATTGGAGAGGAGGGAAAGGGGTTTTAAGGGTTAGGTGGAAATTACATTACAGTAGATCATAAACGTACATTATAAAGGCACATGATAATAATTTATATCTATATTTAGGATATACACATATATATCGCGTAGTAAGCAATCACTATTTATTTGGTTAATGAGGAGTAGTAACAAGTGGGTACACTTTTTTTGAGATCACTATGCACATGTTTTTGGAACACTTAGAGGGGGGGAAGAGAGGGGGGAGGGAGTGTTGGGAAGGGGTTGGGAGGGTTGGGAGGGCTGATGGACATATGAATTTTTGTTGTGCAAAAAATATTTTTTTTATTTTTATTTTTTTGCAATACAATAACATCAACTTTTATTAATATGCACTGAGAAACATGTTGTAACACTAGGAGATCACTATGTACACGTTTTTGAAACACTTATGCCCCGTACACACGGTCGGACATTGATCGGACATTCCGACAACAAAATCCTAGGATTTTTTCCGACGGATGTTGGCTCAAACTTGTTTTGCGTACACACGGTCGCACAAAGTTGTTGGAATTTCCAATCGCCAACCACGCGGTCACGTACACCACGTACGACGAGACTAGAAAAGGCCAGTTCAGAACCAAGCTCGGCACCCTTTGGGCTCCTTTTGCTAATCTCGTGTTAGTAAAAGTTTGGTGACAGACGATTTGCGCTTTTTCAGACTCGTGGCTTTCAGATCGTTTTCTGCAGTTCATTTTGTGCTTGTGGGTTTGGATCTGCTCTTCAGTGCGTGCAGAGAGTACCCTTGACAAATTGTGTTCTTGTTCGTTCGTTACTGTTTTTTCAGGTCGCTCTTCACAGGCCTTGCTGTTCTTCAGTGCGTTCTGTTACTTCGTTCTGAGCAGCCGACCGTTTTCTAGCCATGTTGCGTATATGTACTCCTCGTAGAGTTCATGCTGTGCGGGGGCTTGGTGTTGGGGTCCTGACCTTGACACAAGTCCATTCCATGAACAGGGTGAGGAGGAGTTCTCGGACCAAGAATTGGTTGCTTCAGCGTGACCAGTTCTCTCATATGCCTTTGCTCCATGAGATCCGTGAGAATAATACTGATGATTTCAGGAACTTTCTCAGGATGACGGACCCCGTATTTCACCGTTTGTTGGCTTTGCTGACCCCCTATTTCAGCAGGCAGGATACCTGCATGAGGCAAGCCATCACTCCGGAGCAGAGGCTCGTCGCTACCCTGCGGTACTTGGCGACAGGGAGAAGCTTGCAGGACTTGAAGTTCTCGACAGGCATCTCCCCCCAGGCTCTGGGGATCATTATCCCAGAGACCTGTTCTGCCATCATCCAGGTCCAGCAGAAGGAGTTTATGAAGGTAAGATTTTTATCCTTTAATCTCACATTTTATTGTATTTATTGATTGATAATATATTGTATTTCTTTCCTCATTCCCTAATTACCATGATTGTAATATGCTGTGAATGTCCTCTTTGTCCTCATGCAAGCTGGATTTTTATGTAATTATTTTTTTAGTCCTTCATACATATTTGCCTTCACTAACCTCCCCAGCATGTTCTCCTGGCCCTGTATTCACCTCATGTAGTCACTTAACAATGTATTTTATCAGCTCCATAGTAGTGCTTTACCCCAAACACCCCCTAAAATGTTTTTAAATGTGATTTGTGATTTAAATTCTGGCAGAGTGCCATAGGCTTTTTTTTGTAGTGTCCCCAAATCATTTTTATTAACCCTCCCCCCAACTGCTAAGTCAGATGATACCAATTCTCTATTTATCCTCAATCATCTATCTGCTGACTTTGCCAAACCCATACACACTATACCCACCTCTTTTGTGCTCAGATGTATGGATGAATTCCCCAAAGCATGTAGTGCAAGGGCCTGCCTGTATACTTTCAAATGGTACTGTTTCAAGTTTTTGGATCCTATTATTATCTTGATAGGTAATAGCAGAATGTCCAAATGTGCTCAAATGTGTACAGTGTGTATTTATATCTTTGTATTATGACACTTCTTACCTGTCCAGTGGGCTGCCAATAGTGTAACTAAGGAGGGGCTGGCCAAAGTAATACCCATTATTTAGGCATTCATCTCTCAATGAAGTGAAGAGGGTTACCTGTTCAAGATTCCCCCCCCTATAATGTTAGAAATGGCCCATGAGAGGGGGGGGGGGATATGATAGGTGTACCTTATACTTTGGTGTTGTAAAATTCCCTTTAATAAATGTTATCTGGATGTTGGCCAAGAATGTTTGTGTCTAATCTGCTTTCCATGTTTATTTGCAAAAATACCAAAAAAATACCAATTTTTTTTGTTTTCCTCAACAGTTTCCTTCCACGTCACAGGAATGGCAGACTGTGGCCTCCCACTTTGCCCAGCAGTGGGACTTTCCTAACTGCGGAGGGGCAATTGGTGGGAAACACGTCCACATCATCCCACCACCCAACTCGGGGTCGTACTATTATAATTACAAGGGGTTCAATAGTATTGTGATGTTGGCGGTGGTGTCGGCTAATTACGACTTCCTGTATGTGGACGTGGGGAAGAATGGCCGGATGTCCGATGGTGGAGTCATCGCCCAGACGGAGTTTTACAGGCGTCTCTAGAATGGCAGCTTGGACTTGCCACCTCCAGAAGACAATGTGGAAGGACTCCCATTCGTCTTCGTTGTGGTGGGGGACCATCTTATGCGGCCATTCCCGATGAGAACCCTAACCCCGAACAGAGGGTTTTTAATTACCGGCTGGCCAGAGCCAGAAGAGTGGTGGAGAACACATTTGGAATCCTGGCCAGCCGGTTCCGCTTATTTCTGACACCCATCCATATGGCGGAGTATAAACTTAATCATATAATCCTGGTGTGCTGTGTTCTACATAACTTTTTACGCCAACATTCTGACAACTATGCTGGCTCAGTTGGGCCTGAGGCCGGAATTCTAAATGAAACAACCCTGACGGTGCTTGAAAGTGGCCGTCCTGGCTTGCCCTCCCTGAGTGCCCTTGATGTCCGGTTAAGATACCTTGAGTTCTTTGCGGGTAGGGGGGCCATCAATATGCCAGCAAATTTGTGAAGCCTTTATCAAATAAAAACAAAAAAAAAGCTAATCTTTGTTAACATTTACTGCTTGTGTTTGTTTTAGCTGACCCTGACCGAAATATGGGGAGTCCTGAAAATGGCGTGATTGTGTAACCTTATACAAAGCAATGTTGGGTGTTATTTACTAAAGGCAAAGACACTTTGCACTTCAAGTGCATTTGAAACTGCACTGAAACTGCACTTGTAGTGCAAAGAGGATTTGCCCTTAGAAAATAACCCCCATTGTCACAGAAAGCAGCAATTACATCACCACAAAAGTGTTGTAGCGTTGAGACAATAATCCACACATTCTTGATTAACAATCTTTTTAATACCTGCACAATCACATGTGCATTTAGAAAAGGTTCTTAAAACAAACCAACATGTTTGTTGTATAACAATTTTTGGGGTGGCATTATAAAAAATAGAAATGTCCATTTAAGATAAAACAGGCATGTGTAAAACCAACAAGAAAGACACAAATCTTGAACTTACAAAGTTCACATTTGGTAGAACTTGAAGGCAATATCAGACATGATTATTTAGGAACTGTGTTTGATATTGCGTTCAGATGGGGTGAAGTCACCCCAGGAAAAGCCAAATTTGGAAGATGCACACAAATTTGCCAATGTCAACATGTGCTAGCTGCCATCACGGGGGATCAAGGGACGTGTATTGGAGGAGAAACCCCTTCCTCTCAGCTACTTTAATATTGAGGAAGGGGTTGCACCCCCAAAATGCGTCCATTGATCTCCCGTGATGGCAGATAGCACATGTTGGCACACTGAGTGCATCCTCCAAATTTTGCTTTTCGAAAAATCGCTAAAACATTTTTAATATTGTAGCACACAAAAAAACAAAGGGATTTGGAGGGGTTTTAAACTCGCCCCAAAACATCAATGATGTTTTTATTTTTTTGAATAACATCATTGATGTTTTTCTTGTGGTTTTCCAATTGTAAATTACACCCCATGATCAGGATCTGGGCACTTTCTGATGTGAAAGGATCTGGATCCACAACATCACGATCACCTAAAAAGAGAGAAACCAAACAAAAACAGGTATCAAAAATATGCCGGCATCCATCTCTTACCTGAGCCTGTGGTCGCAGACACTCACCTGTCGTGGATGACAATTTCCACCACGTCTTCTTCCTCCTGCTCTTCTTGGCTTGGCGGTATTTCCCCTTCTTCCAGAGGTGGGGGGTCTGTGGTCTCCTCGGATGAGGGGTGTCCTCCGAGTCTTTTCTCCCCTATGTAAAACAAAAATGGTATACTTAGCACACAGATATTTGATGGCAGAACTATAAATAGGAAACATTGCTTGGAAGTGGAGTACAATTGTCTATTTGGCAGAGTTAAAAAATGTAGCATTTTCAGTGTCCTTTGTCAAGCTGCAATACTTTACCTGTTTGGTACAAGCTTCACAGATGGAGACCCCCCTATAGTATACACTGGAGCACCTGTGTGGCCCCCCTAATAAAAAGGGTGTTCTGGGGTCCCACACTAGTGCTCCAGTGTCCAGATGTGAAAACAGCTGCTCAGTGTCCTCTCCTTACACAGAATCTAATTTGCATTTCATTCTAGTAACAAAGCCATCTACACAACCAAATTAGTTTCATACAAGTAGGGCGTAAAAAATGTGGCCAAATGCATATGGCCAAAACAATGTTGTTCTCGTAATTTGAGGTCCGACCACCGTTTCCTGAGCTGATCTTTCGATCGTCGTACCCCGAAATTCTGGTGCAGACTCCTGACCACTTTTGCCATGATCTTGGCCTTTCTGACATTGATGTTGGGGTAAGGTCCATACTTCCCATCATAGTCAGCCTTCTTCAGGATGTCCACCATCTCCAACATCTCCCCAAAGGACATATTTGATGCCTTAAATCTCCTTCTGGATCGGGACGTGTCCGGATCCGGGCTTTCATCCTCCTCCTCCTCGTTCCTGTAATTAGCACGCACCTGCTGTGTATCCGCCATGTGCTCTTCCCCCACTGCGCAGAACGAAAAGGGGCGGGGAATAGATTAGAAAGAACGTCAGGGGCGGGCGGAGTTACACGCATGCGCAGTGTGTATAAAGCGTAACACACGTGCGTATTACGTACGATCTGTGAGCGGAGGAAGGAGCATCGGAGGCGCCGATCGTAAGAACGAAGGTAAGAGACAAACTTGGGCCTATACTGCTTCTAGATTGAGGCCTATATTGTAACAAGATTAGGAAAGTTTTGGCTGACATTAGGGTTTGTCTTGTATTGTGTCTTGCAGTGAAAATGGATATCTTGAACGATACCGACTTCATGGCAATATTCATTGACATGTTCAGGGAGCTGCCTTGTCAGTGGGAGTTCAACCACCCACATTATAAGAACCAAACAAAGAGGAAGGCAGCGCTGGATCAATTGTTGGAAATTGGGGTTAAATAGGGGATATGGGAGGGAGATGGGATTTTGCACTGTGTGTTTTTAATTTTTTTTATTTACTCATATAATGTCATAATTTTAGTAATTATATACACTATTATGGAACATCTAAATATTGCGGGTGATAAGGGAGATGGAAGTAAATGGGATTGGGGAGGATAGGAGATGGGAGGTCGAGTTGAATTTGGGTATGTTTTTTTCTTTTTTTCCTCTTTCCCCTTCCTCTAATCCTGGACTCTATTCCCCCTGGTTATTCTGTGTGTTTTAGTGATAGATGGATAAAAGAGCACAAATTAATAATAGGGATTTATGTGTTTACATTTTCATATCAATAGAAGAATAAAGGAAAAAAAATAAAGAAAATAGAGGAAAAATAGCAAACAGTTCAGGTTCATAGAGAAAAAATAAGGAGATAGTAATAGCGGCATGCGGTAAACGGACAGGTGGCAGATCAGAAGAAGCAGCCCCGATTTCCCCCTCAGTAGGGACCTTACTTTAGTAAGACAGACTTTATAGAAGTCAAGATAGATATAGTTTAGAGTGAGTGGGGAGATTGGGGGAGTGAATATTGAGTAATTGATTCGGATGGGAAGAGTGGTGAGTGAGTGAAATTTTTATTTAAGCTCTTTTTTTTCATTTATGGGGGGGGGATAAAACTCTGTTCTTTCAATGCAAGAGGCCCTAATTCTCCTTCTAAAAGAAACCAGATCTTGAACTCATTCCATAAGCAAAATATAGATATCATTTTGTTTCAGGAAACACATTTTCGTTCAGATCACATTCCAAAAATAACTAACAGGAACTATTTTACCTGGATCCACGATACATTTTCATATTCCAAATCAAAGGGTGTATCTATTGCATTCCACAAAGACATACCCCACCAAATATTACAAAATTAAAAGGGTGGAGATGGTAGAACATTAGTCGTAAGGGTAATGATATATGGGAAAATCTTTACAATTATAAATCTTTACCAAATTATGAACAAATTAAGAGTGGGATGAAAGCTTTGTCGAGCGCAATGGAAAAAGCAGAAGGAATAATAATTTTGGGTGGTGACTTTAATTTTATATTGGATGCAAAAATGGATACTACTAGTACTCATACACATAGAAATAAAAGTCAATTAAAGGAATTTAAAAGTCTACTGGGAAAATACCAGTTGTTAGACATTTGGAGGGCTCAACATCAAATGGAAAATACCGTATTTATCGGCGTATAACACGCGCCGGCGTATAACACGCACCCCAAGTTTAGGAGAGAATTTTAAGGAAAAAACTTTTAGGAGGGAAGTTTAAGGAAAAAAAAACTTACATTAAAATGCCCATCAATGCAGCCTTATCAGTGTTCATCTGCAGCCTTGTTAGTGTCATTGCAGCCTTTTCAGTGTCAGTGCAGCCTTGACCCAGTGTCCATTGCAGTCTTGTCAGTGCAGCTTTGCCCCAGTGCAGTCTTGTCAGTGCAGCTTTGTCCCAGTGCAGTCTTGTCAGTGCAGCTTTGCCCCAGTGCAGCCTTGTCAGTGCAGCTTTGCCCCAGTGCAGCCTTGTCAGTGCAGCTTTGCCCCAGTGCAGCCTTGTCAGTGCAGCTTTGCCCCAGTGCAGCCTTGTCAGTGCAGCTTTGCCCCAGTGCAGCCTTGTCAGTGCAGCTTTGCCCCAGTGCAGTCTTGTCAGTGCAGCTTTGCCCCAGTGCAGCTTTGCCCCAGTGCAGCCTTGTCAGTCCAGCTTTGCCCCAGTGCAGCCTTGTCAGTGCAGCTTTGCCCCAGTGCAGCCTTGTCAGTGCAGCTTTGCCCCAGTGCAGTCTTGTCAGTGCAGCTTTGCCCCAGTGCAGCCTTGTCAGTGCAGCTTTGCCCCAGTGCAGTCTTGTCAGTGCAGCTTTGCCCCAGTGCAGCCTTGTCAGGGCAGCTTTGCCCCAGTGCAGTCTTGTCAGTGCAGCTTTGCCCCAGTGCAGTCTTATCAGTGCAGCTTTGCCCCAGTGCAGCCTTGTCAGTGCAGCTTTGTCAGTGCAGCTTTGCCCCAGTGGTCAGTGCAGCCTTGCCCCCAGTGTCCATGCTTGCCGCCGCCGACATATACATAGCTTCATGTAGTTTTAAATATGGCCCCGCGGAGTTCGGAGGGACTCAGCGGAGCTGAATGAACGCCGCCGAGATACACATAGTCGAGTGTATTCGGCTCTTTCCGGCACGCTCACAGTCCCGCCCTATGATGGACATAACACAGGTTAAATGGCGGGACTGGGCGTGACTGTGAGCGGCCCCGGAAAGAGCCGAATACACTCGACTATGTGTATCTCGGCTCCGAGCAGTCACTGTGATTTCGGCGGCGCTCGTTCAGCTCCGCCGAGTCCCTCCGAACTCCGCGGCGCCATATTTAAAACGACACGCTATGTGAATGTCGGCGGCGATCGCCGCCGATAGATCACAATTAGCGGGGATCGGCGTATAACACGCACCCACTATTTCCCCCCTGATTTTAAGGGGAAAAAAGTGCGTGTTATACGCCGATAAATACGGTAATTATTCATACTATTCAAACATACATGACTCATATCATAGAATAGACTACTTTTTTATTAATCGTGCCGGTATGATGATGACCCCTTCAACAGATATAGGTGGATTTTTGTGGTCGACCATGCCCCGATATATTTGGAGCTTAAGATAATGGAACACAAAAAACGAGGGAGACATGGAGGTTGAATGATAATTTAATTAAAGATAAAAAATGTGAAAGTGATATCCGAAAAGAAATTAGAGAATTTTTATTAATTCATGAAAAAGATGAAACTTCAATTCCCCTGCAATGGGAAACATTAAAATGTGTGTTACGGGGACTATTCATCAAGCACGGATCAAGACTAAAAAAAGAAAAAGAACAAAAGAAACATCAAACGTTGATAGAAATTGAGAATTTGGAAAAAAACATAAACAGAATTCTAACTCATTTGACAAAATTATTTTGAAAAATAAACGAATGGAATTACATGCTGTGCGATTAAGCGATAAAAATAAAACTCAATAGTATCAATATGGAAATAAAACAGGGAAAATGTTAGCTAAAACACTAAAAAATCAACAGCCCATGACATCCATTGTAAAATTGGGGAGATAACCTATGATCCAATAGAAATAGCTAAAACTTTTCATACATATTATTCTAATTTGTACAATATAGATATACAACATGGGAACAAAGAAAGGGAAAAGAAGGGGGGAGAGATTAGTAAATATATAAAGGAAACTGCTTTACCCATGGTCCCTAGGAAAATAGTTGAAGATCTGGAAAAAGAAATCTCAGTAGAGGCGATTCAACAAGCTATTTCAGAACTGGTCCCCGGGAAAAGCCCAGGACCGGATGGATACTACAAGACATTTCAGGATTTAATCATACCTATTGTCACGAAGATCCTGCCAGTAACCGGCGTCCCAGGCGCACGGGAACCCGGCCACGGGTCCCATTGCGCATGCGCGCACGTTCACGGGTGCGGTCACGCACGGGCACGCGCGCGCGCACTCCCGATGGTGTAAGGTGGGCTATTTAAACCTGCCTGTCACACTACATCCCCGCTGTCTGCTCTACAGCGTTCTGTGAGTGTTACCTGATCTGATCTGTGTTTCCTGTTATCTGACCCGGCTTCCTGTTTGACGATCCTGCTATCTGCCTGCACCAGACCCTCTTGGCTTGCCTGACCATCCCTCTGCATTACCCCTGGTACCTCTGCTGTCCGAACGTTACTGACCACTGGCTTGTTGACCCTCCGCTGTGTTCATCAGCTTCCAGTCTGCTATTACCTGCTGTTGTTCCTGGTTCCAGTCCAGCTTCCAGTCTGCTATTACCTGCTGTTGTTCCTGGTTCCAGTCCAGCTTCCAGTCTGCTATTACCTGCTGTTGTTCCCGGTTCCAGTCCAGCGTTCCAGGCTACCTTCTGCTGTGTTCCAGCCCAGCGTTCCAGGCTATCTTCTGCTGTGTTCCAGTCCAGCGTTCCAGTCTATTACCTGCTGTTGTTCCTGGTTCCAGTCCAGCGTTCCAGGCTACCTTCTGCTGTGTTCCAGCCCAGCGTTCCAGGCTATCTTCTGCTGTGTTCCAGTCCAGCGTTCCAGTCTATTACCTGCTGTTGTTCCTGGTTCCAGTCCAGCGTTCCAGGCTACCTTCTGCTGTGTTCCAGCCCAGCGTTCCAGGCTATCTTCTGCTGTGTTCCAGTCCAGCGTTCCAGTCTATTACCTGCTGTTGTTCCTGGTTCCAGTCCAGTGTTCCAGGCTATCTTCTGCTGTTGTTCCAGTCTAGCTTCCAGTCTGCTATTACCTGCTGTTGTTCCTGGTTCCAGTCCTGCATTCCAGTCTCTGTCCTCAGTCTACTCCTCAGACTACTGACTCCAGAGGATGCCACCACTACTGGACTTTCAGCAACTGTTGATCCTGCCAGGCACCCATACCACTGTTCACTCCTGGCCCTCTGTCTCCATTCCAGGGGAACGGGAGTGGGAGCTGTAAGGGAGGTCTTTTCCTGCACTTCAGGCTCACAACCTACCAGGTACGTGACACCTATTCTTAAAAAAACATATAACTCTATATCCAGTAGACAAACGTTTGCACCACATAGTACAGAAGCTCATATATGTGATGTACTAATCCCAAAATCAGAGAAAGATCACACACTATGTAACAATTATCGACCAATTTCCTTAACTAATTTTTTTTTTTACAAAATAGTTTTTTTATTTGTTTTGATAGAAAGTAGTTTACAAGTTCAGATAGTACAAATGCATCTATAAACAAATCTCTTTTACAAAATATAAAAGAAAGTACAATAGCCCAACGGGGGCCAACTGTTATAGTTATACATCATATTTACCAAATTCCACAATGGAGGAATGAAGTATACCACTGGTCACATAAGGGTAATGAGTGTGGACCTCGTAGGGCACCACAACCTAAAATCACAATGCTATATACAGCAGGGATATTTCCATGAACACAACATCCACACCATACATGCACCCATCTATACTCATTCACACAAAAAGGCAAACCTTGTCCCACCCCGCCTCCACCACACCGTCCCTCCAGGTAGACAAACGACCCACCATCCAAAGGTTACAGCCTCCCCTAGACGTCAAAACAAAAAAAAAACAAAAAACAAAAAAAAAAAGAAAACCCATCAAGGGGAGGCTGGATATAGTTATTGTTGTGAGAGCGGAGTGTCCTTCCAAAAGGAGTCTGCTATATCAAGCCAGGGCTGCCAGATCTTAGCAAATTTTTTTGGGCAGGCCCTACCCTTATAAACCAGTTTAAAAATTGGTATAACTTTATTCATCATACGATACAAAACTTGAATATTTGGGGCAGTTGCATTCTTCCATTGCATCAAAATTAATTTTCTGGCATAAAACAGTATTATACGGACAAGAGTTCGAGTATGAGTCCTGTGTATGAAATCATTCAGCACACCCAATAGTCCAACCTCTGGGGTGCAGGGCACCTTTATTTGTAGTGTGTTTTCAAAAAAGGAAAATAAGTCCCTCCAAAAGGTGGACGTAACAGGGCAGGACCAAAACATATGCATGTATCCAGCTCCTGAGAAGCCACACCTAACACAGGAGGCTGCAGAGTCATATCCTATACGGGCCAGCCTAGCAGGAGTGTAATGCATCTGATGTATAAATTTATATTGTACATATTGGTCATTTGATCCAATAAGGTCCAGAAAACACACCTCTGAGGCCTCCTCCCACCCCTCCTCTGACAACCCGGGAATTTCCTTTTCCCATTTCCGCTGAGCAATCTGAAAGGGTTTAATGCCCGCCACCTGAAGGCGAGAATATATAGTAGTAACAATTTTCCCAATATTGGGATATGACAATAGCACCTCTAGAGGTGATTCAGTGAGCTCCAGGGACAAACCAGAAAATTGTGCCCTAATGGCATGGCGCAGTGAAAGATACCTAAAGTAAAACGTGTTTGTTACACCACACTTAGCCTTCAGATCCGCAAATGAGAAAAAAGAGTCGTTTGAGTAGATCTGAGAGACGTGGGTAATACCAAGTCTTATCCACCACTGAGAATCTGGATGGCCCAGGAGCTCTGGAAAGTTAGGATTATGCCATAGAGGCGCATTGGGGGACACCCCTATCTGGTTAATGATTACTTTATTACCCTCATGCCAGGCCAGCCAGCCCACCTCAATCGGCGAGCCCCTAGAACAACGTCGAGGCATGGACCTGTGTAATGTGTCCACTAGTGAGGCCCTGGGGCCGTTAAGAGCGTTCAAAAGAGCGGTGGAGCAGGAAGAGGAGGCCTCCAGAAACCAGTCATAGAAATAAGCCAGCTGTGATGCTATAAAATAGCGCCTTAAATTAGGGCAGGCCAAACCTCCATCCAGTTTAGCAGCCTGGAGTGAGGCCCTAGCGATTCTCGGGTTCAAGCCCCGCCAAAGGAAGGAGGATACGAGTGAGTTAATTTTGATAAAAAGTTTCTTAAATAAAAATATTGGGGAAGCCCGAAAAACATAGAGAAATTTAGGTAAAAATATCATTTTGAAAATATTCACGCGTCCAATCAAATTTAGTGGCAATGAGGCCCAGGAGTGTAACCTGGTCTCCATTTGAGTTATGATCGGGGTGATATTAAGGGTCTGGAAACTAGATAGATTATTATGTATATGTATTCCTAGATATTTAAATGTATGATGTATAGTCAGCTTGGACTGGGCTAGGTAAGCATTATCCCTGTCAGGGCCTATGGGGAATGCCACAGACTTTTCCCAGCCAACTCTCAGTCCGGAAGCCCTCCCAAACTCGTCCACAACCTCCATCAAAGAGACAAGGGCCTGTTCTGAGCCGTCTAAGTAAATCAAGGCGTCATCCGCATATAGAGAGATCCTCTCAGACAGTTCGCCATAGCAGATGCCCCCCACTGTCTCCGTTTGACGTACTGCCAGAGCAAATGGCTCAATGGCTAGTGCGAACAAAAGTGGAGAAAGCGGACAGCCCTGCCTGGTTCCCCTCTGCAAACTAAACATATCCGATATATCTTTGTTGGTACATATTCTTGCCCTGGGGTTAGTATAAAGCAACCTGACCCATTTAATAAATTGGACGCTGAAACCCATACGATGCATAGTTTCCCAAAGGAAGGACCAGCTAACCGTATCAAATGCTTTCATTACGTCAAGTGATAGTACCAGTCCGCTTCTTCTGTCCGTGGCAGCCCTGTGAATATGTATATAAAGGCGACGAATGTTGTCATATGTACTCTTACCAGGCATGAACCCTGTCTGGTCCCTGTGAATAAGGTGAAGAATGACCTTTTGTAATCTCAAGGCTAGGACCTTCGCTAGTACTTTAACATCGCTGTTTAGTAGCGAGATTGGACGGTATGACCCACACAGCAGTTTGTTTTGTCAGGCTTGGGTAGCACAACAATGAGGGCTTCATTTATGGAGGGGGGAAGTTCTCCCTCCTCCATTGCCCGATTAAAGAGAGATAAAAGTTTCTGTGCCAATTCCACAGCATAGGTTTTGTACCATTCTGCAGGCAAACCGTCCAACCCAGGGGTTTTATTGGGGGGTAAAGAGCAAATAGCCTCAGTGATCTCTTCGATTGTCAAGGGAGTGTCTAAGATGGAGCTGTGGGAGTCGTTCAATACAGGAAATTGAAGGGAGTCAAAAAACCCCAATGTCTCCAATTCATCTGGGGGGTGGGGGGCTTCATATAGGGTCTCATAGAAGGACTTGAACGTCCGATTTATGGTCAATGGGTCTGAGGTGATTGAGCCGTCAGGCAATTGAATCTGTGATATGGTCCTGTCAATGTATTCTGTGCGAGAAAGAAAGGCTAACATTTTACTATTCTTCCCACTATATTCATGTAGTCTGGCAGCCAGATATAACTGCTGAGTCCGCGTTGCGTCCACCCTATGGAGATCCAGGGCCCTGTGCGCCCCCACCAAGACTCCATGAGAATCCGGGGTGGGGAGCGCAGAGTACTGGGCCCTAGCAGCCTCCAGAGAGGACTCCAAGGCCAGAAGAGCAGCACGGGAGGACCTCCTATGTTTAGCAATGTTTGAGATATATGAGCCCTGTACAGACGCCTTAAAGGCGTCCCATGTGCGGCCAAAAGAAGCCGATCCAGCGTTGTCCCCACAATATAGGGACATGTCCTGCCAGACCGGCTCTTCAAATTCAGGGGTGGAGACCCAGAGGGGACTGAGCCTCCACAACCGAAAAGAGGGTCTGTGACCGAGTATTAATTCAACACACAGGGCGGAGTGGTCAGAAATTGTCTGAGATATATAGTATATTGTCCGGGTATATGAGGTCAGGTCAGAAGTCCCAAGGGCGTAGTCCAGCCTGGAAAGAGTACGATAAGACCGGGACTGACGAGTATTCCCTAGCCAATGGGTTTTGTTAAAAGTAAGGAAAAGTGTAGCGCTATATTGTGCATAAAAAAGTGTATCATATATAACACCTATGTGCATATCAAACGCTAGGTTTTGTGAAACCCAGCAAGTAAGCTCTTTAGTAGTGGCCTATATAGAAATGGAGTGATGTAAATAGTGATATCAACATGTAGTATGGACGTTAGGTTCTGTTAAACCCAACAAGTGAACCCATTAGTAGTGACCTGTATAAAAATAAAGTGATATAAATAGCTGCTGATATCAACATATAATATAGTGAAAACCTGTGAATCGTGTATACATAATCAAGATAATCATGAACCATCAAATCCAAACCCAAACATGCATATTACAACATAAGGTGGGGATAAATGGCAAGTCCCTAGGGTATTGAACAGTTCATTCAATTTTGTAAAAGAATCCTGGGTAGATGCAGATATCGCAATAACATCTATTCCTATCTTCAATAGGCTTTTCCAATGCTTGACCAGGCAAAGAAAGTGATATAAAATGCCCTTACCGGACGTGGTGGACTCACAGGCCGTTGGCGGTGAGTCGTATGAGCTTGCACCGTTTAAGTACGGTAGGGTAACAGCTGTCCTTGATCCATGGCAAGAGGGTCCTGGAAGGGTTCCCAATCCAAAGCGATATCCCGGATTCCTCCTCCAGCGAGCGTTTGTATCTCATACAGTCAGGAAAAATGGACAAGGAGAAAAAAGGCTCCGCATAGTGTAAATTCCGGATTACCAGGAAATTTTAATGTATCAAAAAGAAATTTCCAGTAAAAATTTAGGTAAAAACAAAGTTCATAAAAGTAACAGTGGTACATTTAGCGCAGTGTACAGATGATTAAAGTGGCGTCATACACCCGACGCGTTTCGTCTTCAAAAGACATCAACTGGGGTAAAGCTGCTCTTTCATCTGCTGCGCTATTTATGTGGAAATGTTAAAATTTACACCGGGGACACCTGTGCGGCGTAACTTCCGGGATTCACGTCATGTGAGAGTTTCCCTTAGTCAGCTGACTATCAGCTGACTATCCTCCCAACCTATCACGAGATAGGGAATATCCTTCCGACCCATCAAGAGGTAGGGAATAGTTGTGAAACCAAGCCTCAGCCTGATCTTTGTAATCAGCCAATTGTGGTTAAGTGGTGAGGACATGTGATAAGTACGTCAGGGCGTCTCTGCGCGATGACGCAGATCGCACATCGCTCCTCTATGGTGATTGTTTATCTACTGGTTAGAGCGTCATCACGTATTAGCGCGATGACGTAGAAGGGACGCACCTTCTCATTATCTGAGGAGTGTGTCCCATAGAACAGACGTCCCTTCGCGCATGCGCATCAGCGCAACACCGAAGGTTCCTTCCCCTTCAGTGCGCCTAAGCATGTCAATGCGAGCAGGTATCTAATGGGAACTTAACCCATACCACTCCGGCCACTCACCTTGCTCCTTGCGTTCACCGGGGCCACCTGATCGTAACCTGGTTAACCAACAACACAAAGAAACTACGATCATTGGGACACAGAAGTGGTATAAGCACATACACTGTCCAATCATCGAAGGGGAATTCTCCCCTACATCAAGAGCCAAAGTAGTCCTGTCGCACAGATTCCTCTATGTTTACACGTAATACTTATAAGCCCTATTTGGAATGGTCAACAGGGGGCAGCCAAAAAGAACACAATTAAAAAGTAGAAGTACATTCTATATTCTAATAAAATAACCATCTAACTCCGACATATATCTAAGGGGAGAAACATGTATAACTCATGTTCTACAACCCCAGGATATGCTCAGAATTAATAAATAAGACACATGAAGCAAATTTAAAATAGAAAATAAAGAGGATAATTCCGAACATTTATAGAGACTGTAGGGATAATATTTCTTTGAAAAATATATAACTATTAGAAAGATATCTCATAAGGAATATCTAATAAAAAGTATATAAAAAACATATAAAAAACATATAGAGAACGTATAGAAGAGTATCCAAGAATAACATCTTCGTGAGGGTTGGGCATACAGAGATGGATAAAGGGGCTAGTCAGGGACATTATGACTGATTGATAAACGCATTAATGTCCCATTCTATGTTCAAACCGTGGGGTACATAGCATTTGATCTGATGTATCCACCAAGTTTCGAGTCTAGAGACTCCTCTTAAACTGGATTCCCCTCTCCAGTGCGGTATAAATCTGTCTATGATCTGAAAACTAGTCCCTGCTGGATTGCGGTCATGGTATAAAGCATAGTGTTTGGAAACACTATGATTTGTTTTACCTTTTTTAATCGCTGTGATATGTTCTTTTACTCTAGTGGCGAAATTGCGTTTTGTCCGGCCAATATATTGTCTTTTGCACGGACAAGTGATGAGATATACAATGTATTTGGTTTTGCATGTAGCAAATTCCTTCATCCTATATTCCTTCCCCGTAACTGTGGAACTGAATGTTTCCATTTTGCATGCTTTACAATCATTCCATTTACAAACTGTGCATCTCCGACAAGGATAGAATCCTTTCATGTTATGGAAAAATGAGATTTTCTCTGGGGGATCGATCACATTTGGTGCGATCTGTCCCTTAATTGATGGAGCACCCCTAAAGATAGTAGCTGCCTGTTCTGGTAATACAGGGCCTAAAATGGTGTCACTTTTTAATATTCTCCAGTGTTTTCTGATAATGTCCTTAACTTGTTTATGTTGAGTAGAAAAACTTGTCAAAAAGGACCATTTGTGTTTGAGATCTGCAGTTTTCTTTGGTCTTTCCGATTGTGCTGTCAACAAAGAGGCACGATCTATTAGGGCCACTTGGCGAATCTCTTTAGTGATTAGAGAGCTATCATACCCTTTTTCACAGAACCGTGATTTCAAAATCTCAGCTTGCTGAAAATAATCGGAAAGATGGGAGCAATTTCTCCTTATTCTCATCAACTGGCTTCTTGGGATGGATTTTAGCCATGTCTCATGATGGCAGCTATCCGTCGAAATATAGCCATTACGGTCCGTGGTCTTAAAATGGGTTTTTGTATCAAGATGGCCATTATTGTATGTAATCTCCAAATCCAAAAAATGGATCTTAAACCGACTGGCTTCATGGGTCAGGAAGATCCCCCTTCGGTTATCATTCAGAGTCGCAATGAATGAATCCAAAGAGTCTTCACTGCCCCTCCATAGGAGGAGGATGTCATCTATGTACCTCACCCACAGAACTAGTTCTGGGGGATTGAGGGCATAGACGACATCCTCCTCCCATTTGGCCATGAAAATATTCGCCAGGCTGGGGGCAAACTTGGCAAAAAAGGAAAAGCAAGGCGCCCATGGCTACTCCTTTTGTCTGTAGATAAAACTGGTCATCATACCAGAAATAATTGGCACCTGTGGCAAATCTCAGGAGGTCCATAATGAATTTTTTTTGTATTCTAGGAATGTTCCTGTCTCTCGAAAGGAACAATTCTACCGCTTCAAGACCTTGAGCTTGGGGTATGCATGTATATAAGGACGTCACGTCCTCGGTGACAAGTATTAAGTTGTTTGTATCCATAACTTGTTCCAATTTAATTATGGTGTCTCTTGTATCTTTCAAATAAGAAGGAACACCTCGAACTATCGGTTGGAGAAAAAAATCGATATATCTCCCTATCCGAGAGGTCAAAGAATTAATGCCACTGATGATCGGGCGTCCTGGTGGGTGTGTCGCATTTTTGTGCACCTTTGGCAGGTAGTACATTATGGGAATGCGCGGTGCCGCAGGTATCAAAAAAATTTTCTCTTTTTTATTTAAAATGCCCAATTGTGAACCAGTGTTGACCAGATTGGTTAGTGTTTTTTTGTATTCTGAAGTTGGATTATTGTGGAGGCGGCGATATGTCTCAGAGTCACTAAGGATTCTGGTCATCTCACTATGGTAGTCACTCTTATCGAGGATCACTACCCCTCCCCCTTTATCCGCAGAACGGATAATAAGATCCTTTCTTTCACATAGGGATTTCAATCCCAATCGAAACCTAGGATCATTGTATACCTTTTTGTATGGGAGATCCTCAAGGTCCTTCAGTACTAGGTCTCTAAATACCTTAATTGGAGGTGCTGTAGGGACTGGGGGGTTGAATAATGAAGGATTACTCAACCCTGAGTGCACAGTATGCGTGGTAATTTGTGGATGGGAAGATCTACTTGGATTTGACAAAATGTATCTTTGAATGTTCAATTTACGTACGTATTTCTGTATATCAATGAATGTCGAAAACTTATTCAGCTTTTTAGGGGGGGCAAACTTTAAGCCTTTATCTAGAACTATCTTTTCAGTTTCTGTAAAGGTCGTTTTGCTTAAATTAAAAATCACCTTGTTTTCTATGACCGCTTTCTTTTTACGGGCACGCCTCCCCCCTCTGGTGCCCCGTTTTGTTCTCCGTTGTATGTGGGGTTTTCGGTTTCTCTGTGAAAACCCTCTACCCTTGTGGGCCTAGGTAACCGTTGGTTGTAATTAAACGGAAACCTTTCCGGATAATCATTGTCTCTATTTCTATAAGAGTATTGGGAATTGTAGCTCCTGTTCTGTTCCCCTCTTAGTGGTGAAAACCTATTATAGGTCTGGAGGGGTGTCCTTTGGGGATATGGTTCATAATGATAATAGTCATCATAACCAGTATGTCTTCTATGTGTTGAAGGATCCCGTGGGCCTTGTTCATAGTGGGACGAATGACCATTATTTCTCCCACTTCTGCCTCTCCCTCTTTTACCTCTACCCCTAAGGTGAGGGGGTGGACTCCTGTATTGAGGCTTGGGTGTATGGGGATCATGTGGATGTTGCACATTTTGGTCTCCCCTCCTAGGTGGGAGGGGGGGCACAGGTGCTTCTAATGTTCTTGTATTTGATGAGGTTGTCACCTCCATCACATTCCCTTCCGTGGGCCCAACACTTTGTTCTTTGTTTTGCCAATTGAATACGTTTCCTGTTTTATAATCATTGGTATCCCTACTATACTTTTTTTGTTTTTTAATTTTTTGCTCTCGTTCCTCTTTTTCTAGATGGTTCTTTAGATTTGTTGATAGGTTAATATATTCTGCAGTAGATTTGTGTGGAAGTAATTTTTCCCTAATCTCTTTAATCTCCTTATCCAACGACCCTCTCCTTGCTCGTTTTCTGTCAATGAGGAAACTCAGCAGTGAGATCCCGGCCTCATTGAAGAAATGAAACCATGATTCAGTGTCTATGTCTCCTTGCTGTGGATGGATAGTCCATCTCAGACCTCTTGGGACCATGCGATCCTTAGTGTATTGCTCCAAAAATGCAATATCCCATTCTAAATGAATTTCTGAGACCATTAAGTTTTTAAGCCTTAAGAAAAGGCCTCCCATCTCAGAATCTGTGTTCAGAACTGAGAAAACACCCTCCATGTTGAAACTGCGACTAGTGCGGTATTCGAATACGTCCATTTCTTAAGGAGATCTGAACGCTGTGATGAGGGAAGGCTCCAGCAGTGGTGTCAAAAATTGTAACAGAATAAAATCAGGAAAATCTGCTGCGCCAACCAAACAAAATCAAGCAGCCAACATTACAATTAGACTAATTGTGTTAATGATAAAAGTAAGGAAAAGTGTAGCGCTATATTGTGCATAAAAAAGTGTATCATATATAACACCTATGTGCATATCAAACGCTAGGTTTTGTGAAACCCAGCAAGTAAGCTCTTTAGTAGTGGCCTATATAGAAATGGAGTGATGTAAATAGTGATATCAACATGTAGTATGGACGTTAGGTTCTGTTAAACCCAACAAGTGAACCCATTAGTAGTGACCTGTATAAAAATAAAGTGATATAAATAGCTGCTGATATCAACATATAATATAGTGAAAACCTGTGAATCGTGTATACACAATCAAGATAATCATGAACCATCAAATCCAAACCCAAACATGCATATTACAACATAAGGTGGGGATAAATGGCGAGTCCCTAGGGTATTGAACAGTTCATTCAATTTTGTAAAAGAATCCTGGGTAGATGCAGATATCGCAATAACATCTATTCCTATCTTCAATAGGCTTTTCCAATGCTTGATCAGGCAAAGAAAGTGATATAAAATGCCCTTACCGGACGTGGTGGACTCACAGGCCAATGGGTTTTGTTGTCGCCATAGGTCAATGTATCCAAAGGAAGCACACCACTGACAAAACAGCTTAGATTCATACTGAATGGGTTTCAGTCTATCCAAATTAGGGTCCATAACAGAGTTAAAATCCCCCACAATAAGGGTGGCTAATGTAGGCAGATCCGAGAGCCTTGTGCACAGATCTGTAAAGAGTGCAGCCGTGACAGGAGGGGGAGCATACACAACCACCAGAAGTAATGGGGTGGCATGTATCTTACATTGGAGGAAAATATACCGCCCATTAGGGTCTAAAATCAATCTATCACATGAAAAGGGGAGGCCCTTCCTTATGAGGACGGACATACCCCTGGCGTAATTAGAAAATGTGGAATGATATCCATGCATGACCCAGTGTTTTTTTAAAGCAAGCACCTTAGACCCCATAAGGTGTGTCTCCTGCAGGCACAGTATATGAGGCTTATGAGCCTTGAGAAATTCAAACAGGGAAGCCCTTTTAAATTTGGAATTTAAACCCCGGACATTCCAGGAGATACATTTGACTGAAGACATATGTCCTTAACTAATTTAGATATAAGATTAGCACCTATCCTACCTGAACATAAAGAATTAGATCAGACGGGTTTCACGAAAGGACGAGAAACTAGGGATAATATTATAAAAACATGCACATTGGTGGAATATGCTCAGAGAGCCGACATTCCGACGTGTCTTCTGGCTGTCGATGCAGAAAAAGCATTTGACAGAGTGGGATGGCGGTTCTTAGAGAAAAACATTAATCCAGGTTGGACTTGGTCCTAAAATGCTTGGTAGGATCATCGCATTGTACTCCAACTCTAGAGCTAAGGTAAGAATAATGGAATATTGTCAGAGTATATAAAAATATCAAATGGTACCCGGCAGGGTTGCCCACTTTCTCCTTTACTATATATACTGATAATGGAACATCTCATCACGGCAATAAGAAAAAATAAAGATATTAAAGGGATAAAAGTTAAAGATAAAGAATATAAAACAGCTGTATATGCAGATGATCTGTTAATATATGTAACTAACCCTATTGTAACAATTCCAAACTTAATCAAAGAATTGAAAAGATTTGGGGAATTAAGTCATTTTAAAGTCAATTATGAGAAATCTGAAATGTTGAACATATCGTTAACAGAAAAAACATACACACTTTTGCAAAAAAGATTTTCCGTTTAAATGGAAGCAAGAAGCAATTAAGTATTTGGGAATACTTATACAAAAATATGATAAAAATAACATACTCGTGGATGGGAAGAACTAATAGTATAAAAATGGATATATTGCCAAAATTATTATATGTTTTTCAAACAGTACCCCTTGTTCCTCCTAGAAAACTGATGCTGGAACTAAGAAAAGCAGTAATAAGTTTTATTTGGGCTCAAAAAACTCTTCGAATAAAAAGAGAAATTTTAATTAGAACAAAAAAAATGGAGGTTTAGCACTACCAGATTTTTTGAAATACTTACAAGCAGCATCATTAACTAGAATTATTGATTGGTATCACAACAAGGAAACTAAACAATGGGTAAACTAGAAGAAGAAATAATAGGACCACAGCTTAGATTTTTGCCCTGGATAAAACCTAGTTTAAGACCAAAAAAAGAAAAACTAACAATTTTTGTACATGCTACACTAAAAATATTGGACACTATAATAAAAATGGGGAAGCTCTCCACCATGATCGGACCTATCACACCTTTGTTCTCCAATCCTGATTTCCCGCCAGCTCTAGAAACTAAAAACTATTTAAAATGGAATATATTGGAGAATGCAAGGGTAGGGCAAATCCTGGTGGATGGTAGATTACCAAAACTGCAAGAAATGGGACCTGATTATAAAAACAAATGGTTACAATACCATCAATTAAAGACATTCATGGAGGCAAAAATACCTTTGATAAATAGACCAATAACTAAATTTGAGAAATTATTAGTAGAACAGGAACCGATTAAAAAGCTATCAAAAATATATGATCTATTACTCCCTTCCAGTTATGGTAGAGAATTAACAGGAATGAAAAAATGGTAGGAGGAAATAGGAAACCCTATTTCAGAAGAAGAATGGCAAAAATTTTTCGAAATAATACATAAAACATCTACAGCGATTAAATACCAAGAGCGAAATTATAAGATTGTAATGAGGTGGTATTGGAGTCCAGTAGCCTTGAATGTAATTAATAAAAGTAACACCAAGAACTGTTGGAGATGCAAGGTAGAAAGAGGTACTATGGACCATATATAGTATGGATGTCATGTGGTGATAAGCTTTTGGAATAAGATATTTGAGATCCATCAGATAGTGTCGGGAATAGAAATGAACCCAAGTATAAACAGCTCAATATTTTCTCTTACATCAGACTCAATAAAAACAATTAAAGCGGGCATTCTTCACCACGTGATAACTGCAGCTAGAACACTAATAGCACGTAGGTGGAAAGAAACAAATAGTCCAACAATGACGGAATGGATATGTGAAATGAACGAAATTTAATACATGGAAAAATAGATAAGAGAAGAAGGGTATATAAAAAGTCAACTGCCAGTAATATGGCAAAAATGGGATGAATTTCGGTCTTCAAAAAAATAGAATATCTATAAATAGAAGGAAACAAGAAGGAGGGGGTGGGGCTGTGGGGAATTTTTTCTTTTTTTTTTTTTAGAGAGTATGGTGAGGCGTAAGGTGAGTGAATGCAATAGTAGTATATAAGGGAGTAGGAACAAATGCATAATGTCCTCCTGCGAGACTTGTACCCACTGTAAATACGAACCTCGACCCCCTTTTGGTCTCCTCACAAGTCTCCCTATACCCGAAAAACCATGGCAGGCCATTTCACTTGACTTTATTGTTGAGTTACCCCGCTCAGGCGGTTACAACACAATCCTAGTCGCAGTCGACTACCTTACCAAAATGGCTCACTTCATGCCTCTTACGAAACTACCAAACTCCAAAGAGACGGCTGAGATCTTGACACAACATGTTTTCAAACTCCACAGAATCCCTTCCAGAATTGTGTCAGATCGAGGATCACAGTTCATCTCCAGATTCTGAAAAGCTCTCTGTCTAAAACTCCAGATTGACCATCGATTATCAACTGCCTACCATCCTCAAACGAATGGACAAACCGAAAGGGTAAATCGCTGTCTAGAACAATATATCCGTTGCTACTGCACTTACCTACAAAACAATTGGCATGAGTTACTTCCCCTAGCAGAGTTTGCATACAACAACAATACCAGTACTACCACAGGTTGTTCACCTTTTTATGCTAACTACGGTTTCCACCCCTCCTTCATCGCTCAGCAGATACCTACCAACAACCCTGCGGCTGAAGATTTTATCAACACCTTAAAGAACCTCATTCCTCACCTACGCGATAACATCGCCTTGAGGCGATTCAGTTCGCATTTGCAGCGCTTTACAAATCATTCATTCATTCACCCCAAAGCAGACAAAAGGCCTATTACGATCTTCACAGGAGAACTCCACCCTCATACGAGATCGGAGATTTAGTACGGTTATCCACCAAACACCTTAACCTGCAGACGGCTTCACACAAATTTAGTGGATTAATCACTGGTCCTTTTCCCGTCCGCTCAGTGATTAACCAGGCAACAGTGAGGCTAAACCTACCGTTGCCCCTACGTATTTATCCGACCTTCCACGTCTCCCTGATAAAACCCTACCATCCCAACACCTTCCCCGGCCGAGTTCCAATGCCTCTACCGCCGGTTGAGGTTAACGGCCAGGTGGAATACGAAATCGCTCAGATCCTGGACTCCCGGCTATATAGAAACTGCTTACAGTATTTGATCTATTGGAAGAACTACGGTCCACAGAATGACTCCTGGGAACCCGCCTCCGAGTTTCATGCCCCAAGGCTTGTCCGCCTCTTCAATTCTCACAATCCTGACAGGCCTGCTCCCTTGGCCCCTAGGAGGGGTCCCTTGGGGGGGGTCCTGTAATGTCCTTATCCCTCAACTGGAGGCTCTGACATCTCACCTGTAATGTCTTTATCCCTCCACTGGAGGCTCTGACATTTCTCCTGTAATGTCTTTATCCCTCCACTGGAGGCTCCGACATTTCTCCTGCAATATTCTTATCTTTCCACTGGGAGCTCTGATATCTCCACAAACTCCGTCGCAGATTGTTGACGTTACAACGACATCACCTGGCTCCTCTTCTTGTCCCTACTTAAACAGCCAATGCTATTTGCTTGACGTTCGGGCTAAGAACCTGATGCCAGGTAAAGATCTCCAACAGAAGATTGCCGTCATCTCTCTTGATTGGGCTGGTCAGAGCCCCGACTATTATCTCTTTTTTGGGCTGGTCAGAGCCCCCGCTATCATCTCACTTTTGGGCCGGATAGAGCCCCGTCTTCCACCTTACTTTTGGGCTGGACAGAGCCCCTCCAACTTCCACTTGTTGGGCCGGACAGAGCCCCTTCCTCTCTAGTAGTCAGAGACTCTCCTCTGCCCTAACCACAGTCTACTTACTTTGCCCGAAGAAAACCTTGCCTGTTCCTTTCCACATAGGAGACCAGTACATCTCTCAAGAAGCCACTGGGTGACCCCATCTTCAGGAATCCACTCACTGCAAGTATCTTTACATTTCCTATAAACTTTATTCCAGTGTAGTGCTACTAAGCTTAAGTTGCCTCTGAAGCTCCCCATCGTGGCTGTGTATTACCACTCTAAATAAAACCAATTGTATTTCTAAACTTATCTGAGTCTTCCTACCTGATAGCTGTTAAGATTAAAGTTAACTGTTAAGAATATAGTATTCATAGACTTCCGAAGCTGTGATCCACACAATCCAACACAATACACTGCCTGAAGCATTACAATGGCCACCATTTTGTTGTAGTCCTCAATGTGTCTGACGAGCCAATATTCAACCTTATCAGCACTTGCAAACACTATGGCCAGTTGGCTGAGATAACAGATTGGGGCATTCGAGCGGTATACATTGTTTTTTATTTCTGATCTAAAGAAAGAAGAAGCCATAGCATAGAAGTAGAAAAGTGCAGTTGACTGCACAGAGCAAAAAAGGGGAAGGAGCCACAATGGAGGAGAAGAATAGTGCAAATTATCTTGCAGAGTCAGAAAGAAGGAGCCACATTAGAGGAGTAGAATAATGAGTATGACAGCACAGAACGAGGGAGGAGAAGTAGTCATATCGGAGCAATGTGCCAATCGGTGCGATTTTGTTTTAGTCCTTCTCCTTTCTGACTTTGTACGGTCATCTGAACTATCCTACTTCTCCACTGTGACTCCTTCTCTCTGGCTCTATGCAGTAATGCACACTATTCTACTGCACCACTGAGGTTCCTTCTCCTTTCTAGCTCTGTGAGGTCATCTGCCCTGGGAAGGGTTTTTTGTACTGGGGAGAGATGGAGGAGGGGGTAGCTCTGAGTACTGGGGGAGAGGGAAGAAGAGGAAACTCTGTATACTGAGGGGGGTGAGGGAGGGGGAAAGCTCTGTGTACAGGTGGAAAGGGACGAGGGGGAGCTTTGTATACAGGTGTAAAGGGAGGAGGGGGAGCTCTGTATACAGGGATAAAGGAAGGAGGGGGGCTCTGTATACTGGGTCGAGAGGGAGGAGAAGGGAGATCTGTGTACTGAAGAACAGGGAGGTGGTAGCTCTGTGTGCAGGGGAAAAGAGTGGAGGGAGAGCTCTACGTATTGGAGGGAGAGGGAGGAGAAGGGAGTTCTGTGCACTGGGGTGGCTCTGTATACTGGGAAAAGAGAGAGGAGGAGGTGCTCTGTGTACTGGGGAGGGGAGCTCTGTATACTGGGAGGGGGGCTTTTTGTACTGGGGAGAAAGGGAGGAAGGGGGAGCTCTGGGGACTATTTGGAGAGGGAGTTGGAGCTCTGTAAACTGGGGGGGGGGGTGTCTGTGTACTGGGAGGAGCTCTGTATACTTTGGGGAAGCTCTGTGTACTGGGGGGAGAGAGAGAAGGGGAGAGCTCAAAGTACTGGTGCAGAGGGAGGAGAGGGAGCTCTGTGTACTAAGGGGAGCTCTGTGTACAGGGGAAAAGGGGGGAGGGAGAGTTATGTGTACTGGGGGGGGGGGGGGAGGTGAAGGGAGCTCTGTGTACTGAAGGAGGAAAGAAGAGGGGGAGGGGTGTGCTTTTTTGTGTAAACATACGAGTTAAAATAGAATGGTGGGCAGCTATATGGCTAGATGAGGTTCAATGTAGGAAAATGTAGAGTAATGCACTTGGGAGTTAAAAATATGCATGCAAGTTACTTGCTGGGAAGAGAACCTTTGGGGGAATTGAGGATGGAAAAGGATATGGGGGTCCTAGTAGTTCACAGATTCAGCAATAGCCCACAATGCCAAGCTGCAGCAAGTAAGGCCATCCGACTATTAGCATGCATTAAAAAAGGGTAAATAAAATCTTAATTCTATCACTTTACAAACTCTGGTTCGGTCACATTTTGAGTATGCTGTCCAATCCTTCGGAAGGATGTGCTTGAACTGGAGAGATTCCAGAGAAGGGCAACAACGCTAATTGGGGGGCTGAAGGACCTCAGTTATGAGGAAGAACTACAAACATTAAATTTATTCTCTCTGGAGAAGTGACGCTTAAGGGGGGATATGGAAGCGATATGCAAATCCTTGAATGGTGACTCTAGCATTGGGTGGTAACTTTTTAGTCTTAAGCCTCTAAAGAAGAAACACGGCCACACAATGAAGTTGGATGATTAATGGTTCAATCCTAAACTGAGTAAGGGATTTGTCACTGTTAGGGTGGTAAGAATGTGGAAATTCCTTCCATAGTCGGTGGTGTCAGAGGAGAGTGTAGATAAGTTAAAAAAACTTTTAGATGTGTTTCTTGGCAATAGGGATATAGAAAACAGTAGCCCCACACATATACACACATACAGACACAGGTTGAATTGGATGGACTGGTTTCTTTATTCAACTTTACCAACTATGTAACTATGTAGCATTTTACATAGTTACATAGTTACATAGTAGGTGAGGTTGAAAAAAGAAAAAAGGAAAGAAAAAAATAATTGCGCTTCAAAAACATACGAAATAAAGTGACATAAAGCTGCAATGTCCTAGAATGTGACACAAACACACAAATATAGGTAGAAAAAAATTGGTGACTCGCGCCTAACAAACGGGTGAATGTGTGGCTGAGAGGTGCCACACCAAGAAAAATGAATACAATACATACATAGATGAAAATAGTGTAACCAACTGTAACACACTATATATAGGGAGATGCACAAGCCCCTTTAGTGGATGTGCAACAGTGCAATAATATAACACAATCGGTGCAAACAAATTTCAAAATAAGTCCATGTGTGATGGATATAAATCAGGAAGTAGATCATTAGAGTCCATATGAGGGGAAACCCAAAAAAGTGATTGACAATCCCAGATAATTCAAATGTGTAGGGTCATAAATATGTGGGTCCACCACCAAAAGAGAGAGCCTGGCCGCTTACCAGAACCCCATGACCCCCCGTTACAGAGGGTCTAAATGGGCTTTGAGATCCTGCTAGTCCGAAACTCCCAGGAGCGAGGGTGGAAACTAGAAGGACGTCAGGGACTGTGATGGGGATGGATGGGTCCACAAAGAGGCTCAGCCCTCAGCATAGTGTTGTCATCATGTGAAGAAAGAAAGGGAGGGCTCCCATAGTGTAAAATCAAACGGTAATTTATTAAAGTAAAAAATATAAACACTCACATGTAGGTATGAAAATCATCATCATCAATAGACGAACAATCTGTGGCACCAGCCGGATGACCACAGATAGCCCCTCCTGCTGGGTATACAGTGACAGTGGGAGGTGGCGCGATGATGCCGCTCAGCCCTACACTGCGTTTCGCAAGAAAATTGCGTCTTCCAGGGGCACGCTGGAAGACGCAATTTTCTTGCGAAACGCAATTTTCTTGCGTACCCTCACAATCTGCAGGTGCTTTAGTGCACCAATCTATCCAGAGTCTAGTGTATAAACAACGGCTCGTATGGCGTGCGGTGTGGTGTGTGGTGTGTCTCCCAGCATCCAATGGAGCTGTAGCGGCGGCCATTTTGCCTAGGACCGCCGACAGCTTAAATAATGGGCTACATCTGTGAACGGCTTGAGAAACAGTGTTAGATTGATCAGCAACTTCTAACGCTGTAAAATACTTATATCAATCTCAGATTGTTATTAACCGGCTATAGTAACAAAATTGACGAATCAAGTATATGTAAATAAATAGAATGTATTTACTATTCAAGGATAGAGCTGTGCATACTGGGGTCACCATACCGCACCTCATAATCCACTTAAAAGAGCCTGAACGTATTGGATTAATAATACAAATATGCATTGCCTTAATCAAAGTAAAAATTACATTACTAATAATTAGTTTGTAATTAATATTATATAGACCAATAATATTTAAAACGGTCCCAGCAAATACTAAAATACATCATAAAATAACAGGGAATCTTTAATACTCAGTACTATTCCTCCATGGAGTTTTAAAAAACCCATTCTAAGGAGGTCCAAGACCCATAATGTTAAAATAAATTTTTTTTAATAAGATTGTAATAAAATCAATCCACACCCCTAAAAAATTAATATAAAATTATTATAAAAATATTTTTAATATAAAAAATTATTTGTTAAAACTAATTAAGATAACCCACATTATCGGGTGTCCAGAGGGAATATATGCTCCAAAATACATGACTAACTAAATAAACACCTTAAACTATATAATTCGTCGGGAAGAACCATATAAGTATATAAATCGATAATTCCGCCGCTACCCTAATGCCATGATACAAAGTCTTCATATTCAAAAACTTTACTAAACATTTAGGTATGTTTAGACACATCAAAGGTTTTTTCTGCCCAAATGTTTCTCTCCTGACTGCGCTGGTGATGTTTTTTTTTTCAGCCTGTAAATGTTCTTTTCCTAATATGCCTGTAAATGCCTATGTGTGCATGTACACATAGGCTAACAGCAGTGGCGGCTGATGGTCTTTTTTTTGGAGGGGGTGGCAAACAATCTTCATTCGATATTGTAACACAACTGGGTGGGCTCAGAGCACAGTGCTCTTTACCCCAAGACCACCCTTTTTTGAAGCCTATTAGAGCCTCTATACTGTATATGTTTTGGGTACCAGAGAAAGAAAAAAGAAGCGCAGAGAACTTTTTCTATTAATACTGACATACATAACTCAATAAATCTGATAATGATCTGACCCTTTCTGATGGGGCTTCTGTTTTTAAAACTGTAGCACAACTATAAACCCAGAAACAAAAATATAATATCTTACCAATGCTTAGATGGGTGGCTGCATTAGCTTCCTTTTCTGGCTCTTTGTCCTTTGTATTCACATAGTGTGTGTGAAGGGTGACAACGCTCACTCACTGCACTGTCTCTATGGAGGCATAGTGTTGTCAAACCCTCACAGGCTTACAGAACAACTTCTCCACTCCTGCTCCATGCATTTTTTGCACTTAATGAAAAGGCTTTTAATAGTATATTTAACAGACCAAAAGGGAGCAAAAGGTAATAGTTAAAGAAAAAGTCCAGCCTGAGCTCCTTTGGCTGGGCTTCTCCTATGGATTACAGGAGTGCAATTAGTTTTGCACTCCTGTGACCCGTTTTCTGCTGACGTCACAGATAATAGTCCAGGGACCTCGGTCATACCGACAATGGGAGTCTGGGCCCGCAAGGTGCCTGGACTGATACCCGTCTCAGCCTCTCAGGGAGTCGCTGAGAACCTGTGATGGCCGCTCCGCCCCTCCACAGCTCAGCGCTCCAGTGAGCGTGGAGGGAGAAGAGCAGAGAGCTGTGACTGAAGTCTACAGCTCTCTGCTCACGAGTCAGTGCAGAGGCGCCAGGGGGACAGATGCAGCATCGGACCGAGGTAAGTATAAATCTAAAAGAAAAAAGAAACCCTTACTTCTCTTTAAAGGTTTACATAAACTTTAATATGCTGCTCCTCTTGTTCAAAAATATGAAATCTAGCTGCTTCCAGGACATAGCTTGTATTGTAGCCCTAAAAAAGCCCCATTCACATACTCTACTACTTATTTTCCTCTCCCTGTGAAGATGATAATACTGTTCAAGGATTGCCTGCTGGGTAATTTCTCAGTTGAAAATAAACAACTTCCCTTTGTATTCTGCAGATACATGTTCTTAAATGACAGTGATTAATTTACAACCAGTGAATGTTTAGTGAAAGTCTCATTCACTGCTATAAATATGCCCCTAAGTTAAACCTAGGTGCTAATTGTAGAATGTTTTTAAAGTGATAATAAAGTCTAATTTCAATTTTTTTTCTTTAAAAATAACAAACATGTCATACTTACCTGCTCTATGTAATGGTTTTGCACAGAGCAGCCCCGGTCCTCCTCTTCTTGGGTCCCCCAACGGCGCTCCTGGCCCCTCCCTCCTGCCAAGTGCCCCCACAGCAAAAAGCTTGCTATGGGGGCACTGAGCCGAGCCGCTGCTCTGTATGTCCATTCAGACTCAGAGCCTCGGATCAGCCCTGCCCCCTCTCTCTCCTCATTGACTCACTGATTTTGACAGTAGTGGGAGCCAATGGCTCCCTGCTGCCATCTCAGCCAATGAGGAGAGAGGGTTCCGTGGAACTCTAAGGTTCCTCCAAGGGTTTTTAGGAGATTCATGATCTTTGGCTGACTGACTTTCCATCTGATGGTGCCTTCCAAGTTCCTGGTCCAACGCCACTTGGCAGAGCCAGTGGCATGGCACCAGAGATCTTTTTAGCTGTCTGTAAGGGAGGCATTCTGATCACCACCATAAGGGACATTCTTCCCCACTGGCCACCAATGTAACGGAGCATTCTTCTGACTGATCATCATCATATAGAAAATTCTACCCACTGACCACCAATGTAAGGGGCATTATACCCACTTATTCAAGCTAAATTATTTTTAGCAGGGGTTGCCTGAGACCTGAAAATATTTTAAGGGTTCTTTTGGGATAAAAGGTTTGAGAAAGGCTGTAATATATTATTCAGCCTGTTTTTTGTTACATTGCAGTTGTGAATAATGTCTTATGCCCCGTACACACGGTCGGATTTTCCGATGGAAAATGGCCGATCGGAGCGTGTTGTCGGAAATTCCGAACGTGTGTGGGCTCCATCGGACATTTTCCATCGGATTTTCCGACACACAAAGTTGGAGAGCAGGAGATAAAATTTTCCGACAACAAAATCCGATCGCGTCAATTCCGACCGTGTGTGGCCTGTTCCGACGCACAAAGTGCTACGCATGCTCAGAAGAAATTCCAAGACGGAACAGCTCGTTCTGGTAAACTTAGCGTTCGCAATGGATACAGCACTTTCGTCACGCTGCAATGTTCAAAATGGTTTAATACAGCACACTCTCTTCTTCTTTATAATGTGACAAGAATTAAGTATTTTTGCTGCTCATATTCACACACACTTCTCACAAACTTATTTCGTTACTATTTATCGTGATTCCCTCAATATATTTTGATTTCTCACATCTGACAACATATTTTTGTATATTTTTTATATATTTTTTGGCTTTAATGTAGATTCTTTTTTTGTGTTTGTATTTTTATTTTTTTTGCGATTTTGATTTGTACTCCCGAAAATGTTTGTGTGTGTTTTTTGTGACAAGTTCCCACAACACCATTGATATGTTGTTCTATTTAATCTGTAGGAGATTGTTTGGTGTTGTTGTCTCTTGTTAACTTCACATTTTATGTTAGAAATGTACCTGAATCCTCACCAACAAACTGTCCTTTTCGGATGAAAACACACACAGGAGAGTAGAATTTACCTAAAAAATTTTATTAAGGGGTCACAACTAAACAAAGAGGGAGGCAACACTGGAGAAACTGCAGAAGTGGGTGAAGCCTTGTACCCCCAGGGCAGACATCAACTATTTTTAAGTAAAATTGGTGGCCTGAGGAGTCCATATCTAAGGGAGGGCAGTCTGGTCCAGAAGTCCCGAGAGAAGTCCCAAAAGATACGGAAAGCAGCAGATGACATCTGTGTCCCCAGGCTGTGGTCATACGAGAGACTGCATCTTTTGTCAGACCAGACTGAACCCAGGGTCATCACTCTTTGGTCTTCCTTCCACGCTTCCTTCCAGGCGGTGGCTGTGGTGGTGGAGTTGTGGCAGCAGGAGGAGGAGGAGGAGGATGGTCCAACTCAACCACGTTGGTCTTGGGTGTTAGTTCCCCACTCACCCCCTTACGTAGGACTTTATAAAGCAGGTCCTCACAGAGTCTGCGTTGACCCTCCTGCATACCCTGCAATTTGGTGGCAGCCATGCAGGCAAAGGCCTCTTCAGGAGTTGGTAAGGCTCTGAGGAACGCAGAAGCCTCCTGGATCAGCCTGAACGCTGAATCCTGCATGGGACTCGGAGTGGCCTTCCTGGCTCGTTTATATGGCAGGTGGAGGGGAGGGACCTGAGACTCAGTCAGACTGCGACTGGTCCCAGGCTTCTCTTGGCTGACACTTAGCCCCTCCTCCTCCTGGCTGCCACTAATCCCCGCCTCCTCCTGGCTGCCACTAACCCCCGCCTGCTCCTGACTGCCACATTCCACAACCTCCTCCTGGCTGAGGTCTTCCTGTGTATGAAAAAGGGACATAGTTTTAGTATTTTTTCAATCAATCACACACAATTTTCACCTCCTGACTGTTGCAAATTGAATGTTAACAAATATAACAGACTATCCTTCTGAGCCCAGCATTTTTCATTCTTGTCCCAATTTTGGGTGCCAACTACTGTCTATTGATATGTAAAACCCTTTTTTCAATCAGCAATTAGTGATCAATAATAACATCTAGTAAACATAATTTATTTATTGCCCAGAAATCTGGAGAACAATGCTATACCTGGCTCCAGCTGGGCTCCTCCACTTCTTCCTGGCTGGAAGGCCCAGGTTGGACATCAGAAGCCTCAGCTGGGATGGAAGGAAGCGTGGAAGGAAGAGTGGAAAGGGATTCCCTGACTTCAGTGTGGTCTGACAGAAATCGCAGTCTCTCATAGTACCACAGCCTGGGGACATAAACGTCATCTGCTGCAGCTCCAGATCTCTGGGAATCTGTGACCTTCTTGCGCTCCCTAAGATAAGTGCTCCTCAGGCCACCAATTTTGGCTTTTAAATAAGGGATGGTTGCTGTGGGGACCACCGGCTTCACCAACTCCAGCAGTTTCTCCAGCGCTGCCTGCCTCTTTTGTTTGTGATTATAGTAGGGGTGTCTCACTTGTCACAGACAGGGCAGCTCCCTGTACTTGTCTATGAACAGGGGCAGGAAATTGTGGTCGTTGAACCCATCCATTTTCTCTGCAAGACACAACACAAGACAAACCCTAATGTCAGGCAAAACTCCCCTAATCTTGTTACAATATAGGCTTCCATTTCGAAGCAGTATAGGCGCAAGTTTAGATCTTACCTTCGTTATCACGATCGGCTTCTCCGATGCTCCTTCCTCCGCTCACAGATCGTACGTAATACGCACGTGTTTTACGCTTTATACACACTGCGCATGCATATAACTCCGCCCGCCCCTGACGTTCTTTCTAGTCTATTCCCCGCCCCTTTTCGTTCGGCGCAGTGGGGGAAGAGCACACGGCGGATAGACAGCAGGTGCGTGCTAATTGTAGCAACGAGGAGGAGGAGGGAAGGCCGGAGCCTGAAACGTCCCGATCCAGAAGATTTAAGGACTCAAATATGTCCTTTGGGGAGATGTTGGAGATGGTGGACATCCTGAAGAAGGCCGACTATGATGGAAAGTATGGGCCTTACCCCAACCCCAATATCCGAAAGGCCAAGATCATGGTGAAAGTGGTCAGGAGTCTGCACCGGAATTTCGGAGTACGACGATCGAAAGATCAGCTCAGGAACCGGTGGTCGGACCTCAAATTACGAGAACATGAGCAGTACAGAAAGATCCGGAGAGTGCTGCAAAAAAGTAAGTAGTTGTGCTGTGTTCCTATTCTTTTTGTGTTTATTATGTTCGTGCTGCTCCATGTGCTTTTAGGAACTGTTGTACAGTTTAAAATGGCAACTTTCATGTTCATGGGCACATTATTCGTTCGGATCAAACATTTTTCGTTCCAACTATAAAATACCATTGTTTAGCCCATATGCATTTGGCCACCATTTTGACGCCCTATACTTGTCTTCAAAGAATTGGGTTGTGTAGATGGCTTTGTTACTAGAATGAAATGCAAAATAGATTCTGTGTAAGGAGAGGACACTCAGCAGCTGTTTTCACATCTGGACACTGGAGCACTAGTGTGGGACACCAGAACACCATTTTTATTAGGGGGGCCACACAGGTGCTCCAGTGTATACTATAGGGGGGTCTCCATCTGTGAAGCTTGTACCAAACAGGTAAAGTATTGCAGCTTGACAAAGGACACTGAAAATGCTACATCTTGGAACTCTGCTAAAATTGACAATTGTACCTCACTTCCAAGCAATGTTTCCTATTTCTAGTTCTGACATTAAATATCTGTGTGCTAAGTATACCATTTTTGTTTTACATAGGGGAGAAAAGACTCGGAGGACACCCCTCATCTGAGGAGACCAGAGCCCCCCCCCCCCCTGGAAGAAGGGGAAATCCCCCCAACACAAGCTGAGCAGGAGGATGAAGACGTGGTGGAACTAGTCACCACAACAGGTGAGTGTCTGTAACCACAGGCTCAGATAAGAGATGGATGGCGGCATTTTTTTTAAACCAAATTTATTTTGGGGTTCCTCTCTTTTTAGGTGATCGTGATGTTGTGGATCCAGATCCTTTCACATCCGAAAGTGCTCAGATCCTGATCGGGGAAATCATGGGGTGTAATTTACAATTGGAAATCATCAAGCAAAACATCAATGATGTTATTCCAAAATATAAAAACATCATTGATGTTTTGGGGCGAGTTTAAAACCCCTCCAAATCACTTTCTTCTTTTGTGTGCTACAATGTGCTAAATGTTTTTGTGATTTTTCCCAAAGCCAAATTTGGAGGATGCACACAGTGTGTCAACATGTTCTATCTGCAACCATGGGAGATCAATGGACGCGTTTTGGGGGTGCAACCCCTTCCTCAATAATAAAGTAGCGGTGAGGAAGGGGTTTCTCCCCCAAAACATATCCCTTGATCCCCCGTGATGGCAGGTCGCACATGTTGACATTGGGAAATTTGTGTGCATCTTCCAAATTTGGCTTTTCCTGGGGTGATTTCCCCCCATCTGAACGCAATATCAAACACAGTTCCTAAATACTCATGTCTGATATTGCCTTCAAATTCGACCAAATGTGACGTTTGTAAGTTCAAGATTTGTGTCTTTCTTGTTGGTTTTACACAGGCCTGTTTTCTATAAAATGGACATTTTGTTTTTGGATAATGCCACCACAAAAATTGTTATACAACAAACATGTTGGTTTTGTTTGAAAAACCTTTGGTAAATGCACATGTGATTGTGCAGGTATTAAAAAGATTGTTAATCAAGAATGTGTGGATTATTGTCTCAACGCTACAACACTTTTGGGGTGATGTAATTGTTGTTTTCTGAGAAAATGGGGGTTATTTCCTAAGGGCAAATCCACTTTGCACTACAAGTGCAGTTTCAGTGCAGTTGAAAGTGCACTTGTAGTGAAATGTGTTTTTGCATTTAGTAAATAACAGCCAACAGTGCTTTGTATAAGGTTACACAATCACGCCATTTTCTGCACTCAAAAAATTTCTGTCAGGGTCAGCTAAAACAAACACAAGCAGTAAATGTCCACAAAGAATTTTTTTGTTTTTTTTATTATAAAAAGGCTTCACAGATTGTCTGGCTACCCGCAAAGAACTCCAGGTAGCGTAACCGGACATCACGGGCACTCAGGGAGGGCAAGCCAGGACGGCCACTTTCAAGCGCCGTCAGTGTGGTTTGATGTATGATTCCGGCCTCAGGCCCAACTGAGCCAGCATAGTTGGCCGAATGTTTCCTTAAAAAGTTATGGAGAACACAGCACGCAAGTATAATATGGTTCAGTTTATACTCCGCCATATGGATGGGTGTCATAAATAGGTGGAACCGGCTGGCCAGGATTCCAAATGTGTTCTCCACCACTCTTCGGGCTCTGGCCAGCCGGTAATTAAAAACCCTCTGTTCCGGGGTGAGGGTCCTCATTGGGAATGGCCGCATCAGGTGGTCCCCCAGCGCAAACGCTTCATCAGCAACGAACACAAATGGGAGTCCTTCAACATTGTCCACTGGAGCTGGCAAGTCCAAGCTGCCATTCTGGAGACGCCTGTAGAACTCCGTCTGGGCGATGACTCCACCATCGGACATCCGGCCATTCTTCCCCACGTCCACATACAAGAAGTCGTAATTAGCCGTCACCACCGCCAACATCACAATACTATTGAACCCCTTGTAATTATAATAGTACGACCCCGAGTTGGGTGGTGGGATGATGTGGACGTGTTTCCCATCAATTGCCCCTCCGCAGTTAGGAAAGTCCCACCGCTGGGCAAAGTGGGAGGCCACAATCTGCCATTCCTGTGGCGTGGAAGGAAACTGTTGAGGAAAAAACAATAAACATTACTATTTTTTCACAGAAACATGGCAAGCAGATTAGACACAAACATTATGGGGCAACCTCCAGATAGCATTTAGTAAGGGGAATTTAACAAGGCCAAAGTATAAGGTACACCTATCATATTCCCCCTCCCCCCCTCTCATGGGCCATTTCTAACATTATAGGGGGTGTTTGGAAATCTTGGACAGGTAACCCTCTTCACTTCATTGAGAGATGATTGCCTAAATAATTGGTATTACTTTGAACAGCCCCTCCTTAGTTACACTATTGGCAGCCCACTGGACAGGTAAGAAGTGTCATAATACAAAGATATAAATACACACTGTACACATTTGAGGACATTTGGACATTCTGCTATTACCTGTCAAGATAATAATAGGATACAAAAACTTTAAACAGTACCATTTGAAAGTATACAGGCAGGCCCTTGCACTACATGCTTTGGGGAATTCATCCATAAATCTGACCAGTAAAGAGGTGGGTATAGTGTGTATGGGTTTGGCAAAGTCAGCAGATAGATGATTGAGGATAGATAGAGAATTGGGATCAGCTGACTTAGCAGTTGGGGGAGGGAGGGTTACTAAAAATTATTTGGGGACACCACAAAAAAAAGCCTCTGCCACTCTGCCTGAATTTAAATTTAAAAATAACATTTCCAAACATTTTAGGGGGTGTTTGGGGTAAAGCACTACTATGGAGCTGATAAAATACGTTGTTAAGTGACTACATGAGGTGAATATAGGCCAGGAGACACCATGCTGGGGAGGTTAGTGAAGGGCAAATATGTATGAAGGACCTAAAATAATAATTACATAAAAATCCAGCATGCATGAGAACAAAGGGGACATTCACAGCATATTCCAATCATGGTCATTAGGGAATGAGGAAAGAAATACAAGATATTATCAAACATTCAATACAATAAAATGTGATATAAAAGGATAAAAATCTTACCTTCATATACTCCTTCTGCAGGACCTGGATGATGGCAGAACAGGTCTCTGAGATGATGATACCCAGAGCCTGGGGGGAGATGCCTGTCGAGAACTTCAAGTCCTGCAGGCTTCTCCCTGTTGCCAAATACCGCAGGGTAGCGACCAACCTCTGCTCCGGAGTGATGGCTTGCCTCATGCAGGTATCCTACCTGATGATATAGGGGGTTAGCGAAGCCAACAAACGGTGAAACACGGGGTCCGTCATCCGGAGAAAGTTCCTGAAATCATCAGGATTATTCTCACGGATCTCACGGAGCAAAGGCATATGAGAGAACTGGTCACGCTGAAGCAACCAATTCTTGGTCCATGAACTCCTCCCCACCCTGTTCATGGACTGGACTTGTTTCAAGGTCAGGACCCCAACACCAAGCCCCCACACAGCACAAACTCTACGAGGAGTACGCATACGAAACATGGCTAGAAAACGGTCGGCTGCTCAGAACGAAGTAACAGAACGCACTGAAGAACAGCAAGGCCTGTGAAGAGCGACCTGAAAACCAGTAACAAACGAACAAGAATACAATGACTACCTAAAGTCACGCGGAACTTGCTGCACGCACTGAAGAGCAGATACAAACCCACAAGCACAAACTGAACGGCAGAAAACGATCTGAAAGCCACGAGTCTGAAAAAGCGCGAATCGTCTCTCACCAAACTTTTACTAATACGAGATTAGCAAAAGGAGCCTAAAGGGTGCCGCGCTTGGTTCTGAACCGGCCTTTTCTAGTCTCGTCGTATGTGGTGTATGTGACCGCGTGGTTGGCGATCGGAAATTCCGACAACTTTGTGCGACCGTGTGTAGACAAAAAAAGTTTGAGCCAACATCCATCGGAAAAAATCCTAGGATTTTGTTATCGGAATGTCCGAACAAAGTCCGACCGTGTGTACGCCCTATTACTGTTTTACCTTTTATGATGGCAATTCAACTGTTGCTATCGGCTGTTACTATGAGCTACATTTGGTGCTTGATGAACTGTAAGTATAGTGTAGATTCCTGCTCCACCATACTTGATTGGTATGGTAACGATTCATCTCTGTTTTAAGTGGCTTGTTACATGTGGTCCGCCAAATGTATTGTTTTGGATTATATTCAATGAGCATTAGAAGTTACATTTTTGCAACAAGTATTTTTTGTTTGTCTTTGTGACTTTTTTTACATTTATTTTTTTAGTGCCGGTTCACACTCGTGCGAGTTGATAACGAATACGATGCGTTAAACAAAAACTAGATTCGCATGTCTTCCAAAAAGTATTTGTTTTCAATGACGGTCGTTCACATATATGCATTGCGATTCCTCTCCAAACGCGATGCGATAAAAAAAAGGGTCTTGTGCGAGTTTACTGCGTTGCGAGTGTAGTCTCCATAGACATTAATGTCAATCGTTCTGGAAGCGCATTGTTGGTTCCTCAGGTTTGCAAACATAAACGTAAGTATATTTCTATTTATTCATCCCACTGACCACCAATGTAAGGGTATGCATCCCACTGACCACCAATCCCACTGACCACCAATGTAAGGGCATGCATCCCACTAACCACCAATCCCACTGACCACCAATGTAAGGGCATGCTTCCCACTGACCACCAATCCCACTGACAACCAATGTAAGGGCATGCATCCCACTGACCACCAATATAAGGGCATGCATCCCACTGACCACCAATCCCACTGACCATCAATCCCACTGACCACCAATGTAAGGGCATGCATCCCACTGACCACCAATCCCACTGACCACCAATGGAAGGGCATGCATCCCACTGACCACAAATCCCACTGACCACCAATGTAAGGGCATGCATCCCACTGACCACAAATCCCACTGACCACCAATGTAATGTTGTGGAATGATATTGCATGCTCAGTATGTTGACACAGAAAGTGCAAAAAATAGATGGACGCACTGTTGAACAATAAAACTTTATCACAGTTATTGAAAAAAGTAACAGATAGCAGACGATGCAGCATTGACAGGGAAAAAGTTATTGGTCTTTATTCAATGGCATCAAGCTGCCATGATACCTTACCGGCAGGACTCATAAAGAAGTCAGTAAATTGCTCACGGATGCTGGCCCCTCTGTAATTGCCCCTTCTATGTGTCCGATCTGCGCCTTCCATCTCATCCATTAGAGTCCTCAAAAAGGTATCCATCTCTTTCCCGGACAAAATTGTGGAGTGCACAGGCAGCTTTTATGGCAATTATGGTGTTTTCCATGCTTAGATTTATTGAGGTGTGAAGAAATCGCCATTTGTTTGCCAGGATTCCGAAAGTACACTCCACAACTCTTCGTGCTCTTGTTAGCCGATAATTAAAGACCCTTTTCTCCACAGACAGTGACCTGTTAGCATATGGCCTGAGCATTTTTTTCTGAAAGAGCGAAAGCCTCATCACCAACAGATATTAAAGGGAGAGAGGGTTCAGATGTTCCAGGGAGTGGTCGTTCGTTTGGGAGGTCTAGTGTGCTCTCCTGAATCTTTCTTCCAAAACCTAAGTGGGAAAAAGTCAGAACTGCTCCCATAAGAACCAATGTCTTTGTAGGTGAACGAGTAGTTTGCATCAGCCACTGCCAGCAGAACGAAAGAAAAATATTTTTTATAATTAAAAAATGTGGTCCCACTACCGACTGGCCTCACAATTCTGATGTGCTTGCCGTCTATGGCACTAACACAGTTAGGGAAGTTGCAGCGCTCCCAAAACAACTCAGCTTTGCTGTTCCATTCCTCTTTCTTTGGTTTTCCTGTTGGAATAGGATCAGTGGGGACAGCGCTACACTTTGTGTTTGTTGTGTGTGTTTGAACTGTGTTTTTTTGGGCACCAAGCAGCAGTAACCCATAACCCTATTTGTACACGGTTTGTTTACTGTTTTTTTGGAGCTTTTATTGTGATTTGTATATGGTCTTTTTTATATTATGTGTGATATTTTACATATAATATATACCTTTGGTTTCTAATTTCATGTTCTTCTTCTTTATATACATATATACATTTATTTTTATTTTATTTTATTTTATTTTTATTTTCTTTCTTATTCTCTTGTGTTCTTTATATTGTATGACCATCCCATTTGTATCTTTATACTTTTTCTATAATTTAATTTTTATTTTTTCTTTAGTTTTCTTCTCATTCCTGCACTACAATTGTGCATTTTTTCAATTGGTTTTACCTTTGTAAGCTATGGGGGTATATACTATTATATACACATATACACACCAAACAGCTTATGTTATCATGGCAGATCCCTCTATCTTCCTTCATGAGGAAGTTGCTAGTAGGGATATGAAATTAGCTGAGATTTTTAAAAGTTTATTTTCCAACACCAACTGAAAGGCTGTAGTTAATGATGGTGAGAATACTCTTCCTGCTACCACAGGTGCCACTAGTGGCCTTAATAACCCCCCGGATGCTGTCTTGCAGAAAGAATTTTGGGGCCTGTGTAAAAAAGCGGAGGACATGTTTAATTACCACATCACACAATGATGGGATATTACATTTTTAAAACACTACCTGAGTGAAGGTCTTGCTCAAAGGGGGCTACGTAACAAGAACAGATGTGGCTTTCTTGAACCAGATCTACAGAGTACTTGGGATAAAGTTTCCACATTGTGCACTGCACAGTGGATGGAAATCATATGCATGCAGAGAGATAGAATGTTAATTGCCAGTCAAAATAAATTAGGTGCAATATTAACATCTCTTGAGAAATACCATCAGGTCTCCAGTTATCAAAGATGTAGGGACCTCCTTAATGCCAAGAGGGCCACCTTTGAGGATAATCTTATTGCGAATAAAAGAAACAAGTTTGCTAGGGACATAGCAGATTATGAAAAAGGTACAATTTTCCAGTGGGGTAAAGGTCAGTGTGCTGCCTTTGCAAGCTAATTACGTTATAATTACTTATATGGAATGTGTAGTTTACCACTGCCATCTAGTGGCCAAAGTCTGTAGCAGCTTTATCTTCAGTCAGGTAAATTTCTCATACAAGATGTGACCTTTGGTTCAGGAAGTTCTTCAGACATTTTAGATTGTCATTCTACATGGATGCAGCATGTCTGTTTCTCTCCCAAGGGGCTTGAGACATTATCACCTGTAAGTGTTTTTCTGTTGTGTCATCTGTCATTTATGCTAGATTAGTTATTCTATGTGTACTGATATCTTGTTATTGTATTGCAGTTTCACGAAAACTAAAAATGAAAAAACTTAAAACTAAAATAAAGTTGGATTACTTCGGTAGACAAATCAAGCATTGGGCTTCCGTTTACTCGAGCCTCTGACAAGTGTTTAGCTGTCTGTTTAGAACCACACATAGTCAGTGTTTTGAGAGCGGAACAGTAAAAAGGTGTAGCGCAACAAGCCTGGAGATATTAGTCTCTGCACAGACAGAATGAGTCTAAGATCAGGAAGACAGTATAAGGCTGAAGATCAGCTACCCGGGACACATCAAGGCAGGGAGAGCATGCCAAGTGTCCAGCAAGACGATACACGCTCACACTCGTCTAAATCAACAAGGTCCAGTCAGATTTCATCAGCAAGTGCCCTTTTAGTCAGAGCTCGCGCCAAAGCAGAAGCAGCTCGGGTCAAGCTAGAATTTGCAGAGAAAGAGGCTGCCATTATAAAAGAAAAATCAGAACAGGAAGCAAAGTTGCATATACTTCAGTGTCAGTGCGCAGCCGCCGCTGCAGCAGCAGAGGCTGCAGCTTATGCTGATATTGAGCGGTCTGGAAGTGGGTCTATTCACAAAGGCCCAGATGTGCCTGAGAAACCCTGTTCCTCAGCAGAACGTACAAAGGAGTATGTCCAAGAACTTTTAAACAGCAATGCAACGAAACAGTTTCCCAATCCAGAGTCAGCTGAATTTAAACCAGAACCAGCAGAACCCCTGAGTGTACGAAAACAAACCCATGAAGCCAGCAATGCCAGAACATTTAAAGATGAACCATTAGAGACATATAGGAACGGGCCAAGTGAATCCTTACTGCAGCAACCCAAACACCAGAGTGCACAAGATGTCACTAAATATCTTATCCGTAAAGAGATGGTTAATTCAGGCTTTCTCAAGTTCGATGACTCCCCCGAGAATTACTGGGCATGGAAGTCTTCTTTTCTGAATGCAGTCAAAGACTTAGAATTACCAGCAGCTGAGATGCTAGACCTGATGATAAAATGGCTTGGGACTGAGTCAGCAGAGCATGCAAGAAGGAAGCGCAGGATACACATATTTAACCCTTCAGCAGGATTTGATTTAGCCTGGCAAAGGCTAGAGGAAAGATATGGATCACCAGAAGCAATTGAAGGTGCTCTAATGAAAAGACTGGAGTCTTTCCCTAAGCTGAAGAGCAGAGACAATTTCAAACTGCAAGAGCTGGGTGATATACTTGGGAAGTCCAGTGTGCCAAAGAAGAAGGCTATTTAAGAGGACTTACACATTTAGATACTGCTAGCGGTACTAAGCCTATAGTGGAGAAACTACCTCACAACCTACAAGAAAAATGGTTGAGTGTTGGAGCCAAATACAAAGAAGATCATGATGTCCCTTTTCCCCCATTCTTTGTGTTTTCTAGGTTTGTGCAGCAGCAAGCTAAGATCAGGTGTGATCCCAGCTTTTCCTTCATCACCAACAGTCAACTGCCGAAAGCAGAAAAGCCACCTAGAGCCTTCCATAGGACTTCAGTGATCGCCCATAAGACAACTGTACCCTCTGAGGACCCAGACTGTCTAAGCAGCTACAAGGTAAACACCTTTGAAGACCCTGACAGACTTTGCCCACTTCATAAAAAGCCCCACCCCCTAAACAAGTGCAAAGGGTTCAAAAGTAAGCCTGCCAAGGAAAGGATAGCCTTTCCTAGACAGCATCTGCTTCAAGTGTTGTGGATCCACTAAACATGTAGCCAAAGACTGCAAAATACAAGCGGATTGCTCAGAATGTGGAAGTAATAGACACATCACAGCTTTACACCCTGATACCTTGCACCGACCATTAGAGGTCACAGAAGCCCCGAAAGGTGGGGACAGGGAGCAAAAAGAAAATTCATCTACCCCAGCGATGTCCAAATGCACGGAAATCTGTGGTGAAAGTATAACTCCACATTCATGTTCAAAGATCTGCCTAGCAACAGTGTATCCCACAGGGGAAAAGCAAAAAGCAGTTAAGATGTATGTTGTTCTGGATGAACTGAGTAACAGGTCACTGGCAAGGTCAGACTTTTTTGATGCTTTCAACATTACATCGAGTGCAGTTCCATACACCCTAAAGACATGTGCAGGAGTGATGGAAACTTTAGGAAGAAGAGCTACCGACTTTACTATCGAGTCTCTTGACAAGAGAGTCCATCTCTCACTTCCCACCTTGATAGAGTGGGATATGTTACCAGACGATAAAGCAGAGATACCTTCACCAGAAGTGGCCCTTCATCATCCTCATCTCAATTCAATATCACACCTTATTCCAGCTATCCAGAAAGATGCCTCTATTCTTCTACTTCTTGGAAGAGACATTCTACAGGTGCATAAGGTACGCCAACAAATTAATGGGCCCTTTAATGCCCCCTATGCTCAAAGACTTGACCTAGGGTGGGTTATAGTAGGAGAAGTTTGTCTAGGAGCAACACATCGGCCTGACAGCATCAACACTTCAAAGACATCTGTGCTAGTGAATGGGCGCTCATCCCTTCTTAGTCCATGTCAGAACAGCTTTGTCATCAAAGAAACCCTAAAACCATACTGTGACTCTCCTTCTAATTACAATAGAGACATTAGTAGTGGCATGAAGACTGACACTTTAGGGAACTCAGTGTTCCAGCAAACAAAAGATGATGACAAACAAGCAATGTCCATAGATGATCAAGCCTTTCTCAATATCATGGATAAAGAGACTTTCCAAGATGAAAACAATAATTGGGTAGCTCCTTTACATTTTCGCAAACCCAGGTGTTATTTACCTAGTAACAGAGAGCAAGCCATGAAGCGCCTGAACGCACTACGTAAAACTTTGAAAAAAAACCTGAAGTGAAAAAAGACTTTACAGAATTCATCAAAAGGATGCTTGACAACAATCATGCCGAAGTAGCACCATCACTGGACGAAGGTAAAGAACACTGGTATCTGCCAATGTTTGGCGTTTACCATCCACACAAGTCAGAACAAAATCCTGCAGATTATGCTACCAGGCCTACACAGATAGCTTGCCTTCAGGACTCTATATGGTTCTCAGGCCCACATTTTCTGTATCAGACAGTTGTAGATAATCCTGATAACACCAATGTTTACTCTTTAGTGGAACCCGAAGCTGATCCTGAAATTAGGTCAGAAGTAGTAAGCTTCAGCACTAAAGCTGTTGACACTAGACTGCAGTTACATTACTTTGAAAGATTTTCCAACTGGAGGAGATTAAACAGGGTTATAGCAAGACTAATTCATGTTGCGAAAAGCTTCCAGAAGAAAACCAATGATGATCGACCCAGAAGCTGGGGAGTTTTCCATGAAAGAGTCAGTTTAGAAGAACTTTCACAAGCCAAGACAGTCATAATTTCTTCTGTACAATATACAAATTTCAGGCAAGAATATGACTGCATTGAACTACAAAAGACACTTATTGCTACTTTGATTGTAAGACATAATCACGATCAAATAGTTCACCAAGGGCGCCACATAACAGAAGGTGCAATCTGAGCTGCAGGTTTCTGGACTCTTGGTGGAAAACGTCTAGTGTCTGCAATCATTCACAAATGTGTCATGTGTCGTAAGCTCAGAGGGAGATTGGAAAGCCAAAAGATGGCAGAATTACCAAAAGATAGAGTCAATCCTGAGCCTCCATTCACTAGTGTGGGTGTTGATGTGTTTGGTCCCTGGGCAGTTGTAACACGCCGAACTAGAGGAGGTAGCACTGACAACAAACGTTGGGCTGTTCTTTTCACATGTCTTTCTACAAGAGCAGTGCATATAGAATTGATTGAGTCCATGTCAGCATCCAGTTTCATCAACGCCCTAAGAAGACTATTTTCTGTTCGTTGTCCGGCTAAGTTAATTCACTCGGACAGAGGTACTAATTTTGTAGGAGCATGCAAGGAACTGCATATATGTTCCAATGATGTAGAACTTCTAGACTATCTTGAAGACAAAGGATGCACATGGATCTTTAACACTCCACACTCATCTCACATGGGAGGTGCTTGGGAAAGGTTAATAGGTGTAGCTAGGCGCATTTTGGATGCAATGTTACTCCAAGCTAAACCTACTCGTTTGACTCATGAGACTTTAAGTACTTTCATGGCAGAAGTTATGGCCATCATTAATGCAAGACCTTTGGTACCAATATCTACAGATCCAGATAATGCAACAGTTCTCACTCCTGCTATGCTCTTGACCCAAAAGGTAGACTCTGTGTCGGCCCCTCGTGGAGATTTTAGTACAACAGAACTTCATGTAAAGCAATGGAAACAAGTCCAGTGTCTGGCTGATATGTTTTGGAAGAGATGGAGGAGAGCTTACTTGTTTACCTTACAAAGTCGCAGGAAATGGGATAAGACCAGTCCCAATGTTAAAATTGGAGATGTTGTGTTATTAAAAGATGGTCAAGAAAGCAGAAACAACTGGCCTATGGGAATTGTCACTAATACGTTGCCAAGTAAAGATGGTAATGTCAGAAAGGTTGAAGTCAAAGTGACAAAACAAGGGACTGTTAAAGTGTACGCCAGACCAGTTTCGGATGTCATTGTTCTCCTTTGAACAGGTATTTCTGTTATGTTGTTGACACAATACATAATATAGAGCTTGTCACTGACAGCTTTCAGATGTGACTTTCGCCAAGAGTTAAAATTCATCCTGTGGATTACAATTGGCATTGGAGATAGTTTGGCCTAGTGCGGCTTCTCCAATCTGAAGATGGGTTTAAGGACAAAACTATTTCTTCATGTGGGCGTCCAGCTTGAAGTACCATAGCCAAGAGACACAATATTGTGGACTCATGTTTTAGTTTATGTTACCAGTTCCAACCTTGAACGTATTTTCTTATGAGTGTGTTTTTCCCTGTACAGTAGATATGTATAAGTAGTGATATAATGTATTATATCGGACAGGGAGTGTGCTGCCTTTGCAAGCTAATTACGTTATAATTACTTATATGGAATGTGTAGTTTACCATTGCCATCTAGTGGCCAAAGTCTGTAGCAGCTTTATCTTCAGTCAGGTAAATTTCTCATACAAGATGTGACCTTTGGTTCAGGAATTTCTTCAGCCATTTTAGATTGTCATTCTACATGGATGCAGCATGTCTGTTTCTCTCCCAAGGGGCTTGAGACATCATCAACTGTAAGTGTCTTTCTGTTGTGTCATCTGTCATTTATGCTAGATTAGTTATTCTATGTGTACTGATATCTTGTTATTGTATTGTATTGCAGTTTCACAAAAACTAAAAATTAAAAAACTTAAAACTAAAATAAAGTTGGATTACTTCGGTAGACAAATCAAGCATTGGGCTTCCGTTTACTGGAGTCTCTGACAAGTGTTTAGCTGTCCATTTAGAACCACACATAGTCAGTGTTTTGAGAGCGGAACAGTCGGTTTAAGACACATACGGATGGACTCACAGGTACACATGGATGATATGCAGGCTCCATCATCCACAAAAAATCAGAACTAACCTCGTCAACAATCCCACCATATAGGGGGCCCCCAGAAAGAAACCAAGAAAATCTATTCAAAACACAAGACCCCGACTCATCCTTCACAGAGGCAGGGAAATTATAGTAGTAATCCACAAGGAAGGGACCCTAAGAAGTCTAATACAAATACCCATAACCTTCATAGGGTGGAATACCTCAAGGAAGCATATAGGCTTCTATCTGATAAATCTACTTATGAAATACTACAAAATGTTCCTCTACCTGAATATAAAGTGGAATTAATGGAATTGATGAATCAAGCCTTCACTCAGGGTCTAATACAGAAATCAGAGAAACAATTCTTTTTAGCAAATTATTTTAAGACGCTTTACTTCTACCACACTCCGAAGGTCCATAAAGACCCAGTATGTCCACCTGGTAGTGGCTAGTATAGATGGTATTACTAGCCGAGTTTCTCAATATGTGGATGCTTTCCTCCAACCTCTTGTCACTTCCCTTCCGGCATATATAAAGGATTCTGCACATGTCCTGGACATCTTACAACAATACAAGAGGGGGCCAGGATACCTATGGTTATCCTTGGATGTGAGTTCACTCTACACGTCAATTCCCCATGAGGGTGGTCTAAGGGCAGTCCAATACTTTTTATCCAAAGCAGACTATATGAACCCCAACCAGTCTAAATTCATTTGCCAATGCACTCAGTTTGCCTTGGAGAGGAATTATTTTTCCTTCTAGAGCAAGCTTTATAGACAGATAGCGGACATGGCTATGGGTGCACATTTTGGACCATGTTACGCAATTCTGTTTATGGGGTATTGGGAAAAATCTTGTATTTGGCACCATAATCCATTTGCCAAACATCTGGTATACTATAGGAGGTATATCGATGATATACTTATTATTTGGGATGGACTACTTGATTTAGTTGACAAATTTATCTCATACTGTAACAACAATATGTTTGGTATCCAATTCACCCATGTAGTAGATGCTAATTCGGTGGTGTTTTTGGACCTTGAACTGGGTAGTGATGGAGATGGTAACATCACATCCAACACCCACTTCAAGGAAACTGCTGGCAACTCCTATTTGCATCAGAGGAGTTGCCACCACCCTAAATGGAAAGACAATATAGCCTACAGTCAGTTCTGTAGGCTACGCAGGAATTGTAGTAGCACTATGGATTATGATGACCAGGCAATCAAAAAAAGTTCTTGGAAAAAGGATATGCAGATCATCACATCCAAAAAGCAAGAGACCAATATAGAGAAGGCATTCAGAATAAGAATATGATTACATCTGCAAAGGACCAACGTGATGTCCTCTTTCTTACAACATTTAATGACTAGTACTGGGCTATTAAAAGAGCTGTCCAAAACCACTGGCCAATTTTGGGGCAATGTGAAAAGTTTAATTGCCTCTAGCAGCCTTAAAGATAAACAAAACCTGAAAAAGCAAAACATCCCCCAATTCTTCAACATTACAGGATGTTATAGATGTAAAGGCACTAAATGTAAAGCGTGTAAATTAATTTCCTACGGACAGAAATCATTTATATGTAAAGATGGCTGTACCTTTCACATTAAACAATTTATATGTTGCAATACCCAGTTAGTTATCTATGGGTTGAGGTGCCTATGCGGGTACCTCTATGTAGGTAGAACAGTGCAGCGATGAGGACCCATTTTGGCGAGCAACATAGGTTCATAGAAAAAAAGATTGAGAAGCATAGTATGCCACGTCACTTCAAACACAAACATGATGGAAGTACTGTAGGGTTGGAATTATTTGCTATAGAGTCCATACCTATGTCCATCCCGGAAGGTGAACATTTTGCTCACTTGTGTAAACGTGAATCTTTTTGGATTTTTACCTTAAACAGCATGACACCGGAAGGGTTAAATGAAAAACTCGAAATAGGTACTCTCATATGATAATACCCTATTTATAATAAAAATATATATTATTTAGCTTCTATTATTATTCTTATTTTTTTTTATTTTCATCTTTATTTTATTTTTTTTATTTTTATTATTTGTTCAGTTTTTATATATTAAATTTTTTTTAGTTTCACACACACTCTCGCTATATTTAATGTATAATCAAACTATTACAATATCTGAGTTCTGTTCCAGTATGAGACCTCACCATATACATTATAATATAATATAATATAATATAATATAATATAATATAATATAATATAATATAATATAATATACAGTATCTCACAAAAGTGAGTACACCCTTAAATTTTTGTAAATATTTTATTATATCTTTTCATGTGACAACACTCAAGAAATGACACTTCGCTGTAATGAAAAGTATTGAGTGTACAGCTTGTATAGCAGTGTAAATTTGCTGTCCCCTCAAAATCACTCAACACACAGCCATTAATGTCTAAACCGCTGGCAACAAAAGTAAGTACACCCCTAAGTGAAAATGTCCAAATTGGGCCCAATTAGCCATTTTCCCTCCCCAGTGTCATGGGACTCATTAGTGTTACAAGGACTCAGGTGTGAATGGGGAGCAGGTGTGTTAAGTTTGGTGTTATCGCTCTCACTCTCTCATACTGGTCACTGGAAGTTCAACATGGCACCTCATGGCAAAGAACTCTCTGAGGATCTGAAAAAAAAAACTGTTACTCTACAAAAAGATGGCCTAGGCTATAAGAAGATCGCCAAGACCCTGAAACTGAGCTGCAGCATGGTGGCCAAGACCATACAGCAGTTTAACAGGACGGGTTCCACTCAGAACAGGCCTCACCATGGTCGACCAAAGAAGTTGAGTGCACGTGCTCGGTGTCATATTCAGAGGTTGTCTTTGGGAAATAGACGTATGAGTGCTGCCAATATTGCTGCAGAGGTTGAAGGGGTACGGGGTCAGCCTGTCAGTGCTCAGACCATACTCCACACACTGCATGAAATTGGTCTGCATGGCTGTCGTCCCCGAAGAAAGCCTCTTCTAAAGATGATGTACAAGAAAGCCTGCAAACAGTTTGCTGAAGACAAGCAGACTAAGGACATGGTTTACTGAAACCATGTCATGTGGTCTGATGAGACCAAGATAAACTTGTTTGGTTCAAATGTTGTCAAGCGTGTGTGGCAGCAACCAGGTGAGAAGTACAAAGACAAGTGTGTCTTGCCTACAGTCAAGCATGAAGGTGGGAGTGTCATGGTCTGGGGCTGCATGAGTGCTGTCGACACTGGGGAGCTACAGTTCATTGAGAGAACCATGAATGCCAACATGTACTGTGACATACTGAAGCAGAGCATGATCCCCTCCCTTCGGAGACTGGGCCACAGGGCAGTATTCCAACATGATAACGACCCCAAACACACCTCCAAGATGACCACTGCCTTGCTAAAGAAGCTGAGGGTAAAGGGGATGGACTGGCCAAGCATTTCTCCAGACCTAAACCTTATTTAGCATCTGTGGGGCATCCTCAAAAACAGAAGGAGGAGGAGCGCAAGGTCTCTAACATCCACCAACTCCGTGATGTTGTCATGGAGGAGTGGAAGAGGACTCTAGTGGCAACCTGTGAAGCTCTGATGAACTCCATGCTCAGGAGGGTTAAGGCAGTGCTGGAAAATAATGGTGGGCACACAAAATATTGACACTTTGGGCCCAATTTGGACATTTTCACTTAGGGGTGTACTCACTTTTGTTGCCAGCAGTTTAGACAGTTACACAAGCTGTACACTCACTACTTTACATTGTAGCAAAGTGTCATTTCTTCAGTGTTGTCACATGAAAAGATATAATAAAATATTTACAAAAATGTAAGGGGTGTACTCACTTTTGTGAGATACTATATATCTCCTTCACAATATCAAAAAGCCAAAAAAACATATAATGCATTATACATATAAAATAAAAACTATAAATTAACTCCTATATAGGACACATTATGACTTTTTACATCTTTATGTAAGGGGTGTACTCACTTTTGTGAGATACTGTATATCTCCTTCACAATATCAAAAAGCCAAAAAAACATATAATGCATTATACATATAAAAACTATAAATTAACTCCTATATAGGACACATTATGACTTTTTACATCTTTATCGATATGATGTTGTATCATACACTATTAATTCATTGAAATGTATGACAATGCTCTTGCAGCGTGTTTTTCTATTGTTGATGATATTAACCTATATATAGTATGTCTTGTTTTATATTTTATATAGTACTTTTTACATAAGTACTTTTTAATAAGATATGATATTAACACTCTTGTCATTTTTAAGATTCATATTAAAGTTAGTGTAATTATTCTTTATTGAGCTGCACAAATACCAATTTAGGATGTTGTTGCTATATATACCCCCTCCTCTTTGTAGATACTTACTGCTGTTCACTCTGTGCTCCTGGTCTGTATGATGCTATTGGCTTATGGTGAGGAGGGGTGGGGGGTCCTAGCGTCCTAGCATATACGATCACTAGAGGAGATGAGGGCTGAAGAGGGAGACCACGCCTCCGAAACATGTTGTCTTAGCAACTGCATGAAGCGTACTAGAGGAGTCAGCTGTATCACTGTGCATCCCCTCCCTGGCCAAGAGTGACGTCACGCAGCGCCGGCTGGTGCGTGCAAGTGCTTTTGACACTCGTAGTGTAAGCTGGCAAATGAATTTCCAGTAGCTATGTACCTGAAAAAAATAGAAAATTAATTAGTTATGTTTTTTTTATTACAGGAGGACTCATACGCACTAGGTGGCGGAGCCTCAAGGACACACTTCAGAGACACCAGAGACTGCAGCATGAAGCAAGGAGTGGGTCTGGTGCCCCCCCCCCCAAAGCGTCCCTATGCCTTCGACAGATACATGGATTTTTTGGAGTCAGTTCTAGAATTGAGGAAGTAAGTTATCATACATGAATTGGTCACTCTACCATCTCTATCTAATGAACCTGTCCTACCCCTAACCTTTACTTCTCCCCCATCAGCTTTATACTTTTTATTTCATAACAGAGTTCCAATTAAAATTTTTTGTATTTATTGTATTGCAGCACGGAAGCAAGTTGGGAGGAGGAGGAGGGGGAGGAGCATGCTCCTAGTGTTGACGATGATGAAAGAGTATCATTGGCTTGCACAAATCAGGAGGATACACCTATTGAGGTCCAGGGTGAGTTGATCGAGGTACATGAGTCCTCTGCTCAGGAGCCGGATAATGAGGATACAGACGTTTCTACACCTTCCAGCAGAAGGCAAAGACAAGCATCTACTTCCCGCAGGAAGAAAAGCGGCAGGGCAACAGAACAGGTTGAAGACCAAGACCAGACCAATAAATTACTACACATAGTGCCCAGCGATGCCCTCACATTATGCTTGCCATTAGTTTGGTGCCTCTTCTCAAAGAGGTCTTGCCAGACCATTACTTTAATATGAGGATTGCAGTGCAACATTGAATCCATTCCTTCACTGTACCACGCCATATTTCTGTGCCAACGCACAAGAGTCCTAGTACTCAAATATTTACTCCCATTTCTTCTGCCTCAAACACTGCACCAAAGCCTTATCCCTCTAGTTTTGCGGAACCCTCTAGCATGTATAAGACCCCCAGATCGCGAATCCCATATCCCATTCCTTCACCAGTTGCCTCAGTAATTTCACCCCCAAGTAGAACCACGGATATTACCAGACAAATGGATATGAGACCACTTGACTCAACATCTTACCATGTCCTGACACAAAACAGACCACCACAGCTCTACGAGCAAATACCGTCCATAACAAATCAATTTCCACCTGTAGCAAGACCAATGGAACAGCACAAACCAATAATTACAAGTCATTATCCATATCGCAATTGATCACTAGAAGTTGCCTCAAACATGTCTACACCCTATCGAAAATATGGGCCCCCAAGTGTACCACCAGATAACGATATATCCCCACCTGTGCCATTGAGGAAATATCCCTCAACACAAGGTGAAGCCTTGCAGCTAACACCACGAGCTCTTCAACAGCAACACTACAACGGCATGATTTAACCAAGCCTGATGAACATAGTTCACCAAGTTTTTTGAATTTATAGATGACTACCTGCTAATGCCGCTACCAACTTCATGTTGAAAATCCATACTTTCGTTGTTTGCGTTATATTTTTGTTAAATTATTTTTTTGTCATTTTGAATAGTTTATTCCAAAATGCTATCATATTTTGAATGGCTCAGGAAAATAGAGATGGAGAGAAAAAAGATTAGGGGGAAAGTGGAGATGAAGATGCGACGGAGGGAGGATGAGAGAGTGGGAGATGACAGGGAGGATGAGGTGGAGAGGTAGAGTTTCAGTTACTAAAGTTAGAATTAAAGTTCAGTTAAGTTAAAGCTAGACAGTCAGAGGAAGTTAGACAGTCAGAGGGAGTTAGAGAGTCAGAGGAAGTCAGAGAGAGTTAGAGAGTCAGAGGGAGTTAGATTGTTTCCACAATATTTCATGCAAAGTATGTAATCACAAACTAATTACAAGTTTTTGAAAAAAAAAAAAAAACTTTTTTGGAAGACAATTTTGTTGTGATATCTGTCTGCACTCTTTGCATTCCTTACTATAGCTTACTATGGTGCATAGCATGAAATTTCACAAAGTATATATGTTAGGAATGTAGATTGTCTAGGGGTATTTTTAGACCCTCGATAACTCTGCATAAGGTGTACCTTACAATCCCCACAGGCCTGTGAGATTAGCCCATTGAGAAAATGATAAAAAACAATGACAAAGTCTCGCCGAGCAAATCTGAAAATCTTTATTCTGTCTCAATGAATATAAAGGGGGCTTTCAGAAAGCATAGCCCCTTGAACATTATCCAATATTATCCAATCAGATACAAAGACATTTTATGACGAAAGCGAAACTCAACAAACGCATTTCTGGGAAATCACGTGCTTTACAAGAAATGGAAAGTAAGGAAAGATAACAAGAACAATGAACAGTACATGCAGCTGTCTGTAAAATAGAGTACAGGATAAAACACAAAATGGAAACTGATTATTGTAAAATGGATGTGGTTAAGCTAAATATGCCTTCAATCCCCTCTTAGATCATATAAGATGATCTCTACATTCTATCCAGTGTTCTAGTACTTCTTTGGGATTGTGGCATAGATTGCCTGATGTTTCTTCATGTATGTCATGTAGGATAGAACCTTATCATCAGGAGATTGAATGCGTGCAATTATGCAGGTACAACACTTAAAACAGAGGTAAAGAATCAGAGCAAGGATAAATATCATAACAATGACAAGGACAATGTCTTTTACCATGAAAATACACCTCCAAACCCAAATCCTGCATTGTCAAATAGACTCCATGTTTTAGCAATGTCCCTAGCTTCCTGCTGGAGCTGGCCTACTTCTTTTCGGTGTTGTGCGATAATATCATAGTAGTCAGGCACCTTGGCACTTGTGTTAGAGATCCAAGTACAGCATTCACAGTCCTCAGTCATTTCACATAAACCTGTGAGAGCTGCACTCATGCTTTCTATAGCTAACTCATGTAGTTCTAGCTGTTTTCTAATTGCTCTAGTTTCTATGTTTAACATAGCAATGTCATCTGAATTCCTCTCCATTATCTCATCCAATATACTTGAATAATTGTTCAACCTTTTCATCATGTCTATAACCCATCCTGTCCAAGAAGGAAACCATGCCCAGGCCAAATTTTATTTATAGAACAATTCCCTTTTGTCGCTGTGTTTGAGGGGGTATCTGGGGTATATACTGGCCTCTAGATTCGCACATGGAGATGTTAAATATTGACCTGCTGCAAGTGGAGGGGTTAGTTTGCGTCTCATTCCCTAAATTAAAACACCAATCAGGGGAATGACTTTTACCTGCTATTGGAAAGGTAACAGTGTTATTTATGTACAGAGTGGATATGTTAGTTAAGAAGACAGGAGTTATCTCATTGAGGAAGGAGGAAATATTTAGAGGTACAGCCAAAAGGGGAATTGGGGCAGTGCTAGGATGTAATTTGCTACATATCCAACATTCTTCATACCCTGATTTTTGAGCATAAGCACACTTAAAATTTAGCAAAAGCATCTTATCAGTAAAACTATCTCCAATCTCTCTCTTTGTTCTAGCTTGTGTCACTGTAATGTTCTCTTATGTGTGTTCCCACAGATACTTTTAATTGCACCCAAATCTTCAGGGTGGTTGATACAGTTAGTGATGATCCAGGTGGGCAGGGATACTATCAGAGAGATCAGGATCAGGAGGCAAAATGTCTTGCCAGAAGTCTGTGGTGAAATAAGCGAGGTCATCTTCTCTGGCCGAACCTGCTTTCCCAGGAACTCCTCCTTCGTCCGCTTGGACTTCTGCTTGAGGGCCTTCTTTATCCAAGGTCTCCTTCCTGCTCCTGGGGCTTTGGGCAACCTTTTTTACTCAGCTGGCATGGATCCAGGACTGGCAGTTTTCCACTAGGATGGCTGCTCTGGTCACTGCAACCACTGTGGTAGGAGGTACAAAGGGGTACTCTTGCTTCTTATTTCTGTTCAGTTGTTGGACCACCACGGTGTATCCCACCTTGAAGGGGTGAGTAGCTTCCTGTGAAGAAAAAGGAGAGGTGCAAGCAAAATTTCTTTCGACTGTATTCAATGTTTCAACCAGTTTTCTTACATACTGTATTCTTCCAGTATTAAGTCTAAATCTCCCTTTTCTATCATTAAAGGTGCTCTGGCCCATGGGGTGGGGAAAGGTCTACCCATCAAAACTTCAAAAGGTGAATACCCTGTTGTTTTGGAAGGGGTCATTCTTATTTCTGCCAGGACTGCTGGGAGGACCTTTTTCCAGTTGGCAAAGGTTCCTCCTGCGGCCTTTCTTATCTTGTCTTTTATTGTTCTGTTCATTCTTTCTACTATCCCTGAGCTTTGAGGGTGGTAGGGAATGTGAAACTTCCATTCTATCTTGAGAGTTTTTACCAAGTCCTGGCAGACCCTGGCCATGAAAGCTGGACCCATGTCTGAGTTTATTTGAAGTGGGCATCCCCATCAAGGAATGATTTCCTGAGTGAGGATCCTCACTACTGTTTGTGCATCTTCTTTTGTGGTCACGAAAAGTTCAACCCATCTTGAGAACATGTCCACAATTAACAAAAGATATTCCTGTCTTTTGCCTAGTTTGGGCATGTGTGTGAAGTCAATCTGCAAATGTGTAAAAGGAGTTGTTGGATATATCAGGTGTTCATGTTTGGCCTTGTGTGTGATTTTTGGATTGTTCCTGATACATGTGATGCATCTTGATACATAATCCTTTACCAGCAAGATTCATTCTGTGATATAAAAATCTCTACTCATTATCCAGACTAAAACTTTATGGTGGCATTGCGCTTCCAGACATCTGGAAATACTACCAAGCAGTCCACTTAGGCAGAGCAGTTGATTGGCACCGACATAAAGAGCCTAAACTATGGGCACAAATAGAACAACATCAATCTAAAATACCTCTTCAGACGGCGGTGTGGTGCTGGGTCTCCCTCCCGTTAGATTTGAAATCTCATCCCCTCATAGGAAACACTATTAAACAATGTTCACAAGCAATGTTACTGGCCTCATTAACGACCAAAGAATCCCCCTTAACCCCGATACTGGGAAACCCCAAATTTCTACCCGGAATTGCATTGGGGCAGTTTCAAGCATTGAGGAATTCTAACTATGTTGGAGCTTCGCAATTCGTGAGACAAGACAAATGGCCCTCCATCCCAGAACTGATGGACCCAATGGGCCCGTTCAAACTTGAATTCTGGAGTGCAGTACAAATACACCATTTTCTCCAGACAATTCCGAATCCTAAATCTTACACTAGACCCTTGACCACGTTTGAAGAGTTATGCTCAGACACAGAACCTCTACCACAGGCCCTGTCTAAGACGTACACTTTATTAAACACACCTCCACAACCACCTGACCTGCCATGCATCACAAAATGGGAAACAGACCTCCAGCACTCGTTCACGACAACACAGAAGCAGAACATGATCGCTCTCTCCCTTAAATCCTCAATATGCACTAAAACACAAGAGACGAACTATAAGATTCTGACTAGGTGGAATTTAACACCTAGCCGTTTACATACCATGTTTCCCAGTACGTCAAAATACTGCTGGCGATGTCAGAAGGAGGAGGGAACGTTACTGCACATGTTCTGGTCCTGTACTAAGCTAATGAATTTCTGGACTATGGAGCGTTCCATTTCCCAGAAATTCACGGACTTTCAGATCCCGAACGACCCAGCATTTTTTCTACTCCACACATCCTCTATATCGCCCAAAACTTATAAAAAATCTATTCTGTGCCACCTAACAAATGCAGCTAAATCCTGCATCCCCATGCTATGGAAGCAGCAGTCCCCACCAACCATTTCGATGTGGCTGCAGAAAGTCGAAAATATAAACAAAATGGAAGATCTCATAATGACGGCCCAAGGCAGACAAGCAATCTATAAGAAAACTTGGACACTCTGGAATATGTTTAAATATTCAGAGGAAGGAAACGCTCTTTTTGGGAATCCAAGTCACTGACAACTTACGGTTCATCTGACATAGAATGACTCACTTATCTAAAAACCTCCGATGACCCTCCCCCTTTACCCCCCAATCTTTCCTTCCCATCCCCCCCCTACCTTCCTCCCCCATCTGTTTTCTTTTCCTTTCTGCTACTTGCTTTTTCTTTCTTTATGTTTCACTTTCTGGTTGTCACCTCCTGATTGAAACAAACAAACAGGTTATCAAGTATAATGCCCCGTACACAAGGTCGGACATTGATCGGACATTCCGACAACAAAATCCTCAGATTTTTTCCTACGGATGTTGGCTCAAACTTGTTTTGCCTACACACGGTCACACAAAGTTGTCGGAATTTCCGATCGCCAAGAACGCGGTGACGTCAAGCACGTACGACGAGACTAGAAAAGGCCGGTTCAGAACCAAGCGCAGCACCCTTTGGGCTCCTTTTGCTAATCTCGTGTTAGTAAAAGTTTGGTGAGAGACGATTCGCGCTTTTTCAGACTCGTGGCTTTCAGATCGTTTTCTGCCGTTCAGTTTGTGCTTGTGGGTTTGTATCTGCTCTTCAGTGCGTGCAGTCAGTTCGTATTGGAGTTTTCTGTGCGATCTTGTCCGCTCGTTGCTGTTTTTCAGGTCGCTCTTCACAGGCCTTGCTGTTCTTCAGTGCGTTCTGTTACTTCGTTCTGAGCAGCCGACCGTTTTCTAGCCATGTTTCGTATGCGTACTCCTCGTAGAGTTCGTGCTGTGCGGGGGTTGGTGTTGGGGTCCTGACCTTGACACAAGTCCAGTCCATGAACAGGGTGGGGAGGAGTTCATGGACCAAGAATTGGTTGCTTCAGCGTGACCAGTTCTGTCATATGCCTTTGCTCCGTGAGATCCGTGAGAATAATCCTGATGATTTCAGGAACTTTCTCCGGATGACGGACCCCGTATTTCACCGTTTGTTGGCTTCACTGACCCCCTATATCAGCAGGCAGGATACCTGCATGAGGCAAGCCATCACTCCGGAGCAGAGGTTGGTCGCTACCCTGCGGTATTTGGCCACAGGGAGAAGCCTGCAGGACCTCAAGTTCTCGACAGGCATCTCCCCCCAGGCTCTGGGGATCATTATCCCAGAGACCTGTTCTGCCATCATCCAGGTCCTGCAGAAGGAGTATATGAAGGTAAGATTTTTATCCTTTTATATCACATTTTATTGTATTGAATGTTTGATAATATATTGTATTTTTTTCCTCATTCCCTAATTACCATGATTGTAATATGCTGTGAATGTCCCCTTTGTCCTCATGCATGCTGGATTTTTATGTAATTATTATTTTATGCCCTTCATACATATTTGCCCTTTAATAACCTCCCCAGCATGGTGTCTCCTGCCCTATATTCACCTCATGTAGTCACTTAACAATGTATTTTATCAGCTCCATAGTAGTGCTTTACCCCAAACACCCCATAAAATGTTTTGAAATGTTATTTTGGATTTAAATTCAGGCAGAGGGCCAGAGGCTTTTTTTTGTGGTGTCCCCAAATTTTTTGTAACCCTCCCTCCCCCCAACTGCTAAGTCAGCTGATCCCAATTCTCTATCCTCAATCATCTATCTGCTGACTTTGCCAAACCCATACACACTATACCCACCTCTTTAGTGCTCAGATTTATGGATGAATTCCCCAAAGCATGTAGTGCAAGGGCCTGCCTGTATACTTTCCAATGGTACTGTTTAAAGTTCTTGTATCCTATTATGATCTTGAAAGGTAATAGCAGAATGTCCAAATGTGCTCAAATGCGTACAGTGTGTATTTATATCTTTGTATTATGACACTGGGCTGCCAATAGTGTAACTAAGGAGGGGCTGTTCCAAGTAATACCCTGTATTTAGGCATTCATCTCTCAATGAAGTGAAGAGGGTTACCTGTCCAAGAGTTCCCCCTCCCTTATAATGTTAGAAATGGCCCATGAGAGGGGGGGGGAATATGATAGGTGTACCTTATACTTTGTTGTAGTTAAATTCCCCTTAATAAATGCTATCTGGAGGTTGACCCATAATGTTTGTGTCTAATCTGCTTGCCAGGTTTCTGTGTAAAAATAGTAATGTTTATTGTTTTTTCCTCAACAGTTTCCTTCCACGCCACGGAGGGGCAATTGATGGGAAACACGTCCACATCGTCCCACCACCCAACTCGGGGTCGTACTATTATAATTACAAGGGGTTTAATAGTATAGTGATGTTGGCGGTGGTGTCGGCTAATTACGAATTCTTGTATGTGGACGTGGGGAAGAATGGCCGGATGTCCGATGGTGGAATGATCGCCCAGACGGAGTTATTCAGGCGTCTCCAGAATGGCAGCTTGGACTTGCCACCTCCAGAGGACAATGTTGAAGGTCTCCCATTTGTGTTTGTTGCTGATGAAGCATTTGCGCTTGGGGACCACCTGATGCGGCCATTCCCGATGAGGACCCTCACCCCGGAACAGAGGGTTTTTAATTACCGGCTGGCCAGAGCCCGAAGAGTGGTGGAGAACACATTTGGAATCCTGGCCAGCCGGTTCCGATTATTTATGACACCCATCCATATGGCGGAGTATAAACTGAACCATATAATACTTGCCTGCTGTGTTCTCCATAATTTTCTAAGAAAACATTCAGCCAACTATGCTGGCTCAGTTGGGCCTGAGGCCAAAATCCCAAATACATCAACAATGACGGCACTTGAAAGCGGCCGTCCTGGCTTGCCCTCCCTGAATGCCCGTGATGTCCGGTTACGATACCTGGAGTTCTTTGCGGGTAGGGGGGCTATCAATATGCCAGACAATATGTGACACCTTTTTCAAATAAAAAACAACCCAAAGAAGTTCTTGGTGGACATTTACTGCTTGTGTTTGTTTTAGCTGACCCTGACAGAAATGTGTTGAGTGCAGAAAATGTCGTGATTGGGTAACCTTATAAAGAATAGTGTTGGCTGGTACTTCCTAAATGCAAAAACACATTTCACTCCAAGTGCACTTGCAACTGCACTGAACCTGCACTTGTAGTGCAAAGAGGATTTGCCCTTAGGAAATAACCCCCATTTGTGCATAAAACAACAATTACATCACCCCAAAAGTGTTGTAGTGTTGAGATAATAATCCACACATTCTTGAGTAAGGCACTTTTTTATACCTGCACAATCACATGTGCATTTACCAAAGGTTTTTAAAACAAAACAACATGTTTGTTGTATAACAATTTTTGTGGGGGGGCATTATCAAAAATCCAAATATCCATTTCAGATAAAACAGGCCTGTGTAAAACCAACAAGAAAGCCAAAAAACTAGAACTTACAAAGTTCACATTAGGTAAAACCTGAAGGCTATATCAGACATCAGTATTTAGGAACTGGGTTTGATATAGCGTTCAGATGGGGGGAAATCACCCCTGGAAAAGCCAAATTTGGAAGATGCACACCAATTTACGAATGTCAACATGTGCTATCTGCCATCAGGGGGGATCAAGGGACGTGTTTTGGGGGAGCAAGCCCTTCCTCAACGCTACTTTATAATTGAGGAAGGGGTTGCCCCCCCAAAACGCGTCCATTGATCTCCCGTGATGGCAGATAGCACATGTTGGCACACTGTGTGCATCCTCCAAATTTGGCTTTTCTAAACATTGAAAAAAGTTTGGTACCATAAAACAGGTGATTTTGTGGGGTTTAAATTCGCCCCAAAACATCAATGATGTTATTATTTTTTTTAATAACATCAGTGATTTGTTGCTGGATGTTTTGCAATTGGAGATTACATCCCATGATCTCCCCTATCAGTATCTGGGCACTTTCAGATGTAAAGCGTTCTGGATCCCTCACATCACGATCACCTAAAAAGAGATAAAGAACAAAAAAAAAGGTCTCAAAAATCTGCCAACATCCATCTCTTTTACCTGAGTCTGTGGTCGCAGACACTCACCTGTTGTGGTGCCAATCTCCACCACGTCTTCTTCTTCCTCCTGCTCTTCTTCTTGTGTTGGTATTTCCCCTTCTTCAAGAGGGGGGGGTCTCTGGTCTCCTGGGATGAGGGGTGTCCGAGTCTTTTCTCCCCTATGTAAAACAAAAATGGTATACTTAGCACACAGATATTTGATGGCAGAACTATAGAAATAGGAAACATTGCTTGGAAGTGGGGTACAATTGTCTATTTTAGCCGAGTTCCAAGATGTATATTTTTTATTGCCCTTTGTCAAGCTGCAATACTTTACCTGTTTGGTACAAGCTTCCCAGATGGAGACCCCCCTATAGTATACACTGGAGCACCTGTGTGGCCCCCTAATAAAAATGGTGTTCTTGTGTCCCACACTAGTGCTCCAGTGTCCAGATGTGAAAACAGCTGCTCAGTGTCCTCTCCTTACACACAATCTAGTTTGCATTTCATTCTAGTAACAAACCCATCTACATAAACAAATATTTGGCATCCAAGTAGGCCCCAAAAAAATGTGGGAAAATGCATATGGCCTAAACAATGGTGTTCTAGAGGCCGAACGAAAAATGTTTGATACGAACGAATAATGGGCCCATGAACATTAAAGTTGACCTTTTTAAACGTTACAATTACTAAAATCATATGGAGCAGAACGAACGGAATAAAGACAGAAAGAATAGGAACACAGCACAACTACTTACTTTTTTGCAGCACTCTCCGGATCTTTCGGTACTGCTCCGGCTCTCTCAACTTCAGGTCCGACCACCGCTTCCTGAGCTGATCTTTAGACCTTCGTACCCCGAAATTACGCTCGAGACTCCTGACCACTTTCGCCATGATTTTGGCCTTTCGGATGTTGGGGTTGGGGTAAGGCCCATATTTTCCATCATAGTCGGACTTCCTCATGATGTCGACCATCTCCAACATCTCCCCAAACGACATATTTGTGGCCTTAATACGTCTCCTTCTGGATCGGGACGTGCCTGGATCCGCCCTTTCCTCCTCCTCCTCGTTGCTACAATTAGCCCGCACCTGCTGTATGTCCGCCATCATGCTCTTCCACGACTGCGCCGAATGAAAAGGGGCGGGGAATAGACTAGAAAGAACGTCAGGGGCGGGCGGAGTTACACGCATGCGCAGTGTATATAAAGCGTAACACGCGTGCGTATTACGTTTGATCTGTGAGCGGAGGAAGGAGCATTGAACGCGGCGATCGTAAGAACGAAGGTAAGAGACAAACTTGGGCCTATACTGCTTCTATAGATTGAGGCCTATATTGTAACAAGATTAGGAGAGTTTGGTGTGACATTAGGCTTTGTCTTGTGTTGTGTCTTGCAGTGAACATGGATATGGTACTGGAAGATCAGGACTTCATTTCAGTCTTCATAGAGATGCTAAGGGAGCTGCCCTGTCTGTGGGAGATTAAACACCCCCATTACAAGAACCAAGCAAAGAGGAAGGCAGCACTGGAGCAATTGTGTGAAATTGTGAAGCAGGTGATCCCCACGGCAGACATCACTTATTTAAAGATCCAAATTTTTGGCCTGAGGAGCACATATCTGAGGGAGCGCAATAAAGTCCTGGATTCGCAGAGATCTGGAGCAGCAGATGACATCTATGTCCCCAGGATGTTGTACTACGACAGGCTGCACTTTCTGGCAGGCCAGACTGAACCCAGGCCATCCCTCTCCAGTCTTCCTTCCACACTTCCTTCCCCCCCGGCTGAGGCTTCTGACGCCCAACCTGGGCCTTCCAGGCGATATGTGGAGGAGCCCAGATTGAGCCAGGTATAGCATTCCTCTAAATATTTCTGCTTGTCCAATCAATGATGTTAACTAGATGTTAGTTGGGAGTACTAATTTATGATTGTGATTGATGATGCAAAAACTAAAACCATGTCCCTTTTTCATACACAGGGAAGTCTCAGCCAGGAGGTGGCTGATCTGCAGGTCCCTCCACCCCCCCTGGAAACAGAAAGTGGCAGGAGGAGGAGTACCCTAGAAGAGGCGGCTATCAGATTTTTTTGTAGGGCTACAGAGGTCCTGGGAGCACCACACACCAGGCAGGAGAACCTTGCGGCATTCATTGCCTATAAAATGCAGAGGATGGAGGAGGGCCAAAAAGCCATGTGTGAGGCCCTCATATCAGAGACTCTGGCAAAAGGTGTGATTGGCCAACTTACACCTCACACACAGCTTTGGGATGGTCCTCCTCCTCCTCCTGCAGGTGCTACTCCTCCTCCTGCAGGTCCTACTCCTCCTCCTGCCACATCTCCAACTGCACAGCCACAGCCCGGAAGGAAGTGTGAAAGGAAGACCAGACAGTGAGGACCCTGGATCCAGTCTGGTCGGCCAAAAGATGCAGCCTCTTGTGGTACCACAGCCTGGGGACACTGATGTCATCTGCTGCTATCCAAGTCTCTGTGAATCCCGGACCAGACTGCCCTCCCTTACATATGGACTCCTCAGGCCACCAATTTTGAGGTTTAAGAATTGATGTCTGCCGTGGGGGTCCCAGGCTTCACTAATTTCTCCTGTTGATCCAGTGTTGCCTTCCTCTTTGTTTGGTTCTGATCCCTTAATAAAGGAATGTTTGTTTTGAATTATACTCTCCTATGTGTTTTACTTCAAAAATGACAGCTTGTTTGTGAGGATTCAGGTACATTTCAAATATAAAATGTGAAATGAACAAGGGACACCAACAACAAACAATCTCCTTGAGATTAAATAATAAAAGATATCAATGGTGTTGGGGTAACTTGCCACACAAAACACACACAAAAATATTCTGGGGTAAAAATAAAAATAACATTGAACAAAGATCAGCCTTGGAAAAAATCCAAACATTAAAGAAAAAAAAAGGCTTAAAAAGAAAAAAAAAAAACATAAAAAATATAAAACTGTCAGATGTGACAACTAATAACAATATATTGAGGGAATCCCACTAAAAAAACACAAATAAAACTTTGTGAGAAGTGTGTGTGAATATGAGCAGAAAAAAGACTTAATTCTTGTCACATTATAAAGAAGAAGAGAGTGCGCTGTATTAAACCATTTTTTACATTGCAGCGTGACGAAAGTGCTTTACCCATTACGAACGCTAAGTTTACCAGAACGAGCTGTCCCGTGTCGGAATTTCTTCTGAGCATGCGTGGCACTTTGTGCGTCGGAACAGGCCACACACGGTCGGAAATGACGCGATCGGATTTTGTTGTCGGAAAATTTTATCTCCTGCTGTCCAACTTTGTGTGTCGGAAAATCCGATGGAAAATGTCCGATGGAGCCCACACACGATCGGAATTTCCGACAACACGCTCCGATCGGACATTCTCCATCGGAAAATCTGACCGTGTGTACGGGGCATAAGACATGATACCCAGCTAGACACCTGGGTCGATGATTTATACATGTACCCACGAGATTGAAGTTCTAAGACAGTAAACCAGAGTAACATGTATGTCTCAATAACAATAGGATGCTAATAAAATTTGTTCAACAAATCTTCCGAACTGTTTTATGTAACGTCAAGATGTATTATCGGGAGGCTGCGACCCCTCTTCTGACTGTTTTGTATTTCTTGGGCTCTGCCTGCGTGGCCTATTCCGTGGTACTGTGAGATGAAGAGTGATTCTCTTGCCGCTGGTATACATGGTTTCCCCTCTTTGCAGAGAAGTCCAGTTTTTGGATCTTTCTGCACACCCTTTTTATCCCAGTCCCTTAACTCATAATGTGATGCATAATCCTGAAAATCTGCGAGTGACTGTTGAAATGGAGATAGGTCAGGTATCAGCATAGCCATTTGGATGTCTGCTGTCTGTGAGGTAGCAGCTTGTTTAGCAGTCAGCCAGAGCATTTCCCCTGGCTATCTCTGTCTGTTGGCCTGTATGTGCTCTGCAGTGTACTACAGCCAGTGTTTTAGGTAGCTGGATAGCTTTTAGCAGTGACATTACCAAAAAAGAATGTGATATGTTCCTTCCATCTGCTGCCACAAACCACGCCTACTCCATATCACACCGAAGTCGTGTACCACGCCATACCCATACTTCGAGTCAGTGTAAATGTTTACGTCCTGACCTTCAAAGAGCTGGCATGCTCTAGTGAGTGCAATTAATTCAGCAGCCTGTGCTGATTGATATGGGATAGGCTTGGCCTCAAGTATAACAACTGGAAGCTGCACAACTGCATACCCTGCATGGTATGTGTGATCATTTGGCCTAAAGCAAGAACCATCTACAAAAACATTCTGTGTGTCTGGCAGTGCTGTGGAAGATAAATCAGACCTTGGCGAGGTGTCTTTGGCGAATGAGGTTTATGCAGTTATATTGTGGCACAACCTAATCTAGTTCTCCTTTTAATCCTAAAAGGGCGTTTAAAACTGGTGCTGGGCCTGCAGTGGGAGAAGCATATTTGATGTGCAATTTTGGATTGGACAGCAAAATCACCTCATATCCGCTCAACCTCTGAGCAGAAATGTGCTGTGTATGTACATTTTTCAACAGGATTGACACATTGTGGGTGGTGTGAAGTGTGGTGTCGTGTCCCAGAGTGAAAGAAGTGGCCATCTCAACCACCATCGCACAGGATGCTAGAGCTCTGAGACACGCGGGCATGCCTTGAACCTGCACCGGGATCATGTTTGAGAAAAAAACTACAGGGCGCAGTCTCCCACCATGTTCCTGGGCCAGTACTCCCGCCATGGTTCTGCAATTTTCTCTGGCAAACAAGTGAAACATCTTGCCATATTCAGGGGGGCCAAGGCTCGGGCTGGTAACCATTGCACATTTCAACATGGCAAAAGCATTTAACATTTCATCAGACCATTTTACAATATCAGACATTTCAGAGAGGGTTGCTTGCCTCAATATATTGTCATAGAAAGAACAGTCAGGTATCCATTGGCGGCAGTAACCAATCATTCCAAGAAAGGTAAGCATGTCCTTCTTGGTAAGTGGGCGGGGCAAACCCACAAGAGTGGCAGCTCTTTTGTGACTGACTTTCCTAACTCCCGGAGACAGCACAAACCCTAGGTACTCAACCTCCTGTTTACACCATTGTAACTTTTTCTTAGACACTTTGTGATCACATACATGTAACCATTTCAATAAAGAAGAACTACAGATCAAAAGATCATCAACATACTGCAACAGTACAGAACCATGAGGGGCAGTCCAAAGCCCGAGGGTGGCTTGGAGTACTATAGAATAGACTACAGGTGAGTCTATGTAACTCTGGGGCATTCTACACCAGGTAAACTGGCGATTGCGTTGGAGAAAAAAAGCATTCTTTAAATGAATCACAGTAAAATACTCTGCATCAGATGGTATAGCGGTAAGTATTGATGGCACATCAGGCACTATTGGAGCAATCGGTACCACTAGGCTATTGATGGCCCTTAGGTCTTGTACAAACCTATAGTCACCATTTGCCTTTTTTACCGGGTTAATGGGAGTATTGTAGGGCGAGACAATTTCCCTTAAGATTTCTTTCTTTAAGAAATCCTCTTTTATTCTAGCTATGGTGTATTATCTGTGATATACAGGCTGGGCCCCTGGTTTTAAAGTGGCTTTGTAAGGTGTACAAGGGATAAATCCCACATCCAGTGAATTTTGCGCCCAAACTGCCTCCTCTATTCCTCCTTCAATCACATCTTCTGTCAAGGAGATGGATGGAAACAGGGTGAGGATGTTTATCCTATCAGAGTCTACATATAAACCTCCTTGCTTTGTGACTTTCATTGTAATTCCCAGTTTTCCTAGTAAATCTCTGCCCAAGAAATTCACTGGACAGCCATTTGTTTTTGAGAATTCTAACACAAATTCTGCTGGCTTTTGTTTGCATGCTGGTAGGGAAGATTTGTTGCTGCATGTCCTCATGTGATGAGGTCCTTATCTGGTTGTGGAATGTAAGGGGGAGGAGGTGGGGCACATGGTACAAGCATCCTTAAATTTACCATCCTATGACTCTGCTAAACCCATCATGGACAATGTTTGGGCTAGGATGCTATAGGGAGCCTCGGTCCAGCCGGGGATCTCCACAGCATGCATTTTTATTTTCATCTTTATTTTTCTTTCTAAACATTCTAATTAGATTCTTGTAGATACTGAGTCTTTTTTTTGTCAAAATGCCAATAAGCACTCCTTATGGCCAGAGGTTCCCCAGATCATAAGCAAGCTTTGTACGTTATTACTTTTCTTATGTTTATAACCAAACAATTTTTATTTACATTTCAAATTTTTGGCAGAGTGCCAACAGGTTCAAACAGTGTCATCAATTGCAGTAGTACTAATGCTGCAAACAATTCCCCACTATCTATTACAGTCAGTGAGATATTAGCACTTGAACCCTATTGGCAAAAAGCCAAATATCCAAATTTGGCAGCTGACTTCCCCCTCGCAAGAGATGTCAGTAGCAAAAAGAATTATTCAAATAGCATGTTTTGATCAAAAGTTATCCTCAGAATAACCTGCCAAATACAATACGATACAGGTTTTATCTTATACTTTAGAGTCAAAGCATTCATATGTAAATCATTAAAAGTAAGCATCAATACATCACCTGACATTGAAGCATCACTCTACGTTTTATTATAATACAGTGCAGTGGAAAGGTGTCGTCTTACCTTACGACACTTGACAAATTCCACACAGACAAACAGATTACAAATTATCTACCCCATCAAATCATTCTTTGCAGCTATTACCTTTTGTACCACCACCCCCTCCCTTTAGAATGTAAGCTCTACGAGCAGGGCCCTCCTGTACCTTTTGTATTGTACTGTAATTGTGTTGTCCCCCTTATACATTGTAAAGCGCTGTGTAAACTGTTGGCGCTATATAAATCTTGTATAATAATAATAATCTTATGACTGCTACGCTATAGGAAGATAAAGCAAAGAGATCGGGTTTTGTCTGGCACACCTTATCAGACTTTTTCTTATAATTACAGTACTGTATAAATCATAGATTTCTCAGAAACTATGGACTTCACAAATGTAACAAGCAACCTTTCCGCTGGCTCCACACTATTCCGAAAGGTGGTGTTCTGATGCTCCAAACATGTACCAAGCAGCCAAAGTAATTCATCGAAACTAAGAAATAAAACCACAAAACCAATATAAGTGACAGGTTAAAGCCCATACACAAAATCAAATTGAATGGTAAGAGGCAAGAGTTCTAGTAAAAGGAGAAAAGAGATAGAAAGTGGGATTGGTGGTCAGTGAGATTGGTGATCAGTGGGATGCATGCCCTTACATTGGTGGTCAGTGGGATTGGTGGTCAGTGGGATTGGTGGTCCGTGGGATGCATGCCCTAACATTGGTTGTCAGTGGGATTGGTGGTCAGTGGGATACATGCCCTTACATTGGTGGTCAGTGGGATTGGTGGTCAGTGGGATGCATGCCCTTACATTGGTGGTCAGTGGGATTGGTGGTCAGTGGGATGCATGCCCTTACATTGGTGGTCAGTGGGATGCATGCCCTTATATTGGTGGTCAGTGGGATTGGTGATCAGTGGGATGCATGCCCTTACATTGGTGGTCAGTGGGATTCATGCCCTTACATTGGTGGTCAGTGGGATTGGTGGTCCGTGGGATGCATGCCCTTACATTGGTGGTCAGTGGGATTGGTGGTCAGTGGGATACATGCCCTTACATTGGTGGTCAGTGGGATTGGTGGTCAGTGGGATGCATGCCCTTACATTGGTGGTCAGTGGGATTGGTGGTCAGTGGGATGCATGCCCTTACATTGGTGGTCAGTGGGATGCATGCCCTTATATTGGTGGTCAGTGGGATTGGTGGTCAGTGGAATGCATGCCCTTACATTGGTGGTCAGTGGGATTGGTGGTCAGTGGGATGTATGCCCTTACATTGGTGGTCAGTGGGATTGGTGGTCAGTGCGATGCATGCCCTTACATTGGTGGTCAGTGGGATTGGTGGTCAGTGGGATGCATGCCTTTACATTGGTGGTCAGTGGGATGCATGCCCTTACATTAAAGGTCAGTGGGATTGGTGGTCAGTGGGATACATGCCCTTACATTGGTGGTCAGTGGGATTGGTGGTCAGTGGGATGCATGCCCTTACATTGGTGGTCAGTGGGATTGGTGGTCAGTGGGATGCATGTCCTTACATTGGTGGTCAGTGGGATTGGTGGTCAGTGGGATGCATGCCCTTACATTGGTGGTCAGTGGGATTGGTGGTCAGTGGGATTGGTGGTCAGTGGGATGCATGCCCTTACATTGGTGGTCAGTGGGATTGGTGGTCAGTGGGATGCATGTCAGTGATAGATAGAAAAAAGGAGGGAGGAGGAGAAGGATGAGGGGTACAGGTACTAACCTATTTACTGACATCCGGGAATAGTTGAAGAACTTTTCATGCTGCCTGAGATCATTGTAGAGGATCCTGAACTGGCCTCTCTCTTTCCTATTTTGGATAATTGGATGGACCCAATATCTTCTTGTACTCATCAGTCTCTTCCTCCTCCTGCTCCTTTTCCTCCTAGCTTTGTCCATCAGCACTGCAGCAATAGCAGTAACAACTGCTGCCATGATCGGCATATGATGAAACATAATGACCAAAAATCAAAATCCTTACTGACTACTCACAAAGAAACCACACTCCTCAACGACAATACTCTCTCCACAAAAGAAAACCGGGAAGAGCACAGGAAGTTAACACACATTTTTTTCTTGCCTTTTCGATTGGCCTGAGCACAAAACGCACTTGTGCCTAATTTACATTCTAAGCACATTAAATTTGCATTGAATTCGCTATACAATCACGCTGGTAATAAACAAACACGCAATCAAAAAAACTGCATCACAATCGCATCGCACAAGCGTGAACCGCCACTTAGAAAATATTGTCTTTATGTACTCGTGTTTTTTGTATATTGGATAATAGAATGATTTAACGATATTCATTTGATTTGTGTGCAGGAGATTTGACTTCTTTAGTTTTTGTAGATAAGGGAGACTTGATATTTATTTTTTATAGGATTATGTAGTGCTAGCCCCAAAAGTGAAACTTCCGCTTTAAACAATCCTGACCCCCTGACATGCCACATGTGGCATGAAATTTTTTTTTGGGGAGGGGGGGAACAGGTGCCTTGTTTTGACAGGTACCCAGCTCCCACCTCTGCCTGGGCCGCCTAGGCAACCCCTCCCTCCCTGTAATCTTCTGGGATATGTCACAGGTCCCAGAAGATTGCCATTCAGGATTTGCAGAGCGACTCGAGGATGCACAGTGCGCACCCGGCTGTGAAGCCGCAAGCTGTCACAGCCAGGTGCCCACAGTGGTGATGTTGGCGCCGCGGAGAGGAGGGGGAGAGAACCAAGGCTTCGGGCGGCCCGTGGACTTTTAATAAACACAGAAATGGGTGGAACTACGCTTTAAGAAAACTTTTGTATCGCTTCTTGTTATGGTCAATCTACATTTGTAAAAAAAAAATAATAAATTAATAAATATATATACAGTATATATGTATATATATATATATATATATATATATATATATATATATATATATATATCAGACTCTTTCTGTTGTATTTTCATCTGAACAACTAGATAGCAAGATTAAATGAAAAAATTGATGATGGACTCCGAAGGCACCACAGTAACAATATTAATTATCTTTATTACATAGTATAAAAATTGACAATGTTAAAAACGTTCTCCATGCACAATAAAGAAATGTTGATTAATAAGCACATAGCACACTGCCTAATACACCAACAACAATATTGAACTGTCTATTCATCAAGAACCATATACTAGGCATATTTGATATTGTTACACCAGGCTTGGTGTTGGATGGTGGGAGGTGTGCTGTAGCTCAGCTCTACATGTTACGTGTGAAAACGCTTCTTCAGGAGCTTAGGCATATATTCTACATGGATAGAAAATTAACAGTGAAACTCACAAACATCGATATCTAAAAACATATATATATATATATATATATACATATATATATACATATATACATATATACATATATATATACATATATATATATATATATATATATATATATATATATATATATATATATATATATATATATATATATATATATATATATACATATATATATATATATATATATATATACATATATATATATATATATATATACATACATATATATATATATATATATATATATATATATATATATATATATATATACATATATATATATATATATATATATATATATATATATATATGTTTTTTTATATATATATATATATAGTGCCTTGCAAAAGTATTTACCCCCTTGGCATTTTTCGTGTTTTGTTGCCTCACAACCTGGAATTAAGATGGATTGTTTGAGGATTTGCATCATTTAATTTACAGAGCATGCCCACAACTTTGAAGATTTTTTTTTTTATTGTGAAGCAAACTACAAATAGGACAAAATAACAGAAAAAGTCAACGTGCACAACTATTCACCCCTCTAAAGTCAATACTTTGTAGTGCCACCTTTTGCGGCTATCACAGCTCCAAGTCGCTTTGGATAAGTCTCTAGAAGGTTGCCACATCTTACCACTGGGATTTTTGCCCATTCCTCCTTGCAAAACTGCTCCAGCTCCTTCAAGTTGGATGGTTTGCACTTGTGAACAGCAATCTTTAAGTTTGACCACAGATTTTCTATTGGATTGAGGTCTGATCTTTGACTAGGCCATTCTAACACATTTACATGTTTCCCCTTTGTAACGGGAGGGCCCGTGGAACCCAGAATTCTTTGGAAAGTATGGGATACCATTGTTTCAGCTCCCCATGCACCTCTTATGTCTGATGCCGCGTACACACGAGCGGACTTTACGGCAGACTTTGCCCGGCGGACTTTTCGACGTACTTTACGACGGACTTTCTGAATGAACGGACTTGCCTACACACAATCCACCAAAGTCCGTCGAATTCATACGTGATGATGTATGACCGGACTAAAACAAAGAAGTTCATAGCCAGTAGCCAATAGCTGCCCTAGCGTGGCTTTTTGTCCATCGAACTAGCATACAGACGGCGGCACAGGGTAACTGAGAAAATACATATTGGATTACTTAAAATGGAACAGTAATATTTATCCACAATATCTCCCAGGATATATGTAAAGACTATTCTTGGTTTGTTTGATTCTGAACTCAACATGTTAATTGAAAGAGCTGATCACATTGGCCTCTGTACAATGTAGGAGACAGGCCGACTCCTAGTGGAGCTCCTGCTGTTGTGAGAATGTCCTGTGTTTAAACTTATGATAATGTATCATCTACTGTGTGAAGCTTAGAAACAACAAGTCTGACCTGTAGTGAAATCCTAATTTATCATAACAATGACTAGGGTGCCTAAAGGGATTAGTTAATGAGCTCATGTTAATTAGGTTTCTGGTCATAGGTGTATTTTCAAAGTAATATGAGCAGGAGGTATACACCTCCTCTTTTTACTGTATATAAGACTGTAGGGAATTTCGGCTTCTAAGACCACCCAGGTAGGTTCAGGTAATGCAGGACCGTAGACCCCCAGGCCTGGAGATATCAATAATGTGACACAGGAGACAGGTTTGCTTGTCCACTTTTAAAGATATCTAATTGCAATGCAAAAAATTACAGTATTTATGCAGTTGAGGGGATGGGAGGAGTTTTACTAAACTTATACGTGTCATTACAATGAAAATAGGTTCAGTTAATATTTACGTATTAGCTGGTGTCATAAGACAAAATCTTGCATCACTTTCACTATAAGAGTATATATGTATTCTTAAACAGATGTTGAGGGAAGTATTTATCTTATCTAGAATAAACACAAGCTAGGACAAACTCCATATTCTAGCTATATTTAAAGGTATATAAAACCCTGAGAAGACATTTCTATAGATAACAGCTTAAACATGATGTGGATTTCAGTTGAAACTCATATTTGAGTTTTTTCAATTTTCCTGTAAAACATAAGATGGTGTCTTAGAATTAAAATTGAGTCCTTCATGATATGTGCTATGTTCTTTACAATCCCCTCTTTGAGACATTATATGGCTCACTACCTTTCACAGTTATGTAATCTTTCTTCTATCATAATACATACTGAGATAAATTCTATTTGCAGCAACAGGATCAGAGGTTCGGGATGCCTTAACAATTATGCACATTATAAGCTTATAACAGGCATATAGGAACAAAACAAAAAGAATAATCATAATTATAGTCATGGCAGCACTTTTTATCCATGTCAATATTCCTATCCCGGAACCTAGGTTTGCAAAAGGATCCCATGTCTTAGCAATGTTTCTAGCTTCATCCCTTAATTTGCTTACTTCTTTCCGGTGTTGTGCAATTATATCATAATAATCTGGTACCTCAATACTTGTGTTATGAAACCAGGTACAACACTCATAATCTTCTGTGTTTTCACATAACCCAGTTAAAGCAGCACTCATGCTTTCCATGGCTAACTCGTGTAGTTCTAAATGTTTTCTAATTGCCCTAGTTTCTATATTTAATTTAGTAATATCATCAGAATTCTTTTCCATTATTTCATCAATGATTCCAGTGTAATTATTCAATCTTTTCATTAAGTCTATTCCCCACCCAGTCCATGAAGGGAACCAAGCCCATGCCATATCTTTTTCAAGAAATAACTCCCTTTTATTGTGGTGTTTGAGGGGGTACCTAGGATGCATGCTAGCTTCAAGGAGGTGTCTTCCCTTGCTATCTCCTACTACGCCCATGATGGGGACTAGGGATGCAAGATAACACCATCCTTGGGGTTCAGTGGGGATCCAAGGGTGACAGATTTTCCCACAACAAATATAAATACTGTTTCCTAGAGCTAAGAATCGTTTGTTGAATATTGTCATCATTTCATCAGAAAAACTGGAAAAAGTTAAACTCGACAATAATTGTCCTACTGTGGAAGTGGAACTGGAGTTAAGAAAGTTTATTAGAGTGGTGTTTAGGGCAGGTTCTGAAGTATGAAAGAAAGGGCTTTCAATTGAAGACATTGAAAAGTTAATATTAGCTTGTTGGCAAACTTCAGCTCCGTTTGTGGAGTTTCCCAACCTAAAACACCAGTCTGGGGAATGACTTCTACCAGTAATTTGTAAAGTAAGGGTATTATTTGAAAGTGTGAAGTATCTTGCAATGGACTTCTGCGCTACTAAAGTGATTTAAAAGATATTCTGTGTAATGCTGCAAAATCTAATAGTGAACACCATTCCACTACCTAAAATCTACAAATTGCACAACATTTGAATGTGTCTGTGATTCTGCGCAAAACCTCTCCACTAATAGAATGTGGGCAATAAATAATACCAATATGTAAATCTACAAAAGATGATGCTCTAAGTGAAATAAATCATACAAACATCCAAAGTGACTTCAGTGCTAATACATAGGTGAAGTGACTGATGCATACATATAAAGTGACTGAACAAAGTGCACATGCGTTGATAGGAGATCTGGTGACTTTCGTGGTGTTGGATACCCACTCGGGGCTCCCAGAACTCTCACCTTAATGACACAGTAAAGGTGCCTGTTAGAATCCGTTGGATGTTGTGCTCTTTCCGTTTGGATGTATACTGGCGTTCTGATGTGCCTATGGATAGGCGATGTTCCCTCCAATGAATGGGCTCCACATGGGGAATAATCAAAAGGAGGACACTCCAATAGTGTAATAAAGTAGGGCCAAAGATTTTATTAAAAATATCTGCTTACATTTAAAAACGAAAATGGGCAGCAGTAGGAAACAGCGTGGTTTTCGATCCCCGCTACGTCACTTCCGGTCCGCGTGTGTTGTGTATCCGGTCACGTCCTACGCGTTACGTCATGTCACATGACTTCCTCAGGGCCTTATTTGAAAGTGTTCTTATGACATCTGTAAGGAAGACTGGAGGTGTGCCATTAAGGAGTGGGGTGAAGTTTAGAGGTACTGCCATTAAGGGGAGTCTAGCAGTGCTAGGATGGAGTTTTTACTACATATCCAACATTTTTCAAATCCAGATTTCTGGGCGTAGCTATATTTAAACTTCAATAATGACATTTTATCTGTAAAACTTTCTGAGTTTTCATTTCTCTTGTGTCTGTCATGTGTATTATTCTGTTGTAGAGTGTTAGAGGCCCCACAAATACCCTTTATGAGTCCCAAATCTTCAGAATGATAAATACAGTTAGTTATCAGCCAAGTTGGCATTAACACAATCAGGGCAGCCCAGCATAGGAGGCACAAGGCCTTCCCAGAAGTCCATGGTGAAATAAGCGACGTCATCTTGTTCAGAGTCTTTACCAACTGTTCCACTCAGTGTCCGAGGATTTATATCACCTGCTTCACCTCTCTGTGCTTTTCTTTGTCTTGCTTCTTAGGGTCCTGGTTGACCTTCTTTACGCAACTTGCATGAATCCAGGCCTGTTGTCCTTCTACCGAAATACTGCGATCACTGTGGTTGGGGGTCCGAAGGGATACGCCTGTTTCTTGGTGCGGTTCAATCTCTGGACCACCACGGTGTCACCCACCTGGAAAGGGTGTGTAGGTTCCTGTGAAGAAGAAGGAAAGGTGCGAGCAACATTCCTTTCAACTTTATCAAAAGTTTCAATAAGTTTTTAAAGATTCTTCCTAAGATCTAGGTCCCCTCTTTCTAACATAAGTGGCTGTCTGGCCCATTGGGTGGGGAATGGCCTACCCATTAAGACTTCAAAAGAAGAGTATCCTGTCTTTTTAGAGGGTGTCATTCTTACCTTCGGCAAGTACAGCTGGTAGGACCTTCTTCCAATTTGCATACGTACCTCCAGTGGCCTTCCTGATCTTATCTTTAATGGTTCTGTTCATCCTTTCCACTATACCTGAACTCTGGGGGTGGTAAGGAATATGAAACTTCCATTCTATTTTCAGTGTTTTTACCAGGTCTTGACAAACTGTGGCCACAAATGCAGGACCATTGTCAGAGTTGATCTGTAGTGGGCAACCCCACCTTGGGATAATTTCTTGTATCAGAATCCTCACTACTGTTTGTGCATCTTCCTTTGTAGTTACAAACAGTTCTATCCATCTTGAGAACATGTCCACTATTATTAGCAAATATTCCTGTCTTTTACTTAGTTTGGGCATGTGTGTAAAATCTATCTGCAGATGAGTGAATGGTGTAGATGGATATATCAGATGTTCGTGTTTTGCTTTATGAGGGTTGCTAGGGTTATTCTGAATGCATGTGATGCATCTGGAAACATATGCCTTAACGAGAGAGGGAAGACCTGGAATGTAAAAATCCTTATCCAAAAGTTCACATGTGACTTTCCACCCTCTGTGACCTATCCCATGGTATTGTGAAATAAAAATGGGTGCACTGGCTACAGGGATACATGGTCTCCCCTCTTGGCAGACAAGGTCAGTTTCTGGGTTTGTCTGCACACCTATTAAGTTCCATTGCTGGATGTCTTGATCTGTGGCATATGCTTGGAGATCACACAATGTTTGATCCAAAAGAGGAATTTCTGGTGAGAGTAATGGCATTTGTATGTTTGCAGGCTGTGTGGATGCTGCTTCTCTTGCTGCTTTGTCAGCTAAGGCGTTGCCTTTGGCTATGTCATCCTGTTGCCCTGTATGTGCCCTACAGTGTAGTATAGCTATGGACCTTGGTAATTGTATAGCTTCTAACAGACTTGTGACAAGCGTGGAATGTGAGATGGATTTACCATCTGCTGCTATGTAGCCCCGCCTTTTCCATATGACTCCAAAATCATGCGCAACACCGTAAGCGTACTTGGAGTCTGTGTAAATGTTTACATCCTGCCCTTCAAAAAGCTGACAAGCTCTAGTAAGGGCTATAAGTTCTAGAGCTTGTGCTGATTGGAATGGGACAGGGTTTGCTTCCAGTATTTTATCAGGCAGCTGAACAACAGCATACCCTGCATGGTATGTGTTATCATTTGGTCTTGAACAAGACCCATCCACAAAGACATTCTGTGATCCTGGGAGAGCAGTTGAAGACATGTCTGGTCTCGGGGATGTGTCTTGGTGGATGAGGTCCATGCATTCATGTTGAGGCACTACCTCATCTTCTTCACCTTTCAAGCCTATCAAGGCATTCAGGATTGGAGCTGGGCCAGAAGTGGGAGAGGCATATTTTATCTCAAGTTTTGGGTTAGAAAGTAAAATTACTTCATAACCGCTCAGCCTCTGGGCTGACATGTGCTGGGTATGGATATTCTTTAGTAGAATGGATAAATTGTGAGTGGTGTGTAGTGTGGTGGCATGTCCTAGAGTGAATGATGTAGCCATTTCCACCACCATCGCACAGGATGCCAGAGCTCTGAGACACGCCGGCATGCCCTGTACTGGCATCGGCACAACTTTTGAAAAAAATGCAATAGGGCGGAGTTTCCCCCCATGCTCCTGAGCCAGGATCCCCACCATTGTTTTACAGTTGTCCCTTGCAAACAAGTGAAACATTTTACCATATTCAGGTAGTCCAAGTTCAGGAGCTGTGACCATTGCAGTCTTAAGATACACAAAAGCATTGTACATTTCATCTTTCCATTTCACACAATCTGGCATGTCTATACCTGTGGCTTGCCTCAGGAGATTATCATAGTAGGAACAATCAGGTATCCATTGGCGGCAGTAACCAATCATTCCAAGAAAGGATAGCATGTCCTTCTTAGTAAGTGGGCGGGGCAGACCCACGAGAGCCGCAGCTCTCTTGTGACTGATTTTCCTTTCTCCTTTGGAGAGTACAAAACCAAGGTATTCAACAGTTTCCTGACACCATTGTAGCTTTTTCTTAGAAACCTTGTGACCTTTGTCTGCTAACCAATGTAACAAATCTAAACCATCATTTTTTCATGCTTTCTGGCTTGGACTACACAACAACAAATCATCAAAATATTGAAGTAGGACGGAACCATGGCGGGGTGTCCAAGACCTCAGGGTTGCTTGGAGGGCCACTGTGTATACTACAGGAGAGTCTACATAACCCTGGGGTAATCTACACCACGTCATTTGGCGATTTCTGAAATTAAATGCAAAGATAGGCTGTGTCTCTTCGTCAACAGAAACTGAAAAAAATGCATTACAAAGGTCAATGACCGAAAAATACTCTGCATCGGATGGTATGGAGGTTAGGAGTAATGGCACGTCAGGCACCATGGGAGCAATGGGTATCAATAGGTTGTTTATAGCTCTGAGGTCTTGTACAAACCTGTAAGAGCCGTCCGGCTTCATTACTGGGTTAATGGGGGTGTTGTAGTGTGACAGTGTCTCTTTAAGAATTCCTTGCTGCAGGAACCTTTCCACCATTGGGGCCACTCCTTCCTCTTTTTCTTTTGAAATGGGGTATTGTTTGTGATAAACCGGCTGTGCCCATGATTTTAAAGCTGCCTTGTATGGGGTACAAGAAATAAGACCTACATCCAAGGAGCTCTTAGACCATACCGGATCATCTGGTGGAGGGAGATCACTATCCTCAGTGTAATATATTGGTATTACCTTGGAGTGTACGAAGACCCCTCCTTCAGTAGTCATTTTCATTGTTATACCCAATCTTCCCATCAAATCTCTACCCAAGAGATTCACAGGACAATTTGGTATAATCCTGAAACAATGATGCAAGACTGTTGCACCTCCCCTTTCAACATCACTTACTGGTAAAGGTGGTGTTTTGTATGTTTTGGTAAGTATCTCATTAATTCCCATAGAAGGTTCAGCAATTTTAGTCTCACCTCTGTAGTAGTCCTCACTGAGGGTGCTCCGAGTTGCCCCTGAATCGGTTAAAAACGGAACAGGCCTATTTTTGACATATAGGGTCACAATTAGTTGCTCATTGTAAGAGTGTGAGATCAAAGGAAATGCTGGGATACTACCTTCCGGGCAGCTTCATTTCAGTTGCTGTTGATTCCACTGTACAGGGAATCGGGGACCCTGTTGCTTTGGGGCAACTTGATTTGGTTGGCTAGATTGGGGTTCCTGTGTATGCATTTGATCTTGATCTTGAGTATTTGGGTTATTCCATTCATAAGGACATTGATTTCTCCAGTGACCCTCTTGTCCACAGTTAAAACAACATGTGCGGGACTGCTGGGGTGGTCTGGAAAAACCATGCCCTCTCCCTTTTATTCTTCCTCTTCCTCTGCCTCTGTTTCCACTGCCCCATTGTCCACCATTATCTTGGGGAGGCTGAGTTCGCACTCCACCCTGATAAAGGGTACTCACTGCTTTCTCCTTTATTACATCGAAACAGCCTGCTGCTTCTTTCTGTATTAAAGTTTCCTGAAATTGGTCAATCGTCTGTGTGGTCCATTCAGATATCATCTGTTTCACCACCAAGGTGAACTGGGGTTTTAGATTATTCATATAAGTTTGAATAAACAAAGCTCCCACATCAGTAGTTGTAGCTAATTCAGCTTCTGTTGTCCAATTTTCATGAAACCTTTTCCAGAACTCAACTACAGTCTCTCCTGACTTTTGTTTGCATGCTATGGCAGTAGGAAGGGAACTTTTATTTTTAAATACTCTCATCATTTCAGTCTCTAATTCCGTCCACATGGTGTTCCTACCTAGTACTGTGTTTAACCCATATGCTCCCGCGTTTCCAGTGTCAATAGTGTTTATACTTGGAACATTTGCCCAGCTCCAGGAACTGGTGTGTCCTATGATACCATCAATGATAAGGCGCATGTCTTGCTGTGTGTAATTTCTACCCTTACAGGCCCTTTTTTAAGTAAGTTAAAGTGCCTCCTGCAGAGGCGGTGGGTTTGGGGCAATGTTTTACTATCCTGTCAATGTCCTCAATGTCTATTACCTTTTTTAATAATTCATTTCCAATGGTCATGAAAGGTGCTTGAAGGTTAGTGTTACTATATACAGTTCCACTCTTTGTTTTAGGGGGACTAAGTATTTTATCCCCTTTAAGGTCTTCTTCCTCCTGCTCTTGGCCAGGTGGTGAAACTACCCCTCCTATAGCTCCCCGATCTTCTTCTGGTTCACCCACCTCGACTCGGGCCCTCTGTGGGTGCTGTCTATCTTGTTGTGGAGCAGGAGGGATCTGCTGTTGTAGTTGTGGAGCGGGGGGGACCTGCCGTTGTCTGGTTGCATAATGTCCAGAAGATCAATATCTTCCTTTCTTAAACTCGGATAGACATGTACATATTCGGGTGGAGAATGACTGACTATTGGCAGGGGTGGGGCTATTGGGTCAGGGACAAATCTCTTTTTATCGGCTCCTTCTCTATGTTTCTGGTCATAATCTTCCTTACTTAAACATTTGATGGGCTTTTTCTGTTTCTTATTATCCCTCTGAAACCAATATGGGGCGTATTTTAACCAGTTCTCTCCTCCCTTTTCCATATAATCCATATCCCATTGAGGATCCCCGGGGTACCAAGGGAAAGCTCTCTTATCTTCTAAACACAATCCTTTTATCATATCTATGTGAAATTCGTTATTAGTGCCATCCCGGGGAAAGGGATCTACACTATGTATGGCTTTGGTCCATCCCACTAAATTTGAAACCCATGGGACTATGAATTCATAATTAGTACCACAAATTCTGGCTACAAAATCCTTACACATTTCTCCTGGATTGGGAAGAGGGGGAGGATCTTCTTTACCTTGTTTCTGACCCATATTGACAGTGGGAGCCGACGCAGTCTTCTGATCCACACGACAAATTATCTTATAAACTTCTATGCGATAGAAAGAAAAAGCAAAAGATTTTGGGGTCACCGGAGTCTATTTCCTCATTAAACATTCATATCCCTTCTCAAAAGGAATGTATCTATATATGTGTATTCAGTATTGCTTATCTTTGTGGGTTTCCCGAAAACCCTCCTATATTAACCTCTGGCATTGTTCTTATCCCCTACTAATTTATGGGTCTAAAAAGCTTTAATCAGAGCTGAAGCAAGAAATATTTCGTCAATAAAGACAAAGTATACTTACCCTCAGATGATTTTTGGCTTTTATCCCGGACAAAGAGCCCCCAGTTGTAGGGAATTTCAGCTTCTAAGACCACCCAGGTAGGTTCAGGTAATGCAGGAAGACCTCCGTAGACCCCCAGGCCTGGAGATATCAATAATATGACACAGGAGACAGGTTTGCTTGTCCACTTTTAAAGATATCTAATTGCAATGCAAAAAATTACAGTATTTATGCAGTTGAGGGGATGGGGGGAGTTTTACTAAACTTATACGTGTCATTACAATGAAAATAGGTTCAGTTAATATTTACGTATTAGCTGGTGTCATAAGACAAAATCTTGCATCACTTTCACTATAAGAGTATATATGTATTCTTAAACAGACGTTGAGGGAAGTATTTATCAAACTAGAATAAACACAAGCTTTTAAGATGTATGACCTCGGTGGTGTGGGTGTGTCATTGCCATCATCCCAAATCAATTTGTAAAAAAGCGCAAAAAATAAAAACGGCAGAGGTGATCAAATACCATTAAAAGAAAGCTCTATTTGTGGGAAGAAAAGGACGCAAATTTCGTTTGGGTACAGCATTGCATGACCGCGCGATTAGCATTTAATTAGCATTTAAAGCGACGCAGTGCCAAATTGTAAAAGTGCTCTGGTCAGGAAGGGGGTAAATCCTTCCGCGGCTAAAGTAACAGACAGGACACCCGAAGAGGCAAGTTTTGATCGGGCTGTTAACATAAGACAGGCACATTATGGTCCTAATCCTACAGCGGAGGTCTTAGACCGAGTCATAGCGGCTGTGGAGGCAAATTGGCTACAGCAAAGAGGTGCTGCGGCAGCAGAAGCCACAGCAGCACCAACTGAAAGGAGAGGAGAGGTACAGATACTAGCCACCATGGAAGAGGAATTCAGAAGGAGGTTGCGAGAGATGCAGATACAGCATAGAGAACCAGTATCAGAGCAGGTCCTGCTGGGATGGTCTGATTCTATCCACTGCGAACTCTGGAAGAAAGCGCTAGCTCTCAAATAGCAACACCAAGGAAAAATTCTCCCCTCCATCCATGTAAGGTACTAAGGTCTCATACATAGCCAAATGGATGGACTGTTTTTGCTTAATACTAAGTGGACTAGAAACACCCTGCCTTGAGCGGTGTCTATGATCATGCCTAGATACTCCAACCTTGTTGAAGGTTGCAAAGAAGACTTTTCTAGGTTGATTATCCAGCCTAGTCTTTCCAAATGTCTTACTGTCTTGAAGACAGCGCGGTTCAGGTGTACCACCGATTGCTCTATGAGTAGCAAATTGTCTAGATAAGCTACCACAGTTATGCCCTGAGCTCTTAGATTTGCTAAGAGAGGGTCTAGAACTTTTGTAAAAATTCGAGGAGCTGTAGCGGGACCGAAAGGAAGGGCCACAAACTGGAAATGGCGCTGGTCTACCAAGAACCTTAGATATCTTTGGTGAGCGGGAAAAATCGGCACATGAAGATATGCATCCTTGATATCTATTGATGCCATAAATTCTTCCCCCTGCAGGGTGGAGACCACCGAACGAATTGACTGCATTCGGAAGTATTGAATGTGTAGAAACTGATTCAGATCCTTTAGATCTAGGATGGGTCTGACATCTCCATTTGGCTTTGGAACGGTGAAGAGATTCGAGTAGAACCCTGAACACTGATCTTTTGGGTTCATTTCTATTGTCACTCCCTGGGATAGTAAGCGATCTAAGGCCAGTAGTAGCGGTTCTCACTTTACTGGATCTTTGGGAACTCTTGACCTTAGGAAACGAGCTGGTAGAAGCTCTAGGAACTCTATTTTGTAACCTAGAGATACTGAAGAGACCACCCACTTGTCTTGAACCTCTTCCCGTCAGGCTCCTGAAAACTATAGGAGCCTTCCCCCCACTCGGCCGAGTGGGGGCACCCCTTCACAGGGATGTTTTGGGGCTCTGCTTGGCAGGCTTTCGTCCCCAAGCCTTTTTCTGCCCTTGGGTGTGACCCTGGGCCTTTCCTCTGAAAGTAGATTGGGAAGGCCATCGCCACTGCTTAGAGCCTGATGTTTACTCCTCTTAACTGGTAGGAGTGTAGATTTACCACCTGTAATTTTTTGGTTAAAATGATCTAGGTCATCCCCAAAATAGGCGTTCCCCCTTTGAATGGGAAGCCAGCTAAATATCTTTTGCATGAAAGCTCTGCTGCCCAACCTTTAAGCCAAAGGGACCTGCGCATGTGTACCAACAGGAGAGACAAACGAGATGCTTGCTGGGCAGAATCCACAATGGCATCAATCATAAAACACAGCACTTGTGGAAGGTCTGCATAGTTCTCCACTTCCTCACTGGGAAGGAGGCCAAGCATCTGCTTAACCTGTTAACCTGGAATTGACACAAACCCACAGTTGCGATTGTAGGTTGGACTACAGCGCCAGCCATGGAGAAGGAGACTTTTAATAAAGTTTCCAGCTTTTTATCAGTTGGATCTTTAAACACCTGAGCATTGTCCAAGGGACAGGTCAGGTTTTTATTCACACAAGAGACAGCCGCATCCACGGATGGGACCTCCCACTTCTTGGTGAAGCTTTCCTCCAGAGGATAAAGCATAGAAAACCTTTTAGGAGGAGTAAACAGTTTATCGGGATGTCCCCAGTCCTCATACAACAATTTATCCATTAAAGGATGAATTGGAAAGGAAAACGCAGGCTGTGGGATCCTTCTGACCCCCAGGGAACAAACAGAGGATGTAGCGGCCTCAGCAGAGGGCATTTTAAATGTGGAACGCACTAGTTCAGTATAATACTGGACCTGCTTCTTGAGTGCCTGAGAGGAAGAAGCTCTCTCCTCTTCCTCTGAATCCTCAGACTGCTATTGATCACTATCTCTGGATAGGGATCTCTCCTCATTGTCAGAAGAATCATCTGAAAGAGAAAGTGCAGCAGAGGGAGGGGATCTACCACTTTTTCTGCTATCTTTTAAGGAAGCTGAAATAAAATTCATAATTCTTCCCTCAAAACCCTAAGGGAATCCTCTGTGACATACGCTGGGGCTGTAACATTAGGAGAGGCTGCAAAACCTGACAGGGGCACTGACTCATCCTGTGAGGCTGGCTCCAGTCTTTCAGGGGGGATGGTAATCTGCAGGCATCTTTAGGACCCCTAGACACAGGCGGTGACTTTCTTGTGCCTTTGTTACCTCCCCCCGAGACCCTCTTATGAGGAGACATAGTCCCAAGCTACAAAGCAGAGATACATATGCAATCATTGTTGTGCTAAAAGTCTCACAATATACATATATGCTTAAAGCGGAGTTCCACACAAAAATGGAACTTCCGCTTTTCGGAACCCTCCCCCCTCCGGTGTCACATTTGGCACCTTTCAGGGGGGAGGGGGGTGCAGATACCTGTCTAAGACAGGTATTTGCACCCACTTCCGGCATAGACTCCCATGGGAGTCTATGCCTCTTCCTGTCCCTCCGCGCTGTCTCCTGGGAAACACACAGCTCCCAGGAGAGAGCGGGGACCACTTGGGACACGCAGCGCGACTCGCGCATGCGCAGTAGGGAACCGGGAAGTGAAGCCGCAACGCTTCACTTCCTGATTCCCTCACCTAGGATGGCGGCGGCAGCTGCCGAGAACCGAGCGGGTTCTCGGCGTCGCCTGCCGACATCGCTGGACCCTGCGACAGGTAAGTGGCCATGTATTAAAAGTCAGCAGCTGCAGTATTTGTAGCTGCTGGCTTTTAATATTTTTTTTTTTAGGCTGATGTAGGTGGACCCCCGCTTTAATACTGCACAAACCTGATGCCGTGTAGGTGTCTTAGATTAGCCTGGATCCGACCACTTTAAGATGCTCACTGCCCAGACTCTGTGTCCATCTAATTACAGAGCTCTGAATGCTCTGGGCTTTTAAATTAGCCACCTGGCATCTGCACACCTGCAGTGGAGGAAGGGAATGATTGGACACCAGCTTCACTGAGTCTGAAAAGCACGTACATTTGCTCTTTACTCCCTCTAGTGGTGGAAGTCAGGTAAGACATGAACTCATTGAAGAAAATCCACTTGTAATATAAATATATATATATAGGATTAACCTTCTTACCTGTCCCCGCCACAGGAACTGCTAAGAACAGACAGTTTCCAGCCTTCACCCATCACAGGGGGTAGCGTTGTGCCAACCTTCAGGGTTTTTTGGGTTCCTCTTTACATGGACCTGTAAAAGACTCTGCCAGAAACTTTCGTGCCACTGTTTTAATAGTACACCAAGCCTGGTTTTCTCTTGAGCCCAATCCTCCAAAGAGAGACTTAAAGGCAAAACCTCGCTTCTTCGGATGACGAGGCTCGGGTACCATACCATCTTGGGAGTCAAAATATCGGCCCGAGATATGGATCCGGTCAGCATAGCCCAAACTGGAGCTTTCTTCACAGCACATGTTTTACGTGACCAACCACCTTAGACACTGGTGAAAAAACTGAGGTCCTCCCCATATGGGAGGGGTTATATAGGGGAGGAATTCTCCTAAATTGGGGTTAACCAGTGTCCAATCACCGATGGTGCCTATCTAACCCACTATGTAATGAATACTCTGTGTCCTGTGATGTATGATCAAGAAATGTGTTCTGACATTTTGACTAAGACTGGTATCGGCGAATTCTAGCGTCACACATATCCTCCTTTAAAACTGAATACTTGACAACTATCAACACCGCCTACCAAAAAGGCCTGATTGACCAAGACACCTACAATTACCTTAACGTTCTATCCCCCAGGGATGCGACATTCTATGCACTTGCTAAAGTGAACAAGAATTCCTCATTGCCCCCTGGTAGACCGATAATATTAGGGATTCTCACTGACTGAGAATGCCAGCAGACTTATTGACTCAGTACTCATGCCTCATGTAATAGGATTACCATCATACACTAAAGACACACTTGACCTCTTGAAACAGATCGAGGGAATGGCCATCCTTCCTGATGCCCTGCTCGTGACTTTGGATGTGGAAGCATTATACTTGAGCATCTCTCACAAGCAGGACGTCAGGATGGTACATTTCTGCTTGAACAGGAACACACATTTAGTGGCAATACAATTAATTCATAATAGACCTTCTCAGGTTTGTTTTAACTCACAATTGGTTTGTATTCAAGGGCTCCCACTACCTCCAGGTACGGGGAGTGGCCATGGGCACTTGTGCTCCGGCCGATGCCAACCTGTACCTTAGGGGGTGGGGACGTAACATTTTTTCTCATAAATCTCTGTCTATATTTACCAATCAGGCACTTTGTTGGATGCGATATATTGATGACATGTTTGTCATTTGGACTGGCACTAGGGGCCACCTAGCAGCTTTTGAAGAAACACCTAATTGTAATCCTTTCAATCTCAAATCCACAGTAAATTGTGATACACGTCAAATTACTTTCCTAGATTTGACAATCTTCAAGGATCAGGATGGTTGCTTGGCAACTAATCTGTTCCGGAAGGAAACTGCAGGCAACACTTTGTTACATGCGGCTAGTGCACATCCACCTGCACTAATTTGCAGCATTCCCTATGCGCAATACATTAGACTCCGTCTGAACTGTACACATTTAATTGATTTCAAAACACAAGCCAAATTGTTACATACACGCCTCTTATGTAAAGTATACAGTAAATCGCTTGTACGAAAAGCATACAACAAGACACTACAACAGACAAGAAGTACATTATTGTATAAAAATAAAAAACCTGAACCTAGACCCACAGTCAAATGAATTACTAGTTTTTCATCTCAACATCTTGAGGTTAGAGGTATTTTTCCAGTCATTGCCACCTATTACATCAGGATCCTATCCTGAAGAAACATGTTGGGCTACATCCTCAGCTAACATTCAGACGGGCCAACTCACTACATGATAGACTCGTCTCTAGTCACTATTCCCCAAACCCAATTTCTACAAGACAACATAAGGTCATCCAAACATATGGCAGATGTACTTTCTGCCCATGGGTCTGCCCTGGTACAAACTTTATACTTTCTAATGGGGAAAAATTCATCCCCACATTTTTTGTGGATTGTGGCACACAGGGAATTGTATATTTAATACTTTGCAGATGTGGGGCGTTCTATGTGGGTAAGACAACCCGAGAGTTCAGACATAAGATCAACGATCATGTTTACTACTCAGCCAATGGCAAGATGCTTACCCAGGTAAGCAGACATCTAGATCTGTACCACAAGTTTGATACCTCGTTTGTATCATTCATTGCCTTGGCTGTGGTTCCCAAAGAACCGAGAGGGGGCAATTGGGATAAATCAATCCGTCAAAGAGAGACCATGAGGATAGAGCACCTTAATGCCACACATGCTCCAGGCATCCATGAAACCCAGTCATACAAACCTTTTTTGTAAATCTATATTTAGCCAAAGAGAGGTAATTGCTAATAATTTGTCTCACTCTTTGATTTTGACTGTGCAATCTATTTGGGCTTAAGTCTTCCCAGACCTCCTCCACAATTGGTGATCTTCGCTCAAAGCAGGGGAGGATGGTGAACACCCCAGATCTTATCATGCAGCAACTGGTTGACTACTACTCGGACCTCTATAGGTCCAGAGCAGGGTACACGGAGACAGAACTGGAGACATACTTGCAGACCGTAGAACTCCCATACCTCTCGGCATCCCAAAAAGCTATGTTAGATGAACCTATTACTATAGAAGACCTTCAGGAGGCGATAGCCCTCTCCCCCAACTCTAAAGCTCCTATAGATGATGGCCTCCCCACTGAAATATACAATCAATATGGCGAATCCATCTTACCCCACCTCGTTAGAGTACTAAACTTGGCTAGGTCCAGCCACAGTTTACCAGAATCCATGACAAGAGCGAATATTGTCTTTATATTGAAACCGGGGAAGAATCCTCTGGAACCGGGCTCATATAGGCCAATCTCTCTTTTACAAAGTGACATTAAACTCTTAGCAAAGGTCCTGGCCCTTAGACTTAACAAGGTTATCACCTCCATAATGCACTCGGAACAATCAAGCTTTATCCCCAAAAATCCACCACTATAAATCTCCGCAGACTCTTCCTCAATCTTCAGGCACAACCAGATAGTATGGGAAACAGGGCATTACTGTTGTTAGACGCCCATAAAGCTTTCGACAGTATAGAATGGCAATACCTATGGGCGGTTATGGGCAGGTTTGGATTTGGAGACACGTTTTTGTCCTGGGTCAGGCTGCTCTATGGCTCCCCACAGGCGGTCATCAGAGAAGCAGGACACATATCCCCTCCCTTCAGGCTCCACAGGGGGATATGTCAGGGCTGCCCATTGTCACTGCTTTTGTTTGCAGTGTAAATCGAGCCAATGGCTGCCCTGATAACCCGCAGGTTCAGGGTTTTAAGTTTGGGGAATTAAAAGAAAAAATCATGCTATACGCAGATGACACAATGCTGTTACTGGGAGACACTTCCGACTCCCTAAAAGTGGTGATGGAGATCATAGTGCAATTTGGGAAGTACTCAGGGCTGGTAATTAACTGGACAAAATCTTCGATAATGGCACTGGATACAGACCCAGAAGCTCACGCTGTCATGGCACTCCAAATACCACTGACCTCTAGCTTCAAATACCTAGGCATTCAGATCACTCCAAACATACTAGATCACATCCCTCTTAACCTCTCTCCACCACTGGGACGAATACAGGCCAGGATTAAAATATGGTCAAGACTTAAAATGTCACTAATAGGAAAAGTTAACCTTATAAAAATGATTTTTATGCCCCAGCTCCTCTATATGCTCCACAACACCCCTATGGTGATCCCCCTTAAAATATTCCACATAATAAACTCCATATTTAGGTCCTTCCTCTGGCAGGACAAGCCCCCCAGAGTGAAGCTGGATAACTTCAGAAACCCAAAAATGAGAGCGTTCTGGCTTTGCCTAACCCATGGCTTTATTACATTGCAGCTCAGCTACAGCATGTGGCCCGAGTCCTTACCCCGCTGGACGGGGAGGGAGAGGGCCCCACCGAGTCAGACCCCATTAGAACTCTGATGGGCCATGTCACGGGGATTACAGACGTAGCGGAGGGTCTAGAGGCTCTGGCTTATGCAAAGTCCAATAAGAGATTCCCCACATATACTCCAGTCCAAAAAGTTTGGAACAAGTCCAGACAGTTACAATCAGTGGAAGGCTTCACTAAATTTAGCCCCATATGGAACAACCGGTACTACCCAGAATTACAGATGCTGACATGTGGGGCTCGATGGAGGAAGCACAGAGTCACACACTTACACCACATCTTCATGGCAGGTAAACTGAGACCCTTCTCCGATCTGAGAGAGCGATATCGGCTCCCCCGGACGATGCACTTCTATTACCTACAACTGCAACATTCCATAAGGGTTCAGTCTAATGAGACTCCATGGACTCTATCCCCGACCCCCATATTTCACTACAGGGAAGAGATGAACAGCCTCAAAGGCTTTATATCTAGTATGCTACTTGGGGTATTCCTGACAGGGTTCCCCCTAAAGACAACGACTAAGTTGGAAAGGGACGTGGGTGCTCTTGAGAGTGAACAGTGGGAAGAGGCGTTACAGGCAGTACGAATGTCATCCTTAAATGTAGCACAGCGACTATCCCAGTTGTATATCATATTGAGAGTACATTACACGCCAGCCAGGCTGGCCAGAATGGGGGTGAGACCGGACTCAGACTGTCCGAGATGCGCGAGAGACCACGGGGACTTGATCCACATGTTGTGGCGCTGCCCCAAGCTACACTTATCCTGGACGGGAGTCATAAAAACCATTAACACTGCATTCTCAGCTTTAATCCCGACTGACCCCAAACCATGCTTGCTAGGTATCCTAGACAACCTCCCCTTAGAGGACAACCTTAAACCACCCATTGCTAGGGATCTGTTTCAGGCACGCCTGCTAATTCTTAGAAGATGGAAGGCGACTGAGCCCCCCCCACGATCAAAGCATGGATCGGCAGAATGGGCGATACCTTACAGCTGGAAAAGTACATATTTCAACATGGGGACGTCAGAAAAAATTTGGTGATCAGTGGTCACCCTGGCTGAGCTCACCGGGTCTAACCCCAGTGGACCTCATACTAGATAGATTACTGGGATGCTAAAACACGAATCATAGCGCAACAGGTCACATTGTTGGCCCATGGCTGAAGCAGCGGGTCTTTTGAGGTTCACAAGACACTCAAATAAGGCAACGTAAGCAGTAAATGTAATGTCCTAGACAGTGGTGCAGGATTGCCTATTGTTAATGTATGTACCGTATATTGTGAATAACCGGAACTGGATTTATTGACATGTTTGTAAACTGAGTTTTTTCGATAAAAACCTTTTTCCTGAGAAAAAAAAAAAAATCTATATGAGTTTACTGGCCCATCATATTTTTTCCTTTCTTGGGTCAAGACAATGAGGCTGTATGGGATGATGGTCTGGCATCTGTCTGAGTGGTCAGTCAGTGCAACACCATGCACCTCTCTCTAGGCTGTCGGCCCTGGTCCACATACACACAATCTAAATATTAATGTATTGTCCTATGTTTTCTGTTCTAGTTTGATCTCTATTTTGATTAGGTCATGTGCTATGATGTCTGCCATGGCTACATTGAATATGGTTGTGGTTTGAAGAGAATCTTTAAGATGTCATTATATTTATGCTTTTTTACATAAGGACATTTCTCTCCTTATTCAAACATATATGTATTGCTGGTTCTCGGTCTCCTTTAAGCAGTTGGCTACAGACTCAGTCCCTGTGTTTGATTGGGCACCAAGCCCATAGCTATGCGGCCGCAAAGTGCTGTCTTGACTGGCTATCACATCCTCAATGGGTGGTTAGTCTGCGGCGTTTGGAGGACCGGCTAGGGGGCGCTCCTCATTCCCCCTTCTAGGTCATTCTTCAACCGCTGCGTCATTCACCGGGGACTCCGTGCTGTCTCACGCCCCCCCTTGACTGTGGCGCATGCGTGGTTCTCAGGCGCATGTGTAGTGGCAAACGTAATTTCCGGAAATGATGACGTGATGTCTCGACCTGGCATTTGAATGGACGGGATTCAGCGTCTCACACAGTCACTATTTACCACGATGGGTGGCCCAGGAACAGCGGAGCTTTGCAATAGATGCCTGTATATGTGGTATGTTATTTAACTGGCTGTCTTATGGGGGCATACTCCTAGGGTTGCCACATGTCCGGGATTCACCCGGACAGTACAGGTTTTGAAACATGTGCCCGGGTCTCTGCCCGCTTGAGACCCAGACACATTATTAATTTCAGACCCGCCAGTGGCTTCCTGTGCCGAAGCTGTGCCACCAGTGCGGCCATGTCTCCTCGAGTTCAGTTCCGCAGCACCGCTTGATTTCTACTCCTGCTGCCTGAGTACCTCCCTATCTACCCCCTCCCCCCGCACTGTCAGCGCACCTCTGTCCGCTCTGTGTGCTGCAGACGGGACACAGAGGCAGAGGCGGAGCCTCCATGTTGCTGGATGCTCTCCTCGAGTCCTCTGGCTGGCTGCACAAGGGACAAGGAAATGGGGTTGAAGGCGGAGCCTCCCCATTTCCTGCTGCTCTGTTGGAAAGTGTGCAGAGATCGCGCTGGGACTGGAGCCCAGCTTGTAAGGTAAGTTTTTGCCATGTTAGTATGTCAGGATTTCAAAGTACTCTCACCTCTCCCCCCCACCACACACTATACATACAGTTCTGCCGCCCCCCTCCCATATACCATCCATCCATATAGTTCTCTCTCTCCACCTCATCTACTGACAACGTCCACTTCCCTACTGGCACTGTCCTCTGCTCTACTGACGCCATCCACTGCTCTGCTGACGCCATCCACTGCTCTGCTGACACCATCCACTGATCTTCTGACACTGTCCACTGATCTTTCTTCTGACACTGTCCACTGCTCTACTGGCTGACAGTATCCACTTTTAAGGTAGGCTATTGTCATAATTAACTGACATTTCTTTTATTAATCAAATCATATTTTATGGGTACACTAATGCTTTTGTTTTATTTAACCATGGCCCTTTAAGTCCCCCCCACTGTTAATGCAATTTGGCGACAGCCACTGTTCAGCGTAGCACACCTCATTACTACTATCTTTGGGTAACCCAAGGTATTTTACAATCCAATAGCGTGTACTACAAAAAAATTGCCATGCCCTACATGTTCCGCTATAGGGTAGTACAATTGTTATTGTGCAATCTCGTTTATACTTATCCCTTGTTAGGTATCATATATAACCTTTTCCACAGTGAAAGGAATCTAATGGATGGTTAGAGAAACTAGCTATAACCTCAGCCACCTAACAGCACCCAAGCCAGATTTACTTATCTTTACCCTGTGTTTGTCTTATACAATCACATGAAAAATAGTGAGCTGGGTACGCTGTGTAATCTTTGCCATATATAGGTAAGCTATATTTTAATATTATAATTTTTTTTATATCCCCTGCCCTCTATATCATCAAAATATACTGTTTGTATTTTTGAGTAAATATCTACTTCTGTGTACAGATCACTTTAACATTTGGCAATACATCCTTGCATCCTCCACTGTGTTCTGGACACCTGTTTCTCTTGTACAATTTTTGAACAGCGAATTTCTACTATGGTTATAATGATGAAAGCTTCTTCCCTCCTCCCCCCGTTTTCTCTATAACAAACAGATCAGCTGTGGTGTGCTTTTTCTACACTTGGGCTGCGTGCCCTGGCCTTTTGCATGATAGGTGATGGATAACCAGCATGTTATACTTGATTATATATACAGTATCTCACAAAAGTGAGTACACCCCTCATATTTTTGTAAATATTTTATTATATCTTTTGTGTGTGACAACACTGAAAAAAATTACACTTTGCTACAATGCAAAGTAGTGAGTGTACAGCTTGTATAACTGTACATTTGCTGTCCCCTCAAAATAACTCAACACACAGCCATTAATGTCTAAACCGCTGGCAACAAAAGTGAGTACACCCCTAAGTGAAAATGTCCAAATTGGGTCCAAAGTGTCAATATTTTGTGTGGCCACCATTATATTCCACCACTGCCTTAACCCTCTTGGGCATGGAGTTCACCAGAGCTTCACAGGTTGCCACTGGAGTCCTCTTCCACTCCTCCATGACGACATCACGGAGCTGGTGGATGTTAAGAGACCTTGCACTCCTTCACCTTCCATTTGAGGATGCTCCACAGATGTTCAATAGGGTTTAGGTCTGGAGACATGGTTGTCCAGTCCATCACCTTTACCCTCAGCTTCTTTAGCAAGGCAGTGGTTGTCTTTGAGGTGTGTTTTGGGTCGTTATCATGTTGGAATACTGCCCAGCGGCCCAGTCTCTGTAGGGAGGGGATCATGCTCTGCTTCAGTATGTCACAGTACATGTTGGCTTTCATGGTTCCCTCAATGAACTGTCGCTCTCAGTGCTGGCAGCACTCATGCAGCCCCAGACCATGACACTCCCACCACCATGCTTGACTGTAGGCAAGACACACTTGTCTTTGTACTTCTCACCTGGTTGCCACCACACACGCTTGACACCATCTGAACCAAATACGTTTATCTTGGTCTCATCAGACCACAGGACATGGTACCAGTAATCCATGTCCTTAGTCTGCTTGTCTTCAGCAAACTGTTTGCAGGCTTTCTTGTGCATCATCTTTAGAAGAGGCTTCCTTCTGGGATGACAGCAATGCAGACCAATTTGGTGCAGTGTGCGGCGTATGGTCTTAGCACTGACAGGCCAGCCCCCCCCCCCCCTTCAACCTCTGCAGCAATACTGGCAGCACTCATTCATCTATTTCCCAAAGACAACCTCTGGATATTATGCTGAGCATGTGCACTCAACTTCTTTGGTCGTCCATGGCGAGGCCTGTTCTGTTAAACCGCTGTATGGCCACCATGCTGCAGCTCAGTTTTAGGGTCTTGGCAATCTTCTTATAGCCTAGGCCATCTTTATGTAGAGCAACAATTCTTTTTTTCAGATCCTCAGAGTTCTTTGCCATGAGGTGCCATGTTGAACTTCCAGTGATCAGTATGAGAGAGTGAGAGCGATAACACCAAATTTAACACACCTGCCCATTCACACCTGAGACCTTGTAACACTAACGAGTCACATGACACCGGGGAGGGAAAATGGCTAATTGGGCCCAATTTGGACATTTTCACTTAGGGGTGTACTCACTTTTGTTTCCAGCGGTTTAGACATTAATGGCTGTGTGAGTTATTTTAAGGGGACAGCAAATTTACACTGTTATACAAGCTGTACACTCACTACTTTAAATTGTAGCAAAGTGTCATTTCTTCAGTATTGTCACATGAAAAGTTATAATAAAATATTTACAAAAATTTGAGAGGTGTACTCACTTTTGTGAGATACTGTATATATAAATATGTTTTTAGATATTAATGTTTGTGAGTTTCACTGTTCAATTTCTATCCATGTAGAATATATGCCTAAGCTCCCGAAGAAGCGTTTTCACGCGCAACATGTAGAGCTGAGCTACAGCACACCTCCCACCATCCAACACCAAGCCTGATATAACAATATCAAATGTGCCTAGTATATGGTTCTTGATGAATAGACAGTTCAATATTATTGTTGGTGTAATAGGCAGTGTGTTATCTGCTCTATTAGGCAACATTTCTTTGATGTGAACAAAAAGAAAAATGGTAGTTGCGCTGTGATAAAGGGGAAGGGGAGTGGAATGTGGAAGGGACTAAGTATATAGTGAATGTGATAGAGAGATTAAAACAGCCCAAATGGGGCCACAGATACACTAAAAAGGAGATACCGATATACAAAATGATAAAATCCAATCTAGCATGTATAGTGTATAATGAATGTGGCAACTGTGTGGCCTATAACAAATATCTCAAAAAATGAATATACAATGGATAAAATTGATCAAACTTAAACGAAACACTCAACAAAATGTCCAATGGTCTAGTCACAATACTAGCACAAATTGGCTGACATAAATTAGGAGCTGAATACAGTGAGTCCATATAGGTGAATATATAGCAGTCCCACCACCAAGCAGCATACAGATCTTCAGTGTGAACACCTCCGTGTCTATAAGCAGCTCACCTTACTGCTGTAAGGTATACAGCATGTGCTTAGTTGCAGACCACGGGCGGACATGGATATCCCATCCGGTGTTTAAAATGGTTCCAATGGTGGATATATAGAACGATAATGGAAAATGACATAAGCAATATATCAAGTATAACACCGTGACAACCAGAGAGGGGACGGACCAGGGGGAAGGGATGCACTCACTTTTTAAAAATGAGTGTGGGCAACAATCCACGAACGCCGAGTTCGTATGCCTCAGTAGATATCTTCAGTTAGTCCCAGCTCCACAATGCTCGTCAGATGTAGTAGGTGTATATTGGGTATAAGGAAAGAGTATACATAGCATAATCCCGTATGGTAAACTAATTTTATTAAAACAGTAAAACAGACTCACATTTAAAAGCAGACTGCGGCACATAACATCCACGAGCTCCGAGCTCGTCTCCTGCAGTTAGGTTGTGACAGTGTCCCGTGCTCCAATCCTGACGCGTATCGTCACATCACGTGACGTGTGTCTGGCCGTGAGGAAGTTTATTACAGAGGATATTAGGGTGTAATTAGATTCTTTATTGTGAATGGAAAACATTTTTAACTTTTTAATTTTAATTTTTATAATATGTAATAAAGATAATTTAATTGTTATTAAAATTTTTACTGTGGTGTCTTAAAGTCCATCATTAATTTTTCCATTTAATCTTGTAATCTTATCGCGATATAGCACTTTTGAACTGTCCCCCATATCCACAATAGCACTCTGTGATGATACAATTACATTTTCTCAACTTTCTAGATAATGTGTGTGGAAATAGAATATCCACAAAGACGTAAATATTTAACCCTATAAAGCCAGTTAGTGGGTACATTTACAAATTGTGTCAGATCTTCAAGCCAGATTTTCTTGGGGGCAATTGCACAAATTGTTGTCAAAAACTCATCTTTACTCTTTGCACGGCCTGTTAAACATGGCCAACTGTGGATTTAAGCTTGTGGATGCCAGAGGCAAACTAGCACAGAGATCAAGGGATTTGCACAATGTGTACACTGCTATTTCAGCATCCTTTTTTTTAAATTGATTTAGCTTGGCTGCCTCTAAAGAAACTGTTTGTGGTGCGGAGCATGTAGTCATACCATGGTAAAGTTAAATCTTAAAGTGACACTAAAAGCTCTAAAGTAGGTTTGTGCTGGATCGGCTGAATTTCAATGTTTGCGTTCCTCTCTGGTCTAACGACCGGCTAATATCAAACAGTCCTGCTGGAAAACTAGCATTTGATCAGCCACTGCAGTCAATGGCTGCAATGCTGTTAAGTGTATTCTGATTCTCCCCCATCAATACCGCTGCGATGGGAATCCTTGCATCCACATCCTTTGTGTGGATTTGGGGATTTGTGAGTTTTTTTTCATTTAACCAGCTGGTTGAACAAAAAAAAACTGTGTGTGCATACCCTGCTTAATTTGAAGTGGTAATAAAGCTTTGGATTTTTTTTACATGAAACTAATAAACATATCATACTTAACTGCTCTGTGCAGTGGTTTTACACAGAGCAGCCCTGATCCTCCTTTTCTCGGTTACCCGGGCATTGCTCCTGGCCCCTACCTCCTGATGAATGCCCCCCAGAGCAAGCAGCAGTTGCTCTGAATGTCCATTCACACACAGAAGCATGGCGCAGCCCCGCCCCGCCCCTCTCTCTCCTCATTGGCTCACTGTCTGTGATTGACAGCTGTGGGAGCCAATGGCTCCTGCTGCTGTCTCAAACAATGAGGACGGTATAGTCCCCACTGAGAGCCATGGCTCTTGTGCACAGCACTGGAGGAAGATCAGACTCAAATAAGTATTAGGAGGGCTGGGGTCTGCTTCACAGAAAAGGTTTCTATGCATGAAGGTAAAAAATCCTGAGCCTTTAGAACCACTTTAAATACATTTTCAATCCATCTCAAGGTACCTAAACCATAACAAGTCTGTTATTACAAAGGTCTTTCAGATTTCCCCTCGATAGAGACTAATGCTGGCTGGCTGTAGTCCTTGTTAGGAGCATGCCAAGAAGCAAGTATGTAGGTTGAAAAGTAGCCACCCTCATAATTAAAGTTCCTGCTGAGAAATGTTGAAAGATTTTTTTTTTTTATGGCAATGCTGTCTAATGTTGCTGTTGCTACGTTTGCATATATACAGGGTAGGTAGGGCGTCACTAGGACTCGTATCACCCCCCTCCCCCCCGCCCTCCACCAAATATAGTCCCCCTCAGTACAGACCCCCCTCTGCTAACTACAGATCCCGCAGTATAGATCCCCCTCCCTCAGTATAGATTACCCTCACTAAGAACAAACCTCCACCCTCAGTGCAGACCCCCCCCCATCAGTACAGACCCCCCCCATCAGTATAGACCTCCAACCTCAGTGCAGACCCCCCATCAGTATAGAATCCCCCCTTAGTGCAGACCCCCCATCAGTATAGAATCCCCCCTTAGTGCGGACCCCCCTTCAGTATAGAATCCTCTTCCTAGTGCAGACCCCCCATCAGTATATAACCTCCCCTTAGTGCAGACAGTATAGGATTCCCCTTAGTGCAGGCCCCCCATCAGTATAAGCACCCCTCCCATAGCGCCCCCCTGCACATGTCCATCTACTAATCTACTTATAGAGTGTACAGACCTCAGAACAGCATGGCCGCAAATGTATACACACAGAGGTGTGTGTCACTCGGGCTCCTCCTCCTCACTGGATGTAAACAGAGGAGGAGGCAGCTTCAGTCCGCTCCACGGGGGGGACACAGAGTGAGCGAGAGGCACAGGGCAGCGGGCGGTGTCAGCGGTTCTGCTATCCACGGGTGTCACCCCTCTGGCGGGTGTCACCCGGGTGCGGGCCGCACTCCCCACCTTGCAACGCCACCTGGGTGGGAGCGTGTGTAAATCGCACGCGTTTCCACGCCTGCATGTAGCTGCACACAAAACATGGTGCTGCACAGAAAATAAGCCGGGCTGCAATTAACTCCTAATGGTTCCCACACACACTGAAAAATGTGGTGCAGTTTCCCACACACAGAAATCACATGGTGCAAAAGCATCATGCGATTTCTGTGCGGCCACGTTTTAACAAAGGTGCAAAGACCTTTCCCTGCAAAAATAATTTCAAATTCAAATGAATGGGCTGCTGTGCCCATGCACCCACAGTATGCAGAGCCATATACATGTGAAGGGGTGCTTCAGAGGTACAGATAACAACAACTACAAGTATTGAAAATAATTTTATTTTAGCTTGGGTATGGTGACACTTTAAGCTAAACTGTGCCTTAGGTTTCTGCTGTTTGTAAATAGTCTAATGGTCTAGAAAGCACATAATGTAACAAGGTACAGTAAGTAAAGGCTATTATCGTTATGCTGATGGTGTTGTAACTGGATGAAACTTTATTCGCTTGTGTAAAGCTAGTCTAACATGGTGGTGGGAGTGTCATGGTCTGGGGCTGCATGAGTGCTGCCGGCACTGGGGAGCTACAGTTCATTGAGGGAACCATGAATGCCAACATGTACTGTGACATACTGAAGCAGAGCATGATCCCCTCCCTTCGGAGACTGGGCCGCAGGGCAGTATTCCAACATGATAACAACCCCAAACACACCTTCAAGACGACCACTGCCTTGCTAAAGACGCTGAGGGTAAAGGTGATGGACTGGCCAAGCATGTCTCCAGACCTAAACCCTATTGAGCATCTGTGGGGCATCCTCAAACGGTAGGTGGAGGAGCGCAAGGTCTCTAACATCCACCAGCTCTGTGATGTCGTCATGGAGGAGAGGAAGAAGACTCCAGTGGCAACCTGTGAAGCTCTGGTGAACTCCATGCCCAAGAGGGTTAAGGCAGTGCTGGAATTTAATGGTGGCCACACAAAATATTGACACTTTGGGCCCAGTTTAGACATTTTCACTTAGGGGTGTACTCACTTTTGTTGCCAGCAGTTTACACATTAATGACCATGTGTTGAGTTATTTTGAGGGGACAGCAAATGTACACTGTTATACAAGCTACTTTACATTGTAGAAAAGTGTAATTTCTTCAGTGTTGTCACATGAAAAGATATAATAAAATATTTACAAAAATGTGAGGGGTGTACTCACTTTTGTGAGATACTGTAATGAAATAAACATTTTATATATATATATATATATATATATATATATATATATATATATAAAAAAAATATATATATATATATATATATATATATATATATATATATATATATATATATATATATATATATTATAAAAACAAACTGCTCGTTCTGTCAATAGTAGGGATGTGTAGTAGGGACCAAACGGGCTTCATGCCCGGAAGAGGCACTTATATCAATATCAGACACCTTCTTACTCACATAGACAGAGCAGATGAGACGACAATGGGAATGGTGGCCCCACTCGACGCGGAGAAGGCTTTTGATTCCGTCGAGTGGGGTTACTTATGGGAAGCAGTGGCGTTGCAAGGTGGGGGCGGGGGGTGCGGACCGCACCCGGGTAACACCTGCCAGAGGGGTGACACCCATGTATAGCAGAACCGCAGCCGCTGACACCGCCCTCTGCCCTGTGCCTCTCGTCTCGCTCACTCTGTGTCCCCCATGGAGCAGACTGAAGCTGCCTCCTCCTCTGTTTACATCCAGTGAGGAGGAGGAGCTCCGAGTGACACACACCTCTGTGTGCTTTTTCTTCCACGGCCATGCTGTACTGAGGTACTGTACTGTACACTCTAAGTAGATTAGTAGATAGACATGTGCAGGGGGGGGGGGGGCGCTATGGGAGGGGAGAGGGGTGCTTATACTGATGGGGACTCTGCACTAGGGGGGATTCTATACTGATGGGGACTCTGCACTAGGGGGATTCTATACTGATGGGGACTCTGCACTAGGGGGATTCTATAGTGATGGGGACTCTGCACTAGGGGGATTCTATACTGATGGGCTCTGCACTAGGGGGGATTCTATACTGATGGGGACTGTGCACTAGGGGGATTCTATACTGATGGGCTCTGCACTAGGGGGGATTCTATACTGATGGGCTCTGCACTAGGGGGATTCTATACTGATGGGCTCTGCACTAGGGGGGATTCTATACTTATGGGGTCTGCACTAGGGGGGATTCTATACTGATGGGGACTCTGCACTAGGGGGATTATATACTGATGGGAACTCTGCACTAGGGGGATTCTATACTGATGGGGTCTGCACTAGGGGGATTCTATACTGATGGGGACTCTGCACTAGGGGGATTCTATACTGATGGGGACTCTGCACTAGGGGGATTCTATACTGATGGGCTCTGCACTAGGGGGTATTCTATACTGATGGGGTCTGCACTAGGGGGATTCTATACTGATGGGGACTCTGCACTAGGGGGATTCTATACTGATAGGAACTCTGCACTAGGGGGATTCTATACTGATGGGGTCTGCACTAGGGGGATTCTATACTAATGGGGACTCTGCACTAGGGGGATTCTATACTGATGGGGACTCTGCACTAGGGGGATTCTATACTGATGGGCTCTGCACTAGGGGGTATTCTATACTGATGGGGTCTGCACTAGGGGGATTCTATACTGATGGGGACTCTGCACTAGGGGGATTCTATACTGATGGGAACTCTGCACTAGGGGGATTCTATACTGATGGGCTCTGCACTAGGGGGGATTCTATACTTATGGGGTCTGCACTAGGGGGGATTCTATACTGATGGGGATTCTGCACTAGGGGGATTCTATACTGATGGGAACTCTGCACTAGGGGGATTCTATACTGATGGGGTCTGCACTAGGGGGATTCTATACTAATGGGGACTCTGCACTAGGGGGATTCTATACTGATGGGGACTCTGCACTAGGGGGGATTCTATACTGATGGGGTCTGCACTAGGGGGATTCTATACTGATGGGGACTCTGCACTAGGGGGATTCTATACTGATGGGGACTCTGCACTAGGGGGATTCTATACTGATGGGGACTCTGCACTAGGGGGATTCTATACTGATGGGCTCTGCACTAGGGGGGATTCTATACTGATGGGGACTGTGCACTAGGGGGATTCTATACTGATGGGCTCTGCACTGGGGGGATTCTATACTGATGGGCTCTGCACTAGGGGGATTCTATACTGATGGGCTCTGCACTAGGGGGGATTCTATACTTATGGGGTCTGCACTAGGGGGGATTCTATACTGATGGGGACTCTGCACTAGGGGGATTATATACTGATGGGAACTCTGCACTAGGGGGATTCTATACTGATGGGGTCTGCACTAGGGGGATTCTATACTGATGGGGACTCTGCACTAGGGGGATTCTATACTGATGGGGACTCTGCACTAGGGGGATTCTATACTGATGGGCTCTGCACTAGGGGGTATTCTATACTGATGGGGTCTGCACTAGGGGGATTCTATACTGATGGGGACTCTGCACTAGGGGGATTCTATACTGATGGGAACTCTGCACTAGGGGGATTCTATACTGATGGGGTCTGCACTAGGGGGATTCTATACTAATGGGGACTCTGCACTAGGGAGATTCTATACTGATGGGGACTCTGCACTAGGGGGATTCTATACTGATGGGCTCTGCACTAGGGGGTATTCTATACTGATGGGGTCTGCACTAGGGGGATTCTATACTGATGGGGACTCTGCACTAGGGGGATTCTATACTGATGGGAACTCTGCACTAGGGGGATTCTATACTGATGGGCTCTGCACTAGGGGGGATTCTATACTTATGGGGTCTGCACTAGGGGGGATTCTATACTGATGGGGATTCTGCACTAGGGGGATTCTATACTGATGGGAACTCTGCACTAGGGGGATTCTATACTGATAGGGTCTGCACTAGGGGGATTCTATACTAATGGGGACTCTGCACTAGGGGGATTCTATACTGATGGGGACTCTGCACTAGGGGGATTCTATACTGATGGGCTCTGCACTAGGGGGGATTCTATACTGATGGGGTCTGCACTAGGGGGATTCTATACTGATGGGGACTCTGCACTAGAGGGATTCTATACTGATGGGGACTCTGCACTAGGGGGATTCTATACTGATGGGCTCTGCACTAGGGGGGATTCTATACTGATGGGCTCTGCACTAGGGGGGATTCTATACTGATGGGCTCTGCACTAGGGGGATTCTATACTGATGGGGGGTCTGCACTAAGAGGGGGTGTCTCTATTGATGGGGGGTCTGCACTAAGGGGGATTCTATACTGATGGGGGGTCTGCACTAAGAGGGGGTGTCTCTATTGATGGGGGGTCTGTATTAAGGGGAGGTTATATACTGATGGGGGGTCTGCACTAATGGGAGGTTATATACTGATGGGGGTCTGCACTAAGGGGGTGATTCTATACTGATGGGGGGTCTGCACTAAGGGGGTGATTCTATACTGATGGGGGTCTGCACTAAAGGGGGGGTGTCTAAACTGTGGGGGTCTGCACTAAGGGGGGATTCTATACTGATGGGGGGGTCTGCACTAAGGGGGTGGATTCTACCCTGATGGGGGTCTGCACTTAGTTTGGAGGTCTATACTGATGCGGGGGGTGTCTGTACTGATGGGGGGGGTCTGCACTGAGGGTGGAGGTCTGTTGTTAGTGAGGGTGATCTATACTGAGGGAGGGGGGTCTATACTGCAGCATCTGTACTTAGCGGAGAGGGGTCTGTACTGAGGGGGGACTATATTTGGTGGACATTGGGGGGGAGACGGGTGACACCAATTTTTTCAGCACCGGGTGACACCAACCCTAGTGACGCCACTGATGGGAAGTGCTCTCGCGATTCGGGTTTGGTCCAGGTTTCATGAACTGGCTTTGCATGTTATACCATGGTCCTTCGGCTAGAATCCGTACCAACGGTTGCCTATCGGGGAAGTTTCAATTAACTCGGAGCACGAGACAAGGTTGCCCCCCCTCTCCGAACCTATTTGCTCTAGCAGTGGAGCCTCTGGCTATATTGCTGAGAGCGGATCCTGGTGTAAGGGGACTTCAGGTAGGCCCAATTGAGGAAAAGCTGTCGCTGTATGCGGATAATGCTCTGCTTTATCTAGCGGACGCATCATCCTCTTTACAGACTGCACTGGAACTAATCAACCTATTCGGTCGATACTCGGGGATTCGTATTAATTGGGACAAATCGATTCTTTTCCCGCTCCATCCCTCGACCCCTAGAGTGGCACATCCGCAGCTAAAATGGGTAGACGATTTCAAATACCTGGGGATTAAAATTGGTTGTAAAGTGCAAGACTATATGAAAAATAATTTGCGACCACTCATGACACATCTAGCGGCTAGATGTGCTGCATGGCGTTCCCTCCCGTTGACCCCTGTGGGCAGAGTTAATCTGCTAAAAATGATTTATCTTTCCAAATACTTATACTTCTTCCGTAATACCCCCACACACATTCTGAGGACTTTTTTCCGGAGGTTGGAGAGTCTGCTGATATCCTTTGTCGGGGCTGGGAGGCCCCCCAGGGTGGCCAAACAGATATTATATCTCCCACTTTTGGGGGGGGGATTGGCGCTCCCGAACTTTCAACTTTACTATTGGGCGGCCGTCTTGGTCACGGTTTGCTGGTGGTTCTCCCAGCCCGCACAGTATACAGTGGTCACTCTAGAAGCAGCCATCCTGGGCTCTTTTGCAGCACTGAGCAACCTGCCATTTAGTGGACTTAGGGCCAGTTCGTCTATGACAATTCTGATGCGAACCACAGTGAGGGTCTGGCAGGAGGCTAGGAAGATTTACGGGAAACCCAATCACATTTCAACACACATGCCCCTATGGGGTAACCCTATGCTCTCTCACTTCTATAGTATTCCGGACCCTTCTCTGTGGGCGAAAAAGGGAATCATTACCTTAAAGCACATAGTTCAGGATGGTAGGATTATGACTTTCCAGGTCCTGAGGCAAACATATGCACTTCCGTTCTCTTTCCAGTTCAGATACTGGCAGTTGAAGCACGCCTTTGAGGCCCAGTTCCCTGCCCCCCTCACTTTGGAGTCGGACTCCATTGAGCGTGTCTTGATCTCCAGTGTGATGGGAAAGCCTCTCTTGACATTATATTTATATCTCACAGTAGAATATGACACCAAACTAACCAAAACCTGGGAAAAATGGAGGATGGATATTCCATCTCTTGACGAAGAGGAGTGGAAGGAGTGTTTAATTTCATACATTCCTTCCATGATTGCTGCAAAAGATAGGTTCACACAATTTAAGTTCCTACACAGGGCATACTTTACCCCACAGAGACTGGCGCGCATTTACCATCAAAGAGACCCCAACTGTCAGAGATGCAAGCAGGAGGTGGGTACCTTCTGGCACATGGTCTGGTCCTGTCCCAAACTCCCACCTTTTTGGACGGCAGTGGCCTCTACACTTAGCAATGTTACAGGATTAAATATACAGGTTGATCCTCAAATACTACTACTCAGCCATTTGGAAAATGTTGAGGGAGACAGGTATTGTAAATTGCGTCTTACCTTCTCATTATATTATGCTAGACGTGAAATTTTACTGAGATGGAAACTAGAGGAGCCTCCTACTCTGGCCTCGTGGAAGAGGTCGGTGACCTCGGTACTTCCTCTGTATAGAATGACCTATGAAAGTAGACAATGCCCAGGGAAATTTGATAAAATCTGGTCCTCTTGGATAGATGCCTCTGATGGCCCTGAACCTCCTTCTCCCTAACTATGACTTGAATCACACTAGCGGATATTCTCTATTTCATTCCTTTTCCCTCGTACCTTGCTCCTCCCCCCCTCCTCCCCTTCCTACATCCCCCCCTTCTTCCTCTACTTACCCTGATTACTACTTGCTTTGCTGCATCTCCCCTTTTCTTCCCTCCCCACCCCCTCACCCCGGCCCACTTGAATATTGGATATCTACATAATGTTTGTGAGGTTTTTCTAATGCTAATAGTGCACTAATGTGTATTGATAAGTGATACTTATGACACCTGCACTGCTGGAATATTTGCTAAATTATGACTACCGAATGAAGGTGGTTTTTCCTGTCTATATTCTTATGCTTAACCACTTCAATACAGGGCACTTTTACAACTTCCTGCCCAGACCAATTTTCAGCTTTCAGTGCTGTCGCAGTTTGAATGACAATTGCGCGGTCATCCATCACTGTACCCAAACTACATTTTTATCATTTTGTTCCCAAAAATAGAGCTTTCTTTTGATGGTATTTGATCACCTCTGCGTTTTTTATTTTTTGCTAAACAAATAAAAAAAGACCGAAAATTTTGAAAAAAATAAGATTTTTGCTTTTGTTTCTGTAAGTTTTCTCTTTCACTGATGGCCACTGATAAGGCAGCACTGACAGGCACTGATAAGGCAGCACTGATGAGGTGGCACCAATGAGCGGGCACTGAAGATGGCCACTGGTATGCAGCACTGATGGGCACTGGTAGGCGGCACTGATATGCAGCACTGATGGGCATTGATAGGTGGTACTGGTGGGCACTCATTGGTGGCACTGGTGGGCACTGATGGGCACTGATAGGTGACACTGATATGCACTGAAAGGCTGCGAAGATGGGTTCTTATGGGTGGCACTGATAGGCGGCACTGCTGGGCACTGATAGGCGGCACTGATGGGTATTTATACATGGCACTGATACGCGGCACTGATAGGCATCCTTGGTGGCACTGGCAGTGGTAAGCATTGTGAGTGGGCACTGATTGGCAGCTGCCTGGGCATTGATTGGTAGCTGCCTGGGCACAGATTAGTATTTCCCTGGGGTTCTAGGGGGGGCATACCTGGTGGTCCAGTGTGGATAGCCATCCTGGTGGTCCTGGGTGGCATGATGGTGGTCCTGGGCGGGATCCAAGGGGGGGCTGTGCTGATAAACAATCAGCACAGACCCCCCCTGTCAGGAGAGCAGCCGATCGGCTGTCCTCTACTCGCGTCTGTCAGACGCAAGTGAGGAAAAGCCAATCATGGCTCTTCCTATTTACATCCTGATCAGCCGTAATTGGACACAGAGACGGAGACTCTTTACCTAGATCGGAGTTGCGGTGTGTCAGACTGACACACCGCAATAACGATTGCCGCAATGTGTGCCCCTGGGGGCGCGCAGCGGCTTAATAACCTGAGGACGTTATATGACGCCCAATCAGGTTATTGAAACCACTTTGCCGCCGTCATTCTGCTATATGGCGGGCGACAAGTGGTTAAAATCTCCCAAATGCTGTAGTGCTGCTGCATATACTTTGGTATGACCACTATTACCACAAATACCAGGAAAAGTGATAACCAGGACTTGCTATGTTTGCACAGCAGTGGCTGTAGCTTCTTAACAGTGTGTCAAATGTTGAGGAATACAATCAAACAACAATATTGTAACTTTGAAACTTTGTACTCTGGGTGATCTTTGATTTGCATATGATGTTATATTGAAAAAAAATAAAATAAAATATGACTCTCTTTAACCCCTTATTAACCATTAGTTAACCCTATTAAGTTCTCAATTTCCCCTTAGCTATAAATTTTTCTATAGATTTTTTTTACATTTCTATTCTTTTTTCAACCAAAAATATTACATTTTTTATATATGAGGGGGCGTAAAAGTCAAACTGGGACTTAAATTTACAGGTATAAAAAGGGATGCTAGCCTGGCAGTACTACACGCAGTAGTAAGTGGCAAGTGTGTCCTATTACTGATAAAGGGCACACATGTCGTGGGCCTGTCCAAAGACTGTTAATCAAGATGGCAGACAACAGTAATAGTGCATGCCTGAAAGAGCATGTAGTGATAAAACCTATGGATATCTACAGAAGACTTCAAGCACAGTACCGTGATGAGACGCTCAAGACAATTGATAAGACATTTGAATGGTGTAAACATTTCAAAGATGGCCGTACGTCTGGTCATGGTGGTTTCCAGCCCACATCAGTCATTCCTGTGAACGTTCAGCACAAGGAACGCCTAATTTGGCGTTCCTCAGAGTTCCTCAGAGGTCAGAATTTCAGCACTGATGACAAAGTGAAGCAGGCTGTCCTAGGGTGGTTCAGGCGTACAAATATTTCTATGCCAAAGAAAGCTTTCCAAGCATTAGTTAAACGCTGGGATAAGTGTATAAATGTAGCAGGGGAGTATGTAGAAAAATAAATGCAGTTTCCACTCCTTGAAATTTGTTCTTTTATTATATAAACTCAAAAGTCCTGGTTTGACTTGAACACCCCTTGTGTCTCTGTAATATATATATTTTGTGGCAGTGGGACCCTGTGCTACATGGAAGATGCTGGTTTACACCAGATTTTGGAGAGACAGGCACGCTGAATGCACAGCTGTGTGCTGGGCTATTTAGTTGTGACCTGACTATGGATCAGGGCCCCACCCAACAGACAGGAGGTCTGTGCATTGGAGTCACATGGACTTCCATTCCTGTGCAGGAGTCAGAGGCAGAGCCAGAGCATGCATGTCTGCAGGAGGCAGATGTAGTCTGTGACAGAGCAGCAAGGAGCTGATCGTAAATAAGCTATAAGAGAGCTTGACTCTAAGGAACTTTTTCAGTCTGAGGAGCAGACCTAAGACCTAAGCTGGAAGCCTAAAGCAGCGAGTAAGCCAGGAGGCTGAAATATTGTAATTGTGCAAGATACAGTAATGGTGGAAACTCCTGCGTAGGTTGGACTGGCACACTCTTTGAAAACGCCCCTACCGCTTGATCACCGTCTGATGACCCCGATCTTACTATATATATATATATATATATATATATATATATATATATATATATATTGAATTTCAGTGGAGAACCGCACCCAGCCTTAGATTTAGTGCTAGCAAACAGGTCTTCCCATCGACCTTACATATATAAAGAAGAAATCCAAGAGGTTGCTGCACTTAAAAAATCTCTATTGCTTTATTTCATAAAGTCTTGAAGAAAGATTACAAGGCAGACATAATCATTCCAGACAAATATATATACATTTTAATATTTTATATATATACTGTATATATATATATATATATATATATATATATATACATAAATAAAAAAGATGTATCTGTGCTGTGGTGGGGCGGCAGCTGACACAGATAAGTAATACACCAAACTTATAAATAATCTTAAGAAAAAGAGTATAACGCCAAAAGTAAATGAACAGCGATGAGATAAGAATACTGTGTTATAAATGGACAGCACATTGAAATACATTCTAAAAAAGTGTTAATGGTGAAAAAATGCTAAAGTGAAAACAAATATATACAAGTATATAAGTGTTAATGGTGAAAAAATGCTAAAGTGAAAACAAATATATACAGTATATATGTAGCACCCTCTATCTTTAGGTAGGTGCTAGAGTAGTGGGTTTATTTTTTACTTTCAGTGCAGGTAAATTTAGGCAGGCCTATGCTGTGAGCTAGGCCTGTTTGTTTTGATCTGGTGTGGGAGTGGTTTAGTGTAGCAACAGGTGACTGACATGTGCCTCAGCTCTTGGGTGCCTGCTCTGTTTCCAGGGAGAAGGTTCTGGAAAAGGGGCAGTGCAGAGAGCTGGAATGAGATGAGATCGGGTGTATGTGGTAGCCCTGGCCAATCCCGAACTAGGATTGGCAGGGGGCGGGTCTCCTATATATACCTATGGTCAGCCTGCTGTATGAGGTTATTGTCGGGTGGATGAACTGAGTGTTAGACTGTCATGGTCTGAGGGAACCCATTTCTGGGGTGGGGTGTACCTCAGGCCGGGAGCCTTGCATTAAACGGTCATTGAGAGGTGTCCTGGAACAGGATCTGGAAAAGAGGACAGTTGGGAGCACGTCCAGGCAAGTCATTCAGGAGGGATCCATGCTGGGGTTGGTGAGTGAAAAGCACAGTGGAAAGCTCTGGAAGAGACATGCCAGGAGTTGGATGTGGAGCCAGAGGGAGAGGCTGTGGGGTTGTTATGGAGTCAAGTCGCTGCAGCCAAATCCGCTGGCAGGATTTGCATCGGACGTGCTGGGAACACTTTCTGAGATGTAACTTTACAAATCTTTGAATGAATAAACAAAGTTTTTAAGTAATCCTTTGGACTTTTTGTATGTATGTATATATATATATATATATATATATATATATATATCCAGTATCTCACAAAAGTGAGTACACCCCTCATTTTTTTGTAAATATTTTATTATATCTTTTTATGTGATAACACTGAAGAAATCATACTTTGCTATAATGTAAAGTAGTATACTTTACATTGTGTATAGCTGTGTATAGTGTATAGCTTGTACAGTGTGAATTTGCTTCCCCTTCAAAAAAACTCAACACACAGCCATTAATGTCTAAACCACTGGCAACGAAAGTGAGTACACCCCTAAGTGAAAATGTCCAAATTTGGCCCAAAGTGTCAATATTTTGTGTGGCCACCATTATTTTCTAGCACTGCCTTAACCCTCCTGGGCATGGAGTTCACCAGAGCTTCACAGGTTGGCATTGGAGTCCTCTTCCACTCCTTCATGACGACATCATGGAGCTCATGGATGTTAGATACCTTGCGTTCCTCCACCTTCTGTTTGAGGATGCCCCACAGATGCTCAATAGGGTTTAGGTCTGAAAACATGCTTCGCCAGTCCATGGCCTTTACCTTCAGCTTCTTTAACAAGGCAGTGGTTGTCTAGGAGGTGTGTTTGGGGTCGTTATCATGTTGGAATACTGCCCTGTGGCCCAGTCTCTGAAGGGAGGGGATCATGCTCTGCTTCAGTTTGTCACAGTACATGTTGACATTCATGGTTCCCTCAATGAACTGTAGCTCCCCAGTGCTAGCAGCACTCATGCAGCCCCAGACCATGACACTCCCACCCCCATGTTTGACTGTAGGCAAGACACACTTATCTTTGTACTCCTAACCTGGTTGGCACCATCTGAACCAAATACGTTTATCTTGGTCTCATAAGACCACAGGACATGGTTCCAGTAATCCATGTCCTTAGTCTGCTTGTCTTCAGCAAACTGTTTGCGGGCTTTCTTGTGAAGAGGCTTCCTTCTGGGACGACAGCCATGCAGACCAATTTGATGCAGTATACGGCGTTTGGTCTGAGCACTGACAGGCTGACCTCCCACCCCTTCAACCTTTGCAGCAATGCTGGCAGCACTCATACATCTATTTCCCAAAGACAAGCTCTGGATATGACGCTGAGCATGTGCACTCAATTCCTTTGGTCGACTATGGCGAGGCCTGTTCTGAGTGGAACCTATCCTGTTAAACCGCTGTATGGTCTTGGCCACTGTGCGGTTCAGTTTGAGGGTCTTGGCAATCTTCTTATTGCCTAGGCCATCTTTATGTAGAGCAACATTTTTTTTTCTCCAGATCCACAGAGATCTATGCCATAAGGTGCCATTTTGAACTTCCAGTGACCAGCAAGAGAGAGTGTATACTAATCAGTGCAGCGCTAAATTAATAACTAAAACAATCAATAAACAAAAAGTTCATATGCTCGTATGTTAAAACACACATGTAGATAGAGAGGCACACAGACATCAATGGTGATAAAGGGTGCTTCATGCAAAAGTTTGGGGTGCTCCTTGATCCGTGCTCACACCATTTGTTTAGCCAAACTGCTCACCTTGCTTATTAGACCCCTGAACTAACAGGAAGGTCATGAGAGCTTTCACCACCTCTGGTGGTAATGGTAAACTTGTGGATGGAAGCTGGGCACCTCTCGAACTCCGCAGATAAGCCTTGTAACTCTCCCGTAGCAACATATAATACAAAGAAAAAATCTAGTGCTCTCTGTATGACTTGTAAAAGGTATCATTTATTAAAAGACGGGTACTCACATAAATAGCACTTAGTCCAAGTGCTAGGATATAAAGCATAAAAAGACTGATAACAGCAAAGCTGGTAAGGTGGCTGTAGTGACATTAAGATGAACTCCCGCACGCGTATCGTCCATAGGACTTCCTCAGCGATAATGGAGTCCCACAATGCCACTGTAGTTTAAATAGATAGCCCCTTATCACAATCATCTGTGTAATTAAGAAACGAGCGGTAAGCATCCAATCAGGACGCACCACTCAATAGTAGGAAGTGTATACCTGGTAAGGTTACCATAGTGATCCCCAAAGCGCGTCATGCGGCGAGGGACATATATGGTAATCCAACTGTGTAATTGAAAAAAACGAGCGGTAAGCATCCTATCGGAGCGCACCACTCGGACATGGGAGGAGTTTGGTAGGCTGTGGCTCCATAGTGATCATTAAGCCGCGACGGCGGATCACATGACCACCCACCTCGGAGGGTACCTCCCACCTCGGAAAAACATAAACAGAACTGAAAAATGTTTACCTGTTACCATGGGGATCCGGCGTCACGTCTGCAAAGCGGCAGATCACACGCCAGTCATCCTCACAGTATACCGCCTTCCCAGGGCGGAGGAAACATACAGCCTCAAGCGTGTGTGGTTGTCACAGCAACCAAAGAGAAGGGGGCTGGGCACACACCACGTCACTACTGCAAACCGAATATCATTCGAAAATAGATTTATAACATAACCAGACATATCGGTAACCAACCTACATTATAGAATGGGTCACCCTGGGAACCAGCCTGGCCTAAGACTCCCTACGGCTAAGAGGTTATTATTAATGTCTGCATGGTCTGTGGTCACCACTGCTCACCCAAAAACCGGCATCATAAATGAACATAATACCTCAAAGTTGTAGCCGGATGAAGACTAAAATAACTAAACAGGTGTCCAATCAAGGACATCCTAAGTAAAAAGTGTATTGCTAAAAATAATTGTTAAAAATAATTGTTAAAAATAATCATAATTAGTCACTACAGCCACCTTTTACAATCTCCCAAGTATAACAGACACCAATTGCATAAAACACTTAACACATAAAAAAAAAAAAAAAAACACAACTAACGGTCAGAAATAAAACAATTCAGATCAAACTCGACATTGAGCCCCGTAGGTACTCCCACATGTGTTTCATATATCCAGAAAGACTCACGGCGGCTCAATTGTCTTATGAAATTGCCGCCCCTCCAATGGGGTGTTACTTTTTCAACTCCCCAAAACTTTAGTTTAACAGGGCTGCGTTTGTGAAAGAGTTTAAAATGTTTGGAAACATTGTGAGAATCCAGGCCCTTCTTAATATTGGTGATATGTTCACCAATACGAATATGAAGGGACCTAGATGTTCTACCTACATATTGTAGGCCACATTCGCATTCCATGATATAAACGACTCCTGATGTCGAACATGTAATGAAATCCCTAATTTGATAGACCTTTTTTGTAGCTGTAGCTATAAACTCTTTACGTTTTTTAATGTTGCCCTTGGTTTGTTTACATGGTGGGCATCGCCCACATGCATAGAAGCCTGTCATAATGTTCGAAATCCTGTTTACACAAGAGAGAGGTGGGTCAATTACCCCCGGAGCCAATTTATCTCTTAAGGACGGTGCCCTCTTGTAGACAAACTGGGGGTGTTCCGGGAGTACAGGGCCCAAAGTTTTGTCCTGTTTGAGAATGGGCCAATATTTCCGGACTATTTTTTCAAATTTTTTATATTGAACATTGTAGTCCAAGATAATTCTAATATTGCCCGTACCATCAAGTTTGGCCCTAGGGCCATTGGATACCAGTGTCTTTCTCTCTAAAGTTCGAACAGTCTCAATATGTTTATCAATATCGGTTTTGTTATAACCCTTTTGGACAAAACGGGCAGATAAAACCTCAGATTGTTCAAGGTAGTGATGCTCATGCGTACAGTTCCGCCTAATCCGTACAAATTGCCCCTTGGGAATGTTACACAACCATTGGAGATGGTGACAACTCCCGAGGGGTATGTACGCATTGCGGTCCGTAGGCTTAAAATGATTTTTTAACTCCAACTGATTATCTTTCAAAAAGATATCTAAATCCAAAAAGGTAACATGAACTTTGTCTATATTCCAGGAGAGAACAATATTTCTATTGTTCTCATCGAGTTTTCGCATAAAGGCATCCAAGTTCGATCTATTTCCATCCCACACCATAATGATGTCGTCGATATAACGTTGGTAACATTTAAGTTCAGGGGGTGTGTTCTTATAGATAAACTCTTCCTCCCAGTGTGCCATAAACAGATTGGCAACACTGGGAGCGAAGCGGGCACCCATCGCAACTCCCCTGGTTTGGAGAAAAAAACGTTTATTGTACCAAAAATAATTTTTAGATAAGCAAAACTTTAGGCAATCTAAGATATAGTTTTTATGTCTTCTGGTCAGATCCGATGTTCTAAAAGCCCATCGAACTGATGCTAACGCATCTTCATGACTGATAATCGTATAGAGGGAACTAACGTCCGCTGTTATTAACAAACAAGAAGAAGAAAAAGAAAGGGCTTCTAGAATTTGGATGATGTGTTTAGTATCCTTAATAAAGGAACGGGTTCCCATAACCAAGGGTTGCAAAAAAAAGTCAATGTATTGACCCAGTCTAGAAGAGACTGAGTCTATACCATTGACTATGGGGCGGCCAGGTGGATTGGTACTATTTTTATGTAATTTGGGTAAACAATAAATGATAGGGGTACGGCAAAAAAATGGATCTAAATAAGAAGCTTCTTTTTTATTAAGGACTCCAATGTGTTTGCCTCTTTCTACAAGAAAGTGTAATTCCTCTTTATACTCAAACATCGGGTCTTTGCTGAGTAGAACGTAGGTACTATAGTCATTAAGCATGTTCTCCATTTCGTTGTTGTAATAGGTTTTACTTAGAACGACCAGGCCACCCCCCTTGTCCGCTGGGCGTATTACGAGATCCTTCCGTTCTAAGAGGGACTCGATGCCCTTTTTGATATATGATGGGTCTTGTGCCTTCCGGATCTTAAGTGTATCGAGATCTCTAGTCACCATGTTTTTGAAAACTTCCAAAAACTTAGTGTCACGATTAGGGGGATTAAAGACCGATTTGTTACGGAGAGACGAATGGGTACCCAATGGTTTAGAATCGTTTGGTAAAGTGCGTGTTACAGGGTTAGAAAGATGGTACTTCTTAATATTCAAACTTCTAATGAATTTTTGTAAACCTATGTAGGTCTGGAATTTATTTAAGTTACGAATGGGGGCATATTTGAGGCCCTTATCTAGAACCTTAATCTCATCCTCACTTAGGGGAGAGCCACTCAGGTTGTAGATACCCGCCCCTATTGTGGTCTGACTCTTTTGAGTTCGCCTGCCTCCTCTCCTTCCTCTAAGAGTTTTCTTTTCCTTGGACCGTTGTCTAGATTGGGAGGTGGCGGGGGAACGTTCCACCCTCCCCCTGGTTTGGGTGGTATGGACGGAGCTCCCCTCCCCATCCCCCTCTGGGTCCTGTGAAAATCCCCTCCTCTTCTAGGACCAGAACTCTGTAATGGTGCAAACCTATTCTGGGTATGTACCGGATGTCCATAAGACTGAGATTCTCTCCCTCTATTATAAGGGGTATTTATAGAGGGAGAGAATCTCAGTCTTATGGACATCCGGTACATACCCAGAATAGGTTTGCACCATTACAGAGTTCTGGTCCTAGAAGAGGAGGGGATTTTCACAGGACCCAGGGGGAGGGTGGAACGTTCCCCCGCCACCTCCCAATCTAGACAACGGTCCAAGGAAAAGAAAACTCTTAGAGGAAGGAGAGGAGGCAGGCGAACTCAAAAGAGTCAGACCACAATAGGGGCGGGTATCTACAACCTGAGTGGCTCTCCCCTAAGTGAGGATGAGATTAAGGTTCTAGATAAGGGCCTCAAATATGCCCCCATTCGTAACTTAAATAAATTCCAGACCTACATAGGTTTACAAAAATTCATTAGAAGTTTGAATATTAAGAAGTACCATCTTTCTAACCCTGTAACACGCACTTTACCAAACGATTCTAAACCATTGGGTACCCATTCGTCTCTCCGTAACAAATCGGTCTTTAATCCCCCTAATCGTGACACTAAGTTTTTGGAAGTTTTCAAAAACATGGTGACTAGAGATCTCGATACACTTAAGATCCGGAAGGCACAAGACCCATCATATATCAAAAAGGGCATCGAGTCCCTCTTAGAACGGAAGGATCTCGTAATATGCCCAGCGGACAAGGGGGGTGGCCTGGTCGTTCTAAGTAAAACCTATTACAACAACGAAATGGAGAACATGCTTAATGACTATAGTACCTACGTTCTACTCAGCAAAGACCCGATGTTTGAGTATAAAGAGGAATTACACTTTCTTGTAGAAAGAGGCAAACACATTGGAGTCCTTAATAAAAAAGAAGCTTCTTATTTAGATCCATTTTTTTGCCGTACCCCTATCATTTATTGTTTACCCAAATTACATAAAAATAGTACCAATCCACCTGGCCGCCCCATAGTCAATGGTATAGACTCAGTCTCTTCTAGATTGGGTCAATACATTGACTTTTTTTTGCAACCCTTGGTTATGGGAACCCGTTCCTTTATTAAGGATACTAAACACATCATCCAAATTCTAGAAGCCCTTTCTTTTTCTTCTTCTGGTTTGTTAATAACAGCGGACGTTAGTTCCCTCTATACGATTATCAGTCATGAAGATGCGTTAGCATCAGTTCGATGGGCTTTTAGAACATCGGATCTGACCAGAAGACATAAAAACTATATCTTAGATTGCCTAAAGTTTTGCTTATCTAAAAATTATTTTTGGTACAATAAACGTTTTTTTCTCCAAACCAGGGGAGTTGCGATGGGTGCCCGCTTCGCTCCCAGTGTTGCCAATCTGTTTATGGCACACTGGGAGGAAGAGTTTATCTATAAGAACACACCCCCTGAACTTAAATGTTACCAACGTTATATCGACGACATCATTATGGTGTGGGATGGAAATAGATCGAACTTGGATGCCTTTATGCGAAAACTCGATGAGAACAATAGAAATATTGTTCTCTCCTGGAATATAGACAAAGTTCATGTTACCTTTTTGGATTTAGATATCTTTTTGAAAGATAATCAGTTGGAGTTAAAAAATCATTTTAAGCCTACGGACCGCAATGCGTACATACCCCTCGGGAGTTGTCACCATCTCCAATGGTTGTGTAACATTCCCAAGGGGCAATTTGTATGGATTAGGCGGAACTGTACGCATGAGCATCACTACCTTGAACAATCTGAGGTTTTATCTGCCCGTTTTGTCCAAAAGGGTTATAACAAAACCGATATTGATAAACATATTGAGACTGTTCGAACTTTAGAGAGAAAGACACTGGTATCCAATGGCCCTAGGGCCAAACTTGATGGTACGGGCAATATTAGAATTATCTTGGACTACAATGTTCAATATAAAAAATTTGAAAAAATAGTCCGGAAATATTGGCCCATTCTCAAACAGGACAAAACTTTGGGCCCTGTACTCCCGGAACACCCCCAGTTTGTCTACAAGAGGGCACCGTCCTTAAGAGATAAATTGGCTCCGGGGGTAATTGACCCACCTCTCTCTTGTGTAAACAGGATTTCGAACATTATGACAGGCTTCTATGCATGTGGGCGATGCCCACCATGTAAACAAACCAAGGGCAACATTAAAAAACGTAAAGAGTTTATAGCTACAGCTACAAAAAAGGTCTATCAAATTATTGATTTCATTACATGTTCGACATCAGGAGTCGTTTATATCATGGAATGCGAATGTGGCCTACAATATGTAGGTAGAACATCTAGGTCCCTTCATATTCGTATTGGTGAACATATCACCAATATTAAGAAGGGCCTGGATTCTCACAATGTTTCCAAACATTTTAAACTCTTTCACAAACGCAGCCCTGTTAAACTAAAGTTTTGGGGAGTTGAAAAAGTAACACCCCATTGGAGGGGCGGCAATTTCATAAGACAATTGAGCCGCCGTGAGTCTTTCTGGATATATGAAACACATGTGGGAGTACCTACGGGGCTCAATGTCGAGTTTGATTTGAATTGTTTTATTTCTGACCGTTAGTTGTGTTTTTTTTTTTTTTTATGTGTTAAGTGTTTTATGCAATTGGTGTCTGTTATACTTGGGAGATTGTAAAAGGTGGCTGTAGTGAATAATTATGATTATTTTTAACAATTATTTTTAACAATTATTTTTAGCAATACACTTTTTACTTAGGATGTCCTTGATTGGACACCTGTTTAGTTATTTTAGTCTTCATCCGGCTACAACTTTGAGGTATTATGTTCATTTATGATGCCGGTTTTTGGGTGAGCAGTGGTGACCACAGACCATGCAGACATTAATAATAACCTCTTAGCCATAGGGAGTCTTAGGCCAGGCTGGTTCCCAGGGTGACCCCTTCTATAATGTAGGTTGGTTACCGATATGTCTGGTTATGTTATAAATCTATTTTTGAATGATATTCGGTTTGCAGTAGTGACGTGGTGTGTGCCCAGCCCCCTTCTCTTTGGTTGCTGTGACAACCACACACGCTTGAGGCTGTATGTTTCCTCCGCCCTGGGAAGGCGGTATACTGTGAGGATGACTGGCGTGTGATCTGCCGCTTTGCGGACGTGACGCCGGATCACCATGGTAACAGGTAAACATTTTTCAGTTCTGTTTATGTTTTTCCGAGGTGGGAGGTACCCTCCGAGGTGGGTGGTCATGTGATCCGCCGTCGCGCCGTCACGCCGTCGCGCCGTCGCGGCTTAATGATCACTATGGAGCCACAGCCTACCAAACTCCTCCCATGTCCGAGTGGTGCGCTCCGATAGGATGCTTACCGCTCGTTTTTTTCAATTACACAGTTGGATTACCATATATGTCCCTCGCCGCATGACGCGCTTTAGGGATCACTATGGTAACCTTACCAGGTATACACTTCCTACTATTGAGTGGTGCGTCCTGATTGGATGCTTACCGCTCGTTTCTTAATTACACAGATGATTGTGATAAGGGGCTATCTATTTAAACTACAGTGGCATTGTGGGACTCCATTTTCGCTGAGGAAGTCCTATGGACGATACGCGTGCGGGAGTTCATCTTAATGTCACTACAGCCACCTTACCAGCTTTGCTGTTATCGGTCTTTTTATGCTTTATATCCTAGCACTTGGACTAAGTGCTATTTATGTGAGTACCCGTCTTTTAATAAATGATACCTTTTACAAGTCATACAGAGAGCACTAGATTTTTTCTTTGTATTATATGTTGCTACGGGAGAGTTACAAGGCTTATCTGCGGAGTTCGAGAGGTGCCCAGCTTCCATCCACAAGTTTACCATTACCACCAGAGGTGGTGAAAGCTCTCATGACCTTCCTGTTAGTTCAGGGGTCTAATAAGCAAGGTGAGCAGTTTGGCTAAACAAATGGTGTGAGCACGGATCAAGGAGCACCCCAAACTTTTGCATGAAGCACCCTTTATCACCATTGACGTCTGTGTGCCTCTCTATCTACATGTGTGTTTTAACATACGAGCATATGAAATTTTTGTTTATTGATTGTTTTAGTTATTAATTTAGCGCTGCACTGATTAGTATACATTGTTTTAAAAGGGTTTATATATTTGCCTTTAGTGTTCAGCTGCTGTGAGTAGTCATTGAGTTTTGCGCTGACTGTTTGTTTTCGATTGGTTACCAGCAAGAGAGAGTGACACACCTGCTCCCAATTCACACCTGAGACCTTGTAACACTAACGAGTCACATGACACTGAGTAGGGAAAACCTATCTACACAACCAAATTATTTGCAGACAAGTAGGCCATCAAAAATGTGGGCAAATGCATATGGCCAAAACAATGGTGTTTTCTAGGCCGAACGAACAATGTTTTATACCAACGAATAATGTGCCCATGAACATGAAAGTTGCCATTTTAAACTGGATAACAGTTAAGAAAAGCACATGAAGCAGCACGAACGTAATAAGCATAAAGAATAGGAACACAGCGCAACTACTTACTTTTTTGCAGCACTCTCCGGAACTTTCTGTACTGCTTGTGCTCTCTTAATTTGAGGTCCGACCACTGCTTCCTGAGCTGATCTTTCGATCGTCGTACCCCGAAATTCCGGTGCAGACTCTTGACCACTTTCGCCATGATCTTGGCCTTTCTGACATTGGGGTTGGGGTAAGTTCCATACTTCCCGTCATAGTCGGCCCTCTTCAGGATGTCGACCATCTCCACAAAGGACATATTTGAGTTCTTAAACCGTCTCCTTTTGGATCGGGACGTTTCTGCCTCCGTGCTTTCCGTCTCCTCGTTGGTGTAATTATCAGACACCTGCTCTGACTCTACCATTTGCTCTTCCCCCAGTGCGCCGACCAAGAAGGGGCAGGGAATAGACTAGAAAGAACATCAGGGGCGGGCGGAGTTTCACGCGTGCGCAGTGTCTATAAAGCGTAACACGCGTGCGTAGTACGTACGATCTGTGAGCGGAGGAAGGAGTAACGGAGGCGCCAATCGTGATTGCGAAGGTAAGATTTAACATTGGGCCTATACTGCTTCTAGATTGAGGCCTGTATTTGCACATGTTTAGAAGACTTTAGGCTGACATTAGGGTTTGTCTTGTGTTGTGTCTTGCAGTGAAAATAGATATCTTGAAAGATAAGGACTTTATGCCAATCTTCATTGATATGTTCAGGGAGCTGCCCTGTCTATGGCAGATAAACCACCCCGAATATAAGAACCAAACAAAGAGGAAGGCAGTGCTGGATAATTTGTTGGAATTTGTGAAGACGGTGATCCCCATGGCAGACATCACCTATATGAAGATCCTAATTGGTGGCCTGAGGAGCACTTATCTAAGGGAGCAAAAGAAGGTCCAGGATTCCCAGAGATCAGGAGCTGCAGATGAAGTTTATGTCCCCAGGCTGTGGTACTATGACAGGCTGCATTTTCTGGCAGGTCAGACTGAAACCAGGCCAGCACTCTCCACTCTTCCTTCCACGCTTCCTTCCCCCCAGCTGAGGCTTCTGACGCCCAACCTGGGCCTTCCAGGCAGCAACATGTGGAGGAGCCCAGCTTGAACCAGGTATAGCATTCTTCTAAATATTTCTGGTTGTCCAATCAATGATGTTAAATAGATGTTAGTTTGGATTGCTAATTTATGATTGTGATTGATGAAGCAAAAACTAAAACCATATCCCTTTTTCATACACAGGGAAGTCTCAGCCAGGAGGTGGCTGGGCCAAGCAGGCTGCCTGATACCCAGGTCCCTACCCTCTGCCTTCAAAGACAAAGTGGCAGGAAGAGGAGTAACCTGGAGGAGGCTGCCATAGGCCTCTTTTGGAAGGCTACAGAGGCCCTGAGAACCCCCCACAGTGCGGAGGAGGACTTTTCTGGCATAACTGCCTGCAAAATAATGCAGATGGAGGAGGGCCAACGACTCCTGTGTGAGTTCTTAATTTTTGAAGCTCTCAATAAGGGGTTGAGGGGCCAAATAACATGTGCTACCCACATTTGTGACCTCACACATAGTCCTCCTCCTCCTCCAGGTCCTACTCCTCCTCCTGCCACATCTCCAACACCAGAGCCACAGCCGGGAAGGAAGCACGGAAGGAAGACCAGAGAATGACCCTGAGTTCAGTCTGGTCTGGCAAAAGATGCAGCCTCTTGTAGTACCACAGCCTGGGGACACAGATGTCATCTGCTGCTTTCCGGATCTCTGGGACTTCTGGACCAGACTGCACTCCCTTAGATAAGGACTCCTCAGGCCACCAATTTTGCTGGAAAAGAATTGATGTGTGCCCTGGGGGTCCAAGGCGTCGCCAATTTATGATGTTTATCCAGCGTCTTTGTTTGGTTCTGAGCCCTTAATAAAGGAATTTTTGGATCAATTATACTCGCCTATGTGTGTTTTCCTTCAAAAAGGACAGTTTGTTTGTGAGGAGGCAGGTACATTTCTAAAATACAATGTGAAATTAACAAGGGACACCAACACCAAGCAATCTCCTTGAGATTAAATAATACAAGATACCAATGGTGTTGTGGTAACTTGACACACAAAACACACACAAAAATATTATGGAGTAAAACCAATTAAAAAAAACAAAAAAACATCAGCCTTGAAAAAAATACAAAACAAAACAAAAAAAACAGCCTTGAAAAAAATACAAAACAAAAATAAAACAAAAAATACAAATTTGGTCAGATGTGACAAATCAAAATATATTGAGGGAATCACAATAAATAATAAAGAAAGAAGTTTGTGAGAACCCTGTGTGAATATGAGCAGCAAAACTACTTCATTCTTCTCACATTATAAAGAAGAAGAGAGTGCGCTGTATTAAACAATTTTTTACATTGCAGCGTGACGAAAGTGCTCTATCCATTCCGAGCGCTAATTTTACCAGACCGAGCTGTTCCGTCGTTTGTGTGTCGGAAAATCCGATGGAAAATGTCTGATGGAGCCCACACATGGTCGGAATTTCAGACAACACGCTCTGATCGCACATTTTCCATCGGAAAATCCGACCGTGTGCACGGGGCATTAGTGTGTGAGCGTACCCTACTTAATACAGTGCAATAAAATCCACAGCTAAGCATAAATGTATTAAGTGCCCAGTATGACAGCCCAAACCCTGATCAAAAATCAAAAATGCATATAGATAAAAAAAAAATGTCTATAGTCCCAAAATGTTCAATATTCCATAGATAAAGTGACTTCGGTGCACAGCAGGTAGTGTGACTAATGTGCTCCCCCAATGGGTCCCGACTCACCAGACGTAGTTACCCCTGCAGGGGTAGTAGGCATAGACTGGGTAGCTTTGAATGGATCTCCTCCTTAGTAGCTGTACTGGGCCAACTGTTCCTCCATCGGGCTTGTATCCCTGTTCAGTCAGGATCCAGACTGTGTACTATTCAGGGCTTCCCAGGGCGTTCTCCATCAGCAAGCGGCATAATCCTCACAGCCAAAAGGGATGGCTGATCTCCTAGCAAAGAGGATACCTGTATGTAGGATCAGGATGTGCTTCCTTGTGATGGAGCAAGCTTGCTTTTTCACTATCCTAAGCGCGGAATCTATTTTAAATTTATCTGTACCAACAGGTCAACAATTTGAACCCTTTTTCTTGAGCTTTGGAGGCTAAGGATATTTTGTGAGTCAGAATGAAGCACTTTTGCCAGTCAACAGGTGAAATGGAGTGACCCAAATCTTCCTTCCAGGCCTGTGTGTATGGGGGAGGTTGGGATTAGAAACCATATGTAGGAAAGAGTATAGTTGAGAGACCCCTAAGTTGGGGGGTCAGCCTAAAGCAGCATGTTCTCCAAGTCTATTAAGTCAGTTAGTATATCAGGCAGGGATGGGAAGGTACGAATGTAGGATATCACTTGTTGCCTCTTCAGCCAATGCGTTGAAGTATGAGGAGATGGGCCAGAGGGAACGTCTTTAATCAGAGAAGAGTCTGAATGTAGGACTTGGGCAAGTCGTCTGTGGTCCTCCTTACACCAAGGTCCAAAACTCACCCCCTGTAGGGCCGTTGGAAAAGCTAGAGTCCCAAACAGTGGTGTCATTGGTCCTTTTAGTGGAGATAGGGTCTTGGAGGAATTAATTTGGGTCCATATTTGTATAGTTTGTCAGGTGAGATCGCCAAGGGGTATCCCTCCCTTCAGGAATTCAGCAGGCATCCACGGCAAGGTGCAGAGATTTATTGGATTGAGATGGCTCTCTATTTGTAACCATAATTTGGTGTAGGAATGGTGGAACCAGTTAAGTATATGCGTGAGTACTGCTGCTCTTTAGTATATAGAGGCATCTGGAGCTCCAGCTCCACCACGAATCTTGGGGAGTGATAGAGTCTCATAGCGTATCCAAGGACGAGCCCCCCCCCCCCCCCTCCAGATAAAGGAGGAAAACAGTTGATGGAGCTTCTTAAAGAACCAGAAGGGTATGGAAATGGGAATTGTCTGGAACAAACGGAGAAACCGAGGGAGGACGTCCATTTTTAGAGCATTCAACCTGCCTAGCCATGATAGGCGTTTCTCCATGTAGTTTGAGAGATCTGTCTTGGTTCTAAGAAGAAGGGGAGCGAAGTTCAGGGCGAACAATTGGGACCCTTCTGTGGGTATTTGGATTCTGAGGTAACGGATGGAAGTGGAACCTGTTTTAAAGGGAAACATATTAGAGACTTGGCAGAGGACTTCCTGGGACTGTGAGATGTTTAAGATTTCTGACTTGAGTATGATTCCCTTTGAAGTTGCTCGGCTTCCCAAACCTTGTGAATTCTTGCATTATATGTGGTAAGGATAGATGGGGTTGGGTTACAAACCTTAACAGGTGATCTGCAAAGAGAGCCAGTTTGGAATGAGTGGGGCCTACCGATACACCTGAGATGTTGGGTTATTGCGCAAAGCAATTGCCAGGTGTTCCATGATAAGGACATAGAGAAGGGGAGATAGAGGACAGCCTTGTCATGTCCCAGTGTGGATGGAAAATGTAGGGGACAATGAGCAATTCACCCGAATTCTAGCGGAGGGAGGGGAGTAGAGGGACATGATTCGGAATAGCATATTGGGACCCAGACCTATCTGCGCCAGAGACATCTGGAGGAATTGCCAGTCGACCCGATCAAATGCTTTTTCCGCATCGACCGTCAAGAGGCATAGAGGGACATCATGGGTGCGAGCAAAGTCAGTAAGAAGCAGGGTTTTCAGGGTGTTGTCCCTTGCCTCGTTACCACTTACAAAACCCACCTGATCCAGGTGTTTGAGGTAGGGGAGCAGTGGCTGCAATCTATTGGCTAGAATTTTGGCATATATATTTTAAGTCTACTCTAATTAACGATATGGGCCTATAATTAGCGCACAAAGTTGCGTCCTTATCTGGTTTTGGGATAATGGCAATGTGGGCTTTGTGGAGGAAACGCAGAGCCTTCCGATAAGGAACTGAACACCTTAACTAAGAAGGGGGTCAGTAGGGGGGCAAATATTTTGTAGGATTTAGGAGTGAAACCATCGGGACCCAGGCTTTTACTGGATGGGGTGGCCGCTATTGCTCCTACGACCTTGTCTGCTGTAATTACCTGTTCCAGCTCTTCTACAGTATCGCCATGTATGTATGTAGGGAGCTCTGTTCCTCAATATAAGACTGTCTATCAGTCTCAGAGGTAAGGGAGGGGCTAGAAGAAACACCAGGCGGTAGATTGTATAGTGTTTAGTAGAAATCTCGAAATGTTTGTGACATCTTAGAGGGCTCACTGATCATTTCCCCAGATGGGGCCAGAATATGGGGTATAAATGTGGAAGACGTGTTTGGGTGGAGGCCAAAGATTTACCGCATTTAACTTGGAATTGGTACTGATGTAGGGGAAGTCTGTCTGCATAGGTATGAGCTGAGGCCTCATACAGTTCTTTGAGTTGGGATCGAGCTGTTTAAACCTCTCTAAGGGTCACTGCCATAGGGGCTCATTTTTGTTGGGTCTCGAGGTCTCAAAGTTTTTGCATTGCTGACGTTATTGCGGCTGATCGTACCTTTTTCAAGCGGGACCCCATCTGAATAGAGATTCCTCGCAGGACAGCTTTAAGCGCCTCCCACTGTAAAGGTAGCGGGGTAGTGTCCGAAATTAGTTAAGAAATTAGAAATGGTTTCCGAAACCTTGTGGGAAAAGTCAGGGTTCCTGAGGAGTGAATCATTCAGCCTCCACGTCCATTCCCTTGTCGGAGTGGACGGGAGCGATAGTGTCAGATAGGTGAGTGGTCAGACCAGACCATTGAGTCAATCTCTCATTCAGGTGACCAATCCAAACAGCTATGATCAATAAGAAAATAGTCGATAAGACTATAAGAGTGATGGACCTGTGAGAAGTGAGTATAGTTGCGATTTTTTGGAAACAGAACCCTCCAAGTGTTGATTAGACGGAGGTCGTAAATAGCCTGTTTGAATGCCTCAGCTTAGAAAAGGAGATGGATGAGCGAGGGGGTGAGGAGTCTAGAAGTGGATCCAAGGGGGAATTAAAATCTCTGGCTAAGATTAGTTTACCTTCTGCGAATTCCGACAAGATCTTTATGTACCACAGAGCAGACGACATTTGATTAATATTTGGTAGGTAAAGGTTGGCCATAGTGAACTTTGTACCCCATGAGGAGAACTTCACGAACACATACCTTCCCAGAGGGTCCAAGAGCTGGTCTATCAGCTCAATCGGAAGCGTTTTGTGGAAGGCAAAAGAAACGCCTTTGGTTTTCTGAGAGGGGTTTGTTTTGTGGAACCATCTGTTAAAGTACCTGTTGGAGCAGGAAGGGGTGGAATTCGTGTGGAAATGAGTTTCCTGTAACTAACACATTGACCTGTTGTTTATGCACTTGGTAGAGGATTTGCCCTCTTTTAGATGCAATATTGAGGCCATTTCTATTGTAGGAGCAAAATTTTAGGCAAGGACGAGATAGTACGGTGTGGGCCATAGTGGATTGAGAAAAAGAAAATCAGACTATAGACATCAGAGATAGGAAGAGGGATGGAGAAAGGGAAACTTGTAAGATGACAGAGATATACTAGGACAAAAACTAGGTAGGGAGACACATAAATAAGGACACCTAACAAACTCTAGGGGGTCCACAGAAACGGGACACCATGTGAAAAATCAGGTAATTAGGCACAGTTTGTGCCAAGCCTATTGAGGGTGAGAGGTCGAGGTGGAGAGTCTGAGCCATAAGCCCAGTAGCATAACAGGCATATATAGCTTAATTGAGGCACATCAGTGTAATAATACATTTAAACAGTAGAACACACATAGGATCGTCTGTGAAGGAGGGTGGTGGTCTGTGTGGGCAAATATCCCTGATCAAGATCGCCCTCTCTCCTTCACAGAGGAGTTATCAATCCATGAAATAACATCATGGGGGGGGGAAGTAATAATTTTCAACATATGTTATCCACAGACTCCAACAAAGGCCTTGGAAACAAATCTGAGTATCATTAGAAAAATCAGTAACAGTAAGGATTCACATTTTAAGATGAAACTAATCGGTGTATGAGAAACCGTATACGGAGAGCTATAGGTGCCCACTTGGACAATGGCAAGAGTCCGTGGACCCAGCCAGTCAATCTATCGGCCCCTCCGCCTGTGTCTAGGCGTGACATTTCCGCTAAACACATAAAGATTAAACCAGTGTGGAAAAGTATATTAGAAGCTCAATAATTGCATATCCAAATCAAACATCAGAAATTTTCAGACCCATAGTCTCTCCCGAACCCCAGCTAGGTACAGCACACCAGCAAAGGGCAAGGAGAAGGCCTGACAATTTGTTGCAACATCTACCTTGAGGCATCAGAGTACGGAGCAGGTTAAAAGGAAAATGTAATAAAAAAAAAGAAGGGGGTTCCAAACATCGACCTGTCCAGGAGACAACAAGTAAGAAGGGTACTGTAATGGTGCTAGTTATGTGAGGAGTGTTGATATGGCTTCATGCAACATCCTAGCGTTGCCTTAATCTTCCGGTGAGGTAGGCTGACGCATTCTAGGGTCTATAGAATGTGGTTTGTATCTCGGATGCCTACGTCGTTGTGGGAGAGGGTCCCGTGCTTTCACCCTGGTGCGGTCATCTGGTGGGTCCAACCAGTTCGGTACTTCAGTTGGGTCCTGCTCCAGAAAGAGGAAGAAGGCTGGGAGTTACCTTAATATTGAAGGGATGTCCTCATGTATAAGTTGCTCCGGCTTGACGTATCAGGTCTAGCAGTGGGCGGAGCATGTGGAGAGTCGTGTGAGACAGGTCCGGGTACAGATTGTTTGCAGAACCATCAAAGTCCATGGGGCCCAAACCTATCTAATAGTTTTTTCAAATTATCGATGTTCCCCACTGAAACCACTGCCTGTGGAAGAGAATTCCACATCCTTACCACTGTAATGCCCGTACACACGGTCGGATTTTCCGATGGAAAATGTCCGATCGGAGCGTGTTGTCGGACATTCCGACCGTGTGTGGGCTCAATCGGACTTTTTCCATCGGATTTTCCGACACACAAAATTTGAGAGCAGGCTATAAAATTTTCCGACAACAAAATCCGATCGCGTCAATTCCGACCGTGTGTGGCCAGTTCCAACGCACAAAGTGCCACGCATGCTCAGAAGAAATTCCGAGACGGAACAGCTCGGTCTGGTAAAATTAGCGTTCGGAATGGATACAGCACTTTCGTCAGGCTGCAATGTTTGAAATAGTTTAATACAGCGCACTCTCTTCTTCTTTATAATGTGAGCAGAATGAAGTAGTTTTGCTGCTCATATTCACACAGACTTCTCACAAACTTCTTTCTTTATTATTTATTGTGATTCCCTCAATATATTTAGATTTGTCACATCTGACCATATTTTTTTTTTGTTGGTTTATAAATATTTCTTTTTTTTTTTTGGTCAAGGCATTTTTTTTTGTGTTTGTATTTTTTCCAAGACTGATGTTTTTTTGTTTGTTTTTTGTTGTGTTTTACTCCATAATATTTGTGTGTGTGTTTTGTGTGTCAAGTTACCACAACACCATTGATATCTTATATTATTGAATCTCAAGGAGATTGTTTGGTGTTGGTGTCTCTTTTTAATTTCACATTGTATTTTTGAAATGTACCTGCCTCCTCACAAACAAACTGTCCTTTTTGAAGGAAAACACATATAGGCTAGTATAATTGAAAACAAAAATCCTTTATTAAGAGCTCAGAACCAAACAAAGAGGGAGGCAACGCTGGAGAAACAGCAGAGATTGGCAAAGCCTTGGACCCCCAGGGCACACATCAATTATTTAACATCAAAATTGGTGGCCTGAGGAGTCCTTATCTAAGGGAGTGCAATCTGGTCCAGAAGTCCCAGAGATCCGGAAAGCAGCAGATGACATCTGTGTCCCCAGTCTGTGGTACTACAAGAGGCTGCATATTTTGCCAGATCAGACTATACCCAGGGTCATCACTCTCCGGTCTTCCTTCCATGCTTCCTTCCACGCTGTGGCTCTGGTGTTGGAGATAAAAAAACATAAAAACAAACAAAGGCGCCTCTAAGTGCAGAAGATAAACAATTTTAATACCCCAACTGGGTTAAAAACACTTACAAAATAGAAGTAAAAAACAGGCACATCGTGGGTAAGGCTGCATTGGAAGAGGTCACGATCAGAGGAAGCCTTCAGGAGGATGGATGTAGTCACTGTCAGCAGCAATGTAAAACACAGGGAACAGCTGTGAAGCCGGCGTCGTCAGCGTGTGAGGGCTGCGAACCCGGAAGTGATGTCATCCGCTGGGTGGCTCTGTGACCAGCCTGAACCGCAAACGAAAGGCCAGAGAGGGGATGTGATGTCATCAGTGAGGGACGCGTTTCAGAACCGTCATTCGTTCCTTTCTCAACCTCGGATTGCACTGATGGCTGGGGAGGATATATACAAGCACACTGGCAGTGGATTGGCCGGGGGCGGGGACAACTAGATTAAATAAGCACACTGGCAGTGGATTGGCCGGGGGGCGGGGACAACAAGGTTAAATAACAATAGGTCTAGTAAATACATGTGAATATAGACACACACCTGCAATAACATGCTGAGAAACAAAAGAACAATAGAAGAAAAAAAAATCAAGGATGGTGATGTTAAAGATTAAAAACGATCTGTATAACAATCCAAGTGCCCAATGTGTGGGTCTGACAGATCATAAGAAATGTTGCACATAATAAATTGTCCGCAAATGGGTAACAAGAAAAGAGGGGGGGGGGGAGAAAAGGGAAAAAGGGGGACCATGCATAACATTAGTCATATTAAAATAAAAATGTATAAATATATATAAATACCATAGATTCGAATGAAGGAAAGTATGTGAAAATAAAAAATCTATGTAAAAAATATATATATAAAAAAATATATATATATAAATTGGTAATAATAAACCATCTTATTATTATTAAAAGTGGGGGAGGAGGGGAAAAGATTGGATAAGTGTGGTAAAAAGATGTATTATCAAGGTATGGCATTAACTTCGGTAAAAAATGTATAGTCAAAGTATGGCACTAACTTCGAAGTCCTCATTTAACCCTCCAGGGGCTAAAACATTTAATAAAAATATCCAATACATTTCTCTATGGCATAGTCGTCGGTAGCGTTCAGCTGGGGGGAGATCTTTTGACATTGCCTCAATAACCCATACTCTGAGGCCGCTGGTGGACTTATCATGGACGTGTAGATAATGTTTGGGGACACTGTGATTATCTAGTCCGCCTTCAATAAAGCGACGGTGTTCACCAAACCGTTTCTATAGTGGCCGGATGGTGCGCCCTACATAAAATAAACCACAGGGACAAGTAAGGCAATATATGACATGGTCAGAAGAACATGTGTGGAAGCCCTTTATTGGATATGTTTTGCCTTTGACGTGAAAATCTTTCTGGCCATGTGTCACAAACCGACAGGTCTTGCAGAGGGGTTTGCGGCACTGATACATCCCAGAAATAGCCAGGAAGGTGGGCATATGGTGACCAGGAGGTGGAAGTCTAGCCCTGAGTTTGCTGGTCGCTACCTTGCTCTTAATATTGGGTGCCTTCCTATAGGCAAATTGAGGTCTATTAGACAGAGTGGAAACTAGATGTTCGTCTTGTAGTAGTAGAGGCCAATGTTTTTTAACAATATTTTCCATTTGTTTGTGTTGGGTATGGAATTGAGTAATGAATCGTGGATTACTATTGTCAGTGTTATGGCGTGGATGAGAATATTCAGTAGGCGGTTTACTCTTATATTTTTGATACGCTGTATCCACGAGATCAACGGGGAATCCCTTTTCAAGAAATTTTTCTTTTAGGATGAGACCTTCAGTGTCATAATCACTCTGTAATGTACAGTTCTTATTAAGCCTACAGAACTGGCTCTTAGGTACGTTGTTTAACCAAAGAGGGTGGTGGCAGCTTTTATAGTGGAGGAAGGAATTTCCAGCTGTTGGTTTGGTGAAGTTTTTGGCGTGTATCTCCTTACCTATCCAAAACAGTTCGAGGTCCAAAAAGGCTAATTTGTTAGGGTCAATGACAGAGGTGAAGGTGAGGCCCATATTATTGGTGTTGCAATATGTGACAAAGTCTGAAAATACTGATACGCTGCCATCCCAAATGATGATCACGTCATCTATATAGCCACCATAAAAAACAATATGGGAAAAAAACGGATTGTTGTTCCATATATATTGTTGCTCCCAGTGCCCCATGGTAAGATTCGCATATGAGGGAGCAAAATGCGCCCCCATAGCTGTCCCCTGTAGCTGCAGATAGAAGTTGTCCTCAAATTTAAAATAATTGTGTGTAAGACAGAAGGAAGTGGCCTCAACAATGAAGGAAGCTTGCCTAGGATTAAGCATGGGATCTTGGCAGAGAAAAAACTGTAGGGCATTGAGGCCTACTTCATGAGGTATAGATGTGTAGAGAGATTGAACATCTAAAGAGGCCCAGTGGTAGTTTGTATCCCAGGAGTAGGTGGTTAAAGTTTCCAGTAGATGAGCGCCATCTCTAATATGTGACTGGAGGGATTGGGCCAGTGGCTGGAGGAATTGATCTATGTACTGTGATAGTCCACTGCTAATGCTGTCCATAGAGGCCACAATCGGTCGCCCAGGTGGTGTTTTAAGGTCTTTGTGCACCTTGGGCAGATGGTAAAAGTAGGTAGTGAAATGTACTTCTTTAACTAAAAAAGAGGCCTCTTGTTGTGTGATGATGTTTTCCTTCAGTGCTTTTTTAACCAGAGAAGAAGCTTCAATGGTGAATACGGGTAAGGGATCTTTTTGAGTCTGATATATGTGTTGGTATCAGATAATAGTCGCATGGCTTCAGAGACATAATCAGCTCTATTCTGTATCACTATACCTCCCCCTTTGTCAGCACTCTTTATGACCAGTTCTAAATTGTTGGTGAGTGTGTCAAGAGCTCTTTGTTCATGATGGGTGAGATTGGAGATGGAATTTTTATTCTTATTTTTATTGTTATTACACAACTCCTGTATTTCTGTATGGACGATGCGATAAAACGCATCGATACATGAGCCTTTGGACTGGGTTGGATAAAAGACCGATGTGGGTTTGAAGGTGGTGTTTTGAATGGGTGGAGAAGTTATCAGATGTTGCGTGTACAGCAGAAGATCATTGTCGTGATCTGCTGAAGGAGAGGATAAGGTGGGGGGATGATTGTACAGTTCTTCTAAAATGGAAAGGGGATCACTGTCAGTATGAGCCTCAGTAGTATTATGGGACACTTCAATTATGTTTGAATCAGCATGTGAGCGATGTTTATTGGATTGGATGTTGAAAAATCTTTTTAAGGTAAGAAGACGGACAAATTTGTTCAAATCTTTGAAAAGAAGGAAGGGATTAGGAGCAGCAGATGGAGCAAAGTTTAGACCTCGACTAAGTAAGGAGATTTCGTCATTAGTTAGGACATGGGAGGAGAGGTTAAAGATTTTAACAGTACTCTCTTTTTGCTGGGGTCTGGAGTGTTGCTTATTGCCTCTGCCTCGACATCCTCTTCTGTGTGTTTTCTTTTTTGTGGTTTTGTCCGAGGGAGATCAAACACTAAAAAAGGGACCGCAGTTGATTCTAAGGTTGGAGTGATTGCCAGAGGTGTGATAAGTGAGGGGTTGGAGCCAAAGGATACCAAAGAGACAGGGGATGTTATAGGTGGAACACATGTGTTATTGACAGTATTACCAGTACTCTGTTGGCTATCTGAAGTAATTATAGAACAAGGAAGGGCATTGGGGATGTTAGGTGCAGTGGAAGTGGGGGTTACTTGTGTCACCTGTGTAGGCTGAACAAGAGTGGGACTGTCAGTAGGAGATGGTATCGTGGGTGCCAGGGCAGTGGTATTGGTTACCTTATTTTGCAAACTCCCTCCACGAGCAGCTGCTGTGTTGGAAGTTATTATTTTCTTGGAGGGGAATACTTTACGAGGGACAATGGGAGCAAACGGATTGATATCCATAAGGGATGGGAGACTGTGAACGGATTTGTGTTTCCAGGAAAAAACGTTGTTACTACTATAGTCTTTCAAGTCTCTGCTAAATTTCCCCAATTTTTGTTTTATCAGGGCGTCTTCTTTCTTGTGGGAGAGATTGGTTAAGGTAGACAACCATGAGGAAGGTAAGTGGGTGGTAAGATCTGCAATATGGGAGAATACTGTTTTTATTTGGTGGAGACATTGTTCATATTTGATATGTCTCTATGCAGCGATAATTCTGATCCATTTATTAGTGCAGAATTCAGATATGGAGGACCATTCTCTCTGTGACTCTGGGCCTAGGAAAGAGCATGTTTTTAAAATTCTTAGGCCTCTAGGGGTAATGTGGGCAGACAGATATTTGAGAAGAAAAAATTCATCCCACCACTGCTGGTTAGCAGAGATGACTAGTCTTTCTAATTTTCGGAATAGTGAACAGAGAGATTTATATTCTACATGGGAAAATTGTGGTATAGGTGTAAAAAAACCTATGGGTATCATTGCTAAAATATCATTTATTTTAGAATATTTTAAGGAATCTATTTCGGACAGAAAATCCATGACTCAGGAAGGGAAATTGGTGGAAAACCGACAAAAAGAAAGGAAAAAATTGAAAATAAAAATAAAAAAGGAAAATTAAAAAAGGAAAATTGATAAAAAAAAAAAAAAAAAAAAAAGTAAATGGTAGAATTATTAAAAATTGCTGTGCAATAAGATAACATACATAAACGAAAAATATGCATATAGGAAACACATGTAAGCAGGTGGCATATAACACAGGATATATGTGTAAAAGGAGACCAACAATCTAATGTTGAATGCAGGAGTCCGTGCGTCAACCTAAAATTAGCTTCATATGAAAACACTGGAAATAAAAGATGGTATAGGGCGCACAGGACTAGCGTAGTCCAAATGATGTCTCTATTAAGGATCGGCAGTCCAAAAATGAACGGGAGAAGTGTAGGTAGGAAGGGATGGAAGGATGGTGATCTTCAGCAAAAAGGGCTGCAACTTTAAAAGACTTGAAGCAGGGTCTAAAATGACATAAAAACAAACAAAGGCGCCTCTAAGTGCAGAAGATAAACAATTTTAATACCCCAACTGGGTTAAAAACATATACAAAATAGAAGTAAAAAACAGGCACATCGTGGGTAAGGCTGCATTGGAAGAGGTCACGATCAGAGGAAGCCTTCAGGAGGATGGATGTAGTCACTGTCAGCAGCGATGTAAAACACAGGGAACAGCTGTGAAGCCGGCGTCGTCAGCGTGTGAGGGCTGCGAACCCGGAAGTGATGTCATCCGCTGGGTGGCTCTGTGACCAGCCTGAACCGCAAACGAAAGGCCAGAGAGGGGATGTGATGTCATCAGTGAGGGACGCGTTTCAGAACCGTCATTCGTTCCTTTCTCAACCTCGGATTGCACTGATGGCTGGGGAGGATATATACAAGCACACTGGCAGTGGATTGGCCGGGGGGCGGGGACAACTAGATTAAATAAGCACACTGGCAGTGGATTGGCCGGGGGGCGGGGACAACAAGGTTAAATAACAATAGGTCTAGTAAATACATGTGAATATAGACACACACCTGCAATAACATGCTGAGAAACAAAAGAACAATAGAAGAAAAAAAAATCAAGGATGGTGATGTTAAAGATTAAAAACGATCTGTATAACAATCCAAGTGCCCAATGTGTGGGTCTGACAGATCATAAGAAATGTTGCACATAATAAATTGTCCGCAAATGGGTAACAAGAAAAGAGGGGGGGGGGGAAGAAAAGGGAAAAAGGGGGACCATGCATAACATTAGTCATATTAAAATAAAAATGTATAAATATATATAAATACCATAGATTCGAATGAAGGAAAGTATGTGAAAATAAAAAATCTATGTAAAAAATCTATATATAAAAATATATATATATATATAAATTGGTAATAATAAACCATCTTATTATTATTAAAAGTGGGGGAGGAGGGGAAAAGATTGGATAAGTGTGGTAAAAAGATGTATTATCAAGGTATGGCATTAACTTCGGTAAAAAATGTATAGTCAAAGTATGGCACTAACTTCGAAGTCCTCATTTAACCCTCCAGGGGCTAAAACATTTAATAAAAATATCCAATACATTTCTCTATGGCATAGTCGTCGGTAGCGTCCAGCTGGGGGGAGATCTTTTGACATTGCCTCAATAACCCATACTCTGAGGCCGCTGGTGGACTTATCATGGACGTGTAGATAATGTTTGGGGACACTGTGATTATCTAGTCCGCCTTCAATAAAGCGACGGTGTTCACCAAACCGTTTCCGTAGTGGCCGGATGGTGCGCCCTACATAAAATAAACCACAGGGACAAGTAAGGCAATATATGACATGGTCAGAAGAACATGTGTGGAAGCCCTTTATTGGATATGTTTTGCCTTTGACGTGAAAATCTTTCTGGCCATGTGTCACAAACCGACAGGTCTTGCAGAGGGGTTTGCGGCACTGATACATCCCCGAAATAGCCAGGAAGGTGGGCATATGGTGACCAGGAGGTGGAAGTCTAGCCCTGAGTTTGCTGGTCGCTACCTTGCTCTTAATATTGGGTGCCTTCCTATAGGCAAATTGAGGTCTATTAGACAGAGTGGAAACTAGATGTTCGTCTTGTAGTAGTAGAGGCCAATGTTTTTTAACAATATTTTCCATTTGTTTGTGTTGGGTATGGAATTGAGTAATGAATCGTGGATTACTATTGTCAGTGTTATGGCGTGGATGAGAATATTCAGTAGGCGGTTTACTCTTATATTTTTGATACGCTGTATCCACGAGATCAACGGGGAATCCCTTTTCAAGAAATTTTTCTTTTAGGATGAGACCTTCAGTGTCATAATCACTCTGTAATGTACAGTTCTTATTAAGCCTACAGAACTGGCTCTTAGGTACGTTGTTTAACCAAAGAGGGTGGTGGCAGCTTTTATAGTGGAGGAAGGAATTTCCAGCTGTTGGTTTGGTGAAGTTTTTGGCGTGTATCTCCTTACCTATCCAAAACAGTTCGAGGTCCAAAAAGGCTAATTTGTTAGGGTCAATGACAGAGGTGAAGGTGAGGCCCATATTATTGGTGTTGCAATATGTGACAAAGTCTGAAAATACTGATACGCTGCCATCCCAAATGATGATCACGTCATCTATATAGCCACCATAAAAAACAATATGGGAAAAAAACGGATTGTTGTTCCATATATATTGTTGCTCCCAGTGCCCCATGGTAAGATTCGCATATGAGGGAGCAAAATGCGCCCCCATAGCTGTCCCCTGTAGCTGCAGATAGAAGTTGTCCTCAAATTTAAAATAATTGTGTGTAAGACAGAAGGAAGTGGCCTCAACAATGAAGGAAGCTTGCCTAGGATTAAGCATGGGATCTTGGCAGAGAAAAAACTGTAGGGCATTGAGGCCTACTTCATGAGGTATAGATGTGTAGAGAGATTGAACATCTAAAGAGGCCCAGTGGTAGTTTGTATCCCAGGAGTAGGTGGTTAAAGTTTCCAGTAGATGAGCGCCATCTCTAATATGTGACTGGAGGGATTGGGCCAGTGGCTGGAGGAATTGATCTATGTACTGTGATAGTCCACTGCTAATGCTGTCCATAGAGGCCACAATCGGTGGCCCGGGTGGTGTTTTAAGGTCTTTGTGCACCTTGGGCAGATGGTAAAAGTAGGGAGTGAAATGTACTTCTTTAACTAAAAAAGAGGCCTCTTGTTGTGTGATGATGTTTTCCTTCAGTGCTTTTTTAACCAGAGAAGAAGCTTCGATGGTGAATACGGGTAAGGGATCTTTATTGAGTCTGATATATGTGTTGGTATCAGATAATAGTCGCATGGCTTCAGAGACATAATCAGCTCTATTCTGTATCACTATACCTCCCCCTTTGTCAGCACTCTTTATGACCAGTTCTAAATTGTTGGTGAGTGTGTCAAGAGCTCTTTGTTCATGATGGGTGAGATTGGAGATGGAATTTTTATTCTTATTTTTATTGTTATTACACAACTCCTGTATTTCTGTATGGACGATGCGATAAAACGCATCGATACATGAGCCTTTGGACTGGGTTGGATAAAAGACCGATGTGGGTTTGAAGGTGGTGTTTTGAATGGGTGGAGAAGTTATCAGATGTTGCGTGTACAGCAGAAGATCATTGTCGTGATCTGCTGAAGGAGAGGATAAGGTGGGGGGATGATTGTACAGTTCTTCTAAAATGGAAAGGGGATCACTGTCAGTATGAGCCTCAGTAGTATTATGGGACACTTCAATTATGTTTGAATCAGCATGTGAGCGATGTTTATTGGATTGGATGTTGAAAAATCTTTTTAAGGTAAGAAGACGGACAAATTTGTTCAAATCTTTGAAAAGAAGGAAGGGATTAGGAGCAGCAGATGGAGCAAAGTTTAGACCTCGACTAAGTAAGGAGATTTCGTCATTAGTTAGGACATGGGAGGAGAGGTTAAAGATTTTAACAGTACTCTCTTTTTGCTGGGGTCTGGAGTGTTGCTTATTGCCTCTGCCTCGACATCCTCTTCTGTGTGTTTTCTTTTTTGTGGTTTTGTCCGAGGGAGATCGAACACTAAAAAAGGGACCGCAGTTGATTCTAAGGTTGGAGTGGTTGCCAGAGGTGTGATAAGTGAGGGGTTGGAGCCAAAGGATACCAAAGAGACAGGGGATGTTATAGGTGGAACACATGTGTTATTGACAGTATTACCAGTACTCTGTTGGCTATCTGAAGTAATTATAGAACAAGGAAGGGCATTGGGGATGTTAGGTGCAGTGGAAGTGGGGGTTACTTGTGTCACCTGTGTAGGCTGAACAAGAGTGGGACTGTCAGTAGGAGATGGTATCGTGGGTGCCAGGGCAGTGGTATTGGTTACCTTATTTTGCAAACTCCCTCCACGAGCAGCTGCTATGTTGGAAGTTATTATTTTCTTGGAGGGGAATACTTTACGAGGGACAATGGGAGCAAACGGATTGATATCCATAAGGGATGGGAGACTGTGAACGGATTTGCGTTTCCAGGAAAAAACGTTGTTACTACTATAGTCTTTCAAGTCTCTGCTAAATTTCCCCAATTTTTGTTTTATCAGGGCGTCTTCTTTCTTGTGGGAGAGATTGGTTAAGGTAGACAACCATGAGGAAGGTAAGTGGGTGGTAAGATCTGCAATATGGGAGAATACTGTTTTTATTTGGTGGAGACATTGTTCATATTTGATATGTCTCTGTGCAGCGATAATTCTGATCCATTTATTAGTGCAGAATTCAGATATGGAGGACCATTCTCTCTGTGACTCTGGGTCTAGGAAAGAGCATGTTTTTAAAATTCTTAGGCCTCTAGGGGTAATGTGGGCAGACAGATATTTGAGAAGAAAAAATTCCTCCCACCACTGCTGGTTAGCAGAGATGACTAGTCTTTCTAATTTTCGGAATAGTGAACAGAGAGATTTATATTCTACATGGGAAAATTGTGGTATAGGTGTAAAAAAACCTATGGGTATCATTGCTAAAATATCATTTATTTTAGAATATTTTAAGGAATCTATTTCGGACAGAAATAGCGACCAGCAAACTCAGGGCTAGACTTCCACCTCCTGGTCACCATATGCCCACCTTCCTGGCTATTTCTGGGATGTATCAGTGCCGCAAACCCCTCTGCAAGACCTGTCGGTTTGTGACACATGGCCAGAAAGATTTTCACGTCAAAGGCAAAACATATCCAATAAAGGGCTTCCACACATGTTCTTCTGACCATGTCATATATTGCCTTACTTGTCCCTGTGGTTTATTTTATGTAGGGCGCACCATCTGGCCACTACGGAAACGGTTTGGTGAACACCGTCGCTTTATTGAAGGCGGACTAGATAATCACAGTGTCCCCAAACATTATCTACACGTCCATGATAAGTCCACCAGCGGCCTCAGAATATGGGTTATTGAGGCAATGTCAAAAGATCTCCCCCCAGCTGAACGCTAACGACGACTATGCCATAGAGAAATGTATTGGATATTTTTATTAAATGTTTTAGCCCCTGGAGGGTTAAATGAGGACTTCGAAGTTAGTACCATACTTTGACTATACATTTTTTACCAAAGTTAATGCCATACCTTGATAATACATCTTTTTACCACACTTATCCAATCTTTTCCCCTCCTCCCCCACTTTTAATAATAATAAGATGGTTTATTATTACCAATTTATATATATATATTTTTTTATATATATATTTTTTACATAGATTTTTTATTTTCACATACTTTCCTTCATTCGAATCTATGGTATTTATATATATTTATACATTTTTATTTTAATATGACTAATGTTATGCATGGTCCCCCTTTTTCCCTTTTCTTCCCCCCCCCCCCCCCTCTTTTCTTGTTACCCATTTGCGGACAATTTATTATGTGCAACATTTCTTATGATCTGTCAGACCCACACATTGGGCACTTGGATTGTTATACAGATCGTTTTTAATCTTTAACATCACCATCCTTGATTTTATTTTCTTCTATTGTTCTTTTGTTTCTCAGCATGTTATTGCAGGTGTGTGTCTATATTCACATGTATTTACTAGACCTATTGTTATTTAACCTTGTTGTCCCCGCCCCCCGGCCAATCCACTGCCAGTGTGCTTATTTAATCTAGTTGTCCCCGCCCCCCGGCCAATCCACTGCCAGTGTGCTTGTATATATCCTCCCCAGCCATCAGTGCAATCCGAGGTTGAGAAAGGAACGAATGACGGTTCTGAAACGCGTCCCTCACTGATGACATCACATCCCCTCTCTGGCCTTTCGTTTGCGGTTCAGGCTGGTCACAGAGCCACCCAGCGGATGACATCACTTCCGGGTTCGCAGCCCTCACACGCTGACGACGCCGGCTTCACAGCTGTTCCCTGTGTTTTACATCGCTGCTGACAGTGACTACATCCATCCTCCTGAAGGCTTCCTCTGATCGTGACCTCTTCCAATGCAGCCTTACCCACGATGTGCCTGTTTTTTACTTCTATTTTGTAAGTGTTTTTAACCCAGTTGGGGTATTAAAATTGTTTATCTTCTGCACTTAGAGGCGCCTTTGTTTGTTTTTATGTCATTTTAGACCCTGCTTCAAGTCTTTTAAAGTTGCAGCCCTTTTTGCTGAAGATCACCATCCTTCCATCCCTTCCTACCTACACTTCTCCCGTTCATTTTTGGACAGCCGATCCTTAATAGAGACATCATTTGGACTACGCTAGTCCTGTGCGCCCTATACCACCTTTTATTTCTGGTGTTGGAGATGTGGCAGGAGGAGGAGTAGGACCTGGAGGAGGAGTAGGACCTGGAGGAGGAGGAGTAGGACCTGGAGGAGGAGGAGGAGGAGGACTATGTGTGAGGTCACAAATGTGGGTAGCACATGTTATTTGGCCCTTCAACCCAGGGGCGGATCCAGGGGGGGGCAACGGGGCAATTTCCCCCTCCGAGAAATGTAGGTGAGTGAGCCGGCGGGCGGCTCTGTAAGTGAGAGAGCCGCCGGGTGGCTCCATAGGTGAAAGAGCCGCCAGGTGGCTCCGCAGAGGGAGACAGCGGCAGTGGCGTTGTTAGGTGGGTTCGGGGGGGTGCGGTCCGCACCCGGGTGACACTCGTAGGTAGCGGCACGCACCGCTAACACCGCCCGCTGACCTGATCTGCTCCTCAGGTCTTGCGCTGTGTCCCTCAGCGCAGCGGACTGAAGCCGCCTCCCCCTCCTCACTGTTTACATCCACACAGGAGGAGGAGGAGCCAGAGGGACACACACGGCTGTGTGCATCTGTCCGCGCTGTTCTGAGGTCTGTAAACTTCATGTATATGTGGGTTGACATGTGCAGAGGGATTCTATACTAATGAGGGGCTCTGCACTGAGGGGGATTCTATACTAATGGGGGGCTCTGCACTGAGGGGGGATTCTATGCTAATGGGGGCTCTGCACTGAGGGGGATTCTATACCAATGGGGGGCTCTGCACTAAGGGGGGATTCTATGCTAATGGGGGCTTTGCGCTGAGGGGGGATTCTATACTAATGGGGGCTCTGCACTGAGGGGGGATTCTATACTAATGAGGGGTCTGCACTGAGGGGGGATTCTATACTAATGGGGGCTCTGCACTAAGGGGGGATTCTATACTAATGGGGGCTCTGCACTGAGGGGGGATTCTATGCTAATGGGGGCTCTGCACTGAGGGGGGATTCTATACTAATGGGGGCTCTGCACTGAGGGGGGATTCTATACTAATTGGGGGTTCTGCACTGAGGGGGATTCTATACCAATGGGGGGCTCTGCACTGAGGGGGATTCTATATTAATGGGGGTTCAGCACTGAGGGGGACTCTATACTAATGGGGGCTCTGCACTGAGGGGGGATTCTATACTAATGGGGGGCTCTGCACTGAGGGGGGATTCTATATTAATGAGGGTTCTGCACTGAGGGAGGATTCTATATTAATGGGGGTTCTGCACTGAGGGGGATTCTATACTAATGGGGGGCTCTGTACTGAGGGGGATTCTATACCAATGGGGGGCTCTGCACTGAGGGGGGATTCTATGCTAATGGGGGCTCTGCACTGAGGGGGGATTCTATACTAATGGGGGCTCTGCACTGAGGGGGAATTCTATACTAATGGGGGCTCTGCACTGAGGGGGATTCTATACCAATGGGGGGCTCTATACTGAGGGGGGTTCTATATTAATGAGGGTTCAGCACTGAGGGGGATTCTATACTAATGGGGCTCTGCACTGAGGGGGATTCTATACTAATGGGGGGCTCTGCACTGAGGGGAGATTCTATACTAATGGGGGCTCTGCACTGAGGGGGGATTCTATACTAATGGGGGCTCTGCACTGAGGGGGGATTCTATACCAATGGGGGGCTCTGCACTGAAGGGGGATTCTATACTAATGGGGGGCTCTGTACTGAGGGGGATTCTATACCAATGGGGGGCTCTGCACTGAGGGGGGATTCTATGCTAATGGGGGCTCTGCACTGAGGGGGGATTCTATACTAATGGGGGCTCTGCACTGAGGGGGGATTCTATACTAAAGGGGGACTGCACTAAGGGGGATTCTATACCAATGGGGGGCTCTGCACTGAGGGGGATTCTATATTAATGGGGGTTCAGCACTGAGGGGGATTCTATACTAATGGGGGCTCTGCACTGAGGGGGGATTCTATACTAATGGGGGGCTGTGCACTAAGGGGGATTCTATATTAATGGGGGTTCTGCACTGAGGGGGGATTCTATATTAATGGGGGTTCTGCACTGAGGGGGGGGGTTTATACTAATGGGGGCTCTGCACTGAGGGGGGGATTCTATATTAATGGGGGTTCTGCACTGAGGGGGGATTCTATACTAATGGGGGGCTCTGCACTGAGGGGGATTCTATGCTAATGGGGGCTCTGCACTGAGGGGGGATTCTATACTAATGGGGGGCTCTGCACTGAGGGGGGATTCTATACTAATGGGGGGCTCTGCACTGAGGGGGATTCTATACTAATGGGGGGCTCTGTACTGAGGGGGGATTCTATACTAATGGGGACTCTGCACTGAGGGGGGATTCTATACTAATGGGGGCTCTGCACTGAGGGGGGATTCTATACCAATGGGGGGCTCTGCACTGAACTGGGATTCTATACTAATGGGGGGCTCTGTACTGAGGGGGATTCTATACCAATGGGGGGCTCTGCACTGAGGGGGTATTCTATGCTAATGGGGGCTCTGCACTGAGGGGAATTCTATACTAATGGGGGCTCTGTACTGAGGGGGGATTCTATACTAATGGGAGGTTCTGCACTGAGGGGGATTCTATACCAATGGGGGGCTCTGCACTGAGGGGGATTCTATATTAATGGGGGTTCAGCACTGAGGGGGATTCTATACTAATGGGGGCTCTGCACTGAGGGGGGATTCTATACTAATGGGGGGCTCTGCACTGAGGGGGGATTCTATATTAATGGGGGTTCTGCACTGAGGGGGGATTCTATATTAATGGGGGTTCTGCACTGAGGGGGGGTTCTATACTAACGGGGGCTCTGCACTCAGGGGGATTCTATATTAATGGGGGTTCTGCACTTAGGGGGGATTCTATATTAATGGGGGTTCTGCACTGAGGGGGGTTCTATACTAATGGGGGCTCTGCACTGAGGGGGGATTCTATATTAATGGGGGTTCTGCACTAAGGGGGGTTCTATACTAATGGGGGGCTCTGCACTGAGGGGGATTCTATGCTAATGGGGGCTCTGCACTGAGGGGGGATTCTATACTAATGGGGGGCTCTGCACTGAGGGGGGATTCTATACTAATGGGGGGCTCTGCACTGAGGGGGGATTCTATACTAATGGGGGGCTCTGTGCTGAGGGGGGATTCTATATTAATGGGGGCTCTGCACTGAGGGGGGATTCTATACTAATGGGGGCTCTGCACTGAGGGGGGATTTTATACTAATGGGGATTACAACATCTCTCTGCTGCCTGTCTCTGGGACACAAGAGACCACCTTAGCAGGTGGCAAGTGACAATCTTCATCTGGTGACAGGTGACGTGGCAAGTGACACACTCGGGGCTCCCACTGATTCTGCATTATGGTGAGTTAAACTATTTAATTTTTTATAACAATGTAATAACAGTAATAATGTGCTTCAATCATCCTGACACCATAACAACCATGGTGCCGTGATGATTGAAGCGCCAACACCAGCCATTTCCCCGATAGATGTACCCCAAAAAAATATATTTTCTGGCAGTGCCCCTCCCGAGACTAGACTCTGGATCCGCCCCTGCTTCAACCCCTTATTGAGAGCTTCCAAAATTAGGAACTCACACAGGAGTCGTTGACCCCCCTCCATCTGCATCATTTTGCAGGCAGTTATGCCAGCAAAGTCCTCCTCCACAGTGTGGGGGGTTCTCAGGGCCTCTGTTGCCTTCCAAAAGAGGCCTATGGCAGCCTCCTCCAGGTTACTCCTCTTCCTGGCACTTTGTCTTTGCAGGTGTAGGGGAGGGACCTGGATATCAGGCAGCCTGCTTGACCCGGCCACCTCCTGAGACTTCCCTGTGTATGAAAAGGGACATGGTTTTAGTTTTTGCATCATCAATCACAATCATAAATTAGTACTCCAAACTAACATCTAGTTAACATCATTGATTGGACAACCAGAAATATTAGGAGGAATGCTATACCTGGCTCAAGCTGGGCTTCTCCACATTATAGATGAAAAATGCGCCACGCCTAGGGGTGTACCTGAATAACTGTAATCCTGAATATAAATCACAAATAATATAGCGTGCAAATCACAGAGAGTTTAAAACTAGAATCACTTGCTGAAATCACTTGCTGAGTGAATCCTATAACCATGCACACCAAAGTGTCTAGTACAATAAATCACAAGGTGCAATGTGCATATAAAACATACCTATATCTTACAATATAACCATGATGTGGTAAATATAAAATAATCAGTGATTAAATAAAGAGAAAATAATCTCTGGTGGGGTGTATATGCTGAAAAAACGTTATATATATAACACATATAAATCCACTGTGATTAAAGTGAAAGTGAAAAAGTAAAAAAATATATATTAATAAAAAATGGTAAAAAACACATATAGAGTAAATCAGTCACATGCGTAGAAAAATAAAACTATAATCGCCCTAATTATGGTGTTAAAATCACAATCGTGAAAAAATCTTCCAATCCAATAATGTAAAGTGACCAAGTTCAAACAAAAGTCAATATATTAGTGATGGTTCAAAGAAAAAGTTCCAGTTCTGAGTCAAACGTGCCCAAAGAAAACATGCTGTGAAGTGCCTTGGTGACCCCCAATGTGATTGCGCTCACCTTGGAGCGTGTGACACAGTTTTTAATTGTGTCAATACATGCTTTTGGAGCCACCCCTAGGCTCAGTAATTGGTACAGCTGATTCCCAAAATAGATTCTTTATGGCTCCACTCACATCAGACCATATAAAAGAGAAAGGCTAATATAGTGTAATACCGTAGGATACTTTTATTAAAATCACATCCAATCCCCGCATGGGGTACTCACATTTATAAGGTGCTCATGTGCACCAAACATATCAATGGAAAAGAAACGGCTGTGCGGCGTGCTGCGGGGTGTGAGAGCTCCACAGCCCAGCTCTGTGCTGATCGCTCCGTCCTGGCCCCTCCCCTGTCTTCATCAGGGGGAACTCCCCCTGATGAAGACACGTGACTCCCTGTGTCGAAGACGCGTAGGGGAGGGGCCAGGACGGAGCGATCAGCACAGAGCTGGGTTGTGGAGCTCTCACACCCCGCAGCACGCCGCACAGCCGTTTCTTTTCCATTGATATGTTTGGTGCACATGAGCACCTTATAAATGTGAGTACCCCATGCGGGGATTGGATGTGATTTTAATAAAAGTATCCTACGGTATTACACTATATTAGCCTTTCTCTTTTATATGGTCTGATGTGAGTGGAGCCATAAAGAATCTATTTTGGGAATCAGCTGTACCAATTACTGAGCCTAGGGGTGGCTCCAAAAGCGTGTATTGACACAATTAAAAACTGTGTCACACGCTCCAAGGTGAGCGCAATCACATTGGGGGTCACCAAGGCACTTCACAGCATGTTTTCTTTGGGCACGTTTGACTCAGAACTGGAACTTTTTCTTTGAACCATCACTAATATATTGACTTTCGTTTGAACTTGGTCACTTTACATTATTGGATTGGAAGATTTTTTCACGATTGTGATTTTAACACCATAATTAGGGCGATTATAGTTTTATTTTTCTACGCATGTGACTGATTTACTCTATATGTGTTTTTTACCATTTTTTATTAATATATATTTTTTTACTTTTTCACTTTCACTTTAATCACAGTGGATTTATATGTGTTATATATATAACGTTTTTTCAGCATATACACCCCATCAGAGATTATTTTCTCTTTATTTAATCACTGATGATTTTATATTTACCACATCATGGTTATATTGTAAGATATAGGTATGTTTTATATGCACATTGCACCTTGTGATTTATTGTACTAGACACTTTGGTGTGCATGGTTATAGGATTCACACAGCAAGTGATTTCAGCAAGTGATTCTAGTTTTAAACTCTCTGTGATTTGCACGCTATATTATTTGTGATTTATATTCAGGACTACAGTTATTCAGGTACACCCCTAGGCGCGGCGCATTTTTCATCTATAATTTATCGCACGGTCATGAATACGTGATCTGCGTCTGCAGCCGGGTAGTTATTTGGTTGATTTTCTATTGAGGCACTGGATGATTGTGGCTCGCAAGATTTTTTCCATAATTCTGGGCTTCTCCACATGTTGCTGCCTGGAAGGCCCAGGTTGGGCGTCAGAAGCCTCAGCAGGGGGGGAAGGAAGCGTGGAAGGGAGAGTGGAGAGTGCTGGCCTGGGTTCAACCTGCCAGAAAATGCAGCCTGTCATAGTACCACAGTCTGGGGAGATAGATGTCATCTGCAGTCCTGGACCTTCTTGTGCTCCCTTAGATAAGTGCTCCTCAGGCCACCAATTAGAACCTTCAAATAGGTGATGTCTGCCGTGGGGATCACCGTCTTCACAAATTCCAACAAATTATCCAGCGCTGCCTTCCTCTTTGTTTGGTTCTTATATTCAGGGTGGTTTATCTGCCATAGACAAGGCAGCTCCCTGAACATATCAATGAATATGGGCAAAAATTCCTCATCTTTAAATAGATCCATTTTCACTGCAGGACACAACACAAGACAAACCCTAATGTCAGCCTAAAGTCTACTAAGCTTGTACAAATACAGGCCTCAATGTATAAGCAGTATAGGCCCAATGTTAAATCTTACCTTCGCTATCACGATCGGTGCCTCCGTTACTCCTTCCTCCGCTCACAGATTGTACGTACTACGCACGCGTGTTATGCTTTATAGACACTGTGCATGCGTGAAACTCCGCCCGCCCCTGACGTTCTTTCTAGTCGTTCGTCACAGTGGGGAAGAGCACATGGCGGAGTCAGAGCAGGTGTCAGATAATTACACCAACGAGGAGGAGGAAAGCCCGGATGCAGAAACATCCCTATCCAGAAGGAGATGATTTAAGGCATCAAATATGTCCTTTGGGGAGATTTTGGAGATGGTGGACATCCTGATGATGGGAAGTATGAACCTTACCCCAAGCCCAATGTCAGAAAGGTTAAGATCATGGCGAAAGTGGTCAAGAGTCTGCACCGGAATTTCGGGGTACGACGATTGAAAGATCAGCTCAGGAAGCGGTGGTCGGACCTCAAATTAAGAGAGCACGAGCAGTACAGAAAGATCCGGAGAGTGCTGCAAAAAAGTAAGTAGTTGTGCTGTGTTCCGATTCTTTATGTTAATTACGTTTGTGCTGCTCCATGTGCTTTTCTTAACTTTTATCCAGTTTAAAATGTCAACTTTCATGTTCATGGGCACATTATTCGTTCGTATCAAACATTGTTCGTTCGACCTAGAAAACACCATTGTTTTGGCCATATGCATTTCACCATATTTTTTAGGGCCTACTTGTCTGAAACTAATTTGGTTTTGTAGATGGGTTTGTTACTAGAATTAAATGCAAACTAGATTCTGTGTGAGGAGAGGACACTCAGCAGCAGTTTTCACATCTGTATGCTGGAGCACTAGTGTGGGACACAAGAACACCCTTTATATTTGGGGATCCCACACATGTGCTCCAGTGTATACTATAGGGGTGTCTCCATCTGTGAAGCTTGTACAAGACAGGTAAGTATTCAAGCTTGACAAAGGCCAAGACAAATGCCACATCTTGGAACTCTGCCAAAAAGACAATTGTACCCCATTTCCAAGCAATGTTTCATATTCCTATTTCTGCCATCAAATATCTGTGTGCTAAGTATACCTATTTTTATTGTACATGTGGGATAAAAGACTCAGAGGACACCCCTCATCCGAGGAGACCAGAGACCCCCCACCTCTGGAAGAAGGGGAAATCCACCTAAGACCAGCAGAGCAGGAGGAGGAAGACGTGGTGGAAATTGGCACCACGACAGGTGAGTGTCTGCGACCACAGGCTCAGGTAAGAGATGATATATATAAAACACAAAGCGCTGTGATGCTAAATAGCTGATAATTACACATGAAACCAAGTGAGGCTGCTATCAAAAGAGAGTGTTTTCAGAGTAACTTAAAAAGAATAAATAATGATATTTGAAGCGCTTCACAATGTGCATGAAAATGAATATATAAGAATAAATATAAATAGTCAAATAAATCCAGCGGTGAGTAAAAATTCCTATAAAATCCAGCAATCAAAATAGTGTAAAATTATAAAAAATTAGTGACACCAAATGTGTAAAAAATTCACATAAAAAATCCACATAAAAATAAATATATAGGGATGTATTCAGAAGGTTCAATTATACAGGTGTAGAATCCTGATTGGTATAGAGCTTTTGATCACTAGCAAAGCTGTTTAAAAACACTTGCTTAATTAAGGTGCTCATTGATAGTACCAATGTGTTTTTTGCTTCTATTCACAACCAATGTGGGAATCATAAACAGGCAGATAAGAGAAAAAAACCAATCATTGTGCAATAGTTAGGATACCAAGGTACACAGGCAAACTTCAGTCCACTCACGTGTGCCTTATAATGATAAGGCATATGCAGGTTTTACTATAGCAGTCAGCCGCCTTAGACAGGAGCAGATTCAGTGCAGTACACTGTGTGAAACTGCTGATCTGCACAGAGCTTCCTTGGCTCCTCCCACGCGTTACATCTTATATATTCATTTTCATGCACATTGTGAAGCGCTTCAAATATCATTATTTATTCAGGTAAGAGATGGATGCCGCCATATTTATAATACATGGTGTTTTTTTGTTTCGATCTTTTTAGGTGATCGTGATGTTGTGGATCCAGATCCTTTCACCACAGAAAGTGCCCAGATCCTGATCGGGGAGATCATGGGGTGTAATAGGGACTTGGAAAACATTGTGAAAGCCATCAATGATGTTCAGCAAAAAATGAAGAACATCATTGATGTTTTAGGGAGAGTTTAAAACCCTGCAAAATCCCTTGGGTTTTTGTTGTGCCAAAATTTTTCATATTTTTTATGTCAATTTGTAGCAAAGCCAAATTTGGAAGAGGCACACAGTGTGTCAACATGTGCTATCTGCCATCAATGGACACGTTTTGGGGGTGCAACCCCTTCCTCAATAATAAATTAGCTGTGAGGAAGGGGTTGCACCCCCAAAACACGTCCCTTGATCCCCCGTGATGACAGCTAGCACATGCTGACATTTGGAAATTTGTTTGCATCTTCCAAATTTGGCTTTTCCTGGGGTGACTTCACCCCATCTGAACGCAATATCAAACACAGTTTGTAAATACTCATGTCTGATATTGCCTTCAAGTTCTAACAAATGTGAACTTTGTAAGTTCTAAATTTGTTATATTTCTTGTGGGTTTTACACATGCCTGTTTTATCTTAAATGGACATTTCTACTTTTTCTAATGTGACCCCAAAAATTGTTAAACATCAAACATGTTGGTTTGTTTGAAAAACCTTTTGGAAATGCACATGTGATGTTGTTATACTGTTATTAAAAAGATTGTTAATCAAGATTTTGTGGATTATTGTCTCAACGCTACGACACTTTTGTGGTGCTCTAATTGGTGTATTCTGTGACAATGGGGGTTATTTCCTAAGGGAAAATACACTTTGCACTACAAGTGCAGTTTCAGTGCAGTTTCAAGTGCACTTGTAGTGCAAAGTGCCTTTGCCTTTAGTAAATAACACCCAACAGTGCTTTGTAATGTTACACAATCACGCCATTTTCAGGACTCACCACATTTCTGTCAGGGTCAGCTAAAAAAAACACAAGCAGTAAATGTCACCAAACATTTTAGTTCTTTTTTTTTTTATTTTAAAAAGGTTTTACACATTGTCTGGCATATTGATAGCCCCCCTACCCGCAAAGAATTCAAGGTATCTTAGCCGGACATCACGGGCACTCAGGGGGGGCAAGCCAGGATTGCCACTTTCAAGCACCGTCAGGGTTGATTCATGTTGAATTCCGGCCTCAGGCCCAACTGAGCCAGCATAGTTGGCAGAATGTTGCCCTAAAAAGTTGTGTAGAACACAGCATGCCAGGATGATGTGATTCAGTTTGTACTCCGCCATATGTATGGGTGTAAGAAATAGGCGGAACCGGCTGGCCATGATTCCAAACGTATTCTCCACCACTCTTCTGGCTCTGGCCAGCCGGTAATTAAAAACCCTCTGGTCCGGGGTGAGGGTCCTCATCGGGAATGGCCGCATAAGATGGTCCCCCAGTGCAAAAGCTTCATCCGCAAGGAAGACGAATGGGAGTCCTTCCACATTGTCTTCTGGAGGTGGCAAGTCAAAGCTGCCATTCTGGAGACGCCTGTAGAACTCGGTCGGGGCGATGACTCCACCATCAGACATCCGGCCATTCTTCCCCACATCCACATACAGAAATTCATAAGTAGCCGACACGACCGCCAATATCACAATACTATTGAACCCCTTATAATTATAATAGTACTACCCTGAGTTGGGTGGTGGGATGATGTGGACATGTTTCCCATCAATTGCCCCTCCGCAGTTAGGAAAGTCCCACCGCTGGGCAAAGTGGGAGGCCACAGTCTGCCATTCCTGTGGCGTGGAAGGAAACTGTGGAGTCAAAACCAAAAAAAAAGTATAAGGTCCAACTATCAGATTCCCCCCCCCCTGGGCCATTTCTAACATTATAGGGGGGGGAGAACTCTGGGACAGGTAACCCTCTCCACTTCATTGAGAGATGAATGCCTAAATAATGGGTATTACTTTGAACAGCCCCTGCTTATTTACACTATTGGCAGCCCACTGGACAGGTAAGAAGTGTCATAATACAAAGATATAAATACACACTGTACACATTTGAGCACATTTGGACATTCTGCTATTACCTATCAAGATAATAATAGTATACAAAAACTTGAAACAGTACCATTTGAAAGTATTCAGGCAAGCCCTTGCACTACATGCTTTGGGGAATTCATCCATAAATATGACCACAAAAGAGGTGGGTATAGTGTGTATGGGTTTGGCAAAGTCAGCAGATAGATGATTGAGGATAGATAGAGGATTGGTATCAGCTGACTTAGCAGTTGGGGGGAGGGAGGGTTCCAAATGATTTGGGGACCCCCAAAAAAATCCTCTGGCATTCTGCCTGAATTTTAAGCACCAATCACATTTCAAAACATTTTAGGGGTGTTTGGGGTAAAGCACTACTATGGAGCTGATAAAATACATTGTTAAGTGACTACATGAGGTGAATATAGGGCCTGTAGACCATGCTGGGGAGGTAAGTGAAGGCAAATATGTATGAAGGAGCAAAAAAATAATTACATAAAAATCCAGCATGCATGAGGACAAAGGGGACATTCACAGCATATTCCAATCATGGTAATTAGGGAATGAGGAAAGAAATACAATATATTATCAAACATTAAATACAATAAAATGTGAGGTTAAAGGATAAAAATCTTACCTTAATATACTCCTTCTGCAGGACCTGTATGATGGCAGAACAGGTCTCTGGGATAATGATTCCCAGAGCCTGGGGGGAGATGCCTGTCGAGAACTTCAAGTCCTGCAGGCTTCTCCCCGTCGCCAAGTACCGCAGGGTGGCGATGAGCCTCTGCTCCGGAGTGATGGCTTGCCTCATGCAGGTATCCTGCCTGCTGATATAGGGGGTCAGCAAAGCCAACAAACGGTGAAAAACAGGGTCCGTCATCCGGAGAAAGTTCCTGAAATCATCAGGATTATTCTCACGGATCTCACGGAGCAAAGGCATATGACAGAACTGGTCACGCTGAAGCAACCAATTCTTGGTCCATGAACTCCTCCCCACGCTGTTCATGGACTGGACTCGTGTCAAGGTCAGGACCCCAACACCAAGCCCCCGCACAGCACGAACTCTACGAGGAGTACGTATACGCAACATGGCTAGAAAATGGTCGGCTGCTCAGAACGAAGTAACAGAACGCACTGAAGAACAGCAAGGCCTGTGAAGAGCGACCTGAAAAATAGTAATGAATGAACAAGAACACAATGACAAGTCAATGGTACTCGCTGCAGGCACTGAAGAGCAGATACAAACCCACAAGCACAAACTGAACAGCAGAAAATGATCTGAAAACCACGAGTCTGAAAAAGCGTGAATCGTAACACAAGATTAGCAAAAGGAGCCCAAAGGGTGCCGCGCTTGGTTCTGAAATGGCCTTTTCTAGCCTCGTCGTATGTGGTGTACGTCACCGCGTTCTTGGCGAGCGGAAATTCTGACAACTTTGTGCGACCGTGTGTACACAAAACAAGTTTGAGCCAACATCCGTCGGAAAAAATCCATGGATTTTGTTGTCGGAATGTCCGATCAATGTCTGATGTGTGTACGGGGCATAACAGTAAAGAACCTTCTACGCAGTTTAACCTCCCTGGCGGTATGATTATTTCGGATTTTAGGTGCTGAAAGCGGTACAATTATTTTGCATGGAAATTTGGCGTTTTATATTGTAGGTCTGTAATTCTTAACAATAACACACATAAATCTGTCCAAACAAGAGTCTAGTAGATATCCCGGGTATGATAAAGTTTGAAACACGAAAACATAAATTATAATATAATAAATAAAAATAAATAATTAAAAAAATAAAAATAAATAGTAATAAAATAAATTTCCCCACGATTCACTATCGCTCAATTCTGCAAGTGTTCTAGTTTACTATCGCTGTTTTCTAGCTGGTCTAAAGCCACTTTTGACGTAAAGGAACACTTTTTGGTTGCTATGGACAATCTCCAGTTTCCAGACAGAAAGAACAGTATATATCACATAAAACTGCATGCAGGGCATGGGCCAAAGCACTGGGGACAAAAGGGATGTGAAATAATTTCATACAGTACTGTAATCTGTAAGATTACAGTACTGTATGTGTTATGATTTTTCCTTTTTTTGAATTTGCCACCAGGCTCCGCCCCGTGCGCCACAACGCTCGCAGGGAACGGAGCCTGGCATGGAGAGGCTTCGGGCAGAGGACGGAGCCCACGGACACTGCGGGGGACATCGCAGGATCCCGGGGACAAGGTAAGTAAAGCCACACCAGGATCCTGCGATGTAATCCTGAGTGTGGCTCGGGGTTACCGCTAATGGTCCTGAATTTTAACCCCGAGCCACACTCGGGAAAACCGCCAGGGAGGCTACGGTTTAACCGATTCTCTTCTCATTTTTGTGAATGGCCATGTGTCTTTATAAATCTCCTTTTGCGGAAAAGTTTTATCCCTATTGTGGGGTCACCAGTACGTTATTTGTACATTGAATTCATACCCCCTCTCAAGCGTCTCTTCTTCAGAGAGAATACGTTCAGTGCTCGTAACCTTTTCTCATAAATAAGGTCCTCCAAGCCCTTTATTAGTTTTGTTTCCCTTCTCTGGACTCTCTCCAGTTCCAGCACATCCTTCCTGAGGACTGGTGCCCAGAACTGGATGGCATACTCCAGGTGCGGCGGGACCAGAGTCTTGTAGAGTGGGAGAATTATCGTTTTATCTCTGGAGATAATCCCCTTTTTATTGCATGCCAATATTCTGTTTGCTTTGCTTGCAGCAGCTTGGAATTGCATGCCATTGCTGAGCCTATCATCTACTGTATTTGCATTAGTTCTTAATGAGGTGACAGTTCTGTGAGCACGGAGTGCTTGCACAGATGGGGAAAGTGAAGTGTTTTTTTTTTCTGTAAAGATGCATGTGAATGCTTCTCAAATAGAAGGTGGTTGGCATTTGTCACATTTGAAGACTGGATTTGGTTCAGCTTACTTTATGAACTCACTCAATACGTTATTTGCACTATTCATTGGATTTTGATATATGGAATTGATGGAATGATTTTACACTACTGTTTTATATTACTATTGCTTTATCTGGTTATAACCACACTGTTTGATTATTATTGTGAGGCTGCGCAACCCCACATTACACTTTATTATCACTGCCAATGTGGGAACACAATAGGGGTTGCAGCAACCAATACACACTGACACTAACTGGCATTAACAGTGGCACTAACTGACACCAACTAACTGACACTGCCACCAACAATGTCACTGATATTTGCACAAACTGACACATATACTGACACTAATGCCGTGTACACACGGGCGGACTTTTCAGCATCAAACGTCTGACGGTCTTTCCGATGGACTTTCGACAGAATTACTACGGACTTTCGAGCGACTGGACTTGCCCACACACGAACGGATTAAAGTCCGTTCGAAAGTCCGTTCGTTTGAACATGATGACGTACGAAGGGACTAGAATGAGGAAGTTCATAGCCGGTAGCCAATAGCTGCCCTTGCGTCGTTTTTTGTCTTCAGACTAGCATACAGACGAACGGATTTTTCTATCGGACTCAAGTCCGTCGGAAAGATTTGAAACATGTTCTAAATCTAAAGTCTGTCTGATTTTCGACAGCAAAGGTCCGATGAAGCCTACACATGATCGGATTCATTCCGTCGGACCTTTGCTGTCGAAAAGTCCGGCCATGTGTACACAGCATTACACTCCCTAAACAAGTTCAAGCCCTAAACTAGTTCATCTTTATTATTTATTATTGTTTTTCAACAGACCCTTTTCAGTACAGACTTCTCCCCTACTTCCTGTACAAACACAGAAACACATGTATGTGGCATCCAGGAGTAAAGCCCATATATGTGTTCTTCGGTTGTAAAGCGGTTAAAGGCTCCCACCGCCTGACAGTTCTTAAATAACTAAGGGGTGGGGCCACCTAATGATGTAACTGGGTGACCCCGCCCCCTTGTGATGACATCAACCCAGCATGCCCCAGGTTGATAGCCTGCTGGGCTGCATGCTCGGATAAGGGTATGGGCCATTTAAAAAAAATGTGGGCGTGGGGTTCCCCTTACAATCAATAACAGACCTGGGAATCCCGCTGACAGCTGATGAGTCATTGGTTGTTAAGGATGTAACTGCCGCCCGCACCTTAACAACTGCTACTCACAGTTTGTTAAGGAGCCTTTCCTATAAAGAAAAAGCAAAATGCGTCAAAAACGTAACACTTGCGTTTTTGGTGTGGGTCTATGGAAGTATATTACACGTAAAACGCAATCTGCTGCAGGAAAAAAGTCCATGACCCTTTCCAAAAATGCAGCGGTGGAAAATTGTATAGATGTGAACATGTCCCATAGGAAACCATGTTAAATGGACTGTAGTCCAAAAACAAACTAAAAAACACATAGGTGTGAACCTAGCCTTAAGAGGCTATGTATTTTTAAATGTACACTTGTCCTTTTACTAGTCCCAGCAGGGGGCAGGGCACAAAAGGGTGGCTCCAAAGGGCCCTTAAAGGGAAAGCCATCCTGAAACTGGAAAATGGCACAAGCACTGATAGGACCAGCTAAAGCAGGAGAAAAGAAGAATGTTTGAAGAACAAGAGGCAGCCTGTAAGGTAAAGCTGGCCATACACTAATTTAAATTTGGCTTGTTGAGCAGATATCGGCAAAATTCGATTAGTGTATGGCAGTCCCTTCTCAACAGAAGTCAATCGTTTGATTGACTTCTGTCAAAGGGACATGTTGGAAATGTTGTTCTCAATTAGCAGCTGCAACCGCTGATTAGTGTATTCTGACAGTGGTGGGTGCAGCTGTCAGAATACAATGTTACATTTTTATAAATATTTTATTATATGTTTTCATGTGACAACACTGAAGAAATTACACTTTGCTACAATGTAAAGTAGTGAGTGTACAGCTTGTATAACAGTGTAAATTTGCTGTATCCGCAAAATAACGCAACACACAGCCATTAATGTCTAAACCGCTGGCAACAAAAGTACATTGCTGGCCTCTTCTGGCTACAGAGTGTCCCCCCTCAGACTCCCACTGTGATTATACACAGCAGGATTTTGTCAGCTGGTACCGGCTAGGGATGAGCTTGATGTTCGGGTCGAACATAAGTTTGACTCAAACATTTGGGGTTCGCCCATTCGCAGAACAGCGAAAACATTATGGGGTGTTCATGGGAAATGCGAGCGCCGCGGAACACCTTATAATGCACCGAGAGATCGCAGTGCATTGCTGTATGATGATTCGCCAAAGCATGAACCTGACCTGCATGCTTTGGCCAATCACAGCACGCTCTGCTGAGAGAGCCATAATTGGCCAAACGCAGGGTGCCTTTGGCCAATCATGGCTCAGGGGGACTAAGTCCACGCCCCACACTATATAAGCGGCCGTGTGTAGTGTTGTTGGTGTGAACAGAGAGATAGCTTGAGTTAAATTAAGCAGGCAGGTTATTCAGTTAGTGGCATTGTATTTAATATATATAGTGTATATATATACACACACATATATATATATATATATATATATATATATATATATATACTATATATTTAGTGTTTACGCGATATTCAGTCAGTGCAGGCAGTCTATTGATATATATATATATATATATAGTCTTGTGTGTGTATATATATATATATATAATATACTCTGCATTCTTTGTAGCCTATATCTACAGTGCATTCGGTGGTGTACAGTTTCTACTACATTTCTGGTGGTGTACACAGTATACAATAAAGTGCAGCCATAGTACAGTTTCTTATACAGTGAAGGTGGTGTACACAGTATCTAATACAGTGTGTACAGTTTCTACTACTTTTCTGGTGGTGTACATGGTATCTAATACAGTAAGTACAGTTTCTACTACTTTTCTGGTGGTGTACACAGTATCTAATACAGTGTGTACAGTTTCTACTACTTTTCTGGTGGTGTACACAGTATCTAATACAGTGTATACGTACACAGTATCTAATACAGTGTGTACAGTTTCTACTACACTTCTGGTGGAGTACACAGTATAAAATACAGTGCAGCCGTTGTACAGTTTCTAATACAGTGCAGGCAGCGTACACAGTATCTAATACAGTATGTACAGTTTCTACTACTTTTCTGGTGGTGTACACAGTCTCTAATACAGTGTGTACAGTTTCTAATACACTTCTGGTGGTGTACACAGTATAGAATACAGTGCAGACATTGTACAGTTTCTAATACAGTGCAGGCGGTGTACACAGTAACTAATACAGTGTGTACAGTTTCTACTACTTTTCTGGTGGTGTACACAGTATCTAATACAGTGTGTACAGTTTATACTACACTTCTAGTGATGTACACAATATACTATACAGTGCAGCTGTAGTACAGTTTCTAATACAGTGCAGATGGTGTACACAGTATCTAATACAGTGTGTATAGTTTCTACTACACTTCTGGTGGTGTACACAGTACACAATACAGTGCAGCCGTGGTACAGTTTCCAATACAGTGTACACAGTATAGAATACAGTGCAGACATTGTACAGTTTCTAATACAGTGCAGGTGGTGTACACAGTATCTAATACAGTGTGTACAGTTTCTACTACTTTTCTGGTGGTGTACACAGTATCTAATACAGTGTGTACAGTTTATACTACACTTCTAGTGGTGTACACACTATACTATACAGTGCAGCTGTAGTACAGTTTCTAATACAGTGCAGGTGGTGTACACAGTATTTAATACAGTGTGTACAGTTTCTACTACACTTCTGGTGGTGTAACAGTATAAAATACAGTGTAGCTGTTGTATATTTTCTACTACTCCATATAGATCTGGAAGATTTGAGGCCAAAACAGACAAAGCACATCGCATTCCCACCAGATGTGACTGTACGTACCCTTCGCTGAATTACATCTCCAACAGATGTCGGTGGTTGATGTGAACATGATCCTGAGATTGGTTGGCACTCGATACCACCTAGATACCAATTTATAATTTTTCCTTGAGTGTAGATGGCTGATTTGTGGGTAAAGAGAAAGGCCTTACCCCACTTTGCTTCCGTTATGTCTCTCCCGAGTTCCTCTGACTAAACTTTAATATATTTATGTAGGGTATCATGGGTATGATCTATAATCAGTTTGTAGATCAGTGAAAGGATATGACGGGGAGTTTCGGACAATGTGCAAAGCTGCTCGAAGCCAGTCAGGGGTCTAAGTATTTGTTTGGAGTCGTGTCGTTTTTTGCAGTAGGATGTCAAGTGCAGGTGAGTTAGCCACGTTACGTTGGAGATTGTGTCGTTTTGGTCTGACACGAAGGTGCCAAGGGTGCTGTTAACAAATTGTTGTGCTGTAGGCCATGAAGCTCTGTTATAGGTATCTATGATGTGGGTTGATCTGCCCTCTGGGAGGGCCGGATTGTCAAATAGGGGTGTGAGGGGGCTCGGTTCTATGGTACCAGATTGCCAGGGCATCCTTGGTCAGGGGGGAAAAGCTAGAAAGAGATTTGTGAGTCCGCTCATAACCCCATAGTAGTACCGGAGGTCGGCTGAGGATAGGTCTTGTTCCACCAAGGTGGAGGCTTTGATCAGAGGGTGGGGAAACCATTCCAGGATACAGGAGATGACTACTGCTGAAGTATGATATAGTTTGAAATCTATAAGGCCTGTCCCGCCTTTAGAGGTGGGAGCGCATAGGAGCTTGTTTTAATCTGGGGTGGTTTCCCCTCCACACAAATCAGATTGCCATAGAATGGAGGGTTCGGAAGAATGCGGATGGGAGAGCAATATGGAGGGCCTGAAATAAATATAGTAGTTTGGGGAGTATGTCCATTTTCAGTGCGTTCATACTACTTGGTGAGGCGTCTGAGTTTTGTGAGTAGTGGGCTAAAATTCAGTACATATATCTCCGATGTTTCTTTTGGGATAGCTGTTCGCAGGTATGAAATGGAGTTTGTCTGCCATTGGAATGAGAAATTGGCCTTAAAGTGGATGTAAACCCAATGTCATCCTTTCTAAACTACTGCCATATGGGTTATCTATAAGGATATACATGCCTCCTGCATGTATCTTTACCTGTCAAATGTCTCCCCTCTGTCTGTTATGAGACCCGAAAAACTGCATATTCTGTGGGTGGGTCTGTTGTCTGGAGCTCGGTGGGTGGAGTCATGATGTCAGTAGACTCCCCTCCCACCTCTACACTCCCCTTGTCAATATGCATTTCTCCTGTGTATTTCTTACACTGAACTTCTGCTATGATCTCTAACATCCAGTGAAAAGACAGGAAAGTAACCACATGACTTCAGCATGCCAAATCATGCTGAGGTGTGGAACATCCAAACCTTGCAGAGCTGCTGAAGAAAGGAGTGGGGGTGGGAATTAAAAAATAATGCATGTCTTAGGCTAATGCACGAGATATGTAAATCACCTGTCACTCACAGGATTTGACAAAGTTTTTCTCTGTTTGTCAAGATTTATCTCACTGAACAATTAAAGAGGATTGCTCAGAGCTGGATTAACTCTTTGTGGCAAGACTGGGCTCAAATGTTAGGAAATCTTATACTCTACATTATGACATCAAAAAAAAAAAAAAAATTGGGTTTACATGCACTTTAAGAGAAGAAAGGGTGGATTGCATCAGGGAAAGGTTCAGTGCTTTTGTTTTGGAGACGTTTAGTTTATAGTTACTAAAACTACCAAACCGATTGATCTCAGCGAGTATGGATGGTACACTAATATGGGGTTGGGTCACATAGAGAAGCAGATCGTCGCGTAGAGGGAAAGTTTACATTGGGAGGAAGGGGTTTGTATACCCCGTATGTCAGGATTTGCTCTAATAGCTTGGGCCAAGTGTTCTATTACTAGGGCGAACAGGAGTGGGGAAAGGGGGCAGCCTTGTCTGGTGCCATTAGCTATTGTAAGTTTTTCTGATTGGGTACCGTTTACTAAAATCGTGGCAGAGGGTTTGGAGTATAGGGACATGATGCGTGAAAGCATTCCCAGGCCTAGTCCTATTTGGGAAAGGGTGGCTTGGAGAAAGGGCCAGCTGACCCTGTCAAAAGCCTTCTCCGCAACACAGGAGAGAAGGAAGGTCGGTATATGGTTGCGTTGGGCGTATGCTATGAGGTGAATGGTTTTGGTGGTGTTGTCCCTGGCTTCGCGACCAGGGACAAAACCCACTTAGTCTCTATGTATAATGTCGAGTAGTAAGGGTGAGAGGCGGTTCGCTAGGATCTTGGCATATAGTTTTAAGTCTATGTTTAAAAGGGATATCGGTCTATAATTGGAGCATAGAGAAGTGTCCTTACCTGGTTTCGGAATGACTACTATTTTAGCTTGGTGTAAAGTGGGGGAGAGAGCAAGAGTCTCATCTATAGCGTTAAATGCCTTTGCTAACAAGGGAGACAGCAAAAGTGCAAACGTTTTATAGAAGCGTGAGGTGAACCCGTCTGGGCCCGGGCTTTTACCATTTTTAAGATTTTTTATGGTGAATTGGAAGTCAGTCTCAGACAGGGCAGATTCTAAGTCCTCCACATCTGAGGCTGGAATGGTTGGGAGTGCAGTTTCCTGAATATATGAGGACAGGTCAAGTGTTGGGTCTGGGTGGGGGTGTCTGGGGAGTGAGATTATATAAGGTGGCATAGTAGTGACAGGATTCTTCGGCTATAGCTGAGTTATTCTGTATTTTACCTGTGGTGGAAGAATTGATAAAGAGAATTGGTTTCCGGGTCTGCCGAGGCTGGAGAGTATTTGCTAAGTGTCTGCCACACTTATTGGCTTGCGAGTAGTGGGTGAATCGCCCCTTATCTCTCGCCACCATAGAACGTTCTGCAAAAATCTGCAGGAGGTCTCTCCTGGCATTAGTGAGGTCTAGTTGTAATTTGTCATCGGGGGATCATTTATGTGACTCTTCCAGGGTGGCTATCATGGCTAGGAGACATGTAATGTCTGCTGTACGGGCACGCTTAAGGCGGGAGCCGTACTGGATGAATTTACCCCTAAGGACACATTTGAGGGCCTCCCGTTTAATAAGGGGGTTGGTGTCGTCATGGGCATGGTCTGATACAAAGTGTTTGATGGTCTGTATGATGTCATGGGTGCAGACTGAATCACATAGTAAGTTGTCATTCAACCTCCAAGTGGCTCTCTTCTTTTGTGTTGGGATGCTTCCTAAACTCATGTGTATGGGGGCGTGATCAGACCACAGGGTGAGGCCTATGGAAGTGTTGGGGGAGCAATCTAATAGAGATTGGGAGATGAAGATGTAGTCCAGTCTACTGTAAGTAGAGTGTGCAGGGGAATAATATGTGTAGTCGTTAGTGGAGGGATGTAGTATCCTCCAGACGTCCACTAGGGATAAGTCTGATAGAAGTGTACGCATTTTGGTCAGGGAAGCCGGGAAGATTGAGGACTTACCAGTCGAGGTATCGAGGCGAGGTATCAGGGGCGTAACTAGAAATAGCAGGGCCCCATAGCAAAATGTTGCATGGGGCCCCCCTGCAAACAGCCCCCCCACAGCTGTCCTAGTGTCAATGCAGTGTGACCTGTGCCACATACAGCATGACCTGTGCCCAATGCAGCGTGACCTGTGCCCAATACAGCGTGACCTGTGCCCAATACAGCGTGACCTGTGCCCCATACAGCGTGACCTGTGCCCAATACAGCCTGGTCTGCCTGTGCCCCATACAGCCCCACCTATGCAGAGAAAGAGGCAAGCCACCTGGATCAGCAGAGAGCGGGATTGCCCGCTGTAATAGCTTTCATTTGAATTTCCTGTCTTCCCGGGGCTCGTCACATAGCCCCACCTCTTGGCCCGAAGCCTTTGATGACGTCACATGTCCCGCATTGGATCGGCGTTCTGTCTATCAAAGGCACCGGGCCAAAAGGTGGAGCTATGTGATGTGAGCCCCGGGAACACTGGAAGTTCCAATGAAAGCTCTTACATCGGGCAATTCAGCTCTCTGCTGATACGGACAGCTCGCCCTTCCTTCACCTCTTCCTTTCCTCTCTCTTCCCCTGGCTGGGAGACTGTGCCGGCGGTGCTCTTATCCTCACTGGGCCCCACTCGGCTGCGGGCCCCATATCGCCTGCATGGGTCGCTATGGAGGTAGTTACGCCCCTGCGAGGTATCAAGGCAGCATTGAGGTCTCCTCCCAGGATCATGTTGGTTGTGCTAAATCTTTTCAGGCGAGAGGTCACCGAGGAGAGGAATTGCAGGTGATCCTGATTTGGAGAATAAACATTGATTATAGAATAAATCATGTTCATATATGATAATTTTAGAAAAACATATCTCCCTAGTGGATCAATAAGGGTGTCTAGTACATCTGATGCGAATGAGGCGTGGAATGCTATAGAGACCCCTTTGGACTTTGCTAAGGGGGTTGTACTATGAAACCAGGTGGGGTATTGCTTATGGAGCTGCTGTGGAATCGTGTCAGACCTAAAATGAGTTTTCTGGAGGAGGAGAATTTGGGTGCGGATTTTATGGAAAATGATATAATATCTGCCTTCTCTTCTCCAGGGTGTTAAGGCCCCAGCAGTTTAGCGAGGAGACTTTCAAGGAGGCTTGTGTTGCCATAGGAGAAATAGTTTGGCCGCAAAAATTAACATAGGAGAGGTTGTCTCGCTGTCTCGAGGAGGGGGATGGATGGGTAGAGAGAGGTATTAGAGCGACCTCTAGTGGTGAAAAGGTGGAAGGTAAGTATAAGGGAAGGAAAAGAGAGAAAAGCAGAAAAAGAAATAAAGTAAGAAAATCAGGGCCTCAAAGGCCGCATTAATAACAATGTGATCAGCAGTTCAGCTAAGACAGCTACGGGCGCCGTAAACCCTACGTGGGGGGTCACGGTCAACGCACAGAGGGGCCCGCACACACCGGGCAAAAAAAAAAAAAAAAAGCTTCTTATGTAAAAAATAGCAACTCAGGACCCTGCATTGCTGTGTGCCTTTTGCACGGCTGTAGATAGGTATTCAGAAGGTCTAGACCTAGGGTTGCACATCAGTAACCTGACAGCATGCAGGGTCAACTACTTAGCTTCTAGGTATAACAGTGCAATATGAGAAGGTGGGGGGGGGGGGGACTGGAGGGAACCTGAAATAGAGTGGGAAGCAATGGTTACATGCAGGGACATCTCTCATTTAAAAGGAGGCTATATTACTAGGATTAAATTCAAAACCTGTATGTATAAAAAGGAGAATATATTAACGAAATGTCCCAACAGAAATGTAACTGTAAACCGGGACAGCTTCACTGGTTTGGTGCCTGTGAAGGGAGAAAAGTTAGTCAGATAACATGTGGTTGAGGTTCATCCATCTGCTGCTTTGGAGGCTTCCGATTTTGAGCGTTTGTTCTTCTTGGACAGGTGCGATAGGGAATCCAGGAGTCACTATTTGGATTGGCCAATCCAGGATGGGGATCTGTAGTAGCTCAAAAGTCCAGAGAAATTTTGGAAGGTCACCCAGTGTGCGGAATGTCGCTGACTTCCCTTCATGGGACACAAAGAGGTTAAATTGGAAACCCCAGCGGTATTTGATATGTTTTGCTTAAAGGGCTCCTGTGAGGGGTTTCAGAGCTCGCTGCATGTCCAGAGTCAGCCTGGAGATGTCCAGCAGTAGGGACACTTGGGTGCCATTGAAGTATATTGCTTCTTGGGTGCGTGCTGCTTGCATAATAGCATCTTTAATCGCATAAAAGTGAACTCTGCAGATCACGTCTCTGGGATGTTCCAGGTTTGGATTTTTAGGGCCAAGGGCTCTGTGTACGCGATCGAGTTCCAGGGGGGCTTCTTTATCTTTTTGGAGCAGGTTATTAAATATGGCGATGACTTGGCCAGGTCTTTAGTTTCCACAGATTCAGGGAGGCCACGGATGCGTATATTGTTACGTCTGGCTCTGTTTTCCTGGTCATCTTGGTGGTATATTATTTGCTGAATCTGAAGAGTGTGCTCATGCAAAATGACTACATGTGACTGTAGTATGGAGGCAGTCTCCTCTTCATTGTGTGCCACATCTTCTAGCCTGCTTGTAACATCTCTGCGCAGCTCTGATATCTCCTGCTTGTAAGAGCGTTCAAGTCTCTGTACACATGTTTCAAAATCATGTCTGGTGGGGAGAGCCTTGATATAAGCTTCCATGTCCCAGCTACCAAAAGACCGGTGTGATCACGGGGAATGACGGGCCGAGCGGACAGATTCGTTCTCTGAGTCTGCGGGAGATCTGGTGCGCTGCCTGGTTTTCATGTGGGGTGTGGAGCGCTGTGAAACAGCTTCTTGTGAGGCCGCATGTGTGCCTGTAGACCGGGTCGGCGCCATCTTGGATGGGGGGGGGGTCGTGCTGAGTTTGTCCGAAACGGGTGAAAAAACGGTCAATCTCCCCCTCAGTATGTGGATTGGGGGTACGGCGTCCCTCTCCCCCACCTCTCCTGACCATTACCGACCTTTGTGCTGGGTCTAGGAAGCGCTGAGAGCCTCGTTCAGTCTGGCGTATGCGGGAGCTCCAGAAGGACAGAAGCTCCAGGAGGACACGTCCTACTGCTCCATGTGCTCGGCCACGCCCCCGTGTACACAGTATTTAATACAGTGTGTACAGTTTCTACTACACTTTGGGTGGTGTACACAGTATAAAATACAGTGCAGCCGTTGTATAGTTTCTACTACTTTTCTGGTGGTGTACACAGTATTTAATACAGTGTGTACAGTTTCTAATACACTTCAGGCGGTGTACACAGTATCTAATACAGTGTGTACAGTTTCTACTACTTTTCTGGTGGTGTACAGAGTATCTAATACAGTGTGTACAGTTTCTACTACACTTCTGGTGGTGTACACAGTATAAAATACAGTGCAGCTGTTGTACAGTTTCTAATACAGTGCAGGCTGTATACACAGTATCTAAGACAGTATGTACAGTTTCTACTACTTTTCTGGTGGTGTACACAGTATCTAATACAGTGTGTACAGTTTCTAATACACTTCAGGCGGTGTACACAGTATCTAATACAGTGTGTATAGTTTCTACTACTTTTCTGGTTGTGTGCACAGTATAAAATACAGTGCAGCCGTAGTACAGTTTCTAATACAGTGCAGGTGGTGTACACAGTATCTAATACAGTGTGTACAGTTTCTACTACAGTTCTGGTGGTGTACACAGTACACAATACAATGCACTTGTAGTACAGTTTTTAATACAGTGTGTACAGTTTCTACTACTTTTCTGGTGGTGTACACAGTATCTAATACAGTGTGTACAGTTTCTAATACACTTCAGGCTGTGTATTTATATATATATATATATATATATATATATATATATATATATATACACATGCACTCTGCAGTCAGTGTAGCGCAAGGATATGCAATTAGCAGACCTCCAGCTGTTGCAGGACTACGAGTCCCTTGAGGCATAGCAAGACTGAAAGCCACAAGCATGACACCCAGAGGCAGAGTCATGATGGGACTTGTAGTTTTGCAACAGCTGGAGGTCCGCTAATTGCATATCCCTGGTGTAGCCCATATATACAGTGCATTCGGTGGTGTATAGTTTCTAATATACTTCAGGCAGTGTACACAGTATATGATACAGTGTAGTGTGGTGCTGCAAAACAAAAAATACATCATGTCCGGAAGGCCACCAAGGAGAGGCAGACGCTCACAGGCCACTAAAAGAGGGCAAGCAGCCTCTGTGTCTACAGTCAATAGTGGTGGTCGTGGACATGGTGCATCCTCTGCAAGTGGCCGTGGGGCACACTTGTCCTTTTTTTCTGCTGCTGGCCGTGTTATTGAGCCACAACATGCAGAAGAGTTGGTGGAGTAGATAACGAAGCCGTCCTCATCCTCTGTCACCCAGGCTCAGAGTAGTTTGCCTTCCAACGCAGCTGCCAAAGCGGCCTATTTCACTGGCTCCTTGTCCACAGTCACTCCTTCCGTAGCCCCACCATCATGCACGGAGGAGTCCTCCAAATTATTCGACCACAGTGTCGGGTACATGCTGCTGGAGGATGCGCAGCGATTTGAAGACTCCAATGTTGGTTCCCAGGTTGAGGAAGGGAATAACATCAGCCTAGAGAGAGGGTGTGCCACAGAAGGACAAGAAACTGACAGTCATGTTCCCCAAGCTGCAGCATACTGCCAAGTTTGCTCCAGTGACCAGGAGGGAGGAGATGATGAGGTCACTGACTGTACTTGAGTGCCTGAGAGAAGAAAGGAGGAAAGTGAGGAGGAGGGGGCACAATGTGATAACCTTACCGCCTTCCTTCCCAGTGCAGGGGTGGTCCAGTTGAAGTTACGTAACATGAAACACGAAACGCGTTGAAAACTGTGGTGTGCGGACCCCGCTATAGTGATTCCCTGAACATCTCAGGATGCGGAGAAGCGGAGAAGCTTTGTGCCAAACATTCCACCCACACAGCTGAAGCTGTCATCAGTAAAGTTGTAAGTTTCTACAGGACACCGCCGCGGTGCGGCCGACTAATGAGCGGAGAGCTGGTAGACACCCAGTACGGCAGATCCACTAGCGCCTGCTAATCTACCCCTCGCACCCCTGCACTGGGAAGGAAGGCGGTAACAATATCACTGCAACATTTACTTATACTTTACTGTACTTAAGCATTGGAATTCTGCTAGTTATGAACTGTGTGGCCTGGGGATTGATTCTGATCCTGTGACAGTATGTTGTGATGGACATTTGGCCAACGCAAGCTGTGTATCGGTGATGGCCAAAGAAGACACTTGGAACAGTACTATTCGAAATTCTTTTTGATATAGGCTATCTCTCCAATGACAACTGTCACTTTATCACAGCCTGACTACTTACTGGTTTTGACCCACGCCTACAGCTATTTGAACATTGCTCTAACTACTAGTCCTATTTTGAATTTCTTACATTTTTAGGACATACCTTCTGCATGCGCTTGCAATTGTGTGACCTCAAGTATTTTCAGCATGTCCCAATAGGACCATAATTCAGCACAATTTGCTATTTTACAGATGGTTCATCTTCTCTGGCCCAATTATCTTTGGTGGCATTACTATAGTCAGATTTAGCCTCTTTTTCTCCCCCCGGGGGCCACACATGCATAGTCTCCCCTGTATTTCTCCATTATTTTGATAATTTATCGTTATTGGCAATTAGCCAGTGGGGTTTCTATGCATGTGTGGGTCATTATAGGCGCCTGCACCGCATGTGTTCTTTGTTTGTTATTGTGTGTGTATTGTCAGTCTATCTGTTCCACCGGTACACCATTTGTAATCTGTACACTTGGTATACTGTATATGGTTGCTCACAGGGACCCATCATCTTTAGCTTCCTTTGGGAAGCAACATGTTTTATATATCATTGTGGTTTTGATAACTTAATAAAATTTTGTATTGATTTTTACTCACTCCTTTCTTTATTGCCCCCTCTGGCCACTAGTAGCTATCTTTATTCCTGGGATATCTACTCTGGTGATGTTCCCTGGGATAGATATATTTTTTGTACACGACCCATGTTCTATGTTTAGCACACATCCTGAATTTGGTGGTGCAGCGGTTCTTGAGCAGGTACCCAGGGTTACAAGATCTCCTGAGGCGGGCCAGAAAAGTCTGTGGTCATTTTAGCGGTCATACAATGCCAGTGCTCGGCTGGCTGACATTCAAAGGGAATGCAACCTGCCCACCAACCTCCTCATTTGTGACATGCCCGACAGGTGGAACTCAATGTTGGCAATGCTGCAGTGGCTGCACACACAGCAGAGGGCCATCAATGAGTACCTGTGCGAGTATGGCACCAGGACAGGATCAGGGGAGCTTGGCTTCTTTTCACCACATCAGTTGCTACTGATCAAGGATGCATGCGCTGTCTTGTCACCATCTGAGGAGGCCACAAGTATGGTGAGCAGCGACAATGCATGCATCAGTGACACTGTCCCTCTAGTCTTTCTGCTGGAGCACACACTTCGTGGAATCATGGACAGGGAACTTGAGGCAGAACAGCGGGAGGAAGAGGAGGACTTCCTTTTCTCTCAAGGCCCCCTTTATCCAGATAGCATTTCTGTGGACCTGCGAAACACACAGGAAGAAGAGGAGGAGGAGGAGGATTGTGTCAGCATGGATGTAGAGGATAACACTCAGCAGCAGTCTTCAAGGGATGGTTTTCAGTCCCCAGAAACCCAAAGAGTTGTACGTGGCTGGGAGGATGGTAGTTACAGATAATGTGATCCTTAGTGACCCAGAGAACTCAGAGTCGAATGCCTCTGCAAACTTACGCTGCATGGCCTCCCTGATTCTGCAAAGCCTGCGAAAGGACCCTAGGATTCGTAGGAACTGGCTGGTAACCCTTCTTGACCCACGTTACAAGGGTAAAGTTGCAGAACTCTTCCTGCCTTCGCAGAGGAAGAAGAGGATGAAACATCTTCAGGAGGCCTTGAACAAAGGTTTGTGTAACGCATTTCCAGACCCTGGAAGGTTACTATTTCCTGGTGCTGGACAACGTGTTGCTGAGGCATCGTTCAGTCAGAGGAAGAGAGGTGGAGAAGGTGGCTGGCTGACCGATGCCTTTAAACAATTTTTTAGTCCTCAATGCCAAGGTCTAATCGGTTCAAGCAACCATTGCCAGCGTCTGCATTTTATGGTGCAGGAATATGTAGGGGCAAGAGCAAGAGTAGGGACCGAGCATCCACTGGGTTACTGGGTCTTGAGGATGGACCACTAGCCAGAACTTGCTCAATATGTAATATATAATATATAATTACAATTTTTGAAATAATATTTCACAGCAGGGCCCGTTCCTGCACCCAACAAGAGTAACTGTGAGGGCTTACAGTGTGCTGGCGCCACCAAAACCAAAGGCCCAGTTTTTTTGCCCCTGATTAACAGGGCCATGTAATTTTCATTTTTGATAAAATATTTCACAGCAGGGCCCGTTCCTGCCCCCAACAAGAGTAACTGTGAGGGGTTACAGTGTTCTGGTACCACCAACACCTAAGGCCTAGTTTTTCTGCAGCGTATATAAGGCAGGCCGTATAGTATGTATACTGCTGTTCAGAGTATATAGTTCCAGGGGGCCTTTTTATTTTGCTGTGGGGTTCCCCTTAAAATCCATACATTACCGGGATCTGACAATACATTACAGTCGCAAGCAGTTTTAAATGACATTTTTTCCTTTAGAAATGTCATTTTGCTGTGGTACTCTTATAAACATGGGAAAGATGCGCTACTTTACAGGCAGTCTAAGGACACCCCCCAGGCTCGATCTATAAAGGAATATTTCAATTTTATTGTTTCACTTTAAGCATTATTAAAATCACTGCTTCCGAAAAAACAGACATTTTTAAAACTTTTTTTTGCATTGAAACAAGTATAAAGGTAAAAGTGATTTATTGAAAAGTAATAACATCATCCAACATAGGACATGAGCATGGGTGAACAAATTCATAAAACAGCAACATTGCATTGTAATCCTAAAACATAGCCATAATATTATAGTAATACATATGATACAGATATGCATGGTACATCTTTAACGTTTCGCGAGCTTTCCTCGCTTCATCAGGGTCTGATGTGCATATCTGCTGTCTGTAAAAACAGATAAAATATATATTAGAGTATCGGTTATGATTGGACAAAAGCAAGAAGCCTGAACCGATCATCCCATACTTACTTGTCAGACAAAGGCTACAAAGACTGAACCCAAACAGAGGTCGGCAGAGGGAATCTCCCCCGGGAGCTGAAGAGACGGACAACTCAGCAAGGAGGACCGAGGCCAGACATGGGGGGCAGCATGGCAATATCGGAAAGGAAACGTGGACCCAAAGTGCTCCCATGTGTCTTGCAGGGCATACTCACTGTATGGAATATACAAATATAAAGTATGTATATGGTTTAATTGAAAGTGTCTTGAAAGTATAAGATAATATGCGTCATTGCACAGGGTACAAGGGTATCCTACAGAGAAAGTCTGAGGTGATTGCATTGGCACTGTCGTGGAAGTATAAGGTATGTGCTGGATACAAAGTATGCAAAGGTGTCCTGCATCCTATGTTGGATGATGTTATTACTTTTCAATAAATCACTTTTACCTTTATACTTGTTCACCCTTTTGATCATCATGAACATCTCATTTAAAGTCCCAGGGGCGACTGTCGTTTCTCTGCTATATTTAGGGATGGAGGTGGTTCATGTCAGGGGTCAGTTCTCAGATTCTCTTTTCAATTGTACCCAGGTGGAAGACACCTTAATGCCCTTGTCTGATGCTGAGCCCAGCCATTGCACAGACGTCCATAGTGTATGTCTCGGTCCCGCCCCCCGGCGGCCTGCGTCATTGGATTTGATTGACAGCAGCGGGAGCCAATGGCTGCGCTGCTATCAATCTATCTAATTAATGTCAAGACTCCGTGGAGAAGAGGACGCTGGGGACAAGCTGAGCAGGTAAACGGGCTTAGGTAAGTAAAACGGGGGGGCTGGGGAGCCCGTCATTGCCAGGTGTTTTTTCACCCTAATGCACAGGTATCAAACACAAGGCCCACAGGCCGAATCCGGCCCTCCAGGCCATTTCATGTGGCCCTCGCACCTCTCCTCCTCCAGACCCTTACGTTCTGCTTTCAAGCAATGCATCCAGCTTCTTCCCAGCAGCAGCATAAGGAAAGGGGGTGCACTGTGATGTTAGGGAGAGTAGGGGACTTAACTTCTGATGGTGGGGTGGCTCTTGACATCTAATGTAAAGGGAGGGGATGTGCTGGACATCTAATCTTACAGATACAACCGGCCCTTTTGAGGACAATCATAATGCTGATGCGGCCCACAATGAAATTGAGTTTGACACCCCTGCCTTAATGCATAGGATGCATTAAGGTGAAAACATACTAACCTTTACAACCTCTTTAAGTATGTAGGTTGCACTACAGAGACCCCCTTAGATGGAAAAATGGGACTTTAGATTTAGCACCCAAAGACAAAGGGATTTTTTAACCAAAAGAAACAAAAATTTTTTTTTTTTTTTTAAAGATCAAATAACAAGTTGAAATCATTGCAAATATTCACATATGTATCGATATAACAAAAAAGTCTCCTGTGCTCAAGGGTGTTGCAATGGCAGTGGATGTTACATAGGATCTCTATGTCTCCAGGTGAACGCACAGGCCTTGCTGCAGTCCACAATGGACACAAAGTGACCAGGTCACCGAGACTGTGTTCATCAAGCCGGAGGACCTTCCAGATGGCTGACATGTTTCCAGGTTAGATCCCCTCTACCTCAGAGCTAATCATGAGGGCTGGTGTGCCCTCTTTTCATTCTTTTACAATACACACACTTACTGTATAAATAAATAAATAAATATATATATATATATATATATATATATATATATATATATATACACAGTGGGGACGGAAAGTATTCAGACCCCCTTAAATTTTTCACTCTTTGTTATATTGCAGCCATTTGCTAAAATCATTTAAGTTCATTTTTTTCTCCTCATTAATGTACACACAGCACCCCATATTGACAGAAAAACACAGAATTGTTGACATTTTTGCACATTTATTAAAAAATAAAAACTGAAAGTCTGTCAGCATGGCACATCTTGACTTGGCAATATTTGCCCACTCTTCTTTGCAAAAACACTCCAAATCTGTCAGATTGCGAGGGCATCTCCTGTGCACAGCCCTCTTCAGATCACACGCAGATTTTCAATGGGATTCAGGTGTGGGCTCTGGCTGGGCCATTCCAAAACTTTAATCTTCTTCTGGTCAAGCCATTCCTTTGTTGATTTGAATGTATGCTTTGAGTCATTGTCATGCTGAAAGATGAAGTTCCTCTTCATGTTCAGCTTTCTAGCAGAAGTCTTAAGGTTTTGTGCCAATATTGACTGGTATTTGGAACTGTTCATAATTCCCTCTATCTTGATTAAAGGCCCCTGTTCCAGCTGTAGAAAAACAGCTCCAAAGCATGATGCTGCCACCACCATACTTCACGGTGGGTATGGTGTTCTTTTGGTGATGTGCACTGTTATTTTTTGGAATTATGGCCAAAAAGTTCAACCTTGGTTTCATCCGACCATAACACTTTTTACCACATGCTTTTGGGAGACTTCAATGTGTTTTGCAAAATTTAGCTGGGCTTGAATATTTTGCTTGGTAAGAAAAGGCTTCAGTCTTGCCACTCTACCCCAGTGCCCAGACATGTGAAGAATACGGGAGATTGTTGTCACATGTACTACACAGGCAATACTTGCCAGATATTCCTGCAGCTCCTTTATTGTTGCTGTAGGCCTCTTGGCAGCCTCCCTGACCAGTTTTCTTCTCGTCTTTTCATCAATTTTGGAGGGACGTCCAGTTCTTGGTAATGTCACTGTTGTGCCATATTTTCTCCACTTGATAATGACTATCTTCACTGTGTTCCATGGTATATCTAATGCCTTGGAAATTCTTTGTGATCCCTTGTGATTCTTTGAGATCCCTCTGATGCTTTGGAAGTTCTCTGTGGACCATGGCTTTTGCTGTAGGATGCGACTACAAAAATGTCAGGAAAGACCTACTAAAACAGCTGAACTTTATTTGGGGTAATCAGAGGCACTTTAAATGATGGCAGGTGTGTACTTTAACATGAGTTTGAATGTGATTGCTTAATTCTGAACACAGCTACATTCCCAGTTATAAGAGGGTGTGCACACTTATGCAACCATATTATTTTTTTTATTTTTACTCCCCCCCCCCTCTAAAAAAAATTCCAGTTTGTTTTTCAGTTTATAGGTCACATTGAAGGTGGAAAAAGTTCTGAAATAATTTATCTTTGTCTCATTTTTTTTTGCATCACAGAATCCTGACATTTTAACAGGGGTGTGTAGACCTTTTATATCCACTGTATATAACATAGATACAACCATTTGAAATCCAGAGTATTGGATTGTATCCGATCAATCTGATCCACAGGTTGATGCTTTTTACAAATGTATTCCTCTTCATCCGGACCAGTATAGAAAGTAATTTTCAGTACATATTGTTTATATGGTCTGTACAATTATCTACAATAAATACCATTCAGTTATAAATCCCTATACCAAACACATTTATCCATAAAAATCTTACATTTCTCCACAAACTAACAAAATCAATTGAAATCATTCATCAAAAATAGAAGTACACACGAAAACCCAAAATATGACAAATGTAACAGCAAATAAACATATGCTGCATGTCCCCCTCCCCTTCCCCCTGGCAGTGGTCATCCATTTCAAAATCTCAAACAACTGTCCTGACATAAAACAATATGAATCATATATGGTAATATTAACCACTTCAGCCCCAGGAGGATTTACCCCCTTCCTGACCAGAGCACTTTTTGCGATTCGGCACTGCGTCGCTTTAACTGACAATTGCGCGGTCGTGCGACGTGGCTACGAAACAAAATTGACGTCCTTTTTTTCCCAGAGCTTTCTTTTGGTAGTATTTGATCACCTCTGCGATTTGTATTTTTTGCGCTATAAACAAAATAAGAGCGACAATTTTGAAAAAAACGCATTATTTTTTACTTTTTGCTATAATAAATATCACCAAAAAATTTATTAAAAAACATTTTTTTTTCTCAGTTTAGGCCGATACGTATTCTTCTACATATTTTTGGCAAAAAAATTCGCAATAAGCATTTATTGATTCGTTTGCGCAAAAGTTATAGCGTTTACAAAATAGGGGATAGTTTTATAGCATTTTTATTAATATTTTTTTTTACTAGTTTTGGCGGCGATCAGCGATTTTTATTGTGACTGCGACATTATGGCAGACACATCGGAGATTTTTGATACATTTTTGTGACCTATAAAAATGCACTGATTCCTGTGTAAATGACACTGGCAGTGAAGGGGTTAACCACTAGGGGGCGGGGAGGGGTTAAGTATGTCCTAGGGGAGTGATTCTAACTGTCAGGGGGATGGGCAGTGTGTGTGACATCACTGATCTCTGCTCCGATGACAGGGAGCACAGATCGAGTGACACTGTCACTAGGCAGAACGGGGAGATGCTGTTTTTCAACGGCATCTCCCCGTTCGTCCTCTTCGTGAGGCGATCGCGGGTATGTCCGCACACAACGGCAAATTCAAAATAACGTACGAGTATGTTACTTTGCGCAGCCGTGCCATTCTGCCGACGTATATCTACAGGAGTCAGTTGGGAACCGGTTAAAAATCGGCATATGTCACAGTTAGGGATTAGCTGACTGTTAGATCGTTCGAGGCAGGGTGCCTTTGGCCAATTATGGCTCAGGGGGTTAAGTACACGCCCCACACTATATAAGGCTGCCTGCACATCGGCCCTGTGTAGTGTGTTGCTGGCGTTATAGAGATAGATAGAGAGAGAGAGAAAGTGTATCATTTCATTTACTTTGAGCAGACAGTTTATTCAGTTAGCTAGATCTCACTGCAGACCGTTCCTGCTGTACTATTTCTAATCTACTTCAGGCAGGCAGTTAATCCAGTTTAGCTAGATGTCACTGCAGACCGTTCATGCTGTACTGTTTCTAATCTACTTCAGGCAGGCAGTTAAGTTCAGTTAGCTGCAGTGTATTTCATATATATATATATATATATATATATATATATATATATATAGTCAGCCTTCTATATATATATATCCACTGTATCCAGTTTAGCTAGATCTCACTGTAGACCGTTCCTGCTCTACTGTTTCTAATATATTTCAGGCAGTCAGTTGATTCAGTTAGCTGCAGTGTATTTCATATATACCGTATTTATCGGCGTATAACACGCACTTTTTTCCCCTTAAAATCAGGGGAAAATCGCAGGTGCGTGTTATACGCCAATCCCCTGCGATCCCGAGCTGTCACAACTTCAAAATCGCAGACCGCGATTTGAAAATGGCGCCGCCGGTGCCGAAATACACAGAGCCGGTCCTCGGCGGCTCTCGTTCACTTTTGGCTCCACTCGTAGTCCCGAGCGGAGCTATCCGAACCTACTCGGCTAGGTTCGGATAGCTCCGCTCGGGACTACGAGTGGAGCCGAAAGTGAACGAGAGCTGCCGGGAAGAGCCGAGGAACGGCTCTGGGTATTTCGGAGCCGGCAGCGCCATTTTCAAATCGCGGTCGGCGATTTTGAAGCCCAGGATGGCAGGGACAGAGGATCGAAGGCTGCACTGGGGCAAGGCTGCACTGGGGAAGGCTGCACTGACAAGGCTGCACTGGGGAAGGCTGCACTGACAAGGCTGCACTGGGGAAGGCTGCACTGGGGAAGGCTGCACTGGGGAAGGCTGCACTGACAAGGCTGCACTGAGAAGGCTGCACTGACATGGCTGCACTGACAAGGCTGCACTGACATGGCTGCACTGACATGGCTGCACTGGGGCAAGGCTGCACTGAGAAGACTGCAATGATGGGCATTTAAATGTAAGTTTTTTCCCCTTCAACTTCCCTCCTAAAAGTTTTTTTTTCCTTAAAATTCCCTCCTAAATTGGGGTGCGTGTTATACGCCGGTGCGTGTTATACGCCGATAAATACAGTATATATATATATATATATATATATATATATATATATATATATATACATATATATATATATATATATATATATATATATATATATATATTCTAGCCAAGCCTATACCTGACTGACTGTAGGCCATTCCTGGAGTACGTGTTCAAAGACACTTTCAGGCAAGTGACTCAGTAATGTGCAGTTCATAAAATATATATCCACTGCATTGTAGTCAAGCCAAGCCTATACCTGACAGGAGGCCATTCCCGGAGTACATGTTCAAAGACACTTTCAGGCAGGTGACTCAGTGAGCTGCAGTTCATAAAATATACATCCACTGCATTGTAGTCCAGCCAAGCCTATACCTGACTGTAGGCCATTCCTGGAGTACGTGTTCAAAGACACTTTCAGGCAGGTGACTCAGTGAGGTGCAGTCAGGGCCAGATTTGCCACAAGGCCACCGAGGCTAGGCCTCGGGGCGGCAGTGGTGTAGGGGCGGCGCCGCTCCTGCGGTGACTTCGCGGCCGCCCCCCCTTCAGGCTGCCCGTTAAAGTCAATTAAGGGCACCGGTGCCCTTAGAAAAGATGTCCGCGAGCCGCCCACTACTGCGCATGCGCCGTTCCGAAGCCAGCCGGGCTCGGGAAAGCTCGTACGTGCTCGGCTGGGCAGCGCATGCGCAGTAGCGTGATTGCGCTGCCCGGCGCCATTTTTGAAAAGATCGAGAAGTAATGTGAGCAGTGCGGCGGCGGGGGAGAGAGATGACATCTCCATCTGGTGGCAGGCAGCGTGGCAAGTGACATCTCCATCTGGTGGCAGGCAGCGTGGCTAGTGACATCTCCATCTGGTGGCAGGCAGCATAGCAAGTGACATCTCCATCTGGTGGCAGCGTGGCAAGTGACATCTCCATCTGGTGGCAGCATGGCAAGTGACATCCCCATCTGGTGGCAGGCAGTGTGGCAAGTGACATCTCCATCTGGTGGCAGCGTGGCAAGTGACATCTCCATCTGGTGGCAGCATGGCAAGTGACATCTCCATCTGGTGGCAGCGTGGCAAGTGACATCTCCATCTGGTGGCAGCACGGCAAGTGACATCCCCATCTGGTGGCAGGCAGCGTGGCAAGTGACATCTCCATCTGGTGGCAGCGTGGCAAGTGACATCTCCATCTGGTGGCAGGCATAGTGGCAAGTGACATCCCCATCTTGTGGCTGGCAGCGTGGCAAGTGACATGCTCAGGGCTCCCAATGATTCTGCATTATGGTGAGTTGAACTATTTCATTTTACATTACAATGTAATGATAGAAGTAATGTGTTTCATTCATCCTGACACCATAACAACCATGGTGCCGGGGATGATTGAAGCGCCAACATCAGCCGTTGCCCTGAAAAATTGCCCGCAAAAAACCCTTACACCTTGCGCGCTTACCCTGAAGTATTTTTAGTCTGTACAATTAAAGCCAGTTATTTTCAGTGTTCTCGTGTGTGTGTGTGTGTGTGTGTGTGTGGGGGGGCGGCATTGAAGGACCCAGCCTTGGGGTGGCAAAGGGAGTAAATCCGGGCCTGGGTGCAGTTCATAAAATATATATCCACTGCATTGTAGTGCAGCCAAGCCTATTCCTGACTGTAGCAGTGATGATACACGTAAGACACAGGACACCGGAAGTGAAGTTTTTACGGTGCGAGCTCGCAGCTCGTTTGTATACACTGCACAATTGCTCTATTTTAAATGTGAGTACCCTATTTTTTGCTTAATAAACACCATTGAATGTTAACCAGTTGCCGACCGCCGCACGCCGATGTACGTCGGCACAATGGCACGAGCAGGCATAAGGGCTTACCTGTACGTCCCTGCCTGCCCGCGGGCGGGGGGTCCGATCGGTGCCTGCGGCGGTCGGATTAGCTCCAGGAGCGATCCAAGCTGAGGGGGAGGCCACTGATTCATGGCCACCCCCTCACGATCGCTCCTGGCGAATTACAATCTTCCTCTGCTGCTGTAATGTAAACAGCGGCAGAGGAAGTGATGTCATCGCTCCTCGTGAAGCCTTTTCCTTCCGGCTTCCGAGGAGAGAAGACATCAATTAAGTGCACCAAACACTACACGTACAGTAGAACACTCTAGGCACACTTTTCAGCCCCAATCACCCCCCTGCACCCCCTGTCACAGTGACACCAATAGCAGTTTTTTTTTTACTGATTATTGCATTGGTGTCATTTGTGACAGTTATAAGTGGTAGGGCAGTTAGTGGTAGGCCCCTTTAGGTCTAGGGTACCCCCCTAACCCGCCTAATAAAGTTTTAACCCCTTGATCACCCCCTGTCGCTGGTGTCACTAAGCAATCGTTTATCTGATCGCTGTGACGCTAGTTAGGCAGGTAAGTATTTAGGTTCGCAGTCAGGTACCCCCATATACTACCTAGTAAAGGTTTTAACCCCCTGATTGCCCCCTAGTTAACCCTTTCACCAGTGATCACCGTATAACTGTTACGGGTGACGCTGGTTAATTAGTTATTTATAATGTCAAGGCACCCGCCGTTTATTACTTAATAAGGGCTTAACCCCCTGATCGCGGGTGATATAAATTAGGTTTTAGGGTCAGATAAGGTCTGCATCGCCCCGGGCAGCGTCAGGTTAGTGCCAGTACCGCTAACACCCACGCACGCAGCATACACCTCCCTTAGTGGTATAGTACCTGAACGGGTCAATATCTGATCTGATCACATCTATACTAGCGTCCCCAGCAGTTTAGGGTTCCCAAAAATGCAGTGTTAGTGGGATCAGCCCAGATACCTGCTAGCACCTGCGTTTTGCCCCTCCGCTCAGCCCAGCCCAGCCCACCCAAGTGCAGTATTGATCGATCACTGTCACTTACAAAACACTAAACACATAACTGCAGCGTTCGCAGAGTCAGGCCTGATCTCTGCGATCGCTAACAGTTTTTTCGGTAGCGTTTTGATACAGTCACTAATGGGGTGTACACGTGGTCGGACTTTTCGGCTACAAAAGTCCGACAGCCCGTCCGACAAACTTTCGACGGACTTTTGGCGGACTTGCGGCGGACTTTCTAACGAACGGACTTGCCTGCATACGATCACTCAAAAGTCCGACAGATTCGTACGTGATGACGTACACCGGACTAAAATAAGGAAGTTGATAGACAGTAGCCAATAGCTGCCCTAGCGTCGGTTTATGTCTGTCGGACTAGCATACAGACGAGCGGATTTCTGGGTCCGGCGGAGTTACGACATAAAGAAGCATGTTCTAAATCTAAAGTCCATCAGATTTGCGACTGGAGAAGTCTGCTGAATGTCCGGGGAAGCCCACACACGATCGGATTGTCCGCCGGATTTGGTCCGTCGGTGTCCGTCGGACTTTTGTAGCCGAAAAGTCAGACCGTGTGTACTCCCCATTACAGTCAGGAGCTTTTTTTACCTGTGAGTCTCACTACTGTACCACTAAATTTAGAGCCCAAAATGGCAAATCGAAGGTACAGTAGTGAAGAGGCCTACACGTTTCTGAGCATGACAGATAGTGAAGAGGAAATCACTCATCTGTCAGATTCAGGCTCAGAATACGAACCTGTAGACAGTAGCAGCTCCATGACAGATAGCTCTGACGACGGAGTTGTGGTCCCTGCCAAGGTCAGGCGTACCAGACCCCAATCTTCTTCTGCTGTTGAGGTGCAAGAACCGCAGGGCTCTCGTATGGAGCAGAGAAGTACTAGCGTCGCTATTCCTTCTGGTGAACTGGCAAGCGGCCTAGTACACCCTGGTCGTAGGGCTGGTGCAAGGATTTTTGACACCCTAGGCAAAACCTAATTTTGCCGCCCCCAATTGGCTCCACCCCTGACTCCACCCCCTTTGCCCTGCCCATTTGACAGAAGGCACCCATATACAGGAAGCATTAGCTCTGCTTCCTCTAGCGCTGGCCCCAGTGCTGCGCTGCGCCTCTAATCACACGACCAGTCAGATGGAGCAGCTGCCTGAGACTGAGTTAGTTACATGCTGCAGCCTGCAGAGCATGCAGACACGGGCACAGTTTGCCCTAGGCGGCTGCCTAGTTTGCCTAGTGGTAGCACCGGCCCTGCCTGGTCATACATCCAGCACTGCAGTAACACTTGGTGACGTGGCGAGTCCCATAAGTGCAGTTCAAGCTGGCGAGGTGGCAAGCACAAGTAGTGTCCAACTGCCACCAAGAAGACAAACACAGGCCCGTCGTGCCTATAGTGCCCTTCCTGCTGCATTCACCAATCCTAATTGGGAACCCACCACTTCTGCAGCACCCGTACTTCCCCCATTCACTGGCCAACCCGGCATTCAGGTGGAAACAGTTGATTTTACGTCACTTGATTTTTATTTGCTGTTTTTCACTGAAGATCTCTATAGATCTATTGTGGACCAAAGCAATTTGTACGCTGGTCAACACATTGCCACTATTCCCCAGTCCTCCCTTGCCAGAGATTGGAAACCAATTACGGTTTCCGAATTTAAGATCTTTTGCGGCCTATCCCTCCTCATGGGCATAACCAAAAAGAGTGAGTTGCGGTCATATTGGTCCACTGACCCAATTCACCATATGCCAAGTGTTCTCTGCTTCCATGGCCAAGGCACGATACGAGCAGATTTTGCGGTTCATGCACTTCAACAACAATGAACTCTGTCGTCCTCGTGGAGACCCTGGATACGATTGGCTCTACAAAATTCGGCCCCTCGTAAACCACTTCAACCAACATTTTGCAGACTTGTTTACTCCCCATCAAGTTGTCTGTGTTGATGAGTCCCTGATTAAGTTTTCTGCCCGCTTGTCATTCAAACAGTACCTTCCCAACAAGCGTTCCAGATACGTGGTGAAGATGTATAAGCTCTGTGACAGGGCCACAGGCTATACATGTAGTTTTATGGTTTACAAGGGAAGAGATAGTCACGTAGAGCCGACAAACTGCCCTGACTACATAGGAAGCACTGGCAAGATTGTGTGGGACTTGGTATCACCCTTATTCGGAAAGGGGTACCACTTGTACGTGAACAATTATTACACGAGCGTGCCACTTTTTAGTCACTTTGATCATCAGATTGGAGCATGTGGCACCGTGCGATTTAATCGCTGGGGCTTTCCCCAGTGGCTTGTAGATTCCGATCTTAGGCTGGGGGAGAGAGCCTGCTTTAGGGGAAATAACTTGCTCGCTATGAAGTGGAGGGATAATAAGAATGTTTTCGCTCTTACCTCCCTTCATGCAGACACGACCGTCCAAATTACTACAGCGACTGGTGTTGGGGAGAAACCCGTCTGTGTCCACTAATATAACCAAAATATGGGAGGGGTGGACCTCAACGACCAGTTGTTGGCACCGTACCTAGTTGCCCATAATACCAGACGCTGGTATAAAAAAGTGTCTGTATACTTATTTCCATTGGCTTTGCTGAACGCTCATGTGCTATACAGAGCTTCAGGACGGACTGGATCCTTCCTTAAATTCCAGGAAGAGATTGTCAGAGTCCTTCTGTTTCCAGACGGTGCTCCACCTCACCTTCCCCAACCAAATGCAGTAAGCCAGCTGCATGAGAGGCATTTTCCTTATGTCCTCCCGAGTACCCCTACCCAACGAGCCCCCCAAAGAAAATGTTGTGTCTGTAGAAAGCGCGGATATAGGCGTGAAACCCGATATTATTGTCCCTCCTGTCCTGACAATTCTGGTCTTTGAATTGGTGAATGTTTTGAGCGCTACCATACACTAGTTGAGTTTTAGAGTAGGGGAACAGCATTGCACAGACTAGGCACATTTTCACAGGGTCTCCCAAGATGCCAACGCATTTTGAAAGACCCGAACCTGGAACCGATTACAGTTACAAAAGTTACAGTTACAAAAAAAAGAGTAAAAAAAAAAAAAATACACAAAAAAATATAAAATAAAAAAAACAAAAATAGTTGTCGTTTTATTGTTCTCTCTCTCTCTATTTTCTCTCTATTGTTCTGATCTTTTTTACTGTATTCTATTCTGCAATGTTTTATGGTTATTATGTTTTATAATGTTTGCTTTTCAGGTATGTAATTTTTTTATACTTTACTGTTTAAATAAATAAAATGTTTAAATAAATAAAATGAAACACCCACCATTTTAATATGTAGGGCCTTTGCTTTAAAAAAATATAGAATGTTTGGGGGTTCAAAGTAATTTTCTTGCAAAAAAAAATATTTTTTCATGTAAACAAAAAGTGTCAGAAAGGGCTTTGTCTTCAAGTGGTTAGAAGAGTGGGTGATGTGTGACAAAAGCTTCTAAATGTCAGGACAGTTCAAACCCCCCCCCCCCAAATGACCCCATTTTGGAAAGTAGACACCCCAAGCTGTTTGCTGAGAGGCATTTCGAGTCCAAAGAATATTTTATATTGTGACACAAGTTGCAGGAAAAAGACAATTTATTTATTTATTCTTTTTGCACAAAGTTGTCACTAAATGATATATTGCTCAAACATGCCATGGGCATATGTGTAATTACACCCAAAAATACATTCTATTGCTTCTCCTGAGTAAAGGGATACCACATGTGTGAGACTTTTTGGGAGCCTAGCCGCGTACGGGACCCCGAAAACCAAGCACCACCTTTAGGGTTTCTAAGGGTGTAAATTTTTGATTTCACTCCTCACTGCCTATCACAGTTTTGGAGGCCATGCAATGCCCAGATGGCACAAACCCCCCCAAATGACCCCATTTTGGAAAGTAGACACCCCAAGCTATTTGCTGAGGGGTATGGTGAGTATTTTGCAGACCTCGCTTTTTGTCACAAAGTTTTGAAATTTGAAAAAAGAAAATACATTTTTCTTTTCTTTCTTCATTTTCAAAAACAAATGAGAACTGCAAAATACTCACCATGCCTCTCAGCCAATAGCTTGGGGTGTCTACTTTCCAAAATGGGGTCATTTGGGGGGGGTTTGTGCCATCTTGGCATTTTATGGCCTTCGAAACTGTGATAGGTAGTGAGGAGTGAAATCAAAAATTTACAACCTTAGAAATCCTGAAGGCGGTGCTTGGTTTTTGGGCCCCGTACGTGGCTAGGCTCCCAAAAAGTCCCACACATGTGATAACCCCGTACTTAGGAGAAGCAGCAGAATGTATTTTGGGGTGCAATTCTACATATGCCCATGGCCTGTGTGAGCAATATATCATTTAGTGACAACTTGTGCAAAAAAAAAAAAGTTTGTCATTTTCCCACAACTTGTGGCAAAATATAAAATATTCCATGGACTCAACATGCCTCTCAGCAAATAGCTTGGGGTATCTACTTTCCAAAATGGGGTCATTTGGGGGGGGGGGTTGTGCCATCTTGGCATTTTATGGCCTTCAAAACTGTGATAGGTAGTGAAGAGTGAAATAAAAAATTTACGCCCTTAGAAATCCTGAAGGCGGTGATTGGTTTTCGGGGGCCTCGTACGCGGCTAGGCTCCAAAAAAGTCCCACACATATGGTATCCCTGTACACAGAAGCAGCAAAATGTATTTTGGGGTACAATTCCACATATAACCATGGCATGTGTGAGCAATATATCATTTAGTGACAACTTTTTGTAAAATATTTTTTTTTTGTCATTATTCAATCACTTTGGACGAAAAAATTAAATATTCAATGGGCTCAACATGCCTCTCAGCAATTTCCTTGGGGTGTCTACTTTCCAAAATGGGTTCAATTGGGGGGGTTGTACTGCCCTGCCATTTTAGCACCTCAAGAAATGAGATAGTCAGTCATAAACTAAAAGCTGTGTAAATTCCAGAAAATGTACCCTAGTTTGTAGACGCTATAACTTTTGCGCAAACCAATAAATATACGCTTATTGACTTTTTTTTACCAAAGACATGTGGCTGAATACATTTTGGCCTAAATGTATGACTAAAATTGAGTTTATTGGATTTCTTTTATAACAAAAAGTAGAAAATATCATTTTTTTTCAAAATTTTCATTTTTTTTTACGTTTATAGCGCAAAAAATAAAAACCACAGAGGTGATCAAATACCATCAAAATAAAGCTCTATTTGTGGGAAAAAAAGGATGCAAATTATGTTTGGGTACCACATTGCATGACCGCACAATTAGCAGTTAAAGCGACGCAGTGCCAAATTGCAAAAAGTGCTCTGGTCAGGAAGGGGGTAAAACCTTCCGGGTCTGAAGTGGTTAAACATACTACACCAGAGAGCCTGTTCTGTGTTTCTCTACCTCATTCAGTTGACACATTGGGAGCGATCATCTAGCTGTTTATCCAGCCCTGGAGGAAAGCTGTAAACCCCTAGGTGCCTTACCAATTGGAAGAAAGAATAGGAGTTCTCCCTTCCATCCCAGAGTGACCCCACCGGTTTCATTTAATGCTGCTTACCTTGCAGCTGTAAGGTAAAAAGTTAGTACACCTGCGGGTGTCACTTTACACCGAAGATTCACCACAAAAGTCACCTTGTCACCTTTTGATGCCATCTAACACCCTTTTATTTGCACTTTGCAATTTTCCAGTTAGGAAGATTGTATTACTTCTGGATTTAGTTGCAATTGCACCATTTTGCACTTGTGAACACTTGGACATTTTGAAGCTTCATATACCATTTATATGCTGTGACTTCTGTATTCACACACTACAGTCACTTTTTTTTTGCTATTTTGGCACCTTTTATTCAGTTCACTGTGGATTCCATTGTTATTGTGTTTTAGTACTTATATATTTTAGTCAATTATTTGCATTTTTGCACAATATTTATCTACTTTTTACCACATTTATGCACATTATTTTAGCATTTTACAGATATATTGTATTTGGAGTGCATCACCATCTCTTGCTTTTTCCTATACCTTACTGTGGGCAGTGTTTGGCCCATACGGTGGTTGCCGCACCTCTGGCCATTGTCCATATAGACCCTACTGTAGCACAGGAATAAACATTTCTTCATTTCTGTACTCAGGTACTTGGGTACTCAGATGAACTGTGACAGGTACTCAGGTACTCAGATGGGCTGTGACAGGTACTCGGGTACTTCGATGTACTGTGACAGGTACTCAGGTACTCGGCTACTAAAATGAGCTGTGACAGGTACTCAGGTACTCAGATATACTGTGACAGGTACTCAGATGGGCTGTGACAAGTACTCAGGTACTTGGGTACTCAGAATTGGCTGTGACAGGTAATCAGGTACTAAGATGGACTGTGATAGGTACTCAGATGGACTGTGACAGGTATTCAGGTACTCAGATGGGCTGTGACAGGAACTCAGGTACTCGGGTACTCAGATGGGCTGTGACAGGTACTTTGATGAGTGTTGACAGGTACTTTGATGGCTGGTGACAGGTACTTTGATGGGTGATGACAGGTACTTTGATGGGTGATGACAGATACTTTGATGGCTGGTGATAGATCCTCTTTATTAGGGGGACAATCAGTGTGGTTGGTGTACACTGTGAGCGGTAACGAGATGTTACCGCAATCCTCTTCTCACACACGATCGGTGTGTGGGGAGGAGAACCCGGTAACATCTTGTTACCGCTGTTTGTTGACATTCTGTGACCGGCTGTGATTGGACCCAGTTGGTCATGTGGTAAAGAGCCAATTTCATTGGCTCTTTACTGCGATCGGGGGTTGGGCTGTGTGAGGGTGACAAGCCTTGTTCCCGATCACCGCGTGCATGAAGGTGTGCATGAAGGCAGTACTTGTGACCGGCTGTGATTGGACACAGACGGTCACGTGGTAAAGAGCCATTTTTTTTGGCTCTTTACATGGATCTGGGATGGGCTGTGTCCGAGGGACCTGCAGGAGTGGCGAGAAACCGAGGACGTCATATGATGCCTGCCCAGGATGGGAGATCCCATCTGCAGACGTCCATATGACTATAGCCCAGTATTGTAGTGGTTAAAGTGTGGTGAGTGACGTCCAGATACAGCCTCCGTTCCCAGTCGATGCCTTGTATGGGGAAACGCGTTGGGTGGAGCACAAGCCCTTGACGTCACCACGCAAACAGCCAGCTGGCTTGAGCTGCGGCTGTTTTGAAACATTTTACTTTTCACAGTGTTCTTGGATGTAAGCTTTGCTACATTTTTACAATAAATTATTTTTGGATATACTACACCATGAAGTCCCTCTCTTCTATCATCTAATAATGAGATCACCCAGGACTATCAGGAAATAAGTAGTGATTTTCGTCTTGAAGTCTCTTGTTTGAATTGGATATCCCGCTGTAACAGAAGGAGTTCTTTCCCCTGAAAGGAGTCACAGGAGGATCGTATTCCTACCGGCAGGCTTGTGCATAGGCGTCTTTGATCCCTATAATCTGAGATCCTACGAATCTGGTAAGCGGCATTGATATTATTTCCTGACTTCAGAATATTGGAAGATACACAGTGTCTCACATCGCGATTATTACATCTATGTGGACTACTATTTATGAGCACATGCAACTGTTTTTTTTATCACTTTTTCACATTGATTATTATATTCATCATGTTATGTTAATTTTGTTCATCATTGGCACCTTAAATTAATTTTTTCCTTTGAGATATAACACTTCAATCCCCCTTTTCGGTACCACTTTTTCAATTGATTCATATATTCACTTTCTTTAATTGATTAGTAGTGGATGTGCGCTTGTTTCTTTTTTTTCTTTTCATCATTTGGTGGTATTTGATTACTTCTGCTGTTTTTAATTTTTGCGCTATAAACAAAAAAAGAGCGACTATTTTGAAAAAAAAAAAAACGAAATATTTTACTTTTTGCCATAATAAATGTACAAAAAAAAAAACTTTTTATAAGTTTAGGCCAATATGTATTCTTCTACATATTTTTGTGAATATCTCCTAAACTTGCACAGTTTAGGAGATATTCAGAATGCATGCAGCCGATGATGTCATCGGCGCATGCGCAGTGAAGGTCCGGCTTACTGTGGCAGACCTTCAGAGCCTGTGCCATAAACAGCGGCTCCCACGCAAACCTGGAAGTAATTCTGGGGAAGATGTCAGTCGTTTGAGTGGTTTGCGGGTGCCACTGGAGGCTTAATTCTAAGGTAAGCATTTCATAATGAGCTAGTATGCGATACTAGTGCTCCTGTTCTTCATTCCAACATCCTGGGTTTGACTAGGGAACTCTCCTTGTCTGTCCACCTGCAGGCTGATTAATGTCATCAGTCTCTGCATGGAAACCAAGCCTGTTATAAGCCAGCTCAAACCTCATTTGGGTGCGTGTGATATTGAGTGATACGTGTGTTGTTCCTGATCACGCTCCATGTCTGTCTGCCCTGCTTTGCTAGTTTGGATTTCCCTGTGTATGACTTTGGATCGGATTATTGGACTATTCCTTGAACTCAGCCTGCCTTTTTACCTGGACTGTCATAGAACCATGTTATCTGTCTGCTAACCGCAATTATCTACTTACTTTGCTCAATTCGCATCTGCCCTGGCGTGGTGGTCAGGCACTATAGCATTGTGTATAAGTCCTGGGGGCAACCGAGTACCAGTAGGCTTGCTTGCATTATCGGGAAGGGGGCTGCTATAGGTGAAGCACACAGTAGCCAGCTATAGTGTCTGACCACCTGTGTTGGGGTAGATGTGACTGCCTTGATCTTGCGCTGTCCCTGTTTTCAGCAAATGCAAATTTTGTGGCATGCTCTGGTTCTTTTCCTGCTCAGCTAGCATCTGCACAGGTATGCATAGGGCTTCTACAGAAATTTAAATAATTATTTCTAAAAGAAAACAATGTCTCTGTATATGCGTTTAAAGAACTTTTTTTTTCTACAAAAAATAGAAAATATGTGGAAAATTATAAAGACACAAAAACACTGGTCAAAAATACCATAATGTGTGAAAAGGCACAAGGTCACGGCACTAAAGCGTTTTCTGCACCAGGCCTCTTTTGGCTAGGCCTTTTGGCTAAGTCCGGGGCAATTTTTTAACTACCAGACCTCAAGGCCTAGCCTATGTACATGCATGGGCACTATTTATTTAATTTCGTTTTCTTCTCACATTTTTGTCACTTTGCACCTTTTTTGTGTTTCTTTCACTGGGTGGAGGGTGTAAGTCCTTGGGCCTACCCTGAAGCCTAGGAGGAGGATGTGTGGCCATTAGGTTCCTTCCTCCCCTGAATCGGGGGGTCTCTCTTCGGGAGAGCCTATCAACCAGTACTCATTGGCCTTTTGACCCGGTGGATCATGTTTGACCCTTGTCCCTATCAGGAGCCTTGCGCCCAAGGGGTTCAGGGAAAGGTCCTACTCCTTCAGGGGTGGACAAGAGACACACCCTTAAGTGCATGTTTTTGTGTGTGTACACATGCACTTTTTTTGTACACTTACAGGTTTCTTCGTTTTTGCGCACCACCACTGATTAAAAAAAAAAAGCAAAATTAGAACCCTTCAATAACTAGGAGCGCATGTGTCTGCGGCAAACTTATATATACTGTAGCTGTAATTAAAAAGCCACAATCCTCGGGGCATTTAAAAACGAAATTTTACAATCAGCCATTGTAGCCAGCATTGGGCTACAGCAGTAGTTTGCAACCAGGAAAATGTGTGGCTTTTACAAACAAGAAATCATAAATTAAAACCATTAGAATTAGTCATTTGAGTTGTAATAAACATCAGGGATTGCTTGGAAAATATCTGAACACAATTACACAATAAACGCGCAAAGGGTACTTGACATAAGCAGGCATACACCAGGTGGCACTTGGCAAAAATCTTCCAGGCATTCTTCAATCATTGTACATGACCATTAATACTGGCTTATTAGCGTAGGCACAAGTGACACGAAACAGCTCATAAACCTTGCCACTTAATTATCTATCTCCATGCTGTGGTAAATAACATAGCACTCTGTTCTTGGTTTTCAGAATCAATTGCCAATTGAACTTTATGGTCTGAGTACAATGACTGTGATGAGCAATGTCAAATGGGCAGTTCTGTAGACAGAAAACCAGAAAACTGCTACATCAGTCTAATGTGGCCTTTAGGGAGTAACTCCTGTACCTGTCAAATGAAGGGAACTTTCCATTCAATTAAAGAGGAGTCCAGGCTGGGGAAAAAAATTAAAAAAGTCAGCAGCTACAAATATACTGTAGCTGCTGACTTTTATTAATTGGACAGTTACCTGTCCAGAGAGCCTGCAATGTCAGCACCACGGCTGATGTTTCGATCGGCTGTCGGGTGCTGCCGCCGCCATCTCCGTGAAGCCTTTTAGCGTAAATTCCACTTTTGGATGGAACTCCGCTTTAACCTCACTAATGTGCCACTCCAATTGTTTCTGGACAGCAGGAACAAAGGAGCAGAAAAAATGGAAGGGTGGTCAACATGAGACTACATGCATTCAATAGACAGGGAAAGAAGACAGCTGTCAGAATAGTAGTTCTGAAGCCCATTTATAAACGTTAATGCTGACAGGTGCATGCTTTGTACATGCCCAATAGAGCATCCACGGTGGTGATCCAATTGCAAGTAAATGCATTTATCTAAGGTGTGCAGGATTTTTTTAAACTGCTGTAGAACAAAACTGGACTGTACAGTCTGTCTATACAAGTACTTTAGTTGCTATATTTAAATGTAAAAGGTAAGTCTAAGCACACAAATGTAAAGCAACATTCATAGGACCCCAATGACATAAGCTATGTAGTAGTGTAGGGTAAGGCACTTATGAAACTCTGCCACTTGGCCACCAGATGTCCTCATGAACAAAGAGTAAACCTCGGCTTTCAGAGCCTTCTGGGTGGCATGGTAACTTTGCATCTGCCAGTTAAGGGGCACCTTGGGATAGCATACACATAGCTCCCAACTGCCCCTGATATTGGGGGACTGTTCCTGATTTGGAGCAATGTCCTTCTGTCCCTCTTTCCTCCTCATGTGTCCCTTATTTTGGTCTGATCCCTATAGTTGTATATAAAATGCACTTTTTATCTTTCAAAATGTGTTTCCCAGTGCTAAACCTTTCATCCAATTTCTAAACTGCTGCATTTGTACATTTCCAAAGCCAGTATAAAGGCATAATAGCAGTTAAAAAAAGCACTTGTGGGTTCACCTCACAGGAAACACAATCAACACATGAGGTTAAAAGGCCCCTCCCTTCCCCCTGCACCTCAGTTCTTGATTGTGTTTCCCGGCAGTGGGTCAAGCCAGGATTTATCCCTACTCCAGGAGGTCTTTCCCAGCGAGGAGCTTCCCGGGCACAGAGGGGTTTCCCGGAGCTCCTGTGGGTACACACCTCCCCCCTTACCTTCCACCCAGGTCAGGTACTGTTTGGGGGCTGAAGGACCCGGAGGGTTGACTGGAGTCCAGGTCAGTCGGAAGGGGTGGATGGCAGCTTCACCTGCGGGTTTGGGTGCCTGAAAGATCAGTGGAACACTCCTGGGAGAGGAGAGAGTGTTCTGGCCGGGGGGTGCAAGTTGGTGCTGTTTCCCCTTCCGGGCGGCATTACTTTTGGCGCCAGGCTACACTAAAATGGCGGAGCCGCCGAGCCGGTGTCTCTCCCATCTGCCCCATGCCAACCTGAGGCCTCATACTAGAGGCCAAATTCACTTCCAGCGGCAGGGCTCCAGCAAAATGGCGCCGGACAGTGGCGGCCAGACCCATAAATATCCAGAGGAGCCAGGTGGAGGTCCCACAAGCCCCTCTCATCTTCCCACCCACAGCAAGTCGGTTGTGACCAGGAATGAAGAGAGAGGAGGATACAGTGGTGGCTGTAACCCAGGAGGAGGCCACAGGTGGTGAGTTTTCCTCTGCTTGGCAAGTGGTTGGGTAAGGGTGGTCTTACCCACACCCCTTGTGGGGGGGGGGGTAAGGAGATAGATGTACAGCCTGTTAAGATTTATGGGTACTGTCTTTTATCCTCCTAGAACCCAGTAGATCGGCTCAAGGGACCCACAGGTCTAAGCCCAAAAAAAACCCTCCCCCTAGAGCAAAAAGGTTTGGGTATTGTTATGAAAAGCTCCCACAGGATCATGTGAAACCTTTTAGCTATAGATGCATACACAAACTGTCAGGCAAGGAAACCTCAGCAGTGATGAGGGACTTCCTCTCAGTACAGTCAGAGATGCTTGCTATGCTCCAATTTCTAAAAAAGGTGATAGCATCAAAGGAAGGGCCTAGCACTAGTGGCAGAGAAACTCTGTCTTCTAGGGATGGTACACCCTCTCATGGGGGGACATCCGGCAGAAGCTGGAGAACCCTGCAGAGACCTCTCTCCTCTCTCACGTCTGGGGTAGAGGAATTTCAGGACCCAGGGGAGTCAGACCAAAGCTCCTTAGAAGAGGGAGAAAATTCAGAGTCAGAAAGCAAGGACAGTGAGGGTTCCAGGCACAGTAGACACCTCTTTCCCGTGGAGGACATGGAGGAGCTACTCAGGGCAATTTACGCCTCTGAGGACATCCCGGAGCCTCAGACGTCAGCCCGTGATAAGATGTATGGGGGACTGGGAAAACCTCAGCCAAAAGTCTTCCCAGTCCACCAGACCCTCAAAGAGGTTATTTTGAGAGAGTGGAAGGACCCAAAGAGCAAAGTCCTTAAACTCAAAACATGGAAATAGAGGTTTCCATTTGGGGAAGAGGAGGAGGAGAAATTCTTCTAGACCCTCAAATTCGATGCAGCCCTTTCACAGGTTTCAAAGAAATCTGATTTGTACTTTGAGGACTCGGGTAACATAAAGAACCAAATGGACAGAAGGGCCAAAACGCTACTGCGAAGAGCGCTGGATGCCAAAGTGGCAGCCATGGCTCCTGCCTTGGTGTCAGCCTGCATAGCAAGGAACGTAGATACCTGGCTGCACAGACTCTCCAGCTATGTCATGAGGGGAAATAATTCTAAGGAAGTCACGGACTCTCTAGAGACAGTGAGTAAGGCGGTGGCATACCTGGCAGATGCGGCAGTAGAAACTGTCAGGACCACAGCTAAGTCAGTCGCCTTCCTCAACTCTGCAAGGAGAGCCGTCTAGGTCAAGTCATGGGAAGGGGATCGTATGTCCAGGTCACGGCTCTGTGGGTTACCTTTTGAGGGTTTCCAGCTCTTTGGGCCTAGCCTTGATCAGGTCCTGTCACGATCTGTGGAAAAGAGCAAAAAGTTCCCAGTGAGAACCAGGAAGGAGAAAGGCAGAAAGTTTTTTTAGTGGCCCCCCTAACCAGGGTCAATTCAAGGCCAAGAAGGGCTCAAACAGAAGGTGGGGGAAGGGCAGGGCCAGTGCTATCACTAGGCAAACTAGGCAGCCACCTAGGGTGCACTGTTGCCTAGGGGCGCCCGACCGCTGGTTTCCCTCCGTGTCTGCATGCTCTGCAGGCTGCAGCATGTAACTAACTCAGTCTCAGGCATCTGCTCCATCCAACCGGTAGTGTAATTAGAGGCGCAGCACAGCACTGGGGCCAGCGCTAGAGGAAGCAGGGCTAATGCTTCCTGTATAGTGGTGCCTTCTGTCAAATGGGCAGGGCAAAGGGGGTGGAGTCAGGGGTGGAGCCAATTGGGGCGGCAAAATTAGGTTTCGCCTAGGGTGTCAAAAATCCTTGCACCAGCCCTGGGGAAGGGAAAGAACAGACAGAAGAATGGTCTGCTCTTTTCCGGACCCAAAGACACCAACAAGCAGTCCAAGTGATGCCAGCGTCAGGGTAGGGGGGAGACTTTCTCACTTTGTTCCACAGTGGAGAAAGATCTCCGAGCCCCTATATCTTGCAGATTCTAACAGAAGGCTATCGTTGGAAACTCTCTCCCCTCCCCCACAAATCTTTATACTGACCCATCCACCCAAGAATCCTTTAAGGGCAGCAGGGTTGCTAGACAACTTACAGGATCTGGCGGGACAGGTAATCATACCTGTACCACTGGAACAGCTCTACCAGGGATTTTACTCCCGTATCTTTGTCGTCCAGAAGCCATCAGGGAAATTTTGCCTGATAATAAACAGAAAAACAGAAAAAGCTGAAAAACATCTGTTGAAGGATGCCTTCATGGCTACAAAAGATTCATGGGAAGCCTACCTCCATGTCCTAATTGCCCTGGAACATCAGTCTCTGTTAAGGTTTGCAGTCCTCACAAGCAAAGGGATACAGCAATGGCAGTTCCTGAGCACTCCCATTTGGTTTAACCTCAAGCCCAAGGGTATTCACAAAGGTCCAGGCAGAGGCAATGGCTTACTTGCATCTGCAGGGGAATTCCCTTGGACCCTATCTAGGCGACCTCCTGATTTATGGCCAATCTTTAGAACAAGTGCGAACAGATGTAGACAAAGTGATTTTCACTTTGCAGACCTTGGGTTGCATAGTGAACCAGGAGAAGTCATCTCTTGAACCATCCCAAATAAAAACTTTCCTGGGATACTTAGTGGATGCAAGGGCTCAAAAGCTCTTTCTCCCAGAGGAAAAAAGGGAAAAAGTGGTAACGGTGGTTTCCTCACTATTGGAACCCAGGGACTGCTCTCGCAGACAGATTATGAGAGTCCTAGGACTAATGACCTCCTGTATTCCAGCGGTTCCCTGGGCTCAGCTCCATTCCAGGGAACTGCAGTTTTATCCTCCTGGGACAAAAAAAGACAGAGTCACTGGACGGGAGGGCTTCTATCTGGGCAAAAGTAAGGGCCTCCCTAAATTGGTGGCTGGGCCAAGACAGGGTCACGTCGGGTCGTTCCTGGGCCCAGTGTAACCCAGTAAAGATCACTACAGACACAAGCGACTGGGGTTGGGGCGCTCACTTAGAGGACCTCCGAGCACAGGGTTCCTGGACCCTGACCCAAGCAAGGGCCTCCTTCAACTACAGGGAGCTCCTGGTGGTGGGTCAAGCATTGAAGGCTTTCAGAGGCAGGGTTCAAGGACTAGAAGTCCAAATCAGACAACATGACAACCATCTCTTACCTGAACCATTGGGGGGGGAAGGTCCAGGAGACTCCTAAAATTGGCTTTAGAAGTTCTAGGTTGGGCCGAAGGGGATTTCCTAAGCCGATGGCCCATCCACCAGGGGGAATGGGAGTTAAACCAAGATGTTCCTTCAGATAAGTCAGCAGTTTGGAGTGCCGAAGATAGACCTTTTTGGCCACAGAGGGAACAGGAAGGTGGAGTGATTTTTCTCTCACAAGAGAGGGGGGTTCGGCGGGGGTGTGGCTGCTCTAGCACAGGACTGGGATTGCTACCCAGTGTACACCTTTCCCCCATTAGCATCAATTCCTTGGGTCTTACAAAAGCTGGCCCACTCAGAGTGCAAACTGATCCTGATAGCCCCATGGTGGTGTCAGGAACCATGAAACAGACGGAGACAGAAAATGCAGTAAAAATCATACCATTTAATATAGCGGTAAAAATGGTACAAATAGTAAAAGTAGTCAAAACCAAATCAGGTAGTCAGAACAAGCCAGGATAGCAGGAAGCCAGAGATCAGTGTAGTCAGAGCAGCAGACAGGATCAGGAACCAGAAGGGATGTCAGCCAGGCAAGTCTTCAACAGGAAACCAGCAGAGTCTCTAGATATGTTGACCAAGGTGAAGGCACAGGAGATAGCCAGCAGCCAGGTCCAAGGCTTGAACTTTCCCTGCAAAGCTGTGATGTTTCACCAGACTATGAACACCCTGGACCTGGGGCCCATGCCCAGGTTTAGAACTCTTAGGCCCATTGAGTCTGCCTCCCCTTACCCCATAGCACCTACTCGGCCGCAGTTGTCTGGGGAGGAACCTCTCGGACCCGTTCTTGTTGGCCCACATTTCCCCCGTAGGCTGCACCTTTCTGGGTGTAGATCCTGGAAAGGATCAGGGACAGCAGTTGGGCGACTCCTTCACTATGGGAAGACCCCTCCTGTTGTACCTACAGTTGTCTCAATCAGGTGACTGGTTACCACCAGTCCTCTGTGTGTTTTGTCATACTCCAATGTTTACTTCCTCTTCATTTTGTCTGTGTTTTTCCTTTCATTGCTGCTCATTATTCTTTTTCTTTGTTCCTATACTCTCAGGACATGTTGTCTGTACCCTCGCTCACGCTATGCCCATTGACATTCTCCATGGAGTGCCATTCCCCACAACTGTCTATGGCATCACTCAAGGTAATCTTGTATAACGTTCGGGGTCTATGTTCTCCATACAAAAGAAGCAAGCTCTGATGGGAACTGAAGAGGCTTAAAGCCCAGGTAGTCTCCTTGCAGGAGATGCATTTTACCACCCAGTCTATGCCAAAGCTACCCCACCACTTTTTTAACCATTGGTTTGTCAGTTCGTCCCCAGTGGCTAAGTCCAAGGGTACAGCTATAGCAATCCATAGATTCTGCCCCTTTCAACCCGAGGAGAGTCAAGTAGACCCCCATGTGTTCTTGAGGGGAACACTCCCAGAAATATAATAAGGGCGGAAATATACGTTTTCCTCTATATATGCCCCCAACTCTGGCCAACTTACTTTCATAGATGCGGTGTTGGAGAAATTAGGGGAATTCCGGGAGGGTTCCTTGATCTTGGGCGGGGACTTTAATGTAAGTCTTGACCCCCTCCTAGACACATCACACAGCCGACAGACTCATTCCCATGCTTTCATTAAACACTTTCATCAAATCCTCCAGAACCACCTTCTAGTGCAGGGGTCTTCAAACTACGGCCCACCAGTTGTTCAAGAACTACAATTCCCATCATGCCTAGCCATATCTGTGAATGTTAGAGTTTTAGAATGCCTCATGGGATGTGTAGTTCCGCAACAGCTGGAGGGCCGTAGTTTGAGGATCCCTGTTCTAGTGGATAGTTGGAGAATTCTCCACCCCTCTGGCAGAGACTTTAGCTATTACTCAAAGGTCCACGACACATATACCCATATCGACCTTTTATGTGTCGACCACTTTACCCTTGAGTCACTACAGTCGACATCTATTAAAAATATCACTATCTCGGACCATGCTCCAATTACTATTACCCTTAGCCTGCCGGAAGGTACCCGTAGGACTTGGTCCTGGCAGCTGAATGAAAATTTACTGAATGACACTGCAGTGGTCTTGAAGGTCATGGATGTCCTCACCCACTATTTTAGAGAAAACATGTCTAATGGCCTTAGTGAGGGGATAGTCTGGGACAATCACAAAGCTGTAGTGAGAGGAAAATTGATTTCTCAGGGTGCTAAGCTTAAGAAGGCCCGCCAGGCGGACTTTCTGAGGGTCCTTGGTCCCCTCCAAGAGGCAGAGGGTAGGCATAGGAGTCTTGGAGACCATGAAGCACTAAACAAACTGACGGAGTTTAGAGAGCTTTTTGCTCACCTACTGGACCGCCAGATCAAAAAACACCACCATTACCTGTCTCACAAATTTTATGAACACGGGAACAAATGTGGTCAGATGCTGGCTAGGGCCGTACGGAAAAAGCAGTCACTGGGTCATATCCACAAGCTCTGCTCCCCTGTTGGAGATACGATCAGTCACTTCTCCAAAATTGCCTCGGTGTTCCTGAGACTACTATGCTGACCTATATAACCTGGGCCTGCAACTATCTCTTGATGCCCAGGCAGCTAGGTTGTCTGAAATACATACTTATTTGACCTCAGCAAGCCTCCCGCCTTTTAGCAAAGACCAGAGATCCACCCTAGAATCCCCTATTACCCCCTCTAAAATTGAGTCGATGGTGAAGTCCCTGCCTGGGGGTAAGAGTCCTGGTCCGGATGGCTACACCAAGGCATACTATGCTACCTTCTTGTCGCTCTTAATACACCCAATGTGTAAATATTTCAATTCCATAGTAGATGGTAGCCAGATTCCTTCTGAGGGCCTTTTAGTCCATATTACCCTGCTCAGGATGGTAAGGACCCTCTGCGCCAAAAAGCTATCGCCCTATTTCATTGCTGAACGCAGATATAAAAAATATTGCAAAAATTTTGTCGAACTGCTTAAAAACTTGTGCCCCTTGTTGTCTATCCGGACCAGACAGGATTTATTGCAGGCAGGGAGGCACAGGATAACTCTATTGGGGCCATCCAACTCATCCATTGGACTCGCGCACACCAGGGCCCCATGCCATACATGATCCCATCGATGGACGCGGAAAAAGTGTTCGATCGTGGGGATCGGGTCTACCTTAAGGTGGTCTTAGAGGCCCTCAGGGTGGGACCATACATGTTGACCTGGATAATGGCTTTGTACTCGACACCTAGTGCTATGGTTAAGGTAAATGGCCTTTTTTCATCTGGATTCCCGATCAGGAATGGCATGAGACAGGGGAGCCCCTCCTTTTTGCCCTGGCTCTCAAACCTCTTTTATGCACAGTGCGGGCAAACCCGCATATCTCCAACCTGATGGTGGGCAGTACAGAATACAAGCTGTCAGCTTACGCTGATGATATACTCTTCCACCTTACACATACCCTTGTCTCGCTGCCTAACCTGATGCAGGAACTTCAACTTTTTGGAAAGCTCTCCAATTTTAAAATTAACTATACGAAATCAGAGATTTTACCCATCCAACTACCTTCCTCCTTGGCCGGCAGCCTACAAGCTGCTTTCCACTTCACCAGGGCTAAATCATCCTTGAAGTACTTGGGTATACTGCTTACAAATGACTTTGACACCCTATATGATAATAATTATCCTAAGCTGTTAGCCGCAGCCAGACGAGACTTAGCCTCCTGGACTAAAATAGCCTTTACGTGGATTGGGTGGGTGAATATTATCTAAATGAATGTCCTCCCAGGGATACACTTTTTCATGCAAATGGTGCTGATACCCCTACCCAAGGGCTTCTTCACCCACCTCGACAGTATGCTGACTGGGTTTGTGTGGAATGGGCAGTGACCACGTATCGCTCTAAGGCTGTTGAAACGTTCGAACTGTAGAGGCGGTCTGGGAGTCCCAGATATCCAGAGGTATTACAGGGCTATTGTTCTCCAGCGGATCCTTAACTGGTGTTTCCATACTAAGGCCAAACTGTGGGTTGTCCCTGGAGAAATGCATGGTGGGCAGAAATCTATCTCATGCCCCATAGTTGGCCCGGGAGCACAGGGGGTTATCAGAATGGCACTTCTCCCTTGACAACTCACGCTCTTCGAGTTTGGGATCGTATCCCAGGTCCCAGGTATACAGAAAGGGGAGAGGTTGGGTCTACAGAGAGGGGAGAGGCTGGGTATACAGAGAGGGGAGAGGCTGGGTATACAGAGAGGGGAGAGGCTGGGTATACAGAGTTTCCCCCCCTCCCCCTTGGTCTGCACTCACCTGCTCAGGTGCTCTGTGTGAGAAAGTTCCTCCCGACTCTATGATATGGGCGGCGCAAGGGAGGAGACTCACTCACACTAATCTCCCTTCTCTGGCTGTCAGTGAACCACCGAGTGCAAAGTACTCAGTGAGAGTGCCGCGGCTGTGCGGGAAGCGCTGTGTCAGACAGCCTGGGATACTATCACTGTAGAGCCGGCCCTGGAGTCAGGGCTGTGGGCCCCAGATTCGGAGCTCCAGCCTCAATAGCCATCCCTTAATGACGCCACTGGAAACACTGCTCTAGGGAGTTACAAGTGAGAGTCAGGGAACATATGGCAAACATTAAGAAAGGTAAAAAGGAACACAGTGTACCCAAACATTTTAGAATGGCACATAGGAAAGATCCATCAGGTGTTAACGTGATTGCAAAGGCAGAAGGTTTTTTATCTGAATGCATTCTATGTTATTAATTAATTAATGTTGTTACAATTTCTCACTATACATTTTTTTTATATAGTAATATAGTTTTTAATTACTTTAATGTATAGGTGTCTTTCTAATAGAGCAATAGTGGGATGTTTATTCTTGTTCATTTGGATGAACAATAATTTTATTTTATTTTATCTTATTTACTTATTTTTTTATGTGATTTTTATGATATGTTTTTATTACAGATGACTGTTATTGTATGGATTGCTACTTAGTGTGGGCATCCGGGTACGGGGAGTAGAGAAAAGATATATGGTGTGGGCATGAGTTCTGGGAGATTATGGGGAGTGGATGGACTAGGTTCAGCCCTTTTTTGGTTATTTTCAGTTTTCTATGACCTGTTGCGATCCCCAACTATCTCTCTGTGTTCAGAGGAGGTAGAGAGTGGGTGGGAGTGGCTTCACTGTGAGGGCAGTCCGTGCTCCACTTCCGGTCTAGTTTTATTTATAGTTTTGGAGATATATAGTCTGAGAAAGCAGGGGTAGGGCTGAGGTGTTGGAGATCACTCGCATACTAGTTCCATACCTGTTTTGTTGCCGCTTGGCTCCTGTGGACTGCTGCGGTTCTCAACCATTTTCCTCTGATGGGAGGTAGTAGAGAGTGGGTGGAAGTGGCTTCACAATGAGGGCATCTTACTAGTATTTCACTTCCGGTCAAGCGCCATCTACAGTCATGGCTAAGTGATGGCTCTAGGAGGGCGGAAGTGATGTAGGGGTTAAATTCTATTGTTGGTCTCCCTCTTACCATTTAGCCGTGGCTACAGGGCCCCCGGAAGTTCTGCCCAATCAGTCACGGACACTGAAACTGAACTGAAGCCATAAATCTGACCACACTGGGATGGATGTGCTCTCATGCCTAGCATAGGCAGTTTGAAATTGGAAAGCAGGTGGACTGCCAGGAGCACCAGGTATTTCATACAAAGGAAGAAGTACAAAAGAGAACAGGATACTTTTTACCACAAGTACAACAGACACCTATCAGGAATATGAAATGCTGGGGTAATATATTCTTTAGTCTGTTTCCATTCTGAGAGGGTTGGTGGAAAGGACCACTTCTAGGTAATCATGATAATTTTTTTGTATAGAAATAAAGCATTCTCAACAATTTTTTAGCATTGGAGCTAATAGGGTGGTCCTTTACCAACTCCAATATTCACACTTTAGGACACACAACAATCGGGAGACCCAGGGCTGATTCAAAGAAGCATAAAATACGCTAAGTCCTTTCCGTTGATGTCCCATACCTGGTTGGTGAGCCTGACGTGCAGAGGAAGGCCTCTCGTACAGCTCCGGTTTGAGGGCCAGTGATGGTGAGGAAGCAGCCCGGCGGGGTAAGAGCACCTAGGATCAGTCCAGTAGTCTGTGTGGGTAGTAGCCAGGAACCCACAGGAAGGAAGCCAGGATTGGCTGATAGCAGGAAGAGGAGAGAGCAGACAGGCTGGCAGGGCTTGGCTGATGACAGACTGACAGACTGTGGATGCACAACAGGAAGCAGGAGCCTGAAGATGCTGAGCTAGACTGAAGAAGCTGTAGTAGGCTGGAGGAGCTGAAAGCGGGGTCAGACGAGCCAGGTTGGTAACGGGTGGGCAGATCAGGCATAAACGGCAGGCAATAGCGTAGTCTGGTCACAGGCAGAGTTGGCAACAAATGCAGGATCAAACAGGATCAGCAGGCAGAGACAGAATCCGGGGGTCGGAGCAGGTAGCAGACAGGAATAGTTGGGAGCAAGCCGGGTCAGGATCAGAAGTCAAACACAGGAACCAGGAACATACACAGAACGTTGTAGACCAAACCACAATTAGCCAGTACTGAAGCTCCATTTAAATAGGCCGATTGGCGCCAGTCATTCGCATATGCACCGTAACTGTTCTGCTTGTTCTTTGTTGCCGCATATGTGTGTGTCTGGAAACAGCAGCTGTACTATGCTGATGCCTTTCCTGACATTACCCCCTCCTTACGGGCAGCCTTCGGATGCCCAGCTGGCTCTTCTTTTGCGGGTGATTGCGGAAGAAAGTATGTCCCAAGTTCATAGCAGATACATTCTGCTTTGGCTCCCAGGAGTTCTCCTCTGGCCCATAACCCTTCCATTTGATCAGGTATTGCACTTGATCCCTTTGCTTTCTGCAGTCCACAATTGCCTCAAACTCCTTATCCCCATTGATGATTACAGGTTCAGGTGGTCTAGTTTCTCGATTCTGAAAAGGATCTGGCACTGTATGGTTTAATAATGACATGTGGAACACTGGATGTATCCTAAAAGATTCTGGCAATGACAGTTCATAAGAAACTGAGAGATTGTTAATTCTCCTTCTCACTGAAAATGGCCCCACAAATTTAGGAGCTAGCTTCTTTGAAGGACATGCCAGTTATCAAATTTCCTCTTGTTATCTTCCCGTGCATTGGTAACAGCCTCCTGTAACAACTTGTTGTTACGACTGAAAAAGTCCAAGGTGCTTTGGACGGCTGGAACTAAGGATTCAGGGACAAGATCAGGCAGAAAGGTGGGATGGAAGCCATAATTTGCGAAAGAATGGAGGCTTGGTGGCTGCATGACAGGAGTTATTATAGACGAATTTCGCTAACGGCAGGAGTGACACCCAATCGTCCTGAACAAATGACGTGAAGCAAGGATGTGTTGCTCTGATTGGTGTCATAGAAGCAATAAGAAAAGAGCCTGTCAACATCGGAAGGTTCCTGTGGGTTCACTACATGACGTAACGGCGTAATGGCGTACGAACGTTCGTTCGTCAGCGTTACGCCCCCTTTCTGGCCTGAATAAGGACTGACTTGTTCTCTGTTTAATTGCTGGTTTGTCTTTCAGCTTCCAGTGTTCCGTTCCTGATTCCTGCTCCTTGTGTTTACCTGTTTGACCCGGATTTGCCTGACCTACCTTGTCTCTCTCCAGTGTTTGACCTCGGCTTGTTGAAAGGACTTCCCCACCATCTGCTTCCAGTGTTTGACCCTCTGCCTGTCCCCGGATTCTCCTGCCTTCTCGTGTATGACCCCGGCTTGTTTAAACGGACTCCTCTGCTGACATCTCCAATACTCGACCTCTGGCTTGCCTTCAGGACTTCTCTGCTTACAATCTGCTGTGTTTGACCCTCGGCCTGTTTAAAGGACTTCCTCATCTACCAGTCTCCAGTATATGTTATCGGCCTGCACCACAGACTCTCCATTACTGGGTTCTCCGTGCCTGATCTCCTGCACCTCTCCCAGCTCCCTTGTGTTTGCGGGTTAGAACCCCAGCCGGGTCTTCTTCTCCAGTTCCAGGGGCAGAGCCACCATTGCTCTCATCTCTACGTTACAGAAGTCCTCCTCTCAAGAGCTTCCTGCCTGCTGGCGACCCGTGATTCTCTGTGCCCTATACCCTCTGTACCATCACCAGGGGTATAGTGCGCTTAGCTGCAAGGGAAGCCACTCCCAGCATCTCGGCCTCGGTGAGTACCCATGATAGTACAAACCAGCCAGATGTCTGAGGCCGACAGAGTGGGTTCCCCTCTCGAGGCTCTATGCCAGCAGGTAACGACCCTTACGCAAGCAGTCCAGAGGCTACAAGATGGCTATTTCCAACTGGAAGGTCATCTCCAGCACCTAATCTTATCTCCCGGGGATACAACCTCCACATCCCCCAGTGGGGCCAGCTCTTCGCAAGATCACTCCAGCTCAGCTCCCGCGGTTGTTATGACTCTCCCAGAACCTAGGGTGCCTACACCCGAACGATTTTCCGGGAATCGGAAGAGGTTTAGAGCATTTAAAAACGCCTGCTTGTTATACCTGGCTCTCCAACCTAAGACTTTCAGTTCTGAGACAGTAAAAGTAGGGTTCATTATTTCCTTGTTGTCCGAAGAACCCCAAGCCTGGGCTCACAACCTCCTGGAGCAGAAAAGCCCTTTACTAAACTCTGTGGAAACCTTCTTTGAATCCATGGGAAGATTATATGATGATCCCCAACGCACAGCCACGGCCGAGTCCATCTTACATACCTTAGTCCAGGGAAAGAGACCGGTGGAGGACTATACGGTCGAATTTCGAAAATGGTCTGGGGACACTGGATGGAACGAGGCGGCTCTCAAATACCAGTACCGCCAGGGACTCTCAGAGACTTTCAAAGATGAATTAGCACGTGTTGATTCTCCTTCCACCCTGGAGGAGTTGATCCAGCTAGCCATAAAACTAGATAGACGTCTACGGGAACGACGTTCTGAACGTTTTCAATCTCCCCGGCCTACATGGATGCTACCCAGGGTCCCCACAGGGCATCCTCTTCCTACAGTCCCTTCTTCCTCTACCTTGGAGAGTGAGCCAATGCAACTGGGACTGATCCGGGCTCCACTTACACCTGATGAGAAACAACGCCGGCGGGAAGCCAATCTCTGCCTGTACTGTGGAGGGTCAGGCCACTTTTTGCGCAACTGTTCTATAAGACCCAGTAAGTCCCAATCACAAACAGCTATGAACTTTCAAGTCAATGGTTCAAGTTCAACTCATCTTGTCCTTCCTGTCTCCCTACAGGTGGCAGGCGAGGAGATCCGGCTACCAGCCATTATTGATTCTGGCGCCTGCAATTGCTTCCTGGATACATCTCTAGCCCGAAGCTTACGCATCCCTCTGCAAAATAAAAGACAAAGTCTCCAAATCCACCTGGCCGATGGATCGTCCCCCTGTTCCGGGCCTGTTACCCAAGAAACGAAACCCATTCTCACCATCACAGATTCAGGACATCAAGAATTTCTGTGCTTTGACATCATCTGCTCCCCCATGTTCCCTATCATCCTGGGACTTCCATGGTTGCAAGCTCACGACCCCCATATTAATTGGAGCGAGAAGAAGATCTCCTTCTCTTCGGCTTACTGCTCCCAGCACTGCTTCACCTCTGGTTCCGTCTGCACAGCTTCCTGTCTAACTATCCAGCCAGTTCCTGATCATCTTCAGCACGTCCCTGCAGCCTACCGTGAATTCATGGACATTTTTGACAAAAAGAGAGCTGACAGTTTGCCTCCTCACCGACCATACGACTGTCCCATTGATCTCTTACCTGGCTCCGAGATCCCTTTTGGTCGTATATTCCCTCTATCAGAAAAGGAGTTGGAGGCTCTTCGGTCCTACATCAACGAAAACCTTGAAAAGGGATTCATTCGTCCTTCCTCCTCTCCGGCTGGAGCAGGGATTTTCTTCGTTGAAAAAAAAGATGGTACTTTAAGGCCTTGTGTGGACTACAGGGAAATCAACAAGATCACCATCAAGAACCGTTATCCGCTTCCCCTCATCCCAGAACTGTTCCAGCGGTTCCGAACCGCACGAGTTTTCTCTAAACTTGACCTAAGGGGCGCCTATAACTTGGTTCGGATACGCCCAGGGGATGAGTGGAAAACGGCTTTTAGGTCTAGGTTCGGACATTTCGAATATCTAGTGATGCCATTCGGCCTCTGCAATGCCCCAGCTACATTCCAACACCTAGTAAATGATATTTTTCGTGAATACTTAGATGACTTTGTGATCGTTTACCTTGACGATATTCTGATTTTCTCTACAACCATTGAGCAGCATCAAGTCCATGTGAAAAAGGTACTCACGATCCTCAGGAAGCACGGACTTTACCTAAAGGGAGAGAAATGCGAATTTGAAAGAACAGTAGTCCAATTCCTAGGGTTCATTATCTCCACTGAAGGGGTCTCAATGGATCCTCAGAAAGTGAAGTCTATCCAAGAATGGCCAGCCCCTACAGATAAGAAGGGGGTCCAACGATTTGTGGGCTTTGCCAACTTTTATCGCAGGTTTATAAAAGGATTCTCATCGATCATTTCTCCCATAACCCAACTGACTCGCCAGCAAAGCCGATTCCAGTGGTCTTCAGAAACTCAGGAAGCATTTGATAAACTGAAGGATCTATTTACTTCTGCCCCGGTACTACTGCATCCAGACCCCGCTTTTCCTTATGTGTTGGAAGTAGACGCCTCAGAGTCAGCTTTAGGAGCAATTCTATCCCAAAGACGAGGCCAGAAGGCCCTTCTTCACCCTGTGGCATTTGCCTCCCGGAAGCTGTCCCCGCCAGAAAGGAACTATGACGTGGGGGAGCGTGAACTACTGGCCATCAAATTTGCTCTTGAGGAGTGGAGATATCTTTTGGAGGGTGCTTCTCACCCCATTATGATCTTCACAGATCACAAGAACCTGGAGTACCTTAGAACAGCAAAACCCCTCAGACCTCGGCAAGCCCGCTGGGCTTTGTTCTTCTCCAGGTTCAACTTTCACAACTTTTGGTTCCAAGAATGGGAAAGCGGACGCCCTATCTCGGATGTTCCCAGAAACCTCTCAAACAGCAGAACCTGGTACTATTCTGTCCTCACAGAATTTTCTTTGTTCAATCCAGCCAGATCTAAGAACTGCCATTGAACAGGCCTCCAGCCAATGCTTAAACCCTGAAGTACCCACACTGAGGAAACAGGATGGTTTACTATGGGCCCAAGACAAAATATTTGTTCCAGCGCAAGTAAGACCCTTGGTACTAAGAACATTTCATGATAACAAGTTTGCAGGACATTTCGGGGTACAAAAGACCTCGGAACTAATACATCGTTCCTTCTGGTGGCCAGGGTGGAGTCAGGACTGTAAGAACTACGTAAACTCTTGTATTATTTGCCAACGCAGCAAGGGATCCAATGCGAAAGCCTGGGGTCTGTTAAGATCATTACCCATTGCAGAGCAACCCTGGAAGGAAGTGGCTATGGACTTTATCGTTGACATACCACCTGCTGAGGGGTTCTCCACCATTCTGGTATTGGTCGACCGCCTTTCAAAAATGGCCCACTTCTTACCCATGAAGGGCACACCCTCTGCCTCAGATACCGCGGATATATTCATTAAGGAAGTGGTTAGGCTACATGGAGTAGCCGTTAGCATTGTGTCTGACAGAGGAGTCCAGTTCACCTCAAAATTTTGGAGAGACCTGTGCAAATCCCTAGAAATCAAGGTATGCCTGTCCTCAGCATATCATCCTCAAAGTAATGGCCAAACAGAGAGGACGAACCAAACGCTGGAACAATATCTGCCCTGTTTTTGCTCATGCTCTCAAGACAACTGGGTTTCGCTCCTCCCCTGTGCAGAATTTGCCTACAATAATTCCATACACACAGCAACCAACCAAACTCCTTTCTGGGCTAATTATGGATTTCACCCCTCTTTTCTGCCTAACTCTTTTTCAGAAGTTTCAGTTCCTGCGGTGCAAGACCGAATAAATTCCATTCAAGCCAATTTTCAAATAATTCAGGAAGCTATGAAGAAGGCTCAGGACAGCTACAAGAAATACTATGACAGGGGGAGGGGGAGCAACCCAATTTTTAAGATTGGGGATGAAGTCTGGCTATCTGCAACAAACCTCAAACTTTCTTGTCCCTCACGCAAATTAGGTCCAAAATTTATTGGTCCCTTCAAGATAAAGAGAGTAGTGAACCCTGTGGCCTTTGAACTCTCTTTACCCAGCTCTTACAGAATTCATCTTGTTTTTCATACTTCTCTTTTGAAACCAGTAACTCCCAGTTCTTTCCCAGGAAGGGAGGAGTTGCCACCTCCTCCAATTAATATTGAAGGCGAAGATGAATTTGAGGTAGAGGCTATAATGGACTGTAGAAGGAGGGGGGGTCATATCCAGTATTTGGTCAAGTGGAAAGGGTACCCCGCAGAAGATAATTCTTGGGAACCCTCCTCCAATATAAAAACGGGAGCTATTCCTGCGCTACCAAATTGGAAAAAAATGTAGCGATCGTACAAGATACAAACTTAACTTTTAAAACTGTGTAAAACATATATCGCTGGACAGCTGCATGCACCGAAATAAGGGCCCAGACACAAGCCCGAATAAAATATAATAAAGAGGGGGGGGGGTGCTGCGCTACCCAAAGGGTCTATGCTTATTGGTATTGTTAATAATTCCTACTGGTCAATAGGACAAAAAGGCCTCAATAAAATGGAATATGTAAACGTACGTAAAAAAATCGCATGAGTTGGAGTATGAATGGGTGTAGTGGCTAAAATTGGTTGCATATATGTTGATCCAACAGGTGATTGATGTCAATATAAATATAAATATGAATATAAACAATAATACATGTAAGTTGATCCAAAGGTGATAAATATAAGTAAAACCAATTCAGCATGTGTTAAAATTATTCAATCCAATAGTACAAGATATCAAAAGTGCTCGTGCTCTCATGCCTTAAAAAAAATAATCCAAACTAATGCATATGCTAAAGTGCAAAATGAAGCAATAATATTACAAAAAATCAATGTATCAAGTGAAACAAACAAAAAGAGGCATGGTCGCCTAATCCTGGTGTTGCGACCAGTGCAAAAGTGCAAACACAGTGTAAGTGGTCACGTGAATAAATAAATAAATAATTAATCCAATGTCCTTGCTAGTGTCCACAAAAAATTAATTAATAGGTAATCAAGTGTCCAAAAAAATCTGTGCAGTCTAAGACAAAATTAATCAATGGTGCACAAAGGAACAGTGCTCAAACACAGCAATAAAAATGGCAGTGGGGTGGTGATATGCAGATAAACCACTCTGTGTCCTCTTCATGCAGCATGCGCTAGTGTAGGTAATGGCCCCTTACCTAGCGGTGCTAGGTCAACCGCATATAAGATGTTAAATCCCAAGGTCCTGGGTCTCTCCTGCGTCTCTGTGTCCAAGCTTGCTGGCTCTGCAGGATCCTATTGGGGGCTGGGTGTATCTAGTTGTGGTCCTAATTGGGGTCCTGGGGCAGTGCGGCTCTTAGCTCCTCCTCCACATCACATCTCAAATGTATGTAAAATATAGGACAAGGTACCCAAATAGTGAAGTATGTTTTTCTTAGGGTCACTTTATTCACATATACAATGTACAAAGTACTCACATTAAGCAGTTTTTTCTACAGCGTTGTATCCTACGAGCGGCGAGCTCGCAATACATTCAGCAGAGAAAGGGAAACAGAAACAAGCCTATTCCGTCCCTACGCGTGACGTCACCGATCACGTGACTTCTTCAGGGGAATATATCCAATATACACGCCCCACGGTTAATACAAACATTCCACAAGAAATATCTGGGAGTACTGGCCAGATTGGGCATCCGGAGGTTGCCCTTTAGGGGGGGCACTGTCAGAGAAGCAATAATATGTAACCAAGTGTAGCGCTAAAAAATGAGAAAGAAAATATTGCTATACCACATATAATAGCAAAATGAATTGTGAAAAGATAGTGTTTTGTACACTTTGTGAACATTCATACATATAGAACACTTATATTATAAAGCCTTAGGGTCACCAAAAGTGATAACAGGATGTAAAAATGGCAATAAAGTCCAAAACTGAATATGCAGATACGATGAACATAAATTTTGCAATGGTGATAAGTTCCAAAACATATACTCGTGAGAGATTTCTGTACGTAATCCAACATGTGCTAACAGACACTTGTGCGAAACCACCACCTAGGATGACTGGAGGCTTACCAGAAAGTTGGGACCCACCTAGCATACGCTATATGGGTCAAACAGGCTTGGATTGCTCACTGGCAATGAAGGTAGGGAACCAAGGGCTGGTGAATGGAGAAGTTGTAACGTTGCTATCCCAAAGAGGTCTTCTTCATATGGAAGCTCAGACACCAACGGACATTATCCACATGTAAATGAAGAAGGGGCTCATAGCGTAATTCCGTAAACCATAAAAAATGTATTAAAAGGAAAAACACTTACATTTCAGAATAAAAAGCGCTTGCAAGTAAAATGGCGGCAGTGGAGTCCTCCCGACGCGTTCCGTCATACAAGACTTCGTCTGGGGTACTTGCCCACTGCAGCCAGACTCCTTTATATAGGGACAAGGACCCCTCTGATGAGAATCCAGCTCCCAGGCTTGTTTGCATTGGCATTTCCGGGGTCATCCAAAATGGCGGACCCGAGTGCTATCCAAGCCTCTCTTTCATGTAATTCAATTCCCATAGGTCTAATGGTGTCATGTGTTTCAAGAGAAGACGTGGTGCTGAGTGCCTTCCAAGCCTCTCTTTCACATGATTCCATTCCCATAGGTCTAATGGTATCATGTGCTTCAGGAGGAGACATGATGCTGAATGCCTTCCAAACCTCTCTTTCAAATGATTCCATTCCCATAGGTCTAATGGTGTCATGTGCTTCAGGAGGAGACATGATGCAGAGTCCATTCCCATAGGTCTAATGGTGTCATGTGTTTCAAGAGAAGACGTGGTGCTGAGTGCCTTCCAAGCCTCTCTTTCTTTTTTTAATCAGAAAGGTTTTTATTTTGCACAAAAAAAAAACGAAAACAAATACAGATCACATACAGATACTTGTACATAACATATACCAATTTTGGAATTCTCACAAAGCATGTTATGTGAACATTTATCAGCTACCTAAGATTATTGTAAGACAGTTCCGATTATATCTTATCAGGAATATCACCTATCGTACTCTTATCTTTTAGTTATAATAGGTCTAACCTGTACTATAATTCGCAAGGAGTATGACTCCAAATAAGGTACAAATTTAAGCAAATACAAGCTATAATAATGTTACCCTTGTATGTTGAAAGCTCTAATGATCTCTGATAATCTTAGAGTATGAAAATAGCGAACCCGTTGTTCATTTAACAGTAATATCAAAATCAACTCTACTGTATTATAATTCCGACAACCTTGACTTGATTCGTTATGTTTAGTTCAATATATTATACATCGGTAAAGTAAAGGAATAAAATAGAGGAGAAAGACAGGAGAAATAGAGAAAAGGAGAAAGAGAAAAAGAAAGATAGGAACAAAGCAGAGTAAAACCCTGCCATGCAGTACCTCATCATATATACTGTTATATATCCCACAGGGGCTGTCTCTTTTTATACTTCACACTTTCTTGCATGCGTATAATTTCTATACAGTAGTCGAGTCTACATCAACCCAAGAGTAACCTATCTTTAATTAATTGGTGCGGGGCCAAGCCAGGAACGTCTAACCACGCCTGCCATATGGAGAGGAATTTTTGTGGAGCCTTCCTACGTTGGTAGGTTATTTTTTCTCTTATTCGGAGCCTGTTCACGCTGTCTATCCATTGCCCTCTGGTGGGAACTCGCGGGGTAATCCACCACTGGGCAATTAGTTTCTTCGCTATGTATAGTAAACGAATAAGCGCTATACGTGTAGGTGGGGGTGCTAACTCTTCATCTATTCCCCCCAGTACACATACTACTGGAGTTCTCTCAAGAGGTATCATATATACTTCTGAAATCATGTCCAATACTTCCTTCCAATATCTGAATAGCTTGGGGCATTTCCAGATCATGTGGAGTAAATTTCCATGATCCCGTTCACATTTCGGGCACAGGGGTGAGTCCCTAATTCCCCATTTATAGAGTTGAAGAGGGGTTCTGTACGCCCTATGTAGAAGGTAAAGATGTGAAAGTTTCTGTGACGCAGAAATTGATACCAGGGGGGCATTCATAAGGCATATCTCCCAAGTGTCTCCATCTATTGCTCCTATATCTTCCTCCCACCGCTGCCTGCATGGTAGTCTAGAGGGGTCCTGTAGTCGTGCTATAAGTGTATTATAGCATCTAGATATCATGCCCTTTTTAACTTCATCCATAAATACATCTGTATAATCGGATGTTTTGTTGGTTGGATCCTGACAGTTCTATTCTGGGTTTGTAAGGCATGTCTCAGTTGGAGGTATTTATAAAAATTATTATGTGGGATCCCAAACTCTGTTTGGATCTGCTGGAATGATTTGAGAGTGTTATCTTGGTATAATTGTGAAATATATTTGATGCCTGCGTCCTCCCAGCTCTTGAAGCCTTTTAGTTTTTGTATTTCTTTCAGTTGTCTATTTCGCCAGAGAGGCGTGCTGGACAGAAAGCCTGTGATGCCTATTAGTTTTTTGACATAGGCCCAAAGTGAAATCAATAATTTAACCGTAGGAGCTTCCGGGACTAAGTGCAGGAATCCCACCTCCAAATTTGTCAATGCTGAATAGTTATCGTCTTCTAGTATTACAAGTTTTCGAATCGGGTCTTTCGGGTCCAGCAAGCCCCATCCTCCTAGTTGTTGTAGCTGGGAAGCGAGATAATACATCCTGGGGTGAGGGACTGCAAGTCCCCCCTCCTCTTTGCCATATTGTAATGTTGATAGTTTTATCCTCGCTATTTTTTTTCTCCATATGAGCTCTCTGAATTGGGTCTCTATTCTGTCAAACCATTTTTTAGATATCCATACCGGGGAATTGTTAAAAATATAAAGCAGTTGTGGTGCCCACCAAGCCTCTCTTTCACATGATTCCATTCCTATAGGTCTAATGGTATCATGTGCTTCAGGAGGAGACATGATGCTGAATGTCTTCCAAACCTCTCTTTCAAATGATTCCATTCCCATAGGTCTAATGGTGTCATGTGCTTCAGGAGGAGACATGATACAGAGTCCATTCCCATAGGTCTAATGGTGTCATGTGCTTCAGGAGGAGACATGATGCTGAGTGCCTTCCAAGCCTCTCTTTCAAATGATTCCATTCTCATAGGTCTAATGGTGTCATGTGCTTCAGGAGGAGACATGATGCTGAGTGCCTTCCAAGCCTCTCTTTCAAATGATTCCATTCCCATAGGTCTAATGGTGTCATGTGCTTCAGGAGGAGACATGATGCAGAGTCCCAGCGTCCAGAACCTCCCACTTCCACTTGTTACTACCCCTTATGACCTCTTAGTGGGTGTATGGAGGGGGAGACCGTGACTCTGCATCACCACATCAGTGACATCCCCCCTAACGTATATTACGATAAAAAACCACGCTCGCGCATGCGCGCGGCGTAGTTCAGCGCGGTGACATCAATGAAGGGCGAGGCCGCAACTGTGCGTCTCAACCTCAATCACATCCCCCATAGTCTAATAGAGACCTCGCTCGCGCATGCGCGCGGCGTGGTCCAGCGCGGTGTCGTCATCAAAAAATGACGCATGCGTACATCACCTCCGGTCTCCGTTTGATCACACCAGGAAGTGACCTGCAGAGAGGGGAAAAGGGCCGGAAATGATGTTGTAATCCCCAGACCGGCCTTCAAAGTGTACGCAATGAGTGTGCATTAATGGGTGACCTAAACACGATCAGGACTTCATTCAAAGATGATAGATGAGTCCATGAAAACGAAAAAAAAAAAAAAAATGAAAAAAATGAAAAAAATGTGAAGAAGATGGATTCTCAGCAGGAGAGAGAAGAGATGGACAATTAATTATTCCATCTCTTGACTCACTCTTTGTCCCGATATAGCTCATATTGTATTACTTCAAAAACGACAATACTTTAATAATAACTACCCAATTGTCAAATTAAAGTAAATATAATCATAATAATAATAAAATAATGTGTAACAGATGGAAAGGCACATGCATGTAAAAAGTATCAGACATAATATACACCCTAGGTATTAGTACTCCTAAACGGAAGTTGATGTTTCTTATCTCATGATAAATCTGTCAAGACTCGTTTATAAAGGCATTCACATCTACTTCCACGTTCATGCCTTGAGGAAAAAAGGTCTGTAGTTCATACTCCCAGAACATTTCAAGGCGAGAGACCCCTCTGATTTTGCCCCCCCCCTCCACGGCGGGACGTATTTGTCTATAATGACAAATTGTGAACCAGTGGGGTTACTATTATGATATTGCTTGTAATGTCTGGGTACCGTATGCTTAGAGTCCCCGCCTTTGATTAGAGCAATGTGTTCCCCTACCCTTGTTGTAAACGTTCTGGTGGTATGACCAATGTATTGTCTACGACATGGGCATGTGATAAGATATACTATGTATTTGGTACTACACGTGCAAAAAGATTTCACTGTATATCTTTTCCCCGTGACTGTGGATGTGAATTCTGTGACTTTACGTCCTTCCAGGTTATTGTGCAAACATACTACACATTTTCTACACGGGTAAAAGCCTGTCATGTTATGGAAAAAAGAAGGCCGGGATGGTGGATTTATAACATTGGGGGCTATCTGACCCTGTAGAGATGGTGCTCCCCTAAATATAATCTTGGCCTCTTCTGGCAATGACCCGCCCAGAATGTTATCATGTCTCAAGACATCCCAGTGTTTTTTTACAATGCTTTTAATTTGTTTGTGCTGGGTTGAGAAAGATGTTATCATTGCCCATTTAAACTTTTCATCCGGTTCTTTTTTTGGCTTTACCTCGAGTAAAGTTTTCCTTTCAATATTCATGGCTCTCTGGATCTCAAAATCCAGGTTGGCGTTGTCATACCCTTTGTCTATAAATTTTTGTTGAAGGACACCTGCTTGTGTGATAAATAATTCTGTGTCCGTGTAGTTCCTACAGAGCCTGAGAAATTGGCTGCGAGGAACAGCACTTAACCAGGATCTATGATGGCAACTGGTGGTGGGAATAAAACCATTGCGGTCAGTGGGCTTAAAGTAGGTGTTAAATTTAAATTTTCTGTCTACTATTTCTATCTCCAAGTCCAGGAAATGTATCTTGGTCCTGCTGGCCTCATATGAAAGGGAGATGCCCCTGTCATTAGAATTCAGACACTCGAAAAATTGTTCGAGTGTCTCAAAAGAGCCATTCCACAGGAGGAGGATGTCGTCTATGTACCTAGCCCACAGAACCAACGAAGTGGTCCCGTGGGCATAGACGACATCCTCCACCCACTTGGCCATAAACAAGTTCGCAAGGCTAGGTGTGAACTTGGCACCCATTGCCACTCCCCGTTGTTGCAGGTAGTAGTTCTGGTTAAACCAGAAGTAGTTATGTCTGGTTGCGAAGTCCAACGATTCGATTATATAATCACATTGAAAAGTTGCAAGGGACTGTTCACGATGGAGAAAATGTTTGACTGCATCTATACCCTTCTCATGGGCTATACACGTGTACAAGGATGCCACGTCAGCAGTGGCCATAATGAATCCTTCCTGTATATTGACCTCCTCTAGGAGTCTGATAGTGGAACCGGTGTCTTTAAGGTAGGAGGGTGTACGTTTCACTAGCGGTTGAAGGTAAAAGTCGATGTACTTCCCAATTCTTGCCGTAATGGAATTGATACCACTGACAATAGGTCTACCGGGTGGACATGTAGGGTTTTTATGTATTTTGGGTAAATAGTATATGGTAGGGATCCTGGGAGCTGTGCTGACCAGAAATGCCCTTTCTTTTTTATTCAAAATCTTTAAATCATAACCCTTGGTAATAAGCTGTTGAAGTTGTTTTTTGTATGCATTGGTGGGGTTATTGGGGAGTGTTTGATAAGTACCAGGTTCATTCAAAATTCTAAACATCTCCTCCTCATATTGGCACTTATCCAGAACCACTATGCCCCCTCCTTTGTCCGCAGGACGGACAACCAAATTTTTTTGTGCGCATAATGATTCCAATCCCTCTTTTGACAATGGAGAGTTTCGAATACGCTTAACAGGCAGTTTGGATAAATCACTGAGAACGAGATCCCTGAACATTTTTACTGCCGGTGCGGTGGGTACAGGAGGGGAGAAAAGAGAAGGATTCGATAGTCCTGAATGTACTGTTCCAGATGTGGCAGCCGGAAAATCTGTACGTACAGGGTTAGAAATCAAGTACCTTTGAATGTTGATTTTTCGTATGTACTTATGCACATCGTTAAATGTGCGAAATTTATCTAGTTTTTTCATTGGGGCGAATTTGAGGCCTTTGTCAAGTACAGATAATTCAGCTTTCATTAGGATGTGAGAACTTAGATTAAAGACACCCTGGCCACTCAGGTTCTCTTTCTCTTTTCTCCTTTGTAATTTCCTCCCCCCTCTGCAGCCTCTCTTTGGTCTGGACCTCGTTTCCTTGCGCGTCGTTCCTCGCGAAAACCCTGATTGTTGTAATGATTAGTAGTATGTGTATATACAGGGTGATCCAAGTTCTCCCTCCTATGTTCAGGGCTGTACTCATCTCTCAAGGGTGTATAACGATTGTATGTGGGGACTGGAGATGGGTAGCGATAATGTAAGTTATCCCTGTGATAAAAATCAGAGCGTGTCTCTTGTCTCCTTGCTGGAGACTGATAGGACTGATTGTTATAATTATAGTTTTGGGGGTGTGTATTGCTTCTAGGGTTGCCCCTACCCCGCATATTGCCCCTTTGGTTACCTCTCCCTCTCTGGGGGTTTCCAGGGGTCTGTGGATTGTCATAATGTACCCTCTGTTGGGAAAGATGAGGAACGTCATCATGTCTATCTCTCCCTCTGAGGGTATTGCGGCCACGAGGGGCGCTTGTTTTAGGGTTGGGTTGTGATATAGTGGTTATCACTGATGAGGCACCTATTGGTATGTTACCATTTGATGGGGCACCCATTGGTATGTTACCTTCGGCTGTATTTATAACGCCCTCCATAGGTGAACTGGCGTTTGCTCTATAATCACCCACATCCCTGGAGTATTTCCTCTGCTTTTTATGTTTTTGGTCCCGATCTTCCTTCTCCAGATGGCTCTGGAGATTGGAGGACAGGGTATTATACTCCATAGTATTCTTATGGGCAGACAGTTTATCCTTTAACTCTTTGATTTCTCTATGAAGACTGAGAAGTTTATTGTTTTTTTTGGAAATAAGTAAATTTAAAAAACTGATACCTGTGTCATTAAAATAATTAAACCACGACTCCAGGTCTGTTTCTCCCTGTTGTGGTTGTACTTCCCAGCGGAGGCTTCTGGGAACCATTTTCTCTATGATGTATTGTTGTAGGAAGGCTAGATCCCACCGTAAATGAAGTTCGGTGGTCATAACATTCTTTAATCTAAGAAATAACCCCCCAATTTCAGTATCACTCCCTGAGGCAACGAACACTCCTTCAGTATTAACTCTATGGGAGGCACGATAATCAAATATATCCATAATTAGGATTTTGTGAGCAGCAGCAATAGTGTAACTTCTAAACAATGTGCATAAAAAACCTATAAACCATGCGCTTACTCCAAAAAAGTCATAGATGTAAGCAGCTAACACAACAAATAGAAAATTTGTAATAAATCATATGTAACCAAGTGTAGCGCTAAAAAATGAGAAAGCAAATATTGCTATACCACATATAATAGCAAAATGAATTGTGAAAAGATAGTGTTTTGTATACTTTGTGAACATTCATACATATAGAACACTTATATTATAAAGCCTTAGGGTCACCAAAAGTGATAACAGGATGTAAAAATGGCAATAAAGTCCAAAACTGAATATGCAGATACGATGAACATACATTTTGCAATGGTGATAAGTTCCAAAACATATACTCGTGAGAGATTTCTGTACGTAATCCAACATGTGCTAACAGACACTTGTGCGAAACCGCCACCTAGGATGACTGGAGGCTTACCAGAAAGTTGGGACCCACCTAGCATACGCTATATGGGTCAAACAGGCTTGGATTGCTCACTGGCAATGAAGGTACGGAACCAAGGGCTGGTGAATGGTGAAGTTGTAACGTTGCTATCCCAACGATGTCTTCTTCATATGGAAGCTCGGACACCAACGGACATTACCCACATGTAAATGAAGAAGGGGCTCATAGCGTAATTCCGTATTCACCCTGTATATACACATACTACTAATCATTACAACAATCAGGGTTTTCACGAGGACCGACGCGCAAGGAAACGAGGTCCAGACCAAAGAGAGGCTGCAGAGGGGGGAGGAAATTACAAAGGAGAAAAGAGAAAGAGAACCTGAGTGGCCAGGGTGTCTTTAATCTAAGTTCTCACATCCTAACGAAAGCTGAATTATCTGTACTTGACAAAGGCCTCAAATTCGCCCCAATGAAAAAACTAGATAAATTTCACACATTTATCGATGTGCATAAGTACATACGAAAAATCAACATTCAAAGGTACTTGATTTCTAACCCTGTATGTACAGATTTTCCGGCTGCCACATCTGGAACAGTACATTCAGGACTATCGAATCCTTCTCTTTTCTCCCCTCCTGTACCCACCGCACCGGCAGTAAAAATGTTCAGGGATCTCGTTCTCAGTGATTTATCCAAACTGCCTATTAAGCGTATTCGAAACTCTCCATTGTCGAAAGAGGGATTGGAATCATTATGCGCACAAAAAAATTTGGTTGTCCGTCCTGCGGACAAAGGAGGGGGCGTAGTGGTTCTGGATAAGAGCCAATATGAGGAGGAGATGTTTAGAATTTTGAATGAACCTGGTACTTATCAAACACTCCCCAATAACCCCACCAATGCATACAAAAAACAACTTCAACAGCTTATTACCAAGGGTTATGATTTAAAGATTTTGAATAAAAAAGAAAGGGCATTTCTGGTCCCCACAGCTCCCAGGATCCCTACCATATACTATTTACCCAAAATACATAAAAACCCTACATGTCCACCCGGTAGACCTATTGTCAGTGGTATCAATTCCATTACGGCAAGAATTGGGAAGTACATCGACTTTTACCTTCAACCACTAGTGAAACGTACACCCTCCTACCTTAAAGACACCGGTTCCACTATCAGACTCCTAGAGGAGGTCAATATACAGGAAGGATTCATTATGGCCACTGCTGACGTGGCATCCTTGTACACGTGTATAGCCCATGAGAAGGGTATAGATGCAGTCAAACATTTTCTCCATCGTGAACAGTCCCTTGCAACTTTTCAATGTGATTATATAATCGAATTGTTGGACTTCGCAACCAGACATAACTACTTCTGGTTTAACCAGAACTACTACCTGCAACAACGGGGAGTGGCAATGGGTGCCAAGTTCGCACCTAGCCTTGCGAACTTGTTTATGGCCAAGTGGGAGGAGGATGTCGTCTATGCCCACGGGACCACTTCGTTGGTTCTGTGGGCTAGGTACATAGACGACATCCTCCTCCTGTGGAATGGCTCTTTTGAGACACTCGAACAATTTTTCGAGTGTCTGAATTCTAATGACAGGGACATCTCCCTTTCATATGAGGCCAGCAGGACCAAGATACATTTCCTGGACTTGGAGATAGAAATAGTAGACAGAAAATTTAAGTTTAACACCTACTTTAAGCCCACTGACCACAATGGTTTTATTCCCACCACCAGTTGCCATCATAGATCCTGGTTAAGTGCTGTTCCTCGCAGCCAATTTCTCAGGCTCCGTAGGAACTGCACAGACACAGAATTATTTATCACACAAGCAGGTGTCCTTAAACAAAAATTTATAGACAAAGGGTATGACAACGCCAACCTGGATTTTGAGATCCAGAGAGCCATGAATATTGAAAGGAAAACTTTACTCGAGGTAAAGCCAAAAAAAGAACCGGATGAAATGTTTAAATGGGCAATGATAACATCTTTCTCAACCCAGCACAAACAAATTAAAGCATTGTAAAAAAACACTGGGATGTCTTGAGACATGATAACATTCTGGGCGGGTCATTGCCAGAAGAGGCCAAGATTATATTTAGGGGAGCACCATCTCTACAGGGTCAGATAGCCCCCAATGTTATAAATCCACCATCCTGGCCTTTTTTTTTCCATAACATGACAGGCTTTTACCCGTGTAGAAAATGTGTAGTATGTTTGCACAATAACCTGGAAGGACGTAAAGTCACAGAATTCACATCCACAGTCACGGGGGAAAGATATACAGTGAAATCTTTTTGCACGTGTAGTACCAAATACATAGTATATCTTATCACATGCCCATGTTGTGGTCATACCACCAGAACGTTTACAACAAGGGTAGGGGAACACATTGCTCTAATCAAAGGCAGGGACTCTAAGCATACAGTACCCAGACATTACAAGCAATATCATAATAGTAACCCCACTGGTTCACAATTTGTCATTATAGACAAATACGTCCCGCCGTAGAGGGGGGGGGGCCAAAATCAGAGGGGTCTCTCGCCTTGAAATGTTCTGGGCGTATGAACTACAGACCTTTTTTCCTCAAGGCATGAACGTGGAAGTAGATGTTAATGGCTTTATAAACGAGTCTTGACAGATTTATCATGAGATAAGAAACATCAACTTCCGTTTAGGAGTACTAATACCTAGGGTGTATATTATGTCTGATACTTTTTACATGCATGTGCCTTTCCATCTGTTACACATTATTTTATTATTATTATGATTATATTTACTTTAATTTGACAATTGGGTAGTTATTATTAAAGTATTGTCGTTTTTGAAGTAATACAATATGAGCTATATGGGGACATAGAGTGAGTCAAGAGATGGAATAATTAATTGTCCATCTCTTCTCTCTCCTGCTGAGAATCCATCTTCTTCACATTTTTTTCATTTTTTTTTTTTTTTTCGTTTTCATGGACTCATCTATCATCTTTGAATGAAGTCCTGATCGTGTTTAGGTCACCCATTAATGCACACTGATTGCGTACACTTTGAAGGCCGGTCTGGGGATTACAACATCATTTCCGGCCCTTTTCCCCTCTCTGCAGGTCACTTCCTGGTGTGATCAAACGGAGACCGGAGGTGATGTACGCATGCGTTGTTTTTTGATGACGTCACCGCGCTGGACCACGCCGCGCGCATGCGCGAGCGAGGTCTCTATTAGACTATGGGGGATGTGATTGAGGTTGAGACGCACAGTTGCGGCCTCGCCCTTCATTGATGTCACCGCGCTGAACTACGCCGCGTGCATGCGCGAGCGTGGTTTTTTATCGTAATATACGTTAGGGGGGATGTCACTGATGTGGTGATGCAGAGTTACGGTCTCCCCCTCCATACACCCACTAAGAGGTCATAAGGGGTAGTAACAAGTGGAAGTGGGAGGTTCTGGACGCCGGGACTCTGCATCATGTCTCCTCCTGAAGCACATGACACCATTAGACCTATGTAAAAGGAATCATTTGAAAGAGAGGCTTGGAAGGCACTCAGCATCATGTCTCCTCCTGAAGCACATGACACCATTAGCCCTATGAGAATGGAATCATTTGAAAGAGAGGCTTGGAAGGCACTCAGCATCATGTCTCCTCCTGAAGCACATGACACCATTAGACCTATGGGAATGGACTCTGCATCATGTCTCCTCCTGAAGCACATGACACCATTAGACCTATGGGAATGGAATCATTTGAAAGAGAGGTTTGGAAGGCATTCAGCATCATGTCTCCTCCTGAAGCACATGATACCATTAGACCTATGGGAATGGAATCATGTGAAAGAGAGGCTTGGAAGGCACTCAGCACCACGTCTTCTCTTGAAACACATGACACCATTAGACCTATGGGAATGGACTCTGCATCATGTCTCCTCCTGAAGCACATGACACCATTAGACCTATGGGAATGGAATCATTTGAAAGAGAGGTTTGGAAGGCATTCAGCATCATGTCTCCTCCTGAAGCACATGATACCATTAGACCTATGGGAATGGAATCATGTGAAAGAGAGGCTTGGAAGGCACTCAGCACCACGTCTTCTCTTGAAACACATGACACCATTAGACCTATGGGAATTGAATTACATGAAAGAGAGGCTTGGATAGCACTCGGGTCCGCCATTTTGGATGACCCCGGAACTGCCAATGCAAACAAGCCTGGGAGCTGGATTCTCATCAGAGGGGTCCTTGTCCTTATATAAAGGAGTCTGGCTGCAGTGGGCAAGTACCCCAGACGAAGTCTTGTATGACAAAACGCGTCGGGAGGACTCCACTGCCGCCATTTTACTTGCAAGCGCTTTTTATTCTGAAATGTAAGTGTTTTTCCTTTTAATACATTTTTTATGGTTTACGGAATTACGCTATGAGCCCCTTCTTCATTTACATGTGGGTAATGTCCGTTGGTGTCCGAGCTTCCATATGAAGAAGACCTCTTTGGGATAGCAACGTTACAACTTCACCATTCACCAGCCCTTGGTTCCCTACCTTCATTGCCAGTGAGCAATCCAAGCCTGTTTGACCCATATAGCGTATGCTAGGTGGGTCCCAACTTTCTGGTAAGCCTCCAGTCATCCTAGGTGGTGGTTTCGCACAAGTGTCTGTTAGCACATGTTGGATTACGTACAGAAATCTCTCACGAGTATATGTTTTGGAGCTTATCACCATTGCAAAATTTATGTTCATCGTATCTGCATATTCAGTTTTGGACTTTATTGCCATTTTTACATCCTGTTATCACTTTTGGTGACCCTAAGGCTTTATAATATAAGTGTTCTATATGTATGAATGTTCACAAAGTATACAAAACACTATCTTTTCACAATTCATTTTGCTATTATATGTGGTATAGCAATATTTTCTTTCTCATTTTTTAGTGCTACACTTGGTTACATATGATTTATTACAAATTTTCTATTTGTTGTGTTAGCTGCTTACATCTATGACTTTTTTGGAGTAAGCGCATGGTTTATAGGTTTTTTATGTACAGAGAAGCAATAAGAAAAGAGCCTGTCAACATCGGAAGGTTCCTGTGCGTTTGCGCGGCGGAGCCGCGCTTCGGCGCATGCGCGTTAGCAAAGTAGCGGCACACACGGGTTCACTACACGGCGTAACGGCATAATGGCGTATGAACATTCATTCGTCAGCGTTACGCCCCCTTTCTGGCCTATATAAGGACTGACTTATTCTCTGTTTAATTGCTGGTTTGTCTTTCAGCTTCCAGTGTTCCGTTCCTGATTCCTGCTCCTTGTGTTTACCTGTTTGACCTGGATTTGCCTGACCTACCTTGTCTCTCTCCAGTGTTTGACCTCAGCTTGTTGAAAGGACTTCCCCACCATCTGCTTCCAGTGTTTGACCCTCTGCCTGTCTCCGGATTCTCCTGCCTTCTCGTGTATGACCCCGGCTTGTTTAAACGGAAACCTCTGCTGACATCTCCAATACTCGACCTCTGGCTTGCCTTCAGGACTTCTCTGCTTACAATCTGCTGTGTTTGACCCTCGGCCTGTTTAAAGGACTTCCTCATCTACCAGTCTCCAGTATATGTTATCGGCCTGCACCACAGACTCTCCATTACTGGGTTCTCCATGCCTGATCTCCTGCACCTCTCCCAGCTCCCATTGTGTTTGCGGGTTAGAACCCCAGCCGGGTCTTCTTCTCCAGTTCCAGGGGCAGAGCCACCATTACTCTCATCTCTACGTTACAGAAGTCCTCCTCTCAAGAGCTTCCTGCCTGCTGGCGACCCATGCCTCTCTGTGCCCTATACCCTCTGTACCATCACCAGGGGTATAGTGCGCTTAGCTGCAAGGGAAGCCACTCCCAGCATCTCGGCCTCGGTAAGTACCCGTGATAATTGGTTAATTCAGTTTGCCCGTTAGACTGCAGGTGGTATGCAGAAGACATAGAAAGTTTGATCTTCAGGGTTTCACATAGTGCTCTCCAGAATCTTGATGTGAATTGAACCACTCGGTCTGAGATAATGTCTATGGGCACCCCATGGAGCCTAACGACCTCCTTTACAAATATTCAAGTAGTTTCCACAGAAGCTGGAGTACCTCTCAGAGGTAGGAAGTGGGCCATTTTAGACAGCCGATCAATTATGACAAAAAAAGGCTGTACAGCCCTCAGAGGGTGGCAGTTCCACTATAAAGCCCATGAAGATCATGGTCCATGGCCTGTCGGGCACAGCCAAAGGTCTGAGCAAACCCCAGGCCTTGTTTTGGGTGCTCTTACTTCAGTTTCAAGTAATGCATTCATTTACGTAGCCTTTCCAATCCTTTTCCAGATCAGGACACCAAAACGTGTGCTGCACCAATGCCACCGTCTTGCGGAATCCGAAGTGTCCTGCTAAGGCGTGGACATGACAAAACCCCAGAACTGTTATTCGAACATTCTGTGGGAAAAAGACTCAATCTCCTATCCAAAGAAGTCCCTCTTTTGCCTCTAAGGTGTCCCTGATAGGACTGGGGGTAACTACAGATGCTTGCTTCAGCTGTGATACAAGATTGGTCTGTAGCAACAGGAAGTTTCCTGCTGGTAGGATAGTATCTGGTACTGGCAAGTCCTTAGGGTCCTCAAACATGCGTGACAACGCATCAGGCTTGACATTCTTTGACCAGGGCCTGTAGGTAATATGGTATGAAAACCTTGAAAAGAAAAGTGCCCATTTGGCCTATCGAGTTTTCAAACGTTTAGCAGTCCTTAGATGCTCAAGGTTCTTGTGATCTGTATAGATCAGTATTGGGTGAGCTGTCCCTTCTAACAGATATCTCCATTCCTCAAGGGAAGCTTTAATGGCGAGGAGCTCCTGATCTCCCATGTCATAGTTCCTCTCTACAGGGGCAAGTTTCCTTGAGGAGAAAGCCACCGGATGAATCAAGTTCCTGAGACCTTCACGCTGGGACAGAACCTCCCCCACTGCACTCTCAGAAGCGTCTACTTCCAGGATATAAAGGTAGTGTTGAATCTGGATGACTTAGTACAGAAGCGGATGTAAACAGTCTCTTAAGCGTCTCAAAGGCAACCTGAGCCTCAGGAGACCAGTGGTGGATTATTGTTCCCTTGATGTTTGCCGTATACTAGGGGGATTTATCCAGAAGTTTTGAGAATATACTTTAATTTTTGAACACTATTTGTTTTTTTTTTGCTTTCACTCCCTAGGCAAAAAATGATATTCCAACACTTTGATGCTTTCTGATGCTTTTTGATTGGACTCTAGCTGAAAGCTATCTATGGTTGTCACCATTGACACAGTATTTCTTATATTTTTGTGATTATTATTTACTTGCATTTTTGTGATTGTTATTCACCTATTTGCACTCGCACCCCAAAGGGAGCGAGGTTTATAATTAACTCGTTAATTATTTTCTTTTCCAAGAACTGAATACTTTGCTGCTCGAACTCACACTTTTCAGGTTTGTCATAGATTCCATGTTGGCGGGGACGGCAGAGGACACTCTTGACATGTCCCCGATGGATTTCAAGAGAAACGGAGAATACAAGTATGTCATCCAAGTAGACAATGACAAAGATATCCAGATAGTCTTTAAAAATGTTGTTGATAATGTTGAAATGTGGCTGGTGCATTACACAGACCGAATGGCATGACGAGGTACTCGTTATGGCCAATCCGGGTATGGAAGGCAGTCTTCCACTCATCCCTCTCCCATATGCGGATTAGATTGTAAGCTTCTCCTAAGTCTCATTTTGTGAAGATGGTAGCAGAGCGAAGTCTCTATAAGAGTCTCTGTAAGAGTTCTGGTACCAAGGAAAGGGAGTAGTGATTTTTCACTGTGATTTTATTTAGGTCCCGATAGTCCACACATGGTCATAGAGAAGATTCCTTCTTTTCCACAAAAAATATTCCAGCACTGGCAGGTGAAGTAGAAGAGCGGATGAACCCTTTCTGAGGGTTCTCATCGATGTATTCCTTCAACGTTCCTAATTCCCTTTCAGAAAGTGGGAAGATCCAGCCAAACAGAATTTCAACCCCTGGAAGAAGCTCAATGGGGCAGTCGTAAAACCTGTGTGGGGAAGGGTGTCTGCTCCCCGTTTATTGAAAACGTCCAGGTATTTGTGATAAGCCCCAGGCACCCTTTGGCAGAGTTCAGCATCAATGTCCATACATAGCAAGGTAGAGGTTGACACAGCGGGTTCTAATAAGCAGTGCTCCTGGCAGTATGGTGACTGGTATTTGATACTACCGGACTTCCAATCAATCTGTGGATTGTGGGCCTGTAGCCATGGTAGGCCCAAAATGACAGGAAACAGGGGTGAAGAAATTGCGTCTAGATGTAAGAGTTCCGGATGATTGGCAGGGGTGATAGTCAGCAAAGGTGGAGTTTCTTTCGTCACTAGTCCGGATTTTACACAAGACCAAGATCAGCCAGGAATACGGTAAGTCCCTGTTTCTTAGGCTGGAGAGGAATACATTGTTGAGCTGCAAAAGCCAGATCGATGAAGCAACTGCAAGGTCCTGAGTCAATAATTGCAGTTACAGGCACAATTCTTCCTGGAAGCTGGAAGGAGACAGGGAACGCAATATGAGCTGAGTTGGCTGACAGGGGCGTCTGATTTGCTGAGGAGATGGAGAGACATTTACGCAGTTTAGCTGGACAATTGCACACATAGTGGCTGGCTTCTACACAGTAGAGGCAGAGATTGCCCTGTCGACGTCGTGAGCGTTCTTCTGGAGAAAGTGATGGACGAATCAGCCCGAGCTGCATAGATGTTAGTGCTTCCGATGCAGGAGTCACCAGCTTGACAGGTGTTGGATGGGCTGGAATTGGGACTTTGGGCATCATCCATACTGGTAATGCAGATCTTTCCCACCTGCGTTTTGTAGGCGACGATTGATCTGGATCGATAGCGTAATTAAATCTTCCAAGGAACTTGGCACACCTACACAAGCTAATTCCTCCTTCAGACTTTCTGATAGCCCCAGGCAGAATTGATGTCTCAGAGCTGCGTTGTTCCAGCTGGTATCTGCACTCCAGCACCTGAAATCAGTGACATGGTCCTCGACCGCCCTGCGGCCTTGCTGGAGTGCATGAAGAGTGAACTCTGTAATAGCAGTTCATTGTGGATCCTCATACAATTGGGACATTGCCTGGAAGAAGGAAGACATGGTGTTTAGCTGTGTGACTTTTTCCTCTAACAGACGATGACCCCAGGTTTGGGGTTTACCCTGGAGCAAGGATATGATGAATCCCACCTTTGTAGCTTCTAATGAAAAAGTCCTGTGGTTGAAGTGTAAAGTAGAGCTGACACGCATTGCGGAATGCTCTAAACTTTTTTTTAAAGGGTAGATTTCTATTTATTTTCAGTACATAACAAACAAACAACAAACAAACGTGTATATGGAGCGAACATCGCTCAATCCATTACAAAATAAGGTAAACTGGTATACATTCATAGTTCTATTTTGCATAATTGAAACCATTTAGTGGTCAGGGGCTTCACGCAATCCTTCAAGGAGCAGGTGGTAAGTACTCTCGGAGCTGACCCAAGACCCCCAAATCTTTAGGAATTTTTTGGGGCATCCTCTGGCTTCATATGTCAACTTGTATAATGGTATAGCATGATTGATGGTATGGATTGATGGTATGGAGCCAAAAGGCTATAGTGGGCAAGGATTGAGACTTCCAATGAATGGTTATCGATTACTTATAAAACAATTACAATTACGCATAAAACAATACTATACGCATAAAAGTTTGTACATTTTTAGATATACTTTCATCATCAATATAGTAAACACCATAGGGGATTACAGATATTGGGTATGTGAGTTAGGGAACTGATGAAGGCCGTGACCTCCGACCAGAACTTCCTAATCGGAGTGCACTCCCACATCAGGTGAAAAAATGTGCCATCAGCCATGCTGCATCAGGAGCATAATGCAGAGGGTAATATATTTAGTTTATACAGTAAACATGGCATAAAATAGGATCTGTATAACAATTTAGTCTGTATTACCTTGTCACGGGAAGAAATGACGGAGGGAACCTGAAGGGGGAGAACTTCATCCTCCATCAGTTCAGGAATGTCAGCACTCCAGCAAGTTGCCGTATTGCCGAGCCTATTAGTTGTAGAATGTAAGAGGGACCCATAATACGTTGAAACTAGTTTGGTGTGAGAAGAGTCGGTCAGTAGTAGTTCTAGCGGAGAGAGCTGAACAACTATGTTACGAAGACCGAACTGCGTTGCCGTAGTGTGACGTATCTGTAAATATAGGAAGTGTGCCGTGCGAGGTAGGTTAAATTCCTCAAAAGGGCAGAATATATTATCCAAAAGCTTAGCTTGCAGATTAGTAAAAAGTCTGCGCAAATTGCTTGAGGTTGATCGCCCAGGGATGAACCCAGTCTGGTCCGCACCAATAACAGTAGTAATGACTGTGTTCAGTCGCCTGGCGAGCACCTTGGCCAGAATCTTGACATCTGAATTAATGAGCGAGATCGGTCTATATGATTCGCAGAGTAGGTGGTCCTTATGGGGTTTGGGAATGAGGACATTCAGCGCCTCTGACCTAGAGGGTGGCAGCTGTCCCGTCTTCATAGCAAAATTATATACCCTAATTAGGTGAGGTATTAGTAAATCTCTGAAATGCATATACCACTCGATGGGGAATCCATCCAATCCTGGCGTTTTATTTCTGGCAAAGGACTGTGTGGCCTCCCCAATTTCCTCAGCCATCAGAGGAGCATCAAGGAATGAAGCTTGATGGTCCTGAAGTTGTGGCAGCGAGATATCAGATAGTCATCCAATTCCACTATCGTGTAATGAGCTCTAATAGCATATAATGAAGAATAAAATGTGACAAATGCATCCATTACCTCTTTGGTTTGTTCTACCACTGCTCCCTCTGAGTTCCTAATTATTGGGATGCTGCATGGCTGATAGTCAGGCTTGGAGAGATAAGCCAGTAAGCGACTGTTTTTGTCACCAAACTCAAAGAGTCGCTGGTTCTGGTACAGCAACTTCTCGGTGCGCTCAAAGAGTACCAAGTCTAGTTCTCTGGCCCTGTGCTTCCAGGCAGTGTGTGTCTCAGGGGTGGGAGTTGCAGAATAAGCAGCCTCCGCCTCCCTAAGACCCCCCTCCGCATCCACCAATCTGGTTCGAGATGCCTTGCGGGCCTGCCCAATTGCTGCAGCAAAAGAGCTGCGTGTGGTGGCCTTAAAAGCATCCCAAACCACCGGGACGGAGGCTCTCCGCCTGTTAGTTATCCAGTAGGATTTCATTGCGGCCACACTCTGGTCCACAACAGTCTGATCAGCCAGCCACAGAGGGCTTAGCCGCCACACCCGATAGGAGGAGGGGGGGCCCAGGGCAAGGTCCACCAGCAAAGGGGAATGATCAGACACCGCCCTAGGGAGGTATTTAAACTCAGTCACTCTAATGAGCAAATCCGATGAAACCAGACATAGATCAATACGAGACAAGGTACTGTGTGATTCAGACTGACACAAATACTCTCTCCCATCCGCATGCATCCATCTCCAGACCTCTACTAGATCAAATTGACTCAGAAAAGAGCCCAAGGGTGTGGCGGGCAGTGTAGAGCAGCAGAACCTATCAATGGAGATATCAAGTACCGTATTATAGTCACCCACTATCAATAAAGGGCCCTCTGCTATTGCCAATATGGAGCTCATCACCCGTTCAAAGAATAGTTTAGTGAAGGGTGGCGGAGCATATAGACTAGTCACCGTTTAGGACTTCCCAAGGAGTTCAAGCACAACAATTACAAAGCAACCGTTAGGATCTAGTTTGATATCTTTAATACTGATAGGTGCTGATTTAGCTATGAGGATAGATGTGCCCCTGGCATATGTGGAGTGTATGGAATGAATAGCATATTCAATTTTCGCTCTCTTAAGGACCATGACCCTAGAGCTATGGAGGTGGGTTTCCTGGAGAAGGATCACATGCAGATTATGTCTCGCCAGATATTAAAACATTAGTGATCGTTTCACTTTAGAGTTAAGCCCCCGAACATTCCATGATACTAAGCGTAGTCTAGACATGAGTAGGCATATAGTATGACTAATGAAGCCCAGTTCTCATAGCCTGCTGGAAGCAGCCATAGCACAGAGTCCAGTGTGCCATGAGAAGTGCATGTGTCACGAGAGGGTTTACCCGTTGGTGGCGCTATCGGTCTCTTGGATCGCAGTACCAGTGTCCACCAGCGGGTGTCTTCCATCACCTGGGACCTGCAGTAAGAGGTCTCTCCTGCTGGTGGCACTGTTGCATCCCTGGGCCGTAGTACTGGTGTCCACCAGCGGGTGCACTCTGGCAGTGTGGAGCAAACAGCACACACTGCGCTCAGCTGTGACATGAGGTCAATTACCACAGCCTTATAAATACCCGGCAAGCACTCATAGGCTTGCCTGGGTATCTTTCTCCCTGCGCCCTGACCTTGCTGCCTGTATCCTGATTGTGAACCTGTTTCTGTCCTGTCCTGCTCTGCTCTGATCCGATCCGATCCGATCCCTATCCCAAGCCCATCCTGTTCTTCTCCCTCCTAAATCCCTTGGATCCCTGCCCTGCAGCTTAACCATCCATCCTCTCCCTGTCCTGCTGGTTTCCTGTCCTTGCCCATCTGCTGACCTCCCTGTGTATGACCTTGGCCTGGCTTGGTTTACGATTCCGGTATCTCCATTTACTTGTATTTATTGTTGTTTGTAATGGGTTTGTTGTGTTGGTTTTGCACTGTTTATATTCCTTTTACTTATCACTTGTTTAATAAACACCATTATTTCACTTACATGTGTTTCTGGTCTCCTCTGTGCAGTCCACACGGTCTGGTCAATTAGATCCCCTGACAGTATACCAAGGCCATCCCTGACCAGACGTGGCTGCATTGAGGAAACCATCCTGGTTTGTCGGGTCTGCTAATATGGATTTCAATGAAATCATTTATTATTCTCTGCTAGCAGAAGAGGATGGTGAATATTGTCGCCAGATTTTAAAAGGGTGGACTAGTGACCAGCTGATGGAAACTATCCGATCAGCTCATTCCCTAGTGGATCAGGGGTATATGTCTTTTGAAGATGTTCAGCCCCTGATCCAGTTATGTGCAAAACCAACCCTGTCATGCATTCCCGAGGGAAGTGATGATTTTTCGCCCCCCTTCAATTGTGGCCAAGTTGAATCCCTGGTTTGGTTGTTGGAGGATGATCTGGCCTATTTTATGGAGCATTATTCCTCCTGTTCACAGCAGGTGTTGTCTAATTGCATCCAGTCGGTGCAATCCTTGATTAATCAGGCTGTGTGTGAATCAGCGTTTGTTCAACCTGTGCTGCAGGCATGGTCAGATCTCCTGTCTTTAACTAAGCCACAATATTCCAGCCCTGCCATTAATCATCTGCCTTCCCAAAAATCTATCTCCCCATCGCCTACGGCAACCTCAGCTACAGCCCAGTTTAATCAGCCCCCTACCAAATACTACCACCCAGTCTCCAAGTGTCGCACCTATTCTGCCTTCAATCCACCTGTCTTTTCTCCTCCACCTGTAACAGTCCCACAAAACCCTTCTCTAGCTACAGTTCCTTGGTCTTCCTTCGATCCAGCTACTTTCTTTTCTTACAGCCCTGCACCTACATACAAAACTGCACGGGCTAAACCAAAAAAGAAACAAAAATTCTTCCCGACCCACACCATCTTGCCAGTAACCCAACCTGCTCCTGCTACCCAGTCTGATGTCCCGATGCCTGCCTTCCAGCCGGATGTCTCAATGCCTGCCTTCCAGCCAGATGTCTCGATGCCTGCCTTCCAGCCAGATGTCTCGATGCCTGCCTTCCAGCCAGATGTCTCGATGCCTGCCTTCCAGCCGGATGTCTCGATGCCTGCCTTCCAGCCAGATGTCTCGATGCCTGCCTTCCAGCCGGACGTCTCGATGCCTGCCTTCCAGCCGGACGTCTCGATGCCTGCCTTCCAGCCTGACGATCCAGTGCCTGCCACTCGGCCTGACGTTCCAGTGCCGGACGTCTCGATGCCTGCCTTCCAGCCGGACGTCTCGATGCCTGCCTTCCAGCCTGACGATCCAGTGCCTGCCACTCGGCCTGACGTTCCAGTGCCTGCCACTCGGCCTGACGATCCAGTGCCTGCCACTCGGCCTGACGATCCAGTGCCTGCCACTCGGCCTGACGATCCAGTGCCTGCCACTCGGCCTGACGATCCAGTGCCTGCCACTCGGCCTGACGATCCAGTGCCTGCCACTCGGCCTGACGATCCAGTGCCTGCCACTCGGTCTGACGATCCAGTGCCTGCCACTCGGTCTGACGATCCAGTGCCTGCCACTCAGTCTGACGATCCAGTGCCTGCCACTCAGTCTGACGATCCAGTGCTTGCTACCCCGTCTGACGCTTCAGTGACTACTGTCCAGTCCGATGTACCTATTGTCCAGCCTGGTATGCCAGCACCTGCTGTTCTGCCCGATGTGACAGCGCCTGTGTCTGCTGCCCAGTCTAACGTTCCAGTAGCCGCTGCCTGGTCTGATGTCTCGGTGTCGGCTTTCCAGTCCGCTTCCCAGCCTGATGTGCCAGTGTCTGCTACTCAGCCAGTTGTGCCAATGCCTGTGCCCGCTGCCCAGTTTGAGGTCCCAGTGCCTGCTGTCCAGCTCGCCGAGTCAGGGCCTATTACCCAGCACACTGGGCCGGGGTCCGTTACCCAGCTTGCTGAGCCGGTGCCTGTAATCCGGCCTGCCCTTACGGTACTCGCTGTTCGGCCTAATGCTCCAGAGACTGCTGCCCAGTTCGAGGACCCGGAGCCTGCTTCCCAGCTCGATGACCCGGAGCCTGCTTCCCAGCTGGATGACCCGGAGCCTGCTTCCCAGCTGGATGACCCGGAGCCTGCTTCCCAGCTGGATGACCCGGAGCCTACTTCCCAGCTCGATGACCCGGAGCCTGCTTCCCAGCTCGATGACCCGGAGCCTGCTGCCCAGCTCGAAGTGCCCATGCCCGCTGCCCAGCCTGATGTGCCTGCTGCCCAGCTCGAAGTGCCCGCTGCCCAGCTTGGTGTTTTCCTGCCCGCTGTCATCTCGGATGTGCCCGCTGTCATCTCGGATGTGCCCGCTGTCTTCTCAGACGTACCAACTGTCCAGTTTGATGTACCCGATGCCCGGCCTGATGTGCCCTCATCTGTTCGGTTGGAGGCCATGAACTTTGGACAATCACACCTTGTTGGAGCATCCGGAGGCCGCTCCTTTAGGGGGGGTACTGTCATGAGAGGGTTTACCCGTTGGTGGCGCTATCAGTCTCTTGGATCGCAGTACCAGTGTCCACCAGCGGGTGTCTTCCAACACCTGGGACCTGCAGTAAGAGGTCTCTCCTGCTGGTGGCACTGTTGCATCCCTGGGCCATAGTACCGGTATCCCCCAGCGGGTGCACTTCGGCAGTGTGGAGCAAACAGCACACACTGCGCTCAGCTGTGACATGAGGTCAATTACCACAGCCTTATAAATACCCGGCAAGCCCTCATAGGCTTGCCTTGGTATCTTTCTCCCTGCGCCCTGACCTTGCTGCCTGTATCCTGATTGTGAACCTGTTTCTGTCCTGCTCTGCTCTGATCCGATCCGATCCCTATCCCAAGCCCATCCTGTTCTTGTCCCTCCTGATTCCCTTGGATCCCTGCCCTGCAGCTTAACCATCCATCCTCTCCCTGTCCTGCTGGTTTCCTTGCCCATCTGCTGACCTCCCTGTGTATGACCTTGGCCTGGCTTGGTTTACGATTCCGGTATCTCCATTTACTTGTATATATTGTTGTTTGTAATGGGTTTGTTGTGTTGGTTTTGCACTGTTTATATTCCTTTTACTTATCACTTGTTTAATAAACACCATTATTTCACTTACATGTGTTTCTGGTCTCCTCTGTGCAGTCCACACGGTCTGGTCAATTAGATCCCCTGACAGCATGAGAGCATGAGTGAATCAAACATGTGAGACAACAGTATGCCAGTTGGAGACAACTGTATACCAGATAGGTCGGCTAGACCATTAGACATATGGACACATAATGGTGGATATCAACATTGCAGAAAAAAAACAAAATAAACAACAAGAAAAAGTCCCCCAACATCCCAACCCGCCCTAGCCCTCCTGACTCCCAAATATATGAGAGCTTTGTTCCCAAAACCAAAACTGCAAGGCAGGGGGGCCATGGCACAGACCCCCAACCAACAAACCCTGAGGAGCGTGTAAAGGTCCTTAGCCATGAGCTTCCATCCGTGTCCGCACGAGACAAAGATGTGTAGTACCCCTGAGTCTGGAAAAGACAGTTGCAAAAATAACAGGAGAGAATGATCAAAGAGAAAACAGGAACATGGTGATCACAGTCATCCAGGATAAGCGATGGGTACGCAGTCTACAGCATAGGATTGGAGTTTGATATCCCATAGCAACTGAATAGAAGGGAAGAAAGAGATCATAAGAACTGAGGCATCCTGGCCTTCTCCCACCCCCTCCCCCCCTTGTCCTTATTCAGCTGGAGGCAGTGTATACCAGAGGTATCGCAATATGAAATAAAGAGAAAAATCTTCAGTGAGGAGGTGACCTCCGGTTTTGGTTCCTGCGTTCTGGATGTCCCAGGGTGTACACCCAGTGGGACGCCTACTTGGGATCCTTGAAGAAGTAGGCCTTGCCCTGGTAAATGATCCATAATCGTGCAGGATACAGCATGCCATAAGATAGATGGAGGTCCCTTAGCCTGCGTTTGATGGCCAGAAAGGTAGCCCTTTGCTTTTGTGTTGCTACCGAGAAGTCAGGAAAGTTAGTAATTCCACGACCATTAAAGGAAATTCTGCCCTTTTCCCGGGCAGCTCGGAGAACAGCTTCCCTGTCCCTGAAGTGTAGCAATTTATTAACCATGGCATGTGGCGGGGCCCCAGGTGGTGGGGGAGCAGGGGACTCTATGCGCTCGTTCAATAGCGAATAGTGGTGAGAAGGTAGAGGCGCCAAACGTGGTGGTCAGCCATCTTTCCATAAATACCTTCAGAGTTTTGCCCTTTAGAACCTTCCGGGAACCCCAGGAAGCGCAAATTATTTCTCCATAAGTGGTCCTCCATGTCAGGGAGTTTGTCAGTAGTATAGTCATGCGCCTGACGCAGCTCCCTAACAGAGCCCTGCAATGGACGTGTCTCATCTTCCAGTGTACCTATGCATTGTTCAGCATTCGTTACTCTATGACAGGGGGTATGAACATCATGCTTCAGGAAGGACAAATCTGTCTTAATGGAGTCAATTTGAGTAGTGAGAGAGGCATGACTATGCTGGATGGCCTCCATAATCTGAGCCAGGGATGGTTCTGCAGGGCCTGTGCCAGCATTGACTGCACTGGGGATATCAGGGTCAGTGCTCTCAGCAGGGGAGAACAGAAGAGGGTCCTCCGGCTCAGAGCGGGGGGGGGACATTGTGACTCACCCTTCCCTGAAAGCTGTTTCAACACTGGGGATGAGAAAGACGGCTGGCTATGTATGCCTGCAGTATGCTGTCCGGCGCCTTCTTGCCTCGATCTGCACGGTGGCAATGGTGGAGCGAATCCCGGGGCTTCCTCCATGAGTGGTCCGTATTTGACCATCTGTGGGGGTGTGGGGACAGATGGGACCCTTAGAGAGCGAACGGGTCGGCAGGATTGAAGCAGGATTGAAGCAGGATGTGTGTGGCACGGACGGAGCTCTGGCTATTCACATCCTCACATCCTGGTCGCTGGCCACGCCAAATGCTCTAAACTTAGTCCGGTCTCCAGAGAATCTTCCAGGGGCTGGTAGATGTGGCTCAGGGGATGACATTACCACTGCAGGAACCCACAGGAAGGAAGCTAGGATTGGCTGATAGCAGGCAGATGAGACAGCAGACAGGCTGGCAGGGCTTGGCTGATGACAGACTGTGGATACACAACAGGAAGCAGGAGCCTGAAGATGCTGAGCTAGACTGAAGGGGCTGTAGCAGGCTGGAGGAGCTGAAAGCGGGGTCAGACAAGCCGGGTCGGTAACAAGCGTGCAGATCAGGCATAAATGGCAGGCAGTAGCGTAGTCGGGTCACAGGCAGAGTTGGTGTCACATATCTGACGGGTGAGCCTGACGTATAGCAGGAAGGCCGACAGGGTCTGTACTCGCTGAGCCAGCTGCTTGTAGCCATCCTGCAGGGATTGGACAGCTTGGGTCATGGCTGCGAAGTGCATGACAAATGTCATCTCTGGAGGCCGACTTCCCACTTTCAGGTTCAGACATGGCTGTCTGATACTGCCATGTCCCTAACGGGTGAGCCTAAAGTGCAGCAGGAAGGCCTCGCGTACAACACAGGCCCAGGGACTACCAATGTTATGAACAGTGGCCACAAGAGCTGAGTGGTGTAAGAATGCCTGGATCATCTCTTGTGCAGCTGATGACCTTCCAGAGTAGACCAGCAGGTAACAGCAGGTGTAGTCAGCTCAGCAGACAGGAAACAGGAAGCTGGTAGAGGAAGAGCTGTGGGGAAACTGGATGCGTGGTCAGTCAAACCGGTAATCCATGATCAAGCAGACAGAAACGGCAGACAGAGAATCGTCAGGATACAGGCAAAGGTTCAGCAACAGGATATCAGCGTGGTTACAAGGCAAGCCAGGGGCAGGATAACAGAGATCAATCATAGTCAAACAAGCCGGGTCAAACACAGGAAACAGATCGGATCTTGGGAACAGGTAGACACAGGAACAGGTATGAGCTTCAGATCTAGACAGCAAAGTCTCTGTGCAGCTGAGGTGCTTGAATAAGGCAGTTTGGCACCAATCACTGAAATCAGTCTGCACTATTGTTAACCCTTAAGTGACCCCTGCGCTGGGTGGCAAATCCATGACAGTTGGCAACAGATGCAGGATCAAAGAGGAGCAGCAGGCAGAGACAGAATCCGGGCGTGAAGCCAGGGGTCGGAGCAGGTAGCAGACAGGAATAGTCGGGAGCAAGCCAGGTCAGGATCAGAAGTCAAACACAGGAATCGTAAACATACCCAGAACGCTGTAAGACCAAACCGCAATTAGCCAATACTGAAGCTCTGTTTTATATAGGCCGTTTGGCGCCAGTCTTGGTGACAGATGTACGTACACGCGTCTGTGCACTCGCATATACACCCGTAACTGTTCTGCTCATTCTTTGTTAGGGCATACACATATGTGTGTGTTTGGAAACAGCAGCTGTACTATGCTGATGCCTTTCCTGACAATTGATTTTAGTAGCACAATAGAGTTATTAAAGTTATTGGGCCCTCTGCTAACCGTACAGCAAGGAGAACTTGTCTAATCCATTCAGAGTTTAAAAAAAGTCTCAGTAGCAGACATCAATTATATATGAAAGTTGAACCATGTAGTTTGGAGTTACTTCCAGGTATGCATGCTCTTGTCCAAGTATATGTTGTTGTTGGTATACATTGTTGGTGTTCAACCGTTTTACCACCTCGCTGCCACATCCTCACCCTGTACAGGTTGAGAACCATGAGGAGTATGAAGAACAGTCCATTGTTGACTCCCGTAGGTTCTGTGGGCACATACAGTACCTGGTGCATTGGAAAGGTTACGGTCCGGAGGAGCGCTCGTGGGCCCCTGTCCTCCTCCGTGATTTCCATAGACCTTATCCCTTCAAGCCTGGTGGTCCTCCGAGAAGAAGGAGTCGTTTTGGGGGGGTACTGTCAGGGCTGGGCTCAGCCCTTCCTTCCCTGAGCTGACCGCTCAGCTGTCGGCTAATTGCCAGCTCCTATCTCTCCACAGTTACTCAGCTGCTGATGATATCCTGCTGGTCAGTCCTGCCTACTTAAGCCATCCAGTCCAGAGGATCTCTGCCTTCGCCTTGGTCAACATCACAGAAACTATCTCCTGCAATCCTGTTCAAGACTTGCTTTGCTGACATCACTTCTGGCTCCAGATGCTGCTTGCTGTTCCACTACGTTGATCCCTGACTTCTGGCTTGGCTCACTATCCATTCCCGTTACTGAACTTTGGCTATGTTTTGACTATGTTTGTTCTTTTTAATTTTATTATTAAACAAGTGTGATTTAACTGTACTTCTTTCTCTGCCTGATTTATTATTATTTCAGGTACTTATATAGCGCCGTCAATTTACGAAGCACTTTACATATGCATTGTACATTCACATCAGTCCCTACCCTCAAGGAGCTTACACTCTAAGGTCCCTAACTCACATTCATACATACTAGGGACAATTTAGACAGGATCCAATTAACCTACCAGCATGTCTTTGGAGTGTGGGAGGAAACCTGAGTACCTGGAGGAAACCCACGCAGGCACAGGGAGAACATACAAACTCCAGGCAGGTAGTGTCGTGGTTGGGATTGGAACTAGCAACCCTTCTTACTTCTAGGTAAAAGTGCTATCCACTACACCACTGTGCCGCCCATGATTTCATGGTTTCTGACAGAGGAGTCCTGAAAGGGAGCAGGAGGAGGACCGTGGGGTTCACTGCCAGGCAAGTCATTCAGGAGGGATCCATTCCGGGGTCGGTTAGTGAGAAGCACAGTGAGAAGCTCTGGGAGGGACATGCCAGGATTGGATGTGAAGCCAGAGGGAGAAGCTGTGGTGTCGTTGAAGTCATGTTGCTGCAGCAAAGAGGGTTGGCAGGATTTGCACAGGACTTTCTGGGAATAGTAGTCCACCAAGTTTCAGTTAGCGTAAATGTCCCTTTCCATCGCTTTTTGATTGCTACACCAAAGGGGACTGCAGACCCCTGCCAGCAAATGGCTATTATTGAACTGTTGGGACTTATTCTGAGTGAGGCTTGATCGTGTGCTAATGGTGACAGGAATCTAGGATTGTACAGTAGAGAAAGCAAAGTGATCTCAAGTAGTGTAATTGAGGAGTGTGGAGCTCTAGAGGCTGTCAATATAGATTCAACTATCTTTGTTCAAACAAGCAAGATTCATTATTTGGGCATCCCATGTCCCTTTTCCCACCAGAGTTTAATCCCCTAAATAAAATAACAAAAAAACAAGCTAAAGGACTGTTCATTGACTGGCAAAGTGTGTCTGAAGTGAATGTCTGGCCAAGCAGGGTGAGGTGTGGAACTACTACACACAGCGACCCCACGGGGACACCGCTACAGTAGCCAAAAAGCTCATAGGACATTTTGTCAGTTTGCATATTTTTACTTATTTGTCACTTGTTTCTTCACGCAGAAAAATGTGTGTTTGCATCTGCGCTTGTGGTGCCATTAACGATTAATTGAAGCAGAACCTGCAGTGGTGGTTGTAAGTAATCTCCTGGAGGAAAGGGGGCAGGTGCAGGGTGTGGAAATGAGGTCTGCTGGTAAGCTACTTCCTATTACTGGTTCTTCTGTTCTGGAGGCGTTTTCACCAGGACACTGATTCTAAGGTAAGTCCTAGTCTAGGACAAATAGAAACTCTTCTGGGAAGGCTGTCCACAAGATTTAGGAGTGTGTCTATGGGAATGTTTGACCATTCTTCTAGAAGCGTATTTGTGAGGTCAGGCACTGATGTTGGATGAGAAGGCCTGGCTCCCAGTCTCCATTCTAATTCATCCCAAAAGTGTTCTATCAGGTTGAGGTCAGGACTCTGTGCAGGCCAGTCAAGTTCCTCTACCCCAAACTCACTCATCCATGTACTTATGGACCTTGCTTTGTGCACTGGTCCAAATCATTTGGTGGAGGGGGATTATGGTGTGGGGTTGCTTTTCAGGGGTTAGGCTTGGCCCCTTAGTTCCAGTGAAGGGAACTCTTAAGGCATCAGCATTCTAAGACATTTTGGACAATTTCATGTTTACAACTTTGTGGGAACAGTTTGGGGATGGCCCTTTCCTGTTCCTACATGACTGCGCACCAGTGCACAAAGCAAGGTCCATAAAGAAATGGATGAGTGAGTTTGGGGTGGAGGAACTTGACTGGCCTACATAGCGGGCTGACCTCAACACGATAGAACACCTTTAGGATGAATTAGAGCAGAGACTGCGAGCCAGGCCTTCTCATCCACATCCGCACCTGACCTGCACTTCTACACACACCTATTTGAGCTTGGGGATGCACACCCTAATGCACACACCTATGCTGATAACATGCTGAAAAATATTATAAACAGTGCTTTAGAAAAATGTCATTCAAAAAATGATTTAAAAAAAAAAAAAAGACATGTATGACACAAATGTCAATAGTATTACTCAGCAGTGTCTTCCCTGTAACATAGCAGGTTCCGGTGGTTCTCGATCATTAGTACATACCAGGGGCTCTCAGCACAGAAACCTCTGCTACCAATAAGCCCATATGTGTGGCACATGGGCGTTAAACCCTACTGTAGCACCCTGGGGTTTAGTCAGGGAGCTCCTCACAAATTTACTTGCCAGGAGTCGTTATCTTGATTGATAGCGATCTATTGATTTTGCCCTAAGTTTGGCCTTGCTGCACTTTTCTCTTCTACCACTAGGTGGCCGGGTACTTGGTGGTACTAGGTATGAGAAGGGCAACCCAAGGTTAGGTTATGGGTATATGGGGTATCTCAGCCAATGGGCGGAGGTTTTCTTAAATCCCTTGGCCTGCTGGGAATACCTATACTATATTTGGGCGCAGTCAGGTGATCTGTTTTCTGTGCCACCTGAACAGTCTGTCTGGGTGGACATGTGTGGTACGCCCCGGGTTGCTAGGCTGGAGATTGGGCTTATCCCCGGGGCATCTGGCTGCTAGGCTGTGTGAGGGCCTGTCCAGAAGTAAAGAGAGCAGCACAGGGTTGGGATTGTGGCTTGCAATCCACCCAAAAGTGACGGTTCTGTCTGCCGGAGAACCTGTCAGTGGTCGATGGTAGAAGGGGAGCTGTCGCCACAAAGGGACCAGCCACCTTTACCAGGGACCACAGTGAGTAACTGAAGCAAGTACTGGAACCACATTCTCACTGAAAGGGCAAAGTGGAGAATCGGGAAACTTCAGGCGGTGATCAAGTCAGGGACCCAACCAGCGGAGGAGACACTTGCAGGGGAGCCTTGTGAGTCAAGCCTGGGACCTCACCAGTTAGCAAGGGTGAAGCTTGAGAAGTGCTAAGTGCTATCTGGAGTGCTAAGCTTGGAACCCAGCAGGGAAGAATGGGTGATGCTTGAGAGGATACCACCACAAAACCTTGGAGGAGCTCAAGGGATTCAGAGTCAGTGAATCAGTGGGTCTAGAGAGAGACCGGGAGCTCAGTATTGAAGAACTACAAGAGGCAGTTGTAGTGACGCTGAAAAGACTGTTTTGTTTGAGTTAGAAACTGTTAAAGACTGTTACCATAGGAGACAGCAATCCTGCATATGCAGATGTGGCTTCTTGCTGGGGCCTTTTCCTGCATGGCTGTCCTCCTATTGAGTCTGTTAATTGAATTTGCAACTACCTAAAGGTGCTCTGGCCCTAACCCTCTTTCCCCCAAAAATACAAAAGGACTGTCAAAAGAAATAAAACCACTTTTACATCCAAGAAGTGGCTGGCGCCCAATGACTTCACCACCATCTTTGCACCCACTATGCCTCACAACTCACCACATATTGAAGAATGTCAGCTAGCTTTAGCCTGAAAAGTTCTCATTAGACTGGACAAGGCCGGAGACCTTGCTAAACTACCACACTTAAAAATGTTAAATTTAAACATAAATATTGCTTGGATGTTGAATCTTTATTTTTCACATGAAATTGGTGTTTACTATTTATCATTGAAAGCTTTGTTAAGATGATTTTTGTTTCCTGCTCTGCTAGACAGAAGCCTCATTGAAACATATAATTGTCGCCAGTTTGAAGCTAATGGTGTTCTAAGGATTGATAACACTTGCAGTAATCTTTGTCAATATACTTAAAATATTTCAAAGATCAATAAAATAAAGTGTGTGTAGTAAATTCTGCTGTTCCATGTGGTAAATGGCCTAAGTGAATTGAAAAATCCATAATCAATCGGTAAGTAAAGCAAGCAGTTTAATGGCAATGAAAATACCACAAGCATTGTGCTTTTGTAAATGGAGTCTCTTATTTCCAATAATTGATTAATACACTTTTTCTTGATCAACTTTGGTGAGTTGAGCTATGGAATTGTTTTTGTCTTACATGTATATGCCCCTCCATGTGCTCCTTGCTGTGAAGGCCAGTTATAGGTGGGGGCAGTGGCCAGTTTTTTGTTACTGTTTGTATATATGGGCCGGGGACACACTGGGCACCTTCGCTGCCATTGTGCTCTTGCTGGGTGTCCAGTGTGCTCCTGTTCCTTTAGAGGGCTTGGGCTGCCTCCAGGCTCACCTGCCCCACATCTATCCATTCCATGCATGTGCTTCCACTGTGGAGACACTTATAAATTTGTAGTGTTAGGACTGCAAGCAACACAGGGTGCCGTGACGAGGCCTTGCAGCTTTCACATGCGTTTGCAAATGTGTGCTAACTAAACCCCTGCTTTTAACAGACAGTTAGACAGGTAATTTGGTTGGTCAGCAGACTGGTTGATGAGTTGAGTTATGCAATTGTTTTTGTCTTAAGTGCAGATGCAGGTGGCGATGTGAGTAAAAATGTTGGTTGAGGGGACTGTGAAATGCTGTTAGGGTGGGTGGTAAGCACTGTTATACCGCGTACACACGAGCGGACTTTTCGACAGGACTGGTCCAATAGACTGAATCTGGCAGACAATCCGACCATGTGTGGGCTCCATCGGACCTGCAGCTGACTTTTTCGTGTGAAAATCTGACGGACATTAGATTTGGAACATGTTTCAAATTTGTCTGACAGACTCGAGTCCGGTCGAAAAATCCGCTTGTCTGCATGCTAGTCCGACGGATCAAAGCCGACGCTAGGGCAGGTATTGGCTACTGGCTATCAACTTCCTTATTTTAGTCTGGTCGTACGTCATCACGTATGAATCCGTCGGACTTTGGTGTGATCGTGTGTGTAGGCAAGTCCGTTCGTTCAAAATTCCGTCGGAAGTCCGTCAAAAGTCAGTTGAAAGTCCGTCAGAAAGACTGACGGACCTTTGTTGCCGAAAAGTCCACCCGTGTGTATAGGGCATTAGAGTCATGTTGAGGTTAGTGTGGAGTAATGTGAGGTTGCTGAGCAGGAGATGAAGTGACAGTAGGGAGAAGGGTGGAAGGTGAGAGCTGTGTCTTGTCATTTAATTGTGGTTTGACTGCTGTGATCTTGTTAGAAGGGGCAGAGTTTCTGGAGTTGGATTTTTTTTAAAGCGTAGCCAGGACCTGGGCTTAAGATGAAGAGGAATGGTGGGTAAGCATGCAAAGTAGCAGAGGAATTTTTATAGGAGATTCAGGGGCAGTGTTCTTCACAGCCATTGTTAAGGTAACAGGTGTAAGTCCTGTAAGTGAGATAGTCCTTACTGGCATTTTGTTACATGTAAAACCGCTTATGGTGCCAAACTGACATCAAAGAATAATTCCTTTATTGCATGAACTCGCATATTCCTGCAATATTTGCATGTGCCCACATTGTTTTCCTAATGAATTTATAGTGTGTTGTGTATTCAGAAGTGGATTTTCCACAATCTATAAATCATTCTACCAAAATTCATCATTGCATTCAAGGCTAGGTCTGCATTACTAAAATTATTTTTTTTTTTTTTTTGGGCAGTGCCAGACACTCTGACATCATCACAGACAGCGGCCAGCAGATCAGGGCCTTTTGATTTTGTAATATTACCTGGGTGCCGCCGGTTGTGTTTTCCACCTGCTCGCCCCCTACCCCCCCCCCCCTCCCACACACACACACACACAGAGAGCCAATCAGAGCACCAGGTAGACTGTAAAACAGCACTGAGGGTCATGAGAAATGTGTTCTTAAAGTGGCGCTGTACAATAGAAGAGAATGGCTGCAGAAATACAATACACAGAATTGCTTGCCACACAGAAGAGGAGGACACAGAACTTTTCCCGGGCAATTCTGTGAAGATTGGAATCTTTTGCAAGAGGAAGCTGAACTTCTTGTAGTGGGGAAAATAGAGTGTAGACCCACCGCCGCTGCGGTGTCTCTGCCTACACCAGAAAGGACACAGACCTGTTGCTAGTGTGAGCATAGCACCAGTGGGGCTGAGCCATTGATAGATCGTTTGCTGAGCTGAGACTGGAGCTGGAAGGACCTGTTGCTGTGAGTGGCTACAACAAGAAAGAATCAGCCAGGACCAGAGCTGAGAGACTGAGCCTTGTGAGGACCTGTTTATGGGGACTGAGTCACTGGTTCCCATGTACCTGAGGACAGCAGACCGCCAAGTGATCTGGACCAGATTTCTGTGCACCAGAAGGGGTGACCTGAATCATCTGTGCATATCTCAACCATGACACATTTAATGCAATAGAGACTACTCCTCATCAGCAGGGATGAGCCCAATGTTCGAGTCGAATGTAAGTTCGACTCCAACATCGGGTGTTCGCCGAATAGCGAACAATTTGGGGTGTTCGTGGCAAATTCGAAAGCCGCGGAACACCCTTTAAAAGTCTATGGGAGAAATCAAATGTGCTAATTTTAAAAGCTTATATGCATGGTATTGTCATAAAAAGTGTTTGGGGACCTGGGTCCTGCCCCAGGGGACATGTATCAAAGCAGTGAGCAGTGATTTTAATAATGCTTAAAGTGAAACAATAAAAGTGAAATATTCCTTTAAATTTCGTACCTGGGGGTTGTCTATAGTATGCCTGTAAAGTGGCGCATGTTTCCCGTGTTTAGAAAAGTCCCTGTACAAAATGACATTTCTAAAGGAAAAAAAGTCATTTAAAACTACTCGCGGCTATAATGAATTGTCGGTCCCGGCAATACAGATAAAAGAAGTAATTGAAAAAAATGGCATGGAATTCCCCCAGTCCATTACCAGTCTCTTTGGGTCTGGTATGAATATTAAGGGGAACACCGAAGCAAAATAAAAAAAAATGTGTGGGGGTCCCCCCAAATTCCATACCAGGCCCTTCAGGTCTGGTATGGATATTAAGGGGAACCCTGCTCCAAAATGAAAAAAAAATGGCGTGGGGGTCCCCCTCAAAATCCATACCAGATGCTTCAGGTCTGGTATGGATTTTAAGGGGAACCCCGCGCCAAAATTAAAAAAAAAACGGCGTGGTGGTCCCTCCAAAAATCCATACCAGACCCTTATCCGAACACGCAACCTGGCTGGCTGCAGGAAAAGGGAGGGGGGACGAGAGAGCAACCCCCCTCCTGAACCGTACCAGGCCACATGCCCTCAACGTGGGGAGGGTGCTTTGGGGTAGCCCCCCAAAAGCACCTTGTCCCCATGTTGATGGGGACAAGGGCCTCATCCTCACAACCCTTGCCCAGTGGTTGTGGGGGTCTGCGGGTGGGGAGCTTATCGGAATCTGGAAGCCCCCGTTAACAAGGGGACCCCCAGATCCCGGCCTCCCCCCTGTGTGAAATGGTAACGGGGTACAAATGTACCCCTACCATTTCACAAAAAAAGTGTCAAAATGGTAAAAATGACAAGACACGGCTTGGGACAAGTCCTTTATTAAAAAATAAAAAAATAAGAATGTCCCACAAAGTCTTCTTCTTCTTCTCTTGCTCCGCCGATGGACCGAAACAGAAAAAAAAAAGCGTGACTGACCCGCCTGCATGGGAGGCTCCCGCTGTATGACGTGTCTTCGCTTTGACAGTTCTTTTATAACTGAGGGCAGGGCCACACTGTGATGTTCCTGGGTGACCCTGCCCCCCTCTGACACATGGGGACTTCCCTATGGCTTTCCTGGGGAGTCAGAGGGGACGGGAACACCCGTTTACGTAACCGTATTCAAGCTGAGCCAGTGTGATTGCCAGGGAAAGGGGGAGTGCACAGGTGGGAGGGGAGTCCTGTGATGTGAGGACTTCACCTACCGAGCTCCAGTCTGTGGACACGCCCACAGATCGGCGGATTTTGGAGGGATGTGACAGGCAAGGGGATGAAAATATGCAGGTACAACACATGGTGTATGTATCTCAAATTCTTGAACATGGGGTTTACATCCACTTTAACCACTTCAGCCCCGGAAGATTTGGCTGCTCAATGACCAGGCCATTTTTTCCGATACAACACTGCGTCGCTTTAACTGACAATTGCACGGTCGTGTGCTGCTGTGCCCAAACAAAATTGATGTCCTTTTTTTCTCACAAATAGAGCTATAAACAAAAGAAGAGCGACAATTTTTGAAAAAACACAATATCTTTTACTTTTTGCTATCCCAATTAAAAAAAAAAAACAAAACAATTTTTTTCCTCAGTTTAGGCCGATATGTATTCTTCTACATATTTTTGGTAAAAAAAAAAATCAGAATAAGCGTATATTGAATGGTTTGCGCAAAAGTTATAGCGTCTACAAAATAGGGGATAGATTTATGGCATTTTTATTACTATAATTTTTTTTTACTAGTAATGGCGGCGATCTGCGATTTTTATCAGGACTGCGATATTGCGGCAGACAAATTGGACACTTTTGACACATTTTTGGGACCATTGACAATTATACAGCGATCAGTGCTATAAAAATGCACTGATTACTGTATAAATGTCACTGGCAGGGAAGGGGTTAACACTAGGGGGGCGATCAAGGGGTTAACTGTGTACCCTAGGTGTGTTCTAACTGTGGGGGAGATGGGACTGACTAGGGGAGGAGAGAGATCGGTGTTCCTACTTAGTAGGAACACACAATCTGTCTCCTCCCCCCTGAGAGAACTGGGATTTGTGTGTTTACACACACAGATCCCGGTTCTCACTCTGTCACGAGTGATCGTGGGTGCCCGACAGGTCATCGGGCCTGCTGGGCACTCGCATCGACTCCGGGCAGCGTCTCCTACAGCATCTTAAAGGGCCGATGTACTGCTAGGATGGCTCGCCCGGGGGAGCCATTCTGCCACAGTATAACTGCGGCGAACGGTCGGGAACCGGTTAATGTATTTAATTTCCTGCCTCCCGTAACTCAGTCCTTGCTAGCAGTAAGAACTATGGGCAGTGAGCCCTTTCATCAGTCCCTGTGGTGCAGCTGTGAACTCTCGCTATAGAAATGTGTCCCCTCAATCTCTACACAGAATGCTTCTGGAGATTTAGTAGAGGGTTGAGAGGAAGCTCTGGTCTCCCTGCAGCACTGGTGCAGATGCAATCACTGCAGTCTGTGCTGCATTGCCTCTAGTATCTCCGCCAGTCTGGTCAGTATGCAGAAGATGTGCTCTCATCACTTCCATTGGCGCCAAGAGAAAGAGCCTAGCTGAACAGTCTCAGTAAAGCAGCTCCACTCCTCCTCCTTGCCCCAGTGTCTCTTGGGAACTATAGTGCAAAGATTCTATAAACTCCACAATATGGCTAACTTCTTGAACTTCAGATTGCATGATCCTCAGAGCTCTAAATAGGATTCCATAGGTTTTTCTGGCTATAGTTCTCCCTCTGCTGACTTGAGGGGATAGTGCAATTCAACATTCAGCAAAACAGCAGAAAGAGAAAGTAAACTGTAGAGGAAATGTCTCCATCTCCGTGTATCTATGGGCCAGCACCTGGCTACACTTGCACTGCAAGTATAAAACAATATTGGCAATTGCTTACTTTTTATCGCACAGGGTCATTCCACCATTTATGGTGTGTGCGCTATTGTTCACGATTTATGCAATTTTTTGAAGATTTGTGTTTATTTTTTTGCACTTTTTTGTTTCTAGTTGTATTTGTAAAATAACACTCATTTAATTAGTGTTTAGTGCCGCACTTGGATGGTTTTAAATGTTTCATATTTTCTGTATCATAACTTTATGACTGCTGCTGTTGACATCTAGATCTCAGATAGGCTTTCACACAGGGTGGGTGTGATTTCTCCCCCTTGGGATAGTATTAATCAGTTATGTTGTGCTGGGGTCCCTTGCTGAACACACAGCCACCTTGCAATTTGATTGCCAAGATCTTGGTCTTGCAGCCGTTGATGTGCCCTCCGAGGCACAGTGCCATTCGCTGAATCCGGTCGCTCTTTTTTTTTTTTTACAGATCTATATTGGTTTGTCACAAGTGAACTGTGAGAACTGACAGCATAGGAAGTAAGGCATCTTGTGTGAATGGAAAAGAAAAAAGAAAAAGAAAATAATGGAATCGCGCTACAACATTAACTAAATAATGTGGTCAATCTATGATACTATCCGTGAAACATAAATATAAATGACATGAAAGAGTTACCACAAAGAGATGTGGTAAAAAATAAAAAAACAAAATAATCATTGAGAACAAAATTTGAAAAATTAAACGACTAAATATATAGTGTCCAAAAATATATGTAGTGATTCAACACCAGTGATCAAATAAAAACTATATGTAGAAAAAAAGTCCATGAAATAATGATACATATGTAGTCTTCCATAGCGTGAACAATACTGTGTTAAATCCACCACCAATGATGAAAATTAGCTGCTTACCAGAGCCCCATGACCCCCCACTACAGAGGGTCCGGGGAAGCTTGTGCAGAGATAGCCCTCCGGAGCTAAACAGATAAACTCAGATCCAGAGTGCACAGGTGGTCATTGAACATCCACAGATATCACATAAGGCAAATGGAGCTCTGATCCCATCGTATCTCCCCAACTTCAGATCGTTCTCGGGTAGATATTTGCACATGAGTGGGTACCTGTCAAAATAGGGTACCTGCTCCCCCCCTCCTCCCCAAAAGTTCAATTTCACAAACAGGAGTGGGGAAGGAGTCCTTACAGTGGAACTTCCCCTTTTTGGGTGGAGCTCCGCTTTAGCCAGTTGCCGCTAGCTGCATGCGCATATGCACCCACTGGGCGGTTGACTTTAATGCCGGGCAGCCCCATACATTTTGTCCACAGGGAATTTTTTTTGTGCTGAGAGCATGCCCACTGCGCACTTCCAGGACAGTAACTGAAATGTCACAGGAAGCTTCTGATGCATATGTGCAAATGGAAGCTTCCAATCATGTGACACAATCACAATGGTCACATGATCAGAATGCCCTCTTCTGCCTTCTGGCATTTAGATTCTCTTGAAAAGCCAGGGGGCAGCTTTGGGGTTAAGTTTGCCATAGATGAGTCTTATTTTTTTTTTTTTGATCAACCACTTGGCGTCCACGCTATAGCCAAATGACGGCCACAGCGTGGACCTGAATTTTCGGGAGGCCGTCATATGACGTCCCCCCCTTTGCACGCTCCCTGCGCGCCCCCTGCGGGGTGCACGCGGTGCGCGCTGTGATCACCGAGTCATTGAGTCATCTGCCTCATCTGTGCCTACAATTACCGCCTGCCAGTGCCACCTGCCAGTGCCCACCAGTGCCACCTATTAATGCCCATGAGTGCCACCTATCAATGCCCACAAGTGCCAGCTATCAATGCCCATCAGTGGTGCCAATCAGTGCCTCATCAGTGCCACCTAGCAGTGCTGCCTATGAGTGTAACTTACCAGTGCCCATCACTGCCACCTATCAGTGCCCATCACTGCCAGCTATCAGTGCCAGCTATCAGTGCCACCTATCAGTGCCATTTCTCAGTGCCCACCAGTGCCACCTATCAATGCCCTTTAGTGCCACCCATCAGTGCCACCTCTCAGTGTCACCTCTCAGTGCACACCAGTGCCGCCTATCAGTGCCCACCAGTGCCGCCTTATTGGTGCCCATCAATGCAGCCCATCAGTGCAGCCCATCAGTGCCCATCAGTGCAGCCTATCGGTGCCCATCAGTGCAGCCTCATCAGCGTACATCAATGAAGGAGAAAAATTACTTGTTTGCAAAATTTTATGACAAAATATAAAAAAAATACATTTTTAAAAAAAAATTCTGTCTTTTTAATCTTTCTTAACAAAAAATAAAAACCGCAGAAGTGATTAAATACCACCAAAAGAAAGCTCTATTTGTGGGAAAAAAATGATAAAAACTTAAATTGGGAAAAGTGTTGTATGACCGCGCAATTGTCATTCAAAGTGCATCAGCACTAAAAGCTGAAAATTGGTCTGGGTAGGAGTGGGGTTTAAGTGCCCAGTAAGCAAGTGGTTAAAAAGTTAACGTAGTCCTCCATCCACACAAGCAAGTATGATTGAGGAATTACTGAAACCTCGCATAATATCTTTAACATGTTAGACCCCTTTCACACTGAGGCACTTTCAGGCGCTTTCATGCTAAAAAAAGCGCATGAAAAGCTTCTGAAAACTGCTTCCAATTATTATCAATGGATGTTTACACACGGGGGCGGTGCGCTGACAGGGCGGTAAAAAAGGCCTGCAAGCAGCATCTTTGGAGCATGTTTGGAGCGCTTAAAAAAGCACCTAAAAAACGCCCCTCTCTATTGAAATGAATGGGAAGTGCTTCAAAAGCGCACGAAAAGCGCACGAAAAGCGCACCAAAAGCGCACCAAAAGCGCACCAAAAGAGCCACAAAATGGTTCTTTTAAGTCACGTGACCTACAAAAGAGCACTGCTAATGCCTCAAAAGCGATGGAAAGCGCTGCAAGAGCACCCAACGTTTGATTGGCAAGATCCTATGTGTGAAAGGGGTCTTAATGTAATTTTAAAAGTCATGAAAGGCCTTCTTCAGGCACTTTCTTTTTATTACCTTTTGTATCACTTGACCCTCCCTGGTGAATTGTAAAGGTCTCCCAAGCAGGACCCTCCAGACCCTCTTGTTTTGAATTGTATTGTAACTATACTGTATCTTTTTATATTGTGCAAAATGTTGGTGCTATATAAATCCTGTATTATAACAACAATGTGACAATGTTTTTTTCCCTGTCTCCCAATTGCTTTCCTGCATGGTTACCCTGTCACTTGTGTTTTTATTGGAAACTATAGGCCTTGCCGACACTTTTTGCGCAGACATGTTTCACTATTGTCATCAACACGATGGCTGCCCAGTAAGAAGTGGCTTAAAGAAGCTGCAGGAAGTCAGCAACACAAATCCTAGGTTCGTACTTTTGTGGTACGATTTGAATTCATTTTTTAGTCCGATTCCAAGGAGCAGCTACAGTGCGAGTTGATGCAGTTCAGATGTGATTTTGATGCTTTTTTCATGAGATTTCTGTCCTGGGTGCTCTATCTCTATCTCTATCTCTATCGTCAGGACAAAAGGTAAGACTTGTGGAAAGCTGTCTGGAACCATGTTACTTTAGGACAGATAAGCATTCTGCATGCAATCCCCATACAAGTCTATAGAGCAAAACAAATCGCACTGCACCGCACTAAACACTCACAGGAGCCTTTTTTTAAAATCGCGTCCGATTTGCACTGTGTGACAGACCCAACCGGGACAGAGGCTGTTGAAGGGGACTAGGGGCAAGCCTTCTACCCACTAATTATGGCTCATGGAGGAGACTGGGGATTTTGTCTGCTTCTTCCAGTCAGAGTAAGGTAAAGAGTTCAGTTCAGCCTCTGATCCCATGGAGCAGATCATTCCTAAATGATGGACAACAAGGCGATGAACACTGAGAGGGAGACTTGGATTAATCCTCTGAATAAGAACAATAAAGCTTTCCTTCTGGAGTGGATGGAAAGGTGTAATATTAATCTTGTACAGGTGAATGGTCAGAGGAAATATGATGGCCCTCCTGCAGATCGGGTTGGAGAAGCTTCTCCACTTGGGACAGAAATATTTATCAACAATATCCCTCAAGAAATCTATGAAGATAAATGAATTCCACTTTTTCAGACTGTTGGAACATTGTATGAGCTTTGCCTCATAGACTGTTGTAGACTGTTACCGGACAGTCTAGGGTTGGGTAGGATCCCTGATTAATCAAATCATTGTCTGGGTGGGCAGTGACCTGAGTTACCTTGGCCCGTCTAGGTGATTGGTTGTTAATTAGCTTACTGTTTAATTAGATTACTGTTTATGTTGTTTGTTCCTTAGATATATTAATTATATTACTATTTACAGTTTGCATTGTTTAGGATAACTTGATCAAACTGTTATCCTATTTTGTGTGGTATATATTCTGTATGAGTTTACACTAAAGTCAGTTCCAGTTTGCACCTAAGCTAGTGTTGTCTGGTTCTTGGGTGCAATAGTTAGCTATAATACCTTGTTCCTGGTTCCAGATTAGAGGAAGCTGTATCTTGGCGGATTAACCCAGGCTGGGTGCTAGGTTGTCCATCACACACTGCATATATGTGAATGGGCTCCACATAAACTCCTATTATTTCCATGTGTTCAGGAATGCATCAGAAATTGCATCACTGTGAACCAGGGCTGACAGGCTAGGTTCACACTATTGCGAGTGGTTGTGGGTGCAGGAATCACAACTGTTCTAGCACTCGCAACCACAACACGGTGCTCTTTAAAAACGGCAGGGCTGCCAGGGCACCCCCGGGCATCTAAAAATGCAGTGCGTCTGCAGTTGCGGGAACCATTAGGAAATCGCATGGTGTAAAATCCCTGCTGCTGTGTTTTAAAAATGGTGCAGGAACCATTTTCCTGCATGAAACACAGACACAGCAGCCCAGTCTAATGAATAGACTGTTGTGCCCTAGCAAATGCGGCTCACAGAGCCGCAATAGTGTGGACCAGGCCTTAAAAAAAGGATAAAAGAAAGGTAAAAAAACCCTCACAATTGTTTGATGCACATTGCTTTAGTCAACTAAATGCCACCCAGTTAGGATTTAAGACAAAACCATGGCTTTGATTACTAGTTTAAAAACATAAATAAATACATTATGATTGGTAATGGACATTTTAAGACTTTCAACTGTTTTATGAGAACAATGCTTTCAACTCAGCAGAAGATTGTTTTTCCTTTTTTTTAGGGGATTGTACATTAGAAATTCTATTTGTACAGTAGACACAATGCAGACACCAATATTATGACAGATCAGCGCATGCTATATAATTTAGTAGAAAACACTACTAATGCCAATGCAACTTTTGTGCCAAGTTTTGGCTTGTAGAGTCTTTCTGACAAGTGAATAAAGTCTGTGACTATCGTCATTCCCTTCTTACTACAAAATTATGTTTCAGAATGGCAGGTTTGTTGAATGTGACAGATAGTCATAACTAGAGATATCAATCTTCTGAATGTGAAACGCCTATGAAAAACACTCCAGAAAGAGATTGATGGTAAAATTAGGCAGTATTGAATGAAGTTTTGTAACGTCTCTATTGCACCGTGATCTATTTATGCAGAAAAATAAGATCTCAATGTTCATCTCAAAAATGAAAAAGAAAGTCAAACACAATAAACCTTGTCAAAGTATACACAGTGCCTTGAGAAAGTATTCACACCCCTTGAAATTTTCCACATTTTGTCATGTTACAACCAAAGACATAAATTGGGATTTTATGTGATAGACCAACACAAAGTGGCATATAATTGTGAAGTTGAAGGAAAATGATAAATGGTTTTCTAAATTTTTTGCAAATATGTGAAAAGTGTGGCGTACATTTGTATTCAGCCCCCCTGAGTCAATGCTTTGTAGAACCACCTTTCTCTCTTTGTAGAACCACCTTTCTGCAAGTTTTTTTGGGCATGTCTCGACCCAGGTCCGGCCCAAGACATTGTGCTGCCTGGCCCAAGAATGAAATGCTGCCCCCCCCCCCCCCCCAAAAAAAAATCATGCCCACCAAAAGGCCCCCACATTCATTTTTTTATATAATGATTAGGGATGAGCTTCGTGTTCGAGTCGAACCCACGTTCGACTCGAACATCGGCTGTTCGGTCGTTCGCCGAATTGCGAACGATATGGGCCGTTCGCGCCAAATTCGTGTGGCGCGTCACGGCCCATAATTCACTGCGGCATCGCAGTGCATTGCTGGCTGATGATTGGCCAAGCATGCACTATGACCCGCATGCTTGGCCAATCACAGCGCCGTCAGTAGAGAGAGCTGTAATTGGCCAAAGCCAGGGTGGCTTTGGCCAATTATGGCTCAGGGGATTTAGTACACACCCCACACTATATAAGGCCGCCTGCACGGCGGCCCTGTGTAGTGTGTGTTCCGGTGTGCTGAGAGATAGAGAGAGAGAGAGACAGTGTCATTTGATTTGAGTTAGATAGATTAGGCAGAACAGTCAGTCAGTTAGCTGCACTTACAGTGTATTGTGTATATATATGCATCCCAGGTGTTGCATATATATATATACACTGTATTCAGTTTAGCTAGATCCGTTCCTGTTATCTTCTATCTAGACTATTTACATTTAGTGCAGTGTGTCCTGCTCACAGTGTTCAGCTAGATCCGTTCCTGCTATTTACATTCAGTGCAGTGCGTCCTGCTCACAGTGTTCAGCTAGATCCGTTCCTGCTATTTACATTCAGTGCAGTGCGTCCTGCTCACAGTGTTCAGCTAGATCCGTTCCTGCTATTTACATTCAGTGCAGTGTGTCCTGCTCACAGTGTTCAGCTAGATCCGTTCCTGCTATTTACATTCAGTGCAGTGCGTCCTGCTCACAGTGTTCAGCTAGATCCGTTCCTGCTATTTACATTCAGTGCAGTGCGTCCTGCTCACAGTGTTCAGCTAGATCCGTTCCTGCTATTTACATTCAGTGCAGTGCGTCCTGCTCACAGTGTTCAGCTAGATCCGTTCCTGCTATTTACATTCAGTGCAGTGCGTCCTGCTCACAGTGTTCAGCTAGATCCGTTCCTGCTATTTACATTCAGTGCAGTGCGTCCTGCTCACAGTGTTCAGCTAGATCCGTTCCTGGTATTTACATTTAGTGCAGTGCGTCCTGCTCACAGTGTTCAGCTAGATCCGTTCCTGCTATTTACATTCAGTGCAGTGCGTCCTGCTCACAGTGTTCAGCTAGATCCGTTCCTGCTATTTACATTCAGTGCAGTGCGTCCTGCTCACAGTGTTCAGCTAGATCCGTTCCTGCTATTTACATTCAGTGCAGTGCGTCCTGCTCACAGTGTTCAGCTAGATCCGTTCCTGGTATTTACATTTAGTGCAGTGCGTCCTGCTCACAGTGTTCAGCTAGATCCGTTCCTGGTATTTACATTTAGTGCAGTGCGTCCTGCTCACAGTGTTCAGCTAGATCCGTTCCTGCTATTTACATTCAGTGCAGTGCGTCCTGCTCACAGTGTTCAGCTAGATCCGTTCCTGGTATTTACATTTAGTGCAGTGCGTCCTGCTCACAGTGTTCAGCTAGATCCGTTCCTGCTATTTACATTCAGTGCAGTGCGTCCTGCTCACAGTGTTCAGCTAGATCCGTTCCTGCTATTTACATTCAGTGCAGTGCGTCCTGCTCACAGTGTTCAGCTACATCCGTTCCTGCTGTTTACATTCAGTGCAGTGCGTCCTGCTCACAGTGTTCAGCTAGATCCATTCCTGCTATTTACATTCAGTGCAGTGCGTCCTGCTCACAGTGTTCAGCTAGATCCGTTCCTGCTATTTACATTCAGTGCAGTGCGTCCTGCTCACAGTGTTCAGCTAGATCCGTTCCTGCTATTTACATTCAGTGCAGTGCGTCCTGCTCACAGTGTTCAGCTAGATCCGTTCCTGCTATTTACATTCAGTGCAGTGCGTCCTGCTCACAGTGTTCAGCTAGATCCGTTCCTGCTATATACATTTAGTGCAGTACGTCCTGCTCACAGTGTTCAGCTAGATCCGTTCCTGTTATCTTCCTACTGACAGGCAGGCTTGTCTGGTTACAGTATATAAAGCTACCTGAAGAAAATTACAGGTGTTCTTTTTGATCCTATTAGTACCACGGTCAGGCAGCTAGACTATTTACATTTAGTACAGTGTGTCCTGCTCACAGTGTTCAGCTAGATCCGTTCCTGCTATTTACATTCAGTGCAGTGCGTCCTGCTCACAGTGTTCAGCTAGATCCGTTCCTGGTATTTACATTTAGTGCAGTGCGTCCTGCTCACAGTGTTCAGCTAGATCCGTTCCTGCTATTTACATTCAGTGCAGTGCGTCCTGCTCACAGTGTTCAGCTAGATCCGTTCCTGGTATTTACATTTAGTGCAGTGCGTCCTGCTCACAGTGTTCAGCTAGATCCGTTCCTGCTATTTACATTCAGTGCAGTGCGTCCTGCTCACAGTGTTCAGCTAGATCCGTTCCTGCTATTTACATTCAGTGCAGTGCGTCCTGCTCACAGTGTTCAGCTACATCCGTTCCTGCTGTTTACATTCAGTGCAGTGCGTCCTGCTCACAGTGTTCAGCTAGATCCATTCCTGCTATTTACATTCAGTGCAGTGCGTCCTGCTCACAGTGTTCAGCTAGATCCGTTCCTGCTATTTACATTCAGTGCAGTGCGTCCTGCTCACAGTGTTCAGCTAGATCCGTTCCTGCTATTTACATTCAGTGCAGTGCGTCCTGCTCACAGTGTTCAGCTAGATCCGTTCCTGCTATTTACATTCAGTGCAGTGCGTCCTGCTCACAGTGTTCAGCTAGATCCGTTCCTGCTATATACATTTAGTGCAGTACGTCCTGCTCACAGTGTTCAGCTAGATCCGTTCCTGTTATCTTCCTACTGACAGGCAGGCTTGTCTGGTTACAGTATATAAAGCTACCTGAAGAAAATTACAGGTGTTCTTTTTGATCCTATTAGTACCACGGTCAGGCAGCTAGACTATTTACATTTAGTACAGTGTGTCCTGCTCACAGTGTTCAGCTAGATCCGTTCCTGTTATCTTCCTACTGACAGGCAGGCTTGTCTGGTTACAGTATATAAAGCTACCTTAAGAAAATTACAGGTGTTCTTTTTGATCCTATTAGTACCACGGTCAGGCAGCTAGACTATTTACATTTAGTACAGTGTGTCCTGCTCACAGTGTTCAGCTAGATCCGTTCCTGTTATCTTCCTACTGACAGGCAGGCTTGTCTGGTTACAGTATATAAAGCTACCTTAAGAAAATTACAGGTGTTCTTTTTGATCCTATTAGTAACACGGTCAGGCAGCTAGACTATTTACATTTAGTACAGTGTGTCCTGCTCACAGTGTTCAGCTAGATCCGTTCCTGTTATCTTCCTACTGACAGGCAGGCTTGTCTGGTTACAGTATATAAAGCTACCTTAAGAAAATTACAGGTGTTCTTTTTGATCCTATTAGTACCACGGTCAGGCAGCTAGACTATTTACATTCAGTGCAGTGCGTCCTGCTCACAGTGTTCAGCTAGATCCGTTCCTGGTATTTACATTCAGTGCAGTGCGTCCTGCTCACAGTGTTCAGCTAGATCCGTTCCTGGTATTTACATTCAGTGCAGTGCGTCCTGCTCACAGTGTTCAGCTAGATCCGTTCCTGCTATATACATTTAGTGCAGTACGTCCTGCTCACAGTGTTCAGCTAGATCCGTTCCTGTTATCTTCCTACTGACAGGCAGGCTTGTCTGGTTACAGTATATAAAGCTACCTGAAGAAAATTACAGGTGTTCTATCCCAGCTTAGTGCAGCTACAGGCCATTAGTATGTCTGGAAGGCCAAGAAGGAGAGGCAGACAGTCACAAGCCAATAAGAGAGGGCAAGCAGGCTCTGTGTCTAGTGCTGGTCGTGGAGACGGTGCATCCTCATCAGCACGTGGCCATGGGACACGCTTGGCCTTTTTTTCGGCAGCTGGCCGTGTTGAGCCGCAACATGCGGAAGACTTGGTCGAGTGGATGACCAAGCCGTCCTCATCCTCCTCATCCTCTCTCACCCATGCCCAGGGTGCTTTGTCTGGCAAAGCAGCGGCCTCTTCCCTCAGCTCAATGTCATCAGTGACTCCTTCCCTAGCTCCACCATGTCCTCATGAGGATTCCCTCGAACTGTTTGACCACAGTGTTGGGTACATGCTCCAGGAGGATGCCCAGCGTTTGGAAGGCTCTGATGATGATACTGAGCTCAATGAAGGCAGTAACATGAGCACGGACAGAGGGGGTGCCCAAGAAGGACAGCAATCTGGCAGTCATGCTCCCCCTGCTGCAGCATACAGCCAGGTTTGCTCCAGTGATGAGGAGGGAGGGGATGATGAGGTCACTGACTCAACGTGGGTGCCTGATAGGAGAGAGGAGGAGGAGGAGGAGGAGGAGGTGGCACATCACCAACTAGGCAGGATGCCCTCCAGGGGCCAGCCTAAGGGCAGCACATTGACTGCATCACACCCCAAAGCTCCACATGTGCAGGGCGCTGCAGTCTCTGCGCGTTATTCAAAAAGTTCTTTGGTGTGGGCCTTTTTTGAGACGAGTGCATCAGATCGCACCGCTGCTATTTGCAACATATGTCTCAAGCGTATCTCGCGTGGCCAAAACATCTCCCGCTTGGGTACCACATGCTTGACCAGACATATGTTGACCTGCCATGCAGTTCGTTGGCAAGCGTATCTAAAAGACCCACACCAAAGAACAAAGACGATCTCTCCTTGCTCCTCATCAGCTGAGATTTCCAACCCCACTAGACCTTCAGTCCTCTCTGCGACCTGCAGTGAGAGGAATGAAGGTGTAGAATTAGGTGTGTCACAGCCAAGTACTTGTGGGCAATCTGCTTTTGGTACACCGACGTCAGATTGTACCAGGCAAATTTCCCTGCCCCAGCTGCTGCACCGCCGAAAGAAGTTTGCTCCCAGCCATCCACATGCCCAGCGGTTGAATGCTAGCTTGGCAAAATTGCTAGCACTTCAACTGCTGCCTTTTCAGTTGGTAGACTCTGCCCCCTTCCGTGAGTTTGTGGAATGTGCGGTTCCTCAGTGGCAGGTACCCAAACGCCACTTTTTCTCACGGAAGGCGATTCCGGCTCTCTACCGGCATGTGGAAGGCAATGTCCATGCCTCGCTGGACAGGGCGGTCAGCGGTAAGGTGCATATTACCGCTGACTCATGGTCCAGCAGGCATGGACAGGGACGTTACTTAAGTTTCACGGCGCATTGGGTGACTCTGCTGGCAGCTGGGAAGGATGCAGGACAAGGTGCAGTAGTGTTGGAGGTTGTTCCGCCACCACGCCTCCAAAATGCTGATTGTGACACACCTCTCTCCTCCATCCCCTCCTCTTCTTCTTCCTCCATGGCCTCTTCCTCGGAACCAGCGGTGCTCCGTAGGCGTTCAAGGGGCTACGCAAGTACGCAGGCCAAAAGATGCCATGCGGTGCTTGAGCTGGTGTGCTTGGGGGACAGGAGCCACACTGGGGCAGAGGTTCTGTCAGCTCTGCAGGGGCAGGTTCAGAGGTGGTTGACGCCACGCCAACTTAAGGCAGGAATGGTGGTTTGCGACAATGGCACCAACCTCCTCTCTGCCCTCCGACAGGGACAACTGACCCATGTGCCCTGTTTGGCTCACGTCCTTAACTTGGTGGTGCAGCGGTTCTTGGGCAGGTACCCGGGCTTACAGGATGTCCTGAGGCAGGCCAGGAAAGTCTCTGTGCATTTCCGCCGGTCATATAATGCCAGTGCTCGGCTGACGGACCTCCAAAAGGAGTTTAACCTGCCCAAGAACCGCCTAATCTGTGACATGCCCACCAGGTGGAACTCGACGTTGGCCATGCTGCAGCGGCTGCACACGCAGCAGAGGGCCATCAATGAGTACCTGTGCGACTATGGCACCAGGACAGGGTCAGGGGACCTTGGTTTTTTTTCCCCACGCCAGTGGGCCATGATCAGGGATGCATGCACTGTCCTGTCACCATTCGAGGAGGCCACGAGGATGGTGAGCACTGACAGTGCATGCATCAGTGACACTGTCCCCCTTGTCCACCTGTTGGAGCACACGCTGCGTGGAATAATGGACAGGGCACTTGAGGCAGAACAGAGGCAGGAAGAGGAGGACTTCCTTAGCTCTCAAGGCCCCCTTTATCCAGACAGTGTTCCTGCGTGCCCGCCGATCACACAGGAAGAGGATGAGGAGGAGGAGGAGGAGGAGGAGGAGGAAGATTGTGTCAGTATGGAGGTGGAGCCTGGCACTCAGCATCAGCAGTCTTTAAGGGATCAGTCCCAAGGAACACATGGACTTGTACGTGGCTGGGAGGAGGTGGCTGCGGACGTTGTTGTCCTTAGTGACCCAGAGGACTCCGGACCGAATGCCTCAGCAAACCTACGCTGCATGGCCTCCCTGATCCTGCAAAGCCTGCGTAAGGATCCTCGTATTCGTGGTATCAAGGAGAAGGACCAATACTGGCTGGCAACCCTCCTTGATCCACGTTACAAGGGTAAGGTTGCGGACCTTATCTTGCCATCGCAGAGGGAGCAGAGGATGAAACATCTTCGGGAGGCCTTGCAGAAAGGTCTGTGCAACGCGTTCCCAGAGACTGGGAGGTTACAAACTCCTGTTTCTGGACAACGTGTTGCTGAGGCTTCGGTCAGTCAAAGAAGGAGCGGTGGAGAAGGTGGCCGTCTGACCGATGCGTTCAGACAATTTTTTGGTCCGCAGCCCCAAGGTATGATCGGTTCCAGCAACCATCGCCAGCGTCTGTTTTACATGGTGCAGGAATACCTAGGGGCAAGATCAGACTTGGACACCTTTCCCACCGAAAATCCTCTGGGTTACTGGGTCTTGAGGATGGATCACTGGCCAGAGCTTGCACAGTATGCAATTGAGCTACTGGCCTGTCCTGCATCCAGCGTTCTTTCGGAACGCACATTCAGTGCTGCTGGAGGCGTGGTAACCGATCACAGGGTGCGTCTGTCCACCGACTCGGTCGATCGGCTGACCTTCATAAAAATGAATCAGTCTTGGATCACCACCAGCTACCAAGCACCTGATGCAGATGTAACCGAATAATTTTTTTTGAAATCTCAGATCCCTTCAAAGACTGCCTATGCTGATGCTGAGTGACTATCCCTGAGTAATTATCCTCTTCCTCCTCAATCATCACGCTGATAGCTTGTAAGAACATTTTTGGTTCTGGGCGCCACCACCAGTGCCTAAGGCACAATTTTTCAGCCCCTGTTTAACAGGGGCGTGTAATTACAATTTTTGATGTAATACTTTGCAGCAGGGCTCGTTCCTGCATTCCAACTAGAGTGTCTGTGAGGGGTTGCAGTGTTGTGGCACCAGCACCAGTGCCTAAGACCCAATTTTTCAGCCCCTGTCTAACAGGGGCGTGTAATTACAATTTTTGATGCAATACTTTGCAGCAGGGCTTGTTCCTGCGTTTCAACTAGAGTGTCTGTGAGGGGTTGCAGTGTTGTGGCACCAGCACCAGTGCCTAAGACCCAATTTTTCTGCCCCTGTCTAACAGGGGCGTGTAATTACAATTTTTGATGCAATACTTTGCAGCAGGGCTTGTTCCTGCGTTTCAACTAGAGTGTCTGTGAGGGGTTGCAGTGTTGTGGCACCAGCACCAGTGCCTAAGACCCAATTTTTCTGCCCCTGTCTAACAGGGGCGTGTAATTACAATTTTTGATGCAATACTTTGCAGCAGGGCTCGTTCCTGCGTTCCAACTAGAGTGTCTGTGAGGGGTTGCAGTGTTGTGGCACCAGCACCAGTGCCTAAGGCCTAATTTTTCAGCTCCTGTTCAACAGGGGCATGTAATTACAATTCTTGATCTAATATTTCACAGCAGGGCCCTGTGAGGGCTTACAGTGTTTTGGCCACAGCAACACCTAAGGCCCAAATTTCTGCTGAGTATATAGGGCAGGACCCTACTTTCAAACATCTAACTTACAAACGACTCCTACTTGCAAACGGAAGGAGACAATTGGAAGTGAGATGAAATCTACCCCTAAGGAAGGGAAATTCTCTCCTGTAAGAGTTAATATGGGAAAACAATTTCTCCTTTCCACTGATGCTTTCCAATCCTTGTTCCACAAAAAAACCCAAATTTTCCAAAAACATTTTTCATTGGGACAAAAAAGTGAGGTGAAATCTTCTGAAGAGGAGGAAAGACGCAAAACAAATGTCACAGGGGTGATAACCCTTCCCTATGTTTTCCAAAAAGCTTAGAAAAGATTTTTTGGCCTGAGCTAAACACATTAAAAATGTTCAAAATTACAAACAGATTCTACTTAACAACAAACCTACAGTCCCTGTCTTGTTTGCACCGCCTGAATACTGCTGTTCAGAGTATATAGGGACCTTTCCTTATTTTAATTTGGGTGCGGGGTTCCCCTTAATATCCATACAAGACCCAAAGGGCCTGGTAATGGACTGGGGGGTACCCATGCCGTTTGTCTCACTGATTTTCATCCATATTGCCATGACCCGACATGACATTAAACCCGCAAGCAGTTTTAAATGAGATTTTTTCCTTTAAAAATGACATTTGGTGCAGGGACTGTTCTAAACATGGGAAACACGCGTCACTTTACAGGCATACTATAGACACCCCCCAGGTACGATATTTAAAGGAATATTTCACTTTTTTTTTTTTACTTTAAGCATCATTAAAATCACTGCTCCCGAAAAAACGGCCGTTTTTAAAAGTTTTTTTTGCATTGATACATGTCCCCTGGGGTAGGACCCGGGTCCCCAAACCCTTTTTAGGATAATACCATGCAAATTAGCCTTTAAAATGAGCACTTTTGATTTCGAACGTTCGAGTCCCATAGACGTCAATGGGGTTCTAACGTTCGTGCGAACTTGCGGTCCGTTCGCGGGTTCTGGTGCGAACCGAACCGGGGGGTGTTCGGCTCATCCCTAATAATGATAACTAAAATTAAATTTATCAGAAAATCAGATTAAAAATGCCATAAATCTATTCCCTATTTTGTAGACTCTATAACTTTTACACAAACCAATCAATACACACTTGTTAAGATTTTTTTTTTTTAACCAAAAATATGTAGCAGAATACATATTGGCCTAAGCTGGTGAAGACATTTTGTTTAGAGCTAATATCTATAGGAGGGGTTTCCACCATCTCTGCTAAGTTTCATTTTTTACAGCATGTCTTGTTTTCAGTCTGATGTGTATTATATGTGAAGTTGCGTATCAGAGACCGGTATTGTCGTAATTTTGAAGCCTTTTGAGATTTCTATACATTAGAGGATTCCACCATTGTTGTTAAGTTTTTTGATCAGTAAGTTAGCGCTGCACTTTTTTTTTTGTGGTTTGGGAACACATAACCGTGCTTACTGGTAGGTCTTTAACTGACACTTTTTTTAAATTTACCTCCAGTAGTTTATTGCAAATACTAGTGTGGTGATTACCTATTATACTAAAGATTGGCCTGTGGAATTAACCTCCCTGGCGGTAATCCCAAGTGTGGTTCAGGGTTAAATTTCAGTACCATTAGCGGTAACTAGGGATGAGCTTCGTGTTCGAGTCGAACCCATGTTCGACTCGAACATCGGCTGTTCGGTCGTTCGCCGAATTGCGAACGATATGGGCCGTTCGTGCCAAATTCGTGTGGCGCGTCACGGCCCATAATTCACTGCGGCATCGCAGTGCATTGCTGGCTGATGATTGGCCAAGCATGCACTATGACCCGCATGCTTGGCCAATCACAGCGCCGCCTGAACAGAGAGCCGTAATTGGCCAAAGCCAAGGAGGCTTTGGCCAATTATGGCTCAGGGGATTTAGTACACGCCCCACACTATATAAGGCCGCCTACACGGCGGCCCTGTGCAGTGTGTTCCGGTGTGCTGAGAGATAGAGAGAGAGAGAGACAGTGTCATTTCATTTGAGTTAGCTAGATTAGGCAGGACAGTCAGTTAGCTGCACTTACAGTGTATTGTGTATATATATGCATCCCAGGTGTTGCATATATATATATACACTGTATTCAGTTTAGCTAGATCCGTTCCTGTTATCTTCCTACTGACAGGCAGGCTTGTCTTGTTACAGTATTTACAGCTACCTGAAGAAAATTACTGGTGTTCTTTTGATCCTATTAGTATCACAGTCAGGCAGCTAGACTATTTACAATTAGTGCAGTGCGTCCTGCTCACAGTGTTCAGCTAGATCCGTTCCTGTTATCTTCTTACTGACAGGCAGGCTTGTCTTGTTACAGTATTTACAGCTACCTGAAGAAAATTACTGGTGTTCTTTTGATCCTATTAGTACCACAGTCAGGCAGCTAGACTATTTACAGTTAGTGCAGTGAGTCCTGCTCACAGTGTTCAGCTAGATCCGTTCCTGTTATCTTCTTACTGACAGGCAGGCTTGTCTTGTTACAGTAAATACAGCTACCTGAAGAAAATTGCTGGTGTTCTTTTGATCCTATTAGTACCACAGTCAGGCAGCTAGACTATTTACAGTTAGTGCAGTGCGTCCTGCTCACAGTGTTCAGCTAAAACTACAAGTTAGTGGGGTGCGTCCTGCTTACAGTGTTCAGCTAAACCTACAAGTTAGTGGGGTGCGTTCACCTCACAGTGTTCAGCTAAATCTACAAGCTAGTGGGGTGCATCCTGCTTACAGTGTTCAGCTAGATCCGTTCCTGTTATCTTCTTACTGACAGGCAGGCTTGTCTTGTTACAGTAAATACAGCTACCTGAAGAAAATTGCTGGTGTTCTTTTGATCCTATTAGTACCACAGTCAGGCAGCTAGACTATTTACAGTTAGTGCAGTGCATCCTGCTCACAGTGTTCAGCTAAAACTACAAGTTAGTGGGGTGCGTCCTGCTCACAGTGTTCAGCTAAACCTACAAGTTAGTGGGGTGCGTCCACCTCACAGTGTTCAGCTAAACCTACAAGCTAGTGGGGTGCGTCCTGCTCACAGTGTTCAGCTAGATCTGTTCCTGTTATCTTCTTACTGACAGGCAGGCTTGTCTTGTTACAGTAAATACAGCTACCTGAAGAAAATTGCTGGTGTTCTTTTGATCCTACTAGTACCACAGTCAGGCAGCTAGACTATTTACAGTTAGTGCAGTGCTTCCTGCTCACAGTGTTCAGCTAAAACTACAAGTTAGTGGGGTGCATCCTGCTCACAGTGTTCAGCTAAACCTACAAGTTAGTGGGGTGCGTCCACCTCACAGTGTTCAGCTAAACCTACAAGCTAGTGGGGTGCGTCCTGCTCACAGTGTTCAGCTAGATCTGTTCCTGTTATCTTCTTACTGACAGGCAGGCTTGTCTTGTTACAGTAAATACAGCTACCTGAAGAAAATTGCTGGTGTTCTTTTGATCCTACTAGTACCACAGTCAGGCAGCTAGACTATTTACAGTTAGTGCAGTGCGTCCTGCTCACAGTGTTCAGCTAAAACTACAAGTTAGTGGGGTGCGTCCTGCTCACAGTGTTCAGCTAAACCTACAAGTTAGTGGGGTGCGTCCACCTCACAGTGTTCAGCTAAACCTACAAGCTAGTGGGGTGCGTCCTGCTCACAGTGTTCAACTAGATCTGTTCCTGTTATCTTCTTACTGACAGGCAGGCTTGTCTTGTTACAGTAAATACAGCTACCTGAAGAAAATTGCTGGTATTCTTTTGATCCTATTAGTACCACAGTCAGGCAGCTAGACTATTTACAGTTAGTGCAGTGCATCCTGCTCACAGTGTTCAGCAAAACCTACAAGTTAGTGGGGTGCGTCCACCTCACAGTGTTCAGCTAAAGCTACCTGTAGAAGGTTGGTGGTGTTCTCATACTACAGGCAGGCAGTTGATTTTGCTAGCTGCAGTATCAGTGTATATATATATATATATATATATATATATATAGTTATATCCCAGCTTAGTGCAGCTACAGGCCATTAGTATGTCTGGAAGGCCAAGAAGGAGAGGCAGACAGTCACAAGCCAATAAGAGAGGGCAAGCAGGCTCTGTGTCTAGTGCTGGTCGTGGAGACGGTGCATCCTCATCAGCATGTGGCCGTGGGACACGCTTGGCGTTTTTTTCGGCAGCTGGCCGCGTTGAGCCGCAACATGCGGAAGACTTGGTCGAGTGGATGACCAAGCCGTCCTCATCCTCCTCATCCTCTCTCACCCATGCCCAGGGTACTTTGTCTGGCAAAGCAGCGGCCTCTTCCCTCGGCTCAATGTCATCAGTGACTCCTTCCCTAGCCCCACCATGTCCTCCTGAGGAGTCCCTCGAACTGTTTGACCACAGTGTTGGGTACATGCTCCAGGAGGATGCCCAGCGTTTTGGAAGGCTCTGATGATGATACTGAGCTCGATGAAGGCAGTAACATGAGCACGGACAGAGGGGGTGCCCAAGAAGGACAGCAATCTGGCAGTTATGCTCCCCCTGCTGCAGCATACTGCCAGGTTTGCTCCAGTGATGAGGAGGGAGGGGATGATGAGGTCACTGACTCAACGTGGGTGCCTGATAGGAGAGAGGAGGAGGAGGAGGAGGAGGTGGCACATCACCAACGAGGCAGGATGCCCTCCAGGGGCCAGCCTAAAGGCAGCACATTGACTGCATCACTCCCCAAAGCTCCACATGTGCAGGGCGCTGCAGTCTCTGTACGTTATTCAAAAAGTTCTTTGGTGTGGGCCTTTTTTGAGACGAGTGCATCAGATCGCACCACTGCTATTTGCAACATATGTCCCAAGCGTATCTCGCGTGGCCAAAACATCTCCCGCTTGGGTACCACATGCTTGACCAGACATATGTTGACCTGCCATGCAGTTCGTTGGCAAGCGTATCTAAAAGACCCACACCAAAGAACAAGGAGGACCTCTCCTTGCTCCTCATCAGCTGAGATTTCCAACCCCACTAGACCTTCAGTCCTCTCTGAGACCTGCACTGAGAGGAATGAAGGTGTAGAATTAGGTGTGTCACAGCCAAGTACTTGTGGGCAATCTGCTTTTGGTACACTGACGTCAGATTGTACCAGGCAAATTTCCCTGCCCCAGCTGCTGCACCGCCAAAAGAAGTTTGCTCCCAGCCATCCACATGCCCAGCGGTTGAATGCTAGCTTGGCAAAATTGCTAGCACTTCAACTGCTGCCTTTTCAGTTGGTAGACTCTGCCCCCTTCCGTGAGTTTGGTTTGTGGAATGTGCGGTTCCTCAGTGGCAGGTACCCAAACGCCACTTTTTCTCACGGAAGGCGATTCCGGCTCTCTACCGGCATGTGGAAGGCAATGTCCATGCCTCGCTGGACAGGGCAGTCAGCGGTAAGGTGCATATTACCGCTGACTCATGGTCCAGCAGGCATGGACAGGGACGTTACCTAAGTTTCACGGCGCATTGGGTGACTCTGCTGGCAGCTGGGAAGGATGCAGGACAAGGTGCAGTAGTGTTGGAGGTTGTTCTGCCACCACGCCTCCAAAATGCTAATGATTGTGACACACCTCTCTCCTCCACCCCCTCCTCTTCTTCTTCCTCCATGGCCTCTTCCTGTGCTTTGTCCTCGGAACCAGCGGTGCTCCGTAGCCGTTCAAGGGGCTACGCAAGTACGCAAGCCAAAAGATGCCATGCGGTGCTTGAGCTGGTGTGCTTGGGGGACAGGAGCCACACTGGGGCAGAGGTTCTGTCAGCTCTGCAGGGGCAGGTTCAGAGGTGGTTGACGCCACGCCAACTTAAGGCAGGAATGGTGGTTTGCGACAATGGCACCAACCTCCTCTCTGCCCTCTGACAGGGACAAATAACCCATGTGCCCTGTTTGGCTCACGTCCTTACCTTGGTGGTGCAGCGGTTCTTGGGCAGGTACCCAGGCTTACAGGATGTCCTGAGGCAGGCCAGGAAAGTCTGTGGGCATTTCTGCCGGTCATATAATACCAGTGCTCGGCTGACGGACCTCCAAAAGGAGTTTAACCTGCCCAAGAACCGCCTAATCTGTGACATGCCCACCAGGTGGAACTCAACGTTGGCCATGCTGCAGCGGCTGCACACGCAGCAGAGGGCCATCAATGAGTACCTGTGCGACTATGGCACCAGGACAGGGTCAGGGGAGCTTGTTTTTTTTTCCCCACGCCAGTGGGCCATGATCAGGGATGCATGCACTGTCCTGTCACCATTTGAGGAGGCCACGAGGATGGTGAGCAGTGACAGTGCATGCATCAGTGACACTGTCCCCCTTGTCCACCTGTTGGAGCACACGCTGCATGAAATAATGGACAGGGCACTTGAGGCAGAACAGAGGCAGGAAGAGAGGGACTTCCTTAGCTCTCAAGGCCCCCTTTATCCAGACAGTGTTCCTGCGTGCCCGCCGATCACACAGGAAGAGGATGAGGAGGAGGAGGAGGAGGAGGAGGAAGATTGTGTCAGTATGGAGGTGGAGCCTGGCACTCAGCATCAGCAGCAGTCTTTAAGGGATCAGTCCCAAGAAACACATGGACTTGTATGTGGCTGGGAGGAGGTGGCTGCAGACCATGTCGTCCTTAGTGAACCAGAGGACTCCGGACCGAATGCCTCAGCAAACCTACGCTGCATGGCCTCCCTGATCCTGCAAAGCCTGCGGATGGATCCTCGTATTCGTGGTATCAAGGAGAAGGACCAATACTGGCTGGCAACCCTCCTTGATCCACGTTACAAGGGTAAGGTTGCGGACCTTATCTTGCCATCGCAGAGGGAGCAGAGGATGAAACATCTTCGGGAGCCTTTGCAGAAAGGTCTGTGCAACGCGTTCCCAGAGACTGGGAGGTTACAAACTCCTGTTTCTGGACAACGTGTTGCTGAGGCTTCGGTCAGTCAAAGAAGGAGCAGTGGAGAAGGTGGCCGTCTGACCGATGCGTTCAGACAATTTTTTGGTCCGCAGCCCCAAGGTATGATCGGTTCCAGCAACCATCGCCAGCGTCTGTTTTACATGGTGCAGGCATATCTAGGGGCAAGATCAGACTTGGACACCTTTCCCACCGAAAATCCTCTGGGTTACTGGGTCTTGAGGATGGATCACTGGCCAGAGCTTGCACAGTATGCAATTGAGCTACTGGCCTGTCCTGCATCCAGCGTTCTTTCGGAACGCACATTCAGTGCTGCTGGAGGCATGGTAACCGATCACAGGGTGCGTCTGTCCACCGACTCGGTCGATCGACTGACCTTCATAAAAATGAATCAGTCTTGGATCACCACCAGCTACCAAGCACCTGATGCTGATGTAACCGAATAATTTTTTTTGAAATCTCAGATCCCTTCAAAGACTGCCTATGCTGATGCTGAGTGACTATCCCTGAGTAATTATCCTCTTCCTCCTCAATCATCACGCTGATAGCTTGTAAGAACATTTTTGGTTCTGGGCGCCACCACCAGTGCCTAAGGCACAATTTTTCAGTCCCTGTTTAACAGGGGCGTGTAATTACAATTTTTGATGCAATACTTTGCAGCAGGGCTCGTTCCTGCGTTCCAACTAGAGTGTCTGTGAGGGGTTGCAGTGTTGTGGCACCAGCACCAGTGCTTAAGGCCCAATTTTTCTGCCCCTGTTTAACAGGGGCGTGTAATTACAATTTTTGATGCAATACTTTGCAGCAGGGCTCGTTCCTGCGTTCCAACTAGAGTGTCTGTGAGGGGTTGCAGTGTTGTGGCACCAGCCCCAGTGCCTAAGGCCCAATTTTTCTACCCCTGTTTAACAGGGGCGTGTAATTACAATTTTTGATGCAATACTTTTCAGCAGGGCTCGTTCCGGCGTTCCAACTAGAGTGTCTGTGAGGGGTTGCAGTGTTGTGGCACCAGTACCACCACCACCACCACCACCACCACCAAAGGCCCAATTTTTCTGCCCCTGTTCAACAGGGGCATGTAATTACAATTCTTGATCTAATATTTCACAGCAGGGCCCATTTCTGCACCCACCAAGAGCGAGTGAGGACTTACAGTGTTGTGGCACCAGCACCACCACCACCACCAAAGGCCCAGTTTTTCTGCCCCTATTCAACAGGGGCATATAATTACAATTCTTGATCTAATATTTTCACAGCAGGGCCCTGTGAGGGCTTACAGTGTTGTGGCCACAACAACAACTAAGGCCCAAATTTCTGCTAAGTATATAGGGCAGGCCCCTACTTTCAAACATCTAACTTACAAACGACTCCTACTTGCAAACGGAAGGAGACAACAGGAAGTGAGATGAAATCTACCCTAGGAAGGGAAACTCTCCTGTAAGTTAATATGGGAAAAACATTTCTTCTTTCCACTGATGCTTTCCAATCATTGTTCCACAAAAAAAACCCAAATTCTCAAAAAGCATTTGTCATTGGGACAAAAAGTGAGGTGAAATCTTCTAAAGAGGATAAAAGACAGCAAAACAAATGTCACAGGGGTGATAACCCTTCCCTATGTTTTCCAAAAAGCTTAAAAACGTTACACGTTAAAAATGTACCCATTCAAAATGACAAACAGATTCTACTTAACAACAATCCTACAGTCCCTGTCTTGTTTGCACCGCCTGTATACTACTGTTCAGAGTATATAGAGCCTGGTGGCCCCACACCTTTCCTTATTTTAATTTGGGTGCGGGGTTTCCCTTAATATCAATACAAGACCCAAAATGCCTGGTAATGGACTGGGGGGTACCCATGGTGTTTGTCTCACTGATTTTCATCCATATTGCCAGGACCGGACATTACATTAAACCCGCAAGCAGTTTTAAATGAGATTTATTCCTTAAAAAATGACATTTGGTGCAGGGACTGTTCTAAGCACGGGAAACACGCGCCACTTTACAGGCATACTATAGACACCCCCCAGGTACGATATTTAAAGAAATATTTCACTTTTTTTTTTACTTTAAGCATCATTAAAATCACTGCTCCCGAAAAAACGGCCGTTTTTAAAAGTTTTTTTTGCATTGATACATGTCCCCTGGGTTAGGACCCGGGTCCCCAAACCCTTTTTAGGACAATACCATGCAAATTAGCCTTTAAAATGAGCACTTTTGATTTTGAACGTTCGAGTCCCATAGACATCGATGGGGTTCTAACGTTCGTGCAAACTTTCGGTCCGTTCGCAGGTTCTGGTGCGAACCGAACCGGGGGGTGTTCGGCTCATCCCTAGCGGTAACACCCGAGCCACATTTGGGATTGCATTGCAGAATCCTGGTCCAGGTAACTTACCTTGTCCTCAGTATCCTGCAATGTCCTCCCGCTGTGCGTGCTCTGTCCTCTGCCCGATGCCACTGTGTGCCGGGCTCCATTCCCTGCGAGCGTTGCAACGCATGGGGGTGGAGCCCGGTGGCAAATTCAATAAGTACACAAAACATAACATGGCCCGTCAGTTTAGGTGGACAGCCATGTCTTGGTAGATTTGCAGTTTTGTCAAACTCTTTTAATTTTCAGTGATGAATTGAACAGTGCTCCGTGAGATGTTCAAAGCTTGGGATATTTTTTTATAACCTAAACCTGCTTTAAACTTCTCCCCAACTTTATCCCTGACCTGTCTGGTATGATTCTTGGCCTTCATTATTCTGTTTGTTCACTAAGGTTCTCTAACACACCTTTAAGGGCTTCACAGAAGAGCTGTATTTATACTGAGATTAAATTACACACAGGTGGAGCAATTAGGTGTCTTCTGAAGGCAATCAGTTCCACTAGATTATAGTTAGGGGTATCAGAGTAAAGGGGGCTGAATACCAATGCACGTCACACTTTTTAGATATTTATTTGTAAAAAAATTGGAAAACCATTAAGGATTTTCCTTGTACTTTATAATTATGTGCCACTTTGTGTTGGTCTATCACATAAAATCCCAATAAAACACTTTAATGTTTTTGGTTGTAATGTGATAACATGTGGAAAATTTCAAGGGGTAAGAATACTTTTTCAAGGCACTGTAATACCTTGGTATCCAACCGATAGTGGATGCGGCTAGTATATAAATAATGTTGGCTTATGTGTTACTTCAAGCTTGTGGGCTATAGTGACTTATATAGGGTTACTGTTCACTTACAGTATATACCGGTACTCAGTCTGAAATTATTTTTTGAGGAGGCTTCTGCTGATTTATGCACAGTTCAGGTCACACACATATATCTCTCAACTTTGTGAGATATAGCCACAATATAGCAAGAACAATATGAACAAATGACATGCCCCTGTCATGCCTCCAGTAACATGGACTATGGAGATTCATGCATAAAAAATGATTTGCCTAAATTCAATTTTTTTTATGTCTACTTTTCCATTATTTTAGCTTTTCGAACAACAAAGAGAATAATTTAAAGGTTGGATAAAAGGTTCAGTAAACAAAGTGAAAAAAAAAAAAACTACGCTAAAGTGCTTAGTACACATATAAATGTAAGACAGAAGCCTCACAATTGTTTGAACACAGAGGCGTACCTAGAACCTTCAGGGCCCCAGTGCAAGAAACCATGAAGGGCCCCCCTGGCCAGGCCCTTCCCTTGGGGCCCAGGGTCCTTCCCACTGACTTTCTTCTCGGGACTCTTTATTATGGTCTGGCAGCAGGACCCTTTCACATGTTCTGCTGCGGGCCCCCCAAAGGCGGAACACCAGGGTCCAGACGCAAGTGCGACCTTGGTAGTTCCTAACTACTAACTACTTTGCAGCCGTATATTGGTATAGTGGTTAATATGCTTCAGTTATCAATTGGACACAGAGGGATCGGTGCCAATCACTGACTCTGTCCATTTAGAAAGGGAAGTATGTCATTTACTGGCCCCTTCCCTGCTCCTCATCCTGACACATTCCCAGCAGCAGACGGCGGGAGAGGGGGAACCCGGTAATGCTGCAGGGGAGGAAGGAGGGCGGGAGAGCACACAGGGCCCCGGGGAAGCTTGACCTGAATGAGAGGGGCAGCAGGGTGGCATATACCTGTAGAAGAACAAATCCCCATCCATTTTCCTTTTGTAGCCGCTGAATGCCTGTGGGAGGGTGGAAAGGAGAAACAGGTTCACAGTGACTGCAGGAGGGAAATGGAGAGTATCGGTTGCTCTAAATTCCGTTGCCTCTCCTATCCAGGTGTACACATTGGTAACTGTCTTATGACCACATCTGCAGCTATATTAGTTTTTTGTAAAAGAACATGGCCATTTACGCTGCCACCCCTACCTAGTGAATTTAATGCCAAGGGGAGATGTAAACAAGGTGTAGGTAGCAGGTGGGTGCAGGCGAATAATACATTTGAATGAATACATTCTAAAAGACTGATGGCTAAGGTCATTCTGTGCCTGTGTCGCTACCCCACATTGTTGTCTTTTACATCTCCCTCTGAAAGAGTCATTCACTAGGCAACGGCCAAACTCAGAATTACCTCTGCTTTCAGTCATTCAGGACGATTGATGACTAAGGTCATTCTGCATTTGTGCAGAAGTGATCTAATATTAACTTAGAACATTCTCCAGACTGGTTTATAAAAAAGGTGCATGCTATGGGTAAAGGTGTAATTTCTATATTTTGGCTAGTGAATTTAAAGAAAAGTATGGACTCACAAAAAAAATGTAAAATTATACTCACCACATTGTCCCCCCACTGGCTCTAGGGTTGCCACATTTTCTCCAAGCCAAACCGGCCCCTAATCTACTTTTTTTTTTTTTTAAGCACATGATTAGAGCCTGATGCTCCAATTGGCTTGAAAAAAGGGTGGGCTCGGTGTGCATAGCACTGCGCCCCAAGCCCACCCACTTGTGTGCCAATAGCGAATTAATATTCGCTATTGTCTCCCTGATTCTCCTCCCAGCCAATCAGGAAGCGGGTCCTGAGACCCGCCACCCATTTGGCCAAAAGGAGAGGCGATCTTATTGGCCAGCCGACAGCTTGGCACTGCCTCCACCTCGCCATGCAACACTGCCATCACAAATCCATAGGCAGCCACACTGTCAGAGCCCTCAGTGATCATCCCTACCCTCCATCATCTGAGCAGCCTGACCGCTCCATCCGCAGCCACCCTCACTCCCGATCAGCCCGATACTCCACCCGGAGCCACTGCCACATTTCTTCTGCCGCTACTATTATCCATCACTAAGCCCGCTCATCTTGTCTGCACCCGATGTCACGAGCAGCTCAACACTCCATCTACAGCTGCTGACATCCACCCAAACAGCCGGACATCCAACCCACAAGCCGCCGACTTTGATCTGTACAGCCAGACTTCCCGTCTGCAGACTCCACACCACTGCATCACAGGCATCTTCATTTCACTTTTACCAGCCGTCTACCTCAAATCCTGAGCGGGATCCATGGCTTCCGAGAAGATCCACACCCCCTTCACTTACAAAAGTGAGTTTTACTCATTATTTCATTGACCATTTATTCATTGTTTTTTGTCATACCACCGTATTTAACATCCTTTGACAGGGCGTATAACTCCTGCAGCAGCTGCAACATGTGTACACCCCTGGCCACTGCAGCTAAATGGGATGCGGTCGGGGTGGGGGTGATAAAAGCATGTCTTAACTATGGGGTTGTACCACCCCCTATACTGCAAATGTAAATTATCTCTCCCCTACCTCCAGAGCCGCCACTTTAGCCATGCTCCTGCCAGCACGTGTGTCTTACTAAGTAAGAGTGGGCTCAGGTGTGTTCGAATTGAACCTCCTGGGAAGCCGGCTCTGCACACCGCCAATCATATACAGCGTGTGTATGTGCAGCTGCCGGTCGGGAAATGCCTCACTGCCTACGATTGGCGGTGTGCAGTGACGGCTTCCTGGTGGGTTTAATCCGAACACGCCTGAGGCCATCACTATTACTAAGGAAGCAGAGTGTAATCTGAGCCGGACGGCCTGGGTGGGGGTGTCCTCCACTATCAGACTCTGTCCTCACTGAAGACTTGGTGTCCATCCGGCCAGAGACACAGCCCTGCCTCTGCTCTCCACTGGGGGTGCCACATCCTCTCCTCCTCATTAGGCAGCAATGGTGAGAGCCGCATTCCAGTTTTATTATGTCCGGTTTTCAGATAGACTGAAAACTGGATACATGATTTAAAACCTGGACTGTCCGGGTCAATCCCCTATAGGTGGCAACCCTAGCTGGCTCTGCAGTGAGAACTGAGCGATTAAACATCACTGATTGTTCAATTCTCCCCTCTGCTTTGAGCTGAGATCCATGACTGTCAATCTCCAGCTCTCTGCTCTGCCCAACCAGCACTTACTGGAGCACTGGCTGTGGAGGGGCTGGCTCAGGCTCTCAGCAGATTGCTGAGAGGCCGAGCCAGGTGCCAGTCCAGGTTGGGATCTATTCAGAGCCTGGACGAGCTCTGTGATGTCAGCTGACAGCGGGCTTTGGTAAGAATGAAATCTTTGGCCATACATCTCCTTTAGGGCCAGTGGAAGATGTAAGCATAAACATTGTAGGCAACAGCGCAAAATTACTTTGGCTTTCAGACATCCTGAATGACTGCAGGCCAAGGTCATCATGCACCTAAACCACTGCCTAGTTAAAACGGTAATACATAGACATGTGCAATTTATTTTGTTTCAAATTCGTTTTTTTGACAAAATTCGCCAAAATGTTAATTCGGAAATATTCAAATTAACGAAAACCCGTTTAACAAATTTTTCCGAAAACGAAAATTTGAAAGTTCGAAAATTCATAAACCCAAAAATTAGGAAATTCAGAAATTTGAAATTTGAAAATTCGATAATCAGAAAATTTGAAAATAAGAATGAAAATCTGAAAATAAGAAAGAAAATTCGAAAGCCTGAAAATTCCAAAATCCGAAATAATAACTAACTAATAATAATAACTATTAAATTATAGGTATTGGAAATTCCTTTCAAATTTGGCTGTTAGTGAACGTAACGAATACAAATTTATCCGAAGTTATGAATTATCCAAAATAACGAATGCCGCATCTAAACAAATGGAATGTAACAAAATAATAATAAATAATAATAATACTAATAAAACCTATTTATTATTATTAATATTTATTATTATTAATTTGTTTATGTTCCATTCGTTTAGATGCGACATTCATTATTTTGGATAATTCGTAACTTCGGATAAATTCATATTCGTTACGTTCACTAACAGCCAAATTTGAAAAGAAATACAAATACCTATAATTTAATAGTTGATGTTAGTTATTATTTAAAATGTTTGGATTTTTAAATTTTTGGTTTTCTTCTTGGATTTTCGAATTTTCGGATTTTTCCGAATTAACGAATACCACATCTAAACCACATAACATAGCAAATTTTAATTTTTACGAATTTACAAACTCATTTGAAAAAACAAATTTCGATCATAACGAATGACCCAAAAAAACAAAAAACAATAAATTGAATGAAACGAAAACAAACAAATTTTTCGCCAGTGCGCATGTCTAGTAATAAACCCAAAAATGTAATATATTGCAGCCTACTAAACAATAGATGCAGTGGCTGTATTATTTTTCTTTTTTTGGGCTTTTCCCCCCTGTTTTCCCATGGTGATCTGGCCAGTAACATACCTCCTATATTATACAAAAAACACTCTGGATGAATGAGCACAGGGGGCAGATTTGGACATCAGCGAGGTCAGTCTGGGGGGAAGAGAGTGGTAAAAGCACTAGGAGATTTACAGTACATCTTCTAACAACCTGAAACTGAACTACAGCCAATACTTTATAATCAGTTACAGCAGTTTTGTTTTGTTTTTTTTCGGGATAAAGGTTTTATATAGATAAATAAAAGCTAATCAATGTAAGAACCCCTGCCAGTGTTATAAGATCTGTCTAATACCTGTGACTGCAAATGAGCTTTTATGTTAACAAAACAACCGATTTACTGGCTGTATCACCAAATGAAAATGGAAGAAACCGAGACTAATATAGGAAACTAATACAGCCAACACATCAAAGAATCGGTAATCTGCAATATGATAAAGGTTTGCTTTTGTGTTTAATACTGTTTAACCACTTGCTGACTGTCCACAGTACCACATGTGAGCGGACAGCAGCTGCAGACACCACGATGTACAGTGGAGACAGTAGATCACGGTGCTCAGTACCCACCTGCTGTAAGCGGCCGGGATATCATATGATCGTTATGACCAATCAAATAAAAAAACAGTCCCAAGTGGCTTCAATTCATGAATTCTTGCTTACTATTGTGATGCTGTGATTGGCCCAAAGCTATAACATGGTACCTGGCACCGTGTACTATGTAATTAGCTGTAGCCAATCACAGATCACAATATTAAGCAAGCTGTTTAAGGTACCTGTTGAGAGGTTTAGTCCAGAGTGGAGCTTTGGCTGGGGGTTGAGCTTAGTCAGGTAGGCCGGGTCAGCAACAAGTCTTGTCAGTAAGGCAGAGAAGTGTACAGAATCCAGAAGTGTGGTCAGAGACAGGCAGGGTCATACACAGACTGGCAGAGTAGTAAAGAATCATCAGGTAAAGAGAGTAGTTCAGTAATCAGACAAGATTTAAAAGTCTGGCAGTTCAGTAGTATAGCACACACCCAAGGATACAGAGGAAATGTGCACTGAGCACAGGAAGTCATGCAATTTATAAGCTGAGCTGATTGCGGATTGACTGCAGCTGGAAGTCCCAGGAGTAAAAACATCACGCTAGATATGTGCTGAAGACAGGGCCACAGGCCTACCATGGGTCCTGCTGGGTCCATTGGACCTAGGCGGCACTTTGAGAGGGGTAGCAAATTGACACCTAAGCAGGGCGGACTGCCTGAGGAACAAAAGGGGGGGTTTTCCGGCGCTCCGCAACATGTGATGTCTAAGGTAAATAGTACAATGGTAGCTATAATAGCACATTAAAATAAGGCAGGTAAACTCTAGAATGAGGAGGCAGCCATCCTCAGAGGGTGTCCATTACCTCTGTTGATAATCAATGTTGACTGTTGCCTGAGGGCCCAGGGTCAGTAGGGGGCACCATGAGAGGCTCAGTCTGCCCCTGGAGATGCCCAAAGATTATTATCCAGAAAAGAGGAGGCTTAAGCCCAGAGGAGGCAGTGAACCATAGCATCCCTGTCAGCTGTTCATGCAAGAGAGAAGACTCACATGCTGGCCGGGAAGAGAGAGGGTTGGTGGAGTCATGAAGATCTGCGCAGTGGCAGCCGCTCTGGCTACCTCTCCTCCTAGGGACGGGGCCACAGTCTGCATCCCCACCATGGGGGGACAGCAAGTCAGACTCTGTGCTGAAATTGGAGTTGGAGGTGGCAGAGTGGCTGGTCTAGGAGGAACCTGCATTATGGTCAGTGACAGTGATCATTAGCCCAGCTGCTGTGTGTCACTCTGCTTTAATGTATACCAGCCAGTGTTCCTGCCCAGTGCCCATCCACCAGGTGCTATTCCGTATCCCTACCCTATAACCCTGATACTGTATACACTGAGTGCACAGTAAACTGATATCTGTACACTGATTGACATCTACACCGGGTGCACACTGATATCTGTACACTGAGGGCCACTCAGCGAACAAATATCATTGTTACATACTGTATAGTGAATAGAACTCAGGGTACAGATATCAGTGTTATACAGTATATAGCACTTAGTGAGCGATATTGGGGTCTAATAGTACTTGTCACCTGCTCATGCTATCACATATGGATAACTTGATTAAGTTTAAAAAAGTGCAAAAAAAAGATAATAAAAAATGTATTTATTTTTCATACATCATGGGACACAGAGTCAGGCTAATATTCAGGCGCTTTTGCGAATGCATGTGCGCCATGGCTACCAAACAACTGCTGATCACAGCGGTACTCTTGCGAATGCACGTGTGCCATGGGGAACAGGTAGGAAGCAGTCAGACACAAGCAAAAAAGGTACACTTTGCAAACACCCACAGCTAGTCCAAAACTCCCCCGTGTGGTCAGCGCACATAGGTGTCCAGCCTCTAGCTAGCTTGACTGATTGTTATAATCACTGGGACACCATAGCATATAAAGCCTGAACCGTTTGTGAGACTAGAGACCTGGAGCTCAGAGAGCTCAAACAAACCGTGTCAGCCACCTTGCAGACACTGGTAAAAAACTGATGTGCTTCCTGTATGGGAGGGGTTATATAGGGGATCATTTCCTGTCTGAAGACCTTTTGTCTACCAGTATCCAATCACCTGGGGATAGAGTATAACCCAGTAGGTAATGAATATTAGAGAGAGAGTACCACCGCTCCAGGTGGGTCAGATCAAAGTAAAAGGCATCTCCTTCAGTCTAGAAGTCCAGGTGCTGGCAATGCTGTAGACATCAAAGAAATCCTGGACAGCCGCACTCCAAATATATTTGCCTTTATTCAATAAAGTGTCACCCAAAATACAGGTCACAGCAGAGTGGAACAAAGCTTACGCGTTTTGCACTACACAGAGTGCTTAGTCATAGTTTGTTCTTATGGCTTATGAACTGGTCAGTGGAGCTTCCTTTTTAAAAGTTATTGGAAGGTTTCCCTTTTCATGGGGAATGTTTATTTGGTGATCATTTGGACAAATATATCCATAAGATCTCCGGAGGGGAGAATTCTCTACTTCCTGTGAAGAAAATCACCAGACATCCCTCGTTTAAAACCTCAGGGACTGCTTCCTCCAATTTCTCAGCGTCAAGGCGGTTCTGCCGCCAACAGAGCGCTAGGGCCAGAGGCAAGCCGCAGGGCCAGGGCCAGAAGAAGCCCTGGGTCCAAGATTCTAAACCCAGCCCAAGTCCTTTTGAAGGGATGCCCCCACTCCATCGAGGGGAGGGAAGGCTGCTGCACTTTGCGGATATTTGGAGAACAATAATTCAGGACGAGTGGGTCACCCCAATTATTTCTCGTGGTTACAAGCTAGAGTTACGGGGGGTTCCCCCTCAGAGGTTTTTAAGATTCAGTGTTCCCTCAGATCCTCCAAAAAGAAATTTATTGCTTCAGGCACTACATCATCTAGTGCATCAAGGAGTGATTTAGAGGTTTCTGGTATCCGAAAGGGGCACAGGGTTTTACTCAAACCTCTTTACGGTTCAGGAACCAAACGGGGACACAAGGCCCATTTTGGACCTGAGATCCCTGAAGTATCTACTGATATAGTCCTTTCAGATGGAGTCTGTCCGCTCAGTAGTAGCCTCACTCCAGAGGAGAGACTTTCTAGCCTCTATCGATATAAAAGATGCGTATTTACACATACCTATCTTTCAGCCTCATCAAAGGTTCCTACGTTTTGCAGTAGAGGAACATCATTTTCAGTGTGTGGCTCTACCCTTCGGGCTGGCTAAAGCTCCCCGGGTGTTCAAAAAGTTCCTAGCATCAGTACTGGGTCTTGAAAAGGCCCAAGGGATCCTGGTGCTTGGGTATCTGGATGACCTCCTACTCAGAGATCACTCACTACAGGCTCTAGAACAGAGCATAATATGCACAGTGCGGTACTTTAAAAGCTTAGGGTGGATCAAAAATACCGAAAAGTCAGCCTTGAAACCAGCTCAAAGTCTAAAGTATTTAGGTCTAATCCTAGGGTCAAGCAAGAATATTCTTGCCACCTGTAAGGATCTGTGACCTGAAGGTTCAGGTGCATCAGATAAGGGGCACCAGACAACCCTCCATTCGGCTCTGTATGAGTCTTCTAGGGAGGATGGTATCCTCCTTCGAGGCAGTGCCCTATGCCTAGTTCCATTCCAGGCCTTTACAACAAGACATCTTGTTGGCCTGGATCAGAAGTGGAAAAGCCCTGGATTATCCAATGTGCTTATCTCCTCGAGCACGCTTAAGCCTAAACTGGTGATTGCAGGATCAGAACCCGCGAAAGGGAAAATCCTTTCTCCTTGTAACCTGGAGAGTACTGACTACAGATGTCAGTGTCTCAGGCTAGGGAGCGACCCTAGAAGGGCTCACAGGTCAGGGGAAATGGTCATGGAACAGATCCTGCCCATCAATGTCCTTGAATTATGGGAAGTACATCTGGCCCTACGATCCTGAATGGTGGAGCTTCAGGACTGCTTTATCAGGGTTCAGTCCAACAATGCCATGGCCTATATAAACCACCAAGGTGGTACCAGGAGACGTTCAGCTCTGAAGGAGGTGAACCACATACTAGCCTGGGCAGAGGGACATGTGCAGATTATATTGGCAGTCCATATCCTGGGAGTAGAGAATTGGAAGGCAGATTATCTCAGCCGCTTGCAGATCTGCCCGGGGGAATGGTCCCTACACCCAGGGGTGTTCCAGAAAATTTGCCAGCATTGGGGATGGCCAGAGGTCGACATTTTGGCATCCAGGTTCAACAACAAGCTACAGCAATTTGTGTCCGGAACAAGGGATCCTCTGGCAATCGGAGCAGATGCTCTGATAGTTCCATGGAGACAGTACTCCCTGGTTTATGCTTTCCCTCCGATCCCTCTCCTTCCACATTTGTTGCGCAGGATTCGGAAAGAGGGAGTCCCAGTCATTCTGGTGGCACCAGCCTGGTCTAGAAGGCCCTGGTTCCTGGAGATTGTAAGACTGACAATAGACGGTCCATGGATGCTTCCACGTCGCCCCGATCTACTGTCTCAAGGTCCTATATTCCCCCCTGATTTAAAGTCTCTAAATCTGACGGTATGGCTATTGAAGCCAGGGTGTTAAAGGACCATGGCATCTCGGGATAAGTAGTGTCTACCCTAGTGAATGCTAGAAAAGCTGTCACTAGAAATATTTATCATAACGTCTGGAAGACTTATACTGCTTGGTGTGAAGCCAGAAAATGGCATCCTCAGAAATACGTGATTAGGAGAATTTTCTCTTTTCTACAGTCAGCTGTGGAAATCAAATTTTGGCTTTGAGTACAATCAGAGGTCAAGTTTCGGCCCTATTTTGCCCTATCATTCGGATCAGTGAATGGGAGGCCTTTAGCCTGGAATTCGATTCCATTACCAATTCTCCACAATTCTTTCTATGGGTTTCTAAACTTCTGTGTAGTTTCCTGTGCACTCCATTGTTTTATATTCCCTGTTGCTGGCTTTTTATGTTTTCTACATCAGTGTGGAACCATCTATTCTGAGACAGTAAGTAAAACCACCCAAACTTTCAACACGCCAGTCTGTTAAAAGAGAAGTAGTGTATGTGTTTTTTTTTTTTTTTTTTAATCATACTTACCTAGGTGGATGCAGCATTGGTCTGAGACAGTGGTGGCTGGTTCTCAAAATTTTTGGGGGGCACAAACAAACCGAAAAAATCCTGAAAAATCCTGATAAAAAAACATCAATTGCAGCCTCTGGGTGCCCATCAAATGCAGCCACTGTGCCATCAATTGCAGCCACTGTGCCCATCAAATGCAGCCACTGTGTCATCAATAGCAGCCACTGTACCCATCAAATGCAGCCACTGTGCCATCGATTGTAGAAATTGTGCCCATCAAATGCAACCACTGTGCCCATCAAATGTAGCCACTTTGCCCATTAAATGCAGCCACTGTGACTATCAATTGTAACCACTGTGCCCATCAAATGCCGCCACTGTGCCCATCAAATGCTCCACTGTGCCCATCAAATGCTGCCACTGTGCCATGAAATGCTGCCACTGTGCCCATCAATTGCAGCCACTGTGCCCCATCAAATGCAGCCACTGTGCCCCATCAAATGCTGCCACTGTGCCCATCAAAAGCTGTCACTGTGCTCATCAAAAGTTGCCACTGTGACCCTCCCACCCGCTCGCCGTCTAACCGACACTTACACTATCTTGGTGGCGGGTCAGGCAGCGGGTGATGGCAAAATGTAAACAAAAAAGATTAACTCCTGGGGGACGTTGTTGGTATGGGTATGTAGTGCTGTTATGATGGCCAAACTGGAGAAAGTGATCATGTATGTCCCGCTGCCTGGACTGACCCCGGGTGGTCTGAAGAAGACAGTGTGGAGGAATGGATGGAAAGCGCGTGATCAGACACTGGCATCACATCATACACTTTATTCATAAGCAATAAAATACATACATGTAAGGAGTATAAACATACTATGTTTTGTGAAAGAGGGGTTACAAAATGTACATTTGTAGTGTTAAAAGTGGGACATGCCCAGACAGGGGCAAGTGCTAAAAGTATGGCTGACGCGTTTCGTGGATAACCACTTCTCCTTAGCTCCATGTAGGCCCACATCAGAGCGCTGTTGCTTTGCTTTCTCCCATACTCAGGGGGTGACGGCAGCAAGCTGTGGGACCTTGCAGCGAGTTAGACAGCGGTGAGCTGTGTCCTCCGTGCATCTCCTTTAAAAAGGCCGCCCTGTTGCCCTGAACACGCATACTCATAGTTGCTGGGCTGGGCTCACTATTTATGGTTACTCGCAGCAACTGCATTGCTCCTCCTGCTTGTTATGCTGAGTACACCTTCCGTAACGGCTTACCTCATACCCCAAGTGTGCTTTACTGACCCTAGGTTATTCACATGCTTGGAACCATCATGCACACCTTTAAATTACTTCAGGCCAGGCTTAAGACAGTTGATGCAACTTTTACTTAAACACTTTGATAATACAATCCAACTTGAACAAATACATTGGAGTGTCCCCTAACTAAGTCTATTAGGCTGCCTAGGCATACCTCCATAAGCAGGGCTGACCCTACCATGGGTCCTGCTGGGTCCATTGGACCCAGGCGGAACTTTGAGAGGGGCGGCAAATTGACGCCCAAGATTTTTTTCCCAGCAGTTTTGTTTGTAATCCAGGGGCGGACTGGGCCTGGGGGCAGGGTGACAACTGCCCCCTGGGCTGCTCCGCTGCTCTGTAAAAAGGCCGCCCTGATGCCCTCAACATGCATACTCATAGTTGCTGGGCGCGAGGGTGCTCACACACAGTCTGACACCGGCTGTTAAACACCCGCGTACACATGAAGAACTCAGGTGTGTGTGCTGCCAGGGGTGGGGTACCCACAGGAGACAGAAAGCAATGAAAGATCCCTTCCCCACCTCCACCAGCAGCCAATGTTCGGGTGCAGCTTGCCAGGCTTGCATTTCTTTTGGGTGGAACTGGAGGAGGGGGTGCGGCCGGCTTGTTCTGCTCCGGTGCATGCGTGAGGCTAGGCACTGAAGACTGTGGGAGCACTGGGAAAGAGCAACAGAGAGGTAATAAGTTAGTACTGTGTGGCAGGACACAAAGGGTGCCCATCATTTTTTCTAGTAGTGGCTGCTGATCTGCTGGATGGCCAAATGTTGCATAACCTGTCATTATTAATATATACAGGATATATACAACGCAAACAGTTTGCAAAGCGCTTTACAACAATGGAGGAAGACAGTACAGTTACAATACAAATCAATGTCATGCTCAAATATCACTATACAGCCCTAGCTTGCAATTATACTACTATAGCCTGCCTAGGGTTGCCACCTATTCTTCAAGCCAAACCCGAACACATTAGCAGCGCATGGCAATTTTTTTTTTTTTCAGTAGTACATTAAATTCATTACCTCTGTACAATGCAAGGCAATTTTTATGTAGTATACACTATACATATATTTTGTTATTAAATAACATTTATAATCATATGGAGTTAATTCCAAGAGTCCCCCTTTACATCAGAGTCAACAAAGTTGACACTATTGGCTTACAATTGCAGTGAGCAACCCTGCTGGGTAGCCACAGTCTGGGCCAGGGGCGGACTGATAACTCATGGGGCCTCCGGGTGATTGAAGATCATGGGTCCCCCAGGTTTAAAGATGGCTACCATGGGAGCTATCATGGGAGCCAACATTAATGTGGCAGGCTGAAGCTTAGAGGCAGCGAGCTCTGTGACATTCAGAGTGGCAGAAGGAGTGTGGTGGGTATGATGGGGGCAGTATGTACAGGAGAGGAGTGTAGAGGGTATGATGGGGGCAGTATGTACAGGAGAGTGTGGAGGGGATGATGAGGAAAGCCCCCCAGTGCCCCCGTTTTACTTACCTGAACCCTATTCTTCTCACGCCGGGGAAGAGCACGCCAGCTCTAGCCGGTGTCTTGTGCCCTGATTGGCTAGATTGATAGCAGAGCAGCCATTGGCTCCCGCTGCTGTCAATCAAATCCAATGACGTGGGCGCCGGGGGGCGGGGCGAGTCATACTAAATGCTGGACTCAGGAGCGCGCCTGCAAGGTAATCCCCTTTGGGGAAGCGCTTCCCCTAGGTGGTTATCTGCTGCTGGGAGGAGCCGCGAGAGTCGCCGGGGGACCCCAGAAGAGCAGGTTTGGGGCCACTCTGTGCAAAACGAGCTGCACAGTGGAGGTAAGGATGATATGTTTGTTATTTTAAATAAAAAAAAACGAACCCTTACCATCACTTTAACCCCTCACTGTAACTCCTGCAAAACTAATCCTCCTGAACGTTTGTCAGCTTTCCACCCTAGGAGACTCCTCAGACAATGAAATTCTGCTCACCTAAACCCTGCTTGTAGTGTGAGCAGCTTCAGCCTGACAGTAGTAAACTTCTCAGCTCCGCCTCACGGTTTTCTCAGCACACTGCACTAGTGATTGGGGGGGGGGAGTGGGTTAAGTCACAGATAACAGAGATCCTGCAGGAGCCTGGGGGGGAGACAGAAATGAGCTTCAGATTCCCAACACGCACACCAGCACAGTGTATTTATGGAGAAGCAATGACACTGCTGCTGTCTCCACAGTAGCACATATGCTAATATGCTACCCCTGCCTGAATGGTCTGTCCGGGTTTCAGATAATTCAGAACCCGGACTGTTAGGGTAAATCCCATACAGGTGGCAACCCTAAGTCTGCCCCTATACTACTCTTGCCCGCTCCTATACTACCCTAGCCCACCCCTATACTGCCCTAGCCTGCCCCTATACTGCCCTAGCTTGTCCATTTACTACCCTAGCCTGTTCATTTACTACCCTAGCCTGTCCATATACTGCCCTAGCCTTTCCATATACTACCCTAGACTGTCCAGATACTACCCTAGCCTGTCTATGTACTACCCTAGCCTGTCCATATACTACCCTAGCCTTCCCCTTTACTGCCCTAGCCTGCCCCTATACTGCCCTAGCCCGCCCCTATACAGCCCTATCCCAATGGCATATTATCCATGGGTGAAACGTGTTTACTGCACATGGGCCCTAAGGGGTAGGGGGGCCCATTGTGCTGACACACACTGCATCCATGGATGCCCTATAGGGCGATAAGATAGGGGAATGATAACATGGTGGTATGTCATATACTTTTGCATATAAACAAGGTGCTGTTGCATGTAAATATGACTTCCTGATAAATCTAATTTTAGTTTTAATTATTATGATAGAAAATAATAGATGTGGGGGCCTTTTGGTGGGCGTGATTTTTTTTTGGGGGGGAGCATTTCATTCTTGGACCCAGGCGCACAATGTCTTGGGCAAGCCCTGGAAAGGGGTCATGCAGCCTCATAGGAAAGCCAGAGGATAATGAAAACTTCTCCTGCAAGCTTTAACCAGTGCACGGCCAGGCACTGATAGAAGTCACAAGACTGCTATATACTTCTGATGAGAAAAGGTATTTAGCTGTTTATATTTACTAAAATAAATGCATTTCCATGCTCTGTGTACTGTGGGAGACCAGATATAGTGAATGCAGGATCCTGGGTTTAGTAACACTTTTTTTTTTTTATAAAGATACTCTTTATTAGGTGTTTTGAAGTTAAGGTACAAAACAAAGCCTACTGGGCATACCCAGTCTTATAAGGTAAAAGAAGAAGACATAAAAACAAAAACAAAGAACAAAACTATCAACTATCCACTTGGCAACCAAGATGTTGCATTTGAAAATGGCTCATTGGTATAGGCGTAACAAAAAAAAGCACCACCAGAGCGCATGCGCGGCCGGCTGGAGCAGATGTGTATCTGAGCCGCTCCGCACACACACCCCCACAGACACAGAGAAAATTAGCGGCCCCACACCTTGCCCGCTACATCTAACCGCATAATCCTCCAAGGGTGAGGACCGGGGGCACAACGAATGCCACACCAGCCGCGTGGTAAGCCCCAGAGCTGCCCCCGCTACTCTTCCCGGGCTGCAAGCTGGGAATCCAAGATGGCAACCGGCTATACAACACGAGGGACGCTGGCATCTAGAGGGGAGAAGCCGCCCTCACAGAAGAGGACCGCCAAACCTCCTGGGCAGAGCAATCCTCAGAATAGCCCCTCCATGCCTTCCTCTACTTCAGATGAGCACACAAGAATACACTGCTCACCCCCTAGCCCTCCCTCACAGGCTACAGCCCTGTCACCCAGCCAGGACTCCCACACTTCCTTTGTCCTGGATAGAGAGATGGCCGACCTTTTTTGCAGCCAGCCCAGCAGCCAAGAGCCAGATCAGGACACTGCTACTGACTTCCCTGCTATTTCATCAGCTCAACCCCAGTATTCAGGTCACCCAATACTTTTAGCCCGCTTTGCAGATTTGCTACAAAGGGAACTGGCTAAGGCTACTGACAAACTGACTTTGGACATAAAACAGGATTTCCAGGAGCTGGGGAATCGGCTGGAAAGCATTGAATCGAAAGTAGATGATACGGTTCACAGAGTGTCCCAAAATTCAAATATGATAACCAACTTATAAGATCGCCTCGAGGAAGCATACTCCAAAATCGACTATCTCGAAAATCGTGCCAGGCGCTATAATTTTCGTATCAGGGGCATTCCAGAAAATGTAAAGGATGTCACTTCCGTCACTTATTCACTAATGCAAGCAGCAGTACCTGATATTCATGACATCCATATGAAAATTGATCGCATCCACAGGGCTCTGATTCCTCCAAAACCCAATGGCTCCCCCAGGGAGGTTATCGTTAAACCTCACTTTTTCCGGATCAAGGAAGCAGTGATGCGTCATGCCAGAGAAAACCCGGATCTGGAGATAGATGGTGTCAAGATTCAAATATTTGCTGATATCTCTCAGGCCACTATCCAAAAAAGGCGATCGTTTAAACCCTTATTGCTACTGCTGATCCAGCGCAACATTTGCTATAGATAGAACTACCCCTTTAAGCTCCAATTCTACTTTAACTGCAAGTCCTACTCCTTTTCTACATTTGCTGAAGTTGAAACAATCTTATTGAAATTGGGCTTTATCTCTCACAGCCCCTCATTACAGAACCAACCTGGATCCAACAACCCCCCTCCTCCACTCTCCCTATGGTCAACAAAGCCGAGAAAGGCGAAGAAGACATCAGCCTCTTCCTCTCATGTGCCTTGAGAACCTGTTTCATCCTATTGGACGGACTTTTCGGTTGGTGCGGCGGCTTCTCAGTAGTCCCATCACAGGACATTAGCTGCTGATTTTGCCCCTTTTTTTTTTGTTTGTTTTTTGCCCTTTTTTTGATAACTTTGATACACCATACACCTGTTGCCTAAGGGTTCTAGCCGACCCTGAAACGGTTGTTTATTACGGTTAATATGTTTTCTTTTCCAGGTTGGACTTTTTTTATTAACGTTCATCCCACTATGTTAGATACCACGGTCAATCCACTATGTGGTTCTATCAGTTTCTCTAGGTTGAGATGTGGGACCAAAACTGTATTTAAATGTGTCTTTACTGCTGGGGGTGTCTATGCACTCTCCCCATTCGAAGGACTCTTCCCATCACCTGTTTTTGGTGAAGACTCCTCCGCACTCTGAGCTTCGGCTCCGAGATACTTGACTTGTTTTTTGACTGTTATACATTATTTTTTCAATTGCTATGCAGTGTTACTCAGTGCCGGGGGTTTCCTGGCCTGATTACCCTATTGCTCTTTTTGTTCTTTTCCCTTTTCTCTTTCCCTATTCTTGCTTTAACTTTTTTCTACCACTGTTCTTTCTTGAGGGTTGCCTGGAGGTTCTCCTGGTGTTTCCGGTTCCGGAGGTTTGCAGATCGGTGGCTGAGTCTGTTTATCAGAGATCGATTGACTGTTTCCTATGTCTAGTGTAATGTCTACCTCCCAGAATATCTGCCTGCTATCCCATAATGTTCAGGGTTTCAGGTCACCTGCCTATCGAATAAGGCCTTTACACACTATTGATCTTTGGGGGCAAACATTGTTGCCCTCCAGGAGACATCCTTAACCTCCCTATTTACCCCTCGATATCTCCACAAAGACTATCCTCTGTTTTTATGCAAATGCGTCAGAGAAGAAAAGGGGAGTGGCTCTCTGTTTCTCTCGACGCGCATCATTTACTGAAACCAAAGTTATTAGGGATAAAGACGGACTTATCAAACCGCATTCTTTCACTCCCTCCTGCGGACCATGGCTCCTGAGTTTGAGGGCGAAGTGATCCTAGCGGGTGACTCTAACTTATCCTTGGATCTTATTAAAGATAAATCACACGCTGCAGGGCTCCGTCCCCCTCCTAAACAGAGTCACAAATTTGCACAACTACTTTATCACTATGATTTAGTGGATGTTTGGAGGGAAGCAAACCCCACCGCTAGAGATTACTCTCATTACTCGAGAGCACATGGACACTACTCCCGTATTGATCACATATCTTTCCTCTAGGGAATGCTACCTAAGTTGAAATCCACTAAGATATTATCTACCCCCTGGTTGGATCATGACCCAGTTATGGTTCATATCTCGGACCTCACCAGTAGGACAGCAAACCCTCATTGGAGACTGAATGAATCTCTCCTCGGTGACGATTCTCACTGTCTTGAAATTTCTACCCATTTACTTTGATCTTAATAACTCAGGAGATACATCCCCTGCTATTAATTGGGGTGCACACAAAGCTTCTGTCCGGGGGGGCCTTTATTCAATTGTCCTCCAGACTTAAAAAAGCTCACATTGAATTGATCTCTGCAAAGGCCAGGGAGTTTGAAGTTTTAACTAAACAAGATAAACGCTCACCGTCTCCTAACCTATTTATTAAACTGGAACAATCCTGCTTGGAACTTAACATCTGCCTCACCACTAGAGCCGAGAAACAACTAAGGTGGACGAATCACACATTTTTCACCTGGCGGGACCGCCCGGGTTCTTTATTAGCGCATAAGCTTACCCCTAGACATTCTCACTTGGCACTTCCCAAAATTAGATTGCCAGGAGGCCATCTTTCTCAGGACCCCCAAAAAATTCTTCGGGAATTCCACGATTTTTACGCTGATCTATATAGCAACCCTCGGGACGTGGCCCCTCCATCTGTTAGGGAATTCTTGGGGAATCTCCCCATCCTGTCCATCACAGATGATCATAAAGACCTTATGGACCAGCCTTTTATGGGCGAGGAGATCTGTGCTGCTAGTAAATCACTCTCACTCCATAAATCCCCTGGCCCAGATGGTGTTCCTAATCTTTATTATAAAAAATTCTTTGGACAATTGGTTCCACACATGGTTCTTTACTTTAATTCCCTGCGGGATGGAGGTACGGTCCCTTTGGATGAGAACAAAGCATATATCAGTGTTATTCCTAAACCCAACAGGGACTCTACCGACGTTCGTAACTACCATCCAATTTCATTAATAAACTGCGATTTAAAGATCCTTACGAAAATCTTAGCCTCTCACCTTAATACCTTTTTAGAAAACTACATTCATAAAGACCAATCTGGATTTATAACGGGAGGCCAGACCCTAGACCAAATTCGTAGATCCATAACCTTAATTTCAGCAGCACGGTCCAATTGGGATGCTCTACTCGCCAGGGAACTCTTGCTCCTTTCAATGGACCTTAATAAGGCCTTTGATAGCCTAAATTGGAGCTACCTTTTTGTTACCCTTGAGACCCTAGGGTTTGGCCCTACGTTCATTTCCCTACTGAGAACGTTATATTGCTCCCCTATAGCCCAAGTTTCTATTAGTGGTCATAAATCACCACTATTCCCTGTTCAGTGGGATACGAGACAGGGATGGCCACTTTCCCCTTTACTATTTGCATTGGCAATAGAACCCCTAGCTATGGCAATTCGTTCCCACCCTGACATTCACGGTATTCGTTGTGGCCAACAGGAACATAAATGTGCATTATTTGCCGATGATGTTCTTATGTATATCACTAATCCCCAAGTAACCTTGTCCAACTTGTTATCCCTATTAGATCATTTCTCACAACTCTCCGGTCTGTGTCTGATTCCCCAAAAAACAGTGGCATTAAATGTATAACTACCCTCTGCCAAGGTGCAGACTCTTAAAAATACATTTAGCTTTTTTTTTTTTTTTATCAAAAATTTTTTTTTATTTTAGAAAATTATTCTCATTATACATATCATTCGTGCATTTTGTTCAATAAAACATTACACATAGAATTTACATGCCTATTCCTGCACTCATGCACTATTCTATGTCGTTCTTGTGTATTTACTTCTATATCATATCACTCTATCTTCTTTTCCCTTTTCCCTCCCTTTCCCCCCTCCCTCTAATCTTATGGCTACATCCATCACCTGTGTCTCCTAATATTTATTCACTGCATTTGTTTTTCCCTTTGTTCCCCCACCGATGCTTTTTCCTATCTAAATATTCAACCTTTACTCCTTCAGGCCTTTCTTTTCCTCTCTTCTCTGCCCTTTTCTCTCCTATACCTCCCCCATGGCTCTACATCTGAAGTCTTTCCACTACCAGTTGATGTGGTGCTAAATCCGCATCCCCTAACCATGATTGCCATATAGAGTCAAATATACCCTTTTCTCTCCTACGACTATACGTCAATCGTTCTCTAGGAAGCAGAGAATTTACATAAGAGATCCACTGCTTCCCCGTGGGTACCGCTGGTGCCATCCAGTATTTTGCAATAAGTTTTATGGCTAGGTGCATCAATCTAGTTAACATGTAGTACATTCCTCTTGGGAACCTTTCTGCATTTATGGCTCCAAGCAGGCACACTACCGGGTTTAGGGGGATAGGAACTTGCGCTAGTCTAGTAATACACTGGGAGACTTCTTCCCAGTACCTATGTAGTTTAGGACACCTCCAAATTAGGTGTATAAAGTCCCCCTTATATATTCTACATTTAGGGCACAGAGGGGAGTCTCTTCCTCCCCATTTATATAGCTGCTCTGGTGTTCTATAAGCCCTATGCAAAATAAATAATTGTGACAATCTATGGGATGCGGATACGGATACCGCTGGAATAGATTCAAGTGCCATTTCCCACTGGTTTTCATCTATCTCCCCTATATCTTCCACCCATTTCGACACTTTAACGAGGCGTAGTCCTGAACTGAGGACAGCAATTCCCTATAAATTTTTGATGTTAATCCTTTTCTGGTGTCTGCTACAAGAACTTCTCTCAACAAAGATGATGTTGATACTGTCAGAGGGTGCGTTGTTTGTTGTGCCTGCAACGCATGACGGAGTTGGAGATATTGATAGAAGCTCCTGGGGTTTAACTGAAATTCCCTACATAGTTGTTCATATGTCTTTAGCACCTCCCCCTCATAAAGTTGTGCAAAGAACCAGATCCCCCTTTCTTTCCAGGGGGTAAAACCTTGCAATTCTTGTACCTCTGGGTATCTTTTATTGTGCCATATCAGAGTAAATGGGAGTACACCCGTTATTTTCAGCGCTTTCCGGATCTCCCCCCATACCCTTTTGAGAAGGATGCTCATAGGTTCTGAACCATTCATGCTTGGCAAATCCATCTCCATATGGGAGGCCTCCTTTAATGCGGGGTCTGATATGGTCACCAATTTACATATAGGGTCCTCATTTCCTTCCCGCCCCCACCCTGCCATCTGCTGTAGCTGTGAGGCCAAAAAATACATTTTGGAATGGGGTACTGCCAGTCCTCCTCTATCCTTTCCATATTGCAATGTGGCTAAACATCCTAGCTACCTTTTTTTTCCATATTAGTTCCCTCACCAATGTGTTGATTTGCTTGAACCATTTGTTTGAAATCCACATTGGTGAGTTATGGAAGATATAGAGTTGCTGCGGAGCCCATACCATTTTTATTAAATTTGCCCGTCCTATTACTGATAGTGGAAGCTTACACCAGCTGTTACATTTCACTTTCTGTCTAACCAACAGTGGACCCAGATTTAGGTGAAGATACTCAGTCGGATCTGGGGATACCATCACTCCCAAATATTTAAAGCTGTTGACTATAACTATTTGTTCCGCCCCCTCTGGTAGCTGTTCCTTCAGCTGATCTATGGGCATTAAAGTTGATTTTGACCAGTTGATGGTGAAGCCTGAAAAACTTCCAAAATCCCCTATTATCTCCATCACTGTTCGCAATGAGGCAGCTGTATCGCCTAAATATATAAGAGCATCATCTGCATATAAAGATATCTTTTCTTCCCTCTGGCCCCTGCGGAACCCTACCACCTCTGGTGAATTGCGGATCAATTTGGCCAGAGGCTCTACTGCCAGGGCGAACAGTAATGGTAAAAATGGGCATCCCTGTCGGGTGCCTCTATATAACTCAAATGGAGAGGAGAGGTTATTGTTAATACGCAGTCTGGCTCTAGGCTTAGAATAAAGCACCTTTACCCACGCTATAAATCTATTCCCCACTCCAAATCTCTCCAGTATTTCCAAGAGGTAGGGTCACTCCACACTGTCAAACGCCTTTGCAGCGTCCAGTGACAGAATGGCCCTACCCCCCGGATTATCCACCAGCACCTGTAGATTCATATATAATCTCCTTATGTTATCGGCCGTGTAACGGGTGGGTATAAAGCCAGACTGATCACAATGAACCAGTTTACCGATTACTTGGGATAGCCTTTTAGCCAGGACTCTAGCAAAAAGCTTGACGTCCGCGTTTAGTAAAGATATTGGGTGATAGGAGTCCAATAGAAGCTTATCTTTTCCTGGTTTTGGGAGTACTGTTATTATTGCCTCTTGCATGCTATCTGGTAAGCTGCCCACTTCCTCTGCCTCCATTATAGCCTGCAACAGTGGAGATAAAAGGTCCTTTCTATAGTGGGAATATACCTCCACCGGTATCCCATCTGGGCCTGGAGATTTATGGTGTGGTGCCCCCTCTAATGCCTCTGTCAGTTCTGCCAATGTAATTGGGAAATTCAACATTTCCCTGTCCGACAGAGTATTGGTAACTGTAAGCGCAAACACACAAGTCCATATATAACAGGAGATATAAAAGGCTGAGCAACTTAGTCCATAGGGGACAGGCTGGAAGTTCAAGGGTTAAGTGGTAACCGGTAATGTAATGGTTAAAGTAGGCTGGTAGGCTAGGCGGCTGCTGTTTCCTCAGAGAGCTGGCTCTGTGATGGATGAGAGAGGGGTAGAGAAGGAAGCGCCACCTGAGTGTAGTATTAACAAATGATGTTTAATGACACCAGGTAAAAACACACTTACAGGATAAAAACATATAAAAGGCTCATCTGTATAGGTATGTGGTCCTCGGTGTTCCCTCTGATCCTATGGTGGTGATGCTGCAGGGATGCTGGGCTGCAGAAGGTGGATTACCAGCCGGGAGCTCCTTCTGTGGCCATCAGGAAGAGACTAGGGGCCGGCGTGGAGCGCACGTGAAGCGTGCATGACGTCACAGGTCGTCCGTCTGCTTCCGGGTTCAGTATCCAGGGGAGGGATCGTCCAGGGAGGAGTGCTAGCAGAGAGGTTGAGAGAAGGCTATGCGCTCGGAGCCACTGCTCCTTCAATAGGCCTAATAGGTAGGTGTCTGCAATGTGCTTTTATATGGCAGCGCTGTGGGATAACAGGTCCCAGCGTCTATCACAAGAAAGCACAGTGCCACCTGTGGGCGGGAAGGGAACTACAAGGTAACAATATACACAGAAAAAAAACAAAAAAACAGGAGGTTATATAATAGTCAGTGTCATGGAAACATATATATGAAGAAGTGCATGGTAGTAAACATGGAGACAATAATATTTAACAATAGTAAAAATGGGAGTAACAATGGGGGCAAAAGATGGAGGTAAGTATAAGCCCGGTTTCACACATGTGCGGTGCGAATTGAGCTCAGGTTTCACTGGGGAGATAGTTAGTGGATTCCCATTGCTCTCTAGCTATGAGAGCAAGAAGACGGCCAGTGTTTTCCCCCTCCTCAAAATAGCTCTGTTGCTGAAAATATCTCCTCTTCTCCGCTGCGGACAGCAAAACCGAATTATACATTGCTTGTGCCTCCCTCCAGGAGTCATGGTTACATTGAGATGGATCAGCTATTAGGGCTTGTTCTCTTTCCTTCACTTCATCCCGTACCCTACTCTCCCATTCCCTGGACCGAGTTTTGATTCCTGCAATCTCTCTAATAAGGCATCCCCTTAGGAATGCCTTAAGTGTATCCCATACTACCGCTGAACTGGCAGATCCCCTATTAAAATGCAAAAATTCCCATAATGCCCCCCTCGTTCTGTCCGCGGATGGTAGCAGGGTTAACCAAATGGGGTTCACTTTCCACAATGGGCGATTTGATGTTACAGTAACATCCAGCCCTACCCAAAATGGAGAGTGATCGGATAATAGGCGTGGCTCATATGCCGAGTCCACCACCCGCTGCATAAGTGCCTCATTCCCTAAACCTAAGTCAGTACGGGAGAGTCCGTCATGTGTTGCAGAGTAGCATGAATAACATCTGTCCTTTGCGTGCCTCTCTCGCCAGACATCATGAAGTCCCAGTTCCAAAAGTAATGAGGCGAAAGCCGTCTTACCAGCTATCTGTCTCACTACTCTGGGTGTCAAAGACATTCTATCCTGGGAATTATCCAGGGTATTACTATAATCTCCCAGTGCTAATACCGGAACGTCCGGATATAGGGCCATAAATTGCGCTAAACTTCTAAGTGGGGTTATTAAAAACAGTGGGGGGATATAGATTGAGGCGATAATACATACTAGTCCATTAAGTTTGCAAAACAGGAAAATAAATTTTCCCTCCTTGTCCACCCTCTGTTGAATACACTCAAAGGAGATGTCAGTGGAAACCATTACATTAACTCCCCTCGAATATGAAGTGTGCATTGAATGAAACTGTATTGGATATTTCCGTGAGTACAGAAGGTGGACAGAGTCAGGGCACATATGCGTTTCTTGCAGGCAGATTATCTGGGGTTTAATTTTATCAAAATATTTAAACATTGCATTTCTTTTGTCCTTATCCCCCAATCCCCTCATGTTCCATGTCATTAATGCTATACCCCTTCTCTTTACATTAACCATTGAGAGGAACAAACCAGGAACTGTGCTAAATAAAACCAAAAATAAGAATAAAAAGAGTAGGTCGAGACACATTTGCCCTTCTGGGTGTCACCTGTCCCCAAAGACCTGCCAGCATAGGGTACATATCTATATAAATTTCCCATTTTTTCCCCTCTATCGGTGGTGGAGCATAAAAAACATATATAACAAAACTTGTGTTTGTGATATCTTCCACTGTTTGTGATGTACCTCCCCCTCCATCCCTTTCCCAACCTCCCCCTTCTCCCTCCCCCCACTCTCCCTCTCCACCCCCCACCCCCCCTTCCCCCCCCCCTCCAGCCCCCACCCCCCACCTACCTCCCCCCCCTCCCTCTTAGCCTAGCTGGGCCTACCCAAGGGGCTTTATCTCTGACCTCCACACTACACTCATTCCCTATATTCTCCCCTTTCCCATACATCTCTTTCCCCCCTTTCTCCAAGGGTCCCAAACCACCCCCTCCCCCCCTCTCCGACAAACCTTTTAGTGCTATTCCTGTGCATTAATCCTTGTGCCTACTATTTTAAATAGATATATCAAACCAGCCCCATTTTAATCTAATTAGTGTATGCTTTTCTTTCTTCATTTCTCTTCCCCCTTTCTCTTCTTAGTGCTTCAATTAGTGTTCCTCTCCCTCCCCTCTACACTAGTGCTTTAGAAATTAAATGTATATAAAACAAGCAGCAAGCTCTGTATGGGGAAACAGAGAAACAGACAAAACGAGCAAAGTAAACCAAAAGAAAAAACAAAAAAAAAACACACAACAAAAAGGAGATCTAATTAGTCTCTAGTCTCTTGTCCCGCAGTATTCCGTGATGGTTTCCTATTGTCCTCCAGCCACCTTTCAACGCTCAATGGGGAATCAAAGAAATGTATACCATTCGTTGTAGATACCCTCATGTGGGCGGGGTACAACAATGCATACTCCATCTTATTTTGCTGTAGCATACGTTTAATCGGCTTAAAGGCCGCTCGCCACTTTTGAAGATCTGCGGAAAAGTCCTGATAAAATGAAATTTTTGTCCCTCTATAGAGTATTTCTCCCCTTTCTCTAGCCTTCCGGAGCAGTGTCACTTTGTCTCTATAGTTAAACATTTTTATGAGTAAGGATCTTGGATACTCGCTTCCCTGCCGGGGTTTAAAGGGGACTCGATGGGCATGCTCAATGCCAAAAAAAGGGGAAAAAGATGCAGCCCCAAATGTCTCCTTAAACCACCCCTCCAGGAATTCTATAGGATCGGCTCCCTCGCTCCTTTCAGGCATTGCCTTGCCTATTACTCTTACATTACATCTGCGATTCCTATTTTCTAGTTCATCTATTTTGGCAGCCTGATTGTCCATTTGTTTCTTCATCCCAGTTATGTCTTGTCTAAGCGGGAATAGTGCGTCTTCAACTGTGCTTATTTCCAAGGCTGTTGTTCTTTCCACCGTCTCTTTTAACCTGCCTCCCAACCACTGCTAATTCCTCTTTAATGCCTTTCAACTGGGTGTCCAGTCCAGTAATCGATTCCTTACATGCATTTATAGCATCTAAAAGGTCCCTCATTGTGGGCTCTCCCTCTCCTCTTTTAGGGTCCCCCTCCATATTCGCCTCGGCTGTGTTGGGAGGATTTATTGTCGTAGTTTCAACAATTATAATGTTAGATTTTCCTGCCCCTTGCTCTTTTGTACCCGCTGTTTTTGTACTCAGTGCTACTGCCGGGTTCGCCGATGCTAATACCTGGTCACTGCCTTGACTTTTCCTGGCCACCGAGGTTCCTATTTGACCTGGTTGTTGTGACTTTGCTGGTGAAAGGAAGGTTTGAGCAAATTGCTCAAGCTTTGTTGCTGCCGCTGCTGCCGCTGCGGCCTTTGCTTGGTTTGCCTGGCTCTTTACTGAGCGTGTAACCTGGGCTCCTTCTTGTTGTGGCTGGTGCTGATTTGCTTTTCCCTCTGCTCCCCGCTTTCCGGGCATAATAAAAAAAAAAAAAACGCACAACCAAAAAATAAAATTCTCTTTTTCTCTTCTCCGGTCTGTTGGTACAAAAAGGGGGACAGGGTACAAAGAGAGAGCAAATCTTTCACCTGTCGTCCAATGCTGCAAAACCAGTTTGCAGAATCTCAGTTTCTCTATAATGTTTATATTGCAATGGACTGTCCCATCAAGCAGCTCCCTGCCAACCTCTCACCCTGCTTCTTAGGGCTGTTTCATTGCTTGGTGAGAAAATGAAAAAAATAAATGCATCTCCTTTAGTGCATCAACATTACGACACAACCAGCGTTTTCATAGTAGCCTCACGCTAGCGATTTGAAGAGTTAACCAAAAAAAAAAAAAAGAGTAAGAGAAGGGGAACGGCTTTTACCTATATACTGCATTCATAAGTTCATCATAGGTTCATCCTCAATACTGTTTTTTGTTTAGGGTAAATGGCAAATGTAGCTCACACAGCATGCCAGTAGTTCCACACAGCCAGCATATAAGTATAGAGTACAATTCAAATTGCATCTAATATAGATAAGGTGATCTTCAAAGGCACAATTCAAAGGCTGATTCTATTGCTATTAGGATTGTCCCATAAACCAGCTTCCTTTCAGTCTCCCACACCGATTGGGGAGCTGTCTCTGTGTTTTAAGCTCAGGATCCTTAATATTAGCAGTTTCTCCTTTAGTATATCAATATTTCAGTGTAGCCAACTTTTACCTAGTAAGCTCAGTTCAGGCTAGCAGTTTGAAGGTAAAGTCAGATATAGCAGGGAGAGAGAGAGAAAAGGAAGGGCTTTCACCTGCATCCAGCGTCCACACATTCATCCTCAGAGTCAAGGTTCACAGCTTTACACACACCGCCACTGCTACTACTGGAGCTGGTTTCTTCATTAGCTGTTGACAAGCAAGGGAGGGCCTCCCACACTGCCACTGTGAACCCATCCACAAAGCATGCACTAACGCCAGGTTTGACCAGAAAAATGGCTCACATGGAAGCTATTCAGCTCAGCCCGGCTGCTCTCATCCATCGCCGGCCGGCCTGCATGCTCTCAAACAGCATCCCAGCTGTTCAGAGCAGAGGGAGAGGGAGCCACAAACACATCCTCTCACTTCCACATCCGGTCACACCCCTCAAAAATACATTTAGCTTTAAGTGGACTCGTCATTCTCTCCTGTACCTAGGGATCCAGCTAACTTCCTGTATAGACACTATATATAAGGCAAACTACCCCCCATTATTTAAAAGACTTAAGGAGGATCTTTGTTGTTGGGCAGACTACTCCCTTTCATGGTTTGGCAGAGTCAATTCCATAAAAATGACGTTACTACCTAGACTCCTTTACTACTTTAGAACTTTACCGGTGGCAGTCCAGAGGGGAGACTTACAACGTCTACAGGCTGAGGTTCTGCGGTTCGTATGAGGTAATAAAAGACCTTGGATACAAAAGCGAACACTTTACACACCTAAACCTATGGGGGGGCTTGGTCTCCCCAACTGAAAGGCATATTATCAATCAGCTCAGATAGCCCAGCTAGCTTACACTACAGCTAAAGGTTCAGTCCCTCTTTGGGTCTCCATAGAGGTACTTGCTTGTCATCCGTTTGCAATAGGATCATTAATGTGGTTTCCTAATCGTCAACGCCCACCCATACTATGCCCCACCTTATCGCATTCTTTAGCAATATGGGATAGGACACGCAACCGCAGTCCTTTCTCATCCCCTCATATCCCACTGGCTCTCATTTTCTGTAACCCGGAGTTTCCACCTGGTTTGACCCCACAAGTGTTCCAGTGGTGGCTCAATAAAGGGCTGCTGAGAATCGGAGGTTTTCTGAATGGGGACCAACTGCACACTTTACAATATTTTAAAGACAAACTTCTAATGCCCGCTAACGAACTATTTTGATATAACCAAATTGCATTGTTTGCCAGATCTAAACTTAACCAAGTAATGGGCCCCCTTACGCTTACAACATTCAAATTAACGTGTCAGGCCAGAGACTTCCAGAGGTGTCAGATTTCTGCGATATATGCTTCCTCACTGAGCTGGATTCAAAACTTGCCTATATGGACCAGGGGGAAAGAGATTTGAATCTAACTTTTGATCTTTCTGAATGGCAAGATATTGCATATCAGTTATCCAAGATCTCCATTAACACTACTCTTATAGAGGCCAACTATAAAACGCATCTACGTTGGTACTTAGTACCCACTAGAGTAGCTAAGATGCATCCTTCTACTTCGCCAAACTACTTCCGACGATGCGGACAGTTGGGAACGATGCAACATATGTGGTGGCAATGCCCCCTCGTAATTAGATTTTGGATTTGAATTTTCAACTTAATCAATTCAGTGACGGGGGTAAACATTCGCAGATCTCCTGAAGCTGTCCTCTTTCACAAATTACCTGACGAAATACCCAAAAAATCAGTAAAATTGATTGATAATATACTACTGGCAGCAAGAATTATGATCGCAAGACATTGGAAACAATCGATAATCCCTCTTGACCAGGTTAAAAATAAACTCAATTGGATTATGATCAATGATAAACTCACTCATATTCTTTGTAATACAGTCAAAAAATGTAATAAGATATGGGACCCATGGATTGACTACATTTCGACTCCATAGCGAACTCCAGGACAACCCTCTCCTTCCCCCTTCACTTTCTCTCTTGTTTCTTCCTTGCTTCTCTCCCCTCTTCTCTTTTTATTTGATTTTTTTTTCTCTTTCTCTAGAAATTTCATACACAATACAGATGATCACATATGAGGCCTCTTATGACCATGAGCCTTGGGACTATCCCAGAAACCATGACCAGGACCTTCCAAGACTCCGGGTCTATACCATCCCTTCACACTGGGGTTGTCCAGATCATAACTGGGAGGTTATTGTTCAATCCCACCAATTTTTGGATACTTATCACACTCATTATGTTCTGTTATTGCAATAGATGATGGATAAGTACTATGAACAAATGTTTATTTTTTTGTATTGGAATGTGATGTTTTGATAACTTGATGCCAATCTGCCTATGTGTCTGGCTATTCTGTACTTTGTTATTCTTTCAATAAAAACATTGACATATAAAAAAAGCACCACCAAATCTGTACTACCCTACAGATGCCCTCAATAGGACAGTAGAATTAAATCGGGGGGGGGGGGGGGGATCTCATGGGGGCATCCCCAGAAGGGTTTGTCCTCAGGGAGGTAATCCAGATATCTCATGTTTTGGTGAATTTCCTGGGACAACCCCTGGACTCATAAATGAACTTATACAGCGGTATTGCTGAGTTAACCAGAGCTTTCCAAAAATCAAGGGTAGGTGCCAATGGGGATTTCCATTTGAGCAGTAAAGCCTTGCAGTAACACTTTGGCTACTTTCACATTGGGACCGCAGCCGCTATAGCAATAAAGCACTGCTCATTTTAGCAGCAATTTAGCGATGTTTAGCTGACACTTTTTGGCCGCCAGCGGGGTGCTTTTAACCCCCACTAGCGGCTGAAGAAGGGGCTAAAACTGCCCGTGTTGCTGTGCCTCCCAAGCACTTTTCAGTTGCTTCGGAAGCACTGCCCATTCATTTCAAAGGGCAGGGTGTTTTGGGAACACTGTATACACCTCTCCCAAACCGCCCCAAAGATGCTGCTTGCAGGACTTTTTCTAACATCCTGCAAATGCACCGCCCCAGTGTTAAAGCACTCAGGCTTGCACATCTGGCGGCATGGGAGGCAGTTTTCAGGCGCTTTACAGGCACTATTTCTAGCGCCAAAATGCCTGAAAACTGCCTCAGCGTGAAAGGAGCCTTTAGGTAGCAACTGATTTCTAGTGTGTGATTTAAGGGTTGTTCGTAAAAGTCGTGGTTGTGGTTATATATATATATATATATATATATATATATATATATATATATATATATATATATATATATACATGGCAGTTGGTTTGTCATGGTGCTTATATACTATGTATTAATTGACAGATGACCTCTAAGCAACATCAGTTATGTATTTAGATTATTCCTTTAGTAATATGTAGTTGTGAAAATACAGTTAGCTTGGGGCATGTTTGAATGTGAACCAATTTTGCATATGATAGTTCTATTGTTTGTAAGACTCTAGTCTACATTGGCTTAATGCAGCTCCATTCTGTGTGGTTTAGTCTCAACCGATTGATACTTTTGTATACTACATTTTGGTACACTAGTTTATTTAATCAATTTCGGTGTCCAAAATGCATATATGTTCCTGGTTGGGGACATGTGTACATGTGCTTGTAAGCTTGCCTTTTCAACAACATTTTCAAGTACCGTACATCAACTAAACAAACAGAACTGCTGGCAGCTGCATACAGTATTTTGTCAGTTAGAGCTTTGCTGTCCTCTGCTGACATTTTGAAATATAGCACTTGCCTGAAAAATATACACGGATCAGCCATAACTTTATGACCACTGACAGGTTAAGCGAAAAACATTGATTATATCGTTACAAGGGCATGTGAAAGTCGGTGGGATATATTAAGCAGCACGTAAACATGTTCATGAAGTTGATGTGTTGAAAGCAGTAAAAATGGGCGTCACTTTTTTTGTGTATGGGGCTGTGTAGCAAGTCAGGGTGCCCATGCTGACCTGTGTCCTCAGCCAAAAGCACCTACAATGGGCATGTGAGCATCAGACCTGGATCATGGAGCAATAGAAGAAGGTTTTGGTCTGATGAATCACCTTTTCTGTTACATCGTGTGGATGGCCAGGTGTGTGAGCATCACTTCCCTGGGGAAGAGATGGCACCAGGATGCACCATGGGAAGAAGGCAAGCTGCCGGAGGCAGTGTGATGTTTTGGGCAATGTTCTGCTGGGAAACCTTGGGTCTTGCCACTCTTGTGGATGTTACTTTGACACATATCACCTACCAAAACATTGTTGGTGACCAAGCTCACCCCTTCATGGAAACTGTATTCCCTGATGGCAGTGGCCTCTTTCAGCAGGATAATGTGCTCTGCCATACTGCAAAAAATGGTTGAAGAGTGTTTGTGGTGTTGACTTGGCCTCCAAATTCTCCTGATCTGAATCTAATCGAGCAACTGTGGGATGTGCTGGAAAAAGTTTGTGTGTTGAAAATGATAACCTTTGTCCCCTCTGACACACCAGTTTGAGTGTACAAACATACAATATCACAGGAATTCACTGAAAGTAATACTTAGTACCCAATAGTAGTGCTATATCCAATAAAACAGGCACCAAACCAGGTAGTAAAGGCAAACTTAATATATTGTCACCCAATATGGTTGATAACTGAGCAAGCATAAAATGGATTAACAATGGTAATATAATTTTTTTTAACAGAAAAGTTTTTATTTATCAAAATGTAAAAAATTAACATGAAAACATTATAGAGAACTGTAAGGCACACAATCCGTCAAGACATATTATTCAAAACAGTACTTCGTACAATCAGATTAAGTGAGGTAGTTAAGACAGATATCTATAGTAAAGTTAAACTTTAGACTCTAAAGCATTAGATTATAATCAGGTGTAATTACATAAGTAAGGTATATTTCAGATGAGGCGATGGAGGGGGCGGAATGGGTCGGAAAGGGAGAGGGGGGGGGGGGGGAATAGGAGAGAAAGTAACATTACATACCCAGCACAATAGCACATAGATCAATCTTATAGTAATGGATTATAACATCAATTAGTCAATGACTAAAGGTCTAGATTTCATCCAGTCTCCCCAAATTTTGATGAACTTTTTAATGCAATTGCGGCTCATATAAATGAGTTTATAGAGGGGTAGAACAGCATCTAGAGTTGATCTCCACTGTGAGACCGTGGGTGGGGGGGGGGGGGAGGGGGGTCTGCCCGCTTCCACTTGGGTAAAATGGCCTTTCTGGCATAAAAGGTTGTGTAAAATATAAACAGCTGTTTATGTTAAACTGGGCTCAAAGAAGTAGAACCCCAGGATCAAGATCTACTGTCAATGTCAAGTCACCTACAGTATTGATTTCAAACACTACATCTCTCCAGAATTTCTGTATGAAGGGGCATAGCCAAACCACATAAATAAACGTCCCCACATCTGTGAAACATTTAGGACAGCAGCTAGGTTGGGTTGGATAGATCCTAGAAAGTGTTTGAGGGGTATAGTACGCTCTATGGAGGAATTTCACCTAAGTATATCTGTCTGGGGTGGAGATCATTAAGGGATATATTGCTGAATTCCTTCATTCCAGTCTTCCGAATCTAGGGAGGGGATATCTTCCTGTCATGTCGTGAACAGCTGTGTAACTTTACCCATGTCTCCAGAGGAAATTCTCAGGTAAAGGGACGAGAGGATTCTATCTGCAAAGCTAGATATTAAAAAATTTTCCACAGAGTGAGACTTTGGCACTGGAGCCTCAGGTGATTGTACACATGTCTCAGTTGTAAGTAGCGGAAGAACATCCATGAGAGTAGGTAGTAGGTAGACTTAAGAGCATCATAAGGCAGCAATGTACCCCTCGGCATAATATGTTGTAGCTTAATTATACCATATTTTGCCCAGACAGCAGGGTCAAGGATGGTGAGAAAGTGGGGTAACTTTTGAGCCACGAGATCTGTGTCCATACCTGAACTGTGATAGTCATTGGGACTGTTATGGTGTAATGTGCCTTTCGGACTCTAAAGACTAGATTGCTCAGGGCAGAGTATGAACCCAGGATGGCTGCTTCTAAGTTGACCATCGGATTGGGTTGGTCAAAAACCCTGCGAACTGTCACCAACACCGCCACCCAGTAATACTGACGAAAGCTGGGCAGTACCTGGCCTCCCACTGACAAAGGCAGTTGTAGGGTGTTTTTTGCGATTCGTGGGATGAACTCAGTCCAGATAAAGGAAGTAATAATTTGTTTAATTTATCCAATTTAACAAAGAAGGAGCTAGGGATGGGAACCAGAGTGTTATGAAAGATGTATAGAAATTTGGGGAGAAAGGTAATTTTTATTAAATTAATTCTACCTACTAAGGAAAGGGGTAGTGTTTTCCAGATGTGGCATATAGTAGTAAGTTGGTGCAAAATTGGGTATACGTTATCAGTGAGGTATGAGGTAAGGGAGTTCTGAATTTCAATCCCTAATTAGCGAAATTTGGAGACCCAGGACAGTGAGGATCGAGTGGGAGGCGGGTGACGGTGATAGCGGGAATAGTAGTGGCTTACTCCAATTTATCTTGATGCCTGAGAAAACCCCAAATCAGCCTATAATAGCCAGAGTCGTATCGAGGGAGGCCGAGGCATCAGGTAGATATAGAAGACCGTCATCTGCATATAAAGATACAACTTCCCTCACAGAACCAACCGACAGCCCAGGTACATGTGGGGAGGAGCGCAGTAGAATAGCCAGGGGTTCCATTGCCAGGGCAAATAAGCCTGGGGACAATGGGCAACCCTGTCTGGTGCCTCTACTAAGAGCATATTGAGGGGAGGACACTATTCATTCTAACTCTGGCTTTGGGGGATCTATAGATCAGTTGTTTTCAGGCTATAAATCTGGGACCACAGCCAAATTTCCCCAATACTTGCCACAGGAAGGTCCACTCTACAGAGTTAAAAGCCTTCTCTGTGTCAAGAGAGGTCACAATCCCAAAGGAGGAAGTCTCCTTAAGGTGATCAATAATAGTGTATAATCTACGGATATTGATGTCAGTACCCTTGCCAGGCATGAATCCCTATTGAGACATGTACCAGAGCCAATATCATAGAGTTAAGGCAACTTGCAAGTACTTTGGTGAACAATTTGGCATCTACATTAAGTAGGAATATCGGGCAGTAGGACGCACAGAGTCCTGGATTCTTCCCTGGCTTGGGCACCACTACAATCACAGCTTCTGTCATGGAAGGGGGGATAAAGTCGGTCTCTAGCATGGTCTGTAGTAATGGTAATACAATTTAGCATACAAAGTGATTAACAGTAAGGTCTAGGCATAAGATGACATTTGGTATCCAAATCTGCATAAACAGTAGCAAGGCCACCTCAAGTGCAGCAGTGAGCAGTAGTAAAGTTTAATCTACTGAGTGATAGAACTATACTGCCAGAGTGCATTTATGGTGGCGATGCTAGTTCTAGACCGACTGGGTATGCACTGTCCAAAAGAAAAAGAGGATAGTAGCGTTGGGGGCCAGAGAATTCAAAGGGGCTTGCAGAATAATTATTACAGGAAGGGCAGTCTTATATTGCTCTGCTGGCTATCTTTTGGGCCTTTTAAGAGTGTTGGTCCACTTAATGACAGTCCTGGTTAAACTGCATGCAGTATAGCTACGGTATAGGTACGGTATAGTCTCGGCACAGGTACAAGGTTAATGTGGTTCAGATGCTGTAAAGGTTCTGTCGACCCTCTGCCGCTCCTTGTCACACTGGCAGTGGTTTGTTTTCCTGTCTCCAAACTCCTCTAAAAGCCTATATGTGCATGGGCACATAGGCTAACATGCAGCAGCGTTTGGAGGCAGGAAAAAAAAGCCATAGGAGCAGCTAAGAGACGTCCAATGTGCATGAGGCCTGATACAATTCATCTCTCCATTAAGTGGCTGTCGTCTCAAACTACAACTCCCAGGATTCTCAACGCTCTGCATAGAATGGGCATACTTGGCTTTAGCTCTCCCCCTGCTGGCGCATCTGGGCTCCTGAGGTCAATTCCCTCAGCGCAGGAAGGGAGATTAGCTCTCCCCCCTCCCTCTAGGTAATCATCCGGGACACGTCACAGGTCCCAGATGATTGCGCGGCCAGTCACGGCACGTGACGCGGCTCGCGCATGTGCAGTGGGTGCCCGGCTGTGAAGCCACAGCTGGGCGCCCACAGTTACACTGCCGGCGTCGCTGAGCGGAGGGGGAGACAAGCGGGGCTTCGATCCCCCATGTCGCTGGACCCTGGGACAGGTAAGTGTCCGATTGTTAAAAGTCAGCAGCTGCAGTATTTGTAGCTGCTGACTTTTATTTTATTTTTTTTAAGCGGAACACCGCTTTAATGCATTGCATACATTAAGATAAAAAAAGTTCTGTGTGCAGCAGCCTCCCTAATGCTTACCTGAGTCCATCTCGATCCAGTGATCTTGCACAAGAGGCTCGGCTGTCCAGGACTCTTGGTCCTGATTGGCTGCTGTCAATCAAAGTCAGTGAGCCAATGTGGAGAGAGAGGGGGCGGGGTTCGAGCCAGGCCACGGCTCAGTGTCTGAATGGACACACAGAATATCGGCTTGGCTCAGGTGCCTCCATAGCAAGCTGCTTGCTGAGAGGGCACTCCGCATGAGGGAGGGGCCAGAAGCGTCGACGAGAGACCCGAGAAGAGGAGGATCTGGGCTACTCTGTGCAAAACCACTGCACAGAGCAGGTAAGTATAACATGTTTGTTATTTTTACACAGAAAAACTAGACTTTAGTATCATTTTAGTTTCAATAGTTTTTTTATTAAAGTTTTTCAGAGAAAATACACAGTCATTGATACATTCATTTACATAGTGGAATAATAAATCCATAGTAATGCAACGTATAAGACAACAAATTTCAAATAGATATATTTAGAAACAACTCTGGTTAGTGGGTGCAGGTATATCAATCAAACCTAAGGGGGGAAGAGCTGCCCCTCTCCGGACACCCCAAATGGGTACAAGCTGTGTCATGGAAAGGGGATCGGCACATCCAACCCACAGATCAAATGCTATTTAAACTAGCGGGGATGTTACCTTCTAAAGCCTGCTACCCACCTAACTAGGTAATATTTTAGCAAAGGTGGTATTAAGGAATAAAAATAAAGAGAGAGAGAGAAAGGAAAAAGAAGGGGATAGAAAAGAAAGAAGATGTATAGAAGGAGGAATGAGATGTCCTTCTGGGATGTTCTACCAAGATTGTTTTATCCAATTCCTACGAAGATGTCAAGGGTATATGCATGTAATCTACCCAAGGTTCCCAAACAGCCTCAAATTTTTGAACAGTATCTTGTAGGATACTAATCATTTTTTCCTGAGCCATGATCCAAGATATTTTTCATTTGGCCTGGTCACTGGAAACCGTGAACTGCTTCCATGATTTTGCTATCGTAATTTTAGCTCCTAGAAGGATAAAGTGAACGAGGCTCCTTTTACTTTTAGAGGCTTTTTCTATTGTGAAGTTTAGCAGTGCTATGTGGGAGGACATAGGGACGGACAAGACCGTCGTCTTTCTGATGATTGCAAAGATCCTATTCCAGAACCCTCTTAGTTTTGGACATTCCCACCAAACATGGATCATGGTGCCTGTGTGATTGCATCCTCTGAAACATAGGGGGGATGTTGAAGGATATAATTTTGCCAGTCTAGCAGGAAGCAAGTACCATCTAGTTAGAACTTTTAGGTCTGCCTCCATCAGAGATACGTTGAGTATACCTTGATTCGACCATGTGATCACTCTGTGCCATTCGTCCAGCTCCCATTCCTGTTTGAGCTCACTTTCCCAGGCCAACATACAGGTTGTTTTAGAGTGCTCTACAGATAGTGACTCGTATATCACCAAGATCCCCCCCTTCTGCTCGGTAAGCTGGCCACACCAATGTTCATATGGCGTTATGCTAGGTGGTAAGGGTTTGGATCCCCAAATGGAGTGTAGGAAGTGAGAGATTTGTTGGTGTCTGTAAGTTTCAGTTGGGGGCATTTCAAGGATATTGATACAGTTATTGAAGGTGAGTGGACCCGATAAGTTAAAATAATGGCCTATTCTGTATAGCCCCTTGTTCAGCCACCATTGAAAGGCTCTAATGTTCATGCCTGGGGGAATTGGGGATTGTGGAATAAATGGGCCAGCAGCTTAAACGGGGATATTAACTCCGGATCAATTTTGAGTTTGTCCCATACTGACATCGAATGAGATAATGTTGGGGCGAGAATTGTTGGTCGTTTACTAGGGTGACTCCACAGTAAGAAATCTAGTGTGAATTGTCGTACTTCTTCCCTTTCCATATGCACCCAATCAGGTTTTGGAATCCGGGAGTAGATCACTGATATTTGGGCTAATTGTGCTGCTTGGTAAAACCTGTGTAGGTTAGGTAATCCCATCCCTCCCTTGTTTCGGGCTCTAAAGAGGACCCCCTTAGCTAGCCTGTGCCCCTTTGATCCCCAAACAAAGGCTATAATTTTCGCCTGATAGCGTTTCAAATGGTCCATTTTAATAGGTATGGGTAGGCACCGAAAGAAATACAGAATACGTGGAAGTAGTGTCATCTTTATAGCCTGAACCCTCCCTAGCCATGATATAGGTAGTCGAGACCATTCACGCAAATCCGATTCCAATTTGCCAAATATTGGCGGATAATTGGTTGCATATAGCTGCTCTATCCTAGATGGTAAATGCACCCCTAGGTAGGGAATGTGAGAATCATGCCATGTAAAGGCGAAGTGGCTTTTTTACTAAGGAATCTGGTAGATTTATGTTAAGGGCCTGCGACTTTGACATATTGACATGTAGTCCTGAAATGTTTCCGAAATCGTCCAGTAGGCGGCAGACATTTGGTAGAGAGATTAGTGGTGAGGTGATGAAGAGGAGGAGATCATCTGCAAAAGAGCGCATTTGTGTGATTGTGGGCCACATTGTACGCCACGAATATCCGGGTAAGTCCTGATCGCTATGGTTAAAGTTTCAATTGCTATTGCGAAGATCGGGGGGGATAGGAAGCAACCATGTCGTGTGCCTTTAGAGATTGTAAATGGCTCTGAGTAGTATCCCTGAAGACATACTTGAGCTTCAGGAATCGAATATAGTGCTCTTCGAATGTTAGTGAAGTGTCGGCCAAACCCCCAACACTAATATTTTACAAAGCTAAGGCCATGAGACAATATCGAAGGCCTTGTGTAAATCTATAGGTAGTAAAAATCCTTCTTGAGATTGCCCCCCATCCCAGCCCGATTTCAACAGTGAGATAATGTCAATTGCCCGTCTAATTTGATCAGGGCCTTGCCTACCCGGGATGAACCCCACCTGGTCTTTATGTATGTATAAGCTTATGAAGGAGGACACCCGGTCCGCTAACAATTTTGTTAGGATCTTTAGGTCATCATTAATTAATGATATGGGCCTCCCCCGGGTCTTTCCCTGGTTTTGGAAGCACTGTGATAAACGTTGAGTTAAGTGAGCATTCCAGGGTCGTTCTCTTCCTCAGGGCATTAAAGAATTGTGTTAGATATGGGGACAGAATGGATGCAAACTTTTTATAATAGGGGTTGGAGAACCCATCTGGTCCGGGAGCCGACCTCCGTTTCAAGTTTTTGATTACCAAGAGCACTTCTTCCGCCGTTATTGGAGATTCCAATCTATCGATATGGCGATCTTCCAGTTTGGGAATAGGTAAAGAGTCTAAAAAAGAAGTCAATACCAGCCTGATCCTCCTGCACCCCTCTGCTATATAAAGTTTTATAGAAATCAATTGTTTTGGTGGGTGGGTAGTTTGAGTACCCGGTGGGCGCTTTTTTTCAAGCCACGAGTCGAAGGCTATGTTGGTATCTCCTCCCACCACAATTGTGCCTTCCAGCATGGGTCCCAGTTTCTGGAACAAGTATTCAAAGAATTTTGCTTGGCCTCGATTGTGTGCATAATAAGAAACGATGGAGTAAAGTCGGTCATCCAACACTCCCTTGATTAGGATGAATCTTCCATCCAGATCTTTATGTTCTAGCTGGAGTGTGAATTCATGTGAGAAAAGAATTGCTACACCCTTAGTCTTATTTTCCACATTAGCGAGGTAAAAATTTGGGAATTTAGGATGGATGAACTTGGGGCAATATGATCTAGGGAAGTGTGTTTCCTGTAACAAGATCACACCAATCTTTTGGTTATGGTAGTATTGAAATATTTTTCGTCTTTTAATCTGGGAGTTAAATCCCTGTGTATTATGGGATACTATTCGTAGGGGTGAGGTCAGTTTATCAGCTTCAGCCATGGAGCAGATGGAGGGGGAGCTCAAGCGACACACAGCCACTTACCCGTGAGCCTCGTGGAAGAAGTATATAGGATTTGTCCTGGTGTCTGGAATTCAAGTCGGGTAGGCAAAGGATGCAATATTTTCCGGAAGGACATCTGGAAGAAAGACAAGCATGAGCAACAGAAAGAGAGGAGAAAAGTATGTAACAATGGTGAGATGATATAGCTAACTTCAGAAGGGAGGTGAGGCAAGGCCCCAACGCTCCCTTAAACAAAATTAAAGAGTCTTCTTCTGCCAGAGAAGAAGCAACCCTGTCCAGGGGAGAGTGGTAATACATATCTCCTGTTCAGGGAGAGGCACCAAGAGGTTGCTCCGACAACAGCGCCTTTGTAATACAACATATATGAAATGAAATAACTAAACAATAGCAATGTATGATAGTAACGCAACCAGCTTAATTGAAATAAAACTGCCTATCAAGGTATGTAACCTGTTCGGATCCATATGGAGTCCTATGGGATAAAGGGAGGAAAGGCTAACATGTGGGTGTCAGAAGGGGATCAGCGGTGCTATGGAAAGAAGGTATAGTGGTATAATTCGGACATGGGGTCCCGTTAATCTTGTTACCGGCGTAGTTTCAATTGTGCGGTCCCTCCTGCTGAAATCAGCTAGGACATGCCCCACAATTCAAATAATAATAAATTAAAGAAAGAAAAAAAAGGGGGGGGGAACCCCCCCACCACACCGTATCTGATACACTACATTTAAAATATCATGTTTTAAATATTTTAAAATATCTAGAACCAGTGTAGAACCCAAACAAACCTTTCCCCAAAATCCCTCCCTACCGTCAAAAAGTGGGAAAAATTGAAAAAGAGAAGGGGTACAACAAGTGCTCCGAAGAGACCCAGCTGGGGCCATTCAAATGGGAAGGACCCAAAGCGAAAAAACAGTATGAGCTCATCGAGCTTAGATCACAGTCACATATAGTTAGGTAATTCAGGTAGGTGCGGATTCCTTGGATCTCTTGGTTTTTGGTTTCTGCCACACCGGAGTGATCGGGCTTGTGGGCATCTGTTGTTTAGAGGATCCAGCGGCAGGTCCAGGTGAAGGGGAAGACGGGGTCTGAGTAATGAGTCCCAGATGAAGGAGGAGTTTTTCTCCCTCCTGAAGCTTGGAGAAGGTATACGACTTGTTCTTATAGGAAAACTTGAGATTGAATGGAAAATGCCACCAATATTTTATGTCCTTCTGAGCGAGCACTGAGAGGAGCGGTTTAAGCGATCTCCTTTTTTGGATGGTAGATGGGGATAAATCCGCAAAGATTTGAATAGAATGATCCTGGATCTTGAGATTTGCGATGGAGCGTGCCTGCTGCAGAACTTCTTCCTTAATTGGATAATAATGTGGTTTCACCACAATGTCTCTTGGAAGTCTGTCTGTACGGGGGGGTCCCAGAGCTCTATGAGCCATGTCCAAGTCCAATTTGCGGGGGTGAATATCGGGGATAAGGCTCTGAATGAGAGAACGAACCGCTGCATGCACATCTGTGACTTTTTCCGGAAGACCTCTGATCCTGAAGTTATATCTGCGAGATCTATTTGTTGTCTATTTTAGACATGGCCGTCTCGAGCTGGTTTTGAAGGTCCTGTATACGATCAGTGTTTTGATTCGTTCTGGTGTCCAGGTGTCCAGGTGTGATTCGATTGTTTCTATGCGGGATCCTAAGGTCTGGAGTTCCGCTTTAATGTCCCCTGTAATTTTGGCAGCCGTTTGAGAAAGTCCAATGCTCAGCATGTCTGAGAATCTGGAGAATAAGTCCGCTAAGTTATTAGGCATATCAGGCCAGAGGGCATGGAGATTCTCCCTTAACTCTGGGAGAACGGAGCTTTCTTCCATAGGGGATAATAAAATGTCCTCCATGGTGTGCACTATCAATGATTCTGTGGATGCAGTGGATGCAGCTCCTATTAGTTGAGTGCTCTCCTAATGCTTCGGGGAGAAGACTAACGTGTATGGATTCCAGGGCTGTGCTGTGTGGGAAGTTACCCTGATTATCCCTTGCCGGAGGCTGGGTCGTGGCCGTCATCTTGGTTCCCTGAGGAGAAACCACAGCGGGAGAGATTTGTGCCTTTGGGGGCCTATTAACCGTACCTGTGTATCGGATGTGGTACCTGCTCTCGTCACCTCTCTGGGGCTGCCTGATGAGCTGGTGATGGGACTGGTTGCGTGCCTGTGTGGGCGCTTGTGTGTCGGAGCAGAGTGGCGCTCCCGGACTACGTGGCCATCTTAGGAGCCGCTGCCACGCGTGCGCCTCAGGTCAGCTTCATTTCTCTTCCAGAATCCCAGAATTTCCTTCCATATAATGTGGATAATGTAAGGGGATGATGTGGCAGAGTCTGGTGGAAGGATGGAGAGTGTTAGTCTATCTGTGCCCGAGGATAGAGCTGGATTGAGCTAAAATGGCGGCCGGCCTCCAGTTGTGACTGAGGGAAGAGCTGGCCGCAGCTACAGATTACTCACTCCGGAGGCTCTCCTACAAGGCTGGGAGGAAGGCAGGTGAGATGCAGTGCTTCCTGGGTGGAGGATGGCAGGTATGAGGCCCTAGGAGCCTGAGGATGGCTCCGGGAACGGCCGTAATGGACTAGGTCCTAAGCCCGCGAATTGGCACAATAGTGGTATGGGCCGGAGCAGGGGATGATGCCCAACAAATCTGTGGGGTCCAGACCTGTTCCAGGCGTGATGAGGCTCGGATGGAGTGAGGATGGAGCTGGATTGAGCTAAAATAGCGGCCGGCCTCGAGCTGTGACTGAGGGGAGCTGACTTTAGTATAATTTTAACTAAGCTTTTAGTGATTTAGTCAATTTACTTGATGAGAAAGGACCAGAGGATGAGATATTCCTTTGCATACAGCATTCAAAAAGAAATCTGAAATATTTCCTTCATTACAAAACACCCCTAGCATATTTGCCCTCTTACAACAGGTAAATACGGAAATTGAAAAGCTGCCAACCAGGGAATGTATGAACGAACAAAAGAACGATTTCAGGTGTCAAATCCGCTTAGGCATAATCACAAAATTATGATAAAACCTTTCAGACAAAGGTGGCAACACTATAATGGAAAGCTCACAATATGAAGAAATGTGTCTAAAAATCCTTCACAACAGAGACTGATATTGTCAAATATTGGCTTCTGTTGTACTGGAATTAAAGCGCAACTTTTTTTTTTTCATTTTGGATTGAGTATGGGAGGGTCATAACCCCATTCATTTTATTTTTGCCATCTGTGCCCTATTGAGATTTCTCTTCACGTCCTGATCCATAGGCAAAACAAGAAATGAGAGGAAAGTCCTCCAAAGTGAGGGAATCCATGGTTGTCACCAAGGTCACCAAAACTAGTGTCCCCATTGGAAGATTTTTCTCTATTACCATTCAGGGGACAACTAAAAATTTACAATTTGTTTCTACTTTCACTTTTGACGATAATGGTAAACATGACACACACAGAGGGTGAATCTGTCAAAAGGGGGGTACAGACAGCAATAAAAACTTGACAGGTGTTCTAATCCCTCTCCACTCTAATACTAAAAAATGTTTTGCCTTTAGTTATACTTTAACCGCTTCAGATTCGGGCCATTGCCAAATGACGGCAACAGCGTGGATCTGAAATACCGGGACGACGTCTATTGACGTCGTCCCCTTTCCTCGTTCCCAGCGCGCTCTCATGAGCGCACCTCTGGGAAAATCTGTGTTGGCCGTGTCCCTTGGACACAGCCAATCACAGATCGCTGTAAACGGCCAATCACAGCGGCCGTTTACAGCGCGATCGCCGCCTCCAATGAGAGATGATCTAAAAGGTAAACAATTGAGATCATCTCTCATTGCCGGCTCTCTCTCCTCACACAGAGACAGCGTGTGAGGAGAGAGAGCTTCTGTGAGTAGTATTATCAGTATAACAGCGAAGTGTGCCCAAAAAGTGCCCAACAGTGCCCACAGTGACATCAATATAGTGCCATCTGTGCCCACCTGTGCACATCAGTGCCCACTTGTGCCATCAGTGCATCATCAGTGCCCATCTGTGCCCGTCTGTGCCCATCAGTGCCTGTCTGTGCCCATCAGTGCCCATCAGTGCCCATCTGTGCCCGTCTGTGCTCATCAGTGCCCGTCTGTGCCCATCAGTGCGCATCTGTGCAATCAGTGCGCATCTGTGCCAACTCATCAGTGCCCATCTGTGCCACCTCATCAGTGCCTACCTGTGCCATCTCATCAGTGCCCATCTGTGCCACCTCATCAGTGCCCATCTGTACCAATCAGTGCCCATCTGTCGCTTCAGTGCACATCTGTGCCGCCTTATCAGTGCCCATCTGTGCTGCCTTATCAGTGCCCATCTGTGCCGCTTCATCAGTGCCCATCTGTGCCACCTCACCAGTGCCACATCAGTGCATATCTGTGCCCACCTGTGCCGCCTCATTAGTGTAAATCTGTGCACATCTGTGCTGCTTCCTCAGTGCTCATCTGTGCTGCCTCAGTGCCCATTTGTGCCGCCTCATCAGTGACCATTTGTGCGATCAGTGCCCATCTGTGCCGCCTCATCAGTGCCCATCTGTGCGATCAGTGCCCATCTGTGCCGCCTCATCAGTGCACATCTGTGCCATCAATCAGTGTCACCTCATCAGTGCAGGTTTAGCACACAGCTGTGCAATCTCATAACCACCAGCAGCCATGTCCAAAAAAAGCTTTTCCGCCGAGGAGGCATACCAAATTCTTTCTACGGCCGACGAGAGCAACGGGGAGCTCTCTTTTTCAGATTCCTTTTCCAATTCGGATTCTGACGTAAATTACGAGCCAGTCCTCAGTAGTGAAACGCTTATGCCCCGTACACACGGTCGGATTTTCCGACGGAAAATGTGTGATAGGACCTTGTTGTCGGAAATTCCGACCGTGTGTAGGCTCCATCACACATTTTCCATCGGATTTTCCGACACACAAAGTTTGAGAGCAGGATATAAAATTTTCCGACAACAAAATCCGTTGTCGAAAATTCCGATCGTGTGTACACAAATCCCACGCACAAAGTGCCACGCATGCTCAGAATAAATAAAGAGATGAAAGCTATTGGCCACTGCCCCATTTATAGTCCCGACGTACGTATTTTACGTCACCGCGTTTAGAACGATCGGATTTTCCGACAACTTTGTGTGACCGTGTGTATGCAAGACAAGTTTAAGCCAACATCCGTCGGAAAAAATCCTAGGATTTTGTTGTCGGAATGTCTGAACAAAGTCCGACCGTGTGTACGGGGCATTACAGACTCAGAGGAGGGAGAAACTCGGCCCGCCAAACGAAGGCGTTCTAGTGAGGAGGCAGTGGCATCCGCCAGCACTGCAGTGGCATCCACTAGTACCGCAGTGCCATCCACTAGCACTGCAGTGCCTCGGCAAGAAAGACCAAGTACCAGTGGGGTGTCACCCCAGCCCCAAAGGGTTAGGTCCCATGCCAGCCTTCCCTTTGCACTTCAGAACCCCTTGTGGCTTCCTCCTAATTCAGAAGAAGCTAGCGTTACCCCTTTCACTGCCCAGCCAGGAGTCCAGGTGGATACAGAGAATTTCACCCCAATTAATTTTTTTAATTTAATTTTTACGGAGGACATGTTGGCGTCAATTGTGGCCCAGTGCAACCTGTATGCACAGCAATTTATTTTGCAAAATCACACATCATATTATGCCCGTCCCTATGAGTGGAGAGACCTGACAGTGGAGGAGTTCAAGGTTTTTTTGTGCCTCACATTTAATATGGGGCTCACCAAAAAAAACAAATTCCGTTCCTATTGGTCAACCCACCCCCTCCACCACATGGCGCTCTTCTACGCGGTAATGCCCAGAACCAGGTATCTGATGATAATGAGGTTCCTACATTTCAGCGACAATACCCAGTGCCCTCCCCGAACTGATCCAAATTTTGACAGGCTTTACAAAATTCGCCCAATATTAAATTATTTTTCCGAAGTATTCCCCCAGCTGTTCACCCTGGACCAACACATATGTGTGGATGAGTCCCTTGTGAAATTTAGCGGCAGGCTTAAAATTAAGCAATTTATCCCCACCAAAAGGGCCCGCTATGGGGTGAAGGTGTACAAACTATGTGACTGAGCCACAAGGTACACATATTCCTTCATAGTGTACGAAGGGAAGGACACCCAGCTGCAGCCTTCTAATTGCCCGGACTACTTGGGAACCAGCGGGAAAGTTGTTTGGGACCTCATATACCCCCTACTCGACAAAGGATACCACCTGTATGTAGATAACTTCTACACTTCTCTGCCCCTGTTCCACAACCTTCATCGGAAGAAGAGGCCAGCATGTGGCACCGTAAAAAAAATATCAGAAGGGCTTTCCTCAAAGTCTTGTTAATAAGAAGTTGAGAAAAGGAGAAACGGCATGTCTGCGTAACAAAGAGATTCTGGCAGTGAAGTGGAGGGACAGAAGGGATGTGTATATGTTGTCTTCCATCCACAACAACACCTATGTGGAAATCCCCAGAAGGAATGGCCCCATCCAGAAACCCACATGCATCCATCAATACAATTTGTTTATGGGGGGAGTCGACTTCAACGATCAAATGTTGGAACCATATCTTGCCACAAGAAGGACATACCATTGGTACAAAAAAGTAGCGATTTATTTTTTTCAATTGGCCATATACAACTCCTATATCATTTACCACAAATCCACCCAAAACCCCGAACCCTTTCTTGGCTACCAGGAGGAAATTTACACTGCCCTTATATTCCCGAACGGCCCACCAGTAAACATCCGATCAGATGTTGTTAGTCGACTCTCCGAAAGCCACTTTCCAGATAAACTCCCTCCCAAACCAACAGGCCAAAGACGTCAAAAAAGATGTAAGGTGTGTACCAGAGCAGGAGTCAGAAGAGACACATCTTATTATTGTGCACAATGTCCTTCCGAACCAGGCCTCTGTATAGGTGAATGCTTCCGCCGTTACCATACTTCACTAAATTATTAGTGAAGTATGGTAACCGTAATCCCCAGTTCCTGCCTTCACACCCCTTATGCCACTGCCTGCTCTGTAACTGACCCTGGCTTGTTATTTGACCACGCTTCTGCCTGCCGATTTTGTACATACCGCTGCCTGATCTGGAACTGACCCTGGACTGTTATTCGACCATGCTTCTGCCTAACGATACTGTACATACCTCTGCCTGATATGGAACTGACCCTGGACTGTTATTCGACCAGGCTTCTGCCTAACGATTCTGTACATACCTTTGCCTGATCTGGAACTGACCTTGGACTGTTTGACCATGCCTCTTGCCTGCCTCTTGGACTGATCTTGTACCCTGCAACTGGACTAGTGGGATTCAACACAGGGGTCTCACATATGTGAGGGGCTCCAGAATAGTTTTTCTGGATGAAGAAAACTATTTTCTTTGTTTTCTCATTCCTAGATTAGGGTCTGAAGACTCGGAGGCTTCAAAGAGATTTGGGTGGGAGAAGCCTCTACCCCTGTCCCCATTCTGTCCTGAGCGAGGCCCTACTTCTGCCTGCTGCCTGTAGGACTTACTGCCATCATGCCTCTGTTTGTCGCACTGACCACAGCACATGGACCTTGTTCCTGCCTACTACCAAGACCAATATTTTGGCACTGCTGACAATCTCTGCCTGCACTGACCCTGCACTGCACTGACCTATGGACAGTATCCCTGCCTGCTGCCTGTACTGATTATGGACAGTATTTCTGCCTGCTGCCTGAAAAATTGTGTTCGCTGTTGCTGACCAAGTCCCTGCCTGCTGCCTGGACCAGTGCTATCCTCCTGTGGACAACTGTATTACTAAAACCACAGGTAATCTTTTGTTTCTCTTTGCTCAGCATAATGTATTTTGGGGTGTAATTCTTGGTATATGCATGCTATGTGTCCCTGGAACACCTGATGGTGTTCCTTGCATGTTGGATCTCTGTATGTGGCCAGGCTGTGTAAAGGTCTCACACATGTGGTATTGCCATACTCAGAAGGAGTGGCAGAATGTATTTTGGGGTGTCATTTTTGCTATGTATATGCCATGTGTTGGAAATATCTTATAAATGGACAACTTTGTGTAAAAAAAAGAAATGCGTTTTCATTTTTTTCCGCATTTTCCAAAAACTTCTGGAAAAAAATGAACCGTTCAAAAGACTCATTATGCCTCATAGATTATACGTTGGGGTGTTAGCTTACCAAAATGGGGTCATTTTGTGGGCGTTTCCATTGTCCTGGTGCTCCAGGGCCTTCAAAAGTGTAATAGGTGGGTGAGAAATGAGATGTGTAATTTATGCTCGTAGAACACCTGACAGTGCTACTTCAATATTAGGCCTCTGTATGTGGTCAGGCTGTGTAAAAGACTCACACATGTGGTATCGTTATACTCAGGAGGAGTAGTAGAATGTATTTTGGGGTGTTATTTTTGCTATGTAAATGCTACGTGTTGGAAATATCCTATAAACCGACAAGTTTGTGTAAAAAAAATGCGTTTTCATTTTTTTTTCACATATTCCAAAATCTTCTGGAAAAAAATGAACCATTCAAAAGACTCATAATGCCTCATAGATTATACGTTGGGGTGTTAGCTTTCCAAAATGGGGTCATTTTGTGGGCGTTTCCATTGTCCTGGTGCTCTAGGGCCTTCAAATTGTAATAGGTAGTCAACAAGTTAGATGGGTAATTTATGCTCCTTGAACACCTGATGATGCTCCCTGCATGTTGGGCCTCTGTATGTGGCCAGTTAATGAAAAAGTCCCACACATGTGGTATTGTAATACTCAGGAGGAGTAGCCAAATGTATTTTGGGGTGTCATTTGTGGTATGCACATTCCATGTGAGAAAAATAAGCTATTACAATGACAATTTTCTGAAAAAAATATAAAAAATAAAAAAAAACCTTAACTTGCAAAGAATTGTGGGAAAAAATGACAACTTCAAATAACTCACCATTCCTCTTACTAAATACCCTGGAATGTCTACTTTCCCTAAAGGGGTCATTTGGGGGGCATTTGTACTTTCCTGGCTTGTTAGGGTCTCAAGAAATGAGATGGGCCTCAGTACATCAGGTGTGATCTTTTTTTATGATTTGCACCATAGCTTGTAGACTATAAATTTCACACAGACCACATAATATCCACTAATTTGTTTTTTTTTTACCAAAGATATGTAGCAGTATAAATTGTGGCCAACATTTATGAATAAAAATTGCTAATTTGCAAAATTTTATCACAGAAACGAAGAAAAAAGCATTTTTTTTTCAAAATTTTCGTTTTTTTCTCATTTATAGCGCAAAAATTAAAAAACCCAGAGGTGATCAAATACCACCAAAGGAAAGCTCTATTTGTATGAAAAAAAGGACAAAAAAATCATTTGGGTACAGTGTTGCAGACTGAGTAATTGTCATTCAAAGTGTGAGAGCACTGAAAGCTGAAAATTGGTCTGGGCAGGAGGGGGGTTTAAGTGCCCAGTAAGCAAGTGGTTAAACAAGAAATTTATGACATTATAGACAGGGCTTACAACAAGTATGTTGTCAAAACAGACGTGAGAATATGTACATGTCAATTTTCCTCAAGTTCTCATGTTTTTTACAGTAGTAATGAGGTATATGGTGCAGTAATGCCCCGTACACACGGTCGGACTTTGTTCGGACATTCCAACAACAAAATCCTAGGATTTTTTCCGACGGATGTTGGCTCAAACTTGTCTTGCATACACACGGTCACACAAATCTTGTCGGAAAATCCAATCGTTCTGAACGCGGTGACGTAAAACACATACGTCGGGACTATAAACGGGGCAGTGGCCAATAGCTTTCATCTCTTTATTTATTCTGAGCATGCGTGGCACTTTGTGCGTCGGATTTGTGTACACACGATCGGAATTTCCGACAACGGATTTTGTTTTCGGAAAATTTTATATCCTGCTCGCAAACTTTGTGTGTCGGAAAATCCAATGGAAAATGTGTAATGGAGCCTACACACGGTCGGAATTTCCGACAACAAGGTCCTATCACACATTTTCCGTCTGAAAATCCGACCGTGTGTATGGGGCATAAGTGTTGTGTGTAAAAAAAATGTCTATGTAGAACAGCAAAAAATTCATACAGTCCAATTGGAATGTTCAGGGTAACTTTCTGTTGATCTCAATGCACCAGATACAGCACCTCTGAAGAGACTGAAGTATCTCTAGGTAAACAGATAAGAAGAACAGCAGTGTGCAATCTGAGTGTAGTATATTAACAGATTTATTGTGGTGAAAAGACACATGACAACTCACATTGTGCCAGTTAAAATCAGACTCATTACATTGTAAGACCCCTTTCACACCGAGCCACCCCAGGCATCAGCGGCAAAGCGGCCAGCTGATTACAATCCACTGATCAGAGTTATTAACCTTAAATGCGACCGCCCCCTCCCTCCCATACCGCAGCTTCCGCTTTCCCCAGCCTCTCCACCTCCTGCCACTCCCTTTCATCTAAAACTGCTCCCCCACTCTCCTTTCCTATCCCCTTCACCCCCCTTCTTCCCCCCAGCACCAATTTCCTCCCCCCACACCCGATTTAACACCCCCCAGCAAACCGGATCAACTGCAGCTACCTTTTAGAAGCTGGCATCACTCCCCTGCCACTTCCGCTGGCTGCAGGTGCTGCAGGGGCTTAGAGAGGATCCAGATATGTCCCCTCCATCACTCTAATCACCCCCAGCATCGCCCCCCGCCTGTAGCTATTGACCGGCACAAAGCTCCGGCAAGCTGCCAGGCTGGAGAGCGCGGGGGGGGGGGGGTGCAGGAGAAGTTAATGTTTTTACCAGTCGCCTCCCTGTAGTACAGTGGACACAGGCAGCAATCACTACAGATCGTTCCTGTGTGTACTGACAGCGAGTGTGTTTACTATGTGTCAGTTTATGAATGAATGAGGAGTCTCTATATAGACTCCTTATTCATTCATGTACAGTGCTGCAGAGAAAGGGACTTTCTTCAGTCCCTTTCTCTCAGAGGTTTAGACCTCTGATATCTCACCAAAGACCCCCCCCAAAAAAAAAAAAACCCAAAAAAACAAAACAAAAAACAAATAAAATATATAATTGTAAAAATGTAAAAAGTAAAAAACTGAACAAAGTAATAATCCTTTCACATGGAGCAGACTCTGTCAACCAGATCCACCTGCTCAGTGGGGGATCTGTCTGCTGATCCCCGTTGAGCAGGCAGATGACAGGTACACGTCCATGCAGAGCGGACACGGACACAGCCTGCTGTTCTCTATGGAGCAGTTGGATGGAAACAGACCACCTGTCCATTTCCATTCAATTCCATCTGATCTGCTAGATGGATGGAGAATGGGATCCCCATCTGTCTGTTTTTAGCAGACCGGATCGGATGCAGGCGGTGTAAACGGACACATGTCCATTTATATCAGCTTCTCCATAGAGAACAATGGGTGATCCGATTGGGCCCGCCTGAAAAAAGGCACAGACAGACCCAAATCGGTCTGCTTGTGCGAAAGGGGCCTAAGGCCTTGTTCACACAGGGCATGCACAGAGTACCTTTACAGGGATGCACAGGTGTTCCGTGTATCTCTGTGTAGGCAGTCCCATTGATGTCATTTGGGATGTAGCAACTGCACAAACAGAGCCGCTGCTCCCAATTTGACATCCATGTGGGTCTGCATGCATGTTCCTAAGCTCACACTTTCTGTTTTCAGGGTGATGTACCCACACTCACACAGATGTTAGATTGGGAAAATTACCTAAAATGGGCCTGCCTGTACATGGATGCACGGAACACCTGTGCATCCCTGTGCGGGTAAACAAGGCCCTCCATGGGCGTACAGTTTAGTATGCCACATGTGAACAATGCTTTAATTGTAATTTAGCAGGATTTTTGTAAGTTATGTTGTGTTTATGTGCACTATTAATGATTTTTTTTGTGAAAATAACAATATGATGAACATTTGCGCAATGATTGCTGGGCCCAAAAAATCATTAGCACTTTTTTTATTCTATAGGTCATGTGCTTTCAGAAAAGGTCTGGTTTGAGGTGTCTTTTCAAATTCTGAAAGCTGTAAATGAAAAATGGTAACCTCCAGATTTTTAGAGTTAAGCCTCGTACACATGATCTGATTTTCTGCAGACAAAACCTCTAACTTTTGTCCTAAGGGCATTGGCCCCAAACTTGTCTTACATACAAACGGCACATAATTGTCGGCCAACAAACACGAATGTAGTGACGTACCACGTGGTTTTTCAGCTCTTTAATGCCACCCTTTGGGCTCCTTCTGCTAATTTCGTGTTAGTAGAAGTTTGGTGAGCGTTCATTTGCACTTTTCTTTCATTTCGCCCTTTTCAGTTTGCGCTTTTCAGTTTCTTTCTGAACGGGCGTTCATCAACCAACCATGTTGCGGAATCGGAGGATATAACGTGTTATTTATTATTGGCCTTGGAGTTATTGCTTTGACCCAAGTCCAGTCCAGGAACAGGAGGAGGAGGATTTCTTGGACCAAAAATTGGTTGCTTTATTAATCATGACCAATTATGTCATATGCCTTTGCTGCGGGAGCTCCAGGAGAATAATCCAGATGATTTTTGGAAATTATCTCCGGATGACGGACCCCTGCTTTCACCAACTTTTGGCATTGTTGACCCCCTATATTAAGAAGCAGCACACATGCATGAAGCTTTTATTTTATTTTTTGGTTGAATAATGATTTGATTTGGTATATTTTCTATATTTTTGGATGCATAGAATGCACTTTTTGATTAAGTTCTATTGGCAGATAGTATGTCTAATTTTATTTGTTTTCTTTTTTTAATGCACAAAAAAAAATTGTGGAGAATGATACTTGGCTATGTGGTTTACTTCAAATGACAGTTTGGGAGTAGGCAGTTACATTTTAAAAAAAAAATAACAAGGGACACCAACATAGTTGTATCTTTGATCTTAAAAACTATGGGATAATGGTGTTGTGGTAACTTGCACCAAAAAAAAACCAAAAAAAAAATACAAGCATAATAATATTATCCATGATATCACTAGAAAAAAAAAGCCTTTGAAAATTTGTTTGCCATAATTCCAGCAGTATCACCAGCAAAGCAGCTTCATTATTATCCCATTAAATAAAGAAGAAGAGAATGTGCGCTGCATTTCGAGATTTCATAAATTGTCACGTCACAAATGTTAATTCTCCATTACGACTGCTAGTTTACAAGACCAACAACAACAGACATTTGTCCACGGAAAATTTTGAAACCTGCCATCCAACATTTGTCCGCAGAAAATCCGACAACAATTGTCTGATGGAGCATACAGACAGTCGGATTTTTCGCCAACAGTCTGTCATCACACAATTCCCATCGGAAAATCCGACCATGTATACGAGACTTAAATTGTTTTTATATGCAGTTTTGCGTACCTTCAGTTTTCACCATTTCACAAAAAGGTGCAATTTAAAATGTACAAATATTTGGTGTTTATTAACTCAATACAGTTTTAATTTTTATATTTAGTAGGAATTTAGCAGGAATTTTGTACATATTGCCATGTACAGTATGAATCCACTATTAATGATTTTAGTTTTTTTTTTTTGCAAAAATATTGTTTGATAAATATTTGCGCAAATATTGTGGTGCCTAAAAAATCAGTAGCACCTTCTTTTTATTCTACTAGCCACGTGCTTTCAGAAAATATATGGTTTGGGGGGGTCTTTTACAAGCTCTGAAAGCTGTAAGTAAAGAAGGAAAACCTCCAGATTTTTTGAGAAATTTTCACTATTTCTCAAAAAGGCGCAATTTTAAATTTACAAATATATTTATTAACTTAATGCAGGTTTAGCTCTTATATTTAGAAGGAACATAGCAGAAATTTTGTAAAATTTACTGTGTTTGTATCTGCTAATAATGATTTTGGTGCATTTTTAGCCAAAATATTGTTCTGGTAAACCTTTGCGCAAGTATCGTGGGGCCTTAAAAATCAGTAGCACCTTCCATTTATTCTACTGGTCCTTTGCTTTAAGAAAATGTATAGTTTGGGGGGTCTTTTAAAAACTCTGAAAGCTGAAAATGAAAATCTCCAGATTTTTAGAGAAATTTGGTTATTTATAGTCTTGTGTACATTCAGTTTTCACCATTTTGCAAAAAAAAGGTGCAATTTAAAATGTACAAATATATGTTAATTATTAACTCAATACAGGTTAAGCTTTTATAATTAGTAGTACTTTATCAGGAATTTTGTAAAATTTGCTGTGTTTGTATCTGCTAATAATGATTTTAGTGTATTTTTAGCGAAAATATTGCTTTGGTAAACATTTGCGCAAATATCATGGGGCCATAAAACACAATAGCACCTTCCTTTTATTCTACTGGCCCTGTGCTTTCAGAAAATATATGGTTTGGGGGGTGTTTAACAAACTCTGAAAGCTGCAAGGTAACAATGAAAACCTTCAGATTAAAAAAAAATGTGGTTATTTACATTTTTGCGTACGTTCAATTTTCACCATTTTGCAAAAAGGTGTAATTTAAAAATTACAAATATTTGTTATTTATTAACTCAATATTGGTTAAGCTTTTATATTTAGTAGGAATTTAGCAGGAATTTTGTAAAATTTGCTGTGGTTATATCTGCTAAAAATAATTTTAGAGAATTTTTAGCGATTATATTGTTTTAATAAACATTTGCACAAATATCGCAGGGTGTTAAAATCAGTAGCACCTTCTTTTTTTTTTCTCATAAAAAATGTTATTGAAAATAAAATAGTTACAGCATAGTAGAGTATGTTTCAGAAGCAACAAGTATCACATAAAAGTGTACGTAACAGTTATCCTAAGCAGAACACAGTACATAAAAATTGTGCACAGTATAGATTTGGTGTTATAAGCGGGAGAGGGTTTGAGTTAGGTAATTTTAAGAGTGATCGCTGAAATATCGCTATTAGCTATTTGTAGTGGGTGTCATACATGAGTGTATTTTAGGAGGGACGCTAGAGTCCATTAAGGAAGGTTTGGGCGTTATTTCCGTTATAGTCGGATGAGTGTGTAGCGGTTGGTAGGCGGTTTGGTGTTTATTTGGTGTCTCTTTATCAAGTAGGTGATGAAAGTGGATGATGAGGTATAGGTGGTCTTGTCTTCTTACCCCTCCGAAGCGGAAAGAATAGGGCGAAAATGTTGTGATAGGAATGTGTCTGAGTAGGGTATCAGGCTTCTGGATGTTCATGATGAGAGTAGGGTTCAGAGGTGGTTTGAAAGAGTTTGGGGTAGGTGGAGTGTTAGGGAGGGATATTGAGAATAAAGAGGGGATAGTGGGGATAGGGGAGGGGGCGGAGGGGGTGGATTGGATACCATCTCTCTCCCTCCGCAGGAGTGGGTATATAGAGGTTTGGAATGGGGGATACGAGTTTTAGAGATTCTATGTTTAAGTTGTGTATTGTGGAGAGTGTTGGGTAGGGGGTTGGTGTCAAGGCTTTGGGCTGTCTCCTGAGGTGTATGCTTGCGTTGTGTTGGGGATGATAAGGTTGTGGTATTCTGTTTTTGTTAAAAAGTGAGTCCAACAGGCCCATTTGGAAGAGAATTTTGTAGGTGTGTCTTTGACTATGCAGATGAGTCGTTCCATTTCTGCTGTTTTGGCTATTCTAGAAAGCCATTCTTTGGTAGTGGGGATGTGTGAACTTCCCCAATGGCCTGATATGCATTGTTTGGCTGTGTTTACCATATGCATGGCAAGGGAAGTATCGTTTGTGGAGGGGGAGTAGTGTAGGAGAAATTGAGCTGGTGTGAACTCAATCGGCAAGAAATAGGAGAATATCGCCTGCAAAAGCAGCTAACTTGTATTCATTAGTGGTGGTTCCTACTCCTGATATCTGGGTTGTTTCTTAGGCATCGCAAGAAGGGTTCTAAGGTGAGCACGAACAGAATTGGGGAAAGAGGACAACCCTGCCTCGTACCATTACGAATGGAGAAGGCATTTCACAGGAAACCAATGACTCGGACTCGTGGGACTGGACCCGAATATAGAGCCATTATAGAGTTTAATAGGTGACGTCCTACACCCAGGGATGTAAGGACTGCTTCCATATAGTCCCAGGCTACCCTGTCAAATGCCTTCTCCTCGTCTAGAGAGAGGAAGAATTCTGCTGTGTTGGTGGGTGTCAGATAGCGGTGTAGGTTTATTGCTTTAGTGGTGTTATCCCTGGCTTCTCTGCCAGGGATAAAGCCCACTTGGTCACGATCAATAATGTGGGAAAGGACGGGGAGCATGCGGTTCGCTATAATTGTGGCAAAGATTTTGACGTCCAGGTTCAGAAGGGATATATCGGTCTGTAGTTTGCCATTTGTGTGGGGTCTTTTCCTTCTTTGGGGATAACTGAGATATGAGCTTCCAGCATAGAGGGGGTAAGTGGGTGATCTGGAGATAGAGAATTGAATGCTTTGAGGTAGGGGATATGGAGTATTTCTGTGAACGTTTTATAATATACTGCCGAAAGGCCATCAGGGCCAGGGCTTTTCCCAGGTTTTTAATTTTTGAGGGCTACGTCCATTCAAGTTTCGGGAAGGTATAGCTGGGCTGTGGTGTCTGTGGAGAGCGATCTGGGGCAATGGGCGTGTAGGAAACTGTCAATGAGGGTCTGCCTGGGTGAGGATCCTGTTTGTTGTGGTTCTGAGGTTTTCAAATTATATAAGTTCGTGTAAAAATATTAGAATTCTTGTGCAATATCTGGGTTACTCTGTAGTATATTCCCTTTTGGGGTTTTTAATTGTTGGACAGTTGCTCTGTTTTTTTTAACGCGTAAAGCCTGTGCTAGTAAGTGACCACTTTTGTTGCTGTGCTCATAAAAGAGCTTCTGTGAGAGAATATGTTTTCTTCTAGTTTTTTGGTGGATTGTGTGTAGGCAAGTCCGTTCATTCGGAAAGTCCATCATAAAGTCCGTCGAAAAGTCCGCCGAGCAAAGTCTGCCGTAAAGTCCACTCGTGTGTACGTGGCATAAGAGATTTTTCCACGTCTCAGTGAGTTCCTTAAAGGTATGTTTGGCTAAATTGCGTTTATGTTTCCTTTCAAGTACTTGTATTTTAGAAAGTAGATCATTCATTGGTTTCTGTTTGTCGCGTTTTATAGATGAAGCAAGGGAGATGAAATACCCTCGTATAATGCACTTATATGCTTCCCATTGGGTTAACGGGGAGGTGTCTGGGGTGTCATTGTCCTGGAAATAGTTGGTGATGGTCATATTAAGCTTACTTACTCTGTGCTTGTCTGTAAGTATGTTAGGATCAAATCTCCAGATTTTGGTACTGTGAATGGTCTCAGGAAGGGTAAGTCGGAGGGTGATCGGGTGGTGGTCTGGTGGTGGTCAGAGACAGTCATAGGTTCAATTGAGGAGGTAGACAGGAGGGGTAGGTCTTGCTGGCTGATGAAGAGGTAGACAACTAAAATAAAATAAAAATTAAAAAAAAATAAAATAAAAAAAAATAAAAAAATTAAATAAAAGAAGAGGTAGTCTGGATGGGTGTATTTGTTGTGAGGGGCTTAGAAGAAAGTGTAGTCTTTGATTTGAGGGTGTAGTCTTCTCCATGTATCATGAAGGGCGAGTTCCTGTAGGGATAGTCTGATTTGTCTTAATACGCAGAATGGGACATGGGAGGTGCCCGTGGAGGAGTTGAGGAGGGGATCAAGAGGGATGTTAAAGTCACCCACTAAAATTAGAATTCCGGATTGAAAGGTGGTGAGTAGGCGGGTAATCGATCTGAAGAACAGGACCTGTGTTGTGTTTGGATTAAATATATTGGCCAGTGTAATAGGTTTATTCCATAGTGTGCCCTTCAGGAAAATGTATCGTCCTTGGTCGTCTACTAGAGTGTCCGATATTTGAAAGGGGAGATTTTTAGCTAGAAGTATGGAGGCCCCTTTCGTTTTGGAAGTTGGGGCAGTTGCATGGAAGGCCAGTGGGTAGCGGTTGTTTTCAAGTTTGGGAATCGAGTTTGCTTTAAAGTGGGTTTCTTGTAAAAATACTATGTTCGCCTTCATGATATGCATGCTGGTTAATACTTGGGACCTTTCTTCAGGTTTGTTAAGTCCTTTCGTGTTTAGGGATACAATTTTGAGTGATAGAGGTGTGGATGTGGATTGGTGGGAGGACATGGTTGTCGTCATATGTGATGTGAGTCAGATGTTAACAACTTAGGGATTTGAGACGGTGTTGTTTAACCTCAATGGTTAATACGTTGTAGGATTAGGAGGGAGAGAGAGATGTGTGGGCAATTAAGGGAGGAGAATGAGGTGAGTGGGAGTGAGTGTGAAGGGGTGTGCGAGAGGTTGAGCGGGGAAGAAAGGGGGGTAGGGTGGGGGGTAAGGATAGATAAAAAAGAATAGGAGGAGGGGGTGGGGTTGTGAGTCCGGAGGTAGCTTACCTTTGATAGAGGGGGGTGTCCGGAATGTATCAGCAGTGACTACCTGAGTTTGCTGGGAGCGGGGGTGGTAGGTAGGGGTCTCGAGGTGGTTGAGGTCTCAGCTACCTGTGAGGTCTGTGGTGCTAATATGGAGGCATATAGCTAGACTATGCGGCATAGAAGATGATAGAAGAGCAAGGGAGTGTATATTCTAAATCAGAAAGGTACATGGGCAGTTTGGAGGGAAGATTCAAGAGATAGATTTTAGGCTGGGGATGGTGTTGTTGTCCTAGCGAGTCAATGGTCAATAGTTGTATGAAGGTGTGAAGAGTTGGAGCATTTTAGATGGTGGGTGGAGAGACGGTATTTGAAAAAGGGGATGTTTTGACGTGAGAGGACTTGTCTAGGTTGGAGGACGTTGCTCCAAGGGACTCCTGAGAGGTGAGCTATCAGGGATTGTGTGGCAACAAATTCACCTCTACAGGTGAGAGCGAGATAAATTGACATTAAGAAAGGACTGTTATGTCATCTTAGGTTTGGTGTTATAGGGCAAGCACTTTATCATTGTATACTTAGCATTGTTAAGAGCATGAACAGAAAAACATAGAAACATAGAAAATATAAACATAAAAACCCATAACATTAATGACCAGTCAGAACTTGTAAAATTGTTAAGGGAGGTCCCAAGGGTGTGCCTGCAGATGTCTAATGCCACGTACACACAAGCAGACTTTTCGACCGGACTGGTCTGACGGTCTATCCGACGGACTTTGGGCGGACTTCCGACTGACTATCCGAACAAACGGACTTGCCTACACATGATCACACCAAAGTCCGACGGATTCGTACATGATGACGTACGACCGGACAAAAATAAGGAAGTTGACAGCCAGTAGCCAATAGCTGCCCTAGCGTCGGTTTTTGTCCCTCGGATTAACATACAGACGAGCGGACTTTTCGATAAGAACTGGGTCAGGCGGAGTTCCGACGTAAAAATTTGAAACATGTTCCAAATCTAAAGTCTGTCAGATTTTCGACCGAAAAAGTCCGCTGCAGGTCCGATGAAGCCCACACATGGTCAAATTGTCCGCTGGACTGACCCATCCGTTCGAAAAGTCCGCTCATTTGTACGCGGCATAAGTCTCCCAAAAAAGCAAAAAAGATAGGGAGTACTGAAAGGTGGTATATGTTATATGTTAGGCTTTATCTGATCGGCAGCTACCCTGCTGTTTAAGTACTAACTCCGGTGAGAACAATAAAGAGGAAATGAATGAATACAGATGCAGATATGCAATAAAATGCAAACGCAGCAGTACAGTTCAAACTGTGGATCAAGGCATTTGGTTCGATCAAGGACAGATATTAGCAATCATGTATTAGGTACACTTACTATCGCATGTGGTACTGTCCCATTTCACTCTAATGGGATGTAGCGATGTAGTGATTCACCCATGAGGGTGGATATGTGGCCTAGTACAATGTTCTCTTTAGCATTCCAAGATTTGGGAGGGGCATTGAGTAGTAGGGTTAGGAAGTCTTGATTCCTTGTCCTCTCGCTATTTATTTTATGGAATGTCAGGGAAAGGGGTTATTGGCGCTTGGTGTCGCTTAGTTCCTGGTGCTTCTTTCATTGTACTCCTGGAAGGGGTTTTATTTGCTGCAAGTTCCATGGTGGTGGGGAATTTGAAGGCCCGACAGTGGGGGGGCGGTGGGTTTAGGGTGGTCAAGTCTCGCAGGATGATTTAGGGCCGTAATAAATTGTTGGTCCCATTTGTCGGGTAAGTTGGGGAGCTGTAGTTGCTTGGGTTGGACACCCTTGTGGGGGTTGGAAGAAGAGTCACGGGAAAAGTTTTATGAGGTTATGCCTTAAGTCATTATGTACCATTAGAAGCATGCGGGCTAATAGCCATCTCGTAGTGGGTGGACAGTTCAATCTGAGAAGCACTAACCTTGATCCATAGAGAACATTCTGAATTTATTAGATGTCTTCTTTAGGCAGAGATCCGTGCACGCCGATGTGCCGGGGATGCATTTGGGCTATTGTTTCTTGGAAATCCTTGAGCTGTCGGGGGTGGGTATCGTGGAGCCAGAGAGCGGCGGCAACTTGGATCCCTTTGTCCAGCTTCATGGACACCTTCCATAGAGGTTGCATTTCTTGCTTATGGAGAGTGGAAGTCGCTGTACCAATCAGGAAGGTCGATCTTTGGAATCTCCAGAACATTACAAAAATGGTCCAGGTCTTCAGGGACTCTTAAAGCTGCAGTGTGACCTTGGTTCGAAGCCGAAAGGCAGGGGAACTTCCATCTGTATACAATGGATCTGACTCGTAGAAGATCCAGGAGGAGTCTCAACTCTTTCCTTCTTTGTAGGATGATATTAGAGAGATCTTGGTATATTTTCACTTCTGCACCGTGTGATGTTATTCGCCCTCTGTTACGGGCCTTACGAAGGCCACGCACCTTCTTTTTATTCTACAGGTCATGTGCTTTAAAAAAATATATGGTTTGGGGGGTCTTTAACAAACTCTGAAAGCTGTAAGGGGGAAATGAAAATCTCTTGCGTATGTTCGATTTTCACCTGAAGATGCAGTCTAAAATTTACAAATAGTGGTTATTTATTAACTCAATACAGGTTATCTTTTATATTCAGTAGGAATTTTGTAAAATGTGCTATGTTTTTATCTGCTAATAATGATTTTAGTGTATTTGTACCGAAAATATTGTTTTGATAAACATTTGCGCAAATATCATTGTGCCCTAAAAATCAGTAGCACCTTATTTGTATTCTACTGGTCATGTGCTTTCAGAAAATATATGGTTTGAGGGTCTTTAACAAACTCTGAAAGCAGAAAAAAAAGCAAAGATGGCTTGGCCAGCTAAGTTTAAAAGTAGAGCACAGGCCTGGCAGCAAAAGGGTTAATGATACTTTAGCACTTTGCATGCACTTCGGCAGCGGTGCCCATTCATTTCAATTGGCAGGAACACTGTTTACACCACTCCTTCACCGCCCCAGATGCTGCTTGCAGGACTTTTTTTAACGTCTTGCCAGCACATCGCCCCAGTGTGAAAGCACTCAGGCTTTCACACTGGGACTGCAGAGGAGGTGTTTTTCAGGCGCTTTACATGTTATTTTTAGCCCAAAAGCACCTGAAAAGCGCCTCAGTGTGAAAGAGGTCTTAAAGAATGCTATACTGGACAAACTTTGAGTCTTCTGAGAGACAGGAGATGTAGGGCAGTCGGCAAGCTGGGAATTCACCTCCATTTACTTATACAGCATATTTCAGCTGCAGGTATGTTTTTTATAACAGGTTCACAAATGCAGGTAGATTACCATTTTTATTGTCACTCCCATATAGTAGGGTTGACAAACTATTTACATCAAACCTATGCACTACAGAGCAATCCAACTGTTACATTTCTGCTTAATTGGTCCAGTGCTTCACTGACACCGGATTTAACCATGGAGATCACACATGCTGCCCTTTGTGTTAATAAAATGTTTCCAAGACTACTCTTACCACACACATCTCCATTTACTATTTCTAAGTAACCATTGCTTGACGTGACCAATTATTTTCATATCACATTGATAGGTAGGATGAGCTATAAATTATGTGCCAATAATTAACAGAATACAACAACTCTATCTGTTAGCATCAAAGCAAATGTGGAAATCTTACAAGGCCTTCATCAAATTAGTAACATGAAATAATGAATACTTGTTCACATTATGATAATGTCACATGGTATCCCAATGTAAAAAACAAAAAAACAAAACAGTGTATGTGTGTATATAAAGTATGTGTGTATATAAAGTGTGTGTGTGTGTGTGTGTGTGTGTGTGTATATATATATATATATATATATATATATATATATATATATATATATATATATATATATATATATATATATATATATATATATATATATATATACATATATATATATACAGTATCTCACAAAAAATTAGTACACCTCTCACATTTTTGTAAATATTTTATTCTATCTTTTTATGTGACAACACTGAAGAAGTGACACCTTGCTACAATGTAAAGTAGTGAGTGTACAGCTTGTATAACAGTGTAAATTTGCTGTCCCCTCAAAATAACTCAACACACAGCCATTAATGTCTAAACCGCTGGCAACAAAAGTGAGTACACCCCTAAGTGAAAATGTCCAAATTGGGACAATTAGCCATTTTCCCTTCCCGGTGTCATGTGACTTGTGAGTGCTACAAGGTCTCAGGTGTGAATGGGGAGCAGGGGTGTTAAACTTGGTGTTATCGCTCTCATTGTCTCATACTGGTCACAGGAAGTTCAACATGGCACCTCATGGCAAAGAACTCTCTAAGGATCTTAAAAAAAGAATTGTTGCTCTACATAAAGATGGCCTAGGCTATAAGAAGATTGCCAAGACCCTGAAACTGAGCTGCAGCATGGTGACCAAGACCATACAGTGGTTTAACAGGACAGGTTCCACTCAGAACAGACCTTGCCATGGTCAACCAAAGCAGTTGAGTGCACATTCTCAGCGTCATATCCAGAGGTTGTCTTTGGGAAATAGACGTATGAGTGCTGCCAGCATTGCTGCAGAAGTTGAAGAATAGTTTTCTGAAGACAAGCAGACTAAGGACATGGATTACTGGAACCATGTCCTGTGGTCTGATGAGACTTATTTGGTTCAGATGGTGTCAAGCGTGTGTGGCGGCAACCAGGTGAGGAGTACAAAGACAAGTGTGTCTTGCCTACAGTCAAGCATGGTGGTGGGAGTGTCATGGTCTGGGGCTGCATGGGTGCTGCCGTCACTGGGGAGCTACAGTTCATTGAGGGAACCATGAATGCCAACATGTACTGTGACATACTGAAGCAAAGCATGATCCCCTCCCTTCGAAGACTGGGCCGCAGGGCAGAATTCCAACATGATAACGACCCCAAACATGCCTCCAAGATGATCACCACCTTGCTAAAGCAGCTGAGGGTAAAGGTGATGGACTGGCCAAGCATGTCTTCAGACCTAAACCCTATTGAGCATCTGTGGGGCAACCTCAGACAGAAGGTGAAGGAGCGCAAGGTCTCTAACATCCACCAGCTCCGTGATGTCCTCATGGAGGAGTGGAAGAGGACTCCAGTGGCAACCTGTGAAGCTCTGGTGAACACCATGCCCAAGAGGTGTAAAGACAGTGCTGGAAAATAATGGTGGCCACACAAAATATTGACACTTTGGGCCCAATTTGGACATTTTCACTTAGGGGTGTGCTCACTTTTGTTGCCAGCGGTTTAGATATTAATGGCTGTGTGCTGAGTTATTTTGAGGGGAAAGCAAATTCACACTGTTATACAAGCTGTACATTCACTACTTTACATTGTAGCAAAGTGTCATTTCTTCAGTGTTGTCACATGAAAAGATAGAATAAAATAATTACAAAAATGTGAGCAGTGTACTTACTTTTGTGAGATAATGTATATATATACAGAGTCCATATATACTGTATATTGTGACATAATGAAAGGCAAGGTGGCTGAGCGCCACTTTAGTGACTTGTTAACTGGTCCAGAATGAGCGGAACAGGCAGATGACAGGTCTGTGTCCACTCTGCTTATGCAGAGCAGACATGGACACAACCTCCAGAGCCCTCCAGTCCTATCCGCCAGACAGAAGAACTAAAAATAGCCACTGATTACTGTATAAATGTCACTGGCAGGGAAGAGGTTAACCACTAGGGGGCAATGAAGGGGTTAAGTGGGTTCCCTCAGTGTGTTCTAACTGTAGGGGGGATGAGCTCACTAGGACATGACAGAGATCACTGCTCCTGATAACAAGGAGCAGTAGATTCCTGTCATGTCACTTGGCAGAACAGGGAAATGCCTTGTTTACATAAGCATCTCTCCATTCTGCCTCTCCTTGCCATGATCGTGGGCCACTGGTGGACAATGAGTCCACAGGACCCGCGGGCATGCTCCTGCGACGCGTGGTGGTGTGCACACGCCCGCTAGCCTGCGATGACGGAGGGACGTACAGGTATGCCCATTTGCCCACCCGTGCCATTCTGTCAATGTACATCGTCATGCAGCGGTCGGCAAGTGGTTTAAGAAGCAGTGATTTTAATGATGCCCAAAGTGAAACAATAAAAATGAAAAGTTCCTTTAAATATAGTGCCTGGGGGGTCCCCTTAGTCTGCCTTTAAAGTGGTGCATCTGTACTGTGTACAGAACCTGCTGCAGCAAAACTGTAATTTATTAAGAATTAAAATTGACATTTAAATTGCCATCAATACAATACCATTGCTAGCAATACAAAAATTAAAATAAAACACGCCAAAATGAAAAAATGAAATGAAACAGTGTGGGATCCCCCCAAAATTCATACTCTACCCTTATCCGAGCATGCAGCCTGACAGGTCAGGAAAGGGGGGGGACGAGCGAGCACCCCCCGAGCCATACAAGGCCACATGTCCTCAACATGCCCCCTACCCCAAAGCACTTTGTCCCTATGTTGATGAGGACATCTTATCTTTCCGATAACCCTGGGCTGTGGTTGTGGGGGTCTGCGGGCAGGGGGCTAATCGGAATCTAATCAGGCCAGCAGATCCCACCCCCCCATGTAAATGAGTATGGGGTACATAGTACTACTACCCATTCATAAAAAAGTGTAAAAAAGAAATAGAAACACACACACAGTTTTTGACAATTCCTTTATTAAAAAAAAACAACAATGTCCCCTGATGTAGATCCATTGTCAATTACGGCGGACCCAAAAAAGAAGAAAAAAAAAAGCTCCGCCTCACGATTAAGGCTAACCGCCACCTGCATGCTCCACCATCTGACAGTGTCACCAAGCCTGCCCCCTTATGACAAATATATTGTGGCAATGAGAGGCCCTGCCACTCTGAAAACATAGAAGGAAGGGACACAAGATTCTTAAGAATACAGCTTGAATGGCTCCAGAATGCATACCTCCCAACTTTTGAACTTGAGAATGAGGGACATTTCAGGGAGAGAGTGACCTGTGGCACATAGTGCACTGCAGAAAAAAGTGGGTGCGGCCAAACATGATCATGGGAGGGGCTTAAGGGTCATGGTTAAACAAAACCTGGGCTTCCTTGTACCTATAAAGTATGCTTTGATTGCCTTGCCACAAGCTGGAGTCTCCGGGATACATATATACCTCAACACAATCATTTAGAAAAAAACTTTCAATACATATGGTTTTGTATATACTGAAAATAGACTGCAGTATGTGGAGCACATAGTAGCAAATGATGGTCATTGTCAAGCTATGCCTAACAGTGGGAGTAGCTTAAAATGAGATGATTAAACAGAAGTTGAGCCTACTTGCTGTATACAGTGCAGCATTTCTTGAACAAATGAACATCAGAAGGAAATCTTAAATATGCAACATAACACTTAGGGCTCATTCACACTAGTGGTTGTAGGGATGGTAAAACCATGGCTTAACCACAGGGCTTTACCGCCTTGCTAAGTGTTCCCCCTTTAGCTGCAGAGGCAGCAGTTGGGGGTATACATATGCTGCAGCCACGATGCATTGCTTTGTGGCTGTGGCAGGAGTTATATCCCCTGAACTATTGATGGACCACAACTTATGCAAATGAATGGGGATGCACTGCAAAGCACTACTTTTTCAAATCGTACCACACCAAACTGCATAATACTGCAGTACCATGTGGTTTGGTGGGCACAAACACGTGGGCCCATGTGCGTCTCACAAGGGTAGCATAGTTGCATGCAGTGTAGGAAATGGGCACTGTGTTACAGTGTGAACCAATCCTTAGGGAGAGAGAGGGAAGGATCACTATGGTATATGGAAGAAAGGAAGGAGGGATCACTATGGTACATGGAAGGCAGGAAGAAAGTATCATTATGGCACATGGAAGAAATATGCAATGCAGTACATGGAAGGCAGAAAGTGTCATGAAGATCCTACCAGTAACCGGCGTCCCAGGCGCACGGGAACCCGGCCACGGGTCCCAGTGCGCATGCGCGCGCGTTCACAGGTGCGGTCACGCACGGGCGCGCGCACTCCCGCTGCTGTCAGGCGGGCTATTTAAACCTGCCTGTCACACTCCATCCCCGCTGTCTGCTCTACAGCATTCTGTGAGTGTTACCTGATCTGATCTGTGTTTCCTGTTATCTGACCCGGCTTCCTGTTTGACGATCCTGCTATCTGCCTGCACCAGACCCTCTTGGCTTGCCTGACCATCCCTCTGCATTACCCCTGGTACCTCCGCTGTCCGAACGTTACTGACCACCGGCTTGTTGACCCTCCGCTGTGTTCATCAGCTTCCAGTCTGCTATTACCTGCTGTTGTTCCTGGTTCCAGTCCAGCTTCCAGTCTGCTATTACCTGCAGTTGTTCCTGGTTCCAGTCCAGCGTTCCAGGCTACCTTCTGCTGTGTTCCAGCCCAGCGTTCCAGGCTATCTTCTGCTGTGTTCCAGTCCGGCGTTCCAGTCTATTACCTGCTGTTGTTCCTGGTTCCAGTCCAGTGTTCCAGGCTATCTTCTGCTGTTGTTCCAGTCCAGCTTCCAGTCTGCTATTACCTGCTGTTGTTCCTGGTTCCAGTCCTGCATTCCAGTCTCTGTCCTCAGTCTACTCCTCAGACTACTGACTCCAGAGGGTGCCACCACTACTGGACTTCAGCAACTGTTGATCCTGCCAGGCACCCATACCACTCTTCACTCCTGGCCCTCTGTCTCCATTCCAGGGGAACGGGAGTGGGAGCTGTAAGGGAGGTCTTTTCCTGCACTTCAGGCTCACAACCTACCAGGTACGTGACAGAAAGGAAGGATCACTGACATATGGAAGGCAGAAGGATCACTATGGCACATGGAGGGCAGGAAAAAGGGATCACATTGCACATGGAAGACAGGAAGGAAGGATCACAATGGCACATAGAAGGCAGGAAACATCCCTATGACACCTGGCAGGCAGGAAGGATCACTATGGCATATGGAAGGTAGAAAGAAGGGATCACTATGGCACATGAAAGGCAGGAGGGATCACTATGGCACATGGAAGGCAGGAAGAAGGGATCACTATGGCACATGAAAAGCAGGAAGGAAGGATCACTATGGAACATTAAAGGAAGAGAGGGGGTGAGAGTTCACTCGCCCGAGGCTGGCTGCTCTCCAGAATCTTGAGCAGTGTCAACAGGATCGCTGCTTTAAAATTCCCACCCACACAACCCCTTCACAGCCGTAGGATTGGCTGCACATCGGGGGTTGTGGGCGGGCACAAGGGGGCATGGGGAGGAGGTAGAGCAGACTGTCGAGTGAAGGGTGAGTGGGTGGGCAGGTGAGTAGGTGGGGAAGGTGGGGGGCTGTGCTAGCTGGGCAGTGCACGGGGAATTAGTAGGCTCAGCTGCAGGGCCCAGATTACTTAAAATCCTGGGACAGCCCAGTTGGGAGGTATGAGAATGTCAGTTTTGAGAGCAGAAGGGTGGTGCATCTTGTTTCTAATTTCTGGATCAGGGTCTAGAGCTTGGAGACTTCAAAGTGCTATGGGTGGGAAGACATCTCCAACCCAATATCCAGGACTTAGCCAGAGACCAGCAGGCTGAATGTGTAGGTGTTCACAGCCTTTATAATCTACAACTTGAGAATAGTTTGGTGCTCCACCGGAGAGACAGGAGTTATCTGTCCCGAAGACAAGAGGGCTTCACTTTAGAAGATAGATGTGTGCCAGTATCGCTGGGTGCTACTAGCTGTGTGCATTGAGCATGGGAAAGAAGTTTGCCTGGAGGAGACAAACAAGGGCCTGAGGATTAAGGTCAGAGAGGCTCTGTTTTGAAGAGCTGGAATAGCTGTGTGCTTTTAAGAGCTTGAGTTACAGTAACTGTGTGCAGTGGTGTATTTAGGTTTTGTGCTGCCCTAGGCCTGACTAAACTTGGGCACCCACTAATTTAAATATGACCCACCCCTTCCTGTCAAGGCCACACCCCTTCCTTTTTAAGACCCGCCCTGTCATCTTCATCTGAAGAAGACAGAGGGACGTCGGGGGAGGAGGACAGAGAGGGTTGTTGTGGTGGTCAATAAGGCCTAGAGAATAGCAGGTTAGGCACGGCTCAGTCCGTAGGAACAGTAATGGATAATGGCCAACAGGCCCTCTTACCAGACCCAGCGAAACCGCAACAGTGATCCTGTGGCTCTCTCTCTGGTGGTGTGGGTACAGCGTGGCTCCCTCTCTGGTGGTGCGGGTACAGCGTGGCTCCCTCTCTGGTGGTGCGGGTACAGCGTGGCTCCCTCTCTGGTGGTGCGGGTACAGCGTGGCTCTATCTGGTGGTGCGGGTACAGCGTGGCTCCCTCTTTAGTGGTGCGGGTACAGCGTGGCTCTATCTGGTGGTGCGGGTACAGCGTGGTTCCCTCTCTGGTGGTGCGGGTACAGCGTGGCTCCCTCTCTGGTGGTGCGGGTACAGCGTGGCTTTATCTGGTGGTGCGGGTACAGCGTGACTTTATCTGGTCTACCCCAGCACAGTCCTCTCTTTTTCTTCCCCTGTAGCACTCTGCTGTTTGCTGGGTTTCAGGTCAGGTCCCCCCCCCCAGCGCATGTATGTTGGGGGACTGTAGCCTGTAGTATGTCTGTGGACATACTGGGGCCGTCAATCTTCTGGGACTATGTTTCCCATAATGCCCATCCCCGTGTGTTCGGATTGGCTCTCTCCTATGACAAGAGTGGGCAGAGAGCCGGGCGGCGCTTAGGGGAATGAGCGCTCTCCTCTCCTGTTCAACTTCAGCTGACAGGAGAAAGGAGGGGGGGTGAGCGGGGGAAATACACAACCGCTGTGTACAGCTCTCCTCTCCCTGTCACAGCGCCGCTGCCTGTGATCATTGCTTTGCTGATGAGGGGAGGGGGTAACTGCACCCACTACAACTGCTTCCTGGTGTCACCCGGGTGCAGTACGCCCCCCCCCCCGCACTCCCATAGCGATGTCATTTAGATATACTCCTCGTATGGCAGCCCTGCATGCGCGAGTCGGGAGGAGGATGCAGGTGCTTTTTTTTTCGTGGGGGGGTGGTTGCCGCCCCCCCGCAAAGTGCTGTCCTAGGCCTGGGCCTTGTCACCTAGGCCTAAATACAGCACTGACTGTGTGCATTGGTCTGGGGATCAGACCTGCGGCCTAGGCTTGAGGCAAGAGTGAGCCAGGAGGTTGAAGTATTTTGTCTTGCGATTACCAGTGATGGTGAAAACCCCTGCATGGGTAACTCATTTCTGTGTGAAGTTGTGTCATTCTTTTTAATAAAAGTTGGCCAGCAAGTCCTTAAACAGAACTAACAATTCCCCAATATTAACAAAAAATGGTGATACCTGCATTCCACATTCCTGAAATGAACACCTGGATGCAATCCAATGAAAAAAGCTTAGCATTTTTTGAGGATGGGCACTCAGACATGAACCCCATCAGTTAAGGGGAGAGTTGCTTGAAAGATGAAGAAGGATGTGTAAAACACAGTGTTGCTGGGGACAGAGACTCATATTTCCTGCTTATTTGTCAGAAACCCTTGAATTGATGTTGTTTTAGTACTAATGAGAGAAAAGGACTAAACTTGGATTTTAAGTAATTCCAAAGCAAATTTGCCACAGCACTAAGCACTCATCAAAAGAGATAGCAGTTGATCTAGTCAACATATTGGTTCAAAGTAAACTCGTTCTTGAGAAATGTTAATAGAGCTCAAAGCCAAGAAAAACAAATATTTTCCAAAAATAAAGCTTTGCTACAGTTCCAAGTCACATTCCTGCTTGAAGCTGATGGGAAAATTGATGTCATATTTTCTTGAGAAAGGCAGTTTTCATTTCCCTAACAGTGTATGGTCAACCAAAACCATTCATCACGGACATTCCTGGGTGCTGGGGGGACTTCATTGTATACCCTCCCAGAATAAGCTGACCGCGCTGTAGCCATCATTCAGCTATGGTCCGGTCGGCAAGTGGTTAAATAGACTAGGGAAGGGTTAAAACTTCTATAAGGCTATTTTTGGAGTGACTGTGTACCATTTCAGAGCTTTAATTTCCATCCTGGAGACACAACAGAAAGGTTGGGTGGCCAACGGTGGCACAGTATAAATCCAAATTAAAGACCTAGCCACTCCTTAAACACTGTGTATTTAAAAACAAAATAGTTAGTTTTATATTTGCAAATCTATGTGGAAGCCTTTTATACAGTGTCACTGGTGACTGTACACTTTTCTATGCCGGTTGGTTACCATGTGAGAAATATGTTGGATGTTAGCTACTTTGGCTTTGACTGTCCCCGGTACACCCCTCCAGATATGTATGCTACACACTCTTAGGACATTTATATTGGCTTGGAATTGTGTTTGCAAAATACACTTTGCTTTAAAAATCTAGTTATGGATTGTGGGGTTATAGATCTTCAGCTGCCTTTTGGCTGTCCTGGGCCTCTGGTGTGTCTCAGCACCTTTAAAAGGTATTCATTACCTTCAGACATACCTGGCTTTAATCTATCTATTGCTGTGTATGACCCAGGATGGGTGCCCTGTTTGATTAGAGTTAGGGATCACACTACACAATGGGGCCTTGATGAGGCAGTGTGACTTCCACACATATGAAACTAACATCTCTGTTTTTAATACATAGTAGGAAATTCAATAAAAGCTTAATGACACTTTTCTGGCAGTGGGTAACTTTAGGACTACCTACACCTAATACAGGCAAGCATTACCGAAACAGCCATCAAATTCAGGTAGTTCTAACTGCCAATTTAGGAACCATTCTTACACATTATGATTCTGAGGCCCCATGTACACTGAGGCTGTTAAACGGACGTTTAGAGGCAGTTGGGCGTTTTTTTCAACTGCCCCTGAACTCATTCAATGTTATCCTATGTGACCAGGTACATAGTTTCGTGTATAGTCGTTTTTAGGCAGTTGCGTTTAACATGCTTTCTTTGAAGGCAAAAAAATTAGTTCAGATGCCAAAGATTTTCACGTTTCAGTGCAGTAGCGGCGTTTAGCCGCGTTTTCGTTTATGAGCGTTTTTTAGGGTGCCCTATTTTTTTGACATTAAAAATTTAAAAAATGATGGCAAATGATGGAAAAACCATTAAAATCTTTTTTAAAAAATTGTAATTGCTTGCAATGATTCATAGACTATATACTCTAATGAGCCCATGATCCAATCCAATACACCACTAGCATTGCTGTTATCAGAACTTAGTATAATAGGAATTTGACCCATATGTTGTTAGATTTGAACAAGCAACTTGTGGCAGGTGACGTGGCAAGTGGACAATCTACAACTTATGGCAGGTGATGGGGCAAGTGGGCAATCCACAACTTGTGGCAGGTGACGTGGCAAGTGACATGGCAAGTGGACAATCCACAAGTTGTGGAAGGTGACGTGGCAAGTGGACACTCCACAGCTTGTGGCAGGTGACGTGGCAAGTGACATGGCAAGTGATGTTGCAAGTGGACAATCCACAGCTTGTGGCAGGTGACGTGGAAAGTGACTGACTGGCAAGTGACGTGGCAAGTGGACAATCCACAACTTGTGGCAAGTGATGGGGCAAGTGACGTGGCAAGTGGACAATCCACAACTTGTGGAAGGTGGCATGGCAAGTGACGTGGCAAGTGGACAATCCACAACTTGTGGCAGGTGAAGTGGCAAGGGGACAATCCACAACTTGTGGCAAGCGATGTGGCAAAGTGACGTGGCAAGTGGACAATGCACAACTTGTGGCAGGTTATGTGGCAAGTGGACAATCCGCAACATGTGACAAGTGACAATCCGTAACTTGTGGCAGGCGACTTGGCAAGTGACGTGGCAAGTGGACAATCCACAAGTTGTGGAAGGTGTTATGGCAAGTGACGTGGAAAGTGGACAATCCACAGCTTATGGAAGGTGACATGGCAAATGACATGGCAAGTGGACAATCCACAGCTTGTGGCAGGCGATGTAGCAAGGGATGTGGCAAGTGACGTGGCAAGTAGACAATCCAAAACTTGTGGCAGGCAACGTGGCAAGTGACATGGCAAGTGGACAATCCACAACTTGTGGAAGGTGGCATGGCAAGTGACGTGGCAAGTGGACAATCCACAACTTGTGGCAGGTGAAAGTGGAGTTCCACCCACTTTTACAACTCTTCGGCATCCCTCACTAAACTGTGCACTGTAAACAAATTGGATATTTTTTTATTTTTTTTTCTCAGCACCTACTGTATACCTGCTGTATTCATTTTTCACTTCCTCCTCCCTGGCCGCGGCCCATTGCATCATTTCCTGTTTGCAATGCCTTCTGGGAAGTGGCGGCAACTTCCTCTGAAACTGCCGTTGCTATGGAAACCTGACCTGAAACCTATTACACTGCTTGTGCTGCACTGAGCATGTGGGAGATCTGCAAGGATGAGATCCAGGAAGAAATACAGTCTGGTTTCAGATGCCCACACTTAAGATGGCCACGACCTGCTGTAAGTTTATAAAATAACAAACTACTGCTATAAACTAACAAAACAGACCTTAGTTTACAGACTAACTTTACTAGAATACATTAAGCTTGTATATTATAGGGGTATTTTTATTTAAAAAGTATAATTTCGGCCGGAACACCACTTGAAGTGGCAAGGGGACAATCCACAACTTGTGGCAAGCGATGTGGCAAAGTGACGTGGCAAGTGGACAATGCACAACTTGTGGCAGGTTATGTGGCAAGTGGACAATCCGCAACATGTGACAAGTGACAATCCGTAACTTGTGGCAGGCGACTTGGCAAGTGACGTGGCAAGTGGACAATCCACAAGTTGTGGAAGGTGTTATGGCAAGTGACGTGGAAAGTGGACAATCCACAGCTTATGGAAGGTGACATGGCAAATGACATGGCAAGTGGACAATCCACAGCTTGTGGCAGGCGATGTAGCAAGGGATGTGGCAAGTGACGTGGCAAGTAGACAATCCAAAACTTGTGGCAGGCAACGTGGCAAGTGACGTGGCAAGTGGACAATCCACAACTTGTGGAAGGTGACGTGGCAACTGACGTGGCAAGTGATGTGGCAAGTGGACAATCCACAACTTGTGGCAGGTGACGTAGCAAGTGGACAATCCATAACTTGTGGAAGGTGACGTGGCAACTGATGTGGCAAGTGACGTGGCAAGTGGACAATCCACAGCTTGTGGCAGGCGACGTGGAAAGTGACGTGGCAAGTGGACAATCCACAACTTGTGGCAGGTGACGTGGCAAGTGATGTGGCAAGTGGACAATCCACAACTTGTGGAAGGTGATGGGGCAAGTGACGTGGCATGTGGACAATCCACAACTTGTGGCAGGTGACGTGGCAAGTGGACAATCCAAAACTTGTGGCAGGCGATGTGGCAAGTGACATGGCAAGTGACAATCCGTAACTTGTGGCAGGCAACGTGGCAAGTGAAGTGGCAAGTGGACAATCCACAAGTTGTGGAAGGTGACATGGCAAGTGACATGTCAAGTGGACAATCCACAGCTTGTGGCAGGTGACATGGCAAGTGACGTGGCAAGTGGACAATCCACAGCTTTTGGTAGGTGACGTGGAAGGTGATGTGGCAAGTGACGTGGCAAGTGGACAATCCACATATTGTGGCAGGCAATGCGGCAAATGACATGCAAGTGACGTGGCAAGTGGACAATCCACAACTTGTGGAAGGTGACCTGGCAAGTGACGTGGCAAGTGACGTGGCAAGTGGACAATCCACAACTTGTAGCAGGTGACGTGGCAAGTGGACAATCCACAGCTTGTGGCAGGCGACGTGGCAAGTGACAAGGCAAGTGGACAATCCACAACTTGTGGCAGGCGACGTGGCAAGTGACATGGCAAGTGGACAATCCACAACTTGTGGCAGGTGATGTGGCAAGTGGATAATCCACAACTTGTGGCAGGTTACGCGGCAAGTGGACAACCCACAACTTGTGGCAGGTGACGTGGCAAGTGGACAATCCGCAACATGTGGCAAGTGACAATCCGTAACTTGTGGCAGGCGACGTGGCAAGTTACACGCCAAATACAAGCACACTGCTGCTCTCTTAGCTGCTGCTACTCACTCTGGTCTCACAAAATGGCTGAAATAGTTAAATAATACTGTTTTTTGAGCTTGGGGAGGGTCTTATGATGTTATCTTAACTAAACGCTTCTAGACGCAAATGCGGCAAATGCAGCAAAACGCGGCATGCAAACGCGGCTAGATGGACGTTTTAAACGCCGGTTTCAAGGTGTCAAAAAAAATCATTCAGAGGACTTTGCCTCAGCGTCCCGTGTACCTAGAGCCTAATAGCCATGAAATTCATTGCTATAAGCAAGCATTTTAAAGAATGAAACTGATTAATTCAGTTTGTTTTGTTGTGATTAGCTGTGATTGGCCACAGCTAATCACATGGTACAGATGGGCTGTGATTGGCCCTGTCTGTACCATGTGATCACTGTGACCAATCACTGCTAACAACACAATTGTAACAATGAATGGCATAAATTGAAGTCATTAATTGTTTACAATTGTCATGTGATCTGCTGTGATTGGTCACAGCGATTACATTGCACATCCAGCAGGTCGGTACACTGATCAGTCATTGGCTGTGTCCGGAAGACACAACCAATGACAGATCATGACCACAGTGTGGCCACACACGAGGCCTATCATGTCCACCTTGGAACGATAATGCCGCATAAACACGGCCGGAATTTCCGACAGAAAAAGTCAGATGGGAGCTTTTGGTCGGATATTCTGACCGCGTGTATGCCCCATCAGACTTTCTCTGTCGGAATTTCTGACGGACTTAGATAGAGAACATGTTCTAAATTCTTTTGTCGGAAATGCAGGCGGAGGTTATCCCATTGGCAAGTCCAACCATGTGTACGCGGAATTAAAGTCCCGCTCAGCTGTCAAATTGCTATAGGCCAGGCAGGAACTAGTTAAGATTATAACTGAGCTGGTGTAAAGAGAGACACCATTGCTCAGAGTGGGCATGTCTTTGCTGGAAAGCTGTTAAAGTGACAGTTCCCTGCAGAAGGCTCTATCCCCAGCTCCATTCAGCTGTCAGCTGGGGGATTCCCTGGCTGAAAGCTAAATGTAAATGAAGAGGATGGGGATATTGGTGATATCATTACTCAAATAAGGCAATGTCCATATTTAAAAAATTAAGTCACTGGGTGTGTGGAGCCTGATGGTGGTCTAAGAGACTAGTTTTCAATCAGGTCTGCCTTACTTTTGATTGACATACAAACAAACAAGAAGAGTGCACACAAAGTGCAGTAGAGTTAAAGGCTTTACTGTTAAAATCAAATGCAAATTGGTCACTCACATAATTAAAATAGAAAGCATGTATTCAACACTCCCAGCATGGGCGTGAATCTAAATTCACCCTTGTAGTCCTGCATAGCAGTGCTGTTAGATGGAGGAATAACTGAAGCTGGAATACAGACCAGAGCTCTGTACACATGGATTGTGTGTTGCAGGGGATCTGGAGGCAGGCAAAACTTCCCCCCCCAGTCGTCCGGCACTTACCCCATCTACGGTTGCAGGCGGGCAGCACTCCTATGGATGACGGGCGGCGAGTGGGCCTCCTCTGCATCATGGCGGCTTCAGCTGTGCATCTCCTCCCTCCTCCTTTTTAGGCATCCAATGGGATCGCCTGTCCTTTCAGCCAATCGGATTTACCGGGAGAAAGATCAGTGTGAAAATAGCGAATATTCATTTGCTATTGTCACACACCCATTTTTTTAAGCCTATTAGAGCCTCTGGCTCTAATCACTTGCTTCAAACCCCCCCCCCCCCATTGTGTCCAGCACCCAGCATGTAGATTAAGTTCACTTTTGGAAACCGATATCTAAACAGCCAGAGAGATTAGATTATTGAGAAGAGTAGGGACTTCTTGACCTGCCAGCTCATCTGTAATACATTCTGCCAAAAGGTAGCCATGCGAGCATCATTGTTTTAGGATAGTTCTGCAGCTAGTGTGTGATATTGAATGGCATACTGCCCTACTGTTAGAATACCTTGACAGAGTCAAAGAGGAGCACCCTCTGCAGAGAAAGCTGGAGCAGGCTCATTGAAGACTTTCCTAAACAGTTCAAGGAATGCTGCTATACTGTTGGTAACAGGCTACAACTTCTCCCAAAGTGGCTTGGCACAGGTCAAATTATCCTTAGAGAGCAGAGACACAACATAAGCCACCTTAGCACAGTCAGTTTGGAAATGCTGTTTAAAGTAGATGTTACACTGATTAATCAAGCCATGTAAGGCCTTGGGGTCTTTAGAGTAACAGGGAGCTGGTCAACGCTGTAGAGAAGATGCCATTGGGAGCACTGGCTGCTGGGCAGGAGGTAGGGGAGACAGGGCTGGCTGTTCTGGTGCTGCAAAAAGGAAGGCTTGTATTTGATTTTAGATGATTGGTGATGGAGTGGAGATGACATACCATGTGGACTTGGGTCATAGGCAATACATCTCTGGAAGAGGTGTTTAGTTTGTTCCGCTGTTTGCTGTAGAGCCTCTGGACAAGGTGGTTTGAGCAAACTGTTATGAATGGGAGTCCATTCCCACTAGAGTACACACTGGCTAACCAGCTAGCATCTGGGACAGGCAATGGCTTATGCCACACAGATGATAGAGAGCTTCAAGGAGCTTTGAAGGCAGCAGATGTGGAAGGGCAAGATAGTCATTGTCACCAGTGGAAGAGAGCTCAGCTTGCCCACTCATTCTATGGAGGTGGGAGGCCTTAAAAGGACCAGAGTCTAATGCCGCGTACACATGATCGGAAATTCGGCCAGCCGAAGACCGATGAGAGCTTATGGTCGGAAAATGCGACCGTGTGTATGCTCCATCAGACTTTTGCTGGCCGAGTTCCAGCCAGCAAAAGATTGAGAGCATGTTCTCAATTTTTCGGTCGGAAAAAGTTCCGATCGGAAATTCCAATCCTCTGTAGCAATATTGACGCGCAACATTCCTACGCATGCTCGGAAACAATTTGACACATGCTCGGAAGCATTGAACTTCATTTTCACGGCTCGTCGTAGTGTTGTACGTCACCGCGTTCTTGACGGTTGAAAGTTCAGCGAACCATGTGTATGCAAGCCAAGCTTGAGCAGAATTCCATCGGAAAAACCATCCAAGATTTTTCTGACGGAAAATCCGCTCGTGTGTAGACGGCATTAGAAGGTGCAGAGTCTAACCACCTGGGCTTCTTCACAGCATCCCACAAGGAGTGATAGATTTACTGCTGATGGTTCCCAGGTTGCAGCCCTCTGACTCATTTGAGCAGGCAGCTACTTAGGTCAGGATAGGTATGCAGGACAATTTTCTTTTACCACATAGGTGTGTGGATCACAGATAGTAAGGAGCACAGTCCAGGCTGGCAGGGGTACAGGAGATCACACAGAGACACCGGAAACGAATAGCTGTATTTAGGAATCAGGACTATTAAACATTAATGTGAACATGATTTGCATGTGCACCAATGAATATAACTGAGCTGAAATTGCGATAGCAGTACTACTATAAGTGTAAAAATAAAAAAAACAAACCATACCAATATTGCACAGTTGTCTACTGGCGCTTATTATGGAAAAAGGTTGCTGACTCCGAGCAGATATTAAATTACAACCTGCCAGTAGAACTGTTATTTTTCCACTTCCAGTAACTGGACAAGTTGTGCAGCAAAAGTCAAAATTGGAACAAACCATATAACACTACTGGAGGTGCTTACACCGGTCATCTTTAATGCAAATGGCTTGAATCTTTCTTTATTTCAATGTAAAAAATAAACTGTTGCTTCAACTTCTTAAAGTGGTATTAAACCCCAAAGCAAACATTTATTAAATTGCAATAGTTTTCATTTTTAGGCCTTCTTTCTTCCATTTTAATCTGGTTACCTGACCAGTAAGTCTATTGTTTTTCAAAAGAACAAGCTGTCCTGCAGATCAGTTACAGAGCTGAGACCAAATACTTACACCTGACAGCAGTGCTTACAATGAACCGCTATAACTGCTTGTGTACGTAACTGCAGTGTGAGCTGGAGTTTGGTTTCACTTTGTGAGTGTATTTAAATCTGCTAGTACATCTAACCATCCCCTTCCCCCAGATGGACAGTGCTGCTGTCCTAAGGTGCCTCTTGTGCGCCTTCATCTAGAGCGGGGGCATTGTATTATGGAAATGTGTTACTGGTCAGATCACCCGGTGAAATCAGAGAGACAAGCCTAAAAAAAAAGAAAACAAATGCAGCCACCACAGCTAATGATTGGTAAGCTGCAATATATTACATTTTTGGTTTTGGTAATCTTGCTTTAAATTGTGTTAGCTTTTTAAGTGTTACTTAAAGCCCAACTCCGGGAAAAGTGAAAAATTCTCTTTTGCAGTGGGGCTGTAGTAAAAATACCAGATCTACTGGCAGGGTCAACAGGTAATACACCTATGTTACAAGGAGGCCTCAGAAAAACAAAACCTGCCGTGTAAATGCTAATGACAAATAAATGTTAATGAGAAACTTCAGCATATGTTATCTTTAGCTCTCCCACAGTTAGGCTTTGTTTACACTGGCATACCTATTCATATCTGAATGCAAATAGTGTGTGTTCGGGGATACGCACCCACACTGGCACGGCTGTCAAATTGGGATCAGCAGCTGTGTCCATGTACCCTTTGTGCTCCAATGAACATGTATTGGACTGCCTGCATGCATCCTGCACACCTGTGTATCCAGGTAGGTACGCAGGCCTATGTGAATGAGGTTTACACTTAAGTCCCCAGGCATGACACTACCCTCCATGAGAATGCTGATTAACATTGCAGTAGAGAACAAGGAATATGCCCCTGTGCATGTTTCTCAGTCCCAGGCCTTGTTATGAAACTGGGTAGCTCAAAATTCTGTATCTGTGATATTGTTGAAAATACATTTGTTCTGAGAGGTTAAAGGATATCCTTACTTCATAGCTCCCAACTGTCCCTGATTTCGAGGGACTGTCCCTGATTTGGAGCAATGTCCCTCTGTCCCTCTTTCCCCCTCATTTGTCCTTCATTTTGGTCTGATCTATATAGTTGTATATAAAATGCACTTTTTATCTTTCAAAAAGTGTTTCCCAGTGCTAAACTTTTCATCCAATTTCTAAATTGCTGCATTTGCACATTTTAAAAGCCAATATAAAGGAATAGTAGTGGTTAAAAAAAAGCCCTTGTGGATTTAATGAATCTTTTTTCTTGTTAATTCTCCTTTAAGGGGGCGTGTCCTATGCCTACATACGTTTGTTAGCAGGTGTCCCTCATTCCCATTTCAAAATGTTGGGAGGTATGCTTACTTACCAGTATTTTGTGCATGTGTAGTCTGATGATGGTCATCGTATATATTTGAAAGTATTTCTTTGTAATGTGTGATGTATGACTCAACCAGGATAAGAAAAGGATTGTTAATAGCAACTATTGGTAGCAACCATGTACTGTACACACAGAAAATCACAATTCAGTTCTCCAAATCAGAGGGGAGATTTTTATCTAAGCCATTGTGTGGATCCAAAAGAAAGTTTACAGTTGGATAGTATTGTGCTGTTTGAATCGGTATTGGAAACCCACAAGAGCAGGACATTGTTGAAGCCTCCTGCTACACATCCTTAGCTTAAGAGTACACTCACATGGGTGTACAGGGGCAACCACTGGTAAGAATCAGTAAATTCTTGAAGTTGGTTCTTAACGCTGCCTGCACACACTATGCACGAATGCAAATAGAGCCTTCACCGGACCTATGGATGCAGACAATGGGTGTCCAGGGTTGGCATTTCTGTGGACTTCTGGCTGCACAGAAACTACTGTTCACAGCTAATCAGCCAGTTTGTATGTGGCCATAGTGCAGAGTATTGCTGCATCCAGAGTATTAGCCACCTCTGGACACAGCAACCCAATCGCAATGTAAATGTAGCCTTAAAAAACAAATTTTTTTTTCTTCCAACATTGTATCAAAATCCCATAAACAAATAAACAAGGTTTTTCATTTACAATGGGGACGGAATGTATTCAGACCCCCTTACATTTTTCACTCTTTGTTATATTGCAAACATTTGCTAAAATCATTTAAGTTCTTTTTTTTTCCTCATTAATGTACACATAGCACCCCATATTGACAGAAAAACACAGAATTGTTGACATTTTTGCAGATTTATTAAAAAAGAAAAACTGAAATATCACATGGTCCTAAGTATTCAGACCCTTTGCTTTGACACTCATATATTTAACTCAGGTGCTGTCCATTTCTTCTGATCATCCTTGAGATGGTTCTATACCTTCATTTGAGTCCAGCTGTGTTTGATTATACTGATTGGACTTGATTAGGAAAGTCATACACCTGTCTATATAAGACCTTACAACTAACAGTGCATGTCAGAGCAAATGAGAATCATGAGGTCAAAGGAACTGCCTGAAGAGCTCAGAGACAGAATTGTGGCAAGGCACAGATCTGGCCAAGGTTACAAAAAAATTCTGCTGCACTTAAGGTTTCTAAGAGCACAGTGGCCTCCATAATCCTTAAATGGAAGACGTTTGGGACGACCAGAACCCTTCCTAGAGCTGGCCGTCCGGCCAAACTGAGCTATTGGGGGAGAAGAGCCTTGATGAGAGAGGTAAAGAAGAACCCAAAGATCACTGTGGCTGAGCTCCAGAGATGCAGTCGGGAGATGGGAGAAAGTTGTAGAAAGTCAACCATCACTGCAGCCCTCCACCAGTTGGGGCTTTATGGCAGAGTGGCCCGACGGAAGCCTCTCCTCAGTGCAAGACACATGAAAGCCTGCATGGAGTTCGCTAAAAAAAAACTGAAGGACTCCAAGATGGTGAGAAATAAGATTGAATGGTCTGATGAGACCAGGATAAAACTTTTTGGCCTTAATTCTAAGCGGTATGTGTGGAGAAAACCAGGCAGTGCTCATCACCTGTCCAATACAGTTCTAACAGTGAAGCATGGTGGTGACAGCATCATGCTGTGGGGGTGTTTTTCAGCTGCAGGGACAGGACGACTGGTTGCAATCAAGGGAAAGATGAATGCAGCCAAGTACAGGGATATCCTAGACGAAAACCTTCTCCAGAGTGCTCAGGACCTCAGACTGGGCCGAAGGTTTACCTTCCAACAAGACAATGACCCTGAGCACACAGCTAAAATAATGAAGGAGTGGCTTCACAACAACTCCGTGACTGTTCTTGAATGGCCCAGCCAGAGCCCTGACTTAAACACAATTGAGCATCTCTGGAGAGACCTAAAAATGGCTGTCCACCAACATTTACCATCCAACCTGACAGAACTGGAGAGGATCTGCAAGGAGGAATGGCAGAGGATCCCCAAATCCAGGTGTGAAAAACTTGTTGCATCTTTCCCAAAAAGACTCATGGCTGTATTAGATCAAAAGGGTGCTTCTACTAAATACTGAGCAAAGGGTCTGAATACTTAGGACCATGTGATATTTCAGTTTTTCTTTTTTAATAAATCTGGAAAAATGTCAACAATTCTGTTTTTTTCTGTCAATATGGGGTGCTGTGTGTACATTAATGAGGAAAAAAATGAACTTAAATGATTTTAGCTAATGGCTGCAATATAACAAAGAGTGAAAAATTTAAGGGGGTCTGAATACTTTCCGTCCCCACTGTATGTATGTGATTATTATAATTAATACTGACTTTTCCTTTCACTAGAGTCCTGTGGATGAACTTTAAGTTAAAAGGGGGAAGTAAATCAGTAGTCATTGATCCACAAAACCACATTAGTGCCTCCCGGAGAGTGAAATCCATACTGGTAAACATTCCTTTGTGATTAAATCACTTTCAACAAGGCCTTGCTTACATTACCATAGACTTCGTACACAGCAAATTAACAATGCACCTAATAAGGGGTACATTCTTTCCAGCTATGTGAGTCAGCAATCCAGTTTGGCCGATGTAAGCAAGCTATAATACACAACAAACCAGTTCCAAAAATTGTCCACAGTTTTTGTTAGGACAGAAAGGTTTCTAGGTACAGTATATAAAAAAAGAACAAACACAAGTCATTGTTAGTGGCTACCAATACAATGTTGGTTTTTTTGTAAGGCTACATGTGTCTTATGACTGTATAATCCGACTTTATTTATACTGCTTTGAACAGCTGAGATAAACCTAATCTGGTTATGTAATATGGTCAGTTGTTATCTGTTTTAACATGTCAGTGTGTCACCTGACAGTTAAATAAACTGAAAAAGAACATCATAATCATTCTGATTTTTAAAGTGTATGTCTACCCAACTGTCCCTGATTTGGGGGCACTGCCCCTCCTTTGGAATAAAGTCTGGCTGTCCCTCTTTCCTCCTCATTTGTCCCACATTTTGGTCTGATGTATATACCTCTAAAGAATATGCACCTTTTATCTATCAAAAAGATTTTTACAGTGCTAAACCTTTCATTCTGTTTCTAAACTGTTGCATTTATAAGTTTCTAAAGCCAGTATAGTAGTGGTAAAAAAGCACCTGTGAATTTGATCCAGCCATTCTTAACGAGAATTAAGAATGTGGAACTTTAGTGTCGGTTCACACTGAGGCAGTACGACTTGCAGCGCGACTGCCTCAGGCAACCTGGACACGACAGGAGCGGCGACTTGTAAAACGACTTCTGTATAGAAGTCAATGCAAGTCGCCCCCAAATTTGTACAGGGACCTTTTTCTAAGTCGCTCCGATTAGAATGGTTCCATTGTACAGAACGGGACACTACTTGTCAGGCGACTAGGTCGCCTGACAAGTCGTCCCAGTGTGAACCGGCACTTAGGCTTTCTTCAGAGGTTGCTAGGGCTTCCTTGAGCTGTGGCCGATTGTCCATCCATTTGATAGTATCTGCGTAGTTCCAGGACCAGCGCCACTTGGCAAAGCCATCAGCATGACACAATGATCTTTTTACTGAAGCTGTCTGTAACGGTGGCATTCTGACCACTCCATATGGGCTGCATTATTCCTACTGATCATAGTTACATAGTTACATAGTTGGTAAGGTTGAAAAAAGACATAAGTCCATTGAGTTCAACCTGTGTGTGTGTGCACTTTTATGTCAATGTTGCATAGTATATCCCTGTATGTTGTGGTTGTTTAAGTACCTATCTAACAGTTTTTTGAAATTATCGATGCTCCCCGCTAAAACCACTGCTTGTGGAAGAGAATTCCACATCCTTACCGCTCTTACCGTAAGGAACCCTCTATGCAGTTTTCAGTTTAATAGCTTTTCCTCTAATTTTAGTGAAAGGCTGCAAGTCTTTTTAAATGCCCTTTCATGGAAAAAGTTTTATCCCTATTGTGGGGTCACCAGTACGGTATTTGTACATTGAAATCATATCCACTCTCAAGTGTCTCTTCTCCAGAGAGAATAAGTTCAGTGCTTGCAGTCTTTCCTCATAACTAAGATCCTCCAGTCCCTTTATAAGCTTTGTTGCCCCTCTCTGTACTCTTTGCATTTAGAGCACATCCTTCCTGGGGACTGGTGCCTAGAACTGGACAGCATACTTCAGGTGCGGCCGGACCAGAGTCTTGTAGAGTGAGAGAATTATCGTTCTATCTCTTGAGTTAACTCCCTTTTTAATGCATGCCAATATTCTATTGGCTTTGCTTGCAGCAGCCTGGCATTGCATGCCGTTGCTGAGCCTGTCATCTACTAAGACCCCCAGGTCCTTTTTCATCCTAGATTCCCCCAGAGTTTTCCCCCCAGTGAGTAGATTACATTCATGTTTTTGCCACCTAAATGCATTGTTTTACATTTTTCTACATTAAACCTCATTTGGCATGTAGTTGCCCACCCATTAATTTGTTCAGATCTTCTTGCAAGGTTTCTACATCCTGCGGAGAAGCTATTGCCTTGCTTAGCTTAGTATCGTGCACAAATACTGAGATTGAGCTGTTTATCCCATCTTCCAGGTCATTTATGAATAAATTAAATAGGATTAGTCCCAGGACAGAACCCTGAGGGACCCCACTTTCCACATTGGACCATTCCGAGTACTCCCCATTGACGGAGCGATCACTTGTAAACAAACTGGCGTCATGGTGGATCGGGATCGGCTGCAGCAGCGCTGCGGGCTGGATGTGTAGTGCCCACAGCACTGCTCTGTGACAATTCGGGGAGTCATCCATCTATGCTCAGCCATCCCATGCATGCCATCCATGCTCAGCCATTCATTCTTAGCCATCCATGCTCAGCCATCCCATACATGCCAGCCATACTCAGGCATCCCATGCATGCCATCCATACTCAGGCATCCCATGCATACCATCCATGCTCAGCCATCCCATTCATGCCATCCATACTCAGCCACCCCATGCATGCCATTCATACTCAGCCATACCCAGCCATACTCAGTCATACCCATTCATGCTCAGTCATCCCATCCATACTCAGCCATACCCAGCCAAACTCAGTCATACCAAGCCATACTCATTCATGCTCAGTCATCCCATCTATACTCAGCCATACCCGCCATATTCAGTCATCCCATCCATACTCAGCCATCCACATTCATGGCTCAACCATGCTCAGCCATCCCCATCCATGGCTCATCCATCCCCATTCATGCTCATCCATGCCACATCAGTTCTCATCCATGCCACTACAGTGCTTCACAAAATAGATAGTTAAATTAGATTTGAAATTTATGCCCCTAGAACACCTGATGGTGCTCTCTTCATGTTGGGCCTCTGTATGTGACCAGGCTGTGGAAAAGTTTACCACATGTGGTATCGCTATACTCAGGAGGAGTAGGAGAATCTATTTTGGGGTGTAATTATTGGTATGTACATGCTGTGTGTTAGAAATATTGTATAAATGGACTACTTTGTGTAAAAAAAAAAAATGCTTTTTCATTTTCTTTCCACATTCTCCAAAAACCTGTAGAAAAAAATGACATGCTCAAAAGACTCATCATGCCTCATAGATTATACGTTGGGGTGTTTTCTTTCCAAAATGGGGTCATTTTTTGGGCGTTTCCATTGTCCTGGTTCTTCAGGGCCATCAAAAATGCAAGAGGTAGTCAAGAAATTTTATGTGTAATTTATGCTCCTGGAACACCTGGTATTCTTTGTGGGAGGCTGCATACATGGGTACCCGTGTTTGTGCTAAACAAGGATCAAGAAACAGAAAGCCTGGTTTCCGATCACCTGATCACTGTGGTAGCCTCTGATTGGCTATCACAGTGATCAGTCACCGTAAAGCCCACCCCTGTGTATGCTTTCTCTTCTGACTGGAGAGTATGATACAGCTAGTTCAAGTTTTGATCTAGTCCAGTGTCAAGGTTAGAGTTAGGGTTAATGTTAAGGTCAAAGGTCAAATCAGAGTCAACGGTCAAGGTCAGTATATTTTAGGTAGAATTTAACAAAACAAAACATATTTTTTAAAATGTTATATTAGTATCAGTTAGATTCAGGGTGTTTTAGGTATGATAAAAAAAGCAAAATGTGCATTATTGTTTCTGGGCCCTATGGGTACAAACAACAAATAACCTACACATATGTGGTATCACTGCAATTATTAGGAGTAGGAGAATTTATTTTGGGTTTTTGTTTGGTGATAGGTTATGGCAGTAGCAAGAAAAATACAGCTACATTTAAAGTGATTGTAAAGTCTCTTTTTTTTTGTAGATAAAAGTAACAAACATATCATACTTACCTGCTCTGCTCAGTGGTTTAGCACAAAGCAGCTCAAATCCTCCCTTTTTTTTGGGTCCCTCTTCGGTGCTCCTTGCTAGGGGTGCAACGGATCAAAAATCTCACGGTTCAGATCGTACCTCGGATCAGAGTCACGGATCGGATCATTTTTCGGATCAGCAAAAAAAAAAAGACAAGACAAATAAACATAATCCCCACTGTAATATCCACAATCTCCCCCACTGTAATATCCACAATCTCCCCCACTGTAATATCCACAATCTCTGTCCCCACTGTAATATCCACGTAATCTCCCCCACTGTAATATCCACGTCATCTCCCCCACTGTAATGGACATCTCCCCCACTGTAATATCCGCATCTCCCCCACTGCAATATCCACATCTCCCCCACTGCAATATCCACATCTCCCCCACTGCAATATCCACATCTCCCCACATCTCCCCCCACTAATATCCAAATCTTCCCCACTAATATCCACATCTCCCCCCCACTGTAATATCCACATCTCCCCGCTTTCTTGCAGTTGAGGCGAGTGATGATGACGTCAGCACGCCGCTCACCTAGGCCGCCGGGTGTACCAAGATGGCCGCCGCTCCGGAGCTAGGCCGAAGCCGCAGCCTTTCCTAAGGCCGAGGCAGCGGAGCGCTCCGCGGATCGCGTGTGTGCCGATCCGAACAGGTTGACCCATTCGGATCACGGATCGGTGATGATCTGTTGCACCCCTACTCCTTGCCCCTCCCTCCTGTTGAGTGCCCCCATAGAAAGCAGCTTGCTATGGGAGCACCCGAGCCATTCAAACACGGAGCCCTGGCCCCCTTTCTCTCCTCGTTGGCTGACTGATTTTGATTGACAGCAGTGGGAGCCAATGGTGCTGCGCTGCTATCTCAGCCAATGAGGAGGGGAGTCCTGTATGGCTGAGACACTCCTGCAACATTGCTGGATCTAGATGGGGCTCAGGTAAGTATTAGGGGGGCTGCTACACACAGAAGGCTTTTTATCTTAATGCATAGAATGCATTAAGATGAAAAACCTTCTAACTTTACAAGCCCTTTAAAAATATATATTTTTTTACTATTTTGGGCCAGTTTTTCTATGATAATAATAATAATAAATAGGAGATATACACTACCATTTACCACCAGCCCAATTTTTCCTGAAAGCAGCAAGGTCTTATTCACTTGGAGACACTAAGTAGTTGCGAAGAAATGTACTAACACATGTCAAAGTTGCACAATTGTTTTCAGGCTTTAGGATTTGTTTTACCCTTTGTCATGAAGAGGTTAAGGGTTCCTGTGGGGTGAAAAGTTTGAGAAAGGCAGATTTAATCAATCATTTGTTGAGTATTAATTCTCAATGTACAGTAACGGAAGTGTGAAAGCAGTGTGTCCTTTGCCTAGATACTTTTTGTTACAAGTTGTCCCTCTTTCCCACCTCAGAAAATTGGGAGGTATGGTTTTGGCTAACGTGGGGAAGGGTTATTCTCTATCATGTTTTTACTTCTATCAGGGGTCTGTTAAAGCCCAACTCCAGAAAATGAAAAAAATCTAGCTTTGCAATGGAGGGCCCCCCGCCACTGCAAGTGTTAAAAGCTTGGTGTATTTCTGCACCTGGGAGTCGGAGATGTTTGCAAATAGCTATGGCCAGCATAAAAACAAATAAAATGCCGCGCTATATTAAGATTAGCAATGTGATATGACACATAAAATGCATGAATATCTTAGTACAAACCGTGCATGATATTAAACATAATAACATATATTATATAAAATGTCCATTGTGCTGGAAAATTAAAACAATGACAGATGAAAAATGCCGCACTATATTGAAGTAACCAATGTGATATAACACATATAAATAAAGTGCATGAATGATTAATGCCCCGTACACACGATCGGATTTTTCCAACAACAAAACCGTGGATTTTAAAGGAAGTTCAATAGCCAGTGCGGCTCCTTCTGCTTGATCCTGAGCATACGTGAACTTTTGTGCGATGGACTTGTGTACACACGATCTGACTTTCCGACACCAAGTTTTGTTGTCGGAAAATTTGAGAACCTGCTCTCAAACATTTGTGTGCGGAAATTCCAACAGCAAATGTTCGATGGAGCATACACACGGTCAGACTTTCCGACAACGAGCTCACATCGAACATTTCATGTCGGAAAATCTGACCGCGTGTACGCGGCTTTAGTATCAAATGTGCATAATATCAAATATAATAAATAATAAAAAAATGTTCATTATGCTGGCAAATTAAAACAATAACAGATGAAAAGTGGCACACTATATTGAAGTAACCAATGTTACTTTAACCACGTCCTGTCCTCTCCCCTTTAGGGGTGCAGTAGGCAGCAGGTTTGAACGCTGCGAACGGAACAGCTAGCTCGTTTTTTTCTTTTATCTGCTATAGAGTGGTGCACTTCAGCACCTGGAAGATGTGAGTACCCAGATTGATGTTTTATAAATAAAATAAGTTTTTAAACGATAAAACACCATTTAAACTTTATTTTTATATATGGACAGAGGAACTGCTGGACATCTCAGGATCCCAAAGAGCTTCATTCTTATAGAACCCAGGGGTGGTTCACAGGCGTTTGACCAAACTTAGGTGTGCGGTCAAACGCCCTGAGGTGAGCAGATTCACACGGGGGGAAGCACAAGTTTGTTGTCACCTTGTCAAATTTGGAGCACATCACGGGATTTTGCTTTGCCAGCACAATTTACTTTTTTTTTTAAAATTATTATTTAATATGTTTGATTTTATCGTTTTGCACTAAGTCATTCATGCACTTTAATTATATGTGTCATATCACATTGGTTACTTCAATATAGTGCAGCATTTTTCATCTGTCATTGTTTTAATTTGCCAGCACAATGGACATGTTATATAATATATGTTATTATGTTTAATATCATGCACGGTTTGCACTAGGATATTCATGCATTTTATATGTGTCACATTGGTAATCCTAATATAGCGCAGCATTTTATTTGTTTTTATATAATTATGCACTTATGAGATTGTGATAAATGGCAGCAGCTGTATCAATTAAGAAGGTTCAGAGCCATTAGTTTGGTTTGCTCGCAAGCTTATTCAGTTTATCAGCTATGGCCAGCAGTCTGTACAAATCAATGACAGGCTAAAGCCTCGTACACATGGTATGATTGTTGGCAGTGGATTGTCTGTTGACAGACTATAGTCCTAAAATCTTACCATAAGTACGCTCCTTTTGACAATTGTTGTCCAATTTTCTGCCAACAAATGTAAATTTTCGGCGGACAATGGTTTGACGTCAGATTTTCGTATGGTCAGTACACAAATCCGTCACATAGAAGTTGTGTACCGTTAGTATGCAAGACAAGATCCTGGCACACGCCCTTTTGACAAAAATCAGATGCTCGGTTGGCCAACAATCGTACTGTGTGTACGAGGCTTTAGAGTGGCTGTAGAGACATATGATGAGCATCCCTAAACAGCATGGATGGACAAATCTCCAGCTGGTTATTGTGTACAGACAGTTAGCACCTGTGACTGTCAAAGCAGCATGTGGGCGAGGCTTACTGCACCTATATAGGGACTGGGAGAGAGCATTGGCTAGTGCCCCTAAAGGCGGGCTGAAGCTGCCATTTAATGCAATACTGGTGTTAAGGCAGCACTCCAACTTAAAAGTGATGCTTCTCAAAAAGAACACAATTAACTCTTTGTAATCCGTGGCACAGTTCTTTAACTCATTGCACTCTGTGCCCTATAAATAACAGTTCCTCAATAACCTTCATGGCTCTTCTCATGTTGTATTATACAACATTTCTGAGCTGGTACTGCTGAGCCTGTACAAGGCTGCACAAGCACAGTAACCCATCTTCTCACTCCCAGTGACATTGATTCGTATATTACACTTGAATACTAGGAAGAAGTACTCTTGTACATAGCGGATGACTCATCAGCTGTCAGCGAGTTTCCCCGCTCTCAGGTGAATGCAAACACAATTGCCGGCAATAAAATTTGAGAAAAAGAACAAAAAGCCCCCCCTCTATACTAGGCCCTTTTCGGGTCTGGTACACATTTAAGGGGGAACCCCGCGCTATCTAAAAAAAAAAAAAAGGGTGTGAGGTCACCTCCAAAATCCATACCAGACCCGTATCTGAGCATGCAGCCTGGCAGACCTGGAAATGGGAGGGGGATGAGCGAGGACATGCCAATATGAGGGTGTTCTTTTGGGCAGGGTGGCCCTCAGATCCCACTGCCCCATGTGAATGAGTAGGGGTACATTATACAATTTCAAAAATTCACCAAAAAAGTGTCAAAAAGCAAATAAAAACACACGCACATTTTTTTGACAAGTCCTTGTCAACCGGGGAGTGCTGAGTCAATGACATCACAAGGGGACGGGTGGCCTTGCCTCTTAATTTATTTAGTGTCAGGAGTCGGCGGCGCAGTCAAATAGTGGGAGCCTTTATAAGGAACGGACCTTTTCTAGTCAGCGCCCGGTGTTTATCGTGATTAATGATGGCTCTACATGGGGGACTTTGTTTGTGTGTATTTTTATTTACTTTTTGACACTTTTTTGATGGGGGTACAATAAACCCCATACTCATTCACATGGGGGGGTGGGATCTGGGGGCCTCTTTGTTAAAGGGGGCTTCCAGATTTTGATAAATCACCCCCCGCACCCCCACAACCACAGGGCCAGGATTGTGAGGAAGGGCCCCTTGCCTGCTGCATTAAAAAAAAAATGACTGGATATACATTCATGTACATTCATGACTGGATATACATTCATTCACGTACCTGGGGGGTGTCTATAGTATGCCTGTAAAGGGGCGCATGTTTCCCGTGTTTAGAACAGTCTAACAGCAAAATGACATTTCAAAGGAAAAAAAGTCATTTAAAACTACTCGCGGCTATTAATGAATTGCCGGTCCGACAATACACATAAAAGTTCATTGATAAAAACGGCATGGGAATTCCCCACAGGGGAACCCTGAACCAAAATTTTTTAAAAAATGACGTGGGGGGTCACCCTAAATTCCATACCAGGCCCTTCAGGTCTGGTATGGATATTAAGGGGAACCCCGGCCAAAATAAAAAAAAATGATGTGGGGTCCCCCTCAAAATCTATACCAGACCCTTAGGTCTGGTATGGATTTTAAGGGGAACCCCGCGCCATAATTTAAAAAAAAAATGGCATGGGGTCCCCCCAAAAATCCATACCAGACCCTTATCCGAGCACGCAACCTGGCAGGCCGCAGGAAAAGAGGGGGGATGAGAGAGCGCCCCCCATCCTGAACCGTACCAGGCCACATGCCCTCAACATTGGGAGGGTGCTTTGGGGTAGCCCCCCAAAACACCTTGTCCCCATGTTGATGGAGACAAGGGCCTCCCCCACATGATGGCATGGAGGGAGGCTCCCACTGTGTGACGCTTCTCCTCTTCTGACGGTTCTTAAATAACTGGGGGCGGGGCCACCCAGTGACCCCGCCCCCCTCTGATGCACGGGGACTTGATGGGACTTCCCTGTGGCATTCCCAGTGACGTCAGAAGGGGGCTGGGTTACGTAACGGGTGACCCCGCCCCCTCTGACATCACGGGGAATGCCACAGGGAAGTCCCCGTCAAGTCCCTGTGAGTCAGAGGGGGGCGGGGTCACCGGATGGCCCCGCCCCCTCCATTATTTAAGAACCTTTAGAAGAGGAGAAGCGTCACACAGCGGGAGCCTCCAGCCATGCCATCATGGATGCGGAGCGGCCTGAGGAGAAGAAAGGAAGATGCCGGACGAGAACACCAGAGGAAGAACCAGAAGAACCAGAAGAAGAAGAAGAAGATGGAGGAAGAAACAGAAGGAAGATAGAAGAAAGAAGATAGAAGAAAGAAGAAGCATTTAAATAAAGGAATTGTCAAAAACTGTCTCTTGTCATTTTTAACATTTTTGACAGTTTTTTTTGTGAAATGGTAGGGGTACTTTTGTACCCCCTTACCATTTCACACAGGGGGGAGGGCCAGGATCTGGGGGTCCCCTTGTTAAAGGGGGCTTCCAGATTCTGATAAGCCCCCCGCCCGCAGACCCCCACAACCACCGGGTAAGGGTTGTGGGGATGAGGCCCTTGTCCCCAGCAACATGGGGACAAGGTGTTTTGGGGGGCTACCCCAAAGCACCCTCCCAATGTTGAGGGCATGTGGCCTGGTACGGTTCAGGAGGGGGGACACTCTCTCGTCCCCCCCTCTTTTCCTGTGGCCTGCCAGGTTGCATGCTCGGATAAGGGTCTGGTGTGGATTTTTGGGGGGACCCCAGGCCATTTTTTATTTAATTTTGGCGCGGGGTTCCCCTTAAAATCCATACCAGACCTGAAGGGTCTGGTATAGATTTTGAGGGGGACCCCATGCCATTTATTTTTAATTTTGGCCGGGGTTCCCCTTAATATCCATACCAGACCTGAAGAACCTGGTATGGAATTTAGGGGGACCCCCCACGTCATTTTTTTTTTAAATTTTGGTTCGGGGTTCCCCTGTGGGGAATTCCTATGCCATTTTTATCAATGAACTTTTATGTGCATTGTCGGACCGGCAATTCATTAATAGCCGCGAGTAGTTTTAAATGACTTTTTTTCCTTTGAAATGTCATTTTGCTGTTAGACTGTTCTAAACACGGGAAACATGCGCCCCTTTACAGGCATACTATAGACACCCCCCAGGTATGAAATTTAAAGGGATATTTCACTTTTATTGTTTCACTTTAAGCATTATTAAAATCACTGCTCCCGAAAAAATGGCCGTTTTTAAAACTTTTTTTGCATTGATCCATGTCCCCTGGGGCAGGACCCGGGTCCCCAAACACTTTTTATGACAATAACTTGCATATAAGCCTTTAAAATTAGCACTTTTGATTATTCATGTTCGTGTCCCATAGACTTAAACGGTGTTCGCATGTTCGAACAAATTTTTTGCCTGTTCGCAAGTTCTGGTGCGAACCGAACAGGGGTGTGTTCGGCTCATCCCTAATAGAAACCAATCTCCAGCTTTCGTAAACTGCCCGGTCATTTGAAGCACCTTGTCCCCATGTTGATGGGGAGAAGGGCCTCATCCCCACAACCCTTGGCCGGTGGTTGTGGGGGTCTGCGGGCGGGGGGCTTATCGGAATCTGGAAGCCCCCTTTAACAAGGGGACCCCTAACATTTCACCAAAAAAGTCCTGGTAAGGACTTTAGGGGGACCCCCACGCCATTTTTTTTTACATTTTGGTTCGGGTTCCCCTGTGGGGAAATCCCATGCTGTTTTTATCAATGAACTCTTATGTGTATTGTCGGACCGACAATTCATTATAGCCGTGAGTAGTTTTAAATGACTTTTTTTCCTTTGAAATGTAATTTTGCTGTCAGACTGTTCTAAACACGGAAAACATGCGCCCCTTTACAGGCATACTATAGACACCCCCCAGGTCTGAATTTTAAAGGAATATTACACTTTTATTGTTTCACTTTAAGCATTATTAAAATCACTGCTCCTGAAAAAACTGCCGTTTTTAAAACTTTTTTTTGCATTGATCCTTGTCTCCTGGGGCAGGACCCGGGTCCCCAAACACTTTTTATGACAATACCATGCATATAAGCCTTTAAAATTAGCACTTTTGATTTCTCCCATAGACATTTAAAGGGTGTTCCGCGGCTTTCGAATTTGCCGCGAACACCCCACTGGCGAACAGGCGATGTTCGAGTCGAACATGAGTTCGACTCGAACTCGAAGCTCATCCATAGTTTCTATGCAGATCTTTACCAGATTTTGCAATCAACTTGTGGGTTCTATAGTCAAAGCTTAACTGAACAAGTGAAAGTTAGAAGCTGATTGGCTACCATGTACAGCTGCACCAGATTATGAGTGTTCCAGTTTTAGTAAATCTCCATGTTGGCAGCAAAGTTAGTTGTAAACAGTTTTGGTATTGCACTGTCATTTATTAATTTGTTGTACTGGATGGATTTGTGTCTTTTTTTCAAACACACTAACTATGTAACTATGTAATTACAGTTCACTACAAGCAGTCTATGACCAGTCCTGCGAGTTATTTAACTATGACTGGTTAAAAAACTCATAAATAGTCAGAGGTTGTCAGGGGACATTCTTGCTTGTGTGATAATACAACTGGGATATCACAAAGGTAACATAGCCCTAGGGTTTTTTTTTTTTTAATGAACTAGCTGGAGAAAGGTAAATGGGAATAAAAAAAGTGAGTTATCTCCCATAGTGGGCATCCACATTTAATTTTTTATACTCTGGGAAAATAAACCAGAAAATCTGATTGGTAAACATGGGCAAAAACTACATCTTTGTTGTTGTTTTTTCTTTAGCAAATATTTTCCTTAACCCGTTCCCGCCTGGCCTATGGGAGGATGATGCCGGAGCTGGCCTCTCCTCAATCCGGGTGGACTTCATGTCGCAGAACGATCTGTCACTGATCACTGTACCGGCCTCAATTCATGAATGAAGATTATTTAATTGCAAAATTTTATAACATAAACAAAGCAAGCAATATAACAGAAAAAAAAAACATGCATTAAAACTGAGAAATGGGGCAGAGATGTAATTGATGAGGAGCATTTCTGTCCCCAGCAGGTTGAAACAAATGTGAAGGTTTGTGTTGCTAAGGACTGGGCTGATGGGGTAGTCAGTTCTGTTGAAGTTTCGAATGGTAAAAATAAAGCAGTAGATAGCAGCATTTGTCATGTCATGTGCACTAATGCTTGTAGCAAGCTTTGTGAGCTGACAACTCTTATGTCTTGGACCTTGTTGCAAATACAGAGACATGGTTCAAGGATTCAAATGACTGGAAAATAACAATACCAGGGTACACACTATACAGGAACGAGAGAGTAGGGAAGAGGGGAGGTGGAGTTGCCATATATGTCAAAGATAGCATAACGCCCAGCTTTTTTTTTCAGCAGGAACGCGGGGGAACGGAGTTCCGGCACCTCCAGGACTGACTGTATGTAATGGCAAGTGGTGCTGGGGTGTGCTGCAGGGTATTGATGCTCACTGCTGGGGGATCTATTCTAGCTGGGGGGGATATATTTTTGCAGGGGGTCTATTGTTGCTGAGGAGGTCTATTGTTGCAGGTGGGGGACCTATTGTTGCTAGGGGTGGGTCTTATGTTGCTGGGGGGTCAGTTGTTGCTGGGGGGTCAGTTTTTGCTGAAAGAGAACTACTGCTGGGGGAGTTGTATTGTTGATGGCTGCCAGAGAGTCTATTAATGCTGGCTGTGCAGAGATCTGTTGATGCTGCTGGGAGTCTATTGTTGCTGGGGTGGGGAATTTATTGTGGGTGGTACATTGTTGTTAGGGGGATCTATTGTTGCTGGCTGAAGGGGATCTATTTTACTGCTTTTCTTGATATCATTACCAAATTCCATACAAATTACTTAGCACCACAAAATGATACTTGGTTCTGTATTGTCTAAAAGGGGTGGTACTGGGAGGTGGGTAGGGGGTGGAACCAAGGGATGGTGCTCGGAGGTGGGTAGGGGCGGGGAAAAGGGGTGACTCAGAAAAGGGGAGTTCCTGCACCTATTGTTTGAGAAAATAAGCCCTGCATAACGATAACACTAATTCAAAAAACAATTTATATTCTCGAAACCCTCTGGGTCTGCCTTCCAACCAGAGAGGGTTCTTCCCTTAGAATTGGTGTAATATACAGACACCCAGGACAGACTGAAGATTGTATTAGCTTGTTGATTGACAAGATAACTCAAATGGCAATGAAGGGAGAGGTTTTGATTATGGGTGACTTCAACATGCCTGACATTAACTGGAATTCTCAAACTGCTATTCCAAGCAGGAGCAGGGATGTAATGGAAGCACTGAATGGGGTTTCTCTAAAACGGTTAGTAAAAAGCTCAACCCGAGGTGATCATATTCTAGACCTATTGACAAAGTTTACCCATTGACATTCGTGCATGCAGGGGGTATTAGGGGAGTTTTATGAATTTTAGGTAATGTGTAAATTACCAGAATTCTACAAGTACTCGGATTTAAATATCTCTTTTCTTTGGGATTAATAGCATTAGTTCTAAATCCCAATTCAACTAAAAAATTGAGTTGAGATTTATGAGATTCCGTAGGGTCAGACACCGATCTCTTGTAAGTCGACCCTTTTCTTAATAAAGCCATTAATTGGTTGTGATAAAAGGATTCTTCCATCAAAACAACACCCCCCCTTTATCCGCTTGGCCTTATAATGACCTCCTTCCTCTCCTCCAGTAATTTGATACCATCTTTAATAAATTCTAGATTAACTCTTTTTTTGGGGTTGATGTGTTCTACTATGTTAAATGGGTTTGTTTTTCTCTGTATAATCGATTAACCTCCGCGGCGGTTTTCCCGAGTGTGGCTCGGGGTTAAATTTTAGGACCATTAGCAGTAACCCCGAGCCACACTTGGGATTGCATTGCAGGATCCTGGAAGAGGTTGCTTACCTTGTCCCCAGGATGTCCCCTCAGCTGTGTTCACGGGCTCTGTCCTCCTCCTAAAGCCTCTCTGTGCTGGGCTCCATTCCCTGCGAACATCGCAACGCACGGGGCGGTGTCTGGCAGCAAATTCAAGAACAGGGAAAAGTACACTGTAATCTTACAGATTACATTACTGTATGAAATTATTTCACATCCCGTTTGTCCCCAGTGCTTTGTCCAGTGCCCTGCATGCAGTTTTATATTATAAATACTGTTCTTTCTGCCTGGAAACTTGAAATTGTCCATAGCAACCAAAAAGTGTCCCTTTATGTCAAAAGTAGTTTTAGACCAGCTAGAAAACAGCGATAGTAAATTAGAACACTTGCAGAAATGAGCGATAGTGAATTGTGGGGAAATTCATTTTATTATTATTATTTTTTTAATTATTTATATTTATTTATTATTTTAAAATTTATTATTTTGTGTTTCAAACTTCATCATACCTGGGATATCTACTAGACTCTTATTTGGACAGATTTAAGTGTGTTATTGCTAAGAATTACAGGCCTACAATATAAAATGCCAAATTTCTATGCAAAATAATTGTACAGCTTTGAGACGTAAAAATCGGACATAATCATACCACCAGGGAGGTTAAATAAGAAGTAGGTTGCTATGTAGTAAGTATGTAAAAGTTAAAGGATTTTGTTTATATGAAAACATGTTTTATAAATATATGTTTTAAAATGTATGATGCATATATTTACATTTATTGTTTAGCAGTATATGCATATGCATAGATTTGTGTAGATATTATATGAATGCGCTGACTATAGTGGTTGTATCTTGCAATATGAGTATAGATAGAGGAAGTGCTGGCTGTATTGTGGTTGCGGGGACACGCTGTTAGCACGTGTGATGCAGGTGTCTCTCATTTAATTAATAAGGCACTATAAAGGGAGGGTTGCCTCGTACAGCCAATCCCATAAGTAAGTCGTTACGACGAAACGTCGGGACATGGCTGTACCGCAACCAGTTTTTTACTCTTGATGCTATACCAGAAGTGACGCTCAGAGGATCACGATTGTTCGCTGGTGAGATTCAGTTCACCTATGCTGTGTCCGCTGAGACCACATTACACCAGTACTCGCTGTTGTGACAGGAGAGCCAGAGAAAAACACGGAAGACGGTGGGGGGGGGGCATTCCCTCCCACTGCTTGTAAAAGCAGTCTAGAGGCTAATTAGCTGCTAGGATTGCTTTTACATGAAAGCCGACCACTGGCTGAAAAGAATGATACCAAGATGATACCTAAAACTGCAGGCATCATTCTGGTATAACCACTCAAAGTCGTGAATGGCGTACCTGAAGACAAAAAAATGGTTAACAATAAAACACAGTAAACGGTAAAGTATAAAAAATTGCATACCTGAAAAGCAAACATGATAAAACATAATAACAATAAAGCATTGCAGAATAGAATACAGTAAAAAAGAGCAGAACAATAGAGAGAGAATAGAGAGAGAGAGAACAATAAAACGACAACTATTTTTTTTTATGTTATATATATATTTTTTTTTTTACACTTTTTTTTGTAACTAACTTTTTATAACTGTAACCGGTTCCAGGTTCGGGTCTCTTAAAATGCGATGGCATCTTGGGAGACTCTGTGAAAGTGTGCCTAGTCTGTGCAATGCTGTACCCTACACTAATACTCAACTAGTGAATGGTAGCGTTCAAAACATTCACCAATGCAAAGACCAGGATTGTCAGGACAGGAGGGACAATAATAGCGGGTGTCACGCCTATATCCGTGCTTGCTGCAGACACAACATCTTTTTTGGGGGTTCGCTGGGTAGGGGTACTCGGGAGGACATAAAGAAAATGCCTCTCATGCAGCTGAGTGCATTTGGTTGGGGATGTGAATGGGGGAAGTACGGGCGCTGCAGAAGTGGTGGGTTCCCAATTAGGATTGGCGAATGCAGCAGGAAGGGCACTATGGGCACGACGGGCCTGTGTTTGTCTTCTTCTTGGTGGCAGCGGGACACTACTTGAGCTTGCCACCTCGCCAGCTTGAACTGCACTTTTGGGACTCGCCACGTCACCAAGTGTTACTGCAGTGCTGGTTTGATTACGACCGGGGTGTACTAGGCCGCTGGTGCTTGCCAGTTCACCAAAATGCTACCAAAAAACTGTTAGCGATCGCAGGGATCAGGCCTGACTCTGCGAACGCTGCAGTTATGCGTTTAGTGTTTTGTAAGTGACAGTGATCGATTGATACTGCACTTGGGTGGGCTGGGCTGGGCCGGGCGGAGGGGCAAAACGCAGGTGCTAGCAGGTATCTGGGCTGATCCCGCTAACACTGCGTTTTTGGGAACCCTAAACTGCTGGGGACGCTAGTATAGATCTGATCGGATCAGATATTGATCCGTTCAGATACTATACCACTAAGGGAGACGTATGCTGCGTGCATGGGTGTTAGCAGTACTGGCGCTAACCTGACGCTGCCTGGGGCTGGTGCTTGCCAGTTCACCAAAACGCTACCAAAAAAACTGTTAGCGATCGCAGGGATCAGGCCTGACTCTGCGAACGCTGCAGTTATGCGTTTAGTAGGGGGTGGAGGGGGTGGAGGAGAGAGGTGTGGCAGAATCACCACTAGTAGAATTTTGGAGGCATGGTGGCAGAACAACCTCCAACACTACTGCATCCTGTCCTGCATTCTTCCCAGCTGCCAGAAGAGTCACTCAGTGCGCGGTGAAAGATAGGTAACGTCCCTGCCCATGCCTGCTGGACCATGAGTCAGCGGTAATATGCACCTTACTACTGACTGCCCTGTCCAGCGAGGCCAAGACATTGCCTTCCACATGCCGGTAGGGAGCCGGAATCACCTTCCGTGAGAAAAAGTGGCGTTTGGAAACCTGCCACAGAGGAACCGCACATTCCACAAACTCACAGAAGGGGCCGAGTCTACCAACTGAAAAGGCAGCAGTTGAAGTGCTAGCAATTTAGCCAAGCTACCATTCAACCGCTGGGCAAGTGGATGGCTGGGAGCGAACTTCTTTCGGTGCAGCAGCTGGGGCAGGAAAATTTGCCTGGTACAATCTGACGTCGGTGTACCAATAGCAGATTGCCCGTAACACACCTAATTCTACACTTTCATTCCTCTCAGTGCAGGTTTCAGAGAGGACTGAAGGTATAGTGGGGTTAGAGATCCCAGCTGATGAGGAGCAAGGAGAGGTCTGCTTTATTCTTTGGTGTGGGTCTTTTAGGTACGCTTGCCAACGAACTGCATGGCAGGTCGACATATGTCTGGTCAAGCATGTAGTGCCCAAGCGGGTGATGTTTTGGCCACGCGAGATACGCTTGAGACATATGTTGCAAATTGCAGTGGTGGGATCTGATGCACTCGTCTCAAAAAAGGCCCACACCAAAGAATTTGGAATAACGTGCAGAGACAGCAGCGCCCTTCACATGTGGAGCTCTGCGGTGTGATGCAATTGGTTTGCTGCCCTTAATCTGGCCCCTGGAGGGCATCCTGCCTCGTTGGAGATGTGCCTCCTCCTCCTCTCTCCTATCAGGCACCCACGTGGAGTCAGTGACCTCATCATCCCCTCCCTCCTCATCACTGGAGCAAAGCTGGCAGTATGCTGCAGCTAAGGGAACATGACTGCCAGATTGCTGTCCTTCTTGGACACCTCCTTTCTCTGGGCTCGCGTTACTGCCTTCCTCTAGCTGGGTACCATCATCGGAGCCTTCAAAACGCTGGGCATCCTCCTGGAGCATGTACCCAACACTGTGGTCAAACAGTTCGGGGGACTCCTCAGGAGGACATGGTGGGGCTAGGGAAGGAGTGACTGATGCCATTGAGCCGAGGGAAGAGGCCGCATTGGCAGCTGCTTTGCCAGACAAAACTACCCTGAGCCTGGGTGAGAGAGGATGAGGAGGATGAGGACGGCTTGGTCATCCACTCTACCAAGTCTTCCGCATGTTGCGGCTCAACATGGCCAGCTGCTGAAAAAAAGGACAAGCGTGTCCCACGGCCAAGTGCTGATGAGCATGCACCATTTCCATGACCAGCACTGTTGCCTCTAGACACAGAGCCTGCTTGCCCTCTTTTATTGGCTTTTGACTGTCTGCCTCACCTTGTTGGCCTTTCAGACATACTAATGGCCTGCAGTGAGATGTAGCTGCACAAAGCTGGGATGTATATATATACTGATACTGTAGCTAGCAGAGTCAACTGCCTGCCTGTTGTACTAATAGGGTCAGAAGAACACCACCAATTTTCTTCAGGTAGCTTTAGGTGCACACTGTGCAGAGGACATAGTACACTAACTGTAAATACTGCAGCTGCCTGCCTGTGGTACTAATAGGATCAGAAGAACACCACCAATTTTCTTCAGGTAGCTTTAGGTGCACACTGTGCAGAGGACATAGTACACTAACTGTAAATACTGCAGCTGCCTGCCTGTGGTATTAATAGGATCAGAACAACAACAATTGTCTTCAGGTAGCTTTAGGTGCACACTGTACAGAGGACGCACTACACTAACTGTAAATACTGCAGCTGCCTGTGGTACCAATAGGATCAGAAGAATACCACCAATTTTCTTCAGGTAGCTTTAGGTGCGCACTGTGCAGAGGACGCACTACACTAACTTGTAAATACTGCAGCTGCCTGCAGTACTAATAGGATCAGAAGGACACCACCAACTGTCTTCAGGTAGCTTTAGGTGCACACTGTGCAGAGGACGCACTACACTAACTTGTAAATACTGCAGCTACCTGCGGTACTAATAGGATCAGAAGAACACCACCAATTTTCTTCAGGTAGTTTTAGGTGCACACTGTGCAGAGGACGCACTACACAAACTAGTAAATTCTGCAGCTGCCTGCGGTACTAATAGGATCATAAGAACACCACCAATTTTCTTCAGGTAGCTTTAGGTGCACACTGTGCAGAGGACACATTACACTAACTTGTAAATGCTACAGCTGCCTGCGGTACTAATAGGATCAGAAGAACACCACTAATTTTCTTCAGGTAGCTTTAGGTGCACACTGTGCAGAGGACGCACTACACTAACTTGTAAATACTGCAGCTGCCTGCGGTACTACTACACTACCTTGTAAATACTGCAGCTGCCTGCGGTACTACTACACTAACTTGTAAATACTTCAACTGCCTGCGGTACTAATAGGATCAGAACACCACCAATTTTTTCAGGTAGCTTTAGGTGCACACTGTGCAGAGGATGCACTACACTAACTTGTAAATACTGCAGCTGCCTGTGGTACTAATAAGATCAGAAGAACACCACCAATTTTCTTCAGGTAGCTTTAGGTGCATACTGTGCAGAGGACGCACTACACTAACTTGTAAATACTGCAGCTGTCTGCGGTACTAATAGGATCAGAAGAACACCACCAATTTTCTTCAGGTAGCTTTAGGTGCACACTGTGCAGAGGACGCACTACACTAACTTGTAAATACTGCAGCTGCCTACGGTACTACTACACTAACTTGTAAATACTGCAGCTGCCTGCGGTACTACTACACTAACTTGTAAATACTGCAACTGCCTGCGGTACTAATAGGATCAGAACACCACCAATTTTTTCAGGTAGCTTTAGGTGCACACTGTGCAGTGGATGCACTACACTAACTTGTAAATACTGCAGCTGCCTGCGGTACTAATAAGATCAGAAGAACACCACCAATTTTCTTCAGGTAGCTTTAGGTGCATACTGTGCAGAGGACGCACTACACTAACTTGTAAATACTGCAGCTGTCTGCGGTACTAAAAGGATCAAAAGAACACCACCAATTTTCTTCAGGTAGCTTTAGGTGCACACTGTGCAGAGGACTCACTACACTAACTGTAAATACTGAAGCTAATAGGACTAATGGACACAGGATGACGTAATTCCTGCACATGTACAGGAGATTCTGGCACACAGGGATCCGTCTGGTTGCTGTAAGCTGAGACGTGCATGCGCAGCTCAGTTTACATTTAGGGGCTGTGAGCAGGCAGGTGGGTGTAGTTTATTGCAGAAGAAGCATTGCATGCCTCTTTTGTAATAAAAAGCCTGCCTGCTCATGTAAGAAGGGAACTTTAGTTCCACTTTAAATAGGTATTTTGGTCCAGGGAGCTGGAAATATTGTTTGATCATGTCACCACTGATTGGTTGTTATAGTTAGACTTGTGCACTCCCGAAAAATTAGTTTGCTTTGTTTCATTAGTGTTTTTTTTTTTATTTTTGGGTCATTCGTTTATAATTGCAATTTGTAAATTCCGAATTTCCAGAAAAATTTGTTAAACGGGTTTTCGTTAATTCGGATATTTCCGAATGAATGAATTTGTTGAAAAAAAATAATTTCGAACGAAACAAATTGCACATGTCTAGTTACAGTGGACACATGATCAGAAGCTCATCCCGCCAGCTCCCAATCATTACTTGAGATTGTGAGCTTTCTTTGATTGCTTGGCCAGTGTTCTGGGAGCACGCAGTGAATGTGCTCTCAGCGTGGAAACCTTGGCAGTCTATAGACACAAGTGTTTTTTATATGCTCTACAAAAGCGGCAAGAAGTTGATCATACTACCTTCAAGGATGCAGCGCTCTCCTTCAATACATTAGGTGCATCAATTAATTAATATATAAAGTTCATCAGTGATCAAAATAATATTGATAAAATACAATAACTATTAAATATATATATATAAATATATCAAAGTGAGTCAGTTCATCTTTCAGTGCCAGTCCATAAAGATATATATGTTCAAATCCGTGAATCGTGTAATTCCATACACTAAAAACAATCCTGTGTGTGTCGACCTGTGTTCACCATTGTGCCCTTCACCCCACCTAAGGGTGTCTTCTCACCTGCTTGGGTGGACCCCACTACCTAAAGGAGGTCAGTATGTACCTTTGCAGTGCAAAAATGGCACTGCTTCCACTGACAGATCAAATCCAGTCCACAGCTCTCAGCGTAGTGTTATGTAAGTTAGTGTAAGAGGCAAGAGGAAAAAAATGTATTTATTAAGAGTAAAAATACCACTCATAATTCAGAAGTCAAATAGAGGCAAATTTCAGTGCTATCCTCGGCTTGCACAGCTCCAGCTGAGAGCTATGGATTGGATTAGATCTGTAGGTGGAAGCAGTGCCACTTTTAGTCTAGGTTCACATCTATGCAGCTGTGCTTGATGCATTTTTCAGACACGTTTTTTCAGCTTTATGCGTTTTTGCATGCGGTTTTCATGCATTTTGCATTTTACTTTTTTTTGCTTTAAACGCACTGTAAAACACACTGTATATAGCTGGTTGCTAAGGCGGGTGCCGGGAAGCCGGCTGCTGCGTCCTTAGCAACCGATGAGTCATCAGCTGTCAGCGAAAACAAACAGCGTGGGGTTGATTTGGAGGGGACCACCACGCCAAAATTAAAAAGAAAAAAAAGGCGTGGGGTCCCCCCAAAATCCATACCAGACCCTTATCCAAGCATGCCGCCCGGCAAGTCAGGAAAGGGAGGGGACCAACAAACCCCCCCAACCTCCTGAACCATACCAGGCCGCATGCCCTCAACATGGGGAAGAGACGGCGGGAAGGAGAAGACAGCAGGAAGAGACAGCTCGAGGAGGAGACGGCGGGCAGAAGAAGACAATGGGAAAAGACAGCTAGAGAAGACAGAGCTATTAATAAAGGATATGTCAAAAACTGTCTCTTGTGTTTTTGTTTCACATTCTACAGCTTTTTTAATGAATGGGTAGGGGAACGATGTACCCGATACCCATTCACATAGGGGGGTATCTGGAGGCCCCTTTCTTAAAGGGGGCTTTCAGATTCCGATAAGCCCCCCACCCACAGACTGCAACAACCACCAGATAGGGTTGTCGGGAAGAGGCCCTTGTCCTCATCAACATGGGGTCAAGGTGCTTTGGGGTGGGGAGCGCAGAGCCCCCCTGCCCCAAAGCACCCACCCTCCCCCATGTTGAGGGCATGCGGCCTGGTATGGTTCAGGAGAGGGGGGGACGCTCGCAGCAGGAAGAGACAGCTCGAGGAAGAGACGTCAGGAAGGAGAAGACAATGGGAAGAGGCGGCTAGAGAAGACAGAGCTATTAATAAAGGAATTGTCAAAAAACGGCTCTTGTGTTTTCATTACATTTCACAGCTTTTTAGGTGAATGGGTAGGGGTATAATGTACCCGATACCCATTCACATAGGGGGGTGGGATCTAGGGGCCCCTTTCTTAAAGGGGGGCTTCCAGATTCCGATCAGCCCCCCGCCCACAGACCCTGAAAACCACTGGATAGGGTTGTCGGGAAGAGGCCCTTGTCCTCATCAACATGGGGTCAAGGTGCTTTGGGGTGGGGATTGCAGAGCCCCCTGCCCCAAAGCACCCACCCTCCCCCATGTTGAGGGCATGCGGACTGGTATGGTTCAGGAGAGGGGGGGGATACTCATTCGTCCCCCCCTTTCCTGACCTGCCCAGCGCCATGCTCGGATAAGGGTCTGGTATGAATTTGGGGGCACGCTATTTTCTTTTTTGGCGTGGGGGTCCCCTCTGAATTCATACTAGACCTGAAGGGCCTGGTATGGACCTGTGGGGGGGGGGACCCCATGTAGTTATATTCACAAATATTTTTGCCGGCAATTTTTTTTTTTTTACATTCAGCTTTCATCTGAAGACTCATCGGTTGCTAAGGACGCGGTGGCCCCCTGCTTAGCAACCAGCTATATACAATGGTAAAAAAAAATGCAAAACACATAAAAAAATCGCATCAAAAATGCACCGCTTGCATTTCTGGTGCAGCTCCATTGAAGTCTATTAGCCGCAAATCGTGGGAAAAAAGTCTCCGACCCTTTCCAAAAACGCACCGGCCACAAAACGCATAGATGTGAACGAATACCATAGAAAACCATGTTAAATGGACTGTAGTGCGCTTCTGCAAACTGCAAAGTGCACTAAACGCATAGGTGTGAATGTAGGGTTACACTGTAAAGGTGCATACTGACCTCCTATAGGTAGTGGGGGTCCACCAAAGCAGGTGAGAAGACACCCTTAGGTGGGGTGAAGGGCACCGTGGTGAACACAGGTCGATATACACAGGATTGTTTTTGGGATTACACGATTCATGTTTTACACATAAAGCATATATCTTTATGAACTGGCAGTGAAAGATGGACTCACTCTGATATATTTATATATATATTTGTGTATTTAATAGTTGTTGTATTTTATTTTATTAATATTATTTTGATCACTGATGAACTTTATATTTTAATTTATCTAGGCACTTAATGTATTGAAGGAGAGCACTGCACCTTTGAAGATAGTATATTAATTGCATTTGCACAGGTGGTTGGATGCAGACTCGTGTTTAGCTGCCTCCTATATCATTTCGTTTTTGTAGCACAGTGTTCTTAGATTTAGCTATAGGGATAGCGCGGAAAGTTTATTTATATATGCAAGAAGTTGATCATGCTACCTAAAAGAGAAGCTATATCCCAAACCTATCATCAAAATCTTTTAAAATAAATTTTACTATTTTATTAATGCCTTCACAAAAGCCTAAAAGTCAAATATTTACCTATAAAGAATTACTGTGCAATCTAAAAAGAGAGCCATCCTATGTACATTCTATTGATGTGGATGTCAAACGTGGTTTTTCTCCATGCCTTAAGAACTTTAATAAGATTAAAATTAAACCAAACTCACTTGACAGGATACAGAAAGTCATCAGAGCAGAACAAAACCTAACAGAAACCACCAGCTAGCCCTATTGTACTGCCTTTTGCATGTTTCACAGCCTGGGCAGGTATGTTAGTGTTACCTGGACAACAGGCACACTTTCACTGTTTACGATCAACTTTCCTGGGATATTTAACTTGGGAGAAAGTACAACAATCTCATTCTGCTTCTGCTTCACACTGGTGCACACAAAAGTCATCTTAGCAGACAAGTGCCATGGGTTGCAATTCCAGCAAGGACACAGGAGTGGTGGATGCTTCCCAGAAGCCAGGAGAGCCATCAAAGGCAGACAGTGATGCCCAAGAGCATAGCACTGACGTGGGACATGGTGCTACCCAAAGCATATCAGAAAATGATCATGGAGACAGCAAGAAAAGCTAAGACTCTCTGTGTACAAGCTGCAATGCTCAGACCAATGTTGGCCTAAATTATTCTCTGGATCAATCAATATACCTTGCGATTTATTCTCACCCATTCGGTTAAGAACAATGTGAAATCTACAACATCTGCAAAAAGGCTGAAGAAAAGCCAAAAAACATTCTCCAGGATTTGGAACCCTTGCAACCCTCAGGGACACTTTTTACATCCAATTAAGGAATCCTGCCATGGAAAAAACTTTCTATCAACCAAGAAGAAATGTCCAGAACATGATGACCTACAACAGATGAAAAGAGTTTGTCTGAAGGACACATGCAGGAATGATTCAATGTTTTGGACATTCACATATAAGAGAGAACATGCTACATACATTGTAACAGATGGGTATCTTCAGTCTATCAGCCTGGAGTTAACTGTGAGAATTTGAACATGAAATATTGCCTGTAGTAGATAAAACAAATACAGTAATCATTTTGTATTAAATGCATGCTTCCCCCCCCTAATTTAATGAACAATCAACGCAATTGAAAATGTAACTCAGAACAACTATGGCGATTCGTTTTATTTCAGGGATTGTATGACTTATGCTGTGTTTCAAAATTAATCATCTCATTATGAGAACATTTCCCTAAGATTAAGCATTAGAATGTTTATTTTGTTAATGAATCAATTTCAAATGCTGAGTCAAAATAACTATAATTTACTAGCAAAAATGTACCCAATTTGAAGTGGAGCCATATTATACAGTTAAAAAGAAAAATATTCATGTTTAAGATATATTCTATTCATGGAACAGATAGATTTTTGGTTAGTTCTATCCTACATATATTGAAGTGTGTGTGTGTGTGTGTGTGTGTGTGTGTGTGTATATATATATATATATATATATATTAGATTTGTCTCACCTATGTATAGTAGTGAGTATATAATAATCCTAAGGTCATTAAGAAGAAGTGCTCATAAAGCCCCCTCAGAAGCAATGTTAAAATCATTTAATTAATTTGACTTGCATTTTACATCATACTATATCTTTGTTAATAAAACAACTTTCTGAAAAATGTAAATGTTCTACAACTTCTACTTACATTGAGGTCAAATAACCTAAAGTAGTTTAACCGCCCTTTTTTTAATGTTTTTTTTTTTGCCACCTGTGTCCCATTGGCGTGATTTGAAAAATACTAGAGTCCATTTAACATGGTTCCCTATGGGTCACGTTTTATGGAAAGGGCCAGGGAATTTGTTCTGGTTTTTGGTTTCATAGACTTCAATGGATCAAAAACGTGTATTGAAAAATTCAAAATGCACTTGGAATATGCAAACTGCAACCTATAACATTCATAGGTGTGAGCCAGGCTTTAGTTCTTACCAGAACAAGTGTCCCCAGTGAGACATTTCCCCCCCCTCTTCCTATCCTGATGACAGCTCGAAATGTAGGATTTTCCCTCACTTTCTGTATCAATGTCAATAATCGCCAGGACCAATTTAGAGGGTCGAGCAACATAGAGCAACAAAAGCCTGACAGGGGGTTTAACCCTTCCCCACTCCATCCATCCAAAATTGAAAAACCTTTTGAAATTAGGTAGACTTTAATTAAGACAATTTATACTAGACCAATATATCTATATAAATATTATAGTGCAATAAATAATGATCCACTACAGGCATACCTACCTGCAAATCCTCTGACCCAGAATGCTGGATCCAAGGAACACATCCAGGGTACTCACAAAGAGAAAGGAAAGTCGCTTGCTGTTTAGAAGCCTTGTACAACATTTACTGAACTCCCTGCTTTACAGACGTTCCACCTAGTAGCAGAGATCCCAATGCATTTCACTCTATACTATTATTTCAGTGCAGTGCTGTCTTATGATATGTGATCAAACATGCTCAAAACATAACAAGCATGACAAAAACAACATCAAAACAACAAATTCCATCAATAAAATATTCACTTAAATAACATGCATAATGTCCTTTTTTATAAATGAATGATATGCATTTTTTGTTTTCTGGCTGTTATATTGGTCCACTGGCTTCAAAACTTGATACATTATTGATCTGCAATAAGTGTGCATATCTGGGAACTCCAAAACTGATGAGCCTTAGATTGAGGTGGGCTGAGCTGTGGGCCAAAGAAAGTGGCTAATAGTGGCACACAGAGAAATGGTGTCACAACCTGATATGCAGCTAACATGCTGTGGTTTGATAGTTACTGGCTGCAGGGGATTAAATTATATGGTAATATGGTTCTATAAACAAACAGCACTGACCTGACAATACAAGGGCCATTCCTGATAATATCTTGACTAAAACAAGCAATCATTAGAATGAATGGGCAACAAAAGCAATCACAACCATACGTTGGCAACAAACAGGCAATAATGATAATAAAAGAGTAACAAATGAGCTATTGCGACAATATGCAGCAATAACAGTGAGAGTAGTGACAATAAAGCCTCATACACACGATAGGACTTTGTACAAACTTTCCCATGGATTTTTGTACAAAGGGCGTTGGCCTTAAACTAATTAAGCATACACACGGCAGGACTTTTTCATCCAACTTTCACCATATCACGTGGTTTTTCAGCTCTTTACTGCCACCCTTTGGTCAACTTCTGTATCGGCGAGATTTGACACCTGCGAGCCCCGTCGCGGGAGCCGAGTTGGCTCGCTCATCGGGAAAGGAAAAATGTGTTTTTTCCTTTTGCGATGAGCGACAAGCATCGCCGACAGGTGTTTGGTATGAATCATGAACTCCACGCTAAATTTTAAATAAAAAAACGGCATGGGTTTCCCTCCAGGAGCATACCAGGCCCTTAGGTCTGGTATGGATTTTAAGGGGAACCCCCTACACCAAAAGACCCAAGATCCATACCAGACCAATACGCAGCCCGGCCGGTCAGGAAAGGGGGTGGGGACGAGCGAACACATGCCCTCAACATGGGGGGGGCGTTTGGGGCAGGGGGGCGCCCTGTGGGTCCCCCCACCCCAAAGCACCTTATCCCCATGTTGATGAGGACAAGGGCCTCTTCCCGACAACCCTGGCACCTTCCCGACAACCTGGTCTGGCCGTTGGTTGTCGGGGTCTGCGGGCGAAGGGCTTATCGGAATCCGGGAGCCCCCTTTAATAAGGGGGCCCCCAGATCCCAGCCCCCACCCTATGTGAATTAGTATGGGGTACATCGTACCCCAACCCATTCACCTGGGGGAAAAAAGGTTCAATAAAAAAACAGGCTAGCAAGGTTTTTGAAGTAATTTATTAGTCAGCTCCAGGGGTCTTCTTCCGACTTTGGGGGTCTTCTTCCGACTTCTCCGCTCTCTCCAGCCTCTTCTCCCGGTGTCCGGTTCTTCTCCGCGCTCTCCGGCCTCTTCTACCGCTCTCCGGCCTCTTTTCCACTCTCTGGTTCTTCTGCCGGGCTCCTCTGCTATCTTCTGCTCTTTTGCCACTCTTTTGGTAGCGGTGGCCTGGTCTTCTCCGTCGTCTTCTTCCTTCTTCTCTTCTTCTGATGTTGACATGACACTGTCTCCCACTGTACCGCTGTGTGCAAGGTGCGCAACGACTTAGGCTCCATTCACACTAGCGCGTTTTTTGATGCATTTTGCATTTTGCAGAAATGCACGGGAATTTTTTAACATGGGTTCCTATGGAACATGTTCACATCAATGCCTTTTTGTTTCTCTGCATTTTTGGAAAGGGTCAGGGACTTTTTTTCATGCAAAATGCAGCGTTTTGCATGTAATAGAATTCAATGGACAAGCATTAAAAACGCAAGTGCACCGTTTTTGCAGCATTTTTGATGCGTTTTTGGTGCGTTTTTGATGCGTTTTTGCCGTTTTTTTTTTTTTAAATTTTTTTTTTTTTTAATTTTTTTTAAGACTGTAAAAAAAAATATGTAAAAAAAAAAAAAAACGCAAAACGCAAATCGCGGCTAAATCGCGACAAAAACGCGGCTCAAAAACGTGGCAAGCATGAAAAAAAACCCTCCAAAAACGCTCAAAAGCAACATGCATAGGTGTGAATCGAGCCTTATATAGGTATGGGGCGTGGTCACCGGGTGATGTCACCCAGTGACCCCGCCCACTTATGATGTCACAGTCCCGGGGCATGATGGGACTAGGCGTAGGGGTTCCCCTTAAAATCCATACCAGACCTAAGGGCCTGGTATGCTCCCAGAGGGGAATTCCCTCTCGCGCTCGCTGCAATAGGAAAATGTGTTTTTCCTATTGCAGCGAGCACGAGATGTACAGTACCCTGTCGCCGAGAAACATTCTCGTGGGCAGGTACTGTAGTTTGTACAAAAGTCTGATGGCTTTGTGTACACACGATCGGACTTTGCTCCGTCGGACTTTTGTTGCCGGAAAGTTTGTCCAATCAGCCAACAAAAGTCAGATGAAAACTAAAAAAGTTTGTCCGATGGAGCATACACACGGTCGGATGTTGCCCCAAAACAGCTAATTTGCATGTTTGTTGTCAAAAAGTCCGATCGTGTGTACAGGCCTTAAGAATGATCTTTGAGGCTGGGTTCACACTTAATTTGCATGCGGCTCACAGCAGGGGTCCGGTGCTTCCCTGTTCTCTATTTCAGGGATGAATCAGGCCCGAATTATTACCTTAATTCGGACCTGAAACGGAGCCAGGGATGTACAGGACCCTTGTGCAAGCCGCTCCTCAGCCGCCGCGGAGATGTGTGATGTGTGAAAAAAAAACTGTAAAAAAAAAAAAAAAAATACAAATCGCGGCAAAATCGCGGCAAAAACGTGGCAAAAACGCTGCTCAAAAACGTGGCAAGCATGAAAAAAAAACCTCCAAAAACGCTCAAAAGCAACATGCATAGGTGTGAATCGAGCCTAAGGCTAGGTTCACACTGCTGCAGTGCGAATTTACCGCGATTTTACCGCGAATTTACCGCGATTTTACCGCGAATTTACCGCGATTTTACCGCGAATTTCAGGAGTTGGATATAGCTGCGATTGATAGTCTAGCCAATGGAATCATAATGTAAAAAAAAAAAGAGTCTTAACTTCCTGTGTACTTCCTGGTTTTTGTGGAGAGTAGTGTGGTGGAATTCGCACATATGTGAACCATCATTGCGATTCAAGAACGATTTACATTGATGTCTATGGAGACTAAATTCGCAACGCAACGCAGTAAACTCGCACAGGACCTTTTTTTCACGCAGGTTATATTCGCAACGCGTCGATGTGAACGGCACTAATGTTAATCTATGTAATTTAAATGACTTGCGAATATGAGCGATCGCAACGGCTCAAATTCGCAATAGAATTCGCAGCAGTGTGAACCTAGCCTAAAGGTGTATGAGCAACCTTGTGTCAGATAGCACAAACAGCTTCAACCAATATAATTCTAATAAGTGACGCTGCCACTATCCAAATTTCACATTCCTTCCAGACTGCTAATATGAGTCCATATTATCTAACATCCACAGCAGAGCCAGATACTTAGGCCTGGTTCACACCTATGCATTTTTTAGTACGTTTTCAGTTTTGCAGAAACACACTACAGTCCATTTAACCTGGTTTCCTATGGATGTAGTTCACATCTGTGCATTTTATGGAAAGGGCCAGGGACTGTTTTTCAGGTTTTTGGTTCCATAGACTTCAATGGATGAAAAGCGTGTATTGAAAAATGCACCTTAAGGCTTGATTCACACCTATGCATTTTTAGTGCTTTTTGCATTTTGAAGATTTGCACTACAGAACGTGTCCCATAGGAAACCATGTTAAATGGACTGTAGTGCAAATCTGCAAAATGCAAAAAACACTAAAAAATGCATAGGTGTGAATCAAGCCTTAGGCTCGATTCACACCTATGCATGTTGCTTTTGAGCGTTTTTGGAGGGTTTTTTTTCATGCTTGCCACGTTTTTGAGCCGCGTTTTTGCCGCTTTTTTGCCGCGATTTTGCCGCGATTTTGCCGCGATTTGCGTTTAGCGTTTTTTTTTATTTTTTTTTTTTTTACATTTTTTTTTACAGTCTTTAAAAGAATAAAAAAAAAAAATAAATAAAAAAAAAAAACGGCAAAAACGCATCAAAAACGCACCAAAAACGCATCAAAAACGCTGCAAAAACGGTGCACTTGCGTTTTTGATGCTTGTCCATTGAATTCTATTACATGCAAAACGCTGCATTTTGCATGAAAAAAAGTCCCTGACCCTTTCCAAAAATGCAGAGAAACAAAAAAGCATTGATGTGAACATGTTCCATAGGAACCCATGTTAAAAAATTCCCGTGCATTTCTGCAAAATGCAAAATGCATCAAAAAACGCGCTAGTGTGAATGGAGCCTAAGGCTCGATTCACACCTATGCATGTTGCTTTTGAGCGTTTTTGGAGGTTTTTTTTTCATGCTTGCCACGTTTTTGAGCAGCGTTTTTGCGGCGTTTTTGCGGCGATTTGCGTTTTGCCTCTGGGGGGGGACCCACGCCGGTTTTTTCATTTAAAACTTGGCGCGGCGTTCCCCCTCTGGATTCATGCCAGACAGCTGTCAGCACTGTCTGTCGCTCATCGGGAAAAGAAAGAAAAGTTTTCCTTTCCCGATCAGCGAGCCAGGCTTGTGCTTACAAAGTTGTACTGAAATCGTGTCTATATTATTCAGGCACGACTTGCATGCTACTTGAGGGTTTAACATTGAGGTCTATGGAGTACAACTCGCATAGAAGTTGGACCAAAGTAGTGCAGGGACTACTTTCAAGTCGGCACGACTTAAAGTCGTGCCAGTATGAATGGTAGTCATTGAAAATCATGGAGAATGACTTGTCATACGATTTTGCAGTACAAAATCGTGGGACAAGTCGTATAAGTGTGAAAGGGGCCTAAGGCTCGATTCACACCTATGCATGTTGCTTTTGAGCGTTTTTGGAGGTTTTTTTTTCATGCTTGCCACGTTTTTGAGCTGCGTTTTTGCCGCGTTTTTGCCGTGATTTTGCCGCGATTTGCGTTTTGCGTTTTTTTTTTTTACAGTTTTTTTTACAGTCTTAAAAAAAACCAAAAAAAAAAACGCAAAAACGCATCAAAAACGCACCAAAAACGCATCAAAAACGCTGCAAAAACGGTGCACTTGCGTTTTTGATGCTTGTCCATTGAATTCTATTACATGCAAAACGCTGCATTTTGCATGAAAAAAAATCCCTGACCCTTTCCAAAAATGCAGAGAAACAAAAAGGCATTGATGTGAACATGTTCCATAGGAACCCATGTTAAAAAATCCCCCGTGCATTTCTGCAAAATGCAAAATGCATCAAAAAACGCCCTAGTGTGAATGGAGCCTAAGGCTCGATTCATACCTATGCATGTTGCTTTTGAGCGTTTTTGGAGGTTTTTTTTTCATGCTTGCCGTGTTTTTGAGCAGCGCTTTTGCCGCGTTTTTGCCGCGATTTTGCTGCTATTTGCGTTTTGCGTTTTTTTTTCTTTTTTTACAGTCTTAAAAAAAATTTAAAAAAAACAAAAAAAAAAACGGCAAAAACGCATCAAAAATGCATCAAAAACGCTGCAAAAACGATGCACTTGCGTTTTTGATGCTTGTCCATTGAATTCTATTACATGCAAAACGCTGCATTTTGCATGAAAAAAAGCCCCTGTATACAGTCTAAAAAAAAACAAAAAACGACAAAAATGCAAAACGCCTCAAAAACGCTGCAAAAACACTGTAAAAACACTTAGGCTCCATTCACACTAGCGCGTTTTTTGATGCATTTTGCATTTTGCAGAAATGCACGGGAATTTTTTAACATGGGTTCCTATGGAACATGTTCACATCAATGCCTTTTTGTTTCTCTGCATTTTTGGAAAGGGTCAGGGACTTTTTTTTCATGCAAAATGCAGCGTTTTGCATGTAATAGAATTCAATGGACAAGCATCAAAAACGCAAGTGCACCGTTTTTGCAGCGTTTTTGATGTGTTTTTGGTGCGTTTTTGATGCGTTTTTGCCGTTTTTTTTTTTTTATATTTTTTAATTTTTTTTAAATTTTTTTTAAGACTGTAAAAAAAAACTGTAAAAAAAAAACAAAAAACAAAAAAACGCAAAACGCAAATCGCGGCAAAATCGCGGCAAAAACGCGGCAAAAACGCTGCTCAAAAACGTGGCAAGCATGAAAAAAAAACCTCCAAAAACGCTCAAAAGCAACATGCATAGGTGTGAATCGAGCCTTAAAAAAGCTGCAATTGCGTTTTTGATGCTGGTCCATTGAATTCTATTACATGTAAAACGCTGCATTTTGCATGAAAAAAAGTCCCTGAGGCTCCATTCACACTAGCGCGTTTTTTGATGCATTTTGCATTTTGCAGAAATGCACGGGAATTTTTTAACATGGGTTCCTATGGAACATGTTCACATCAATGCTTTTTTGTTTCTCTGCATTTTTGGAAAGGGTCAGGGACTTTTTTTCATGCAAAATGCAGCGTTTTGCATGTAATGGATTTCAATGGACAAGCATCAAAAACGCAAGTGCACCGTTTTTGCAGCGTTTTTGATGCGTTTTTGGTGCGTTTTGGATGCGTTTTAGCCGTTTTTTTTTTTTATTTATTTTTTTTTTTTATTCTTTTAAAGCAACATGCATAGGTGTGAATCGAGCCTCACCCTTTCCAAAAACGCAGAGGTACAAAAAGGCATTGATGTGAACATGTTCCATAGGAACCCATGTTAAAAAATTCCCATGCATTTCTGCAAAATGCAAAATGCATCAAAAAACGCCCTAGTGTGAATGGAGCCTTAGGCTCGATTCACACCTATGCATGTTGCTTTTGAGCGTTTTTGGAGGTTTTTTTTTCATGCTTGCCACGTTTTTGAGCCGCGTTTTTGCCGCGATTTTGCCGCGATTTGCGTTTTTTTTTTTTTTTTTTTACATTTTTTTTTACAGTCTTAAAAAAAATTAGAAAAAAAAAAAGAAATTAAAAAAAAAAAAAAAAAAAACGGCAAAAACGCATCAAAAACGCACCAAAAACGCATCAAAAACGCTGCAAAAACGGTGCACTTGCGTTTTTGATGCTTGTCCATTGAATTCTATTACATGCAAAACGCTGCATTTTGCATGAAAAAAAGTCCCTGACCCTTTCCAAAAATGCAGAGAAACAAAAAAGCATTGATGTGAACATGTTCCATAGGAACCCATGTTAAAAAATTCCCATGCATTTCTGCAAAATGCAAAATGCATCAAAAAACGCGCTAGTGTGAATGTAGCCTAAGGCCGGATTCACACCTAAGCAGTTTTAGCGCTTTTTGTATTTTGCAGATTTGCACTACAGTCCATTTAACATGGTTTCCTATGGAACACGTTCTGTAGTGCAAATCTGCAAAAAGCACTAAATATGCATAGGTGTGAATCCAGCCTTATCAATGAATTATCCTGACAATACATCCTATTATTTGCTACAAGGTTTCGAATCTAATTTCAGGGTGAGCCTAAGGTATTGAGAAACTGGTAACGTACATCTGCTAAAGTGGTGTACCTTGAGGTGTCAGTGAGGCTGAGGTATTTATCAGAGTCAAGGTAAGAATAGTGTATCTGACATAACCAGCGGCTTCTGCGGGGGTAACACTACAAATCGTCAGTTTACAAAACCTAAAAAAAAAGACTAAAAATGACTATAGTTTTTCTTTAATGCCATAATTTCATTAAGGCCTGGCTCACACCTATGCAGGTTGCATATTGTAGGTGCATTTCGCGTTTTTCAATACACGCTTTTGATCCATTGAAGTCTATGGAACCAAGAACCAGAAAAAGTCCCTAGCCCTTTCCATAATATGCACAGATGTGAACTACATCCATAGGAAACCATGTTAAATGGACTGTAGTGTGTTTGTGCAAAACTGGAAATGCACTAAAAACGGAAAATTGTATACTCACCTTTCCGTAATTTTCCTTTCCTGACGCCTCTCCATGGCAGCACACACTGGGTTGTGACTCCGCCCCCACAACCTGACAGGATTGGTTAGCTATAAATTTGAAGGGGAGACACCCCGCTGCATTCTCTGTAAATATATCACCAAAAAACGGGGTGGGAATCTGTGCTGCCATGGAGAGGCGTCAGGAAAGGAAAATTACGGAAAGGTGAGTATACAATTTTCCGTTTTCCTGACGCCTCCATGGCAGCACACACTGGGAAATAACTCGCCAGTCGGGTGGGTGCAAGAAAATAATATTTATTCCTTATAATGCGGAAGAATTGGCTCTAACAACGGATCTACCGAAGTCTGCCATAGCCAAATGAGCAGAATCTACTCTATAGTGAGAAATAAACGTATGTCTGGAGGACCAAGTTGCTGCTTTGCAAATAGTCTCCGGTGAAACCCTGCAATACGCTGCCCAGGAGGTAGCCACTGCCCTGGTCGAGTGAGCCCTGATGCCTTCAGGAATTGCCATATGCCGCATGGAGTATGCCTTCTTGATGGACTTGACTAGCCAGGAGGCTATAGTACGTGAAGTAGCCGCTTGACCTCGTCTGTTTCCATGTGGGATGACCATGAGGGTATCCGTCTTTCGAAAAGAATTCGTAGCCGTCAGGTAACTAATGATGGTAGTTTTAACATCCAGAGGATGAGGTTCACCCTGATCATTAGTGAAGGATGGTAAGACAATATCTTGGTTGTAATGGAAGGAAGTTGCTACCTTCGGGATGAAGTGGTCTGAAGGTCTTAGTACTACCTTATCAGGAAAGAATACCAAGTAAGGTTCTGATGCCATCAGTGCTTGGATCTCAGACACCCTCTTTGCTGATGTGATTGCAATGAGAAAGGATAGTTTTAGAGTCAGATCCCATAGAGATATTGATTCAGATGGAGTAAAAGGAGGATTGGTGAAGGCTTCAAGAACTATTGAGAGATCCCATGATGGAAAAACTGGTTTCTTAGGAGGTTTGATTTTCAGGCAGGCTCTCAGGAATTGGATAACCAGCGGATGTAATGCCCATCTGGTGCCTGTTTTGGCCGACAAGGCAGATACTTGTACCTTAAGGGTACTTGAACTTAGACCTTTGTTGATTCCTGATTGGAGGAATTCTAGGATTTGAGAAGGTTCTGGAGCAATAGGATCCCATCCCTTCTGCTGCGCCATTCTAAAGAATTGGTTCCAAATTCTTGTATAGGTGGTGTTGGTGGTGCTCTTCCTGGCTTGCATCAAAGTCGATATTACTTCCTGTGAGCAGCCTTGTTCCCTTAACCTAACCCTTTCAACTTCCATGCTGTCAGATGTAGTTTCTCTGGAGCTGGATGTAGGAATTGGCCTTGAAATAGCAGATCCGGAGTTACCGGAAGGGGGATTGGAGGTTGAAGGCTGAGCTGCAATAGTGTCGTGAACCATGGTCTTCTCGGCCAAAGAGGAATTATCGCGATTACCGTGGCTGAAGATCTCCGAAGCCTGGACAGGAATCTCGCAATTAGCGGAGTTGGCGGGAATATGTACCCCAACTTGAAGTTCCAGGGATGGATTAGACAATCTATCCCCTCGGCTGAAGGGAAAGATGCTCTGGACAGAAACCTCCGACACTTCGTATTCGCCGGAGTAGCTGCTAAGTCGATCTCTGGTACTCCCCATGTCTCCGTAAGAAGAGAAAAGGCCTGGAGACTCAGGGACCATTCGTTGTTCGAAAGAGTTTCTCGACTCAGGTAATCGGCTAACATGTTCTGTGCCGCAGGAACATATATTGCTTTTAGATCTGCTAGGTGTGCCTGTGCCCATTCCAAGATAGGGTGGACTTCCTCCATCAGTGTGAGACTCTTGGTACCCCCTTGCCTCTGGATGTAGGATACTGCCACCTTGTTGTCCATCCGAATAAGCACATTCTTCCCTCTGAGGACTGGTGCAAATGCCATGAGGGCCTGGAAAGCTGCTCTGAGTTCCAGTATATTCGATACTAAATCCTGGCCCCGGAACTGCCATCGGCCCTGCGCTGCTTGATCTTGACAGTGAGCTCCCCAGCCGCTCTGACAGGCGTCCGAGGTGACTATTATCGGATCCGGGGGAACTATCAGTTTGTATTTCCTGAGATTGGTCAAGTGTGTCCACCACCACACTGATTGCTTCATTGGTCTGGAGATGGTAATGGTCTGACGCATCGATACTCCATCCCACTGTCTCAGAAAGGAGTTCTGGAGGATTCTCATGTGCCATTGTGACCATTGCACCATGGGCAGGGTTGCAGCCATAGACCCTAGCACACTTAAGCAGACTCTGGCTGGAAGATGCCTTGCTGATAGTAATCTCCACATCTTCTGTACTAGAGGCTGAATCTTTTCTTGAGGAAGTTGTACCATGTTCAATTTGGTGTTCAGATCTGCTCCCAAGAATACCATGTTCTGAGTGGGTTGTAAGCTGCTCTTTTTCCAGTTGACTAACCAGCCGAAGTCTTGGAGAGTCGTGAGTAAGATCTTCTGATGGCATAGCAAGGTTTCTTGATCTTCTGCCAAGAGCAGGATGTCGTCCAAATAATGGTGGACTCGCAGACCTTTCTCCCTGAGGAATGCAACCAAGGGTAGAAGGACCTTGGTAAATGTCCTGGGAGCCGACGAGATGCCGAAGGGAAGGCACTGAAATTGGAAGTGACTTTTGTTGATGGCAAATCGGAGGAATTTTTGAAAGGCGGGATGAATCGGAATATGTAGATAAGCGTCTGATAAATCTACTGAGAGCATCCAGTCGCCCAGGTTCACTGCCAGAAGTATAGACTGCAGACTCTCCATTTTGAAGGCCTCTGTTTTTATGTTCCTGTTGAGATTTTTTAAATCCAATACAGGACGTAAGTCTCCGGTCTTCTTCTTTACCAAGAATAGTGGGGAATAGAACCCCCTCCCCTTTTGATCTGACGGAACTTCCAGTATTGCCCCTTTCTCCTTCAATTCCACTATATATTTTAATAGTAACTTCCTTTTGACTAGTGAAGATGGCATTCTTGTTGATTGGAAGTGATTCTTTGGAATTTTGCCCATAAATTTCCACTTGTGTCCAAATTTGATCGTGGAGAGAGTCCACTGGTCCTCTATATGGCTTGACCAAATCTGTGCGAAGTCCTTGAGCCTGGCGCCCACCTGTACTGAGTGGGCAGGCGAACCTTCAAAAGGACTTCTGCTGCTCCCCTACCGGGGTAGGCTTGGACTTCTGCATCCTTAGGAAGGAAGGTCTTGTGTTCTTCCAGTCCCTTCTAAACTCCCTACCAGGACGGTAGGCTCTAGCTTCCCTATATTTCTCAGGAAGGTTGCGCCTGAAGAAGGAACCCTTTTGGGCCTTGGGTTTTCTATCCGAGGGAATTAATCCCGACTTCCCTCCTGTTACCTTCGAAATAGCGGTGTCCAATTTAGACCCGAACAGGTTTGAGCCATCATATGGAATTCTGCACCAGTTTGTTTTGGATGCAGTATCGGCCATCCATGGTTTCAGCCACAAGGCCCTTCTTGCTGTGACTGAGGCTAGCATTGATCTCGCCGAGGATCTTATAATATCCACTGAGGCTTCTGCCACAAAGTCACCTGCCAACTTGATCTCCTGAAGAGAAGATATTATTTTATCTATTTCGGTACCGTCTTGCAGATCCTTCTCCACCTTGGTTGCCCAACCTGATATGGCTTTGGCCACTGCTGCTGTGGTAATTGCTGGTCTGCATGCGCCCCCAGCAGTGGAGTATGCTTTCTTCAATTCTAGATCCAATTTCCGATCCAGAACATCCCGAAAGGAAACTGCGTCTTCAATAGGCAGAGTGACATGCCGTGCAAGACGCATCAAGGAGGAGTCGACTACTGGAGCGTTCATCAATGTTTTGACTTTTGACTCCTTCAGAGGATACATTTTTGTCAGTCTGTTGGTGAGACTGGACCGCTTATCAGATCTTTCCCACTCATCTTTAATTAGATCCTCCAGTTCACCTATAAAAGGGAAATTCTCTGGTTCTTTCCTTAAATTTGGGAAATATTTCCGGACTTTCTGCGGTTCCTCTTTATCTTCTTCCCAGCCTATCGCTTCTTTGACTGACTTTGCGAAAGGCTGTACCAGGGAAAAGTCAAAACCTGCTGACATGTCCTGTTCCTCATCTCCTGAGGAGGGTTCTGATGCCTGGGGTTGGCTGTTATCCGCCACCGATGTGCTAGGCGTAGGCCTATCGATTAGAGGTGCTGTTGTCTCCCTTATGGATTCCCGCACAGATTCTCTTATGAGCTCCGTAGCCATTGCTGCGTCTAGCTCTTTGTCCTTTGCTGCCTCATTGAAGCAGGATCTGCAGACTAGTTTATCTGGCAAGGCTGGTGCGCCGCATACCCAGCAAGCGTTTGCTGCAGGACGGGTGTGGCGGCTTTGGCGGTGCGATGAAGGTGACCGTCTGCGGTGTGACCGACTGTGACGGGAGCGGCTGCGTCTTGAGCGGCTGTGACGTGAGCGGCTATGTCTTCGGTGGCGAGAAGAAGATCTTGAGCGGCTTCTGCGGGACTTCTTGCTTGACCCATGGCTTGATGTCCTCTCACGTCTGGAACTTGCGGCTCTTGACCTGGTGGGGCTGCCAAAAACGCAGCGTTAGTGGTTGGCTCTCTTTTTTCTCTCCCCTTCTTCAATACTTACCAATGACGAATAGCCTCTTACCTCGTTTGCCCGTCGCGGCAAAATGACGCTCCCGCGCATGCGCAGAGCGTCCCGAGCGCCTCGGCGCCATCTTGGAGAAGGGCATTACCTTCCCAAGGCAGAACTAGGTCCTGAGGCCAATCGCAAAGTGGAGGAGGCGGCCTTGGCGGCCATGACGGTTCCTACAGCGGTGGACAGCAAGTGCCAGCAAGCCCCTTAAGCAGAGGAAACACCATAAGCAAGCTACAGGCAAGGTACAGGCAAAAAGGAAAAGGAGACCACTGCAAAAATATAAAGCTTCTTTAAAGCTTACTGTGCCAGATGTCCAGACGCCCCCTGAGACCACCAGACCGGGGGTTCCCTCCATAGAAGCTCCTTTAGAGACTGTACAGGAGGGACTTCCAAACAGGAGAGGCTTGAACCTGCTGGGGCGAGTGCGGTAAGAGGCTTTTTTTATCTTGACAACAGGAGCCAGCTGCTTATCCCAATCTGTCAGGTGAGGATAAAAAAGAGAATGCAGCGGGGTGTCTCCCCTTCAAATTTATAGCTAACCAATCCTGTCAGGTTGTGGGGGCGGAGTCACAACCCAGTGTGTGCTGCCATGGAGGCGTCAGGAAAAATGCATAGGTGTGAACCAGGCCTTACTATGTTTCAAGAAGCATTCATCCCCATTCCAAGGACATCAATTAAGTCTCAAATATATATTATGAACAGAAAATCTGGTAAACATAAAAAAGAAATATAAAGCTGAAATTTGCAGTCTCTATGTGAAACTACTCATAGACATGAGGTGAAAGTCACCTGATTCACCCATTTTTACTGCCTGTTGCCAACCTCATTACCTTTAACACTGCTGCCTCTGCAAAGATAAAACACAGAGATCAGATCTGACAGCATGGATTTTTACTGCAGCAAAATGTCTCTTCAAAGGATTCACAACAATCACTATCTAACACATGGATGGATCATAAACACACAGCCCCAAACAATGTGATTCTTTTACAATATAACAGATACACTGCTCCATTGCCTATCTATATTCATTACACTGTGGGGTTCATTTGTTTAGCAATTGACAGTACCAACTGCAGCTGCTTTGTAAGCTTATCTGCTGCACGGAAGTATGGAGAGGACAACTGCATGCATACACTATATTGGCAAAAGTCTGTGGACACCTAACTATCACATCTAAAGTATATGAGCTTGTTGAATGTTCTATTCCATGATATAAATCCAGACTGAACAGAGTCCATAAATAGGGCAGGAGGGAGGAATGAAGACTGTCTGGTTCCCCTTCCACCCAGTCACATAGGCCCTGTGCTTATTTAATATCCCTGGTAACTAAGGGCCTGTCTTTCTTTTTAATTGCGTGTGTGTGCTAATTCACTAGTACTAGATCAACAGACTTAAAATGCATATATATGATGAGTTTCCCTAGGGGTCATTGCAAATTAATTTAGGATGAATAGTGCCAGGCAACCGTAAATCTCTTCAATATCTGATCATTGAATTAAAAATCTAAGTGCCAAGCACTACATTCCTCCAAACCAAACTTTTTTTCTGAATAAAAATATATTCTGTACAAGAATAAATGCTTAGACATAAAGCAATTAATTAATTAAAGTAATATGTCTTTGCCAAGTGTATTAGTGTCTGGATTAATATTTCAATTTAATGGTTACTTCATTTTTGGTGCAATCATATAGAATGATTATATGCAATTGTCGGCCATAGGACCGTGCAATGGACTCTATGAGGCTCTCTGCTACATATTTAGGTATTTTGGGCTCTTTCACACTATCTGCTGCAACCTGTGTTTTCCCATACTAAATAAACGCAGGTCACTGCTAGGGCACAAAGAAAGCAGTTGTTTTTTATGTGCCCTGTTCACACCAAAATGCTGTTGTAATGTATGGTGCGGAGTAGTGCAGAAAAATGTAGCATGTCTGTAGCAAGAAAAAAAAAATAACAAGTGAGTAGCGCGATGCACTAAAACTCACATTGCACGGCTCCCCACCACAGCCAACGCTGACGCTAGCCTGCATGGTAAAACACTGCATTTGTCTGTGCAGGCTAGTTTGAACCTAGCCTTTTACTGGCCATAGATGGATTTGGTTGGTTCAGCAGGGAACACGTGAGAAGTCGACCTAATGATCAACTTTTTGATAAATGGGATTTCTGGAAAAAGTTTGTTTGATTAGTGCTGCAGCCAATCGACTGCAGCTCTGATCAGTATATTCTGTCAGTGGAGGAGTCCCTGCTGCCAGAATACGATAATACAGTAGGAAGGATTCCCCCACCCAACTCAACTGTGGGGATGGGGGAATGCATTCAGATTTCTTTTTATCAGCCAGCTGGCTGATTGAAAAAAAACTGATCCATATATGGCTAGTCAAGCGGTGGCCTGTGCGTTGTGGGCACACGGGCGCCGCCACCCTCCCTATCCACGCGCCGGCCCCTTTCAGGACGCCGGGCGCATGAATTCCTATGGCGGAGACAGGCAGGGGGTGTGTATTTTGAAGCACCTGATTAGAGGCTCTAATAGGCTTCAAAATAGGGTGGGCTCGGGCGCAATGCACTGCGTCCCAATCTCACCCTGATGTGTGACCATAGCGAATTAATTTTCACTATGGTCACTACAGTTCCTCCCCGCCAATCAGGAGGCAGGTCTGTGTGACCTGTTTCCCGATTGGCCAAAGCGCCAGGCAGTCCTACTGGATGCCTAGCGCTTTGGAAGAGGAAACACGCTGGAGCAGGAGCCGCTGCTGACACCACACCACAGCAGCCCACCCAAAACCAGGGGAGGAGAAGGAGGAGAGCACACTGCCGCTGCCACTAAGTGCTGGACCTCTCATGGGAGGGGGGTGTGGCAAGTGCCGTGATCCTTGTGCCCGGGGGGTAAGTGCCGCGATCCCCATACCGGGGTTGTGGTGGTGGTGGTGGTGGTGGTGGGGGGGGTGCTGTCAGTTCCGCGCAGGACCGGACTGGGAATAAAAACCAGCCCTGGACAAAATTTCACATCAGCCCCATAGCATTTTTATACCAACCCAACAGCATAACGTCATTATTTTCTTTTTCATAAAAGGGAAAACCATGCATTTTAAAGTATATATATATATATATATATATATATATATATATATATATATATATATATATATATATATATGAGCAAATTCCGGTTAAACGTGGAGCAATCATCAAGGGGTGCCCCAGGAATGTGGGGGTGGGACGACTCTGGTGACCAGAGACCACCTTCTGCAGAAAGAATACACTAAGGTAAGGAGGTGGGGTTACTGATATAAGGGGGAAACCTTTATATCAGTGCCCTCTACATTATTGTATTCACTCCACCCTTACATCAGTGACCCCCCCCCTCAGATTGGCCTGGCAATGCTGTCACTGACCTCCTCTGAGGTGCACCATGCAAGGATCAGTCAGGCGGCTTCAGCTTGGTGGCTCTGTTTTTTTCCTATAGTCTACTCTCCACTGTCCACGCACGTCTGACTCCTCCCGTGACCCCCATCCCGGCGGTACTCTCACTCCTCTCCAGACTCCCTCAGAGACTGCAGACATGATACAAGAGATGATCAGAGACTGCGGACATGATGCAGGAGATGGTCAGAGACTGCGGACATGATGAAAGAGATGGTCAGAGACTGTGGACATGATGCAAGAGATGGTCAGAGACTGAGGACATGATACAAGACATGGTCAGAGACTGAGCACATGATACAAGAGATGCTCAGAGACTAAGGACATGATAAAAGAGATGATCAGAGATGGTCATATATTGCAGACATGATACAAGAGGCGGTCGTATATTGCAGACACGATACAAGAGATGGTCATAGATTGAAGACATGGTACAAGAGATCAATGCAGCTTCACTGTGCCCATTTGCAGTCTCACTGTGCCCATCAATGCAGCCAAACTGTGCCAACAATGCAGCCTTACTGTGCCCATCTGCAGCCTCGTCAGTGCCTATCAATGCAGCCTCACTGTGCCATCTGCAGCCTCACTGTATCCATCTGCAGCCTCGCCAGTGCCCATCAATGCGCTCTCACTGTGCCCATCTGCAGCCTCATCAGTGCCAACAATGCAGCCTCACTGTGCCAATCTGCAGACTCATCAGTGCCAACAATGCAGCCTCACTGTACCCATCTGCAGCCTCGTCTGTGCCCATCTGCAGCCTCGTCAGTGCCCATCAATGCAGCCTCACTGTGCCCATCAATGCAGCCTCACTGAGCCATCAATACAGCCTCACTGTGCCCATATGCAGCCTTATCAGTGCCAACAATGCAGCCTCACTGTGCCCATTTGCAGCCTCATCAGTGCCAACACTGCATCCTCTCTGTGCCAATCTGCAGCCTCGCTGTGCCAACAATGCAGCCTCGTCAGTGCCCATCAATGCAGTCTCACTGTGCCCATCTGCTGCCTCATTAGTGTCAACAATGCAGCCTCACTGTGCCCATCTGCAGCCTCACTGTGCCAATAATGCAGCCTTACTGTGCCCATTTTTATCCTAATCAGTGCCCATTTGCAGTCTCACTGTGCCAACAATGCAGTCTGATTGTGCCAATCTGCAGCCTCACTGTGCCAACAATGCAGCCTCACTGTGCCCATCTGTATCCTCATCAGTGCCCATCTGCAGCCTTGCCAGTACCTTGATTACACACAGCGGGTGTCTCCCGCTCTGTCATGCAGCTGCAGTTTTAACTGTTTAGCGGTCATCCACTGTAACAAAGCCCCACCTCCTCGTCCGTGATATACGGTCAACTGAACACTGATACAATGCTGGGAAATTGAATCAGTGTTCCGTCTACCACGGATGAGGAGGCGGAGCTTTGTTACAGTGGACAGCCACAGAACAGATAAGACTGCAGCTGCATGACACAGCGGGAGACACCCGCTGTTTATGATTACGCAAACGGAGGGAGGGAGAGGAGGACTCTGCATTTGGATCGGCCCTGGGCGATGCTGCAGCTGCAGCGGTAGCTCAAAGCAGCCCTAGGGCAGGTGGCCTACCGGGAAATTTCCCGGTATCCCAGTAGACCAGTCCGGCCCTGGCTCTGCCGGGGGTGGGGTGCTGTGAGCCCCACAGGGGAGCTCTATATACCCTATCTGTGATGCTGGGCTGTATACCCTGCCCTGTAATGCTGGGCTGTATACTCTGTCCTGTGATGCTGGGTTATATACCCCTGACACTATGGGTGGAATACAGGGAATGGAGTGGGTGGAGTCTATAAGGGGTGGGGCTTATGAAAAGCGGGAGGGATCAAAAAGCAAGGACGGGGTCTGGTTCCCCCCCATCCGAAAACTTCACCAGCTGCCACTTGGCTAGCCTTAGAAGGCTCCAATCTTGTTACAAATTACTTTAAATTGCCACCACAAATTTGGAAAATAAAAGTTATTTATACATTATTTAATCTGTTTTACAGTGCTATGATATTACTTTATGTGGCAGATTGCCAAGCTGTCACCAATGATCTTGCATTGGCAAGCAATGATTAGATTAGCAGAGATGGTGTACAGAATTTGCCATGGTGACAGTATAATCTGCAACCAGGTCTGGTATTTGTAAGGCTTCAGCTCTCATTATTTCATAATATTGCATGTTCAGGCATGCCTGAGATTTACTGTGAAATTGCCTGAAAGACACATTGTTTGTAATGTGGAGCTGCCAGTATTATGAGACATTTAGAAACAAAACAAGATTGTCTCTATAAATAAAATGCTTAGATACAGTGTGTAATTGTTTCCAAAGATACAATGCATGTACTTAGAAATGTCATATACATTACTGTTACAGGGCATAGGCGATTAAATATTTTCTGCTATAAATAAATAAAAATGTAGTCATTCTGGAATCGTATTCTGGCAAGGGAAGACTGTAAAAAAATCTAAAAGTAAATAAATAAATAGCAATGTTGTATTTAACCACTTGCTTACAGGGCACTTAAACCCCCCTTCTATCCAGACCAATTTTCAGCTTTCAGCACTGACGCACTTTGAATGACAATTGCGCGGTCATGCAACACTGTACCCAAATGAAATTTTTATAATTTTTTTCCCCACAAATAGAGCTTTCTTTTGGTGGTATTTGATCACCTCTGCAATTTTTATTTTTTGTTAAAAAAATTTAAAAAGAGCGAATTTTTTAAAAAAAGGGTAATTTTTCTCCTTCATTGATGTACGCTGATGAGGCGGCACCAATGGGCACTGATGGGTGGCAGTGATGGGCACTGATGGGTGGCAGTGATGGGCACTGATTGGTGGCAAAAATGGGCACTGATCTTGTACACTGCTAGGTGGCACTGATTGGCACCACTGGTGGGCATTGTTAGGTGGCAATGGTGGGCATTGATAGGTGGCACTTGCAGGCATTGATAGGTGGCACTTATGGGCATTGATACGTGGCACTGGTGGGCACTGTGGGCACTGTGATGTGGCAATAACAGGTGGCACTGGCAGGGGGTACTTGTGGCATGTATGAGGCATTATTGCCTCCTCCTCTTCGGGACCGATGTCCCTTGCTGCTGAGCCGGTGATCGGCTTTTTTTTCTCCACGCACTGTCAGCGCGAGGAGAAAAAAAAAACGATCACAGAGCTTTTGTTTTCATCATGTGATCAGCTGTCATTGGCGTGATCACCCGAGTCCCAGTGACTCGTGATCACAGCGCGCGCAGGGCACGTGTAGGGCGCGCGCAGGGCACGTGCACAGGGGAGGCCGTCATATGACGGCCTCCCGGGAATTCAGGTCCGCGCTGTAGCCGTCATTCGGCTATAGCGCGGATGTCAAGCAGTTAAGGTAGAACTATAGGCACACCGTGTTTTTATCATTGTGGTTAGAGCAAGGGAGGGTTATAATAACCCCTGTTAGATTTTTTTCCGCCATCGGCGTCCCATTGCAGAGATTTCCCTTCACTTCCTGTCCCATAGCCAAACAGGAAGTGAGAAGGAATCCCTGCAAATTAAGGGAATTTCTTAGGGACCCCCAGGTCAGTAGAATTGGTGACCCCATTGCAAGATGTCCCCTCTATTACTTCTCTGGGAACAACCCACAATTTGTGATTTTCTTTTACTTTCACTTTTAATGATAATGGTAAACAAGACTACTAGAGAGGGTAAATCTCCCTATCGGGGGAAGACAGCAATATAAACTGACAGGGATTCTAACCCCCCTCCACTCCTATCCAAAAGTACAAAAAAGTTTTACTTTATTTATACTTTAAGCTGATGCAAGAATTAATATCTAGGGGTGGGCTATCTGTTCGAGTCGAACACCCCAAATTGTTCGCCGAACAGCGAACAATTTGGGTTGTTTGCGGCAAATTCGAAAAGTCACGGAACACCCTTTAAAAGCCTATGGGAGAAATCTAAAGTGCTAATTTTAAAGGTTAATATCAAGTTATTGTCATAAAAAGTGTTTGGATACCCGGCTCCTGCCCCAGGGGACATGTATCAACGCAAAAAAAGTTTTAAAAACGGCCGTTTTTTCAGGAGCAGTGATTTTAATAATGCTTACAGTGAAACAATAAAAGTGAAATATTCCTTTAAATTTCGTACCTGGGGGGTGTCTACAGTATGCCTGTAAAATAGCACATGTTTCCCATGTTTATAACAGTCTGAGAGCAAAATGACATTTCTAAAGGAAAAAAAAGTAATTTAAAAGTGCTAGTGCCTGCTATTAATGAATTGTCGGTCCCGACAATACACATAAAAGTCATTGAAAGTCATTGAAAAATGAAAAAAAAATGCGTGGGGGTCCCCCAAAATTCCATTACCAGGCCCTTCATGTCTGGTATGGATATTAAGGGGAACTCCGCGCCAAAATTAAAAAAATGGCGTGGGGTCCCCCCAAAAATCCACACCAGACCCTTATCTGAACATGCAACTTGGCAGGCCACAGGAAAAGAGGGGGGGGGGCGAGAGATCGCCCCTCCCTCCTGAACCGTACCAGGCCACATGCCCTCAACATGGGGAGGATGTCCCCATGTTGATGGGGACAAGGGCCTCATCCCCACAACCCTTGCCCGGTGGTTGTGGGGGTCTATGGGCGGGGGGCTTTTCGGAATCTGGAAGCCCCCTTTAACAAAGGGGACACCAGATCCCGCCCCCCTATGTGAATTGGTAAGGGGTACATTTCACAAAAAGAAAGTGTCACAATGTTAAAAAACTACAGGAGATGGCTTGGGACAAGTCCTTTATTAAAAATTAAAAAATTAAAAATTAAAAAGAGATTCCAGCGATGTAATCCAATAAATCTATGCTCATATTCCAGTGATGTAATTCAATTCTCGATCATCAGCAATGCATGATCTCCAGCGACTCCAGTGAGGAACACGCACAGGATCCTGACTCCACCAGAGGCACCCAGCCAATGACGCGGCACCAGCTTGACAGTTCTTATGTAGCTGAGAGCGGGGCCATATGTCACGTGACCCTGTCCCCCTCTGACAAGGGGAAACACCAGGGTTTCCCTGTGACGTGTACGGGTGACCCCGCCCCCCTCTGATGCAACGGGAATCCTGGGGGGAATCCTGGGGGGTCCTCTAGGTAAGGTCATTTAAGGTCACCTGACCCCACCAGAACATTCTAGAAATTCCCAGAACCCCTATTTAGCCAATCACCAGAGGGATATTTGAAAAAAGGCCCCACTGATTTTGGCTGATTTTCTTTACAGTTTTAAAGTATTTATTTATTAAAAGTGTTAGGGCTTGTTCACACTTGACTAAATTTCTAACGCTTAACAAACCCTCATAGCGTTTGTTAAGCCCTAGAAATTTTGTGGTTATAGCGTTATGGGTGTTAGACTCACATTAATGAGCTTTAGTATGGCCATTAGACCACCATTTTACAAACGTTAATGACAAGATAAAATGCTCCCCAAAGCCCTGTGGGCAGTTTTGAAGCGTTTGATGAGTGTTAAGGTGAATTAAATTCGCTCTACAAATGCCTATTCCATTACAGGACCTCAACTGCCTGCCAGAGCATTTTGGCAAGCGTTACCATAGACTTCAACAGGAGGTGTTGAAAGGCTTAAAACGCCTCCGGACTCGATAGAAGGCTTCAATTTTGAAGAATGAAAAGGCCAGATGTTTGTCAAAAAGTGAGTGGACAGTCCGAGGGGAAAGGCTGGGTTGAACTTGATGGGTGTTAGGGGGGCTGGGCTTGATGAAAGTTGTAGTTTTTTACAGACCTCTCTATAATTGTTTAAAATCGGACCAATTAGTGGGTGTTCCTGTAGGATTGGGGGGACATGGCGAGGTAGAAGCCATGGAGTCGATTCTAGTGGTATTGAAGAGAATGAGTGTTCAAGGTATACCCAGTCCTTTATTTGGTTGTGGACTATGCATTCTACAATTCTGGACAAGTGACATGCCCTAAAGTAGTTTCTGAGGTCAGGCAGTCCAATTCCACCTTTCGTTTTGGGTACCACTAGCTGCTCATAGCTTATCCTTGGATGTTTCTGTTTCCACAAGAATTTTGCGCACATATGTCTATAGGTGTGAAAAGAGAATGAGGTAAGTTTAATAGGAATCATTTGCATAATATATAAGACACGGGGGAGTATGTTCATTTTAAGATTGCAGCGCGTCCAAACCAGGAGAAGCACGGTGTGTCCCATTTGCGCAGGTCATCAAAAATAGAGCAAAGAATGGATATATACTTTTTTGCGTATAAGTCTGATAGGCGAGATGTCAGCTGGGTACCTAGGTCCTTGATCACGTCAGATCACCATTGGAAAGGAAAATTGTTCTGACACTGCAAAACTACCGTATTTATCGTCGTATAACACGCACTTTTTTCCCCTTACAATCAGGGGAAATTTGTGGGTGCGTGTAATACGCCGATCCCCACTAATTGTGATCTATCGGAGCGATCGCCGCGATCACCGCCAACATTCACATAGCGTGTAGTTTTAAATATGGCGCCGCAGAGTTCAGAGGGACTCGGCGGCGCTGAATGAGCGCCGCAGAGATCACAGTGACTGGGCTGAGCCGAGATACACATAGCCGAGTGTTCTTGGCTCTTTCCGGCGCCGCTCACAGTCACGCCCAGTCCCGCCATTGGACCTATTTATGTCCATCATAGGGCGGGACTGGGCATGACTGTGAGCGGCAACGAGAAGAGCCGAGTACACTCAGCTATGTGTATCTCAACTCCACCCAGTCACCAAGTCCCTCCGAACTCCGCGGCGCCTTATTTAAAACTACACGCTTTGTGTATGTCGGCGGCGATCTGTCCAAGGCAAGCATGTAATGGACACTGGGGGCAAGGCTGCACTGACCACTGGGGGCAGGCTGCACTGGGGAAAGGCTGCACTGAGAAGGCTGCACTGGGGCAAAGCTGCACTGACAAGGCTGCACTGGGGCAAAGCTGCACTGACAAGGTTGCAATGGGGCAAAGCTGCACTGACAATTCTGCACTGGGGCAAGGCTGCACTGACAATTCTGCACTGGGGCAAGGCTGCACTGACACTGAAAAGGCTGCAATGACACTGACAAGGCTGAAGATGAACACTGGTGAGGCTGCATTGATGGGCATTTAAATGTAAGTTTTTTTTCCTTAAACTTCCCTCCTAAAAGTTTTTTTCCTTAAAATTCCCTCCTAAACTTGGGGTGCGTGTTATACGCCGATAAATACGGTATATCTTTTGAGAGGAATATGTTGAGTGCATGTGATTTAGTGAAATACATTTTCAAGTTAGAGATGCACTGAAAAAATTCAAAATCTTTAAGGAGATTGGGGATAGTGATAAGTGGTTCTTTAAGGAACATTAATATATCATCTCATCAGTGAATGCTGCCAACTACTAAGTATGATCAGCAATGGGTATGCCTTTTATGTCTGGGTTCATTCACAATCGTCATAGGAAAGGTTCTAAGGTGAGTATGATCAGGATTGGAGAAAACGGGCAGCCTTGCCTTGTCTCAATATTTATGGGGAAGGCATTCGACAGATGGCCATTGACTTGGACCCTGGCTGTTGGCATGGTATAGAGGGACTTTATAATGGTAAACATGCGGTTTTGGATTCCTATGTGAGGGAGAACCACTCCCATGTAGTCCCATCATAGGTGTGCGCAGCCTATTGCATTAGGGTGTGCACCCTTAAGCTCAAACACACATGCATGTGTATGTGTCTACATATATATGAACCCGTCACATTGATCTCCCTACCGGCACAGTGAAAGAGAAGAGCATAAACACTTTTCTTATGGCAGAGCAGGTAAGAGGGAGATCTTTACCATGTTCCTGCTGCTACACAGAGCGATAACACTAATGTGCATGGGGTGATTAGGGTGTGCCTGGGCACACCCGGCACACCCTGTGCGCACGCCTATGAGTCCCATGCTAACCTGCAGGGGCGTAACTAGAAATAGCAGGGCCCCATAGCAAAATGTTGTGTGGGCCCCCCCCAGCTGCCCTAGTGTCAATGCAGCGTGACCTGTGACCAATACAGCCCCACTTATGCAGAGGAAGAGGCAAGCCACCCGGATCAGCAGAGAGCGGGATTGCCCGCTGTAATAGCTTTCATTTGAATTTCCTGTCTTCCCGGGGCTCATTGTCACATAGCCCCACCTCTTGGCCCGACGCCTTTGATGACGTCACATGTCCCGCATTGGCTCGGCATTCTGTCTATCAAAGGCACCGGGCCAAAAGGTAGAGCTATGTGACGTGAGCCCCGGGAACACTGGAAGTTCTAATGAAAGCTCTTACATCAGGCAATTCAGCTCTCTGCTGATACGGACAGCTCGCCTCTTTCTTTCCTCTCTTCCCCTGGCTGGGAGACTGTGCCGGCGGTGCTCTTATCCTCACTGGGCCCCACTCAGCTGCGGGCCCCATAGCGCCCGCATGGGTCGCTATGGTGGTAGTTACGCCCCTGCTAACCTGTCAAACTCCTTCTCCGCATCCAGAAATAGGAAGAAGCCGCTGATTTTGGAGGAGGTCAACCTTGTTAATTGTTTATATTTGTGAAAAACAATAAACAAGGCCGTTGTTTCAAATTACAAAAGTATGGAAAATCAACAGAACATTGTCCAGAGATTGTACAAAAATATTTTATAGTATACAGCCATTTTAAGACTGATGAGAGGAGTTACAAGACTTTCTGAAAAAAAAGTAAAAAAAAAAGTAACATGCACCTTTTCCTTTTCACTTCAGACTATTGCATGAAAGAGAGTGAGTGCTCTGTATATAAAGCATCCTGCTAATATACAGTCAGGTCCATAAATATTGGGACATCGACACAATTCTAATCTTTTTGACTCTATACACCACCACAATGGATTTGAAATGAAACAAACAAGATGTGCTTTAACTGCAGACTTCCAGCTTTAATTTAAGGGTATTTACATCCAAATCAGGTGAACGGTGTTGGAATTACAACAGTTTGTATATGTGCCTCCCACTTTTTAAGGGACCAAAAGTAATGGGACAATTGGCTGCTCAGCTGTTCCATGGCCAGGGGTGTTTTATTCCCTCATTATCCCATTTACAAGGAGCAGATAAAAGGTCCAGAGTTCATTGCATTTAGAATCTGTTGCTATCCAAAGAGCTGTCACTATCAATGAAGCAAGCCATCATTAGGCTGAAAAAACAAAACAAACCCATCAGAGAGATAGCAAAAACATTTGGTGTGGCCAAATCAACTGTTTGGAACATCCCAAACAGCAACACCAAAAGACCTGGAAGATCATGGAAAATAACTATGGTGGATGACCAAAGAATTATTTCCCTGGTGAAGAAAACACCCTTCACCACAATTGGCCAGATCAAGAACACTCTCCAGGAGGTAGGTGTATGTGTGTCTAAGTCAAAAATCAATAGAAGACTTCACCAGAGTGAATGTAAACCATTGGTGAGCCTCAAAAATAGGAAGGCCAGATTAGAGTTTGCCAAACAACATCTAAAAAAGTGTATAATTATTCCTGCGCTACCATGTGTGGAAAAAAGAGAAACTTAATGGAAAAGCTGCCTACACCAGATAGGGTACACCCTGCCCCTTTTGGTTAGTGACCAAATAAATTATAATGTGGCGCTGCGCTAATCCAACAAGAACATAGTACATAAAAATGTGAAAATAAAAGTGAAAGTGCTAGTAATAAATACACTAATCAAATAACCTAAAATAATACTTTAAAGTGACAGTGCTTATGATATCCTACTAGTATTCAATGATACCTAGTTGCTGTGACATAACAGATAAATCCACAAGTGACAAAAAACATGTGCAAGGTAGTAACAGTGAATGAAAGTGCAATAAACAGCCCCAATTAGTAAATAAAGTACAAATAAGTGAACTAAATCTTAAGCTGGGCTTATAAAACAATGCAGGTAATGTGCACACCAGGCACACAACAAGCAAACAGATAAACAAAGTGACTAGTGCAAACAAGCATAAAATCCTTGTGACAAGTGACTAAAAATGTCCAAAATTAAAGTGCACATATAGTAGTCCTCTTGAAGGGGGGGAGGTGACTGGAACAAATATACACAAAAAAGAGAAGAGAAAATCTTACAGAAAGTAGTTAAAAAAGGGTGTGCCACATCGCATGAATCTGAAAAAAACCAAAAGATTCTCCCAATAACGGGATTTTGGAGGCACTAACATAAATGATGTGATATAAGTACAAAATAATTTTTATTACAAAAATAGAAGAGAAAAATAATAGACAAAATATGTACAGATCAAATACAAAAAATATGTACAAATGGATACATCAAGAGCAAAGTACATATGGTTGTAGATACAGATATCATAACAATGGAGGAAAAACCAAAAATCAAGGTATAATAAATCTCACTGAACCGACGCGTTTCAGAGAATCCTTCATCAGGGTTCACCAAGTGAGAGTTACCATCTATGGAGTTACAAAGTCAAAAAGAGTAATTAACATCACACACAACTTAAATGACAATCCCCCACACCCAATAGAGGTCTGTGTGAGAACCATACTCACTTCCAAAGTACATATGCTATAAAGGTATCCATGGCATAAAATCAGCTTCACAGAGGTCTCCCAGGGCGTGTGCACCTAAAAATCACCTGATGGCTACCCATCCAAGTGGTATTATAGAAAGCTGGTGTGTCAGGAAAAAACTCCCAAATTGTGCTGAAAAACACGGCACCTGAATATTTGGCGCGGCGTTTGTGCGCAGGCTGGGGTCCAAACGTCTCCGGACCTAGAACCAAGGACACAGCCCTATAAGAAATAATGATTCAGAAAGTAGGAATAAGCAATAGCAAATAGGATCGATAGTAAGTCAGATCCCAAAATGTGTAGAGGGTGTGAATACATATGTAAGGACCAGTAACAGGGAACATACCTGTGAGCTAGATCCAAAGGTAAAACCTACAGTCTGTCATGTAGGGCAGAGGAGTGAGGCTGAGAGTCCGGGCTGGCAGCAGGTCAGCTGCAGATTATAGGGGAACCTGGTTCGGGGGGAATAAAGATAATTCTAATGTAGGTGAGTGTATTCCAGTAAAAAAAAAAAAAAGAGAAGCCAATCACACAACTTAGATAGGCATGAGAAAAAAAAAGAAAAGAAAATGACCCAAGTTGCCAAAAAATATCACCTACTTAGTCAGCCCAGGGACACAGCATCAATCCACCGTCCTACTTCGATCACAAGATCAGAGTGAGTGAGCTAGATATTTATGTCCGCCAGGTAACGCTGTCAGCTGATTGTAATGAAAATCAGCTGAAGTGCCTGACCCGGAGCTCTCTCAGCCCGGCCCCCAGCAGCTGACTGATTGTCAGATTGGAAAGGGGTATGTACTTGTCTGGTCCAATCAATGGGCCCCCTGAGTGTGGGCCACGCCAAGTCTCCCCGCAAGCAACGGCCCCAAAGATGCACCGCGCATGCGCGCCAGCCAAGCTGGAACGCAAGACAGCGGTAGATGTAATGGCGCCGCGCCTCGGAGCTGCGCGCCGCAGTCCACTCCCACCGGCAAGCCTGCCCTGGAGACAGCCAGAGGCTGATCCAGGTCAGGGATGAAGGCGCGTCTCTGAGGCAACTGCCCCCAGCATGTCCCAGAAGGGGACACCCTTGCCGAGCCGGGTCTACGCACAGAAAGAACAGCAACAATGTGAAAAGAGCAAAACATCCATACAATCCCTATGAAGAGAGAAAGAAGATCTGTAAAAAAGTAATAGTAATGATATGGCATGCATGCATGGAATTCACGCATGAAATCATACATATATAGCCAAAATTGTATATAAGTTTGGCATAGGTGCAGCCTCAGCATGGGAGACGATTGTGGAACCGTTACACAGAAAGAAAACATTATGAGACAACCACAGACCAGGCACCAACAATTCAGATCTATTCATACTCCAGTCCTGTAGTCTGATCCCGTCGACACCCCGTTCATGCCCCCATCCCCGGTGTACATAGATACATTATATGCAGGTAAGCCCCTCAAGTATCAAAACAGCCCTGTATCATTATCCCACATAATATATATGTAAAGGCAACAAAAGCCATTATTAAGGTGAGAGCAAATGAGAAGAAAGTATGTGGGCCAGGAATGTATATGGACCTCCTACATCAGACAATAAAGCAGCAAGGGGTGCTGACAGGGCAAACAGTGAACGGTAAACCTACTTCTCCATGCCCCCGGAATCAAAGCCCTCCAGGAATGGCTTGAAGCAAGTTGTATCGTTAAGTCCAGGGGGTCTGGTCGCCCGCAGATTGTAAATCCACCTCAGTTCAAGCTGGAGGATATCCTTATTCCAATCTCCCCCTCTCGAACTGGGGTGTACTCGATCCAAAATCAAAAATTTTATTTTTGGAAACAGCTCCTGATGGACCAGGGCAGTGTGTCTCCCCAGTGGTAGATCAGGGTTGCATGTCTGCATGCTCCTGATGTGGCGGTATGCGCTATGCCAGAATTCCAATTTGGTCTTCCCAACATAGAAGCATCCGTAGTCACACCGGAGCATGTACACAATCCCCTTGATCTTACAGTTGGCAAAATGTTTTGGCCTGAAGGTACTGCCATCAGGTAGAGTTGGATTTTTAGTAGTATACATAAATTTACAGTACTCACAGGCCCCACACATAAACGTGCCCTTGTATTTACAGTGCTGAGCAAAGTTCTCATCTCTGAATTCGCTCCTCACCAGCCTGGAGGACAATGAAGTAGCCCTCCTGAAAGTAAAGAGTGGACTTTCAGGAAGGAGTCTATTCAAGTTTGGGTCCATAGTAAGAATGTGCCAAAACTTGGACACAATTCTTTTAACCTCTGCGTGTTGATTGCAGTATTTGGTGATAATGCGCAGAGGATTATCCTGGTTCTTGTGTTTCTGTGAATAAATAAGGGCATGTCTTGTATGCGTGGTAGCTCGCCTATAGGCCTTTTTGAGAGAGGTATATGAATATCCTCTCTCAAGGAGTCTTGCGTGCAAATTGTCTGCTTCGATTTTGAAGATCGCTTCGTCAGTACAATTTCTGCGCACCCTAAGGTACTGGCTGTATGGTATAGACCTAATGAGGCTAGGTGGATGAAAGCTAGAGGCATGTAGGATGGTGTTCCCAGCAGTAGCCTTACGATAGAGGCCACTGCTGAGTCCACCATCCTGACCTCTACAGACCATGACGTCCAAGAAGGCAATCTCACTGCGACTCGATGACATAGTAAAAGTAAGATTAAAGCGGTTCCTATTCATGCACTCTAGGCATGAATGCAAGAGCTCTATGGGGCCATCCCAGATGGTGAAAATGTCGTCGATGTATCTGAACCACAAAAGGAAGTGGTTCGTATACATCGACGAGTTCTCATCACTGAGAAATGTGGTTTCCCATTCCCCCAGGTACAGGTTTGCGTTGGATGGGGCACAACAAGTCCCCATCGCCACTCCCTGTACCTGGGGGAAATGGGAGCCATCAAAGGTAAAGATATTGTGATACAGGATATATTCCAGCAACTGTAGGATAAATTCATTGTAGGCCCAATCTTCATCCGTCTCTGGTATATGGCCTTCTTGACAGCTCTAAGCCCCCCAACATGGGGAATAGAGCTGTACAAGGCCTCTACGTCAATAGTTACCAAATATGCATTTTCTGGTTGAGAGGGTAGGGGTCAACTGGTCAACTGGTCAAGTGTGCCCCCAAACCTTTTCCTTGAGCTCGAGCTGGACTCAGACACCAAGAAGGCCTCTTCAATCGATTGGAAAATGAGTGATTTAAACGACACCACACAATTATGTTGGATATCGATAATATATATTTTATATTTTTCTCACATGTTATATATGGCGACAATTCATTATACATCATTGGGGGCAAACCAAGGGGCGGTCCCTTAGCTTATCCAATCACAAGAGTACAAGTATCACAAGTTACATGGTATATGACATATATGTAAAGACAATGATATTTCTGCTAAATGACGTGCTTAAAAAGTACCTAACAAAAAAATACCCCAAATTTCCTTATCAAAATATATTTTTCTTAGCTTAATTCCGAGAAAAGGGTGTAATATAGAAATAACCTTTTAAGATACTTTCGATAAGGTGCCATTTGGCATTAGGCTCAGACTTGCGGTGGGATGTTCTAACTTGTTGCCGTACATATTCACAAGAATTTGTCACCGCAAATCTTCTGTTTTTGCAGACAGCTCGCTCAATAAAATTTCCACTTAAACATTGTCAAAGCCTTGCATAAAAAAGCGTTTCACCTATCTTGTATAATAAGAAAAAGAGTTCAGGCCTCTTATCAAAAATATATATAGTGAACCAAGTGAACCAAAGTGCAGCCATTTTCCTTACAATCCCTCTTTTGATCAGGGAGGATTTCATTCTCCCTGATCATTAATTCCCTAATGTTTGGAGTACCAGGTATGTTCTGTGTAGAACATAGCTGTGGCTTCCTCTGGCTCAATGTAGAGGGGGTCAATGTAGAACATGGCCATAGTTTCCTTGAGCTCAGAGTCCGGTTTAATTTTTGCTGAAATGTCAGGGACTTTACTAGTAATATAAAATAGGAATTTGATAGTGGCATAAATGGCGATACCCAGGAGTACTATCATGATCAATATCATGCCTGCCTTTTTAAAGAAACCCATTACACTATCCCAAAATGATCCGAACCACCCCCCAATTCCTGAGAGTGGGTTCCAAGAGTCTCCTCATTTGTGTCTGCAACTTTGCTCTCTCCTCCTGGTGTCCTTTAATTATATCATAATAATCTGGTACCTCTAAATCTTCACTGGGTTTGGTTAAGTTGTTCATATATGTGCAACATAGGCTTTTATCCCCTGTCACATCACATAGTCCTGTCAGTATCATCATCATCCTCTCTTGACGCTGCTTGATTATTTCTTGTTCAAACAGAATTTTCCTCAATTCCTCATTGATGAAGCCCACATCAGCTGATGTTTTATTCATCCAGGAATCTACTAGTTCCCCAAACTCATCTACCTTTGTTAATGCATTGTACATGCCTGCCCCTCCCATGGAAGCGAATACCTTGTCCCACCAGGTTGTGACCTCTCTTTTGTGCCTCCCAAACTCTAAATGACCATGGGCTGGTATCATCTCAACAGGGGAGTCCTCTGGAGTAGCACCCATGAAAGGAATCATTTCTACCAGGGTGCACCATCCTGAGGTCTTTCTATCCAGGGGGTATGGGATGGTAGTGTGGCACCAAAGACCGCAGCACACCATCCATCCATGGGGCATATGAGGGGCGGGTACATCCCCAGATGAATGTAGGTTGAACCTTAATCCCACTAGGCACATTCAGTCCCCTATGGAGGGTGCCTCATCCTTCCGCTCCTCCATCCATGAACTATTCATATGTGTGCTGATAAGCCAAGATTCTGTGACCGAGCTATTCCCTTTCATACAATTTGAAATACTGTAGGAGGACATGTTCCCAATGCGTTCATCGGGGTCTGTTATGTTGTGTGTGAGAAGTCCCTCTATATCTAGTGTCCCATTGGCTATTAGCCCCAAATCCACCAGTGTAAAATTTACTACTGTGTCTCTGCAAAATCTACCGTTATACAAGTCTTTACCTGCTCCATTAAGAAAACAAAATTGTGGACTCCTTGTGTATCCTGTAAAGAGAAGGGGTTTACTATTGGTTGTGATGCTCTCAGGGGGAATGGGTTGAGTGATGTTTAGCAGCTGTTCTAGGGTCACTGGCCTTCCAACCATCGGAACTGAGTGTCGGCCAGTTCCCATATGGGAACAAACCCAGCATTCTGAATAATTCTGCTTTCTTGCGAAAGCATGCATCATTATGAAATGATGAGGAATTGAGTCTGGTACTGAATAAGTTTCAGGATCTAGCTGTGCCCCATTATTAATACTTCTAAAGTCTGGTCTTAGGAGTTCCCTTCTGGATTCTAGAAATTGGAATTCTGATTTGGGGGCCTTTTTCATACAAGTATCATTTAATGGTGCAAAGGGAGCGTAGTTTGATCTTTTATTTTGAATAACTTGGCTGATTCCTATATCTCTGAGTTTGGCCTTTTTAAACTTGGACACCAGGCTCTGACTTGGTTTATGATTGGGATTCATACACCAAGTCCTTTCTACTCCCTTATATTTGGCTGTAAAGACAATGGCTGCTATGTGACAATTCCCATCCCTCCTTTGAATATGATACCCCATAATGGCTTGAGATTGGGCTTTGGACATCTGGCCGGCTATCTGAGTGCAGCAGGGATAAATAGAATTTCCCATAAAACCTCGCCGAGTACGGTTAGTATAATTAGAGGGGAGCTGAAAATTACAACTGTTAGTCATCCAACAGAGCTGTTCAGGTGGGTCCTGGGAACCTGGGGGAAATACCTGAACATCTACTACTCGAATGTCATTAGGTCTAAGGTCTCTGGGGCTCCTGAGTCCTCTAGGGAGGGTGCTGCAGGGGGTTTGCTTAATTTTTCTAGGGCTCCCAAGTCCTCTAGGGAGGGTGGTGCAGAGGGATTGCTTAAGATCTCTAGGGATTGGGGGGGTTTCGGGGGGAATTGGGGGGCTTTCGGGTGGAGATAGTAGAGGGCTTGGGCAGGGGTTTGAGTTCAATGTCTCTTTCTTTTGTGGTCCTTGGCTTGTTTCCAGGCTTGGTGCTTTCTTTAACCTTGATGCGTGGATCCATTGTGGTCCTTGGTCTGTGAGGATGGCAGTTCGGGTTGCTTTGAGTACTTCAAATGGTCCTTGGTAGATGGGCCCTGGTACCTTCCTTGCTGCAAGCTGCTTTATCAAGACTTTGTCACCGGGTATGAAGGGGTGTGTAGGTTCTGTGGAAAGAGGAGGAAAAGTGACAGCTACCTTGTCGTAGTTTTCAGTAAGGCTACTTACCAGATGTTTCACGTGCTCTTCCTGTAAGGAATAAAGATTAACCTCCTCTCCCTCAATTGCTTTCTTTTGGGCTGGTCTTCCCATTAGTATTTCATATGGGGATAAGCTTGTCCTGCTGTGGGGAGTGGTTCTTATCTGGAAGAGGACCCCTGGCAGGTATTTTAGCCAGTCCTTCATGGTACCGTTAGTAGCTTTTTTTAGTTTGTCTTTGATTGTTCTATTCATTCTTTCTACTACCCCTGAACTCTGTGGGTGGTATGGGATGTGTAGCTTCCACTGTGTCCCTAATACCCTTGTCAATTTCATTCACCAGTTTTGAAGTAAATGCTGTACCTTGGTCAGAGTATATGGTGGCAGGAAGTCCGTATCGACTGATCCAATGATTGATCAGACACCGGGATGCAATGCCTGCGGTTTCCCCTGTAACGGGTATTGCCTCTGACCAAGCTGAAAATTTGTCCACCAGCACGCACAAATATTTGAGATTACCTCTCTGCCTGGGCATATGTGTGAAGTCTATCTGTAAGTCTTGTAGTGGGCCTAATGGTGGTGGCAAATGTCCATGTTTCCCATGTTGGGGGCCCTGAACATTGTTCTGAGCACAAGTCAGACAGGAAGAGACAAGCTGTTGTACTAATTCATATGCCTTGTGTGTGCTAAAACAGTCTTCATAATTTTTTAAGAGTGGTCTGGGTCCTATATGTCCTGGGCCGTGGAGATATGACAGCAATAGGGGCGCTGCTGCTTTAGGTATCCCTATGACTCCCTCTTTGTTTGTCCAGAGACCTGTAGTGTCTCTGGTCAAACCTGAATCGCTCCAGTAGTCCAGGTCATTGTGAGATTTTCAATAATTTTGAGGAAGTGTATAGTGTCTTTTACGAAGGACCATAGACTAATAACATGGGGTTTGAGGTATTCATCAATTAAATGACTTGCGTTTTCACTGATGGACCCTCTACCGGAGATAATTGGTCTCCCAGTTGGATTATGACTGTCTTTGTGAATTTTTGGTAGTGAATAAAAGGTTGGTACAACCGGAAATTTGACTCTGATGTATTCCCAAGCTCATACGGGAGCTCAGTCCTTTTGTGTAGCAGAGGGCAGAGGGTTTAGGCTGGTCACTCCTTGCACAAAGTGTCACACTGGCAACAAGTGTTCAGCACTTGTACATGGGCACTTTGACTAAGGCACTGCTACACAAAAGGACTGAGCTCCCGTATGAGGCTATCGTGTATAGGACTAAAGGTTGTCGCCCCCATATACTGGTCTTACGTTGGTACCCCGTCACCTGGAAGGATCTAGCCCCTGCACCAAAAGAAAGGGCCGTTATTCCTTATATTGGTTTATGCTGTTACCCCATTACCTGAAGGTAAGGGGCCACTACTTATAAGTGTGTGGTGTGTTGCACGAAGAGGAAACATCACTGTGTATATTTGTTCCAGTCACCTCACCCCCTTCAAGAGGACTACTATATGTGCACTTTAATTTTGGACATTTTTAGTCATTTGTCACAAGGATTTTATGCTTGTTTGCACTAGTCACTTTGTTTATCTGTTTGCTTTTTGTGTGCCTGGTGTGCACATTACCTGCATTGTTTTATAAGCCCAGCTTAAGATTTAGTTCACTTATTTGTACTTCATTTACTAATTGGGGCTGTTTATTGCACTTTCCTTCACTGTTACTACCTTGCACATGTTTTTTGTCACATGTGGATTTATCTGTTATGTCACAGCTACTAGGTATCATTGAATACTAGTAGGATATCATAAGCACTGTCACTTGAGAGTATTATTTTAGGTTATTTGATTAGTGTATTTATTACTAGCACTGTCACTTTTATTTTCACATTTTTATGTACTATGTTCTTGTTGCGCAGCACCACGTTATAATTTATTTTAACAACTAAAAAAGCCTTCACAGTTCTGGAACAACATCCTATTGACAGATGAGACCAAGATCAACTTGTACCAGAATGATGGGAAGAGAAGAGTATGGAGAAGGAAAGGAACTGCTCATTATCCAAAGCATACCACCTCAGTAGAGGTCTGGCAGAGCATCACCAGGGATGAAACCCAGTGTCTGGTGATGTCTATGCGTTCCAGACTTCAGGCTGTAATTGTCTGCAAAGGATTTGCAACCAAGTATTAGAAAGTGAAAGTTTGATGGGTGATTGTTAATCTGTCCCATTACTTTTGGTCCCTTAAAAAGTGGGAGGCAGATATACAAACTGTTGTAATTACTACACCGTTCACCTGATTTGGATGTAAATACCCTCAAAAGCTGAAAGTCTGCAGTTAAAGCACATCTTGTTTGTTTCATTTCAAATCTATTGTGGTGGTGTATAGAGCCAAAAAGATTAGAATTGTGTCGATGTCACAATATTTATGGACCTGACTGTAGTCTACTTTGGTTTGTCTTTGCAATTATAATCCCTCATTTGATAAGAAAGAGGCTTGCTTTGTGTTCTAGCTGCATCATTTGTGTGCAAAGCCAAATATAGACCTGTGAAACCCATACTAATTACCGTATTTATCGGCATATAACACGCGCCGGCGTATAACACGCACCCCAAGTTTAGGAGAGAATTTTAAGGAAAAAAACTTTTAGGAGGGAAGTTTAAGGAAAAGAAACTTACATTAAAATGCCCATCAATGCAGCCTCATCAGTGTTCATCTGCAGCCTTGTTAGTGTCATTGCAGCCTTTTCAGTGCCAGTGCAGCCTTGTCAGTGCAGCTTTGCCCCAGTGCAGCCTTGTCAATGCAGCCTTGTCCCCAGTGCAGCCTTGTCCCCAGTGCAGCCTTGTCAATGCAGCCTTGTCCCCAGTGCAGCCTTATCAATGCAGCCTTGTCCCCAGTGCAGCCTTGTCCCCAGTGCAGCCTTGTCAATGCAGCCTTGTCCCCAGTGCAGCCTTATCAATGCAGCCTTGTCCCCAGTGCAGCCTTGTCCCTGCAGCCTTGTCCCCAGTGTCCATTCCTCCTGCCGCCGCTGCCGCCATACACATGGTAGTAGTTTTAAATATTGCGCCGCGGAGTTCGGAGAGACTCGGCGCCGGCGGAAGTGAACGAACGCTGCCGAGATACACATAGCCGAGCGTTCTCGGCTCTTTCCGGCGCTGCTCACAGTCCCGCCCTATGATGGGCATAACACAGGTCCAATGGCGGGACTGGGCGTGACAGTGAGTGGCGCCGGAAAGAGCCGAATACACCCGACTATGTGTATCTCGGCTCTGTGATTTCGGCGGCGCTCGTTCAGCACCGCCGAGTCCCTCCGAAGTCTGCGGCGCCATATTTGAAACTACTCGCTATGTAAATGTCGGCGGCGATCGCCGACATTCACATAGCGATAGAGGGGATCGGCGTATAACACGCACCCACGACTTTCCCCTGATTTTAAGGGGAAAAAAGTGCGTGTTATACGCCGATAAATACGGTAATTAGCTTACTATTAGAATTTCGCTTTAAAAGTTTTTCTCACTCAATCACTGTCACCATACCTCCCAACTTACCGAGATGAGTAAGAGGGATGCTTTTTAATGTAAAGTATGTAGGCAAGGAGCACATTCCTGTGATGCACCAGTTACCAGCATGCAGAGGCGTAGTTTAAAGCTTGTGGGCCCAGGTGCAAAAGTAGATGTGCCCCCCCCCCCCCCCACTACTACCTGCTACTTCCATCATGTGCCAAGATACTCCAAGTAGCTAAAGAAGTTATTTCAAATCTTTATTTACAAATTGAGAGGGTAATTAAAAATATTTTGCAGAAACTGTCCACAGTTTGACATGCCTCTCCAATTCTTTTGAATACCCAGGAGTAGGGGTAGGCAACCTTTGACAGATTGGGATCTACCTGAACAACATGAAATAGATCAAAGATCACTGGGGTTTGGCTCTTTGTTTAAGAGATTAACTAGCAAGGTTTAACTAAATAGTAAAGAAAAATTATAAAACAAATATCACTGTAAAAATATAAATTTAGCCTACCTTAAATGTGGACAGTGTCAGTCAGTAGGGCAGTGGACGGTGTCAGTAGGGCAGCAGACTTGTCAGTAGGACAGTGGATGGTGTCAGTAGTTATTTTTTTGGTAATTTTAAAAAAAATATTTTTTACCATTGTATTTTATTGTTTTTTTGAATGTTATTTATTTTTTTACAATTTTTTTTCACAGCCCTGTTGGGGGTTTAGGTGAAATATCAGGAGTCTAAACAGACCTCTAATGTCTCAGTTTTGAGAAAGAAAGGAGATTGAGGACAAAGTCACAGCTACACAGAATGAATGAACAGGAATAGCTATGTACAGAACTTCCTGGTCATTCACAAACTGAAGTTTACTATGCTTCAGTTATGATTGGACAGAGAGGCAATCGGTACCGATCACTCACTGTATTCATTCAGAAAAGGAAGGGGCCAATAAATAACATATTTACCTGCACCTTCCCCACTCTCCATCCTGAAATATTCCCTGCAGCATCTGATGGGAGAGGAGGGGAATCCGGCACTGTTGCAGGGGGGTGGAGGGCAGGGGAGCACACAGGGGACCCGGGGAGCATATATAAGAGTAACCTGAACAGGAGGTGCCGCTAAGGCATCATATACAGGACCTGGATCCCCTCCATTTTCTCCTGCAGGTGCTGAATGCCAGGGGAAGGGAGAAGAGGAGAAGCAGACTTTCAGGACCACCCCCACCGCCTCTTCTGTCTAGGTGTAAAACTAATGTAACAGGGAGGCCACGTGGGTCTCTGATGCTATGCCAGTGCAGATGACTTCCCCTCCTGGTAATGACACAGTAACAAATCAAATGCCCCCCCCAAAGGTAATAACAGAGGCCCCCCTCCTGGTAATGACACATGCTCCCCCCAGGTAATGATTGATCCCCCCATCCTAGTAATGATGTATTCTCCTCCAAACCAAGTTGGTAATGACAGATTTCCCCAATCAACTACCCCACTGCTCATACACAAACTGACACAGTAAAATCTGGGCCCCCTGAAGCCTGCAACCCCTTGAGGTTCACATCTAGCCATTTTGTTTGACAAATCACACCAGGCTTGTTCAGGTGCCATTAATTTTTTAATTAAGGTGAAAATATCAATCTGGAGATTATTAGTGCATATGAGTTACAGGGGGTCCCCGGGTTACAAACAAGATAGGGACTTTAGGTTTGTTCTTGAATTGAATCTGTTTGTAAGTCGGAACAGGTAAATTTTTTAAGTGCAGCTCCAGCCAAAAAATCTATTTTTAAGTATTTTAGATAACATAGGGAAGGGTTAACACCCCTGTAACATTTGTTTTGCTGTCTGTGCTCCTCTTCAGAAGATTTCACCTCACTTTCTGTCCCAATGACAATTGGATTTTGAAAATTTTGGGTTATTAGGGAAACAAGGATTGGTGATAAAGCATCAGTGAAGACACCTTTTTCCCATAACAACTCTTACAGGAGTGAATTTCCCTTCCTAGGTGTAGATTTCCTCTCCCTTCCTGTTGTCTCCCTCCGTTTGTAAGTAGGAGTCGTTTGTAAGTTGGATGTTTGTAAGTAGGGGACCCCCTGTATACTGAAAATACAGCATAAGCGGCTTATCCAGCCACAGCAAGGCACAAAGGATATATATATATATATATATATATATATATATATATATATATATATATATATATAAAACAAGTGATTTTAAAGTGCAATATGTAAGTAATATACTAGATGTATACCATTAGAATGAGAGTAGCGATTACTGAACTACTGCCTGTATATATAATGGATGAAAAAATAATTTATATAGTCTGAAATTTACCGTGAAAAAAAAAAAAAAAAAATATAAATAAATATATCACAGTGATAAGTGCAAAATACAACAAAGTGCCAAATGCCACACAATGAGTGTGAATATCAAATCCAAGATGTGGTACGTGATTATTAAAGTCCAATATATGAAAGAAATGCACATAAAGTCCATAAAAACAGTTCATAAAAAATCCAACGTGCGTGCATTAATCTTAGTGCTTAGTGCCCAGAATCCCATGCTCAAGTGCCATCCAGTGACCCCCCGGGGACAGCCGCTCACCTCAGAGCGTGAGACTCAGCTGTGAGGCTGAGTCTAAACACGCGTATGAGCCATCCCACGGCTCAGTGATGGAATCCAGATACACAGTTTTCAGCAGCAACTCCACAGTTAGGAAAAAAGGAAAAGAAAAACTGGATAGTGTGATATCGTTTATAAATATTTATTAGGATAAAAGCTCCCTACATTAGGGTACTCACATTTGCAAGGCCTTTCACTCCACTGAGATTCGATGCACAGCTTATCCCTCCTGACAGGCAAACTTTGAGGCAAACTTTGGAGACTGTTATCAGATTGGTGCACTCATGCACCTTGCAAATGTGAGTACCCTAATGTAATGAAAATGTCTGCCCCATTTGGTGTGCCAATAACAATGAATAGCATCACAAGTACAATACTTTTTTGCACATGCGATAGTGTGAAAGCAGCCTAAGCTGTACACCCAGCTATTACATTTTTTAATCTGTTAAACAGTTAATGCAAAGGAAAAGTGCTAAAAAAGACTTTTGAGTTAAACCAGTCAATTTTTTGTGTGTCATGTCTTCTTTGTGTACTATGGCACGGGCACAGGGGTTGCAATTGCGAACCCGTCCATGTTCCAGGGGGCCAGCTTGGCCACCCTGCTGTCATATTAACAGCTACATACCCCAAAAACTCCACAAAATCCTGAAGTCTGGCTCGGATCTGGCTTGTGTCATGCAGCCAAGTGATGGGATGGTGCCAGTAGTAAGCTTCCAGTTTGCATTCCAATCCACACCCCACTACTTTTATTGGCTTGGGAGGAGCTCTGAGTTTTTGATGCCATGTTCGAGTCCTGTGCCAGAAAGTTAGAGAGGAGCTAATAGAGGGAGGAAGTGTCAGTGCTGACAGTCAGCTGGGAACGGGCACTGAGTGAGGCAGGAAGAGGAGAAGAACGCCGGTGGAGGGAGCCAGGACAGTGTCACTGGTTATCTAAGACATTGTTTAGCTCAATGTCCCCTCTCTGGAACCCTCTGTACTGCCCACCCCGCTTAGTTCACATCTAGGCATTTTGTATACAAAAGATATGCTGCGCTAAGGTGAAAATATCAATCTGGAGATTATTAATGCATATGAGGTATACTGAAAATACCGCATAAGCGGCTTATCCAGCCACAGCAAGGCACAAAGAATGAATTTTTATATATATATATATATATATATATATATATATAAAACAAGTAATTTTAAAGTGCAATGTGTAAATAATATACTAGATGTATACCATTAGAATGGGATTAGCGATTACTGAACTACTGCCTGTATATATAATGGATGAAAAAATAATTTATATAGTCTGAAATTTACCGTGAAAAAAAATAAATACATAAATAAATATATCACAGTGATAAGTGAAAAATACAACAAAGTGCCAAGTGCCACACAATGAGTGTGAATATCAAATCCAAATGTGGTACGTGATTATTAAAGTCCAATATATGAAAGAAATGCACATAAAGTCCATAAAAACAGTTCATAAATAATCCAACATGCGTGCATTAATCTTAGTGCTTAGTGCTCAGAATCCCATGCTCAAGTGCCATCCATTGACCCCCCCGGGGACAGCAGCTCACCTCAGAGCTTGCGACTCAGCTGTGAGGCTGAGTCTAAACACGCTTATGAGCCATCCCACGGCTCAGTGATGGAATCCAGATACACAGTTTTCAGCATCAACTCCACAGTTAGGAATAAAGGAAAAGAAAAACTGGATAGTGTGATATCATTTATAAATATTTATTAGAATAAAAGCTCCCTACATTAGGGTACTCACATTTGCAAGGTGCGTGAGTGCACCAATCTGATAACAGTCTCCAAAGTTTGCCTCAAAGTTTGCCTGTCAGGAGGGATAAGCTGTGCATCGCATCTCAGTGGAATGAAAGGCCTTGCAAATGTGAGTACCCTAATGTAGGGAGCTTTTATTCTAATAAATATTTATAAACGATATCACACTATCCAGTTTTTCTTTTCCTTTATTCCTAACTGTGGAGTTGCTGCTGAAAACTGTGTATCTGGATTCCATCACTGAGCCATGGGATGGCTCATAAGCGTGTTTAGACTCTGCCTCACACCTGAGTCACACGCTCTGAGGTGAGCGGCTGTCCCCGGGGGGGTCAATGGATGGCACTTGAGCATGGGATTCTGAGCACTAAGCACTAAGATTAATGCACGCACGTTGGATTTTTTATGAACTGTTTTTATGGACTTTATGTGCATTTCTTTCATATTTTGGACTTTAATAATCACGTACCACATCTTGGAATTGATATTCACACTCATTGTGTGGCACTTGGCACTTTGTTGTATTTTTCACTTATCACTGTGATATATTTATTTATGTATTTTTTTTTTTTTCACGGTAAATTTCAGACTATATAAATGATTTTTTCATCCATTATATATACAGGCAGTAGTTCAGTAATCGCTACTCTCATTCTAATGGTATACATCTAGTATATTATTTACACATTGCACTTTAAAATCACTTGTTTTATATATATATATATATATAAATAAGCCGCTTATGCGGTATTTTCAGTATACCTCATATGCATTAATAATCTCCAGATTGATATTTTCACCTTAGCGCAGCATATCTTTTGTATACAAAATGCCTAGATGTGAACTAAGCGGGGGGGGGGGGCAGTACAGAGGGTTCCAGAGAGGGGATGTTGGGCTAAACAATGTCTTAGATAACCAGTGACACTGTCCTGGCTCCCTCCACCGACGCTCTTCTCCTCTTCCTGCCTCACTCAGTGCCCCTGTGCCCGTGCCATAGTACACAAAAAGAAGAAATGACACACAAAAAATTGACTGGTTTAACTCAAAAGTCTTTTTTAGCACTTTTTCTTTGTATTAACTGTTTAACAGATTAAAAAATGTAATAGCTGGGTGTACAGCTTAGGCTGCTTTCACACTATCGCATGTGCAAAAAAGTATTGTACTTGTGGTGCTATTCATTGTTACTGGCACTCCAAATGGGGCAGACATTTTCATTTTCTGCAAAAGAGAAAATATGTAAAAAAAGGAGCTCAAAAAGATTCATGAGTTACTTTGCTGCATTTGTTGCATGTAGGGCAGCTCATTGAAATGAATGTGCAAAAAAATATGGTCTGGTACCTGGCGTCACGCCTCATAGTGTGAATTGGACCTTACTGCACTATAACACTTCTGGTAACTAAACTATAGATTTCTTTATATCAGACCATAAAAGAGGGACAAATGAGGAAGAAAGAGGGATAGGGTGATTTGGTTCCAAAGAGGCACAGTCCCTCCAAATCAGAGATAGTTGGGAGCTACTGTATGCTGTTACACATTGTGCAGAGTAAAGAAAATCTAATGTAACAGTGGAAGCTGATGTTTTTTTTTTGGGGGGGGCAAACAACCACCACCCCGGTCAATTGGTCGGTCGGCAGCACCCCTCCCCTACCCCGTGCACTTACCCCATCGGTTGCAGGCGGGCGGGCTCCTATGGGCGGCGGCCAGTGGCCGGGTTGTGGGCTCCTATGGGCAGGTTGCGGGCTCCTATGGGCAGCAGGCTTTGGGCATCTATGGGCGGCAGGCAGCAGCTCCTGTGTCCTCTCTGCATCACCGCGGCTTCAGCTCTGCGGCTCCTCCCTCCTCCTCCTGGGCGTCCAAAAGGATTACCTGTCCTTTCAGCCAATTGTGTGACCGGTGTTAAAATCAGCTTACTGATTGGCTGGGAGGAGGATCAGTGTTACAACAGTGAATATTGATTCGCTGTTGTAACACCTCGGTGGGTTTAGAGCACACTCTCTGTGACCAGGGCACATCTTCTATTGAAGCCTATTATAGCTTCTGGCTCTAACCGGTGCTTCAAAAAAACAGCCCCTCCACATTGGAATCCATGCGCCGGTGTCCTGAAAGTGGCCGGACGCATTGGTAGGGCGATTGGATGGGGGAAGGGTGGCCCGTGCGCCCTTAATGGACGGGCTGCCCCTGGTAACTAAGTAAATCTCTCCAACAAGGACACATTCAAAAGCACATTTTAAGCAGAGGACAGAAGGATTCGTTTTTGTGACAATTACTGTATTGCTGCCTGTACCTTCTACTCTCCTCATTTCTACATGGGGCATTACAGGGGCAGGAAGTAAAGAGAAATCTCCCTAATGGGATCCTAGACAATAATAAATACCTGACAGAAATCTTAATTCTCGCCACTCTATCCAAAGCTAATAAAATTACTGTAGTTAGGCTATAAAGTGAAAAATGTTTCTGAAAAACAAACCTACATACAGTATATTGCAATAATTTCCTGCAGATTCTTACATGCTCCAGTCCTGTAGATACTGATAAAGGCCGTGCACCAGTGTTGCCAACCGTCAGTATTTTTACTGGCAGCCAGTAAAAAACAGGCAATTTCCCCCTGCCAGTAAATGCCAGTAAAAAGAACAGGTTGCCAGTAAAAAATATGGCTGTGACGCTTGGCCCGGAGCCAGCCTAGACCATGCGAGTGCCTGCTACAGAGTGTTCGGGGGCGGCTCTGGTGGAGGCGGTGCTTGAGAATGTCCTGTGATGTCATGGTGCAAGGGGGCCAAGCAGAGTGGCCAGAGCCTTGTGTGTGGGTCTGGGGGATGGAAGCAAGGCAGGCCAGGAGCGGAACCATCAGTGCTGTTTGGACTGGAGGGACCACCTGGCTTGGAGAGAGACTGTCACTGTGACTCAGGAGGGGACGTGTCGTGTCAGTAATCTGTACTGCTGCACACTGCTGTCAGTGTCACTGTGAGAGTCAATTTCATGTGTGTGCCGCCCATTCTAATTTCTTGCCCTCCTGAGTCCTGTCCCTGAGCTACTTACTTTCTATATCGAAAATAAAATAAGAAATATGTTTTTTGCCTTATCTACCTTAAATCACATTGCGAATTTCATATTGTACTTGTTTGTAGCTTAAATAGTGAATTTTGTAACTTTTGGAAATGCCAGTAAAAACTTGGCTGTGCCAGTAAATTGTGAGTGTCATGTCAGTAAATTTCAATCTGTTAGGTTGGCAACACTGCCGTGCACTGTATTTTTCTCATCCTGACAGCTTAATGGGCCTATCATGACTTGGTAAATGTCACTTTCTAATAACAGTGCCTTTGTAAAGCCTCGTACACACGGTTCGATTGTCGTACGACTGAGTGCCCAATTTTTGTCTAGCATACTAACTATCCGCAAATTGTCGTTTGACAAACACGAACGTAGTGACGTACTACGAGGGTATAAAGAGGAAGTTCATTTCTCGAGCGCCACCCTTTGGACCCCTTCTGCTAATTTTGTGTTAGTAGAAGTTTGGTGAGCGCTGATTTGTGATTTTCAGATCGTTCCTGATCTTCAAATCACAGTTTGGGAGTAGGCAGTTACATTAAAAACAACACAATGGAAAATTAACAAGGGACACCAACATAGTTGTATCTTTGATCTTGAAAACTCAGGGATAATGGTGTTGTGGTAACTTTCCCAAAAAAATCAAACAACAACCATAATATCCATATTATTTATATCACTACAAAACAAATGCCTTTTAAAATATGTTTGGCATAACTACATCAGTATCACAAGCAAAGCAGCTTCATTATTATCCCATTAAAGAAGATGAGAATGTGCGCTGCATTTCGAGATTTCATCAATTGCTGCGTCACTAATGTTATGTCTAGATTACCAACGGTAGTTTACAAGACCAAACTATTTTGGGTCGTTTCTTGATTCCTATCATGCGTGTTTGTACTTTAGACTTTTGTGTGATGATTTCTGGACTGACCATCCAAAAATTGGACGTTGAGCTATCGTTCGTCAAAAATTTACAAGTATGGTCATCCAGCTTTTGTCTTATGAAAAATGGAAATCGAATGTCGAAAGGAGCATACTAACGGTAAGAATTTTAGACAGGCTGTCGAGCGACAATTCCCTTCCAAAATTCGCATTAACACATGTGACCGGCCTACAGTTACTGCTCTATAAAAAGTATTATAAAATCACATTTCTGTAAAAACACATGGCTAATATGGCTGTCAGCATAAAAAATCAGCGTGCTTGTTCATACAGGAGTACTGTCAGCACAGACAGAGACCCAGCTATTTTTTGAAAGCTGAGTCCTGGCAATGTGAAGGGTCTCTGGGAAGCCTGCCTAATTTTAAATCTGGCCCATTGCTGGGGTAGAGATCTCATAATCAAGCTGACTCTTACTACTGTGCTTTCCTCAGTTTCTGCAAATCTGCAGTGAACAATGCAATGAGAGTGATCACAAAATAGCACATGTTCACTTTTTTCCGATAAACAACCCTATAATGTAGCATACATTTTGTTTTGGCAAATTCTTTTCACTGAACTAAACTCATGCATAAAAGCCCGAACCACAATAGTAAAATGTGTCTTAAATGTTGCTCCAAGGGCAATAATATACAGCATCAGACCACATCCTTTTACGCCAATAAATAAAAAAGTAAGTTTGCTTGGTCTCTATAATGCTTTTGTATCTTGCCTCATTTTTTTTTATCACTACACCCTTAAATTTAAAATAAAAATATAGGAGCTAATGGCCATTTTATTTATTCCTAATTCCTAGACAGAATTTGTGCTGCGGGAATAAAGGAATGTGCTGTTCACATATGCATACTTTAAACATATACAGACCTATACATTTAGTAATAGTTGCAACTCCACTTATGTACACTAGATGGTACTGCTGTTCAACATTCATTTTCTTGAAAAATTTCTTCTATTGTTCTATATGATATTTGGCATGGTTTTGAAGCAGTTCTTTTATTTTATGTGGTATCTGTGTCTGGTGTCAAAACAAATCAGTATTCCTTTTTACTGGGTAGAATGTCACACTGTCATACTAATGAATGCTGGGTGTATAATATTATCAGACAAAGGTGTCTGTGAATATTGTTCAATTATCTATCTGAGGCTCTCATTTTGAGTTATATAAAACAGGTATTGTATTGAAAGAAACATATGACAAAGCAGAACTGCTGAAGTTTGAGAATTGGGGTACAAGAAATGAGACGTACAACTGATGTTTTATGTGTCACTGTATGTTTTATCATCTTTGGTGGCAATAAGGACTTGTTTTCAATAGCCAAGCCAATTTCTTACATCATTGGTACATAAAACATGAGCTAGGAATCTCAATAGGAAAAAAGTATTCTTAGTGCCTTTCTCCTCTTGCTTTATTGTCTTGTTACTTTCTTTTTGCTATTGACCCCTCTCACTTACATGTGTTACCTTGTGCACTGCCCATGAAGGTGTGTTATCCTTATTCATTGCAAACTGAACAGTGGCGGTGTGTCCATAAGGGTGCACGGGAGCCGCCCCCTCTATCCAGCCACCCCTCTAGCACCAACAGCTAGATTCATGCATTGCACAAATCTATCCATGGCCGCCGTTGCCACCCCCTATTCAGGCACCCGGGCTCCTTTTCGAGCGTCGGGCGCCATGAATTTTTGTTGAAGGGCCTCATTAGAGCAATAGGCTCTAATAGGTGTCGCAGGTCACTCAGCTGTGTTAGAAAAACAAATGAATATTCGCTTTCCTAACACTAAACCGCCTCTCCTTCAATCAGGTGCTCGGATCTGTTACCCATCCCCCGATTGGCTGAAACGACAGGCGCTGTGATTGGAGGCCTATTAGGCGTCCAATCATAGCAGAGGACGGGAAGAGAGGATGAGAGAAGACGAGAAGACATCGAGGAGCTGTCCCACCGTCACCGAGACAGGGTAAGTACAGACGGCGGGCAGGGGGCACACTGGCAACATTTGATATGGCACAGTGGCTGCATTTGATGGGCACAGTGGCTGCATTTGATGGGCACAGTGGCTGCATATGATGTCACAGTGGCTGCATATGATGGGCACAGTGGCTGCATTCGATGCTGCACAGTGACTGTATTTCATGGGGCACAGTGGCTGTATAAGATGGGCACAGTAGCTGTATTTGATGGGGCACAGTGGCAGCATTTGATGGCACAGTGGGAGCGTTTGATATGGCACAGTGGCTGCATATGGTGGGCATAGTGGCTGCGGTTGATGGGCACAGTGGCTTAGTGTGATGGCACAGTGGCTGTGTTTGATGGTGCAGTGGCAGCAATTGATGGGCACAGTGGCTGCGTTTGATGGGCGCAGTGGCTGCGTTTGATGGTGCAGTGGCAGCAATTGATGGGCACAGTGGCTGCGTTTGATGGCACAGTGGCTGCGTTTGATGGTACAGTGGCGGCAATTGATGGGCACAATGGCTGCGTTTGATGGTACAGTGGCTGCAATTGATGGTACAGTGAGGCTGCAATTGATGTGTTTTTTTTTCAGAATTTTTCAGTTTGTTTGCGCCCCCCCAAAAAATTTTGAGCACCAGCCGCCACTGAAACTGAATGTAGACATTGGAAAGGCACTCATACATACAGTATATATACTTTCTTCTAAACATTAGCATTGTCACCTGTAAGGTATTTTACAAGCTTTGGTGATAAAAACTGAACTTATTGCCATTAAAGCCACAATAAGACTAGAAGAGACATAACATTTTTCCCCCAATTCAGATGGCCAAACACAATGTTTCCTACATGTAAATTGCACGTGGGTACAGAGCTGTCAAAAATAACACCATGGATAAAGTACCACCCCAAAAATGCAGAAAATCCATCTACCAGCCACATCTACTAGCCAAATCCAGGTGCTAAACGTGTAATCCTGGATGTGTCCCTCTTTTTGCACTCATAGTTCAGAACATCTTCGGTCTGATCATAATTCTGGCTATTTGAACCATAACAACGCTGGGTCTGTGGGCAGCAGAGCAGATCATTGAAGAATCCCAAGAAGAGAATTCTATTTCTCTTTGAGAAATTTTTACCAGCTTCCAAGCAGAAGCCAGCGATATGTACATTTACGGTTATTAGAGATTCCCTGCCACACTTATCTACCTCCCAGGCTTCTCCTCAAACATTGCGGGTGATTTACTAAGAAGAAGGCACTGCACCAGTTCATACATTAATTGGTGCGCCGGAAAAGTCATTAATCGAACAGGTCTCTGGGATAATGATCCCCAGAGCCTGAGGGGAGATGCCTGTCGAGAACTTGAGGTCCTGCAGGCCTCTCCTAGTTGCCAAGTACCTCAACGTGGCGACGAGCCTCTGCTCAGGAGTGATGGCTTGCCACATGCAGGTATCCTGCCTGCTTATATAAGGGGACAGCAAAGCCAACAAAAGGTAAAAAATGGGGTCCGTCTTCTGGAGATAAATCCTGAAATCATCAGGGTTATTCTCCTGGATCTCCCGCTGGAGCAACCAATTCTTGGACCATGAACTCCTCCTTGCCCTGTTCATGGACTGGGCTTGGGTCAAAGTAAGAACCCCAACACCAAGCCCCCGTACAGCACGAACTCTACGACGAGTACGTACTCGCAACATGGCTTCAAAACGGTCGGCTAGTCAGAATGAACTAAACAGAACGCACTGAAGAACAGCAAAGCCTGTGAAGAGCGAGCTGAAAATCAGTAGCGAGCGGACAAGAACGCACTGAAAAACAGATACGAACTGACTACATGCACTGAAAACCAGACACAAACCCACAAGCACAAACTGAACAGCAAAATGATCTGAAAAAGCATGAGTCTGAAAAGCGCGAATCGTCTCTCACCAAGCTTCTACTAACACGAGATAAACACAAGATTAGCAGAAGGAGCCCAAAGGGTGGCACGCTGGCTATTGATCTTCTCTTTTCTAGTCCCGTTGTACGTGTTGTACGTCACCGCGTTCTGGATGGTGGGACTTTGGTGTGACCGTGTGTACGCAAGACAAGCTTGAGCGGAATTCCGTCGGAAAAACCATCATAGCTTTTTCCGACGAGAATTCCGATCGTATGTACGTGGCATTAGAAGTAGAAGCCAAAGGAGAAAGAGAGAGAGATTTTTTTTATCTTCAACCCCCTTTATTTTTTTCCAGAATAAGTTAGTATGAAGAGGACTCCTGATCTAATATAATGTGGGATTATTGGGATTATTGACTGGAGGGATCTCCGAATCTGTTAGGGTCAAATAAATGGTGCTAGGACTCTCTTAAAAGTAAAATAAACGTTCTTTTTTTGTGGGTAATAATAATCCTCTTTTTCAGGAATTTTATGAGATTTAGAATTTAAACTGTGTGTGCAGCTACAGAAGAGGAACTAAAGATGACCTAAAGCTATGCTTGGGGAATATTAGACCCAAAATATATATACCGTATATACTCGAGTATAAGTCGTTCCGAGTATAAGTCGAGGCCCTAATTTACCACAAAAAAATGGGAAAAACTTATTGACCCGAGTATAAGACGAGGGTGAGAAATGCACAGCTACTGTAAGTGGAAAAGAGGGTCAACAATGCCCATTTGCAGCATTACTGTGCCCATTTGCATGCCTCCCTGTGCCCATTTGCAGCCATAGGTCCCCTGAACTTCAAACTCCGTAGTTAAGGGTTCCTAGATGCCCCCTAGCTGCAGCCAAAATTTGGGGTCTCTGAACCCAAAGGGTCCTGAAATGACATTGCTGCAGATGGACACAGTTGACCGAATTTGGGGCCCCGTATCTCTGGGCCACTTAGTGCTAGGAACCCCAAATTTGGTGTGCAAACCCAGTGGAATTAGCACCATAAAATTTCCAAAGCTGGGGTTTCTAGCACCAAGTGACCCCGAGATACAGGGCCCCAAAAATCAGTTCAGAAAATGTCAAGCACTTTTCTGCAGCAGAGAATGACATTTTCCGAACCGATTTTGGGGCCCCGTATCTCGGGGCCACTTAGTGCTAGGAACTTCATCTTTGGATATGTTGTGTTACCAGTTCCACTGGATTTGCACACCAAATGTGGGGTTCCTAGCACCAACTGGTCCTGAGATATGGGGCCCCAAACTCGGTTCAGAAAATGTCAAGCAATTTTCTTCAGCAGAGAATGACATTTTCCGAACCGATTTTGGGGCCCCGTATCTCGGGGCCACATAGTGCTAGGAACTTCATCTTTGGATATGTTGTGGTACCAGTTCCACTGGGTTTGCACACCAAATCTGGGGTTCCTAGCGCCAAGTGGCCCTGAGATACGGGGCCCCAAAGTCGGTTCGGAAAATGAAATTTTTTGCTGCAGAAAAGTGCTTGACTCAAGTATAAGTCGAGGGGGGCACTTTCAGCACAAAAAAATGTGCTGAAAAATTCGACTTATACTCGAGTATATACGGTATACTGTATTTTTTTGCTCTTTGATGATTGTAGGATATCATATTTTTCCATTAGGTTGGTCTTGATACAAGGGATTGGATAATCTGCATAGTAGCAGATGAGTAGGGGGTTCGGGGTGGGGCCATTGACACCCACACGAACCTGCCCTTCCATTAGTTAGGTACATTTTACAAAGTAGAATGTTTTATTGTAATTTGTTTGGCTTTTCTGTTTTCTTTACAGGTTCACTAGGAGAGGATAAAAGTGAGACATGCGGCAATAAGTTAAGAGTGTTTTACATCCACCCAAAATACAGGCAATGGCTAGTTCATAAAAAAATTATGTCTTATAATGTGAGGGGCTTGTGCTCACCCCAAAAAAGAGGTCTCCTATGGCAGGAATGACGTCATCAAGCTGTGGATGTTGTCTTTTTACAAGAGACGCATTTCATATCAGGATCTGTACCTCGACTGCCCCTCCTATCCCCGTATAATCAATGGTTCCATGCAGTGTCCCCCATTGCAAGGGTGAAGGGGTAACGATAGCCTTTGGGAAAACGTGCCGCCTGACCTCTACGTCTGTGCAAACGGACCCGGTGGGGCGGTTTCTATTTATTAAGGGTATGCTGCAGGGAAATTGTTATGTTTGCTTCTATATATGCACCTAATACTCATATGGTCTGGTTTTTAGTTAAGACTTTAAGGCTACTGGAAAAAATTAGGGAGGGATTTGTGATTTTGGGGGGAGATTTATTTATTTATTTTTTCAAAAAGTTTTTATTGAGATATATAAAAACTGTAAATATTGATAACAACATTTGTAAGAACATTTTACAGAGTAATGTTAGGTAATATGTAGACATACATACCAGGATGAGATCAGCATAAATAAACATAACACAACTGGGCAATAGTTATTAACAAAAGGAGATACCTGGATGGATCTGTTTACAAAAATTCCCTGGGATTGCAAGATGGAGCAACAGAAAACAACAGGAAGTAGGAGGGGTACTTGGGGTGAAGTAGAGGGGGGGGGAGGTGGAATGGATAATGCAAATTCATCCTTTCGGTAAAGGGAGGGGGGCACCGTGACTGATGTAGCGTCAGTTTGGGGTGGGTTTCTTCACGATGTTGATAGAGAAGAATGGAGCTGTTGGGTAGAGAACTTGTGGAGAGACTTGTGGTGCAGGTTGTATCCAGTCGGAACTAAAGTCCACTGGTTGTGGGATTTCCGTTGGGGGGTCCGTCTCCTCTGGGTCTGAAGGTGGAGTTCCATAATATGAGAACGAGTATTGATCAAAGTTGGCTAATTCTCCTGGAGGGAGTGCTGAGAGCATGCAGGTTTGCCACTTGGAATAGAAGCAGGCTCTTGATTTTTCCTGTTTGAAGTCAGTGTTGAGTCGGTCCTTGAATAGTAGGAGTAGGAGCACTCGTTTAATTTGGGTGTTATTAGGACAATGTGATGAAGTCCAGTTTTTCAATATAGTTCTCCGTGCGATTAGGAGACAAATCAAAGACCAGTCTTTGTGGGAGGGGGGTTTGTTGGAGATTCCAGTGGTACTTGAATTTGTAGTTTGGGACCATGGCATCAGTTGGGGGTCCCAGTGTCCAAAGATGAGAAGCAGCGCGTCCTTAGGTAACTTTAGTAAGATTAATTCGAAAATGTAGGATAGAACCTGGTCCCAAAAGGTGGAAATGTAGGAGCATACCCAGAATCGATGGGTCGGGGTCGGCCTCGGTTAGTGGCAGAGGGGGCAGGAGGCTTTGCTCTGTTTTGTTTTGGAGGATAGGAAGGGTATTGTAGTGATATATGGTTTATAGTGGGTAGATAATTAACTAGGAAGTTATTATAATCTTGATTATTAATTAGTAGTTATTATAATCCAAGTTGACGCCAGAAATGAAATGGTTTACGGTCGTTGATATCAGTAACAGTTATTGGATTTTACCCCTTGACCCAACATGTCAATACAAAACAGCCTTCAGCTGGGCGGGCCTTCAATATAATTGGACAGTTCTTCCGCAAGGCTACAAAGACAGTGCAGCAATATTTCACTCCCATATGAAAGAAGTGATTGATAAGTTTTCAAAACCTGAAAGAGTAATTTCATATGTTGATGACATTTTGATTGGGTCAGCCTCTATGGAGGAGCATAGTGAACGATGTGAGTGAAATGTTATTGCTTTTGAGAGAAGCAGGTTTGAAAGTTAATCCAAAGAAAATACAATTGGGGAAGCAAGAAGTCCAATTTATGGGTGTTACTGTAGCACAGTCAGAGCGAAGTATCAATGAACAAAGGGTCGAGCTGATAGGTAAGCTACCTTTGCCCACTGATAAAAAAAGTCTGAGACAATTCTTAGGCATGACAGGTTTCTGCAGGGAGTTTGTGCCTCATTATACATCACTAACAGAGTGTTTGTATAATCTGCTGAAGCAAGATGAATGGAAATCAGAGCACACACAAGCTATTGAAGCATTAAAGGAAACTTTAGGCAATGCCCCTTCATTAGCATCACCAGACCCCAACAAAGAATTCAGACTCTATCCACATGTAGGCCTTAGTACTTTGTCTGTTGCACTCACTCAAGACTATTTTGGAAAAAAAAGACCTGTAGCCTATGCTTCACGTTTACTATCATCTGTAAAACAGAAGTATCCTTTGTGTACTCGTATGGTGCTGTGTTGTTATTGGGCAATCAACAAATTCAGGTACTTGAAAGGTATACAAAGGGTCATCATTGCTAGTCTTCACACTCCTAATGTCATGTTAGCAAATGGGAAATGGAAAGAAGCAGATGTAAATTGTAAAAGGCTGGCGACATGGACTACAGCTTTATTGTCAGAGAATATTGAGGGTTTGATGTTAAAAGAACCTAGTGTCCTGATTGGTGGATTGATGATTGAAGGTGAAGCTCATGAATGTCAAGTGCAAGGAAGTAGTTTGAAGCACAGAGTTTTTACTGCCGTATCCAAACCTTTTGACCTTGAAAGTGACTGCTGGTACATTGATGGTTCTTCTTACTATAAAGATGGAAGTAGAATCTCAGGATTTGCTGGTGTCTGTGTAAAAGATGACGAGGTACAGAGACAATTTTCATATTCATGTAGAGCTCGTTCTGCACAGTATGTGGAAATAGCAACACTTCTGCAAGTTCTCATTGAGTTAAGAGATGATGGCGGAATTGTTAACATTGCTTCTGACTCAGACCAGGTATGGAAGGGTGCAGTTGTTGCCGTCAGGGCCGTTTGTGAGCGGGAGACGGTTTTCTCCACAAACCGGTCCATGTGTAGGCAGATGTGACCCGGAGGGGGCTGAGGGTGTTTGGGGTGGCTCTGGCTGGTTTTATATGCCGATTTAGGGTCGTGCTGTGGGAGCAGAGAAGAGGAGCAGCTACTCCATGCAACGCTGGAACCCGGAAGTTGGGGGGAGATTTTTAATATCACCTTGGATCCCAAACTAGACACCTCAATGGGGAAGACCCTGCTATCCTTCAGAGCCCTTAAGCATGTCAAACAACTTTTTCGATCTCTCCACTTAGTAGATAGCTGGCGGGTACTACATATGGAGAATAAAGACTATAGCTATTACTCTAAAACCCATTATGTCTATTCCCGGCTTGATTTAATTTTGGTGGACCAGTACTACCTGAATCATATGAGATCTTCCACCATTGAATCTATAACGATTTCTGTTCATGCCCCTATTATGTTAACATTTCTTCCGGTATCTGCGGGTCACTGGGAGCAGACATGGCAATTAAATGAGTCACTGCTGGATGATAAACAGATATCGGAGGATTTACTGTACAAATTGGCAGGATATTTTGAAATAAATACATCTGGGGAAGTGTCGGATCAAACTGTGTGGGAAGCTCATAAGGGGGTTATTAGAGGGGGACTAATAGCACATGGCTCATGAGTTAAAAGAGAAAAATGGAGGGAAATCGAGGACCTGCTGGAAAAAATACATGATCTGGAGACTAAACATAAGGCCAATTTTGACCCAGGAGAGGCCAGACAGCTGGAGACACAAAGAGTAGTGCTCTCTGGATGTCTGGACAGAAGGGCCAAGGACAAACATAGATATTTTGCGCACCGATTTTACGAACAAGGGAATAAATGTGGCAGATTACTGGCCAGACAATTAAAAAAACAACAAGAATTCTGTCATGTTCATAATATATTAGTTAATAACAAACAGGTAGTGGATACTAAGTCTATAGCTGCGGAATCCCATTGTTTTTATACAAACCTATATGATATTCAATCAACTTCTTTGAGGTCTGAGGATGGCGGGTGGGCGGAAGAGATGAGGGAATATATCAGGGACTCTGCCTTACCAGCCCTGTCCCCCATGACCATAGAGAAATTAGAATGGCCAATTACTATAGAGGAAGTAAGCAAGGCAATAGAAACTCTGCCAATGGGGAAAAGCCCAGGACCAGATGGTCTAACGAATGCATATTACAATAAATTTTGGTGACCCCTCTATGTAGTTATCTTGATAAAATCAAAAGAAAAAAAGGCACCTCTAAGTGCAGAAGTAAAACTTTATATTTCCCAAAAGGGTTAAAAATGCTTACAAATGGGTGGATGGGTAGAAGCAGATCATATTAGTAATATGGCAGGTGGTCCCGCTTTCTGGTAGTCCCAAGGAGTCTCAGTGATATCCACAGGTGTGATTCTATGGCAGCATATTCTGAAGTGACCGCCACAACTCTCCTGGATACTGGAGAAGACTGACATACATGGTAAACTGATGCAAAGACATGATGCAAAAACAGCAAGAGTGATGCGCAATGCAATTAGCTAATATCACCGCATGCAGATGGAGCATAGCAACTTGATGGCACGTCACTCGCTGTTTATTTATACATCAACAAAAACACTAACATGGTGAACAATATACATCAATGGATCTATGGTATATTATATTGAGTATATATGATGAGGAAGGGAATTACTGTATATACTCGAGTATAAGTCGATCCGAGTATAAGTCGAGGCCCTAATATACCACAAAAAAATGGGAAAAACGTATTGACCCGAGTATAAGACAAGGGTGAGAAATGCACAGCTACTGTAAGTGGAAAAGAGGGTCAACAATGCCCATTTGCAGCCTCACTGTGACCATTTGCATGCCTCACTGTGCCCATTTGCAGCCATAGGTCCCCCGAACTTCAAACTCGGTAGTTAAGGGTTCCTTGATGTCCCCTAGCTGCAGCCAAAATTTGGGGTCTCTGAACCCAAAGGGTCCCGAAATGACATTGCTGCAGATGGACACAGTTGACCGACTTTGGGGCTCCGTATCTCGGGGGCCACTTAGTGCTAGGAACCCCAAATCTGGTGTGCAAACCCAGTGGAACAAACACCATAAAATATCTAAAGCTGGGGTTTCTAGCACCAAGTGGCTCCGAGATACAGGGCCCCAAAAATCGTTTCAGAAAATGTCAAGCACTTTTCTGCAGCAGAAAATGACATTTTCCGAACCTACTTTGGGGCCTCATATCTCGGAGCCAGCTTTGGATATGTTATGGTACCAGATCCACTGGGTTTGCACACTAAATTTGGGGTTCCTAGCACCAAGTGGCCCTGAGATACAGGGCCCCAAATTTGGTTCAGAAAATGTCAAGCACTTTTCTGCAACAGAGAATGACATTTTCCTAACCAATTTTGGGGCCCCGTATCTCAGGGCCACTTGGTGCTAGGAATTCCAGCTTTGGAAATGTTATGGTACCAGTTCCACTGGGTTTGCACACCAAATCTGGGGTTCATAGCACCAAGTGGCCCTGAGATAGGGGGCCCCAAAGTCGGTTTGGAAAATAAATTTTTTTGCTGCAGAAAAGTGCTTGACTCGAGTATAAGTCGAGGGGGGCACTTTCAGCACAAAAAATGTGCTGAAAAACTCGACTTATACTTGAGTATATACGGTATGTGCCATTACAGGGCTTCGGAACTGTGATAAGTAGTGAGGAGTGAAATCACCATTTTACGCCCTTAGAAAGCCTGAAGGCGGTGCTTGGTTTTCGGTGCGGTGTGCTTTGGTCCTGTACGCGGCTAGGCTCCCAAAAAGTCCCACACATGTGGGATCCCCGTACTCAGGAAAAGCAGCAGAATGTATTTTGGGGTTTAATTTCACATATGCCCATGGCATGTTTGAGCAATATATCATTTAGTGACAACATAGTGAAAAAAAAAAAGAAAAAATTATTGTAATTTTCCCAAAACTTGGGGCAAAATATAAAATATTCCATGGACTCTCAGCAAAAAGCCTGGGGTGTCTACTTTCCAAAATGGGGTAATTGGGGGGGGGGGGGGTGAACTGTCCTTTTACTTTATGCACAACATTAGAAGCTTATGCCATACATCACCCACTCATCTAACCACTTGAAGACAAAGCCCTTTCTGACACTTTTTGTTTACATGAAAAATATATTTTTTTGGTAGAAAATTACTTTGAACCCCCAAACATTATATTTTTTTTTAAAGCAAAGGCCCTACAGATTGAAATGGTGGGTGTTGCAATTTTTTTTCACACAGTATTTGCGCAGCGATTTTTCAAACGCAATTTTTTTGGAAGTAAAACACTTTTTTGAATTTTAATGCACTAAAACGCACTATATTGACCAAATGTTTGATAAGATATAAAAGATGATCTTATGCCGAGTACATAGATACCAAACATGACATGCTTTAAAATTGCGCACAACCGTGCAGCGGCGACAAACTACATATATTTTTAAAAGCCTTTAAAAGCCTTTACAGGTTACCACTTTAGATTTACAGAGGTCTACTGCTAAAATTACTGCCCTCAAACTGGCATTTGCGGTGATACCTCACATGCACAGTGCAATTGCTGTTTACATATGACACGAGACCGACGATTGCGTTCATCTTTGTGCGCGAGCATGGGGGGACGGGTGCTTTTATTTTGCTTATTTATTTATTTATTTTTCTTGCTTTTTTATTTTATTTTTATACTGTTCCTTTCATTGTTCATAATTTTTATTGTTATCACAGGGAATGTAAATAACCCCTATGATGGCAGTGACAGGTACTCTTTTTATAATTTCCCAATTTCGCTGTTTATATCCGGCGAAACCGAAGTCATGAAATGCTTGTAGCTTCCGGTTTATTAGGCCATAGAGATGATTGGAGCCATTCTGGTCTTCAATCAGCTCTATGGTCAGCTGGGGGAACCACCGGATGCATTCTCTGGTTCACTGGTGTGACAGAAGAGGCTGAGAAATCCATAAAAAACAGTGGGAGGGGGGGTCGCTCCCTCCTACTGCTTGTAAAAGCAGTCTAGCGGCTAATTAGCAGCTAGGATTGCTTTTACATGAAAGCTGACCGCTGGCTGAAAATAATGATACCAAGATGATACCTAAACCTGTTGGGCATATGTTGTAATGTTCTTTTTTTTTCATGCAGCCTGTGGGCTGAACAAAAAAAGAGATTGATCGGTGGGTATGCCCACCATTAGAATACCGCCCTGCATCCACTCACTTCTAATGATGGGCATACTTGCACCGTTTTTTTTAAACTGTGGTGGTGAAATCTCCTGGATTTGCTGATTTACGTATTGTGAGAGCAAACGCTGTTGCTGTCAAGATAAATAAATCAGTGTTGCAGCTGAATGGTGTACCTGAAAAGCAAACAATGGTAACAATAAAACATTAACTCAAAAAACAACAACAATCTGTGCCAAAAAAAAGTAAAAAATATATGCTGAAACATGGGGGCAATCTGCCCCTAATGTTAGGGGCAAATCATCCCTCCACACTTGCCCCCATGCTTCGACATATATGCTCTTTTTTTCATTTTTTAACTGTGGTGGTGAAGTCACCTCCTACGTCGCTGCAGTCGCTGATTTACGTATGGTGAGAGCAAACGCTGTTGCTGTCAAGATAGATGAATCAGTGCTGCAGCTGAATGGTGTACCTGAAAAGAAAATAATGGTTAACAATAAAACAGTAAACAGTAAAGTATAAAAGAATTACATACCTGAAAAACAAGCATAATAAAAACATAGTAACAATAAAACATTGCAGTTAAAAAATACAGTAAAAAGAGCAGAACAATATAGAGAGAACAAAAGAGAGAGAATAGAGAAAGAGAACAATAAAACGACAACTATTTTTGGCTTTTTTATTTTATATATATAATTTTTCTTTTAACTGTTTTTATTTATTAATTAATTAATTATTTTTTTTTACACTTTTATTTGTAACTGTAACTGTAACGGTTCCGTGCTTGGCCTGAAGCTGCATGGTATAAGGAGTACAGAGTGAGAGCTCCGGCTGCACGATATCCTACAACTCGATCCTGCGGGACTAAATCACCCTTTCATTCAACACAAACTCAGAGAAGATACCGTGCCAATGTCGCTGCCGAAAAGAGCTCAGGGAGCGATTGCAAAGCTTGGCAAGTACCGACTTGATGATTCGGACCCGGTGGGGGAAGATGGCGCTGCACCCAGCTCGGAGGAAGCGGTCCCGCCCTCTGGAGACACTGCTCGTATACTCAATGCCGTCTCCCTCTGTCAGACAAACCTCACGTCCAGGATTGAGGAGGTTAAGGTTGACATCTCCCTCATCCATCAAGACCTCCACAGGCTGCGGGAGTGTCAGAAAAGGGTCTTTTCCAGCCGCATCTGCCATGGTCCTGTGCGCATGCGCTGTGGATTGGCACTCTGGCGCATACGCGCGTGCGACCTGATGGAGCGTACATGTGCACGATAGCACACGTGTGCACACGGTGACCCGCGCACGCCCATTGTGATGCTCTGGTGGGGCTGTTTAAAATGGCTCCAGCGCCCAGACAGGTTGCTGGTTTGTCGTCAGCTTCCTGTTGGTTCCTGCTTCCTGTTTGACGTATCTGATTTCCTGTTGTGACCCGGACTGTTCTTACCACACTACTTCTCTCCTGGATTGACCCTCAGCCTGCTTAATGGACTTTGCCTTGCCTGCCACCAGTGGTTTTTTTTTTGTTTTTTTTTTTTTTTTTTTTTTTTTTTTTGTTTTTTGCCACCTCAGAAAATTCCTAGAGAGACTAATTCAGCTTTCTCGCTCATATATGTCTCTTCTCATCTCTTCATCACTGTGGCGTATAATTTTTATTTTTTATGGAAGGACACAACAGTGGTTTACAAAAAAAAAATAGTTATATAAAACCTACCCTCACCTGATGAGGCTCAACCCCTAGTTCCCCTTCTCTAAAGTTTTATCTTTATTTATAAATCTCACTATTTCAGATATCAAAAAGAGACAAAAGAAGAAAAAAAAGACAAGAAACCGTATACATATATATATATTTAGCCCCCCCTCCCTCCCATCTCCCTCCCATCTCCCTCCCATCTCCCTCCCCTCTCCCCCCCTAACCCCTGTGCAATGCCGATGTTCTATTTGGTAGGTAGTTAAATCCTGATTTTTTCTGCATAACTCCATGTTTTTTTAAACTCCTTCCAACATTTCCATTTATCTACTTCTCTCTTTTCCTCTTTATACAAAGAAAACTGTTCCATGGTGTAGGTCTCCTCCACGGCATTTATCCAGTCCCACATCTCCGGACTTTCTTCCCCCCCCCAATTTTTGGGGATTAATCTTTTTGCTGCGTTCAATAAATGTGGGACCAGAGATGCTTTATATTGTTTCACATTCCCTTCTATGCCGTGGAGGAGAACCACCCATGGATCCTCCTTCACCTCGATTTTTGTAATCTCCTTTATCGATCTCAAGATTTTTTCCCAATATTTTTTAATTACCGGGCAACTCCACCATAAGTGAGCCATAGTACCCATCCCTCCACAGCCCCGCCAACACTCTGCCGATTTCCCATGTTGGAACTTACTTATCCTATCTGGCGTTGCATACCACCTTGCCATACATTTATAATTCATCTCGGCCGTTTTTATATCCGCCGCTGAGCTATGGGCCAAAAGTAACATTTTATTAATCGTGCTCGTGTCTTTTTGTGTTCCCAATTCCTTTTCCCATTTTTTGATAAATGTGGGTACCTCTGCTTCTTCTTCCTTCAATATTAATTTATATAGCTTAGATACTGTGTTTTTTGTTTTTTCCGAACAACATAATTTTTCTAACGCTGTCAGGTTTTCTCCGGATCTTATCGGTTGAGGTAGATTTTTCACGAAGCGGTCTAATTGCATGTACCTCCATTCATCTATCACCCATGTGTCAGTGTTTTGTTTCAATTCAGTGATTGTGACAATTTTCCCTTTTTTAAGTATTTCTCTAAGCTGTACTTTGTCTTTTTTTATCCAGTTCCCACCTATATCTCTTTTCCCTGGTGCAAAAAACTCATTCTCCTTTAATTCTATCAGGGGAGAATTATAAATCTTATCTAACTGTTTATATACTACCTCCCATGTCTTTAAAACTATTTTTGTCAAACCGTGCGTTCCCTCATCTACTGTTCTGTGATTCGGAGGGTTCCAAATAATAGATCCTAAACGTGTTTTACTATAGTAATTCTCTATATTCACCCATCTTTTTTCTTGGTTACCCCTAGCCCATTCTATTGCTCTTGATAAAATTATTGCTTTATAATATTTTAGGATATCCGGGACCGCAAGGCCCCCTTTGTCTTTATCTTGTTTTAGGGTCTTGAGAGATATTCTTGATCTTTTGTTTTTCCATATTATATTAGAGATTATTGACTTCAGTTTTCTAATATATTCTTGTGGGAGTTTAATAGGTAACATTTGAAATTTATATGTGATCTTAGGTAAGAGGACCATTTTTATGGCGTTAATACGCCCCATCCATGAGAGAGGTTTTGTCTGAAGTTTTTTCCCTTCCCTCTTTATTTCATCCAAGAGATGGATATAGTTTTTTCTATATATCTTTTCCGGGGAGTTCGAGAGCATTATTCCCAGATATTTGATCTCTTTTTTCCAGCAGAATTGGAAATCTCTCTTCAGTTTTTCCTCCTCTATTTTACTCACGTTTATCTTTAAAATTTCCGATTTCCCCATATTGATCTTAAAATTTGTTATTTCGCCATATTGTTTTAATATTTTAACCAATCATGGTAATGTATTTCCGGGATTACTTATATAGAAGAGCACGTCGTCCGCATAAGCGGACAATTTGTGCTCCTCTTCTCCCACCTTAAATCCTTCAATGTCCGGGTTATTTCTAATTGTTGCCAGGAGGGGTTCTAGAGCCAGCACGAAGAGAAGGGGGGACAGGGGGCATCCCTGTCTTGTCCCTCTCCTCATCTCGAAAGGTGGCGACAGGGTTCCATTGATCTTAATGGCCGCCTTGGGTTTTCTATAAAGTGCTTTAATCCGTCCTATCATCTTTGGGCCTATTCCTATTATTTCTAGGGTTCTAAACAGGAACTCCCAGCCCACCCTGTCAAATGCCTTTTCGGCATCACTTGACAAGAGCAGGCCTGGGAGTCCCTCCTCCCTTCTCTTCTGAAGCAACAATAGGGTTCTCACCCCATTGTCTCTTCCCTCCCTTCCTGCTATAAAGCCTACTTGGTCCGGATGAATCACCCCATTCATCAATTCTTTTATCCTCGTGGCCAGTATCTTTGAATATATTTTTGTGTCTACGTTAATCAATGATATCGGTCTATAACTAGCGCATAAAGTCGCGTCTTTGGCCTCTTTAGGGATTACGGTGATTGTAGCAAAAAGCGCCTCACTACTTAGTTCAAACTCACTTCCAACCCCGTTCATGTACTTACACATTTTCGGGACTAGTATGTCTTTAAATTTCTTGTAATAATATGTGGTGAACCCATCCGGACCCGGGCTTTTCCCCTGTGTACTATCTGCTATTGCTCTGTATATCTCCTCCTCTGTTATTGGTTTCTCCAAGGCCTCTCTAGCATTTTTTGTGATCTTGGTTAATTTGGCACATTTTAAGAATTCCTCTATCTTCCTGTTTTTATTTTCTTCACTTATCTGGTCACCATCAATCTCTTCCGTATATAGTTCACTGTAGTAGTTTTTAAATACTTCACCAATCTCTTTGGTTTCATAAACCATCTTCCCATGTTTATCCTGTATCTTTCCTATAAAGTTTAGGGCTTTTTTTTTCCTGAGCATTCTGGCTAAGTGTTTTCCCGCCTTATTTCCCCACATATATCTTTCTTTAGCTATTTGGTTGAATTTTTCCTTTGTTTCTTGTTCCATCAACTTTTTTAATTCATCCCGTTTATTGATCAGTGCAAGGTATGTTGTTTGGTGGTGTCCTCTGTGCTTTTTATGTTCTTGTTCTAGGTAAAAAATTTCTTTTGTAACATTTCCCATCCTATTTTTCCTTTCCTTCTTTCTCCTTGCTCCCTCTTTTATTATTATTCCCCTTATGTAGGCTTTATGTGCTTCCCATGTCACCGATCCCGATGTATCTCCTGTTTCATTTATTGCAAAATAAAATTTTAGCTCTCTCTCTATTTTTTTGGAGATGTCTTCATTTTGCAGTAGGTCTTCATTTATTCTCCACAGTGATTGTTTCCCTTGAGCCCTGTATATCTGCATCTCCATCTCAATAGGGGCATGGTCTGATGTTGTGATTATTCCTATTTTTGAGCCTACTATCCTGTCTAAAAGTCTATGGTCTACTAAGATGTAATCAATCCTAGAGTACGTCCGGTGCACAGGGGAGTAAAACGTATAGTCTCGTGTTTTACCATTCATGATCCTCCAAATGTCTACCAGTTGATTTTTATGTAGTTCCTGTTTTATCTTCTTCATCTGTCCGTTATTCGTCCCCTGTGCCCCGGACGTACTATCGATCTCTGGTTCCAAGCACATATTGAGGTCACCCATTACTATAAGTTCCCCCTTCCTAAAATCCATTAATTTCTCCAGTGTGTCCTTCAGGAACCTTACTGGGTTTTTATTAGGGGCGTATATGTTGGCGAGGGTGCATTCTATTTCTCCAAGTATTCCTCTGATGAATAAAAATCTCCCTCCTGGGTCCTGCATCATACCTCCTAATTTAAATTGTACTCCTTTAGCCAATCCTATCGCTACTCCCCTTGCTCTTTTCGATATTGCATCTCCATAGAACCAATTCGGGAATTCTTTTGATCTTAATCTAATATTTGATTCGTGTGTTAAATGGGTCTCCTGCAGGGACACCACCCCTGCTCCATAGGTTTTAAGTTCCCTCAAAATTTTATGCCTTTTTAAGTTTGAGTTTAACCCTTTTACATTATAGGATAGGAATTTAAATGCTGTCATTTTTCTGAGTTTGCTATCTTTTGTACCTCTGGCCTACCTTGAATTACCCCTTTTTCTATCAATGCATATGCACAAATTACCCCCCCCACTCCCCATTCCCCCTCCTCCCCCCCCCTCCCTCCATCCATCCTCCCCCCTCCCCCCCCCTCCCCTCCTGGCCCCAAGTGGGTCCCTAGTTTTCTCCATGCCCCTAACATCAGGGCAACCAACAGACCTGTTTGTACCACAATATGGGGCTCAGTATCCCCTCTCCACCCCTCCCCCCCCTCCCCCTCCTCCCTCCATCCCCACCCATCCACCTTCCCCCTCCTCTCCCCACCTGGCCCTATATGAGCCCCTAGTTTGTCCGGCACCCTGAAAATCAAGGTGTCTGACAAACCCACTTGTCCCAAGGTGTGGGACCCAGTGTAGCCTCTCACCCCTTCTTTAGATTGAAAGTTTGAAGGGGTGTTAATCAGCCATCCTCTATTTTTAATGATCTGTGCACTCTATTTTTAATAATCCTCCTCCCCTCTCCCCTGAACATGTAAAGCTTCTCCCCTCATTTTTTTTTTTTTTTTTTTTTCCCCTTTCTCCCCCCCTCCCCCCCCTCCCCCCCAGTCCCCCCCCATCCAACCCGGTATATCTGGTATCTGTAAGTCCAGTTTTCTACAGAACTCTTCTAGATCTTCGGGGAAGCGCAATTTTACTGATCTCCCCTCTTTGTATCCTATCAGGCAGGCTGGGAACCCCCAGCTGTATCTGATGTTTTGTTGTCTCATTTTTTCTAAGAGGGGTTTGAGGCATCTTCTTCTTGTCAAGGTTTCTTGGGATAAATCGGCATACACCTGTAACTCCGCCCCTTCATATGTCAAGGGTGGCTTTCCTCTTAATTTTCTCCAGATCTCCATTTTATCCTCATAGAATCTAAATCTAATAATAATGTCCCGTGGTCTCTCTTCTGGGTTTCGCCGGTATCCAACCCGATGTATTCTTTCTATTCTTAGGGGTTCTTCATCCTTTTTATCTATAAGGGAGCCTAGCAGCATTATGCACATTTTCCTCAAATCTTCTCCCTCTTTTTCTGGGACTGATCGTAACCTTATATTCTGTCTTCTATTTCTATTTTCCTGGTCTTCCAGCTTATAGAGAATTTCCTTCTGGGTTTGTTGTGCTATTTTCATTTGCTGTTTAAGGGTTTCTAGTTCTTTCTTTTGATTTTCTACAATTTTTTCTGTTTCTTCTACCCTATCCAGGAGGCTTCCCAGATCTCCTCTCATCATATTGATGTCTGCTTTAATCGACTTTTCCAGTCTCAGTAACATCTCATTCATCTCTCCTTTTGTGGGGGGGAGAGACTCGGATGGTCTCCCCTCTATCCTACTGCTTTCGGACTCCCCTTCTGATGTAAAATCTTCCCTGGAGTGTTCTGGGGTCTCACCCGCCTTCTTATCTGTCCCTTTTTTATTTTCCACCTTTGCTTTTCCCTGCTTCTCCACTTCCATATTTCTTGGGCTGGCTCCTTGTGTCATGTACTGCTTCAATGTACTGACCCCTGGTTTGTCTTTTGGAGATTTAGGGGCGCCCCCTCTTGTTGTTTTATTTGTGCTTTTACTCATCTTTGCCCTTCTTATCTCTCTTATCCGTTTACCCAGCCTTAATTCCCTGCTCTCCCTTAATTAGGGGGGAGCAGAATGTCTTACTGGAGCAGGGGGTACCGAAAGAGGTTTATGGGGATGGGTAGTAGAGGTAAAAGGTAAGAGAGCTGTTCCAGGGTTTACCTCTATCTAGTGATGTCCCATATGTCAATCCTGTTGTGTTTTATAGTGATTTAGATGTTTTCCCAGCTGATTATGTTTATTTATTTATTTATTTTTAAATGTTATACTTCTGGTGGTTTGTTGGTTCTTCCTAAACTTAGTTCTCCCTCTCTCCTCTACCCCTCCCCCACCACAGCTCTAATACAGATTTTAACCATTTATCTCTTATGCCGGTATGTATTCCTTTGTCCTCCACAACTCAGCTACTTTATGCTGACAACATTAATGAGCTGATGATCACATATATTCTTTTATACTTCCCTGGCGTTTTTAAATGCAGTCCCTTGGTGTTTTATCACAATTACCAACTTTCTCAGTGATGTTCAGTTAAGTTATTTTCACTCAGAGTTTAAACTTCAGTATCTCCAGAATACACTTGACTTCTGTCCTTTAAGACTTTCACTTTTCATGCTGTTAATCAGTTCTCTCTCATCCATCCACCTCTCACCCTCTCCACTCTCCACTCTTACAGGTTCTGTGTCTCAGAGAAAAACTTCCTTTGATTCTTCCAGTGCTAATGGCTGAGGGCTACTGCAGACAATAAATCTTCTAGCCAGCCGTTTGGGAGACAGGGACGACGAGGGGGAGGAGGGGGGGGAGCGGGACGCCGAGTCCCACAGCTATTTCACAGACATCCAGCCGTTCGTAAGACAGGGGAGAAGAGGGGGAGGAGGAGGGGGGGGATGCCGGGGCTTACAAGCTGTTTCACAGATCACTTTCGGTTTACACTTATCTTATGCTCCGGCCGTTCCTGAGTGTCCTGGGATGTTTCTCCAGCGGTATCTTTACTTCTCATGTAGCTGTCATCTTCCCTGCTGACAAGCAGAGGTTCTCCTCTCTTTGTGATGTATACACCGCGGCTTCACAGAGCGTTCCTCGAGGCGGCTTCCTGCTGCCACGCTGGGACCCCTCCCTCCGTGACGGACGCTACGTTCTCACGTCCTCACCTCCCATTGCCTCCCCCATCAGGTGCCACCAGTGTTTGACCCTCGGCCTGCTTAACGGACTTTGCCTTGCCTGCCTCCAGTGTTTGACCCTCTGCCTGCTTAACCGACTTTGCCTTGCCTGCCAACAGTGTTTGACCCTCGACCTGCTTAACGGACTTTGCCTTGCCTGCCACCTGTGTTTGACCCTCTGCTTGTTTACAGATTTGCTTGCTTAACCCAGCATCAGGTCCTCAGCCAGTTCCAAGACCCCTGCAACCCCTGATCCGGCTCTGCAGTCTTCCTTCAGGAACTCTATACCTGCTGGTGGCCCGTGCTCCTTAGTGCCACCCACTCCCTGTACCATCACCAGGGGACGGGGTGCGTGTAGTTGCAAGGGCGAACCGCTCTCGGCATCTCGGCCTCGGTAAGTACTCTCCTGACAGTACAAACCAGCCAGATGTCAGAGGCCGACAGAGCGCGTTCCCCTCTAGAGATCCTGTGCCAGCAGGTCTCAGCTCTCACCGATGTAGTCCAAAAACTACAAGAAGGCTACACCCAAATTGATAGCCGCCTTCAGCAACTATCCGGTCCACCTATACCTGCAGCCGCAGCTCCCGCACCTACTAGTGGGGCCTCCACCTCTCAGTCCACTGCAAGCTCAACTGTAGTCATGGCGCTCCCTGAGCCCAGGGTCCCTACACCTGAGCGCTTCTCAGGAGATCGTAAAAAATACAAGGCCTTTAAGAATGCCTGCTCTCTCTACCCAGCCCTCCAGCCCAGGACATTTTCTTCTGACGCAGTAAAAGTGGGGTTTGTCATCTCCCTTCTAGCTGAGGTACCATCAGCTTGGGCTCACAGTCTGATGGAACAGAGGAGCCCTGTCTTGAATTCAATTGATACCTTCTTTGAGAGCATGGCACAACTCTATGATGATCCGCAGCGCACAGCCACAGCTGAAGCAATCCTGCATAGTTTGTCTCAAGGGAGAAGGCCAATAGAGGATTACACAGCGGAATTCCGTAAGTGGGCAGCCGACACTGGCTAGAATGAGCCTGCCTTGAAGTACCAATACCATCAAGGTCTGTCAGAGGTCCTTAAGAACGAATTAGCCAGGATAGAAGCTCCAACCTCTCTAGAAGAATTGATCAAAATCAGCCACCAAGTTGGATAGGCGCCTGCGTGAGCGGCGCTCGGAATGTTTCCAGGGGCCAGGACCTGGTTGGACACCCTCCAGGCCAATGCCTATCCATTCTCCGTTTCCAGCTGCTGCCACCACCTCGGCTCCTGAAGTCGAGCCCATGCATCTCGGACTCGTCTGTGCTCCTTTGACTCCCAAAGAAAGGCAACGTAGACGCCAATCCAATCTGTGCCTGTTCTGTGGAGGCTATGGTCATTTCCTCTGCAGCTGCTCAGTGAGGCATAGTAAGAAAAAGGAAAAACAGCAAAGGCGGCGCCTCCTAGTAAGATCACAAAAGGAGGAAGAAGGAGGGGAAGAAAGTGGGGAGGGGAGGGGGGAGGAGGGGGGGGGGGGGGGGGAGAGGGAAAGAGGGGGAGGGAAAAAGGAGGGGGGGGGGAGAGGGGGAGGGAAAGAAAGGAAAGGAAAGGGAAGAAAAACAAAGAACAGAAAGTAGAAGAAGGGAAAAGGGGGGGGGGGGGCAGTTCGGAAAGGAGGGGAGGGGAAAGAAGAAAGAGGGAGGGAGGGGGGGAAGGGGGGGGGGGAAGAAAGCAAGAGGAGGGAGGGGAAAGAGAAAAAGAGAGAAGGAAAATAAAGTGGGTGAAAAAGCAGAAGAGAAAGATGTAAGACATCTAGATAGCATAACTGGCTAGTGATTTCAATAAGGAAGGATGGATCACCAAGCATATCCTAAGAGAAGGGAAAGCCCCAGAACATAGTAGATAGCGGGTGAAACAAATATAGTATGATAGGCAACAGGCAGGGTTTACAATCAGTGACTTCAGCATAGGGATACATGTCAATAGGTAGGGGATAGGTTACTAACCAAGTGTCACAGCACCTCGCACCAAGAGCGTCCTGTCTGCAGCAGATGACGCCTGGTGTGGGCTGGAGCCGGATATATAAAGCCCTCCCCACCTATCAGCTGTTGATGGAAAAGATACAACAGCTGATAGTGGTGAGGGAGGGACGGATACACTGAGACTGGCCCCCCGGGTGGAGCGCGCGCCGCCAGGCATCCACAGCGCATGCGGACGCAGACGTCGTGAGGCGTGGCCACGCCCACTGCACCCGCCGGCACGTCTGGCTTCCCCAACGGACTGCGCATGTCCGTTGGGGTCGCAAGATGGAGGACAGATAATTCTGTACCTCACACAGCGCCACCATGAGTCCAAAACTTCGCTCAGGCGGCTCTTTTCGTGCCGGGCGGATCACAGATCATAATGTGAAGCTAATAAGTAATAAGTCAAGCATAAATTAATGCAGCTGAACAGGGGAAAAAAACAGTGTCACATCTTTTGCTATCACAGGGAGGCAGGGCTGATAGGCAGTGCGGTACGGGTTTAGGAATGAAACCTGATGGAGGAAAACATTTCAAACATGACAAGGTAATAGTTATGTACAGATATTGAAAGTACAGTTCGAGGGCAAGTTATACAGATAGAGTAATATCAGGTTATATGCATTTAGTCCAGAAATCAATAACCTAGAATATCATACAATATACATAATAGAAAACAACATTACAATACATGACCTAGAGTGGCATATGTGATAATCGAGCTCGATTACTGTAACGGATGTTTGGTATGAGGTCTTTTTTCTTTTTTTCTATTAGTGGGTATGGAAAGCAGACATATGGGGGGGTATCTCAAAACATATGGGGGGCCCTATAGCCAATAATAGAGTCCCCTATGTTTGAGGACAGTGATAGATGGAATAGATGTAGTCGGCTGGTCTCTAATGTCACCCCAAGCATATAGTTGTCTGTGGGGTGGTCCTCCCTATTGTTCTCTGCCGCCGGAGGAAAAGCCTTCGAGGAAGGGTTTAAACCAAATAGTTTCGTTTAGGCCTGGGGGTTCGGTAGCCCTTAGGTTATATATCCATCGAGACTCTAATTGCAGCAGTGTCTTGTTCCAGTCCCCTCCCCTTGACTCTGGATGTACCCGATCCAAGATGAGAAATTTAATTTTTGGACATATGCCATTGTGTACTGTTAGGGTGTGTCTCCCCAGTGGGAGGTCCGGATCCCCAGTTTCCATGCTTACTAGGTGTCTATATGCCCTCTTCCAAAATTCTGTCTTGGTTTTTCCTACATAAAAGCAGGTACATTCACACAGGAGTAAATAGACAACCCCAAAAGTCCTGCAATTGGCAAAGTGTTTGGGGTGGAAAGATTGACCATTTGGAAGGGTCGGGTTTCTAGTTGTAAGCATGTATTTGCAGTATCTACATTTGCCACACATAAATGTCCCCTTGTATTTACAGTGTATCTTATTATTCTCTGCCTTGAATTCACTGGCTGTGATTTTGTCTCCCAGGGAGGTGGTTCTTTTAAATGTAAAGAGGGGTCTCTGTGGGACCAGTGGTCCTAAAGTTGGATCGCATTGTAGCATGTGCCAATATTTTGTCACAATGTTCCTCACCTGTCTGTGTTGATTATTGAATTTGGTAATGATTCTAAGAGTACCAATGTCATTCTTGTCAGACTTGTTGGCTTTTTGAGAATATAGTAATTCCTCTCTTGGCTGCAGAAGGGCTTTTTTGAAAGAGCGTTTCAGAGACGCATGGGAATACCCCCTTAGTAATAGCCTATCGCGTAGCCTATTCGCCTCCAGTTTGAAGGTGTCACTATCTGAGCAGTTTCGTTTTGCTCTCAAGTACTGGCTGTATGGAATAGAGTCAAGGAGGGGTTTAGGGTGGAAGCTACTTGCATGCAATATAGCATTGCTTGCGGTTGATTTCCTATACAGTTTGCTAATGACACTACCTTCCTCACCTCTGCAGACCTCTACATCGAGAAACGTGATGCACTGTTTATCAAATGACATAGTGAAGTTTAGGTTGAAATCATTGCGGTTCATCCTCAATAGACACTCCCTGAGGAGGTCGATCGATCCGTCCCAGACGATGAAGAGGTCGTCGATGTACCGGTACCAACATAATATGTGGTCCGTGTACATCGACAAGCCCTCATCACCTAGGAACATGGCCTCCCACTCCCCCAGGTACAGGTTGGCATACGATGGGGCACAACATGTCCCCATCGCAACCCCCTGCACCTGGAGGTAGTGGGAGCCGTTGAAGGTGAATACATTATGGCTGAGGATATGTTCCAAAAGTGAAGTAATGAATTCACTATATGTAGGGTCCAGATCTTGTGCTGTGCGTAGAACATGTTTTATGGCTGCTACGCCCTTCTCATGAGGGATCGAGCTATAGAGAGATTCAACGTCAATTGTGACAAACGTGGCATGTTCGGGGATTTTTTGTTGGTCGATAATTTGTAGAAAGTGTACTGTGTCCTTTACAAAAGAGGGGAGAGTATGAACAAATGGTTTAAGTACTTCATCTATCAGCCTACTCGCATTTTCACTGATGGCCCCTATGCCGGAGATGATCGGTCTACCGGGGGGATTTTTGATGTCTTTATGGACTTTGGGCAGTGCATAGAATACTGGTGTACGTGGGAAGTCATTTCTGATAAACTGCCATAAGGATTTATTGATAGTAGAATTAGAGTATGCCATATCTATCAGTGTGTAGAAATCTTTATTGTATTTCTTAACCAGACTCGCTGGTATGGGACGGTACCACTCTCGATTATCCAGTATTCTATTGCACATTTTGATATAATCCTTATTGTCAAATACTACAATATTCCCACCCTTATCTGCATTTTTAATCGTGATATTGTCGTTTTTTGACAATGATTTGAGCGCTGCCTTCTCATTTTTAGTGAGATTTTCAGGGAATTTGTTGTAAATTCTCATTTTGTCTAATTCTTTGCCAACTAGCCTTAGAAAGGCTGCTGCGTTTGGATGGGTGCTTGGCGCGGGGCAGAAGTCAGACTTCTTTTTAAGTGTGGGGATATTTCCCCTCGAGGGTTCATTTGGTTTTTCGATGGACTCTAGAATTTGAGATAAATTAATTTCATCTATAAGATCAATTGGGTTGTTATCATCCAGAAGGGATACTAAGTGCTCTATTGCTTGATGTTCCTGTGGCGTCAAGTTGGTGGGTCCTTCCTGTTTGTGATAAAGTTTTTTTAATATAAGTTTGCGTATAAACAGTTGGAGGTCTTTATAGATCTCGAACTTGTCCAGATTTTGGTTAGGACAAAAGTTTAGGCCTTTTTGTAGGACATTAATTTCGTCATGGGAAAGTATGTGCGATGAGAGATTAATAACATTGAGACTGTTGAGTCTCGATTCTTGATCAATATCAGGGATAGTTAAAGTGCTATTTGAGTGTACGTATTGGGGTTGGATTGCGTGGGTTGTACGCCCATCAGAATTTTCTCTAAAAAAGATGGATCATTTGAGATTGTGTCCAATGTTGTGACTGTCGAGGGGTTTGATTGGGAATTCATATCCCTTATTGGAGTGTGTGTATTGCTCTGTGCGTATGTTTTAGAAGTTGGTTCCTGTGTTGCTGTGGGGGGATGCGTTTTTTTAGGGATATCAAGGGTTAGTTTCTTCGCTTGTTGCCCCTCATTGGGGTCGCCCCGAAATGTGCGTTTGGTGCTGTGTCCCGTGTTGGGTTTCTGGAGTGTTTGGGTGTGAGTTTGGGGTGGATTGGGAGTGGTTTGTGAAGGGTTGGTTTGGTATCCCTGGTATTGATAGTTTCTATTCTGATTAGTCCTATTTTGAGTCCATCTATAGGCCCTTCCATCTTTAAACGCATTCCTATCACGGATGAGTTTCTGTCTTTTTTTAATGAGTACATCTTTATTGAATGTTTCTAGGTGCGTTTTCAGTCACAAAATTTTAATGATACAATTCCATTAATACACTCACATGTGAAGACTGTATAGTCCGGCGTGGGTAGATATAGTAAAGGCCATGTCCGTGCTCACAGATACAAAGAAGAAGCCTGGTTCCTCTCCGCTGCCTGCTGGTGTAATGCCGACTTCCGGGTTTCGATCGTGGATCGCCATCCAGAACGAGGCTAGGTCAGGCAGTCGAATGGAGGGCTGGAGCGCAGATTTGGTGGTGGCAATGTACTGCTGTAAAGCAACGCGTTTCAGAGCATGCGCATTGTAGCGCGCTCCTTTTTCAAGCTACTTTTTCAAGTTTTACCTGCAAAACACTGTGGATTACCAAACCATTGGTATACCCAAGACTTATGTTACTCTCCTTATCTCTCTACAGATACCGGAAAAGGAAACCCGCCTGCCAGCTATAATTGATTCCGAAGCTTGTAGCTGCTTCCTAGACATCTCGATGTCCCAAAATCTACACATTCCTCTTCAGACTAAAGCACAAAGTCTCCAGATGCATTTGGCTGATGGGTCTCTCCCTCGTTCTGGACCCATCACCCGGGAAACCAAGGCCATCAGGAGTTTCTGCGTTTTGACTTCATCCACTCACCTATCTTCTCCATAATCCTAGGCCTGCCCTGGCTCCAGGCACATGAACCTCAAATTAACTGGAAAACTAAGGAAGTGTTCTTTTTCTCTCAATACTGCTCCGAGCACTGCTTCACCCCGGCTCCTAGTACTTGCTCAGCCATCACACCTGTGCCTGACACTCTTCAACATGTTCCCTCAGTATATCTTGGATTCCGGGATGTGTTTGATAAATGAAAGACTGATTGCTTGCCACCTCACCGGCCTTACGATTGCCCTATTGACCTCCTCCCTGGCTCGAAAGTGGCCGCATCTTCCCGCTCTCAGAAACCGAGTTAAAAGCTCTTAAAAATTACATTGATGAAAATTTAGAAAAGGGCTTCATCCTTCCTCTTCACCAGCCGGAGCTGGTATCTTTTTTGTGGAGAAAAAAGATGTGTCCCTAAGGCCGCGTGTGGATTACAGGCAATTAAACAACATAACTGTCAAAAACTGATATCCATTACCACTCATTCCCGAGCTGTTCCAACTATCCTGGTCGGCCCAGATCTTCTCTAAACTGGATCTTCGGGGTGACACAATCTCATCAGGATTCGGGCCGGGTTATGAGTGGAGACCGCCTTCAGGTCCAGAGTTGGGCACTACGAGTACTTGGTGATGCCATTTGGGCTATGCAACACCCCGGCCACTTTCCAACATCTGGTCAATGATATTTTTTGAGAATACCTTGACGACTTCCTAGTCGTCTACCTGGATGATATTGTCATTTTTTCTGCTACCATTGAGCTTCACCGAGTCCATGTTAAAAAGGTCCTCACCATACTCAGGAGTCATAAACTGTACCTCAAAGCTGAGAAATTCGAGTTTGAGAAGACTGTTGTGCAGTTTCTGGGATTCATCACCTCTACCAATGGGGTCGCAATGGACCCACAAAAGGTCAAGGCAATCCAAGAATGGCCAGCCCCATCAGACAAAAAGAGGTACAATGATTCATTGGGTTCGCTAACTTTTATAGAAGATTTATTGTTGGCTTTTCATCCATTGTGGCACCTATCACCCAGCTCACACGTCAACACAACCATTTCCAATGGTCACAGCAAGCACAGGAAGCTTTTACCAAGCTTAAGACCTTGTTCATATCCGCACCAATCTTAAGACATCCTGATCCGGCCCTACCATTCGTATTAGAAGTGGATCCTTTGGAAACCGCTACAGGGGCCATCCTCTCCCAGAGACATGGACCCAAGGCGATTCTACACCCTGTAGCCTTCGCATCCCGGAAACTGAGCCCACCGGAACAAAATTAGGTGACAGGGAGCTGCTGGCCATCAAATTCGCCCTAGAAGAGTGGAGGTATTTACTGGAAGGTGCATCTCATCCTGTTATGATCTTCACCGATCATAAAAATCTAGAGTACCTCAGGACAGCAAAAGACCACTGGGCTCTCTTCTTCTCTAGATTTAACTTTCATATATCTTACAGACCGGGCTCTAAGAATGGAAAGGAAGATGCGCTCTCTCGGATGTTCTCTGTAACCCCTCAAACCACTGAACCTAGTACTATCCTCTCTCCGCAAAACTTCCTTGGAGTCACTCAATCTGATCTAATAACCTCAATCAAATCCTCGTCCAGGCACTGTTTCAGTCCGGAAACACATGCTTTAGAAAAATAAGACGAGGTGCTCTGGGCCCAAGAGAAAATTTTCATTCCACGGGATGTAAGGCCTCTGGCTCTCATAACCTTTCATGATCACAAACTCGCAGGCCACTTAGGAACAAGAAAGACTGCTGAACTGATCTCCCGTTTTTTCTGGTGGCCAGGGTGGAGATGGAATTGTAAGGAATATGTCTCTTCTTGCTTACTTTGCCAATGCAATAAGGGTCTAAACATCAAATCCTGGGGTCTACTCAAACCCTTGCTCATCCCGGAACGGCCATGGGCGGAAGTGTCAATGGACTTTATGGTGGACCTACCTGCTTCAGCGGGGTTTACCACCATCCTGGTCGTTGTTGACCACCTTTCCAAGATGGCGCATTTCCTGGCCATGGTGGGCACCCCCTCTGCTTCAGATACGGCCAATACCTTCCTCAAGGAAATAATTAGACTTCATGGTGTGCCCAAGAGCATCGTCTCAGATAGAGGTGTCCAATTTACCTCCAAATTTTGGAGGGAGCTCTGCAAGACTTTGGAAATAAAGATGTGCCTCTCCTCTGCGTACCATCCCCAGAGCAATGACCAGACAGAGAGGACGAATCAAACTTTGGAGCAGTATCTCCGGTGTTTCTGTTCTGGTTCTCAGGATGATTGGGCGACTCTTCTGCCATATGCTGAGTTTGCTTACAACAACTCTGTTCACTCCGCAACTAATCAAACACCCTTCTGGGCAAACTTTGGGTTCCATCCTCCCTTCCTCCCTAACATCATCCCTGAAATGTCTGTTCCTGCCGTACAAGACCGGATAGACTCTATCCAATCTAACTTTCAAAGAATTCAGGACACCTTACAGAAAGCTCAGGACAGTTATAAGAGACAGTATGACCGAGGAAGGAAGGAGAATCTAATCTTCAAGGTGGATGAGGAAGTTTGGTTGTCAACCGCAAATCTTAGATTACCTCTGCCCTCACGGAAACTTGGGCCAAGGTTCATTGGGCCTTTTAAAATTAAGAGGATGATCAACCTTGTGGCATTTGAATATAAGAGACAAAGTAGGGAATGGCGCTGTTTTATGTGAAAAAACTATGTGTGTCTACCATGAGATATCAAAAAAGTTATTGTAAAAATACTATGTGTGGCCAGCAAGGACAAATCCTTCCTGTAATAAATAAATACATATTCACATAAAGTGATGTGTGCTGAAAAATGATTTGTGCTGAAAAATGATATTAAATAAAAAGTATTTTTAAATAAAAAGTGAGTATAACGTGTATCAGCATAAAAATCATCAACTAGTGATAATAACAACCATCAATCAGCACTAATATACTGCTCAATAAGCCATTAAATAAAATGACATATATAAAAACTGATAAGTTAATATAAAGTGACTAGTACAGCTGCTATTGGTGATATCCAATTACGAACCTAATAAATTATCACAATATGCCCATTATCCAAAAAATAAATATAAACAAAAAAATCTAAATTAGTGTCCATAGAAAGTGGCATAGTGCTTCATCCAGTTGGTGACAATTTGTTTTAAAACAAAAAACGTGCTGGCAATGGTGACTGTGCTCCCCTCTTGTGTTTTCACTCAGTGGAGTGCTTCACCCCTGCAGGGGTACAAGCGTGAAATAAGGATGATGTAATCCCAGTCACGGAGCTCGGATATCCCCCTTGTTCATCAGGGTAAAGGACCATCCATGGGTGAAAAGGAAGGAGACTCTACAGCCTCCCCTCTGCAGCGTAATTCCCGGCCAGATATCCACATATGTGTATGATAAAGAAGAAAAAAATAGTCCACATAGCATGACTCCGTATTGCTTCTTTTATTGTAAATTAAATACAAGCCCAAGGAAGTTAAAAAAGGAGAGAGAGCTCACATGCTCTTATACTCTCCAAACAGAACGGGGAAGCAACGTTCTCCTCACTCGGAGCTTGCGTTCCACCGATCGTATACAAGAAACCGAAACTCCCGGATATGATGAAATGCGTATCAAGTTAGTCCCGCCTTACGCATTTTGTCACACGGACGTCATCTAAGGAGCTGATCTTCTTGATACACCACACGTCTTAAATCCGAGTGAGGAGAGCCTTACCTCCCCATTTTGTTTGGAGAGTGTAAGAGCATGTGAGCTCTCTCTCCTTCTTTTTTAACTTCCTTGGACTTGTATTTGATTCCTAATAAAAGAAGCAATACGGAATCACGCTATATGGACTATTTTTTCTTCTTTATGATACACATATGTGGATATCTGGCTGGGAATTATGCTGCAGAGGGATGCTGGAGAGTATTCTTCCTTTTCTCCCATGGATGGTCCTTTACCCTGATGAACAAGGGGGATATCCAAGCTCCGTGACCGGGATTACATCATCCTTATTTCACGCTTGTACCCCTGCAGGGGTGAAGCGCTCCGGTAAGTAAAAACACAAGAGGTGAGCACAGTCACCATTGCCAGCACCTTTTTTGTTTTAAAACAAATTGTCACCAACTGGATGAAGCACTATGTCACTTTCTATGGACACTCATTTTGATTTTTTCGTTTATATTTATTTTTTGGATAATGGGCATATTGTGATAATTTATTAGGTTCGTAATTGGATATCACCAATAGCAGCTGTACTAGTCACTTTATATTAACTTATCAGTTTGTATATATGTCATTTTTATTTAATAGCTTATTGAGCAGTATATTAGTGCTGATTGATGGTTGTTATTATCACTAGTTGATGATTTTTATGCTGATACACGTTATACTCATTTTTTATTTAAAAATACTTTTTATTTAATATCATTTTTCAGCACACATCACTTTATATGAATATGTATTTATTTATTACAGGAAGCATTTGTCTTTGCTGGCCACACATAGTATTTTTACAATAACTTTTTTGATATCTCATGGTAGACACACATAGTTTTTTCACATAAAACAGCGCCATTCCCTACTTTGTCTCTTATATTTAATTGGATTTCACCTAGGTGAAATCTTACTATAGGGAGGCAGCAGTTATTAACATCCTAAGCGTGGATTTCTCTGACATTCTTTACACCTGTGGCATTTGAGCTGGCATTACCAACCTCCTACAGGATACACCCAGTATTCCACGCATCCCTGCTAAAGCCCGTGGTGGCCGGTCCTTTCCCTGGGAGAAAGGAACCTCCTCCTCCACCAGTTAAAGTGGATGGGGAAAACGAATTAGAAGTGGAGTCTATCTTGAGTTGCAGAAAGAGGGGCAGACAGCTCCATTATCTAACAGATTTTGCCTTGCCTGCCACCAGTGTTTCACCCTCAGCCTGCTTAAAGGACTTTGCCTTGCCTTCCACCAGTGTTTGACCCTTGGCCTGCTTAATGGACTTTGCCTTGCCTGCCAGCAGTGTTTGACCCTCGGCCTGATTAACGGACTTTGCCTTGCCTGCCACCAGTGTTTGACCCTCGACCTGCTTAACGGACTTGCCTTGCCTGCCACCAGTGTTTGACCCTCGACCTGCTTAACGGACTTTGCCTTGCCTGCCACTGGTGTTTGACCCTTTGCTTGCTTACAGATTTGCTTGCTTCACCCAGCATCAGGTCCTCAGCCAGTTCCAAGACCCCTGCAACCCCTGATCTGGCTCTGCAGTCTTCCTTCAGGAACTCTATACTTGCAGGTGGCCGTGCTCCTTAGTGTCACCCATTCCCTGTACCATCCCCAGGGGAAGGGGGGCACGTAGTTGCAAGGGCGAGCCGCTCTCGGCATCTCGGGCTCGGTAAGTACTCTCCTGACAGGGAGAGGGTTAACGAGACAGAGCGCAGGATCGGGCAGGTGGAGGAGGACATCCCTCCCCTACAAGTCACCACAGAGTGGCTTCAACATCAGCTGAGTGTCGTCCTAAGAAAACAGGACGACATGGAAAATAGAATCCGCTGATGCAACCTTGGGTTTGTGGGACTGTCAGAGAGATCGGAGGGCTCGGACCCCCCCACATTCCTTGAAAATCTGCTAATTACCAACTTTGGCAGAGAGGCCTTCTCCTCCACGGTCGTGGTGGAGTGTGCGCACCGCCTGGCTTCAAGACCTCCACCACCTGGCGCTCCCCCGCGCACCTTTATCACGAAGATGCTAAACTATCAAGACATAGACACTTTCCTGCGCCTCACCCAGGAAAAGGGTAACATCCCATTTGACAATTCACAGATCGCAGTGTTTCCAGATTTCTCCGCCGAGGTCCAGAAAAAAAGGGCGCAATTCTCAAATGCCAAACGTCAGCTCCACAACCACCATCTTGCCTATGCCATGCTGTTCCCAGCACGTCTTCGTGTTATCCGAGATGGCAAAGCTCACTTTTTCAAGGACCCCTTTGCAGTTATCCCATGGCTGGAGAGACAGGATGCGGCTGCCCCTGCACCATCGTAGCTGCCGTGCACATTTATCCACAGATGTCCCTCACTGAACTGAGATCCACGCCGACAACGCCTTTCCTACAAACAGTGAGTAGTCTCTTACCTGTTCTTTCCCTACCCCCCCTGACCGCACCTGCGGAAATCCTGGAGAACATATTTACGCTGCTCCTTCTCCTCTCCCCCAGCCCGCAACATTGCTGAATCACTGCTGCTCATGGTGTTCAATCTGACGTACACTGTCCCTCTCCACAATAGAGAGACTTTGTAGCCACTCTCAAACTAACTTTCTGCACCCCCCTTTGTATCCAGATGCTAGCTCATCTAGCACTGTTGTGCACTTCTGTTAACTTTTGTTCGCCCCCTGTGATGGCTGAGAATGCACCTGAACTTCCACCCTAACTACAGTCTCATGGCTCTATTGTCCCTGTTAATGGACAATTGTGCACCTCATTGTCCTCACAAGATCTGTTTCTCTGGCCAGCTCCAGCCCCCACGGCCGTGGAGGGCTGCCACGAGTTTGATAGGCTGCGCTGGTCCAGAGTTGGCAATATTTTCACATTTCTTTCTTTTTCTATTTTTTTATACTGTGTGACGTGTTATATTGTACTATTTGAGCTGCCTTGTACTAAAGATGTTATATATCTGCCCGTCTCTCTGCGTGGCCCTCTGCAGATTTGCTGCTGACGTTTTGCAGCTCTTCCTGACTCCCCAGCGTGGCTCCGCTTTGACATCTAGGGCCTCTGTTCCAATGTATAAATGTGTATATGTTAACTGCACTAAATGTGAATATGGACTCGAGCCGCCCCCTGCCAATCCGACTGAATAGCAATTCACCACAGCTACTTAGATGACAACCCTTAAATTGGTCACATGGAATGTGAGAGGATTGAGAGCCAAACCTAAATGCCTAGCCGTTCTCTCCTACCTCAAACAAATGCATGAAGACATATCTGTTCTGGTAGAGACCCATATCACGGGCCAAATGTAAATGTCACTAAAAAAACCCTGGGTGGGCTGGCTGTACCAGGCCCCTCACACGAATAATTCCAGAGGTTTTGCCATTCTCATTGCTAAAACGGTCCAGTTCCAGCTACACAACTTGTGGTCGGATCGGCAGGGCAGGTTCCTTTTCCTACATGCCACAGTGGGAGACCTTGAGGTCCTCCTCCTGGCCTTCTACATTCCCCCACTCTTTCAAGAGTAGCCTTCACGACCCAACACCCTACAGTGCCTGCCATATGGATGGGGGACTTCAACACGGTAGTAGACTCCTATCTTGACAGACTTCACCCACCCACTGTATCGCCAACTCAGCCTTCACCAACCAGATTTGGCAGGTTCCTCCTGGAATTTGCCATGACTGACACATGGAGACTCAAACTCCCTAACACAAGTGCATACTCCTGCTTCACCCCATCCCAGGCTGCCAGTTCTTGCATAGACATGATAATGCCATCTCCTGCCCTGACCCCGCATCTCCATGAGGTGGGTTTTGCTGCCAGGATTCTATCGGACCACTCGCCATACTGGGCTACCCTCCGCCTGCCCTCTACCCCACCGACCCGCATCTGGAGGCTGAACCCTTTCTGGCTCATGGTCCTCACTGATTTAGAGGCTGTCCAGCGTGAGTGGATTTAGTACCTCCAATCCAATGCGGGCTCAGCTTCGACTGGGATGGTCTGGGAGGCATTCAAACTACATGCTCGTATGATCCTATCTACACGCATAAATAGACATAAAGCCTCCTCTAAACTTACCCTACAACAGGCTGAGGAAAAACTGTGCTCTCTCGAGCAGGTGTTCCTCGTGAACCTGACAGCTTCTAACTCAGCCCAGCTACGCCTACACTCCAGACTCACAGATCATTTACACTTTGAGAAGGCCAAGAAGGGAATCTTTTTCAGCAAAAAAAATGATTTATGAACATGGCGAGCGGAGAAAACTCCTAGCGTACATGGCTCACCTAGACCACAGTCCCCCTGTAGTGGTCCAGCTCCTATCTGAAGCTGGGACCACCCTAACAGACCCAGCACAGGTAGCCCGGGAGTTCAGACGCTTTTATTCTGACTTGTACACCTCAATAGATAGCCACCTGCCGAACAAGCTACATACCCTTCTACAAAGCATAGATTTCCCCTCCCTCACGGGCCCTCAAGTGGAGCTCCTCGAGGCTCCTATAACAGAGAAGTGCATTGCGGAGGCCACGCTTACCGCCATCTAAGGCCCCTGGCTCTGATGGCCTCCCCTTAGAGTTTTATTCCCAGTTTCAAGAAACTCTACTTCCCAAGCTGCACGAATCCGGCACACTCCCACGCACCATGAGCGAGGCCCTGATTGTTCTCATCCCGAAGCCAGGAAAGGACCCTCTCTACCTCGAATCTTATCACCCTATTTCCCTCCTACAATTGGATGTTAAAATATTGGCTAAAATTCTTGCCCTAAGACTCAACAAAGTAATACTCAGCCTCATTCATGCTGACCAAACAGGCTTCATGCCCAACAAAAACACGGCATTTAACCTCAGAAGGTTGTTTATGAATCTCCAAGCTACACATGACAACGTCGGCTCGAGGGATGTGGTTAGCCTTGATGCCGCCAAGGCATTTGATTCAGTAGAATGGAGCTACTTATGGGAGTGTTGGTTTCGGTCCCAGATTTGTTAAGTGGCTCCAACTCCTGTATCAAGCTCCCACCGCCCATTTACAAGGGAATGGAAAGACGTCTAGTTCCTTTTTCTCTGTCCCGAGGAACCCGCCAGGGTTGTTCCATCTCCCCTATGTTATATGCACTGGCCGTAGAACCACTGGCCATTGCCATCAGGGCACACCCTGATATTTGGGGCCTCCGCATGGGACGGATGACTGAGGTGATTAGTTTCTATGCGGACAACATGCTCCTCTATTTGGAAGATGCAGGCCTCTCCTTGACTGCGGCCTTGCATCTAATCCAGCACTTTGGCGCTTTCTTAGGATTGCAAATTAATTGGTCCAAGTCCCAAATCCTCCCTATAGACAATACTGCCCCTACTGACACACAAGAGGCTCTTCCCCTGGTGTGGACCAACCAACTCAAATATCTGGGCGTACAGTGCTCCCGCTCCCTCGCAGACTACATTCAATTAAACAGAGAACTACTCTATGAATCTCTTAAACACAAAACCCAGGTCTGGTCCAGACTTCCTCTTGGGGTCATGGGCCATATCAACCTAGTAAAAATGATTCTCCTTCCCAAACTACTCTAGCTCTTCTGGCATGCCCCACTATATATCCCAGCCCATATGTTTAGAAATATGGAATCCATCCTTAACACATTTGTCTGGGGCTCCTCTAGGCACAAGCTGGCATGGCAGATTCTGAACCTGTCCATCTGGGGGGCACTGCCCTTCCCGATCTGGCACTATATTACTTAGCTTCCCAATTATCCCATTTTTACTATTTCAACAGGCATGATAAGATCCACTACTCCATGCTAGTTTACATGATGGCTACTGATGTAGTGGCCCATCCCTTTCAGATAGTCTTTTGTAAACACCGGGGCCTATCTCGCTTAGGCGACAGGCGGCATATGCTAGCACACCACAGTAAAATCTGACATCTAGCGCAAACCATTACTGGGGCCCCCCCGCATGCTCACATGCCACTGTGGGACAATCCCCTCCTCCCAGAACTAATGACCATCCCAGACCATAAAATATGGATGGCCAAAAGAGTCATATATCTGTCTCAACTTATCAATGTAAACGCTGCTAAGCCGTTTCAAAACCTCAAGGAGGAATTTGATTTCCCCAACCACATGCTCTTCCGCTACTTGTAGGTTCGACATGCCCTTCAATCTCAATCTAGTGACCCCATCCCTGGATTGGAATTGGTTATCCTGGAGGATATGGTCTTTGGTGAAGACCCTAAGAAATTATTTTCATTTCTGTACAATCACCTTCTTACACCCAGGGCCACAACACATGCATACCAACTGAAATCTAAATGGGAGACTGACCTTGGGGAGATAGAGGATGAGCATGGGGGGTATATATTAGAGACATCCAAAAAGATATCACCTAAATTGTCAGACTGACTTACCCACCTTTACATCCTTCATAAGTCTTATATCACTCCCTCCCGTCTGTCCAAAAATAAACCAGATACCGACCCAACATGCCCCAGATTTGGCGATACTGACAGCACCTTTTACCATCTCATATGGTCTTTTCCACTTATCCAACATTATTGGTCACAGGTTATCAAATTCCTCCACGATCATATGGTATCCCCCTTAACACTATGCCCACGTCAGTGCATACTTGGTCTTCTTCCCTTACTTGAGGAAGAGAAATACCTTACAACATTTCTGCAAGAAACTCTATTCACTGCCAGAATGCAAATAGCCCAATTGTGGCTCAGACCTACCTCTCCCACTGTTCAACAGTGGAAGAGGGCAGTAAATCTTACCCTTCCTTATAAGAAAGTCCTCTACTCTCATCGAGGATGTCCTGGCAAATTTAATAAAATTTGGGACAGATGGGTGGATGACTCCTCCACCTGTGCAGATTGATGCCAACTGTTTCGTAAAACCAGGCTGCAAGGCTAATTAGCAAACATCTCCATGGTCCATGGCAGCAAGGATCACATGAATTCATCCTCTTAGTCCAGGGAATTATGTCTGGAAATATCCTAGATGTTAGTACGATCTCTCAGATAATCTTATGTACCCTATCAGCCTATGTTGGTGCTTATTGCACCTTATATTTTGAGTGCAATATCCTGTAATGACTTGTATGCTCAATAAACTTTATTTTGATAAAAAAAAAAAACTAAAATGATTCTAGGTTCTTGTCACTCAAAATGCGATGGCCTCTTTGGAGACCCTGTGAAAGTGTACCCTAGACTGCGCCGTGCTGTACCCTACGCTAATACTCCACTAGTGTGTGGTAGTGTTCAAAACATTCACCAATGCAAATAGCAGGTTGGCCAGGACAGGAGGGACAATAATAGCGAGTGTCATGCCTATATCTGCGCTTGCTACAGACACTGCATCTTTTTTGGGGTGATCGTTGAGTAGGGGGTACCAGGGAGGACATACGGAAAATGCCTCTCATGCAGCCGGCTCACTGCATTTGGATTGTGAACTTGGACCACAGCACAGTCTGGAAACAGAAGGGCTGTGATGAGCGCTTCCTGGAATTTAAGGAAGGATCCAGTTTGTCCAGACGCTTTGTATAGCACATAAGCATTCAGCAGAGCCAATTGGAATAAGTATACAGACACTTTTTGGTACCAGCGTCTGGCCTTACAGGCAATTAAGTATGGAGCCATCATCTGGTCGTTGAGGTCCACCCCTCCCATATTAAGTTTATATTCGTGGACACAATGGGGTTTCTCCACAACACCAGTCGCAATTGGAATTTGGACTGTTCGTATCTGCGTGAAGGGAGGACAGAACGAAAACATTCCGATTATCCCTCCACTTTACTGTGAGCAAATTATTACTTCTCAAGCAGGCTCTCTACCCCAGTCTAAGAGGGGACTCTGCCTCTGGGGCCACCCCCGATAATTAGATCGCACAGTGCCACATGCACCAATTCCATGATTAAACAAGTGACCAAAAAGTAGCATGCTCGTGTAATAATTGTCCAAGTACAAGTGTTACCCCTTTCCGAAGAAGGGTGACACCAAGTCCCAAACAATCTTGCCAGCGCTTCCTATGTAGTCTGGGCAGTTCTCGGGCTCCACATGAACTTTTCCCTCATAAACCATAAAACTATATGTATAGCCTGTTTCCCTGTCGCAGAGCTTATACATCTTGACCCCATATCTGGTAGGCTTGCTGGGAAGATACTGCTTGAAAGACAAGTGGCCAGAAAATTTATTCAGGGACTCATTAACTCAGACACCTTCATCGGGAGTAAAAAAGGCTGCAAAATTTTGGTTGAAGTGGTTTAGGAGGGACCGAATTTTGTGGAGCCGATCGTATTCAGGGTCACCCCGAGGATGACAAAGTTCATTGTCATTAAAATACATGAACCACAAGATCTGCTCATATCTAGCCTGGTCATGGATGCAGAGAACACGGGCATATGATGAATTGGGTCAGTGGACCAATATGACCGCAACTCACTTTTTTAAACTATGCCCATGAGAAGGGATAGGCCCAGGAAGGTCTTAAATTCAGAAACCGTAATAGGTTTCCAATCTCTGGCAAGGGTCAACTGGGGATTAGCGGCGATGAATTGACCAGAATACAAATTGCTTTGGTCCACAATAGATCTATAGAGATCTTCCGTGAAAAACAGCGAATAAAAATCAAGTGACGTAAAATCAACTGTTTCCACCTGAATTCCTGGTTGGCCAGTGAATGGGGGAAGTATGGATGCTGCAGACGTGGTGGGCTCCCAAATAGGTTTTGCATATTCTGCAGGAAGGGCACTATGGGCTTGACGGGCCTGTGTTTGTCTTCTTGGTGGCTGCGGGACACTACTTGTGCTAGCCACCGCATCAGCTTGAACTGCACTTATGGGACTCGCCACGCCACCACGTGATACTGCAGTGCTGGATGTACGACCAGGGTGCACTAGGCCGCTGGTGCTTGCTAGTTCACCAGAAGGATGAGCGGCACTAGTACTGGCTTTTTGCTCCATACGAGAGCCCTGCGGTTCTTGCACCTCAACAGCAGAAGAAGAATGGGGTCGGGTACGCCTGACCTTAGCAGGGAGCACTACTCCGTTGTAAGAGCTATCTGTCAGGGTGCCTCTGCTGTCTACTGGATCGTATGCTGAGCCTGAATCTGACAGATGGGTGACTTCCTCTTCACTTTCACCTGGCATGCTCAGAAACATGTAGGCCTCTTCACTAGTGTACCTTCGATTGGACATTGTAGCCTCTAAATTTACTGGTACAACAAGTGAGACTCACAGGCAAAAAGAGAACCTGATTGTCAGAGCCTGCTTCAATCGCTACCAAAAAAAGCTGTCACAGGGATCAGCCCTGGCTCTGCAAATGCTGCAGTTATGTGTGTTGTGTTTTTGTAAGTGACAGCGATCGATTGATATTGCACTTGGGTGGATTGGGCTGGGCTGGGCGGAGGGGCTAAATGCAGGTTCTAGCAGGTATCTGGGCTGATTCCACTAACGCTGCATTTTTGGAAACGCTGGGTTATCAGGGGGTAACACCTTTCTTAGGTAATATACGGCAGGTACCCTGACGCTATAAAAAAAAAAATAACTAACTAGCGTCACCCATGACACTAATATGGCAATCAGAAAATAGATCTACTAGTGACACTGGTGACAGGGGGTGAAAGGGTTAACCGGGGGTTAAACCTTTGTTTAGGGGGGTACCCTAGACCTACCTGGGCCTACTACTAGCTGCCCTAATGCTGATTAGTGCCACAAGTGACACCAATGCAGCGATGAGGAAAAATCTGAAAACTGCACTTGGTGACACAGTGACAGGGAGTGAAGGGGTTAACTGGGGGTAGATCAGGGGGTGATCGGGGGGTGAAATGTGCGCCTACGTGTACTGTGTCAGTGTAGTGTTGGTGCAACTCACTTTTAGATGTCCTCTCTCCTCTCTCTGGAACCAAAAAGAATTCCACGAGGGAAGATGACATAACTTCCCCTGCCTGTGTTTACACTTACAGGCAAGGGAAGGATTTTATTGGTCAGAACCGATCAGCAGGTCCAGGCCAGAAATCATTGGCTGGACCTGAAGACTGATCGGTTCTGCAACCAATCCAACCGCTGCGGGGGCAAGCTCATGCGATCTACGTACGGGTACATGGTTTTGCGCACCCGTGCCATTCTGCCGACGTATCTCGGCATGAGCCAGTCGGGAATCAGTTAAACGAATAATGTAAAGCATTTATATCCTTTGTACGGAATGATGGAAACCCTAGAATAGCTTATGATATCCTGCGTAGAGGCAAAGGGGAAATTGGGCTACCAGATATAGCCCTGTACTATAGGGCAATGTCTTTGGTACGCATTCTAAACTGGTGTCATGGCTCTTCAAATAAAGTATGGGTCTCGGTAGAGAGAATTTTGTAAAGTAGAAATTTAGCGGGAGCACTGTGGATACCAGCTGTGTCTAGGGGACTGTGAAATTGGACATCCCCACTAACCCGGAATTCCTTATCGATGTGGGATAGAATGAACAAAACTGGTATATATTCCCCTCGTACATTCCCACTGGCTCCATTAGGAGGATATCCATGGTTCCCCCCCAGGAGAGGAAGTTGGAGCATTAGACCCATGGACATCAGTCGGCAATGCAACGTGCACTAGGTATGCCCAACGAGGAACAACCTTATCCCCTCTATCGGAGCTGGTATCATCTTAGTGGGACATGCCTATGGCTAGGTGGAGATATTACCAAATGTTTGATCCTTTTAATGTTAGGACCTCGAGTAAGGACTTTGAGCTCTCTCACTACATTTAAGACTCTGTGTACGAAGAAGTCAAAGCCTAACCACCTGCTATCACAAATGTATAAATTGGTTCTCAGCGGTTAAAACATCCCAACCCCCTACTTTATTAAAGAGTGGGAAAACAAGTTCAAAAACTGATGGAATCAACATATTCTACCTCTATAAGTTGCTCTATCCAAGAAATGTCATATACGTTTGTGGCTAGATGGTATCGGACCCCGGCCCGATTAGCACAGCTATATCCAACAGCAGACAAATGCTGCTGGAGGGGCTGTAAACAAAAGGGTACATTCCTCCACATATGGTGGTCTTGTCCAAAGATCAGATTATTTTGGGATGAAATAGCCCCATGGATCAAGAAGATGACTATCAAACCTATAGAGCTATCACCCTTTTATTTTCTGTCTCATGGAATGCCTGTATCTATCAAATCTTGTAAAAAAAGTGTTACACCACATCTGTTGAATGCAGCCAAAATATTAATACTCAGGTTTTGGAAACAGGCCACATGCCCCACTCTTTCGGAATGGAAGCGAGAAGTTGATGTAATAATGAAGACCGAAAGATGGGTGCATGAGACCAGAAACCAACAAGACAAATTTAAAAATACATGGGCAGGCTGGAAGTGCTATTCCTCAGAGATTTATAGAGATTAAAGTACTGTATATTATGGGGTGGATATTTTTTGTTACTTACGGAAAAGTTTGTTAATTTTGCCGCATATTCTCATTCTTCCCACAGGTGCACCTAAAAATAAGAAATTCACTACAACTTTCTTTTGTTTTGTGTTATTTATTTTTGTTGAGTGTTTTTCCTTTTTTGGGGTGAGGAGGATTTCTGGGGGGTTTTGGGGGGGGGGTTGGGTTATGAGGTGGGAGGATGGATTGGGAGGAAAGGAAGAGAAATGTTTTCTTTTTTTTTATATATATATATTGGGACATATATATACACCCATATATATTCTAAATACTTAATCGTGGTTGAGTACTGCACTTAGATTTGATTTTATACGGGGCCTTTTTTTTGGAAACACATACACACCCACATACAGTATATTCTAAACACATATTCACGCTTGAGCACTGCACTTAGATTTTAGTTTCTTTTTTTTTTCTCTTCTTCCCATTTAACACTTATATACATGCACACCTACGTATATTATAAACACATAATTATGGTTGGGCACTGCACTTAGAGATTACAAGGGAATTTAGGAAAACGATTCAATTTTTTTTTCTCTCTTTTTTTCTGCCTCACTTTTCTTTTACTTTTTTTTATCTCTCACTGTGCATAACCTCCGTTGACCTCTCCCCCCTGGGACTGCCCCTACGGTGCAGCAGGAGAGGAATTTTTTTTGGGGGGGGCGTGTCCCTGTCCCTTCCCCTTGTCATTCCCCCCCTTCCTTTTTTTTTTGTTTTTGTTGTTTTGCGTGGTTTTAATATATATTGAGTGATATATACAGACTGAGATACTATGCATTAGATTAATGACGGAAGTAAGTGAACAATTGTTTGTTTTTTTTATTTGTCGTTTTCTTGTAATGATAAATATTAATAAAATTTGATAATAAAAAAAAGGACAAGTGAATCCAGCCACCCCAGTCTCACCAGTTGATTTGGAGGGAGAGAAAGACAGAATCTTCATAGAACAGTTTTACCCACAAAACACCCCATTATCACATGAGTGGAAAGAAAAGGTCAAAGCCTAGCTCCTGAAATGGCAGGATATGTTTTCAAACCATGAGCTTGATGTGGGTTGTGCGAAAAGTGGCCAGCGCCGGATTCACCTTTAGGAAGACAAGCCATTCAGGGAAAGAGTCAGATGGATCCCACTGGGTGATCTGGAAGATCTGCGTGAACAACTAGCAGAGCAAAAGAGAGCAGGCATCATTCGAGAGTCACAGAGTCCTTATGCCACTCCCATAGTGGTGGTGTGGAAGAAGACTGGATTGTGCATTGAATACTGAACACTAAACCGGAGAACTATGCCTGATCAGTATACAACTCCGAGAATAGAAGATGCCAGGCTGAGCCTGTCGGGGGAAAAATGGTTCAGTGTACTAGACTTGAAAAGTGGGTACTATCAAATCCCCATGCACCCTGAGGACAAGGCAAAGACAGCTTTTATCACCCCCAATAGGGTTCTTCAAGTTTGATAGTATGCTTCAAGGTCTGTCTGGTGCCCCGGCAACATTCCAGAGACTGATGAAAAAGACAGTAGGGGACATAAACCTAATCGAAGTGTTGGTGTATCTAGACAATATCGTCATCTTCGGCAAAACTCTCAAAGAACATGAAGAGCATCTGGAGAAGGTTCTGAGGAGACTCTAAGATGAGGGGTTGAAACTGTCCCTGGAAAAATTTCAGTTTTGCCAGCCTTCAGTTTATTACCTTGGCCATGTTGTCTCTGGTGAAGGAGTGGCTACTGACCCACAGAAGTTGGAAGCTGTCACTTCCTGGCCAATGTCTACCAATGTGACTGAGCTTAGGTAATTCCTGGGGTTTTGCTCATACTACAGGAGATTCGTTGAGGGATTTGCTAGAATAGCCCGCCCCTTAATGAGTTACTGGAGAACAAGGATGAGGACAATGAGCCAGACCTAACGAAGCCATTCAAACAACATGCAGGGCCCAGGAAGTCTCGGGAGTCAACCCAAGAACAGTGGACTGACCCGTGTGAGCAAGCCTTCCTTCAGCTGAAGTGGAGCTTAGTGACTGCTTCCATCCTAGCCTATGCTGAGCCAACTAAACCATATGAACTACACGTTGATGCCAGTCGAGACAGGATGGTCGGGGTGTTGTGTCAAGAGCATGATGGACATTTGTGGCCTGTTGCCTATGTGAGCAGAAGTCTTACACCTGCTGAGAAGAACTACCCCACCCATAAGTTATTATTAATAATATTATAAAAGGTCTTAGATGAATAGATGGACCATGCACTAGTGGTCATGTCCCACTGACCATGGCGCAAGTGAACTTTTGTGCAAGTGAGGAGGGCAGATTTGTTTGCCGCCCCCCCAAAATAATGAGCACCAGCCGCCACTGTGTAGATGCCTGATATGTTACTATAAGTAAGTGCCTTGTGGATAAACAGTGCCTTCTCCTGGCTGAAGAAGAGTGTGACCTGCAAGATATGTGGTGACAATGCTGTAAATTGTCTTATTTCTGTGAACAGTCAATTTCTACTATATAGAAAAAATTTAAAGAGCAGTTCCAGTCTGTAAAAAAATAAATAAAAATCAGCAGCTACAAATACTGTAGCTGCTGACTTTTAATAAAAGGACAGAGGGATCCCGCGATGTCGGAACCCCTAGCCGATTCGTCAATCAGCTTTGGGTGCAGGCGGCGGTGTAATGACATTTCGTCTCCGCCATCTTGCTACACCCTACACTCGCCCACAGTAAGGATACACTAAGAATGGGGAAAGCGGACATGTTGTTACACCCACCAGAGTTTTGCATTTTACACGTATTTATAACAGTAAAGTCAGTTTATATAGTGAAATAAAGTATTTACAACTCTGTCTGACCACTTAGATCTTGAATTTTAAAAGCAGTGACAACCCTGCTCATCTCACAGGTTTGCTAATCTGACAGAAGTTCGCTGCTTTTAAAATTCAACATCTAAGCAGTCAGACAGAGTTGTAAGTACTGTATTTCACTATAGAAACTCACTTTACTGTTATAAACACGTGTAAAATGCAAAACTCCGGTGGGTGTAACAACATATCTGCTTTCCCCCTTCTTAGTGTATCCTTACTGTGGACGAGTGTGGGGTGCAGCAAGATGGCGGCGACAGAACGTCACTTCAGTAGCAAACTGCGATGGGTCACCGAATATGTCGTTACACCGGCATCTATAGTAAGGGAAACAGGAAGTGAAGCCTTACGGCTTCACAGCCTGTTTCCTATTGCATGAGTCGCGCTGCGCTTTCTGAATGGTCCCACTGTAATACTTTGACAACAAAAGAGGTAAACTTCAGTCTATTTATAAATGTTTTCAAGCAAGATTTACAGCATTTATTTAGAATTTACACACTTTCCCAAGAGAACCCCATTTAAAAAAAAATGTAAACTCCTAGGCAAAACTTATGTGCAAGTGTAGGCGGGGCGCAATCAATTTACCTGAGAATTGAGTAAACACACATAGATACTTAAAGCTGAGCTCCACCCAAAAGGAGAAGCTCCACTTATTTACCTTCTCCCCACCTCCGCTCCCACATTTGGCAGGAGGGGGGAGCAGGTAGCTGGTTTTTACAGCTACCCGCTCTCACTTCCGGGTAAGATAGTCGCACAGCCATCTTCGACATTTCGGGCCCCCCCCCACTGCCTTCTGGGACAGAGAGAGGTGCGAGTCCTGAATAAGTGTTGTAAATCTTGCTTGAAAACATTCATGAATAGACTCAAGTTTACCTCTTTTGTTGTCGTAAAGTATTATGCAGTATAGCATACACAAAAACATGCCACTTTATATACACCCGGGAGAGGCATGGTGTGACTGCAGGAGCTGCATGACAAAAGATAATGCTATGTGGAGTTTTTCTTCCTATGTTCTGCTACCCCTGGAGTGATTTGCAGCTCTAACTATGCCTGCTATCTGGATCACATTCCTTTGAGCTCCCTTTGAGCTTTCCAAGGCTTGTCTTTTACCTATTGCTGGTGAGTTTGAATCCCTAGGGGAGTGTGACTCATGCGGTGTGGATCTTGGTGTATGGTGCACGCTTACTAACATCTATTATGCCGCATACACACGATCAGACTTTCTGGCATACTTGGTCCGGCACACTTTCCGACGGACTTTGTCCGCCAGGTGCGCCGGACTTTAAAACGGATGGACTTGCCCACACATGACCGGACTTTCTGGCGGGCTAAATCCGTCCGTCTTTCCGACGGACTTTCGCCGGAGTTACGGCAGACTTTCAGAATGAACGGACTTGCCCACACATGGACAAGTCCGTTCATTTTGAACGTGACTCAGGTACGACGGTACTAGAAAAGGAAGTCAATATTGCCGCTTTTATCGGCGAGATTGACACCTTGCGAGCCCCGTCGCGGGGCACACCAGGCCCTTAGGTCTGGTATGGATTATAAAGGGAAGCCCCTACGCCGAAAAAACGGCGTGGGGTCTCCCCTAAAATCCATACCAGACCCCGATCCGAGCTCGCAGCCCGGCCGGTCAGGAAAGGGGGTGGGGACGAGCGAGCACCCCCCCTCCTGAACCGTACCAGGCCGCATGCCCTCAACATGGGGGGTGCCTTGTGGGAGGGGGGCCCTGCGGGGCCCCCCACCCCAAAGCACCTTGTCCCCATGTTGATGAGGACAAGGGCCTCTTGCCGACAACCCTGGCCATTAGTTGTCGGGGTCTGCGGGCGGCTTATCGGAATCCGGGAGCCCCCTATAATAAGAGGGCCCCGAGACCCCGGCCCCCCACCCTATGTGAATGAGTATGGGGTACATGGTACCCATACCCATTCACCTAGGGAAAAAGCGTCAATAATAAAACACACTACACAAGTTTTTAAAATAATTTATTAACAGCTCCGGGGGGGGGGTTCGGGGTCTGGTATGGATTTTAGGGGGGACCCCACGCCGTTTTTTCAGTGTAGGGGCTTCCCTTTATAATCCATACCAGACCTAAGGGCCTTGTATGCATCGCGCTCGTCGCAATAGGAACATTTGTTTTTCCTATTGTCGCGAGCGCGAAATGCAATACCCTGTCCTTGCATCGTATCTGGTCCGTTGGACCAGCATACAGACGAGCGGGCTTTCCGTCGGACCAGCACACAGACGAGTGGACTTTCCGCCAGAAACTGAGTCCAACGGAAAGATTTAAAACATGTTTCAAATCTAGGTCCAGCGGGCTTTTGGGAAAAGTCCGCCGGAGCCTACACACGGTCGGATTGTCTGGCGGACTCTGGTCCGCCGGACCAAGTATGCCGGAAAGTCCGCTCGTGTGTACGCGGCATTAGGATTACAACTTGCTTTCAGAACTTTCAACCACCAGTGTCATCCACTTGTTTTTCATATGACCAAACACATGAATGCCATTAATCATGACTGACAGGAGCGCTGCTATTGTATTGGATGTTGCACAAGTTTGTGCTCTTGGACTCGATTCTCTACTATTAGTTTATTAAATGCCAATTTATATGTATATATCCACATACTAAATCAAAAGCTGATCATTCAATGTGGCCATCAGTAGAGAACTTGATAAGGAACTATGGTTGTGAATCATGTGTAAAAAAATATATCTTTGAAAGGATACAGCTACCCATAAAGACATTTTTTTTTTTTTTTACAGGAGTAGCTGTGTATGTCATATTCCAGACTTGAAAAATACCTAGCTGTGGCTTGAAAACATTGCATCATGGAGTGACACTTTATTTGATAGATTTACTGTATGCCTTTTAAATTGGATCAATAAAGAGCTGTTTTATGTGAACTTAATGTGACCTTGATGCTGGCTGTCATTTAGAAAAAAATACATTGGACTTAATCAGAAATACAATCTCTCTAATAGTTGCCAATAAAAACATGCTTTTTCATGATTATAATGATCCCTAATAAAAACTAGTTTAATACTGTATATTAAAAGACATAAAGTAAAAAAGAAAAATAATGTGCAATGAGAGATTTGGAAGAACCCAGGTTCTTTTACAGTAAGTCATTCGATATGGTAATATTTTGGTAATCATTGCGTTATTAACAAAACAATCCAATTGGATCTGTACTGCAGAAATAAGAGCAGCAAAGGGTATGAGGTGGTGCATTTTATGTGCATTTAAAGTGTATCTCTTCAGGAAAAAAAACATTTTCATGATAAACTATACATTTGTCTTTGTTGCCTTGCATCCTATCCCCAGTGCTCTGCTCCCTTTACTTCCTCCACCTAATACTTTTCAATCCTGTCAGTAAATCTCATTGAACAGCACATCCTGTGGTGGGAGGTGCAGTTAAGATCTGTAGATTGGACTCCAGTGCGCCTACAATGTATTGTAGTCCAAAGGAGAGATGCTCTAGGTGGAAGTTGCAAGGATACTGCTAAAATTGCAGCAGCGTTATCACCCTCCCCCCTTTATTTGCTTATAGTTATATACTGCATATACAGATATATACAGTATATATACTGTGTGTATATATAGTGATGTTTGGGGGTTATTTAGCTTAAGTGAAGAGCTTACCAGTGAGAAAAGTCCTCGCTAGTTATGCCATTTTAAGAGCTTGTTGGCCCACTTTTAATAAACAAAAACAAACAGTCCATCCATTATTCCCACATAGGGATTTCAACCTTACACAGCAACAATGTTAACAAAAAATACTGAATTCTCTGGTCAGTGCGTCTGCTCAGGCTGTGGCTGTGGCCTCTGTCCTCTGTCCTCTTGACCCTGTAACAGTGTCCCTGTGTGGTACACACTATACTTATGCTGGCACTCTTTTTCACATCTTTCTTGCTGCTCCAGTCCACAGGTTTGGGCCCTCCGTCTGCTCTGTCAAACTGCACCGTGCAGACATGCACACTTCTCCCTTGCACACCTGGACTCCTTGGGAGGGTGGAGCCCAGAACCCTGGTCCTGACTCTACTATTAGCCCAGAACCCACCTGACCCACCTGGCTATTCCCAAATTCTGGTCTCAGGACTGGAGATTTCCTCCAACCCAGATCGCTGCAAAATCTCCACGCTCCAGGTCCCCAACTGGATCAAACCACAGAGGAAACTGACAAAACAGATTCCTCCACATTAAACAATCATCCTGGAACCCCTCAGCCTGTCTGGTTGAAAATCCTGGGCAACATACCCCATCACAGCTAACTACTTTGTCACAAAATATACTGTGTGTGTGTATATATATATTACAGGTATGTGTATATACATAAAATTAACATTATATACCGTATATACTCGAGTATAAGTCAAATTTTTCAGCCCTTTTTTTTGGGCTGAAAGTTTCCCTTCGACTTATACTCGAGTCACCGCCGTCTGTCTGTATGATCAGCGTGTCATGCAGGCAGACGGCGGCCGGCGTGTGATGATAATGCTCGGAGGCTATTCCAGCTTTCAAAAGCCTCCTGCTCTTCTGTGATAGGCTGAACAGCTGTCAGTGTACAGCCTATCACGGACATTCTCTCATCCTCATCTGTGGTATGAGAATGAGAGAATGTCCGTGATAGGCAGTCAGCGGTCAGCCTATCACAGACAAGGAGGAGGCGCGGCTTTTGAACTGTGGAATGGCCGCTGAACAGTATCATCACACGCCGGCCGCCGTCTGAGGATGGAGATCGCCACAGGGAGGAAGGAGATCGCCACAGGGAGGATGGAGATCGCCACAGGGAGGCTGCACAGGACACAGGTAGGCTGCACATGCACACAGGACACATGCACACAGGACACAGGGACACAGGAACACAGGACACACATGTACAGGACACACATGTACAGGACACACATGTACAGGACACAGGTAGGCTGCACAGGACAAAGGGAGACATGAAGCTGCAGATGGGCATTATTGACCCTCTGCATTTCTCACCCTCGTCTTATACTCGGGTCAATAAGTTTTTCCCAGTTTTTTGTGGTAAATTAGGGGCCTCGACTTATTCTCGGAACGACTTATACTCGAGTATATACGGTAATCAAAAGTTATCTATATTTTTTATTGCTTTGTTCTGGCAACCTCTATGTCCTGGAGTATGTGTGATCATCTGGCCCTTGATTGATTTTATTGCTTCAAATACACCATTATTTCTTACAAAAATGGAATTTCAGAACCAGATGATGACCGTCCATATCTTACAATATCAACATTTGAATTGCCACATAATCACTTTTTGGCTTGGCATAGCAGCATTCATTCAAAGAAATATTACCTAAAGGCATCATAGTACACAGCAAAGTTACAGTTTTAATGGTTTTTGTGAAATTTGGTGTGCATGAGATGCGTGGGCAGGGATAATAAATGGGTATGTATCACAGCAGTATAGATAAGAAATGTTTTTTTTTTCTATTAGACCCCTTGCACACTGGGGCCATGGCCGCATTAGCGCACGTTTTAGCAGTGCTTTACAGCTGTTTAAGCGACACTTTTGCACCGCTTTTTGGCCACTAGCGGGGCGCTTTTAACCCCAAAAAAGAGGTTAAAAACTCCAGTTTTGCATCACTTTTAGGCTACTTTCACACTGGGGCAGGCGGGTGCCTGCAGTAAAGTGGCGCTATTTTTAGCGCCACTTTACTGTTGTTTTAGCGGCGCTATTCGGCCACTAACGGGGGGTTTAACCCCTCCACTAGTGGCCAAAAAAGGGTTAAAACCACCTACATAGCGCTGCTGCAGCCGGTGGTTTAGCGCCGCTGTACCATTGTTTTCAATGGGAAGGGGCGCTTTAGGAGCTGTGAATATACCGCTCCTACATCGCTGCAAAGCACACTTCCTCAGTGTAAAAAGGCACACTGGAATGAATGAGAGGTGGTTTTCAGGTGCTTAGCAGAGGCTATTTCTAGAGCTAAAGTGCCTGAAAACTGCCCCAGTGTGAAAGGGGTCTTAATTGTCATCCTTAGTCAGTAATGGTAGTTTTAAAAATGAAAGTGGTAATTTAAGGCAATAATTGTACTAAATTCTCTCCCATTTAATAGTGTTCTAATGGCACAATACATAAACCACCAGTTATTTTATGTTTTGGCAACACTCCTAAAGTCCTTAGCTTTTGTTTTATCTATAGTTTGAAGATTGCTGCTTCTCTCTTTCTCAGACTTTATCAGATATTGTATATTCTAGTTATTTGAAAAATAATGAATGGCTTGGTTTTGTTTTTCCTAAATATTAGGGTGTTTGCTTAATGCATTTGCACATGTTAAGGGGGCATGAGATCATCTAAAAGTACCCTAATGTTGGATATTTAATTGTATTTAAAAATATATGTTTAGGAGGAAAACATCAAGAGTTACATATGTGCATTTTGCAGCAATTTTTAGGCAATTTAATATGCTTCCCTCCAGCTTTCAATTGATAAAACAACCAAATGAATCAATACATCCTATAACCATCAGATTCTATTGAAACTGTGAATAATTTAAACTGTTGATATTAAGAATGGAATGAACTAATCTGCTAAGGTATAATTTACGATAAATGTCACGAATCTCGTTTAAAGTTTGTGAACTTTGCAGTGAACTCCACTGAAGTTTATAGGATACAAATCATGTTGTTTAAGATCTTGCCTTTTTGCAGGCCTAATAATCTATTATCAAACATGGTCCAATGCCAAAACTATATTGTGATATTAATCTCAAAAGCAAACATTTATTATATTGCAGCTTACAAATTCCTAGATGTGATTGCTGCATTAGTTTTTTTTGTAGGCATTCTTTTTCCATTTTCATCTGGCGATCTAGCCAGCAAGTCTTTTGTGCTTTAAAAGTATAAGCTCTCTTGCAGAGGGATGAGACAAACCATTAAACACTGGTGCTTACAATGACCAGTTTTTTTTAGTTTATGCAAAAAACCACCCCAAAAAGAAAAAAAGTTGTTTGCTCTACCTGCTTATAAAGTATTAGTGGATCAGCAAAATGTTGAACTTGAACAAAAGGAAAATGGGCACCAGGTAAATGTGAGTAAAAGCAACAAAAATGTATTAAGTATTCACATGCATGCTGTTAGAAGATTTTTAGTTAATTAATATTTTAAGTGATAAAAATTTCTGAAAAATATATGAAACACATGAATGTTATAATGTAATTAGTGTTAGTCTCTGAAGGTTACAGGACAGAGGACAGAGAGAAGTTGTTTTGCTGTGTAGGTACTTCTATTCTGAGTTACTATGTCAGAACAATGGGTGGAGTTATGCAACTTATCTATAGACTAAAAGCCATATAAAGCATATATGCAAAAATGGGTGTTACTCTAGGATACGCTGACATAATATTATGAAACAGTATAATGCCCCGTACATACGGTTGGACATTGATCGGACATTCCGACAACAAAATCCATGGATTTTTTCTGACGGATGTTGGCTCAAACTTGTTTTGCATACACACAGTCGCACAAAGTTGTCAGAATTTCCGAACGCCAAGAACGCGGTGACGTACACCATGTACGACAAAACTATAAAAGGGCAGTTCAGTACCAAGCGCGGCACCCTTTGGGCTCCTTTTGCTAATCTCGTGTTAGTAAAAGTTTGGTGAGAGACGATTCACGCTTTTTCAGACTTGTGGTTTTCAGTTCGTTTTTCTGGTGTTCAGTATGTGCTTGTGGGTTTGTATCTGGTCTTCAGTGCGTGCAGCGAGTTACCATTGACTTTGTCATTGTGTTCTTGTTCCTTCATTACTGATTTTCAGGTCGCTCTTCACAGGCCTTACTGTTCTTCAGTGCGTTCTGTTACTTCGTTCTGACCAGCCGACCATTTTCTAGCCATGTTGCGTGTATGTACTCATCGTAGAGTTCGTGCTGTGCGGGGGCTTGGTGTTCGGGTTCTTACTTTGACACAAGCCCAGTCCATGAACAAGGCGTAGAGGAGTTCATGGACCAAGAATTGGTTGCTCCAGCAAGACCAGTTATGTCACATGCCTTTGCTCTGTGAGACCTGTGAGAATAATCCTGACGACTTCAGGAACTTTCTCCGGATGACGGACCCCGTATTTCACCGTTTGTTTAACTTTGCTGACCCCTTATATCAGCAGGCAGGATACCTGCATGAGGCAAGCCATCACTCCGGAGCAGAGGCTAGTCGCCACCCTGTGGTACTTGGCGCCGAGGAGAAGCCCGCAGGACCTCAAGTTCTCGACAGGCATCTCCCCCCAGGCTCTGGGGATCATTATCCCGGAGACCTGTTCTGCCATCATCCAGGTCCTGCAGAAGGACTATATTAAGGTAAAATTTTTAACCTTTAACATCACATTTTATTGTATAGAATGTTTGCTAATGTATTGTATTTTTTTCCTCATTCCCTAATTGCCATGATTGTAATATGCTGTGAATGTCCCCTTTGTCCTCATGCATGCTGGATTTTTATGTTATTTTTTTTTGTGCTTCATACATACCGTATTTATCGGCATAGAACACGCACTTTTTTCCCCTTAAAATCAGGGGAAAATCGCGAGTGCGTGTTATACGCCGATCCCCTGCGATCCTGAGCTCACAGATGTTAAAAATCGCCGACCGTGATTTGAAAATGGCGCCGCCGGCGCCGAAATACACAGTGCCGGTCCTCGGCTCTACTTGGCCTTTTTCGGCTTCACTCGTCGCCGCCCGAACCTAGCCGAGTGTACTCGGCTAGGTTCAGATAGCTCCGCTCACAGTCACGCCCATCCTGGGCGGGACTACGAGTGGAGCCGAAAGTGCACGAGAGCTGCCGAGAAGAGCCGAGGACCGGCTCTGTGTATTTCGGCGCCGGCGGCGCCATTTTCAAATCGCAGTCGGCGATTTTTAAGCTCAGGAGATGGAGATGGGATTCTGCAAGGCTGCATTGGGGCAAGGCTGCACTGGACACTGGGGAAGGCTGCACTGACAAGGCTGCACTGGACACTGGGGAAGGCTGCACTGACAAGGCTGCACTGGACACTGGGGAAGGCTGCACTGACAAGGCTGCACTGGACACTGGGGAAGGCTGCACTGACAAGGCTGCACTGGACACTGGGGAAGGCTGCACTAACAAGGCTGCACTGACATGGCTGCACTGACAAGGCTGCACTGGACACTGGGGAAGGCTGCACTGACAAGGCTGCACTGGACACTGGGGAAGGCTGCACTGACAAGGCTGCACTGGACACTGGGGAAGGCTGCACTGACAAGGCTGCACTGGACACTGGGGAAGTCTGCACTGACAAGGCTGCACTGACATGGCTGCACTGACAAGGCTGCACTGGACACTGGGGAAGGCTGCACTGACAAGGCTGCAATGGACACTGGGGAAGGCTGCACTGACATGGCTGCACTGACATGGCTGCACTGACATGGCTGCACTAAGAAGGCTGCAATGATGGGCATTTAAATGTAAGTTTTTTTCTCTTCAACTTCCCTCCTAAAAGCTTTTTTTTCCTTAAAATTCCCTCCTAAATTGGGGTGCGTGTTATACGCCGGTGCGTGTTATACGCCGATAAATACGGTATTTGCCTTCACTTACCTCCCCAGCATGCTTTCCTGGGCCTATATTCACCTTGTGTAGTCACTTAATAATGTATTTTGTCAGCTCCATAGTAGTGCTTTACCCTAAACACCCTCTAAAATGTGTAAAATTGTGATTTGTGCTTTAAATTCAGGCAGAGTGCCAGAGGTTTTTTTTTTGGGGTCCCAAAATCATTTGGAACCCTCCCTCCCCCCAACAGCTAACTCAGCTGATACCAATCCTCTATCTATCCTCAATCCTCTATCTGCTGACTTTGCCAAACCCATACACACTATACCCACCTCTTTTGTGGTCAGATTTATGGATGAATTCCCCAAAGCATGTAGTGCAAGGGCCTGCCTGAATACTTTCAAATGGTAATGTTCAAAGTTTTTGTATCCTATTATTATCTTGATAGGTAATAGCAGAATGTAAAAATGTGCTAAAATGTGTACAGTGTGTATTTATATCTTTGTATTATGACACTTCTTACCTGTCCAGTGGGCTGCCAATAGTGTAAGTAAGAAGGGGCTGGCCAAAGTAATACATATTATTTATGCATTCAGCTCTCAATGAGGGTTACCAGTCCAGAACATCTCCCCCCCATAAAATTTCTAAATGGCCAATGAGAGGGGGGAGGAATCTCATAGGTGGACCTTATACCTTTGTCTTTAAATACTCCCTAAAATAAATGTTATACTGATGTTGGCCAAGAATGTTGTGTCTAATCTGCTTTCCATGTTTATGTGCAAAATGATTAATTTTTTTTCTTGTTTGACTCCACAGTTTCCATCCAGCCCACAGCAATGGCAGACTGTGGCCTCCCACTTTGCCCAGCGGCGGGACTTTCCTAACTGCAGAGGGGAAATTGATGGGAAACAAGTCCACATCGTCCCACCACCCAACTCGGGGTCATATTATTACTACAAGGGGTTCAATAGTATTGTGATGTTGGCTACTTACGAGTTCCTGTATGTGGATGTGGGGAAGAATGGCCGGATGTCAGATGGTGGAGTCATCGCCCACACGGAGTTCTACAGGCATCTCCAGAATGGCAGCTTTGGCTTGCCACCTCCAGAAGACAATGCGGAAGGACTCCCATTCATCTTCGTTGCGGATGAAGCGTTTGCGCTGGGGGACCATCTTATGCGGCCATTCCCTATGAGGACCCTCACCCTGGACCAGAGGGTTTTTAATTACCGGCTGGCCAGAGCCAGAAGAGTGGTGGGGAACACGTTTGGAATAATGGCCAGTCGGTGCCGCCTATTTCTTACACCGATACACATGGCGGAATACAAACTCAATCACATCATCCTGGCTTGCTGTGTTCTCCACAACTTTTTAAGGAGAAATTCTGTGAACTATGCTGGCTCAGTTGGGCCTGAAGCTGGAATTAATCTCAATGAACAACCCTGATGGCGCTTGAAGCTGACCGTCCTGGCTTGCCCCCCCAGAGTGCCCGCGAGGTCCGTCTAAGATACGTGGAATACTTTGCGGGTAGGGGGGCCATTAATATGCCAGACAATGTCTGAGACGTTTTTTAAATAAAAACATTTTTTAAACTGAACAAATATTTGGTTAGATTTACTGCTTGTCTTTCTTTTAGCTGACCCTGACTGAAATTTGGGGAGTCCTGAAAATGGCGTGATTCTGTAAAATTAAAAAGCACTGTTGGGTGTTATTTACTAAAGGCAAAGACACTTTGCACTTCAAGACTGCACAGAAACTGCACTTGTAGTGCAAAGTGGATTTGCCTTTAGTAAATAACCCCCATTGTCACTGAAAACACCAACTTTACAACCCAAAAATGCTTTTGAGCATTGAAAGAAGAAGCCACACATTGTTGATTCCCAATTTCAATCCATCATACCCCGGGACTGTGTATCATCATAAGGGGCGGGGTCACCCGGTGACATCACACGGTGACCACGTCCCATGCCTATATAAGTCTACAACTCGCAGGCGGCATTACAGCGGGAGAGAGCATCGTGTCAAATCGGAAGAAGAGAAGAGGGGAGAATACGATGAAGAAGACCGGGCCCCGCTAGCAAAAGAGCTGGAAGAAGATAGCGGGGGAATTCCGCAGAGGATACCGGAGAAGAACCGGACAGCGACAGAAGAAACGGACAGCGGCAGAAGACCGGGCCCCTGCTAGCAAAACAGCTGGAAGAAGATATCGGGGGAGTCCGGCAGAAGACCGGGTCCCCCACTAACAAAAGAGCGGCAAAAGAGCAAAAGATAGCGGAGGAGCCCGACAGATGAACCGGACACCGGGAGAAGAGGCCGGACAGCGCGGAGAAGAACCAGACACCGGGAGAAGAGGCTGGAGAGCGCGGAAGAAACCCCCGAAGTCGGAAGAAGACCCCCAGAGCTGCCTAATAAATTACTTTAAAAACCTGTCTAGTGTGTTTTTTTTCTTGACACTTTTATGCCCCCAGGTGAATGGGTAGGTGTCAGAGAGGTTACCTGGTTGGGCGCCGGTGCGCGCCGGGGCGCGTTGGCGTTCGTGTCCCTGTGCGTGCTGGGGTGCGTGTCCCTGTGGGCACCGGCGTGCCTGGGCTCACCGGCCGTGGCGTGCGGGGTGGCGTCCGGGCGTTTGTGCGTACGAGCGTTCGCGCTAGCACGCGTCCGCGTTAGCGCGCGTCCACCTGTGGGCGCTGCCTTTGACATGTCTGGTGGTGTGGGCGTGCGTGCTGGTTCCGGGCGCGCGCGCGTGCGCGGCGTTTTGGTGCCAATCAGCCTATTTGAATCCTGCCTCTGCACTGACCCAGTGCTGCCTGATCAAACAGCTCCGTGTCTTGTCCCGTGATCATCCCGTGTTCCTGTGCCTCCGTAGTGTTTACCTGTTGTGACCCGGCTACCTTTGGACCTCCCTTGATTGCTGCCTGTACCCGACCCCGGCTTGTCTGACCTCGCTTCTGCCTGCTCCCTTGTACCATTGCTGCCAGCCCGTTGCCGACCTCTGCCTGTGTATGACCAAGTCTGACTAACTCCTGCTCAGCATCTGCTCCACCAAGTCTCAAGCTCTACCGGTTGCTTGCCAGACCACTGTGCTCCAGGACTTTACCTCAGGCTCTCATACCACTCCGCACTCGCGGGCCTCCTGTCTGCTCTACCAGGGGCCCCGAATCGGACACGTAAGGGAGCCTACCCTCTGCCCACGTGGACTCACCTGTCTGGTAAGTGTGGAACCTGACAGTATCAGGCAGCCATGACTGAGTCCGGGCAGGGGGCCTCCCCCATGGATGAACTGTGTAGGCACCTAGCGGGCCTTACTCAAGCCGTTAAAAGCCTACAGGAAGGCTATACCAGATTGGAAGGACAGGTCCAGGCCCTTTCAGCTTCTCCACCAGGGGCAGTCTCCGCCAACCCTGCCTCAGCACCTTCTGTAGTAATGCTACCACCAGAGCCCAGGGTGCCCACACCCGAAAAATTCTCCGGAGCACGCAGTAAGTTCCGAGCGTTTCGCAACGCATGCGAGCTCTACTTCGCTTTGCAGCCTCGAACATTCTCCCTGGAAGCTACTAAAGTGGGGTTCGTCATATCCCTTTTGATCGGAGAGCCTCAAACCTGGGCCCACCGCCTATTGGAGCAGAAGGCCCAATCTCTTGATTCCCTAGATGCCTTCTTCCTAGCTATGTCTCAGCTGTATGAGGACCCCCAGCTAACAACCACGGCAGAAGCCGCTTTACATGCCCTTCAACAAGGTCGCAGAGCTGCTGAAGATTACGCCGTGGAGTTTAGGCGTTGGAGCTCGGATACGGACTGGAACGACGCAGCCTTGCGTCACCAATACCGGCTGGGGTTGTCAGATCCGCTAAAAGACGAACTGGCACGAGTGGGGATACCGCAGACACTGGAGGAGTTAATTAACCTGTCCATCCAGATCGACCGTCGCCTCAGGGAGAGACGCTCTGAGAGGTCTGTTAGTCACCCACGCCTTACCTGGATGCTGCCTAGGGCTCCTTGTGCCCCAAACCAAGCTCCGCTGGTCTCTTCTACCCCGGGCCCGGAGGCCCCGGAGCCCATGCAGTTGGGACTGCTCCGTCCCTCTCTGACTTCTGAGGAGAAGACACGCAGGCGCACACTCAATCTGTGCCTGTACTGTGGGGAGTCTGGTCACTTTGCAAGAGTATGCCCAAACAAGAGACGTAAGTGTCTGCCATCTTCTTCTCTGTGTGCACCTGTCCTACCTAGTGCCGGTAACCATTTAACTTTCTCCATTGTATTGCAGTTACCTGGAAGGAGCATCCCAGTACCGGTCATCATTGACTCTGGAGCTTGTAGTGGTTTCATTGACCGGACCTTTGTCGAAACCCATCATATCCCCACTCAGACTAAAGCTCAAGGACTGGCAGTTTTCTTAGCGGATGGCTCCACCCTCCGCTCCGGACCCGTCACCCAAGAAACGGTTCCTCTGTTGGCCACCATTGGCCCGGAACATCAGGAACTTTTATGCCTAGATGTCATTTCCTCGCCTCTCTTCCCAGTCATCCTAGGAATACCTTGGCTACAGGCCCACAATCCCAGTATCAACTGGTCTACAGGCAAGATTCAGTTTTCCTCGGAATATTGCAGACAACATTGCTTACGGGGGACCCCATTAACTTCCTCCCAATGCCTGCGCATAGACTCTGAAGCTAAGCCCTGCCAAGATCTTCCCGAACCCTACCGGGATTTCCTGGACGTGTTCAGTAAAAAAGGAGCAGAAACCCTTCCAGTTCATAGGCCCTATGATTGCCCAATAGAACTCTTACCAGGTACCGAAGTCCCCTTTGGGAGGATCTTCCCTCTAACTGAGCAGGAGTTGGGCACCCTGAAGACTTATATAGACGAGAACCTGAAGAAAGGGTTCATCCGTCCTTCCACGTCTCCAGCTGGGGCAGGTATCTTCTTCGTGGAAAAGAAGGATCACTCCTTACGTCCTTGCATTGACTATCGGGAGCTCAATAAAATTACCATTAAAAACAGATACCCGCTACCCTTGGTTCCTGAACTATTCCAGAGACTGGGATCGGCTACCGTTTTTACCAAGCTTGACCTCCGTGGAGCCTATAATTTGATCCGCATAAGAGAAGGAGGCGAGTGGAAGACGGCCTTTCGTACTCGATTCGGACATTACGAGTACCTCGTCATGCCTTTTGGTCTGTGCAATGCACCGGCGACATTCCAGCATTTCATCAACGATGTCTTTCACGACTTATTGGATCTTTATGTCATCGTCTACCTGGACGATATCTTGGTTTTCTCGGCCTCCCTGATGGAACACCGTAAGCATGTACGAAATGTACTTTCCCGGCTCAGACAGCATGGACTGTACGCCAAACTTGAGAAGTGTGAATTCGAGCTCCAATCTATCCAGTTCCTGGGCCTGATTATTTCCCCCGATGGCATCAAAATGGATCCACAGAAAGTATCCGCTATTCTGGATTGGCCTGCACCGACCGACAAAAAAGGAGTACAACGCTTTATTGGCTTCGCCAATTTCTATAGGAAATTTATTAAAGGATTTTCTGCAATCATAACTCCCATCACAGAGCTTACTAAACAAGGATGCCGATTCCGCTGGACACCTGAGGCACAAAAGGCCTTTGAAAAACTCAAGGCGCTATTCACCTCAGCCACTATCCTTAAGCATCCCAACCCTGCCTTGCCCTTCGTCCTGGAGGTGGATGCGTCTGAGGTTGCAGTCGGAGCTGTGCTTTCACAGAGACAGGGTGCCAAATCACTGCTGTACCCTGTGGGATTCTTCTCACGCAAACTTTCTCTCTCCGAGAAAAACTACGACGTGGGTGATCGGGAGCTTTTGGCCATTAAAGCGGCTCTGGAGGAATGGCGTTACCTTCTGGAAGGTGCAGCACACCCCATATTGATCTACACAGATCATAAGAACTTGGAATATCTAAGGACAGCCAAAAGATTGAGATCCCGGCAGGCCAGATGGGCACTTTTTTTTTCCAGATTTATTTTCCACATTACGTTCAGGCCCGGATCCAAGAATGTTAAACCTGATGCTCTCTCCCGGATGTTCCTCGATTCCGAAAGAACCGTGTCCCCAGATACTATCCTTCCCTCTGGAAATTTCCTAATCCTTCAGGAGGATCTAATTTCCCGAATCAGACGCGCCTCCATGGGAATGTCTCCACCTGCCGAGTCTTGTACCAAGGATGGACTGTTCTGGTTCAAGAATAAGATTGTGGTCCCTGAGGAGTTAAAGGTACAGGTGTTAAGTTTATGTCATGATCATAAACTGGCTGGCCACTTCGGCACTCGAAAAACAACCGACCTCGTCCAACGCACCTTTTGGTGGCCATGTCTTACTAAGGATTGCAAGGACTATGTGGAGTCCTGTAACACGTGTGCCAGAAACAAGACTAGCCGGACAAGAGCATGGGGCCTGTTGAGACCATTGCCAGTCCCAGAGAGGCCATGGACCATGATATCAATGGACTTCATTGTTGAGCTTCCACCATCAGAAGGTTTTTCGTCCATTTTTGTTGTGGTTGACAGGCTGTCTAAAATGGCCCACTTCCTCCCCATGAAGGGCACCTCTTCAGCCATGGAGACCGCTTCCATCTTCATAAAGGAGATCGTCAGGCTGCATGGAGTCCCAACCAACATAGTCTCGGACAGGGGCGTTCAGTTCACCTCCAGATTCTGGAAGGCCCTTTGTGGCGCGCTCGAGATCGAGCTGTCATTCTCTTCGGCTTACCACCCTCAGTCAAATGGGCAAACCGAGAGGACGAACCAGACTTTGGAGCAATACATCCGCTGTTTTTCTGCCTTTTCCCAGGACGATTGGGCCTCCCTGCTTCCCATCGCGGAGTTCTCCTACAATAACTCCCTACATTCAGCTACGAACCAGTCTCCGTTTTTTGCCAACTACGGTTTCCATCCATCCTTCTTGCCCGGATCAGTCCCCGAATGCCCTGTTCCTGCAGTATCCCAAACTTTGGACTTTTTCTCTAACAACAAAAAATTGCTGCAGGAGACCATGACCAAGGCTCAGGAAGATTATAAGAAAATCTTTGATAGGAAGAGACGGGGGGAACTTGTTCTTGAACCTGGCAATTCTGTCTGGCTGTCTACCGCTAATCTCAAGTTGGCCTGCCCATCCAAGAAACTGGGCCCCAAATACCTGGGTCCCTTCCGGATCAAAAGGAAGATCAACAACGTGGCCTACGAACTTGACCTTCCTAATTCTCTGAGGATACATCCAGTGTTCCACGTATCTCTCCTGAAGCCAGTCACTCCTAACTTCTTTTCTGGTCGCAACATTGGTCCACCCAAACCTATTGTGGTGAATGGCGAAGAGGAGTTCGAAGTGGAAGCAATTCTAGATTGTAGAAGAAGGCACAATCAGGTGAAATATCTGGTAAAATGGAAAGGCTATGGACCCGAAGATAATTCGTGGGAGCCGGAAAGCAATTTACACGCCAGAGAACTCCTGCAGTCCTTCAAAACCTCTCATGCCTCGAAGATGGCCCAGCTGGGCATCCGGAGTCTGCCCTTGAGGAGGGGGCACTGTCAGAGAGGTTACCTGGTTGGGCGCCGGTGCGCGCCGGTGCGCGTTGGCGTTCGTGTCCCTGTGCGTGCTGGGGCGCGTGTCCCTGTGGGCACCGGCGTGCCTGGGCTCACCGGCCGTGGCGTGCGGGGTGGCGTCCGGGCGTTTGTGCGTACGAGCGTTCGCGCTAGCGCGCGTCCGCGTTAGCGCGCGTCCGCCTGTGGGCGCTGCCTTTGACATGTCTGGTGGTGTGGGCGTGCGTGCTGGTTCCGGGGGCGCGCTCGGGCGCGCGCGGGTGCGCGGCGCGCCTTGGCGAATCGGCGCGCGCGCGTGCGCGGCGTTTTGGCGCCAATCAGCCTATTTGAATCCTGCCTCTGCACTGACCCAGTGCTGCCTGATCAAACAGCTCCGTGTCTTGTCCCGTGATCATCCCGTGTTCCTGTGCCTCCGTAGTGTTTACCTGTTGTGACCCGGCTACCTTTGGACCTCCCTTGATTGCTGCCTGTACCCGACCCCGGCTTGTCTGACCTCGCTTCTGCCTGCTCCCTTGTACCATTGCTGCCAGCCCGTTGCCGACCTCTGCCTGTGTATGACCAAGTCTGACTAACTCCTGCTCAGCATCTGCTCCACCAAGTCTCAAGCTCTACCGGTTGCTTGCCAGACCACTGTGCTCCAGGACTTTACCTCAGGCTCTCATACCACTCCGCACTCGCGGGCCTCCTGTCTGCTCTACCAGGGGCCCCGAATCGGACACGTAAGGGAGCCTACCCTCTGCCCACGTGGACTCACCTGTCTGGTAAGTGTGGAACCTGACAGTAGGGGTACCATGTACCCCATACTCATTCACGTAGGGTGGGGGCCGGCATCTGGGGGCTCCCTTATTAAAGGGGGCTCTTGAATTCTGATAAGCCCCCCCGCCTGCAGACCCCAACAACCAACGGCCAGGGTTGTCGGGAAGAGGCCTTTGTCCTCATCAACATGGGGTCAAGATGCTTTGGGGCGGGGGGCGCAGCGTGCCCCCCTGCCCCAAAGCACCCATCCCCCGTGTTGAGGGCATGCGGCCTGGTACGGTTCAGGAGGGGGGGGGCGCTTGCCCGTCCCCACCCCCTTTCCTGACCGGTCGGGCTGCATGCTCGGATAAGGGTCTGGTATGGATTTTGGGGTGACCCCCACGCCGTTTTTTCTGCATAGGGGTTCCCCTTACAATCCATACGAGACCGAAGAGCCCGGTATGGTCTTGGAGGGGAACCCATGCCTGTTTTTTATGTAAAATTTGGCGTGGAGTTCTCCCTCAAGATTCATACCACAGTGCCTGGTATTGGCGGGGATCCAAGTCAGATCCCTGTGCTTGTCGCTCATTGGGAAAGGAAAAAACATTTTTTCCTTTCGGCTCCTTTCACACTGAGGCACTTTACAGGCGCTAAAGTGCTAAAAATAGCGCCTGCAAAGCGCCCTGAAAGAGTCGCTCAATGCAATCCAATGTGAATGCCCTGAGGGCTTTCACACTGGAGCAGTGCGCTTGCAGGGCGGTCTAAAAAGTCCTGCAAACCGCATGTTTTGGAGCGCTGTAGGAGCGGTGTATTTACCACTCCTAAAGCGCCCCTTCCCATTGAAAACAATGGGGGAGCACTCCAAACCCGCCTGCAAAGCGCCACTGCAGCAGCGTTTTGCGGGCGGTTTAACCCTGTTTCAGCCGCTAGCTGGGGGCTAAAACCGCCCCGCTAGCGCACTAAAACTATGGTAAAGTGGCTCTATATTTTGCGCCGCTGTACCACCAGCACCCGCAAGCCTCAGTGTGAAAGTAGCCTTCCCGATGAGCGAGCCAGCTTGGTGCTGCTATCTGCAGCTGACACTGCACTGCGATTACCTGTGGTTATGTGTGCATAGCTGCGCTAAATCGCTCCTGGACACAGTCAATTCTATTTTTTCTATCCGCACCAAACCGCATGTAATCAAAACACAGTGTGTGAATGGGGCCATAGAAAAGCATTGTGTGCATTTAGCTGCAGTAGAAAACGCAACTAAAAGCACTATTCTATCCGTCCGTGTGAAAGGGGCCTAAGGCCCCTTTCAGACTGGGGCATTTTTCAGGTGCTATAGCGCTAAAAATAGCGCCTGAAAAATGCCCTAAAGAAGTGGCTTCATTCACTCCAGTGTGAATCCGGCTTTCACACTGGAGCGGTGCGCTAGCAGGACAGTAAGGCTCCTTTCACACTGGGGTGGTGGGGGCGTCTGCGGTAAAGTGGTGCTATTTTTAGCGCCGCTTTACTGTAGTTTTAGCGGCGTTATTCGGCTGCTAGTGGGGTGGTTTTAACCCCCCTGCTAGCGGCTGAAAAGGGGTTAAATCCACCTGCAAAATGCAGCTGGAGTGGCATTTTGCCGGCGGTATCACAGCGCTGCCCCATTGATGTCAATGGGGAGGAGCGGATGAGTTCACCGCTCCAAAGAAGCTGCTGGCAGGACTTTTTGTGACGCCCTGTCAGTGCACTGCTCCAGTGTGAAAGCCCTCACTGGAGTGATTGGAGCCGCTTCTTTAGGGCGTTTTTCAGATGCTATTTTTAGCGCTGTAGCGCCTAAAAATGCCCCAGTGTGAAAGGGGCCTAAAAAAAGTCCTGCTAGCAGCACCTTTGGAGCAGTGTATAAACCGCTCCTGCCCATTGAAATCAATGGGACAGCACGGCTATACCGCCGGCAAAGCGCCGCTGCGGCGGCGTTTTGTGGGCGGATTTATACAAACCCCCATTCGGATGCTAGTGGGGGTTAAAACCGCTAGCGGCCGAATACCGCTAAAAATAGCGCCGTTTTACCGCTGCTGCCCGCACCACCCCAGTGTGAAAGGGGCCTCAGACCTGCGGACCTGAACAGACACTCCATAGACCTCTATGGAGGGTCGGATATCAGTGGTGACATGTCCGCTGACATCCAAACCACTCCAATCCGAAAAAGTGTAACGGAGGAAAAACCTATTTTTCCATCCGTCTGTGGATCGGGCCGGGTGACGACGGACTCTACAGTCCGTCATCATCCGATCCCCTATAGAGGAGAGTGGCACTCTGACAGATCCGTCCCTGCACAGTGTGCAGAGACAGACCTGTCATCTGCCTGCACAGCAGGGATCCACGGAGCGATCCCCAGCTGAGCAGAGTGGGCTCCGTACACGGACACGTCCGTGTGAAAGAACCCTAAGGCCAACGCCCTTTGTACAAAAATCCACGGGAAAGTTTGTACAAAGTCCCATCGTGTGTATGAGGCTTAAACACCAGAAATTCAAGTTTTCATATCTTTAAAGGTCACCATACACTGGCCAATCAGTTAGATCTTCCATAAATTAGATTCAGTGCAAGAGCCTGTTTGGTTTTCTACAATTAGAAGTACCGTATATACTCGAGTATAAGTCATTCCGAGTATAAGTCGAGGCCCTAATTTACCACAAAAAAAATGGGAAAAACTTATTGACCCGAGTATAAGACGAGGGTGAGAAATGCACAGCTACTGTAAGTGGAAAAGAGGGTCAACAATGCCCATATGCAGCATCACTGTGCCCATTTGCATGCCTCACTGTGCCCATTTGCAGCCATAGGTCCCCTGAACTTCAAACTCGGTAGTTAAGGGTTCCTAGATGCCCCCTAGCTGCAGCCAAAATTTGGGGTCTCTGAACTCAAAGGGTCCCGAAATGACATTGCTGCATATGGACACAGTTGACAGAATTTGTGGCCCCGTATCTCGGGGCCACTTAGTGCTAAGAACCCCAAATTTGGTGTGCAAACCCAGTGGAACTAGCACCATAAAATTTCCAAAGCTGGGGTTTCTAGCAGCAGGTGGCCTCAAGATACAGGGCCCCAAAAACCAGTTCAGAAAATGTCAAGCACTTTTCTGCAGCAAGAGAAATGACATTTTCCGAACCAGTTTTGGGGCCCTGTATCTCAGGGCCACTTAGTGCTAGGAACCTCAGCTTTGGATATGTTATGGTACCGGTTCTACTGGGTTCGCACACCAAATATGGGGTTCCTAGCACCAAGTGGCCCTGAGATATGGGGCCCCAAAGTCAGTTCAGAAAATGTCAAGCACTTTTCTGCAGCAGAGAATGACATTTTCCAAACCGAATTTGGGGCCCCGTATCTCGGGGCCACTTAGTGCTAGGAACTTCAGCTTTGGATATGTTGTGGTACCGGTTCCACTGGGTTTGCACACCAAATATGGGGTTACTAGCACCAAGTGACCCTGAGATATAGGGCCCCAAACTCGGTTCGGAAAATGAAATTTTTTGCTGCAGAAAAGTGCTTGACTCGAGTATAAGTCGAGGGGGGCACTTTCAGCACAAAAAAATGTGCTGAAAAATTCGACTTATACTCGAGTATATACGGTAATTCTTACAGTGCATCTTCCTATTACCGCTTTAGCCTAATGCTCTCTTTCCACTATTTCAACCCCAAAGTTGCGTGATTTACAATATGCTTTTTCAGCTTGTTTTCCACTATTGCATCTTGTCATGCCACTAGGGATTGAAAAGTTGCATCACAAGTTCTACCCCATGATTTACAATGAGTACCGTTCATATGTGTGCGACTTGCTTGCGCACATGCCGTATACACAGCGGGCACACATCTTTATTACAGAAATCCATATTTGGCATGGAAATTAACCACTTGCTTACTGGGCACTTAAACCTCCCTGCTGTCCAGACCAATTTTCAGCGCTGATGCACTTTGAATGACAATTGCGCAGTCATACTTAGCCAAATGTTTTTTGTTTTTTTAAAGTTCCCACAAATAGAGCATTCTTTTGGTGGTATTTGATCACCTCTGTGGTTTTTTTCTTTTGTTCATAAAAAAGAAAAGACAGATTTTTATAAATAATTTTGTATATTTTTGGATATTTTGATATTAAATTTTGCAAACAGGTAATTTTTCTCCTTCATTGATGTACGCTGATGAGGCGGCACTGATGGGCACTGATTGGTTACACTGATAGGCAGCACTGCTTGGGACCACTGGTGGGCATTGATAGGTGGCACTGACAGGTGCTACTGGTGGGCACAGATGAGACAGAATTGCCTCTTCGGGACCAATGTCCCTTTTACCTAAGCCGGTGATCAGCTTTTATTTTTATCCTCATGCTGTCAGCGTGAGGAGAAAAAATAAACAATTACCAAGCTTTAGTTTACATCATGTGATCAGCTGTCATTGGCTAACAGCTAATCGTGTGGTAAGGGGCCGGGATCGGCCCTTACTTCGATCTTACTTCGTGTGCAGGGAGCACACGGGGAGCCTGTCCTATGGCAGCCTCCCAGAAATTCAGGTCCATGCTGTGGCCGTCGTTTGTCTATAGCACAGACACCAAGTGGTTAATAGAAAAACAGATGCAGATTTCTAGGACTGGCCAAAAATAATGTTTAGAGTCAAAGGCAACTGATGACTTTCTATTAAAGGTCTAAATGGGCCATTAACATGCATCACAATTGAACTTAGGAATGTGTCTTTGCAAAGTTAAACTAATTAAAATCCTTTCTTATTTTTGCTTGGGGATAGACTGCAGAGGGATTAGAAGTTTTGGGGGATGTCTACACCCCTGATAGGGTGAAGACACCTCCCAAATTTTGCCAATTTCTCATTCAAAATTATTCACTTCCTGTCACATAGCCAAACAGGAAGTGAGGGTAAAACCCTACCAATGTATGTCCTTGGGGACACACAGGTCAATCCAAATAGTTTCCCCATTCGGGGAATTGCACTCTAGCATTTTGCCATGTACATCCCAAATTATTATGTATCTTGGGGTTTATTTACTAAAAGGTAAATCCACTTTGCACTACAAGTGCACTTAGAAGTGCAGTTGCTGGAGATCCGAGGGGGACATGCAAGGAAAAGAAAAAAAACAGCATCTTTGCCTCTACATGATTGGATGATAAAGTCACCAGTGCTTCCCCTCTGATTTTCAGCAACTATACTTGTATTGCAAAAAGGATTTGCCTTTAATAAACCCAAAAATACCTAATAATTTGGGGTGTACACAACAAAGTGCTAGAGTGCAATTTGAATAATGGGGACACTAGTTAGATTGACCTGTGTGTCCCCAAGTAAAAATATTGTTAGGGTTTTACTCTCACTTCCTGTTTGGCTATGTGACAGGAAACAAAGCCAATTTTAAGAAAAGGGACACAAAGCCCAACCTAAAAAAAAAAAAATCTTGATTTCCCTCAAATGTCCACAATTAGAATAGGATTGTCTTCAGCTTGATTTTAGTTCAGTGCTCTAAATCAGTGCTTCTCAACCCTATCCTCAAGTACTCCCCAACAGGCCATGTTTGCAGGTTTTCCTTCATCTTGCACAGGTGCTTGAACTCAAAGTCAATGGCCTTGTATTTTCGACAGCTATTTTAGATAAGATAAATTACCTAAACATGTCCTGTCGGGGGGGGGGGGGGGTAACTTGAGGACTGAGGCTGAAAACCACTGCTCATAAAAAAATAAATAAAATTGAATACTTACCACTGAAATGTTACTTTCCTGGACACTATCCATGGCAGCATATGCACAATCCATGCATGTGCTACCATGAAGGCACCAGGAAAGTAACTTAAAACTAAAAAAAAAGAAAAAAAAAGGGATTTGTCTAAGACATGCCAATCAGCCTAGTTAAGCTGCAGCTGGGAAATCCGTTGCATGAAAAGAACATACATAAAACATTAAAAAATTGAAACAATTTTATTGGTCCAAAAAAAACAGGACTTGGAAAAGAAGCAAGGAAAGCAAAATACATACATGCATGTTAATTTGAGACACTAACAGAATATATTTGAGTTTTGACCCTTTTGCAGTGTAAATTAACAGGAGTTAACCAGTTGCCGACCGCCGCACGCCGATGTACGTCGGCACAATGGCAGGGGCAGGCATAAGGGCTTACCTGTACGTCCCTGCCTGCCTGCGGGTGGGGGGTCCAATCTCGTCAGGAGCGATCTGAGGTGAGGGGGAGGCCACTCATCCGTGGCCACCCCCTCGCGATCGCTCCTGGTGAATGAAATGCTTCCTCAGCTTCTGTAATGTAAACAGAAGTGGAGGAAGTGATGTCATCTCTCCTCGAGCCAGACTTTTCATTCCAGCGCCGAGGAGAGAAAGCATCAATGTGAGTTGCACCAACTACACTTCCAGTAGAACACGCAGGCACACTTTTCACCCCCATCACCCCCCAGTCACCCCCCCGATCACCCCCCTGTACCCCCTGTCACAGTGACACCAATAGCAGTTTTTTTTTCTGATTATTGCATTGGTGTCAGTTTGTGACAGTTATAAGAGGTAGGTCAGTTAGTGGTAGGCCCCTTTAGGTCTAGGGTACTCCCCTAACCCAACCCAATAAAGTTTTAACCATGTGATCACCCCCCGTCGCCAGTGTTACTAAGCGATCGTTTTTCTGATCGCTGTATTCGTGTCACAGGTGACGCTAGTTAGGGAGGTAAGTATATAGGTTTGCTGTCAGCTTTTTATAGCTTCAGAGACCCCCATATACTACCTAATGTTATATTCTTAATATCTAAATTTTAATTGGCTTTATTAATAAGAATATGCATTTTCCCAGTTTTGTTTGAATGATAGGACTTTGAGCTAGTGATATCCAAATGGTCATTCATTGACTGAAAATGCAGGTCAAGACCCTGTCAGAATTTGATGGATTTTGTAAATAATATATATTTTGGTTGGAAATTTTCCTATGTAACCGATACTTTGTTTGATTTATGCGTTTATGTTTTAAGAGGTCTGCTGAAAGCCTCTCACATATATCTGGTTTCATGTTTAAAAGGTTTGGTTCAGTTAAAAACAGATGTTGCTCTTTGTTAGCCCCCGCTTTTTTAAAGGTGGAGAAAAGGGGAGTGTATGGGAGGGATTTGTGTTTGGGCGCAAATTTGAAAGACTGAGTTCATATAGACACAAGGAATCCAGTCTTCTGGCTCACTCTTTGCATACATCTCTTTACACACACATCTACTGCTTCATACACATCTCTTCCTCCCAAGACACAGCTCTCTTATGCACACAGAATTACTTCCAAGACAAACAGCTCTCCAAGCTTCATACACCTATTCAAGCCAGGACACAAGAGGTTAATCGGCCATCTTTAAAACACTTATACAAAGGAAGCACATGTCTAATGATTTTAGGGACTTTTTCAGATCTTTGAAACAAATGAACTATATTTGAACATTTTTTGCATATATGAAACAACACTAATTCTGAATATGAATGTACTATTTTTGTAAGTATTTTCCAAGTTTATGTGTGTACAATAAAACACACGGTTTTGATTTAAGCTGACTCAAGCAGAAATAATTCCAAAATTCGTCTCACGAGAATCATCATTATTGAAGGCTTTTTATACAATATTAAGCCATTTATTTCATTGGCGGATGCCAGCCAGTTTCAATCGTCAGAAGTTTATGCCACGTTCTTCCGTTGATCAGAGGGGAAACGTGATGAACAGAAAACTTTGCAATTATTGAAAGAACCTAGAATCGCTACTTTGATTCATGAAGACCAGAGGATTTTGGAAATTCTGAAGTCTTGACAGACGGTTTAATTAGAGTCCAGCGGAAAACGGAAAAGTTTTATATTCGGTGAGTACCAAAATATGGAATTTATAAATGTTATAGCTGAATGAAGTAAGTTAGAATTTGAAGGTTTAGCCAGCTATATTTCAGACACTAAGTTATGGCAATCAATGTATAATCAATGCCTACAGGCAAATAAAGAAATTGAGAAGAATAGATTTTCATTAGCTAAATCTAAGAGAAAATTAAGCAATGTGATGAAATTAGTCTCAGTCTTCAATGCCATGGTTTTTGATATGCCAGGAAAACAAAGGCAAAGTGTAACAGAAATTGCACAAACACAGGAGAATTTACATATTGAACAGTTAATGATTGAAAAAGATGCATTAGAACATAAAATGAATGCATTGTTGGAATCAGTTAAAGAAAAAGAAAGTTGGATTGCTTTTTTAACTCAGAAAGAAATTGAACAAGAGAATGTTATAAGTTTGCTTAAAACGCAATTATTGCAAGCTCAGTCTTCTGCACATGCTCAGTGTTTAGCTTATGAACACGTGACAAAGTCAGAGGCGAGGGATGATGATGCTGATTCTGGATTTGACTCAGTGGGGTCATTTGAGGAGGTTAATATTTCCTCAGACAATGAAAGCGTGAAGTCTGTTGATTTGAATATTAGTAATATTCAACAGAAATGTAAATTTTCATCGCCATATACTCAAAGAAAGGTATATGCAAAAAAACCAACTCTTAAATGTTTAGTTTGCAAAAGAGAGGGTCACATAGCTAGGTTTTGTGTGATGGCTAATAATAATGATATACAAAAGAGGTTGTATTATCCAAAAACGATGCCAAGGCGCTATGAAGTGTATTCTGTGCGCTGGTGTAGTAATTTGAGGTATAGAGGCCATAATAATCAAACTAATTTCCTTTTTAAGACCCAAATGCAAAGATTGCAAACTGCAAATAGTTCATTAAGACAGGAAAGGTATCACTATGTATCATATAACACTGTGAAAAACAATGTTAGCAGTCCTTAAATGAACTGCATGGATGGTAAGGATTTTCTGGTTATTGATTCTTTGCTATGGATAATAAGGTTATGATTTGAGGTTCAGAGATTTGGTTTTTATTTGATATATTTTTAGTATTTTCAAGGATAATCCTTTGGATTATTAATTTTTTATGAATTTTTCCCAGTTATGATTATTATGATTTTAATTTTTCATTTTTTGTTCAGATGGAACATTGAGAGGTTTAGTTCATCTGATAAGGGGGTAATTAACAGCTTTGTACTCAATTAGCAAAGGATGCAGATTTGTATGGAGAATTAGTGATTTTAACCTGAATATGGTCAAAATTATGTTGTGGAAAAAACAAATATAAGATTTTCTTTCGTTTTCAGAGGTTTAAAAGGTGATAAATCAATCTTTTCTTCCTCATCGGTTGTTATTAGATCTATATTTTTGTTAATGATAACTGGATCTAATATCATGACTTAGATGGATTTTCTATATTTTAATGTACCACAACACCTACAGGTGGAATTCACTAAATTTAATTATGACAGTTTAGATCACATTGGTAAGCAAAAATTGTTTGAAATTCTTAAAGAGAAATTCTATTGGGACAAAATGGAAGAGACGGTAGACAGAGTAATTAAATATTGTATAATCTGTGTACTAAGATATTTTAATTACTGACAGGATGTGGATTAATCATGTTTTTCTAGTTTGGGGTATACTAGCAAATCTCAGTAGTGGCAGAGGATTCCATTTTATAGGTAATGTGTAAAATCTTGGGAATAGGACAGAGATTTCATGTATCATATCATTCACAGTTTGCAGGTACAGTTTTTTTAGTTACAAAGTATTCTTCATTTGAATTAATGACAGGAAGAATTTACTTTGTCACTTGTTTCACAATGAACTATTGTTGGTAGTACACAGCAAGGATTGTTATTGTGTCCCTTTGAAGTGTATTTTTCCTGCAATGCTTGTGATTTGAGTAGGGATATTAGGATGTTATTTAAAGGTATTGAATGTCATTCAGAAAATGATATTTCTTTTTGGTATTTTGTGCTCCTTTTGCATAACAGTGTTTTGGTTATAGATGATACAGGACAATTTGAACAGAATGGTGTTACATGCAGTTACTTGTATAAAAAATGGTCCTTCCACAAATTTTTAAGTTTGAGTTAAAAGATCATAATTTCCTTATTTTACAATATTCCTTGTTTAGGAGATTATTAAGAGACAATTTGTATATATACTGATATGTAGTATTTGTTTTAGAAGTTTAAAGAAACTTGTATTGTATAAGTTAAATGGTTACTCACAGAGCACATAGCCCCATCCTTAGGAATTTGAGAGTGAAGTGACACCATCCTTTTTAAAAAGGAGGGGGGGGACTACTCATTGAGAGTCTGCATCTGTGGGACTACAAGACAAAAAAAAAACCTTTCTGAATAAGAAAGGAGGGGGTTTGTTTTTTTTAGGAGTAGAATGCCTGTAACAGAGTTTTTTGGCAGACATGCACTCCAGCAGATGTAGCAAAAGACACTCACTCCAGTATACACAAGACACATATACAGCATGAAAACTGTTGTTACATCCACATCCACATATCTGATTCTTGTAACATTTTGTTATTTTATTATTAAAACCAAAATTATCTTTTATTCAAGATAAACGGTTTATCAAGATTGATAATTAAGAATGGAAAGATTTATTTAAATCAAAAATTAGATGTTGTTAGCATTAGTTTATACAGAAAGAAATATGGTGATTAAAGAGTTGCCATGTGTAAGGTCACACCCAGAGATGGTGAGATACACGTCACAGGCGGAACTAAAGTTTCAGGAAAAGTGGACCATGGCAAAGTAATTGGGAAGGTCCATTTGACATCTTGGATGTTCAAGGGACAATGGTATTAGTTCAAGGATTTCTCAATTTAGTGAAAAAGCATGGATAAATAAAAATGTGGGTATAACAAATGTAATATTCTGAGATAAATGATGCTGCTTTTATTTTTCCTAGGAATGAATTATATTTCATTAACCTGGAGGAATCATGGATTCTAAAAAAGAAGAAAGATGACAGTTCAACAAAAGAAAGTGTTAAAGAGAGAAGATTTATCATCATCACAGGATTCATCTTTTCCCTAGTGACAATTTTATCTGTGGTAAAATATATCACAAACTGTTCCAGCTATGCAGAGGTTAACAGGATTGAAGAATTACACAACAAAGTCATTACATTATTCAGAGACAAAAGAGATCTAGACACTGATATCAATATAGATGATAAAAGTGATAAAGACATTGATATTAATACAGAGGACAAGAGTGATAAAGATATTGATCTTAATACAAATGACAGAATATAATTCTAGATATGTTGATATTAATACAGCTGAAGAATTGTATGGATATGTATTTGTAGGACAGGGATATGATTGCTGTATGGAATTATATTTCATTCATAGTAATAATGTTGAAGTCAACGTTAAAATAGAATCCAAAACAAATTTTGTTAAAACTGGGATCTTATAGGTTAAACAACAGAACCCGGAACTTTTGAATGTAATATTTTGGGAAGGAGTTTTTGGTCAGTATTTGTAAAAGGTAACAATCTTTGAACATTTTTGAAGATAATGATAGTTTGCATTTGATATGTAAAACAAAAATATATGTACCTCAAGATTCATTGGTAACTTGGAAAAGGAACGATGAATTTTTGGGAAGTTTTCTTCACAGTTCTACTATGATAATTCATAAAGGAATTTATGGTAGTGTGAATTGGATCAACAAATGAGAGTATCTTTGAATGATACTGGTATATATGAATGTTGCATATCAATAGTAAATTATCCAATGAAATGTGCGAAGGGAAGTGTTGTTGTTAGGTCTCCTAGGAAAACTCCATGTGTTGGTAAGAAAAGTGTCTCAGCAAATCCATTTCAGATTACCCATTTCCAATCCAGAACTCTTTTGAGAGAGGGAAATTTTGTCATTATATTGTGGAACTTTAATGTTTCAGAATGGAAAATTTCTACAAGGTTTCCACAATGTCAAGGACATTTGGTTAATATGGAATTGGGTATTGAAAGATGGTTTGGAATTAATAATAGAAATCATAACAGAAATAAGCGTGGTATTGTTGAAGGTATTGGCACAATTGGGAGTATTACTAATAGTATGGACATTAATACTTTAAAGTCTGATCTTGAGACAGCTGGTTTAGTGGGTAGTAACGGGATTAAAATACAGAGAAATTTAAATGAAATTTTAGAAAATATGGTTATTAAAACAGCTAATATAATGGGTCCATCTATTTTACATCTTCAAAATATTACTCTTGATTTAATGTTAAGTGAACAACATTCTCATATTGCCAGAGCATGTTTAGAGATCCAGACTGAATATTCCACTAATTTTAAAATAATTGCTCAAGCATTTCAGAGTGGAATAACCCCTCTTGGCATTTTACAGAATTTACCCAGAGAATATGTATATGCTATAAATCATACAGATTTATGGGTAAATAAATGGATAGGATGTAAACAGGATGTTTGTTATAGTTCTTCTATGATTCCAATAGCAGGACAAGAACAAATTTTGGTTCCAATCACTGTCCTGGGATTACCCGTCAGCAATACACAATTATTGTATTATAAATTACAGTATACAGATTTTGCATTTAACAATGAAAATTCTGAATTAGAACAATTAGATTTGTCATCATGTTTACAATTTCAGTCTAAAGTTATCTGTTTACCTAATCAAGATAAAAGTATTTTTCATTCTTGTTATCATAATCATACATTATGTTCAGCAAGAATAGAAAAAGTTGAAACAATTTCTGAATTAATTACTCGTGTAGATAAAAAGAAGGTTTGTTTCCAGATCATGTCAGATACAGAAAGGGTTAAAACTTTTTTCTCTTCTTGTACAAATACAGAAAACCTAAATCAAGGCTTGTATTGTATAGAAGGAGACATTGTAGCAATAAGTATTAATGGGTTTAGAACAAATTTAACAAATATGCTTATGAAAAATATAAGTGCTCTTCCCACACAATATAATATATCTCAGATAGATGAATTTCCTTGGGAAGAATGGGCAAATGTAATTCATAAGGATAAAGGTTTATTGATAGCTTTGGCTAAGGAACTTCAGAATGCAGAAATATTGTTTAAACATGAACAAGGTAATTTGCAAGAGATATCTCATCAATGGTCAGAATTTTCAGGAAGTAATTGGTGGAAAAAATTCAGTAATAGTGTATCAATTTGGGGAAAAACTTCAATAACCTCAGCAGCAGGAAATATTTTATCACATCCTATAGTTATTCTTTTTATTATTATTATGTTATTCATTATATTCCAGTTATGTTTGATGTTTAGAATGAAAAAATTATATTATCAAATTAGAAATGAAATCAAGAAAGGAGATGATTTATTGCAAAATAAGCTTAAGAGAAAGATGGGTTTTGGTATTGCAAACTCGGTTGGTGATGGTAATACATTTGGAGTTATTGGATCAAAGTCAGTATGAATGGGCCATGTATGCTATGAATGGATAAAATATGATTGTTATTCATATTTCAGAGGGGAATGTTATATTCTTAATATCTAAATTTTAATTGGCTTTATTAATAAGAATATGCATTTTCCCAGTTTTGTTTGAATGATAGGACTTTGAGCTAGTGATATCCAAATGGTCATTCATTGACTGAAAATGCAGGTCAAGACCCTGTCAGAATTTGATGGATTTTGTAAATAATATATATTTTGGTTGGAAATTTTCCTATGTAACCGATACTTTGTTTGATTTATGCGTTTATGTTTTAAGAGGTCTGCTGAAAGCCTCTCACATATATCTGGTTTCATGTTTAAAAGGTTGGTTCAGTTAAAAACAGATGTTGCTCTTTGTTAGCCCCCGCTTTTTTAAAGGTGGAGAAAAGGGGAGTGTATGGGAGGGATTTGTGTTTGGGCGCGAATTTGAAAGACTGAGTTCATATAGACACAAGGAATCCAGTCTTCTGGCTCACTCTTTGCATACATCTCTTTACACACACATCTACTGCTTCATACACATCTCTTCCTCCCAAGACACAGCTCTCTTATGCACACAGAATTACTTCCAAGACAAACAGCTCTCCAAGCTTCATACACCTATTCAAGCCAGGACACAAGAGGTTAATCGGCCATCTTTAAAACACTTATACAAAGGAAGCACATGTCTAATGATTTTAGGGACTTTTTCAGATCTTTGAAACAAATGAACTATATTTGAACATTTTTTGCATATATGAAACAACACTAATTCTGAATATGAATGTACTATTTTTGTAAGTGTTTTCCAAGTTTATGTGTGTACAATAAAACACACGGTTTTGATTTAAGCTGACTCAAGCAGAAATAATTCCAAAATTCGTCTCACGAGAATCATCATTATTGAAGGCTTTTTATACAATATTAAGCCATTTATTTCACCTAATAAAGGTTTTAACTCCCTGATTGTCCCCTAGTTAACCCTTTCACCAGTGATCACCGTATAACTGTTACGGGTGACGCTGGTTAGTTAGTTTGTTTATTATAGTTTCAGGGCACCCGCCGTTTATTACCTAATAAAGGTTTAACCCCCTAATCGCCCAGCGGTGATATAAGTTGTTTTAGGGTCAGATAGGGTCTGCGTCACCCCAGGCAGCATCAGGTTAGTGCCAGTACCGCTAACACCCATGCACGCAGCATACACCTCCCTTAGTGGTATAGTATCTGAACGGATCAATATCTGATCTGATCAGATCTATACTAGCATCCCCAGCAGTTTAGGGTCCTAAAAAATGCAGTGTTAGCGGGATCAGCCCAGATACCTGCTAGCACCTGCGTTTTGCCCCTCAGCCCAGCCCTGCCCAGCCCACCCAAGTGCAGTATCGATCAAACTGCAGCGTTCGCAGAGTCAGGCCTGATACCTGCAATTGCTAACAGTTTTTTGGTAGCGTTTTGATACAGTCGCCAACAGTAAGGAGCTTTTTTGCCTGTGAGTCTCACTAGTGTACCACTAAATTTAGAGCCCAAAATGGCAAATTGAAGGTACACTAGTGAAGAGGCCTACACGTTGAGCTAGGTCTGTCACAGTGTACCACTAAATTTAGAGCCCAAAATGGCAAATTGAAGGTACACTAGTGAAGAGGCCTACACGTTTCTGAGCATGACAGATAGTGAAGAGGAAGTCACTCATCTGTCAGATTTAGGCTCAGAATACGAACCAGTAGACAGCAGCGGCTCCATGACAGATAGCTCTGAGGACGGAGTTGTGGTCCCTGCTAAGGTCAGGCGTACCAGACCCCGAACTTCTTCTTCTACTGTTGAGGTGCAAGAACCGCAGGGCTTTTCTGGTGAACTGGCACGCACCAGCGGCCTAGTACACCCTGGTCTTACATCCAGCACTGCAGTAACAATTGGTGACGTAGCGAGTCCCATAAGTGCAGTTCAAGCTGGCGAGGTTGGCAAGCACAAGTAGTGTCCCACTGCCACCAAGAAGATGAACACAGGCCCGTCGTGCCCATGGTGCCCTTCCTGCTGCATTCGCCAATCCGAATTGGGAACCCACCACTTCTGCAGCACCCGTACTTCCCCCATTCACTGGCCAACCTGGCATTCATGTGGAAACAGTTGATTTTACACCACTTGATTTTTATTCGCTGTTTTTCACTGAAGATCTCTATAGATCTATTGTGGACCAAAGCAATTTGTACGCTGGTCAACACATCGCCACTATTCCCTAGTCCTCCCTTGCCAGAGATTGGAAACCAATTACGGTTTCCGAATTTAGGATCTTTCTGGGCCTTTCCCTCCTCATGGGCATAACCAAAAAGAGTGAGTTGTGGTCATATTGGTCCGCTGACCCAATTCACCATATGCCCGTGTTCTCTGCTTCCATGGCCAGGGCACGATACGAGCAGATTTTGCGGTTCATGCACTTCAACAACAATGAACTCTGTCATCCTCGTGGAGACCCTGGATACGATCGGCTCTACAAAATTCGGCCCCTCGTAAACCACTTCAACCAACGTTTTGCAGACTTGTTTACTCAGCATAAAGTAGTCTGTGTTGATGAGTCCCTGATTAAGTTTTCTGGCCGCTTGTCATTCAAACAGTACCTTCCCAGCAAGCGTGCCAGATATGTGGTCAAGATGTATAGGCTCTGTGACAGGGCCACAGGCTATACATGTAGTTTTACGGTTTACGAGGGAAAAGATAGTCACGTAGAGCCGACAAACTGCCCTGACCAGGGCTAGATATGAGCAGATCTTGCGGTTCATGTATTTTTTTAATGACAATGAACTTTGTCGTCCTCAGGGTGACCCTGAATACGATCGGCTCCACAAAATTCGGCCCCTCGTAAACCACTTCAACCAAAAGTTTGCAGCCTTTTTCACTCCCGATGAAGTTGTCTGCGTTAATAAGTCCCTGAATAAATTTTCTGGCCACTTGTCTTTCAAGCAGTATCTTCCCAGCAAGCCTGCCAGATATGGGGTCAAGATGTATAAGCTCTGAGACAGGGCAACAGGCTATACATATAGCTTTATGGTTTATCAGGGAAAAGATCATGTGGAGCCCGAGAACTGCACAGACTATATAGGAAGCGCTGGCAAGATTGTGTGGGACTTGTCACCCTTATTCGGAAAGGGGTACCACTTATATGTGGACAATTATTACACGAGCGTGCCACTTTTTAGTCACCTTTTTGATCATCAGATTCGAGCACGTGGCACCGTGCGACTTAATCGTCTGGGCTTTCCCCATCGGCTTGTAGATTCCCGTCTTAGGCTGGGGGAAAGAGCCTGCTTGCAGTGTAATAATTTGCCCGCTATGAAGTGGAGGGATAATAATAATCGTTCTTACCTCCCTTCATGTAGACACGACGGTCCAAATTACTACGGCGACTGGTGTTGTGGATAAACCCCTATGTGTCCACGAATATAACCTCAAGATGGGAGGGGTGGATCTCAATGACCAGTTGTTGGCGCCGTACCTAGTTGCCCGTAAGGCCAGACGCTGGTATAAAAAAGTGTCTGTATACTTATTTCAATTGGCTTTGCTGAACGCTCATGTGCTATACAGAGCTTCAGGACGGACTGGATCCTTCCTTAAATTCCAGGAAGAGATCGTCAGAGCCCTTCTGTTTCCAGACAGTGCTCCACCTCACCTTGACAATCCAAATGCAGTAACCTGGCTGCATGAGAGGCATTTTCCTTATGTCCTCCCGTGTACCCTTACCCAACGAAGCTACCAAAGAAAATGTCGTGTCTGCAGAAAGCACGGATATAGGCGTGACTTTTTATACTTTACTGTTTACTGTGTTTTATTGTTAACCATGTTTTTTGTTTTCAGGTACGCAATTCAGCTGCAGCGCGGATTTATTCATCTTGACAGCAACAGCGTTTGCTCCCACGATACATAAAGCCATAACTCCAGCGCTGTCAGAGGTGATTTCACCACCACAGTTACATACTTCAGCATATATGCCGAAGCATGGGGGCAGCAGGGGCGGAGGAGCGATTTGCTCCTACCTTTTGCAGGAGGATGCCCCCATGCTTCGGCATATGTATATTTTAGACACAGGTTGCGTTAAAAATGTTTTATTTTTTACTATTCTTTTTGTATTTGCTTTGCAGGTATGGTAAGTCTTATGCCCCGTACACACGATCGGACATTGATCGGACATTCCGACAACAAAATCCATGGATTTTTTCTGACGGATGTTGACTCAAACTTGTTTTGCATACACACGGTCGCACAAAGTTGTTGGAATTTCCGACCTCCAAGAACTCGGTCACGTACACCACGTATGACGAGAACCCTTTGGGCTCCTTTTGCTAATCTCGTGTTAGTAAAAGTTTGGTGAGAGACAATTTGCGCTTTTTCAGACTCGTGGCTTTCAGATCATTTTCTGCTGTTCAGTTTGTGCTTGTGGGTTTGTATCTGGTCTTCAGTGCGTGCAGCGAGTACAATTGACTTGTCATTGTGTTCATTTGTTACTGATTTTCAGGTCGCTCTTCACAGGCCTTGCTGTTCTTCCGTGCGTTCTGTTACTTCGTTCTGAGCAGCCAACTGTTTTCTAGCCATGTTGCGTATATGTACTCCTGGTAGAGTTTGTGCTGTGCGGGGGATTGGTGTTGGGGTCCTTACCTTGACACAAGCCCAGTTCATGAACAGGGTGGGGAGGAGTTCATGGACCAAGAATTGGTTTTTCCAGCGTGACCAGTTCTGTCATATGCCATTGCTCCGTGAGATCCGTGAGAATAATCCTGATGATTTCAGGATCTTTCTCCGGATGATGGACACCATATTTCACCGTTTGTTGGCTTTGCTGACCCCTTATATCAGCAGGCAGGATACCTGCATGAGGCAAGCCATCACTCCGGAGCAGAGGTTAGTCGCCACCCTGCGGTACTTGGCAACGGGGAGAAGCCTGCAGGACATCAAGTTCTCGACAGGCATCTCCTCCCCAGGCTCTGGGGATCATTATCCCTGAGACCTGTTCTGCCATCATCCAGGTCCTGCAGAAGAAGTATACGAAGGTAAGATTTTTATCCTTTAACATCACATTTTATTGTATATAATGTTTGTTAATATATTGTATTTCTTTCCTCATTCCCTAATTACCATGATTGTAATATGCTGTGAATGTCCCCTTTGTCCTCATGCATGCTAGATTTTTTTGTATTTTTTTTTGTCCTTCATACATATTTGCCTTCACTTACCTCCCCAGTATGCTCTCCTGGCCCTATATTCACCTTGTCTAGTCACTTAACAATGTATTTTGTCAGCTCCATAGTAGTGCTTTACCCAGGGCCGATCCCAGGCGGGTGCATGGGGTGTAGTGCACCCAGGCGCCAGAGAGGTGGGGGCGCTGAAGCGCCAGAGTGCTCCCCTCTGTCTCCAGAAGGAGCTCTGTCCACAGGTCACCGCCGCAGAGCGGCCGCTGTGTTTTACACTGCTAGAGCCCGTCCCCCCTCCCTCCTCCTCCTGTCAGAGGAGAGCAGCAGCCGGAGATCGGAGCGGCTGGTCTCTGTGTTGAGAGAGACCAGCCACGCAGTGACTTTGCTGGGGGGGCGTCCCTTGCCTGCAGCCTGACACAGATTCTCTCCTCCTCGGTCTCTCACTCCTGCCTAAGCCGCTGCCTGTCTTGATCTTCTCTTCACCCGGGCGGCGCGGCTGCACACTGTCTTCTCTAGCTGCCGCCCGGGTGTTAATGTGTCTGTACTAATAGAGGGAGGTTTGTCCCTGGCGCGGCCTGTACTAATTGAGGGGGGTTTGTCCTTGGGGGTCTGTACTAATGGGGGGGTTGTCCTGGCCCTGGGGGGTCTGTACTAATGGGGGGGTTGTCCTGGGGGGTCTGTACTAATGGAGGGGGTTTGTCCTGGGGGGGTTAATGGAGGGGGGTTTGTCCTGGGGGGTCTGTACTAATGGAGGGGGAGTTGTCCTGGGGGGGTCTGTACTAATGGAGGGGGGGTTGTCTTGGGGGGTCTGTACTAATGGGGGGTTGTCCTAGGGGGTCTGTACTAATGAAGGGGGGATTTGTCCTGGGGGGTCTGTACTAATGGAGGGATTTGTCTTGGGGGTCTGTACTAATGGAGGGGGGTTTGTCCTGGGGGGTCTGTACTAATGAAGGGGGGGTTGTCCTGGGGGGTCTGTACTAATGAATGGGGGATTTATCCTGGGGGTATGTACTAATGGAGGGGGTTTCTCCTGGGGGGTCTGTACTAATGGAGAGGGTATTTGTCCCGGGGGGTCTGTACTAATGGAGGGGGGATTTGTCCTGGGGGGTCTGTACTAATGGAGGGGGGATTTGTCCTGGGGGGGTCTGTACTAATGGAGGGTGTTTGTTCTGGGGGGTCTGTACTAATGGAGGGGGGATGTTTGTCTGGGGGGTCTGTACTAATGGAGGAAGGGTTGTCCTGGGGGGGTCTGTACTAATGGAGGGGGGTTTGTCCTGGTGGGGGGTCTGTACTAATGGAGGGGGGTTTGTCCTGGTGGGGGGTCTGTACTAATGGAGGGGGGTTTGCCCTGGGGGGTCTATACTAATGAAGGGGGGATTTGTCCTGTGGGGGTCTGTACTAGTGGAGGGGGGTTCTCCTGGGGGGTCTGTACTAATGGAGGGGGTTTGTCCTGGGGGGTCTGTACTAATAGGGGGGTTGTCCTGGGGGTCTGTACTAATGGAGGGGGGTTGTCCTGGGGGGTCTGTACTAATGAAGGGGGGTTTGTCCTGTGGGGGGTCTGTACTAATGGAGGGGTCTTTGTCTTGGGGGGATCTGTACTAATAGAGGGGGGGTTGTCCTGGGGGTCTGCACTGATGAAGGGGGGTCTATACTTAGTGGAGGGGGGTCTATACTTAGTGGAGGGGGGTCTGTACTGAGGGGCGACTAAAGTTGGTGGAAGGGGGGTAACACCATGTTATACCGCACCTGGTGACACCAACCCTAGTGACGTCACTGCAGCTGCGGGCTCTTCTTTCGCCCCTTCCCCTCCCTCTCCTCCGCACGTGCACTGCTATACTAGTGAGTGGCGCTGGCCAGCACAGCCTCCCACTATGTTTCTTCCCCCGCCTTCATATCAGCCAGGGAAAAAATAGAATAGAAAAAGGAGCAGAGAAAAGGATTGTGGGACATGTAGTCCCGAGGACTGGCAGCCCCACTGTAACATGGAAACTGCAGCCCACACAGCAGGCTCAGCAGAATGGGAGAGAGAGAGATACAGGAGCCTGGGAAAGCTTTCAGGGAAGTACACCCAGGACTCCAGAAGGAGAGGGCAGTGCTGAGGGAACACCATCAGCGAGGGAACACCACTGCCCTGCGCCACCAGAGGGAAAGACACACAGCCTGGCGCCATCCCTGGCAGAGAAAGGAATGGAGTCACTGCCAGAATACAGATCTGGGTGCTACCCAGCGAAGTCGCCACAGGCACTTCAGAGTGAGCTGACTCCTGATCAGAGGAACCATCGCTGGGTCAGGTGAGAGGGCCGATCGGCCATTATCTACTAACGTCCATAGGAACTGCAGTCTCTGACCATCTCCTGTATTATATCTGCAGTCTCTGACCATCTCTTGTACCATGTCTGCAGTCTCTGACCATCTCCTGTACTATGTCTGCAGTCTCTGACTGTCTCTTGTATCATGTCTACAGTCTCTGATCATCTCCTGTACCATGTCTACAGTCTCTGATCATCTCCTGTACCATGTCTGCAGTCTCTGATCATCTCCTGTACTATGTCTGCAGTCTCTGATCATCTCCTGTACCATGTCTGCAGTCTCTGACCATCTCCTGTACTATGTCTGCAGTCTCTGATCATCTCCTGTACCATGTCTGCAGTCTCTGACCATCTCCTGTACTATGTCTGCAGTCTCTGACTGTCTCTTGTATCATGTCTACAATCTCTGATCATCTCCTGTACCATGTCTGCAGTCTCTGATCATCTCTGGTACCATGTCTGCAGTCTCTGATCATCTCCTGTACTATGTCTACAGTCTCTGATCATCTCCTGTACCAAGTCTGCAGTCTCTGATCATCTCCTGTACTATGTCTGCAGTCTCTGATCATCTCCTGTACCATGTCTGCAGTCTCTGATCATCTCCTGTATCATGTCTGCAGTCTCTGATCATCTCCTGTACTATGTCTGCAGTCTCTGATCATCTCCTGTATTATGTCTTCAGTCTCTGACCTTCTCTTGTATCATGTCTTCAGTCTCTGACCTTCTCTTGTATCATGTCTGCAGTCTCTGACCATCTCCTGTATCATGTTTGCAGTCTCTGACCTTCTCTTGTATCATGTCTTCAGTCTCTTACCTTCTCTTGTATCATGTCTTCAGTCTCTGACCATCTCCTGTACCATGTCTGCAGTCTCTGACCATCTCTTGTATCATGTCTGCAGTCTCTGACCATCTCCTGTACTATGTCTGCAGTCTCTGATCATCTCCTGTACCATGTCTGCAGTCTCTGATCATCTCCTGTACTATGTCTACAGTCTCTGATCATCTCCTGTACCATGTCTGCAGTCTCTGATCATTTCCTCTACCATGTCTGCAGTCTCTGATCATCTCCTGTACTATGTCTGCAGTCTCTGATCATCTCCTGTACTATGTCTGCAGTCTCTGATCATCTCCTGTACCATGTCTGCAGTCTCTGATCATCTCCTGTATCATGTTTGCAGTCTCTGATCATCTCCTGTACTATGTCTGCAGTCTCTGATCATCTCCTGTATTATGTCTTCAGTCTCTGACTATCTATTCTATCTTGTCTGTAGTCTCCGGCCATCTCCTGTATTATGTCTGCAGTCTCTGACCATCTCTTGTATCATGTCTGCAGTCTCTGATCATCTCCTGTACTATGTCTGCAGTCTCTGATCATCTCCTGTATTATGTCTTCAGTCTCTGACTATCTATTCTATCTTGTCTGTAGTCTCCGGCCATCTCCTGTATTATGTCTGCAGTCTCTGACCATCTCTTGTATCATGTCGGCAGTCTCTGACCATCTCCTGTACTATGTCTACAGTCTCTGACCATCTCTTGTATCATGTCTGCAGTCTCTGATCATCTCCTGTACTATGTCTGCAGCCTCTAAATGTCTCTTGTATCATGTCTGCAGTCTCTGATCATCTCCTGTACTATGTCTACAGTCTCTGACCATCTCCTGTACTATGTCTGCAGTCTCTGACCATCTCCTGTACTATGTCTGCAGTCTCTGATCATCTCCTGTACCATGTCTGCAGTCTCTGATCATCTCCTGTACTATGTCTACAGTCTCTGATCATCTCCTGTACCATGTCTGCAGTCTCTCATCATCTCCTCTACCATGTCTGCAGTCTCTGATCATCTCCTGTACTATGTCTGCAGTCTCTGATCATCTCCTGTATTATGTCTGCAGTCTCTGATCATCTCCTGTACTATGTCTGCAGTCTCTGATCATCTCCTGTATTATGTCTGCAGTTTCTGTACTATGTCTACAGTCTCTGATCATCTCCTGTACTATGTCTGCAGTCTCTGATTATCTCCTGTACCATGTCTGCAGTCTCTGATCATCTCTTGTATCATGTCTTCAGTCTCTTACCTTCTCTTGTATCATGTCTTCAGTCTCTGACCATCTCCTGTACCATGTCTGCAGTCTCTGACCATCTCTTGTATCATGTCTGCAGTCTCTGACCAGCTTCTGTACCATGTCTGCAGTGTCTGACTGTCTCTTGTGTCATGTCTGCAGTCTCTGACCATCTATTCTATCTTGTCTGTAGTCTCCGACCATCTCCTGTATTATGTCTGCAGTCTCTGACCATCTCTTGTATCATGTCTGCAGTCTCTGACCAGCTTCTGTACCATGTCTGCAGTGTCTGACTGTCTCTTGTATCATGTCTGCAGTCTCTGACCATCTATTCTATCTTGTCTGTAGTCTCCGACCATCTCCTGTATTATGTCTGCAGTCTCTGACCATCTTATGTATCATGTCTGCAGTCTCTGACCATCTGCTGTACTATATCTGCAGTCTCTGACCATCTCTTGTATCATGTCTGCAGTCTCTGACCATCTCCTGTACTATGTCTGCAGTCTCTGACCATCTCCTGTACTATGTCTGCAGTCTCTGATCATCTCCTGTACCATGTCTGCAGTCTCTGATCATCTCCTGTACTATGTCTACAGTCTCTGACCATCTCCTGTACCATGTCTGCAGTCTCTGATCATCTCCTCTACCATATCTGCAGTCTCTGATCATTTCCTGTACTATGTCTGCAGTCTCTGATCATCTCCTGTACTATGTCTGCAGTCTCTGATCATCTCCTGTACCATGTCTGCAGTCTCTGATCATCTCCTGTACTATGTCTGCAGTCTCTGATCATCTCCTGTATTATGTCTGTAGTCTCTGACCAACTCCTGTACCATGTCTGCAGTCTCTGACCATCTCCTGTACTATGCCTGCAGTCTCTGACTGTCTCTTGTATCATGTCTAGTCTCTGACTGTCTCTTGTATCATGTCTGCAGTCTCTGATCATCTCCTGTACTATGTCTGCAGTCTCTGACCATCCCTTGTATCATGACTGCAGTCTCTGATCATCTCCTGTACTATGTCTGCAGTCTCTGACTGTCTCTTGTATCATGTCTACAGTCTCTGACCATCTCCTGTACTATGTCTGCAGTCTCTGACCATCTCCTGTACTATGTCTGCAGTCTCTGATCATCTTCTGTACCATGTCTGCAGTCTCTAATCATTTCCTGTACCATGTTTGCAGTCTCTGATCATCTCCTGTATTATGTCTGAAGTCTCTGATCATCTCCTGTACTATGTCTGCAGTCTCTGATCATCTCCTGTATTATGTCTGCAGTCTCTGATCATCTCATGTACTATGTCTGCAGTCTCTGATCATCTCCTGTACTATGTCTGCAGTCTCTAACCATCTCCTGTACCATGTCTGCAGTTTCTTATCATCTCCTGTATCATGTCTGCAGTCTCTGATCATCTCCTGTACCATGTCTGCAGTCTCTGACCATCTCTTGCAACATGTCTGTAGTCTTTGACCGTATCCTGTATTATGTCTGGGGACTCTTTCTAACAGAAGCCCTCTCTGTGTGCATCAGAGAGACTCCCCTCCAGGTCTCATTAGTGTTCTCTCTTCCTATATTTTCTTTATTGTTACGAGATCATGGGAGGATTTCAGGGTAACAAAGACTTCTTAGGGGAGCAGCTCTGTATTTGAGTCGTTGCCATAGAATCATTTGTAAAGGGGAGGAGTTGGTAAGATGACCACGCCCATGTGGGGGCGCCAGAAATATTTCTGCACCCAGGCGTCTGTGACCCTAGGATCGGCCCTGGCTTTACCCTAAACACCCCCTAAAATGTGTAAAATTGTGATTTGTGCTTTAAATTCAGACAGAGTTCCACAGGCTTCTTTTTGGTGTCCCAAAATCATTTGGAACCCTCCCTCCCCCCAACTGTTAACTCAGCTGATACCAATCCTCTATCTGCTGACTTTGCCAAACCCATACACACTAGACCTACCTCTTTTGTGGTCAGATTTATGAATGAATTTCCCAAAGCATGTAGTGCAAGCGCCTGCCTGAATACTTTCAAATGGTACTGTTAAAAATTTTTTTATCCTATTATTATCTTCATAGGTAATAGTAGAATGTAAAAATGTGCTAAAATGTGTACAGTGTGTATTTATCTCTTTGTATTATGACACTTCTTACCTGTCCAGTGGCCTGCCAATAGTGTAAAGTAAGGAGGGGCTGACCAAAGTAATACACATTATTTATGCATTCATCTCTCAATGAAGTGGAGAGGGTTACCTGTCCAAAACATCCCCCCATAAAATTTTACAAATGGCCCATGAGAGGGGGGAGGAGGAATCTGTTGGATGGACCTTATACCTTTGTCTTTAAATACTCCCTGAAATAAATGTTATACTGATGTTAGCCAAGAATGTTTGTGTCTAATCTGCTTTCCATGTTTATGTGCAAAATGATTAATTTATTTTTCTTGTTTGACTCCACAGTTTCCTTCCAACCCACAGGAATGGCAGACTGTGGCCTCCCACTTTGCCCAGGGGTGGGACTTTCCTAACTGCAGAGGGGCAATTGATGGGAAACACGTCCACATTTTCCCACCACCCAACTCGGGGTCATACTATTATAATTATAAGGGGTTCAATAGTATTGTGATGTTGGCGGTGGTGTCGGCTACTTATGAGTTCCTGTTTGTGGACGTGGGGAAGAATGGCCAGATGTCAGATGGTGGAGTCATCGCCGACACAGAGTTCTACAGGCGTCTCCAGAATGGCAGCTTGGACTTGCCACCTCCAGAAGACAATGCGGAAGGACTCCCATTCGTCTTTGTTGCAGATGAAGCGTTTGTGCTGGGAGACCATCTTATGCGGCCATTCCCTATAAGGACCCTAACCCCGGACCAGAGGGTTTTTAATTACCGGCTGGCCAGAGCCAGAAGAGTGGTGGAGAACACGTTTGGAATCATGGCCAGCCAGTTCCGCCTATTTCTTACACCCATACACATGGCGGAGTATAAACTGAATGAAATCATCCTGGCGTGCTGTGTTCTCCACAACTTTTTAAGGAGAAATTCTGCCAACTATGCTGCCTCAGTTGGGCCTGAGGCCAGAATTCATGTAAATGAAACAACCCTGACGGCGCTTGAAGCTGGCCATCCTGGCTTGCCCCCCCGAGTGCCCATGAGGTCCATCTAAAATACCTTGAATTCTTTGCGGGTAGGGGGCCATCAATATGCCAGACAATGAGACATTTTTTAAATAAAAAACTAATTTTAACTACTAAAATATTTGCTGACATTCACTGCTTGTGTTTCTTTTAGCTGACCCTGACTGAAATGTGGGTAGTCCTGAAAATGGCGTGATTGTGTAACATTATAGAAAGCACTGTTGGGTGTTATTTACTAAAGGAAAATAGACTTTTTGACTACAAGTGCACGGAGTTCTACAGGTGTCTCCAGAATGGCAGCTTGGACTTGCCACCTCCAGAAGACAATGCAGAAGGACTCCCATTCATCTTCGTTGTGGATGAAGCGTTTGCGCTGGGGGACCATCTTATGCGGCCATTCCCTATGAGAACCCTCCCCCCGACCAGAGGGTTTTTAATTACTGGCTGGCCAGAGCCAGAAGAGTGGTGGAGAACACGTATGGAATCATGGCCAGTCAGTTCCACCTATTTCTTACACCCATACACATGGCGGAGTATAAGCTGAATCATATCATCTTGACGTGCTGTGTTCTCCACAACTTTTTAAGGAGAAATTCTGCCAACTATGCTGCCTCAGTTGGGCCTGAGACCGGAATTCATGTAAATGAAACAATCCTGACGGCGCTTGAGGCTGGCCATCCTGGCTTGCCCCCCTGAGTGCCCGTGAGGTCTGTCTAAAATACCTTGAATACTTTGCGGGTAGGGGGGCCATCAATATGCCAGACAATGAGACATTTTTTAAATAAAAAACTAATTTTAGCTACTAAAATATTTGCTGACATTCACTGCTTGTGTTTCTTTTAGCTGACCCTGACTGAAATGTGGGTAGTCCTGAAAATGGCGTGATTGTGTAACATTATAGAAAGCACTGTTGGGTGTTATTTACTAAAGGAAAATAGACTTTTTGACTACAAGTGCACTTGAGACTGCACTGAAACTGCACTTGTAGTGCAAAGTGGATTTGCCCTTAGGAAATAACCCCCATTGTCACAGAAAAAAACAATTTTACCACAACAAAAGTTTGGGAGCATTGAAATAATAATCCACACATTCTTGATTATCAATCTTTTTAATAAAAGCACAATCACATGTGCATTTATAAAAGGTTTTTAAAACAAACCAACATGTTTGTTGCATAACAATTTTTGGGGTCACATTAATAAAAGTAGAAATGTTCATTTAAGGTAAAACAGGCATGTTTAAAACCAACAAGAAATACACAAATCTGGAACCTACAAAGTTCAACGTTTGTAGAAATTGAAGGCAATATCAGACATGAGTATTTATAAACTGTGTTTGATATTGCGTTTAGATGGGGTGAAGTCACCCCTGGAAAAGCCAAATTTTGAAGATGCACACAAATTGCAGAATGTCAACATGTGCTATCTGCCATCACGGGGGATCAAGGGACATGTTTTGGGGGTGCAACTCCTTCCTCTCAGCTACTTTATTATTGAGGAAGGGGTTGCACCCCAAAATGCCTACATTGATCTCCCGTAATGGCAGATAGCACATGTTGACACACTGTGTGCATCTTCAAAATGTGGCTTTTCTAGAATATGTCAAAAAATCTGAATAATTTTTAGATTCAAACAACCAAAAAAAAGTAAGGGATTTGGAGGTGTTTTAAACTCTCCCTAAAACATCAATGATGTTCTTCATTTTGTTTTGAACATCATTGATGTTTTTCAAGTCCCTATTACACCCCATGATCTCCCCGATCAGGATCTGTGCACTTTCACTGGTGAAATGACCTGGATCCACAACATCACGATCACCTAAAAATATAAAAACAAAAACACACCATGTATTATAAATCTGCCGTCATCCATCTCTTACCTGAGCCGGTGGTCACAGACACTCACCTGTTGTGGTGACTATTTCCAACACGTCTCCTTCCTCCTCCTCCTCCTGTTGACTTTGGTGGATTTCCACTTCCTCAAGAGGTGGGGGGTCTGTGGTCTCCTCGGATGAGTGGTGTCCTCCGAGTCTTTTCTCCCCTATGTAAAAAAAAATAGGTATACTTAGCACACAGATATTTGATGGCAGAAATAGGAACATGAAACATTGTTTGGAAGTGGGGTACAATTGTCTATTTTGGCAGAGTTCCAAGATGAAGAAATATTTTTGTCACTTTGTCAAGCTTGAATACTTACCTGTTTTGTACAAGCTTCACAGATAGAGTCACCCCTGTAGTACACATTGGAGCACCTGTGTGGGGCCCCCTAATAAAAAGCTTGTTCTTGTGTCCCACACTAGTGCTCCAGTGTCCAGATGTGTAAACAGCTGCTGAGTGTCCTCTCCTTACACAGAATCTAGTTTGCATTACATTCTAGTTACAAACCCATCTTGACACCAAAATTATTTTAAGAGAAGTAGGCTAGCAAAAATGTATTCAAATGCATATGGCCAAAACAATGGTGTTTTCTAGGCCGAACGAACAATGTTTCTGACGAACGAACAATGTGCCCATGAACATGAAAGTTGGCATTTTAAACTGTACAACAGTAAAGAAAAGCGCTTGGAGCAGCACGAATGTAATAAAAATAACGAATAGGAACACAGGACAACTACTTTTTTTTTGCAGCACTCTCCTGATCCTTCTGTACTGCTCATGCTCCCTTAATTTGAGGTCTGACCACCGCTTCCTGAGTAGATCTTTCGATCGTTGTACCCCAAAATTCCAGTGCAGACTCTTGACAACTTTTGCATGATCTTGGTCTTTTTGACATTGAGGTTGGGGTAAGGTCCATACTTCCCATCATAGTTGGCACCTTCAGTATGTCGACCATCTACACCATCTCCCCAAAGGACATATTTGAGGCCTTAAATCATCTCCTCTGGGATCGGGACGTTTCTGGCTCTGGGCTTTTCTCCTCCTCGTTGCTGTAATTAGCACGCACCTGCTGTGTCTCCGCCATGTGCTCTTCCCCCACTGCGCCAAACGAGAAGGGGCGGGAAATAGACCAGAAAGAATGTCAGGGGCGGGCAGAGTTTCACGCATGCGCAGTGTATATAAAGCGTAACACGCGTGCGGAGTACGTGCGATCTGTGAGTGGAGGAAGCAATTTTGGAAGCGCCAATCGTGATAACGAAGGTAACATTTAAACTTGGGCCTATACTGCTTCTAGATTGAGGCCTATATTGGGACAAGATTAGGAGACTTTAGCCTGATATTAGGGTTTGTCTTGTATATTGCAGATAAAATGGATGGCTTCAATGACCACAACGTCCTCCCCCTGTTCATAGACAAATACAGGGAGCTGCCCTGTCTGTGGCAGATCAAACACCCCCAATACAACAATAAACAAAAGAGGCAGGCAGCACTGGAGAAACTGCTGGAGTTGGTGAAGCCGGTGGTCCCCACAGCAACCATCCCCTATTTAAAAGCCAAAATTGGTGGCCTGAGGAGCACTTACCTTAGGGAGCACAAGAAGGTCACGGATTCCCAGAGATCAGGAGCTGCAGCAGATGACGTTTATGTCCCCAGGCTGTGGTACTATGAGAGACTTTGTTTTCTGTCAGACCAGACTGAAGTCAGGGAATCCCTCTCAACCCTTCCTTCCACTCTTCCTTCCACCCTATCTTCCACCCCAACTGAGGCTTCCGATGTCCAACCTGGGACTTCCAGCCAGGAAGAAGTGGAGGAGCCCAGCTGGAGCCAGGTATAGCATTCTTCTACAGATTTCTGGTCAATAAATAAATGATCCAAAAATAGTGAAAAACCTTGCGAGCCACAAACGGGTCAATGCCTTAGAAATAAACCATAAATCAGTCATGAATAGACATCAGCGGCAAACACTATATCACGTTCATAATCGTGTAAATGGTATATAAAGAAAAATGTGTCTGCGCTAGATGAAAGAATCAAAACAGTATATAGATAAAGAAAAAAAAAAGAATTTTTATAGAAATATACATAAAAATATATAATAAAATATATATTACAAGTGCTAAGTGCCTAAACAAACATATACATAAACAGATGTGCTTAAATCAACTACTATTAGATCAGGGATAACTTCTAGTGCATCCAACCAAAGTGCAAAGTGCTATATGAAACCCACAGTATGAGAATCCAACCAAAAGTGAAATAAAAGCATTCCTCATATGAGTTCTTAAAGTCTGAACAGTGTGAGTTCAGAAATACAAAAATACATAAAGTGCCCAAAATCAGTGTCCATAATCAGTGAAGTATATCCATCTTGTTCTTCCAAAAGTGCAACACCATAAAGCATGCCTTAGTGTCCTCCAGTGATCCCCATAAGCATATGCGCTCACCTTCCAGCGTGTGACACAGTATTTAAACTCTGTCCAAACACGCTTTGGAGACACTCCTGTGCTCTAATGGAATCAGCTGTACAGGCATCCAATGCTCCCAATTAAGATTATATATGCAAGAAAAAAAGAAACTCCATAGCGCAATAATGCTTGACAATAAAGAGAACTTTATTAAAATAATAAACTCTCCCCTTGTAGGGGTACTCACATGCTACGGGTGCGTTAGTGCACCCTTCTAAATAAGCATAAACCGGCCGATGGTAGCGGTGTGGCGTGCGGTGCGGTGTGTGTCTCAACCTCTCCTTCTCTCTCTCACTTTCTTTATAATAAATAAATGATGTATACTAGATGTTAATATTGATCACTAATTGCTGATTTAATAAAGTGTTTTACATATCAATAGACAATAGTGGGCACAAAAAATTGATTGGGACAAGAATGAAAAATTATGTGCTCAGAATGATAGTCTGTTATATTTGTTAACATTCAGTTTGCAACAGTTGTGAGATGAAAAGTGTGTGTGATTGATGATGAAAAAACTAAAACAATGGAATGTGGCAGCCAGGAGGAAGCGGGGGTTAGTGGCAGCCAGGAGGAGGTGGGGCTAAGTGGCAGCCAGGAGAAGGCAGGGCCCAGTAAGAGCCTGACAGAATTGCAGGTTCTTCCCCTCCGCCTTCCAAACAAAAGACCCATGAAGGGGAGTAACGTGCAGGATTCAGCACTCAGGCTGATTCAGGAGGCTTCTGCGTCCCTCAGAGCCACCCCCACTCCTGAAGAGGCCTTTCCCTGCATGGCTGCCACAAAACTGCAGGGCATGCAGGAGGGTCAAGGCCTCATGCGTGAGGACGTTCTTTATAAAGCCTTAACTAAGGGGGTGAGGGGCGAAATCACAATACCCACCTTTGTGAGTTGGACCATCCTCCTCCTCCTGCCACAACTCCACCACCACAGACACAGCATGGAAGGAAGCGTGGAAGGAAGATAAGAGAGTCTGGTCTGACAAAAGATGCAGGCTCTTGTATGACCACAGCCTGGGAACATACATGTCATCTGCTGCTGTTCATGATTCTCTTGGACTTCTGGACCAGACTGCACTCCCTTAGATATGGACTCCTCAGGCCACCAATTTTTGCTGGAAATAATTGATGTGTGCCCTGGGTGCCAAAGGCTGTTTCTCCAGCGTTTCCAGCTTTGGTTATGAGCCCTTAATAAAGGATTTTTTGTTTCAGTTATACTCGCCTATGTGTGTTTTCCTTCAAAAAGGACAGTTTGTTTGTGAGGTACATTTCAAAAATACAATGTGAAATTAACAAGAGACACCAACACCAAGCAACCTCCTTGAGATTAAATAATACAAGATAATAATGATGTTGTGGTAACTTGACACACAAAACACACCCAAAAATATTCTGGAGTTAAAAAAAAAAAAAAAGGTCAGGCTTGAAAAAAATACTAACCCAAAAAAACAAAAAAATTTTGAGTCAGATGTGACAAATATTATATTGATGAAATCAACAGAAATAATAAAGAAAAAAGTTTGGGAGAACTCTGTGAATATGAGCAGCAAAACTTCATTCTTCTAGCATTATAAAGAAGAAGAGAGTGTGCTGCATTAAACAATTTAAAACATTGCAGCCTGACGAAAGTGCTATATCCATTCCGAACGCTAATTTTACCAGACCGAGCAGTTCCGTCTCGGAATTTATTCTGAGCATGCGTGGCACTTTGTGCGTCGGAATTGTCCACACACGGTAGGAATTGACGCAATCGGATTTTGTTGTCGGAAAATTTTATAGCCTGCTCTCAAACTTTGTGTGTCAGAAAATCCGATGGAAAAAGTCCGATGGAGCCCACACACGGTCAGAATTTCTGACAACACGCTCCGATCGCACATTTTCCTTCGGAAAATCTGACCGTGTGTACAGGGCATAACTGTTATACTGTAATGTTATTTTGTTTTATTGTTAACCATCATTTACTTACCAGGTACGCCATTCAGTTGCAGCGCGGATTTATTTATCTTGACAGCAACAACGTTTGCTCCCACGATACATAAAGCCATGACTCCAGTGCTGTTGGAGGTGATTTCACTACCACAGTTAAAAAAAGAGCATATATGCCGAAGCATGGGGGCAGCAGGGGCGGAGGAGCGATTTGCTCCTAACTTTTGGGGCGGATGCCCCCATGCTTCGGCATATATAAATGGTACATGTATGCCCATCATTAGAAGAATCTCTTTTTTTCGTTCAGCCCACAGGCTGCATGAAAAAAAAGATTACAATATATGCCCAACAAGAACCAGCAACGTACTGGTATGTTGCTGAACTTTGAGTGGTTATACCAGAATGATGCCTGCAGGTTTAGGTATCATCTTGGTATCATTCTTTTCAGCCAGCAGTCGGCTTTCATGTAAAAGCAATCCTAGTGGCTAATTAGCCTCCAGACTGCTTTTACAAGCAGTGGGAGGGAATGTTCCCCCCTCCCACCTTCTTCCATGGTTTTTTCTGGCTCTCCAGTCCCAACAGGGAACCCGAGAATGCAGCTGGTGATTCGGCTAGCTGACCATAGAGCTGATCAGAGACCAGAATGGCTCCAATCATCTCTATGGCCTAAGAAACCGGAAGCTACGAGCATTTCATGACTTAGATTTCGCCTGATGTAAACAGCGCCATTGGGAAATTGGGAAAGCATTTTATCACACCGATCTTGGTGTGGTCAGATGCCTTAGAGGGCAGAGGAGAGATGTAGGGTCTAATAGACCCCAATTTTTTCAAAAAGAGTACCTGTCACTACCTATTGCTATCATAGGGGATATTTACATTCCCTAAGATAACAATAAAAAAAAATAAAAAAAGCACCCCTGTTCCCCCCCTGCTCTTGCACAAAGGCGAACGCAAGCGTCAGTCTGGAGTCAAATGTAAACAGTAATTGCACCATGCATTTGAGGTATCACCGCGAAGGTCAGATCGAGGGAAGTAATTTAGCAGTAGACCTCCTCTGTAGATCTAAAGTGGTAACCGGTAAAGGCTTTTAAAAATGTATGTAGTTAGTCGCCACTGCACGTTTGTGCGCAATTTTAAAGCATGTCGTGTTTGGTATCCATGTACTCGGCCTAAGATCATCTTTTTTACTTCATCAAACATTTGGGCAATATAGTGTGTTTTAGTGCATTAAAATTTAAAAAAGTGTGTTTTTTCCCCAAAAAATGCATTTGAAAAATTGCTGCGCAAATACTGTTAAAAAAAAAAAAATGAAACACCCACCATTTTAATCTATAAGGTCTTTGCTTTAAAAAAAATATATAATGTTTGGGGGCTCAAAGTAATTTTCTTGCAAAAAAAAAATATTTTTTCATGTAAACAAAAAGTGTCAGAAAGGGCTTTGTCTTCAAGTGGTTAGAAGAGTGGGTGATGTGTGACATGAGCTTCTAAATGTTGTGCATAAAATGCCAGGACAGTTCAACCCCCCCCCAAATGACCCCATTTTGGAAAGTAGACACCCCAAGCTATTTGCTGAGAGGTTTGTCGTGTCCATGGAATATTTTATATTGTGACACAATTCGCGGGAAAAAGACACATTTTTTTTTTTGCACAAGGTTGTCACTAAATGATATATTGCTCAAACGTGTGAAATTACACCCCAAAACACATTCTGTTGCTTCTCCTGAGTAGGGGGATACCACATGTGTGAGACTTTTTGGGAGCCTAGCCGCGTACGGGACCCCGAAAACCAAGCACCAACTTCAGGGTTTCTAAGGGTGTAAATTTTTGATTTCACTCCTCACTGCCTATCACAGTTTCGGAGGCCATGGAATGCCCAGATGGCACAACCCCCCCCCCAAATAACCCCATTTTGGAAAGTAGACACCCCAAGCTATTTACTGAGAGGTATAGTGAGTATTTTGCAGACCTCGCTTTTTGTCACAAAGTTTTGAAAGTTGAAAAAGAAAAAAAAAAACATTTTTCTTTTCTTTCTTCATTTTCAAAAACAAATGAGAGCTGTAAAATACTCACCATGCCTCTCAGCAAATAGCTTGGGGTGTCTACTTTCCAAAATGGGGTCGTTTGGGGGGGTTTGTGCCATCTTAGCATTTTATGGCCTTCAAAATTGTGATAGGTAGTGAGGAGTGAAATCAAAAATTTATGCCCTTAGAAATCCTGGAGGCGGTGCTTGGATTTCGGGGCCCCGTACGCGGCTAGGCTCCCAAGAAGTCCCACACATGTGGTATCCCCATACTCAGGAGAAGCAGCAGAATGTATTTTGGGGTGTAATTCCACATATGCCCATGGCATGTTTGAACAATATATCATTTAGTGACAACTTTGTGCGAAAAAAAAAAAAGTTTGTCATTTTCCCGCAACTTGTGGCAAAATCTAAAATATTCCATGGACTCAACATGCCTCTCATGCCTCTCAACAAATAGCTTGGGTGTCTACTTTCCAAAATGGGGTAATTTGTGGGGGGGTGGTCGTGCCATCTTAGCATTTTATGACCTTCAAAACTGTGATAGGTAGTGAGGAGTGAAATCAAAAATTTACGCCCTTAGAAATCCTGAAGGCGTTGATTGTTTTTCGGGGGCCCCATACGGGGCTAGGCTCCCAAAAACTCCAACACATGTGGTATCCTCGTACTCAGGAGAAGCAGCAAAATGTATTTTGGGGTGCAATTCCGCATATAACCATGGCATGTGTGAGCAATATATCATTTAGTGACAACTTTTTGTAAAATATTTTTTTTTATTGTCATTATTCAATCACTTGGGACAAAAAAAGAAAATATTCAATGGGCCCAAATGCCTCTCAGCGATTTCCTTGGGGTGTCTACTTTCCAAAATGGGGTCATTTGGAGGGGGGGTTGTACTGCTCTGCCATTTTAGCACCTCAAGAAATGAGATAGGCAGTCATAAACTAAAAGCTTTGGAAATTCCAGAAAATGTACCCTAGTTTGTAGACGCTATAACTTTTGCGCAAACCAATAAATATATGCTTATTGACTTTTTTTTTACCAAAGACATGTGGCTGAATACATTTTGGCCTAAATGTATGACTAAAATTGAGTTTATTGGATTTTTTGTATAACAAAAATATAATTTTTTTTCAAATTATTCGTTTTTTTTTCGTTTATAGCGCAAATAAAAAATGCAGAGGTGATCAAATACCATCAAATGAAAGCTCTTTTTGTGGGAAGAAAAGGACGCAAATTTCGTTTGGGTACAACATTGCATGACCGCGCAATTAGCAGTTAAAGCGACGCAGTGCCAAATTGTAAAAAGTGCTCTGGTCAGGAAGGGGGTAAAACGTTCCGGGGCTGAAGTGGTTAAAAGGAGTGCACCCAGAAATGGACATCTATTAAGGATTAAAACAACTTTAGGCACAACATTTTGAGAAAGAATTGTAAAAATAATGCAGCACAGACAGTTAAATCAAAGTGAACAACGTAAAAACAACAAAAATGGCCAGCGTAAAAAAGATTTCATGGTAAAATAACCACCACCCAAAAAAATAAAACAAACCAAAGTAATAAATAAATTGCATAAAAACACATCTGTCTTGCAACAACATAACAAACAAAATACAAATACATGTCTTAGAAACTCGATAAGGACATCCAAATGTACTCTCTTGCTGGTCCAACACACACACGCACGCACACACACGCACGCACACACATGTCCTTAAATTACTAACCCAAAAAACACACTCTGAGCAGGCCCAGAAACATCCAAGTGCGGTTCACACACAAAAAGCACCACCAAATAAACCCAAAGTCCCTGAGCATACCCAGACCAACCCAAATGTATTTCACACACCAAAAGGCACAGGAAAAAAACAAACTCCCTGAGCATGCCCAGAACAACCCAAATGCAGCTAGCACAAAATAAGCCACCCCCTGTCCAAAATTAAGCACATCATCCAGCATGCACAAAAATTACAGATGGGACAAAACACCCCCCAGTCCAGGGGGGCAACTAAAGAGACTAACATGTGCAAAAGTTATACAACAAATACCATTGCAGTCTAAGGGAACTGACTTGGCAATTTTACTAGTCCCAACTTGGCTGGCTTATCTTCTAGTTATTGGCCTTAAAATGGGTATGGGGGCCCAGGTCCCACCCTAAGAGACATATATCAATGTCACCAATTGGACAACCCCAAAAAAGAAACAAGGAGAAGTGCTTTTAAATATGCCAAATTGCTTGAGGGCCAGTTCACACCAATGCAGTCCAGTGCATATTTTATGCATCAAAAATGCATGGAAATTCGGTTATATGTTTTCACACCAGTGCTTACAGTTCCAGTGCGTTCCAGGTCAAGAAAAAATGTAGAACATGCTGCCTTTTTTCTGCACTGGACTGTACTGGAAAGCTGTAAAACGCATCAAAAATGCACTAGAAAGCACTTGTCCTTATTTAAGGTTAAGAAAAAAGAGGGGGGAAGCACTGGACTGCATCAAAAACGCATCAAAAACGCACTAGAAAGCATCAAAAATGTGCATGCAGAAAAGCACCTGGAACGCTTCCGGACTGTGTTTCTATGGTGTGATCTGGCCCTTAGGGCCCTTAGGGTCAGTTCACACCATAGAAACGCAGTCTGGACACGTTCCAGGTGCTTTTCTGCATGCGCATTTTTGATGCGTTCCAGTGCGTTTTTGATGCAGTCCAGTGCTTTTTTCCCCCCTCTTTTTTCTTAACCTTAAATAAGGACAAGTGTGCTGCAGTGCATTTTTGGTGTATTTAGGTGCATTCCAGTGCATTTTTGATGCATAAAAATGCAGCATGTTCTACTTTTTTTTCTGGAACAGGAAACGCACTGGAACTGCAAGCACTGGTGTGAACGATGCCATTGAAAACCATATAACCTACTTTACGTGCGTTTTTGATGCAGAAAAAAACGCACTGGACTGCATGTGGTGTGAACTGGCCCTTAAGGAATAAAAGTTATTTAAAACTATTTGCGGCTATAATGAAATGTCGGTCCGGCAATACACATAAAAGTTCATTGATAAAAACAGCATTAAAGCGGGGGTTCACCCACACCGCCAAAAAAAAAAAATATTAAAAGCCAGCAGCTACAAATACTGCAGCTGCTGACTTTTAATACATGGCCACTTACCTGTCCCAGGGTCCAGCGATGTTGGCAGGGGACGCCGAGAACCCGCTTGGTTCTCGGCAGCTGTCGCCGCCATCCTAGGTGAGGGAATCAGGAAGTGAAGCGTTGCGGCTTCACTTCCCGGTTCCCTACTGCGCATGCGCGAGTCGCGCTGCGCGTCCCTAGTGGTCCCCGCTCTCTCCTGGGAGCTGTGTGTTCCCAGCAGACAGCGCGGTGGGGACGGGAAGAGGCATAGACTCCCATGGGAGTCTATGCCGGAAGTGGGTGCAAATACCTGTCTTAGACAGGTATCTGCACCCCCCTCCCCCCTGAAAGGTGCCAAATGTGACACCGGAGGGGGGGAGGGTTCCGAAAAGCGGAAGTTCCATTTTTGTGTGGAACTCCGCTTTAAGAAAAAAAACTAAATTAAGAAAAAAAAATGTGTAGGGTTCCCCCGAAATTCCATACCAGGCCCTTCAGGTCTGGTATGGATATCAAGGGGAACCTCGTGCCAAAATATTGTTTCCCGTGTTTAGAACAGTGCAAAATGACATTTCAAAGGAAAAAAGTCATTTAAAACTACTCGCGGCTATTAATGAATTGTCGGTCCGACAATACACATAAAAGTTCATTGATAAAAACGGCATGGGATTTCCCCACAGGGGAACCCCGAACCAAAATTAAAAAAAAAAATAGTTTGGGGGTCCCCCTCAAAATCAATACCAGGCCCTTCAGGACTGGCATGGATTTTAAGGGGAACCCCGTGCCAAAATGTAAAAAAAAAAGGGGGTCCCCCTAAAAATTCATACCAGACCCTTATCCGAGCACGCAACCTGGCAGGCCGTAGGAAAAGAGGGGGGACAAGAGAGCGCCCCCCCTGAATCATACCAGGCCACATGCACTCAACATTCGGAGGGTGCCCCCCTGTGTGAAATGGTAAGGGGTACCCCTACCATTTCACAAAAAAGTGTCAAAAATGTTAAAAATGACAAGAGACAGTTTTTGACAATTCCTTTATTTAAAGTCTTCTTCTTTCCATCTTTGGGTCTTCTTCCTTCTTCCTTCCTTCATCCTTCGGTTTCTTCCTCCATCTTCTTCTTCCTCTGCTTCTCCCTCCGATCCTCAGCTTCTTGCTCCGGTGTTCTCGTCCGGCATCTTCTTCCACGCCGTCTTCTTCCCAGCTTTGTTCTTGGGCCACTCCACATCCATGATGGGAGGCTCCCGCTGTGTGACGCTTCTCATCTTCTGACACTTATATAACGGAACCATGCTTCAGAGGGGGAGGGGTCATAGAGGGTTCCGCCCTCCGTTATTTAAGAAGTGTCAGAAGATGAGAAACGTCACACAGCGGGAGCCTCCCATCATGGATGTGGAGCGGCCCGAGAACAAAGCGGGGAAGAAGACACCGCGGAGGAAGATGCCAGACGAGAACCCTGGAGCAAGAAGCCGATGATCGGAGGAAGAAGCAGAGAAAGAAGAAGATGGAGGAAGAAACCGAAGGATGAAGGAAGGAAGAAGGAAAAAGGAAGAAGACCCGAAGAAGATGGAAAGAAGAAGGCTTTAAATAAAGGAATTGTCAAAAAACTGTCTCTTGTCATTTTTAACATTTTTGACACTTTTTGCGAAATGGTAGGGGCAAAAGTACCCCCTTACCATTTCACACAGGGGGGGGCGGGATCTGGGGGTCCCCTTGTTAAAGGGGGATTCCAAATTCCGATAAGCCCCCCTGCCTGCAGAACCCCACAACCACCGGGCAAGGGTTGTGGAGATGAGGCCCTTGTCCTCATCAACACGGGGACAAGGTGCTTTGGGGGCTACCCTAGAGCACCCTCCCAATGTTGAGGGCATGTGGCCTGGTATGGTTCAGGAGGGGGGCGCTCTCTCGTCCCCCCTCTTTTCCTGCAGCCTGCCAGGTTGCGTGAACGGATAAGGGTCTGGTATGGATTTTTAGGGGGACCCCACGCCATTTTTAAAAAAATTTTGGCGCAGGGTTTCCCTTAAAATCCATACCAGACCTGAAAGGCCTGGTATGGATTTTGAGGGCACCCCCACGCCATTTTTTAAAAATTTTTAACGTGGGGTTCCCCTTAACATCCATACCAGACCTGAAGGGCCTGGTATTGAATTTCGGGGGAACCCCATGCATTTTTTTTCTTAATTTTGTTTTTTTTTCTTAATGCTGTTTTTTTCAATGAACTTTTATTTGTATTGCCGGACTGACATTTCATTATAGCCGCGAAGTGAACCAGCGTTAAAAAAAAAAAAAAAAAAAAGTGTAGAGGTGCGCCAGTTCAACCTATGCAAAAGCATTTACATTGCTTGACATTTACTAAGATTTTGCCGGCGCACTAACCCAACGCATTTGAACAAGCGCAAATGTCGTTTGAGCATGCGCAGTGCATAAATTCACCTCCCGCAGTTCTAAATGTACTTGCCAGCGCAGCCGGCTTGTTCAGAAAAAGTTACTTTCTCATTCTATTATGCGCATATTTGTGACTTGGGCAGTTAGTACTAAACTTCCTCACATCACCCCACATCACCCCCATAATATTGGCACTTCCAGCTTGTTTAAGTTTTAAGTTAAAGATGCCGTGCGCCGTGTCTATAGTGGCGTACCGATCACCTCTTCCCGTGTGAGAATAGTAAATGTCACTGACACGGGAGTCCACGGGATCCGGTAAGAGGCTTTTTTGCACTTTCTCTGAATGACCCATTGGGATCCAGTTTCTCGGTTGGGAAGTCGCTGTAAGATGCCTGGTGTTTTCTGACAACCATTAGATCATCACCATCCCTTGGAGTACTTACACCTCCTGTGCAGTTGGACATTCACATCCATCTATGGACGTTTTTGTTTCAAGGCACCTGTGGTTAATTATTGATTTCATTACTGTTTCACCATTTTAAAGACTCATGTTCATTTGTACATGCGCTGCATTTTTCCATGTGTCTATTCATTGTTTTTGTCAGACTGTATGCAACAGCTTCCATTCATTTCACTGGTTAGCGTGGTGTTTTCTATTTACCTTTAATAGTAAATGGGGGATCACGCTGTGTTACCGGCGCATATGTTTTGTAAATATGAAAATGTAATTTGCGCATCGGCGTGCGCCGCAAATCATGGCGCAAATGATTCATAAATCAGCTCAACTGTGTGCATCTTCAAAATTTGGCTTTTCTAGAATATGTCAAAAAATGTGCAAAAAATTTTCTGAAAAATAAAGCAGAAAGAAGTAAGGGATTTTGAGGGGTTTTAAACTCTCCCTAAAACTTTAATGATGTATTTCATTTTGTTTTGAACATCATTGATGTTTTGCTTGATGTTTTCCAAGTCCCTATTACACCCCATGATCTCCCCGATCGGGATCTGGACACTTTCACTGGTGAAATGACCTTCTTCCACAACATCACGATCACCTAAAAATATAGAAAAAAAAACACACCATGTATTATAAATATGCAGGCATCCATCTCTTACCTGAGCCTGTGGTCACAGACACTCACCTGTTGTGGTGACAATTTCCCCCACGTCTCCCTCCTCCTCCTCTGATTGGCTTTGTGGGATTTCCCCTTCTTCCTGAGGTGGGGGACCTGTGGTCTCCTCTGATGAGTGGTGTCCTCCAAATTTTTTCTCCCCTATGTAAAAAAAATAGGTATACTTAGCACACAGATATTTGATGGCAGAAATAGGAATATGAAACATTGCTTGGAAGTGGGGTACAATTGTCTATTTTGGCAGAGTTCCAAGATGAAGAATTATTGTTTTCCTTTGTCAAGCTTGAAGTATCCAGTGTATACTATAGGGGTGACTCCATCTGTGAAGCTTGTACAAAACAGGTAACTGTTTTGTACAAGCTTCACAGATGGAGTCACCCCTATAGTATACACTGGAGCACCTGTGTGGGACACCCTAATAAAAAGGGTGTTCTGGTGTCCCACAATAGTGCTCCAGCGTCCAGATGTGTAAACAGCTGCTGAGTGTCCTCCCCTTACACAGAATCTAGTTTGCAGTTCATTCTAGTTACAAACCCATCTAGACACCAAAATTATTTTAAGAGAAGTAGGCCAGAAAAAATGTATTGAAATGTATCTGGACAAAACATGGTGTTTTATTGGCCGAACGAATAATGTTTCCTTTGAACGAATAATATGTCCATGAACATGAAAGTTGCCATTTTAAACTGTACAACAGTAAAGAAAAGCACATGAAGCAGCATGAACATTATAAAAATAACGAATAGGAACACAGGACAACTACTTACTTTTTTGAAGCACTCTCCTGATCCTTCTATACTGATCGTGCTCCCATAATTTGAGGTCCGACCACCGCTTCCTGAGTTGATCCTTGGATCGCCATACCCCAAAATTTCGGTGCAGACTCTTCACAACTTTCGCCATGATCTTGGCCTTTCTGACATTGAGGTTGGGGTAAGGTCCATACTTACTTAAGGTCATAGTCAGCCCTCTTCAGTATGTCGACCATCTCCACCATCTCCACAAAGGACATATTTGATGCCTTAAATCGTCTCCTCCGGGATCGTGACATTTCTGGCTTCGGGCTTTCCTCCTCCTCCTTGTTGCTGTAATTAGCATGCACCTGCTCTGTCTCTGCCATGTGCTCCCCCACTGTGCCGAAAGAGAAGGGGCGGGGAATAGAGTAAAAAGAACGTCAGGGGCGGGCGGAGTTTCACGCATGCGCAGTGTATATAAAGCGTAACACGCGTGCGATCTGTGAGCGGATGAAGGAGTATCGGAAGCACCGATCGTGATAACGAAGGTAACAGCTTGGGCCTATACTGCTTATTAGGGATGAGCCGAACATCCCCCTGTTCGGTTCGCACAAGAACATGTGAACAGGCAAAAAATTTGTTCGAACACGCGAACACCGTTAAAGTCTATGGGACACGAACATGAATAATCAAAAGTGCTAATTTTAAAGGCTTATATGCAAGTTATTGTCATAAAAAGTGTTTGGGGACCTGTTATAGAACAAAGAGAGGGGGTAGTGGGACTTTAAATGAGGCATGGGTATGTCTTTGAAATAGTCTAGGATACCTTAAATTAAATTAAATGTCACCATCCCACAAGGGAAACTGTATAGCCATAGAGAATTGCTGATCAATTAAATGCATAGGAATCAATTCATGAGTAACATATATACCGTATTTATCGGCGTATAACACGCACCAGCATATAACACGCACCGGCGTATAACACGCACCGGCGTATAACACGCACCCCAATTTAGGAGGGAATTTTAAGGAAAAAAAACTTTTAGGAGGGAAGTTGAAGGAAACATTTAAATGCCCTTCATTGCAGCCTTCTCAGTGCAGCCTTGCCCCAGTGCAGCCATGTCAGTGCAGCCTTGTCAGTGCAGCCATGTCAGTGCAGCCATGTCAGTGCAGCCCTGTCAGTGCAGCCATGTCAGTGCAGCCTTGTCAGTGCAGCCTTGTCAGTGCAGCCTTCCCCAGTGCAGCCTTGTCAGTGCAGCCTTCCCCAGTGCAGCCTTGCATCCTGTGATCCTGGACCCCTGCCATCCTGTCTTTCAAAATCTCCGACTGCAATTTGAAAATGGCGCCGTCAGCGCCGAAATACACAGAGCCGGTCCTCGGCTCTTCTCGGTGGCTCTCGTTTACTTTCGGCTCCACTCGTAGTCCCGAGGCGGCGCTCGAGTGAAGACGAAAGTGGCCGAGAAGAGCTGAGGACCGGCACTGTGTATTTCGGCGCTGGCGGCGCCATTTTCAAATCGCGGTCGGCGATTCTGAAAATCTGGCAGCTCCGGATCGCAGGGGATCGGCATATAACACGCACCCGCGATTTCCCCCTGATTTTAAGGGGAAAAAAGTGCGTGTTATATGCCGATAAATACGGTATATATAATGTATCATAATATACAATACATAAATCATGCACATTGAAGCATAATAAAAAAATAGTAGTCATATTGATATGAATGTTGTTTATAAAGTATAGACATAATTGATACAGGCAATCACAATTGTAAAATTGAATGGATATACAAATAAAGTGAACATGGTATTCCTAATGTAAGTGTTATATGTATAAATGGCATACAATAAAATTCATAGATGAAGCAGACTAGAAATGGCATCCCTGAGTGTGGACTCTACGCGTTTCATGGCGTTTAAAGTCAATCATCAGAAGTGGGATGCATCAAGAGATGGCTAGAGAAATAAACATAAATAAATAAATAAATAGATCAATGGAGTCTTGAATAAAATCATGCTTTCAAAAGAAAAAGCAGGTATTTTAGGATATATAAATACACATTACCTTTTAGCAACACCCAAATGGATAACCCAACAGTCCACTTATGGGATAGTGAAGGTGATCCTGAGAGCTGTCTCACCCGGGGTTGAGGCAAGGACACACATGGCTAACCCCTGAAACTGAAGGTCTCCATGAAGGACGGAGAATCGGAGAGGGGGTGGGGAGAAACAGCAGCCAAGGAGAGAGCCAGACAGCCATAACACATTGCCAGAGTATGAGGTATGCAGGTATGGGCCACAGATGAAATTCTAAAAGAAATTAAAAAGAAAGAAATAAGAAAATGTGGGAAATATATAAGCAAAAAGATAGGAGTAAGTGCCACTTTATTTGTATATCTATTCAATTTTACAATTGTGATTGCCTGTATCAATTATGTCTATAATTTATAAACAGCATTCATATCAATATGACTACTATTTTTTTATTATGGTTCAATGTGCATGATTTATGTATTGTATATTATGATTAGGGATGAGCTTCGTGTTCGAGTCGAACCCATGTTCGACTCGAACATTGGCTGTTCGGTTGTTCGCCGAATTCCGAACGTTATGGGCCGTTCGCACCAAATTCGTGTGACGTGTCACGGCCCATAATTCACTGCGGCATCGCAGTGCATTGCGGACTGATGATTGGCCAAGCATGCACTATGACCCGCATGCTTGGCCAATCACAGCACTGTCGGTAGAGAGAGCTGTAATTGGCAAAGCCAGGGTGGCTTTGGCCAATTATGGCTCAGGGGGTTTAGAACATGCCCCACACTATATAAGGCTGCCTGCACGGCGGCCCTGTGTAGTGTGTGTTCTGGCATTGAGATACATAGATAGACAGAGAGACAGTGTCATTTCATTTGAGTTAGCTAGATTAGGCAGGACAATCAGTGAGTTAGCTGCACTTACAGTGTATTGTGTATATATATATACATTCCAGGTGTTGCATATATATATATATATATATATATACACACTGTATTCAGTTTAGCTAGCTCCGTTCCTGTTATCTTCTTACTGACAGGCAGGCTTGTCTTGTTACAGTATTTACAGCTACCTGAAGAAAATTGCTGGTGTTCTTTTGATCCTATTAGTACCACAGTCAGGCAGCTAGACTATTTACAGTTAGTGTAGTGCGTCCTGCTCACAGTGTTCAGCTAAAACTACAAGTTAGTGTAGTGAGACCTCTGCACAGTGTTAAGCTAAAACTACAAGTTAGTGTAGTGCGTCCTGCTCACAGTGTTCAGCTAAAACTACAAGTTAGTGTAGTGAGACCTCTGCACAGTGTTCATCTAAAGCTACAAGTTAGTGCAGTGTGTCCTGCTCACAGTGTTCAGCTAAAACTACAAGTTAGTGTGGTGCGTCCTCCTCACAGTGTTCAGCTAAACCTACAAGTTATTTTTTTGCGAGCTCTGCACAGTGTTCATCTAAAGCTACAAGTTAGTGTAGTGCGTCCTGCTCACAGTGTTCAGCTAAAACTACAAGTTAGTGTAGTGAGACCTCTGCACAGTGTTCATCTAAAGCTACAAGTTAGTGCAGTGCGTCCTGATCACAGTGTTCAGCTAAAACTACAAGTTAGCGTGGTGCGTCCTCCTCACAGTGTTCAGCTAAACCTACACGTTATTTTTTTTGCGAGCTCTGCACAGTGTTCATCTAAAGCTACATGTTAGTGTAGTGCGTCCTGCTCACAGTGTTCAGCTAAAACTACAAGTTAGTGTGATACGTCCTCCTCACAGTGTTCAGCTAAAACTACAAGTTAGTGTAGTGCGTCCTGCTCACAGTGTTCAGCTAAAACTACAAGTTAGTGTAGTGAGATCTCTGCACAGTGTTCATCTAAAGCTACAAGTTAGTGGAGTGCGCCCTGCTCACAGTGTTCATCTAAAACTACAAGTTAGTGTAGTGAGACCTCTGCACAGTGTTCATCTAAAGCTACAAGTTAGTGCAGTGCGTCCTGCTGACAGTGTTCAGCTAAAACTACAAGTTAGTGTGGTGCATCCTCCTCACAGTGTTCAGCTAAACTTACCAGTTATTTTTTTGTGAGCTCTGCACAGTGTTCATCTAAAGCTACAAGTTAGTGTAGTGCGTCCTGCTCACAATGTTCAGCTAAAACTACAAGTTAGTGTAGTGAGACCTCTGCACAGTGTTCATCTAAAGCTACAAGTTAGTGCAGTGCGTCCTGTTCACAGTGTTCAGCTAAAAGTAAAAGTTAGTGTGGTGTGTCCTTCTCACAGTGTTTAGCTAAACCTACACGTTATCTTTTTGCGAGCTCTGCACAGTGTTCATCTAAAGCTACAAGTTAGTGTAATGCGTCCTGCTCACAGTGTTCAGCTAAAACTACAAGTTAGTGTGGTGCGTCCTCCTCACAGTGTTCAGCTAAAACTACAAGTTAGTGTAGTGCGTCCTGCTCACAGTGTTCAGCTAAAACTATAAGTTAGTGTAGTGAGATCTCTGCACAGTGTTCATCTAAAGCTACAAGTTAGTGGAGTGCGCCCTGCTCACAGTGTTCAGCTAAAACTACAAGTTAGTGTAGTGAGACCTCTGCACAGTGTTCATCTAAAGCTACAAGTTAGTGCAGTGCGTCCTGCTGACAGTGTTCAGCTAAAACTACAAGTTAGTGTGGTGCATCCTCCTCACAGTGTTCAGCTAAACTTACAAGTTATTTTTTGCGAGCTCTGCACAGTGTTCGTCTAAAGCTACAAGTTAGTGTATAAACAGAAACTGAAGGCTGTTTAGCCTAGAGAAAGGGGGGAGGGGAAAAGATCTTCCCCAGGGACTTTTAAGGTGCTATTTAATAAACAGTATATTCAAAGATTCTGTACAATCATATTGAGTAAAATTAATATTTTTATTAAATCACATTTAAAATATTCATGCCTCACTTAAAGAGTGAGACATGTTGATAAGAACAATACGACATAAACAATGTCACCCAAAAATTTTTTTCACATTAGACAATGCAACAAAAAGCAACTACTTAAAGGTGCCAAGACAATCTGCCGCTCGACATGTTTCGCTCTAATACGAGCTTCTTCAGGAGTTTAAAGGCAATGATTGTGGCGGACTCAGGCTGTAGCACATCGATCCGATATAGATACTTCAATAGAATGACAATACTGCTGCTAGTTTCAAACCGGGGAGTTCTCATATGTGAGGGGTATCGCTGCCATGCTGTGACAAGTTAGTGTAGTGAGACCTCTGCACAGTGTTCATCTAAAGCTACAAGTTAGTGCAGTGCGTCCTGCTCACAGTGTTCAGCTAAAAGTAAAAGTTAGTGTGGTGCGTCCTCCTCACAGTGTTCATCTAAAACTACAAGTTAGTGTAGTGCGTCCTGCTCACAGTGTTCAGCTAAAACTACAAGTTAGTGTGGTGCGATCTACTCACAGTGTTCAGCTAAACCTACAAGTTATTTTTTTACTAGCTCTGCACAGTGTTCATCTAAAGTTACAAGTTAGTGTAGTGCGTCCTGCTCACAGTGTTCAGCTAAAACTACAAGTTAGTGTGGTGCGTCCTTCTCACAGTGTTCAGCTAAACCTACAAGTTATTTTTTGGCGAGCTCTGCACAGTGTTCACCTAAACCTACAAGTTATTTTCTTGCGAGCTCTGCACAGTGTTCATCTAAAGCTACAAGTTAGTGTAGTGCGTCCTGCTCACAGTGTTCAGCTAAAACTACAAGTTAGTGTAGTGAGACCTCTGCACAGTGTTCATCTAAAGCTACAAGTTAGTGCAGTGCGTCCTGTTCACAGTGTTCAGCTAAAACTAAAACTTAGTGTGGTGCGTCCTCCTCACAGTGTTTAGCTAAACCTACACGTTATCTTCTTGCGAGCTCTGCACAGTGTTCATCTAAAGCTATAAGTTAGTGTAGTGCATCCTGCTCACAGTGTTCAGCTAAAACTACAAGTTAGTGTGGTGCGTCCTCCTCACAGTGTTCATCTAAAACTACAAGTTAGTGCAGTGCATCCTGCTCACAGTGTTCAGCTAAAACTACAAGTTAGTGTAGTGAGACCTCTGCACACTGTTCATCTAAAGCTACAAGTTAGTGCAGTGCGTCCTGCTCACAGTGTTCAGCTAAAACTACAAGTTAGTGTGGTGCGTCCTCCTCACAGTTTTCAGCTAAACCTACAAGTTATTTTTTGTGAGCTCTGCACAGTGTTCATCTAAAGCTACAAGTTAGTGTAGTGCGTCCTGCTCACAGTGTTCAGCTAAAACTACAAGTTAGTGTGGTGCGTCCTTCTCACAGTGTTCAGCTAAACCTACAAGTTATTTTTTGGCGAGCTCTGCACAGTGTTCAGCTAAAGCTACCTGTAGAAGGTTGGTGGTGTTCTCATACTACAGGCGGGCAGTTGATTTTGCTAGCTGCAGTATCAGTATATATATATATATATATATCCCAGCTTAGTGCAGCTACAGGCCATTAGTATGTCTGGAAGGCCAAGAAGGGGAGGCAGACAGTCACAAGCCAATAAAAGAGGGCAAGCAGGCTCTGTGTCTAGTGCTGGTCATGGAGACGGTGCATCCTCATCAGCACGTGTCCGTAGGACACGTTTGGCCTTTTTTTCGGCAGCTGGCCGTGTTGAGGCGCAACATGCGGAAGACTTGGTCGAGTGGATGACCAAGCCGTCCTCATCCTCCTCATCCTCTCTCACCCATGCTCAGGGTACTTTGTCTGGCAAAGCAGCGGCCTCTTCCCTCGGCTCAATGTCATCAGTGACTCCTTCCCTAGCCCCACCATGTCCTCCTGAGGAGTCCCTCGAACTGTTTGACCACAGTGTTGGGTACATGCTCCAGGATGATGCCCAGCGTTTGGAAGGCTCTGATGATGATACTGAGCTCGATGAAGGCAGTAACATGAGCACGGACAGAGGGGGTGCCCAAGAAGGACAGCAATCTGGCAGTCATGCTCCCCCTGCTGCAGCATACTGCCAGGTTTGCTCCAGTGATGAGGAGGGAGGGGATGATGAGATCACTGACTCAACGTGGGTGCCTGATAGGAGAGAGGAGGAGGAGGTGGCACATCACCAACGAGGCAGGATGCCCTCCAGGGGCCAGCCTAAGGGCAGCACACTGACTGTATCACACCCCAAAGCTCCACATGTGCAGGGTGCTGCAGTCTCTGCACGTTATTCAAAAAGTTCTTTGGTGTGGGCCTTTTTTGAGACGAGTGCATCAGATCGCACCGCTGCTATTTGCAACATATGTCTCAAGCGTATCTCGCGTGGCCAAAACATCTCCCGCTTGGGTACCACATGCTTGACCAGACATATGTTGACCTGCCATGCAGTTCGTTGGCAAGCGTATCTAAAAGACCCACACCAAAGAACAAAGAGGACCTCTCCTTGCTCCTCATCAGCTGAGATCTCCAACCCCACTATACTTTCAGTCCTCTCTGAGACCTGCACTGAGAGGAATGAAGGTGTAGAATTAGGTGTGTCACAGCCAAGTACTTGTGGGCAATCTGCTTTTGGTACACCGGCGTCAGATTGTACCAGGCAAATTTCCCTGCCCCAGCTGCTGCAACGCCGAAAGAAGTTTGCTCCCAGCCATCCACATGCCCAGCGATTGAATGCTAGCTTGGCAAAATTGCTAGCACTTCAACTGTTGCCTTTTCAGTTGGTAGACTCTGCCCTCTTCCGTGAGTTTGTGGAATGTGCGTGTTCCTCAGTGGCAGGTACCCAATCGCCACTTTTTCTCACGGAAGGCGATTCCGGCTCTCTACCGGCATGTGGAAGGCAATGTCCATGTCTCGCTGGACAGGGCGGTCAGCGGTAAGGTGCATATTACCGCTGACTCATGGTCTAGCAGGCATGGACAGGGACATTACCTAAGTTTCACGGCGCATTGGGTGACTCTGCTGGCAGCTGAGAAGGATGCAGGACAAGGTGCAGTAGTGTTGGAGGTTGTTCCACCACCACGCCTCCAAAATGCCACTACTAATGAGTGTGACACACCTCTCTCCTCCACCCCCTCCTCTTCTTCTTCCTCCATGGCCTCTTCCTGTGCTTTTTCCTCGGAACCAGCGGTGCTCCGTAGCCATTCAAGGGGCTACGCAAGTACACAGGCCAAAAGATGCCATGTGGTGCTTGAGCTGGTGTGCTTGGGGGACAGGAGCTACACTGGGGCAGAGGTTCTGTCAGCTCCGCAGGGGCAGGTTCAGAGGTGGTTGACGCCATGCCAACTTAAGGCAGGAATGGTGGTTTGCGACAATGGCACCAACCTCCTCTCTGCCCCCCGACAGGGACAAATGACCCATGTGCCCTGTTTGGCTCACGTCCTTAACTTGGTGGTGCAGCGGTTCTTGGGCAGGTACCCGGGCTTACAGGATGTCCTGAGGCAGGCCAGGAAAGTCTGTGTGCATTTCCGCCAGTCATATAATGTCAGTGCTCGGCTGGCGGACCTCCAAAAGGAGTTTAACCTGCCCAAGAACCACCTAATCTGTGACATGCCCACCAGGTGGAACTCAACGTTGGCCATGCTGCAGCGGCTGCACACGCAGCAGAGGGCCATCAATGAGTACCTGTGCGACTATGGCACCAGGATAGGGTCAGGGGAGCTTGGGCCATGATCAGGGATGCATGCACTGTCCTGTCACCATTTGAGGAGGCCACAAGGATGGTGAGCAGTGACAGTGCATGCATCAGTGACACTGTCCCCCTTGTCCACCTGTTGGAGCACATGCTGCGTGGAATAATGGACAGGGCACTTGAGGCAGAACAGAGGCAGGAAGAGGAGGACTTCCTTAGCTCTCAAGGCCCCCTTTATCCAGACAGTGTTCCTGTGTGCCCGCCGATCACACAGGAAGAGGACAAGGAGGAGGAGGAGGAGGAGGAAGATTGTGTCAGTATGGAGGTGGAGCCTGGCACTCAGCATCAGCAGCAGTCTTTAAGGGATTAGTCCCAAGAAACACATGGAGTTGTACGTGGCTGGGAGGAGGTATCGCTGCCATGCTGTGACAAGTTAGTGTAGTGAGACCTCTGCACAGTGTTCATCTAAAGCTACAAGTTAGTGCAGTGCGTCCTGCTCACAGTGTTCAGCTAAAAGTAAAAGTTAGTGTGGTGTGTCCTTCTCACAGTGTTTAGCTAAACCTACACGTTATCTTTTTGCGAGCTCTGCACAGTGTTCATCTAAAGCTACAAGTTAGTGTAGTGCGTCCTGCTCACAGTGTTCAGCTAAAACTACAAGTTAGTGTGGTGCGTCCTCCTCACAGTGTTCATCTAAAACTACAAGTTAGTGTAGTGCGTCCTGCTCACAGTGTTCAGCTAAAACTACAAGTTAGTGTGGTGCGATCTACTCACAGTGTTCAGCTAAACCTACAAGTTATTTTTTTACTAGCTCTGCACAGTGTTCATCTAAAGTTACAAGTTAGTGTAGTGCGTCCTGCTCACAGTGTTCAGCTAAAACTACAAGTTAGTGTGGTGCGTCCTTCTCACAGTGTTCAGCTAAACCTACAAGTTATTTTTTGGCGAGCTCTGCACAGTGTTCACCTAAACCTACAAGTTATTTTCTTGCGAGCTCTGCACAGTGTTCATCTAAAGCTACAAGTTAGTGTAGTGCGTCCTGCTCACAGTGTTCAGCTAAAACTACAAGTTAGTGTAGTGAGACCTCTGCACAGTGTTCATCTAAAGCTACAAGTTAGTGCAGTGCGTCCTGTTCACAGTGTTCAGCTAAAACTAAAAGTTAGTGTGGTGCATCCTCCTCACAGTGTTTAGCTAAACCTACACGTTATCTTCTTGCGAGCTCTGCACAGTGTTCATCTAAAGCTATAAGTTAGTGTAGTGCATCCTGCTCACAGTGTTCAGCTAAAACAGATTAGGCCACGCCCTACGCGTTTCATCGTTAGAACGTCTACGGGAGGGCGTGGCCTAATCTGTGCTTCCCAACACTACTTATTTACCAGAGCTGAAGGTTAACCGTGACCCTTTACTACTTTGCTTGATTCATACTGTGAAATTGTGAGTACCTCTCCACTTGTTTAATAAATCTTTTTTAAAACGATTTTACGCTATGGGCACTCCTTCTCTCTTTTCATATGACACATCACAATCCTGAGTCTGCCATAGATTGCCATACAGTGGCGCAAAACTGTAACTGCCTGATACCCCTGCAGGGGTGAAGTGATCCGGTGAGTGGCTGCACTTTTAGAGCAAGGATCATAATCACAACATCACATGCACCAAGATACTGCACAAGATATACCAAGATATTATACTAATAAGGATTTAAATGGATTTGACTAAAAGTTTATTGCACAATAAGAACTTTTTTGAACTTGATAGCACGCTTGCACTTTAATAGGAGTGATTTTAGGATACTTTTCAGTTCCTTTACCATTGTTTGACCTCTCACTCCCCTTCCCCCTCTCCTTCCCCTCCCCCCCCCCTTTTCCCCTCCATCCCCCCCTCCCCTCCCCCCCCTCCCCTCCCCCCCCTTTCACACCAAATGTTATTTGGAATATAAACCTGCAATACCATGTATGGAATTTGACACCACCATTATTATTTTATATATATAATTTATAGTTTGTTTATTATTTATATATTTATAGCTCGTTTAACTTTGTGAAAAATTTTTTTTAAGGATACTACTATCTGATACTTGTACGTCTTGTTTATACCTAGGAATTTATATACATATACCTTGTTTTGAACTAGAAATATACAAACACGCAGGTAGGGAATTATCATTTAGATAAAGGAACAGCGCCATACCCTTCTACCACACCAATCAACTCAGCTGTCCCCATTTATGGTGACTGCATGTTGGGCGGCAGCAGTTCCATAGGTTTTACTAACACACTTCCATTTCCACTGCGCGGGTTTACTACTCTTTTTACAGTATGCAATTGAGCTACTGGCCTGTCCTGCATCCAGCGTTCTTTCGGAACGCACATTCAGTGCTGCTGGAGGCTTTGTAACCGATCACAGGGTGTGTCTGTCCACCGAGTCGGTCGATCGACTGACCTTCATAAAAATGAATCAGTCTTGGATCACCACCAGCTACCAAGCACCTGATGCTGATGTAACCGAATAATTTTTTTTTTAAAACTCAGATCCCTTCAAAGACTGCTGATGCTGAGTGACTATCCCTGAGTAATTATCCTTTTCCTCCTCAATGATCACTCTGATAGCTTGTAAGAACATTTTTGATTCTGGGTGCCACCACCAGTGCCTAAGGCCCAATTTTTCAGCCCCTGTTTAACAGGGGCGTGTAATTACAATTTTTGATGCATTACTTTGCAGCAGGGCTCGTTTCTGCGTTCCAACTAGAGTATCTGTGAGGGGTTGCAGTGTTGTGGCACCACTACCAGTGCCTAAGGCCCAATTTTTCAGCCCCTGTCTAACAGGGGCGTGTAATTACAATTTTTGATGCAATACTTTGCAGCAGGGCTCGTTCCTGCGTTCCAACTAGAGTGTCTGTGAGGGGTTGCAGTGTTGTGGCACCAGCACCAGTGCCTAATGCCCAATTTTTCAGCCCCTGTCTAACAGGGGCGTGTAATTACAATTTTTGATGCAATACTTTGCAGCAGGGCTCGTTCCTGCGTTCCAACTAGAGTGTCTGTGAGGACTTACAGTGTTGTGGCGCCAGCACCACCACCACCACCAAAGGCCTAATTTTTCTGCCCTTGTTCAACAGGGGCATGTAATTACAATTCTTGATCTAATATTTCACAGCAGGGCCCTGTGAGGGCTTACAGTGTTGTGGCCACAACAACACCTAAGGCCCAAATTTCTGCTGAGTATATAGGGCAGGCCCCTACTTTCAAACATCTAACTTACAAACGACTCCTACTTGCAAACAGAAGGAGACAACAGGAAGTGAGATGAAATCTACCCCTAGGAAGGGAAATTCTCTCCTGTAAGAGTTAATATGGGAAAAACATTTCTCCTTTCCACTGATGCTTTCCAATCCTTGTTCCACAAAAAAAACAAAATTTTCAAAAACCATTTGGGACAAAAAGTGAGGTGAAATCTTCTGAAGAGGAGGACAGACAGCAAAACAAATGTTACAGGGGTGATAACCCTTCCCTATGTTTTACAAAAAGCTTAAAGAAGATTTTTTGGCTGGAGCTAAACACGTTAAAAATGTACCCGTTCAAAATTACAAACAGATTCTACTTAACAACAAACCTACAGTCCCTGTCTTGTTTGCACCGCCTGTATACTGCTGTTCAGAGTATATAGGGCCTGGTGGCCCCACACCTTTCCTTATTTTAATTTGGGTGCGGGGTTCCCCTTAATATCCATACAAGACCCAAAGGGCCTGGTAATGGACTGGGGGGTACCCATGCCGTTTGTCTCACTGATTTTCATCCATATTGCCAGGACCCGACATTACATTAAACCCGCAAGCCGTTTTAAATGACATTTTTTCCTTAAAAAATGATATTTTGTGCAGGGACTGTTCTAAGAACCGGAAACAAGCGCCACTTTACAGGCATACTATAGACATCCCCCAGGTACGATATTTAAAGGAATATTTCACTTTTTTTTAAAAAAGTTTTTTTTGCATTGATACATGTCCCCTGGGGCAGGACCCGGGTCCCCAAACCCTTTTTAGGACAATACCATGCAAATTAGCCTTTAAAATGAGCACTTTTGATTTCGAACGTTCGAGTCCCATAGACGTCAATGGGGTTCTAACGTTCGTGCAAATTTTCGGTCCGTTCACAGGTTCTGGTGCGAACCGAACCGGGGGGTGTTCGGCTCATCCCTAATTATGATACATTTTATATATTTGTTACTTATGAATTGATTCCTATGCATTTAATTGATCAGCAATTCTCTATGGCTATACAGTTTCCCTTATGGGATGGTGACATTTAATTTAATTTAAGGTATCCTAGACTATTTAAAAGACATACCCATGCCTCATTTAAAGTCCCACTACCCCCTTCCTTTGTTCTATAATAAAATATAGGGATGGAGACATGGTTATGTAAATTTTGGGGCCCAATCAGGTCAGTTCCTTTATGATATGTTTGGGGACCTGGGTCCTGCCCCAGGGGACATGGATCAATGCAAAAAAAAGTTATAAAAACGGCCATGATTTAGTGATTTTAATAATGCTTAACCACTTGAGGTCCGGGCCATAGCCGAATGACGGCTACAGCGCGGACCTCAATCTCCGGGAGGACGTCATAGGACGTCCTCCCCTTTCCTTGTTCCCCGTGCGCGCTCACGTGCGCGCATCGGGGAAATTCTGTGCTGGCCGTGTCCCTTGGACACAGCCAGTCACAGATCGCGGTAAACGGCCAATCACAGCGGCCGTTTACAGCGCGATCGCCGGTTCCAATGAGAGATGATCTCAAATGTAAACATATGAGATCATCTCTCATTGCCGTCTCTCTCTCCTCACACAGAGACCGCGTGTGAGGAGAGAGAGGATATTGCAGCGATCTCTGCCTTTTGTGAGTTCCATCACAATTTTTCCATGCTATAAAAGTGCCCAAACAGTGCCCAAACAGTGCTCAACCAGTACAGTGGGATCTGTGCCAGTCAGTGACCACCTGTGCCAATCGGTGACCACCTGTGCCAATCAGTGCCCACCTGTGCAAATCTGTGCTCACCTGTGCCCACCTGTGCCAATCTGTGCTCACCTGTGCCCACCTGTGCCCATCTGTGCCATTGGTGATCAGTGTCCAGACATCTGCAATCAGTGCCCACCTGTGCCACCTCAGCAGTGCCCACCTGTGCCACCTCAGCAGTGCCCATCTGTGCCACCTCATCGGTGCCCACCTGTGCCAATCAGTGCCAATCAGTGCACATCTGTGCAATCAGTGCACATCTGTGCCGCCTCATCAGTGGCCATCTGTGCTGCCTCATCGGTGCCCACCTGTGCCACCTCATAAGTGCCCATCTGTGCCGCCTCATCGGTGCCAACCTGTGCCACCTCATAAGTTCCCATCTGTGCCACCTCATCAGTGCCCATCTGTGCCGCCACATCTGTGCCACCTCATAAGTGCACATCTGTGCCACCTCATCAGTGCAATCAATCAGTGCACAACTGTTCCGCCCCATCAGTGCCCATCTGTGCCACCTCAGTGCCCATCTGTGCCACCTCAGTGCCCATCTGTGCCATCTCATCAGTGCCACCTCATCAGTGCATATCTGTGCCGTAAATCAGTCCCCATCTGTGCCGCCTCAGTGCACATCTGTGCAATCAATCAGTACCTATCTGTGCAGCTTCATCAGTGCCTATCTGTGCAGCTTCATCAGTGCCTATCTGTGCAGCTTCATAAGTGCCCATCTGTGCCGCCTCATCGGTGCCAACCTGTGCCACCTCATAAGTTCCCATCTGTGCCACCTCATCAGTGCCCATCTGTGCCGCCACATCTGTGCCACCTCATAAGTGCACATCTGTGCCACCTCATCAGTGCAATCAATCAGTGCACAACTGTTCCGCCCCATCAGTGCCCATCTGTGCCACCTCAGTGCCCATCTGTGCCACCTCAGTGCCCATCTGTGCCATCTCATCAGTGCCACCTCATCAGTGCATATCTGTGCCGTAAATCAGTCCCCATCTGTGCCGCCTCAGTGCACATCTGTGCAATCAATCAGTACCTATCTGTGCAGCTTCATCAGTGCCTATCTGTGCAGCTTCATCAGTGCCTATCTGTGCAGCTTCATCAGTGCCCATCTGTGCCGCCTCATCAGTGCCCATCTGTGTAATCAGTGCACATCTGTGCAGCCTCAACAGTGCACATCTGTGCAGCCTCATTAGTACCGCCTCATCAGTGCACATCTGTGCAGCCTCATTAGTACCGCCTCATCAGTGCACATCTGTGCCGCCTCATCAGTGCACATCTGTTCCACCTCATCAGTGCCCCTCTGTGCCACCTCATCAGTGCCCCTCTGTGCCACCTCATCAGTGCCCCTCTGTGCCACCTCAGTGCCCATCTGTGCTCATCAGTACCGCCTCATCAGTGCCGGCTTAGCACACACCTGTGAAGTCGCATCATCACCAGCAAGCATGTCTAAAAGAGTCTTTTCCGCCGAGGAGGCATACCAGATTCTTTCCCAGGCCGACGAGAGCAACGGGGAGCTCTCTTGTTCGGATTCCATTTCAAACTCCGATTCTGAGTCGGACGTCAATTATGAGCCAGTCCTCAATAGTGAAACACTGAGTGACTCCGAGGAGGAAGATATTCGGCCCGCCAAACGAAGGCGTTCTAGTGTGGAGGCAGTGGCATCCACCAGCACCGCAGTGCCTTCCACCAGCACCGCAGTGCCTTCTACCAGCACGGCAGTGCCTTCCACCAGCACCGCAGTACCTCCGCAAAAAAGGCCAAGGACCCATGCCAGCCTTCCCTATGCCCTTCAAAACCCCTTGTGGCTTTCTCCTAATTCAGGAGAAGCCAACATTCCCCCTTTCACTGCCCAGCCAGGAGTTTCTCCAATCAATTTTTTTGATTTAATTTTTACAGAGGACATGTTATCAACAATTGTGGCCCAGTGCAACCTTTATGCACAGCAATTTATTCTAAATAACCCAACGTCCTATTATGCCCGTCCCTACGAGTGGAGAGACCTAACGGTGGAGGAGTTGAAGGTTTTCTTAGGCCTCACATTTGCTATGGGACTCACCAAAAAAAACACCTTGAATTCCTATTGGTCAACCCTCCCCATCCACCACATGCCAATCTTCTCCAAGGTAATGCCCAGAACCAGATACCAAATGATAATGAGGTTCCTTAATTTTAATGATAACACTCAGTGCCCTTCCCGAAATTACCCAAATTATGACAGGCTTTTCAAAATTCGGCCAATATTAAATTATTTTTCTGAATTATTCCCCCAGCTGTTTACCTCGGACCAACATATATGTGTGGATGAGTCCCTTGTGAAATTTAGTGGCAGGCTTAAAATTAAGCAATTTATCCCCAGTAAAAGGGGCTGCTATGAGGTGAAGGTGTACAAACTATGTGACCGAGTCACAGGGTACATGTATGCCTTCAAAGTGTACGAAGGGAAGGACACCCAGCTGCAACCACCTAATTGCCCGGACTACTTGGGATCAAGCGGGAAAATTGTTTGGGACCTGATATACCCCCTACTGGAAAAAGGCTACCACCTGTACATAGATAACTTCTACACATCTCTGCCCCTGTTCCACAACCTTCACTGGAAGAAGACGCCTGCATGTGGAACCATAAAAAGGAACCGGAAGGGCTTTCCTCAAAGTCTTGTCAATAAGAGGTTGAGGAAAGGAGAAATGGCAAGCCTGCAGAACAAGGAGATTTTGGCAGTGAAGTGGAGGGACAAAAGAGATGTCTATATGTTATCTTCAATCCACAATGATACCTTCGTAGAAATCCCTAGAAGAAATGGCCCCATTCAAAAACCAAAATGCGTTTATGAATATAATTTGTACATGGGGGGAGTCGACTTCAATGACCAAATGATGGAACCATACCTTGCCACAAGACGGACATACCATTGGTATAAGAAAGTCACAATTTATTTTTTTCAATTGGCCATATACAACTCATATGTAATTTACCGTAACTCCACCCAAAACCCCAAACGCTTCCTTGGCTACCAAGAGGAAATTTACACTGCCCTTATATTCCCGAACGGCCCCCCAGAAACCATCCGATCTGATGTTCTTAGTCGACTTTCCGAGCGCCACTTTCCAGATAGACTCCCTCCCAGACCAACAGGCCAACGACGTCAAAAAAAATGTAAGGTGTGTACCAAAGCAGGAGTCAGAAGAGATACATCTTATTACTGTGCCCAATGCCCTTCCGAACCAGGCCTCTGCGTAAGTGAATGCTTTCGCCGTTACCATACTTCACTAAATTATTAGTGAAGTATGGTAACATAATCCTCAGTTCCTGCCTTCACACACCTTCACACCCCTTATGCCACTACCTGCTCTGTAACAGACCCTGGCTTGTTATTTGACCACGCTTCTGCCTGCCGATTCTGTACATACCGCTGCCTGATCTGGAACTGACCCTGGACTGTTATTCGACCATGCTTCTGCCTAACGATTCTGAACATAACGCTGCCTGATCTGGAACTCACCCTGGACTGTTATTCGACCATGCTTCTGCCTAACGATTCTGAACATAACGCTGCCTGATCTGGAACTCACCCTGGACTGTTATTCGACCATGCTTCTGCCTAACGATTCTGTACATACCTCTGCCTGATCTGGAACTGACCTTGGACTGTTTGACCATGATATTTGCCTGCCTCTTGGACTGATCTTGTACCCTGCAACTGGACTAGTGGGATTCAACACAGGGGTCTCACATATGTGAGGGGCTCCAGAATTGTTTTTCTGGATGAAGAAAACAATTTTTTTTGTTTTCTCATTCCTAGATTAGGGTCTGGAGACTCGGAGCCTTCAAAGAGATTTGGGTTGGAGAAGCCTCTACCCCTGTCCCCATTCTGTCCTGAATGAGGCCCTACTGCTGCCTGTAGGACTTACTGCCATTATGTCCCTGCCTGTCGCACTGACCACACCACATGGACCTGCCTACTACCAGGACCAATATTTATGGCACTTCTGACAATATCTCTGCCTGCACTAACCCTGGACTGTATATGGACAGTATCCCTGCCTGCTGCCTGGACAATTGTGTTTGCCGTTGCTGACCAAGTCCCTGCCTGCTGCCTGGACCAGTGCTATCCTCCTGTGTACAACTGCGCTACTACAACCACAGGTAATCTTTTGTTTACACTTTGCTCAGCATAATGTATTTTGGGGTGTACTTCTTGGTATGTGCATGCTATGTGTTTCTGGAACACCTGACGGTGTTCCTTGCATGTTGGATCTCTGTATGTGGTCAGGCTGTGTAGAAATCTGACACATGTGGTATCGCCATACTCAGGAGGAGTAGCAGAATGTATTTTGGGGTTTCATGTTTGCTATCTAAATGCTATGTGTTGGAAATATCTTATAAACGTACAACTTTGTGTAAAAAAAAATGCGTTTTCATTTTTTTCCACATTTTCCAAAAACTTCTGGAAAAAAATGAACCATTCAAAAGTCTCATTATGCCTCATAGATTATACGTTGGGGTGTTAGCTTTCCAAAATGGGGTCATTTTGTGGGTGTTTCTATTGTCCTGGTGCTCCAGGACCTTCAAAAGTGTAATAGGTGGTTGAGACATGAGATGTGTAATTTTTGCTCCTAGAACACCTGATGGTGCTCCCCTGCATGTTGGGCCTCTGTATGTGGCCAGGCAGTGAAAAAGTTCCACACATGTGGTATTGTAATACTCAGGAGGAGTAGCAGAATGTATTTTGGGGTGTCATTTTTGCTATCTAAATGCTATGTGTTGGAAATATCTTATAAACGTACAACTTTGTGTAAAAAAAAATGCGTTTTCATTTTTTTTCCACATTTTCCAAAAACTTCTGGAAAAAAATGAACCGTTCAAAAGACTCATAAGGCCTCATAGATTATACGTTGGGGTGTTAGCTTTCCAAAATGGTGTCATTTTGTGGGTGTTTCCATTGTCCTGGTGCTCCAGGGCCTTCAAAAGTGTAATAGGTGGTTGAGAAATGAGATGTGTAATTTTTGCTCCTAGAACACCTGATGGTGCTCCCCTGCATGTTGGGCCACTGTATGTGGCCAGGCAGTGAAAAAGTCCCACACATGTGGTATCATAATACTCAGGAGTAGCAGAATGTATTTTGGGGTGTCATTTTTGCTATCTAAATGCTATGTGTTGGAAATATCTTATAAACGTACAACTTTGTGTAAAAAAAAATGCGTTTTCATTTTTTTTCCACATTTTCCAAAAACTTCTGGAAAAAAATGAACCGTTCAAAAGACTCATAAGGCCTCATAGATTATACGTTGGGGTGTTAGCTTTCCAAAATGGTGTCATTTTGTGGGTGTTTCCATTGTCCTGGTGCTCCAGGGCCTTCAAAAGTGTAATAGGTGGTTGAGAAATGAGATGTGTAATTTTTGCTCCTAGAACACCTGATGGTGCTCCCCTGCATGTTGGGCCTCTGTATGTGGCCAGGCAGTGAAAAAGTCCCACACATGTGGTATCATAATACTCAGGAGTAGCAGAATGTATTTTGGGGTGTCATTTTTGCTATCTAAATGCTATGTGTTGGAAATATCTTATAAACGTACAACTTTGTGTAAAAAAAATGCGTTTTCATTTTTTTTCCGCATTTTCCAAAAACTTCTGGAAAAAAATGAACCATTCAAAAGACTCATAAGGCCTCATAGATTATACGTTGGGATGTTAGCTTTCCAAAATGGTGTCATTTTGTGGGTGTTTCCATTGTCCTGGTGCTCCAGGGCCTTCAAAAGTGTAATAGGTGGTTGAGAAATGAGATGTGTAATTTATGCTCCTAAAACACCTGATGGCGCTCCCTGCATGTTGGGCCTCTGTATGTGCCCAGGCAGTGAAAAAATCCCACACATGTGGTATCGTTATACTCAGGAGGAGTAGCAGAATGTGATTTGGGGTGTCATTTGTGGTATGCACATGCCATGTGAGAGAAATAAGCTATTACAATGACAATTTTGTGAAAAAAAAAAAATAAAAAAATAAAAATCTTAATATTGCAAAGAATTGTGGGAAAAAATTACAACTTCAAATAACTCACCATGCCTCTTACTAAATACCTTGAAATGTCTACTTTCCAAAAAGGGGTCATTTGGGGGGCATTTGTACTTTCCTGGCTTGTTAGGGTCTCAAGAAATGAGATAGGCCACCAGTAAATCAGATGTGATACATTTTTTATGATTTGCACCACAACTTGTAGACTCTCTAACTTTCACACGGACCAAATAATATCCACTAATTTGGGTTATTTTTACCAAAGATATGTAGCAGTATAAATTGTGGCCAAAATTTATGAAGAAAAATTAACAACTTGCAAAATTTTATCAAAGAAATTAAGAAAAATTCATTTTTTTCAAAATTTTTGGTCTTTTTTCATTTATAGCACAAAAAATAAAAAACCCAGAGGTGATCAAATACCACCAAAAGAAAGCTCTATTTGTATGGAAAAAAGGACAAAAAAATCATTTGGGTAGAGTGTTGCATGACTGAGCAATTGTCATTCAAAGTGTGAGAGCACCGAAAGCTGAAAATTGGTCTGGACAGGAGGGGGGTTTAAGTGCCCAGTAAGCAAGTGGTTAAAGTGAAACAATAAAAGTGTAATATTCCTTTAAATTTTGTACCTGGGGGGTGTCTATAGTATGCCTGTAAGGGGCGCATGTTTCCCGTGTTTAGAACAGTCTGACAGCAAAATGACATTTCAAAGGAAAAAAAGTCATTTAAAACTACTCGCGGCTATTAATGAATTGCCGGTCCGACAATACACAGGGGGTCCTAAATTCCATACCAGGCCCTTCAGGTGACCCCACCCCCTCTGACATCACGAGGAATGCCACAGGGAAGTCCCCTTTAAGTCCCCGTGCATCGGGGGGGGGGGCGGGGTCACTGGGTGGCCCCGCCCTCCGTTATATAAGAACCGTCAGAAAACGAGAAGCATCACACAGCGGGAGCCTCCCATCATGGATGCGGAGCGGCCCGAGAAAAAGGGAAGAAGATGCCGTGGAGGAAGATGCCGGATGAGAACACCGGAGGAAGAACCAGAAGAACCAGAAGAAGAAGAAGAAGATGGAGGAGGAAACTGAAGAAGATAGAAGATAGAAGAAAGAAGAAGCATTTAAATAAAGGAATTGTCAAAAACTGTCTATTGTCATTTTTAAAATTTTTGACACTTTTTTTGTGAAATGGTAGGGGTATTTGTACCCCCTTGATCTGGGGGTCCCCTTGTTAAAGGGGGCTTCCATATTCCGTTAAGCTCCCCGCCCGCAGACCCCCACAACCATCGGGCAAGGGTTGTGGGGATGAGGCCCATGTCCTCATCAACATGGGGACAAGGTGCTTTGGGGGCTACCCCAAAGCACCCTCCCAATGTTGAGGGCATGTGGCCTGGTACGGTTCAGGGGGGGGGCGCTCTCTCGTCCCCCCTATTTTCCTGTGGCCTGCCAGGTTGCATGCTCGGATAAGGGTCTGGTATGGATTTTTGGGGGGACCCCACGCCATTTTCTTTTTAAATTTTGGTGCAGGGTTCCCTTAAAATCCATACCAGACCTGAAGGGTCTGGTATAGATTTTGAGGGGGACCCCACGCCATTTTTTTTTAAATTTTGGCCGGGGTTCCCCTTAATATCCATACCAGACCTGAAGGGCCTGGTATGGAATTTAGGGGGACCCCATGCTTGTTAAAGGGGGCTTCCATATTCCGTTAAGCCCCCCGCCCGCAGACCCCCACAACCACCGGGCAAGGGTTGTGGGGATGAGGCCCTCGTCCTCATCAACATGGGGACAAGGTGCTTTGGGGGCTACCCCAAAGCACCCTCCCAATGTTGAGGGCATGTGGCCTGGAACGGTTCAGGAGGGGGGGCGCTCTCTCGTCCCCCCTATTTTCCTGTGGCCTGCCAGGTTGTGTGCTCGGATAAGGGTCAGGTATGGATTTTTGGGGGGACCCCATGCCATTTTTTTTTATTTTGGTGCAGGGTTCCCTTAAAATCCATACCAGACCTGAAGGGTCTGGTATAGATTTTGAGGGGGGCCCCACGCCATTTTTTTAAAATTTTGGTTCGGGGTTCCCCTGTGGGGAATTCCCATGCCATTTTTTCTCAATGAACTTTTATGTTTATTGTCGGACCCCCAATTTATTAATAGCCGCGAGTATTTTTAAAGGACTTATTTTCCTTTGAAATGTAATTTTGCTGTCAGACTGTTCCAAACACGGGAAACATGCGCCCCTTTACAGGCATACTATAGACACCCCCCAGGTCTGAATTTTAAAGGAATATTACACTTTTATTGTTTCACTTTAAGCATTATTAAAATCACTGCTCCCGAAAAAACTGACGTTTTTAAAACTTTTTTTGTATTGATCCATGTCCCCTGGGGCAGGACCCAGGTCCCCAAACACTTTTTATGACAATACCATGCATATAAGCCTTTAAAATTTGCACTTTTAATTTCTCCCATAGACTTTTAAGGGGTGTTCCGCGGCTTTCAAAATTGCCGCGAACACCCCAAATTGTTCACTGTTCGGCAAACTGGCGAACAGCCGATGTTCGAGTCGAACATGAGTTCGACTCAAACTCGAAGCTCATCCCTACTGCTTATAGATTGAGGCCTATATTGGGACAAGATTAGGAGACTTTAGCCTGATATTAGGGTTTGTCTTGTGTATTGCAGATAAAATGGATGGCTTCAATGACCACAACTTCCTCCCCCTTTTCATAGACAAGTACAGGGAGCTGCCCTGTCTGTGGCAGGTCAAACACCCACAATATAATCATAAACAAAAGAGGCAGGCAGCACTGGAGAAATTGCTGGAGTTGGTGAAGCCGGTGGTCCCCACAGCAACCATCCCCTATTTAAAAGCCAAAATTGGTGGGCTGAGGAGCACTTATCTTAGAGAGCGCAAGAAGGTCCAGGATTCCCAGAGATCCGGAGCTGCAGCAGATGACGTTTATGTCCCCAGGCTGTAGTACTATGAGAGACTGCGATTTCTGTCAGACCAGACTGAAGTCAGGGAATCCCTCTCAACCCTTCCTTCCACTCTTCCTTCCACTCTATCTTCCACCCCAGCTGAGGCTTCCAATGTCCAACCTGGGACTTCCAGCCAGGAAGAAGTGGAGGAGCCCAGCTGGAGCCAGGTATAGCATTCTTCTACAGATTTCTGGTCAATAAATAAATGATGTTTACTAGATGTTATTGATCACTAATTGCTGATTTAATAAAGTGTTTTACATATCAACAGACAGTAGTGGGCAAAAATAATTGGGTCAAGAATGAAAAATGCTGGGCTCAGAATGATAGTCTGTTATATTTGTTAAAATTCAATTTGCAACAGTCAGGAGATGTAAATTGTGTGTGATTGATGAAGAAAAAACTAAAACTATGTCCCTTTTTCATACACAGGAAGACCTCAGCCAGGAGGAGGCTCTGGAATGTGGCACACAGGAGGAGGCTGTGGAATGTGGCACACAGGAGGAGGCGGGGGTTAGTGGCAGCCAGGAGGAGGCGGGGGTAAGTGGCAGGCAGGAGGTGGCAGGGCCCAGTAGGAGCCTCACAGAATCCCAGGTCCCTCCCCTCCACCTTCCAAACAAAAGACCCAGGAAGAGGAGCAACTTGGAGGATTCAGCACTCAGGCTGATTCAGGAGGCTTCTGCGTCCCTCAGAGCCACCCCCACTCGTGAAGACGCCTTTGCCTCCATGGCTGCCACAAAACTGCAGGACATGCAGGAGGGCCAACGCCTCATGTGTGAGGAAATCATTTATAAAACATTAAATAAGGGCTAGAGTTGCGAAATCACACCCAATACCCACCTGAGTGAGTTGCATCATCCTCCTCCTCCTGCCACAACTCCACCACCACAGACACAGCATGGAAGGAAGCGTGGAAGGAAGACAAGAGAGTGAAGGCCTGGGTTCAGTCTGGTCTGACAAAAGATGCAGGCTCTTGTATGACCACAGCCTGGGGACATACATGTCATCTGCTGCTGGTCATGATCTCTTGGACTTCTGGAACAGATTGTACTCCCTTATGTATGGACTCCTCAGTCCACCAATTTTACAGTAAAATAATTGGTGTACCCTGGGGGCCAAAGGCTTCGCCAATTTCTTCTGTTTCTCCAGCGTTGCCTCCCTCTTTCCTTGGTTAGGACCCCTTAATAAATTTTGCTTTGTTTTATTATACTCGTCTATGTGTGTTTTCCTTCAAAAAGGACACTTTGTTTGTGAGGAGGCAGGCACATTTAAAAAATACAAAATACAGCAAAATGACATTTCAAAGGAAAAAAAGTCATTTAAAACTACTCGCGGCTATTAATGAATTGTCGGTACGACAATACACATAAAAGTTCATTGATAAAAAAGGCATGGGATTTCCCCACAGGGGACCCCCAGATCCCGCCCCCCTTGTGTGAAATGGTAATGGGGTACAAAAGTACCCCTACCATTTCACAAAAAAAGTGTCAAAAATGTTAAAAATGACAAGAGACAATTTTTGACAATTCCTTTATTTAAAGTCTTCTTCTTTCCTTCTTCTTTCGGTTTCTTCCTCCATCTTCTTCTTCCTCTGCTTCTTCCTCTGATCCTCTGCTTCTTGCGCTGGTGTTCTCGTCCTCAAAGCACCCTCCCAATGTTGAGGGCATGTGGCCTGGTACGGTTCAGGAGGGGGGAGCGCTCTCTCGTCCCCCCTCTTTTCCTGTGGCCTGCCAAGTTGCGTGCTCGGATAAGGGTCTGGTATAGATTTTTGGGGGGACCCTACGCCATTTTTTAAAAAAAATTTGGCACGGAGTTGCCCTTAAAATCCATACCAGAAATGAACTTTTATGTGTATTGTCGAACTGACAATTCATTAATAGCTGCTAGTAGTTTTAAATGACTTTTTTTCCTTTGATATGTCATTTTGCTATCAGACTATTCTAAACACGGGAAACATGCGCCACTTTACAGGCATACTATAGACACCCCCCAGGTACCAAATTTAAAGGATTATTACACTTTTATTGTTTCACTTTAAGCATTATTAAAATCACAGGTCCAGAAAAAACGGCTGTTTTTAAAACTTTTTTTTGCATTGATACATGTCCCCTGGGGCAGGACCCAGGTCACCAAACACTTTTTATGACAATAACTTACATATAAGCCTTTAAAATTAGCACAATTTTTATTATTCATGTTCAAGTCCCATAGACTTTAACGGTGTTCGCGTGTTCGAAACACATTTTTTGCCTGTTCGCATGTTCTGGTGCGAACCGAACAGGGGGGTGTTCGGCTCATCCCTATTCTGGATGCAAACTGAACCGGGGGGTGTTCGGCTCATCCCTAATCAAGAGGTCAAAGATCAGTGGTGACAGGGGCACCCCTGGCAAGTGCCATTAGAAATTGTAAATGGGGTAGAAAGCATCCCTGAGGAATAGACCTGACCTGAATGATTTGTGTATAGTACCATTATTGTGGTAAATATCGGACCTACAAAACCAAAAGTCGTTAGAACATGAGCCAGGTAATCCCAGTGGATTCTATCAAATGCCTTCTCCGCATCCAAAGCAAGGAGCAGAGAAGGTGTTTGTTGTAATTTTGCTAAATGGATTATATTAATTAATCTTCGAGTAGCGTCGGATGCTTGACGTTCCTTAGTGAAACGGATTGGTCTGGGTGTTATAGAAGGGGAAGTATACCTATCAGACGTTGGGCAATTAATCTTGCATATATTTTTATGTCATTGTTTAAAAAGGAGATCGGCCTGAAGTTTTGTGGCGAAGCTGGAACCTTCCCTGGCTTGGGCAAAGTTATGATCAAAGCTCTAAGCATTTCTAATGAGAAGGAGGAAGAGGCAGCCGCTGCATTATAAATTGTAACCATGTAGGGTAGCAAAATATTTTTAAACATCTTGTAGTACTCCCCAGTAAAGCTGTCAGGGCCAGGTGCTTTATTGTTTGGTAGGGAGTCTAGTACTTGCTGTATTTCTAGGAGTGTAAATGGGGAATTTAATTAGGAAAGTTGGTCACGTGATAGTTGTAGGAGCTTTACTTTTTGAAGGAATTCTTTAATTATATCTGTGCTTGGTTGGATAGTGTTGGGTCCTTGTTTAAAGTGATTGTAAGGGTTCGTTTTTTTTTTTTTTTAATAAAAAACATATACTTACCTCCACTATGCAGCACATTTTGCACAGAGTGCCCCAAACCTGCTCTTCTGGGGTCCCTCTGCGGTTCTCCCGGCTCATAGGATGCATTAAGGTGAAAAAACACGAAGGTTTACAATCCCTTTAAGTTATACAGCGAACTGTAATAGTCACTAAAAGCATCAGCTATGGCCTAGGGGTGGTAAACCTTATCATTAGTAGATGGGTGATGTAAAAAAGGATCCTAGTTTTCTGTCTCTGACCCTTCAACTTCCCAACCCCTCAACTGCTAGTAGTTTCCCTTCCCTGTTTTCGTAAGCGTAGTAGTTTGTAGTAGTAGTCTCCTGTTTGCTTTTTCAAAGTCAGCCAACAGGAGGGGTCATAGTTCATGTCTTAAGTTAAACAACCTTTGGGAGAGGACGGATGATGGATTGTTTTTATTTTGGTTATCAAGATTGTTGATTTCTGTCATAGATATCCTCTTGCTGGCTCACACAATAAAGTTTCACCAAAAAATTGTTGCACTTTATTCCTAGTAAAAAAGGGGTAATAAAGCTAATAAGCAGAGTGGCCATTGACACATCTGCCTTACTGCACCCCAGCTGCTGAAAGGAATCAGAAGTAATGTTTACAAACTTTGTATGCATAATTTAGCAGATTGGGTGTCCATGTGGCAAAATGAATATCAGTAAGACCAAAACAGAACTGCAGGTCAGGATTGGAGAACACTCAAGTAGCAAATACCCTTTTCTCGCTCCTCAGTGCCAAGAACTTTTGGAATATAATTGATTTGATAATAATTACTATATAATTTATATTCAATTATGACCAATTATGTCAGCACTAACTGGGACTCTACAATGTTAGGGCTCTATAGAAACATTGCACAAAAGGAAAAGAAGGATACTGCATTGTCATCGGTGTTCTTTAACCTTAGGAAAACATTAGAAAAAAAGTCCTCTTATCATTGGCATGTACACTCTTTTCAACAATATATCAGGAACGAGATGAACCCTTTTGGTTTACGTATCCAGATTTTTCCCATCTTGGAAAATATGAGTACAACATTTAAAAAACGAATGGGAGAGAAATCTCTCCACACGCTCAACAGGTATGATGTCCTTACTTATGGAGGAATACCAGCGGAAACTAGTGGATGTTAAAAAAGAATTGGAGCCCATATACAAACAATTTACGGACTTCAAAGATTATGCACTACTTACGAACAGTATAAGGAACCTTAACAAGCACCTAGAACAATATAACAGGGAGATCTTGATTTAAAAAGAAAAAGAAATTTCACAGAGACAACAATGCATTTCAAGAGTGTAAAGCATATAATTGGAATAATGCTGTAACCAATAAAAATAAGAATCAATATCAGAGAATGTGGCTCTATCTGATGCTTATTCCATGTCCTCTTTTTCGTCCAAAGGGTCTACAAGACAGAAACCATCACGGAAATCAAAAAGGAACTCCCAAGGAAACGTATCGCATGAAAAAATAAGTAAAAAATGCATCACCGACTCACTCACATCGGCAGGGTCCCATAGTCCACACTTGGTGTCAGGTAAAATAGGTGGTGGTGGATCTTCCTCTCTCTCTCACTTAGACACTAGTATTTCTTCAGCTAGATCTAATCCAGCAGGCAGTGGGGCTCAATCATTAAGCATAATACCAGACAATTTTATAGTCAAACAATGTTGAAGCGTGATTAATCAAGGTGTACAGCAGGTATCATCCCCACTGACCGATACTCACAACCTAAATGTTGTAAATCTCTCCTCATATAAATTAAATGAAGTAGAGATATCAGTACTGGCTCGTGGGTTAAGTTTTTGTACCAACCAGGACATGGATAGCTTTGAAGTGACCAAAGATATTCAGCTATTCACACGAAAACTGATCCTCAAACAATTGTATTCAAAAAATGTACCCAAACAGCCTAGTTTTATATCCCAAGAACTTACTGCTTTAGACAATCTGATCGCACTGCTGGATGAAAATGAACCCCCCAGATCTGATCGACCGGATCGACCTGGAGCAATTAATCGGTCGATTTAATCAATCAGAACTTCCCCACATTCCTGCACAAACTTTCAAGAAGAAATCTGATACGTTTCCCACATTGAACATCAATCCGAATGTATTAGTCTTTGTCCAACTGACATGTAGCGAAATTCGCAAAATTAATATTATTAACGACAGGCAATACAATTTAAGTGCAAATGAATGAGAAGCACTAAAATCTTTAGCCTCTAACCCCTCTATCACAATTAAACCTTCTGATAAAGGGGGAAATATCGTTATCATGGATAACGGGCATTATGAGGCAATTTACAAAAAAAATTACATAAAGACATGCACCAACCATCTGGCTGGCCAATAATATCTGGCAATGGCTTTATAACTGAAAAACTTAATCAGTTTATAGATGGCCATCTACGTCCACATGTGCTGAATATACCGAGCTATGTAAAAGACACCATGCATCTATTACAGATTATTGATGGCCTTTGTGTCCCGCCCACATCTTTTCTTGTGGCTTTGGAAGTAGAGGCCTTATATAGCTCAATACCCCACGACAAGGGGCTTGAATGTATCCAGCATGTCATTTTACAAAACATTCGCTTTGAGAAAAAGAAAAATCAATTTTTGGTAGATGCTCTGGATTTCATATTGAACCACAACTATTTCACGTTCAATGGTGCCTTTTTCCTCCAGGTACAGGGGATTGCGATGGGGACTTCCTGTGCTCCATCGTATGCCAACCTGTACCTGGGGGAATGGGAACGCATGCTCTCGCTATCTGAACATCTGCGCCCATACATGGACAATGTGGTGATATGGCATCGCTACATTGATGATATCTTGCTTGTCTGGGACGGAACGCCAGAGAACCTTCAAAACTTTTTGGGAGAATTAATTTGTTCAACCTTACTTTCACCATGACCTTTCATGACAGTCACATGACTTTCTTGGATGTGACAATCCAAAAAGACCAAGATGGTTTTCTGTCAAGTTCTCTGTATCGGAAGCCAACATCTGGCAACTCGATACTACATGCTAATAGTTTTCACCCCAAACCCTTCATTCGTCCCATCCCCTACAGCCAATACCTACGTGTCAGGAGGAACTGCACTGATGAAAAAGTTATTAAACAAGAGGCCGATTCATTGATGGGGAGACTCCTGGCACGTAGGTATTCCAAGACATGTCTAAAAAAGGCCTTTAGAAGGGCATGCTCTAAAACCAGACACAAACTTATTTACAACCCTATGTCTGCCAAGAATAAAACAAACCCAATCCAAATTATCACCAAATTTTCAAGTCAACATAGAAGTATCAAAAGTATCATTGAAAGATACTGGCATGTTTTGAAATTAGATCCCACCATTGGTCCCTTTGTACAAGATAAACCCTCTTTTACATTTAAGCGAGCAAAATCGTTAAGGGATCAATTGGTGATGAGTGAAGGGAGGAGGCTAGTGAGATCCCTGTAAGCGCCCTGGAACTTTTAGATGTGGGGGATGTGCCTACTGCCAATTTATGAACATCAAGCGGAATATAAAATTACCAAATGGTGAAAAATATGCACCTAGGCACTATGCCAATTGTAGAACCTTTGGCATGGTTTATTTGTTATTATGCGACTGCGCATGCTTCTATGTGGGCAAGACAAGTTTGAAATTTTGGAGGCGTGCATATTGTCATATAGCCTCCATGAAATCATGCAACCCCGTTAGGGAGACATGTCTCGGCAATACATGCTGCCGTGTTTCCAAAAATGTCCTTTTTGACCCTGGATGGGATACACCCGGGTTTGCGTGGCAGCGATTGGAACAAGATCCTATTACAACAAGAACAAAAATTGATCTTTCTCCTCCACGCAACCAGACCCCCGAGCTTAAATGATGCTATCTCATTCCGACCCTTCTTGGAAGGTTTTGCCTCTGGGGGGATGGAATGGGACCCCAACCAAGCAAATCCTCTTCACTCTCTTTGAATATTTGGCAAATCGGGCCCTTTCAACCAAAGATTCAAATAATATAATGACAATACCAACAACCTGATCATTTTAAAACATTTTGTTTCTTGTTATAATTAAGTTGATTTGCTTACCACACTTTCCCTCCTTGAAGTGGATTATCATACGGGTCAGCACATTTCCAAATATTATTATTATTTATATATGTATATATATATATATATATATATATATATATATATATATATATATATATATATATATATATATAAAACATCAGATATATACAATATTGTCCAAATGTGTATGTTTCTTTGTTTCCTTTTCATTATTATTATAATTAACATTTTTTTGGTTCTTTTTTTTTTTTTGTTAATTTGTATTTCTGGTGTTAGAATTTTCTATCTTATAACCAATATTTATGCAATTAGCACAACAGCGGCAATGTTTGACTTGTGCATACTTAGGGGCTATGTTTTCTATGACAACCTGCTGGTGTGTGCAAATACATGTGTATTTTTACAATTATGTTGCTCTTTTCCTCTCTTTTCATTTTGTGCAATTATATGTTTCACCTATGGGGGGCTTTGTTTTGTTGCTGCTATGGATAATGATCTCAACCTTTACAGTGCTTATGAGGTGTGATGATCGGGACATGGCCATCCACTCGGCACACGGGGCCATTGTGTCATCCTGGTTGGTTGATACATTTGGTCTCCTATCACATGGGCGTACACGGCCGGGTTATCCCTGTTTTCATGACGCCCACTGCTCCGCGAGCCACTGGCACGGACGCCGATCACCCACCCACTGTGAATTCACGCCCCTCTCTATCGAGCGCGTGACATCATGATGCTGCCCTCGTTTGGCGGTGTCTGTATGTGTGGGATGTGGGGGCGGGCCTGTGCGCCGGGGACTCGGAGGGCACCTCCTCCGTCCTACCCCTGTCTCAATTGTAGCAGCCAGCTGTAGACGTTTTCCTCCTAATTAGCTGCACAGCATAAGACGGACATTTGGGCGTCCTGTCATATGCTGTTACAGGCATCAAGCAGGTCGTGTGTATTTGTACTCCCAAAGGTATAGTTTTCTCTCTCTGTTTGCCCTTGTTATAGTATTACTAAAATTCTTTGATAATTCATCATGGAGAGTCTATGACAGCCCACAATGATATGGGTGGGTCTGCACTCTTACTCTGTGTTGTGCTGGATGTTTAATATATCCAACACCACACTTTAAAACACGGCAGGTCTGTATATGATTGTAATCAATCATATTATATTCTCTTTTTCCCCTCTCTTTTAGACCTTTTGGGGCTTTAACCTTTTGGTTTAAATAGCCCCTTGAGTACCTTCCTCCCTTCTTTTTGGGCACGTCCATCTGCAGGAATCCTCCTCTGCCTACCCACAAGGTATGTGTGGACAAATTAATATTTAATCAGCACCTTTTTCATATTATATCTAGTATGTTCAATATACTCTTTATTCCACCACTACATTAAGGTTTATTCTCCTTTTGTTTTCCTTCCTTGCTTTGATCTACTACTGTATCTATTACCTTTCCCTCTCCTTTCTTTTTTTTTTTTAAATTGTATTTTTTATTAACGGGTTTAAAAAAAAAATACAGAAGAGAGGCAACGTCAAACAATTGTCAGTACAAAATGAGTACAATCATTCAAAAAGTATATAACATAAGCTGAAACTTTAGAAGCAAGATTACAGTGTTACCAACTTTGCAGGTTAACAAAATGACAGATATATAGATCATAGGAGGAAAGTGTAGAAAGGGAGCGAGGTGGGGAAGGACCCAGGAAGGGGGCAGTCTAGGTATATTGGTATTTCACATCATAGAGATTGTTGTTCACTGGGTCTAGGGTTAGCAGGGTCTCAGGAGCGCCTATACCAGACAGAGGCACCCCATGGGATTCCCACAAAGAAAAAGGGGGAGGGGTGCACCATGGAATCTCCAAGGGAATACGTGAACAGGGTCGTGAGAACAAAGCATTCACCCTACATGTTCAAGAAGGTATTGTGCTATTGGAAGGTAAAGGAGTAGTTCCGGGGTTGATCTCTGTGTGGTCCCACAAGTCCAAAATCTTTGAAAATTGAGGAAGCGTATCATGGATAGTAGCAGTGAGGTGTTCCATTCTGTGTATTTGTTCCAATATTTGCAGGACTTGTGAGAGGGTGGGTGGAGATGAGGATAACCATCTCAAGGGTATGGCTCGTTTTGCTGCCAGAAGGATAAAGCCAGCTAGTTTTTGGACGTGTTTGGGGAGGCCTGGAAATGGCAAACCTAGAAGAAAGTGGATTGGGTTTAAGGGAAGATTGGCTTCGAAAAGATTTTGTAAGTATATATGAATAGAGGACCAGAAGGGTTGAGTAAAGGGGCATTCCCAAAAGATATGAAAGTGGGAGCAGGTGTCACCTCGGCATCTCCAACACTCCCGAGGAACCCCAGGGTCGTATCTTTGCAGGACCTCCAGGGTTCTGTACCAAAATAGTAATATGTTATAGGTCGTCTCCCTCTGCTTCACACATCATGAGGATTTGGAAGCAGTTTCCCATATTTTCTGACATTGAGGGGTAGGGATGGGTTGATGATTTGGGACCATTTCTTCATGTAGGTATGACATGTGGGGGTGAGTGGGAGGACCTCATGTAGATATTTGTACATTTCTGAAATAAGATGGGTTTGGTACGGGCACTGGGCACATAAAAGTTCAAATGGAGTGAGTCTATCTAGGGTGAGGGTGGGGGATTTGGAGCCGAAATAATGTTTAATTTGGAGATAAGAGTAGAATTAATGTTTAGGGATTTGGTGTTTCTGTTGAATTTCATCAAAGCATAGAAGTGTGTGGGTGAGTGGGTGTACGAGACTTCGGAGCTGAAAAATTCCGGCCTGTGTCCATGGGAGCATTCGGGTATATTCGGGTATAAACTATCTGGCATGTCAGGATTAAACAGCACATTTAACAGGGGTGGGCATGGGGATGAAAGGGAGAACTGACGGAAGCACTTTTTCCATATAGAGAGAGTGAAAATCATTGGGTTTCTAAGTTGGGTTATGGAGGTCTCTAGATTTGTCCAAATCATTGAACAGGGGTGGACTGGGCTAGTAACGTTCATTTCAATTTCCGACCAGATACTGGATGCAATTCTATGTGACCAGACAACGATTGGTTTTAGATGGGTAGCAAAATAATATTTGAGGAGGTCTGGGGGCTCCCAACCCACCTCTGGATCTAGGGGCGAGTACGACCAAACTAGCTATTCGATGGGCTTTATAGTGCCAAACAAAGTTAGGTTATGACCTCTGGGTGGCTTTAAGTTGTGACATTGGGACAGGGATCGGTAGGGTCTCAAATAGATAGAGGAGTCTCTGCAGGATAGACATCTTCAGGACATTGATGCGACCTAGGAGAGAGATGGGATATGTGTCCCATTGTCGCAAGAGTCGGTCAATGTCACAGAAGAGAGGGGGGAAGTTGGCCTGGTAAAGGTATTTGAAGGATTTTGTACACCAATGATATGAATAATTTTGTTGTAGGGCGGTAAGATCTGAGGATGAGAGGAGTATGGGCAAAGCTTCCGTTTTGCTTGTGTTGATCTTATAGCCTGAGAGGGAGCTAAATTCTTTAAGCAGGGCGTGTAGGTTTGGGAGAGAAATGTGGGGTCTTGTCAAATTTAGCAGAATGTCGTCTGCAAATAAGGACAGTTTGTATTCGTTTTGACGTAATGAGACCCCATGGATGTTAGGGTGAATGCGGATGGCTGCAGCAAGGGGTTCCAGACAGAGAATGAAAAGTAGGGGGGATAGCGGACATCCCTGTCTAGTACCACTGCTTAGAGAGAAGGATGGTGATAAGTAGGAGGATAATTGGACTTGGGAGGAGGGACAGGAATATAGAGCATGTAGTGCAGCAATGAAAGGACCTTCAAAACCATAGTTAGAGAGTATAGCAAACATAAAGAGCCAGCTGAGCCTATCAAAGGCTTTTTGTGCGTCTAGGCTTAGTATCAGAGCTGGGTGTGTTGTTTTGTTCAATAGGTCAATGAGGTCTATAGTGTATCTTGTCTCCCGCGTGCCTGGCTGTCACAAAGCCTACCTGATCGTTATGTATGAGCCTGGGGATTAAGTGGGATAGCCGATTAGCTAGGATTTTTGTAAATATTTTGTAGTCTTAATTGAGTAATGCAATGGGCCTGTAGTTATCTGGGAGGGAGGGGTCTTTACCAGGTTTTGGGATTACGGAGATATGGGCATGGAGGAATTGAGGGTGGGGTACGGTGCCTTCAAATAGGGAGGAGAATAGGGAGATTAGATGTGGGCTCAGGATTGGTAGAACGGTTTTATAGTAGGAATATGGCAAGCCGTCAGGGCCAGGGCATTTTTGGGTAGGGAGGTTTTTCACTACATCAGCTAGTTCCTCAGGGGTGACTATCGAGTTCAAAGATAAGAGGTGGTCAGGGGAAAGTTTGGGTAGGGAATCAAAGAAAGAGTCAAATTTCACTTGTGTGAAGTTGTAATGGGGGTCTGATTGCAGGCAATTGTACAATTTGTGATAGAATTCTCCGAAAACTTTAGACATTGTAAAAGGGCAGTACAGTATGTGGGGGTGCCGTCAGGTTGTCTACGAAAATCTGGGGATGAGTGAAAGGGACGAGGTTTCAGTTTGTCTACCAGCATCTTATGGGGTTTGTTTGAGTATTCATAGAATTTCTGTTTAGACCATAGAAGAGATTTGTCAATTTTTTTTCATGTCTAATGATCTGAGTTGCGTAAAGAAATAACGGCTCAGAGCCCAGCCACCGAGGGGGAAGAAAGTAAAAGTTTCTCAGCTTTGCGAAGTTTGGAGATAGTAGAGGAGCATTGGAGAGCTGCGCCTTTTTTCAGGAGAGAACCTGTGGCAATACAATGCCCCCTAAAGACGGCTTTATGAGCTTCCCACAGGGTGGAGGGCCCCAAAACCGTATTAATATTGAGCTGGAAATTTTCAACTAAGTTATTGGATAGGTGTTCTCTGGTTTCAGGGATTTGGAGGAGGGTTTTGTTAAGGCGCCAATGACAAGTTCTAGGGGATGCGGAGGATAGGGTAATATCTAGATGTACTGAGGAGTGGTCTGACCAGGAAATAGGATTAATTTCAGACGAGACTGTGGACGTCAGGAGGGGCGAGGAGATAAAGAAATGATCTAGTCTGGAGTAAAGTTTATGAGGATGTGAGTAAAATGTTTATTGTTTGTGTGTAGGATGTTTGATCCTCCAGATGTCTAAGAGGTTCTTGGTTCTAATGAGTTTTCAAAATGATTTGGAAAGGCGATCAGAGTTAGATGGAGTCTTAGACGGGAATAATACATGTCTGTCTTTACTGGGGGACATGGTCATATTAAAACGCTTTCAGAGCCAACCATCTCTTCTGAACAGAGTTTAAACCCTTTACATTACAAGTAAAAAACTTTAGCGCCATAACGACTTAACCTGGTAGATATGCGCATGATAAGCAGCATAGCATGTATTGGGTAAAGGGTTCCATGGTGCAAGGGTTATAGGGAAGGTGTAAAGTAACCTGACAATATATAAAACATCATCAAAACTGTAACCTTGACATTTTCAATCTATGAGATGTAACAACCTCTGGTCAGGAAAAAAGACCAGAGGAAAAACAGTGAAAACGACACTATAAAAATAAAATGAAAATAAAAAATAAAAATAAAAAGCAGCAAAAAGGAAAAAAAGAAAAAAAGAAAAAATAGATCAAAGTCCATAAGCCATCCGAAGAGAAACCTGGAAGGGCTCCAGGAAGCCCAGGTCTGAGTCTTGGGCTGGGAAGGGGAGCATGAGGACCACCAAAAATGGGGGGCCAGAGAATCCCCCTCCATCTTCCAGAGCAAAAGACCTGGGTCTTGAAAAAATTTAAACTTTGAAAAATATAAAACTGGTAAACCAGGGTGTCATAGAAAACAGCAACAGTCGAAACACCCCATGGGCTAGATGATGGTTGCGTAGGCCCACTGGAGGGGTAGGCGGCCTCACAGGAACATTAGAAGGCCAAACAGAAATAACATACAAAGAGTGTGAGAGGTTCTTTGGGTTGGGAGTCAGGAAGATGGACACCTCTGAGGAGTGAGATTGGTCTTGGGTGGTTTCTGCTTCACTGGGGTCCAGATGTGGCCTGGGATTGCTGATGGTTTAGGAGTGGCAGGAAGTGGCACAGGATCTTTATCAGGGAGAGACGGCAGGCCTAAGTTGCGTAAGAAGGCATCACTTTCCTGGAGGTCATGTAGGGAATATTGTATGCCATCTCAGGATGCAGAGAGGCGAAAGGGAAATCCCCAGCGATACAAGACTTTATGGGTCTGAAGGTGTAAAGTCAATGGGCGGAGATTTCTTCGTCTTGCCAGAATAATAGGTGAAAGGTCACTGAAGATCTGGATCCTGGATCCCCTGAAATCAAGCCTGGATTGATTACGGGTGGCGATGGTTAAGGCTTCTTTGCTGTCATAGTAGTGCAACCTGACAATCACATCTCTTGGTTTGGCTCCAGCCAGAGGTTTAGGGGCTTAAGATCTGTGAGCTCTATCTAAACGCCAATCAATATCAGGGATTTTTGGGGCTACTACGTTAAACAAACTCAGAAGATAAGAGCGAAGGTCTCTATCTTCTACTGTTTCAGGAATGCCTCGGATCCATAGGTTCTGCCTGCGTTCCCTATTTTCAAGGTCTTCTTGTTGTGCTTGAAGCTGAGCGACTGATTGTTTAATGGCAGCGTTGTCGTCTTCTAAAACTTGGACATATTGTACTAGCTCATCAATCTTTGTCTCCAAGGTGTCCGTATGATCACCCAGTTGGTCTATCTCACCTCTCAGTTCTTTACCAAGTTTCCCTACTTCCTGGGCAATATTGTGGGTGATGGCCTGGAGCAGGGATTGCAGTTTAGTGTCTAGGACGTCTGCCATTAACGGGGCAAATGTTCCCTGTGATGGATTGGGTGCAATGTCAAATAAAGTACCTGTCTCCGCCACTTGAAGCCGTGGATGCGGGTCTGTGCAGAAAGCGTTGGATGCGGGTCTGTGCACAAAGCGTCCATGGTGGAAGAAGACTGGGAGTTGAACACTGAGGTGTAATTCTTCCTTTGGTCTCCGATTTTTCCCATGGGGTGCATGGTCGCTGTGGGAGGCTGAGGAGGTGGCTAGCGGTGCTTCGAAACGGTCAGCGGGGGTCCCGGATAGGCGGAGGGGAACAAAATACTGAGCTTACATGCCTGTCATGTTTAGAGACTGTGCATGCATCCGATAAGCTATTCTTTAGGGGTGAAGCGGGTCTGGGGGGGTCTATCCGTAGTGTGCCTTGTGCCTTGTGCTGAAGGGGGGCTGTATGCTTGGAGAGGGGCAATAGGGTCTCAGGGAACAGGCCAGAAGGTGCAGTGGTGCCAAACTATGAGTGCAGGGTCAGGGTTTGCTTCAGGGTACAGTTCCTGCAAGGATGCAGGTTCAGGGAAGATGGCACAGTATTACTAGAGTACAGTACCTGAGTGTGGAGGATGTGCCCTGTACAGTAGGCCGCAAGATGGCGGCCGGCCGTGGGTGTCCAGAAACAACCTTTCCCTGGTCCTCTGGCGGCCGTTAGGGGTTGCACACTATCCAGCTCTCTGAGGTGTCCACTACAGATATAGATGGATTAGCTGTCCCTCGCACCGTACTCAAGCCCGGGGATGCTGGAGGCTTCACAGGCCTCAAGATGGCGGCAGGCCGCGGGTGCTCAGAGCTTGCTTCCGCAGAGTTTCCGATGTTTTTTTCAGGTCCCCATACAGCCTGGTTCACAATACCCACAGATGCAGGCAGGTTAGCCTCCCTCCGCCCTGCTGATCGCGGCACTCGAGCCGGGAATGCTAAGGGTCCCACAGGCCTCAAGATGGAGGTTGGTCTCTGTTGTGTGGAGCTGGCCGCGGCCCAAGAAAAACTTGTTCGGCCGGTCGGACTCCACAATTTTCCCAGGGGTTGATGTGGCAGATGTCCACTGGCTGCTGGGCAAAGTTTGGAAGCTCACTGGGTTGCTTGTTTTGCAGGATGGCGTTGGATTGCGGAGGGCTCAGCGAAGCTTCTCAGCAACACGTCCTGTCTCCTGTCTGGACACATTGCAATTTTTTCTGTCAGTTGTCACCTTATTCATGTATATATGCATCCAACTTTATTTTACCTTACCATGTTTTAACATATTCAAATAAAAATATATTTTTTGATATAAGTCCATTGATTTAAGACTCTCTACCTTCCAAAGTCCCATAGGGGAAAAACATTCCATTGTATATCTTAACTAGGGATGTGGGCAGAGTGTCTTTTTCCATAAAGTTTTTGGCACCACCACAATGGAGAACACTCAAGAATCACTTGGATTGATTTGCTAAAGGTAAATTTGCTGCTCATTTTGCAAAGGTAGAGAATGGAAATTAAGCTATACTCCCTAAAAAATTGAGGATTCTCATTGTTTGTCATGTCTGTTCCTATTTACACTACAGGTTATGGTGATCTCTATGTGGTTAAAAGGTGTAAAGGTTGCCTGGACATGGATGATCTACATGTCTATGGTGTTTTCCGTACATCTACTCGGAATAAAAATGTATGGATTTCATACCATTCCATTGGGCTCCTACCCATACTAGGAGAAGCAGCACAGTGGATTACAGTTCTCTATGAGGGCCAGTTATTTTCAAGTGGACTTACTACTACTCTATTGGATTTTTATTGGACTTTTTATAATTTATGAGGTAATGCCTACACAAATTATCTAGCTCAGTAAAAATGTGCACCACTCATTCATATACTATATATGTTTCTAAGTGGCATTTAGCACACCAGGTTTGGATTGTGCAAAATAGGTGCCTATGTATATACTGTGCAAAATTATTCTATAACCAACAACCGAATAGCTTGGATGTTGTGATGGATTGTTTCAATACTTCCTTGTCAAAGTTAAAACTGTATGTATGCACATGGACTGTTTATTTACTCTGGGATTCCTTTAAACTTGCACAAGTATGCATGATACATTTAGGTTTAAATGTTAAGGTTTAATTGAACAAGGTGAAGGTAGAACCTTCTTGGCTACCATGTGTCATACACCTGGCCTGAGGTCCACTCACGACATCCTAGACCAGTGGCCCTAATAGTTGTGAATAAAGGAATGTCCACACAAAAATGCATTTTCTGCACTTTACTGTAACTTTTCCATGATATATCACATTGGCATACTAGCAGATTCTTTGTCGCAGAATGCCACATACAGGTTTAGACATTCTGTATCAGTCATTTCAGTGCAGAGTGCAAGTGCACGTCATATAAGCCATCTTCCATTCACACTTCCATTCCTCTCCTAGGAAGCACCACACAGTTGGGATCACTTCTCTACTTATAGTAAGTCTACAGCATTAAGCTTCCATCATGACGTCAAAGAAACCACAGCTAAAAATCAGGGGGATCAAGGTGCTTTCTTTACTATACCAATCCTTTCCCAATGTCCCTTCCATAGTATGCTCCCAGATAGCACACTCATTGCCAGGCTCCACCATTACTTACATCGGAAGACTCTGTCCAGACCTCCAAGGTGTTATGCAGCCTACTGCAGGACCTGCGGGAGAAGGTCAGGCGAGACAGGGCGACTACAGCTAATCCTCCATGTTTTTTGTCACCTCGCCTGGGACCTCAGCCCTGCAAGGGCCCTTTGGGTCAGCTCTGCAGGAAACTACATACATCTTAATAGCGCATTTCACTCCCATGTCCCATCCACCCTGAGCCCCACTCACACTGGCAATTATTATATGGGCACTAAGATCTAATTACAACTTTCCCCTTACCATGCTACAATGCCAAAGGAGCTATTTAGTGGAAGGCAAGCTAACTGCACCTTCCAACGTGCCCTCAATTTATTTGTTGATATTTATGTCCCAGAATGGGAGCTTTTTTAGATTGGAGTCAGGCCTAGGCTGCTACCTGGCCTAGGGCCCTATTCTTCCTTGTTCCATTGCTAGGGTGACTTGTATACAACATGGAAGATACAAACTTGAAATTTGTGGCTTTAATGCACTGTTACTATACTGTTTACACTCAGAAAAAATAATAACAGTGTATTACGATGGCTACCAACACTTTGTAGCTTGTATGCTATTTTTTTTTTTTAATATCACAAAAAAACTCTTCTAAGTTATGAGGTATACTGGTGGGCAAATGTCATATTTAAAACATCTCTTGAGTTTCTTAAAATGTGTTTTCCCTTCAGTTGCTCACAGCACCCAGTCAATACTTGTTATTTTATTAAACAGGAGCCATATGAACGTTTTGAGAATAAGCAATAATTGAATAAATGTTTCTCCCATCGAAGTTTGGATTAAAAATCAATCTTGTTTACTCTCTGTAGCATAGAGCAAGAGCTCTGACCAGAATAGAACATTAATGTTCACTTAATGTCGCTCCCAGCAAAAGTCAGCCATGCTTGCTTTGTCTTAGTCACTTTCTTTTTTGCTAAAAATTACTTTTCATAATTGGAAATAAGCTTTTTTCTTTTTCTTCTTGCAGAAAAGCCATACTTCAGAAGAGCATGTAGTTGGTAAAGTTGTAATAACTGAGGTTTGTGATATGAACATATATTGAAATTGTATAAAAAAATACATTAAGATGGTCATTGGATTTTACCGAACAGTTCCATTACTGAATAATTTTTCTCCTATCTGACAGTTATATAATATTCTGTTTATACCTCTAAATGTATGAGTGATGGAGCTACAATTGCAGATACCTATTGATCACCTCAGTAGTCACAGGCACTTTAATCAGTAATCAAAATTTCCAGATATTTTTGCAGAATGCCACTTGCAGTTAAAAAAAAAATTAACATTACACTAAAAGCACATACAGCGGAATAACAGCAATCTTTCTTTAAATCTCATATACTCTTACTAATGCTAATTGGCACAGTAATGTAAACCATTACCTTCTCTCACTCTAACTAAATTTGCACTGCTGTCTAGCCAGTCCTGAAATATATACAATCCAACCAGACAGCAGCACTAGGCTGGTTAAGCTTCTCACTTGCAGTTAAGCAATACAGCCTAGTAACCATTCTGTCTAAGTCTGTGATTGGACGGTGAAGGCACATCACAGTAATGAGTTATATTTCTATTCACTTTGCTCTCTCCTCCTATCAAAATGTTCACTGCCAGTCCATACACACTGTTTTACCACTGCTGTACAGGGGATTGCAAGTACACAGTAGTAGCACAGGAAGTATAAGAATGATCAGTTTCAATGTATTCTAATACTACTCGTATTCTCTTGATCTAGAACAGGCATGTCAAAAATCCAAGGGTGGGCAGCAAAAACATTCAGTGAAGTGAAATTTGTTGGATACTAGTGATCTACTCATTTTTAATCTTTCTGTTCACTTTAACAGAATCTATGTTGACATAAATAACTTGCTAGTGATAGATAGCTGAAGAGAAAGGCTTTGTGAGTAGGGGTGAGCTTCGAGTCGAACTCATGTTCAACTCGAACATCGGCTGTTCGCCAGTTCGCCGAACAGCGAACAATTTGGGGTGTTTTCGGCAAATTCGAAAGCCGCGGAACACCATTTAAAAGTCTAAGGGAGAAATCAAAAGTGCTAATTTTAAAGGCTTATATGCATGGTATTGTCATAAAAAGTGTTTGGGGACCTGGTTCCTGCCCCAGGGGACATGTATCAATGCAATGGACGTTTTTTCGGGAGCAGTGATTTTAATAATGCTTAAAGTGAAACAATAAAAGTGTATTTTCGTACCTGGGGGGTGTCTATAGTATGCCTGTAAAGGGGCGCATGTTTCCCGTGTTTAGAACAGTCTGACAGCAAAATGACATTTCAAAGGAAAAAAAGTCATTTAAAACTACTCGCGGCTATTAATGAATTGTCAGTCTGACAATACACATAATAGTTCATTGATAAAAATGGCATGGGATTTCCCCACAGGGGAACCCCGAACCAAAATTTAAAAAAAAATGGCGTGGGGGTCCCCCTAAATTCCATACCAGGCCCTTCAGGTCTGGTATGGATATTAAGGGGAACCCGGCACCAAATTTTTTTTAAAAATGGCGTGGGGGTCCCCCTCAAAATCCATACCAGACCCTTCAGGTCTGGTATGGATATTAAGGGGAACCCCGTGCCAAAATTTTTTTTAAAAATAGCGTGGGATCCCCCCCAAAATCCATACCAGACCCTTATCCGAGCAGGCAACCTGGCAGACTGCAAGAAAAGAGGGGGGACGAGAGAGCGCCCCCCCTCCTGAACCATACCAGGCCACATGCCCTCAACATTGCCAGGGTGCTTTGGGGTAGCGTTCCCCAAAGCACCTTGTCCCCATGTTGATGAGGACAAGGGCCTCATCCACACAACCCTTGGCCAGTGGTTGTGGGGGTCTGCGGGTGGGGGGCTTATTGGTATCTGGAAGCCCCCTTTAACAAGGGGACCCCCAGATCCTGTCTCTCTGTGTGAAATGGTAATGGGGTACAAACGTACCCCTACCATTTCACAAAAAAGTGTCAAAAATGTTAAAAATGACAAGAGACAGTTTTTGACAATTCCTTTATTTAAAGTCTTCTTCTTTCCATCTTCTTTGGGTCTTCTTTCTTCTTCCTTCCTTCTTCCTTCAGTTTCTTCCTCAATCTTCTTCTTCCTCTGGTTCTTCCTCCGATCCTCTGTTTCTTGCTCCGGTGTTCTCGTCCGGCATCTTCCTTTGCGGCGTCTTTTTCCCCGCTTCGTTCTTGGGCTGCTCTGCATCCATGGGAGGCTCCTGCTGTTTAACGCTTCTCTTCTTCTGACACTTCTTAAATAAAGGAGGGCGGTGCCACCCGGTGACCCCGCCCCCTCTGACGCACGGGGACTTGACGGGGATTTCCCTATGGTTTTCCCGTGATGTCAGAGGGGCGGGGTTACCCGGTTACGTTTAAGTTCCCATCTGGTTCCTGGACTCTGGAGGCTTGGAGAGATTTTTGGTGGGAAAGAGCCTGTAATCCTGATTATGGGTATCTGGGTTCTGTAAGGGTTAGCCTGCCAGTGAGAGAGGGCTGAAAAGGGCAGGAAGCAGTCAGCAGGTGTCCATGAGGTGTGGAGTGGAGCAGGACACACTTGTGAGAAGGAGTTTTGTACTGTTTGAGCTCCTGAGACACTGCTGAGCTGTGATAACCTCTCTTTGGAGGCACGTGAACTGACCATGATGTCAGGGCTCAGCAGCCATGATAAACCATAGTCAGTTTACAGGGGGGAGGGTAGAACCAGGCAGGATCAATCAGGTATTTCAGGTGATACAAAGGGCCAAATTACACAGTACAAGCACTGTGCTATATAACATGCTTTAAGGGAACAAGATCCATTTTTTTCAGGGTTTTAACCACTTGCCGCCTGCCATATAGCAAAATGACAGCAGCAAAGTGGTTTCAATATCCTGACCGGACGTCATATGACGTGATCAGGATATTAAGCTGCTGCGCGCCCCCTAGGTAAAGAGTCTCTGATGGAGACTCATTACCACGTGATCAGCCATGTCCAATCACGGTTGATTACGATGTAAATAGGGAGAGCCGGTGATCGGCTTTTCCTCACCCGCGTTTTACAGACGCGAGTAGAGGAGAGCTGATCGGCTGCTCGCCTGACAGGGGGTCTGTGCTGATTGTTTATCAGCACATCCCCCCCTCGGATCCCGCCCAGGACCACCATCATGCCGCTCAGGTCCACCAGGATGGCCATCCACACTGGACCACCAGGTATGCCCCCCTAGACCTCCAGGGAAATACTAATTTGTGCCCAGGCAGCTGTCAATCAGTGCCCACTCACAATGCCTACCACTGCCAGTGCCACCAGGGATGCCTATTAGTGTCGCGTATCAGTGCCCATCAGTGCCACTTATCAATGCCCATCAGTGCCACCTATCAGTGCCCAGCAGTGCCGCCTATCAGTGCCCAGCAGTGCTGCCTATCAGTGCCACCCATAAGAACCCATCTTTGCAGCCTTTCAGTGCCCATCAGTGTCGCCTATCAGTGCCCACCAGTGCCACCCATGAGTGCCCATCAGTGCCACCTATTAATGTCCATCAGGTCTGCATATCAGTGCCACCCATCAGTGCCGCCTACCAGTGCCCATCAGTGCCGCCTTATCAGTGCCTGTCAGTGCCGCCTTATCAGTGCTCATCAGTGAAAGAGAACATTTACTTATTTACAAAATTTTATAACAGAGACAAAAGCAAAACTTTTATTTTTTTCAAAATTTTCGGTCTTCTTTTATTTGTTTAGCAAAAAATAAAAACTGCAGAGGTGATCAAATACCACCAAAAGAAAGCTCTATTTGTGGGAACAAAATGCTAAAAATTTAGTTTGGGTACAGTGTAGCATGACTGCGCAATTGTTATTCAAACTGCGACAGCACTGAAAGCTGAAAATTGGTCTGGGCAGAAAAGTGTATACCGTATATACTCGAGTATAAGTCGTTCCGAGTATAAGTCGAGGCCCTAATTTACCACAAAAAAATGGGAAAAACTTATTGACCCGAGTATAAGACGAGGGTGAGAAATGCACATCTACTGTAAGTGGAAAAGAGGGTCAACAATGCCCATATGCAGCATCACTGTGCCCATTTGCATGCCTCACTGTGCCCATTTGCAGCCATAGGTCCCCTGAACTTCAAACTCGGTAGTTAGGGTTCCTAGATGCCCCCTAGCTGCAGCCAAAATTTGGGGTCTCTGAACTCAAAGGGTCCCGAAATGACATTGCTGCATATGGACACAGTTGACTGAATTTGGGGCCCCGTATCTCGGGTTCAGAAAATGTCAAGCACTTTTCTGCAGCAAGAGAAATGACATTTTTTGAACCAGATTTGGGGCCCTGTATCTCAGGGCCACTTAGTGCTAGGAACCTCTGGATATGTTATGGTACCGGTTCTACTGGGTTTGCACACCAAATTTGGGGTTCCTAGCACCAAGTGGCCCTGAGATATGGGGCCCCAAAGACAGTTCAGAAAATGTCAAGCACTTTTCTGCAGCAGAGAATGACATTTTCCGAACCGAATTTGGGGCCCCGTATCTCGGGGCCACTTAGTGCTAGGAACTTTGGATATGTTGTGGTACCAGTTCCACTGGGTTTGCACACCAAATATGGGGTTACTAGCACCAAGTGGCCCTGAGATATGGGGCCCCAAAGTCGGTTCGGAAAATGAAATTTTTTGCTGCAGAAAAGTGCTTGACTCGAGTATAAGTCGAGGGGGGCACTTTCAGCACAAAAAAATGTGCTGAAAAATTCGACTTATACTCGAGTATATACGGTAAGTGCCATGTATTGAAGTGGTTAAGCACTATCAATAAAAACCACCATACTTTGACGACTACCCCTCAAGTTCAACAAATTTTTATGTGACATGTCAAAATAGAGAAACCTAAAATCACATATTTATTAATATACATTAAAAATGAAGCAAAAAATAAAGCGTGGCCTGCTACAGCATGGAGTAGGACGTGGAAGACCCGAACTCCGTCCAATACTCCTGAATCCACATTAATCCTGCATATCAGTAATCTTCCGCAGCAACCTGACATACCTCCTGAGGATCTTACTCATATCCGGACCTGTATCGGTGGACTTCTAGTCGGCCGAGAGCCCCGAGCGGCACGGCGCACCTCCGCGGCGGCAGCCACAAGTACAGGCCACGGCTTCGGCCTAGTTGATGCCGGCAGCCATCTTGCTCTACTCAGCATCCCCACCTCATCTATACCCCTTCCTGGCCTCGATGGTGCCTGGAACCCGGCCCTGCAGGCTTTGGATTAGGGGTTCAGGCAGAGCGGTACCCTTCAGTGTGGCGGCGGCCTCAACTCCAGGCCGAGGCTTTGGCCTGGTCCTGGGCTCCGGCGGCCATCTTGCTCCTCCCGGCCTCTTTAAAAGTGCTGCGTTCTGGCCCCCCTGATGCTTAGCTCCCCCACCAAAAGCCGATCCTGCTGTACCGGAGCCCCCCCACACACTGAACAGTGCCCCCCACACAGTGACAACCCCAAATCAGTGATTTCGGCCTAGTCTCGGCGGCCATCTTGGTGCTCCCAACCTCATTACCAGCACCACATCCCCCCTTCCTGGACTCTGCACACAGTACAGTGGATCATTTAACCCACCCACTGCTCCCTGCAACTCCTCCAGGGACATCAAAGTACTCAGCCCTACAGATGACCTCTGCATCCTCCAGGTGAGTGGCACCCACTTTGCTACTCTATATTGGACACTCCTGACCCTCCTATCTTTCCTCTGCCTGATCTGAACCCCGGCTGACAATCCTAGTGCCCTTGCCCGCCAAAGCACTGTCCCTACTCAAATCTGCTGGGGGTATTCGGGCCCATTGGGGGCGAACGGGGACTCAAGACCTGTCCTAGACGAAACGTGTGGTGAATATCCTGCTGTTCTTGACCTCCAAACTCCCCCAGCTCACCCTCTGCACCAACTCTGTAACCGCTCAGTCAGCTGCGTCTGCCACCTCTTACTAACAGCCATGGCCCTGCCGAAACCCAAGACCGACACGGCTGCCAAACTTGATAAATACCACCTTCAGGATAAAGACAGCCTGGGGGAAGATGGCAGCACCGCGTAAGAGGGGAGGGAGGTGGCGGGCGCAGACACAGATAGAGTGCTAGAAGCCATCTCTGCGCTCCAGGCCGCCCTCACGACCAAAATTGAGGAGGTGAAGGTAGATGTCTCCCTGGTTCGACAAGACCTGCATAAGCTTAAGGAGTGAGTTAAGACATCTGAGACCAGATTGGGAGAGGTGGAGGATGCGATCCCGCCATTGCAGACTACCTCTGAACGCATGCAGTAACAGATCAATCAACTCCTGGCAAAGCAGGATGATGTGGAGAACAGGCTTCGAAGGTGCAACCTCCTCTTCATTGGCCTTCCAGAAGGGACGGAGGGGAAAGACCCCACCACATTCCTGGAACAATTACTAATTACAACGTATGGCAGGGAGGCCTTTTCGTCCACGTTTGCTGTCGAAAGAGCACATCGTATGCCCGCTAGGCCACCACCACAGGGTGCCCCACCCCGAACATTTATCGCCAAATTGCTAAACTATAAAGACCGTGACGCAACGCTGCGCATGGCAAGGTTGAAAGGTAATATACCCGTTGACAACGTCAAGGTAGCCATCTTCCCTGATTTTTCCACTGAAGTACAGAAGCGCAGACAAAACTTCACCGAAGCCAAGAGGCGCCTGCGCTTCAAAAATCTTAAATACTCAATGTTATTCCCCGCACGCCTTCGTGTAGAGGATGATGGCCGAACCGTTTTCTTTGAAACCCCTGAAGATACCATCTCCTGGATGGATCACCGAGATAACAGGAAAGAGAATGAATAACCCAACACATACAGCACATGGCCGTGTATTGCGGCAGGGGACAGCAAGCCTCTTTCCTTACAACATGAGGGACCTTGCCCTAAATACCTCAGGAGAAACTATATACTACCACTTATTATTTTGACGACCGGAGCCTCGGGTCAGTAATAGTCCTACAGAACACATGTATGGTTCAGCGTGACTTTGCCCCACGCACCTTTAGGGAAATCAGTCATCGAGCCTGGAATGAAGCCACTCAACTACAATTACACGCATTTATCTTTCCCAGAGAATACACGCAACTATTTTCTTTATACATGATTTTGTGGGATATGTTTACCCCGGGTTCTAAAACCCAACGGCTACCCTGGTTTTTTCTTTTATTTCAGATGAAGCTGACTGTTTTTTCCTGGATTTCAAGTTCAGTTTTGTTTGGGAAGTATGCCCGCACAGGTTGGGGTCAGTGCAGGGCTGGGAGGGGGAGGGGAGGGAAAATGTTTCAGTTACTTTTTAAAATGCAAGAAGTACTATGTTTGCACTTTTTGAATCAATATAGTTTTTTGAATAATATTGAAAATTTACCCTTGATGTTATATTTTGTAGTACTGTACATACACATACATAATCTTTGTATAAAGGTACTGGTGAGACTCAGGATACACGCCTTAACACTGAAATTGATCTGTGAGAACTTCATATGGCGTCTATAAAATTCCTTACTTGGAATGTGAGGGGCTTGCGTGAACCGCTTAAGAGGTCGGCAACCTTCACATTCCTTAAGAAACAGAGGGCTGATGTAATAGCATTGGTGGAAACCCATATAGACGGCAAGCTACAGATGGCCCTACGTCGCCCCTGGGTAGGATGGGCATTTCACTCGACGTTTACATCCCATTCCAGAGGTGTATCTATTTTAATTGCAAAATCCATACACTTTGAGCCAGGAGAGATATGTACAGACCCTCAGGGCAGATATGTTTTTATATCTGCTAAATTATACGGGGAACCTTTCCTAATCTTAGCTTTGTATGTCCCCCCTCCATTCTCTAATACTGTAATACTGGAGGGTGTCTCCTTCATGGCAAGATAACCCAAAGTGCAAGCAGTATGGATGGGGGATTTTAATTCCACAATGAATGATACCCTAGACAGACTTCGCCCACTGACAGTAGCTACAATGAGGACAAATGACACTAAATTACATAAAATAACCTCATCCATTCATCTAATTGATACATGGAGACATAAATTTCCGCATACTAATGCTTATTCATGTTTCTCCTCCACGCATAACTCGATGTCCCGAATAGATTTCATTCTGATGTCTAAACAACTTTTACCTAGATTATTGACATTGTCCTTTGGACCTAGGCTGTTGTCTGATCATAGCTTTTAATCTATTACTCTTAGCGTGTCCCTTGCCAAGCAGAAGTGGGCCTGGCGCTTGAACCCATTTTGGTTGTCCTTGCTGCCAGAAGATGATATGCTTGAGGTGGAATGGACTCGGTTTTTTACGGACAATGAACATTCTGCTCCCGCGCCAGTAGTGTGGGACACGTTTAAGTTGCATGTCCAAGCTGTCCTGACCTCACGCATTAATCAGATTAAAACAAACTCCGCGGAAGCCTTAGATAAAGCAATCATAGAACTATCCTCTTCAGAACAAGCATATATAGCTGACCCATCTATAACAAATGCCAATACTCTTAAACTACAGACAAGAGTGGTTTCACAGATGCAATATATAAAAGCTAAGCAGAAATTATTCTTTAATAGACAGCGGTGGTTTGAACATGGAGAAAAAGCAGGTAAATTGCTTGCATATCTTGTTCATAGTGAAGACAAACCCCCAATTGTAATTACGCTTCATGATAAGGATAGACAGCCAATCACGGATCCTTGTGTCGTGTCCTCCAAGTTTAGAGATTTTTTTACAGAACTTTACACATCGATGGATCAGTTTTTGAGCAACATCTTACTTCCACAACTCTCGGAGAGGCACCCCTCACGGTGGAGGAAATAAAGATTGATATTGCAGATTTTTCTAGGTCCAAATCCCCAGGGTCTGATGGTTTGCCCATTGAATTTTATGCACACTTTTCTGAGATACTTACACCCAAACTGCTGACTCTGTATAACACAATGTTCGAAATATCAACACTACCTGCATCCATGAGAGAAGCCACGATAGTACTTATACCCAAACCAGGGAAAGATTTAGGATACCCTGAATCGTACCGCCCCATATCTTTACTCCAAGTAGATGTCAAAATATTAGCCAAAGTACTCTCCAAACGTCTAAACCAAGTAATACTATCCCTTATACATGTGGATCAGTCAGGGTTTATGCCTGGCCGTAACACTTCCTTTAATTTAAGGAAGTTATTTATCAATCTCCAGGCTAAGCACGAAAATGTGGGCACAAGAGTAATAGTAACATTAGATACAGCCAAGGCATTTGATTCGGTTGAATGGAGATATCTCTGGAGATGCATGGAGGGATACGGATTTGGGCCCAAATTTATCAGATGGGTGCAACTGTTATATCAGCAACCAACTGCCCGAGTGGTGGCCAATGGATGCCCCTCTCAGGAATTTGGCCTAAGCAGAGGTACGAGGCAGGGATGCCCGCTCTCGCCTTTGCTGTATGCTCTGGCATCGGAACCCCTCGCCGTGTCTATCCGTACTAACCAGGAGATAATAGGTCTGACATTCGGATCTCTTACTGAGAAAATTAGCCTCTATGCAGATGACACTCTCCTCTACCTGGCAGACCCTGGCCTCTCTCTACACACAGCTCTTAACGTAATTGAGCAATTTGGGAAATTCTCGGGCTTGAGGATTAATTGGGGTAAATCACAGATATTACCAATTGATAGTTTTCCACCTACAGAATCACAGTCTAATTTACCCCTTCAACGGGTGGATATAATAAAATACCTTGGCGTTAAAATATCCAAGAATCCAGTAGACTATATTTCCTTGAACATCGAACCATTATTCTCCCTAATCAAATCTAAGATCCAGGTCTGGTCCCGCCTCCCTTTAGGAATATGGGGCCGAGTCAATTTAATAAAGATGGTACTACTGCCTAAGGTACTGTACGTCTTATGGCATACTCCAGTATATCTACCCCTTAAGTATTTTAAACTATTAGAAGCACTACTTAAACCATTTATTTGGGGGAAATCTAGACACAAACTCTCATGGCAAACACTTAAAAATTCAACGGACATGGGTGGAACAGCACTACCTGATTTTAACCATTATTATATTGCGTCACAGCTGTCCCAACTATTTCACATTGACAAAACTGACAAGGAACTCTTTCTCATTCTGCTGAGCATTGGGTCCCCAGCATACTGGGGACCCAATAAACGGGATAGCGGTGGGTGTAGGGAACACACAGTCAAAAGATTATAGACATTCTTTGCTATATCATTACAGACGCATATGGGAATTGGCTTCTTCCAAACTAGAGACACCATCATTTAATGACTATACACCACTTTGGCATAATAACAAGCTGCAGGAACTTAACCACTTGCCGACCGCCTACCGCATATATACTGCGGCAGAGCGGCACGGGCAGGCAAAATCACGTACCCGTACGTGATCTGCCTCCCGCGGGCGGGGGGTCCGATCGGACCCCCCCCCCGGTGCCATCGGCGGTCGGCATCTGACTGGGAGCGTCGGGAGGCGAGGGGGAGACCATCCGATCGTGGCCCCCCCCTCGCGATCGCTCCCAGCCAATGGGAATCCTCCTCTGCCTGTGTGTCGTTTCACACAGGCAGAGGATGTGATGTCATCTCTCCTCGGTCTGGCAGTTTCCGTTCCAGTGCCGAGGAGAGAAGACAAGTGAGTGCACACAACACACACACACACAGTAGAACATGCCAGGCATACCTTACACCCCCGATCCCCCCCCGATCGCCCCCCGATCCCCCCCCAATCACCCCCCCCCCCCTGTCACAAACTGACATTAGCAGTATTTTTTTTTTTTTTTTTTTTTTTTTTCTGATTACTGCATAGTGTCAGTTTGTGACAGTTAGTGTTAGGGCAGTTAGTGTTAGGCCCCCTTTAGGTCTAGGATACCCCCCTAACCCCCCCTAATAAAGTTTTAACCCCTTGATCACCCCCCCTCACCAGTGTCGCTAAGCGATCATTTTTCTGATCGCTGTATTAGTGTCACTGGTGACGCTAGTTAGGAACGTAAATATTTAGGTTCGCCGTCAGTGTTTTATAGCGACAGGGACCCCCATATACTACCTAATAAATGTTTTAACCCCTTGATTGCCCCCTAGGTAACCCTTTCACCACTGATCACTGTATAACTGTTACGGGTGACGCTGGTTAGTTCGTTTATTTTTTATAGTGTCAGGGCACCCGCCGTTTATTACCGAATAAAGGTTTAGCCCCCTGATCGCCCGGCGGTGATATGCGTCGCCCCAGGCAGCGTCAGATTAGCGCCAGTACCGCGAACACCCACGCACGCACCGTACACCTCCCTAGTGGTATAGTATCTGAACGGATCAATATCTGATCCGATCAGATCTATACTAGCGTCCCCAGCAGTTTAGGGTTCCCGAAAATGCAGTGTTAGCGGGATCAGCCCAGATACCCGCTAGCACCTGCGTTTTGCCCCTCCGCCCAGCCCAGCCCAGCCCAGCCCACCCAAGTGCAGTATCGATCGATCACTGTCACTTACAAAACACTAAACGCATAACTGCAGCGTTCGCAGAGTCAGGCCTGATCCCTGCGATCGCTAACAGTTTTTTTGGTAGCGTTTTGGTGAACTGGCAAGCACCAGCCCCAGGCAGCGTCAGGTTAGCGCCAGTACCGCTAACACCCACGCACGCACCGTATACCTCCCTTAGTGGTATAGTATCTGAACGGATCAATATCTGATCCGATCAGATCTATACTGATCGGATATAGACGTGACACCCGCTATTATTGTCCCTCCTGTCCTGACAATCCTGGTCTTTGCATTGGTGAATGTTTTGAACGCTACCATGCACTAGTTGACTATTAGCGTAGGGTACAGCATTGCACAGACTAGGCACACTTTCACAGGGTCTCCCGAGATGCCATCGCATTTTGAGAGACCCGAACCTGGAACCGGTTACAGTTATAAAAGTTAGTTACAAAAAAAAGTGTAAAAAAAAAAAAAACACAAACAAAAATATAAAATAAAAATAGTTGTCGTTTTATTGTTCTCTCTCTCTCTATTCTCTCTCTATTGTTCTGCTCTTTTTTACTGTATTCTATTCTGCAATGTTTTATTGTTGTTATGTTTTATCACGTTTGCTTTTCAGGTATGTAATTATTTATACTTTACCGTTTACTGTGCTTTATTGTTAACCATTTTTTTGTCTTCAGGTATGCCATTCACGACTTTGAGTGGTTATACCAGAATGATGCCTGCAGGTTTAGGTATCATCTTGGTATCATTCTTTTCAGCCAGCGGTCGGCTTTCATGTAAAAGCAATCCTAGTGGCTAATTAGCCTCTAGACTGCTTTTACAAGCAGTGGGAGGGAATGCCCCCCCCCCCCCAACATCTTCCGTGTTTTTCTCTGGCTCTCCTGTCTCAACAGGGAACCTGAGAATGCAGCCGGTGATTCAGCCAGCTGACCATAGAGCTGATCAGAGACCAGAGTGGCTCCAAACATCTCTATGACCTAAGAAACCGGAAGCTACGAGCATTTTATGACGTAGATTTCGCCGGATGTAAACAGCGCCATTGGGAAATTGGGAAAGCATTTTATCACACCGATCTTGGTGTGATCAGATGCTTTGAGGGCAGAGGAGAAATCTAGGGTCTAATAGACCCCAATTTTTGCAAAAAAGAGTACCTGTCACTACCTATTGCTATCATAGGGGATATTTACATTCCCTGAGATAACAATAAAAATGATTTAAAAAAAAAATGAAAGGAACAGTTTAAAAATAATATAAAAAAATAATAATAATAAAGAAAAAAAAAAAAAAAAAAAAAAAAGCACCCCTGTCCCCCCTGCTCTCGCGCTAAGGTGAACGCAAGCGTTGGTCTGGCGTCAAATGTAAACAGCAATTGCACCATGCATGTGAGGTATCGCCGCGAAGGTCAGATCGAGTGCAGTAAGTTTAGCAGTAGACCTCCTCTGTAAATCTAAAGTGGTAACCTGTAAAGGCTTTTAAAGGCTTTTAAAAATGTATTTAGTTTGTCGCCACTGCACGTTTGTGCGCAATTTTAAAGCATGTCATGTTTGGTATCCATGTACTCGGCCTAAGATCATCTTTTTTATTTCATCAAACATTTGGGCAATATAGTGTGTTTTAGTGCATTAAAATGTAAAAAAGTGTGTTTTTTCCCCAAAAAATGCGTTTGAAAAATCGCTGCGCAAATACTGTGTGAAAAAAAAAAATGAAACACCCACCATTTTAATCTGTAGGGCATTTGCTTTAAAAAAAATATATAATGTTTGGGGGTTCAAAGTAATTTTCTTGCAAAAAAAAATTATTTTTTTATGTAAACAATAAGTGTCAGAAAGGGCTTTGTCTTCAAGTGGTTAGAAGAGTGGGTGATGTGTGACATAAGCTTCTAGATGTTGTGCATAAAATGCCAGGACAGTTCAAAACCCCCCCAAATGACCCCATTTTGGAAAGTAGACACCCCAAGCTATTTGCTGAGAGTCATGTTGAGTCCATGGAATAATTTATATTGTGACACAAGTTGCGGGAAAGAGACAATTTTTTATTTTTTTTATTTTTTTTTGCGCAAAGTTGTCACTAAATGATATATTGCTCAAACATGCCATGGGAATATGTGAAATTACACCCCAAAATACATTCTGTTGCTTCTCCTGAGTACGGGGATACCACATGTGTGGGACTTTTTGGGAGCCTAGCCGCGTACGGGACCCCGAAAACCAAGCACCGCCTTCAGGCTTTCTAAGGCCGTAAATTTTTGATTTCACTCTTCACTGCCTATCACAGTTTCGGAGGCCATGGAATGCCCAGGTGGCACAAACCCCCCCCAAATGACCCCATTTTGGAAAGTAGACACCCCAAGCTATTTGATGAGAGGTATAGTGAGTATTTTGCAGACCTCACTTTTTGTCACAAAGTTTTGAAAATTGAAAAAAGAAAAAAAAAAATTTTTTTTCTCGTCTTTCTTTATTTTCAAAAACAAATGAGAGCTGCAAAATACTCACCATGCCTCTCAGCAAATAGCTTGGGGTGTCTACTTTCCAAAATGGGGTCATTTGGGGGGGGTTTGTGCCACCTGGGCATTCCATGGCCTCCGAAACTGTGATAGGCAGTGAGGAGTAAAATCAAAAATGTACGCCCTTAGAAATCCTGAAGGCGGTGCTTGGTTTTCGGGGTCCCGTACGCGGCTAGGCTCCTAAAAAGTCCCACACATGTGGTATCCCCGTACTCAGGAGAAGCAGCTAAATGTATTTTGGGGTGCAATTCCACATATGCCCATGGCCTGTGTGAGCAATATATCATTTAGTGACAACTTTGTGCAAAAAAAAAAAAAAAAAAAAAAAATTTGTCACTTTCCCGCAACTTGTGTCAAAATATAAAACATTCCATGGACTCAACATGCCTCAAAGCAAATAGCTTGGGGTGTCTACTTTCCAAAATGGGGTCATTTGGGGGGGTTTTATGTCATCTGGGCATTTTATGGCCTTCAAAACTGTGATAGGTAGTGAGGAGTAAAATCAAAAATGTACGCCCTTAGAAATCCTGAAGGCGGTGCTTGGTTTTCGGGGCCCCGTACGCGGCTAGGCTCCCAAAAAGTCCCACACATGTGGTATCCCCGTACTCAGGAGAAGCAGCTAAATGTATTTTGGGGTGCAATTCCACATATACCCATGGCCTGTGTGAGCAATATATCATTTAGTGACAACTTTTTGTAATTTTTTTTTTTTTTTTTTTTTTGTCATTATTCAATCACTTGGGACAAAAAAAATGAATATTCAATGGGCTCAACATGCCTCTCAGCAAATTCCTTGGGGTGTCTACTTTCCAAAATGGGGTCATTTGTGGGGGTTTTGTACTGCCCTGCCATTTTAGCACCTCAAGAAACGACATAGGCAGTCATAAATTAAAGGCTGTGTAAATTCCAGAAAATGTACCCTAGTTTGTAGACGCTATAACTTTTGCGCAAACCAATAAATATACACTTATTGACATTTTTTTTACCAAAGACATGTGGCCGAATACATTTTGGCCTAAATGTATGACTAAAATTGAGTTTATTGGATTTTTTTTAGAACAAAAAGTAGAAAATATCATTTTTTTTCAAAATTTTCGGTCTTTTTCCGTGTATAGCGCAAAAAATAAAAACGGCAGAGGTGATCAAATACCATCAAAAGAAAGCTCTATTTGTGGGAAGAAAAGGACGCAAATTTCGTTTGGGTACAGCATTGCATGACCGCGCAATTAGCAGTTAAAGCGACGCAGTGCCGAATTGTAAAAAGTGCTCTGGTCAGGAAGGGGGTAAAACCTTCCGGGGCTGAAGTGGTTAATGGAGTCCAAAACTCAGACTTATGGGCAGCCAAGGGCATATACTATTTACACCATCTGTTCACAAATGGAACTTTTAAAACTTTTGAGACACTTAAGATGGAGTTCCAGATCCCGAATCAAATGTTTTATGTTATCTCCAGATCCGTCATGCGATCCAAACGCAGTTTTCACAGGGTCTTCCTCAGCCCCCTCCTAACCCTATTATAGCCATAGTCAAGGATACAGACTCAAAAAAACTCATTTCCTGTTTTTACAACATGTTATCTGCCCCTACCTCTGCAAAATTAGCTTACGCCTTGAAACCAAGATGGGAGAGGGAGGTTGGGAGGATGGAGGACGAGGAGTGGGAGGAGGCCTTGGAAACATGCAAGTTGGTTTCACCCAAACTTTCAGACAGACTGTCCCAAATCTTTATACTTCATCGTGCATACCTCACTCCTCTTAGGGTAGCTAGATATAAAAGAAGTCAATCCATCACATGTTCAATGTGTAGAACTGAAACAGGCACATTCTTTCACCTTATATGGTCTTGTCATAATATACAAGACTACTGGAAACAAATAGTTAGCTTCTTACATGACGACATGGGGTCCCCATTAACTCTTGACCCAAAGCAATGCCTACTGGGGATTTTTCCAGATGTACTAGATAAATTCACGCTAATATTCCTACATAAAACTTTATTTTCAGCTAGGAAAATTATTGCTAGACAATGGATGAGATCAAAACCCCCTCAATTGGTGGACTGGAAAAGAGACATTAACACAACCCTTCCATATAAAAAAATTCCTTTATATTAACAGAGGTTGTCCAAATAAATATAACAGAATATGGGATAGATGGTTACAAGAGTCTACGACATGCACATAAATGATGCTTATCCTGATACTTACTAAGTATGAATGTGGAAATGTACGGATTATATCAGAACCTAAAGAACTAACTACATAATAGAAATATATGTGTATCATGTTCTTTGTGTACGGAATATCTTCTGTATGATGTTAAACATGTGTACCAATGCTTTTCATATATTATGTGCAATCTTTCAAATAAAAAGTTTGTTATAACGTAAAAAAAAAAAAAATGAAGCAATACTGTATAAATAATCCTTGACCAAGGAAAAATTACAATAACAGATGCCACAATGCCTCATAAGTGGTACATGTGATATTATATTGTTATATTATAGGCTAGATAAGCAGTCCTGCTGAAATTATAAGCAGTCCTGCAATCCTGCAGTCTTGGGTCCTCAGCAGGATAAGCAGTCCTGCTGAGGACCCAAGACTGCAAGACTGCACAACATGTAAAAGGGATCCGCTGTGGGACCGTAAAGGGTCGTGGGATCAGTGGGAAGGGCTCTGGGCTCAGAAGGAATGGCCCAGGCCAGAGGTCGGGGGGCCCCTCATGGTTTCATGCACCAGGGCCCTGAAGGTTCTAGTTACGTGTGATATTATATTGTTATATTATAGACTAGATAAGCAGTCCTGCTGAAATTATTCAAAATCACAAGTGTAATCTGCAAAAAAGTAGTAAAAAAATTGTAATCTTACAGCAGACCAAAAGTCTAAAGGTGTCCTGTTACAGTGCACTTGATTCCAAGGTGATGCTGTGCAAGGGCTGAATGCATATATAGTGCTGTTCCAAATAGGGCTATAATTCTGAGGGGCCGAATGAGATGAATGTTCACCAGAAGCAGATGTGGTATCTCATATGCATGTAGTATATAGATACATAGTCAGGTTGAAAAAAGACACAAGTCCATCTAGTTCATCCAATAAAAAAAAAAATCATACAATCTCATATACATACCTCTCAACAGTCCCATAATTGGCAGCTCTGTCCCGGGTCCCGGGCACCTTCATTTTGGGCCAATACAGTGTCCCGGAATTGCCTCCTGAGCCTGGGCCGATCTGATGCCCCTTAAAATAGCCCTTGCATCGCTGCTGTCACTCACTGTGGTGGGCCTCTGGCTGGTGGAGACCCCTTTTACGTTATTCTCAGGCCCCTGGCTCACTGCCCAAACTGGTTGCTAGCCACAGCCCGCCTGGCATCTAGCAACCAGTGATGTCACGAGGAGGAGAGAGGCAGAGGCCCTACTGACTGTCTGCTTCCTCCCATACTGCCCCCCTCCAGTCATGCTGCCCCTCCACTGCCCCCTCCCATCATACTGTCCTCCACTGCCTCTCTCCCTTCATGCTACCCTCTACTACCCGACCCTCCCATCATGCTGCCCTCCACTGCCCCCCTCCCATCCTGTTATCCTGTTGCCCTCCACTACCCAACCCTCCCATCATACTGCCCCAACTACCCCCCATCATACTGCCCTCCACTGCCCCCTCTCCCATCATGCTGCCCTCCACTACCCCCCTTCCATCATACTGGCTTCCACTACCACCCCCTCTTATCATACTGCCCTCCACTACCCCCCTCCCATCATACTGCCCTCCACTACCCCTCATCATACTGCCCTCCACTACCACCCCCTCCCATCATACTGCCCTCCACTACCCCTCTCCCATCATACTGCCCTCCACTACCCCCTCCCATCATACTGCCTCCACTACCCCCTCCCATCATACTGCCCTCCACTAACCCCCTCCCATCAAAAATTGTAAACAAAACTATAAAAAATTATTGTAAAATAAAATATAATGGTAAAAAATAATAAAAAAATTAAATAAAAAACTACTGACTGAACTACAAAAATTAAAAACTACTGACCCCATCCACTGCCCTACTGATCATGTCCACTGCCCTACTAATTATGTGCACTGCTCTACTGACCATGTCTCCTGCTCCACTGACCATGTCCACTGCTCTACTGACCACGTCCACTGCTCTACTGACCACGTCCACTGCTCTACTGACCACGTCCACTGCTCTACTGACCACGCCCACTGCTCTACTGACCACATCCACTGCTCTACTGACCACGTCCACTGCTCTACTAACCACGTCCACTGTCCTACTGACCACATCCACTGCCCTACTGACCATGTCCACTGCCCTACTGACTGACACCATTCAAAGTCCACACTGACACCACTGGCGGAATTACCAGCAAAGGTTGCACTTGTGACTGGGCCCTGGCCTTCTGTCACCATGGCAGGACCCAAGACTGCAGGACTGCACAACATGTGAAAGGGATCTGCTGTGGGACTGTAAAGGGTCATGGGATCAGTGGGAAGGGCTCAGGGGTTCCAAAGGAATGGCCCAGGCCGGAGGTTGGGGGGCCCCTCTTGCACCAGGGCCCTGAAGGTTCCAGTTACGTCTCTGCTGCACCCTGTATATAGCTCATCTCAGAACCCTGCACCCTGTATAAAGCTCATCATAGAACCCTGCACCCTGTATAAAGCTCATCTCAGAACCCTGCACCCTTTTATATAGCTCATCTCAGAACCTGTATATAGCTCACTCATCCCAGAACCCTGCACCCTATATATAGCTCATCTCAGAATCCTGCACCCTGTATATATCTTATCTCAGAACCCTGCACCCTGTATATAGCTCATCTCAGAACCCTGCACCCTGTATATAGCTTATCCAAGAACCCTGCACCCTGTATATAGCTCATCTCAGAACCCTGCACCATGTATATAGCTCATTTAAGAACCCTGCACCCTGTATATAGCTCATCCCAGAACCCTGCACCCTGTACATAGCTCATCCCAGAACCCTGCACTCTGTACGTAGCTCATTCCAGAATCCTATACTCTTTACGTAGCTCATCCCAGAACCCTGCACTCTGTACATAGCTCATCCCAGAACCCTGCACTCTGTATGCAGCTCATCCCAGAACCCTGCACTCTGTACGTAGCTCATTCCAGAACCCTGCACTCTGTACATAGCTCATCCCAGAACCCTGCACTCTGTACATAATGCAATCCAAAACCCTGCATTCTTTTATACTTTTTTAAATAAATGTGCTGGGGTTTGTATGTATCCTTGAGACTCTTGCTTGTAGAATAATAATAGAAGCAGATTTTAGAGGTACAAGGAAGTCAGAGTTTTGTTTAATGATGCCCCTTAAGCTCCTCCTACTGTCAGACGTTTGACCATGCCCACATTTGCCATGGTGCGCTATGCAAGGTTACTTCCTTCCTCAAGTGTCCCTTATTCTAAAGTTCAAAAGTTGGGAGGTATGCATATACACAATACTTCACCGACTGTGATCCAGAGCAAGGCAAAAAAAACCAATAGTGGAGTTCAGGTACAGGTAAGCAGATGTATCTGAAAGTAACTACCCTCAGCATTACCTGATCACGGGTTCAGGGTGAGTGAGGTTTAGTTCAATATCAACAAACTGGCAACATCATTCCAGATAATGCATACAGGCAGTCCAAGCATAAATGCAGATGAATCATAAACGCTCTGCTCAGAATAACTCTGTGATGTATAGCCCAGGTGCAAATTAGAGAGGCCTCAGCAATGTAAACAAGTCCTAGTGCACAGACAGGAAGTATAAAGGATCCATCCATGAGATTAGTGCTGACCCAGGCTAGGCTCTGAGGAAGAAGGTAATCCTTTGAAATGCGTCAGCCAGCATTGGTCCTCATGTCCTCTCTTTCACTGTCTGGAGACTGTGGTTATCAGAACGATTGCTATCATTTGAAAGGCTTTTACATTACAATTTCTTTCATATGCTTGTGAGTAGTTTTTAATTTGTTTTTTAAATAAACTAATTTAAGGATAATGCACAAGGCTGGTGCACCCTCTGTTCTCTATTCTCTTTTTCCAGCAACAAAATGGCCGGACCGGTTTCGCCGTCACCCGCCGGCTGCATCAGAGGCTGATTAATCACACGTGTGATGTTGAATCATTTCAGCAGGACTGTCTATCTAGCCTATAATATCACAATATTATATCATATGTACTACTTATGAGGCATTGTTATGCCAGTCTGTTATTGTAATTTTTCCTTGCCCAAGGATTTTTTATATGCTTAATTTTTAATGTATATTAATAAATATGTGAATATAGGTTACCTTATTATGACGTGCCACATTTCGTTTGTTAAAATTGAGGGGTAGTAGTCAAGGTCTGGTGGTTTTTATTGATAGTGCTTTGTTTTCCTTTTTTTTTTTTAAATGACAAACATATTATACTTACCTGCTCTGTGCAGTGGATTTGTACAGGGCAGCCTGCATCCTCCCCTTCTCAGGTCCCCCTTCACTGCTCCTGGCCCCTTCCTCCTGTCAAGTGCACCCACAGCAAGCAGCTTGCTATGGGGGCACCCGAGCTGTGCTGCAGCTCAGTGTGTCCATTCAGACACAGAGCTGCATTTTGGCCCGCCCCTCTTTCCTGATTGGCTAACTGATTTTGATTGAGAGCAGCAGGAGCCATTGGCGCTGCTGCTGTGTCTCAGCCAATCAACAGGGAGAGTCCCGGATGGCCGAGGGACTCATGGACATCGCTGGATAGAGATGGGATCAGGTAAGTATGAGGGGGGCTGCTGCACACAAAAGGCTTTTTATCTTAATGCTTAGAATGCATTAAGATAAAAAAAAAAACTTCTGCCTTTACAACCCCTTTAATTGTTACACAAGCCATAGTGTGATTGAATGTCATTAAAAATGATCTCTCCTTTATAATCTGCAGTGCTGTATTTTTCTGTAACATTTAATGCAATGTGGACACCTGGAGGTGTTCCATACACCATTGGGGTATGGTACACCCCCAGAAATGTAATTTCTTGCTTCTGTGATTGGCTCACTGATTTTCACAGAACTCTGCATGAAGATTTAAGGAATCCTCTGCAACACAAAAGTTCATTTTTTGTGACATACTCCAAAAGAGGTAATCACTGCTAAAAGGATTCAAACCGTGCATTTTCCTTACTAGGACACTGCAAGTGCATCAGTTGGTGATACTGAAAAAATTACTCCCATAGAGATTCGTTTTGCACATTGACATAAACAAACAGCTATTTCTTCAGGAGCAACAAAAGGTAGGTAGTTTTTTTTCTTCAATAAAAGTGCAGTTACTCTATAAAAGTATCCAGTTGTTTTCAGTACAATCACATTTCCCACCATAAGGTGTAACTGTCACTCAGTATGTACTAATGTAATAGTAATAATCTGTAAAAAAAGAGCCCCTAAATGTATGTACAGTACATAAACAAACATTTTGCAAAATTAAGACATGTGCTTACTTACATGTATAACATTTTGCTGCAACTTTCAAACAAACCTTTAAAAATTGCTCATCTGATCATTTGATGGTACCTTCAGGGACTCGACAAATTTTAAATTACTTTTTGTTCAAGTTGTCAATGTCTGAATTTTCATAGAATGAATGTTTTACTCAAAATAGTAATGCTAGAGTATTCCTAAAGTTTGAATTTTTCTTAGCCAGGAGTGAATTCAACTAATTTCAAGTACCATGTCAATGTGACAATTTTGGTAGAACAAATGTTCTACATCTATATATTAATACTATAGTTCTACATTTTCTCAAATAGAGTGCATTCAATGATTCAAAATGTGTTTGTCCCCATTAGATATGACAACATTTTTTCAAATTTTGTCCTTTAATTTTCTAATGAAATTCTACTGGGTTAAGGCCAGTTTAACCAGTTTCCACCTGGGCTATAGCAATTTGATGGCCGAGCGGGACTTCTGTCATTCTGGATGGATGTCATTTGACGTACTCCCAGAACGGGCCACACTATGGGTGCGACCTGTCACCGGCTGTGTCCACCATCAGCCCATGACTGATCAGTGTACTGGCCCACTGCCGGTACCATGTGATTGCTGTGATCATGTGATCGCTGTGACCAATCACAACAGATGATATGAAAGTTGTAAACAATGGATGGCTTCCTTTCATGCCATTCATTGTTACAATTGTGTTGTTAACTGGGATTGGGTCACAGTGATTACATGGTACAGACAGGACTAGTTAGAGCCCATCTGTACTATGTGATTAGCTGTGGCCACTCATAGCTAGCCACAACAAAACAAACTGAATTAATCAATCAAAAAAAAAAAAAGTAATAAATGCATCTTTTTGCAAGTAAAAAAAGGGCATTTATTCATTTTTTACTTGGAGACTGTAAAGCATTGCACCCGTGATCATCATAATGAATGGCGTGGCTGGGCAGGCAGAGTCCAGCTTGGCCATGTTTAAAAAAAAATAATGACAGCAAGCAGGGGAAGAAAATCACTAGAGGCAGATGAGCAGGCGGCGGCTGCAAGAGTAGGAACGTGTTACATGTTCCACCCTAAAAATGGGTGGAACATATAACATGTTCCCAAAAGTAAACTCATCCTTTAAGAAATGCATGCACATGCCAGAGTTAGAAGAAAACTTTTAATGCCATTATTTATTTTCAACCTTGAATTAATGAGCTGTTAAGGTTTTTAATGCATTGACAATTTACAAGCTATGGGTATCTTAGGTTTTCTTTTTCAATGTTTTTATTTGGTTGTCAAAGAAAAGAAGAGATGTGACACAAATATTTTTGCGCACAGCTTTATCTTTTTCTAATGTTGCATACACAATTTTGGAAGTATCTGTTATTTAATAATTTAACACACTCTCATCTTTATTATTTAAGCAGCTCACAAAGGCACTACTGTACATTAAATTCATTTCAGGCTGGTTGTTGAACTACAGCAACTTTACTGCAAAATGCCTAATATCCAAAAACCTAACAAACAGTTCTCAAATAAACAACATGGATGTTTGTATCAAAACCTACACTTATGCCCCGTACACACGATCGGACATTGATCGGACATTCTGACAACAAAATCCATGGATTTTTTCCGACGGATGTGTTGGTTCAAACTTGTTTTGCGTACACACGGTCGCACAAAGTTGTCGGAATTTCCGATCGCCAAGAACGCGGTGATGTACACCACGTACAACGAGACTAGAAAAGGTCAGTTCAGAACCAAGCGCGACACCCTTTGGGCTCCTTTTGCTACTCTCGTGTTAGTAAAAGTTTGGTGAGAGACGATTCGCACTTTTTCAGACTCTGGTTTTCAGATCATTTTCTGCTGTTCAGTTTGTGCTTGTGGGTTTGTATCTGCTCTTCAGTGCGTGCAGCGAGTACTATTGACTTGTCATTGTGTCATTGCTCATTTGTTAATGTTTTTCAGGTCGCTCTTCACAGGCCTTGCTGTTCTTCAGTGTGTTCTGTTACTTCGTTCTGAGCAGCCGACCGTTTTCTAGCCATGTTGCATATACGTACTCCTCGTAGAGTTCGTGCTGTGCGGGGGCTTGGTGTTGGGGTCCTGACCTTGACACAAGTCCAGTCCATGGACAGGGTGGGAGGAGTTCATGGACCAAGAATTGGTTGCTCCAGCGTGACCAGTTCTGTCAAATGCCTTGGCTCCGTGAGAATAATCCGGTGCAGACTTTTGACCACTTTCGCCATGATCTTGGCCTTTCAGACATTGGGGTTGGGGTAAGGTCCATACTTCCCATCATAGTCGGCCCTCTTCATTATGTCGACCATCTCCAACATCTCCCCAAAGGACAAATTTGATGCCTTAAATCGTCTCCTTCTGGATCGGGACGTTTCTGCCTCCGGGCTTTCCTCCTCCTCCTCCTCGTTGGTGTAAATATCAGACACCTGCTCTGACTCCGCCATGTGCTCTTCCCTACTGCGCCGAACGAGAAGGGGTGGGGAATAGACTAGAAAGAACGTCAGGGGTGGGCGGAGTTTCACGCATGTGCAGTGCCTATAAAGCATAGTACGTACGATCTGTGAGCGGAGGAAGGAGTAACGGAGGCGCCGATCGTGATAACGAAGGTAAGATTTAACATTGGGCCTATACTGCTTCTAGATTGAGGCCTGTATTTGCACAAGTTTAGAAGACTGACATTAGGGGTTGTCTTGTGTTGTGTCTTGCAGTGAAAATGGATATCTTGAAAGATGAGGACTTTATGGCAATCTTCATTGACATGTTCAGGGAGCTGCCCTGTCTGTGGTGGATAAACCACCCTGAATATAAGAACCAAACAAAGAGGAAGGCAGCGCTGGATAATTTGTTGGAATTTGTAAAGACGGTGACCCCACGGCAGACATCACCTATTTGAAGATCCTAATTGGTGGCCTGAGGAGCACTTATCTAAGGGAGCACAAGAAGGTCCAGGATTCACAGAGATCAGGAGCTGCAGATGACATTTATGTCCCCAGGATGTGGTACTATGACAGGCTGCATTTTCTGGCAGGTCAGACTGAACCCAGGCCAGCACTCTCCAGTCTTCCTTCCATGCTTCCTTCCACCCCAGCTGAGGCTTCTGACGCCCAACCTGGGCCTTCCAGGCAGCAACATGTGGAGGAGCCCAGCTTGAGCCAGGTATAGCATTCCTGTAAATATTTCTGGTTGTCCAATCAATGATGTTAACTAAATGTTAGTTTGGAGTACTAATTTATGATTGTGATTGATGATGCAAAAACTAAAACCATGTCCCTTTTTCATACACAGGGAAGTCAAGCAGGCTGCCTGATATCCAGGTCCCTACCCTACACCTTCAAAGACAAAGTGGCAGGAAGATGAGTAACCTGGAGGAGGCTGCCATAGGCCTCTTTTGGAAGGCTACAGAGGCCCAGAGAAGCCCACACAGTGTGGAGGAGGACTTTGCTGTCCTAACTGCCTGCAAAATGCTGCAGATGGAGTAGGGCCAACGACTCCTGTGTGAGTCCTTAATTTTGGAAGCTCTCAATAAGGGGTTGAGGGGCCAAATAACATGTGCTACCCACATTTGTAACCTCACACATAGTCCTCCTCCTCCAGGTCCTACTACTCCTCCTCCTCCTCCTCCAGGTCCTACTCCTCCTCCTGCCACATCTCCAACACCAGAGCCACAGCCATGAAGGAAGCGGAAAGAAGACCAGAGAGTGATGACCCTGGGTCCAGTCTGGTCTGGCAAAAGATGCAGCCTCTTGTAGTACCACAGCCTGGGGACACAGATGTCATCTGCTGCTTTCTGGATCTCTGGGACTTCTGGACCAGACTGCACTCCCTTAGATATTGACTCCTCAGGCCACCAATTTTGCAGGAAAATATTTGATGTCTGTCCTAGGGGTCCAAGGCTTCGCCAATTTCTGATGTTTCTCCAGCGTTGCCTCCCTCTTTGTTTGGTTCTGAGCCCTTAATAAAGGAATTTTTGTTTCAATTATACTCGCTTATGTGTGTTTTCCTTAAAAAAGGACAGTTTGTTTGTGAGGAGGCAGGTACATTTCAAAAATACAATGTGAAATTAACAAGGGACACCAACACCAAGCAACCTTCTTGAGATTAAATAACACAAGATAATAATGGTGTTGTGATAACTTGACACACAAAACACACACCAAAATATTATGTCAAACTAAAAATAAAATAAAACAAAGATCAGCCTTGAAAAAAATACAAACCCAAAAATAAAATAAAAACAGCCTTGAAAACAGAAAAAAAATAAAACAACAAAAAAAAAATTTTGTCAGATGTGACAAATGAAAATATATTGAGGGAATCACGATAAATAATAAAGACGTTTGTGAGAAGTCTGTGTGAATATGAGCACCAAAACTACTTCATTCTTCTCACATTATAAAGAAGAAGAGAGTGCGCTGTATTAAACCATTTTTTACATTGCAGCGTGACGAAAGTGCTGTATCCATTGCGAACGCTAATTTTACCAGACCAAGCTGTTCCGTCTCGGAATTTCTTCTGAGCATGCGTGGCACTTTGTGCGTCGGAACTGGCCACACACGGTCGTAATTGACGCGATTGGTTTTTGTTGTCAGAAAATTTTATAGCCTGCTCTCAAACTTTGTGTGTCGGAAAATCCGATGGAAAATGTCTGATGGAGCCCACATACGGTGGGAATGTCCGACAACACGCTCCGATCAGACATTTTCCATCGGAAAATCCGACCGTGTGTACGGGGCAATACAGTAATTGGGGTCACTGTACTCTGGATAAATAGAAGTAAATAATTTAGTGAGAATATTTGGAATAGTAGTCATTATACAAATATTTTGTATAGCTAAACCTGCACTTTTTCACTTTTTTGTCCATTTTCTATTGTAAAAAAGATATTAAGGGCATTTCTAAAAAAAAACAAGCTACTTAGGTGGGGCCTCATGAGCAATTTATGACAGAACTTTTATTTGGAAACAAGCATTACACAAACCCTTAAAATGGAAGTAAAGGTAGTTAAAACGTACCTTCCTCATGTCCCTCACTGGTGCCAGCATATTCTTTTGTGTGCCGGTCTTTGGCTGTCTTCATTGGCTGGCATGGGGTAATCATTCTGGCTCACAGAGAATGGTCCGGCGCTGTAAGCTTAGTTGCGCATGCGTAGTTCAGTTTACATCTCTGGAGAAGTCAGCTGGCTGACAGTTGGGTACATTTTATTGCAGAAGTGACATTGCATGTATCTTCTGTAATAAAAGCCTGCTGCTCGTTGTTTGTTACAGTGGAACTTCAGTTCTACTTTAACTTGGTTAAAGATGCACACAAAACTAATATGGTTTGAGGAATCATCTTTCACCCCCATTTTACACCAGCTTACATTTGGAGAGTAAACCCTTTTATGAAAGCCTTCATGAAAATTAATTAGTTTGACTTATTCTATTCATCATGTGTGTAGCATACCTTATCAGGGACTTAAACTTAGCTGTATTTCTTTTCATTACATCCTATATATATATAAATGTGACCTTGGTGGTGTGGATGTGTCATTGCCATCATCCCAGATACATGTGAAAAAATATATAAACCTCTAAAGGGATTTTTAAGGCAATGAATTTAAGTTAGTTTAAAATAAAATTTAATTTATTAAGTATCATTCAACATAAAGAAAATTTATACACATATAGCATTGAAAAGGTGATATGTAAATACAGGTAAGAATTCAGGACATGAAAGTAAATTATATATATATACATCCAATAACAGTTGTAGTAAAAGGTTTGCATATAAAGGAATTTGTTTGAAACAGACAGTGATGTGTCACGCTACCCAATACGGTCGCCCTGTGTGGCTACTCAAATATGGGGTAGCGGGAATCCCACTACCCCATAATTCCTTTATATGCAAACCTTTTACTACAACTGTTATTGGATGTATAGATATAATTTACTTTCATGTCCTGAATTCTTACCTGTATTTACATATCACCTTTTCAATGCTATATGTGTATAAATTTTCTTTATGTTGAATGATACTTAATAAATTAAATTTTATTTTAAACTAACTTAAATTCATTGCCTTAAAAATCCCTTTAGAGGTTTATATATTTTTTCATTACATCCTATACTCACAGTTGATTCAGTGGAAGGAGAAAAAAAAACTCAATAAAGCATGATCCAATTTGCACCAGTGGGGGAAAAAATCCCTTCCTTATCTCCCAAGAGGCAATCGGATATTCCCAGGATCAACTTTACGTATAAGTACTAGAATCCAGTTATATTATATGTATCTAGGGAAGAATTCCATTTTTTTGTTTAAAGACAATCTGTGTGAAGAAGCCTTTTCGTATTTGGAGATTACATTTCTTTTCCTCCACACGTAAAGAGTGCCCCCTTGTCCTCTGTGATGACCCAAAAGTGAATAAATCAACACCAAGTTCACTATATGGACCACTTATGTCATATCTCCCCTTAATTTCCTCTTCTCAAGAGAGAATAAATTCAGTTCAGCTAATCTGTCCTCATAGCTGAGCTCCTCCATGCCTCTTAGCAGTTTGGTTACCCTTTTCTAAACTTTCTCATGTTCCACGATATCCTTTTTGTGAACTGGTGCCCAAAACCTAACTGCATATTCCCGATGAGGTCTTACTAATGATTTGTACAGGGGTAAAATTATGTCTCTTTCTCTGAAATCCATACCTATCCTAATACAAGAAAGGATTTTGATCACTTTTGAAACTGCAGCTAGGTATTGCAGGTTATTAATAAGCCTATGATCTACCAGAAGACCCAGATTCTTCTCCACCATTGACTCCTGTAGTTGTACTCCCACTAGTATGTATGATGCATGCATATTCTTAGCCCCCAAGTGCATAAATTTACATGTATCAACATTCAACCTCATTGCCACACAGTTGCCCAATGAAACATGCAACGTGCATTGAGGTCGGTTGTACGTTGGAGACATCCTGTAAGGGTGTTATTCCACTGCATAGCTTGGTGTCATCTGCAAAGACTGAAATGGTACTTTTCCTTGTCAAAAGAAGTTTATTGAGTATACAATATTATAAAGATACCTAAAGTAAATTTACAAGGATCTATAAAGTAAACTCATTGTTTTACAGTAGGGTTTATATAGGTAAATATCATGAAATTTCAAATATTAAACATTGGGTTCACGTAAACCTAAATTAAAGATATATATCATTTCCTTAGTTACTTTTGTAGGTATTTAAATGATTTATACCTACTATACATATTGTTTACAAGTAGAGTTTATATAGGTCAAATAAATTCTGATAATGAGCTTTAATCGTAAGGTGGAGAAAAGGAAAGAGAAAGAAGAAAAAGGGTTGAAAGGTAGAGGTATGGTCCACAAGGTTGTCCCGCTCTTCAGTTTATTACTCTTTTTAGTTCTCTTTGAAGCCTTAGAATGGGTGTCTCTGTAAGTCATTTAATCTGTTACCATGGCAACAGGACAGAGTCATTGAAGTTTGACAGGAACTGTTGTTTTATCCAAGGATGCCAAAGTTTTTCAAATTTTGGAATTTGATTTTGATCGATGGCTACCATCTTAGCATGGGACATTGTATTATTCATTCTGTGAATTGTTTCTGCTAGTACCAATGTAGGAGATTTCCATGCCTTGACCACTGTTTGTTTTGCAGCCGTTATTAGTTGGATCATAAGTTTGAATTGAGAAAGTGTTAACCATTCCGGTTTTAGATTAAGTAAAGTTAAATATGGATCTGGTTGTATTATTTTTTTAAATATTTTAGATGCAATCACGAAGACTTCCTTCCAGAAGGTTTGGATTACTGGGCACGTCCACCATATGTGTAAATATGTGCCTATTTCTGGGCATCCTCGAAAACAAAGAGTTGAGGTATTAGGTGAATATTTTGCCACTCTAGCGGGTACAAGGTACCAGCGAGTTAGGACTTTATAATTTGTCTCCAGTGCTAAGATGTTGGGTGAAGATGACTTAGACGTGAGCCATATGTTAGACCAGTCCGTGTCTTCTAAAGTTCGTCCCAGGTCCTCCTCCCACCTCTGAACGTAAGAGGGTCTATTAAGATTTGCTACTCCATATAATTGATTATAAAGTGATGAAATTGTACCTTTAGCAAATGGATCTTTTGTACAGATTGATTCAAAAATGGATAATTGGGATAATGGTGTATCCCCCTTTAGGAATGGTGTATAGAAATTTTTGATTTGGAGATATCTAAATATCTCAGAGTTTGGTAGATCATATTTTTCTCTAAGCAATGGGAATGAAAGGAATGATTTAGATGCTATGAAGTCATTTAGTGTCTGAATGCCTGATGTTGTCCAAGCTTTAAAAGAATTTGGGTAGATCCATGCCGGATAAAAGGCCGGATTTCTGATAAAAGATAGGAGAGGATTGTGTGGAGATTGTAACTGATATTTGGTTTTTAGTTTATCCCAGAGAGATAAGAAGTGTTTAGTTATGGGATTATGAATTTTAAAGCTGTCTTTAGGATCAAGCCATAATAAATTTGATATTAATAGAGGGTCATTTTCTGAAGCCTCTATAAATACCCATAATGGGATTTCCTGTTTTGCATGGTATTTGGACAGACTGGCCAAATGTGCTGCTCTGTAGTAGTTAGTAAAATTAGGGTATCCCAGGCCTCCTTTATTTTTGGGAAGATGTAGTGTGTGTATAGGTATACGTGGTTTAGAAGAGCCCCATATAAACGAAGTTGCTCTTTTTTGTACTATTCTCAAAAAATAGGAAGGAATTGGAATAGGGAGGACTCTGAATAGATAAAGCAATTTGGGTAGAATAGTCATTTTGATTGCATTAATCTTCCCTATCCAGGATAAAGGAAGTTGCGACCATTGTTTTATTAGATGTGTGATCTGTCTTAATACAGGAGGATAATTGGTTGAGAATAAGTCAGAATGAGATGCTGTTAAATGAATTCCAAGATATGGGATTGATTTTTCTGCCCATGTGAATGGGAGTGCAGCCCTAGCCGGGATCAATTCCATGTTTGTGAGTGAAATATTAAGCACTAGGCATTTCTTAGGATTAATCATAAGGCCGGATAGGGCTGCAAATCCATAAAGAGCTGGTATTAAGTTAGGACCAGAGACCTGTGGTGATGATAGAAAAAGTAATATATCGTCTGCAAATATACATAATTTGTGTGTAATACATCCTACCTCAATGCCAGTTATAGTTTGGTTTGTTCTGATGTATTGAGCCATGGGTTCGAGTATAAGGGCAAATAATAAGGGAGATAATGGGCAACCCTGTCGGGTACCTCTTTCGATATTAAAGGCTTCAGATTTGTATCCAGCATATTTTATATAGGCTTTGGGTTTATTATATAATGCCTTGATCCATGTTAAAAAGTGGGGTCCAAAACCCCATTTTTGTAATGAATATTGCATATATTGCCATGATACTGTGTCAAATGCCCTCTTAATATCGAGAGATAGAAAACATAAAGGGATTTTCCGTTTTTTAGCAATATGTGCCAATAACACTGCCCTGCATATATTATCGCCTGCCTGTCTATTTGGCATGAAGCCTACTTGATCTCTATGTATTAATTTTCCTATGATGCTATTGAGGCGTTTGGCTATTATTTTTGCTAATAATTTAATATCGAGGTTTAACAGAGAGATAGGCCGATAATTCACACAGGAAGTATCATCAGAAAGGGGTTTTGGGATCATACAAACGATTGCCATTAGTGTTTCTTGCCGAAAAGAATGTCCATCTAGAAGTTTGTTAAAAGTTTCAGTGAGAATGGGAGAGAGTATTTCTGAGAATGTTTTATAGTATAAAGCCGAGTAGCCGTCTGGGCCTGGTCTTTTGTTAAGTCTTAGGTCTTTTATGGCGTTAGCAACTTCGTCTATAGTTATAGGCTCATCCAAACTGCTTTTTTGATTCTGAGATAACTCAGGTAAGGTTATTTTTGAGAAGAAGGATTCAGCTTCTGTAGGATTAAATTCATTGTTTGTCTTGTATAAAGTTGCGAGATGTGAGTGAAATTTATGGACTATTTTAACTGGATTACAAGTGTAAACATTTTTTGATAATTTCAAACGTATTGGTTTGAAAGATTTGTTAGTTGAATTTAATGCCCGAGCCAAATATGTACCTGGTTTGTTTGTATTCATGTAGAAATTGTGTTTGGAGCGTTTGAGGGATTTATCAACTGACTCAGTGAGAAATAGATCGTATTCCAATCTAGATTTTTCCAGATGAGATTTTGTACTCTGAGATGAATTATCTTGAAATGATATGTAGGCTGCATTAAAATTGAGTTCTAGTTTTTTTGCTAGATTTTTGCGTTCCCGTTTAAATAGTGCCATTTGTCTTTGTATTGTACCACGCAAGACAGGCTTATGAGCTTCCCACAGTGTTATTGGGGAGATGTCTGTTGTATTATTAATTGATATGTATTCCTTTAAAGCTTGTTCAATGGCCATCTGATGTAGTGGGTGTTTGAGCATTATGTCCGGTAAGTACCACGTTGGGTCATGCGCTTTTGGTATGGCTGAGGCTATAGTAGTGTATACTGCATTATGGTCAGACCACGGAATCGGAATTATATCTGATGCAATAGTTTCTGGCATCATTCCTATTGTTAGAAAAATATGATCTATTCTGGTGAAGGTTTGATGAGGGTGCGAGAAATAAGTGAATTTCTTTTTCATTGGGTTACTTTCTCTCCATGAATCTACCAGATTGTATTTGGAAAGAAGTTGAGAAAAAGGTAATCTAGAGGTTATTTTGGATGGTGTAAAAGGTGATTTATCTAGAAGTGGGAGGAGGACCTGGTTCGAATCCCCACACATTATCACTGTTCCTATTTTGTGTGTATTAATCACTTGTAATATATGTGAGAGGAATGGTGTAGGTTGTTTGTTAGGAGCGTAGTAGGAAATCACCGTGATTGCTGTATCCATTATATAACCCATGAGTATCAGGTATCTACCTTCTGGGTCTTTAATTTCTGATGATAAGGTGAATGGTGTGGATCGGTGAAATGCAATTAGAGTTCCCCTTTGCTTGGTACAGGCAGAAGCCGTGTAAATTTGTTGATAAAAAGGAGAAATATATTTTGGAGTAGAATCTTTGGTGAAGTGTGTTTCTTGGAGGCATACTATGTGAGCCTTCTTGTTATGGAAAGTACGGAAGGCTTTGGTCCTTTTTTGAGGGACATTTATTCCCTGAACATTCAGGGAAAGTATATTCAGTGGTGCCATGGCAATAGATCAAATAGTTTTGACTTACTTTTTGTTATGCAGAGCTGACTGCGCAGATCAAACTGTGTGGACTGAAGAGATGAATAGATAGAAAAGAAACCAGTAAATTCTGGAGTAAAGAGTAAACAAAAAACATATGAGATTAGATGATACATTGTATAAATTATTTTTTGCAAGTAATCACAATTTACCCGTGAAAGAGAATAAATATCTCTCTCAGGGGAATAAGTGCCTTCGTCACACTCCCACATAATATGGTTGGGAGAATGAGGAGGGCTAATGGGGGTACACGGATCTTCCGCTTAAAGGAGAGAAGTGCTATGTCAAAAGACATCAAAATGATGTTTCATTAATTGGAGTGCAGAATATAGTTTTTGTTGAAATTATTTATTCCAGGGTGGTTGTATATGGTTAGTCTTGCCCTAGGCTAAATAATTCAGTTAGAAAGGTACTGTTAATAACTTTGGTATTGATGAAGATAGTTTGAATTATTTTGGGATTTTAACCCTTTTAGAGTAAACAATTACATATTTTATTCATATGTAACTGTTTAGATATGTTAACTCATAAAATTGAGGTTGTATTGCTTCAGATTAGAATAAACAAAAACATAATTCTAGGAACTAGTTAGGTAATAATATATTTGTTTTAAGAAAAGAAAGAAAAAGCTTCCATTACTTCTGGATTATTGAACATATTTGTCCTAAAAAGTAATAAATCTATTGTTATTACCTGATAATATATAACTGAACAAGAATTTCCTTATTTCACTTATATATTCTAAGGCTATATGAATCAGAAGTAATAAGAAATATAACTGGAATGTAACATGATCCCACACAGTGTGTGACTATCAGAATGCAGCTACATTCAGTTATAAATATAGGTTTTTTATAGAGAACCATCTCTTAGTATAATAAATGAAGAGATATCAGGAAATAGGATGTCAGTCCATTGAATCTTCTTGGTCCATGGATGATGTGGCATAACGGCCTCTTTTGTGAGAATGATGATTCCCATTTTGTTCTGAAATTTTCTGGGTGCTGCCTGAAGGTGAAGATGACGCCATTCTTCTGCGTGTGGGAGTGTTGCTGTTTGTGGGTTCTGTCAAATTTAATTTTAAAAGGGTTTGTTGTAGTTCATCTGCTGATCTGCTTCTGTAAATTGTACCTTGGTAGTTAAATCTGACTGAAAAGGGGAAGCCCCATTGATACATAATGTTGTGGCGTTGCAGTTCCATTAGTTGGGGTTTCATGGATCGTCTTTTAGTAATAGTAAGTTGGGATAGGTCAGCAAAAATTTGATAATTGTGTCCTTGAAAATTAAGTTCCTTTTTTTCTCTTGCAGCAATTAGTATTTGTTCTTTCGTTCTGTAATAATGAAATTTTGTGATTATATCACGTGGGGGTCCATCTTTCTTTTTGGCTGTGAGGGCTCTGTGTACTCTGTCCAGTTCTAAACGTTCAATAGGGATATCTGGCTTTAGTTCTTGTAATAGAGCAGTAATAGTAGATTGCAGGTCTGTCACAGTTTCAGGTATTCCCCTTATGCGCAAGTTTGAACGTCTGGCTCTATTTTCATAATTTTTGAGCTTAGTTTGAAGTATTAAATTCTCTTTTTTTAATTATTCCAATTCTGTTATATTTTCTTGGGTTGTAATTTCAATGTCATCCATTTTTATTTCTAAGGCTGCGGTGCGGTTTCCCAGCTCTCTTATTTCTTTGGTTAGGCTTTTTGTTATTTGGTCTAAGGTTTGTTTTAAAGCCTTATGAAGCATCTTTTCAAATTGTAATAATATTACTGGGGATACTGAGGAGGCTTGTGGAGAAGTTTGTGAGAGGATTTGTTCTATATCTGACTCAAATGGAGAGTCTTGCTGTGACATTTTCTGTCTGTGAGAGTGCCCTGATGCTGTATCTTGTGAGGTGACTGGAGCTGCTTCAGCTGCAGTGAGTGCCTGTGAGCTCTTTGTGAGGTGATTTTTATTTCTGCCACGGTTTCCTCCCAGTACCATATTTCCTGCCCAAACTTTCACAGTTTGTTCCCTGGGGCAAAAAGGTTCAAATGGATACCTTTTAAGCCTGCAGGCTCCGCTTTGTCCTTCTCTTCTCTCCTCAGCGGTGTGGAGCTCTAACAATGCATGTCTGCTCCGCTAGGCTCCGCCTCCTGCCCCCGCCGAAATGGTACTTTTAATCCCAGACCCTATATAATTTATAAAGATATTAAAAAGTAAGGGTCCCAACACTGAACCTTGAGGTAGACCACTGATAACCTTAGACCATTCAAAGTAAGAATCATTGTCCCGGCAATATGGATGAAAATTATTGAGAAAAACGGCACGGGTAACCCCTCATCCATTACCAGGCCCTTTGGATCCTGTATGGATTTTAAGGGGAACCCCCCCCAAATTAAAAAAACAAAAGGCGTGGGGCCCCCAGGCCCTATATACTCTGAACAGCAGTATACAGGTGGTCCCAAGAAAGACAGGGACTGTAGGTTTGTTCTAAAGTTGAATCTGTTTGTAATTTGGAACAGGTACATTTTGTAAGTGTAGCTCCAGCCAAAAAATCTATTTTTAAGCTTTTTGGAAAACATAGGGAAGGGTTATCACCCCTGTAACATTTGTTTTGCTGTCTGTGCCCCTGTTCAGAAGATTTCACCTCACTTTCTGTCCCAATGACAATTGGATTTTGAAAATTTGGGGTTTTTAGGGAAACAAGGATTGGTAATAAAACATCAGTGGAGGAGACACCTTTTCCCATGTTAACTCTAACAGGAGAGAATTTCCCTTCCTAGGTGTAGATTTCTTCTCACTTCCTGTTGTCTCCCTCCATTTGTAAGTAGGAGTCGTTTGTAAGTCGGATGTTTGAAAGTAGGGGCCTGCCCTATATACTCTGCAGAAAAGCGGCCTTAGGTGTTGGTGTTGCCACAACACTGTAAGCCCTCACAGTTACTCTTGGTGGGTGCAGGAACAGGCCCTGCTGTGAAATATTTGATGAAAAATTGTAATTACACGCCCCTGTTAAACAGGGGCAGAAAAATTGGGCCTTTGGCGGTGGTGTGGTGGTGTTGCCACAACACTGTAAGCCCTCACAGATACTCTAGTTGAGCACAGGAACAAGCCCTGCTGCAAAATATTACAGCAAAAATTGTAATTACATGCCCCTGTTGAACAGAGGCAGGAAAATTGGGCTTTAGGCACTGGTGCTGGTGCCACAACACTGCAACCCCTCACAGATACTCTAGTTGAGCACAGGAACAAGCCCTGCTGCAAAATATTACAGCAAAATTTGTAATTACACGCCCCTGTTAAACAGGGGCAGAAAAATAGGGCCTTAGCCACTGGTGGTGGTGCCCAGAACAAAAAATTTTCTTACAAGCTATCAACATGAACATTGAGGAGGAATAGAATAGTCACTCAGCCTAACAGGATAGTCACTTAGCATCAGCATAGGCAGTCTTGAAGGGATCTCACATTCATAAAAAAATATTTGGTTACATCAACATCAGGTGCTTGGTAGCTGGTGATCCAAGACTGATTCATTTTTATGAAGGTGAGCCGATCAACCGAGTCGGTGGATAGGCACACTCTGTGATCAGTTACAAAGCCTCCAGCAGCACTGAATGTGCATTCTGAAAGAATGCTGAATGCAGGACAGGCCAGTAGCTTAATTGCATACTGTGCAAGCTCTGGCCAGTTATCCATCCTCAAGACCCAGTAACCCAGATTTTCGGTTGGAAAGGTCTCCAAGTCTGATCTTGCCCCTAGGTATACCTGCACCATGTAAATCAGACGCTGGCGATGGTTTCTGGAACCGATCAGACCTTGGGGCTGCGGATTAAATAATTGTCTAAACGCATGGGTCAGATGACCACCTTCTCCACCGCTCCTTCTGTGACTGACCCAAGCCTCAGCAACACGTTGTCCAGGACCAGGAATTTGTAACCTCCCAAGCCCTGGAAACGCATTGCACAAACCTATCTGCAAGGCCTCCCAAAGATGTTTCATCATCTGCTCCCTCTGAGACAGCTGGATAAGTTCTGCAACCTAACCCTTGTAACGTGGATCAAGGAGGGTTGCCAGCCAGTAATGATCCCTCTTCTTGATACCACGAATCCAAGGGTCCTTTCGCTCTTTTTTGCGGCTTTTCAGGATCAGGGAGGCCATGCAGCATAGATATGCTGAGGCATTCAGTCCGGAGTCCTCTGGGTCACTAAGGATGACATGATCCACAGCCACCTCCTCCCAGCCACGTACAAGTCCATGGGTTTCTGGGGACTGTAAACGATCCCTTGAAGCCTGCTGCTGATGCTGAGTGCTCCTCCATGCTGACACAATCCTCCTCCTCTTCCTCCTCTTGGAGACCTTTCCTGTGTGATCGGCAGGCCCGCAGGAACACTGTCTGGATAAAGGGGGCCTTGAGAGGTAAGGAAGTCCTCCTCTTCCTCCCTCTGTTCTGCCTCAAGTGCCCTGTCCATTATTCCACGCAGCGTGTGCTCCAACAGGTAGACAAGAGGGACAGTATTATCGATGCATGCACTGTCACTGCTCATCATCCTTGTGGCCTCCTCAAATGGTGACAGGACAGTGCATGCATCCTTGATCATGAGCCATTTGCATGGTGAAAAAAATCCAAGCTCCCCTGACCCTGTCCTGGTGCCATAGTCGCACAGGTAGTCATTGATGGCCCTCTGCTGCGTGTGCAGCCACTGCAGCATGGCCAACATTGAGTTCCATCTGGTGAGCATGTCACAGATTAGGCAGTTCTTGGGCAGGTTGTATTCCTTTTGGAGGTCAGCCAGCCAGGCACTGGCATTATATGACCGGCAGAAATGCACACATACTTTCCTGGCCTGCCTCAGGGGATCCTGCAAGCCCGGGTACCTGCACAAGAACCACTGCACCACGAAATTAAGGACGTGAGCCAAACAGGGCAAATGGGTGAAGTGTCCCTATCGGAGGGCGGAGAGGAGGTTGGTGCCATTGTTGCAAACCACCATTCCTGGCTGAAGCTGGTGTGGCGTCAACCACCTCTGAGCCTGCCCCTGCAGAGCTGACAGAATCTCTGCCCCAGTGTGGTTCCTGTCCCCTAAGCACACCAGCTCAAGCACCGCATGGCATCTTTTTTGCCTGAGTGCTTGCATAGCCCCTTGAACACCTACAGAGCATCGCTGGTTCCGAGGACAAATCTATAGAGGAAGAGGCCATGGAGGAAGAAGAGGAGGAGGGGGTGGAGGAGAGAGGTGTGTCAGAATCCCCACTAGTAGCATTTTGGAGGCGTGGTGGCGGAACAAGCTCCAACAATAATGCACCCTGTCTTGCATTCTTCCCAGCTGCCAGCAGAGTTACCCAGTGCACCGTTAAAGATAGGTAATGTCCCTGTCCATGCCTGCTGGACCATGAGTCAGTGGTAATATACACCTTACCACTGACCGCCCTGTCCAGCGAGGCCAAGACATTGCCTTCCACATGCCGGTAGATAGCCGGAATCGCCTTCCATAAAAAAAAGTGGCGTTTGGGAACCTGCCACTGAGGTACATTCCACAAATTCACAAAGGGGGCAGAGTCTACCAGCTGAAAAGTCAGAAGTTGGAGAGTGCTAGCAATTTAGCCAAGCTAGCATTCAGCCACTGGGCATTTGGATGGCTGGGACCGAATTTCTTTTGCCGGTTTAGCAACTGGGGTAGGGAAATTTGTCTGCTACAATCGGACGTCGGTGTAGCAATAGCAGATTGCCCGCAAGTACTTGGCACACCTAATTCTACACCTTCATTCCTCTCAGTGCAGTTTTCTGAGAGAACTGAAGGTATAGAGGGGTTGGAGATCCCAGCTGATGAGGAGTAAGGAGAGGTCCACCGTGTTCTTTGGTGTGGGTCTTTTAAGTATGCTTGCCAACGGACTGCATGGGCAGTTCGACATATGTCTGGTCAAGCATGTGGTGCCCAAGCAGCGCTTCAGACATATGTTGCAAACAGCAATGGTGCGATCTGCTGCACACGTCTAAAAAAAGGCCCACACCAAAGAACTTTTGGAAAAACACGCAGAGTCAGCAGCACCCTGTACATGTGGAGTTCTGCGGTATGATACGGTCAGTTGGCTGCCCTTAAGCTGGCCCCTGGAGGGCATCCTGCCTCATTGGAGATGTGCCTCCTCCTCTCTCCTATCAGGCACCCACGTAGAGTTAGTGACCTCATCATCCCCTCCCTCCTCATCACTGGAGCAAATCTTACAGTATGCTGCAGCTGGCGGAACATGACTGCCAGTTTGTTGTCCTTCTTGGGCACCACCTCTCTCTGGGCTCATGCTACTGCCTTCCTCAAGCTGGGTACCATCATCAGAGCCTTCAAAAGCTAAGCATCCTCCTGCAACATGTACCCAACACTGTGGTCAAACAGTTCGGGGGACTCCTCCGTGCATGATGGTGGGGCTAGGGAAGTAACTGATGACCTGGAGCCAATTGAATAGGCCACTTTGGCAGCTGCATTGGCAGCCAAAGTACTCTGAGCCTGGGTGACAGAGGATGAGGAGGATGAGGACGGCTTGGTCATCCAATCTACCAACTCTTCTGCATGTTGTGGCTTAACACAGCCAGCTGCCGAAAAAAAGGACAAGCGTGCCCCACGGCACGTGCTAAGGATGCACTGTGTCCATGACCAGCAACGTTGGCTGTAGACACAGAGCCTGCTTGCCGTCTTTCAGTGGCCTGTGAGCGTCTGCCTCTCCTTGTTGGCTTTCCAGACATATTGTATTTGATGTATTTGTAATGTATTTGAATAGGTACACCAGGAATGGTCTGCAGTGAGATGTAGCTGCACAAAGCTGGGATGTATATATATATATATATATATATATATATATATATATATATATATATATATATACTGAATATACTGCAGCTAACTGAATCAACTGCCTGCCTGTAGTATATTAGGAAGAGAGCAACAGGAATGGTCTGCAGTGAGATCTAGCTGCACAGGATACAGTACTGAATATACTGCAGTTAACTGAATCAACTGCCTGCCTGTAGTATATTAGGAAGAGAACAACAGGAACGGTCTGTAGTGAGATCTAGCTGCACAGGATACAGTACTAAATATACTGCAGCTAACTGAATCAACTGCCTGCATGTAGTACATTAGGAACAGAACAACAGGAACGATCTGCAGTGAGATCTAGCTGCACAGGATACAGTACTGAATATACTGCAGCTAACTAAATCAACTGCCTGCCTGTAGTATATTAGGAAGAGAACAACAGGAATGGTCTGCAGTGAGATCTAGCTAAACTGGATACAGTATACTGAATATACTGCAGCTAACTGAATCAACTGCCTGCCTGTAGTATACTGTATTAGGAACAGAACAACAGGAACGGTCTGCAGTGAGATTTAGCTGCACAGGATACAGTACTGAATATACTGCAGCTAACTGAATCAACTGCCTGCCTGTAGTATATTAGGAACAGAACAACAGGAACGGTCTGCATTGAGATCTAGCTGCACAGGATACAGTACTGAATATACTGCAGCTAACTGAATCAACTGCCTGCCTGTAGTATATTAGGAAGAGAACAGGAATGATCTGCAGTGAGATCTAGCTGCACAGGATACAGTACTAAATATACTGCAGCTAACTGAATCAACTGCCTGCCTGTAGTATATTAGGAAGAGAACAACAGGAACGGTCTGCAGTGAGATCTCGCTAAACTGGATACAGTATACTGAATATACTGCAGCTAACTGAATCAACTACCTGCCTGTAGTATATTAGGAAGAGAACAACAGGAACGGTCTGCAGTGAAATCTAGCTAAACTGGATACAGTATACTGAATATACTGCAGCTAACTGAATCAACTGCCTGCCTGTAGTATATTAGGAAGAGAACCACAGGAATGGTCTGCAGTGAGATATAGCTAAACTGGATACAGAATACTGAATATACTGCAGCTAACTGAATCAACTGCCTGCCTGTAGTATATTCGGAAGAGAACAACAAGAACAGTCTGCAGTGAGATCTAGCTGCACAGGATACAGTACTGAATATACTACAGCTAACTGAATCAACTGCCTGCCTGTAGTATATTAGGAACAGAACAACAGGAACGGTCTGCAGTGAGATCTAGCTGCACAGGATACAGTACTGAATATATTGCAGCTAACCGAATGTCAGGTCACCTTGAAGCTGAGTGACAGATACACCCCGTTGGAAACAGGAGTGCAACGCAAGGTAGTGGACCCTACGGCTGACTGCTGCCAATGGGAGTCAGGGTGGTAAAGAAGGCAGGGCCGCTGGAACACCAACACAGATCCCACCGGGGTTAGAGCATAAGATTCCCTAGGACGCGGAGTCTAAGAGCTAGCAGGTGTTCACCAGAGCCTCTAGTGGTGATGATGGACTGGGCTGCAACTGGCTCCAGGTCGCGACCCCCAGGGTCCCCCAGCTCACGCCCACAGTAGGCAACCAATAGGGATAGTAAGGGACAAGCCAAGGTCGTGGCCACAAGCAGACAAGGACAACAGAGTTCATGCCAAAGGTTCAGGGTCACAGGCAAACAGGGATAGTCGGGGACACGCCAAAGGTCAGGGTCACGAGCAGACAGGAATAGTTGAGAACATGCCAAGGTTGGTAACAGAAACAAACATAGAACACACGACAAACAGGAAGACAAACACACAAATAGGTCATAGGAAGAGGGAGTTGAGGATGTCTTCTATAAACAGTGACAAAGGGTGTTTTCTGATAACTGACGTTGACATGATTATTGTGGGAGAACTCTGCCCACGAGAGTAGTGATGCCCAATTATCGTGATGGGCTGAGACCAAGGTACGGAGAAAGACCTCCAAATCCTGATTAACCCTCTCAGTCTGGCCATTAGATTGGGGATGGTAAGAAGAGGTAAAATCCAAGGTAATGTTGAGGAATTTGCAAAAGGCTCTCCAAAAACAAGAAGTAAGCTGAACACCCCTGTCCAAAATGACGTGGGAAGGAACACCATGAAGGCAGAAAATCTCTCGTACAAAAATGGGAACCAAGGCAGGGGCAGAAGTGAGACCAGGAAGAGGAACAAAATGAGCCATCTTGGAGAACCAATCTATTACCACCCAAATGGCTGTATTATTCTCTGACAGTGGAAGATCGGTGATAAAATCCATGGCGATGTGATACCAGGGCTCCTTAGGAATGGGCAGAGGCATGAGAAGACCAGCAGGGGCTTGTGTGGAAGATTTGAGCACAGACATGACAAGCCTTAACGTACTCTTTAACATCCAAGTGGAGATTAGACCACCAGTAGTGATGACTGATGAGCAGGAAGGATCGGAGGGACCCAGCATGACCTGCCACCTTGGAATCATGTCCCCAATGAAGGATCTTAGCTCTTAGCTCCTTGGGAACAGGAGGAATTCTTTATTCCAGGGTGGTAGAATGGGCAACAATGCATGAGGTCGGAATGATCAGCTCAGGATCAGCGGTGGACTCCTCATTCAAAGTGACCTAGAGAGTGCATTAGCCCGACCGTTGCAGGAACCAGGTTTGTACGTAATTGTGAATTTAAAATGGGAAAAGAAGAGACTCCACCTGGCCTGTCTGGGGTTCAGACGTTTAGCATTCTCTAGGTATTGTAGATTCTTGTGATCAGTAAAGATTGTTATGGAGTGAGGGGAACCCTCCAAGAGATGACGCCACTCCTCCAACGCCAATTTAATTGCGAGAAGTTCTCGATCACCAATGGCATAATTTCTCTCTGCCTGAGAAAATTTTTTGGAAAAGAACGCACATGGTTGATGTCTCTTCTCAAAGAAGTGAAGAAGCACAGCTCCCACCCCCATCGAAGAAGCATCTACTTCAATAAGAAATGGGTCCCCAGGATTTGGTCTCCTTAAGAGAAGTCCAGAAACAAAGGCCTGTTTCAGATCGTGAAGCGCAGAGAAAGCCTCGGGAGGCCAATCTTTGTCATTCGCACCCATCTTGGTCAAAGCTATAATAGGTGCGGCAATGGAAGAGTAATTCCTTATGAACTGCCTATAATAATTTGTGAAGCCAATAAAGCCCTTTGTGTGGCCTTGAGGCTAGCAGGAAGGGGCCAGATGGTAATGGCCGAGACCTTTCCGGGATCCATGCGAAGACCCAAACTAGAAACAGAACATCCCAGAAACAGGACCTCAGAACATTCAAAGGAACATTTCACATAGAGATTATTCTCTCTAAGGCGCTGAAGTACGGTGCGGACATGGTTTCTGTGAGCAAGCAGATTTTCGGAAAAGATGAGAATGTCATCCAGATAGATAACAACAAACTGGTACAGTAGATCCCTGAAGATTTCATTGACAAAGTTCTGGAACACAGCTGGAGCATTACACAAACCAAAAGGCATAACCAGGTATTCGTAATGCCCGTCCCTAGTGTTAAACACAGTCTTCCATTCATCACCTTCCCGTATTCGAATGAGATTGTATGCATCTCTGAGATCCAATTTGGTGAAAATGGAAGCCCCTTTCAACCTGTCGAATAGCTCAGATATTAGAGGTAAGGGGTATCGGTTTTTGATAGTCGATGCAGGGTCTGAGGGTACCATCCTTTTTGGCAACGAAAAAGAACCCTGCTCCTGCAGGCGATGAGGATTTCCGGATGAAACCCCTCTCCAGATTCTCGGCGACATACTCAGACATGGCCTGTGTCTCTGGAATGGACAGAGGGTAGGTACTACCCCTGGGCAGAGTTGCTCCAGGGACAAGGTCAATGGCACAGTCAAAAGATCTGTGGGGAGGAAGCACCTCAGCAGACTTCTTACAGAACACATCCCGGTAATCGCTGTATGCCGCGGGAAGATCAGAAGATATGGCTGTGGTAGCAATGGGAAGTCTCTCCTTGGGGGGGCCACCTTGAGAAGACAGGATGAGAAACACGAAGGTCTTCCAAGCTAGGATCTGCCCAGATACCAAGTCCACATGTGGAGAATGGAGCTGTAGCCAAGGAAGACCCAATACAATGGGGGTAGAGGCCTTGAGTAGAATGAGGAAGGAAATCCACTCCTGCTGGAGTATCCCTACCGACATTCTAATAGGTAGCGTCTGGAAATGGATAGGGCCCCCTGGGAGCACAGTGCCATCAATTGCTGAGACTACCAGTGGTGTAGCGAGGGGAGAAAGGGTAAGCTTCATAGAAGAAGCAGTTCTCCAGTCCATAAAATTGCCGGAGTCCAGACATGCTAAGACCGATTTGGGAGAAGTGCCTACATGGAAGAACACCGGAAGAAGAAGACAAGAAGGTGATGTTTCAGGGTCCAATACTCCACCTTCTAAATGTATTAGACCCGAGCGTTTCCCGGACAAAGCGAGCAGGAGTCACGAAAATGACCATTGCCCCCACAATAAAAACACAAGCCCAGAGTTCTGCATCTAGCACGTTCTTCGTGGGTTAGTCTGGTCCGACCCAGCTGCATAGGTTCCTCAGAAGGCAGAGGATGCTCCACAGGGCGACGGGGGAAGCGTTCAGGCTGACTAGGACCTAGGGAGTGCTAGCGTCTTTTTTCTAGGGACCTCTCCTGGAAACAAATGTCAATCTGATTGGGGTTCTGATTCGGGGTTCCCAAGGAGGCCTGGAGCTGCTTGAAGCAGGAAGCCAGATCTTGAAGGAATCGCATTACTATGCCCTGCAATGGATCGGCTGCATGAAGCAACACGTCAGCCGGGTCCATGGCTGATCTGAACTGTCAGGTAACCTTGAGGCTAGGTGACAGATGCACACCGTTGGAATCAGGAGTGCACCGCAAGGTAGTGGACCCTACAGCTGACTGCTGCAGATGGGAGTCAGGGTGGTAAGGAAGGCAGGGCCACTGGAACACCAATAAGGATCCCACTGGGGTTAGAGCGTAAGATTCCCTAGGGCGCGGAGTCTAAGAGCCAGCAGGTGTTCACCAGAGCCTTTAGTGGTGAGTAGGGATGAGCTTCGTGTTCGAGTCGAACCCATGTTCGACTCGAACATCGGTTGTTCGGTCGTTCGCCGAATTGCGAACGATATGGGCCGTTCGCGCCAAATTCGTGTGGCGCGTCACGGCCCATAATTCACTGCGGCATCGCAGTGCATTGCTTGCTGATGATTGGCCAAGCATGCACTATGACCCGCATGCTTGGCCAATCACAGCGCCGCCTTAACAGAGAGCCGTAATTGGCCAAAGCCAAGGAGGCTTTGGCCAATTATGGCTCAGGGGATTTAGTACACGCCCCACACTATATAAGGCCGCCTGCACGGCGGCTGTGTGCAGTGTGTTCCGGTGTGCTTAGAGAGAGAGAGAGACAGTGTCATTTCATTTGAGTTAGCTAGATTAGGCAGGACAGTCAGTCAGTTAGCTGCACTTAAAGTGTATTGTGTATATATATGCATCCCAGGTGTTGCATATATATATATATATATATACACACTGTATTCAGTTTAGCTAGATCCGTTCCTGTTATCTTCTAGACTATTTACATTTAGTGCAGTGCGTCCTGCTCACAGTGTTCAGCTAGATCCGTTCCTGTTATCTTCCTACTGACAGGCAGGCTTGTCTTGTTACAGTATATAAAGCTACCTGAAGAAAATTACTGGTGTTCTTTTGATCCTATTAGTACCACGGTCAGGCAGCTAGACTATTTACATTTAGTGCAGTGCGTCCTGCTCACAGTGTTCAGCTAGATCCGTTCCTGTTATCTTCTTACTGACAGGCATGCTTGTCTAGTTACAGTATTTTGAAGAATATTACTGGTGTTCTTTTGATCCTATTAGTACCACAGTCAGGCAGCTAGACTATTTACATTTAGTGCAGTGCGTCCTGCTCACAGTGTTCAGCTAGATCCGTTCCTGTTATCTTCCTAGTGACAGGCAGGCTTGTCTTGTTACAGTATATAAAGCTACCAGAAGAAAATTACTGGTGTTCTTTTGATCCTATTAGTACCACAGTCAGGCAGCTAGACTATTTACATTTAGTGCAGTGTGTCCTGCTCACAGTGTTCAGCTAGATCCGTTCATGTTATCTTCCTACTGACAGGCAGGCTTGCCTTGTTACAGTATATAAAGCTACCTGAAGAAAATTACTGGTGTTCTTTTGATCCTATTAGTACCACAGTCAGGCAGGTAGACTATTTACATTTAGTGCAGTGCGTCCTGCTCACAGTGTTCAGCTAGATCCGTTCCTGTTATCTTCTTACTGACAGGCAGGCTTGTCTTGTTACAGTATCTAAAGCTACCTGAAGAAAATTACTGGTGTTCTTTTGATCCTATTAGTACCACAGTCAGGCAGCTAGACTATTTACATTTAGTGCAGTGCGTCCTGCTCACAGTGTTCTGCAAAACCTACAAGTTAGTGGGGTGCGTCCTGCTCACAGTGTTCAGCTAGATCCGTTTCTGTTATCTTCTTACTGACAGGCAGGCTTGTCTTGTTACAGTAAATACAGCTACCTGAAGAAAATTGCTGGTGTTCTTTTGATCCTATTAGTACCACAGTCAGGCAGCTAGACTATTTACATTTAGTGCAGTGCGTCCTGCTCACAGTGTTCTGCTAAACCTACAAGTTAGTGGGGTGTGTCCTGCTCACAGTGTTCAACTAAACCTACAAGTTAGTGGGGTGCGTCCACCTCACAGTGTTCCGCTAAACCTACAAGCTAGTGGGGTGCGTCCTGCTCACAGTGTTCAGCTAGATCCGTTTCTGTTATCTTCTTACTGACAGGCAGGCTTGTCTTGTTACAGTAAATACAGCTACCTGAAGAAAATTGCTGGTGTTCTTTTGATCCTATTAATACCACAGTCAGGCAGCTAGACTATTTACAGTTAGTGCAGTGCGTCCTGCTCATAGTGTTCAGCTAAACCTACAAGTTAGTGGGGTGCGTCCTGCTCACAGTGTTCAGCTAAAGCTACCTGTAGAAGGTTGGTGGTGTTCTCATACTACAGGCAGGCAGTTGATTTTGCTAGCTGCAGTATCAGTACATATATATATATATATATCCCAGCTTAGTGCAGCTACAGGCCATTAGTATGTCTGGAAGGCCAAGAAGGAGAGGCAGACAGTCACAAGCCAATAAGAGAGGGCAAGCAGGCTCTGTGTCTAGTGCTGGTCGTGGAGACGGTGCATCCTCATGAGCACGTGGCCATGGGACACGCTTGGCCTTTTTTTCGGCAGCTGGCCATGTTGAGCCGCAACATGCGGAAGACTTGGTCGAGTGGATGACCAAGCCGTCCTCATCCTCCTCATCCTCTCTCACCCATGCCCAGGGTACTTTGTCTGGCAAAGCAGCGGCCTCTTCCCTCGGCTCAATGTCATCAGTGACTCCTTCCCTAGCCCCACCATGTCCTCCTGAGGAGTCCCTCGAACTGTTTGACCACAGTGTTGGGTACATGCTCCAGGAGGATGCCCAGCGTTTGGAAGGCTCTGATGATGATACTGAGCTCGATGAAGGCAGTAACATGAGCACGGACAGAGGGGGTGCCCAAGAAGGACAGCAATCTGGCAGTCATGCTCCCCCTGCTGCAGCATACTGCCAGGTTTGCTCCAGTGATGAGGAGGGAGGGGATGATGAGGTCACTGACTCAACGTGGGTGCCTGATAGGAGAGAGGAGGAGGAGGAGGAGGAGGCGGCACATCACCAACGAGGTAGGATGCCCTCCAGGGGCCAGCCTAAGGGCAGCACATTGACTGCATCACTCCCCAAAGCTCCACATGTGCAGGGCGCTGCAGTCTCTGCGCGTTATTCAAAAAGTTCTTTGGTGTGGGCCTTTTTTGAGACGAGTGCATCAGATCGCACCGCTGCTATTTGCAACATATGTCTCAAGCGTATCTCACGTGGCCAAAACATCTCCCGCTTGGGTACCACATGCTTGACCAGACATATGTTGACCTGCCATGCAGTTCATTGGCAAGCGTATCTAAAAGACCCACACCAAAGAACAAAGAGGACCTCTCCTTGCTCCTCATCAGCTGAGATTTCCAACCCCACTAGACCTTCAGTCCTCTCTGAGACCTGCACTGAGAGGAATGAAGGTGTAGAATTAGGTGTGTCACAGCCAAGTACTTGTGGGCAATCTGCTTTTGGTACACCGACGTCAGATTGTACCAGGCAAATTTCCCTGCCCCAGCTGCTGCACCGCCGAAAGAAGTTTGCTCCCAGCCATCCACATGCCCAGCGGTTGAATGCTAGCTTGGCAAAATTGCTAGCACTTCAACTGCTGCCTTTTCAGTTGGTAGACTCTGCCCCCTTCCGTGAGTTTGTGGAATGTGCGGTTCCTCAGTGGCAGGTACCCAAACGCCACTTTTTCTCACGGAAGGCGATTCCGGCTCTCTACCAGCATGTGGAAGGCAATGTCCATGCCTCGCTGGACAGGGCAGTCAGCGGTAAGGTGCATATTACCGCTGACTCATGGTCCAGCAAGCATGGACAGGGACGTTACCTAAGTTTCACGGCGCATTGGGTGACTCTGCTGGCAGCTGGGAAGGATGCAGGACAAGGTGCAGTAGTGTTGGAGGTTGTTCCGCCACCACGCCTCCAAAATGCTAATGATTGTGACACACCTAATGATACTGACACAATCTTCCTCCTCCTCCTCCTCCTCCTCCTCCTCCTCATCCTCTTCCTGTGTGATCGGCGGGCACGCAGGAACACTGTCTGGATAAAGGGTGCCTTGAGAGCTAAGGAAGTGCTCCTCTTCCTGCCTCTGTTCTGCCTCAAGTGCCCTGTCCATTATTCCACGCCCCACCCCCTCCTCTTCTTCTTCCTCCATGGCCTCTTCTTCGGAACCAGCGGTGCTCCGTAGTCATTCAAGGGGCTACGCAAGTACGCAGGCCAAAAGATGCCATGCGGTGCTTGAGCTGGTGTGCTTGGGGGACAGGAGCCACACTGGGGCAGAGGTTCTGTCAGCTCTGCAGGGGCAGGTTCAGAGGTGGTTGACGCCACGCCAACTTAAGGCAGGAATGGTGGTTTGCGACAATGGCACCAACCTCCTCTCTGCCCTCCGACAGGGACAAATGACCCATGTGCCCTGTTTGGCTCACGTCCTTAACTTGGTGGTGCAGCGGTTCTTGGGCAGGTACCCGGGCTTACAGGATGTCCTGAGGCGGGCCAGGAAAGTCTGTGTGCATTTCCGCTGGTCATATAATGCCAGTGCTCGGCTGACGGACCTCCAAAAGGAGTTTAAACTGCCCAAGAACCGCCTAATCTGTGACATGCCCACCAGGTGGAACTCAACGTTGGCCATGCTGCAGCGGCTGCACACGCAGCAGAGGGCCATCAATGAGTACCTGTGCGACTATGGCACCAGGACAGGGTCAGGGGAGCTTGTTTTTTTTTCCCAACGCCAGTGGGCCATGATCAGGGATACATGCACAGTCCTGTCACCATTTGAGGAGGCCACGAGGATGGTGAGCAGTGACAGTGCATGCATCAGTGACACTGTCCCCCTTGTCCACCTGTTGGAGCACACGCTGCGTGGAATAATGGACAGGGCACTTGAGGCAGAACAGAGGCAGGAAGAGGAGGACTTCCTTAGCTCTCAAGGCACCCTTTATCCAGACAGTGTTCCTGCGTGCCCGCCGATCACACAGGAAGAGGATGAGGAGAAGGAGGAGGAAGATTGTGTCAGTATGGAGGTGGAGCCTGGCACTCAGCATCAGCAGCAGTCTTTAAGGGATCAGTCCCAAGAAACACATGGACTTGTACGTGGCTGGGAGGAGGTGGCTGCGGACCATGTCGTTCTTAGTGACCCAGAGGACTCCGGACCGAATGCCTCAGCAAACCTACGCTGCATGGCCTCCCTGATCCTGCAAAGCCTGCGTAAGGATCCTCGTATTCGTGGTATCAAGGAGAAGGACCAATACTGGCTGGCAACCCTCCTTGATCCACGTTACAAGGGTAAGGTTGCGGACCTTATCTTGCCATTGCAGAGGGAGCAGAGGATGAAACATCTTCGGGAGGCCTTGCAGAAAGGTCTGTGCAACGCGTTCCCAGAGACTGGGAGGTTACAAACTCCTGTTTCTGGACAACGTGTTGCTGAGGCTTCGGTCAGTCAAAGAAGGAGCGGTGGAGGAGGTGGCCGTCTGACCGATGCGTTCAGACAATTTTTTGGTCCGCAGCCCCAAGGTATGATCGGTTCCAGCAACCATCGCCAGCGTCTGTTTTACATGGTGCAGGAATACCTAGGGGCAAGATCAGACTTGGACACCTTTCCCACCGAAAATCCTCTGGGTTACTGGGTCTTGAGGATGGATCACTGGCCAGAGCTTGCACAGTATGCAATTGAGCTACTGGCCTGTCCTGCATCCAGCGTTCTTTCGGAACGCACATTCAGTGCTGCTGGAGGCGTGGTAACCGATCACAGGGTGCGTCTGTCCACTGACTCGGTCGATCGACTGACCTTCATAAAAATGAATCAGTCTTGGATCACCACCAGCTACCAAGCACCTGATGCTGATGTAACCGAATAATTTTTCTTAAAATCTCAGATCCCTTCAAAGACTGCCTATGCTGATGCTGAGTGACTATCCCTGAGTAATTATCCTCTTCCTCCTCAATCATCACGCTGATAGCTTGTAAGAAAATTTTTGGTTCTTGGCGTCACCACCAGTGCCTAAGGCACAATTTTTCAGCCCCTGTTTAACAGGGGCGTGTAATTACAATTTTTGATGTAATACTTTGCAGCAGGGCTCGTTCCTGCATTCCAACTAGAGTGTCTGTGAGGGGTTGCAGTGTTGTGGCACCAGCACCAGTGCCTAAGGACCATTTTTTCTGCCCCTGTTTAACAGGGGCGTGTAATTACAATTTTTGATGCAATACTTTGCAGCAGGGCTCGTTCCTGCGTTCCAACTAGAGTGTCTGTGAGGGGTTGCAGTGTTGTGGCACCAACACCAGTGCCTAAGGCCCATTTTTTCTGCCCCTGTTTAACAGGGGCGTGTAATTACAATTTTTGATGCAATACTTTGCAGCAGGGCTCGTTCCTGCGTTCCAACTAGAGTGTCTGTGAGGGGTTGCAGTGTTGTGGCACCAGCACCAGTGCCTAAGGCCCATTTTTTCTGCCCCTGTTTAACAGGGGCGTGTAATTACAATTTTTGATGCAATACTTTGCAGCAGGGCTCATTCCTGCGTTCCAACTAGAGTGTCTGTGAGGGGTTGCAGTGTTGTGGCACCAGCACCAGTGCCTAAGGCCTAATTTTTCAGCTCCTGTTCAACAGGGGCATGTAATTACAATTCTTGATCTAATATTTCACAGCAGGGCCCTGTGAGGGCTTACGGTGTTGTGGCCACAGCAACACCTAAGGCCCAAATTTCTGCTGAGTATATAGGGCAGGACCCTACTTTCAAACAACTAACTTACAAACGACTCCTACTTGCAAACGGAAGGAGACAACAGGAAGTGAGATGAAATCTACCCCTAGGAAGGGAAATTCTCTCCTGTAAGAGTTAATATGGGAAAAACATTTCTCCTTTCCACTGATGCTTTCCAATCCTTGTTCCACAAAAAAAACCCGAATTTTCAAAAAACATTTTTCATTGGGACAAAAAGTGAGGTGAAATCTTCTGAAGAGGAGGAAAGACAGCAAAACAAATGTTACAGGGGTGATAACCCTTCCCTATGTTTTCCAAAAAGCTTAAAAAAGATTTTTTGGCTGGAGCTAAACACGTTAAAAATGTACCCGTTCAAAATGACAAAGAGATTCTACTTAACAACAAACCTACAGTCCCTGTCTTGTTTGCACCGCCTGTATACTGCTGTTCAGAGTATATAGGGCCTGGTGGCCCCACACCTTTCCTTATTTTAATTTGGGTGCGGGGTTCCCCTTAATATCCATACAAGACCCAAAGGGCCTGGTAATGGACTGGGGGGTACCCATGCCGTTTGTCTCACTGATTTTCATCCACATTGCCAGGACCCGACATTACATTAAACTCGCAAGCAGTTTTAAATGAGATTTTTCCTTTAAAAATGACATTTGGTGCAGGGACTGTTCTAAACACGGGAAACACGCGTCACTTTACAGGCATACTATAGACACCCCTCAGGTACGATATTTAAAGGAATATTTCACTTTTTTTTTTTCACTTTAAGCATTATTAAAATCACTGCTCCCGAAAAAACGGCCGTTTTTAAAAGTTTTTTTTGCATTGATACATGTCCCCTGGGGTAGGACCCGGGTCCCCAAACCCTTTTTAGGACAATACCATGCAAATTAGCCTTTAAAATGAGCACTTTTGGTTTCGAACGTTCGAGTCCCATAGACGTCAATGCGGTTCTAACGTTCGTGCAAACTTTCGGTCCGTTCGCAGGTTCTGGTGCGAACCGAACCGGGGGGTGTTCGGCTCATCCCTAGTGGTGAGGATCGACTGGGCTGCAACTGGCTCCAGGTTGCGACCCCCAGGGTCCCCCAGCTCACGCCCACAGTAGGCAACAGATAGGGATAGTAAGGGACAAGCCAAGGTCAGGGCCACAAGCAGACAAGGACAACAGAGTTCATGCGAAAGGTTCAGGGTCACAGGCAGACACGGATAGTCGGGGACACGCCAAAGGTCAGGGTCACGAGCACACAGGAATAATTGAGAACACCCAAGGTCGGTAACAGAAACAAACTTAGAACACACGGCAAACAGGAAGCCAAACACACAAATAGGGATGAGCAGAATACCCCCCCGGTTCGGTTCACAGCAGAACTTGCGAACAGGCAAAAAATTTGTTCGAACACGCGAACACCATTAAAGTCTATGGGACACAAACATGAATAACCAAAAGTGCTCATTTTAAAGGCTTATATGCAAGTTATTGTCATAAAAAGTGTTTGGGGACCTGGGTCCTGGCCCAGGGGACATCTATCAATGCGAAAAGTATTTTTAAAAACGTTCGTTTTTTTGGGAGCAGTGATTTTAATAATGCTTAAAGTGAAACAATAAAAGTGTAATATTCCTTTAAATTTCGTACCTGGGGGTGTCTATAGTATGCTTGTAAAGGGGCGCATGTTTCCCGTGCTTAGAACAGTCTGACAGCAAAATGACATTTCAAAGGAAAAAAAGTCATTTAAAACTACTCGCGAACCGACAATACACATAAAAGTTCACTGATAAAAACTGCATGGGATTTCCCCACAGGGGAAACCCGAACCAAAATTAAACAAAATGGCATGGGGGTCCCCCTAAATTCCATACCAGGCCCTTCAGGTCTGGTATGGATATTAAGGGGAACCCCTCGCCAAAATTAAAAAAAAAATGGTGCGGGGGTCCCCCTCAAAATCCATACCAGACCCTTCAGGTCTGATACGGATTTTAAGGGGAACCCCTGCGGCAAAATTTAAAAAAAAATGACGTGGAGTCCCTCCAAAAATCCATACCAGACCCTTATCCAAGCACGCAACCTGGCAGGCCACAAGGAAAGAGGGGGGCGAAAGAGCGTCCCCCCCTCCTGAACCGTATTAGGCCACATGCCCTCAACATTGGGGGGTGCTTTGAAGGAAACCCCCCAAAGAACCTTGTCCCCATGTTGATGGGGAGAAGGGCCTCATCCCCACAACCCTTGGCCGGTGGTTGTGGGGGTCTGCAGGCGGGGGGCTTATCGGAATCTGGAAGCCCCCTTTAACAAGGGGACCCCCAGATCCTGGCCCTCCGTGGGAATTGGTAATGGGGTACAAACGTACCCCTACCATTTCACAAAAAAAGTCCTGGTAAGGACTTTAGGGGGACCCCCACGCCATTTCTTTTTACATTTTGGTTCGGGTTCCCCTGTGGGGAAATCCCTTGCTGTTTTTATCAATGAACTCTTATGTGTATTGTCGGACCGACAATTCATTATAGCCGTGAGTAGTTTTAAATGACTTTTTTTCCTTTGAAATGTCATTTTGCTGTCAGACTGTTCTAAACACGGGAAACATGCGCCCCTTTACAGGCATACTATAGACAACCCCCAGGTATGAAATTTAAAGGAATATTACACTTTTATTGTTTCACATTAGGCATTATTAAAATCACTGCTCCTGAAAAAACATCTGTTTTTAAAACTTCTTTTTGCATTGATACATGTCCCCTGGGGCGGGACCCAGGTCCCCAAACACTTTTTATGACAATACCATGCATATAAGCCTTTAAAATTAGCACTTTTGATTTCTCCCATAGACTTTGAAAGGGTGTTCGAATTTGCCGAGAACAGCCAAAATTGTTCGCTGTTCGGCAAACTGGCAAACAGCCGATGTTCGAGTTGAACATGAGTTTGACTCGAACTCGAGGCTCATCCCTACATACAAAGGTTGATCAGCAGGGCTGGCCTGCAGTGCAGAGGTTAATATAGAGTTCTCTGATAGGAGCTGGGGTGGAGCCATGCTAAAGGAGAGATTATAAAAGCAGTCAGGTGAGAGTCAGCTGGTCTCTAGAGATGAACACATGGAGACAGGTAAGCTGACAGACAAACTCTATTGCATAACCATGACACTGAAATCAACTGCCTGCCTGTAGTATATTAGGAAGAGAAACACAGGAACGGTCTGCAGTAAGATCTAGCTGCACAGGATATAGTACTGAATATACTGTAGCTAACTGAATCGCCTGTCTGCTCAATCTATCTAAATGAAATTAAATGACATCTAGGATGTATATATATATACACAATACACTATAAGTGCAGCTAACTGACTCGCCTGCCTACTCTATCTAACTTAAATCAAATGACACTGTCTGTCTGTCTATCTATCTCTCTCTCAACGCTGGAACACACTACACAGGGCCGACGTGCAGGCGGCCTTATATAGTGTGGGGCGTGTACTTAATCCCCATAGCCATAATTTGCCAAAGGCACCCTGCCTTTAGCCAATTATGGCTCTCTTCACCGACGGCGCTGTGATTGGCCAAAGCATGCGGGTCATAGTGCATGCTTGGCCAATCATCAGCCAGCAATGCACTGCGATGACACATTGCATTATGCGCCGTAATGCGCCGCTCAAATTTGGTGCGAGCGGCCCATAATGTTCCATCTTCGTCGAACGATCGAACAGCCGATGTTCGAGTCAAACTCATGTTCGACTCGAACTCGGAGCTCATCCCTATTGCACACATTTTAAACAGGAAAGTGCTGAGCTATATTCCACAGTATGCTTATTTTTGTTCATTTAATAAGCTTTCGGCTACTGTGAAAGAACCTCTGTAATTTGTATTGTCTGATGTTAAAAAATGACTATTATAATCTCCTTGAGTCAAAATGCAAAGATGTATTATTTAAAATAGCAGTTTACATTGAAACAAGTTGAAAAGACCATCAAAGAAAATTGATTACTATATCTAAAAGAACAGCAAATAGGTTTCACTGTTACAAAAGGTGAGATTGTATTTTCTCAGTCCTGGACTTTCTCTATTACTTTGAAAGAAACACCAAATTATTATTCAGTCGCTGCACATTTTATATCAAAGTATAATCAAAGATTCATGAATGTGTAATGCAATCTTTCTTCTTATTGATCGATGGCATTCGTCTCAACCAGCTCAACTAGAAGTCTATGCAACATGAATTATGTCTGTCAGATATTATTTCCTTCGTTATGCTTGAATCAATGGTTACAGAGAACACTGTGCTTTTATATTGGAATTGAATGAATGATTTAAATAAAAGAATAAGAAAGGTTATGGAGCGCAGCAGGTCTGTCAGTCTGTCAGCATTCACGACAAACTCCAAAGGTCATATTCACAGAAGGGCCAATAGTCTGCATGGAATGTGATTCAGATTTTTTGATATTTGAACATTATTATTTATTTACCTTCAAATGGAAATACTAGTGTATGTCAACAAGCAGATCTGTTTATGCAGTCACACTGTGCTATGAAGTATAATGCATTATTTCCATCCTGAGTGTCCTGTAAAAACTCCATAGGGATTGGGGTGCGGGAAGGAGTATTATACAGAGGAAAGTAAAGTAGTTGTAACTAGCCCTCAGAATTTTAGTCAGCTGTGTACTAGCAGCAGCTTTATCAGCTGGTCAATAATCTCCATTACTGAACTATTTTGAGCAGATGCAATCAGCTATTAGAGATGCACCGAACAACCCACAGTTCGGTTTGCACTAGAACTCTCGAACATTGCAAAACTTCGGACCCGAACCACAGACCCTATTAAAGTCCATAGGATCCAAACTTGAAAAATCAAAAGTCCCCACTTTGAAGGCTTATATGCAAGTTATTGGCCATAAAAAGGGTATGGGGGCCTGGGTACTGCCTTGATGGACTTGTACCTGTCAGTGCTGGGCCCAGCCCTTCCTTCTCTGAGCTGGCCACTCAGCTGTCAGCTAATTGACAGCTCCTATCTCTCCACATTCACTCACCTGTTGATGATCCTGCTCGTCGGTCCTGCCTACTTAAGCCGTCCAGTACAGATGATCTCTGCCTTCATCTTGGTCACACCTCTAGAGATGCTCTCCTGTGTTCCTGTTAAAGACTTGCTTGGCTGACCTTCCTGCTGGCTCCCTGACGTTTTGGCTTGTCTGACTATCCGTTCCAGGTCCTGAACTCTGGCTATGTTTTGGCTATGTTTACTCTGTTTACGTTTTTTTGTTTTATTATTAAACAAGTGTGATCTAACTGTACTTATGTCTCAGACTGATTCATGGTTTCTGACAGTAGGCGAAGGCCATGAATTTAGAAGATGCAGTCAATCCACTTGTTGGTAATATTTTTTCCAGATTGCATGAGCAGGATCACCGCATGGATCAGTTTGCCATGGCGTTACAAACGCTCCTGAGTCGCACGGCTCACCTGGAATTCCCCACTGTGGCTGCTCCAGTACTCCAGAGGTATGTCTGGTTACGCTCCGCTTCCCCGTTGATTTGGGGGTGATCCAGTCCAATGCAGAGGGTTTCTTTACCAGGTTGAGATATACTTTGAGATGCTGCCCCAAGCGTTACCCATGGACAGAAGCAAAGTAGGTTTCATGAGATCTTTGCTTTCTGAGAGAGCCTTGGCCTGGGCAAACCCTCTATGGGAGACAAAAAAGCCTGTTGTCTTGAGTTACCCTGAGTTTGTGGCTTCTTTTAAAAGGGTATTTGACTTTCCCACATGCTCCGCTTCTGCTGCCAAGTGCCTCGTGTCCATGAATACGAGAACTGTTGCTGATTACGCCATTGAATTCCTTACTCTGGCCGCAGATGTTGCTTGGAACAATGAGGCCCTTGTGGCTGCTTTTTCTCATGGTCTCTCGGGTACCATCAAGGATGAGATAGCAGTCCGAGATATACCCACTGAGCTGAAGAAGTTGATCACATTTGCCATCCTCATTGACTCCAGACTCAGAGAAATACTCTCTTTTAAGGAGCGCTTGTGGAAGATCTCCTGTTCATTTATCTCTGAGCTTTGCAGTCCCACCTTTGCCTCCCTCACCTCCCATGCTTTCTGGTACCGAGTAGGTCAGTGAAGGTGAACCCATGCACTTGGGTTTCACATGTCTCTCAGCGGTTGAGAGAACCTTTAGGAGGAGGAAGAGATTCTGCCCTTATTGTGGCCAGGCAGGTCACTTTTTGAAGTCTTGTCCTACCCGTCCAGGGAATGCCCTAACCTTGAGGTCCTGTCATGGACAGACCTTAGGTGGCGTTGTTACGTCCCCAGTTATCCAGAAGGATAAGCCCCTGGTTTCGGTTACCCTTTCTTCGGCTAAGTCGTCCGTCGAGATACAGGCTTTAATCGACTCTGGTTGGGGTAGAGGTAGATAGGTCCGCGCTTAGGACAGTGTGAGAGCTGCTGCCTATCCCTAATTAGTGCCCCTGGGGGTCCAATTATTGAATAAGTAAATGAAATGAGAATAGAAACGGCGCTGCCCTCTAGTTTAATGAGTACTATATACCAGTGTGGTAAGTGAATCCTAATGATAAGAATAGCTGTCAATGGTGCAGTCTACACCAAATATTCAGAGGTAACCAAAAAAGGCAATAACACCAATATTTTAGACACTGCTAAGTAAGTCATATCCCCCCAGTAGGGTAAATGTATCAGCCAAAGTAGAAAATAAAGTAAAGCGTGAAAAAGTAATATGGTGACCTGTGTGGTTAAATGGAAAAAATGATAAGTTTCCACAAAATTCAAAAGTTTTGGGACAAGATGGCGCCAGGGATAATGTTGATTATGTAATAAAAAATTAAATGTGCATATAGTGCTGGTGTAATTTCCATGTTGCCCCTTCCATGTGTATGTACAAAATAATTTGGGTCGTGAGTTACCCCAATGTTCAAAAATATTGGGACAACGTGGTGCTTGTGAAACGTGAAATATCTCTCTGTGACACACTACTATAAAACTCCCTATGTGTTAAATACAGAAATAAAAAATATATATATATAAAAACATACATCAACCATAAATTCCAATTTCCTAAGTGTGTAACAGACAATCGTTAGCTTATAAAAGGTTGGATAAATAGTCCATGCAAAGAGTTGTGTATTAATGACCAGCTGGAAAAACAAAGTTCAAGTATAAATGCTGTTTATTTCATCCTTGGGGACACACCACAATGGCTTCAAGTCACCATCTTGATTGAAACACACAGAAGTCACTGTGGTGTGTCCCCAAGGATGAAATAAACAGCATTTATACTTGAACTTTGTTTTTCCACCTGGTTATTAATACACAACTCTTTGCATGGACTATTTATCCAACCTTTTATAAGCTAACGATTGTCTGTTACACACTTAGGAAATTGGAATTTATGGTTGATGTATGTTTTTATATATATATATTTTTTATTTCTGTATTCAACACATAGGGAGTTTTATAGTAGTGTGTCACAGAGAAATATTTCACGTTTCACAAGCGCCACGTTGTCCCAATATTTTTGAACATTGGGTAACTCACGACCCAAATTATTTTGTACATACACATGGAAGGGGCAACACGGACATTACACCAGCACTATATGCACATTTAATTTTTTATTACATAATCAACATTATCCCTGGCGCTATCTTGTCCCAAAACTTTTGAATTTTGTGGAAACTTATCATTTTTTCCATTTAACCACACAGGTCACCATATTACTTTTTCACTCTTTACTTTATTTCCTACTTTGGCTGATACATTTACCCTACTGGGGGGATATGACTTACTTAGCAGTGTCTAAAATATTGGTGTTATTGCCTTTTTTGGTTACCTCTGAATATTTGGTGTAGACTGCACCATTGACAGCTATTCTTATCATTAGGATTCACTTACCACACTGGTATATAGTACTCATTAAACTAGAGGGCAGCGCCGTTTCTATTCTCATTTCATTTACTTATTTAATCGACTCTGGGGCTGCAAGCCTGTTCATTGATGCTGCCTTTGTATCAAAGCACTCGATTCCGCTACAGCTATGTTACACTCCACTTGCCATTGAGGCTCGACGGAAGACCTCTACAGCCTGCCCATGTGACTCATGAGACTGTTCCGTTGTCCATGGCTGTAGGGGCTCTTCACCATGAGATAATCCAATCCCAAGTTATTTCCTCACCTACTTTTTTGCTGGTTATTGGTTATCCTTGGTTACAGAGGCACAACACCTCTTTTGATTGGCTTCATGCTGATGTTCTCTCCTGGTCGCCACAATGCAGTAAGACATGCTTCCAGAAGGTAGCCAAGGTCCTGTGCACCTCTTCACTCTCCTTCCTGCTGGAGGAATACCACAATTTTAGCGATGTCTTTGACAAAGGTCAATCCGCTAGTTTGCCTCCTGTCAGAGAACCATCACAAACGCTCGTTCCCGGGTGCCAGCCAGACGTACGGTAAGAACGAGCGAGCCCCGGACTAGGTACGCACGCAATGCGATCGTACAAACGAGGGCAAGTCAGCGCGTGCACGCTCGCACTCCAACGAATCACGGCGCAAGGCGCCCTATTTAAACGATCAGCAGACTAGCATCAATGCTGGATTGTCTCAGCTCGTTCCTGAACCCTTGCTGTTGCCTTGTTTACTTAACCCTGATCTTGAACCTCTGCTTGCCTTGACTACCCCCTCGGATCACCCCTACATCTCTGCCTGCCTTGCTTCCTGTATTGAACCCGGCTTGGACTTCTGACTACGGCTCTGTCTCCTGATTCGGTACCCCGCTGCCAGTTTGTTGCCAACCTCCACCAGTCCCTGACCACGTCTCTGCCTGCCGATTGTGTACCTCGTTGCCAGCACGTTGCCAACTCCTGCCTACCTTGACCCTGCAAGTTCCTCTGCTGGACCTCTCCTGCATCCATCCAGGGATCAGCACCTCAGCTTCCTGCCGAAGACTTCTGGGTTCCTGATCCTGCCAGCAGGCACCTGCACCCTTCCGCCGCCCTAGCAACCCTGTCTCAACCTCCAGGGACGCTAGGACCGGGACAGTGCAAGAGGCCGCCCTCGTCATTTCAGACTCCGCTGTAAGGTACGTGACAGTACAATCCAGCCAAAAATGGAGTCTGAAAGGGGGACCTCAGCTATGGATGCTCTGTGTCAACAGATCACAAATCTCACCCAAGCAGTTCAGGGCCTGCAAGATGGCTACCAGCGACTTGAACAACGAGTGGAATCTCTCTCTCCAAACATCTCAGCACCTCAGACCACAGCACCTGCATCATCAACTCCAGTTTCTACACCCACAGTAGTGGTGCCACCCCCAGAACCACGAGTTCCTGCTCCGGAGAAATTTACGGGTGACCGCAGCAAATTTCGTGCTTTCAGGAATGCCTGCCATTTGTACTTCTTGCTTTAGCCCCGCACCTTTTCTTTGGAAAGTACCAAGGTGGGGTTCATCATTTCATTACTGCAGGGAGAACCTCAAACCTGGGCCCATCATTTACTGGAACAAGCCAGTCCCTTGCTGGGTACCATGGACTCTTTTTTGGATGAAATGGCCAAACTGTATGATGATCCCCAGCGTACTACCACAGCCGAGGCCAGCCTCCACACCCTCCAGCAGGGTCGTAGGCCCGTGGAGGACTATGTTACAGACTTTAAACGGTGGAGTACTGACACACAATGGAACGACGCCGCTCTCCGTTTTCAGTTCCGTTTAGGGCTTTCGGAGGCACTCAAGGATGAACTAGCTCGTGTGGGGATCCCCGATTCCCTCGAAGAACTAATTCAACTGTCCATTCAGATCGATCGCCGGCTGAGGGAGCGAAGATCTGAAAGGACCAGCCAGTATCGGCCCATGTGGATGCTACCCAGAGTACCCAGTCGCCTACCTACCTCCACACCCCCACTGTCTGCTCCTACCACTGAACCTCCAGAACCAATGCAGTTGGGTTTACTTCGTGCACCCTTGACTCCGGAAGAAAAACAACGCCGTCGTATGAATAATCTCTGTCTCTACTGTGGGGAAGCCGGTCATTACGCCAATATGTGTCCCAACAAGACCCGTAAGTGTGATTCTCCTCTTCTTGATCGTTATGCATTAACTCTAGCAAGAACGACTCACATTGCTGTTCCTGTTTCTCTACAGCTTCCAGAAGGGGTGCTTCAGATCCAGGCCATAATTGACTCCGGTGCCTGCAGTTGCTTCATTGACCATGCCTTTGCCCTGCAACACAACATTCCGCTGCGATCGAAGCAACATAAACTGTTCATCCGATTAGCTGATGGGTCCAACATCAAATCTGGGCCTATCATCCAAGAAACCCAACCTTTGCCTGCCGACATCTTACCCAATCACCAAGAACTGTTGTGCCTGGACGTTATATCCTCACCACTTTTTCCGATTATTTTAGGAATGCCGTGGTTGCAAGCACACAACCCACAGATAGACTGGACAACCGGCCAGGTAGTCTTTCAATCCTATCAAGGGGTTAATATGGCGCACAATGGAGGTAGCCGAGTACATATAACTAAAAATGGTGGGGGGAAGGGGGTGGGTTGGGGGTTCCTGAGAGGGGGAACTTGATGGTGGTAGTTAATGTTTCACAACAAGTTCGGGTATTAGTCCATGTAAGGATAAAATGATGCTGAATAAATGGAAGGCAGCCAGTCTATAAAAGCTAGAAGAAGGTCTGGAACAAATAAAAAAGAAAGAAGGACGGCGCCCTCTAAGTGCAGCATGTATGTTAAAAATATTTATTACAATAGATAAAAACATTCACATTTGAGTTGCTAAAAACCAGCATGTAAAGTAGTTTCATCCGCGTGCTCTCGGGGGATGTGGGTGTCACGGGCCAGTGGAGGGGTTCCTGGGATGTGAGTCCTGTAACCTACTGTCTTAAAAACTGTCTCCAGATCCTCCACACCACAGCTCCAGTTATTGGGTGTCTCAAATCAGTATCCGAATCCCAAGACCTTGTCCCATCCGTGTACCATGATTTCTTGGATGTTTTCGACAAGCAGAAAGCCGATACTCTTCCCCCGCACCGGGCCTACGATTGCCCGATTGAACTTTTACCAGGGGCAGAAATCCCATTTGGGAGGATCTTTCCTCTGTCAGAGCCTGAACTCGCAGTCCTAAAAGACTATGTGAATGAGAACCTCAAGAAGGGGTTCATCCGTCACTCAACATCGCCAGCCGGGGCAGGAATATTCTTTGTTGAAAAAAAAGACCATTCGCTCCGTCCATGTGTGGATTACAGAGAGTTAAACCGGATCACCGTTAAAAATCGCTACCCCTTGCCTCTGATTCCAGAATTGCTCCAGAGACTCCGCTCTGCAAGAGTCTTCACCAAGTTGGATTTACGAGGTGCTTACAATCTGATCAGAGTCAGGGAAGGAGACGAGTGGAAAACGGCCTTCCGGACTCGTTTTGGCCACTTTGAATACCTCGTCATGCCCTTCGGATTATGCAATGCTCCAGCAACCTTCCAGCATTTTGTGAATAATATTTTCAGAGACTTTCTAGATCTATTCATGATCGTCTACCTAGACGATATCCTAGTTTTCTCAGCCTCTTTAGATCTTCACCGTGTCCATGTGAAACAAGTAATTCTGAGGCTAAGACAAAATGGACCAAGGCCGAGAAATGCGAATTTGAACGGCAGACTATCCACTTCCTCGGACTGGTGATTTCTACAGGAGGTATGGCAATGGATCCTCAAAAAGTCGCAGCCATAACATCCTGGCCACCTCCCACTGATAAGAAAGGGGTACAACGGTTCGTCGGCTTCTCTAATTTCTACAGAAAAATCATTAAAAACTTCTCTGGTATCATCATGCCCATCACCCAGCTCACCAAGAAACAGAACCGTTTTCAATGGACAGAGGCAGCCCAAGCTGCTTTTGGTAAGTTAAAGGGACTTTTTACCTCAGCTCCGTTATTAAAGCACCCTGACCCCGCTCTTCCATACATCCTGGAGGTAGACGCCTCAGAGAGCGCCGTAGGGGCCATCCTGTCCCAGCGCCAAGGACCCAAGAATCTAATGCACCCTGTGGCCTTCTTCTCAAAAAAGTTGGGACCTTCAGAGAGGAACTATGATGTGGGGGACCGAGAACTGTTGGCAATCAAATTGGCTTTAGAAGAGTGGTGGTACCTCTTGGAAGGAGCAACACACCCAATACTGATCTTCACGGATCAAAAAATTTGGAATACCTCAGGACCGCCAAACACCTCAGGCCCAGACAGGCAAGGTGGGCTCTTTTCTTTTCATGCTTTAACTTCCACATAACCTACCGGCCCGGCTCCAAGAATGTGAAACCTGACGCGTTATCGCGTATGTTTACAGAAGTTGAAGTTCCACCTCAAACTGATACTATCCTGCAGGCTGGAAATTTTCTACTTATTCAAACCGACCTAATGTCACAGATCCGTCAAGCATCCAGGGAAGTCTCTCTGTCTCCAGATACAGACCTTCAGGAGAACGATGGGCTCTATTGGCGGGATAATAAAATTTTCATACCACAGAATTTACGTGCTACCATCCTACAAGTGTGTCATGACTACCCACTAGCCGGCCATTTTGGGGGATACAAAACCATGGATTTGATCCAGAGACATTTCTGGTGGCCTAGTTTAGCAAAGGACTGCAGGAAATATGTTGGCTCATGTTCAATCTGTCTCAGGAACAAGAACAGCAAGAACAAAGCATGGGGACTATTAAGACATCTACCCATTCCAGAGAGACCCTGGGATAAAATCGCAATGGACTTTATCGTAGAGCTCCCTCCATCAGAGGGGTTCTCATCTATTTTTGTAGTGGTAGACCGCCTCTCCAGGATGTCACATTTCATCCCTATGAAAGGGACCCCATCAGCAACTGAAACTGCTAAAGTCTTTATTAAAGAAGTTGTTAGACTGCATGGAATCCCTAGTGACATCGTCTCGGATCGAGGAGTACAGTTTACTTCAAAATTTTGGAAAGCACTGTGCGAAGCGCTGGGCATCAAACTCAACTTTTCTTCGGCTTATCATCCCCAGTCCAACGGACAGACTGAGCGTACCAACCAAACGCTGGAGCAATATCTGCGTTGCTTCACCTCCTTCTCCCAAGAAGATTGGGCCTCACTTCTGCCGCTGGCAGAATTTGCATTTAACAACTCTGCTCATACCGCCACCAACCAATCACCCTTCTTCTCCAACTACGGGTTTCATCCTTCCTTCTTGCCTACATTGATTCCGGACTCTCCTTTGCCTGCAGTTCAGGACAGATTAAATTTCTTTGCTACCAATAACCAGGTGTTAAAGGATACCATTGCCAAAGCACAAGAGGTTAACAAGAGGTTCTTTGATAGAAAGAGGAGAACTGGATTTGAAGGTTGGTGATCGTGTGTGGCTGTCAACTTTGAATCTAAAACTTACCTGCCCATCCAGGAAATTGGGACCTAAATACCTAGGACCCTTTCCGGTCAAGAGAAAAGTTAATCCAGTGGCTTATGAGCTCGAACTTCCCGACTCATTTAAGATTCACCCTGTGTTTCATACCTCCTTGTTGAAGCCTGATGTGGTTAATCCCTTTCCTAGTCGTGAAAGAGGGCCCCCAATGGCCATCATGGTAGATGGGGAAGAAGAGTTCGAAATTGAGACCATTGTAGATTGCAGGAGAAGGCGGGGACAAAATCAATATTTAATTAAATGGAAGGGTTTTGGTCCAGAAGAAAATTCCTGGGAACCAGAAGCGAACCTCCATGCCCCAAGACTCATACAAGCCTTTCATCGTGCTCATCCGGAAAGGAGGTCTCAGGTGGGCATCCGGAGGCTGCCCTTAAGGAGGGGGCAATGTCAGAGAACCATCACAAACGCTCGTTCCCGGGTGCCAGCCAGACGTACGGTAAGAACGAGCGAGCCCCGGACTAGGTACGCACGCAATGCGATCGTACGAACGAGGGCACGTCAGCGCGTGCACGCTCGCACTCCAACGAATCACGACGCAAGGCGCCCTATTTAAACGATCAGTAGACTAGCATCAATGCTGGATTGTCTCAGCTCGTTCCTGAACCCTTGCTGTTGCCTTGTTTACTTGACCCTGATCTTGAACCTCTGCTTGCCTTGACTACCCCCTCGGATCACCCCTACATCTCTGCCTGCCTTGCTTCCTGTATTGAACCTGGCTTGGACTTCTGACTATGGCTCTGTCTCCTGATTCGGTACCCCGCTGCCAGTTTGTTGCCAACCTCCGCCAGTCCCTGACCACGTCTCTGCCTGCCGATTGTGTACCTCGTTGCCAGCACGTTGCCAACTCCTGCCTGCCTTGACCCTGCAAGTTCCTCTGCTGGACCTCTCCTGCATCCATCCAGGGATCAGCATCTCAGCTTCCTTCCGAAGACTTCTGGGTTCCTGATCCTGCCAGCAGGCACCTGCACCCTTCCGCCGCCCTAGCAACCCTGTCTCAACCTCCAGGGACGCTAGGACCGGGACAGTGCAAGAGGCCGCCCTCGTCATTTCAGACTCCGCTGTAAGGTACGTGACACCTCCATTTCGGTCACATGATTGCGCAATTGACTTTCAACCTGGTGCCATACCCCCTCGTGGCCGGGTTTACCCTTTGTCGGTCTTGGAGGATAAGACCATGGAGGAGTATGTTGCAGATGCACTTTCTCAAGGTTTCATCCGCAAATCCTCGTCTCCTGCTGGTGCTGGTTTCTTCTTTGTAAAGAAGAAGAGTGGTGAACTGTATTGATTATAGGGGTCGCAATCATTTCAAGATTAAGAATGCATATCCGATTCCGTTGATTATTGAGAGGTATTTGACCGCCTCAAGGGAGCAACGGTTTTCACAAAGCTTGATTTGAGAGGGGCATACAATCTCAAAAGGATTAAGGAGGGCGACGAGTGGAAAACTGCGTTTAATGCCAGAACAGGCTATTATGAGTACCTCGTAATGCCTTTTGGCCTTTGTAATGCCCCAGCAGCTTTCCAGGAATTTATTAACAATGTCCTCCGAGATTTATTGCAGTTATGTGTGGTGGTTTATCTCGACAATATCCTTGTATTTTCCAAGTCCCTGAGAGCCACTACACAGATGTCTGTTGTGTGCTTCAGAAACTAAGAGAGAACAATCTATATTGTAAATTGTAGAAGGTTAAATTTCCACTGCTGGTTTTTCGATGGACCCAGAGAAACTTTCAGCAGTCCTACAGTGGCCCCGACCTGTGGGTTTAAGTCCTCTGCAATGTTTTCTTGGCTTTGCCAACTACTAAGTTTATTCGTAACTTCTCGTCTCTGGCCAAGCCCCTGACTGATATGACCAGAAAGGACGGTACCCCACAGAGTTTGTCTCTGGAGTCCATTAAGGCCTTTGAGAGTCTCAAGGCTGCCTTTGTTTCTGCTCCTGTGTTGGCACATCCTGATCCTTCGTTACCTTTTATCCTTGAGGTTGATGCTTCTGAGACTGGACTTGGCGCCCTTATGTCTCAATGTCTTACCTCTGAGAGCGCTATACATCCTTGTGGCTACTTTTCCAAGAAATTGGCATCTGCGGAGTGCAATTACGAGATTGGTGACAGAGAGCTGTTAGCGATCATTTTAGCCCTGAAAGAATGGAGACATCTCCTCGAAGGTACCACTGTGCAGGTTCTCATTCTTACTGACCATAAGAATTTCACATTTTTGCCTGAGGCTAAATGCCTCTCTCCCAGAAGGGCGCGATGAGATCTTTTCTTGTCAAGTTTCAATTACATTGTCTCATTCTTACCCGGTACTAAGAATGTAAGGGCTGATGCTTTGTCACAACAATTTTCCTCCACTTCCAAGTTGGAGTCGATTCCGGTTCCTGCGATTCCTCCTGATCATATTCTGGCTACGGTTCGCATGCATCTCACTTCTCCTTTGGGTGACAAAATTCTTGCTGCTCAGGTCCATGCTCCTCCTGAGAAACCTTGTGACCGCTGCTTTGTCCCAGAGAGTCTCCGTACTGCAGTGCTCCAGACTTACCATTCTCCAAAGGCTGCTGGCCACCCTGGGAAGAATCAACTCTTTTGGGCCATTTCCCAACATCTCTGGTGGCTAAGTCTATGTGCTGATATAACCGCCTTTGTAGCTGCCTGTTCCATGTGTGCTCAGAGCAAGACTCCACGCCACCTTCCAGTGGGTCTCCTACAACCCATTGGAGAGAGGGCCTGGAACAACCTGTCTATGGATTTCATTGTGGAGTTACCCAGCTCCCAGGGCAATAGAGTTATCCTTATGGTGGTTGACCAGTTCTTGAAAATGTCTCATTTATGAATGAGCTACGTGTTCGAGTCGAACGCATGTTCAACTTGAACATGTGTGTTCGGTCGTTTGTCGAATTACGAACGTTATGGGCCATTCGTGCCAAATTCGAGTGGCGCGTCACGGCCCATAATTCACTGCGGCATCGCAGTGCATTGCTGGCTGATGATTGGCCAAGCATGCACTATGACCCGTATGCTTGGCCAATCACAGCACCCTGTATACAGAGAGCCCTAATTGGCCATAGCCAGGGAGGCTTTGGCCAATTATGGCTCAGAGGGTTTAGTACACACCCCACACTATATAAGGCCACCTGCATGTTGGCCCTGTGTAGTGTGTTGCGGTGGAGAGAGATAGACAGAGAGACAGTGTCATTTGATTTAAGTTAGATAGAGTAGGCAGGTCGAGTCAGTTAGCTGCACTTGCAGTGTATTGTGAATATAGATGCATCCCAGGTGCTGTATATATATATATATATATATATATATATATATATATATATATATATATATGTATGTGTGTGTATATATATATATATATATATATATATATATATATATATATATATATATATATATATGTACACTGTATTCAGTTTAGCTAGATCTTGTTCTTCTCTTCCTAATATACTGACAGGCAGGCAGGTGTTTTTACAGTATTTCCAGTTACTGTACTGTGTACCCTGCACAGTTGCACCTACAGTAAAGCTACCTGAAGCCAGGTGCTTGTGTAGGCTCTTGACGTATTTCCAGTTACTGTACTGTGTACCCTGCACAGTTGCACCTACAGTATAGCTACCTGAAGCCAAGTGCTTGTGTAGGCTCTTGACGTATTTCCAGTTACTGTACTGTGTACCCTACACAGTTGCACCTACAGTATAGCTACCTGAAGTCAGGTGGTTGTGTAGGCTCTTGACGTATTTCCAGTTACTGTACTGTGTAAAAAAATAAAATAAATAAATCTCAATTATTTGGGGGACATTTGTACTTTCTTGGCTTGTTAGGGTCTCAAGAAATGAGATAGGCCACCAGTACATCAGATGTGATCATTTTTTTTATGATTTGCACCATAGCTTGTAGACTCTATAAATTTCACACAGACCAAATAATTTCCACTACTGTTTGGTTATTTTTACCAAAGATATGTAGCATTATAAATTGTGGCCAAAATTTATGAAGAAAAATTACTAATTTGCAAAATTTTATCACAGAAATTAAGAAAAAAAATTTTTTTTTTCAAAATTTTCAGTCTTTTTTCATTTATAGCGCAAAAAATAAAAAACCCAGGGGTGATCAAATACCACCAAAAGAAAGCTCTATTTATATGAAAAAAAGGACAAAAAAATCACTTGGGTACAGTGTTGCATGACTGAGTAATTGTCATTCAAAGTGTGAGAGCACTGAAAGCTGAAAATTGGTCTGGATAGGAGGGGGGTTTAAGTGCCCAGTAAGCAAGTGGTTAAATTAATAAATAATTATTGTACTGGATTACGCTATGTGGAATTTTTTAATCTATTGCTTGCAATGAGCAAAATACAGATGAAAAGTGTCCAGTGAACAGCGATCATCCCTTTGATTGATAAGCGTCTTAACCAGCAGGGTCTGGTAAGTGGATTACCTACAGGGCTGTGGCACAAGTGGTGTGGTGATGGAGACTTGGGATCGCTGCTAATATTTTCTTCCACGATTGTCTAGTTTATACTCATCTGCCTTTTCTTAATGGACTTTCACTGAGTGGATCACCATTTGATACTTTGTTTAAGTGGACTCTTAAGCAATTTCATTGATATTTATAAATATTTGCTATTTTTGCACTAGCGCTGCTAATGTTTTAGAAATTTTTCTTTGACATATATTTGATGCATCTCATTTTAGTATAGCAGCTGCTGACTATTGTTTTATTAATATTTTCTCTGTGTGCGCTGAGGGAGGGATACTGAACATAGTTTTTTATCTCTCATTCTTTGATATTATCCTGCTTCCTGTTCCTCTACTTGGTTCCCTGACTTCCGGCCTGGCTGATTACCCGATCTGGTTACTGAACTCTGGCTTGGCTGACTACCCGACCGGTTACTGGACTCTGGCTATGCTTACTCTATTTACCTTTTTATTTTTATTGATAAACAAGTGTGATTTTACTGTGAAAAATGAAGAAACTCCTGTGCTGTCAGAAATACCTATGCTAAGGGACACTGCTGCAACACCTATGTGGCTGATCCAAACAGACAAAATAGCATGAGTTAAAGTAAGTGGTGATTGCGCTGTGACACAAGGGAAAAAGGGAAGTGGAAATGGAAGGGGCTAGCTCCGATGCATAGAGAGGTGAAAAAAGACTAAAATAAGTGCAGTCATACAAGCACTAAATACGAATATACTGAAGAAACAAAAAATTGCTAACATATATAAAGCTGTAAAATAGGTGGCAAAATCAGTGTAGGTAAAATAATAAACCATACAAAAAAATGTATAAGTAATATAAAAAAAAGTCCAAGTGCATAATGGCTAGTATCGTACTAGCACATAATAATAATAATGGTGACTCCAAATGAATAAATGATTGACAGTCCCACAGAGTGGAAGGGGGACAAGACACTGAAGGGGGATGCACTCACTTTTATGAAAATGAGTGTGAGCATCAATCCACGAACGCCGAGTTCGTATGCCTCAAAGGGGTGTCTTCAATCCGTCCCTGTTCCTCAATGCTCATCAAAATGGGATAGGAATATGTGGAATGTTGGAAGAGAGTGCACATAGCGTGATCCCGTATACAAGTCAATTTATTAGGTTAAAAACAACATGATAAACTTACATTTAACAAAAAGCTGTAGTAAAAAACATCCACGAGCGCCAAGCTCGTCTCCTACCGTCAGTCACACTGTGTGTTACCTACTCCCGACCCTTGCAACCTGTCTCCATGTGTTCATCTCCAAAGAAGAGCATTGAGGAACAGGGACGGATTGAAGACACCTCTTTAACCACTTGAGCCCCGGACCATTATGCTGCCTAAGGACCAGAGGTCTTTTTCCAATTTGGCACTGCGTCGCTTTAACTGCTAATTGCGCGGTCATGCAATGCTGTACCCAAACGAAATTTGCGTCCTTTTCTTCCCACAAATAGAGCTTTCTTTTGATGGTATTTGATCACCTCTGCGGTTTTTATTTTTTGCGCTATAAACGGAAAATGACCGAAAATTTTGAAAAAAAATGATATTTTCTACTTTTTGTTATAAAAAAAATCCAATAAACTAAATTTTAGTCATACATTTAGGCCAAAATGTATTCGGCCACATGTCTTTGGTAAAAAAAATGTCAATAAGCGTATATTTATTGGTTTGCGCAAAAGTTATAGCGTCTACAAACTAGGGTACATTTTCTGTAATTTACACAGCTTTTAGTTTATGACTGCCTATGTCATTTCTTGAGGTGCTAAAATGGCAGGGCAGTACAAAACCCCCTCAAATGACCCCATTTTGGAAAGTAGACACCCCAAGGAAATTGCTGAGAGGCATGTTGAACCCATTTAATATTTATTTTTTTTGTCCCAAGTGATTGAAAAATGACAAAAAAAAAAAATATTTACAAAAAGTTGTCACTAAATGATATATTGCTCACACAGGCCATGGGCCTATGTGGAATTGCACCCCAAAATACATTCAGCTGCTTCTCCTGAGTATGGGGATACCACATGTGTGGGACTTTTTGGGAGCCTAGCCGCGTACGGGGCCCCGAAAACCAATCACCGCCTTCAGGATTTCTAAGGGTGTAAATTTTTGATTTCACTCTTTACTGCCTATCACAGTTTCGGAGGCCATGGAATGCCCAGGTGGCACAAAACCCCCCAAAATGACCCCATTTTGGAAAGTAGACACCCCAAGCTATTTTCTGAGAGGCATATTGAGTCCATGGAATATTTTATATTTTGACACAAGTTGCGGGAAAGTGACACTTTTTTTTTTTTTTTTTTTTTCATAAAGTTGTCACTAAATGATATATTGCTCACACAGGCCATGGGCCTATGTGGAATTGCACCCCAAAATACATTTAGCTGCTTCTCCTGAGTATGGGGATACCACATGTGTGGGACTTTTTGGGAGCCTAGCCGCGTACGGGACCCCGAAAACCAATCACTGCCTTCAGGATTTCTAAGGGTGAAAATTTTTGATTTCACTCTTTACTGCCTATCACAGTTTCGGAGGCCATGGAATGCCCAGGTGGCACAAACCCCCCCCAAATGACCCCATTTTGGAAAGTAGACACCCCAAGCTATTTGCTGAGAGGCATGGTGAGTATTTTGCAGCTCTCATTTGTTTTTGAAAATGAAGAAAGACAAGAAAAAACATTTTTTTTTTTCTTTTTTCAATTTTCAAAACTTTGTGACAAAAAGTGAGGTCTGCAAAATACTCACTATACCTCTCAGCAAATAGCTTGGGGTGTCTACTTTCCAAAATGGGGTCATTTGGGGGGGTTTTGTGCCACCTGGGCATTCCATGGCCTCTGAAACTGTGATAGGCAGTGAAGAGTGAAATCAAAAATTCACGCCCTTAGAAAGCCTGAAGGCGGTGATTGGTTTTCGGGGTCCCGTACGCGGCTAGGCTCCCAAAAAGTCTCACACATGTGGTATCCCCGTACTCAGGAGAAGCAGCAGAATGTATTTTGGGGTGTAATTTCACATATTTCCATGGCATGTTTGAGCAATATATCATTTAGTGACAACTTTGTGCAAAAAAAAAAAAAAAAAAAAAAAAATTTGTCTCTTTCCCGCAACTTGTGTCGCAATATAAAATATTCCATGGACTCGACATGCCTCTCAGCAAATAGCTTGGGGTGTCTACTTTCCAAAATGGGGTCATTTGGGGGGGTTTTGAACTGTCCTGGCATTTTATGCACAACATTTAGAAGCTTATGTCACACATCACCCACTCTTCTAACCACTTGAAGACAAAGCCCTTTCTGACACTTATTGTTTACATGAAAAAGTTATTTTTTTTTGCAAAAAAATTACTTTGAACCCCCAAACATTATATATTTTTTTAAAGCAAATGCCCTACAGATTAAAATGGTGGGTGTTTCATTTTTTTTTTTCACACAGTAATTGCGCAGCGATTTTTCAAACGCATTTTTTGGGGAAAAAACACACTTTTTTAAATTTTAATGCACTAAAACACACTATATTGCCCAAATGTTTGATGAAATAAAAAAGATGATCTTAGGCCGAGTACATGGATACCAAACATGACATGCTTTAAAATTGCGCACAAACGTGCAGTGGCAACAAAATAAATACATGTTTAAAAGCCTTTAAAAGCCTTTACAGGTTACCACTTTAGATTTACAGAGGAGGTCTACTGGAAAAATTACTGCACTCGATCTGGCCTTCGCGGTGATACCTCACATGCATGGTGCAATTGCTGTTTACGTTTGGCGACAGACCGCCGCTTGCGCTCGCCTTAGCGCGAGAGCAGGGGGCGACAGGGGTGCTTTTTTTTTTTTTTTTTTTTTCTTTATTATTTTTTTGCTTTTTTAATCTTACTTTTAAACTGTTCCTTTCATATTTTTTTTTTTAATCATTTTTATTGTTATCTCGGGGAATGTAAATATCCCCTATGATAGCAATAGGTAGTGACAGGTACTCTTTTTTGAAAAAATTGGGGTCTATTAGACCCTAGATCTCTCCTCTGCCCTTAAAGCATCTGACCACACCAAGATCGGTGTGATAAAATACTTCCCCAATTTCCCAATGGCGCTATTTACATCCGGCGAAATCTAAGTCATGAAATGCTCGTAGCTTCCGGTTTCTTAGGCCATAGAGATGTTTGGAGCCACTCTGGTCTCTGATCAGCTCTATGGTCAGCTGGCTGAATCACCGGCTGCATTCTCAGGTTCCCTGTTGAGACAGGAGAGCCAGAGAAAAACACGAAAGACGGTGGGGGGGGGGGGCACTCCCTCCCACGGCTTGTAAAAGCAGTCTAGAGGCTAATTTGCCGCTAGGATTGCTTTTACATGAAAGCCGGCGGCTGGCTGAAAAGAATGATACCAAGATGATACCTAAACCTGCAGGCATCATTCTGGTATAACCATTCAAAGTCGTGAATGGCGTACCTGAAGACAAAAAAATGGTTAACAATGGTTAACAATAAACAGTAAACAGTAAAGTATAAATAATTACATACCTGAAAAACAAACATGATAAAACATAATAACAATAACAATAACAATAAAACATTGCAGAATAGAATACAGTAAAAAAAGAGCAGAACAATAGAGAGAGAGAATAGAGAGAGAGAGAACAATAAAACGACAACTATTTTTTTTTATTTTATATATTTTTTTTTTTACACTTTTTTTGTAACTAACTTTTATAACGGTAACCGGTTCCAGGTTCGGGTCTCTCAAAATGCGATGGCATCTTGGGAGACCCTGTGAAAGTGCGCCTAGTATGTGCAATGCTGTACCCTACGCTATTACTCAAGTAGTGTATAGTAGCGTTCAAAACATTCACCAATGCAAAGACCAGGATTGTCAGAACAGGAGGGACAATAATAGCGGGTGTCACGTCTATATCCGCGCTTGCTGCAGACACGACATCTTTTTTTGGGGGGTTCGTTGGGTAGGGGTACTCGGGAGGACATATAAATGCCTCTCATGCAGCCGACTGCATTTAGTTGGGGATGTGAATGGGGGAAGTACGGGCGCTGCAGAAGCGGTGGGTTCCCAATTAGGATTGGCGAATGCAGCAGGAAGGGCATTATGGGCACGACGGGCCTGTGTTTGTCTTTTTGTTGGCAGCGGGACACTACTTGTGCTTGCCACCTCACCAGCTTGAACTGCACTTATGGGACTCGCCACGTCACCAAGTGTTACTGCAGTGCTGGTTTGGCTACGACCGGGGTGTACTAGGCCGCTGGTGCTTGCCAGTTCCCCAAAACGCTACCAAAAAAACTGTTAGCGATCGCAGGGATCAGGCCTGACTCTGCGAACGCTGCAGTTATGCGTTTAGTGTTTTGTAAGTGACAGTGATCGATCGATACTGCACTTGGGTGGGCTGGGCCGGGCGGAGGGGCAAAACGCAGGTGCTAGCAGGTATCTGGGCTGATCCCGCTAACACTGCGTTTGTGGGAACCCTAAACTGCTGGTGACACTAGTATAGATCTGATCAGATCAGATATTGATCCGATCAGATACTATACCACTAAGGGAGGTGTATGCTGCGTGCGTGGGTGTTAGCGGTACTGGCGCTAACCTGACGCTGCCTGGGGCTGGTGCTTGCCAGTTCACCAAAACGCTACCAAAAAAACTGTTAGCGATCGCAGGGATCAGGCCTGACTCTGCGAACGCTGCAGTTATGCGTTTAGTGTTCTGTAAGTGACAGTGATCGATCGATACTGCACTTAGATGGGCTGGGCTGGGCCGGGCGGAGGGGCAAAACGCAGGTGCTAGCAGGTATCTGGGCTGATCCCGCTAACACTGCGTTTTTGGGAACCCTAAACTGCTGGTGACGCTAGTATAGATCTGATCGGATCAGATATTGATCTGTTCAGATACTATACCACTAAGGGAGGTGTATGCTACGTGCGTGGGTGTTAGCGGTACTGGCGCTAACCTGACGCTGCCTGGGGCTGGTGCTTGCCAGTTCACCAAAATGCTACCAAAAAAACTGTTAGCGATTGCAGGGATCAGGCCTGACGCTGCGAACGCTGCAGTTATGCGTTTAGTGTTTTGTGTCAGCGATCGATCGATACTGCACTTGGGTGGGCTGGGCGGAGGCGCAAAACGCAGGTGCTAGCAGGTATCTGGGCTGATCCCACTAACACTGCGTTTTTGGGAACCCTAAACTGCTGGGGACGCTAGTATAGATCTGATCGGATCAGATATTGATCCGATCAGATACTATACCACTAAGGGAGGTGTATGCTGCGTGCGTGGGTGTTAGCGGTACTGGCGCTAATCTGACGCTGCCTGGGGCGACGCATATCACCGCCGGGCGATCGGGGGGCTAAACCTTTATTCGGTAATAAACGGCGGGAGCCCTGACACTATAAAAAATAAACAAACTAACCAGCGTCAACCGTATCGGTTATACGGTGATCAGTGGTGAAAGGGTTAACTAGGGGGCAATCAAGGGGTTAAAACATTTATTAGGTAGTATATGGGGGTCCCTGACGCTATAAAACGCTGACGGCGAACCTAAATATTTACCTCACTAACTAGCGTCACCAGCGACACTAATACAGCGATCAGAAAAATGATCGCTTAGCGACACTGGTGACAGGGGGTCATCAAGGGGTTAAAACTTTATTAGGGGGGGTTAGGGGGGTACCCTAGACCTACAGGGGGGTAACAGTAACTGTGCTAACACAGTAACTGTCACAAACTGACACCTAGCAGTAATCAGAAAAAACAAAAAAAAAAACAAAAAAAAACGGCTGGTGTCAGTTTGTGACAGGGGGGGGGGGGTGATCGGGGGGGGATCGGGGGGCGATCGGGGGGGGGATCGGGGTGTTTAGTGTGCCTGGCATGTTCTACTGTGTGTGTGTGTGTTGGTGCACTCACTCACATGTCGTCTCTCCTCGGGCCGGAACGGAAACTACCGACCCGAGGGGAGATGACATCACTTCCTTTGCTGCTGTTTAGCATACAGCAGCAAAGGAGTGTTCCTATTGGCCGGCGGCGATCGCGAGGGGGGGGCCACGATCGAATGGCCTCCCCCTCGTCTCCGATCGCCGGGGGACAAAACGGGACCGCCTCGGGCGGCGGGGGGGGGTCCGATCGGACCCCCCACCCGCGGGAGGCAAATCACGTACATGTACGTGATTTTGCATGCCCGTGCCGCCTTGCCGACGTACATCGGCGTGAGGCGGTCCTTAAGTGGTTAAGGCATACGAACTCGGCGTTCATGGATTGACGCCCACACTCATTTTCATAAAAGTGAGTGCATCCCCCTTCAGTGTCTTGTCCCCCTTCCACTCTGGCCGCCATGGAGTTATACTATATATTGTCTGCTTATATCTTTTATATACCATCCTGCATATCCACCACTGGGATCGCCTGAATAACTGGATGGGACCTATGCCTGCTAGTGATTTGTATTTAATACAAGCTGTTACCTTACAGCAGTAAGGTGAGCTGCTTGCGAGCACAGAGGTGTCCCCACTGAAGATTTTTTCCCTCCCCCTGAAGCTTTTGGATTTGTTTATTGGAACTGTTTACTCATTGTTTGAGCACTCTGTACTACAAGGTGGTGGGACTGTCAATCATTTATTCATTTGGAGTCACCATTATTATTTTGCTGAGTTGTCACTTATGTACGATACTAGCCCTTATGCACTTGGACTTTTTTTTATATTACTTATACTTTTTTTTGTATGGATTATTATTTTACCTACACTGATTGTGCCACCTATTTTACAGCTTTATATATGTTAGCAATTTTTTGTTCCTTCAGTATATTCGTATTTAGTGCTTGTATGACTGCATTTATTTTAGTCTTTTTTCACCTCTCTATGCATCGGAGCTAGCCCCTTCCACTTCCCTTTTTTCCCTTGTGCCACAACGCAACCACCACTTACTTTTACTCGTGATTTTACTGTACTTCTGTTTCGGTCTGGTTCATGGTTTCTGACACATTTACAGATCTTTTTTGATTTTATGTTAAATGTTTTTAACTTTGTTACTCATATGCCTTTTTGAGAGTTGACTTTGTGATAGTCTAGCTGCTATTACATCCACAATTTATAAGGGACTTAAAGTGGTATTAAACTGAAAAGCAAACAATGTAATATTGTATATTGCATCTTACCGATCATTAGATGTGGTAGCTGCATTAGTTTTCTTTTTTAAGCTTTTTCTCTCAGTTTTCACTTGGTGATATAGCCATTACTATTCCTCCTGTAATACAGTGCTCCCACTCTGGTTAACTGAGCACAGGGGGCACTTTTGGACAGCAGCATTGGCAGTTTGGGGGGGTGTAATGCCGTGTACACACGAGCAGACTTTTCGACCGGACTGGTCTGACGGAACGAATCCGGCTGACAATCCGACCTTGTGTGGGCTTCATCGGACCTTCAGCAGACTTTTTCTGTGGAAAATCTGATGGACTTTAGATTTGGAACATGTTTCAAATTTTTCCGCCGGAACTCTGCTGGACCCAGTTCCTATCGAGAAATGCGCTCGTCTGTATGCTGGTCCGACAGACAAAAAACGACGCATGATCAGAAGCAAGTATGAGACGGAAACGCTCGGTCTTGTAAAACTAGTGTTCGTATTGTAGCTAGCACATTCCTCATGCTGCAAATTCTGTGATCGTTGAATGCAGCGCAGTATTGTCTTCTTTATAATGCTAGAAGAACTAAGTTGTTTTGCTGCTCATACTCACAGAGTTCTCACAAACAGATTTATGGATTATTTCTCTTGATTTTATGAATGATATTGTATTTTTTAAAAGCCCGATCTCCATACTAATGTTTATACATTTTTTATTTGGAGACATCTTTTATTATTTTTTATTTCATCAAGATCTTTTTTTAGGATTGTTAAAAAATTATTTTCTAGTGATCTCCATATATATATTTTTTTTGTGTGTCGAGTTACCACAATAACTTTTTTTTTTTTTGGTGTAAAGTTACCACAATAACTTTAGATATTTTTCATTTTTTGGAACCTCAAGGAGGTTGGTGTCCCTTGTTAATTTGACATTGTCTTTTTAAAATGTATTTTAAAAAAAAAACCATAGGCAAGTATTTTCAGAAAATAAAATATCCATTTATTCTGGTTAACAAAATGAAGATGAAGGCAACGCAGGAGAAACTTTTGGAATTTGTGAAGCCTTTTGGCCCCAGGGCACACATCAAGTCTGTGGAAAAGAAATTTGGGATCTTGAGGAGTCCATATAATAGGGAGCACAATCTGGTCCAGAAATCCCAGAGATCAAGACCAGCAGCAGATGACATTATATGTCCCCAGACTGTGGCACTACACCAGCCTGCGTCTTCTGTCAGACCAGACTGAACCCAGGTCATCACGTTCTTCTCTTCGCTGCAGCCTTCCCTCCACTCTGCACCCTTCCCTACAGCTTTCCCTCCATGCTGCCCTGCAGCCTTCCTTGGAGGCTGTGGCTCTGGTGGTAGACTTGTGGCAGGAGGAGGAGGGGCTTGCTCATTTATTTGGCTGTTGGCAGTTAACTCGCCTCTCAGCCCCTTGTGAAGGACATCAGAAAAAAATTTTTCACAGAGGAGGCATTGGCCCTTCTCCACTTCGAGCAACCTGCTGGCTATATAGCAGCCATAGGCCTCTTCTGGTTCAGGGGGGCTCTTGAGGAAATTTGTAGCTTCTCTCATGAGGCGCAGTGATGCCTCCTCTGTCACCGTAATCTTCCTGGGCCTTTTTGTCTGAAGGTAGAGGGGAGGCACCTGCGATTGGGTGAGGCTCCTACTGGGCCCAGCCACCTCCTGGCTGACACTGGGCACGGCCTCCTCCTGTCTGACACTGGTCCCGGCCTCCTCCTGCCTGCCACTTTCCAGACCCTCGTCCTGGCTGAGCTCATCCTGTGTCAAAAAAAGGGACATAGTTTTATTTTTTGGTTCATCAATCACACACAATTTTCAGATCATGACTAGTAAATTCTATGTTAACACATATAAAAGAGCATCATTCTGACCCCAGCATTTTTTCAAGCTGGTGACAAACATTTTTGGCCACTACTGTCAATTGATATGTATACATATTTTTTTGTATAAAATCCTTAATAGGTAATCAATTAGAACATCTAGTTAACATACCGTATATACTCGAGTATAAGTCGAATTTTTCAGCACATTTTTTTGTGCTGAAAGTGCCCCCCTCGACTTATACTCGAGTCAAGCACTTTTCTGCAGAAAAAAATTTCATTTTCCGAACCGATTTTGGGGCCGGACGGAAAATGTCATTCTCTGCTGCAGAAAAGTGCTTGACATTTTATGAACCGACTTTGGGGCCCAACATCTCAGGGCCACTTGGTGCTAGGAACGCCAAATGTGGTGTGCAAACCCAGTGGAACTGGTACCATAACATATCCAAAGCTGGGATTCCTAGCACAAAGTGGCCCTGAGATACGGGGACCCAAACCGGTTCGGAAAATGTCATTCTCTGCTGCAGAAAAGTGCTTGACATTTTCTGAACTGATTTTTGGGGCCCTGTATCTCGGGGCCACTTGGTGCTAGAAACCCCAGCTTTGGAAATTTTATGGTACTAGTTCCACTGGGTTTGCACACCAAATTTGGGGTTCTTAGCACTAAGTGGCCCAGAGATACGGGGCCCCAAATTTGGTCAACTGTGTCCATCTGCAGCAATGTCATTTCAGGACCCTTTTTTGGCTGCAGCTAGGGGGCATCTAGGAACCCTTAACTACCGAGTTTGAAGTTCAGGGGACCTATGGCTGCAAATGGGCACAGTGAGGCTGCAAATGGGCACAGTGATGACGCAAATGGGCATTGTTGACCCTCTTTTCCACTTACAGTAGCTGTGCATTAAGAAAAAGAAGATGTCCCCCGTGGGGCTTTAAAGCAGCAAAAAATTAAGAAAATAATAAGTTGTTACTTGAAAGGGTTTTTTAATTAGTGGGACTTAACCGTAATGGTTAAAATAAGAGCTGTGCTACAGGAGATAACACAAATGAAGCTGGCACAAGTTTATAAAATGATCAAGCGCTATAATAGGGTGATAATCTTGACGCGTTTCGACCCCGTTGGGTCATCTTCAGAGGATTGAGGCGCTGTGACAAAATTTACGTATTAGAGTTCATGGATGTGACCATAAAAATATAATATAATATATATATGTTTAACAGTATAATTACCAATCACATTGTGTTTGAGCAGTTTCTCCTGAGCTTATAATTCTCCGACGTCTTCCCCACCGGGTCCCGACAGGGGTCCCTGGCCGTCCACCACGTCAGCAGGGGAAAAGGGGGGTTTACTCGTCCATGCGTGTTTTACAAGGAGTCACACCAAGTGGATATTTCCCCAAAACTGGGGAGGAGCGTGGGGGCAAGCGAGCGACACCTGCAGCCAAAGCATCAAATAACAGTAGCTGTGCATTTCTCACCCTCGTCTTATACTCGGGTCAATAAGTTTTTCCCATTTTTTTGTGGTAAATTAGGGCCTCGACTTATACTCGGAACGACTTATACTCGAGTATATACGGTAATTAATATTAGGACACTAAATGGTGGAGGGAAGGGTGAAGGGAAGGGTGGAGGGAAGGGTCGAAAGAGATTTCCTGGCTTCAGTATGGTCGTCAAGAAAACGCAGGTTTTGGAAGTACCACAGCCTGGGTACATACATATCATTTGCTAATGCTCCTGATCTCAGGTTAGCCTGGATCTTGTTATGCTCCCTCCTTTACATATTCCTCAAGATCCCAATTTTCCTTTCCAAAATCTCCACGGTTGCTTCTGGGATGAAAGTCTGCACAAATGCCAGAAGTTTCTCCAGTGTTGCCTTCCTTACTGGTTTAATGTAATATTGAGGGTGTTTGACCTCCCACAGATTCCTCATCTCCCTGTATTTCTCAATAAATGGTGTCAGAAATTCAGGGTCCTTAACCACTTGACGACCGCCTCACGCTGATGTACTTCGGCAGAATAGCTTGAGGCGGTCGCCATTTCTTCCCGGGCGATGAGAGGTGAGGGGGAGGCCATCCAGTCGTGGCCACCCCCTCCCGATCGCTTCCTTTCCCTCTGTAATGTAAACAGAGGGAGAGGAAGTGATGTCATCCCTCCTCGAGCCGGTCTTTTCGATCCGGCGCCAAGGAGAGAAGACATCCAAGTAAGTGCACATTACACTTCCAGTAGAACACGCTAGGAACACTTTTCACCCCCCGATCACCCCCCGATCACCCCCCGATCACACCCCTGTACCCCCTGTCACACTGACACCAATAGCAGGTTTTTTTTTTTCGCATTGGTGTCAGTTTGTGACAGTTATAAGTGTTAGGGCAGTTAGGTTAGCCCCCTTTAGGTCTAGGGTACCCCCCTTTAGGTCCAGGGTACCCCCCTTTAGGTCCAGGGTACCCCCCTAACCCCCCCTAATAAAGGTTAACCCCTTGATCACCCCGTCGCCAGTGTCGCTAAGCGATCGTTTTTCGGATCTCTGTATTAGTGACACAGGTGACGCTAGTTAGGGTGGTAAGTATATAGGTTCGCTGTCAGTGTTTTATAGCGACAGGGACCCCCATATACTACCTAATAAAGGTGTTAACCCCCTGATTGCCCCCTAGTTAACCCTTTCACCAGCGATCACCTTATAAGTGTTACGGGTGACGCTGGTTAGTTAGTTTGTTTTTTATAGTTTTAGGGCACCCGCCGTTTATTACCTTATAAAGGTTTAACCCCCTAATTGTCCGGCGGTGATATAAGTTAAGTTTTTAGGGTCAGATAAGGTCTGTGTCGCCCCAGGCAGCGTCAGGTTAGCGCCAGTACCGCTAACACCCACGCACGCAGCATACACCTCCCTTAGTGCTATAGTATCTGAGCGGATCGATATCTGATCCGATCAGATCTATACTAGCGTCCCCAGCAGTTTAGGGTTCCCATAAACACAGTGTTAGCGGGATCAGCCCAGATACCTGCTAGCACCTGCGTTTTGCCCCTCAGCCCAGCCCTGTCCAGCCCACCCAAGTGCAGTATCGATCGATCACTGACACAAAACACTAAGCACACATAACTGCAGTGTTCGCAGAGTCAGGCCTGATCCCTGCGATCGCTAACAGTTTTTTGGTAGCGTTTTGTTACAGTCGCTGACAGTCAGGAGCTTTTTTGCCTGTGAGTCTCACTAGTGTACCCCTAAATTTAAAGCCCAAAATGGCAAATCGAAGGTACACTAGTGAAGAGGCCTACATGTTTCTGAGCATGACAGATAGTGAAGAGGAAGTCACTCATCTGTCAGATTCAGGCTCAGAATACGATCCTGTAGAGGACAGCGGCTCCACGACAGATAGCTCTGACGACGGAGTTGTGGTCCCTGCCAAGGTCAGGCGTACCAGACCCCAATCTTCTTCTTCTGTCCTTGAAGTGCAAGAACCACAGGGCTCTCGTATGGAGCAGAGAAGTACTAGTGCCGCTATTCCTTCTGGTGAACTGGCAAGCACCAGCGGCCTAGTACACCCTGGTCTTACATACAGCACTGCAGTATCACATGGTGACGTGGCGAGTCACATAAGTGCAGTTCAAGCTGGCGAGGTGGCAAGCACAAGTAGTGTCCCGCTGCCACCAAGAAGACAAAGACAGGCCCGTCGTGTCCATAGTGCCCTTCCTGCTGCATTCGCCAATCCGAATTGGGAACCCACCACTTCTGCAGCACCCATACTTCCCCCATTCACTGGCCAACCCGGAATTCAGGTGGAAACAGTTGATTTTACGCCACTGGATTTTTATTCGCTGTTTTTCACTGAAGATCTTTATAGATCTATTATGGACCAAAGCAATTTATACGCTGGTCAACACATCGCCGCTAATCCCCAGTCCTCCCTTGCCAGAGATTGGAGACCAATTACGGTCTCCGAATTTAAGATCTTTCTGGGCCTTTCCCTCAACATGGGCATAAATAAAAAGGGTAAGTTGCGGTCATATTGGTCCACTGACCCAGTTTACCTGTTACTGATAGTACTCACCGAGGCCGAGATGCCGAGATGCCGAGAGCGGTTTCGCCTTTGCGACTAAGCGCAGTCCGCCCCCTGGAGTTGGGACAGGGAGAGGACGGCACGAAGAGTCACAGGCTCCCCAATGGACTGTAGGTGACTTGCTTGTGGGGTCTTGACAGAGAAGAGCCGCTGTGCAGGTACTGGTAGGCAGGTGCAGCCAGAAACAACAGGCAGAAAGTCCAGAGCTATGCAGAGGATCAAACACCGGGATGGTGCTATGGCACTGCAGGATCTGCAAGGTAAGATGACAAGACAAGGAGAGTCCAGGCACAAGCAGGAAGTCAGGCTAGGAGACAGGAGTCAGTCCAGGTAACAGGCCGAGGGTCAAACACAGGAGATTAGTGGGAATCCGATAAACAGGCTGAGGGTCAAACACAGGAGATTGGTGGGAATCCGATAAACAGGCCGAGGTCAAAGTCCAGGAGAGAGGCAAGAGAAGTCCAAGGGCAAATCCGGGTCACAACGGGTAGTCAGGCAGAGATACAGGATACAGTTTCAGATAATACAGGAAGCTGAGACAAACCAGCAATTTATTTGATTCTCTGAGCGCCTTTTATAGGCTGCCCAGGGAATCACGTTGGATGTGCACCAGTGCGTGTGTGTGAGCGCCGTAGCGCCGGGCCGCAAACGCGCACGCACTGGAACGCCGTTCCGCCGGGAGTGCGTAAAAAACGACCGGACCGGAACGAAGGCTTCTTCTGACAGTGCCCCCCCTGAGGGGTGGCCTCTGGACACCCAAGGTTGACATCAGTTCTGGATGCTCTCGGTGAAATACCTGGAGCATGTAGATTCCTGGCTGGTTCCCAGGAGTTATCCTCAGAAGGATACCCCTTCCATTTGATCAAGTACTGAAGCTGTCTGCCATTTTTTTCTACAATTTAGAATTTTTTCTGCATCAAACTCGTCTTCTCTGTCGATTAGGACCGGTGGCGGTGGAGGTCTTTCTCTGTCAGAAAAAGGGCTGGGAACAATAGGTTTTAAGAGGGATGCATGGAAGACTGGGTGCACCTTGTAAGCATCAGGTAGAGCTAATTCAAAAGCAACTGGGTTGATTACCCTTTTTATTTTAAAAGGACATATAAACTTTGGCCCCAGTTTCCGGGAGGGAATTGGCAGTCTGAGGTGGGTAGTTGCTAACCATACTTCTTCGCCTACTTTAAAGGCCGGGTTCTCCTTCCTTCCCTTGTTGTAGTACTTTTCGTAGTCATCCTGAGCTTTTTGCATTGCTGCTTTGATCCTTTGGAAATTTAACTGGATAGAGTTTACTCGGTCCTGCACTGCAGGGACAGATAATTCAGAGATAGAAACTGGGAGAAAGGAAGGGTGAAATCCAAAATTAGACCAGAAAGGTGTCTGGTTGGTAGCGAAATGGATGGAGTTGTTATATGCAAACTCCGCATATGGCAGGAGGGAGGACCATTCATCTTGGGAATCGGAACAGAAGCATCGGAGGTATTGTTCCAGGGTTTGGTTTGTCCTCTCCGTCTGGCCGTTACTTTGAGGATGGTAAGCAGAGGACAGGCAATTTTTTATTTCCAAGGTCTTGCATACTTCCTTCCAAAATTTTGACGTGAATTGAACCCCTCTGTCAGAGGTGATGCTCACCGGGGTACCATGAAGCCTGATAATTTCTTTAAAAAACATACTAGCAGTAGCAGAGGCAGAGGGAGTACCCACCATGGGCAGGAAGTGTGCCATTTTTGAAAGTTGATCAATCACGACAAAGATAGTCGTGATCCCCCTGATGGAGGCAAATCCACAATAAAGTCCATGGAGATTTCCACCCATGGGCGTTCAGGGATGGACAAGGGTTTAAGTAGGCCCCACGACTTTGTATTTGAGCCCTTGCTACGCTGGCAAGGAATGCAGGATGAAACATAGTTTTTGCAGTCTTGTCTCCAGCCTGGCCACCAAAAGGAACGTGAGATCAATTCCATGGTCTTTTGTGATCCAAAATGGCCTGCTAGCTTGTGGTCATGAAAGGACTGTAAGGTTAGGAGCCTAGATTCCAGCGGGACGAAGATTTTTCTATGAGACCAAAATAGATCATTGCATTTCTAAATAGAAGATACGGGGGGGTTCAGAGCATTGAGCGGATGCGGATTTGATTGCGGACATTAGGTCCCCTTGGGTAACCAGGAGGAAATTTTGCGGAGACAAGATGGTGCTTGGCTCTGTTACCTGAGAAGTTTCATGGAACATCCTTGAAAGTGCGTCCGCTTTTCCGTTCTTTGAACCTGGTCTATAAGAGATGTGGAAGTTAAATTGGGAAAAGAAGAGAGCCCATCGGGCTTGCTTGGGTCTTAGACGTTTAGCAGTTCACAGGTATTCCAGGTTCTTGTGGTCAGTAAATATCATGATAGGATTGGACGCCCCTTCAAGCAGATACCTCCACTCCTCCAAGGTGAATTTGATGGCCAATAACTCCCTATCGCCTACATCATAGTTTCTTTCGGGGATGCTTAATTACCGGGATGCAAAAGCCACGGGATATAGTAGAGCCTTGGGCCCTTGTCTTTGTGAGAGGATGGCACCAGTAGCGGTCTCTAAGGCATCAACTTCCAGAATGAAAGGCAAGGCTGGATCCGGGTGTCGTAAGACTGGTGCAGACGAGAATAGTGCTTTCAATTTTAAGAACGCTTCTTGAGCCTCCAAGGACCATTGAAAACGTTTATGCTGGCATGTAAGTTGAGTGATGGGAGCCACGATAGCTGAAAACCCCACAATGAATCTTCGGTAAAAGTTTGAGAAACCTAAGAACCGTTGTACCCCTTTTCTATCTACAGGAGCTGGCCATTCTTGGATTGCTTTGACCTTCTGGGGGTCCACTGCAACGCCGTCAATTGAGATTATGAATCCTAAGAATTGCACTGTAGTCTTTTCGAATTCACATTTCTCCGCCTTAAGGTATAATTTGTGTTTTCTGAGGATCGAGAGAACCAGTTTGACATGTACTCGATGGAGTTCCATGGTGGCTGAGAGAATGAGAATGTCGTCTAGGTAGACTACTAGGAAGTTGTCAAGATATTCGCAAAAGATATCGTTCACTAGTTGTTGGAACGTGGCCGGGGCATTGCAAAGTCCAAACGGCATTACCAGGTACTCATAGTGTCCAAACCTGGATCTAAAGGCGGTCTTCCATTCATCGCCCGCTCGGATCCGGATAAGATTGTATGCGCCACGCAAGTCTAGTTTGGAAAAGATGCGGGCAGATCTGAAACGTTGGAATAGTTCCGGGATGAGAGGAAGCGGGTACCGATTCTTGATGGTAATTTTATTTAATTCCCTGTAATCAATGCAAGGTCGGAGGGATCCATCTTTTTTCTCTACAAAGAAAATACCAGCTCTGGCCGGTGATGAGGAGGAGTGAATGAACCCTTTCTCAAGATTTTCATCAATGTATGTTTTAAGAGTCTTTAATTCTGTTTCGGACAAAGGAAAAATGCGACCAAAAGGGATTTCAGCACCCGGCAACAGGTCTATAGGGCAATCGTAAGGCCGATGGGGTGGTAGACAGTCAGCCTGTTGTTTATCAAATACATCTCTGAATTCTAGGTAGCCTGCGGGTACATGTTGCAGACTAACGGACATGGTTGCAATGGTAGAAACAGAGGCTGGGGCCGGAAGAAGGCAATGTCTGGAGCAATATTGGGATGAGAAAGAGACTTCTTTTTTGTTCCAGTTGATTTGTGGTTCATGGGCTTGAAGCCATGGGAGTCCCAAGATAATGGGGAACATCGGAGAAGAGATGATATCGAAGCGCAGGTATTCTTGGTGGCCAGTATCAGTGGTGGTAAGGATGGGTCTGGTTTCCTGCGTGGTAGGCCCAGAGCGGGGGAGAGACCCATCGGCTAGGTGGATTCGTAGACTTTGGTTCTTCGTGGTCAAAGGAACATGCAAGCTTGCGGCTAGTGAGGCATCCAAAAAACAGCTACACGCTCTGGAGTCAACTATAGCGGGTAGGTGAACCTCCTTTTCCGGAAGCTGTAAGGAGACAAAAAGAGTAACATAAGGCTGAGAAGAACCGGAAACTTGTTGATTAATAGCAGACCGTAGGTAGGACTTACTGGGTCTCACGGGGCAAGAACGGAGGAAATGTCCAGAACCCCCACAATAAAGGCACAGATTGCCCTGGCGCCTACGTAGTCTCTCCTCTGAAGTGAGTGGGGCACGGACTAGACCAAGCTGCATCGGTTCAGCTTCAGGAGCGGTAGGAACTGGTGGAGCTGTGTAGGGTGGATGGATAAGAGTCGGTTTAGGCATCATCCAGGTAAGCCGAGGAGTCTGGAAGCGCTCTGTACGTCGCTCACGCATGCGACGATCCAGCTTAGTGGTGATTTGGATGAGATCTTCCAGGGAATCAGGGGTTTCAATCTTGGCCAGCTCATCCTTCAATGCTTCAGACAGCCCTTGACGGAACTGGTATTTGAGGGCAGGTTCATTCCAGCCAGTATCAGCTGAACACTTCTGAAACTCTACGATATAGTCCTCTACTGGTCTTCGTCCTTGGCTTAGGTTATGCAATAAGGCTTTGGCTGTGGCCGTGTGCTGGGGGTCGTCATAAAGTTGTGCCATACCTTCGAAGAAGGTGTCTACTGAATTCAGTATTGGGTTCCTCTGTTCCATTAGGCTATGAGCCCAAGGTTGTGGTTCATCAGCCAAGAGGGAAATGATGAAGCCAACTTTTACCACGTCCGAAAAAAAGGTCCTGGGTTGCAGAGCCAAATACAGGGAGCAAGCATTTTTAAAAGCCCTGAACTTCTTACGATTGCCGGAGAATCGCTCTGGTGTGGGAACCCTAGGTTCTGGAGCGGCCATGACCACAGTGGGGTTATTTGGTATCTGAGAAGAGGAACCTCCGCTGGGAGGTACAGAAGCTGCGGCAGGAGTTGGAGATGGTCCGGAAAGCTGCTGAAGGCGGCCATCAATTTGGGTGTAGCCGTCTTGCAATTTTTGGACGGCCTCAGTGAGAGCCGAGACCTGCTGACACAGGACATGACTGGTTTGTACTGTCACTGATAGTACTCACCGAGATGCCGAGAGTGGTTTTGCCTTTGCGACTAAGCGCAGTCCACCCCCTGGAGTTGGGACAGGGAGAGGACGGCACGAAGAGGCACAGGCTCCCCAATGGACCGTAGGTGACTTGCTTGTGGGGTCTTGACAGAGAAGAGCCGCTGTACAGGTACTGGTAGGCAGGTGCAGCCAGAGACAACAGGCAGAAAGTCCAGAGCTAGGCAGAGGATCAAACACCGGGATGGTGCTATGGCACTGCAGGATCTGCAAGGTAATATGACAAGACAAGGAGAGTCCAGGCACAAGCAGGAAGTCAAGCTAGGAGACAGTCCAGGTAACAGGCCGAGGGTCAAACACAGGAGATTGGTGGGAATCCGATAAACAGGCCGAGGGTCAAACACAGGAGATTGGTGGGAATCCGATAAACAGGCCGAGGTCAAAGTCCAGGAGAGAGGCAAGAGAAGTCCAAGGGCAAATCCGGGTCACAACGGGTAGTCAGGCAGAGATAAAGGATACAGGTTTAGATAATACAGGAAGCTGAGACAAACCAGCAACTTGTTTGATTCTCTGAGCGCCTTTTATAGGCTGCCCAGGGAATCACGTTGGATGTGCACCAGTGCGTGTGTGTGAGCGCCGTAGCGCCGGGCCGTGAACGCGCATGCGCTGTTCCAGGAATGTGTGAAAAACGACCGGACCGGAACGAAGGCTTCTTCTGACATTACCATATGCCCGTGTTCTCTGCTTCCATGGCCAGGGCACGATACGAGCAGATTTTGCGGTTCATGCACTTCAATGACAATGCACTCTGTCGTCCTCGTGGAGACCCTGGATACGATCGGCTCTACAAAATTCAGCCCCTCGTAAACCACTTCAACCAACGTTTTGCAGACTTGTTTACTCCGCATCAAGTTGTCTGCGTTGATGAGTCCCTGATTAAATTTTCTGTCCGCTTGTCATTCAAACAGTACCTTTCCAGCAAGCGCGCCAGATACAGGGTCAAGATGTATAAGCTCTGTGACAGGGCCACAGGCTATGCATGTAGTTTTATAGTTTACGAGGGCAAAGATAGTCACGTAGAGCAGACAAACTGCCCTGACTACATAGGAAGCGCTGGCAAGATAGTGTGGGACTTGGTGTCACCCTTATTCGGAAAGGGGTACCACTTGTATTTGGACAATTATTACACGAGCGTGCCACTTTTTAGTCACTTGTTTGATCAGCAGATTGGAGCATGTGGCACCGTGCGACCTAATCGCCGGGGCTTTCCCCAGCGGCTTGTAGATTCCCGTCTTAGGCTGGGGGAGAGAGCCTGCTTGCAGTGTAATAACTTGCTCGCTATGAAGTGGAGGGACAATAAGAATGTTTTCGTTCTTACCTCCCTTCATGCAGACACGACGACCCAAATTACTACGGTGACTGGTGTTGTGGAGAAACCCCTCTGTGTCCATGAATATAACCAAAATATGGGAGGGGTGGACCTCAACGACCAGTTGTTGGCGCCGTACCTAGTTGCCCATAAGGCCAGAAGCTGGTACAAAAAAGTGTCTGTTTATTTATTTCAATTGGCTTTGCTGAATGCTTATGTGCTATACAGAGCTTCAGGACAGACTGGATCCTTCCTTAAATTCCAGGAAGAGATCGTCAGAGCCCTTCTGTATCCAGACGGTGCTCCACCTCACCATCCCCAACCAAATGCAGTAAGCCAGCTGCATGAGAGGCATTTTCCTTATGCCCTCCCGAGTACCCCTACCCAAAGAGCCCCCCAAAAAAAAAAAGATGTCGTGTCTGCAGCAAGCGCGGATTTAGGCGTGACACCCGGTGTTATTGTCCCTTCTGTCCTGGCAATCCTGGTCTTTGCATGGGTGAACGCTACCATTCACTAGTTGAGTATTAGCTTAGGGTACAGCACTGCACAGACCTGGACACACTTTCACAGGGTCTCCCAAGATGCCATCGCATTTTGAGAGACCCAAACCTGGTACCAGTTACAAAAGTTAAAAGTTACTAAAAAAAGTGTAAAAAAAATAAAATAAAATAAAATAAATAAATAAAATAAATAAAAACACAAAAAAAATAAAATAAAAAAAACAAAAATAGTTGTTGTTTTATTGTTCTCTCTCTCTCTCTCTCTATTCTCTCTCTATTGTTCTGCTCTTTTTTACTGTATTCTATTCTGCAATGTTTTATTGTTATTATGTTTTACCATGTTTGCTTTTCAGATATGCAATTTTTTTATACTTTACTGTTTCCTGTGTTTTATTGGTAACCATTTTATTGTTTTCAGGTACGCCATTCAGCTGCAGAGCGGATTTATTTATGTTGACAGCAACAGCGTTTGCTCCCACGATACATAAAGCCGTGACTCCAGCACTGTCGGAGGTGATTTCACCACCACAGTTACATACTTCAGCATATATGCCGAAGCATGGGGGCAGCAGGGGCGGAGGAGCGATTTGCTCCTGCCTTTTGCGGGAGGATGCCCCCATGCTTCGGCATATATATATTTTAGGCACAGGTTGCGTTAAATGTTTTATTTTTTACTGTTTTTTTTTTGTATTTGCTTTGCAGGTATGGTAAGTCTTACTGTTATACTGTAATGTTACTTTGTTTTATTGTTAACCATCATTTGCTTAGCAGGTACGCCATTTAGTTGCAGCGCAGATTTATTCATCTTGACAGCAATAGCGTTTGCTCCCGCGATATATAAAGCCATGACTCCAGCGCTGTCGGAGGTGATTTCACCACCACAGTTGCATACTTCAGCATATATGCCGAAGCGTGGGGGCAACAGTGGGTGGAGGAGCGATTTGCTCCTGCCTTTTGCGGGAGGATGCCCCCATGCTTCGGCATATATAAATGGTGCATGTATGCCCATCATTAGAAGTGGGTGGATGAAGGGAGGTATTCTAATGGTGGGCATACCCACCGATCAATATCTTTTTTTCGTTCAGCCCACAGGCTGCATGAAAAAAAAGTTTACAATATATGCCCAACAAGGACCAGCAACGTACTGGTATGTTGCTGGACTTTGAGTGGTTATACCAGAATGATGCCTGCAGGTTTAGGTATCATCTTGGTATCATTCTTTTCAGCCAGCGGACGGCTTTTATGTAAAAGCAATCCTAGAGGCTAATTAGCTTCTAGACTGCTTTTGCAAGCAGTGGGAGGGAATGCCCCCCCCCCACCGTCTTCCATGTTTTTCTCTGGCTCTCCTGTCCCAACAGGGAACCTGAAAATGCAGCCGGTGATTCAGCTAGCTGACCATAGAGCTGATCAGAGACCAGAATGGCTCCAAACATCTCTATGGCCTAAGAAACCGGAAGCTACGAGCATTTCATGACTTAGATTTCGCCGAATGTAAACAGCGCCATTGGGAAATTGGGAAAGTATTTTATCACACCGATCTTGGTGTGGTCAGATGCTTTGAGGGCAGAGGAGAGATCTAGGGTCTAATAGAGCCCAATTTTTTTAAAAAAGAGTACCTGTCACTACCTATTGCTATCATAGGGGATATTTACATTCCCTGAGATAACAATAAAATTAATAAAAAAATAAATAAAAATGAAAGGAACAGTTTAAAAATAAGATAAAAAAGCAAAAAAATAATAAAGAAAAAAAAAAAAAAGCACCCCTGTCCCCCCCTGCTCTCGCGCAAAGGCGAACGCAAGCATCGGTCTGGCGTCAAATGTAAACAGCAATTGCACCATGCATGTGAGGTATCACCGCGAAGGTCAGAACGAGGGCAGTAATTTTAGCAGTAGACCTCCTCTGTAAATCTAAAGTGGTAACCTGTAAAGGCTTTTAAAGGCTTTTAAAAATGTATTTATTTTGTCGCCGCTGCACGTTTGTGCGCAATTTTAAAGCATGTCATGTTTGGTATCCATGTACTCGGCCAAAGATAATCTTTTTTATTTCATCAAACATTTGGGAAATACAGTGTGTTTTAGTGCATTAAAATTTTAAAAAGTGTGTTTTTTCCCCAAAAAATGCGTTTGAAAAATCGCTGCACAAATACTGTGTGAAAAAAAAAAATGAAACACCCACCATTTCAATCTGTAGGGCATTTGCTTTAAAAAAATATATAATGTTTGGGGGTTCAAAGTAATTTTCTTGCAAAAAAAAATAATTTTTTCATGTAATCAAAAAGTGTCAGAAAGGGCTTTGTCTTCAAGTGGTTAGAAGAGTGGGTGATGTGTGACATAAGCTTCTAAATGTTGCCCCGCGCACGGGACCCCGAAAACCAAGCACCGCCTTCAGGCTTTCTAAGGGCGTAAATTTTTGATTTCACTCTTCACTGCCTAGCACAGTTTCGGAGGCCATGGAATGCCCAGATGGCGCAACCCCCCCCAAATGACCCCATTTTGGAAAATAGACACCCCAAGCTATTTGCTGAGAGGTATAGTGAGTATTTTGCAGACCTCACTTTTTGTCACAAACTTTTGAAAATTGAAAAAAGAAAAAAAATACATTTTTCTTGTCTTTCTTCATTTTCAAAAACAAATGAGAGCTGCAAAATACTCACCATGCCTCTCACCAAATAGCTTGGGGTGTCTACTTTCTAAAGAGGGGTCATTTGGGGGGGTTTTGTGCCATCTTGGCATTTTATGGCCTTCAAAACTGTGATAGGTAGTGAGGAGTGCAATCACAACTTAACGCCCTTAGAAATCCTGAAGCCGGTGCTTGGTTTTCGGGGCCCTGTATGCGGCTAGGCTCCCAAAAAGTCCCACACATGTGGTAACCCCAGTACTCAGGAGAAGCAGCAGAATATATTTTGGGGTGTAATTCCACATATGCCCATGGCATGTTTGAGCAATATATCATTTAGTGACAACTTTGTGCAAAAAAAAAATTGTCACTTTCCCGCAACTTGTGTCAAAATATAAAATATTCCATGGACTCAACATGCCTGTCAGCAAATAGCTTGGGGTGTCTACTTTCCAAAATGGGGTCATTTGGGGGGGTTTTGTGCCATCTGAGCTTTTTATGGCCTTCAAAACTGTGATAGGCAGTGAGGAGTGAAATCACAACTTTACGCCCTTAGAAATCCTGAAGGCGGTGCTTGGTTTTCGGGGCCCCGTATGCGGCTAGGCTCCCAAAAAGTCCCACACATGTGGTATCCCCATACTCAGGAGAAGCAGCTAAATGTATTTTGGGGTGCAATTCCACATATGCCCACGGCCTGTGTGAGAAATATATCATTTAGTGACAACTTTGTGCAAAAAAAAAAAGTTGCCACTTTCCTGCAACTTGTGTCAAAAAATAAAATATTCCATGGACTCAACATGCCTCTCAGCAAATAGCTTGGGGTGTCTACTTTCCAAAATGGGGTCATTTTGGGGGGGGGGGTTGTACCATCTTGGCATTTTATGGCCTTCAAAACTGTGATAGGTAGTGAGGAGTGAAATCAAAAATTTATGCCCTTAGAAATCCTGAAGGCGGTGATTGGTTTTCGGGGCCCCGTACGCGGCTAGGCTCCCAAAAAGTCCCACACATGTGGTTTCCCCATACTCAGGAGAAGCAGCTGAATGTGTTTTGGGGTGCAATTCCACATAGGCCCATGGCCTGTGTGAGCAATATATCATTTAGTGACAACTTTTTGTAAATATTTTTTTTGTCATTATTCAATCACTTGGGACAAAAAAAAAAAATATTCAATGGGTTCAACATGCCTCTCAGCAATTTCCTTTGGGTGTCTACTTTCCAAAATGCGGTCATTTGGGGGGGTTTTGTTCTGCCCTGCCATTTTAGCACCTCAAGAAATGACATAGGCAGTCATAAACTAAAAGCTGTGTAAATTCCAGAAAATGTACCCTAGTTTGTAGACGCTATAACTTTTGCGCAAACCAATAAATATACGCTTATTGACATTTTTTTTACCAAAGACATGTGGCCGAATAAATTTTGGCCTAAATGTATGACTAAAATTGAGTTTATTGGATTTTTTTATAACAAAAAGTAGAAAATATCTTTTTTTTTCAAAATTTTCGGTCTTTTTCCATTTATAGCGCAAAAAATAAAAACCGCAGAGGTGATCAAATACCATCAAAAGAAAGCTCTATTTGTGGGAAGAAAAGGACGCAAATTTCGTTTGGGTACAGCATTGCATGACCGCGCAATTAGCAGTTAAAGCGACGCAGTGCCAAATTGGAAAAAGACCTCTGGTCCTTAGGCAGCATAATGGTCCGGGGCTCAAGTGGTTAAGGAAATTAGGATTCACGGATAATTTCTGTCTTGTCAAACTCAATTCTGCTCCACTATCATTTAAAATGTTATTTTTTACCATTCAGTAAACCTTGTACATGTGGTCTTCCATTTTCATCCAATAAAATTGGAACAGCATATTTTAATGGTTTGTCAAAACCACCTGAATTCCATGTCTCTAAACATATGTGTGTCTGGAACTATATCCGAATACTGAATATCTAAGAACAAATACAAAATTAGGGGTGCTGTCCCTTTAAAGTGTTTGTTAACCAAAATAAAAAAAACATTTAGATTCTGGTCCCTTAAAGCAGATTAAACAGCACAGTGCTTGTGCTGTGTAATCTGCCCCCCTCTAAACTGTAAAAAACCTGGCTGAACCTGCCACATCCTGTATCCCCCTCTCTGCACTGACCACGAAAAGCAGGGCTGCTGAACCATGACCACCAAGGTCAGAGTACATCCCTTCATCATCCGCAGCTCTCCTCTCTGCTCTCCTCTTTCCCCCTCACCCCCTCCTCCCTGCCTGTCAGCTCCATGTCTTTGTCTCTGTCTCCGCCCCCCCAAATAAAAAACTTACAATAGTCACTGCCAGGCCCTCTATCATAGGCAGGCATACCACACTGTGTACGTTTTTTGTAAAAACGAGGCTTGTAAATACCTACTTAGAGCTATATTCAGGCCGGTCACGTGACTCGTGGATGCTTTACATCTCTCAGACAGGGCTTCTGCGGGAGGGGCTGAGCGGCCACATGACCTCCGCAGCTGATGTCAGAAGGAGATCTCAGCCCCTCCTGCAGAAGCCATGTCTCGAAGCTGTAAAGCGGCCGCGAGTCATGTGATCGGCCTAAAGATCGCTCTAAATAGGTTTTTAGAAGCCTCGTTTTTAGAAATGACTTAGATAGTGTGGTATGTTCCCTTTAATAGAGGGGCTGGCAGTGATTTTTAACTTAGACTTAACAAACACTTTAAGTGTTCAAGTTTACCATCTGTTATTCCAACCTTTCATGTAATCAAGTATGACACAAATGAAGTGCATCAAATCAACATATGAATACATGTGTGAATAAAATAATATAAAATAACCAAAAATTCACACACAAATACAGTATATATCAAATCTAGTGTTCAAGCATATTGTTCCTTATCGTGACTAAAGTGAATTAGTGCTAAAAGATAAACTCATACCACATTAAATTTTATAAAGATACCCAAGAATGCTCAAAGTCCATATAACATCATGAAGATCGGTGCTGTGAAGTAATGCAAATCCAGTGGTACTCCCTGTGCTCCCACACCTCCAAGTGCACAAGCTTCCTACCAGAGATGGAGGGCATCTAAAATATTAGAGGTCAATACAGTCTGTGACTCTTGTATTCTGAAGATATTCCTTTGCAATGAAACACAATGGTCAGAGATTACTCATGACGTCATCACGCACACCAATCCCAATGTAGTAGCTCCTGTGTTTAGCAATCTCTACTATAATATTGTGAGTACCCTGAACTGTATAAATAAACACTTTTATATGATGACTGTACCCTGAATTAATAGTTCAGGTTAAAGCAAGGGGTTTGAATTGCACACATTTTCAAATCTAAGTGTAAACTGCAGAGGCCACTTCACAGCCCCTTAGTGTACCGCAGTCCTAACTCTATAAATTTTGAGAGCTTCCAAAGTTGGACTACTCCATATTCCCATCGCACATTTTCCTGGAAAAACCCCTAGAAGATTTTGATGCTGCAGCAACCACCAGCTGGAAACTGATTTAGAAAATCACAATGAGGATATTTGCCAGCACACCATGGACCAACAAGGCAGCGTCCAAACTGATTTTTTTTATTTCATGATCACATCACAGAGCAGGTAGTACAATGTTTCAGAGCCATGAAGGCCCTGCTCTGTGATGTGATCATGCAATAAAAAAAAAATGTTTGATCCATGGTGTGCTGGCAAATATCCTCATTATTCTCCAAGTTGGAGACGCATGTCAATAAACAACATATGAAAATTCCCAGCTCACTTACCAGCCAGCCTGCAACAAACCTGCTGTAGGTGGAGCTACGCTATGCCATACTTACTGACCACTCATACAGAGGCGACCATTAGAGTACATTGTTTTCTATACAGTGTTGGTTGAATTTTGTGATACAGGTTTCAATGTCAGCTACACAATCAGGGCATCCAAGAGGAGCTGGGACGTTGATATGAGTTTAAAAAAGGTAGTGAGATGGCAAGAAACATTTGAAGAGTCCACTGGCTCAGGTTAGGCTGCTCACAGTCAAGGCTACCCTACTGTAGGTACTCCAGCAGGTTACCAGGGAGGGTTGTTTTAAATACCACTGCCACTCACAATCAGTGCAGGAAGGTTTAAAGGGCTACCTATGAGGGGGGGGTTAAATAGCATAACACCTCTGACCACCAGTGTAGGTGTTATTATTGCAGTCACTGCATGAAGTTGGTTGTTAATATTGAGTAAACTGGCACTAAGCCTAGGGATTATTATTGTGTAAACTGACACCAACGTGGGGTGATTTTTGTGGAAACTGCCACCAATAGTGGGGGTTATTACTAAGGAAACTGACACCAATGATGAGGATTATAATTGCATATTCCGGTACCAATGCTGAGGGTTATTATTGCAAAAACTGGCAACAATGTTGGGGATTATTGTTGCGTAAACTAGCAACAGTGCTGGGGATTATTATGGTGCAAACTGGCACAAATGCAGGGTTTTATTATTGCATAAACTTACCCCAATTCCTGGGAGTTTTTATTGTGTAAACTAGCACAAATGCAGGGTTTTATTATTGTGTAAACTGGCACCAATGTTGGAGCGTATTATTGTGGAAACTGGCACCAATACTGGGGGTTATTATTGTGTAAATTTTCACCAATGCAGTGGGAATATTATTGCATAAACTGGCACCAGTGCTGGGGATTTTATTGCATAAATGTGCAACAATGCAGGGATTTATTATTACGTAAACTGGCTTTTATGCAGTGGATTTTTGCTGCTACTGTCACCAATGTGGGGGGCTATTGCATCCACTGAGATCAATGCTGCCCTGGGCACTGAATGACCTTGTCCCAGCACTGGTTACAGCTGAGGTAGTTAAACCAAGCCTAACAACAAAAGCTCTTGGCTTCTCTTCAAGAGAGAGGGAGAGAAAGCCCAATCAACTCAGCACATCCCTATAGTCTATATGGTGTCTGAGGTCCAGCAGAATACAGTGTAAAATATGATGCAAGAAAAAGCTGCACAGGAAAGACTTTTTTTCTGTGAAACCAGAACTATAACAAATGGAAGAATTAATCATATACTTAAAACTTAATTGTAAGCCCTACAATATAAAATCAGGGTCCTATCTTTTAGCATTAACATCAAATAGATATTAGTGGCCCTTTAACAATAGATTTTACGTGAACAAAACCATTTAAAAAAAAAAGATATTTGCCTCACAAACTTTTTAAGCATAATTAAAGAAAAGAGATAAAAAAATATTATCATGGGAAAGAAACAAAAGCCTCAGTTGCATTTAATGAAGTTAACTTTCTTATTTTTGGAACACATTGCCCAATTACAGTAATAACTAAGGTTATTTTAGTGAGTGAGTTACTAAATGGAATTTTTCTGATTTTATTCTTAGTGACCTCATTTAGTGCAGTGGAAGTCAGCTATTCCATGTCTATTAATACTTCAATAAAATATGTCTTTTATGGTCAGGTGAAATAGTTTCAACCTGCATATTAATTGGTTGATAATGAGCAGTTATAGCCAGCTGTCCACAGGTAGGCTTTTCAGTCTGAGGGAAAAAGAAAAGATGAGTCAATTTTCTTACTGTATCTATAATTAAAATATGATTTATTAGTTCTAATAAAGTGTAACCACTGATGCTCTTCAAATATATGGTTTCATTTACAGCCTTTAAATTATAATATACTCCATTTATGTAACAATGATTTTACTAAGCAACTCTGCTACAATATTTTACAGTGAAATCCAATCTTGATTTGCAAGGCAAATCTTTAATCTGAGAAACAAACCTTGCATTATTGTTCAAATGTTAAATTGTAAGAGGCTCTGTTTAGTCAATCACTGCAGGATCGTGATGCTATTACAACTGAATGATGTGGACTATGTTAGACTTCAAGTGCCCTCACAATATGATATTGAACAATTAATAAATGTTTTATGAACTTGTTTTTTGGCAGACATGTATTCATTGTACCTTTCTCAGGGTCACATCTTTTTAGCCCAATAAGCATAACCTTGTACAATTTACATGATCTGCTGTCGCAACATTAAGACTGATCATAAACACTAGAGGATAATTCGATTGAGAACCTTTGGCCTAGGGGACAAAGACATCCAGCTAGCCCTTTCATAGACAGACTTCCGTAGGCTGAAGAAAGTTCACTAACTTGCTGAACATTGTCATGTTAATTGCATTCCTAAAGCACATTTCTTATTGTTGCACACCTTTTTACATATTCCCAGGACTGGCTTCCTTTTAGACTCTCAGTCAGCATCAGTTTCATTTGATCAAATGACATCTGTCAACTAGAAAGAAAGTTTGAGTTGGAAGATTCCACTCTGCCAATTGCTGTAATTGCAGAGCTGAACAGGAAACAGGTAGATACAGTATATAATGCCAAGCAGCTGCCACTGTGGGCTTCATTCTGACCAATGTCTCAATAGAGAAGTATCTCCACTCAGGGGCAACAGCCCAACATATGTACCTGGTACTGAAACAAGGGGCAAATGTCCCTCTGCACCCCAGCCTAGTTCTCTGTGTCAATTAGGCAAGCAGACATAATCAAGCAGCTGAGTCAGTGTGTCCCTAAATTCAAATAGTCACTTCATTTGTGGACTTATCACGGGGAAAGCAATAGTGTTTAGACAAGTTTAATAGTCGGTATAATCATTTTTCCCTCTTTTTTACCTCAGTAGTCAGGTATGTCTTTAGATAGCTTGCAAGAATTACTTTTTCCAAAATGGCCAGATTAACCACTTAAATACAAAGCCTTTTCTGGCACTTTTTGTTTACAAGTTTAAATTAGTGTTTTTTGCTTTGCTAGAAAATGACTTATAATCCCCAAATATTATATATGGCTGAGACACAGCAGCAGCGCCATTGTCTCCCGTAGCTTTTAATCAAAGTCAGTTAGTCAATCAGAGTAGAGAGGGGGTGGGTCTGGGTCGGGGCTCCGTGTCTGAATGGTGTGACTCGGCTTGGGTGCCCCGTAGCAAGCTGCTTGCTGTGGGGGCAATCGACAGGAGGGAGGGGCCAGGAGAGCCGAAGAGGGACCCGAGAAGAGGAGGATCCAGGCTGCTCTGTGCAAAACCAACTGCACAGAGGAGGTTAGTATGACATTTTTTTTTTTTAACGAGACTTTACAATCACTTGTTTTTGATGATGAAACGCTATTTAAAAAAAAAAAATAGTTCCAACTCCTAACCCCATATAAATATAGACCATGTCACATGAAACCCAATGCATATTATACCTTGTCTTCATGAGCTGACAAAGGCAACCCCGGGAATTATATGGCTATTGGGTAATAAAATAGACTTTTTTGTGACTACTAGGTTTATTCAGTTACAGTTATGTTATATGTGTAAATACATCTATAATGTATAAACATCTATATATGTATAAATAGATGTGTTTTTGACACTTTTTTGGTGAATGGGTAGGGGTACTATTTACCTTAAAATAGGGGGAGTGGGATCTGAGGACCCCATTGTTAAAGGGGGCTTCCAGATTCTGATAAGCCCCCCACCCGCAGACCCACACAACCACAGCCCAGGGTTGTAGGAAAGAGACCCTTGTCCCCATCAACATGGTTACAAGGTGCTTTGGAGTGGGGGGGCAGAGCCCCCCTGTGCTAAAGCACCCCCAATGTTGAGGGTATGTGGCCTGGTATTGTTCAGGAGGATGGTTAATGGATTTTGGGGGGGATCTCTTGCCATTTTTTAAAACATTTTCCCAGCCCCGCTCCTTAACCAGCTTTTACTGTGCCCTGATAGTTCCCTTGCAGCTGTGCACTGCAGGGTGTTCAGCGGGGCGAACACCCGCCGAACACCCTGCAAATTCAGGTATTCCTTGAACGGGGCCAACAGCCAAAGTTCGGCCTGAACTCATGCTCGGGCCAAACTGCTTGCCCAACACTATTGGTATGTTACTCTCCATCAGGATCACAGACGGTAATAAAAACCTAACAGTGATTCTCAGTTTTGACTTCTCTAATTAAAAATAGATTTTTCTATTGTGCCTACATTGTAGAGATTTTGCATATTTCTTGTTTTAGGTGGTCACTAGAAATGAGAAAAGTTCCCTGCAATGGAAAAAACAATAACCTTATATAGGGCTTCTAATCCTTCCTCTCGCTGCCCAAAATTAAAAAGTTTTGATTGCCATCAGCAATATGGAACAAACTGTAATGCAGTGCATAGCTTTGGACACAAAAGCCAATAATTTAACCACTTCAGCCCCGGAAGGTTTTACCCCCTTCCTGACCAGGCCATTTTTTGCGATACATCCCTGCGTTACTTTAACTGACGATTGGGGGGTCGTGCAATGCTGTACCCAAATTTGTGTCATTGTTTTCCCAAAAATGATCACCACTGCTGTTTTTTTTTACGCTATAAACAAAAAAAAAGCGACAATTTTGAAAAAAGAAATTATATTTTTTACTTTCAGCTATAAAACATAAAAATATCCAATAAAAAAATGTAAAAAATCTAATTTCTTCATCAGTTTAGGCCACTTGTATTCTGCTACATATTTTTGTTAAAAAAAATCCCAATAAGTACATATTGGTTTGCGCAAAAGTTATAGCGTCTACAAAATTGGGGATAGATTCATGGCATTTTTATATTTTCCTTTACTTGTAATGGCGGTGACCAGCGATTTTTAGCGGGACTGTGACATTGCGGCGGACAGATCAGACACCTAGCTGACACATTATTACAGTGATCAGTGCTAAAAATATGCACTGGCCCTGTATAAATTACACTGACAGGGAAGGGGCTAACATCGGCAGGGGACCCGATGCGCATGGCCGGCAGCTGTGATGTCCGCTGGCCACGTGCGATCGCTGGCACGAGAGCCAGAACGGGGATGTGTGTGTGTAAAAACACATATCCCCATTCTGTCAGGAGAGGAGAGACAGATTGTCTGTTCCTACTAATCAGGAACAGTGCTATGTCTCCTTCTCTAGTCAGTCCCATCCCCATACAGTTAGAAACACACATGAGGGAACACATTTAACCCCTTGATTGCCCCCTAGTGTTAACCCCTTCCTTACCAGTAACATTTACACAGTAATCAGTGAATTTTTTATAGCACTGATCGCTGTATAAATGTCAATGGTTCCAAAAATGTGTCAAAAGTGTCCGATCTGTCCCCGGCAATGTCGCAATGTCTCGCTAAACATCACAGATCACTGCCATTACTAGTAAAAAAATAAATAATAAAAATGCAATAAAAATGCCATAAATCTATTCCCTATTTTGTAGATGCTATAACTTTTGTGCAAACCAATCAATATACGCTTATTGCAATTTCTTTTACCAAAAATATGTAGAATATAGTAAAAAGTATAAAATATTGTTTTTTTTTCCCAAAATTGTCGCTTTTTTTTGTTTATAGCGCAAAAAATAAAAACCGCAGAGGGTATCAAATACCACCAAAAGAAAGCTCCTTTTGTGGGAAAAAAAAGGATGCCAATTTTGGGTAAAGCTTAGCACGACCGCGCAATTGTCAGTTAAAGCGACGCAGTGCCGTATCGCAAAAAATGGCCTGGTCATTAAGGGGGAAATTCTTCCAGTCCTTAAGTTGTTTGGTTAAAACAGTCATATTGTTTGTGTGTGGTGCTGCTAGGAAGAGCTCACAATTCTGTGTAGGGAGAGATTTTTTTTTATTTTGACATTAGGACACCTTCAAAGAAAAAAGGGAACATTTTTGGGACTTTAAATGAGATGCAACGGGGAATATTGTGCCTCCATCCCTGGTTGCTTTTGCAAAAAAGAGGGGGGAGGGTGGGACTTTAGATGAGGTGCGTGGGGTAGAGTCAGACAAAACCATATACATATGTAAAAAATTGTATTCTTTATTAGACCAAAGATAGGGCATGGATCAACCCATATAAACGCATAATAGCACATTGGCATATAAAATACAAAGTATAAACATACATATTAAGAATAGTCATGAATAAAAACATGACACAGAAAGTAAATATTATACATCACAGTCCCTCAAATAGAGTAGGCATAACATTATGTCAGGGTGGTAGAGCAATAAAAACCATCTGGAATCATAAATATGAGATGGATGCATCAAAATAAGCTTGACAATGTTTTATGGACTTCTATCCACTCATCAGGAGCAAGTGCATCCATGTACTAAAAGGGGATAAAAAAAGCCACCATTATAGTTTAATATAACCACAGACTGGAGGGGTAGAGGGATTAAAGATGATGATGAACAAATAAACGGCCATAACTGAAAGTACTCACATAAGAGCCGATACTAGGCCATGTGATACCACCTGCCGGAGGTCAGCCAGATAATTATGTCCAGCACGGGAGCTGAGGAGAGGACCCAAGCATGGATCAGGAGCACACACGCAGTCCCCCAAAAAAAGTGTGTATAGAAAAATCTTGATGTAACTGTGGATGGGATTTCTGTATTGTATACAATAAAGTAAATGGTTTGTTACCATATTGGTATAAATAAAAAGAAGTGTCATATAGAGTAAACCCATCACCACAGTATAGGTCACCTTCACGGCAGTACCCAACTTCCCATGCCTTTTGTTTGAAAATAGCTTGGTTATTAGCCAATTTAATCAGCATACATGAATTACAACATTCAACCCTTATAGACTTCAGTGGGGTTCACCGCAAAGTTCACACTATGACCAAGTTTGCAAACTGAATGCAGGCTATTAGCTCATCACAATTATCTGATAAAAGTGCAATTATATGATTATTTTATGTGGCAAACATTGCTGAGATAGAAGTATTTCATTTTGAGAGGGATAAACAAATTTTCCCTGGTTTGATTTGTTCGGGGTGGGGCAAAGTGGTCATTGAATACTGCTTAAAATCAACAAAACCCAAACTTAGCACTGACCTTTTTGAAGTCTAATAGAGGTAAATAGTATTAAAACATATTGGTTATTTCCAAGGCTAATAAAGAAACAATCATCAGAGAGAGATCGAATTATTTTAATGTAAGTTTCAGAGCAACATGGGGAAAAAAATGTCAATTCCATAAATTATATGCTTGGAAGATGCCATGAAGCTGTATGTGATGTTACAGAACAGTACAATCATCATGGACAGCATTAGCAACACCTATTTCCGGCATTACATTTTTTAATTGATTTTTTTTTTTTTACTTTAAATGTAGCTTGGCTTAAATACAGCAACAACACCCCAATCTGATTAATTTAAACTTAAAGTGGTTGTAAACCTCTACATATACCCACTAAAGGGACTAGTTTTAGGTGATACACAGAGATGAAACAAATCCTCCAACATAAGTTGTAACTGGTTATCTGCAGCACTCTCATTTCTACAGCTGTTCAAAGCACAGACTTTAGACAGCAATTATGAGCTCCAGAAGGCAGGGGGTGGGGGGCTGATGTTACACACTGCACAGCATAGAGCAGGGAGTTGAGTGTAATCTGAGGCCTGAGTGGAGGAAAGGACACAACCCTCTCTACACAGTCTCATAGGAAAACATGCACAGCTGATGTTTAGGAAGTGCAAATGAAAGCCTCACTGTAACCATCCCAAAGTCTGTGAATCTGAGCCCCACTTTGTCCAAGCTCTTTGTGCTGCACCCTCTCCCCTATATACAGTGGGGACGGAAAGTATTCAGACCCCCTTAAATTGTTCACTCTTTGTTATATTGCAAACATTTGCTAAAATCATGTAAGTTCATTTTTTTCCTCATTAATGTACACACAGCACCCCATATTGACAGAAAAACACAGAATTGTTGAAATTTTTGCAGATTTATTAAAAAAGAAAAACTGAAATATCACATGGTCCTAAGTATCCAGACCCTTTGCTGTGACACTCATATATTTAGCTCAGGTGCTGTCCATTTCTTCTGATCATCCTTGAGATGGTTCTACACCTTCATTTGAGTCCAGCTGTGTTTGATTATACTGATTGTGCTTGATTAGGAAAGCCACACACTTGTCTATATAAGACCTTACAGCTCACAGTGCATGTCAAAGCAAATGAAGATCATGAGGTCAAAGGAACTGCCTGAAGAGCTCAGAGACAGAATTGTGGCAAGGTACAAATCTGGCCAAGGTTACAAAAAAATTCTGCTGCACTTAAGGTTCCTAAGAGCACAGTGGCCTCCATAATCCTTAAATGGAAGACGTTTGAGATGACCAAAACCCTTCCTAGAGCTGGCCATCTGGCCAATCTGAGCTATCTGGGGGAGAAGAGCCTTGGTGAGAGAGGTAAAGAAGAACCCAAAGATCCCTGTGGCTGAGCTCCAGAGATGCAGTCGGGAGAAGGGAGAAAGTTGTAGAAAGTCAACCATCACTGTAGCCCTCCACCAGTTGGGGCTTTATGGCAGAGTGGCCAGACGGAAGCCTCTCCTCAGTGCAAGACACTCGAAAGCCCACATAGAGTTTTGCTAAAAAACACCTGAAGGACTCCAAGATGGTGAGAAATAAGATTCTCTGGTCTGATGAGACCAAGATAGAACTTTTTGGCCTTAATTCTAAGCGGTATGTGTGGAGAAAACCTGGCACTGCTTATCACCTGTCCAATACAGTCCCAGCAGTGAAGCATGGTGGTGGGAGCATCATGCTGTTGGGGTGTTTTTCAGCTGCAGGGACAGGACGACTGGTTGCAATCGAGGGAAAGATAAATGCGGCCAAGTCCAGGGATATCATGGATGAAAACCTTCTCCAGAGTGCTCAGGACCTCAGACTGGGCTGAAGGTTTACCTTCCAACAAGACAATGACCCTAAGCACACAGCTAAAATAAAGAAGGAGTGGCTTCACAACAACTCTGTGACTGTTCTTGAATGGCCCAGCCAGAGCCCTGACTTAAACTCAATTGAGCATCTCTGGAGAGACCTAAAAATGGCTGTCCACCAATGTTTATCGTCCAACCTGACAGAACTGAAGAGGATCTGCAAGGAGGAATGGCAGAGGATCCCCAAATCCAGGTGTGAAAAACTTGTTGCATCTTTCCCAAAAAGACTCATGGCTGTATTAGATCCAAAGGGTGCTTCTACTATATACTGAGCAAAGGGTCTGAACACTTAGGACCATGTGATATTTCAGTTTTTCTTTTTTAATAAATCGGCAAAAATGTCAACAATTCTGTGTTTTTCTGTCAATATGGGGTGCCGTGTGTACATTAATGAGGAAAAAAAAATGAACTTAAATGATTTTAGCAAATGGCTGCAATATAACAAAGAGTGAAACATTTAAGGGGGTCTCCACTGTAATCTGCTGTAGTTAAAAAAAAAAAAATATATATATATATATAATGTCAGGTCACCTAGAGGCTGGGTGACAGATGCACACCGTTAGGATCAGGAGTGCACCACAAGGCAGTGGACCCTATGGCTGACTGCTGCGGATGGGAGTCCGGGTGGTAAGGAAGGCAGGGCCGCTGGGACACCAACACAGATCCCACCGGGGTTAGAGCGTAGGATTCCCTGGGGCACGGAGTCTAAGAGCCAGCAGGTGTTCACCAGAGCCTCTAGAGGCGAGGATGGACTGGGCTGCAACTGGCTCCAGCTCGCGACCCCCAGGGTCCCCCAGCTCACACTCACAGTAGGCAACAGGAGGATAGGGATAGTAAAGGAATAAGCCAAGGTCAGGGCCACAAGCATACAAGGACAATAAAGTTCACGCCAAGGTTCAGGGTCACAGGCAAACAGGGATGGTCGGGGACACACCAGAGGTCAGGGTCACAAGCAGACAGGAATAGTAGAGAACATGCCAAGGTCGGTAACTGAAACAAACATAGAGCACACGGCAGGCAGGAACAGGAAGCCAAACACACAAAGGTTGATCAGCAGGGCTGGCCTGCAGTGCAGAGGTTAATATAGAGTTCTCTGATAGGAGCTGGGGTGGAGCCGTGGTAGAGGAGAGTTAATAAAAGCAGTCAGGTGAGAGTCAGCTGGTCTTTAGAGATGAACACATGGAAACAGGTAAGCAGATAGACAACACTATTGCATAACCATGACAATATATATATATATATATATATATAAAAATGTATATATATATATATATATATGTGTATATATATATATGTGTATATATATATATATATATATATATAATTATTATTATTATTTAGGATTTATATAGCACCGACAGTTTACGCAGCGCTTTACAACATTGGGGCAGACAGTACAAGTACAATACAATTCAATACAGGAGGAATCAGAGGGCCCTGCTCGTTAGAGCTTACAATCTAGGAGGGAGGGTCAAGTTATACAAAAGGGTAATAGCTGTGGGGGATGAGCTAATGGAGAAAATGGTGCAGTTGTTAGATGGAGGCAGGATAGGCTTCTCTGAAGAGGAAAGTTTTCAGGGATCGCCTAAAAGTGGATAAATTTGGAGACAGTCTGACAGATTGGGGTAGGGAGTTCCAGAGGATAGGCGAGGCTCGGGAGAAGTCCTGGAGGCGGATATGGGAGGAGGTGATGAGGGAGCTAGAGAGCAGGAGGTCTTGGGAGGAACGGAGATGGTGATTAGGTTGGGGGTAGCAGACACTGAGTGGTTTGTAAGGTGGATGAGTCTGGCAGCAGCATTCATGATGGACTGAAGGGGGGATAGTCTATTTAAAGGTAAGCCAATGAGGAGTGAGTTGCAGTAGTCAAGGCGAGAGATAACCAAGGAGTGAATCAGGAGCTTTGTGGTTTCACTGGTTAGAAAGGGACGTAGTTTAGAGATGTTGCGGAGGTTGAGGCGGCAAGCTTTGGAAAGTGATTGGATGTGGGGCTGAAAGGAGAGTTCAGAATCCAGGATAACACCTAGCACCCCGACATGTGGGGACGGGTGGATGGTTTTGCCATTGCTCTTGACAGAGAAGTCCGGGGAAGAGGCACGTGGGGGAGGAAATATTATAAGCTCTGTTTTGGACAAGTTGAGTTTGGGGAAGTGGTGTGACATCCATACAGATATGTCGGTTAGTAAGTTAGTGATTCGTGAGGAGACTGATGGGGTGAGTTGAGGGGTGGAGAGATAGATTTGTGTGTCATCAGCATAGAAATGATATTGAAAGCCGTGAGAGGCTATCAGCTGACCCAGGGAAGAGGTGTAGATTGAAAATAAAAGAGGTCCAAGAACAGAACCTTGGGGGACCCCAACAGAGAAGGGAAGAGGAGTGGAGGAAGTAGAATTGTAAGTGACACTGAAGGTGCATTGGGATAGGTAGGATGAGAGCCACTGAAGAGCACAGTCACGGAGACCGAGGGAGTAACGTTTTTTGAGGAGGAGGGGGTGGTCAACCGTGTCAAAGGCAGCTGAAAGATCCAGAAGTAGGAGTACAGAATAGTGTCCATTGGTTTTTGCAGTTAGTAGGTCATTTGTGAGTTTTAAAAGAGCAGTTTCTGTGGAGTGTTGAGGGCAAAATCCAGATTGAAGGGGATCAAGAAGGTTGTTTTTAATGAGGTGGTCACTCAGTTGGTTGTAAATCAGGCGTTCAAGGAGTTTAGAGGAAAAGGGGAGCAAGGAGATGGGGCGTAGGTTGTTAGGATTGGTGGGGTCCAAGGACGGCTTTTTAAGTATGGGGGTGACCAGTGCATGTTTTAGAGCATTGAGGAAGATGCCAGAGGTGAGGGAGAGGTTGAAGATGTGGGTTAGAGAGTGTAGGATGGGGTCAGAGGGTGACCGTAACATTTGAGAGGGAATCGGGTCCAGGGGACAGGTGGGCGATAGAAAGGAGTTTAGCAACTTCGTCTGTAGTAGCAAATTTGAATAGGGGGAGTGTCAGTTGTACCCGTTGACATGGGGTCTTAGCTGGGGGAGACACCTGTAGAGCGGAGATTTAATTGCGGATTGTATCAATCTTGTTTTTAAAGTGATTAGCGATTTCCTGGGCAGTGAGTAAGTCAGTGGGTGGAGGCGGTGGAGGACAAAGTAGAGAGTGGAAGGTAGAGAAGAGTTTACAGGGATTGGATGAGAAGGTGTTAATAAGCGTTGTAAATTAGGTTTGCTTGGCAGTGTGGAGGAAAGAATAGTATTTTTGGAGGGCAGATTTGTATTGGTTGAAGTCTTTGAGAGACTTATGCCCCGTACACACGGTCGGACTTTGTTCGGATATTCCGACAACAAAATCCTAGGATATTTTCCGACGGATGTTGGCTCAAACTTGTCTTGCATACACACGGTCACACAAAGTTGTCGGAAAATCCGATCATTCTGAACGCGGTGACGTAAAACACGTACATTGGGACTATAAACGGGGCAGTGGCCAATAGCTTTCATCTCTTTATTTATTCTGAGCATGCGTGGCACTTTGTCCGTCGGATTTGTGTACACACGATCGGAATTTCCAACAACGGATTTTGTTGTCGGAAAATTTTATATCCTACTCTCCAACTTTGTGTGTCGGAAAATCCGATGAAAAATGTCCGATGGAGCCCACACACGGTCGGAATTTCTGACAACACGCTCCGATCGGACATTTTCCATCGGAAAATCCGACCGTGTGTAAGGGGCATAAGTCTTGTGCCACAGACGCTCAAGAGCACGACTACGTTTTTTGAGAATTTTAGTGTCATCTGTTTGCCAGGGTTGTAGGGGTCGAGGCCTGATTCTGCGTGTAGTGAGGGAAGCGAGCTTGTCCAGGGTGGAGGACAGAGATTTATTGTAGATTGACATGGCTTGGTTGGGGCAGGACAGGGGAGAGATTTTGTCATAGAGGTGGTCAGTAGCAAAATAGAGGAGAGAGGAGTTGAAGTTGCGAAAGTTTCTACGGGTGATGGTTAGGCGATTGGAGGGAAAGGTGGTGGAAGACAGGGGGAGAGAGAAACTAATAAGGTGATGGTCGGAGAGAGGAAAAGGATTGTTTGAGAAGTTGCATGGAGTGCATAGGTAGGAGAATACAAGGTCAAGCATGTTGCCATCAGAGTAAAAGCCTGTACCCATTGCTTCAGGTCAAATGAAGAGGTTAGACTAAGAAGTTTAGAAGTAGCAGGAGTGTTTGTATTAGCAGGGATATTGAAATCCCCGAGAAGGATTGTGGGAATATCCGAAGAGAGAAAGTAGGGTAGCCAGGCAGAAAACTCATCAAGGAAAGTTGATAATGGTCCAGGGGGCCGGTAGATCACAGCAATTCTTAGGGAAGTAGGAGAGAATAGACGTATACAGTGGGCTTCGAATGATGAGAGGGAGAAAGATGGAGGAGGGTGAATAACCTGGAAGGTGCTCTGGGGGGATAGGAGGAATCCCACTCCACCTCCCTTGCGTCCATTAGGCCTAGGGGAGTGAGTCCAGTGAAGGCCACCCTGGGAGAGGGAAGCAGGAGAAGTGGTGTCATATTCGTTGAGCCAGGTTTCGGTAAGAGCAAGTAGATTAAAGGAATTAGTGACAAAGAGGTCATGAACAGCAGTGAGTTTGTTGCAGACAGAGCGGGCATTCCAGAGGGCGCAGGAGAGAGGGAGGCTGGTGGTGGGAAGAAGAGGAATGGAGACTAAATTGTGTAGATTGCGACTACTGCCAGAGGGTGTAGGGTGATGGTGATGGGTGTGTTGGGCACAGTTAAATAAGGGGGGCCCAGGGTTTGGGGAAATATCTCCAGCGATTAGGAGAAGCAGAAGAGTGAGGGAGGTAGTATGAGAATGTGCTTTGTATGAGGGGACATGCTTCAGTATCCTGGGGGGTTTGTTAGCAAGTGGGCTTAGAATTAGAAAGAGGTGATGAGTGCAGTAATAGGGGGAGGGGAGAAGTGAGGGTGATATGTACAGATTGTGGGGTGGAGCAGAGGGATGAAGAAAAGAGAGCTTGAGGAGAGAGGCAGCAATTGTGAAAAGGAGGAGAGGTAAAGAGAGCATGTTTTAAAGAGGAAGATGATAAAATTTGGAAATGGGGTCACCTGCAGTCTGTTATAGTTTTCTTTGTGCAAATCGCTGAAGTGCAAGAGCAGAAGTGCCACTTATTTAAAGAACCCACTTCTTTGGGAGAACCCCCTGTATGTGCAGCCCCCTGTATGTGCTCCCCCGTAAAGAAGGCCTTGTTTTTATGCTGTGGGTTGAATCTGGCAATTAATCAATTAGGAGGGGATATTAGGAACACAGCTAGCAGTGGAAGCTGTGAAGAGAGAAGAAGATGTTCAGATGGATGGTGCAAGAGCAGAAGTGCCACTTATTTAAAGAACCCACTTCTTTGGGAGAACCCCCTGTATGTGCAGCCCCCTGTATGTGCTCCCCCGTAAAGAAGGCCTTGTTTTTATGCTGTGGGTTGAATCTGGCAATTAATCAATTAGGAGGGGATATTAGGAACACAGCTAGCAGTGGAAGCTGTGAAGAGAGAAGAAGATGTTCAGATGGATGGTGCAAGAGCAGAAGTGCCACTTTTTTAAAGAACCCACTTTTTTGGAAGAACCCCCTGTATGTGCAGCCCCCTGTATGTGCTCCCCCGTAAAGAAGGCCTTGTTTTTATGCTGTGTGTTGGGTGTGGGTTGAATCTGGCAATTAATCAATTAGGAGGGGATATTAGGAACACAGCTAGCAGGGCATAACTTTTACACCACAATCAAACTGCAAGGGGACTAAAAGGCCAAAATTGTAAAGATAAGGAAACCCATAATTTAGGTAAGGCTTAATGGCTAAATAAACATTGAACTAATGTGAGCAGGGCTACAGATGGAGTTGAAACAGTGGTGACAAACAGATTTACCAAATATGCATTTGTGCAGTCAGTCAATATATTCAGTTTGAAGGTATGTGGAGGTATAAACGCAAATACCCACTACTTTGGAAGAACCCCCTGTATGTGCAGCCCCCTGCAGCCAGAATGGCAGATTCCCATACCCAATTTATTTTATTGAATTTTTATTTATTTGTTTATTTTTCTGTTTTGATGCAGTGGTTGGCCTGCACACAGCAGAGGCCAGGTGTGTTTATATTTTCTTTGCTTTACCAGGATAGTTTTTCTGCTCCCAAACATTTAGCAGCCAGTTTCATTTTTATGCTCATTTATTTAATTATAGTCAAGGCACTGGAGACATAGCTGCAGGGAGGAAACCCACTGACTGCCCATCTTTCCACCATGCAGATGAAAAGACAGGCATCAGAAAATGGAGGGGAAAAATGCTATGGCCAGGAGGAAGGGCAGGTAGCAGCACAATATAAACATAGAATCTTATGGCAATAGGTTGTCTCCACTTAAGGATCATAAAAAAAAAGTCAAGCAAAAAAGAAGAAGAGATGCTGTGTCATGTAGGTAGTAGGTGATGAGACTGTGACCTCTCCCTCCTCCTTCCTTCCTTCCATCACCTCAGCCACTTTCTCTTTCCCTTCCTCCCCTACCTCTTTCCACCTCGCAGGAGGAGAGACCCCAGGGAGTTGTGATTTTTTTCACCCACCAGTGGTGCTTCACAGGAGGTAGTGATGTGGCTGACAAAGCCTTTCTCTTCTTACTTCTCCCAGCTGTTTGCAATTTGCCCATTTACTCATCCCCCTGAAAATATTATAGGCCTTTTCTGTGCACAGAGTACTGCAATGTGGAGCAGAAGAAAAATGTCCTCAAATCACCCTCATGTCCAGAGTCCTAATGGTAAATTTGCATAACAGCTGACTTAGGAGAACCTACCACAACTTGTGGAATGACCATTTTTTTTGCAAAATTATGATCCCTGCTACACCACAGTGGAAAGCAACCATACTCCATTATTTAGCTTCAGATGGAGGGATGATTGCTGGGAGTGAGGAGAGGAAAGTAGAAATGGGGCATGCTTCAAGGGAGGTGTTTTACCCATCCCGAATCCTGTGAGTTGTATTATATGGCTGGGGTTGGGGGGGGGGGCTAGAATTGGGGATCTACACTGCTGGCAGTTTTTGACATTACAATACAGATGATATTAGAGAAGAAGCAGGAAGGTAGGCTGGTTGGGACATTGGTGTAATCTTATGGAAGCATAAATCTATTACTGCTTTGAGAAGCTGTGCAGCAAGGAAAACCCCCTAATTGGATGATACTAGATGTAAGTCATTTTCCATTTGTTTTAAATATTTTACTGTTCAAACAGTTATTTTCAATTGGACATATTAAAATATTAAGATATAGGCGTTTTATATTTTCTCTAACTTCTTTGCCCTCCTTTCCTTCATCTTCACAAACGTTCTACTGAAAAGTCTGATGTGCAGCAAAATCAGCATTGGAAAGAATCCAAGTCTCATAAAATATTCCTTTAAACTTTTAGGATGTAACGAACACATAACTACGCTTTCATAAAAGTAAAAAAAAACATCATTACATTATGGTCAATATTATATATTTTTTTGATCCACAACATAAGGGACTACTTAGCATTGAATAATACATATTTAATAATGTTGATATTTTTAAATTGTATTGCTTTATTAACTATTAAATATTCTTCTTGTTTGGGTTATGTAATCCTGTTAGCTAAGAAATCAAGGAGTCAAATAGTATTGCATATTTGTGGACTAACAGTTTAGCATTTATTGGAATGTAAAAAGAAATTTGGAAAATGTGCTATTTATGAAGTTCTTTGTGCAAAGAATTTTAAACTATGCTAATGTCTCTAAATTATACAATTGATTTATTTCATTATCATTTTTAAGCTATGTTTGAGGTTGTGATTATATTCGATGAGAGCTGAATGTTAAAATCAGTTCTGTCCATTTTCTAGGATAATAAGCGAAAGATTGTCAAACAAATGACCACGGGGATTAGGAACTGCCCTGGAGAACATGTGCCAAACCAAACACATTTTTTTAATTCTGTTTGGTGTGGAGCAGAGATTTTAGTAATGATGTATGCCTGGGGATGCCCTGGCTGTGAAGTGGCATCTGTGCAATCTACACAACCTAAAGTACTACATTAACACTGAAATTTATAAAGAAAAGGGTGTACTGAAATTGCCAGCAAAAAAGCTAACTCCTACCTGCTTCATTCTGGTTGAAGCAGTATGGGATTCCATTCATCTATACTAGACCCTTATCCTAGATAACAGTCTGCTATAGATATTAATGGAGGAAACGCAAACAAAAAATGACATGGGAGATCCCTTATAATTCATACCAGGCCCTTCAAGTTTGGTATGAATTTTAAGGTTTACTCCATGCAACAAATGAAAAAAAAAAGCCCCCCCCCCCCCCAAAAAAAAATCCATATCAGACCTTTGGGTAATCAAGTATGAATTTAAGGGTGGACTTCATGCAAAAACCATTGGGTCCTCCCAAAAAATCTGTACAAGACCCTTATCTAAGCATAAAGTCTGGCTGGCTAGTAGGAGCATGTGCCTCCTTCCAAACTGGAGGAGCATGTGCCTCCTTTCAAACTGATGAGGACAAAAAACTCTCCTCACAACCCTGGCTTGATGGCTGAGTGGATATGTGTGCAGGGGGCTTATTGGAATTACGTACATCATCAGTTACATCATCCAGTGATGTAGATCCACGTCAATCACAATTCCCCACGACCTGCAGAAAGAAAAAACCTGCCTCCCACAACACAATCTTACTCAGATGACTTCTCTCCATATCTGACAGCTCTGGCAGATAACAGCTAATATAAATAAAGAGATGGGTCTCCTTGGTGAAGTCATTGACCATATTTGGACATGACCATGGACATCTTAATTGATGTGGATTTACATATCCGGATGACCTGACTGACCATGGATGTACATTGTGAAATATTTTTATGGGTAGATGCTGAAAAGCCCCCCTCCCTAAAAAAAACAAAAAAAAAACAGAAAAGGACCTGCAGACACCCACAATTACAGGCCAAGATTTTGGGGAAGAGGCCCTTGGCAAGGTTCTTCCCTGTTTTGAGTGAATGCACTTTTTGTTTACGTGTAACAATCATTTTTTTTGCTAGTAAATTAGCTAAGAACCCCCAAACATGATATATTTTTAAAACAGAGGCCCTAGAGAATGAATTGGGTTTTTGTTTAATTTTGTATCACACTGTATTTGCGTAACGGTTTCTCAAACATATTTTTTTGGGGTAAAAATATACTTTTTTGAATTTCAATGCAAAAAACACATTACATGGCCCAAATTTTTGTATGTTATAAAAGATGATCTTACGCCAAGTAATTTCACCCATGCAGCTGTAACAAACTATGTAAATTTTACTATCCATAGGTGACTCTTTAAAAGCCTTTACAGGTTACCACTTTAGATTGACAAAGAAGTTCTGGTTTCTAGAATTACTGCCCATTAACCACTTGCCGACCGCCTCACGCCGATATACGTCGGCATAATGGCACGGGCAGGCAGAGTATCATACCCGTGCCCGAGGTGGTCAGCATCGTTCCAGGAGCGATCCGTCCTAAGGGGGAGGCCACGGATTCATGGCATCTCCCTCATGATCGCTCCTGACGAATGAGAAGCTTCCTCTGCTTCTGAAAATGTAAACAGAAGCAGAGGAAGTGATGTCATCTCTCCTCGTGAAGTCTTTTCATTCCGGAGTCAGAGGAGAGAAGACATCCCTGTGAGTTACACCAACAGCACACTAACACCAGTACACATAGGCACACAAATCACCCCCCAATCACCCCCCTGCACCCCCCGTCACCTGTCACAGTGACACCAATAGCAGTTTTCATTTTTTTACTGATCACTGCATTGGTGTAATTTTGTGACTGTTATAAGTGTTAGGGCTGTTAGTAGTAGGCCCCATTAAGTATAGGGTACCCCCCTAAACCCCCTAATAAGGGTTTAACCCTTTGATGACCCCCCAGTTAATCCTTTCACCCCCTGTCACCAGTGTCACTAAGCGATCTTTTTTCTGATCGTATAATGCCCCGTACACATGGTCGGATTTTCCGATGGAAAATGTGCGATCGGAGCGTGTTGTCGGACATTCCGACCGTGTGTGGGCTCCATCTGACTTTTTCCATCAGATTTTCCAACACACAAAGTTTGAGAGCAGGCTATAAAATTTTCCGACAACAAAATCTGATCGTGTGTACACAAATCCGACGCACAAAGTGCCACGCATGCTCAGAATAAATAAAGAGATGAAAACTATTGGCTACTGCCCCGTTTATAGTCCCAACGTACGTGTTTTACGTCACCACGTTCAGAATGATCGTATTTTCCGACAACTTTGTGTGACCGTGTGTATGCAAGACAAGTTTGAGCCAACATATGTCGGAAAAAATCCTAGGATTTTGTTGTCGAATGTCCGATCAATGCCCGACTGTGTGTACGGGGCATTAGTGTCGCGGGTGACGTTAGGTAGCCTTTTATAGCATCAGGTACCCCCACATACTACCTAATAAAGGTTTTAACCCCCTGATTGCCCCCTAGTTAACCCTTTTACCCCTTGTCACCAGTGATCACCGTATAAGTGTCACAGGTGACGCTAGTTAGCCAGTTAGCTATTTAGGTTCACCGTCAGGTTTTTATAGCATCAGGTACCCCCACATATTACCTAATAAAGGTTTTAACCCCCTGATTGCCCCCTAGTTCACCCTTTCACCCCCTGTCACCAATGATCACCGTAGAAGTGTTACAAGTGATGCTGGTTAGTTAGTTTGTTTTTTATAGCGTCAGGGCACCCGCCGTTTATTACCCAATAAAGGTTTAATCCCCTGATCACCTGGTGGGTGATATCAGTTAGGTTTTAGGGTCAGTTAGGGTCTGCGTTGCCCCAGGCAGCATCAGATTAATGCCAGTAGTGCTAACACCCACGCATGCAGCATACACCTCCCTTAGTGGTATAGTGCCTGAATGGATCAATATCTGATCTGACCAGATCTATACTAGCGTCCCCAGCAGTTTAGGGTTCCCAAAAATTCAGTGTTAGCGTGATCAGCCCAGATATCTGCTATCACCTGCATTTTGCCCCTCTGCCAAGCCCAGCCCAGCCCACCCAAGTGCAGTATCGATTGATCACTGTCACCTACAAAACACTAAACACATAACTGCAGCATTCACAGAGTCAGACCTGATCCCTGCGATCGCTAACAGTTTTTTTTGGTAGCGTTTGATACAGTTGCTGACAGCCTAAAAGATTTTTTTCCTGTGAATCTTACTACTGTACCAGTAAATTTAGAGCCCAAAATGGCAAATCAAAGGTACACTGAGCATGACAGATAGTGATGAGGAAGTCACTCATCTGTCAGATTCAGGCTCTGAATACGATCCTGTAGACGTCAGCGGCTCCATGACAGATAGCTCTGACGACAGAGTTGTGGTCCCTGCCAAGGTCAGGCGTACCAGACCCCGATCTTTTTCTGCTGTTGTTGAGGTGCAAGAACCACAGGGCTCTCATATGGAGCAGAGAAGTACTAGTGCCGCTCATCCTTCTGGTGAACTGGCAAGCACCAGCGGCCTAGTACACCCTGGTCGTACACTGCAGTATCAAGTGGTGATGTGGCGAGTCCCATAGGTGCAGTTTAAGCTGGTGAGGTGGCAAGCACAAGTCGTGTCCCGCTGCCACCAAGAAGACAAAGACAGGCCTATCGTGCCCATAGTGTCCTTTCTACAGAATTTGCCAATCCTAATTGGGAGCCCACCACTTCTGCAGCACCCGTACTTCCCCCATTCCCTGGCCAACCCGATGCTCTGTCGAGAAAGTTCCGCTCGGCAGATAAGGACCCCCCTCTACTGTGCAAGCACTGTGCCTGCGCAGTAGGATCCGGCGGAAATAGCCGAAGATGAATAGGGGAAAATCAGCTGTACACGGAGCCTGTAAGAGGGCCCCTCGCGGGCTCGCTTCGCTCGCCACCCTTCGGGCATGGCCTCGCTTCGCTCAGCTCTTTTTTATTCCCCCTCTAGGTCCACTTGGATGGTGGGGAAGGAACCTGGCCCCAGGGCACAGGTGCTGTGTACAGCTGATTGTAGATTTTGTGCTTCGGCTATCTCCGGCGGCTGATAGTAGTTCGTACTGCGCAGACGCTGCGCCTGCGCAGTACAGGGGGAGGGAACTTTCTCGGCAAGACACCGGAATTCAGATGAAAACAGTTGATTTTAAGTCACTTGATTTTTATTCGCTGTTTTTTACGGAAGATCTCTAAAGATCTATTGTGGACCAAAGTAATTTGTATGCTGGTCAATTCATCGCCGTTAATCCCCAGTTGTCCTCCCATGCCAGAGATTGGAAACCAATTACAGTTTCCTCATTTAAGACCTTTCTGGGCCTATCCCTCCTCATGGGCGTAACTAAAAAGAGTGAGTTGCGGTCATATTGGTCCACTGACCCAATTCACCATATGCCCGTGTTCTCTGCTTCCATGGCCAGGGCACGATACGAGCAGATCTTGCGGTTCATGCATTTCAACGACAATGAACTCTGTCGTCCTCGTGGAGACCCTGGATACATTCGGCTCTACAAAATTCAGCCCCTCGTAAACCACTTCAACTAACATTTTGCAGCCTTGTTTACTCCCGATCAAGTTGTCTGCATTGATGAGTCCTTGATTAAATTTTATGGGTCGCTTGTCTTTCAAACTGTATCTTCCCAGAAAGCGTGCCAGATACGGGGTCAAGATGTATAAGCTCTGTGACAGGGCCATAGGCTATACATATAGTTTTAAGGTTTACGAGGGAAGAGATAGTCACGTAGAGCTGCTGAACTGCCCAGATTACATAGGGAGCGCTGGCAAGATTGTGTGGGACTTGGTGTCACCCTTTTTAGGAAAAGGGTACCATTTGTATGTGGACAATTATTACACGAGCGTGCAAATTTTTAGTCACTTGTTTGATCATCAGATTGGCGTATATGGCACCATGCGATCTAATCACTGGGGCTTACCCCAGAGGCTTGTAGATTCCCATCTTAGGCTGGGGGAGAGAGCCTGCTTGAAGTGTAATAATTTGCTCACTGTGAAGTGGAGGGATAATAAGAATGTTTTCGTTCTGTCCTCCCTTCAGACACGACGGTCCAAATTCCTATGGCAACTGGTGTTGTGGAGAAACATCTCTGTGTCCACAAATATAACTAAAATATGGGAGGGGTGGACCTCAGCGACCAGTTGTTGGCATCGTACCTAGTTGCCCATAAGGCCAGACGCTGGTACAAAAAAGTGTCTGTTTATTTATTTCAATTGGCTTTGCTGAATGCTAATGTGCTATACAGAGCTTCAGGATGGACTGGATCCTTCCTTAAATTCCAGGAAGAGATCATCAGAGCCCTTCTTTTTCCAGACGGTGCTTCACCTCACCATCCCAATCCAAATGCAGTAAGCAGGCTGCATGAGAGGCATTTTCCGTATGTCCTCCCTAGTACCCCTACCCAACGAGCCCCCCAAAGAAGATGTCACGTCTGTAACAAGCGTGGATATAGGCCGGACACCCGCTATTATTGTCCCTCCTGTCCTGACAATCCTGGTCTTTGCATTGGTGAATGTTTTGAACGCTACCATACACTAGTGGAGTTTTAGCGTAGGGTACAACACTGCACAGACTAGGACACACTATCAAAGATGCCATCGGATTTTGAAAGACCCAAACCTGGAACTGAACCATTACAGTTACAGTTACAACTAAAAGTGTAAAAAAAATTAAAAAAAATAAAAAAAACACAAAAAAATATCAAATAAAAAAAACAAAAATAGTTGTCATTTTATTGTTCTCTCTCTCTCTATTCTCGCCATTGTTCTGCTCTTTCTCACTTGTATTCTATTCTGCAATGTTTTATTGTTATTATGTTTTATCATGTTTGCTTTTCAGGTATGTAATTTTTTTATACTTTACTGTTTACTGTGTTTTATTGTTAAACATTTTTTTGTTTTCAGGTACGCCATTCAGCTGCAGCGCGGATTTATTTATCTTGACAGCAACAGCGTTTGGTCCCACGATACATAAAGTGACTCCAGCGCTGTAGGAGGTGATTTCACCACCACAATTTAAAAAAAGAGCATATATGCCAAAGCATGGGGGCAGCAGGGGTGGAGGAGCGATTTGCTCCTAACTTTTGGGGTGGATGCCCCCATACTTCGGCAAATATATATTTTAGGCACATATTGCGTTAAAAAAGGATTTATTTTTTACTATTTTTTTTTTTATTTGCTTTGCAGGTATGTTACCTGCAGGTATCTTACGGTTATACTGTAATGTTACTTTGTTTTATTGTTAACCATCATTTGCTTAGCAGGTACGCCATTCAGTTGCAGTGCAGATGTATTCATCTTGACAGCAACAGCGTTTGCTCCCACAATACATAAAGTCATGACTCCAGCGCTGTAGGAGGTGATTTCGCCACCACAGTTAAAAACAAAATGGTGCATGTATGCCCATCATTAGAAGTGGGTGGATGAAGGGAGGTATTCTAATGGTGGGCATACCCAGCGATCAATCTCTTTTTTTGGTTCAGCCCAAAGGCTGCATGAAAAAAAAAAAGATTACAATATATGCCCAACAAGGCCAGCAACATACTGATATGTTGCTGGACTTTGAGTGGTTATACCAGAATGATGCCTGCAGGTTTAGGTATCATCTTGGCATCATTCTTTTCAGCCAGCAGTCGGCTTTCATGTAAAAGCAATCCTAGCAGTTTATTAGCCTCTAGACTGCTTTTACAAGCAGTGGGAAGTAACGTCCCCCCCCACCATCTTCCATGGTTTTCTCTGGCTCTCCTGTCCCAACAGGGAACCTGAGAATGCAGCGGGTAGTTCTGCCAGCTAACCATAGAGCTGATCAGAGACCAGAATGGCTCCAATCATCTCTATGGCCTAAGAAACCGGAAGCTACAAGCATTTCATGATTTAGATTTTGCCGGATATAAGCAGCACCATTGGGAAAGCATTTTATCACACCTACGTTGGTGTGGTCAGATGCTTTGAGGGCAGAGGAGAGATCTAGGGTTTAATTTAAAGCATGTCGTGTTTGGTATCCATGTACTCGGCCTAAGATCATCTTTTTTACTTCATCAAACATTTGGGCAATATAGTGTGTTTTAGTGCATTAAAATTAAAAAAGTGTGTTTTTTCCAAAAAAATGTTTTTGAAAAATTGCTGCCCAAATACTGTGTGAAAAAAAAATGCAACACCCACCATTTTAATCTGTAGGGCCTTTGCTTAAAAAAAATATAATGTTTGAGGGTTCAAAGCAATTTTCTTTAAAAATTTTTTTTTTTTTTCATTTAAACAAACAGTATCAGAAAAGGCTTTGTCTTCAAGTTGTTAGAAGAGTGGGTGATGTGTGACATAAGTTTCTAAATGTTGTGCATAAAATGCCAGGACAGTTTAACCCCCCAAATGAACCCATTTTGGAAAGTAGACACCCCAAGCTATTTGCTGAGGCATGTCGAGTCCATGGAATATTTTATATTTTGACACAAGTTTTTTTTTTTTGCACAAAGTTGTCACTAAATGATATATTGCTCACACATGCCATGGGCATATGTGGAATTACACCCCAATGGGGTAAGTTGGGAGGGGTTTGTGCTATCTTGGCATTTTATGGCCTTTGAAAATGCTCCAAAAAAGTCCCACATATGTGGTATCCCTGTACTCAGGAGAAGCAGCAGAATGTATTTTGGGGAGTAATTCCACATAGTAATTCCACATATGCCCATAGCATGTTTGAACAATATATAATTTAGTGACAAGTGCAAATTGTCCCGCAACTTGTGGCAAAATATATAATATTCCATGGACTCAACATGCCTCTCAGCAAATAGCTTGGGGTGTCTACTTTCCAAAATGGGGTCATTTGGGGGAGGTTTGTACTGCCCTGCCATTTTAGCACCTCAAGAAATGAGATAGGCAGTCAGGAACTAAAAGCTGCGTAAATTCCAGAAAATGTACCTTAGTTTTTAGACGCTATAGCTTTTGCGCAAACCAATAAATATACGCTTATTTACTTTTTTTTTTACCAAAGACATGCGGCTGAATACATTTTGGCCTAAAGGTATGACTAAAATTGAGTTTATTGGATTTTTCTTATAACAAAAATAGAAAATATCTTGATCTGATTAATGATTTTGTTGCTGCATTTTTAATTTGGAAAAACTAAGGTGTCACTGTGGTCAGTACAACTCCCCATTCTTCTTACTCACTTTGACCTTGCTTTCAGACAAGACAGGGGCTGGGCAAGTTATCACATGGATAGCAAACTGGGCCAGCTCACACCTCAAGATAAAGTTTTTCTACCCAATTCTCTTATGAAGTTTTGTCTGCTATCATGATTTTTGCAAGTCATTACACACATTTACACTTGACACAATCAAACAGATGTAAGAGGACTTCATAGGCAAACTACAGTTCCACCATAAGTGTGCGCACAGGGTGTGACAGGTGTGCCTGGGCACACCCTAATCACCCTGTGCCATGCAGATTCCCCCTGTTTAGGCTCCTGATATTTCACCAAAGCCCTCTAATGGGGCTCCTAAAATAAAATTTTAATAAATAAAATAATTAAAAATAAACTACTGACACCATCCACTAGCCTAGTGATGCAATTCTTCCCTAATGACACCATCCGTTGCTCTACTGACATTATTAGTATATATACACACATGCACACACATACGTTTTTGAGCTTTGGGGTGCACACCCTAATTCAATAGGCTGTGCACACCTTTGAGTTCCATACATCAGAACAACCCAAAACTTTATTTCACTTACATCCAGTGCCACCATATACCTACCATTACTGTATCCATTGCCAATATCTCAGAGTAAAAGTATGTTCTAGGAAAACTTCCTGAAAAATAAAAAATCATGGTGGATAAAACAATTATTTACTAGTGTATGCTCATTGCAGATTTACTGAAAGAATACCTGCTCATATAGCACTGTAAAAAAGATTAAAGACAAAATTGCTGCACCATGGTTGAGAAACACGAGGGCTTTGGTTTCCTGAACAATATAAAATCCAGATAAAACAATTAGCCCAGAAGTTTGTGATAATCATAAAGTTGCAGTAGCATTCAACTCAGAACTTATTAACAATCAAGGTTAGGTACAGATGGATTCAAAAAGATAGAAGACACCACTGGGTAAAAAGATGTTTTATCTGTGGTAAAATTCAGGAAAGGGGTTTGGAGGTTAAAGGGTTTGGATCCTCTTCATCGAGGCTAGAATACAACATAATGCATTTCAGAATCAGCATACTATGAATTTAAATTTCAAAATCAGCATACTATGAAACTAAAAATATATAAAGTCAATAAAACATATGAAATCATTTGGAGATGAAATAAACAGGAATGTAATGTCTGCAAAGGAAATAATAGAAATAATAGAGTTGCAAGCTAGGTACAAAGTGTCAAGACAAAACAAAATATTTATCAAAGATATTACCCCAAGCTTGGGATATTTTTGGACATTCCTCATAGATATGGTTATGAGTTTCCTTCTCAGTTCCATGCTGACATTAGACCAGACTACACAGAGGCCAATCATGGTTTCAAAACCTATTGTCAGTTATAACCCCTTCTCTCCCAGCCCCGGAGTCCCCTAACTGGACTATTATACCTGTAGGGACTGGAAGATCCACTTGATCATGTAACCACTCAACACAGAAATCTCCGCATGCATATGTGCCACATTGGCATTAAACCCCATCCTCTTTGCTGCTGCACAAATGCGTTACATGGGAAGCAAGAGGTTAAGATATAAGTATTAAACATGCAAAGACAATTTATACATTTTGCACTTAAATACAAAAGGATACATCCTAGTCCTTGTTAAGCAATAAATTAAGACAGCATAATGATTATCAAGCACAATGCAAAATGCAAACTCTAATTATTGTGATTGCCAAGTAAACTGAAAAAACATTTTGCTTAATATATTTATAACATTAAATAACATAAACTGTTTTAATATGTATTGATCAGAGGATGTTTTGATTTTGTGAAATTAAAGAATGAATCTTTTCCGTAAAAAAATGTAAAATTGTCAGAAGCTGACATCTCAGATATTTCTCATCTGTTCATTGCTGTAGCTCAGTATATATCCTTTCCCATCAAATATTTGATATTTTCAAGAAATCATGCTTGTTAAATTAAACCTGATAAGATGGCATTTTAAGGTCACTGAGAGTTGATCAAACACAGTCTGACATTTACAATACATTTCCATCTCACTTTACTTGTTTTCTTTTCAGTTAAAACAAAATACCTCAAACTTAAAGAGTTTCACTTCACAGAAAGAATGAATAATGGATTTGTCCTTGAACTACATATATTTAGAAAAAGAAAATATGGATTAGCAAAACCAAGATGATTGTTTGCACTGGAATTTCTGAACATACCCATCAAGGCTCTGTGAGAATATTCTAAGCCACAGATAAACAGTAATTTGTTTTTATAACATTTGATGCACTTTGTTTACAAATAAAATAGTGCAGCGCTAACATGACATAATACTAAAATTCACATATACATTTCATAAGATGCAGTCTAAAAGAGAATAGTCCAAAACCTGAGAGATAAGACCATGTAAATTACATGGCAGGCAACGGTGGCAAGTGACACGCTGCATCTGGTGGCAGGCAATTGTGGCAAGTGACACGCTGCATCTGGTGGCAGGCAATGGTGGCAAGTGACATATTCGGGGCTCCCACTGATTCTGCATTATGGTGAGTTGAACTTTTTAATTTTATATTGCAATGTAGTAATAGAAATAATGCGCTTCAATCATCCTGACACCATATCAACCATGGCACCCTAATGATTTAAGCGCCAACACCAGCCATTCCCCCGATAAATTGCCCGCAAAATTTTCTGGCAGTGCCCCTCCTGAGACTAGACTCTGGATCCGTCCCTGATCTGGCATCTGGACCTCTTGTTGTTATTTGTAATTTGTCTTTACATGTCTGTATGTCCATTGTGTACCACACTGTATTTAGTAGTGTGGGACTTCATAAACTGTAACCTGTGTAGATTTAACTCCATTTCTCAGTAACCTGAGCCATGCTTTTATTCTCCACATTGTTTAATTGAATAAACTCTTTTGTATTTTTATCAGACTCCAGTATTGCCCTTTGTTGCCTTAGTAGCTGCTTTATCTCCCGGGGTTCCCTCACCTGAGGTTTCCCCCACTTTAATTTTTGCATAATTAAATCAACATTGCATGCTACAAAACGTCAGAGCAACCACCCTCCACTCTACATAATTCATATGCTAAAAACAATCCATATATGAACATTAATAATACGGAGAAAAATAATTTTTAACCAGTTGCCACCCGCCCACCATCAAATGACGGTTGGGCGGTGAGGAGAGCCATTCAGCGTCATCTCCACGCAAGGGGACATCTACACATGTAATCAGGGCACTGATCATCAGTGCCCTAATTACAATATAGCGCCAACAGCGCCCACCAGTGCCACCAATCAGTACCCAAAACTGCCAGCAATCAGTGCCCATTAGCGATGCCAGTCAGTGCTGGCTATCAGTGCCGCCTATCAGTGCTGCTCATCAATGCCCATCACTGCTGTCCATCAATGTCCATCAGTGTCACCCACTAGTTCCACCCATCAATGCCCATCAGTGCACATCAGTACCGCCTATGCGTGCCGTCTATCAGTGCCCATCAGTGCCGCGTGTAATTGAAATGCATCTATGCCTAGCACTGGGCTAAAAGTGCTTTACTTGTGAGTAAACTTTTATATATATAATAAAATGCACTAAACTATACAGAGAGCACTATCCATGTCTCATTGATCTTACATGGTACAAGGAGTTTATCCGACCCCTATTGATTGTGAGATCTGGTTGGTGATTTGGAGTGATGGAGTCTTGTAGCTGTGGAATCCCTGCAGAGGCACCAATCATCTCTTAACCCCTGTTAGGGGAAGGCTTGTTTTGATCTGTCTGTTGGTTCAGAGGGTCCATTCAGTGAGGTGAGCGGCTTATATTGCCTGTGGTGGAGGTCTTATCATGAATATGCACAGCTGAGAAGTCTTTTCATTCACAGTGATCACAGCTGAGGATTTCTTCCTTTTTACTCCCTGTTCCTGTTTTTTCACTTCTTCATTTATACGGTGTACATGGACTTATCGCTCAGGTTCTGAGCTATTGTTTTTTAGACTCCATTTTATGAAATGTATATGTGAATTTTAGTATTATGTCATGTTAGCGCTGCACTATTTTATTTGTAAATTTTTATCCAGGATTCGTATATAATGGTCTTGAGTGTTACAGCCAGCTGCTTCATAGGTTAGGATGTTTGTTTGCGCTGATTGATCCTCTGTTTTATTTATGTTGCACTTTGTTGACAGCAAAGTTTCTGTTGACTTTAGTGAGAGCACAAAAGAGTTATATATTCCACCTTTTTTATTTACTAAAGATAACTGAACTGCTTGAGCACTGTATTTCAAATATTCACTTGTATCCCAATTAATCTGCTTTGGGGTTAAAATTGGGGAGATTTTTGTCTGCAATTTTACAAATGATTTTCTCATGTGCTCAGGACCAGAACAATAAGGACAAACATTATGGAGGAAATTCAAGCTTCTGCGTCACCTTTCTGGCAATAATCCCTCTTGTTAAAGTATTGCGTCAAATTCGTGAAGCATATGCAACACTTCTGGCAGTGACTCCTGTGCCAAATTCAGGCAGATGTAAAATGTGCCACTTTTAAATTGGGGAAAAATTAATTGGCCAAAATAAAAAAAAAAATGCAGACAGTTCATATCTTATACAAGTGGAGCCAATTAAGACCAACTCTCTTTTAGCATATAAAAAGAGACTTTGGCACAGATAGATTGCGAAGGTGTCTTGCGTGCATACTAAAAGTGGCACGGCATGCGCAAAAATTAAAGTGCAAGTTCAATACAGATACAGGAATTTGGCGCACACTGCATCACTTATAGAATGCACGCAAGACACTTAAAAAAAATCTGTCTGTGCCAGTCTTTATGAATTGCAGGGAAAGATCCTATAAAATCAATAATAAAGCTGGCCATACACTGATCGAATTTCAACCTGAGTTGGCTCCGCCTCATCAAGGGACATGTTGAAAAATGAAAAATGTTCCATCAATTAGTGGCTACAGTCAATCAGCTGCCATCATAAAATAATGTCCTTTAATTTAACTGTGAATCTAACCAGCTTCAGTCTTCTGAAATACTAACATGCAATATAAGTATCAAAAATTTATAAAAAAAGCTAATTCCTGTACTTAGCTTTAACAGCTATTTACTGTACATAAAATAATTAGGGAATGTCAACCCCCCCCCTGATTTACAGTGTATCCAAAGCTTAAAACCAAAATACAATGCAATGTATTTTGGGTGTACTATCTGCGCTAACTCAGAACTAATTACTGTGTGTGATCACTTATATAAACCTTCAACAATCAAATACATACATAGATACATAGATAACAAATAGTGTATATAGGTGCCAGTGAGATATATAGAAAGTATTCCCAATAAATCTTCACAAAATAAGGGCATGTCTGGATGTGAGCGAGGCAGCACACGTTTTACTGAAGCGTCGTGAATCCTGTACCCATCCGGTCAAACTGAGTTATTATACCTGGCTTTTGAGCACATTTTCGGGCAGAGCTAGCAGTGCTCATCCTGAGGATGCCATCGTCTGCTTCCAAGAGGGCTAAAAAAGCGAGGCAGAAACAGCATCTTACCCGCTCAATGCAGGACATGGGACTAGGCTCCAGCTCCGCCATCTTGTCTTCCCCAGCAGCAGAACAGCAGGGATGGCGCAGGGGAAGAATGAAGCTGAGCTGTGCACTGGGGGTGATCTCCCTGAGGATATGGCGGGGTCTGTGAATCATGAGGCAAAAGTTCCTCAATTTGTTACTTTCCCTGAAAGATCTACCTCTGACTTATATCATGGAATGTGCACACAGGGTCCCCACAGGCAACTGTCCTCCCAGTGCATTCCCCAGGCCACTCCAGGTAAGGTTCCTGAATTACAGGGACAGAGACATGATCTTATCCCAATCTAGGAAGCAGCAGGAGTTACGATATGAAAATACCAGAGTGATGCTATTCCCCAATTTTCCGAAAAATGTTGCTCATTTACGATGTCCGCAAAAGGCTCAGGGAACGGGAGATTCAATATAGCATGCTTTATCCAAGTAAGTGTCAGGGCTGGGCTCGGCCCTTCCTTCTCTGAGCTGGCCGCTCAGCTGTCAGCTAATTACCAGATCCTAGCTCTCCACAGTTACACAGCTGTTGATAATATCCTGCTCGTCAGTCCTGCCTACTTAAGCCGTCCAGCTCAGGATCTTTGCCTTCGCCTTAGTCAACATCACAGAGACGCTCTCCTGCATTTCTGTTAAAAGACTTGCTTGGCTGACATCCCTTCTGACTCCAGATCCTGCTTGGTGTTTTACTACACTCATCTCCGGCTCCCTGGCGTTTGGCTTGTCTGACTATCCGTTCTAGTTCCTGAACTCTGGCTATGTTTTGACTACGTTTGTTCTATTTACTTTTATTATTAAACAAATGTGATTTAACTGTACTTCTGTCTCGGTCTGATATCATGGTTTCTGACAGTAGGTGAAGGCAATGTATTCAGAAGATACAGTCAATCCACTTGTTGGTAATATTTTTCCAGTTTGGATGAGCAAGATCACCACATTGATCAGTTTGCCATGGCGTTACAAATGCTCCTGAATCGCATGGCTCACCTGGAATCTCCCACTGTGGCTGCTCCGGTACAACCTGTGTGCCGTCGCTGCTGCTGCGCCAGTCTCTGTGCAGGCTACCACCTCTAATATTACCTCTGTAAGAGGTAAACCTGGTTCCGCTCTGCTTTCCCAGAGATTTGGGGGTGGTCCAGTCCAATGCAGAGGGTTTCTCAACCAGGTTGAGATATACTTTGAGATGCTGCCCCAGGTGTAGGGATGAGCTTCGAGTTCGAGTCGAACTCATGTTCTACTCGAACATTGGCTGTTCGCAAGTTCGCCGAACAGCGAACAATTTGGGGTGTTCGCGGCAAATTCGAATGCCGCGGAACACCCTTTAAAAGTCTATGGGAGAAATCAAAAGTGCTAATTTTAAAGGCTTATATGCAAGTTATTGTCATAAAAAGTGTTTGGGGACCCGGGTCCTGCCCCAGGGGACATGGATCAATGCAAAAAAAAGTTTTAAAAACGGACGTTTTTTCAGGAACAGTGATTTTATTAATGCTTAAAGTCAAACAATAAAAGTGTAATATCCCTTTAAATTTCGTACCTGGGGGGTGTCTATAGTATGCCTGTAAAGGGGCGCATGTTTCCTGTGTTTAGAACAGTCTGACAGCAAAATGACATTTGGAAGGAAAAAACTCATTTAAAACTACCGCGGCTATTGCATTGCCGACAATACACATAGAAGTTCATTGATAAAAACAGCATGGGAATTCCCCACAGGGCAACCCCGAACCAAAATAAAAAAAAAAAAAATGATGTGGGGGTGACCTTAAATTCCATACAAGGCCCTTCAGGTCTGGTATGGATATTAAGGGGAACCCCAGCCAAAATTTTTAAAAAAAATTGACGTGGGGTTCCCCCTAAATTCCATACCAGACCCTTATCCGAGCACGCAACCTGGCAGGCCGCAGGAAAAGAGGGGGGGACGAGAGTGCGGCCCCCCCCCCTCCTGAACCGTACCAGGCCACATGCCCTCAACATTGGGAGGGTGCTTTGGGGTAGCCCCCCAAAACACCTTGTCCCCATGTTGATGAAGACAAGGGCCTCATCCCCACAACCCTGGCCGGTGGTTGTGGGGGTCTGCGGGCGGGGGGCTTATCAGAATCTGGAAGCCCCCTTTAACAAGGGGACCCCCAGATCCCGGCCCCCCCCCTGTGTGAAATGGTAAGGGGGTACTTACCCCTACCATTTCACTAAAAAACTGTCAAAAATGTTAAAAATGACAAGAGACAGTTTTTGACAATTCCTTTATTTAAATGCTTCTTCTTTCTTCCTTCATCTTCTTCTTCTTCTGGTTCTTCTGGCTCTTCTGGTTCTTCCTCCGGCGTTCTCGTCCAGCATCTTCTCCGCAGCGTCTTCTATCTTCTTCTCCTCGGGCCGCTCCGGACCCATGGCATGGGGGGGAGGCTCCCGCTATTCTCTTCATCTTCTTCTCTTCTTCATCTTCTTCTTCATCTTCTTCTTCTTCTTCTTGACTTCTTGACTTGAGGGACTTCTGTCACCGTGCGTCAGAGGGGGGCGGGGTCACTGGGTGGCCCCGCCCCCCGTTATTTAAGAACCGTCAGACGAAGAGACGCCGTCACACAGCGGGAGCCTCCCTCCATGCCACAGCATGGCTGCGGAGCGGCCCGGAGAAGACATGAAGAAGAGAAGAAGGAAGAACAGAAGAAGAAGAAGAAGATGAAGAAGAAGATGAAGAAGAGAAGAAGATGAAGAGAAGAGCGGGAGCCTCCCCCCCATGCCATGGGTGCGGAGCGGCCCGAGGAGAAGAAGATAGAAGACGCCGCGGAGAAGATGCTGGACGAGAACGCCGGAGGAAGAACCAGAAGAGCCAGAAGAACCAGAAGAAGAAGAAGATGAAGGAAGAAAGAAGAAGCATTTAAATAAAGGAATTGTCAAAAACTGTCTCTTGTCATTTTTAACATTTTTGACAGTTTTTTAGTGAAATGGTAGGGGTAAGTACCCCCTTACCATTTCACACAGGGGGGGGCCGGGATCTGGGGGTCCCCTTGTTAAAGGGGGCTTCCAGATTCCGATAAGCCCCCCGCCCGCAGACCCCCACAACCACCGGCCAGGGTTGTGGGGATGAGGCCCTTGTCTTCATCAACATGGGGACAAGGTGTTTTGGGGGGCTACCCCAAAGCACCCTCCCAATGTTGAGGGCATGTGGCTTGGTACGGTTCAGGAGGGGGGGGGCCGCACTCTCGTCCCCCCCTCTTTTCCTGCGGCCTGCCAGGTTGCGTGCTCGGATAAGGGTCTGGTATGGATTTTTAGGGGGACCCCACGCCGTTTATTTTTTTTTTTTTGGCGCGGGGTTCCCCTTAAAATCCATACCAGACCTGAAGGGTCTGGTATGGAATTTAGGGGGAACCCCACGTCAATTTTTTTTTAAAATTTTGGCTGGGGTTCCCCTTAATATCCATACCAGACCTGAAGGGCCTTGTATGGAATTTAGGGGGACCCCCACATCATTTTTTTTTTTAATTTTGGTTCGGGGTTGCCCTGTGGGGAATTCCCATGCCGTTTTTATCAATGAACTTCTATGTGTATTGTCGGCAATGCAATAGCCGCGGTAGTTTTAAATGTGTTTTTTCCTTCAAAATGTCACTTTGCTGTCAGACTGTTCTAAACACGGGAAACATGCGCCCCTTTACAGGCATACTATAGACACCCCCCAGGTATGAAATTTAAAGGGATATTACACTTTTATTGTTTGACTTTAAGCATTATTAAAATCACTGCTCCTGAAAAAACGGCCGTTTTTAAAACTTTTTTTTGCATTGATTCATGTCCCCTGGGGGAGGACCCGGGTCCCCAAACACTTTTATTGACAATAACTTGTATATTAGCCTTTAAAATTAGCACTTTTGATTATTCATGTTCGTGTCCCATAGACTTTAACGGCGTTCGCGTGTTCGAACAAATTTTTTTCCTGTTCGCATGTTCTGGTGCGAACCGAACAGGGGGGTGTTCGGCTCATCCCTACCCAGGTGTTTCCCACAGACAGAAGCAAAGTAGGTTTTGTGATATCTTTGCTTTCTGAGAGAGCCTTGACCTGGGCAAATCCTCTACAGCAAATGCAAAAACCTGTTGTCTTACCCTGTGTTTGTGGCCTCCTTTAAAAGGGTATTTGATGCTCTGCTGCTGCTGCCAATCGCCTCATGTCCATCAAACAGAGTATGAGAACTGTTGCTGACTATGCCATTGAATTCCGTACTCTGGAAAATTGAGGCCCTCGTGGCTGCTTTTTCTCATGGTCTCTCGGATTCCATCAAGGATAAGATAGCAGCCCGAGATATACCCACTGAGCTGGAGAAGTTGAAATCGTTTGCCATCCTCATTGACTCCAGACTCAGAGAAAGACTCTCTTTTAAGGAGCGCTTGCGGAAGCCTCCTGTACATTTGCTTTGCAGTCCCACCCGTGCCTCCCTCACCTCCCATGCCTCCAGGGAACCGAGTCGGTCAGTGAAGATGAACCCATGCACTTGGGCTTCACGCGTCTCTCTGCGGATGAGAGAACCTTTAGGAGGAGGGAGAGATTGTGCCTTTATTGTGGCCAGGCAGGTCACTTTTTGAAGTCTTGTCCTACCCGTCCAGGGAGCACCGAAACCTTGAGGTCATGTCATGGACAGACCTTAGGTGGCGTTGTTTCGTCCCCAGTTATCCAGAAGGATAAGCCCCTGGTTTCGGTCACCCTTTCTTGGGCTGAGTCGTCCGTCGAGATACAGGCTCTAATCGACTCTGGGTCTGCAGGCCTGTTCATTGATACTGCCTTTGTATCGAAGCACTCGATTCCGCTGCAGCTGCGTGACACTCCACTTCCAATTGAGGCTCTTTACGGGAGACCCCTACAGCCTGCCCATGTGGCTCATGAGACGGTTCCTTTGTCCATGGTCGTAGGGGCTCTTCACCATGAGATAATCCAATTCCAAGTTATTTCCTCATCTAAATTTCTACTGGTTATTGGTTATCCTTGGTTACAGGGGCACAACCCCTCTTTTGATTGGCTCCGTGCTGAGGTTCCCTCCTGGTAACCACAATGCAGTAAGACATGCTTCCAGAAGGTAGCCAAAGTCCTGTGCACCTCTTCACTCTCCTCTCTGCCAGAGGAGTACCGTGATTTTAGCAATGTCTTTGACAAAGTAGTTTACCTCCATCCGGCTGTATGATTGCACAATTGACCTTCAACTTGGTGCCATACCCCCTCGTGGCCGTGTTTACCCTTAGTCGGTCTTGCAGGATAAGGCCATGGAGGAGTATGTTGCAGAAGCACTTTCTCAAGGTTTCATCCGCAAATCCTCGTCCCCTGCTGGTGCTGGTTTCCTCTTTGTGAAGAAGAAAAATGGTGAACTGAGACCTTGTATTGATTATAGGGGTTTCAATTGTTTCACGATTAAGAATGCCTGTCCGATTCCGTTGATTACGGAGTTATTTGACCGTCTCAAGGGAGCAACGGTTTTCACGAAGCTTGATTTGAGAGGGGCATAAAATCTTGTGAGGATTAAGGAGGGCGATGAGTGGAAAACTGCGTTTAATACCAGAACAGGCCATTATGAGTACCTCGCAATGCCTTTTGGCCTTTGTAACGCCCCGGCAGTTTTCCAGGAATTTATTAACGATGTCCTCCAAGATTTGTTGCAGTTATGGGTGGTATTTTATCTCGATGAGATCCTCATATTTTCCAAGTCCCTGGAGAGATGTCTGTTGTGTGCTTCAGAAAGAGAGAAGAATCTCTATTGTAAACTGGAGAAGTACCGAGTACCATCATGAACAGGTTAGATTCCTGGGCAATGTAATTTCCACTGCTGGTTTTTCGATGGACCCAGAGAAACTTTCGGCAGTCCTACAGTGGCCCTGACCTGTGGGTTTACGTCCTCTGCAGCGTTTCCTGGGTTTTGCCAACTATTATCGGAAGTTTATTCGTAACTTCTCGTCTTTGCACAAGCGCCCAGAAAGGACGGTAACCCACAGAGTGGGTCTCTGGAGTCCATTAAGGCCTTTGAGAGTCTCAAGGCTGCCTTTGTTTCTGCTCCTGTGTTGGCACATCCTGATCCCACATTACCATTTATCCTTGAGGTTGATGCTTCTGAGATGCTCCTAAGACTGGTGTTGGCGCCCTTCTGTCTCAACGCCCTATCTCTGAGAGCGCTATGCATCCTTGTGGCCATTTTTCCAAGAAATTGTCACCTGCAGAGTGCAATTACAAGATTGGTGAAAGAGAGCTGTTGGCGATCATTTTAGCCCTGAAATAATGGAGACAATTTCTTGAAGGTACCACTGTGTCGGTTCTCATTCTTACTGACCATAAGAATCTCACATTCTTGTCTGAGGCTAAACACCTCTCTCCCAGAATGGTGCGATGGACCTTTTTTTTCAAGTTTCAATTACATTGTCTCATTCTTACGCGGTACTAAGAATGTAAGGGTTGATGCTTTGTCATGACAATTTTCCTCCACTTCCAGGTTGGAGTCGGTACCAGTGATTCCTCATGATCGTATTCTGGCTACGGTACGTACCAGTCTCACTTCTCCTTTGGGAATTTATTGCTGCTCAGGTCCATGCTCCTCCTAAGAAACCTTGTGACCGCTGTTTTGTCCCTAAGACTCTCCATACTGCTATGCTCCAGACTTACCATTCTCCCAAGGCTGCTTGCCACCCTGGGAAGAATCAACTCTTTTGGGCTATTTCGCAACAATTCTGGTGGCCTAGTCTAAGTGCTGATATAACCACCTTCATAGCTGCCTGTTCTGTGTGTGCTCAGAGTAAGACTCCACGCCACCTTCCAGTGGGTCTCCTACAACCCATACCCAGTGGAGAGAGGCCCTGGAGCCACCTGTCTATGGATTTCATTGTGGAGTTACCCAACTCCCAGGGCAACACAGTTAACCTTATGGTGGTTGACCGTTTCTCAAAGATGCATCATTGTAATCCACTTAAGAAGTTGCCCACTTCTAAGGAACTGGCTTCCATTTCACTTTCGCTTACATGTCTCGGACAGGGGTAGTCAGTTTGTGTCCCGGTTCTGGCGAGCCTTTTGTGCGCAGTTGGGAGTTCAGTTTGCTTTCTTCTCTGTGTATCACCTGCAGTCTAATGGGGCCGCAGAACAAGCCAATCAGTCCTTGGAGCAATTCCTACATAGTTATATTTCTGACCTTCATAACAACTGGTCAGACCTATTACCGTGGGCAGAGTTTGCTCACAACAGTGCCTTGAATTGTGCTTCCTGATTGTCCCCGTTTATGGCGAATAATGGTTTCCAACCTTCCATGTTGCCTGACTTGTTTGTTCCACAGAGTATTCCTGCACTAAAGGAGCATCTCAGTGCACTTCGTTCAACTTGGGCACAAGTCCAGGAGGCTTTGCGACATGCTAATGATAGGTACAGATTAAATGCTGACTGCAGACGCCTGCCTGCATCTTCCTACCAAGTTGGGGACAGGGTCTGGCTGTCAACTTGTAACCTTCGACTTTGTGTTCCCTCGCTGAAGTTCGTAATTCGGTTTATTGGGCCTTTTAGTGTTCTTTGCAGTATTAACCCATTGGCTTACGCATTAGACCTTCCTTCCTTATTTCTCCTTATTAAAACCTTTGGTCGGCAACTGCTTTACCACCTCAGTGCCATGTCCTCACCCTGTACAGTTTGAGAACCAGGAGTATGAAGTACAGTCCATTGTTGACTCCTGTAGGTTCCGTGGGCGCATACAGTACCTGGTGCATTGGAAAGGGTACGGTCCTGAGGAACGCTCTTGGGTCTCATCCTCGGACGTACATGCCCCTGTCCTCCTCGGGGATTTCCATAGACGCTTTCCCCTCAAGCCTGGTTGTCCTCCGAGGGGGAGGAGTCATTGAGGAGGGGGTACTGTCAGGGCTGGGCTCAGCCCTTCCTTCTCTGAGCTGGCCGCTCAGCTGTCAGTTAAATGCCAGCTCCTAGCTCTCCACAGTTAGTCATCTGTTGATAATATCCTGCTCATCTGTCCTGCCTACTTAAGCTGTCCAGCCCAGAGGATCTCTGCCTTCACCTTAGTCAAAATCACAGAGACGCTTTCCTGCATTCCTGTTAAAAGACTTGCTTGGCTGACATCCCTTCTGGCTCCAGATCCTGCATACTGTTTTACTACGCACATCTCCGGCTCCCTGACATTTGGATTGTCTGATTATCCGTTTCAGTTCCTGAACTCTGGCTATGTTTTCACTACGTTTGTTCTATTTACTTTAAATATTAAACAAGTGTGATTTAACTGTACTTCTGTCTCGGTCTGATTTCATGGTTTCTGACAGTAAGCTCCAAATACAATTTAAAGGAACTGTGAAGTTCTTTGAATCTCCAGAGAAGGCAAGTGACTGGCTAGATAAAGAGCTATAGCTGGCTGCAACCAAACTATCTACTAGTCCTTTCATGGTTTATATTGAAACAGCCGTTATGCTGCAATACGAGTGCCTAATGTTCCCTCTGAAGTGCCATTTTTAGTTGGATGTCTCATCCTGCAACTGCAAGTGATTATTGCATACCCAGTACTTTGAGACTACTACACTTCTCACCACTAGATGGCATCATTGTTCTTATTTAGTTTCACGTTTTCTCTTATACCAAGTTTCTGATTTCCTGGTTTCTTTTGCAAGATGGAAGATCTTACATCCCAATTAATTGTTGCCTGTTACTGGGCTCTACCATTATCACGTGGAGCGGGAACACTCATCAATCATCGGATGGAGCTGTGGAACAATCTGGGATTGGGATGCAGAAGGCACTGCAGTTATCAGTTCCCATACAGCCACTTTATTCTCCCTTATCCCCATGGGATAGATTGTGCAGTTCTTTGCTACTCTAATTTTTCCTTCCTACACCTTTACATGCTCCTGTCTGCTCCAGGATGCTACTATACGGAGCGCCCAGTGGAAACTAAGGATTATCAATAGAGCTGCCGAACTTGTGTTTGCAATGGATGGACCTCACTGATGTTTTTTTGTTGGTTTTTGGGATTAAGCTATATACCAGACTTGTATTGTATATTGGGGTTTTTTACTTGGGTTGCTGGTAAAAAAGCAGAAGGGAAATTTTACTTGTCACGGCTCTCCATGGTTCTTTAATACTGGTTGCAAAGCCTAGAAGGTATGGCCCCACTGTTTACAGGGGTCATTCTCCAGTTATGCCTAAACTACTGTTTACAAGGGGTATACTTTAATGTACTTCAGAGATTATGGCTGATATGGTAAAAATGTTGTCCTGGAATATCAGGGGCATACATAATAAATATAAAAGAGCTGCAGTGTTTGAATATTTAAAGCAGTCTAAGCCACACGTCGTTCTCCACTAAGAGACTCACCTGGATTGGAAGAATATTTTTGCACTCCGTAGGCTGTGGATACAGAGAACCCTTCACACTACTCCACATTTGCTAGGGATATCCCAATTCTTATTAGCAAAGCTATCCCGTGCACAATCCACCAGGTGATCTCTGACCCAGAGGGAAGATATGTGGTGGTGATTATTGATCTTTGTTATCATAAATTACTGTTGATTCATATTTACTTACCTCCTCCTTTTCAGGTACAGTTACTGTATGACATTCTGGCTAGGGTGGCCCAATTTGCATCTACAGTGGGGACGGAAAGTATTCAGACCCCCTTAAATTTTTCACTCTTTATTATATTGTAGCCATTTGCTAAAATCATTTAAGTTCATTTTTTTACCTCAGTTATGTACACACAGCACCCCATATTGACAGAAAAACACATCCTAAGTATTCAGACCCTTCGCTGTGACACTCATATATTTAACTCAGGTGCTGTCTATTTCTTCTGATCATCCTTGAAATGGTTCTACACCTTCCTTTGAGTCCAGCTGTGTTTGATTATACTGATTGGACTGATTAGGAAAGCCACACATTTGTCTATATAAGACCTTACAGCTCACAGTGCACATCAGAGCAAATGAGAATCATGAGGTCAAAGGAACTGGCTGAAGAGCTCAGAGACAGAATTGTGGCAAGGCACAGATCGGGTTACAAAAAAATTTCTGCTGCACTTAAGGTTCCTAAGAGCACAGTGGCCTCCATAATCCTTAAATGGAAGATGTTTGGGACGACCAGAACCCGCTTTAGATTCCCCATTGGGTTTTTTTTTCGCTCCCGCGGCTGTCAGAGGTTGATAGAACAACCTTGGATGCCAAAATCACCACCAAGGAGATAGAAAATGCCATATTTACTTTCCCTCCTCACAAATCCCCTGGTCTTGATGGCTTTCCGGCTGATTTTTATAAGGTACATGTAGCACAGCTTGCCCCCAGACTTGAACTGCTCCTGGAATTCTGTCTGGCTAATGACATGTTCCCAACATCTATGCTACAGGATTCTCCTCTTGAACCAGGAAAAGACCTGGTGGAGTGCAAATAATACAGGCCCATAGCACTTTTAAATATGGACCTAAAAATCCTAACTAAAGTGCTAGCGACCAAGTTAACGAAGGTCATCACCTCTATAGTAAACATTGATCAAGCGGGATCCATGCCAGGGAAATCCACAGACACGAATACAAGAAGACTTTTCACACATTTACAGCTGTGCTAACTCGAGACTCAAACTAAACAAGGTCTTGGTCCACATGGGTTTTGGGCACATATGGATATGGATATCCATGCTCTATAAACACACCTGGATAGGGATTAAACTGGGATTTTCAGTGTCAACATTTTTTTTACGTAGGCAGGGGTACTAGGCAGGGGTACCCACTTTCCCCATTCCTGTTTGCCCTAGCAATAGAAACTATAGCGTTCACCTTTCGTTCATCCAGGGAGGTGGGGGCCATAAGGGTGGGCATGATAAATGAATCCCTTGCACTCTACACAGACGACATGCTTCTGTTTCTGAAGAACCTGGGTGCTTCTCTGCAGGCAGCGCTGAATATTATGGACGCATTTACTTCCTTCTCAGGGTTGAGGGTAAACTGGGGCAAGTCATCCATTCTTCCCCTAGATGAGGGAGCTAAAGTGGGGCCCAGACCTACCGCTGCAATGGGTGTCCTCAATTAAATATCTGGGGGTGAAAATTACTGCTAAGGTTCAGGATTATTTCTCCCTTAATTTGCTTCCACTACTTTTCCTCCTTAAATAAAAAACACAGGGTTGGGCAAAGTTACCATTATTATTAATAGGTAGGATCAATCTACTTAAAAGGAAGATGCTCCCAGTCATTCTGTATTTACTGCGGCATGCGCCAATGTGGGTACCAAAATCCTATTTTAAAAAACTAGATGACATAGTCAGCTTCTTTCTGTGGGTGCCCAAACCCCCAAGGATAGGCATTAAAGTGCTTCAGGAAAGTGGAGATGGGGGGGACTTGCTCTGCCAGACTGGCAAAAGTACTATATATCAGGCCAATTGCTGTTTGCCCACCGGTGGTTAGTGGTGGATGATGAGGACTCTGCCACAATGTTGGAGGTAGCACTTCTGGGATCCTATGAAAGCCTGTGCTTGGCTCTTTACAGGAGAACTTGATCAGATCTCCCACTTACCCTAACTATGAAAGCTACCATTAAAGCTTGGGACATGGCGGTGAAACTTGCATGTCCCAGTTATTTGGGTATTTCCCCCTCTACCCCGTTGTGGATGAACCCCACCTTACCCCACTTCTATACAGTTCCAAATCCTATGATCTGGGCAATTAAAGGAATAAAAAATCTTAAAGAACATTACTTGTTATGGGGATTGACCTTTGCACAATTGAAGGGGAGACATGACATACCTAACTCTTACCTATTTAGATACTTTCAAGTGTGGCATGCCTTCCAGGAGAAATTTAAGGTTGTGAAAATATAATCCATACCGTCAGAATTAGAATCCCTAATAATGGATGAGGAGCTGGTCAAACCCCTTTCAGTGACCTACAAAAAAGGATTCAAAAGGACACCACAGGCTCTGACTAGATGCAGAGACAAGTGGGCTTCGGAGATAGCAGATGTGCAGGGGGAGAAATGGGATGACATGTGGACCCATCTTTTTAAACACCTGGTATCAGCCAAGGACACATGAATTCACTTTAAATTTCTGCATAGGAGCTATTTCACACCACCTAGGTTGGCCAAGATCTTTCCCTCAGTTTCAGCTGAGTGGTGGAGATGCTCCCACTTACCTGCTGATGCGGACCACATCTTCTGGAAATGCACTCTGATCCAGGACCAGCGGTTTTGGTCTGCGTTCACGTTGTGTATTTCTGAGCTTCTGGTGATACCGATTCCCACTACTATTAGGGTCTGTCTACTGGGCTTGTTTGAAGATGTGGTGCCCTCTAGAGCTCTTAGGACTCTTCTGAACATATTATTCTTCTACGGAAGGAAGGCCATACTTCTGAAATGGAAGAAGCAGGAGGCCTCGGACTTGGTATTCTAGAAGGGATTGGTTAACTCTATGATGTCCTTCTAAAAGGCCACTTACATAGCTAGGGGATGTGAACAGAAGTTTTCTAAAGTGTGGCAGGCTTGGTATAGCTCTACCGACACAGTGGGTTGATCAGTGAGTCAAATATGAACGCACTGCGAGGTGTCCCAATTTTGGAGATAGGTACACTCCTGACCAGACTCATCCCATATTATCACCAGCTACTGGCCCCATTCTGTTTTAGGATTGGTAACATCTATTCTTTATTTACTAAATGTAAATGTGGTGAATACAGGCTTTCTCTTTCCTTATGACAAGAAATACAGGGCAAATGCAAGCCTTGGTAGAGCTGTGACAAGGAGTTAGGGTGGGGGGGGGTTGAGGGAGGCAAGTAGGGTCAGTTGAACTATGTTTATCAGTGGGGTTTCGGTTTATCTCACTGTACTTTTTGGGCCCTGTGTGGCCATCATAAGGGCTTGTGTTACGTTGACACAACCTAACTGCATGTTTTCTATGCTATGAAACTAATTAAAAGAATTTAAAAAAAAAATTTTTTTCACAAAGAAAAAGTCTAATTACCGTGATTTAAAAGGAAAAAGCAAAAAATATATATAAAGTAATGTCCTCCAAGTGATGCTTCACTATACACGTGCCTGAAAAATTCAATCTCACCAGAGCCAAAAATAATAAAAACCTTGGCGCTATGATGGATTTCTTATAACCAACACCATGTGTAGACATGATCCCTTTTCCTTTTTTCCTTTAGCAGTAGTTAGACCAGATGTCTCGGAGAAAACATAAAGGAGATCATAGTGCAACAAGCTCTTCAAAATAGGAAAAGGCTGGTAAATCTAGCAATGCCTACTTACATTTAAACGTGCTATATGTTAGCACCAACATGTACAGCACAAAGTGAACCTGCATGCCATCCTAGCTGCCGTGGCGTGCGTTCCACAGCCCAGGGGTTGGAGCCTCATCAGTAAGCTTCACATATGTCCTTTATGTTTTCTCAGAGCCATATTGCCTGACTACTGCTAAAGGAAAAAAAGGAAATGGGATCATCTCTACACATGGTGTTGGTTATAAGAAATCCATCATAGCTCCAAGGTTTTTACTATTTTTGGCTCTGGTGAGTTTGAATTTCTCACACATATGTGTGGTGGAACATCACTTGGAGGACATTACATTATATATATTTTTTGATTGGACTTGCTCTTTGTGAAGATTTATTGGGAATTCTTCCTATATATCTCACTGGCACCTATATATGCTATTTTGTCATCTATGTATGTATTGTTGAAGGTTTATATGAGGTGATCACTAGGGATGACCTGAACACCCCCCCGTTCGGTTCGCAGAAGAACATGCGAACAGGCAAAGAAGTAGTGCAAACATGCGAACACCATTAAAGTCTATGGGACACGACAATAAAAAACCAAAAGTACTCATTTTAAAGGCTTGTATGCAAGTTATTGCCATAAAAAGTGCATGGGGACCCAGGTACTGCCCCAGGGGACATGTATCAATGCAAAAAAGTTTTAAAGACTGCGGGTTTTTTTTCAGGAGCAGTGATTTTAATAATGCTTAAAGTGAAACAATAAAAATGAAATATATATTTAAATATTGTGCCTGGGGGGTCTCCTTAGTCTGCTTGTAAAACAGCACATCTTTCCCATGTTTATAACAGTACCACAGCAAAGGAAAAAATTTAATTTAAAACTGCTTGTGGCTGTAATGTATTGTTGGATCCCATATAGATAAAAATCATTGAAAAAAACGGCGTGGGTTCCCCCACCCAGTCCAATACCAGGCCCTTTGGGTCTGGTATGAATATTAACCCTGTGCCAAAATTTTTAAAAAAATGGCATGGGGGTCCCCCCATAATCCATACCAGCACCTTATCCAAGGGGGGAATGAGAGAGTGCCCCCCCTCCTGGACTTTACCAGGCCACATGCCCTCAACATGGGGAGGGTGCTTTGGGGTCCCCCAAAACACCTTGTCCCCATTTTGATGGGGACAAGGGCCTCATCCCCACAACCCTTGCCCGGTGGTTGTGGGGGTCTGCGGGTGGGTGCTTATCGGAATCTGGAAGTCCCCTTTAACAAGGGGATCCCCAGATTCCGGCCCACCTATGTGAGTAGATATAGGGTACATTGTACCTCTACACATTCACCAAAAAAAGTGTCAAGTAAAAAGGACAGGAGACAATTCCTTTATAAAAAAAAGTGTCCCACGATGTAAATCCATCTTCAATCACAGCTTCGACAGACTAAAAATAAACAAAAACTAAATAACTCTGCCTCGATGGGAGGAGTCCCACCGACTGCAGCCTTTTCACGATGACAGCTCTTATATAATCAAGGGCAGGGCTACCTGGTGACATAACCGGGTGACTCCGCCCCTTATGACCTGATGTCACGTGATGTCAGAGGGGGTGGGGTCACATGTTTACGTCACCAGGTGGCCCCGCCCTTGCCTATATAAGAGCTGTCAAAGCAAAAACACGGCAGTCGCGGGAATGCCTCCCATCAAGGCAGAGTGTTTTCTTTTTTTTTCTCAGAATCGTCGGCGCTGTGATTGAAGATGGATGGACTTCGTCGGACACTTTTTTTTTTAAATAAAAGAATTGTCCAAAACTGTCTCCTATCATTTTTTACTTTTTTGACACTTTTTTGGTGAATGAGTAGGGGTAATGTACCCGATACCCATTCACATATGGGAGGGGCCGGGATCTGTGGGCCCGATAAGCCCCCCACCCACAGACTCCCTCAACCACCGGGCAAGGGTTGTGGGGATGAGGCCCTTGCCCCAACAACATGACATTGAATTAAAATTTTTCCTTTAGAAATGTCATTTTGCTGCTCTTATTTATTACACTATGTACGGCCACTATGCAAGCAGCATTACATAGTGTGGGGCATGGACTTTGCTCCCTGAGCCATGATTGGCCAAGGGCACCCTGCCTTCGGCCAATTATGGCTCTCTCAGCAGAGCACTGTGATTATCCAAAGCATGCAGGTCAGGTGCATGTTTTGGCCAATCATAGGATGCCAATCTCGCAGTGCATTATGGGCCATTCTGTGGCACTCTAATTTGCCACAAACGCCCCATAATGTTCCAAATTCGCCGAATGGGTGAACACGCAAACTTATGTTCGACTCGAACATCGAGCTCCTCCCTTGTGATCACACACATTAATTAGTTCTGAGTTAGCGCCACATCTTTCTTTACTAACTATTAAATTAATTTGAGTGGTTTATTCACTTTTAAAGGGGAAGCTTCACTCAACACAATCTAATAATTTTTGGCACCATTTCTTGTCACTTTAAATACACATGTATTATCTGGGCGGAGCTAGAATGCATGGACACCATCTTGGATGTTGGCCGGGCAGCCAATACACTAATTGCTTAAAAAACAAACAAAGGCGCCTCTAAGTGCAGAAGATAAACAATTTTAATGCCCCAACTGGGTTAAAAACACTTACAAAATAGGAGTGGTAAACAGGCACATCGTTGGTAAGGCTGCATTGGAAGGGGTCACAGTCAGAGGAAGCCTTCAGGAGGATGGATGTAGTCACTGTCTGCAGCGGTGTAGAACACAGGGAGCCGCTGTGAAGCCGGCGTCGTCAGCGTGTGAGGGCTGCGAACCCGGAAGTGATGTCATCCGCTGAGCAGCTCTGTGACCAGCCTGAACCGCAAACGAACAGCCAGAGAGGGGATGTGATGTCATCAATGAGGGACGCGTTTCGGAACCGTCAGTCGTTCTGAAAATTCTCATCCACGTTCCAATACCGAAAATAGTAATTTACGATTCATTACTCAATTCCATACCCAACATAAACAAATGGAAAATAGACATGTGCACACTGAAATATTTCGTTTCGGAATTTCGTTTTCGTCTGAAAAATAAATTTATTTAGTTACTCCCGAAATTCGTTTTTATTTATTTCGTTTTTCGTTAAAAATTGCATTCGTCCGAAAATCCAAATTAAGGTCGAATCTGTCATTGAAGGCTAGAACTAAGTACACACGGCATTGTACAGTTTAGCTGCTCCGTCGAATCTTCTTTGAACATTCGACAGAGCAGCTAAACTGTACAATGCCGTGTGTACTTAGTTCTAGCTATTTTACTGCTCCTCCTCTTTGGTTACAATCAGCCAATAACATTCATCATCATCATTTTTATTTATCTTTTCTCCCCTACGTCGAATCTTTTCTCCCCTACGTCGAATCTTTCCTCCCCTACGTCGAATCTTTTCTCCACTACGTCGAATCTTTTCTCCCCTACGTCGAATCTTTTCTCCCCTACGTCGAATCTTTCCTCCCCTATGTCGAATCTTTCCTCCCCTACGTCGAATCTTTTCTCTCTACGTCGAATCTTTTCTCTCTATGTAGAATAATCTTGGACTAATAGAGCTAAGGTTAGGCACATTCGACCACAGGTTTGATGGACACAGATTGTTATTGTCATCATCATGTCGATTCTCCTATCTATATCGAACTGTTGTAGCAACGAAAACGAAAATAAAGCATTTGTTTATATCGGATCTTTCGTTTTTCGGACTCTGCACTTTCGTTATCGTTTGTTAAAACGATAACGAAAATACCTGAAATTCGGACGAAAATGCATTCGGACGAAAACGAATGCACATGTCTAATGGAAAATATTGTTAAAAAACATTGGCCTTTACTACTACAAGACGAACATCTACTTCCCACTCTGTCTAATAGACCTCAATTTGCCTATAGGAAAGCACCCAACATCAAAAGCAAGGTAGCGACCAGCAAACTTAGGGCTAGACCTCCACCTCCGGGCCATCATATGCCCACCTTCCTAGCAATTTCTGGGATGTATCAGTGCCGTAAACCCCTCTGCAAGACCTGTCGGTTTGTGACACATGGCCAGAAAGACTTTCACGTTAAAGGCAAAACATACCCAATAAAGGGTTTTCACACATGTTCATCTGACCATGTCATATATTGCCTCACTTGTCCCTGTGGTCTATTTTATGTAGGGCGCACTATCCGGCCACTACGGAAACGGTTTGGTGAACACCGTCGTTTCATCGAAGGCGGACTAGATAACCACAGTGTTCCCAAACACTATCTCCACGTTCATGATAAGTCCACTAGCGGCCTCAGAGTATGGGTTATCAAGTGCCTGTTTACCACTCCTATTTTGTAAGTGTTTTTAACCCAGTTGGGGCATTAAAATTGTTTATCTTCTGCACTTAGAAGCGCCTTTGTTTGTTTTTTATGTCATTTTAGACCCTGCTTCAGTCTATTAAAGCTGCAGCCCTTTTTGCTGAAGATCACCATTCTTTCATCCTTATCATCCTTATCAACATTTTTCTGTTCATTTTGGACTGCCGACCCTTTATAAGAGACATTACCTGGACTACGTTAGTCCTGTGCACCCTATACAACTTTTTAAATACACTAATTGCTATCTCCAGTATTTGATTTTTCCAAAATATTGTATATTGCACAATAATGCCCCGTACACACGGTCGGACTTTGTTCGGACATTCCGACAACAAAATCCTCGGATTTTTTCCGACGGATGTTGGCTCAAACTTGTTTTGCATACACACGGTCGCACAAAGTTGTCGGAATTTCCGATCGACAACCACGCGGTCACGTACACCACGTACGACGAGACTAGAAAAGGCAAGTTCAGAACCAAGCGCGGCACCCTTTGGGCTCCTTTTGCTAATCTCGTGTTAGTAAAAGTTTGGTGAGAGACAATTCGCGCTTTTTCAGACTCGTGGCTTTCAGATCGTTTTCTGACGTTCAGTTTGTGCTTGTGGGTTTGTATCTGCTCTTCAGTGCGTGCAGTCAGTTCGTATTGGAGTTTTCTGTGCGATCTTGTCCGCTCGTTGCTGTTTTTCAGGTCGCTCTTCACAGGCCTTGCTGTTCTTCAGTGCGTTCTGTTACTTTGTTCTGAGCAGCCGACTGTTTTCTAGCCATGTTGCGTATGCGTACTCCTTGTAGAGTTCGTGCTGTGCGGGGGCTTGGTGTTGGGGTCCTGACCTTGACACAAGTCCAGTCCATGAACAGGGTGGGGAGGAGTTCATGGACCAAGAATTGGTTGCTTCAGCGTGACCAGTTCTGTCATATGCCTTTGCTCCGTGAGATCCGTGAGAATAATCCTGATGATTTCAGGAACTTTCTCAGGATGACGGACCCCGTGTTTCACCATCTGTTGGCTTCGCTGACCCCCTATATTAGCAGGCAGGATACCCGCATGAGGCAAGCCATCACTCCGGAGCAGAGGTTGGTCGCTACCTTGCGGTATTTGGCCACAGGGAGAAGCCTGCAGGACCTCAAGTTCTCGACAGGCATCTCCCCCCAGGCTCTGGGGATCATTATCCCAGAGACCTGTTCTGCCATCATACAGGTCCTGCAGAAGGAGTATATGAAGGTAAGATTTTTATCCTTTTATATCACATTTTATGGTATTGAATGTTTGCTAATATATTGTATTTCTTTCCTCATTCCCTAATTACCATGATTGTAATATGCTGTGAATGTCCCCTTTGTCCTCATGCATGCTGTATTTTTATATAATTATTATTTTAGGTCCTTCATACATATTTGCCCTTCAATAACCTCCCCAGCATGGTGTCTCCTAGCCCTATATTCACCTCATGTAGTCACTTAACAATGTATTTTATCAGCTCCATAGTAGTGCTTTACCCAAAACACCCCCTAAAATGTTTGGAAATGTTATTTTTGATTTAAATTCAGGCAGAGTGCCAGAGGCTTTTTTTTTGTGGTGTCCCCAAATTTTTTGTAACCCTCCCTCCCCCAACTGCTAAGTCATCTGATCCCAATTCTCTATCTATCCTCAATCATCTATCTGCTGACTTTGCCCAAACCCATACACACTATACCCATCTCTTTAGTGCTCAGATTTATGGATGAATTGCCCAAAGCATGTAGTGCAAGGGCCTGCCTGTATACTTTCCAATGGTACTGTTTAAAGTTCTTGTATCCTATTATGATCTTGATAGGTAATAGCAGAATGTCCAAATGTGCTCAAATGTGTACAGTGTGTATTTATATCTTTGTATTATGACACTTCTTACCTGTCCAGTGGGCTGCCAATAGTGTAACTAAGGAGGGGCTGTTCCAAGTAATACCCTGTATTTAGGCATTCATCTCTCAATGAAGTGAAGAGGGTTACCTGTCCAAGAGCTCCCCCCCTATAATGTTAGAAATGGCCCATGAAAGGGGGGGGAGGGGGAATATGATAAGTGTACCTTATACTTTGTTGTTGTTAAATTCCCCTTAATAAATGCTATCTGGAGGTTGACCCATAATGTTTGTGTCTAATCTGCTTGCCAGGTTTCTGTGAAAAAATAGCAATGTTTATTTTTTTTTCCTCAACAGTTTCCTTCAATGCCACATGAATGGCAGACTGTGGCCTCCCACTTTGCCCAGCGGTGGGACTTTCCTAACTGCGGAGGGGCAATTGATGGGAAACACGTCCACATCGTCCCACCACCCAACTCGGGGTCGTATTATTATAATTACAAGGGGTTTAATAGTATAGTGATGTTGGCGGTGGTGTCGGCTAATTACGACTTCTTGTATGTGGACGTGGGAAAGAATGGCCGGATGTCCGATGGTGGAGTGATCGCCCAGACGGAGTTCTACAGGCATCTCCAGAATGGCAGCTTGGACTTGCCACCTCCAGAGGACAATGTTGAAGGTCTCCCATTTGTGTTCGTTGCTGATGAAGCGTTTGCTGACCTGATGCGGCCATTCCCGATGAGGACCCTCACCCCGGAACAGAGGGTTTTTAATTACCGGCTGGCCAGAGCCCGAAGAGTGGTGGAGAACACATTTGGAATCCTGGCCAGCCGGTTCCGATTATTTCTGACACCCATCCATATGGCGGAGTATAAACTGAACCATATAATACTGGCGTGCTGTGTTCTCCATAATTTTTTAAGAAAACATTCAGCCAACTATGCTGGCTCAGTTGGGCCTGAGGCCGGAATCCCAAATACATCAACAATGACGGCGCTTGAAAGTGGCCGTCCTGGCTTGCCCTCCCTGAATGCCAGTGATGTCCGGTTACGATACCTGGAGTTCTTTGTGGGTAGGGGGGCTATCAATATGCCAGACAATCTGTGACACCTTTTTCAAATAAAAAACAACCAAAAGAAATTCTTGGTGGACATTTACTGCTTGTGTTTGTTTTAGCTGACCCTGACAGAAATGTGTTGAGTGCAGAAAATGTCGTGATTGGGTAACCTTATAAAGAATAGTGTTGGCTGGTACTTCCTAAATGCCAAAACACATTTCACTACAAGTGCACTTGCAACTGCACTGAACCTGCACTTGTAGTGCAAAGTGTATTTGCCCTTAGGAAATAACCCCCATTTTTGCATAAAACAGCTATTACATCACCCCAAAAGTGTTGTAGTGTTGAGACAATAATCCACACATTTTTGAGTAAGGCACTTTTTTATACCTGCACAATCACATGTGCATTTACGAAAGGTTTTTAAAACAAACCAACATGTTTGTTGTATAACAATTTTTGGGGGGGCATTATCAAAAATCAAAATATCCATTTCAGATAAAACAGGTCTGTGTAAAACCAACAAGAAAGTCAAAAAACTTGAACTTACAAAGTTCACATTAGGTAAAACCTGAAGGCTATATCAGACATCAGTATTTAGGAACTGTGTTTGATATAGCGTTCAGATGGGGGGAAATCACCCCTGGAAAAGCCAAATTTGGAAGATGCACACCAATTTACGAATGTCAACATGTGCTATCTGCCATCAGGGGGGATCAAGGGACGTGTTTTGGGGGAGCAAGCCCTTCCTCAATGCTACTTTATAATTGAGTAAGGGGTTGCACCCCCAAAACGCGTCCATTGATCTCCCGTGATGGCAGATAGCACATGTTGGCACACTGTGTGCATCCTCCAAATTTGGCTTTTCTAAACATTGTAAAAATTTTAGTAAGATAAAACAGGTGATTTTGTGGGGTTTAAATTCGCCCCAAAACATCAATGATGTTATTATTTTTTTTAATAACATCACTGATTTGTTGCTGGATGTTTTGCAATTGGAGATTACACCCCATGATCTCCCCAATCAGTATCTGGGCACTTTCAGATGTAAAGTGTTCTGGATCACGATCACCTAAAAAGAGATAAAGAACAAAAAAAACGGGTCTCAAAAATCTGCCAACATCCATCTCTTTTACCTGAGCCTCTGGTTGCAGACACTCACCTGTTGTGGTGCCAATCTCCACCACGTCTTCTTCTTCCTCCTGCTCGGCTTCTTGTGTTGGTATTTCCCCTTCTTCCAGAGGGGGGGGTCTCTGGTCTCCTGGGATGAGGGGTGTCCTCCGAGTCTTTTCTCCCCTATGTAAAACAAAAATGGTATAATTAGCACACAGATATTTGATGGCAGAACTAGAAATAGGAAACATTGCTTGGAAGTTGGGTACAATTGTCTATTTTAGCCGAGTTCCAAGATGTATATTTTTTATTGTCCTTTGTCAAGCTGCAATACTTTACCTGTTTAGTACAAGCTTCACAGATGTAGCCCCCCCTATAGTATACACTGGAGCACCTGTGTGCCCCCCCTAATAAAAATGGTGTTCTTGTGTCCCACACTAGTGCTCCAGTGTCCAGATGTGAAAACAGCTGCTCAGTGTCCTCTCCTTACACACAATCTAGTTGGCATTTCATTCTAGTAACAAACCCATCTACACAAACAAATATTTGGCATCCAAGTAGGCCCCCAAAAATGTGTGAAAATGCATATGGCCTAAACAATGGTGATCTAGAGGCCGAAAGAAAAATGTTTGATACGAACGAATAATGGGCCCATGAACATTAAAGTTGACCTTTTTAAACGTTACAATTACTAAAAGCATTATGGAGCAGAACAAACGGAATAAAGACAGAAAGAATAGGAACACAGCACAACTACTTACTTTTTTGCAGCACTCTCCGGATCTTTCGGTACTGCTCTGGCTCTCTCAACTTCAGGTCCGACCACCGCTTCCTGAGCTGATCTTTAGATCTTCGTACCCCGAAATTCCTCTCCAGACTCCGGACCACTTTACCAATGATTTTGGCCTTTCTGATGTTGGGGTGGGGGTAAGGCCCATATTTTCCGTCATAGTTGGACTTCTTCATGATGTCGACCATCTCCAACATCTCCCCAAACGACATATTTGTGGCCTTAAAACGTCTCCTTCTGGATCGGGACGTGCCTGGATCCGGGCTTTCCTCCTCCTCGTTGTTAGAATTATTATCACGCACCTGTTGTAACTCCGCCATCATGCTCTTCACCCACTGCGCCGAACGAAAAGGGGAGGGGAATACACTAGAAAGAACGTCAGGGGCGGGCGGAGTTACACGCATGCGCAGTGTGTATAAAGCGTAACACACGTGTGTATTACGTACGATCTGTGAGCGGAGGAAGGAGCATTGGACGCGCCAATCGTAAGAACGAAGGTAAGAGACAAACTTGGGCCTATACTGCTTCTAGATTGAGGCCTATATTGTAACAAGATTAGGAGAGTTTTGTCTGACATTAGGCTTTGTCTTGTGTTGTGTCTTGCAGTGAACATGGATATCTTAATGAGAGATACTGACGTCATGTCACTATTCATTGATATGCTAAGTGAGCTGCCCTGTCTGTGGGAGATTACCCACACCCATTTCAAGAACCAAGCAAAGAGGAAGGCAGCACTGGAGCAATTGTGTGAAATTGTGAAGCAGGTGATCCCCACGGCAGACATCACTTATTTAAAGATATTAATTGGTTGCCTGAGGAGCACATATCTGAGGGAGCGCAAGAAAGTCCCGGATTCACAGAGATCCGGAGCAGCAGATGACATCTATGTCCCCAGGATGTTGTACTACGACAGGCTGCACTTTCTGGCAGGCCAGACTGAACCCAGGCCATCCCTCTCCAGTCTTCCTTCCACGCTTCCTTCCCCCCCCGGCTGAGGCTTCTGACGCCCAACCTGGGCCTTCCAGACCATATGTGGAGGAGCCCAGATTGAGCCAGGTATAGCATTCCTCTAAATATTTCTGCTTGTCCAATCAATGATGTTAACTAGATGTTAGTTGGGAGTACTAATTTAGGATTGTGATTGATGATGCAAAACATTACAACTATGTCCCTTTTTCATACACAGGGAAGTCTCAGCCAGGAGGTGGCCGGGCCGAGCCGGCTGGCTGATATCAAGGTCCCTCCACCACACCAGAAAACAGAAAGTGGCAGTAGGACGAGTGCCCTAGAGGAGGCGGCTATCAGATTCTTTTGGAGGGCTGCAGATGTCCTGGGAGCACCCCACACCATGCAGGAGAACATTGCTGCATTCATTGCATATAGAATGCAGAGGATGGAGGAGGGCCAAAAAGCCATGTGTCAGGCCCTCATATCAGAGGCTCTGGAGAAAGGTATGAGGGGCCAAATTACACCTCACACACAGCTTTGGGATGATCCTCCTCCTCCCTCCCCTCCAGGTCCTCCCAGTCCTCCTCCATGTCCTCCCAGTCCTCCTCCAGGTCCTCCCAGTCCTCCTACTCCTCCTCCTCCAGGTCCTACTCCTCCTCCTGCCACATCTCCAACTGCACAGCCACAGCCCGGAAGGAAGCGTGAAAGGAAGACTAGACAGTGATTGCCCTGGATCCAGTCTGGTCGGCCAAGATGCAGCCTCTTGTGGTACCACAGCCTGGGGACACAGATGTCATCTGCTGCTTTCCGAGTCTCTGTGAATCCCGGACCAGACTGCCCTCCCTTACATATGGACTCCTCAGGCCACCAATTTTGATGTTTAAGAATTGATGTCTGCCGTGGGGGTCCCAGGCTTCACTAATTTCTGCTGTTGATCCAGTGTTGCCTTCCTCTTTGTTTGGTTCTGATACCTTAATAAAGGATTTTTGTTTTGAATTATACTCTCCTATGTGTTTTACTTCAAAAATGACAGTTTGTTTGTGAGGATTCAGGTACATTTCAAATATACAATGTGAAATGAACAAGGGACACCAACAACAAAAAATCTCCTGGAGATTAAATAATAAAAGATATCAATGGTGTTGGGGTAACTTGACACACAAAACACACACAAAAATATTCTGGAGTAAAAATAAAAATAACATTGAACAAAGATCAGCCTTGGAAAAAATCCAAACATTAAAGAAAAAAAAAGGCTTAAAATCCAAAAAAAAAAATAAAACTGTCAGATGTGACAACTAATAACAATATATTGAGGGAATCCCACTAAAAAAACACAAAGAAAAGTTTGTGAGAAGTGTGTGTGAATATGAGCATCAAAACTACTTAATTCTTGTCACATTATAAAGAAGAAGAGAGTGTGCTGTATTAAACCATTTTGAACATTGCAGCGTGACGAAAGTGCTGTATCCATTGCGAACGCTAAGTTTACCAGAACGAGCTGTCCCGTGTCGGAATTTCTTCTGAGCATGCGTGGCACTTTGTGCGTCGGAACAGGCCACACACGGTCAGAATTGACGCGATCGGATTTTGTTGTCGGAAAATTTTATCTCCTGCTGTCCAACTTTGTGTGTCGGAAAATCCGATGGAAAATGTCCGATGTCGCCCACACACGGTCGGAATTTCCGACAACACGCTCCGATCGGACATTGTCCATCGGAAAATCCGACCGTGTGTACGGGGCATAACGCTGGAGGATTTTCCCTGTGACCTGAAGAGTACTATACCTGTTGTCAACGTGTGTCATTTGACATCTAAAGCACCGTTGACCACTCTATACATGAGGGTCATATACTGTAGCTCTGGAAAGCTGCTTTAATGTGCAGAATGTTGGTGTATCTGGATTTATGGTTCATCACAGGAGTGATTCATCACTTTCACAGCACCAGGGAAGACGTAGGCCGGCCATACACAGAATAAATTTCTTTCCTGCAACCACAGTGTTGATAGGGGAATCTCACCTGACGGGTCATTGTCTTCTCCCGGCAGGGGAGTGGGGGAAGCTATCTCTGCCGGGAGAAAACAGTGAATATTGCTAGCGGCTATAACAGCCTCTAGCGATAATTGCAGGTAAAACCCAGCATACTGGTTGTACCCAAGTTGATCAACCGATCAACTTGGTACATTCAGCCTGACCATACGTGGTTCGAATCTTTGCCGGTTCCTGCTGAACCAGCCAAGATTCAAACCATGTAGGGCCTGCCCTAAAGATCGGAGGCCGGTTCCGGAAGCCTGCAGCCTGCCGCCATCTTGTGGCCTACTAACCAGGACAGAGCCTCCAGGACCAGGTACTTTGCCTCAGCATAGCGGTGGCGCTCTCCCTGCACCATAATCTAAGTCCTGGACTTATTCTCCTGTCCTTTTTGTGTCACCATCTGGGCACCTGTGGTCCTGTCCTTCCTTCCCAGTGCCTCCACCCTCATAGTGGCTGTGTTCTGTTGGGGGCCCGGTCCTGGAACAGGCAGTCTATGATCCCAACAGCTCTCATCCCCTCACTTGACTCTTGGGGCTTGCCTGCTACTTATTGCCACACTGTAACTTATTGTATGGGACGCAATCTTCGCATCAACACGATGTCCCCCAGCAACGTAGTACTGTCCTCCCACTGCCACAATCTGTACCCCAGCAGCATAATATCACCTTCATTGAGCCATCAGTTGTACCCCATCACTGCTGCTCTACCAGCCCCGTGTCTCTACAATACTGGTATATGGGGACACTGATTAGTGATGACACCCAGTTTGTACAGCCTGATTCTACTCTTATGGAGGATGTCGCTTAATTGAATTTGGGGCCTTCACCTGCTCACCGAGACCTCTGAGATGCTTATTTAAATACAATTAGCTACGGAGGTAAGCCTGATTGACCACCATATTCTACGAGCACCTCATGGGCAAAGTTGGCCAGCAGCAAAGTTACTACAAACCACAATTTGAGTTGCGCGAGGGTCTAAATATGGAACGCTCTGTTACTAGGTCGCAACCTGCACTCCTGAACCCCTCAGCGAACCCCTTCGCCATAATGGATCCATCCTTGGATACAGAACATCCAGTGAATCCTTTATTAGATAATACTCAAACCCAAGTTCCTAATTCACCACCCTCGCCTGAGACTCTCACTCCTGATATCCTGGACACTAAACTACAGTATTTACTTCAACAAATCACATTTAATGTCTCAGCGGAGGTGAGCAAATTGGCCGCGGAATTGAGGGGGGGAAATAACCCAGATTGGGGAATGTACGGACACTCTTGAAAATAAATTTGATGAGATAATAAGCTATGTTCAGGCCATAGAAGAGGAAAACCACAATCTCTGTCTCTCAGTTTCCCAGCTACAACTGCAACAGGAAAATTTGGAGAACAGGGAGAGATGACAGAACTTACGCTTTAGGGGAATTCCGGAGACAGTGAGGGACCCCGACCTGCGTTCATACCTTTTGGGCCTTTTTAACAACCTGGCCCCCACAATTGTGGACATAGACTGGTGCCTGGATAGAGCGCACCGGTCCCTGGGCCCAAAACCCCCTTCAGGAGCCAGACCAAGAGATGTCGTGGTGAGGTTTCATTATTTTGAATGTGAAGAGGCACTAATTCTGGCCACACGTAACAAATTCCAAATTATGTACAAGGGTGCGAAATTACAAATCTTTAGTGATCTTTCACCCATCACCCTTGCTAAAAGAAGGAACCTATGTCCAATTACTTCTTACTTACAACATCATAAGATCCCATACTACTGGGGCTTCCCTTTTAGCTTTGCTGTGTCTAAAGACGGAACCCAGTTTACCCTGCGTAAACTGCAGGAAGCGGACACCTTCCTTAAAAATCTCGGCCTGCCTCTGTTCTCTGATACAACCCTTTTGGCATGATGTGAGTGTACATCATACAGAAGGTAGTGGATGTGTCCCTCCCATTGGAACCCTTGAACTGTTTGTTGGGTCTTCCCCTTTAAAACACAAGCATAAGCTAATCTCCTATATTTTATTAGCCACCAAAAGGTTTATTCCACTGTGCTGGTCCAGATTCTTACGTCTGGTGGCTGAAATTCGAAGGATGGAGTTTCTAACGGCCTCCGTACACGATTCCATCTTTCAATTTAATAAAACTTGGGAACCTTGGGATCGATTGGATTTTGGGTCACCTCTGCCAAACAACACGCCCTAAGTAATATTAATTTCATACTATTCTTGCATGTATGCACTCCTTCCTTCTCTTTTTTTTTCTCTCTATACACTGACTGATCCCTTATTGCTATCTCTAATGCTTATGTCATAACCTTCTTAGAAGTCCTGTGGTTTTGTGACTGCTTTTGAGTTTTAATATATATCCACAAGTTACCTGTTTTACATACTGCTAAGAAGCTATACAGTCCACTCCTGTGTCCTGTATCCATGGACATCATTGGTTTACAATTACCTTTTCTTTTCTTTTTATCTCAATATGTATGTTAACATTGCGTTGTTATTACTAGTGCGATGTACAATGTGTAACAAGATTGTATATTTTCTTTTAAAAATTTTATAAAAATACAATTATAAAAAAAGATATTTACTATATGAAGGAATGGTCAGCAATTTAGAATAATATGCACATAGGGGTTATCCTAGGGAGGGATAGGAAAAGGGAGAGAGAGGGGGAAACGGAGGGGAAGCAAAGTAGTGCTAAAGGGTATAAACCGGTGTGATGCGGTATAAGGAACATTTTTCTGAATGGCTCTATTCGTTCCAGGGGGGAATTATAAGTGGTGTGTAGTTTAAGAGTAGGTGTTGGCTCTGGGGTCCAGAAGCCAGTACTGCCATTGGTTCTGAAATTTGTAAATTTTCAAATGATTTTTGGCAAAGAGATATTCCATGCCCAGGTATTCATTGAGGATGTAAATGGTGATACATAAAGTGGGTGGATGGGTTTGTTTCCATAGCCGGGCAATGGAAAGTCGTGCAGCTATCAATATGTGCATGATTATGGAATTAAATTTTGAGGGCCAATTGGAAAGACCTAGTCTGAAAAGAGCCATTTATGGAGTAAGCGTATTAGACACATTGGTAACATCTTGTATAAGGGAGGGACATTCCCACCAAATGTAAAAAAAAGGTGACCATATAACAATTCCTCCAACATTTCCGGGATTGATTTAGGAAAATGTGGGCTAGCTTTACAGGGGTGTAGTACCAAAAGTAAAACATTTTATTAATGGAATTTTTTGGCACTGGCACCACTGCCGTTTATTCACAAGAAAAGATTAGGTTTATCCTTTACATCATTTACAATTTTTGTCAAGCATGTTTAACTGTATAATATGTGCACAGTTTGAGGTGTTTAATGAACATTATTGATGCAAATGTAACATTCCATTAGATGTACTAGGGTGGATACCCTCACAATGATCACTCAATTCTGTGTGCCTATGAAGAAAGACATGTTTTCCTTTTAGGCTGCTCTTCTGATTAAATAGATACGTGTTGTTTTGTAGTACACAAAAGGTAGCTTGAAAAACTAACAAGATTGTTTTACATCAATTTAGTACACAGGAAGTGACACTGGAATTCTGACAAGAGAAAGTTATTTTTCCAGTACTTGCTGAAAATGTGCTTGAAAAAAAGAATGCATCCACTACATCTAAACCACAATATATTCTCTTAGCATCTATAATGCTCTTATGATGTGCAAAGACACCTGGGCACAAACCACTGCATACATCTAGTGAATTTTGCTGTGACGCGAATGTGCTATCATCCAGACCAATGGCAGCTAAAAGGTTACATGCCTAAAATAAAAATGTAATTTTCTGTTTTTGTCCTATCTGACTGCTGTTACCAATGTTACATTTTGTTTCTCATGTAGGAATAAACCTGTGTGTAATATTAAGTAATAGCATTAAAAATGGAGGGTATCACAGTGTACATGTACAGCTGGGCTTACTGTGATCAAGAACCATGTGTATGCGTGTGCAATTTTATATGCTACTGACTGGAATCAAGGTCCCAATAAATAATACCTGCATGCTGCTCTGGCAGCACATATGTGTTTTTTTAACTGTTGCTTTGTTTAGCACATGCTCACTTCAGTTCTTTTTTTGTAGTGGTGGTGGTGGGGGGGGGTTAAAGATTGATACAATTATTACTTAGTGCACTTTATTTAAACAGAAGAACAAGAACAGAAATATTTTGGATGCTTAATGTATGTAGTAATGTAGATCGACACCATATGCATTGAACATCAGCATACATGTTCACTATGCATCTGTAGTTGTACATCCATGTTCTTATCTACTGTAAGTCTACAATGCAAGCATACAATAGTGGATAATCTTACCTCTTGAATTAATAACTTCTCCAAAAAAAGTTAAGTGTTTTTGGTCCAATATGAGGCTGTGTGCGTCTTCATAACTTTGTTGTTCAGTACAGGTGTGATTGACCATGATTCATGTTGTTGACTTGCCCACCTGGAAAAAAAATCTTAGTAAAGATTATCAAAAGATTGTTCTGTGGCAAGATACCTGTAACAGAAATAAAAAACACAGTTATTTTTTGTCACTTTATTTGACTATGTTTTCACCATTCAGTGTCAGAATTTTAAGTGTCTATTCCCTGTCGCATGTTGTGGTTCCTTCCACCAGGTCCTAACATCAACGCAGAACACAGCAGTCATGTAATGGCTGGCGGGAGTAGCCATTAAGTGTAGTCAGGAACCAGGCACCCAAAGTGTAATTCAAAAGATACACCACCAGAATTTTTCTTCTCAATAATCTTTATCCCACAGATGATATTGCAAAAAAAAAAAAAAAAACACTCAGCAAAACCTGCGCCTCCTTAACCAAAGCATTCACCCCTGGTAGGGGCTTCATAATGGATAATGATTAATTTCCATGATTAAAGACTTTAGTTTAGAAGTTTGGACTCACCACCTTTGGGAAAGGGATGCATTCACAGTCTGTTTTTGCAGCGATCATTCTTCTGGAAAGAAGGAGAGTTGCTTTAAATCTTGTCTATTTCTTAGTTTACACAGGTATGTCTGAACCTTGTCAAAAGGACCCTTATGCCATGTACACATGATTGGACATTCCGACAACAAAATCCATGGATTTTTTCCGACAGATGTTGGCTCAAACTTGCCTTGCATACACACAGTCACACAAATGTTGTCGGAAATTCCCAACGTCAATAACGCGGTGATGTACAACACGTACGACAGCACTAGAAAAGGGAAGTTCAATACCAAGTGTGCCACCCTTTGGGCTCCTTCTACTAATCTCATGTTAGTAGAAGTTTGGTGAGAGCCAATTTGTGCTTTTCAGCCTTGTGCTTTTCCGATCGTTACTGCTCTTCAGTTTGTGCTTCTGGGTTCGAATCTGGTTTTCAGCGCTTGCCCCCCAAAGCGCACGCGAGGTCCGTATAAAATATATGGAGTACTTTGCGGGTAGGGGGGCCATTGATATGCCAGAAAATGTTTAATAAACATTTTAAAATATTTTTTTTTTATTTAAACTGAAATAATATTTTCTTTGATTTACTGCTTGTGTTTCTTTTAGCTGTCTCCTAGGTTCTCCAATGGGCTTTTTTTTTTTACATTTTCTTCAATAGTGCAAACATAATTTATTTGATGTTTCTAAAGAAAAAATTTGCACTAGGTGTGCAAACAATAACTAAGTGAATATAACAACCTGTGAAAGAATATCCTGCAGCTAAGCACTATACCTTGATAAGGGCACTACTAAATAGATATAACAAAAAGTGCAGCGCTGGAGATATATACAAAACCCAAAATTGGTATTGCTAATGAAGGACAAACAACTTTCATATGTGATCCATAAATAGTGAGAAAAATATATAAAATAAAATAAACAATAACATAAGTAAGTGCTTCACTGTAGTGGTATATGTGCGTGATTAATACCAATTTTATATCCACATATTTTGAGAAAGTCCAAAATACAGAAAAAGTGTCCAAAGGAACGATTAAATGTGACTTTTTTTATATATGGATAAATCCGTGACTGTCACCGTGTTGAACTCCCGTCACCTGGTATAGATTGAAGGCTTACCAGACAGCCTCTGATCAGAGGCATAGAGCTAACAGCTTGGGGTTTTCACTCCACAGCGACTGGAACTTTATCTGGGATGATGGATGTAGATCAGCAAGCGATCACCACAGGCCTCCAGACAGTGGTACAATCAGGAAAAAGAACTCTCACCGATATGAAGGTATTCAAGAGGAAAGAGAAAACTCCAATAGTATAGAGCGTTTTAACTCTTATTTATTAAAAAACGCCACACTGGCATCCATAAAACACTTTTCCTTGCAAGGAACAAACTCAGCTTTAAATCGAAACTCCGCGCATGCGCCGTCGGTACCAGCGTGTCAACCCTACGGCCGTTTCGTCAGAAATGACATCATCAGGGGCACGCCCACACATCTGCGCATGCGCCTTATATGTCCGAGCGGCAAAACAAAGAGGTTCAGCCATTGGTTACGCTAGGAGGATGTTAAAGCTGAGATCAATTACCATTACAGGGGAAGTATCACACGCCCCTGCTTTTTAACCATTACAATTAAAACTCCATAGAATCATCATGGTGCCATCTTGTGGACAAACATGATATTACTTCCAGAGCAATGTATTATAATATATTACCCTTAAAAATCAAAAAAACTTTATTTAAAAAAATCTTTAAAAAGGTAGGGAGAGAACCAATGACTAAAGGATCATTTGAATCACCCTTCAGCAACTAAAATACAAAAAACATATAAAAAAACATTATATCAGTAAAGAAAAAACTGGAGTACAAAGTTTGGATATATATTCTAACCCAAATTTTATGTATAAGGTTCAGAATCCACAATCTGAGTACTATGTCCCAATTCAGACTTTTATCATAGAATAGAGCAATCCCATTATGAAAAGAGGAGGAGGACATTATCTTTAGAAGAAGATTGAAGGCAAAAGGGAAAGAAAAAAACAAAAGAGAAAGAAAGACAGGAGAGGGGAGGACATCAACTGTTATTAATAAAACAGTTGATGTCCCACTCAACATTTAGGCCCGTGGGTACATGACAGCCCAATCGGTATATCCAGTTAGTCTCACTCCTGGATACACAACATCTACTATTGCTCCCTCGCCAATGTGGTATATATTTTTCTAAGGCAAAAAACGTCGTGCCTGTGGGGTCCCTGTCATGCTTAAGGTCATAATGTTTGGAAACATTATGTTTATCAAAACCCTTTCGTATATTGGCGATATGCTCACCTAATCTAACCTGTAACTTCCTGGTAGTGCGCCCTACGTATTCTAACCCGCAAGGACACCTCAGAAGATACACTACACATCTTGTGGTAGAGGTGATAAAAGATTTAATCGGATATGTGATACCTGTCCCAGTTGATGTGAACTCAGTTAATTTCCTTCCTTTAAACTCATTAATTTTACAAACTTGGCATTTTTTACAAGGAAAAAAACCTTTTAGATCACCAAAGAAGGTAGGTCTTGTGGGTGGATCCGGGACGTTAGGTGCTATAAAGTGCCTGAGGTTTGAGGCTCCCCTGAACAGTACACAAGGCTTGTCTGCCAACAAAGGCCCCAGAACCCTATCGTTTTTTATAATGGGCCAATGTCTCTTAATTATTCGTTTAATGGCCCAGTGCTGACTGGAGTAAGTAGTCAAAAAGGCCAAACCAAAATCCTCTCTATTCTCTACTTGTGGTGAATTATCAGCTAGGAGGGACTGGCGATCTCTATTTCCCACTTCTGCTATTATTGAATCTAGAGCCTGGTTTTCATAGCCCTTGGTCAAAAAACTAGATTTAAGAACCAAGGCTTTTTTTTTGTAATCCTCTAGATTAGTGCAATTGTGCCTGAGTCGCAAAAATTGTCCCTTTGGGACTGCTGACAGCCAGGAACGGTGATGGCAAGAATCTAGTGGAATGTATCCGTTCCTGTCTGTTGTTTTGAAGTACGTAGATGTAATGATCCTCCCACTCTCTATGGTTATTTTCAAATCCAGAAAATGAATCTGCAAAGCATTTACCTCATGTGTAAGGACAATGCCCCTATCGTTATTATTTAAAAAGGATAAAAAGGCCATGACAGATTCGATGTCACCGTCCCATATAAAAGGGACATCATCAATGAACCTTTTTCCATAGGATAAGCTCATCACGCCTCTCCTTCAAAACCACATCCTCCTCCCATTTGGCCATGAATAAGTTGGCCGTGCTGGGAGCAAATTTTGCTCCCATGGCTACTCCCTTTTTTTGCAGATAATGAGTGCCACTGTACCAGAAGTAATTGTGCTTCATCGAAAAGTCCAGTAGCTCCAACACGAATTTACTTTGCGTGATAGAGATACTGGAGTCTCGATAAAGAAAGTGCTGCACCGCTTCAAGGCCTAAATGATGAGAAATGGCCGTATAGAGCGATGCTACATCTGCGGTTACCATCAGATATGTTGATTTCCACTCTATCTCACCTAATAGGTTGATAACATGTTTAGTGTCTTTTAGAAAAGAGGGGGTCCCCATCACCAGTGGTTGTAGGTACTTATCGATGTACTTACCAACTCGTGATGTAACTGAGTCAATCCCACTGATGATGGGTCTTCCAGGGGGGTTGACGAAGGTTTTATGTATCTTAGGCAGTATATACATGATTGGCAGCCGTGGTGCCAAAGGCACCAAATATTCTTTTTCCTTTTTGTTCAGAATGCCCATATCTGAGCCCTTCTGAACCAGGGCTTTCAAACTCTGTTTAAATTTTGAGGTGGGGTCTGTAGGCAAGGGAGAGTATGTCTCAGAATCAGAGAGGGTCCGTATCATCTCATTAGAATATGACTCTTTATCTAAGACAACAATAGCCCCTCCCTTGTCCACAGGGCGAACCACTATGTCCTTCCTCTTACAGAGAGATTCCATTCCAACAATGATGTCTTGCTTGGATCGAGTAACTCTTGTATTCAAACTTGCCAAATCCTTAATAACCAAATCCCGGAAAATATTGACATTTGGCGCCAAATTCCCTGGGGGGTTAAAAAGTGAGGCATTGGAAAAGTTTGAGTGAACAATAGTAGAGGTTTCCCTCATTGGTTGTCTGGTTGGATTGCTCATAATATACCTTTTGATATTTAATTTCCTTGTATACTTATGGACATCTATGAAGGTTTGGAACTTATTCAGGTTCCGTTCTGGGGCAAATTTCAACCCCTTACTGAAAATCAAAAGTTCTTCCTTAGTTAACTCCTTATTGCTAAGATTAATAATACCATTGGTATCTAAGTTCTTCTTTTTGGGGTGAAGATTCCTCCCCCCTCTGCTCCCTCTCTTCCATCTCCATTTCTTTTCAAACCTCCCCTGTTGGCCTTCTGAAAATCCCGCTGATTTAAGGGGGGAAGGGGGGCATCATAACCCCTCCCTGCTCTCGAATTCGATCCTCTAGTATTGTTAGATAGGGGGATAAATCTGTTCCTGGTGACCACCCCATATTAATCTTGTGGATCACTATGTTCATGGGGGTTAGGTGCCCCATTGTAATTAGAATGAGGGTGTTGTTCTTCCCAATGCCTCCATGGGGGTGGTGATTGGTAACTAGGGCGAGAAAGAGAGCGTCTACCTCTACCTCCTCCCCTGGAGTGGCCTTGAGGCTGGTGTAGGCCTACTCTACCCCTTGGGGGTTTAGGAGAGGCATGATATGTGGTAACTCCACTATTAACTGCGGGGGGGGGGGGCGCAGATCCATTCCAGTGGTAACTGGTAATGGTTCCGGAGGAACTACAACCTGCCACTTGAAGACTATATTATCACTATAGTCCTTAAGGTCTCTATTATATTTAATTTTTTTCTTTGTTCATTTAATTCCTAAAGGGTGTTAATTTACTCTTAATACTATTAATATCCAAATCTCGGGCAGTCAATTTTCGTTTCTTTTTTGCTATTAGAAACTGTAAAAAGTTTACTCCTGCCTCGTTAAAATACTTAAACCATTCAGCTAACTTACTGTCTTCCTTTTGAGGGTTAACATCCCATCGGAGGCTCCTAGGGACCATATTTAATCTAACATATTCCTCCAGATATGCTATGTCCCACCTAGTGTGAACCTCAGTGATGGTCAAGTTTTTTAATCTCAAAAAACAACCTGCTAAATCATCTCTTGGGTCATCATTACCATCAAAGACCCCTTCAGTATTAGTAACAATCTGTGATCTGTAATCAAAAATATCCATTATGGATACACCAGCAGCAAATAGTGTTTATCAAAGTGAAAAAATGTTTCTAAAGAAAAAATTTGCGCTAGGTGTGCAAACAATAACTAAGTGAATATAACAACCTGTGAAAGAATATCCTGCAGCTAAGCACTATACCTTGATAAGGGAACTACTAAATAGATATAACAAAAAGTGCAGCGCTGGATATATATACAAAACCCAAAATTGGTATTGCTAATGAAGGACAAACAACTTTCATATGTGATCCATAAATAGTGAGAAAAATATATAAAATAAAATAAATAATAACATAAGTAAGTGCTTCACTGTAGTGGTATATGGCCGTGATTAATACCAATTTTATATCCACATATTTTGAGAAAGTCCAAAATACAGAAAAAGTGTCCAAAGGAACGATTAAATGTGACTTTTTTTATATATGGATAAATCCGTGACTGTCACCGTGTTGAACTCCCGTCACCTGGTATAGATTAAAGGCTTACCAGACAGCCTCTGATCAGAGGCATAGAGCTAACAGCTTGGGGTTTTCACTCCACAGCGACTGGAACTTTATCTGGGATGATGGATGTAGATCAGCAAGCGATCACCACAGGCCTCCAGACAGCGGTACAATCAGGTACAATAATGGGATTGCTCTATTCTATGATAAAAGTCTGAATTGGGACATAGTACTCAGATTGTGGATTCTGAACCTTATACATAAAATTTGGGTTAGAATATATATCCAAACTTTGTACTCCAGTTTTTCTTTACTGATATAATGTTTTTTTATATGTTTTTTGTATTTTAGTTGCTGAAGGGTGATTCGAATGATCCTTTAGTCATTGGTTCTCTCCCTACCTTTTTAAAGATTTTTTTAAATAAAGTTTTTATGATTTTTAAGGGTAATATATTATAATCCATTGCTCTGAAAGTAATATCATGTTTGTCCACAAGATGGCACCATGATGATTCTATGGAGTTTTAATTGTAATGGTTAAAAAGCAGGGGCGTGTGATACTTCCCCTGTAATGGTAATTGATCTCAGCTTTAACATCCTCCTAGCGTAACCAATGGCTGAACCTCTTCGTTTTGCCGCTCAGACATATAAGGCGCATGCGCAGACGTGTGGGCGTGCCCCTGATGATGTCATTTCTGACGAAACGGCCGTAGGGTTGACACGCTCGTACTGACGGCGCATACGCGGAGTTTCGTTTTAAAGCTGAGTTTGTTCCTTGCAAGGAAAAGTGTTTTATGGATGCCAGTGTGGCGTTTTTTAATAAATAAGAGTTAAAACGCTCTATACTATTGGAGTTTTCTCTTTCCTCTTGAATACCCTCATATCGGTGAGAGTTCTTTTTCCTGATTGTACCGCTGTCTGGAGGCCTGTGGTGATCGCTTGCTGATCTACATCTATCATCCCAGATAAAGTTCCAGTCGCTGTGGAGTGAAAACCCCAAGCTGTTAGCTCTATGCCTCTGATCAGAGGCTGTCTGGTAAGCCTTCAATCTATACCAGGTGACGGGAGTTCAACACGGTGACAGTCACGGATTTATCCATATATAAAAAAAGTCACATTTAATCGTTCCTTTGGACACTTTTTCTGTATTTTGGACTTTCTCAAAATATGTGGATATAAAATTGGTATTAATCACGCACATATACCACTACAGTGAAGCACTTACTTATGTTATTGTTTATTTTATTTTATATATTTTTCTCACTATTTATGGATCACATATGAAAGTTGTTTGTCCTTCATTAGCAATACCAATTTTGGGTTTTGTATATATATCCAGCGCTGCACTTTTTGTTATATAATTTATTTGATACATGAGGTGACAATCTCTTCTTCAGCTAACTATTATTATGTTGTGGGTCTGCTACACACACACACCTTGTTTTTGTTGTTAATGTATGTAATGCATTACTTTTAAAAATATACATCATTTTCAGCACCATGAATGAATTTTGCAGAGTCACGAAAATAGCATGTAATTTTATCAGTGGATCCGCGCTACAGGGTGTATTTGCAACTGCAGCCTCCCTATGTAGGCAAGGGACACTAGCGTGTACCCTGAGAAGGATAAGTATAACAAAATAGGGAATGGCGCTGTGCTTAAGGGGTGTATAGGTATGTGCTGTATATCTAATAGTGGTGGTAGATATATCAATGGGACATGCTATAGGGGACAACAATGGGTGGTGTCCTCAAATTACTATTTATCCCACAAAAATAAAAAATGAGAGAAAATTGATAAATAAATAAATCAAGCACTATTTATCCCACATAAAAATGGGGAGAAGAAGGAGAGAATTAATTAATATATAAATAATTAATAGAAAGGTGTTAATAGATTAGTGAGTGACAATAAATATGAGAAAATACAACTGTGATCTCATAAACAGAATTAATAGTGTTGATATTAGTGACCATTAATAATATAAAAAATATTTTAGTGCAAAAAGTGTCATGTGCAATACAATTGGCAATATTCCAGCCCCTGCTGAATGATAAGAATAAACTACAAATATAAAATTAGGATAGAAAGTGTCCACTCTAGTAAAGGACAGAAAATGCAAAGCAATATGTGTAAAAAAATATATATAAAAACATATACACCCTTACACATATGTGAAGTCTATAACGAATATATATATAAAAAGGGGTGTAAATTAGAGGGTATCCACAGTCCTCTATGATAAAGTGCTAGGATTGCAAAAATTATTAATAATATTAATAATAAATACGTGGAAAAAATAAATGAAAATGTGCAAATGTTTAAGACCCAAACTGGTGAAAAATTAATATATATATATAGAGAGGTATGTTTCTGATAACTGATGGTAAACTAATTGATAGCAATGTTAAGTCTCATGTGAAAAATGACAAAAAAGTTCATATGATGTCTTCCACCGAATATCCTCCAGACATTTAAAACAAGCTCCCCCTGTTGTGATCCCACTCACCGGAACGCTATACCCCTGCAGGGGTATAAGCATAGGATGTTTGTACGCCGGGTGCCGATCAAATCCAGGTGCCAGTCAGATCTTTGTATGTCGGTATCCCCCTCAAACCGGATCAGCCACTCATAGAAGAGATGGGGCAAGATGACAATCCTCTGTTGTAATCCTATTTCCGGCCGGACATCCGCTCCAGAGTATTATATAAAATAAAGGAATTGCTCCACATAGCGTAACTCCATATAGTGACTTTTATTTATGCTTAAACAATCCAAAAAGGAGCCAATTCAATCCAAGGAATGAGCAATTAAAAAGAGGGGAGAGAGCATACAAGCTCTCTGTCTCCCCTAGCCGTTCCGGGATGCAGTGTATTGCAGAGCTGCTGCTTGCGTTCCACCGGCCAGCTAACGAAAACCACAAAGACAGGAAGTGACGTTGTGCATGCCAAGATAGTCCCGTCTTACGCGTTTCGTCACACGGACGTCATCGGAGGCGCTGCCATCTTGGTCCTCTCAACGTCTTTTATCTGGAAGCAATACATGCCGCGGCCAATCCCACACTAGATACTGAATGATAGGCGTCATGTAGGTCCAATCAGAAATTTATATCATTAATAATGGAGACGAAGGCCAAGTTTATCCACGTTCAGTAACATTAAACTGGGGGAAATACTGGATAGAGTCTCCCTGAGCGCCATCTAGTGGGATGTTAGTAATACTTATAATTTATGTGGAATAACGGCCGTGGGGGAATGTAATTTGCAAACCAGATACTATCTGATAAAATAACATATTATAAATACACACATCAGGCAAATACCTTAAACCCAAAAGCAAAAAGGAGAAGAAAAAAAGGAGATATAAAAGAATTTTAAAAAAGGGGAATTAAAAATCTAAAATATATGTATATAAAAATAATGTTTGTATATATGGAATATTATACACATGAAAACGGCGATACGTTAAAAACTCTTATAAAAAGATGTACAAAGAGGGGTGCGTTATACAATCGGGGTTGATATAAACTAGAGAGAGAACAGGATGTGTTAGTTTGTCAACAAATATGTTATTTTGCAGACTAAGAGAGGAAGAAAATATATTAATTTGCCAATAAGTATATGAGACTGTAGTAAAAAGATAGTGATGAATCATATGTATCATGTAAAAAACTTAATCTTAAAATCTTCAGGAAATCAGGGATTAGGGTAAGGACACGTATAGATTCCACCTTTTTAAAATTAAGTGGGACGCACTACAGAACCAATTATGGAAGTGGGTTAGAGGCACATATAAAATCCACTAATTCAAAAATTAGATAAAAAGCAATTCAGATCGATGTCCACATTTAACCCTCTGGGAACAAGGCTCCCTAGGCGATATATCCACTTAGTTTCATTCTGGGACACTTTTATTCTTTTGTTACCGCCTCTCCAGTGGTCTCTAATCAGGTCTATACCATAGAAGATTAATCCTGTAGGGTTTCTATTGTGGACCTCATCAAAATGCCTAGAGAGGTTATGCTTTGGAAAGCCTTTTCTAATATTATTAATATGCTCTCTAATCCTAACGCGGAGAGGCCTAGTGGTTCTTCCCACGTATTGAAGCCGGCAGGGACATTCGATCACATATGTGACGTGAGTACTTTCACAGGTAATCAGTTCCCTGATTTGATACTCTTTCCCTGTCCTTGACTTAAAGAGTAATTTTTTCTTTGGTTGTCTCTTACTTACACGGCAGGGTAAACGCTTTTGACATCTGAAAAAGCCTTTCAATTCAGGGAACAGCTTAACCGTTTTTGGTGGATTGATCACATTATGCACCAACTGGTTCCTCAAATTGGGGGCCTTCTTGTAAATAAATCTTGTTTTTTTGGGGAGTATCTTCACCAAAGTTCTATCGGATTTTAAAATAGGCCAGTATTTTCGAAAAATATGTTCAATTGACCGATATTGATTATTAAAACCAGTAATAAAAGCCGTATCCATCTTGCAGGAATTGTCAGTTTTCTCCTTCTTTCTCAGTAGGAGATCACGATCTAGGCTCCCTATTTCCATCTTACATCTCGTTAAGGGTTCTTTGTTATATCCTTTATCAATGAATTTTTTAATCAAAGTATCGGCTTGAGAGTAGTAGTCATCTATCCTATGGCAATTTCTTCGCAACCTCATTAGTTGACCTTTCGGAATGTTCTGCTTCCACTTGGGATGATGGCAACTAGATGTTGGGATGTAGCCATTGCGATCCGTGGCCTTGAAAAAAGTTCTAGTGTGTAATTCGTTATTCTCTTTGAAGATCTGTACATCCAGGTAATCAATTTCTTGGGGATCGCATGTCCCACTGAAAGAGATGCCATATTTATTTTGGTTCATTGCTCCTAGGAAGTCCTGAAATGACTCTGCCGTGCCCCTCCACACTATAATCACGTCATCAATATAACGACGGTAAAATTCAATCTCCGGACGTGGACTTCTATATATGTTTTCTTCTTCCCACATGTCCATAAATAAATTAGCCATGCTTGGGGCATATCTGGCTCCCATGGCGACGCCCTTAGTTTGCACATAGTAGTCCTTCTGGTACCAAAAGTAATTACTTTCCATTGCTAGTTTTAAAGCTTCTAAAATGAAATTAATCTGTTCCTGTTTAAGATTGGCGTCTTTATGGAGTGCTTTCTCCACTCCTTTCAAGCCATGTTTTTGTATAATGCTGGTATATAAGGAGTTCACATCTATCGTCGCGAGGAGACAATCTTCAACCCCAGTTATACTTTTTATTTCATTAATCAATTGCGTACTGTCCTTTGGCCCATGGGTGAGGGAGAGGGAAGAACACCCCCTAGAACCTGGTTATGGAAGATCCCCAGCTACTCCAAGATATAGTATCCCCACTCAAAATAGGTACTCACCCCTAAGGGAAAGGGGATACCATGGTACGTATAATAACCCCTACCCCAGAGGATCACCTAGGGACATTAGGGATTTTCACAGGGGTGGCCCACCTGGAAGATGGAAAGTGCTGCCTCCATACAGGAGACAGGGTTGGAAAGACCAACCAGAGATCAACAGAGACTTCCAGAGACATTGGGGTCCACCCACGTACAGAGAACAGAGAGATATAGGAACTTACGGACATCCACAACAGAGGAATTTTGGCACCTATGGACATCCACAGCAGACAAGGAATGGATTGACCAAACCCTAAGAGATACAGAAAGAGGCTACAGGCAAGAGGAAAACGAGGAGGAAAGAAGAAGAAAAAGGAGAAGAGAATATTAGGAGAAGGAATTTTTAATTTAAGTGATGCTGTTTTTACCGATGAAGAATTGAGAGTTTTAGATCTAGGATTAAAGTTTGCACCAGACAAGAATATCGATAAGTTTGAGGTTTTCGTCGATTTGCAGAAATTTATACGTAAATTAAGAATAAAGAAACACTACGCTTTAAATAAAGATGAGAGACCAGCAGAAGAACCATCTTGTTTTACACACACTGGTCTTAGAAATAATTCGGTTTTTAATCCGAAGGTTCCGGGCGACCAGTGTATGAACGCCTTCAAGAAGATGGTAGAGAGCGACCTTGCGAAACTCGAAAGTAAGACTCCTAACAATAGGAGTGCGTGGAAAACCATTAAAGAAATCGGAAAAAGAAAAGACGTAGTCATACGCCCGGCAGATAAAGGGGGCGGGCTGGTTATATTAAGGAAAGAAGACTATAAGTAGGAAATGAAGAACCTCCTTAGAGTGGAAAACACTTATAAAAAACTTAAAGGAAACCCCAAACAACTTTATAGCAAGAAACTGAAAGCTCTCGTTAAAAAAGGGAAAGACAGAGGAATTTTAAACAAAAAGGAAGCTAAATACTTAATTTGCGAGTCCACCAAAACACCAGTTATATACTATTTACCAAAAGTACACAAAAGGTTGGAGAAACCCCCGGGACGACCGATTATAAGTGGGATTAATTCTCTATTCTCTAGATTGGGAGAATATATCGATTGTTTCCTAAAACCAATGGTAATTAAAGGAAGATCATACCTAAAGGACAGTACGCAATTGATTAATGAAATAAAAAGTATAACTGGGGTTGAAGATTGTCTCCTCGCGACGATAGATGTGAACTCCTTATATACCAGCATTATACAAAAACGTGGCTTGAAAGGAGTGGAGAAAGCACTCCATAAAGACGCCAATCTTAAACAGGAACAGATTAATTTCATTTTAGAAGCTTTAAAACTAGCAATGGAAAGTAATTACTTTTGGTACCAGAAGGACTACTATGTGCAAACTAAGGGCGTCGCCATGGGAGCCAGATATGCCCCAAGCGTGGCTAATTTATTTATGGACATGTGGGAAGAAGAAAACATATATAGAAGTCCACGTCCGGAGATTGAATTTTACCGTCGTTATATTGATGACGTGATTATAGTGTGGAGGGGCACGGCAGAGTCATTTCAGGACTTCCTAGGAGCAATGAACCAAAATAAATATGGCATCTCTTTCAGTGGGACATGCGATCCCCAAGAAATTGATTACCTGGATGTACAGATCTTCAAAGAGAATAACGAATTACACACTAGAACTTTTTTCAAGGCCACGGATCGCAATGGCTACATCCCAACATCTAGTTGCCATCATCCCAAGTGGAAGCAGAACATTCCGAAAGGTCAACTAATGAGGTTGCGAAGAAATTGCCATAGGATAGATGACTACTACTCTCAAGCCGATACTTTGATTAAAAAATTCATTGATAAAGGATATAACAAAGAACCCTTAACGAGATGTAAGATGGAAATAGGGAGCCTAGATCGTGATCTCCTACTGAGAAAGAAGGAGAAAACTGACAATTCCTGCAAGATGGATACGGCTTTTATTACTGGTTTTAATAATCAATATCGGTCAATTGAACATATTTTTCGAAAATACTGGCCTATTTTAAAATCCGATAGAACTTTGGTGAAGATACTCCCCAAAAAAACAAGATTTATTTACAAGAAGGCCCCCAATTTGAGGAACCAGTTGGTGCATAATGTGATCAATCCACCAAAAACGGTTAAGCTGTTCCCTGAATTGAAAGGCTTTTTCAGATGTCAAAAGTGTTTACCCTGCCGTGTAAGTAAGAGACAACCAAAGAAAAAATTACTCTTTAAGTCAAGGACAGGGAAAGAGTATCAAATCAGGGAACTGATTACCTGTGAAAGTACTCACGTCACATATGTGATCGAATGTCCCTGCCGGCTTCAATACGTGGGAAGAACCACTAGGCCTCTCCGCGTTAGGATTAGAGAGCATATTAATAATATTAGAAAAGGCTTTCCAAAGCATAACCTCTCTAGGCATTTTGATGAGGTCCACAATAGAAACCCTACAGGATTAATCTTCTATGGTATAGACCTGATTAGAGACCACTGGAGAGGCGGTAACAAAAGAATAAAAGTGTCCCAGAATGAAACTAAGTGGATATATCGCCTAGGGAGCCTTGTTCCCAGAGGGTTAAATGTGGACATCGATCTGAATTGCTTTTTATCTAATTTTTGAATTAGTGGATTTTATATGTGCCTCTAACCCACTTCCATAATTGGTTCTGTAGTGCGTCCCACTTAATTTTAAAAAGGTGGAATCTATACGTGTCCTTACCCTAATCCCTGATTTCCTGAAGATTTTAAGATTAAGTTTTTTACATGATACATATGATTCATCACTATCTTTTTACTACAGTCTCATATACTTATTGGCAAATTAATATATTTTCTTCCTCTCTTAGTCTGCAAAATAACATATTTGTTGACAAACTAACACATCCTGTTCTCTCTCTAGTTTATATCAACCCCGATTGTATAACGCACCCCTCTTTGTACATCTTTTTATAAGAGTTTTTAACGTATCGCCGTTTTCATGTGTATAATATTCCATATATACAAACATTATTTTTATATACATATATTTTAGATTTTTAATTCCCCTTTTTTAAAATTCTTTTATATCTCCTTTTTTTCTTCTCCTTTTTGCTTTTGGGTTTAAGGTATTTGCCTGATGTGTGTATTTATAATATGTAACTTTATCAGATAGTATCTGGTTTGCAAATTACATTCCCCCACGGCCGTTATTCCACATAAATTATAAGTATTACTAACATCCCACTAGATGGCGCTCAGGGAGACTCTATCCAGTATTTCCCCCAGTTTAATGTTACTGAACGTGGATAAACTTGGCCTTCGTCTCCATTATTAATGATATAAATTTCTGATTGGACCTACATGACGCCTATCATTCAGTATCTAGTGTGGGATTGGCCGCGGCATGTATTGCTTCCAGATAAAAGACGTTGAGAGGACCAAGATGGCAGCGCCTCCGATGACGTCCGTGTGACGAAACGCTTAAGGCGGGACTATCTTGGCACGCACAACGTCACTTCCTGTCTTTGTGGTTTTCGTTAGCTGGCCGGTGGAACACAAGCGGCAGCTCTGCAATACGCTGCATCCCGGAACGGCTAGGGGAGACAGAGAGCTTGTATGCTCTCTCTCCTCTTTTTAATTGGATTGAATTGGCTCCTTTTTGGATTGTTTAAGCATAAATAAAAGTCACTATATGGAGTTACGCTATGTGGAGCAATTCCTTTATTTTATATAATACTCTGGAGCGGATGTCCGGCCGGAAATAGGATTACAACAGAGGATTGTCATCTTGCCCCATCTCTTCTATGAGTGGCTGATCCGGTTTGAGGGGGATACCGACATACAAAGATCTGACTGGCACCTGGATTTGATCGGCACCCGGCGTACAAACATCCTATGCTTATACCCCTGCAGGGGTATAGCGTTCCGGTGAGTGGGATCACAACAGGGGGAGCTTGTTTTAAATGTCTGGAGGATATTCGGTGGAAGACATCATATGAACTTTTTTGTCATTTTTCACATGAGACTTAACATTGCTATCAATTAGTTTACCATCAGTTATCAGAAACATACCTCTCTATATATATATATTAATTTTTCACCAGTTTGGGTCTTAAACATTTGCACATTTTCATTTATTTTTTCCACGTATTTATTATTAATATTATTAATAATTTTTGCAATCCTAGCACTTTATCATAGAGGACTGTGGATACCCTCTAATTTACACCCCTTTTTATATATATATTCGTTATAGACTTCACATATGTGTAAGGGTGTATATGTTTTTATATATATTTTTTTACACATATTGCTTTGCATTTTCTGTCCTTTACTAGAGTGGACACTTTCTATCCTAATTTTATATTTGTAGTTTATTCTTATCATTCAGCAGGGGCTGGAATATTGCCAATTGTATTGCACATGACACTTTTTGCACTAAAATATTTTTTATATTATTAATGGTCACTAATATCAACACTATTAATTCTGTTTATGAGATCACAGTTGTATTTTCTCATATTTATTGTCACTCACTAATCTATTAGCACCTTTCTATTAATTATTTATATATTAATTAATTCTCTCCTTCTTCTCCCCATTTTTATGTGGGATAAATAGTGCTTGATTTATTTATTTATCAATTTTCTCTCATTTTTTATTTTTGTGGGATAAATAGTAATTTGAGGACACCACCCATTGTTGTCCCCTATAGCATGTCCCATTGATATATCTACCACCACTATTAGACAGCACATACCTATACACCCCTTAAGCACAGCGTCATTCCCTATTTTGTTATACGAAAATAGCATGATTATGGCAAATTATAAAGCACTGTGGGAGTTATTTACTAAAGGAAAATCCACTTTGCACGACAAGTGCACTGCAAAAGTGCACTTGAAACTGCACTTAAAATTGCACTTGAAACTGCACTGAAAGTGCACTTTTAGTGCAAAGTGGATTTGCCTTTAATAAATAACCCCCATTTCAGTGTAAACACCAACTTAGTCCAAAAAATGATATTGAGCATTGAAAGAAGAAGCTACACATTGTTGAGTAGAAAACTTTTTACTCTGTGCACATTCATATGTGCATTAGAAAATGGTTTTTGAACAAACCAACATATTTTAGTAATAACATTTTTGTTTTTGACAGTATAAATAGCCTTTTTGTGTTAAAACAGGCATGTTTAAAACCATAAAACAATACTCAACTCAGGAACTTACAAAGTTCAACTTTGACAGAGTAAAGGCAATATCAGACATTAGTATGTCCAAACTGTGTTGATATTGCCTTCATCAGATGGGGTGATGTCACCCCTGTGAAAGCCTAATTTTGAAGATGCACACAAATTGAGAGTCAAAATGGGGATTTCCCTCCTGATCCCATGCCTAATGTCAACATGTGCTAGCTCTCATCATGGGGGATCAATGGATGTGTTTCAGGGGTGCAACCCCTTCCTCTCATCTACTTTATTTGTGAGGAAGGGGTTGCACCCCCAAAACGCGTACCTTGATAACCCGTGATGGCAGATAGCACATGTTGACACGCTGTGTGCATCTTCAAAATTTGGCTTTCTAAAAAATACCGTATGGGGAAAATCGTGGGTGCGCATTATACGCCGATCCCCGCCGATCTCCGCTGATTTTTTCCGATCGCGCCAACATACACATCCGAGTGTACAGATTCAAATATGGCACCGGCGGACTCGGCGGAGCAGAGCGAGCGCCGCAGAGATTGGAGGGACTGGGCGGAGCTGAGATACACATACCCGAGTGTACTGGGCTCTTTTCGGCTCCGCTCACAGTCACGCCCAGGGCGGGACTGGGCGTGACTGTGAGCGGAGCCGAAAAGAGCCGAGTACATTCGGCTATGTGTATCTCGGCTCCGCCCAGTCCCTCCGATCTCTGCGGCGCTCGCTCTGCTCCGCCGAGTCCGCCGGCTCCATATTTGAATCTGTACACTCGGATGTGTATGTCGGCGCGATCGCAAAAAATCAGTGGAGATCGGCGGGGATTGCAAGGCTGCACTGGGGCAAGGCTGCAATGAACACTGGGGAAGGCTGCACTAACAAGGCTGCACTGACATGGCTGCAAGGCTGCACTGGGACAAGGCTGCAATGGACACTGGAGAAGGCTGCACTAACAAGGCTGCACTGACATGGCTGCAAGGCTGCACTGGGACAAGGCTGCAATGGACACTGGGGAAGGCTGCACTAACAAGGCTGCACTGACATGGCTGCAAGGCTGCACTGGGACAAGGCTGCAATGGACACTGGGGAAGGCTGCACTAACAAGGCTGCACTAACAAGGCTGCACTGACATGGCTGCAAGGCTGCACTGCGAAGGCTTCAATGACACTGATAAGGCTGCATTGATGGGCATTTAAATGTAAGTTTTTTTCCCTTAAACTTCCCTCCTAAAAATGGAAAATTGTATACTCACCTTTCCGTAATTTTCCTTTCCTGACGCATCTTCATGGCAGCACACACTGGGTTGTGACCCCGCCTCCACAACCTGACAGGATTGGTTTAGCTATAAAAGTTGAAGAGAGAGAGACCCCCACCATTCTCTGTATCTATCATCTAAGAACGGGGTGGGAATCTGTGTGCTGCCATGAAGATGCGTCAGGAAAGGAAAATTACGGAAAGGTGAGTATACAATTTTCCATTTTCCTGACGCCTTCATGGCAGCACACACTGGGAAATAACTCGCCAGACGGGAGGGTGCAATTAAAGTTTTATTACTATTCAAAGAGCTGTGGAGTTGGCTCTAATAATGGATCTGCCAAAGTCCGCTGTTGTTAGCTGAGCAGAGTCGATTTTATAGTGAGAAGTAAATGTATGTCTTGATGACCAGGTCGCTGCCTTACAGATTGTCTCCGGTGAAACCCTGCTGTATGCTGCCCATGAAGTTGCCACTGCCCTAGTAGAGTGTGCCCTGATGACTTCTGGGATAACAAGCTGCTGAGAAGAGTATGCCTTTTTTATGGTGTTGACCAACCAGGATGCGATTGTTCGAGAAGTTGCTGGATGACCCTTTCTGGGACCGTGAGGAATTACGAGAAGGGTATCCGTCTTCCTGAAGGAAACTGTAGCTTCCAAATAGCTGGTAATAATAGTCTTTACATCCAATGCATGAGGCTCGCCCTGGTCGTTAGTAAAGGAAGGAAGGGTGATATCTTGATTATAATGGAAAGAAGATGATACCTTGGGAGTAAAATGCTCTGAGGGTCTCAATACCACTCTATCGGGATAGAGGACTAGATAAGGTTCTGATATTAGTAGAGCTCTAAGTTCTGAAACTCTTCTCGCAGATGTAATGGCGATAAGGAAAGTTAACTTCAGAGTCAGGTTCCAGAGTGAAATTGACTCAACCGGAAAAAAAGGAGGTTTTGATAGTGCGTCCAGTACTGTAGAGAGATCACATGCTGGAAAAGTGGGTTTTATTGGAGGTCTGATTTTTTTTTTTTTTTCTTTCATATTTTTATTGAAGATTTTCAAGAGAATTACATTATACAATTGGACATTGTATGTCGTGCAACGACATTTTGGTTATTCGATACAAGGTAAACTGTTCATCTTATAATTTCAACACATATAGCGATTCACCAACTTGGGTTAGTTATAACTTTTATTAAACGTATATCTATTGTAGCTTCTAGGTTACCGGAGTTGTTGTTCGTTTTTGCGTGGTTTGACCTCTTCACTAGAGTCGCACCCCAAATGGGATCTTTAGTGCCACAGGAGTGAAGAGGCCTTGTTTTCCTTAAGATTAAATTGATGGAAATGTGCTAGTTAGAACTAGCTGTTGCAAACTACTTGTTTCTCTTGTCTACATAAAGGTATTGCTCGGTCAAGAAGAAGGGGTATGTATTAATGTTTAGGTTAGTGGTTTGCGCATTGCGTAGTCCAGTCAGTCCATGGTTGCCAGTTCTTGTTTGTTTTCGTCACCTGGCCAGTGTGCGTAGCTGTTATGATTTCGTAGCTGTAGTGAAGAGATACTAAGTCTGTGACTTGAGTTATTGTCAGGGGATTGTCAGACTTCCAATGTCTGGTTATGTTGAGTCTTGCTGCCAAGAGGACATGAGTGATCACTGGCCTGAATGAGTATGGGATTGATTCAATGTTTAGGTTAAGTATCGCCAGTGCTGGGGAGGGATGGATTTTAATTTGGGTTATGTTCGAGATTAAATTGAAGATTCTTTCCCAGTAGTTGTGTAGTTTAGTGCATGACCAGAATACATGGAGTACATCGCTAGGAGAGGAGTGACATCTCCAGCATATGTTGGGAGTTTTCGGGTTAAAGATTGTAATTCTGGCTGGGGTGATATACCAGCGTAATGTGATTTTCTGTGTGAGTTCCCATAGGGCCGCGCAATTAGTGGCCTTGTATATAGATTTGAGGGCGAGTTGCCATTGGTCTTCCGTATAAGACTGATCTAGGTCTTTTTCCCAGCTTTGGTGGGGTTTTAGTTTAAGGAAGGTACGTTTGTTGTGAAGAATGTTGTAGAAGTAGGATATACCTCTAGTTTTAGTGGCTGTGTTGGTGAGATATTCCCAGGTCTTAGGGTGAATTTTGTAGGGGGGGAGGGTTAGAGTGCTGAGGTAGTGGTGTAGACGTACGTAAGTGAATTTATCAGATGCAGTTAGATTGAATTCGGCTTGAAGTTGTGCGAATGTTTTCATGTGGTTGTTGTGTAGTAAGTCTTGTATGAGTAGTATTCCTTTGGCGGTCCAAGATGATAGGGAGATTTCTGGTAGTGTGTGATTTAGGGATTCTAAGGGGATGCAACTTAGAGACGTGGCGGGATTGGAGGTGAGTAGAGTTACTGATTTCTTCCATGCAAGTGCCGAAGCTCTCATGGTCGGGGGAAATGCTTTTGGTATAATGGTTCCCAATGGAATACTAAGTATCCAGGTTCTTAAGTTGGGTCGAGCTAATGAGGAGCTTTCAATTTGTCCCCAAAGAGTTGTGGGTTGTGTTTGGAACCAGGCAGGCATTTGAGCTAGGAGTGTTGCTAAGTAATAGTCCTCAAAATCTATAGATCCTGTTCCACCGACTAGTTTGTGTTTTACTAAGTTGTGATGGGCGCTCCTCGGTTTTTTCCCGTTCCATAAATATTTGTTGAATATTGTTTTGAGAGATTTGAAGAAGGTGTTTGGCAGGGGTATAGGTAGGGTTCTAAAATGATAGAGAATTTGGGGAAGGCATATCATCTTAAATGCTGCAAGTCTGCCCGACCATGAGAGCTCGTGTTTTGCTATTTGTTGTGAAGTAGATTGAATTTGTTGTAGGAGTGGTATGTAGTTGCATGGATATATTTTCTTAGTTTCCCTCGGGAGTTGAACGCCTAAGTATGATATGTCGGTTTCTGCCCATTTAAATGGGTATTGTAGTTGTAGGAAGTGTTTCATGGTGGTGTTTATGTTTATGTCTAGTATGAATGATTTGGTCACATTAACCTTGTAATAGGAGATCGAGCTAAACCATGTGAGCAGTTTTTGTACTTCGGCCAGGGAAACAGTCGGGTTTGTAAGGATTAGAATGACATCGTCCGCAAATAGACTGATCTTGTGGTGTGAGTGGCCTATACGCATACCTGAGATGTTAGGGTGGGAGCGTACGTGCTCAGCCAGGGGCTCCATAAGCATGTTAAATATTAGAGGGGAGAGGGGGCATCCCTGGCGTGTACCGTTAGTGATGGGGAATGGACGTGAGAGCATGCCTTCTGTGAACACTTGAGCCTCAGGGTTGGAGTACAATGCTAGGATGGCTGTTAGGATCTGTCCCTGGAATCCAAATTTGCGTAAAACTGCTTCTAAATAAGTCCAGTGTACTCTATCGAACGCCTTCTCTGCATCTAGGGAAAGAAGCAGAGAAGGCGTTCCAGTGGATTCAGCGTGGTGAATGAGGTCCAGCATTCTTCTGGTGGCATCTGAAGATTGTCTGCCTTTGGTAAAACCAGTCTGATCTTGGTGTATGATGGTTGGCATGATCTCGTTTAGTCTGTTGGCTATGGTTTTGGAGTAGATTTTTAGGTCTAGGTTGAGTAGGGAGATAGGGCGAAAATTTTGGGGGGTATCCGACTGTTTCCCTGGTTTTGGTATGGTGATTACTAGCGCTTTTAAGTATTCATTCGAGAAGCTAGCAGAGGAGGCAGCGTGGTTAAAGAGATCGGTAAGGTGTGGGATTAGTTGATTGGAGAACAATTTGTAGTATTCCCCTGTTATCCCGTCTGGGCCTGGCGCCTTGCCATTAGGCAATGAGTCAATGGTAGCCTTGATTTCCAGGTCTGTGAATGGAGCATTCAAGGTGGTCAGTTGGTCTAAAGTAAGTTTGGGTAGATTGATTTTAGTGAGGAAGTTATCAATATCGTCTGGTGTGGGTTGGGGGGTTTGGTGGTCATGTTTTAAGTTGTACAGGTCTTCATAGTAGGTACTAAAAGCATCTGCAATATCTTGGGGGTTGGTCAGTGGGGTGTTAGTGTGGGGGTGTTTAAGTAGTGTAATTCTAGTTTTATTGCGTCTTCCTTTGAGTCGTTGGGCTAATTTCTTACCTGCCTTGTTGGAGGTAGAGTAGGAAGATGCTTTAAATTTCCTTTGAAGGAATTCATATGAGTGAAGGAGAAGGGTTTTCAGTTCCTGTCTTAGGGACAATAGTTGGTTTGTGAGTGGGTTTTGGGGGTCGCATTTGTGTTTCTTTTCTAGGTCCGCTATTTGGGCTGTTAGTGTATCTATACGCTGCGTCCTCTGTCGCTTATGATGAGAGCACAATTTAATGAGCATTCCCCTCATGTACGCTTTATGAGCGCTCCACACCACGGCAGGGTCGGGTACCGACCCCTTGTTCAGCATGAAAAATTCTGAAATGTGTTCTGAAATTTCTGGGGTGTATTTAGCATTTTGAATAATGGAGTTGTTTAGTCTCCATAGAAACGTGTTACGTTGGAGGTTGTGGTCTTGGATGGTAATTGAGGTGGGGGCGTGGTCCGACCATGCCGTGGTGTGGATTACAGATTGAGATATTTTTTGTAAAATATACTTATCAGACAGAAACAAATCAATTCTGGAGTAGGAGCGATGTCTGGGGGAAAAAAAGGTAAAGTCACGTTCGGCGCCATGGTGACAGCGCCAGACATCATACAGATCGTGGGAATGCATAAACGCTTTTAGAGGCGATTCGCGTCTCTTTGCTGAAGAGGTAGAGTCCAGGGAGACATCTGGGACCAGGTTGAAGTCCCCACACACAATAGTGTGGCCTTTTTGGATGGGTTTTAATGTGCGGATAAGCTTGCGTAGGAATCTCATTTGTTGAGAGTTCGGAGCGTACAGGTTGATGATGGTGTAGGTTGCTTTATTAATGGTGCAGATTAGGATTATGAAACGACCTTCGGGGTCTGGAAGTATTTCTAGGAGTTGGAAGTCTATGGTATCTTTGATGGCGATCATGACTCCTCTGGACTTGGTGGTATGGGTTGCGTGAAATACGTTTGGAAAGTGGTGATTGTTACACAGAGGGGTGTTGGGAGCTAGTAGGTGGGTTTCTTGGACGCAGATGATATCACTCTGGAGGTCCTTAACGGTTTTCCATAGTGAGTGGCGTTTGGCTGGATGATTAAGCCCGTTAACGTTGAGTGAAAGGATATTAAACGGCATCTTGTGAGTGTGGGCTTAGTGTACGCTTATAATAACACTTACAGTTAGATGATTTCGTGAGGAGCTGGTCTTTTTTTTCCTTTTCCAGGCGATGAGGTGAGTAGAATTTGGTGTGGAAGTCCGAGAGTCAGTGCAGTTTTGTTCCGGGTGGAGGAGCGGAGAGCGTTGCTTCTGGCTGGCCAGGGGCCGAGGTTAGGATGGACTAGTAGACTGCAAATAGAGCAATACGTTAGGTGACAAGGTAGTTATAACCAGTTATGGATCGTGTATGTTTTGGGTATCGGTGAAACTTGTGCAAAAGGTCTGTGTTGTGACCTAGTGATTTAGCTTGCTAGAAGATAGGTACTTGTTATAACGTTGCAAGAGAAAAAAAAACTTTGTGTAAGAGATAACAACAAAAAAAAAAAAAAAAAAAAAAAAAAAAAAAAAAAACAGAATACAAAACAATCAGAGGGGGTGCTGAGCACCTGTGGGCCTCTGTAAGGGGGTACAAAGAGTCACTGCCGCGGGTAGCAGGAAACAAACAAAGAGGATAGCCATAGCACAGGGGAGCTGTTGATGCTGTTATCGGCTTAGTGGATGTTGTATACTTTCATTTGGTGTTTTGATCACGTTGTCTACGGGGAGAGGATGAGATTCTGTCTTGTTGCGCGGTATTTGGTGGTTCCGGGTTTATGCCCCAGGAGTGGAGTAACTTTAGGCCTTTTTCAAGTTCTCCTATTGCGTGGGTTTGACCGTTGCGGGCAATGAGAATGGTGGCTGGGTATCGCCATTTGTATTGCAACTTATGGTTTTGTAAGCTTTTGGTGATGGGGTTCAAATGGCGTCTCATTTGGAGGGTGTATTTTGAGAGATCAGGGAATAGTTGGATTCCTGTGTATGGCGCTGGTAGTGGCGACTTAGCCCTAAGTCCCATAAGCAGCTTTTCTTTAATGTGGTAGAAGTGAACCCTCATCAGGACATCTCTGGGGACAGAGGCAGCTAGGTGGGATGGTTTAGCAATTCTATGGATTCTGTCCACAATGACGTCTCTCGGAGAGGCCTCAGGGAGAACTAAGTGCATCAGATCTTTTGCGTAGCGTGGCAGATCTGCGGGTAGTATGGACTCTGGGACCCCCCTCAATTTCACATTGTTTCTGCGAGATCTGTCTTCTAAGTCGGCCAGCTTGGCGCGCATCCATGTCTGTTCCTCTCTAATGGTTTCAAAGGCTTCAATGGTGTCGTTCACTGTGGAGGTACAGGCATGTATTCCTCTCTCAGCGTTTGTGACTCTATCATCCAGTATGTGGATGTCAGTGGTGATTTTGTGGAAGAGGGATGATAGATCTGTCATGAGGGAGGTCTGCAGGGATATGAGCATATCCTTGAGCGTTGTGTCCATGACAGGCTGCCCTGAAGTGGGGAAGGAGGCCATAGAGGAATGTAGGGCCTGGTCGAATGAGAAGGGATTAGGAGCCTGGGCCTCAATTTGCGAGTACCGCGACCGCTGCGGCATCGCATCCATCCTCATTTTTGCCTTTGCAGGGCTACCTAGGTTGGGGTCACTCTCTGGGGCCTGTGGGAGGTTATCCACGGTACCTGTGTCTAGAGGATCTTCAGTTTCGTCATCCGGCAGGTCCGTGTATGCTGTGGACGGCGCGGCCTGGCCGGCGCCATCTTGGATCTTCCATCCCGCCGGCTTGTAAGCGAATTCGGTGAGTTTCTGCGGTATGTGGTCTGTGAATCTTTTCCTGGATGTCATCCTTGTTGTCCCCTTGCTGTAAGGAACGTAGCTGGGTAGATTAGAGCCGTTTTAGTCAGCCGATGGCGTTGGATTCTATCCCCTGGCTCAGAGCTGTGGAATTAGGCGTCCATCTGCTATCCCGGCTGGCCACGCCCCCCGGAGGTCTGATTTTTAAGCAAGCCTTCATGAACTGAATTACTAGAGGGTGTAGGGCCCATTTAATGCCTGTTTTAGCCGAAAGAGCAGAAACCTGGACCTTAAGGGTACTTGAGCTTAGTCCTTTAGTAATACCCAACTGAAGGAATTCTAGAACTTGCGGTGGCTCCGGTGATACTGGGTTCCAATTTTTTTGCTGGGCCAGTGAACAAAATCTATTCCAGACTTGAGAGTAAGTCTTGTTGGTGGTGCTTTTCCTAGCCTGTAAAAGAGTAGCAATAACCTGCTGCGAGCATCCTTGCTCTATCAGCCGAGCCCTTTCAACTTCCATGCTGTCAAGTGTAACTTCTCTGGAGCTGGGTGTAGGAATTGACCCTGGGACAGGAGGTCCGATGTTACTGGGAGAGTAAGCGGCTGCTGTAGGCTGAGTTGTAATAGGGTTGTGAACCAAGGTCTCCTTGGCCAAAAAGGAATTACAGCTATCACTGTGGCTGATGATTTCCAAAGCCTGGACAGGAATCTCGCGATAAAGGGTACTGGTGGAAAAATGTAACCCAGCTTGAAATTCCATGGATGGGTTAGACAATCCGTTCCTTCGGCCGATGGGAAGGCTGCTCTTGATAGAAATCTCTGACATTTGGTGTTTGTAGGTGTAGCTGCTAGGTCGATCTCTGGTATTCCCCAAGTTCTTGAAAGGAGGGAAAAGGTCTGTTGGTTCAATGACCACTCGTTGTTTGAGAGAATTTCCCTGCTCAAATAGTCGGCCAGCATGTTCTGAGCTGCTGGGACATACACCGCTTTCAGGTCTATTAGGTGCACTTGAGCCCACTCCATGATGGGGCGTACCTCCTGCATTAACGAGCGACTCCTTGTACCCCCTTGCCTCTGAATGTATGCTACAGCAACTCGGTTGTCCATTTGGATCACAACATTCTTCCCCGCCAGGTAAGGAGTGAAGGACCGAAGTGCCTGAAAAGCTGCTCTGAGTTCCAATATATTGGATACTACCCCATGAGCCTGAAACTTCCATTGCCCTTGGGCCGCTAGATTCCAGTAATGTGCTCCCCATCCCTTCTGGCTGGCGTCCGAAGTGACTACCTCGGGCTGAGGAGGAATTATGGGTTTGTACCTCTTGAGGTTGCTGGATCTTGTCCACCACCACATTGCTTGCTTCACATACCTGTGTATGTAGATCTCCTGAAGCATTGATACTCCATCCCACTGCCTGAGAAAGGAATTCTGTAAGATCCTTGTGTGCCATTGGGACCACTGGGCCATGGGCAGAGTCGCAGACATGGAACCCAGGATACTCATACATACTCTGGCTGGTAAGTGTGTAACGGAGATTAACCTCTGAATCCTCTGGATGAGGGGCCTGATTTTCTCCTGAGGGAGCTGTACACTGTTCTGGATGGTGTCTAGTTCTGCTCCTAGAAAAACCATTTTCTGAGTGGGTTGAAGTTTGCTTTTCTGCCAGTTCACTAGCCAACCGAAAGCCTGCAGGGTTGATAATAAGATCTCCCGGTGCTGAATCAAGATTTGGCGACTTTCTGCTAGAAGAAGTATATCGTCTAGATAATGATGTACTCTTAGACCTTTCTCCCTGAGATATGCGATGAGGGGTAGAAGAATTTTGGTGAAGGTCCTGGGAGCTGACGAGATGCCGAAGGGTAGGCACTGGAACTGAAAGTGATGTTGGTTGATTGAAAATCGTAGAAATCTTTGAAAGGCAGGATGTATTGGAATGTGAAGATAGGCGTCTGATAAGTCTACGGACAGCATCCAGTCTTCTAGATTCACTGCTAGTAGTATGGACTGTAGGCTTTCCATTTTGAAGGATTCCAACTTGATGTTCCTGTTTAGTCTCTTTAAGTCCAGTACTGGTCGTAAATCTCCCGTTTTCTTTTTCACCAAAAAAAGAGGGGAATAGAAACCTCTGCCTCTTTGACACAGCGGAACTTCCAAAATTGCCTCCTTTTGTTTTAATTCCGTTATGTACCTCAGAAAGATCCCTCTTTTGGCTGGAGAGGACGGGAGTTTGGTTGGCAGAAAGTGGTTCCTGGGAATCCTGTTCAGGAATCTCCATTTGTGACCGAACTTGATTGTAGAAATGGTCCAGGGGTCTCTGATGTTTTCTGACCATATTTGTGTGAACTTCCTGAGTCTGGCGCCCACCCTTGGGGGATGGGCGGGCGTACCTTCAAAAGGACTTCTGTTGTTCACTGGATGGAGTGACCTTGGTTTTCCGCATCCTCAGGAAGGATGACTGTGTGTTCCTCCAGTTCCTTTTAAACTCTTTACCCGGTCTGTAGGTTTTTGCTTCTCTGTACCTTTCGGGAAGGTTACCCTTGTAAGTGGGGCCTCTTAATCTCTTGGGCCTCCTGTCTGAGGGAATGAGGCCCGATTTTCCCCCCGTCACCTTAGAAATTGCCGTATCTAATTTGGAACCGAAGAGATTGGAACCGTCGTAGGGAATCTTGCACCAATTTGTTTTGGATGCTGCGTCGGCTATCCAGGGTTTTAGCCATAGAGCTCTTCTTGCCATCACTGAGGCTAACATTGCCCGGGCTGAGCACCTAATAATGTCCACGGAGGCTTCTGCGATAAAATCGCCTGCTAATTTGAGTTCCTGTAAGGATGTAATTACCTTCTCCAAGTCTGCTTTTTCCTGTAGAGATTTTTCGATATTCATAGTCCAGCCCGAGATAGCTCTACCAACTGCTGCTGTAGTGACTACTGGTCTGCAAGCACCTCCTGCTGTGGAATAGGCCTTTTTAAGTTCTAGATCGATCTTCTGATCCAGAACGTCACAAAATGAGACAGCGTCTTCGATGGGAAGGGTGACATGCCTTGCTAAACGCATTAAAGAGGCATCCACAATTGGAGCGTTAATTAAAGAGTTGACTTTAGGTTCTTTTAAAGGATACATCTTTGCTAGTCTATTATTCAGGCTAGGTCTCTTGTCGGATCTTTCCCATTCATCCTTGATCAAATCATTCAACTCCTCAATGAAAGGGTTTCTGGATCCCTCTTCAGGTTTGGAAAATATTTCCGTGTCCTCTGAGGTGCTTCCTCAGGCTCTTCCCAACCTATGGCTTCCTTGACAGATTTTGCAAAGGGTTCGACCAGAGTGAAGTCAAAACCTGCTGGTACTTCTGGATCCTCGTTCTCAGAAGGGGACTCTGGTTCTGTCCCTGCCTCAGTTGCTGAGCGTGGAGGAGCCATGGAGGTACCTGGGTCTGACCTGGTCGGCAGGGGTGTAGTTGACTCCATTAAGGATTCTCTCACTGATTCCCGAATTAATTCGGTTACTTCCCTGACGTCCGATTCTCTTTCCTTTGTGGCTTCTTTGAAGCACGTGCGACATACTAGCTTATCTGGCAAAGCAGTGGCGCCACATACCCAGCAGGAATTAGCTGCGGGACGGGTGTGCTGGCTTCGTCTGTGACGTGATGAAGATGATCTTCTATGATGAGATCGACTACGTCGGGAACGGCTGTGGCGTGAGTGACCACGGCGAGAATGACTACGGCGTGAGTGCCTGCGACGGGATGAGGATCGTGATCGGCTTCTGCGAGATCTTCTGCTTGAGGTATGGCTTGATCTTTCTTTGCGTTTTGATTTGGACCTAGAAGGGCTGTCAGAAGGATTCTTATCAGAAGATATGCTCTCTTTTTTCTCTCTCTTCAATACTTACCCCTGAATGCGTACAGCCCCTTACCTTATTGGTCGTGGATGGTCTGCTTGGGCAGTGGTCTCCATGAGTAAAGAGGAGGAAGGCAGGCAGGAACAGAAGAAGCCTGGAAGGGGTTAAGGAGGTAGACAAATATATACATATATATACATATCTATGTAAGACAAGAAAAAAGAGTTGCTGTTTTTTTTTTTTTTTTTTAATAAGGTTCTAAATGATGAGAGGATTTAAAATTGCTTACCAGGATCCAGAAGAAGTAAGAATAAGGATAGCAGAATTGCGGCAGAAAAAAACGAGTAGAATACAAGTTGATTTCATCTATCTTCTATCTTTCAGCCTGGAGTCCTTTTTTAAATAGCCCGCCGCCGTCGCGGCAAAAATGACGCTTCGCGCATGCGCAGAAGCATCGTGATAGCTCCGGCGCCATCTTGGAAGCTGGAGAAAAGGCAAAACGTCCCCTCTCTGTGTCTACCGCGCATGCGCAATGCGGGACGAGACGAGCGGCGCCATGATAGATGCCTCGAGAGCGCTGTGGGACTACAGGTACCAGATAAACATACATGGGAGAAAAAAAAAAGAAGGGAGAAAGTGAAAAAAAGCAGTAGAGTAAAGGGGGAAAGTAAAAGTGGAGACCACTGCAATAATTGAAGCTTTTTTAAAGCTTACTATGTGCCAGGTAATCCTTGGTGTTGCCCCTGAGACCACCAGAGTGGAGTTCCCTCCATAGAAGCTCCTTTAGAGACTGTACAGGAGGGACTTCCAAACAGGAGAGGCTTGAACCTGCTGGGGTGATGCGGTAAGGGGATCTTGCGATGTTCATCCATCTTGTCAGGTGAGGATAAAAAAGAGAATGGTGGGGGTCTCTCTCTCTTCAACTTTTATAGCTAAACCAATCCTGTCAGGTTGTGGAGGCGGGGTCACAACCCAGTGTGTGCTGCCATGAAGGCGTCAGGAAAGTTTTTTCCTTAAAATTCCCTCCTAAACTTGGGGTGCATGTTATACGCCGGTGCGTGTTATACGCCGATAAATACGGTATTTCAAATGTGTGAAAATACTAAAAATAAAAATAAACTAGAAGGATTTTGTGTTTTTTTAGATTCTGCCTAAAACATCAATGATGTTTTTGAATCTTTTTTCCACATCATTGATGTCATTGATGACTGCCTACATATATACTTGGTAATCTGCATTTATACCCCCATGTCCTGCAAACTGAAAATTGACTGACTGCCTACATATATACTTGGTAATCTGCGTTTATACCCCCATGTCCTGCAAACTGAAAATTGACTGACTGCCTACATATATACTTGGTAATCTGCGTTTATACCCCCATGTCCTGCAAACTGAAAATTGACTGACTGCCTACATATATACTTGGTAATCTGCGTTTATACCCCCATGTCCTGCAAACTGAAAATTGACTGACTGCCTACATATATACTTGGTAATCTGCGTTTATACACCCATGTCCTGCAAACTGAAAATTGACTGACTGCCTACATATATACTTGGTAATCTGCTTTTATACCCCCATGTCCTGCAAACTGAAAATTGACTGACTGCCTACATATATACTTGGTAAATCTGTTTGTCACCGCTGTTTCAACTCCATCTGTAGCCATGTTCACACTATTTCAATGTTTATTTAGCTATTAAGTTTTACCTAAATTATGGGCTCCCTTATCTTTACAATTTTGGCCTCTTGGTCCTCCTGCAATTTGATTGTGATGTGAAAGCTTTGCTTTGCTAGCTGTGTGCCTTTATATCACCTCCTAATTGATTAATTGCCAGATTCCATCCACACCCAACACAGTATATAACAAGGCTTTCTTTACGGGGGAACACATACAGGGGGCTGCACATACAGGGGTTCTTCCAAAGAAGGGGGTTCTTTAAATAAGTGGCACTTCTGCTCTTGCACTTCAGCGATTTGCACAAAGCAAACTACAACAGACTGCAGATGACCTCAATTCCAAATTATCTCACCTTCCTCTCTGAAACATGCACTCTTTACCTATCCTCCTTTTCACAATTGCTGCCTCTCTCCTCAAACTCTCTTTTCTTCACCCCTCTGCTCCACCCCACAATCTGTACATATCACCCTCACTTCTCCCCTCCCCCTATTACTGCACTCATCACCTCTTTCTAACTCCAAGCCCACTTGCTAACAAACCCCCCAGGATACTGATGCATGTCCCCTCATACAAATCACACTCTCATACTACCTCCCTTACTCTTCTTCTTCTCCTAATCGCTGGAGATATTTCCCCAAACCCTGGGCCTCCCTTATTTAACTGTACCCCACACACCCATCACCATCACCCTACACCCTCTGACAGTAGTCGCAATCTACGCAATTTAGTCTCCATTCCTCTTCTTCCCAATGTGAGCCTCCCTCTCTCCTGCGCCCTCTGGAACGCCCGCTCTGTCTGCAACAAATTCACTGCTGTTCATGACTTCCTTGTCACTAATTCCTTTAATCTACTTGCTCTCACCGAAACCTGGCTCCACAAACATAACACCCCTTCTCCTGCTTCCCTCTGCCAGGGTGGCCTTCACTGGACTCACTCCGCTAGGCCTAATGGACGCAAGGGAGGTGGAGTGGGATTCCTCCTATCCCCCCAGAGCACCTTCCAGGTTATTCACTCTCCTCCCTCTTTTTCCCTCTCTTCATTCGAAGCCCACTGTATACGTCTATTCTCTCCTACTTCCCTAAGAATTGCTGTGATCTACCGGCCCCCTGGACCATTATCGACTTTCCTTGATGAGTTCTCTGCCTGGCTACCCTACTTTCTCTCTTCGGAAATGCCCACAATCCTTCTCGGTGATTTCAACATCCCTGCTAATACATACACCCCTGCTACTTCTAAACTTGTTAGTCTAACCTCTTCATTTGACCTTTAGCAATGGGTACAGGCAAGGTCAAAGGCAACACCTTTGACCTTGTATTCTCCTACCTATGCACTCCATGCAACTTCTCAAACAATCCTTTTCCTCTCTCCGACCATCACTTTCACAACTTCAACTCCTCTCTCCTCTATTTTGCTAATGACTACCTCTATGACAAAATCTCTCCCCTGTCCTGCCCCAACCAAGCCATGTTCATCTACAATAAATCCCTGTCCTCCACCCTGGACAAGCTCGCTCCCCTCACTACTCACTAGAATCAGGCCTCGACCCCTACAACCCTGGCAAACAGATGACACTAAAATTCTCAAAAAACTTAGTCGCGCTCTTGAGCGTCTGTGGCACAAGACTAAGTCTCTCAAAGACTTCAACCAATACAAATATGCCCTCCAAAAATACTATTCTTTCCTCCACACTGCCAAGCAAACCTATTTTACAACTCTTATTAACTTCTCATCCAGTCCCCGTAAACTCTTTTCTACCTTCAACTCTCTACTTTGTCCTCCACCGCCTCCACCCAGTGACTTACTCACTGCCCAGGAGATCGCTAATCACTTCAAAAACAAGATTGAGACAATCCGTGATGAAATCTCCACTCTACAGGTATCTCCCCTAGCTAGGACTCCATATCTACAGGTACAACTGACACTCCCCCTATTCAAATCTGCTACTACAGACGAAGTTGCTAAACTCCTTTCTATCGCCCACCTAACCACCTGTCCACTGGACCCTATTCCCTCTCAAATGCTACGGTCGCCCTCTGACTCCATCCTACACTCTCTAACCCACATCTTCAATCCCTCCCTCACCTCTGGCATCTTCCCCAATGCTCTAATGCACTGGTCACTCCCATACTTAAAAAGCCGTCCTTGGACCCTACCAATCTTAACAACCTATGCCCTATCTCCTTGCTCCCCTTTTCCTCTAAACTACTTGAGCACCTGGTTTACAACCAACTGAGTGACCACCTCCTTAAAAACAACCTTCTTGATTCCCCTTCAATCTGGATTTCACCCTCAACACTCCACAGAAACTGCTCTTTTAAAACTCACAAATGACCTACTAACTGCAAAAACTAACGGACACTATTCTGTACTCATACTTCTGGATCTTTCAGCTGCCTTTGACACGGTTGACCACCCCCTACTCCTCAAAAAACTTTACTCCCTTGGTCTCCGTGACTGTGCTCTTCAGTGGCTCTCATCCTACCTATCCCAACACACCTTCAGTGTCACTTACAATTCTACTTCCTCCACTCCTCTTCCCTTCTCTGTCTGGGTCCCCCAAGGTTCTGTTCTTGGATCTCTTTTATTTTCAATCTACACCTCTTCCCTGGGTCAGCTGATATATATCAATATCATTTCTATGCTGACGACACACAAATCTATCTCTTCATCCCTCAACTCACTCCATCAGTCTCCTCACGCATCACTAACTTACTAACCGACAAATCTGTATGGATGTCACACCACTTCCTCAAACTCAACTTGTCCAAAACCGAGCTTATAATATTTCCTCCCCCACGTGCCTCTTCCCCTGACTTCTCTGTCAAGAGCAATGGCAAAACTATTCACCCGTCCCCACATGTCAGGGTGCTAGGTGTTATCCTGGACTCTGAACTCTCCTTTCGGCCCCACATCCAATCACTTTCCAAAGCCTGCCACCTCAACCTCTACAACATCTCTAAACGACGTCCTTTTCTAACCAATGAAACCGCAAAGCTCCTGATTCACTCCCTGGTTATCTCTCGCCTCAACTACTGCAACTTCCTCCTCACTGGCTTACCTTTAAATAGACTATCTACCCTTGAGTCCATCATGAATGCTGCTGCCAGACTCATCCACCTTACAAACCATTCAATGTCTGCTACCCCTCTCTGCCAATCCCTCCATTGGCTACCACTCACCCAACAAATTAAATTCAAAATACTAACAATAAGTTACAAAGCCATTTCACAACTCTGCCCCCAGCTACATCACGAACCTAGTCTCAAATTACCAACTTAATCGCCATCTCTGTTCCTCCCAAGACCTCCTGCTCTCTAGCTCCCTCATCTCCTCCTCCCATATCCGCCTCCAGGACTTCTCCCGCGCCTCGCCCATCCTCTGGAATTCCATACCCCAATCTGTCAGTCTGTCTCCAAATTTATCCACCTTTAGGCGATCCCTGAAAACTTTCTTCTTCAGAGAAGCCTATCCTGCCTCCATCTAACAACTGCACTATTTTCTCCATTAGCTCATCCCCCACAGCTATTACCCTTTTGTATAACTTGACCCTCCCTCCTAGATTGTAAGCTCTAACGAGCAGGGCCCTCTGATTCCTCCTGTATCCAATTGTATTGTACTTGTACTGTCTGCCCTAATTATGTAAAGTGCTGCGTAAACTGTCGGCACTATATAAATCCTGTAATCCTATAAATAATAATAATAATCTTTTTTCCACATCATTGATGTCTTCCTTGATCTTTTGTAAATCACGATTGCACACCATGATCTCCCCGATGAGGACGTGTGCACTTACACTTGTGAAATGCGAATCTTCTTCCACCACGTCCACATCACCTAAAATTAAAAAACACACCATGTATTATAAATATGCAGGCATACATCTATTACCTGAAGCTGTGGTCTCAGACACTCACCTGTTGTGGTTACTATTTTGCCTACTTCATAAACCTCTCCTTCCTCCACATTTTCTGGTTGTGGTGTGGGGATTTGCTTTTCTTTAGGACGTGGGCGGTCCCTGGTGTCCTCAGATGTCCCGAGTCTTTTCTCCCCTATGTGAATAAAGAAAAGGTATACTTAGCACACAGATATTTGAAGCCAGAAATAGTAATATGAAACATTGCTTGGAAGTGTTGTACAATTGTCTTTTTTGGCAGAGTTCCAAGCTGAAGACATTATTTTTTCCCTTTCTAAAGCTGGAATATTTACCTTTTTTGTACAATTTTCACACATGGAGACACCCCTAGTATCCACTGGAGGCCCCTGTGTGGGACACCCTAAAAAGTTTGTTCTGGTGTCCCACACTAGTGCTCCTGCATCCAGATGTGTAAACAGCTGCTGGGTGTCCTCTCCTTACACTGAATCAAGTTTGCATTTCATTCCAGTACAAACCCTTTTAGACAACAATGTCATAAACTTCTTTTAATACAAATAGGCCTGAACAAATGTAGTTAACCTGTATCTGCCAAAAACATTGTATTAGTGGGCGAACAAACGATGTTTACTATGAATGATTACTGTGCCCATGAACCTGAAAGTTGCCATTTTAAACTGTACCACAGTAAAGAAAACCACAGGGAGCAGCATGCAAGTAATAATAATAATAATAGGAACGCACGACAACTACTTACTTTTTTGAAGAACTCTCTTGATCTTTCTGTACTGATCCTGCTCCCTCAATTTCAGGTCAGACCAGCGTTTCCTCAGTTAATCCTTGGATTGTCGTACCACAAAATTCCTGTGCAGACTTTTCACAACTTTAGCCATGATCTTGGCCTTTCAGACATTTGGGTTTGGGTAAGGTCCATGCTTCCCATCATAGTCGGCCCCCTTCAAGATGTCCACCATCTCCACTATCTCTATAAAGGACATATTTGAGGCCTTAAAACTCCTCCAGGATCGGGACGTTTGTGGCTATGGCCTTTCGTCATTTGTGCTCTCCTCTGCATGCACTTGCTCTTTCTCCACCATGTGCTCTCCCACTGCGCCGAAAGACAAAGGGCGGGGAATAGACTAGAAAGAACATCAGGGACGGGCTGAGTTTCACGCATGTGCAGTGTATATAAAGCGTAACACACGTGCGTCATACGTATGATCTGTTAGAGGAGGAAGGAGTATCAAAAGCGCCGATCGTTAGAATGAGGGTACAATTTGATTTGGTGCATCAGTGGCCTATACTGCTTATAGATTGAGGCCTGTATTGGGACAAGATTAGGAGAGTTTAGCCTGACATTAGGGTTTGTCTTGTGTTGTGTCTTGCAGAAAAAATGTATGGGTTCAATGACCACAACTTCCTCCCTATATTCATAGACATGTACAGGGAGCTGCCCTGTCTGTGGCAGGTGAAACATCTGACTGCGTTTTCTGTCAGACCAGACTGAAGTCAGGCAATCCCTCTCAACCCTTCCTTCCACTCTTCCTTCCATGCTTCCTTCCACCCCAGCTGAGGCTTGCGATGTCCAATCTGGGCCTTCCAGCCAGGACGAAGAAGTGGAGGAGCCTGGCTTGTGTCAGGTATAGCATTGTTCAACATATTTCTGGTTGTAAAATCAATGATGTTAACTAGATGTTATTATTGATCACTAATTGCCGATTTAATAAAATGTTTTACATATCAATAGACAGTAGTGGCCAAAAATGTTTGGGACAAGAAGGAAAAATGCAGGGGTCAGAATGATAGTCTCTTCTATTTGGTAACATTCAATTTGCAACAGTCATGAGCTGAAAACTGTGTGTGATTGACGAACCCAATACTAAAACGATGTTCTTTTTTCATACACAGGAAAGCCTCAGCCAGGAGGAGGGTGTGGAATGTGGCAGTCAGGAGGAGGCTGTGGAATGTGGCAGCCAGGAGGTGGCGGGGGTAAGTGGCAGCCAGGAGATGGCCAGGCCCATTAGTAGCCTGACAGAATCCCAGGTCTCTCCCCTCCGCCTTCCAACCAAAAGGCCCAGGAAGGGGAGTAATGTGCAGGAGGCAGCCCTTGGGCTGATTCGGGAGGCTAAGGCAGCCCTCAGAGCCACCCCCACTCTTCAAGAGGCCTTTGCCTGTATGACTGCCAGCAAAATGCAGGAAATGGAGGAGAGACAATGCCTCTTGTGTGAGGAAATTATGTATACAACCCTAAATAAGGAGTTGAGGGGCCAAATCACAACCAAAACACACCTGTGTGAGATGGACCATCCTCCTCCTCCTCCTCCTCCTCCTCCTCCACCTCCTGCCACACCTCCAACACCACTGCCACAGCCTGGAAGCAAGTGATGAAGGAATAGTGGAAGTAAGACAAGGAAGTGATGGCCTGGGTTCAGTCTGGTCTGACAAAAGATGCAGGCTGTGGTATGACCACAGCCTGGGGATATATATGTCATCTGCTGCTGTTCCATCCTGATCTCTTGTAGTCCGGGACTGGATTGTGCTCACTATTATATGGATTCCTCAGGCTACAAATTTGGGGGGTAAAATAGTTGATGTGTGCCCTGGGGTACAAAGGCTTCGCCAATTTCACCAGTTTCTCCAGCGTTGCCTTCCTCTTTATTTTATTATGACCCATAATAAATGGCTATTTTCTATTTACAAATACTTGCCTATGTGTTTTACTTCAAAAAGGACAGGAGTAGGCAGGTACATTTCCAAAATACAATGTCAAATTAACAAGGGACACAAACACAAACCAACCTCCTTGAGGTTAAAAAAATACAAGATAATAGTGGTGTTGTGGTAACCTGACACACAAAAAGAAAAACAATATTATGGAGAGCACTAGAAAAAAAACCAAGGAGATCTTGATAAAAAAAAAAAAAAAAACACTATAAACCAAAATTAAATAAATTATTATGGAGATCTGACGAAAACCAAAAAATAAAATATTCATGAGATTACGAGAAATAATAAAGAAATCATATTTTTAGAACTCTGTGTGAATATCAGCAATAGAGATGAGCCGAACACCCCGCGGTTCGGTTCGCACCAGAACCTGCGAACGGGCCGAAAATTTGCACGAACGTTAGAACCCCATTGAAGTCTATGGGACTCGAACGTTCAAAATCAAAAGCTAATTTTAAAGGCTTATTGCATGGTATTGTCCTAAAAGGGTTTGGGGACCCGGGTCCTGCCCCAGGGGACATGTATCAATGCAAAAAAAAGTTTTAAAAACTGCTGTTTTTTCAGGAGCAGTGATTTTAATGATGCTTAAAGTGAAAAAAAAGTGAAATATTCCTTTAAATATCGTACCTCGGGGGTGTCTATAGTATGCCTGTAAAGTGGCGCGTGTTTCCCATGCTTAGAAAATGACACTTTTAAAGTAATAAAAGTCATTTAAAACTGCTTACGGCTTTAATGTAATATCTGGTCCCGGTAATATGGATGAAAATCAGTGAGATCAGTGAGATCAGTGAGTTTCCCCCCCCCAGTCCATTACCAGCCCCTTTGGGTCTTGTATGGATATTAAGGGGAACCCCGCACCAAAATTAAAAAAAGGAAAGGCGTGGGGCCCCAGGAACTCTGAACAGTAGTATACAGGCGATACAAACAAGACAGGAACTGTAGGTTTGTTTTTAAGTAGAATCTGTTTATAATTTTGAACTGGTACATTTTTAAAGTGTAGCTCCAGCCAAAAAATCTATTTTTAAGCTTTTTGGAAAACATGGGGAAGAGTTATCACCCCTGTGATATTAGTTTTGCTGTCTGTGCACCTCTTCAGAAGATTTTACCTCACTTTCTGTCCCAATGACAAATGTTTTTTGACAATTTGGGGTTTTTAGTGAAACAAGGATTGGTGATAAAGCATCAGTGGAGAGGAGACACGTTTTTCCCATATCAACTCTTATGCCCCGTACACACGGTCGGATTTTCCGACGGAAAATGTGTGATAGGACTTTGTTGTCAGAAATTCTGACCGTGTGTAGGCTCCATCACACATTTTCCATCAGATTTTCCGACACACAAAGTTTGAGAGCAGGCTATAAAATTTTCCGACAACAAAATCCGTTGTCGGAATTCCCGATCGTGTGTACACAAATCCGACGTACAAAGTGCCACGCATGCTCAGAATAAATAAAGAGATGAAAGCTATTGGTTACTGCCCCGTTTATAGTCCCGACGTACATGTTTTACGTCACCGCGTTCAGAATGATCAGATTTTCCGACAACTTTGTGTGACCGTGTGTATGCAAGACAAGTTTGAGCCAACATCCGTCGGAAAAAAATCCTAGGATTTTGTTGTCGGAATGTCCGCTCAATGTCCGACCGTGTGTACGGGGCATTACAGGAGAGAATTTCCCTTCCTAGGGGTAGATTTCATCTCACTTCCTGTTGTCTCCTTCTGTTTGCAAGTAGGAGTCGTTTGTAAGTTGGATGTTTGAAAGTAGGGGCCTGCCATATACACTCTGCAGAAATTGGGGCCTTAGGTGTTGGTGTTGCCACAACACTGTAAGCCCTCAAAGTTACTCTTGGTGGGCGCAGGAACGGGCTCTGCTGTGAAATATTAGATCAAGAATTGTAATTACATGCCCCCGTTGAACAGGGTCAAAAAAATTGGGCCTTTGGTGGTGGTGGTGGTGGTGGTGCCACAACACTGTAAGTTCTCACAGATACTCTTGGTGGGCACAGAAACGGGCCCTGATGTGAAATATTAGATCAAGAATTGTAATTACATGCACCTGTTGAACAGGAGCAGAAAAATTGGGCCTTTGGTGGTGGTGGTGGTGGTGGTGTTGCCACAACACTAAGTCCTCACAGTTACTCTTGGTGGGAGCTGGAACAGGCCCTGCTGTGAAATATTAGATCAAGAATTGTAATTACATGCACCTGTTGAATAGGGGCAGAAAAATTGGGCCTTTGGTGGTGGTGGTGCTGGTGCCACAACACTGTAAGTCCTCACAGTTACTCTTGGGGGGCGCAGAAATGGGCTCTGCTGCAAAGTATTGCATCAAAAATTATAATTACACACCCCTGTTAAACAGGGGCTGAAAAATTGGGCCTTAGGCACTGCTCCTGGTGCCACAACACTGCAACCCCTCACAGATACTCTAGTTGGAGCGCAGGAACGAGCCCTGCTGCAAAGTATTGCATAAAAAATTGTAATTACACGCCCCTGTTAAACAGGGGCTGAAAAATTGGGCCTTAGGCACTGGTGCTGGTGCCACAACACTGCAACCCCTCACAGATACTCTAGTTGGAGTGCAGGAACGAGCCCTACTGCAAAGTATTGCATCAAAAATTGTAATTACACGCCCCTGTTAAACAGGGGCTGAAAAATTGGGCCTTAGGCACTGGTGCTGGTGACACAACACTGCAACCCCTCACAAATACTCCAGTTGAGTGCATCAACGAACCCTCCTTGCAATATGTTGCATCAAAAATTGTAATTACACGCTCCTGTTAAACAGGGGCTGAAAAATTGGGTCTTAGCCACTGGTGGCGGCGCCCAGAACCAAAAAGCTATCAGCATGATCCTTGAAGAGGAAGAGGATAGTCACTCAGCATAATAGGATAGTCACTCAGCATCAGCATAGGCAGTCTTTGAAGGGATCTGAGATTTCAAAAAACATTATTCGGTTACATCAGCATCAGGTGCTTGGTAGCTGGTGGTGATCCAAGACTGATTCATTTTTATGAAGGTCAGTCGATCGACCGAGTCGGTGGACAGGCGCACCCTGTGATCGGTTACAAAACCTCCAGCAGCACTGAATGTGCGTTCTGAAAGAACGCTGGATGCAGGACAGACCAGTAGCTCAATTGCATACTGTGCAAGCTCTGGTAAGTGATCCATCCTCAAGACCCAGTAACCCAGAGGATTTTCGGTGGGAAAGGTGTCCAAGTCAGATCTTGCCCCTAGGTATTCCTGCACCATATAAAACAGACGCTGGCGATGGTTGCTGGAACCGATCATACCTTGGGGCTGCGGACTAAAAAATTGTCTGAACGCATCGGTCAGACGGCCACCTTTTCCACCGCTCCTTCTTTGACTGACCAAAGCCTCATCAACACGTTGTCCAGGAACAGGAGTTTGTAACCTCCCAGTCTCTGGGAACGCGTTGCACAGACCTTTCTGCAAGGCCTCCCGAAGATGTTTCATCCTCTGCTCCCTCTGCGACGCAAGATAAGGTCCGCAACCTTACCCTTGTAACGTGGATCAAGGAGGGTTGCCAGCCAGTATTGATCCCTCTCCTTGATACCACGAATACGAAGATCCTTCCGCAGGCCTTGCAGGATCAAGGAGGCCATGCAGCGTATGTTTTCTGAGGCATTCGGTCCGGAGTCCTCTGGGTCACTAAGAACGACATGATCCGCAGCCTCCTCCTCCCAGCCACATACAAGTCCATGGGTTTTTCGGGACTGTAAATGATCCCTTAAAGACTGCTGCTGATTCTGAGTGCCAGGCTCCACCTCCATGCTGACATAATCTTCCTCTTCCTCCTCCTCCTCCTCCTCATCCTCTTCCTGTGTGATCGGTGAGCAGGAACACTGTCTGGCTAAAGGGGGCCTTGAGAGCTAAGGAAGTCCTCCTCTTCCTGCCTCTGTTCTGCTTCAAGTGGCCTGTCCATTATTCCACGCAGCGTTGGCTCCAACAGGTAGAGAAGGGGGACAGTGTCACTGATGCATGCACTGTCACTGCTCACCATCCTCGTGGCCTCCTCAAATGGTGACAGGACAGTGCATACATCCCTGATCATGGCCCACTGGTGTGGGGAAAAAAAACAAGCTCCCTTGACCCTGTCCTGGTGCCATAGTCGCACAGGTACTCATTGTTGGCCCTCTGCTGTGTGTGCAGCCGCTGCAGCATGGTCAACATTGAGTTCCACCTGGTGAGCATGTCACAGATTAGGCGGTTCTTGGGCAGGTTAAATTCCTTTTGGAGGTCAGCCAGTGGAGCACTGGCATTATATGACCTGTGGAAATGCACACAGACTTTCCTGGCCTGCCTCAGGACATCCTGTAAGCCCGGGTACCTGCCCAAGAACCGCTGCACCACCAAGTTAAGAATTCTCTGAGTTCGGGGCATGACTTCCGCTGACACGGGCGGAGTTCCGAGATCAGCCTGAGTCACCGTCAGAATCCTGTGTAGTCCCGAGACCCATAACCCGGTAAACAGACACTCCTGGCAGCGAGATGAGCAGCAAGCAGACGGCGGTGGATTGCCTCAAGGAGTTCGCACAATCCGACAGGCAAGACGTCGGGCGAAGCCCTCCACAGACACGGAGTGGCGGAACATCAGCTCTGGAGATGCAGAAGCCCAGCATGCCCCAGTCGCAGCCTGAGAAGCCAGAAAAGCGGGAGAAGTTGCTTAAGCTTACACTGGAGCAGATGAATTCACAATTAATGGAGTATGAGAGACAAGATGACAGAAGTGGAAAATAGGATATCTATACTGGAAGATGCAGTTAGCCCTATGCCCAAAAGAATATTATTAGCAGAAAAGCAGATTGCTACATGACAACAAAAAACAGACGATTTTGAGAATCGCATGCGCCACAATAATTTAAGAATAGTCGGTTTACCAGAGAAAGTGGAGGGATTTATCTCTGGAGACTTTATAGAAAAGTGGTTGAAAAATGTATTTCCAGATATGGCGGTCTCAACAACATTTGCAGTGGAAAGAGCACATAGGGTGCCGGCAGCAATACCAAAGCCAGGGCTCCCTCCCAGACCTTTGTTAGCGCGATTATTGAATCGTAGAGACAGAGATGTGATTTTGCGGAATGCAAGACAAAAGGGAGAGATTCGTTAGGAGAACAGCAAAGTGTCAATATTCCCGGCCTTCTCCTTAGAGCTACAAAAGCAAAGGGCTACTTTTTATGAGGTAAAACGGAGATTGAGAGAGGCAGGAATTGAATATGCTATGGCGTACCCAGCACGGTTGAGAGTGGAAGAAGGAGGAAAGACGATGTATTTTAGCACAGTGGAACAAGCCAAAGATTGGATGCGGACTGTTAAACTACTACCTCATTAAAAGAAAAGGAAATAGAGGGCTGAGGGAAACCCCCAAAATATAGACGTTATGGGGGGGTCTGTGTTTTTTTTTTTTTTTTTGATTATGAAGGAACGGGGGGAGGAGGTTTTTTTTTTTGTTTGTTTGTTTTTTCCTTGGTATAAATGAAAAGCTTTTTTTTTTTTTTTTCTTGGATGGGTGGGTTCGACCCCCCCCCCTGTTATATATATGGGCCCCCAGGGGGGCTGCTCTTTCACCCTAACCCCCTCTTTTTCTCCTTTTGGAGGGGTATTTGGTTTGTGTTTGATTTTTGGATTGATGAGACTTTTTTTTCTTTTTTTACTTTTTTTGTGTGGACTTGGGGGGGGGGGGGGGGTTTGGGGCATGGGTGATGCACGGGGTGAGTGAATCCTAAAGGATAGAGTACACATGAGTGGATTGAGAAGGAGGGGGAAGGGGAAGTACACTAAAGATAAAAAGTATAAACACAAGTAAACACAACACCGAAGGAAGGAGTTTTGGCGGGAGTTTTAGGGGGGATAGATTATGAACAGGGGGAGATAAGGGGGAGGGGGAGAGAAGGGGGAGGTTAAGAGTTGGGGAGTAACACAAGAGGGAGATTTAAATGAAATATGGATGACACACGAGGATACACAGGTAATATAGGAGATATGTGGAAGCACATAGCACTGTATATGAAGCATTCACATGTATAGGAAGTGTTATGGGAGTGCAAATAGATGGGGGGTTTAAGTGTGATAGGGTATGGGTGTGAGTTGAAAAGGAAGAAAATGTATATAGATGTATATGAGTATTTATAGGTAGGTGCAGGTGGGTATATATACGGGTGTTTTTTTTTTTTTTTCTTCTTCTTCCCCCTGTCCTCATACTCTTTCTTAAGAAAAGGAGGGGAGGTCGAGGAGCAGATAGGCTGAAATCGATACAAATGACCTATATAAGGGCAAAATGCATTATGTTGGTAATGCCCTAAAAAAATTTAAATGGGTGAATGAATATGATTGGATGAGTGGAGGGGGTAGGAGGGAGGGGTATGTAGAAAGGAGAAAGGTCACGAGGGAAAGAATGAGATTTAGGATTCCTGGTGAAAAGAAGGGTAAAACAAAAAAACAATAAATATGAGTAATCAGTATACTTTTTTTTCATGGAATGTGAGAGGTATGGGTACGCAATTAAAAAGAACACAGGTTTTTACAGAAATTAGTAAAGTGCAAGCCAAAATAATTTGCATTCAAGAAACACACTTGACTAAAGAAAGATTGGACTATTTAAAAAAGCCCTGGATACAGTGGTCGAGTCATTTGTGTCATACAACATATTCAAGAGGGGTTTCCCTTATGGTGCATCGAGCAGTGACATGGGAGTTTATCAGGGTAAAGAGAGACCCGGATGGGAGATATGTCTTCTTCTTTGCCCTGATGCACTCACTGCCATTTGTAGTTATGGGAATATATAATCCCACACCTGCTACGATGGCAGTATTGAAGGAAGCAATGTTATTTATGTCAGAGTATCCAGAGGCACATGTTGTTTGTATGGGAGATTTTAATATGTGTTTAAATCCAGAGAAAGATAGATTTGGGAGGAATATTCAGAAAGGAAGAGTAGGGTCCAGGGTGCTGGAAAAATTTATAAAGGAAGTTGGATGGGCTGATCTATGGAGGATTAGAAACCCAGAAGCTAGGTCTTATTCGTGGCATGCACCAGGGAGAAGTTGCATGTCTAGAATAGACCTGGCTCTGGGGAATGAGAAAACACTCCCAATGGTGCAATCTGCCACTTATAGGCCTAGTGGAGTGTCCGACCACTCTGGGTTGACCTTTGATTTAAAAATAGGGCTTAGAGGAAGACATCCGGACTACAGGATACAATCTCGATGGTTAACCCAGATTGGATTAAACAATAGAATACCGGAGCTGCTGGAAATGTTTTTGGAAGCACATGGAGATAGAAAAATGGGGGGTATGCTGTGGGATACCTTTAAGGCGTTTATAAGAGGTATAAAAAGATCTACAATATCATATATAAAACCTACCAATAGACAGGAAGAAGAGGAATTCGAGCAGGTGTGCGCACGGGCAGAAACTGAGTTTAAAAACCAATTAATAATTAATGCTAAACGTAAGAAATGTCAGCAAAAACAAAAAACATTTGAGCAAGGACATCAAGCTACTAGGATTCTGAACTTCTTGATAAAACAACAGACCCCATCATTGGCAATTTCACCAGCGATATGTGGAGATTATGGCACCAGCCCTAACCAAAATGTATAGAGAGATATTTCTTCAGGGAGAGCTGATTGTGCGTCATACAGACCAATTTCATTATTGAATATAGATTACAAAATTTTGGCAAAAATACTTGCCAAAAGGCTTAATGAAGTAATCTTATCCATTGTGTCAGATGACCAAACCGGATTTATGCCAGAGAAATTTACCTCAATCAATATTAGAAGAACCCAGTTTATGGTACAGATGAGAGAGTTTATTCCGGAGACAAGTGCCTTGGCATCGTTGGATACGGCCAAGGCATTTGATTCCATAGAATGGGAATTTTTACAGATAGTACTGAAAAAAATGGATTTGGGGAAAAATTTAGAAAATGGGTAAGAATAATTTATAAACAACCATGTTCAAACCTACTAATAAATTTGACACTATCTTCCACAATAAAATTATATAGGGGAACAAGACAGGGGTGTCCATTGTCCCCTCAGCTATTTGCCTTGGCAATTGAGGCACTGGCAAATAGATTTAGACAATCAAAAAAGTACAAAGGGATTAAAGTGGGGGAAAAAATAGAACATATAAGTTTATATGCGGACGACATCATATTATATATGGGGGATGCGCATACCTCCTCGAGGGAGGCGATGAAAATAATAGAAACATATGGTATATTTTCAGGACTTAAAATAATTTGGCAGAAATCCGCATTGATGCTGCTCGGACCAGGAAATGGCATTAGAGCCCAGACCCCATTAAAAATAGTTGAAGTATTTAAATACTTAGGAATAAACATCACGTTGGACCCTGAGGAAGCCCTGAAAGCTAATATACTCCCCTTGGTAGAATATGTCAAGAGAAAATTGGGAATAAGGATAAAACTACCAATATCAATGGCGGGTAGAATTCAGCTGATTAAATCTATTATATTGCCCAAGTGCCTGTACGTTTTTGCACATTCCCCGGTAAAAATACCAAAACAGATATTAAAAATATCTGTCTACCAACTGAAAAGGCAGCAGTTGAAGTGCTAGAAATTTAGCCAAGCTAGCATTCAACCATTGGGCATGTGGATGGCTGGGAACGAACTTCTTTCGGCGGTGCAGCAGCTGGGGCAGGGAAATTTGTCTGGTACAAGCTGATGTCGGTGTACTGATAGCGGATTGCCCCCAAGTACTTGGCTGTGACACACCTAATTCTACACCTTCATTCCTCTCAGTGCAGGTCTCAGAGAGGACTGAAGGTATAGTGGGGTTGGAGATCCCAGTTGATGAGGAGCAAGGAGAGGTCCTCTTTGTTCTTTTGTGTGGGTCTTTTAGGTACGCTTGCCAACGAACTGCATGACAGGTCGACATATGTCTGGTCAAGCATGTGGTGCCCAAGCGGGAGATGTTTTGGCCACACGCAATACGCTTGAGACATATATTGCAAATAGCAGCGGTGGGATCTGATGCACTGGTCTCAAAAAAGGCCCACACCAAAGAACTTTTGGAATAACGCGCAGAGACAGCAGCGCCCTGCACATGCAGAGCTCTGTGCTGTGATGCAGTCGGTGTGCTGCCTTTAAGCTGGCCCCTGGAGGGCATCCTGCCTCGTTGGTAATGTGCCTCCTCCTCCTCCTCTCTCCTGTCAGGCACCCACGTGGAGTCAGTGACCTCATCATCCCCTCCCTCCTCATCACTGGAGCAAAGCTGGCAGTATGCTGCAGCTGGGGGAACATGACTGCCAGATTGCTGTCCTTCTTGGGCACCCCCTTTCTCTGGGCTCACGTTACTGCCTTCCTCTAGCTGGGTACCATCATCGGAGCCTTCAAAACGCTGGGCATCCTCCTGGAGCATGTACCCAAAACTGTGGTCAAACATTTTGGGGGACTACTCAGGAGGACATGGTGGAGCTAGTGAAGGAGTGACTGATGCCATTGAGCGGAGGGAAGCAGTTGGCAGCTGCTTTGCCAGACAAAGTACCCTGAGCCTGGGTGAGAGAGGATGAGGAGAATGAGGATGGCTTGGTCATCCACTCTACCAAGTCTTCCGCATGTTGCGGCTCAACACGGCCAGCTACCAAAAAAAGGACAAGCGTGTCCCATGGCCACGTGCTGATGAGGATGCATCGTCTCCATGACCAGCACTGTTGCCTCTAGACACAGAGCCTGCCTGCCCTCTTTTATTGGCTTGTGACTGTCTGCCTCTCTTTGTTGGCCTTCCAGACATACTAATAGCCTGCAGTGAGATGTAGCTGCACAAAGCTGGAATGTATATATATACTGATACTGCAGCTAGCAGAATCAACTGCCTGCCTGTAGTATTATTAGTATGAGAACACCAGCAATTGTCTTCAGGTAGCTTTAGGTGCACACTGTGCAGAGGACGCAGTACACTAACTGTAAATACTGTAACTGCCTGCCTGTGGTATTAAAAGGAGCAGTACAACAGCAATTGTCTTCAGGTAGCTTTAGGTGCACACTGTGCAGAGGACACATTACACTAACTGTAAATACTGTAGCTGCCTGCCTGTGGTATTAATATAGGATCAGAAGAACACCACCAATTTTATTCAGGTAGCTTTAGGTGCACACTGTGCAGAGGACACAGTACACTAACTGTAAATACTGTATCTGCCTGCCTGTGGTATTAATAGGATCAGAAGAACACCACTAATTGTCTCCAGGTAGCTTTAGGTGCACACTGTGCAGAGGACACAGTACACTAACTGTAAATACTGTAGCTGCCTGCCTGTGGTATTAATAGGAGCAGAACAACAGCAATTGTCTCCAGGTAGCTTTAGGTGCACACTGTGCAGAGGACACAGTACACTAACTGTAAATACTGTAGCTGCCTGCCTGTGGTATTAATATAGGATCAGAAGAACACCACCAATTTTATTCAGGTAGCTTTAGGTGCACACTGTGCAGAGGACACCGTACACTAACTGTAAATACTGTAGCTGCCTGCCTTTGGTATTGATAAAGGGTCAGAAGAACATCACCAATTTTTATTCAGGTAGCTTTAGGTGCACACTGTGCAGAGGACGCAGTACACTAACTGTAAATACTGTAGCTGCCTGCCTGTGGTATTAATAGGATCAGAAGAACACCACTAATTTTCTTCAGGTAGCTTTAGGTGCACACTGTGCAGAGGACACAGTACACTGACTGTAAATACTGTAGCTGCCTGCCTGTGGTATTAATATAGGATCTGAAGAACACCACCAATTTTATTCAGATAGCTTTAGGAGCATACTGTGCAGAAGACGCAGTACACTAACAGTAAATACTGTAGCTGCCTGCCTGTGGTATTAATATAGGATCAGAAGCACACCACCAATTTCATTCAGGTAGCTTTAAGTGCACACTGTGCAGAGGACACAGTACACTAACTGTAAATACTGTAGCTGCCTGCCTGTGGTATTAATATAGATCAGAAGAACACCACAGATTTTATTCAGGTAGCTTTAGGTGCACACTGTGCAGAGGACACAGTACACTAACTGTAAATACTGTAGCTGCCTGCAAGTGGTATTAATATAGGATCCGAAGAATACCACCAATTTTATTCAGGTAGCTTTAGGTGCACACTGTTCAGAGGACACAGTACACTAACTGTAAATACTGTAGCTGCCGGCCTGTGGTATTAATAGGAGCAGAACAACAGCTATTTTCTTCAGGTAAATTTAGGTGCGCACTGTGCAGAGGACACAGTGCACTAACTGTAAATACTGTAGCTGCCTGCCTGCGGTATTAATATAGGATCAGAAGAACACCACCAATTTTATTCAGGTTGCTTTAGGTGCACACTGTGCAGAGGGCACAGTACACTAACTGTAAATACTGTAACTGCCTGCCTGTGGTATTAATAGGATCAGAACAACAGCAATTTTCTTCAGGTAGCTTTAGGTGCACACTGTGCAGGGGATGCAGTGCACTAACTGTAAATACTGTAGCTGCCTGCCTGTGGTATTAATAGGAGCAGAACAGCGATTGTCTCCAGGTAGCTTTAGGTGCACACTGTGCAGAGGACGCACTACACTAACTGTAAATGCTGTAGCTGCCTGCCTGTGGTATTAATAGGGTCAGAAGAACACCCACTAATTTTCTTCAGGTAGCTTTAGGTGCACACTGTGCAGAGGACACAGTGCACTAACTGTAAATACTGTAGCTGCCTGCCTGTGGTATTAATAGGATCAGAATAACAGCAATTGTCTCCAGGTAGCTTTAGGTGCACACTGTGCAGGGGATGCACTACACTAACTATAAATACTGTAGCTGCCTGCCTGTGATATTAATAGGATCAGAAGAACACCACTAATTTTCTTCAGGTAGCTTTAGGTGCACACTGTGCAGGGGATGCTCTACACTAACTTGTAAATACTGCAGCTGCCTGCAGTACTGTACTAATAGGATCAGAAGAACACCACTAATTTTCTTCAGATAGCTTTAGGTGCACACTGTGCAGGGGACGCACTACACTAACTTGTAAATACTGCAGCTGCCTGCAGTACTGTACTAATAGGATCAGAAGAACACCACTAATTTTCTTCAGGTAGCTTTAGGTGCACACTGTGCAGAGGACGCACTACACTAACTATAAATACTGTAGCTGCCTGCCTGTGGTATTAAAAGGATCAGAACAACACCACTAATTTTCTTCAGGTAGCTTTAGGTGCACACTGTGCAGAGGATGCACTACAGTAACTTGTAACAATAGCAGGTGCCTGCGGTATTGTACTAATATGTTTAGAAGAACACCACTAATTTTCTTCAGGTAGCTTTAGGTGCACACTGTGCAGAAGACGCACTGCACTAACTTGTAAATACTGCAGCTGCCTGCGGTACTGTACTAATAGGATCAGAAGAACACCACTAATTTTCTTCAGGTAGCTTTAGGTGCACACTGTGCAGAGGTCGCACTGCACTAACTGTAAATACTGTAGCTAATAGGGCTAATAGGATCAGAAGAACACCAACAATTTTTTTCAGGTAGCTGTAAATACTGTAAAAACAACTGCCTGCCCGTCAGTAGTAGGAAGAGAATAACAGGAGCAGATCTAGCTAAACTGAATATACAATGTGTATATATATATATATATATATATATATATATATATATATATATATATATTCACACACACAACACCTAGGATGTGTGTATATATATATATATATATATATATATATACACACACTACATTGTAAGTGCAGCTAACTGACTCGCCTGCCTATTCCTATCTAACTTAAATCATATGACACTGTCTCTCTGTCTATCTATTTCTCTCTCAACGCCGGAACACACTACACAGGGCCGCCGTGCAGGTGGCCTTATATAGTGTGGGGCATATACTAAACCCCCTGAGCCATAATTGGCCAAAGCCACCCTGCCTTTGGCCAATTACGGCTCTCTGTACAGACTCGCTGTGATTGGCCAAGCATGCGGGTCATAGTGCATGCTTGGCCAATCATCAGCCAGCAATGCACTGCGATGCCACAGTGAATTATGAGCCATGACGCGCCACTCGAATTTGGCATGAACGGACCATATCGTTCCCATATCATTCCATATCGGCCCATAATTCGGAGAACGACCAAACTCACGATGTTCGAGTCGAACATGCGTTCGATTCGAACACGAAGCTCATCCCTAATCAGCAGCAAAACAACTTCATTATTCTAACATTCTAAAGAAGAAGAGAATGCACTGCATTAAAAGGTTTAAAAAATTGCAGCGTGACGAAAATGCTATCTCCATTATGAACACTAGTTTTACCAGACTTATGCCGCGTACACAGGATCGGACTTCACGGCATACTTGGTCTGGCGTACTGGATTTCGTCGCACAATTCAATCATGTGTGGGCTCCAGCAGACTTTGTTTCCTCAAAAGTTTGTCAGACTAATGCCGCGTACACACGAGCGGACTTTACGGCACTAACTTGTAGTTTTAGCTGAACACTGAGAGCTGGACGCACCTCACTAACTTGTAGTTTTAGCTGAACACTGTGAGCAGGACGCACCCCACTAACTTGTAGTTTTAGCTGATGACTGTGAGCAGGACGCACTGCACTAACTTGTAGCTTTAGATGAACACTGTGCAGAGATCTCACTACACTAACTTGTAGTTTTAGCTGAACACTGTGAGCAGGACACACCGCACTAACTTGTAGTTTTAGCTGAACACTGTGAGCAGGACGCACCACACTAACTTGTAGTTTTAGCTGAACACTGTGAGCAGGACGCACTGCACTAACTTGTAGCTTTAGATGAACACTGTGAGCAGGACACACTGCACTAACTTGTAGTTTTAGCTGAACACCGTGCAGAGGTCTCACTACACTAACTTGTAGTTTTAGCAGAACACTGTGAGCAGGACGCACTGCACTAACTTGTAGTTTTAGCTGAACCCTGTGAGCAGGACGCACTGCACTAACTTGTAGCTTTAGATGAACACTGTGCAGAGGTCTCACTACACTAACTTGTAGTTGTAGCTGAACACTGTGAGCAGGACGTGCCACACTAACTTGTAGTTTTAGCTGAACACTGTGAGCAGGAACACTGCACTAACTTGTAGCTTTAGATGAACACTGTGCAGAGGTCTCACTACACTAACTTGTAGTTTTAGCTGAACACTGTGAGCAGGACGCACTGCACTAACTTGTAGCTTTAGATGAACACTGTGCAGAGATCTGACTACAGTAACTTGTAGTTTTAGCTAAACACTGTGAGCAGGACGCACTGCACTAACTTGTAGCTTTAGATGAACACTGTGCAGAGGTCTCACTACACTAACTTGTAGTTTTAGCTGAACACTGGGAGCAGGACACACCGCACTAACTTGTAGCTTTAGATGAACACTGTGAGTAGGACGCACTGCACTAACTTGTAGTTTAGCTGAACACTGTGAGCAGGAAGCACCGTTCTAACTTGTAGTTTTAGCTGAACACTGTGAGCAGGACGCACCCCACTAACTTGTAGTTTTAGCTGAACACTGTGAGCAGGATGCACCGTTCTAACTTGTAGTTTTAGCTGAACACTGTGAGCAGGACGCACCCCACTAACTTGTAGTTTTAGCTGAACACTGTGAGCAGGACGCACTGCACTAACTTGTAGCTTTAGATGAACACTGTGCAGAGGTCTCACTACACTAACTTGTAGTTTTAGCTGAACACTGTGAGCAGGACGCACCGCACTAACTTTTAGTTTTAGCTGAACACTGTGAGCTGGACGCACCGCACTAACTTGTAGTTTTAGCTGAACACTGTGAGCAGGATTCACTGCACTAACTTATAGCTTTAGATGAACACTGTGAGCAGGACACACTGCACTAACTTGTAGTTTTAGCTGAACACCGTGCAGAGGTCTCACTACACTAACTTGTAGTTTTAGCAGAACACTGTGAGCAGGACGCACTGCACTAACTTGTAGTTTTAGCTGAACCCTGTGAGCAGGACGCACTGCACTAACTTGTAGCTTTAGATGAACACTGTGCAGAGGTCTCACTACACTAACTTGTAGTTGTAGCTGAACACTGTGAGCAGGACGTGCCACACTAACTTGTAGTTTTAGCTGAACACTGTGAGCAGGAACACTGCACTAACTTGTAGCTTTAGATGAACACTGTGCAGAGGTCTCACTACACTAACTTGTAGTTTTAGCTGAACACTGTGAGCAGGACGCACTGCACTAACTTGTAGCTTTAGATGAACACTGTGCAGAGATCTGACTACAGTAACTTGTAGTTTTAGCTAAACACTGTGAGCAGGACGCACTGCACTAACTTGTAGCTTTAGATGAACACTGTGCAGAGGTCTCACTACACTAACTTGTAGTTTTAGCTGAACACTGGGAGCAGGACACACCGCACTAACTTGTAGCTTTAGATGAACACTGTGAGTAGGACGCACTGCACTAACTTGTAGTTTAGCTGAACACTGTGAGCAGGAAGCACCGTTCTAACTTGTAGTTTTAGCTGAACACTGTGAGCAGGACGCACCCCACTAACTTGTAGTTTTAGCTGAACACTGTGAGCAGGATGCACCGTTCTAACTTGTAGTTTTAGCTGAACACTGTGAGCAGGACGCACCCCACTAACTTGTAGTTTTAGCTGAACACTGTGAGCAGGACGCACTGCACTAACTTGTAGCTTTAGATGAACACTGTGCAGAGGTCTCACTACACTAACTTGTAGTTTTAGCTGAACACTGTGAGCAGGACGCACCGCACTAACTTTTAGTTTTAGCTGAACACTGTGAGCTGGACGCACCGCACTAACTTGTAGTTTTAGCTGAACACTGTGAGCAGGATTCACTGCACTAACTTGTAGCTTTAGATGAACACTGTGCAGAGGTCTCACAACACTAACTTGTAGCTTTAGCTGAACACTGTGAGCAGGACGCACTGCACTAACTTGTAGCTTTAGATGAACACTGTGCAGAGGTCTCACTACACTAACTTGTAGTTTTAGCTGAACACTGTGAGCAGGACGCACCGCACTAACTTGTAGTTTTAGCTGAACACTGTGAGCAGGACGCACCACACTAACTTGTAGTTTTAGCTGAACACTGTGAGCAGGACGCACTGCACTAACTTGTAGCTTTAGATGAACACTGTGAGCAGGACGCACTGCACTAACTTGTAGCTTTAGATGAACACTGTGAGCAGGACGCACTGCACTAACTTGTAGCTTTAGATGAACACTGTGCAGAGGTCTCACTACACTAACTTGTAGTTTTAGCTGAACACTGTGAGCAGGACTCACTGCACTAACTTGTAGTTTTAGCTGAACACTGTGAGCAGGACGCACCACACTAACTTCACTGCACTAACTTGTAGCTTTAGATGAACACTGTGCAGAGGTCTCACAACACTAACTTGTAGTTTTAGCTGAACACTGTGAGCAGGACGCACTGCACTAACTTGTAGCTTTAGATGAACACTGTGCAGGGGTCTCACTACACTAACTTGTAGTTTTAGCTGAACACTGTGAGCAGGACGCACCGCACTAACTTGTAGTTTTAGCTGAACACTGTGAGCAGGACGCACCACACTAACTTGTAGTTTTAGCTGAACACTGTGAGCAGGACGCACTGCACTAACTTGTAGCTTTAGATGAACACTGTGAGCAGGACGCACTGCACTAACTTGTAGCTTTAGATGAACACTGTGCAGAGGTCTCACTACACTAACTTGTAGTTTTAGCTGAACACTGTGAGCAGGACTCACTGCACTAACTTGTAGTTTTAGCTGAACACTGTGAGCAGGATGCACTGCACTAACTTGTAGCTTTAGATGAACACTGCGCAGAGGTCTCACTACACTAACTTGTAGTTTTAGCTGAACACTGTGAGCAGGACGCACTGCACTAACTTGTAGCTTTAGATGAACACTGTGCAGAGGTCTCACTACACTAACTTGTAGTTTTAGCTGAACACTGTGAGCAGGACGCACCCCACTAACTTGTAGTTTTAGCTGAACACTGTGAGCAGGACGCACTGCACTAACTTGTAGCTTTAGATGAACACTGTGCAGAGGTCTCACTACACTAACTTGTAGTTTTAGCTGAACACTGTGAGCAGGACGCACCGCACTAACTTTTAGTTTTAGCTGAACACTGTGAGCTGGACGCACCGCACTAACTTGTAGTTTTAGCTGAACACTGTGAGCAGGATTCACTGCACTAACTTGTAGCTTTAGATGAACACTGTGCAGAGGTCTCACAACACTAACTTGTAGTTTTAGCTGAACACTGTGAGCAGGACGCACTGCACTAACTTGTAGCTTTAGATGAACACTGTGCAGAGGTCTCACTACACTAACTTGTAGTTTTAGCTGAACACTGTGAGCAGGACGCACCGCACTAACTTGTAGTTTTAGCTGAACACTGTGAGCAGGACGCACCACACTAACTTGTAGTTTTAGCTGAACACTGTGAGCAGGACGCACTGCACTAACTTGTAGCTTTAGATGAACACTGTGAGCAGGACGCACTGCACTAACTTGTAGCTTTAGATGAACACTGTGCAGAGGTCTCACTACACTAACTTGTAGTTTTAGCTGAACACTGTGAGCAGGACTCACTGCACTAACTTGTAGTTTTAGCTGAACACTGTGAGCAGGATGCACTGCACTAACTTGTAGCTTTAGATGAACACTGCGCAGAGGTCTCACTACACTAACTTGTAGTTTTAGCTGAACACTGTGAGCAGGACGCACTGCACTAACTTGTAGCTTTAGATGAACACTGTGCAGAGGTCTCACTACACTAACTTGTAGTTTTAGCTGAACACTGTGAGCAGGACGCACTGCACTAACTTGTAGCTTTAGATGAACACTGCGCAGAGGTCTCACTACACTAACTTGTAGTTTTAGCTGAACACTGTGAGCAGGATGCACTGCACTAACTTGTAGCTTTAGATGAACACTGTGCAGAGGTCTCACTACACTAACTTGTAGTTTTAGCTGAACACTGTGAGCAGGACGCACCGCACTAACTTTTAGTTTTAGCTGAACACTGTGAGCTGGACGCACCGCACTAACTTGTAGTTTTAGCTGAACACTGTGAGCAGGATTCACTGCACTAACTTGTAGCTTTAGATGAACACTGTGCAGAGGTCTCACAACACTAACTTGTAGTTTTAGCTGAACACTGTGAGCAGGACGCACTGCACTAACTTGTAGCTTTAGATGAACACTGTGCAGAGGTCTCACTACACTAACTTGTAGTTTTAGCTGAACACTGTGAGCAGGACGCACCGCACTAACTTGTAGTTTTAGCTGAACACTGTGAGCAGGACGCACCACACTAACTTGTAGTTTTAGCTGAACACTGTGAGCAGGACTCACTGCACTAACTTGTAGTTTTAGCTGAACACTGTGAGCAGGATGCACTGCACTAACTTGTAGCTTTAGATGAACACTGCGCAGAGGTCTCACTACACTAACTTGTAGTTTTAGCTGAACACTGTGAGCAGGACGCACTGCACTAACTTGTAGCTTTAGATGAACACTGTGCAGAGGTCTCACTACACTAACTTGTAGTTTTAGCTGAACACTGTGAGCAGGACGCACCCCACTAACTTGTAGTTTTAGCTGAACACTGTGAGCAGGATGCACTGCACTAACTTGTAGCTTTAGATGAACACTGTGCAGAGGTCTCACTACACTAACTTGTAGTTTTAGCTGAACACTGTGAGCAGGATGCACCGCACTAACTTTTAGTTTTAGCTGAACACTGTGAGCTGGATGCACCGCACTAACTTGTAGTTTTAGCTGAACACTGTGAGCAGGATTCACTGCACTAACTTGTAGCTTTAGATGAACACTGTGCAGAGGTCTCACAACAGTAACTTGTAGTTTTAGCTGAACGCTGTGAGCAGGACGCACTGCACTAACTTGTAGCTTTAGATGAACACTGTGCAGAGGTCTCACTACACTAACTTGTAGTTTTAGCTGAACACTGTGAGCAGGACGCACCGCACTAACTTGTAGTTTTAGCTGAACACTGTGAGCAGGACGCACCACACTAACTTGTAGTTTTAGCTGAACACTGTGAGCAGGATTCACTGCACTAACTTGTAGCTTTAGATGAACACTGTGCAGAGGTCTCACAACACTAACTTGTAGTTTTAGCTGAACACTGTGAGCAGGACGCACTGCACTAACTTGTAGCTTTAGATGAACACTGTGCAGGGGTCTCACTACACTAACTTGTAGTTTTAGCTGAACACTGTGAGCAGGACGCACCGCACTAACTTGTAGTTTTAGCTGAACACTGTGAGCAGGACGCACCACACTAACTTGTAGTTTTAGCTGAACACTGTGAGCAGGACGCACTGCACTAACTTGTAGCTTTAGATGAACACTGTGAGCAGGACGCACTGCACTAACTTGTAGCTTTAGATGAACACTGTGCAGAGGTCTCACTACACTAACTTGTAGTTTTAGCTGAACACTGTGAGCAGGACTCACTGCACTAACTTGTAGTTTTAGCTGAACACTGTGAGCAGGATGCACCGCACTAACTTGTAGCTTTAGATGAACACTGCGCAGAGGTCTCACTACACTAACTTGTAGTTTTAGCTGAACACTGTGAGCAGGACGCACTGCACTTACTTGTAGCTTTAGATGAACACTGTGCAGAGGTCTCACTACACTAACTTGTAGTTTTAGCTGAACACTGTGAGCAGGACGCACCCCACTAACTTGTAGTTTTAGCTGAACACTGTGAGCAGGACGCACTGCACTAACTTGTAGCTTTAGATGAACACTGTGCAGAGGTCTCACTACACTAACTTGTAGTTTTAGCTGAACACTGTGAGCAGGACGCACCGCACTAACTTTTAGTTTTAGCTGAACACTGTGAGCTGGACGCACCGCACTAACTTGTAGTTTTAGCTGAACACTGTGAGCAGGATTCACTGCACTAACTTGTAGCTTTAGATGAACACTGTGCAGAGGTCTCACAACACTAACTTGTAGTTTTAGCTGAACACTGTGAGCAGGACGCACTGCACTAACTTGTAGCTTTAGATGAACACTGTGCAGAGGTCTCACTACACTAACTTGTAGTTTTAGCTGAACACTGTGAGCAGGACGCACCGCACTAACTTGTAGTTTTAGCTGAACACTGTGAGCAGGACGCACCACACTAACTTGTAGTTTTAGCTGAACACTGTGAGCAGGACGCACTGCACTAACTTGTAGCTTTAGATGAACACTGTGAGCAGGACGCACTGCACTAACTTGTAGCTTTAGATGAACACTGTGCAGAGGTCTCACTACACTAACTTGTAGTTTTAGCTGAACACTGTGAGCAGGACTCACTGCACTAACTTGTAGTTTTAGCTGAACACTGTGAGCAGGATGCACTGCACTAACTTGTAGCTTTAGATGAACACTGCGCAGAGGTCTCACTACACTAACTTGTAGTTTTAGCTGAACACTGTGAGCAGGACGCACTGCACTAACTTGTAGCTTTAGATGAACACTGTGCAGAGGTCTCACTACACTAACTTGTAGTTTTAGCTGAACACTGTGAGCAGGACGCACTGCACTAACTTGTAGCTTTAGATGAACACTGCGCAGAGGTCTCACTACACTAACTTGTAGTTTTAGCTGAACACTGTGAGCAGGATGCACTGCACTAACTTGTAGCTTTAGATGAACACTGTGCAGAGGTCTCACTACACTAACTTGTAGTTTTAGCTGAACACTGTGAGCAGGACGCACTGCACTAACTTGTAGCTTTAGATGAACACTGTGTAGAGGTCTCACTACACTAACTTGTAGTTTTAGCTGAACACTGTGAGCAGGACGCACCGCACTAACTTGTAGTTTTAGCTGAACACTGTGAGCAGGACGCACCGCACTAACTTGTAGCTTTAGATGAACACTGTGCAGAGGTCTCACTACACTAACTTGTAGTTGTAGCTGAACACTGTGAGCAGGACGTGCTGCACTAACTTGTAGTTTAAGCTGAACACTGTGAGCAGGAACACTGCACTAACTTGTAGCTTTAGAAGAACACTGTGCAGAGGTCTCACTACACTAACTTGTAGTTTTAGCTGAACACTGTGAGCAGGACGCACCGCACTAACTTTTAGTTTTAGCTGAACACTGTGAGCAGGACGCACCACACTAACTTGTAGTTTTAGCTGAACACTGTGAGCAGGACGCACTGCACTAACTTGGAGCTTTAGATGAACACTGTGCAGAGGTCTCACTACACTAACTTGTAGTTGTAGCTGAACACTGTGAGCAGGACGTGCCGCACTAACTTGTAGTTTAAGCTGAACACTGTGAGCAGGAACACTGCACTAACTTGTAGCTTTAGATGAACACTGTGCAGAGGTCTCACTACACTAACTTGTAGTTTTAGCTAAACACTGTGAGCAGAACGCACCGCACTAACTTATAGTTTTAGCTGAACACTGTGCAGAGTTCTCACTACACTAATTTGTAGTTTTAGCTGAAAACTGTGAGCAGGACGCACCGCACTAACTAGTAGTTTTAGCTGAACACCATGAGCAGGACGCACCACATTAACTTGTAGTTTTAGATGAACACTGTGCAGAGGTCTCACTACACTAACTTGTAGTTTTAGCTGAACACTGTGAGCAGGACGCACTGCACTAACTTGTAGCTTTAGATGAACACTGTGCAGAGGTCTCACTACACTAACATGTAGTTTTAGCTGAACACTGTGAGCAGGATGCACTGCACTAATTTGTAGCTTTAGATGAACACTGTGCAGAGGTCTCACTACACTAACTTGTAGTTTTAGCTGAACACTGTGAGCAGGACGCACCAAACTAACTTGTAGCTTTAGATGAACACTGTGAGTAGGACGCACTGCACTAACTTGTAGTTTTAGCTGAACACTGTGAGCAGGACGCACCCCACTAACTTGTAGTTTTAGCTGAACACTGTGAGCAGGATGCACCTTTCTAACTTGTAGTTTTAGCTGAACACTGTGAGCAGGACGCACCCCACTAACTTGTAGTTTTAGCTGAACACTGTGAGCAGGATGCACCGTTCTAACTTGTAGTTTTAGCTGAACACTGTGAGCAGGACGCACCCCACTAACCTGTAGTTTTAGCTGAACACTGTGAGCAGGACGCACCGCACTAACTTGTAGTTTTAGCTGAACACTGTGAGCTGGATGCACCGCACTAACTTGTAGTTTTAGCTGAACACTGTGAGCAGGACGCACCCCACTAACTTGTAGTTTTAGCTGAACACCGTGAGCAGGACGCACTGCACTAACTTGTAGTTTTAGCTGAACACTGTGAGCAGGATGCACTGCACTATCTTGTAGCTTTAGATGAACACTGTGCAGAGGTCTCACTACACTAACTTGTAGTTTTAGCTGAACACTGTGAGCAGGACGCACTGCACTAACTTGTAGCTTTAGATGAACACTGTGCAGAGGTCTCACTACACTAACTTGTAGTTTTAGCTGAACACTGTGAGCAGGACGCACCGCACTAACTTGTAGTTTTAGCTGAACACTGTGAGCAGGACGCACCACACTAACTTGTAGTTTTAGCTAAACACTGTGAGCAGGACGCACTGCACTAACTTGTAGCTTTAGATGAACACTGTGAGCAGGACGCACTGCACTAACTTGTAGCTTTAGATGAACACTGTGCAGAGGTCTCACTACACTAACTTGTAGTTTTAGCTGAACACTGTGAGCAGGACGCACTGCACTAACTTGTAGCTTTAGATGAACACTGTGCAGAGGTCTCACTACACTAACTTGTAGTTTTAGCTGAACACTGTGAGCAGGACGCACTGCACTAACTTGTAGCTTTAGATGAACACTGTGTAGTGGTCTCACTACACTAACTTGTAGTTTTAGCTGAACACTGTGAGCAGGACGCACCGCACTAACTTGTAGTTTTAGCTGAACACTGTGAGCAGGACACACCACACTAACTTGTAGCTTTAGATGAACACTGTGCAGAGGTCTCACTACACTAACTTGTAGTTTTAGCTGAATACTGTGAGCAGGACGCACAGCACTAACTTGTAGTTGTAGCTGAACACTGTGAGCAGGACGCACCCCACTAAGTTGTCGTTTTAGCTGAACACTGTGAGCAGGACGCACCCCACTAACTTGTCTTTTTAGCTGAACACTGTGAGCTGGACGCACCACACTAACTTGTAGTTTTAGCTGAACACTGTGAGCAGGACGCACTGCACTAACTTGTAGTTTTAGCTGAACACTGTGAGCAGGACGCACTGCACTAACTTGTAGCTTTAGATGAACACTGTGCAGAGGTCTCACTACACTAACTTGTAGTTTTAGATGAATACTGTGAGCAGGACGCACCGCACTAACTTGTAGTTTTAGCTGAACACCTTGAGCAGGACGCACCACACTAACTTGTAGTTTTAGCTGAACACTGTGAGCAGGACACACCACACTAACTTGTAGCTTTAGATGAACACTGTGCAGAGGTCTCACTACACTAACTTGTAGTTTTAGCTGAATACTGTGAGCAGGACGCACCGCACTAACTTGTAGTTTTAGCTGAACACTGTGAGCAGGACGCACCCCACTAACTTGTCGTTTTAGCTGAACACTGTGAGCAGGACGCACCCAACTAACTTGTCGTTTTAGCTGAACACTGTGAGCTGGACGCACCGCACTAACTTGTAGTTTTAGCTGAACACTGTGAGCAGGACGCACTGCACTAACTTGTAGTTTTAGCTGAACACTGTGAGCAGGACGCACTGCACTAACTTGTAGCTTTAGATGAACACTGTGCAGAGGTCTCACTACACTAATTTGTAGTTTTAGCTGAACACTGTGAGCAGGACGCACCACACTAACTTGTAGTTTTAGCTGAACACTGTGAGCAGGACGCACTGCACTACTTTGTAGCTTTAGATGAACACTCTGCAGAGTTCTCACTACACTAATTTGTAGTTTTAGCTGAACACTGTGAGCAGGACGCACTGCACTAACTTGTAGCTTTAGATGAACACTGTGCAGAGGTCTCACAACACTAACTTGTAGTTTTAGCTGAACACTGTGAGCAGGACGCACTGCACTAACTTGTAGCTTTAGATGAACACTGTGCAGAGGTCTCACTACACTAACTTGTAGTTTTAGCTGAACACTGTGAGCAGGACGCACCGCACTAACTTGTAGTTTTAGCTGAACACTGTGAGCAGGACGCACCACACTAACTTGTAGTTTTAGCTGAACACTGTGAGCAGGACGCACTGCACTAACTTGTAGCTTTAGATGAACACTGTGAGCAGGACGCACTGCACTAACTTGTAGCTTTAGATGAACACTGTGCAGAGGTCTCACTACACTAACTTGTAGTTTTAGCTGAACACTGTGAGCAGGACTCACTGCACTAACTTGTAGTTTTAGCTGAACACTGTGAGCAGGATGCACTGCACTAACTTGTAGCTTTAGATGAACACTGCGCAGAGGTCTCACTACACTAACTTGTAGTTTTAGCTGAACACTGTGAGCAGCACGCACTGCACTAACTTGTAGCTTTAGATGAACACTGTGCAGAGGTCTCACTACACTAACTTGTAGTTTTAGCTGAACACTGTGAGCAGGACGCACTGCACTAACTTGTAGCTTTAGATGAACACTGCGCAGAGGTCTCACTACACTAACTTGTAGTTTTAGCTGAACACTGTGAGCAGGATGCACTGCACTAACTTGTAGCTTTAGATGAACACTGTGCAGAGGTCTCACTACACTAACTTGTAGTTTTAGCTGAACACTGTGAGCAGGACGCACTGCACTAACTTGTAGCTTTAGATGAACACTGTGTAGAGGTCTCACTACACTAACTTGTAGTTTTAGCTGAACACTGTGAGCAGGACGCACCGCAATAACTTGTAGTTTTAGCTGAACACTGTGAGCAGGACGCACCACACTAACTTGTAGTTTTAGCTGAACACTGTGAGCAGGACACACCACACTAACTTGTAGCTTTAGATGAACACTGTGCAGAGGTCTCACTACACTAACTTGTAGTTTTAGCTGAATACTGTGAGCAGGACGCACCGCACTAACTTGTAATTTTAGCTGAACACTGTGAGCAGGACGCACCCCAATAACTTGTCGTTTTAGCTGAACACTGTGAGCAGGACGCACCCAACTAACTTGTCGTTTTAGCTGAACACTGTGAGCTGGACGCACCGCACTAACTTGTAGTTTTAGCTGAACACTGTGAGCAGGACGCACTGCACTAACTTGTAGTTTTAGCTGAACACTGTGAGCAGGACGCACTGCACTAACTTGTAGCTTTAGATGAACACTGTGCAGAGGTCTCACTACACTAACTTGTAGTTTTAGCTGAACACTGTGAGCAGGACGCACCACACTAACTTGTAGTTTTAGCTGAACACTGTGAGCAGGACGCACTGCACTAACTTGTAGCTTTAGATGAACACTCTGCAGAGTTCTCACTACACTAATTTGTAGTTTTAGCTGAACACTGTGAGCAGGACGCACTGCACTAACTTGTAGCTTTAGATGAACACTGTGCAGAGGTCTCACAACACTAACTTGTAGTTTTAGCTGAACACTGTGAGCAGGACGCACTGCACTAACTTGTAGCTTTAGATGAACACTGTGCAGAGGTCTCACTACACTAACTTGTAGTTTTAGCTGAACACTGTGAGCAGGACGCACCGCACTAACTTGTAGTTTTAGCTGAACACTGTGAGCAGGACGCACCACACTAACTTGTAGTTTTAGCTGAACACTGTGAGCAGGACGCACTGCACTAACTTGTAGCTTTAGATGAACACTGTGAGCAGGACGCACTGCACTAACTTGTAGCTTTAGATGAACACTGTGCAGAGGTCTCACTACACTAACTTGTAGTTTTAGCTGAACACTGTGAGCAGGACTCACTGCACTAACTTGTAGTTTTAGCTGAACACTGTGAGCAGGATGCACTGCACTAACTTGTAGCTTTAGATGAACACTGCGCAGAGGTCTCACTACACTAACTTGTAGTTTTAGCTGAACACTGTGAGCAGGACGCACTGCACTAACTTGTAGCTTTAGATGAACACTGTGCAGAGGTCTCACTACACTAACTTGTAGTTTTAGCTGAACACTGTGAGCAGGACGCACTGCACTAACTTGTAGCTTTAGATGAACACTGCGCAGAGGTCTCACTACACTAACTTGTAGTTTTAGCTGAACACTGTGAGCAGGATGCACTGCACTAACTTGTAGCTTTAGATGAACACTGTGCAGAGGTCTCACTACACTAACTTGTAGTTTTAGCTGAACACTGTGAGCAGGACGCACTGCACTAACTTGTAGCTTTAGATGAACACTGTGTAGAGGTCTCACTACACTAACTTGTAGTTTTAGCTGAACACTGTGAGCAGGACGCACCGCACTAACTTGTAGTTTTAGCTGAACACTGTGAGCAGGACGCACCGCACTAACTTGTAGCTTTAGATGAACACTGTGCAGAGGTCTCACTACACTAACTTGTAGTTGTAGCTGAACACTGTGAGCAGGACGTGCTGCACTAACTTGTAGTTTAAGCTGAACACTGTGAGCAGGAACACTGCACTAACTTGTAGCTTTAGAAGAACACTGTGCAGAGGTCTCACTACACTAACTTGTAGTTTTAGCTAAACACTGTGAGCAGAACGCACCGCACTAACTTATAGTTTTAGCTGAACACTGTGCAGAGTTCTCACTACACTAATTTGTAGTTTTAGCTGAAAACTGTGAGCAGGACGCACCGCACTAACTAGTAGTTTTAGCTGAACACCATGAGCAGGACGCACCACATTAACTTGAAGTTTTAGATGAACACTGTGCAGAGGTCTCACTACACTAACTTGTAGTTTTAGCTGAACACTGTGAGCAGGACGCACTGCACTAACTTGTAGCTTTAGATGAACACTGTGCAGAGGTCTCACTACACTAACATGTAGTTTTAGCTGAACACTGTGAGCAGGATGCACTGCACTAATTTGTAGCTTTAGATGAACACTGTGCAGAGGTCTCACTACACTAACTTGTAGTTTTAGCTGAACACTGTGAGCAGGACGCACCAAACTAACTTGTAGCTTTAGATGAACACTGTGAGTAGGACGCACTGCACTAACTTGTAGTTTTAGCTGAACACTGTGAGCAGGACGCACCCCACTAACTTGTAGTTTTAGCTGAACACTGTGAGCAGGATGCACCGTTCTAACTTGTAGTTTTAGCTGAACACTGTGAGCAGGACGCACCCCACTAACTTGTAGTTTTAGCTGAACACTGTGAGCAGGATGCACCGTTCTAACTTGTAGTTTTAGCTGAACACTGTGAGCAGGACGCACCCCACTAACCTGTAGTTTTAGCTGAACACTGTGAGCAGGACGCACCGCACTAACTTGTAGTTTTAGCTGAACACTGTGAGCTGGACGCACCGCACTAACTTGTAGTTTTAGCTGAACACTGTGAGCAGGACGCACCCCACTAACTTGTAGTTTTAGCTGAACACCGTGAGCAGGATGCACCGCACTAACTTGTAGTTTTAGCTGAACACTGTGAGCAGGATGCACTGCACTATCTTGTAGCTTTAGATGAACACTGTGCAGAGGTCTCACTACACTAACTTGTAGTTTTAGCTGAACACTGTGAGCAGGACGCACTGCACTAACTTGTAGCTTTAGATGAACACTGTGCAGAGGTCTCACTACACTAACTTGTAGTTTTAGCTGAACACTGTGAGCAGGACGCACCGCACTAACTTGTAGTTTTAGCTGAACACTGTGAGCAGGACGCACCACACTAACTTGTAGCTTTAGATGAACACTGTGAGCAGGACGCACTGCACTAACTTGTAGCTTTAGATGAACACTGTGCAGAGGTCTCACTACACTAACTTGTAGTTTTAGCTGAACACTGTGAGCAGGACGCACTGCACTAACTTGTAGCTTTAGATGAACACTGTGCAGAGGTCTCACTACACTAACTTGTAGTTTTAGCTGAACACTGTGAGCAGGACGCACTGCACTAACTTGTAGTTTTAGCTGAACACTGTGAGCAGGACACACCACACTAACTTGTAGCTTTAGATGAACACTGTGCAGAGGTCTCACTACACTAAATTGTAGTTTTAGCTGAATACTGTGAGCAGGACGCACAGCACTAACTTGTAGTTTTAGCTGAACACTGTGAGCAGGACGCACCCCACTAAGTTGTCGTTTTAGCTGAACACTGTGAGCAGGACGCACCCCACTAACTTGTCTTTTTAGCTGAACACTGTGAGCTGGACGCACCACACTAACTTGTAGTTTTAGCTGAACACTGTGAGCAGGACGCACTGCACTAACTTATAGTTTTAGCTGAGCACTGTGAGCAGGACGCACTGCACTAACTTGTAGCTTTAGATGAACACTGTGCAGAGGTCTCACTACACTAACTTGTAGTTTTAGCTGAATACTGTGAGCAGGACGCACCGCACTAACTTGTAGTTTTAGCTGAACACCTTGAGCAGGACGCACCACACTAACTTGTAGTTTTTAGCTGAACACTGTGAGCAGGACACACCACACTAACTTGTAGCTTTAGATGAACACTGTGCAGAGGTCTCACTACACTAACTTGTAGTTTTAGCTGAATACTGTGAGCAGGACGCACCGCACTAACTTGTAGTTTTAGCTGAACACTGTGAGCAGGACGCACCCCACTAACTTGTCGTTTTAGCTGAACACTGTGAGCAGGACGCACCCAACTAACTTGTCGTTTTAGCTGAACACTGTGAGCTGGACGCACCGCACTAACTTGTAGTTTTAGCTGAACACTGTGAGCAGGACGCACTGCACTAACTTGTAGTTTTAGCTGAACACTGTGAGCAGGACGCACTGCACTAACTTGTAGCTTTAGATGAACACTGTGCAGAGGTCTCACTACACTAACTTGTAGTTTTAGCTGAACACTGTGAGCAGGACGCACCACACTAACTTGTAGTTTTAGCTGAACACTGTGAGCAGGACGCACTGCACTAACTTGTAGCTTTAGATGAACACTCTGCAGAGTTCTCACTACACTAATTTGTAGTTTTAGCTGAACACTGTGAGCAGGACGCACTGCACTAACTTGTAGTTTTAGCTGAACACCATGAGCAGGACGCACCACACTAACTTGTAGTTTTAGCTGAACACTGTGAGCAGGACACACCACACTAACTTGTAGTTTTAGCTGAACACTGTGAGCAGGACGCACTGCACTAAGTTGCAGCTTTAGATGAACACTGTGCAAAGGTCTCACTACACTAACTTGTAGTTTTAGCTGAACACTGTGAGCAGGACGCACCACACTAACTTGTAGCTTTAGATAAACACTGTGAGCAGGACGCACTGAACTAACTTGTAGCTTTAGATGAACACTGTGCAGAGGTCTCACTACACTAACTTGTAGTTTTAGCTGAACACTGTGAGCAGGACACACCACACTAACTTGTAGCTTTAGATGAACACTGTGCAGAGGTCTCATTACACTAACTTGTAGTTTTTGCTGAATACTGTGAGCAGGACGCACCGCACTAACTTGTAGTTTTAGCTGAACACTGTGAGCAGGACGCACCTCACTAACTTGTCGTTTTAGCTGAACACTGTGAGCAGGACGCACCCCACTAACTTGTCGTTTTAGCTGAACACTGTGAGCTGGACGCACCGCACTAACTTGTAGTTTTAGCTGAACACTGTGAGCAGGACGCACTGCACTAACTTGTAGTTTTAGCTGAACACTGTGAGCAGGACGCACTGCACTAACTTGTAGCTTTAGATGAACACTGTGCAGATGTCTCACTACACTAACTTGTAGTTGTAGCTGAACACTGTGAGCAGGACGTGCCGCACTAACTTGTAGTTTTAGCTGAACACTGTGAGCAGGAACACTGCACTAACTTGTAGCTTTAGATGAACCCTGTGCAGAGGTCTCACTACACTAACTTGTAGTTTTCGCTGAACACTGTGAGCAGGACGCACTGCACTAACTTGTAGCTTTAGATGAACACTGTGCAGAGGTCTCACTACACTAACTTGTAGTTTTAGCTGAACACTGTGAGCAGGACGCACCACACTAACTTGTAGTTTTAGCTGAACACTGTGAGCAGGACGCACTGCACTAACTTGTAGCTTTAGATGAACACTCTGCAGAGTTCTCACTACACTAATTTGTAGATTTAGCTGAACACTGTGAGCAGGACGCACTGCACTAACTTGTAGTTTTAGCTGAACACCATGAGCAGGACGCACCACACTAACTTGTAGTTTTAGTTGAACACTGTGAGCAGGACGCACCGCTATAACTTTTAGTTTTAGCTGAACACTGTGAGCAGGACGCACCGCACTAACTTGTAGTTTTACCTGAACACTGTGAGCAGGATGCACCGCTCTAACTTGTAGTTTTAGCTGAACACTGTGAGCAGGACGCACCCCACTAACTTGTAGTTTTAGCTGAACACTGTGAGCAGGACGAACTGCACTAACTTGTAGCTTTAGATAAAGACTGCGCAGAGGTCTCACAACACTAACTTGTAGTTTTAGCTGAACACTGTGAGCAGGACGCACCGCACTAACATGTAGTTTTAGATGAATACTGTGAGCAGGACGCACCGCATTAACGTGTAGTTTTATCTGAACACTGTGAGCAGGACACACCACACTAACTTGTAGCTTTAGATGAACACTGTGCAGAGGTCTCACTACACTAACTTGTAGTTTTAGCTGAACACTGTGAGCAGGACGCACTGCACTAACTTGTAGCTTTAGATGAACACTGTGAGCAGGACGCACTGCACTAACTTGTAGCTTTAGATGAACACTGTGCAGAGGTCTCACTACACTAACTTGTAGTTTTAGCTGAACACTGTGAGCAGGACTCACTGCACTAACTTGTAGTTTTAGCTGAACACTGTGAGCAGGATGCACTGCACTAACTTGTAGCTTTAGATGAACACTGTGCAGAGGTCTCACTACACTAACTTGTAGTTTTAGCTGAACACTGTGAGCAGGACGCACTGCACTAACTTGTAGCTTTAGATGAACACTGTGCAGAGGTCTCACTACACTAACTTGTAGTTTTAGCTGAACACTGTGAGCAGGACGCAGTGCACTAACTTGTAGCTTTAGATGAACACTGTGTAGAGGTCACACTACACTAACTTGTAGTTTTAGCTGAACACTGTGAGCAGGACGCACCGCACTAACTTGTAGTTTTAGCTGAATACTGTGAGCAGGAAACACCACACTAACTTGTAGCTTTAGATGAACACTGTGCAGAGGTCTCACTACACTAACTTGTAGTTTTAGCTGAATACTGTGAGCAGGACGCACCGCACTAACTTGTAGTTTTAGCTGAACACTGTGAGCAGGACGCACCCCACTAAGTTGTCGTTTTAGCTGAACACTGTGAGCAGGACGCACCCCACTAACTTGTCTTTTTAGCTGAACACTGTGAGCTGGACGCACCACACTAACTTGTAGTTTTAGCTGAACACTGTGAGCAGGACGCACCCCACTAACTTGTCGTTTTAGCTGAACACTGTGAGCTGGACGCACCGCACTAACTTGAAGTTTTAGCTGAACACTATGAGCAGGACGCACCCCACTAACTTGTTGTTTTAGCTGAACACTGTGAGCAGGACGCACCGCACTAACTTGTAGTTTTAGCTGAACACTGTGAGTAGTACGCACCCCACTAACTTGTCGTTTTAGCTGAACACTGTGAGCTGGACGCACCGCACTAACTTGTAGTTTTAGCTGAACACTGTGAGCAGGACGCACCACACTAACTTGTAGTTTTAGCTGAACACCTTGAGCAGGACGCACCACACTAACTTGTAGTTTTAGCTGAACACTGTGAGCAGGACACACCACACTAACTTGTAGCTTTAGATGAACACTGTGCAGAGGTCTCACTACACTAACTTGTAGTTTTAGCTGAATACTGTGAGCAGGACGCACCGCACTAACTTGTAGTTTTAGCTGAATACTGTGAGCAGGACGCACCGCACTAACTTGTAGTTTTAGCTGAACACTGTGAGCAGGACGCACCCCACTAACTTGTCGTTTTAGCTGAACACTGTGAGCAGGACGCACCCCACTAACTTGTCGTTTTAGCTGAACACTGTGAACTGGACGCACCGCACTAACTTGTAGTTATAGCTGAACACTGTGAGCAGGACGCACTGCACTAACTTGTAGTTTTAGCTGAACACTGTGAGCAGGACGCACTGCACTAACTTGTAGCTTTAGATGAACACTGTGCAGAGGTCTCACTACACTAACTTGTAGTTGTAGCTGAACACTGTGAGCAGGACGTGCCGCACTAACTTGTAGTTTTAGCTGAACACTGTGAGCAGGAACACTGCACTAACTTGTAGCTTTAGATGAACACTGTGCAGAGGTCTCACTACACTAACTTGTAGTTTTAGCTGAACACTGTGAGCAGGACTCACTGCACTAACTTGTAGTTTTAGCTGAACACTGTGAGCAGGATGCACTGCACTAACTTGTATCTTTAGATGAACACTGTGCAGAGGTCTCACTACACTAACTTGTAGTTTTAGCTGAACACTGTGAGCAGGACACACTGCACTAACTTGTAGCTTTAGATGAACACTGTGCAGAGGTCTCACTACACTAACTTGTAGTTTTAGCTGAACACTGTGAGCAGGACGCACTGCACTAACTTGTAGCTTTAGATGAACACTGTGTAGAGGTCTCACTACACTAACTTGTAGTTTTAGCTGAACACTGTGAGCAGGACGCACCGCACTAACTTGTAGTTTTAGCTGAACACTGTGAGCAGGACGCACCGCACTAACTTGTAGCTTTAGATGAACACTGTGCAGAGGTCTCACTACACTAACTTGTAGTTGTAGCTGAACACTGTGAGCAGGACGTGCTGCACTAACTTGTAGTTTAAGCTGAACACTGTGAGCAGGAACACTGCACTAACTTGTAGCTTTAGAAGAACACTGTGCAGAGGTCTCACTACACTAACTTGTAGTTTTAGCTGAACACTGTGAGCAGGACGCACCGCACTAACTTTTAGTTTTAGCTGAACACTGTGAGCAGGACGCACCACACTAACTTGTAGTTTTAGCTGAACACTGTGAGCAGGACGCACTGCACTAACTTGGAGCTTTAGATGAACACTGTGCAGAGGTCTCACTACACTAACTTGTAGTTGTAGCTGAACACTGTGAGCAGGACGTGCCGCACTAACTTGTAGTTTAAGCTGAACACTGTGAGCAGGAACACTGCACTAACTTGTAGCTTTAGATGAACACTGTGCAGAGGTCTCACTACACTAACTTGTAGTTGTAGCTGAACACTGTGAGCAGGACGTGCCGCACTAACTTGTAGTTTTAGCTGAACACTGTGAGCAGGAACACTGCACTAACTTGTAGCTTTAGATGAACCCTGTGCAGAGGTCTCACTACACTAACTTGTATTTTTCGCTGAACACTGTGAGCAGGACGCACTGCACTAACTTGTAGCTTTAGATGAACACTGTGCAGAGGTCTCACTACACTAACTTGTAGTTTTAGCTGAACACTGTGAGCAGGACGCACCACACTAACTTGTAGTTTTAGCTGAACACTGTGAGCAGGACGAACTGCACTAACTTGTAGCTTTAGATGAACACTCTGCAGAGTTCTCACTACACTAATTTGTAGTTTTAGCTGAACACTGTGAGCATGACGCACTGCACTAACTTGTAGTTTTAGCTGAACACCATGAGCAGGACGCACCACACTAACTTGTAGTTTTAGCTGAACACTGTGAGCAGGACACACCACACTAACTTGTAGTTTTAGCTGAACACTGTGAGCAGGACGCACTGCACTAACTTGCAGCTTTAGATGAACACTGTGCAAAGGTCTCACTACACTAACTTGTAGTTTTAGCTGAACACTGTGATCAGGACGCACCACAATAACTTGTAGCTTTAGATAAACACTGTGAGCAGGATGCACTGAACTAACTTGTAGCTTTAGATGAACACTGTGCAGAGGTCTCACTACACTAACTTGTAGTTTTAGCTGAACACTGTGAGCAGGATGCACCGCTCCAATTTGTAATTTTTGCTGAACACTTTGAGCAGGACGCACCCCACTAACTTGTAGTTTTAGCTGAACACTGTGAGCAGGACGCACTGCACTAACTTGTAGCTTTAGATGAACACTGTGCAGAGGTCTCACTACACTAACTTGTAGTTTTAGCTGAACACTGTGAGCAGGACGCACCGCTGTAACTTTTAGTTTTAGCTGAACACTGTGAGCAGGACGCACCGCACTAACTTGTAGTTTTACCTGAACACTGTGAGCAGGATGCACCGCTCTAACTTGTAGTTTTAGCTGAACACTGTGAGCAGGACGCACCCCACTAACTTGTAGTTTTAGCTGAACACTGTGAGCAGGACGAACTGCACTAACTTGTAGCTTTAGATGAAGACTGCGCAGAGGTCTCACAACACTAACTTGTAGTTTTAGCTGAACACTGTGAGCAGGACGCACCGCACTAACATGTAGTTTTAGATGAATACTGTGAGCAGGACGCACCGCATTAACTTGTAGTTTTAGATGAACACTGTGAGCAGGACGCACCCCACTAACTTGCAGTTTTAGCTGAACACCGTGAGCAGGACGCACCGCATTAACGTGTAGTTTTAGCTGAACACTGTGAGCAGGACACACCGCACTAACTTGTAGCTTTAGATGAACACTGTGCAGAGGTCTCACTACACTAACTTGTAGTTTTAGCTGAATACTGTGAGCAGGATGCACCGCACTAACTTGTAGTTTTAGCTGAACACTGTGAGTAGTACGCACCCCACTAACTTGTCGTTTTAGCTGAACACTGTGAGCAGGACGCACCACACTAACTTGTCGTTTTAGCTGAACACTGTGAGCAGGATGCACTGCACTAACTTGTAGCTTTAGATGAACACTGTGAGCAGGATGCACTGCACTAACTTGTAGCTTTAGATGAACACTGTGCAGAGGTCTCACTACACTAACTTGTAGTTTTAGCTGAACACTGTGAGCAGGACTCACTGCACTAACTTGTAGTTTTAGCTGAACACTGTGAGCAGGATGCACTGCACTAACTTGTAGCTTTAGATGAACACTGTGCAGAGGTCTCGCTACACTAACTTGTAGTTTTAGCTGAACACTGTGAGCAGGACGCACTGCACTAACTTGTAGCTTTAGATGAACACTGTGCAGAGGTCTCACTACACTAACTTGTAGTTTTAGCTGAATACTGTGAGCAGGACGCAGTGCACTAACTTGTAGCTTTAGATGAACACTGTGTAGAGGTCACACTACACTAACTTGTAGTTTTAGCTGAACACTGTGAGCAGGACGCACCGCACTAACTTGTAGTTTTAGCTGAACACTGTGAGCAGGACACACCACACTAACTTGTAGCTTTAGATGAACACTGTGCAGAGGTCTCACTACACTAACTTGTAGTTTTAGCTGAATACTGTGAGCAGGACGCACAGCACTAACTTGTAGTTTTAGCTGAACACTGTGAGCAGGACGCACCCCACTAAGTTGTCGTTTTAGCTGAACACTGTGAGCAGGACGCACCCCACTAACTTGTCTTTTTAGCTGAACACTGTGAGCTGGACGCACCACACTAACTTGTAGTTTTAGCTGAACACTGTGAGCAGGATGCACTGCACTAACTTGTAGCTTTAGATGAACACTGTGCAGAGGTCTCACTACACTAACTTGTAGTTTTAGCTGAATACTGTGAGCAGGACGCACCGCACTAACTTGTAGTTTTAGCTGAACACCTTGAGCAGGACGCACCACACTAACTTGTAGTTTTAGCTGAACACTGTGAGCAGGACACACCACACTAACTTGTAGCTTTAGATGAACACTGTGCAGAGGTCTCACTACACTAACTTGTAGTTTTAGCTGAATACTGTGAGCAGGACGCACCGCACTAACTTGTAGTTTTAGCTGAATACTGTGAGCAGGACGCACCGCACTAACTTGTAGTTTTAGCTGAACACTGTGAGCAGGACGCACCCCACTAACTTGTCGTTTTAGCTGAACACTGTGAGAAGGACGCACCCCACTAACTTGTCGTTTTAGCTGAACACTGTGAACTGGACGCACCGCACTAACTTGTAGTTATAGCTGAACACTGTGAGCAGGACGCACTGCACTAACTTGTAGTTTTAGCTGAACACTGTGAGCAGGACGCACTGCACTAACTTGTAGCTTTAGATGAACACTGTGCAGAGGTCTCACTACACTAACTTGTAGTTGTAGCTGAACACTGTGAGCAGGACGTGCCGCACTAACTTGTAGTTTTAGCTGAACACTGTGAGCAGGAACACTGCACTAACTTGTAGCTTTAGATGAACCCTGTGCAGAGGTCTCACTACACTAACTTGTAGTTTTCGCTGAACACTGTGAGCAGGACGCACTGCACTAACTTGTAGCTTTAGATGAACACTGTGCAGAGGTCTCACTACACTAACTTGTAGTTTTAGCTGAACACTGTGAGCAGGACGCACCACACTAACTTGTAGTTTTAGCTGAACACTGTGAGCAGGACGCACTGCACTAACTTGTAGCTTTAGATGAACACTCTGCAGAGTTCTCACTACACTAATTTGTAGTTTTAGCTGAACACTGTGAGCAGGACACACCCCACTAACTTGTAGTTTTAGCTGAACACCATGAGCAGGACGCACCACACTAACTTGTAGTTTTAGCTGAACACTGTGAGCAGGACACACCACACTAACTTGTAGTTTTAGCTGAACACTGTGAGCAGGACGCACTGCACTAACTTGCAGCTTTAGATGAACACTGTGCAAAGGTCTCACTATACTAACTTGTAGTTTTAGCTGAACACTGTGAGCAGGACGCACCACACTAACTTGTAGCTTTAGATAAACACTGTGAGCAGGACGCACTGAACTAACTTGTAGCTTTAGATGAACACTGTGCAGAGGTCTCACTACACTAACTTGTAGTTTTAGCTGAACACTGTGAGCAGGATGCACCGCTCCAATTTGTAATTTTTGCTGAACACTTTGAGCAGGACGCACCCCACTAACTTGTAGTTTTAGCTGAACACTGTGAGCAGGACGCACTGCACTAACTTGTAGCTTTAGATGAACACTGTGAGAGGTCTCACTACACTAACTTTTAGTTTTAGCTTAACACTGTGAGCAGGACGCACCGCACTAACTTGTAGTTTTAGCTGAACACTGTGAGCAGGACGCACTGCACTAACTTGTAGCTTTAGATGAACACTGTGAGAGGTCTCACTACACTAACTTTTAGTTTTAGCTTAACACTGTGAGCAGGACGCACTGCACTAACTTGTAGTTTTACCTGAACACTGTGAGCAGGATGCACCGCTCTAACTTGTAGTTTTAGCTGAACACTGTGAGCAGGACGCAACCCACTAACTTGTAGTTTTAGCTGAACACTGTGAGCAGGACGCACTGCACTAACTTGTAGCTTTAGATGAAGACTGCGCAGAGGTCTCACAACACTAACTTGTAGTTTTAGCTGAACACTGTGAGCAGGACGCACCGCACTAACTTGTAGTTTTAGATGAATACTGTGAGCAGGACGCACCGCATTAACTTGTAGTTTTAGATGAACACTGTGAGCAGGACGCACCCCACTAACTTGTAGTTTTAGCTGAACACCGTGAGCAGGACGCACCGCATTAACGTGTAGTTTTAGCTGAACACTGTGAGCAGGACACACCACACTAACTTGTAGCTTTAGATGAACACTGTGCAGAGGTCTCACTACACTAACTTGTAATTTTAGCTGAATACTGTGAGCAGGACGCACCGCACTAACTTGTAGTTTTAGCTGAACACTATGAGCAGGACGCACCCCACTAACTTGTCGTTTTAGCTGAACACTGTGAGCAGGACGCACCCCACTAACTTGTCGTTTTAGCTGAACACTATGAGCAGGACGCACCCCACTAACTTGTCGTTTTAGCTGAACACTGTGAGCAGGACGCACCCCACTAACTTGTCGTTTTAGCTGAACACTGTGAGCTGGACGCACGGCACTAACTTGTAGTTTTAGCTGAACACTATGAGCAGGACGCACCCCACTAACTTGTCGTTTTAGCTGAACACTGTGAGCAGGACGCACCGCACTAACTTGTAGTTTTAGCTGAACACTGTGAGTAGGACGCACCCCACTAACTTGTCGTTTTAGCTGAACACTGTGAGCTGGACGCACCGCACTAACTTGTAGTTTTAGCTGAACACTGTGAGCAGGACGCACTGCACTAACTTGTAGCTTTAGATGAACACTCTGCAGAGTTCTCACTACACTAATTTGTAGTTTTAGCTGAACACTGTGAGCAGGACACACCCCACTAACTTGTAGTTTTAGCTGAACACCATGAGCAGGACGCACCACACTAACTTGTAGTTTTAGCTGAACACTGTGAGCAGGACACACCACACTAACTTGTAGTTTTAGCTGAACACTGTGAGCAGGACGCACTGCACTAACTTGCAGCTTTAGATGAACACTGTGCAAAGGTCTCACTATACTAACTTGTAGTTTTAGCTGAACACTGTGAGCAGGACGCACCACACTAACTTGTAGCTTTAGATAAACACTGTGAGCAGGACGCACTGAACTAACTTGTAGCTTTAGATGAACACTGTGCAGAGGTCTCACTACACTAACTTGTAGTTTTAGCTGAACACTGTGAGCAGGATGCACCGCTCCAATTTGTAATTTTTGCTGAACACTTTGAGCAGGACGCACCCCACTAACTTGTAGTTTTAGCTGAACACTGTGAGCAGGACGCACTGCACTAACTTGTAGCTTTAGATGAACACTGTGAGAGGTCTCACTACACTAACTTTTAGTTTTAGCTTAACACTGTGAGCAGGACGCACCGCACTAACTTGTAGTTTTAGCTGAACACTGTGAGCAGGACGCACTGCACTAACTTGTAGCTTTAGATGAACACTGTGAGAGGTCTCACTACACTAACTTTTAGTTTTAGCTTAACACTGTGAGCAGGACGCACTGCACTAACTTGTAGTTTTACCTGAACACTGTGAGCAGGATGCACCGCTCTAACTTGTAGTTTTAGCTGAACACTGTGAGCAGGACGCACCCCACTAACTTGTAGTTTTAGCTGAACACTGTGAGCAGGACGCACTGCACTAACTTGTAGCTTTAGATGAAGACTGCGCAGAGGTCTTACAACACTAACTTGTAGTTTTAGCTGAACACTGTGAGCAGGACGCACCGCACTAACTTGTAGTTTTAGATGAATACTGTGAGCAGGACGCACCGCATTAACTTGTAGTTTTAGATGAACACTGTGAGCAGGACGCACCCCACTAACTTGTAGTTTTAGCTGAACACCGTGAGCAGGACGCACCGCATTAACGTGTAGTTTTAGCTGAACACTGTGAGCAGGACACACCACACTAACTTGTAGCTTTAGATGAACACTGTGCAGAGGTCTCACTACACTAACTTGTAATTTTAGCTGAATACTGTGAGCAGGACGCACCGCACTAACTTGTAGTTTTAGCTGAACACTATGAGCAGGACGCACCCCACTAACTTGTCGTTTTAGCTGAACACTGTGAGCAGGACGCACCCCACTAACTTGTCGTTTTAGCTGAACACTATGAGCAGGACGCACCCCACTAACTTGTCGTTTTAGCTGAACACTGTGAGCAGGACGCACCCCACTAACTTGTCGTTTTAGCTGAACACTGTGAGCTGGACGCACGGCACTAACTTGTAGTTTTAGCTGAACACTATGAGCAGGACGCACCCCACTAACTTGTCGTTTTAGCTGAACACTGTGAGCAGGACGCACCGCACTAACTTGTAGTTTTAGCTGAACACTGTGAGTAGGACGCACCCCACTAACTTGTCGTTTTAGCTGAACACTGTGAGCTGGACGCACCGCACTAACTTGTAGTTTTAGCTGAACACTGTGAGCAGGACGCACCACACTAACTTGTAGTTTTAGCTGAACACTGTGAGCAGGACGCACTGCACTAACTTGTAGCTTTAGATGAACACTGTGAGCAGGACGCACTGCACTAACTTGTAGCTTTAGATGAACACTGTGCAGAGGTCTCACTACACTAACTTGTAGTTTTAGCTGAACACTGTGAGCAGGACTCACTGCACTAACTTGTAGTTTTAGCTGAACACTGTGAGCAGGATGCACTGCACTAACTTGTAGCTTTAGATGAACACTGTGCAGAGGTCTCACTACACTAACTTGTAGTTTTAGCTGAACACTGTGAGCAGGACGCACTGCACTAACTTGTAGCTTTAGATGAACACTGTGCAGAGGTCTCACTACACTAACTTGTAGTTTTAGCTGAACACTGTGAGCAGGACGCAGTGCACTAACTTGTAGCTTTAGATGAACACTGTGTAGAGGTCACACTACACTAACTTGTAGTTTTAGCTGAACACTGTGAGCAGGACGCACCGCACTAACTTGTAGTTTTAGCTGAACACTGTGAGCAGGACACACCACACTAACTTGTAGCTTTACATGAACACTGTGCAGAGGTCTCACTACACTAACTTGTAGTTTTAGCTGAATACTGTGAGCAGGACGCACCGCACTAACTTGTAGTTTTAGCTGAACACTGTGAGCAGGACGCACCCCACTAAGTTGTCGTTTTAGCTGAACACTGTGAGCAGGACGCACACCACTAACTTGTCTTTTTAGCTGAACACTGTGAGCTGGACGCACCACACTAACTTGTAGTTTTAGCTGAACACTGTGAGCAGGACGCACTGCACTAACTTGTAGCTTTAGATGAACACTGTGCAGAGGTCTCACTACACTAACTTGTAGTTTTAGCTGAATACTGTGAGCAGGACGCACCGCACTAACTTGTAGTTTTAGCTGAACACCTTGAGCAGGACGCACCACACTAACTTGTAGTTTTAGCTGAACACTGTGAGCAGGACACACCACACTAACTTGTAGCTTTAGATGAACACTGTGCAGAGGTCTCACTACACTAACTTGAAGTTTTAGCTGAATACTGTGAGCAGGACGCACCGCACTAACTTGTAGTTTTAGCTGAACACTGTGAGCAGGACGCACCCCACTAACTTGTCGTTTTAGCTGAACACTGTGAGCAGGACGCACCCAACTAACTTGTCGTTTTAGCTGAACACTGTGAGCAGGACATGCCGCACTAACTTGTAGTTTTAGCTGAACACTGTGAGCAGGAACACTGCACTAACTTGTAGCTTTAGATGAACCCTGTGCAGAGGTCTCACTACACTAACTTGTAGTTTTCGCTGAACACTGTGAGCAGGACGCACCACACTAACTTGTAGTTTTAGCTGAACACTGTGAGCAGGACGCACTGCACTAACTTGTAGCTTTAGATGAACACTCTGCAGAGTTCTCACTACACTAATTTGTAGTTTTAGCTGAACACTGTGAGCAGGACGCACTGCACTAACTTGTAGTTTTAGCTGAACACCATGAGCAGGACGCACCACACTAACTTGTAGTTTTAGCTGAACACTGTGAGCAGGACACACCACACTAACTTGTAGTTTTAGCTGAACACTGTGAGCAGGACGCACTGCACTAAGTTGCAGCTTTAGATGAACACTGTGCAAAGGTCTCACTACACTAACTTGTAGTTTTAGCTGAACACTGTGAGCAGGACGCACCACACTAACTTGTAGCTTTAGATAAACACTGTGAGCAGGACGCACTGAACTAACTTGTAGCTTTAGATGAACACTGTGCAGAGGTCTCACTACACTAACTTGTAGTTTTAGCTGAACACTGTGAGCAGGATGCACCGCTCCAATTTGTAATTTTTGCTGAACACTTTGAGCAGGACGCACCCCACTAACTTGTAGTTTTAGCTGAACACTGTGAGTAGGACGCACTGCACTAACTTGTAGCTTTAGATGAACACTGTGCAGAGGTCTCACTACACTAACTTTTAGTTTTAGCTGAACACTGTGAGCAGGACGCACCGCTATAACTTTTAGTTTTAGCTGAACACTGTGAGCAGGACGCACCGCACTAACTTGTAGTTTTACCTGAACACTGTGAGCAGGATGCACCGCTCTAACTTGTAGTTTTAGCTGAACACTGTGAGCAGGACGCACCCCACTAACTTGTAGTTTTAGCTGAACACTGTGAGCAGGACGCACTGCACTAACTTGTAGCTTTAGATGAAGACTGCGCAGAGGTCTCACAACACTAACTTGTAGTTTTAGCTGAACACTGTGAGAAGGACGCAGCGCACTAACTTGTAGTTTTAGATGAACACTGTGAGCAGGACGCACCCCACTAACTTGTAGTTTTAGCTGAACACCGTGAGCAGGACGCACCGCATTAACGTGTAGTTTTAGCTGAACACTGTGAGCAGGACACACCACACTAACTTGTAGCTTTAGATGAACACTGTGCAGAGGTCTCACTACACTAACTTGTAGTTTTAGCTGAATACTGTGAGCAGGACGCACCGCACTAACTTGTAGTTTTAGCTGAACACTATGAGCAGGACGCACCCCACTAACTTGTCGTTTTAGCTGAACACTGTGAGCAGGACGCACCGCACTAACTTGTAGTTTTAGCTGAACACTGTGAGTAGGACGCACCCCACTAACTTGTCGTTTTAGCTGAACACTGTGAGCTGGACGCACCGCACTAACTTGTAGTTTTAGCTGAACACTGTGAGCAGGACGCACCACACTAACTTGTAGTTTTAGCTGAACACTGTGAGCAGGACGCACTGCACTAACTTGTAGCTTTAGATGAACACTGTGAGCAGGACGCACTGCACTAACTTGTAGCTTTAGATGAATACTGTGCAGAGGTCTCACTACACTAACTTGTAGTTTTAGCTGAACACTGTGAGCAGGACTCACTGCACTAACTTGTAGTTTTAGCTGAACACTGTGAGCAGGATGCACTGCACTAACTTGTAGCTTTAGATGAACACTGTGCAGAGGTCTCACTACACTAACTTGTAGTTTTAGCTGAACACTGTGAGCAGGACGCACTGCACTAACTTGTAGCTTTAGATGAACACTGTGTAGAGGTCACACTACACTAACTTGTAGTTTTAGCTGAACACTGTGAGCAGGACGCACCGCACTAACTTGTAGTTTTAGCTGAACACTGTGAGCAGGACACACCACACTAACTTGTCGCTTTAGATGAACACTGTGCAGAGGTCTCACTACACTAACTTGTAGTTTTAGCTGAATACTGTGAGCAGGACGCACCGCACTAACTTGTAGTTTTAGCTGAACAGTGTGAGCAGGACGCACCCCACTAAGTTGTCGTTTTAGCTGAACACTGTGAGCAGGACGCACCCCACTAACTTGTCTTTTTAGCTGAACACTGTGAGCTTGACGCACCACACTAACTTGTAGTTTTAGCTGAACACTGTGAGCAGGACGCACTGCACTAACTTGTAGCTTTAGATGAACACTGTGCAGAGGTCTCACTACACTAACTTGTAGTTTTAGCTGAATACTGTGAGCAGGACGCACCGCACTAACTTGTAGTTTTAGCTGAACACCTTGAGCAGGACGCACCACACTAACTTGTAGTTTTAGCTGAACACTGTGAGCAGGACACACCACACTAACTTGTAGCTTTAGATGAACACTGTGCAGAGGTCTCACTACACTAACTTGTAGTTTTAGCTGAATACTGTGAGCAGGACGCACCGCACTAACTTGTAGTTTTAGCTGAACACTGTGAGCAGGACGCACCCCACTAACTTGTCGTTTTAGCTGAACACTGTGAGCAGGACGCACCCAACTAACTTGTCGTTTTAGCTGAACACTGTGAGCTGGACGCACCGCACTAACTTGTAGTTTTAGCTGAACACTGTGAGCAGGACGCACTGCACTAACTTGTAGTTTTAGCTGAACACTGTGAGCAGGAACACTGCACTAACTTGTAGCTTTAGATGAACCCTGTGCAGAGGTCTCACTACACTAACTTGTAGTTTTCGCTGAACACTGTGAGCAGGACGCACTGCACTAACTTGTAGCTTTAGATGAACACTGTGCAGAGGTCTCACTACACTAACTTGTAGTTTTAGCTGAACACTGTGAGCAGGACGCACCACACTAACTTGTAGTTTTAGCTGAACACTGTGAGCAGGACGCACTGCACTAACTTGTAGCTTTAGATGAACACTCTGCAGCGTTCTCACTACACTAATTTGTAGTTTTAGCTGAACACTGTGAGCAGGACGCACTGCACTAACTTGTAGTTTTAGCTGAACACCATGAACAGGACGCACCACACTAACTTGTAGTTTTAGCTGAACACTGTGAGCAGGACACACCACACTAACTTGTAGTTTTAGCTGAACACTGTGAGCAGGACGCACTGCACTAAGTTGCAGCTTTAGATGAACACTGTGCAAAGGTCTCACTACACTAACTTGTAGTTTTAGCTGAACACTGTGAGCAGGACGCACCACACTAACTTGTAGCTTTAGATAAACACTGTGAGCAGGACGCACTGAACTAACTTGTAGCTTTAGATGAACACTGTGCAGAGGTCTCACTACACTAACTTGTAGTTTTAGCTGAACACTGTGAGCAGGATGCACCGCTCCAATTTGTAATTTTTGCTGAACACTTTGAGCAGGACGCACCCCACTAACTTGTAGTTTTAGCTGAACACTGTGAGCAGGACGCACTGCACTAACTTGTAGCTTTAGATGAACACTGTGCAGAGGTCTCACTACACTAACTTGTAGTTTTAGCTGAATACTGTGAGCAGGACGCACCGCACTAACTTGTAGTTTTAGCTGAACACCTTGAGCAGGACGCACCACACTAACTTGTAGTTTTAGCTGAACACTGTGAGCAGGACACACCACACTAACTTGTAGCTTTAGATGAACACTGTGCAGAGGTCTCACTACACTAACTTGTAGTTTTAGCTGAACACTGTGAGCAGGACGCACCTCACTAACTTGTCGTTTTAGCTGAACACTGTGAGCAGGACGCACCCCACTAACTTGTCGTTTTAGCTGAACACTGTGAGCTGGACGCACCGCACTAACTTGTAGTTTTAGCTGAACACTGTGAGCTGGACGCACCGCACTAACTTGTAGTTTTAGCTGAACACTGTGAGCAGGACGCACTGCACTAACTTGTAGTTTTAGCTGAACACTGTGAGCAGGACGCACTGCACTAACTTGTAGCTTTAGATGAACACTGTGCAGAGGTCTCACTACACTAACTTGTAGTTGTAGTTGAACACTGTGAGCAGGACGTGCCGCACTAACTTGTAGTTTTAGCTGAACACTGTGAGCAGGAACACTGCACTAACTTGTAGCTTTAGATGAACCCTGTGCAGAGGTCTCACTACACTAACTTGTAGTTTTCGCTGAACACTGTGAGCAGGACGCACTGCACTAACTTGTAGCTTTAGATGAACACTGTGCAGAGGTCTCACTACACTAACTTGTAGTTTTAGCTGAACACTGTGAGCAGGACGCACCACACTAACTTGTAGTTTTAGCTGAACACTGTGAGCAGGACGAACTGCACTAACTTGTAGCTTTAGATGAACACTCTGCAGAGTTCTCACTACACTAATTTGTAGTTTTAGCTGAACACTGTGAGCAGGACGCACTGCACTAACTTGTAGTTTTAGCTGAACACCATGAGAAGGACGCACCACACTAACTTGTAGTTTTAGCTGAATACTGTGAGCAGGACACACCACACTAACTTGTAGTTTTAGCTGAACACTGTGAGCAGGACGCACTGCACTAAGTTGCAGCTTTAGATGAACACTGTGCAAAGGTCTCACTACACTAACTTGTAGTTTTAGCTGAACACTGTGAGCAGGACGCACCACACTAACTTGTAGCTTTAGATAAACACTGTGAGCAGGACGCACTGAACTAACTTGTAGCTTTAGATGAACACTGTGCAGAGGTCTCACTACACTAACTTGTAGTTTTAGCTGAACACTGTGAGCAGGATGCACCGCTCCAATTTGTAATTTTTGCAGAACACTGTGAGCAGGACGCACCGCACTAACTTGTAGTTTTAGCTGAACACCTTGAGCAGGACGCACCACACTAACTTGTAGTTTTAGCTGAACACTGTGAGCAGGACACACCACACTAACTTGTAGCTTTAGATGAACACTGTGCAGAGGTCTCACTACACTAACTTGTAGTTTTAGCTGAATACTGTGAGCAGGACGCACCGCACTAACTTGTAGTTTTAGCTGAACACTGTGAGCAGGACGCACCCCACTAACTTGTCGTTTTAGCTGAACACTGTGAGCAGGACGCACCCAACTAACTTGTCGTTTTAGCTGAACACTGTGAGCTGGACGCACCGCACTAACTTGTAGTTTTAGCTGAACACTGTGAGCAGGACGCACTGCACTAACTTGTAGTTTTAGCTGAACACTGTGAGCAGGACGCACTGCACTAACTTGTAGTTTTAGATGAACACTGTGCAGAGGTCTCACTACACTAACTTGTAGTTGTAGCTGAACACTGTGAGCAGGACGTGCCGCACTAACTTGTAGTTTTAGCTGAACACTGTGAGCAGGAACACTGCACTAACTTGTAGCTTTAGATGATCCCTGTGCAGAGGTCTCACTACACTAACTTGTAGTTTTCGCTGAACACTGTGAGCAGGACGCACTGCACTAACTTGTAGCTTTAGATGAACACTGTGCAGAGGTCTCACTACACTAACTTGTAGTTTTAGCTGAACACTGTGAGCAGGACGCACCACACTAACTTGTAGTTTTAGCTGAACACTGTGAGCAGGACGCACTGCACTAACTTGTAGCTTTAGATGAACACTCTGCAGCGTTCTCACTACACTAATTTGTAGTTTTAGCTGAAAACTGTGAGCAGGACGCACTGCACTAACTTGTAGTTTTAGCTGAACACCATGAGCAGGACGCACCACACTAACTTGTAGTTTTAGCTGAACACTGTGAGCAGGACACACCACACTAACTTGTAGTTTTAGCTGAACACTGTGAGCAGGACGCACTGCACTAAGTTGCAGCTTTAGATGAACACTGTGCAAAGGTCTCACTACACTAACTTGTAGTTTTAGCTGAACACTGTGAGCAGGACGCACCACACTAACTTGTAGCTTTAGATAAACACTGTGAGCAGGACGCACTGAACTAACTTGTAGCTTTAGATGAACACTGTGCAGAGGTCTCACTACACTAACTTGTAGTTTTAGCTGAACACTGTGAGCAGGATGCACCGCTCCAATTTGTAATTTTTGCTGAACACTTTGAGCAGGACGCACCCCACTAACTTGTAGTTTTAGCTGAACACTGTGAGCAGGACGCACTGCACTAACTTGTAGCTTTAGATGAACACTGTGCAGAGGTCTCACTACACTAACTTGTAGTTTTAGCTGAATACTGTGAGCAGGACGCACCGCACTAACTTGTAGTTTTAGCTGAACACCTTGAGCAGGACGCACCACACTAACTTGTAGTTTTAGCTGAACACTGTGAGCAGGACACACCACACTAACTTGTAGCTTTAGATGAACACTGTGCCGAGGTCTCACTACACTAACTTGTAGTTTTAGCTGAACACTGTGAGCAGGACGCACCTCACTAACTTGTCGTTTTAGCTGAACACTGTGAGCAGGACGCACCCCACTAACTTGTCGTTTTAGCTGAACACTGTGAGCTGGACGCACCGCACTAACTTGTAGTTTTAGCTGAACACTGTGAGCTGGACGCACCGCACTAACTTGTAGTTTTAGCTGAACACTGTGAGCAGGACGCACTGCACTAACTTGTAGTTTTAGCTGAACACTGTGAGCAGGACGCACTGCACTAACTTGTAGCTTTAGATGAACACTGTGCAGAGGTCTCACTACACTAACTTGTAGTTTTAGCTGAACACTGTGAGCAGGACGCACCACACTAACTTGTAGTTTTAGCTGAACACTGTGAGCAGGACGAACTGCACTAACTTGTAGCTTTAGATGAACACTCTGCAGAGTTCTCATTACACTAATTTGTAGTTTTAGCTGAACACTGTGAGCAGGCCGCACTGCACTAACTTGTAGTTTTAGCTGAACACCATGAGCAGGACGCACCACACTAACTTGTAGTTTTAGCTGAACACTGTGAGCAGGACACACCACACTAACTTGTAGTTTTAGCTGAACACTGTGAGCAGGACGCACTGCACTAAGTTGCAGCTTTAGATGAACACTGTGCAAAGGTCTCACTACACTAACTTGTAGTTTTAGCTGAACACTGTGAGCAGGACGCACCACACTAACTTGTAGCGTTAGATAAACACTGTGAGCAGGACGCACTGAACTAACTTGTAGCTTTAGATGAACACTGTGCAGAGGTCTCACTACACTAACTTGTAGTTTTAGCTGAACACTGTGAGCAGGATGCACCGCTCCAATTTGTAATTTTTGCTGAACACTTTGAGCAGGACGCACCCCACTAACTTGTAGTTTTAGCTGAACACTGTGAGCAGGACGCACTGCACTAATTTGTAGCTTTAGATGAACACTGTGCAGAGGTCTCACTACACTAACTTGTAGTTTTAGCTGAATACTGTGAGCAGGACGCACCGCACTAACTTGTAGTTTTAGCTGAACACCTTGAGCAGGACGCACCACACTAACTTGTAGTTTAAGCTGAACACTGTGAGCAGGACACACCACACTAACTTGTAGTTTTAGATGAACACTGAGCAGAGGTCTCACTACACTAACTTGTAGTTTTAGCTGAATACTGTGAGCAGGACGCACCGCACTAACTTGTAGTTTTAGCTGAACACTGTGAGCAGGACGCACCCCACTAACTTGTCGTTTTAGCTGAACACTGTGAGCAGGACGCACCCCACTAACTTGTCGTTTTAGCTGAACACTGTGAGCTGGACGCACCGCACTAACTTGTAGTTTTAGCTGAACACTGTGAGCAGGACGCACTGCACTAACTTGTAGTTTTAGCTGAACACTGTGAGCAGGACGCACTGCACTAACTTGTAGCTTTAGATGAACACTGTGCAGAGGTCTCACTACACTAACTTGTAGTTGTAGCTGAACACTGTGAGCAGCACGTGCCGCACTAACTTGTAGTTTTAGCTGAACACTGTGAGCAGGAACACTGCACTAACTTGTAGCTTTAGATGAACCCTGTGCAGAGGTCTCACTACACTAACTTGTAGTTTTCGCTGAACACTGTGAGCAGGACGGACTGCACTAACTTGTAGCTTTAGATGAACACTGTGCAGAGGTCTCACTACACTAACTTGTAGTTTTAGCTGAACACTGTGAGCAGGACGCACCACCCTAACTTGTAGTTTTAGCTGAACACTGTGAGCAGGACGCACTGCACTAACTTGTAGTTTTAGCTGAACACCATGAGCAGGACGCACCACACTAACTTGTAGTTTTAGCTGAACACTGTGAGCAGGACACACCACACTAACTTGTAGTTTTAGCTGAACACTGTGAGCAGGACGCACTGCACTAAGTTGCAGCTTTAGATGAACACTGTGCAAAGGTCTCACTACACTAACTTGTAGTTTTAGCTGAACACTGTGAGCAGGACGCACCACACTAACTTGTAGCTTTAGATAAACACTGTGAGCAGGACGCACTGAACTAACTTGTAGCTTTAGATGAACACTGTGCAGAGGTCTCACTACACTAACTTGTAGTTTTAGCTGAACACTGTGAGCAGGATGCACCGCTCCAATTTGTAATTTTTGCTGAACACTTTGAGCAGGACGCACCCCACTAACTTGTAGTTTTAGCTGAACACTGTGAGCAGGACGCACTGCACTAACTTGTAGCTTTAGATGAACACTGTGCAGAGGTCTCACTACACTAACTTGTAGTTTTAGCTGAACACTGTGAGCAGGACGCACCGCTATAACTTTTAGTTTTAGCTGAACACTGTGAGCAGGACGCACCGCACTAACTTGTAGTTTTACCTGAACACTGTAAACAGGATGCACCGCTCTAACTTGTAGTTTTAGCTGAACACTGTGAGCAGGACGCACCCCACTAACTTGTAGTTTTAGCTGAACACTGTGAGCAGGACGCACTGCACTAACTTGTAGCTTTAGATGAAGACTGCGCAGAGGTCTCACAACACTAACTTGTAGTTTTAGCTGAACACTGTGAGCAGGACGCACCACACTAACTTGTAGTTTTAGATGAATACTGTGAGCAGGACGCACCGCATTAACTTGTAGTTTTAGATGAACACTGTGAGCAGGACGCACCCCACTAACTTGTAGTTTTAGCTGAACACCGTGAGCAGGACGCACCGCATTAACGTGTAGTTTTAGCTGAACACTGTGAGCAGGACACACCACACTAACTTGTAGCTTTAGATGAACACTGTGCAGAGGTCTCACTACACTAACTTGTAGTTTTAGCTGAACACTGTGAGCAGGACGCACCGCACTAACTTGTAGTTTTAGCTGAACACTGTAAGCAGGACGCACCACACTAACTTGTAGTTTTAGCTGAACACTGAGCAGGACGCACTGCACTAACTTGTAGCTTTAGATAAACACTGTGCAGAGGTCTCACTACACTAATTTGTAGTTTTAGCTGAACACTGTGAGCAGGATGCACCACACTAACTTGTAGTTTTAGCTGAACACTGTGAGCAGGATGCACCGCACTAACTTGTAGTTTTAGCTGAACACCGTGAGCAGGACGCACCGCACTAACTTGTAGTTTTAGCTGAACACTGTGAGCAGGACGCACTGCACTAACTTGTACCTTTAGATGAACACTGTGCAGAGGTCTCACTACACTAACTTGTAGTTTTAGCTGAACACTGTGAGCAGGACACACTGCACTAACTTGTAGCTTTAGATGAACACTGTGCAGAGGTCTCACTACACTAACTTGTAGTTTTAGCTGAACACTGTGAGCAGGATGCACTGCACTAACTTGTAGCTTTAGATGAACACGGTGCAGAGGTCTCACTACACTAACTTGTAGTTTTAGCTGAATACTGTTAGTAGGACGCACCGCACTAACTTGTAGTTTTAGCTGAACACTGTGAGCAGGACGCACTGCACTAACTTGTTGCTTTAGATGAACACTGTGCAGAGGTCTCACTACACTAACTTGTAGTTTTAGCTGAATACTGTGAGTAGGACGCACCGCACTAACTTGTAGTTTTAGCTGAACACTGTGAGCAGGACGCACCCCACTAACTTGTAGTTTTAGCTGAACAATGTGAGCAGGACGCACTGCACTAACTTGTAGCTTTAGAAGAACACTGCGCAGAGGTCTCACTACACTAACTTGTAGTTTTAACTGAACACTGTGAGCAGGACGCACCGCACTAACTTGTAGTTTTAGATGAACACTGTGAGCAGGACGCACCGCACTAACTTGTAGTTTTAGCTGAACACTGTGAGCAGGATGCACCACACTAACTTGTAGTTTTAGCTGCACACTGTGAGCAGGACACACCACACTAACTTGTAGTTTTAGCTGAACACTGAGCAGGACGCACTGCACTAACTTGTAGCTTTAGATGAACAGTGTGCAGAGGTCTCACTACACTAACTTGTAGTTTTAGCTGAACACTGTGAGCAGGACGCACTGCACTAACTTGTAGCTTTAGATGAACACTGTGCAGAGGTCTCACTACACTAACTTGTAGTTTTAGCTGAATACTGTGAGAAGGATGCACCGCACTAACTTGTAGTTTTAGCTGAACACTGTGAGCAGGACGCATCACACTAACATGCAGTTTTAGCTGAACACCTGGAGCAGGACGCACCACACTAACTTGTAGTTTTAGCTGAACACTGTGAGCAGGACACACCACACTAACTTGTAGCTTTAGATGAACACTGTGCAGAGGTCTCACTACACTAACTTGTAGTTTTAGCTGAATACTGTGAGCAGGACGCACCGCACTAACTTGCAGTTTTAGCTGAACACTGTGAGCAGGACGCACCCCACTAACTTGTCGTTTTAGCTGAACACTGTGAGCAGGACGCACCGCACTAACTTGTAGTTTTAGCTGAACACTGTGAGCAGGACGTGCCGCACTAACTTGTAGTTTTAGCTGCACACTCTGAGCAGGACACACCACACTAACTTGTCGTTTTAGCTGAACACTGAGCAGGACGCACTGCACTAACTTGTAGCTTTAGATAAACACTGTGCAGAGGTCTCACTACACTAACTTGTAGTTTTAGCTGAACACTGTGAGCAGGATGCACCGCACTAACTTGTAGTTTTAGCTGAACACTGTGAGCAGGACGCACCCCACTAACTTGTAGTTTTAGCTGAACACTGTGAGCAGGACGCACTGCACTAACTTGTAGCTTTAGAAGAACACTGCGCAGAGGTCTCACTACACTAACTTGTAGTTTTAACTGAACACTGTGAGCAGGACGCACCGCACTAACTTGTAGTTTTAGATGAACACTGTGAGCAGGACGCACCGCACTAACTTGTAGTTTTAGCTGAACACTGTGAGCAGGATGCACCACACTAACTTGTAGTTTTAGCTGCACACTGTGAGCAGGACACACCACACTAACTTGTAGTTTTAGCTGAACACTGAGCAGGACGCACTGCACTAACTTGTAGCTTTAGATAAACACTGTGCAGAGGTCTCACTACACTAACTTGTAGTTTTAGCAGAACACTGTGAGCAGGACGCACTGCACTAACTTGTAGCTTTAGATGAACACTGTGCAGAGGTCTCACTACACTAACTTGTAGTTTTAGCTGAACACTGTGAGCATTACGCACTGCACTAACTTGTAGCTTTAGATGAACACTGTGCAGAGATCTCACTTCACTAACTTGTAGTTTTAGCTGAATACTGTGAGAAGGACGCACCGCACTAACTTGCAGTTTTAGCTGAACACTGTGAGCAGGACGCATCACACTAACATGCAGTTTTAGCTGAACACCTGGAGCAGGACGCACCACACTAACTTGTAGTTTTAGCTGAACACTGTGAGCAGGACACACCACACTAACTTGTAGCTTTAGATGAACACTGTGCAGAGGTCTCACTACACTAACTTGTAGTTTTAGCTGAATACTGTGAGCAGGAAGGACCGCACTAACTTGCAGTTTTAGCTGAACACTGTGAGCAGGACGCACCCCACTAACTTGTCGTTTTAGCTGAACACTGTGAGCAGGACGCACCGCACTAACTTGTAGTTTTAGCTGAACACTGTGAGCAGGACGTGCCGCACTAACTTGTAGTTTTAGCTGAACACTGAGCAGGACGCACTGCACTAACTTGTAGCTTTAGATAAACACTGTGCAGAGGTCTCACTACACTAACTTGTAGTTTTAGCTGAACACTGTGAGCAGGATGCACCGCACTAACTTGTAGTTTTAGCTGAACACTGTGAGCAGGATGCACCGCACTAACTTGTAGTTTTAGCTGAACACTGTGAGCAGGACGCACTACACTAACTTGTACCTTTAGATGAACACTGTGCAGAGGTCTCACTACACTAACTTGTAGTTTTAGCTGAACACTGTGAGCAGGACGCACTGCACTAACTTGTAGCTTTAGATGAACACTGTGCAGAGGTCTCACTACACTAACTTGTAGTTTTAGCTGAACACTGTGAGCAGGACGCACTGCAGTAACTTGTAGCTTTAGATGAACACTGTGCAGAGGTCTCACTACACTAACTTGTAGTTTTAGCTGAACACTGTGAGCAGGACTCACCGCACTAACTTGTAGTTTTAGCTGAACACTGTGAGCAGGACGCACTGCACTAACTTGTAGCTTTAGATGAACACAGTGCAGAGATCTCACTACACTAACTTGTAGTTTTAGCTGAACACTGTGAGCAGGACGCACTGCACTAACTTGTAGCTTTAGATGAACACTGTGCAGAGGTCTCACTACACTAACTTGTTAATTTTAGCTGAACACTGTGAGCAGGACGCACTGCACTAACTTGTAGCTTTAGATGAACACTGTGCAGAGGTCTCACTACACTAACTTGTAGTTTTAGCTGAACACTGTGAGCAGGACGCACCACACTAACTTGTAGTTTTAGCTGAACACTGTGAGCAGGACGCACTGCACTAACTTGTAGCTTTAGATGAACAGTGTGCAGAGGTCTCACTACACTAACTTGTAGTTGTAGCTGAACACTGTGAGCAGAACATGCCGCACTAACTTGTAGTTTTAGCTGAACACTGTGAGCAGGACGCACCGCACTAACTTGTAGTTTTAACTGAACACTGTGAGCAGGACGCACCGCACTAACTTGTAGTTTTAGCTGAACACTGTGAGCAGGACGCACTGCACTAACTTGTAGCTTTAGATGAACAGTGTGCAGAGGTCTCACTACACTAACTTGTAGTTGTAGCTGAACACTGTGAGCAGGACATGCCGCACTAACTTGTAGTTTTAGCTGAACACTGTGAGCAGGACGCACCGCACTAACTTGTAGTTTTAGCTGAACACTGTGAGCTGGACGCACTGCACTAACTTGTAGCTTTAGATGAACACTGTGCAGAGGTCTCACTACACAAACTTGTAGTTTTAGCTGAACACTGTGAGCAGGACGCACTGCACTAACTTTTAGCTTTAGATGGACACTGTGCAGAGGTCTCACTACACTATCTTGTAGTTTTAGCTGAACACCGTGAGCAGGACGCACCGCACTAACTTGTAGTTTTAGCTGAACACTGTGAGCAGGACGCACCACACTAACTTGTAGTTTTAGCTGAACACTGTGAGCAGGACGCACTGCACTAACTTGTAGCTTTAGATGAACACTGTGCAGAGGTCTTACTAGACCAACTTGTAGTTTTAGCTTAACACTGTGAGTAGGACGCACCCCACTAACTTGTAGTTTTAGCTGAACACTGTGAGCAGGACGCACCACACTAACTTGTAGTTTTAGCTGAACACTGTGAGCAGGACGCACTGCACTAACTTGTAGCTTTAGATGAACACTGTGCAGAGATCTCACTACACTAACTTGTAGTTTTAGCTGAACACTGTGAGCAGGACGCACCACACTAACTTGTAGTTGTAGCTGAACACTGTGAGCAGGACATGCCGCACTAACTTGTAGTTTTAGCTGAACACTGTGAGCAGGAACACTGCACTAACTTGTAGCTTTAGATGAACACTGTGCAGAGGTCTTACTACACTAACTTGTAGTTTTAGCTGAACACTGTGAGCAGGACGCACTGCACTAACTTGTAGTTTTAGCTGAACACTGTGAGCAGGATGCACTGCACTAACTTGTAGCTTTAGATGAACACTGTGCAGAGGTCTCACTACACTAACTTGTAGTTTTAGCTGAACACTGTGAGCAGGACGCACCACACTAACTTGTAGTTTTAGATGAACACTGTGCAGCAGTTTTACTACACTAACTTGTAGTTTTAGCTGAACACTGTGAGCAGGACGCACCGCACTAACTTGTAGTTTTAGCTGAACACTGTGAGCATTACGCACCGCACTAACTTGTAGTTTTAGCTGAACACCATGAGCAGGACGCACCACACTAACTTGTAGTTTTAGCTGAACACTGTGAGCAGGACACACCACACTAACTTGCAGTTTTAGCTGAACACTGTGAGCAGGACGCACTGCACTAACTTGTAGCTTTAGATGAACACTGTGCAAAGGTCTCACTACACTAACTTGTAGTTTTAGCTGAACACTGTGAGCAGGACGCACCGCACTAACTTGTAGTTTTAGCTGAACACTGTGAGCATGACGCACTGCACTAACTTGTAGCTTTAGATGAACACTGTGCAGAGGACTCATTACTCTAACTTGTAGTTTTAACTGAACACTGTGAGCAGGACGCACCGCACTAACTTGTAGTTTTAGATGAACACTGTGAGCAGGACGCACCGCACTAACTTGTAGTTTTAGCTGAACACTGTGAGCAGGATGCACCACACTAACTTGTAGTTTTAGCTGCACACTGTGAGCAGGACACACCACACTAACTTGTAGTTTTAGCTGAACACTGAGCAGGACGCACTGCACTAACTTGTAGCTTTAGATAAACACTGTGCAGAGGTCTCACTACACTAACTTGTAGTTTTAGCAGAACACTGTGAGCAGGACGCACTGCACTAACTTGTAGCTTTAGATGAACACTGTGCAGAGGTCTCACTACACTAACTTGTAGTTTTAGCTGAACACTGTGAGCATTACGCACTGCACTAACTTGTAGCTTTAGATGAACACTGTGCAGAGATCTCACTACACTAACTTGTAGTTTTAGCTGAATACTGTGAGAAGGACGCACCGCACTAACTTGCAGTTTTAGCTGAACACTGTGAGCAGGACGCATCACACTAACATGCAGTTTTAGCTGAACACCTGGAGCAGGACGCACCACACTAACTTGTAGTTTTAGCTGAACACTGTGAGCAGGACACACCACACTAACTTGTAGCTTTAGATGAACACTGTGCAGAGGTCTCACTACACTAACTTGTAGTTTTAGCTGAATACTGTGAGCAGGACGCACCGCACTAACTTGCAGTTTTAGCTGAACACTGTGAGCAGGACGCACCCCACTAACTTGTCGTTTTAGCTGAACACTGTGAGCAGGACGCACCGCACTAACTTGTAGTTTTAGCTGAACACTGTGAGCAGGACGTGCCGCACTAACTTGTAGTTTTAGCTGAACACTGAGCAGGACGCACTGCACTAACTTGTAGCTTTAGATAAACACTGTGCAGAGGTCTCACTACACTAACTTGTAGTTTTAGCTGAACACTGTGAGCAGGATGAACCGCACTAACTTGTAGTTTTAGCTGAACACTGTGAGCAGGATGCACCGCACTAACTTGTAGTTTTAGCTGAACACTGTGAGCAGGACGCACTACACTAACTTGTACCTTTAGATGAACACTGTGCAGAGGTCTCACTACACTAACTTGTAGTTTTAGCTGAACACTGTGAGCAGGACGCACTGCACTAACTTGTAGCTTTAGATGAACACTGTGCAGAGGTCTCACTACACTAACTTGTAGTTTTAGCTGAACACTGTGAGCAGAACGCACTGCAGTAACTTGTAGCTTTAGATGAACACTGTGCAGAGGTCTCACTACACTAACTTGTAGTTTTAGCTGAACACTGTGAGCAGGACTCACCGCACTAACTTGTAGTTTTAGCTGAACACTGTGAGCAGGACGCACTGCACTAACTTGTAGCTTTAGATGAACACAGTGCAGAGATCTCACTACACTAACTTGTAGTTTTAGCTGAACACTGTGAGCAGGACGCACTGCACTAACTTGTAGCTTTAGATGAACACTGTGCAGAGGTCTCACTACACTAACTTGTTAATTTTAGCTGAACACTGTGAGCAGGACGCACTGCACTAACTTGTAGCTTTAGATGAACACTGTGCAGAGGTCTCACTACACTAACTTGTAGTTTTAGCTGAACACTGTGAGCAGGACGCACCGCACTAACTTGTAGTTTTAGCTGAACACTGTGAGCAGGACGCACTGCACTAACTTGTAGCTTTAGATGAACAGTGTGCAGAGGTCTCACTACACTAACTTGTAGTTGTAGCTGAACACTGTGAGCAGAACATGCCGCACTAACTTGTAGTTTTAGCTGAACACTGTGAGCAGGACGCACCGCACTAACTTGTAGTTTTAACTGAACACTGTGAGCAGGACGCACCGCACTAACTTGTAGTTTTAGCTGAACACTGTGAGCAGGACGCACTGCACTAACTTGTAGCTTTAGATGAACAGTGTGCAGAGGTCTCACTACACTAACTTGTAGTTGTAGCTGAACACTGTGAGCAGGACATGCCGCACTAACTTGTAGTTTTAGCTGAACACTGTGAGCAGGACGCACCGCACAAACTTGTAGTTTTAGCTGAACACTGTGAGCTGGACGCACTGCACTAACTTGTAGCTTTAGATGAACACTGTGCAGAGGTCTCACTACACAAACTTGTAGTTTTAGCTGAACACTGTGAGCAGGACGCACTGCACTAACTTTTAGCTTTAGATGGACACTGTGCAGAAGTCTCACTACACTATCTTGTAGTTTTAGCTGAACACCGTGAGCAGGACGCACCGCACTAACTTGTAGTTTTAGCTGAACACTGTGAGCAGGACGCACCACACTAACTTGTAGTTTTAGCTGAACACTAAGAGCAGGACGCACTGCACTAACTTGTAGCTTTAGATGAACACTGTGCAGAGGTCTTACTAGAAAAACTTGTAGTTTTAGCTTAACACTGTGAGTAGGACGCACCCCACTAACTTGTAGTTTTAGCTGAACACTGTGAGCAGGACGCACCACACTAACTTGTAGTTTTAGCTGAACACTGTGAGCAGGACGCACTGCACTAACTTGTAGCTTTAGATGAACACTGTGCAGAGATCTCACTACACTAACTTGTAGTTTTAGCTGAACACTGTGAGCAGGACGCACCACACTAACTTGTAGTTGTAGCTGAACACTGTGAGCAGGACATGCCGCACTAACTTGTAGTTTTAGCTGAACACTGTGAGCAGGAACACTGCACTAACTTGTAGCTTTAGATGAACACTGTGCAGAGGTCTCACTACACTAACTTGTAGTTTTAGCTGAACACTGTGAGCAGGACGCACTGCACTAACTTGTAGTTTTAGCTGAACACTGTGAGCAGGATGCACTGCACTAACTTGTAGCTTTAGATGAACACTGTGCAGAGGTCTCACTACACTAACTTGTAGTTTTAGCTGAACACTGTGAGCAGGACGCACCACACTAACTTGTAGTTTTAGATGAACACTGTGCAGCAGTTTTACTACACTAACTTGTAGTTTTAGCTGAACACTGTGAGCAGGACGCACCGCACTAACTTGTAGTTTTAGCTGAACACTGTGAGCATTACGCACCGCACTAACTTGTAGTTTTAGCTGAACACCATGAGCAGGACGCACCACACTAACTTGTAGTTTTAGCTGAACACTGTGAGCAGGACACACCACACTAACATGCAGTTTTAGCTGAACACTGTGAGCAGGACGCACTGCACTAACTTGTAGCTTTAGATGAACACTGTGCAAAGGTCTCACTACACTAACTTGTAGTTTTAGCTGAACACTGTGAGCAGGACGCACCGCACTAACTTGTAGTTTTAGCTGAACACTGTGAGCATGACGCACTGCACTAACTTGTAGCTTTAGATGAACACTGTGCAGAGGACTCATTACTCTAACTTGTAGTTTTAGCTGAACACTGTGAGCAGGACGCACCACACTAACCTGTAGCTTTAGATGAACACTGTGAGCAGAACGCACTGCACTAACTTGTAGCTTTAGATGAACACTGTGCAGAGGTCTCACTACATTAACTTGTAGTTTTAGCTGAACACTGTGAGCAGGACGCATGCCACTAACTTGTAGTTTTAGCTGAACACTGTGAGCAGAATGCACCGCACTAACTTGTAGTTTTAGCTGAACACTGTGAGCAGGACACACCCCACTAACTTGTAGTTTTAGCTGAACACTGTGAACAGGACGCACTGCACTAACTTGTAGCTTTAGATGAACACTGTGCAGAGGTCTCACTACACTAACTTGTAGTTTTAGCTAAACACTGTGAGCAGGACACACCGCACTAACTTGTAGTTTTAGCTGAACACCATGAGCAGGACGCACCACACTAACTTGTAGTTTTAGCTGAACACCATGAGCAGGACGCACCACACTGACTTGTAGTTTTAGCTGAACACTGTGAGCAGGACACACCACACTAACTTGTAGTTTTAGCTGAACACTGTGAGCAGGACGCACTGCACTAACTTGTAGCTTTAGATGAACACTGTGCAAAGGTCTCACTACACTAAATTGTAGTTTTAGCTGAACACTGTGAGCAGGACGCACCGCACTAACTTGTAGTTTTAGCTGAACACTGTGAGCATGACGCACTGCACTAACTTGTAGCTTTAGATGAACACTGTGCAGAGGTCTCACTACATTAACTTGTAGTTTTAGCTGAACACTGTGAGCAGGACGCATGCCACTAACTTGTGGTTTTAGCTTAACACTGTGAGCAGAATGCACCGCACTAACTTGTAGTTTTAGCTGAACACTGTGAGCAGGACACACCCCACTAACTTGTAGTTTTAGCTGAACACTGTGAGCAGGACGCACTGCACTAACTTGTAGCTTTAGATGAACACTGTGCAGAGGTCTCACTACACTTACTTGTAGTTTTAGCTAAACACTGTAAGCAGGACACACCGCACTAACTTGTAGTTTTAGCTTAACACCATGAGCAGGACGCACCACACTAACTTGTAGTTTTAGCTGAACACTGCGAGCAGGATGCACTGCACTAACTTGTAGCTTTAGATGAACAGTGTGCAGAGGTCTCACTACACTAACTTGTAGTTGTAGCTGAACACTGTGAGCAGGACATGCCGCACTAACTTGTAGTTTTAGCTGAACACTGTGAGCAGGAACACTGCACTAACTTGTAGCTTTAGATGAACACTGTGCAGAGGTCTCACTACACTAACTTGTAGTTTTAGCTGAACACTGTGAGCAGGATGCACTGCACTAACTTGTAGCTTTAGATGACCACTGTGCAGAGGTCTCACTACACTAACTTGTAGTTTTAGCTGAACACTGTGAGCATGACGCACTGCACTAACTTGTAGCTTTAGATGAACACTGTGCAGCAGTTTTACTACACTAACTTGTAGTTTTAGCTGAACACTGTGAGCAGGACGCACCGCACTAACTTGTAGTTTTAGCTGAACACTGTGAGCAGGACACACCGCACTAACTTGTAGTTTTAGCTGAACACCATGAGCAGGACGCACCACACTAACTTGTAGTTTTAGTTGAACACTGTGAGCAGGACACACCACACTAATTTGTAGTTTTAGCTGAACACTGTGAGCAGGACGCACTGCACTAACTTGTAGTTTTAGCTAAACACTGTGAGCAGGACGCACTGCACTAACTTGTAGGTTTAGATGAACACTGTGCAGAGGTCTCATTACTCTAACTTGTAGTTTTAGCTGAACACTGTGAGCAGGATGCACCGCACTAACTTGTAGTTTTAGCTGAACACTGTGAGCAGGATGCACCGCTCCAATTTGTAATTTTTGCTGAACACTTTGAGCAGGACGCACCCCACTAACTTGTAGTTTTAGCTGAACACTGTGAGCAGGACGCACTGCACTAATTTGTAGCTTTAGATGAACACTGTGCAGAGGTCTCACTACACTAACTTGTAGTTTTAGCTGAATACTGTGAGCAGGACGCACCGCACTAACTTGTAGTTTTAGCTGAACACCTTGAGCAGGACGCACCACACTAACTTGTAGTTTAAGCTGAACACTGTGAGCAGGACACACCACACTAACTTGTAGTTTTAGATGAACACTGAGCAGAGGTCTCACTACACTAACTTGTAGTTTTAGCTGAATACTGTGAGCAGGACGCACCGCACTAACTTGTAGTTTTAGCTGAACACTGTGAGCAGGACGCACCCCACTAACTTGTCGTTTTAGCTGAACACTGTGAGCAGGACGCACCCCACTAACTTGTCGTTTTAGCTGAACACTGTGAGCTGGACGCACCGCACTAACTTGTAGTTTTAGCTGAACACTGTGAGCAGGACGCACTGCACTAACTTGTAGTTTTAGCTGAACACTGTGAGCAGGACGCACTGCACTAACTTGTAGCTTTAGATGAACACTGTGCAGAGGTCTCACTACACTAACTTGTAGTTGTAGCTGAACACTGTGAGCAGCACGTGCCGCACTAACTTGTAGTTTTAGCTGAACACTGTGAGCAGGAACACTGCACTAACTTGTAGCTTTAGATGAACCCTGTGCAGAGGTCTCACTACACTAACTTGTAGTTTTCGCTGAACACTGTGAGCAGGACGCACTGCACTAACTTGTAGCTTTAGATGAACACTGTGTAGAGGTCTCACTACACTAACTTGTAGTTTTAGCTGAACACTGTGAGCAGGACGCACCACCCTAACTTGTAGTTTTAGCTGAACACTGTGAGCAGGACGCACTGCACTAACTTGTAGCTTTAGATGAACACTCTGCAGAGTTCTTACTACACTAATTTGTAGTTTTAGCTGAACACTGTGAGCAGGACGCACTGCACTAACTTGTAGTTTTAGCTGAACACCATGAGCAGGACGCACCACACTAACTTGTAGTTTTAGCTGAACACTGTGAGCAGGACACACCACACTAACTTGTAGTTTTAGCTGAACACTGTGAGCAGGACGCACTGCACTAACTTGCAGCTTTAGATGAACACTGCGCAAAGGTCTCACTACACTAACTTGTAGTTTTAGCTGAACACTGTGAGCAGGACGCACCACACTAACTTGTAGCTTTAGATAAACACTGTGAGCAGGACGCACTGAACTAACTTGTAGCTTTAGATGAACACTGTGCAGAGGTCTCACTACACTAACTTGTAGTTTTAGCTGAACACTGTGAGCAGGATGCACCGCTCCAATTTGTAATTTTTGCTGAACACTTTGAGCAGGACGCACCCCACTAACTTGTAGTTTTAGCTGAACACTGTGAGCAGGACGCACTGCACTAACTTGTAGCTTTAGATGAACACTGTGCAGAGGTCTCACTACACTAACTTGTAGTTTTAGCTGAACACTGTGAGCAGGACGCACCGCTATAACTTTTAGTTTTAGCTGAACACTGTGAGCAGGACGCACCGCACTAACTTGTAGTTTTACCTGAACACTGTGAGCAGGATGCACCGCTCTAACTTGTAGTTTTAGCTGAACACTGTGAGCAGGACGCACCCCACTAACTTGTAGTTTTAGCTGAACACTGTGAGCAGGACGCACTGCACTAACTTGTAGCTTTAGATGAAGACTGCGCAGAGGTCTCACAACACTAACTTGTAGTTTTAGCTGAACACTGTGAGCAGGACGCACCACACTAACTTGTAGTTTTAGATGAATACTGTGAGCAGGACGCACCGCATTAACTTGTAGTTTTAGATGAACACTGTGAGCAGGACGCACCCCACTAACTTGTAGTTTTAGCTGAACACCGTGAGCAGGACGCACCGCATTAACGTGTAGTTTTAGCTGAACACTGTGAGCAGGACACACCACACTAACTTGTAGCTTTAGATGAACACTGTGCAGAGGTCTCACTACACTAACTTGTAGTTTTAGCTGAACACTGTGAGCAGGACGCACCGCACTAACTTGTAGTTTTAGCTGAACACTGTGAGCAGGACGCACCACACTAACTTGTAGTTTTAGCTGAACACTGAGCAGGACGCACTGCACTAACTTGTAGCTTTAGATAAACACTGTGCAGAGGTCTCACTACACTAATTTGTAGTTTTAGCTGAACACTGTGAGCAGGATGCACCACACTAACTTGTAGTTTTAGCTGAACACTGTGAGCAGGATGCACCGCACTAACTTGTAGTTTTAGCTGAACACCGTGAGCAGGATGCACCGCACTAACTTGTAATTTTAGCTGAACACTGTGAGCAGGACGCACTGCACTAACTTGTACCTTTAGATGAACACTGTGCAGAGGTCTCACTACACTAACTTTTAGTTTTAGCTGAACAATGTGAGCAGGACACACTGCACTAACTTGTAGCTTTAGATGAACACTGTGCAGAGGTCTCACTACACTAACTTGTAGTTTTAGCTGAACACTGTGTGCAGGATGCACTGCACTAACTTGTAGCTTTAGATGAACACGGTGCAGAGGTCTCACTACACTAACTTGTAGTTTTAGCTGAATACTGTTAGTAGGACGCACCGCACTAACTTGTAGTTTTAGCTGAACACTGTGAGCAGGACGCACTGCACTAACTTGTAGCTTTAGATGAACACTGTGCAGAGGTCTCACTACACTAACTTGTAGTTTTAGCTGAATACTGTGAGTAGGACGCACCGCACTAACTTGTAGTTTTAGCTGAACACTGTGAGCAGGACGCACCCCACTAACTTGTAGTTTTAGCTGAACAATGTGAGCAGGACGCACTGCACTAACTTGTAGCTTTAGAAGAACACTGCGCAGAGGTCTCACTACACTAACTTGTAGTTTTAACTGAACACTGTGAGCAGGACGCACCGCACTAACTTGAAGTTTTAGATGAACACTGTGAGCAGGACGCACCGCACTAACTTGTAGTTTTAGCTGAACACTGTGAGCAGGATGCACCACACTAACTTGTAGTTTTAGCTGCACACTGTGAGCAGGACACACCACACTAACTTGTAGTTTTAGCTGAACACTGAGCAGGACGCACTGCACTAACTTGTAGCTTTAGATGAACACTGTGCAGAGGTCTCACTACACTAACTTGTAGTTTTAGCTGAACACTGTGAGCAGGACGCACTGCACTAACTTGTAGCTTTAGATGAACACTGTGCAGAGGTCTCACTACACTAACTTGTAGTTTTAGCTGAATACTGTGAGAAGGACGCACCGCACTAACTTGTAGTTTTAGCTGAACACTGTGAGCAGGACGCATCACACTAACATGCAGTTTTAGCTGAACACCTGGAGCAGGACGCACCACACTAACTTGTAGTTTTAGCTGAACACTGTGAGCAGGACACACCACACTAACTTGTAGCTTTAGATGAACACTGTGCAGAGGTCTCACTACACTAACTTGTAGATTTAGCTGAATACTGTGAGCAGGACGCACCGCACTAACTTGCAGTTTTAGCTGAACACTGTGAGCAGGACGCACCCCACTAACTTGTCGTTTTAGCTGAACACTGTGAGCAGGACGCACCGCACTAACTTGTAGTTTTAGCTGAACACTGTGAGCAGGACGTGCCGCACTAACTTGTAGTTTTAGCTGCACACTCTGAGCAGGACACACCACACTAACTTGTCGTTTTAGCTGAACACTGAGCAGGACGCACTGCACTAACTTGTAGCTTTAGATAAACACTGTGCAGAGGTCTCACTACACTAACTTGTAGTTTTAGCTGAACACTGTGAGCAGGATGCACCGCACTAACTTGTAGTTTTAGCTGAACACTGTGAGCAGGACGCACCCCACTAACTTGTAGTTTTAGCTGAACACTGTGAGCAGGACGCACTGCACTAACTTGTAGCTTTAGAAGAACACTGCGCAGAGGTCTCACTACACTATCTTGTAGTTTTAACAGAACACTGTGAGCAGGACGCACCGCACTAACTTGTAGTTTTAGATGAACACTGTGAGCAGGACGCACCGCACTAACTTGTAGTTTTAGCTGAACACTGTGAGCAGGATGCACCACACTAACTTGTAGTTTTAGCTGCACACTGTGAGCAGGACACACCACACTAACTTGTAGTTTTAGCTGAACACTGAGCAGGACGCACTGCACTAACTTGTAGCTTTAGATAAACACTGTGCAGAGGTCTCACTACACTAACTTGTAGTTTTAGCAGAACACTGTGAGCAGGACGCACTGCACTAACTTGTAGCTTTAGATGAACACTGTGCAGAGGTCTCACTACACTAACTTGTAGTTTTAGCTGAACACTGTGAGCATTACGCACTGCACTAACTTGTAGCTTTAGATGAACACTGTGCAGAGATCTCACTACACTAACTTGTAGTTTTAGCTGAATACTGTGAGAAGGACGCACCGCACTAACTTGCAGTTTTAGCTGAACACTGTGAGCAGGACGCATCACACTAACATGCAGTTTTAGCTGAACACCTGGAGCAGGACGCACCACACTAACTTGTAGTTTTAGCTGAACACTGTGAGCAGGACACACCACACTAACTTGTAGCTTTAGATGAACACTGTGCAGAGGTCTCACTACACTAACTTGTAGTTTTAGCTGAATACTGTGAGCAGGACGCACCGCACTAACTTGCAGTTTTAGCTGAACACTGTGAGCAGGACGCACCCCACTAACTTGTCGTTTTAGCTGAACACTGTGAGCAGGACGCACCGCACTAACTTGTAGTTTTAGCTGAACACTGTGAGCAGGACGTGCCGCACTAACTTGTAGTTTTAGCTGAACACTGAGCAGGACGCACTGCACTAACTTGTAGCTTTAGATAAACACTGTGCAGAGGTCTCACCCCACTAACTTGTAGTTTTAGCTGAACACTGTGAGCAGGATGAACCGCACTAACTTGTAGTTTTAGCTGAACACTGTGAGCAGGATGCACCGCACTAACTTGTAGTTTTAGCTGAACACTGTGAGCAGGACGCACTACACTAACTTGTACCTTTAGATGAACACTGTGCAGAGGTCTCACTACACTAACTTGTAGTTTTAGCTGAACACTGTGAGCAGGACGCACTGCACTAACTTGTAGCTTTAGATGAACACTGTGCAGAGGTCTCACTACACTAACTTGTAGTTTTAGCTGAACACTGTGAGCAGAACGCACTGCAGTAACTTGTAGCTTTAGATGAACACTGTGCAGAGGTCTCACTACACTAACTTGTAGTTTTAGCTGAACACTGTGAGCAGGACTCACAGCACTAACTTGTAGTTTTAGCTGTACACTGTGAGCAGGACGCACTGCACTAACTTGTAGCTTTAGATGAACACAGTGCAGAGATCTCACTACACTAACTTGTAGTTTTAGCTGAACACTGTGAGCAGGACGCACTGCACTAACTTGTAGTTTTAGATGAACACTGTGCAGAGGTCTCACTACACTAACTTGTTAATTTTAGCTGAACACTGTGAGCAGGACGCACTGCACTAACTTGTAGCTTTAGATGAACACTGTGCAGAGGTCTCACTACACTAACTTGTAGTTTTAGCTGAACACTGTGAGCAGGACGCACCGCACTAACTTGTAGTTTTAGCTGAACACTGTGAGCAGGACGCACTGCACTAACTTGTAGCTTTAGATGAACAGTGTGCAGAGGTCTCACTACACTAACTTGTAGTTGTAGCTGAACACTGTGAGCAGAACATGCCGCACTAACTTGTAGTTTTAGCTGAACACTGTGAGCAGGACGCACCGCACTAACTTGTAGTTTTAACTGAACACTGTGAGCAGGACGCACCGCACTAACTTGTAGTTTTAGCTGAACACTGTGAGCAGGACGCACTGCACTAACTTGTAGCTTTAGATGAACAGTGTGCAGAGGTCTCACTACACTAACTTGTAGTTGTAGCTGAACACTGTGAGCAGGACATGCCGCACTAACTTGTAGTTTTAGCTGAACACTGTGAGCAGGACGCACCGCACTAACTTGTAGTTTTAGCTGAACACTGTGAGCTGGACGCACTGCACTAACTTTTAGCTTTAGATGGACACTGTGCAGAGGTCTCACTACACTATCTTGTAGTTTTAGCTGAACACCGTGAGCAGGACGCACCGCACTAACTTGTAGTTTTAGCTGAACACTGTGAGCAGGACGCACCACACTAACTTGTAGTTTTAGCTGAACACTGTGAGCAGGACGCACTGCACTAACTTGTAGCTTTAGATGAACACTGTGCAGAGGTCTTACTAGACCAACTTGTAGTTTTAGCTTAACACTGTGAGTAGGACGCACCCCACTAACTTGTAGTTTTAGCTGAACACTGTGAGCAGGACGCACCACACTAACTTGTAGTTTTAGCTGAACACTGTGAGCAGGACGCACTGCACTAACTTGTAGCTTTAGATGAACACTGTGCAGAGATCTCACTACACTAACTTGTAGTTTTAGCTGAACACTGTTAGCAGGACGCACCACATTAACTTGTAGTTGTAGCTGAACACTGTGAGCAGGACATGCCGCACTAACTTGTAGTTTTAGCTGAACACTGTGAGCAGGAACACTGCACTAACTTGTAGCTTTAGATGAACACTGTGCAGAGGTCTTACTACACTAACTTGTAGTTTTAGCTGAACACTGTGAGCAGGATGCACTGCACTAACTTGTAGTTTTAGCTGAACACTGTGAGCAGGATGCACTGCACTAACTTGTAGCTTTAGATGAACACTGTGCAGAGGTCTCACTACACTAACTTGTAGTTTTAGCTGAACACTGTGAGCAGGACGCACCACACTAACTTGTAGTTTTAGATGAACACTGTGCAGCAGTTTTACTACACTAACTTGTAGTTTTAGCTGAACACTGTGAGCAGGACGCACCGCACTAACTTGTAGTTTTAGCTGAACACTGTGAGCATTACGCACCGCACTAACTTGTAGTTTTAGCTGAACACCATGAGCAGGACGCACCACACTAACTTGTAGTTTTAGCTGAACACTGTGAGCAGGACACACCACACTAACTTGCAGTTTTAGCTGAACACTGTGAGCAGGACGCACTGCACTAACTTGTAGCTTTAGATGAACACTGTGCAAAGGTCTCACTACACTAACTTGTAGTTCTAGCTGAACACTGTGAGCAGGACGCACCGCACTAACTTGTAGTTTTAGCTGAACACTGTGAGCATGACGCACTGCACTAACTTGTAGCTTTAGATGAACACTGTGCAGAGGACTCATTACTCTAACTTGTAGTTTTAACTGAACACTGTGAGCAGGACGCACCGCACTAACTTGTAGTTTTAGCTGAACACTGTGAGCAGGATGCACCACACTAACTTGTAGTTTTAGCTGCACACTGTGAGCAGGACACACCACACTAACTTGTAGTTTTAGCTGAACACTGAGCAGGACGCACTGCACTAACTTGTAGCTTTAGATAAACACTGTGCAGAGGTCTCACTACACTAACTTGTAGTTTTAGCAGAACACTGTGAGCAGGACGCACTGCACTAACTTGTAGCTTTAGATGAACACTGTGCAGAGGTCTCACTACACTAACTTGTAGTTTTAGCTGAACACTGTGAGCATTACGCACTGCACTAACTTGTAGCTTTAGATGAACACTGTGCAGAGATCTCACTACACTAACTTGTAGTTTTAGCTGAATACTGTGAGAAGGACGCACCGCACTAACTTGCAGTTTTAGCTGAACACTGTGAGCAGGACGCATCACACTAACATGCAGTTTTAGCTGAACACCTGGAGCAGGACGCACCACACTAACTTGTAGTTTTAGCTGAACACTGTGAGCAGGACACACCACACTAACTTGTAGCTTTAGATGAACACTGTGCAGAGGTCTCACTACACTAACTTGTAGTTTTAGCTGAATACTGTGAGCAGGACGCACCGCACTAACTTGCAGTTTTAGCTGAACACTGTGAGCAGGACGCACCCCACTAACTTGTCGTTTTAGCTGAACACTGTGAGCAGGACGCACCGCACTAACTTGTAGTTTTAGCTGAACACTGTGAGCAGGACGTGCCGCACTAACTTGTAGTTTTAGCTGAACACTGAGCAGGACGCACTGCACTAACTTGTAGCTTTAGATAAACACTGTGCAGAGGTCTCACTACACTAACTTGTAGTTTTAGCTGAACACTGTGAGCAGGATGAACCGCACTAACTTGTAGTTTTAGCTGAACACTGTGAGCAGGATGCACCGCACTAACTTGTAGTTTTAGCTGAACACTGTGAGCAGGACGCACTACACTAACTTGTACCTTTAGATGAACACTGTGCAGAGGTCTCACTACACTAACTTGTAGTTTTAGCTGAACACTGTGAGCAGGACGCACTGCACTAACTTGTAGCTTTAGATGAACACTGTGCAGAGGACTCACTACACTAACTTGTAGTTTTAGCTGAACACTGTGAGCAGAACGCACTGCAGTAACTTGTAGCTTTAGATGAACACTGTGCAGAGGTCTCACTACACTAACTTGTAGTTTTAGCTGAACACTGTGAGCAGGACTCACCGCACTAACTTGTAGTTTTAGCTGAACACTGTGAGCAGGACGCACTGCACTAACTTGTAGCTTTAGATGAACACAGTGCAGAGATCTCACTACACTAACTTGTAGTTTTAGCTGAACACTGTGAGCAGGACGCACTGCACTAACTTGTAGCTTTAGATGAACACTGTGCAGAGGTCTCACTACACTAACTTGTTAATTTTAGCTGAACACTGTGAGCAGGACGTACTGCACTAACTTGTAGCTTTAGATGAACACTGTGCAGAGGTCTCACTACAATAACTTGTAGTTTTAGCTGAACACTGTGAGCAGGACGCACCGCACTAACTTGTAGTTTTAGCTGAACACTGTGAGCAGGACGCACTGCACTAACTTGTAGCTTTAGATGAACAGTGTGCAGAGGTCTCACTACACTAACTTGTAGTTGTAGCTGAACACTGTGAGCAGAACATGCCGCACTAACTTGTAGTTTTAGCTGAACACTGTGAGCAGGACGCACCGCACTAACTTGTAGTTTTAACTGAACACTGTGAGCAGGACGCACCGCACTAACTTGTAGTTTTAGCTGAACACTGTGAGCAGGACGCACTGCACTAACTTGTAGCTTTAGATGAACAGTGTGCAGAGGTCTCACTACACTAACTTGTAGTTGTAGCTGAACACTGTGAGCAGGACATGCCGCACTAACTTGTAGTTTTAGCTGAACACTGTGAGCAGGACGCACCGCACTAACTTGTAGTTTTAGCTGAACACTGTGAGCTGGACGCACTGCACTAACTTTTAGCTTTAGATGGACACTGTGCAGAGGTCTCACTACACTATCTTGTAGTTTTAGCTGAACACCGTGAGCAGGACGCACCGCACTAACTTGTAGTTTTAGCTGAACACTGTGAGCAGGACGCACCACACTAACTTGTAGTTTTAGCTGAACACTGTGAGCAGGACGCACTGCACTAACTTGTAGCTTTAGATGAACACTGTGCAGAGGTCTTACTAGACCAACTTGTAGTTTTAGCTTAACACTGTGAGTAGGACGCACCCCACTAACTTGTAGTTTTAGCTGAACACTGTGAGCAGGATGCACCACACTAACTTGTAGTTTTAGCTGAACACTGTGAGCAGGACGCACTGCACTAACTTGTAGCTTTAGATGAACACTGTGCAGAGATCTCACTACACTAACTTGTAGTTTTAGCTGAACACTGTTAGCAGGACGCACCACATTAACTTGTAGTTGTAGCTGAACACTGTGAGCAGGACATGCCGCACTAACTTGTAGTTTTAGCTGAACACTGTGAGCAGGAACACTGCACTAACTTGTAGCTTTAGATGAACACTGTGCAGAGGTCTTACTACACTAACTTGTAGTTTTAGCTGAACACTGTGAGCAGGACGCACTGCACTAACTTGTAGTTTTAGCTGAACACTGTGAGCAGGATGCACTGCACTAACTTGTAGCTTTAGATGAACACTGTGCAGAGGTCTCACTACACTAACTTGTAGTTTTAGCTGAACACTGTGAGCAGGACGCACCACACTAACTTGTAGTTTTAGATGAACACTGTGCAGCAGTTTTACTACACTAACTTGTAGTTTTAGCTGAACACTGTGAGCAGGACGCACCGCACTAACTTGTAGTTTTAGCTGAACACTGTGAGCATTACGCACCGCACTAACTTGTAGTTTTAGCTGAACACCATGAGCAGGACGCACCACACTAACTTGTAGTTTTAGCTGAACACTGTGAGCAGGACACACCACACTAACTTGCAGTTTTAGCTGAACACTGTGAGCAGGACGCACTGCACTAACTTGTAGCTTTAGATGAACACTGTGCAAAGGTCTCACTACACTAACTTGTAGTTCTAGCTGAACACTGTGAGCAGGACGCACCGCACTAACTTGTAGTTTTAGCTGAACACTGTGAGCATGACGCACTGCACTAACTTGTAGCTTTAGATGAACACTGTGCAGAGGACTCATTACTCTAACTTGTAGTTTTAACTGAACACTGTGAGCAGGACGCACCGCACTAACTTGTAGTTTTAGCTGAACACTGTGAGCAGGATGCACCACACTAACTTGTAGTTTTAGCTGCACACTGTGAGCAGGACACACCACACTAACTTGTAGTTTTAGCTGAACACTGAGCAGGACGCACTGCACTAACTTGTAGCTTTAGATAAACACTGTGCAGAGGTCTCACTACACTAACTTGTAGTTTTAGCAGAACACTGTGAGCAGGACGCACTGCACTAACTTGTAGCTTTAGATGAACACTGTGCAGAGGTCTCACTACACTAACTTGTAGTTTTAGCTGAACACTGTGAGCATTACGCACTGCACTAACTTGTAGCTTTAGATGAACACTGTGCAGAGATCTCACTACACTAACTTGTAGTTTTAGCTGAATACTGTGAGAAGGACGCACCGCACTAACTTGCAGTTTTAGCTGAACACTGTGAGCAGGACGCATCACACTAACATGCAGTTTTAGCTGAACACCTGGAGCAGGACGCACCACACTAACTTGTAGTTTTAGCTGAACACTGTGAGCAGGACACACCACACTAACTTGTAGCTTTAGATGAACACTGTGCAGAGGTCTCACTACACTAACTTGTAGTTTTAGCTGAATACTGTGAGCAGGACGCACCGCACTAACTTGCAGTTTTAGCTGAACACTGTGAGCAGGACGCACCCCACTAACTTGTCGTTTTAGCTGAACACTGTGAGCAGGACGCACCGCACTAACTTGTAGTTTTAGCTGAACACTGTGAGCAGGACGTGCCGCACTAACTTGTAGTTTTAGCTGAACACTGAGCAGGACGCACTGCACTAACTTGTAGCTTTAGATAAACACTGTGCAGAGGTCTCACTACACTAACTTGTAGTTTTAGCTGAACACTGTGAGCAGGATGAACCGCACTAACTTGTAGTTTTAGCTGAACACTGTGAGCAGGATGCACCGCACTAACTTGTAGTTTTAGCTGAACACTGTGAGCAGGACGCACTACACTAACTTGTACCTTTAGATGAACACTGTGCAGAGGTCTCACTACACTAACTTGTAGTTTTAGCTGAACACTGTGAGCAGGACGCACTGCACTAACTTGTAGCTTTAGATGAACACTGTGCAGAGGTCTCACTACACTAACTTGTAGTTTTAGCTGAACACTGTGAGCAGAACGCACTGCAGTAACTTGTAGCTTTAGATGAACACTGTGCAGAGGTCTCACTACACTAACTTGTAGTTTTAGCTGAACACTGTGAGCAGGACTCACCGCACTAACTTGTAGTTTTAGCTGAACACTGTGAGCAGGACGCACTGCACTAACTTGTAGCTTTAGATGAACACAGTGCAGAGATCTCACTACACTAACTTGTAGTTTTAGCTGAACACTGTGAGCAGGACGCACTGCACTAACTTGTAGCTTTAGATGAACACTGTGCAGAGGTCTCACTACACTAACTTGTTAATTTTAGCTGAACACTGTGAGCAGGACGCACTGCACTAACTTGTAGCTTTAGATGAACACTGTGCAGAGGTCTCACTACACTAACTTGTAGTTTTAGCTGAACACTGTGAGCAGGACGCACCGCACTAACTTGTAGTTTTAGCTGAACACTGTGAGCAGGACGCACTGCACTAACTTGTAGCTTTAGATGAACAGTGTGCAGAGGTCTCACTACACTAACTTGTAGTTGTAGCTGAACACTGTGAGCAGAACATGCCGCACTAACTTGTAGTTTTAGCTGAACACTGTGAGCAGGACGCACCGCACTAACTTGTAGTTTTAACTGAACACTGTGAGCAGGACGCACCGCACTAACTTGTAGTTTTAGCTGAACACTGTGAGCAGGACGCACTGCACTAACTTGTAGCTTTAGATGAACAGTGTGCAGAGGTCTCACTACACTAACTTGTAGTTGTAGCTGAACACTGTGAGCAGGACATGCCGCACTAACTTGTAGTTTTAGCTGAACACTGTGAGCAGGACGCACCGCACTAACTTGTAGTTTTAGCTGAACACTGTGAGCTGGACGCACTGCACTAACTTGTAGCTTTAGATGAACACTGTGCAGAGGTCTCACTACACAAACTTGTAGTTTTAGCTGAACACTGTGAGCAGGACGCACTGCACTAACTTTTAGCTTTAGATGGACACTGTGCAGAGGTCTCACTACACTATCTTGTAGTTTTAGCTGAACACCGTGAGCAGGACGCACCGCACTAACTTGTAGTTTTAGCTGAACACTGTGAGCAGGACGCACCACACTAACTTGTAGTTTTAGCTGAACACTGTGAGCAGGACGCACTGCACTAACTTGTAGCTTTAGATGAACACTGTGCAGAGGTCTTACTAGACCAACTTGTAGTTTTAGCTTAACACTGTGAGTAGGACGCACCCCACTAACTTGTAGTTTTAGCTGAACACTGTGAGCAGGACGCACCACACTAACTTGTAGTTTTAGCTGAACACTGTGAGCAGGACGCACTGCACTAACTTGTAGCTTTAGATGAACACTGTGCAGAGATCTCACTACACTAACTTGTAGTTTTAGCTGAACACTGTGAGCAGGACGCACCACACTAACTTGTAGTTGTAGCTGAACACTGTGAGCAGGACATGCCGCACTAACTTGTAGTTTTAGCTGAACACTGTGAGCAGGAACACTGCACTAACTTGTAGCTTTAGATGAACACTGTGCAGAGGTCTCACTACACTAACTTGTAGTTTTAGCTGAACACTGTGAGCAGGACGCACTGCACTAACTTGTAGTTTTAGCTGAACACTGTGAGCAGGATGCACTGCACTAACTTGTAGCTTTAGATGAACACTGTTCAGAGGTCTCACTACACTAACTTGTAGTTTTAGCTGAACACTGTGAGCAGGACGCACCACACTAACTTGTAGTTTTAGATGAACACTGTGCAGCAGTTTTACTACACTAACTTGTAGTTTTAGCTGAACACTGTGAGCAGGACGCACCGCACTAACTTGTAGTTTTAGCTGAACACTGTGAGCATTACGCACCGCACTAACTTGTAGTTTTAGCTGAACACCATGAGCAGGACGCACCACACTAACTTGTAGTTTTAGCTGAACACTGTGAGCAGGACACACCACACTAACTTGCAGTTTTAGCTGAACACTGTGAGCAGGACGCACTGCACTAACTTGTAGCTTTAGATGAACACTGTGCAAAGGTCTCACTACACTAACTTGTAGTTTTAGCTGAACACTGTGAGCAGGACGCACCGCACTAACTTGTAGTTTTAGCTGAACACTGTGAGCATGACGCACTGCACTAACTTGTAGCTTTAGATGAACACTGTGCAGAGGACTCATTACTCTAACTTGTAGTTTTAGCTGAACACTGTGAGCAGGACGCACCACACTAACCTGTAGCTTTAGATGAACACTGTGAGCAGGACGCACTGCACTAACTTGTAGCTTTAGATGAACACTGTGCAGAGGTCTCACTACATTAACTTGTAGTTTTAGCTGAACACTGTGAGCAGGACGCATGCCACTAACTTGTAGTTTTAGCTGAACACTGTGAGCAGAATGCACCGCACTAACTTGTAGTTTTAGCTGAACACTGTGAGCAGGACACACCCCACTAACTTGTAGTTTTAGCTGAACACTGTGAGCAGGACGCACTGCACTAACTTGTAGCTTTAGATGAACACTGTGCAGAGGTCTCACTACACTAACTTGTAGTTTTAGCTAAACACTGTGAGCAGGACACACCGCACTAACTTGTAGTTTTAGCTGAACACCATGAGCAGGACGCACCACACTAACTTGTAGTTTTAGCTGAACACCATGAGCAGGACGCACCACACTGACTTGTAGTTTTAGCTGAACACTGTGAGCAGGACACACCACACTAACTTGTAGTTTTAGCTGAACACTGTGAGCAGGACGCACTGCACTAACTTGTAGCTTTAGATGAACACAGTGCAGAGATCTCACTACACTAACTTGTAGTTTTAGCTGAACACTGTGAGCAGGACGCACTGCACTAACTTGTAGCTTTAGATGAACACTGTGCAGAGGTCTCACTACACTAACTTGTTAATTTTAGCTGAACACTGTGAGCAGGACGCACTGCACTAACTTGTAGCTTTAGATGAACACTGTGCAGAGGTCTCACTACACTAACTTGTAGTTTTAGCTGAACACTGTGAGCAGGACGCACCGCACTAACTTGTAGTTTTAGCTGAACACTGTGAGCAGGACGCACTGCACTAACTTGTAGCTTTAGATGAACAGTGTGCAGAGGTCTCACTACACTAACTTGTAGTTGTAGCTGAACACTGTGAGCAGAACATGCCGCACTAACTTGTAGTTTTAGCTGAACACTGTGAGCAGGACGCACCGCACTAACTTGTAGTTTTAACTGAACACTGTGAGCAGGACGCACCGCACTAACTTGTAGTTTTAGCTGAACACTGTGAGCAGGACGCACTGCACTAACTTGTAGCTTTAGATGAACAGTGTGCAGAGGTCTCACTACACTAACTTGTAGTTGTAGCTGAACACTGTGAGCAGGACATGCCGCACTAACTTGTAGTTTTAGCTGAACACTGTGAGCAGGACGCACCGCACTAACTTGTAGTTTTAGCTGAACACTGTGAGCTGGACGCACTGCACTAACTTGTAGCTTTAGATGAACACTGTGCAGAGGTCTCACTACACAAACTTGTAGTTTTAGCTGAACACTGTGAGCAGGACGCACTGCACTAACTTTTAGCTTTAGATGGACACTGTGCAGAGGTCTCACTACACTATCTTGTAGTTTTAGCTGAACACCGTGAGCAGGACGCACCGCACTAACTTGTAGTTTTAGCTGAACACTGTGAGCAGGACGCACCACACTAACTTGTAGTTTTAGCTGAACACTGTGAGCAGGACGCACTGCACTAACTTGTAGCTTTAGATGAACACTGTGCAGAGGTCTTACTAGACCAACTTGTAGTTTTAGCTTAACACTGTGAGTAGGACGCACCCCACTAACTTGTAGTTTTAGCTGAACACTGTGAGCAGGACGCACCACACTAACTTGTAGTTTTAGCTGAACACTGTGAGCAGGACGCACTGCACTAACTTGTAGCTTTAGATGAACACTGTGCAGAGATCTCACTACACTAACTTGTAGTTTTAGCTGAACACTGTGAGCAGGACGCACCACACTAACTTGTAGTTGTAGCTGAACACTGTGAGCAGGACATGCCACACTAACTTGTAGTTTTAGCTGAACACTGTGAGCAGGAACACTGCACTAACTTGTAGCTTTAGATGAACACTGTGCAGAGGTCTCACTACACTAACTTGTAGTTTTAGCTGAACACTGTGAGCAGGACGCACTGCACTAACTTGTAGTTTTAGCTGAACACTGTGAGCAGGATGCACTGCACTAACTTGTAGCTTTAGATGAACACTGTTCAGAGGTCTCACTACACTAACTTGTAGTTTTAGCTGAACACTGTGAGCAGGACGCACCACACTAACTTGTAGTTTTAGATGAACACTGTGCAGCAGTTTTACTACACTAACTTGTAGTTTTAGCTGAACACTGTGAGAAGGACGCACCGCACTAACTTGTAGTTTTAGCTGAACACTGTGAGCATTACGCACCGCACTAACTTGTAGTTTTAGCTGAACACCATGAGCAGGACGCACCACACTAACTTGTAGTTTTAGCTGAACACTGTGAGCAGGACACACCACACTAACTTGCAGTTTTAGCTGAACACTGTGAGCAGGACGCACTGCACTAACTTGTAGCTTTAGATGAACACTGTGCAAAGGTCTCACTACACTAACTTGTAGTTTTAGCTGAACACTGTGAGCAGGACGCACCGCACTAACTTGTAGTTTTAGCTGAACACTGTGAGCATGACGCACTGCACTAACTTGTAGCTTTAGATGAACACTGTGCAGAGGACTCATTACTCTAACTTGTAGTTTTAGCTGAACACTGTGAGCAGGACGCACCACACTAACCTGTAGCTTTAGATGAACACTGTGAGCAGGACGCACTGCACTAACTTGTAGCTTTAGATGAACACTGTGCAGAGGTCTCACTACATTAACTTGTAGTTTTAGCTGAACACTGTGAGCAGGACGCATGCCACTAACTTGTAGTTTTAGCTGAACACTGTGAGCAGAATGCACCGCACTAACTTGTAGTTTTAGCTGAACACTGTGAGCAGGACACACCCCACTAACTTGTAGTTTTAGCTGAACACTGTGAGCAGGACGCACTGCACTAACTTGTAGCTTTAGATGAACACTGTGCAGAGGTCTCACTACACTAACTTGTAGTTTTAGCTAAACACTGTGAGCAGGACACACCGCACTAACTTGTAGTTTTAGCTGAACACCATGAGCAGGACGCACCACACTAACTTGTAGTTTTAGCTGAACACCATGAGCAGGACGCACCACACTGACTTGTAGTTTTAGCTGAACACTGTGAGCAGGACACACCACACTAACTTGTAGTTTTAGCTGAACACTGTGAGCAGGACGCACTGCACTAACTTGTAGCTTTAGATGAACACAGTGCAGAGATCTCACTACACTAACTTGTAGTTTTAGCTGAACACTGTGAGCAGGACGCACTGCACTAACTTGTAGCTTTAGATGAACACTGTGCAGAGGTCTCACTACACTAACTTGTTAATTTTAGCTGAACACTGTGAGCAGGACGCACTGCACTAACTTGTAGCTTTAGATGAACACTGTGCAGAGGTCTCACTACACTAACTTGTAGTTTTAGCTGAACACTGTGAGCAGGACGCACCGCACTAACTTGTAGTTTTAGCTGAACACTGTGAGCAGGACGCACTGCACTAACTTGTAGCTTTAGATGAACAGTGTGCAGAGGTCTCACTACACTAACTTGTAGTTGTAGCTGAACACTGTGAGCAGAACATGCCGCACTAACTTGTAGTTTTAGCTGAACACTGTGAGCAGGACGCACCGCACTAACTTGTAGTTTTAACTGAACACTGTGAGCAGGACGCACCGCACTAACTTGTAGTTTTAGCTGAACACTGTGAGCAGGACGCACTGCACTAACTTGTAGCTTTAGATGAACAGTGTGCAGAGGTCTCACTACACTAACTTGTAGTTGTAGCTGAACACTGTGAGCAGGACATGCCGCACTAACTTGTAGTTTTAGCTGAACACTGTGAGCAGGACGCACCGCACTAACTTGTAGTTTTAGCTGAACACTGTGAGCTGGACGCACTGCACTAACTTGTAGCTTTAGATGAACACTGTGCAGAGGTCTCACTACACAAACTTGTAGTTTTAGCTGAACACTGTGAGCAGGACGCACTGCACTAACTTTTAGCTTTAGATGGACACTGTGCAGAGGTCTCACTACACTATCTTGTAGTTTTAGCTGAACACCGTGAGCAGGACGCACCGCACTAACTTGTAGTTTTAGCTGAACACTGTGAGCAGGACGCACCACACTAACTTGTAGTTTTAGCTGAACACTGTGAGCAGGACGCACTGCACTAACTTGTAGCTTTAGATGAACACTGTGCAGAGGTCTTACTAGACCAACTTGTAGTTTTAGCTTAACACTGTGAGTAGGACGCACCCCACTAACTTGTAGTTTTAGCTGAACACTGTGAGCAGGACGCACCACACTAACTTGTAGTTTTAGCTGAACACTGTGAGCAGGACGCACTGCACTAACTTGTAGCTTTAGATGAACACTGTGCAGAGATCTCACTACACTAACTTGTAGTTTTAGCTGAACACTGTGAGCAGGACGCACCACACTAACTTGTAGTTGTAGCTGAACACTGTGAGCAGGACATGCCGCACTAACTTGTAGTTTTAGCTGAACACTGTGAGCAGGAACACTGCACTAACTTGTAGCTTTAGATGAACACTGTGCAGAGGTCTCACTACACTAACTTGTAGTTTTAGCTGAACACTGTGAGCAGGACGCACTGCACTAACTTGTAGTTTTAGCTGAACACTGTGAGCAGGATGCACTGCACTAACTTGTAGCTTTAGATGAACACTGTTCAGAGGTCTCACTACACTAACTTGTAGTTTTAGCTGAACACTGTGAGCAGGACGCACCACACTAACTTGTAGTTTTAGATGAACACTGTGCAGCAGTTTTACTACACTAACTTGTAGTTTTAGCTGAACACTGTGAGCAGGACGCACCGCACTAACTTGTAGTTTTAGCTGAACACTGTGAGCATTACGCACCGCACTAACTTGTAGTTTTAGCTGAACACCATGAGCAGGACGCACCACACTAACTTGTAGTTTTAGCTGAACACTGTGAGCAGGACACACCACACTAACTTGCAGTTTTAGCTGAACACTGTGAGCAGGACGCACTGCACTAACTTGTAGCTTTAGATGAACACTGTGCAAAGGTCTCACTACACTAACTTGTAGTTTTAGCTGAACACTGTGAGCAGGACGCACCGCACTAACTTGTAGTTTTAGCTGAACACTGTGAGCATGACGCACTGCACTAACTTGTAGCTTTAGATGAACACTGTGCAGAGGACTCATTACTCTAACTTGTAGTTTTAGCTGAACACTGTGAGCAGGACGCACCACACTAACCTGTAGCTTTAGATGAACACTGTGAGCAGGACGCACTGCACTAACTTGTAGCTTTAGATGAACACTGTGCAGAGGTCTCACTACATTAACTTGTAGTTTTAGCTGAACACTGTGAGCAGGACGCATGCCACTAACTTGTAGTTTTAGCTGAACACTGTGAGCAGAATGCACCGCACTAACTTGTAGTTTTAGCTGAACACTGTGAGCAGGACACACCCCACTAACTTGTAGTTTTAGCTGAACACTGTGAGCAGGACGCACTGCACTAACTTGTAGCTTTAGATGAACACTGTGCAGAGGTCTCACTACACTAACTTGTAGTTTTAGCTAAACACTGTGAGCAGGACACACCGCACTAACTTGTAGTTTTAGCTGAACACCATGAGCAGGACGCACCACACTAACTTGTAGTTTTAGCTGAACACCATGAGCAGGACGCACCACACTGACTTGTAGTTTTAGCTGAACACTGTGAGCAGGACACACCACACTAACTTGTAGTTTTAGCTGAACACTGTGAGCAGGACGCACTGCACTAACTTGTAGCTTTAGATGAACACTGTGCAAAGGTCTCACTACACTAAATTGTAGTTTTAGCTGAACACTGTGAGCAGGACGCACCGCACTAACTTGTAGTTTTAGCTGAACACTGTGAGCATGACGCACTGCACTAACTTGTAGCTTTAGATGAACACTGTGCAGAGGTCTCACTACATTAACTTGTAGTTTTAGCTGAACACTGTGAGCAGGACGCATGCCACTAACTTGTAGTTTTAGCTTAACACTGTGAGCAGAATGCACCGCACTAACTTGTAGTTTTAGCTGAACACTGTGAGCAGGACACACCCCACTAACTTGTAGTTTTAGCTGAACACTGTGAGCAGGACGCACTGCACTAACTTGTAGCTTTAGATGAACACTGTGCAGAGGTCTCACTACACTTACTTGTAGTTTTAGCTAAACACTGTAAGCAGGACACACCGCACTAACTTGTAGTTTTAGCTTAACACCATGAGCAGGACGCACCACACTAACTTGTAGTTTTAGCTGAACACTGTGAGCAGGATGCACTGCACTAACTTGTAGCTTTAGATGAACAGTGTGCAGAGGTCTCACTACACTAACTTGTAGTTGTAGCTGAACACTGTGAGCAGGACATGCCGCACTAACTTGTAGTTTTAGCTGAACACTGTGAGCAGGAACACTGCACTAACTTGTAGCTTTAGATGAACACTGTGCAGAGGTCTCACTACACTAACTTGTAGTTTTAGCTGAACACTGTGAGCAGGATGCACTGCACTAACTTGTAGCTTTAGATGACCACTGTGCAGAGGTCTCACTACACTAACTTGTAGTTTTAGCTGAACACTGTGAGCATGACGCACTGCACTAACTTGTAGCTTTAGATGAACACTGTGCAGCAGTTTTACTACACTAACTTGTAGTTTTAGCTGAACACTGTGAGCAGGACGCACCGCACTAACTTGTAGTTTTAGCTGAACACTGTGAGCAGGACGCACCGCACTAACTTGTAGTTTTAGCTGAACACCATGAGCAGGACGCACCACACTAACTTGTAGTTTTAGTTGAACACTGTGAGCAGGACACACCACACTAATTTGTAGTTTTAGCTGAACACTGTGAGCAGGACGCACTGCACTAACTTGTAGTTTTAGCTAAACTCTGTGAGCAGGACGCACTGCACTAACTTGTAGGTTTAGATGAACACTGTGCAGAGGTCTCATTACTCTAACTTGTAGTTTTAGCTGAACACTGTGAGCAGGATGCACCGCACTAACTTGTAGCTTTAGATGAACACTGTGAGCAGGACGCACTGCACTAACTTGTAGCTTTGGGTGAACACTGTGCAGAGGTCTCACTACATTAACTTGTAGTTTTAGCTGAACACTATGAGCAGGACGCACCCCACTAACTTGTAGTTTTAGCTGAACACTGTGAGCGGGATGCACCGCACTAACTTGTAGTTTTAGCTGAACACTGTGAGCAGGACGCTCCCCACTAACTTGTAGTTTTAGCTGAACACTGTGAGCAGGACGCACCACACTAACTTGTAGTTTTAGCTGAACACTGTGAGCAGGACGCACTGCACTAACTTGTAGCTTTAGATGAACACTGTGCAGAGGTCTCACTACACTAACTTGTAGTTTTAGCTGAACACTGTGAGGAGGACGCACTGCAGTAACTTGTAGCTTTAGATGAACACTGTGCAGAGGTCTCACTACACTAACTTGTAGTTTTAGCTGAACACTGTGAGCAGGACGAACTGCACTAACTTGTAGCTTTAGATGAACACTGTGCAGATGTCTCACTACACTAACTTGTAGTTTTAGCTGAACACTGTGAGCATAACGCACAGCACTAACTTGTAGTTTTAGCTGAACACCGTGAGCAGGACGCCCCGCACTAACTTGTAGTTTTAGCTGAACACCGTGAGCAGCACGCACCGCACTAACTTGTAGTTTTAGCTGTGAGCAGGACGCACTGCACTAACTTGTAGCTTTAGATGAACACTGTGCAGAGGTCTCACTACACTAACTTGTAGTTTTAGCTGAACACTGTGAGCAGGACGCACTGCACTAACTTGTAGCTTTAGATGAACACTGTGAAGAGGTCTCACTTAACTAACTTTTAGTTTTAGCTGAACACCTTGAGCAGGACGCACCGCACTAACTTGTAGTTTTAGCTGAACACTGTGAGCAGGATGCACTGCACTAACTTGTAGCTTTACATGAACACTGTGCAGAGGTCTCACTACACTAACTTGTAGTTTTGGCTGAACACTGTGAGCAGGACGCACTGCACTAACTTGTAGCTTTAGATGAACACTGTGCAGAGGTCTCACTACACTAACTTGTAGTTTTAGCTGAACACTGTGAGCAGGACGCACTGCACTAACTTGTAGCTTTAGATGAACACTGTGCAGAGGTCTCACTACACTAACTTGTAGTTTTAGCTGAACACTGTGAGCAGGACACACTGCACTAACTTGTAGCTTTAGATGAACACTGTGCAGAGGTCTCACTACACTAACTTGTAGGTTTTTTTTTTTTCACTTTTAACTTTTATTAACACCCACAAAGGGGGAAATCAGATCAAATACAACAAAGAAGAAAAATATAACATACAGATTACAACTAAATTATAACTTCATTTATATAATATAATATATGGTGGCACGCATCACTAAAATCATATAAAAAGCCTGTCCCCGGCCGGCGCCGCCCCTTGTTATCTACTAGGAGCCGTATATAGAAGGGATTCAGGTAGCAAGTCTGATATCACTCGTTTCCTTTTTCCTATTTCCAATCAAAAAACAAAACAAAAACGGTCAAACAAACAAAAAAAAACAAATAAATTAAAGGAAATAAACAGCAAAGGGGAGAAAGAACAAGTAGGATGGAAGGGAAGGGGATTAGGTATATTTGGTTCTGGATAGCCAAGGCATATAAAGGGTAATGTTCATATATGGCTCTCCTGTCCAAGGAGGGCTATCCCCTCCATAGATAGGATGAACTGTTTCCAGACACTCCAAGTCATGGAATATTTGTCCTGTTGATTTCGCTCAGCCGCTAACAAGTCCTCCATTCTACTAATGTCTACCACCTTACGCAACCAGTCAGCCACCGTTGGCGGGGATTGTTTTTTCCAATAAAGTGGAATGCAGGACTTTGCAGCATTGAGGAGATGTCCTAAAATTGATTTTTGATAACATTTAGCAGGGATATTGGAGACATGCAGTAAAAAAAATGCCGGATCACCAGGAATCTTATATTCCGTGAATTTTTGAGTCACTTCCCGGACTGTCGTCCAGAAGTTAGTCAATTTGGGCATGACCAAAATATATGAAGTAATGTGCCTTTGTCTCCCTGACATCTCCAGCAACAGTCATTGGTATCAGGATAGTAATGGTGCAAGAGGTAGGGGGTACAATACCGTCTTGTCAGTAGTTTATAGTTAAATTCTTGAGTTTTCGTACAAACTGAAGACTTCAAAGCAAGTCTGAGTATATTCTGAATTTGAGCCGGTGTAAATTTTCATTGTAGATCCTGTTCCCATTTATCCAAGAACGGCAGATGTGGTAGGGTTGCCGGGCAGTTCAGCATAGAGTATGTTCTGGATAGAACCTGTATTATATTGCCTTTGTCAGAGCAATATTCTTCAAACATCGTCAAGGGACGGGCAAAATTGCGAGGATTAGTTATGGTATCCAGAAAATGTCGTAGCTGAAGTGCTGGCCAAAAGGTCAATTTAAAGGGACCCTCCTCCATCATTAATTCCTTGATGGAGGGCCATCTGCCGTTAATTAGAAAGTGGGATGCTTGAGTCATGCCAGACCTACGTAAATTGCCAAACGTATGAGGACAAAGACCCGGAGAAAATTGTGGGTTCCCTATTATGGGGAATAACGGAGAATCCAAAGAGGAGAGAGAATGTTGTTTAATAGCTACAGAACCTATGTGAAGCGTCGTCCCCACTAGGGGGTGGCTTTTCAATAGTGATTGTAGATGGTCGTAGCACCATAGGGCCCTTGAAAGTGGAATGCGTGTTTGGGCCTGTTCTATCAGAGCCCGTAATTTAGATCGGCCGTGACGGCACCAATCGATAATTCTGCCTACATGGATCGCCTGATAGTATGTTCGAATATCCGGGAAGGCTAGCCCGCCGTATTGCTTAGGTAGAGTCATTAAACGAAAAGAAAGTCGTGGTTTCTTGTTTGCCCATACGAACTTGATAAAAAGTGAGTTAACTTGTTTAAAGTAAGACCTAGGAATCCTAATTGGGAAAGCTTGGAGTAAATACAGAAATTTAGGTAGAATGCTCATTTTTAATAAGTTAATTCTACCCAACCACGAATGCAGGCCCCTATTCCAAGTCTCTAATAGCATGCGGGTTTTGGACAGCAGAGATGGAAAGTTAAATTCAAATATGCATGATGTCTCCGTCGGAATACAAGTGCCTAAATTCTACAAAGCCATTGTTGTCCATTTAAATTTGAAACTGGACTTAAGTGTAGACTGCACAGAGAGAGGTATCCCTATCCCCATTGCTTCTGATTTATGAAAATTAATTTTCAAGTTGGAGGGGGGTCCATAAGTCTCGAACTCGCGTAGTAAATTAGGGAGCGAGATATCGGGGTTTGTCAAAGAGAAGAGCATATCATCTGCATAAGCCGATATTTTGTACTGATCACCTCCAACACTTATGCCTTGAATGTCCGGGTTCAGACGAATTCTATTTAGGAATGGTTCTAGAGACAGGACAAATAGCAGGGGGGAAAGCGGACAACCCTGCCTGGTGCCATTCTGTATAGAAAACGGATCAGAAAGGACCCCATTTACTTTAACCTGAGCCGTAGGTTGTGAATAGATTGTAGTAATAAATTGGATAATGTTATCTCCTAGGCCCAAGTGGCAAAGGACCGTGAACATATATTGCCAATTCACCCGATCGAAAGCTTTCTCAGCGTCCGTACTAAAAAGAACACATGGTGTGAGGGAAGTTCTAGCTACGTGAAGCAAATTTAAGACTTTGGTCGTATTATCCCTCGCTTCCCTAGTGGGGACAAAGCCTACTTGATCCAGATGCACCAGGTCTGGTAGGTAGGTTGCAAGGCGAGTCGCCAAAATTTTAGTGAACAGTTTGAGATCAGCGTTCAGAAGAGAAATTGGCCGATAACTGCCACATAGGGTTGGGTTCTTGCCTTCCTTCGGGATGACAGATATATGTGCCTTTAATGTATCTCTAGGAAGGACCTCATTGTTGCCCAGATTGTTAAACAAATCTACCATATAGGGTCCTAAAGTAGAGAGCAAGGTTCTGTAGTATTGCAGGGTAAGGCCATCCGGGCCGGGGGCATTTCCCGGTTTGGTGGAGTTTACTGCTGTTGGTAGTTCCTCCAGGCTTATCGGTTTGTCTAGTTCCACTTTGATTTCAGGTGTAATAATGGACAACTGAGCTACTTGCACGTATTCATCCATCAGTAATTGAGAGTTTGTGTCAGGTGGTATGTTATAGAGGGATGCATAGAAATCTCGGAAAACTTCCGAAATCTCCGAAGGCAAGGTTATCCTCTGGTCTTTCAAGGACATAATATGTGGTATGTATGATTGGAGTTTTTGTTCCTCAATTGACCTGGCTAATATTTCCCACACTTATCGCCATATGCGTAGCTGGTTTTCCTGCATTTCTGCAGTGCCGCCTTGGCCCTATATTGTAGGAGATCATTGATTTGTGCCCGGATTTCAGCTAATTCCCGTTCTATTACCTGAGATGGTGTATCTTTATGTTTAGACTCCGTAACTTGAAGTTTAGACAAGAGGAGATTTAGTTGTCGTTCCTTGTCTCTTTTAATTCTGGAACCATGTTTAATAAAAATACCTCGTATGACTGTCTTATGGGCCTCCCATACCATGCCTGGGTTACTGTCAGGAGTTCGGTTTGTCTGGAAATATAAAGGCAGTTCTTTAGTAATTTCCGATACTACTTCCGGGATCTGTAGGAGGCTTTCATTCAGTTTCCAGACACGTGTCACATGTGAGGAAACCTGTGATAGAGCATATGTCATTAATATGGGAGCATGGTCTGACCATGTGATCAGACCAATGGAAGTTTCGCGAACAGCATGCAACTGGGCGTGAGGGATTAAAAAAAAGTCAATTCGCGAGTAAACCTTGTGAGGGGGAGAGTAGAATGAATAGTCTCTTTCGCCTGAGTGTTGAAGGTGCCACACGTCGATAAGTTGGGCATTATGTATAGCTTGATTAATCCGTTTATGGGAGCCTATAGGAACTGATGATTTCCCTGATGACGTGTCTACTTGAGGGGTCAAAGAGATATTGAAATCCCCTCCCAGGATCAATGGGCCTTCCGTGAAGTCCATCAATTTGACCAAAATTTCACGAATAAAGATGTCCTGGTGATCATTAGGCGCATAAATCGTCGCTAGGGTCAAGCGTACCCCGCCAAGTAGCCCATTTATAATCGCAAAGCGTCCCCCTTCATCTAGCAAGGACTCATTGCAGACCCATGGAAGTTTACTAGATAGGAGGATAGATACACCTCTAGATTTAGCCATTTTATTAGTGGCGTGATATGTTACAGGGAAAAATCTGTTCTTAAGCACGGACAGCCTATCCCCTCTAAAATGGGTCTCTTGTATGAATACTATGTCAGTGTGAGAAGTCTTCAAATCGTGTAGCAGCATTTTCCGTTTCTCAGGGGTGTTTAATCCCTTAGTATTGAGTGAAAACACCTTAAGGCTATCCATTGCCAAAAAAAAAAAAAAAGGAGGGAGGGGGGAGGGGAAGATGGTGGGGGGAGGGGAAAAAGAGGGAGAGAGAAAAGAAAAAAAAAAAAAAGGGGGGGGAGATGGAGCGAGAAACGGAATTATAATCCGTTTCGCGCACCACTTAACTTGTAGTTTTAGCTGAACACTGTGAGCAGGATGCACCGCACTAACTTGTAGTTTTAGCTGAACACTGTGAGCAGGACGCACAGCACTAACTTTTAGCTTTAGATGAACACTGTGCTGAGGTCTCACTACACTAACTTGTAGTTTTAGCTGAACACTGTGAGCAGGACACTCTGCACTAACTTGCAGCTTTAGATGAACACTGTGCAGAGGTCTCACTGCACTAACTTGTAGTTTTAGCTGAACACTGTGAGCAGGACGCACTGCACTAACTTGTAGTTTTAGCTGAACACTGTGAGCAGGACGAACCGCACTAACTTGTAGTTTTAGCTGAACACCGTGAGCAGGATGCACCGCACTAACTTGTAGTTTTAGCTGAACACTGTGAGCAGGAAGCACCACGCTAACTTGTAGTTTTAGCTGAACACTGTGAGCAGGATGCACTGCACTAACTTGTAGTTTTAGCTGAACACTGTGAGCAGGATGCACCGCACTAACTTGTAGTTTTAGCTGAACACTGTGAGCAGGACGCACTGCACTAACTTGTAGCTTTAGATGAACACTGTGCAGAGGTCTCACTACACTAACTTGTAGTTTTAGCTGAACACTGTGAGCAGGACGCACCGCACTAACTTGTAGTTTTAGCTGAACACTGTGAGCAGGACGCACCGCACTAAATTGTAGTTTTAGCTGAACACCGTGAGCAGGACGCACCACACTAACTTGTAGTTTTAGCTGAACACTGTGAGCAGGACGCAATCCGCTAACTTGTAGTTTTAGCTGAACACTGTGAGCAGGATGCACTGCACTAACTTGTAGCTTTAGATAAACACTGTGCAGAGGTCTCACTACACTAACTTGTAGTTTTAGCTGAACACTGTGAGCAGGACGCACTGCACTAACTTGTAGCTTTAGATGAGTACTGTGCAGAGGTCTCACTACACTAACTTGTAGTTTTAGCTGAACACTGTGAGCAGGACGCACCGCACTAACTTGTAGTTTTAGCTGAACACTGTGAGCAGGACGCACTGCACTAACTTGTAGCTTTAGATGAACACTGTGCAGAGGTCTCACTACACTAACTTGTAGTTTTAGCTGAAGACTGTGAGCAGGACGCACCGTACTAACTAGTAGCTTTAGATGAACACTGTGAGCAGGACGCACTGCACTAACTTGTAGCTTTAGATGAACACTGTGCAGAGGTCTCACTACATTAACTTGTAGTTTTAGCTGAACACTGTGAGCAGGACGCACCCCACTAACTTGTAGTTTTAGCTGAACACTGTGAGCAGGATGCACCGCACTAACTTGTAGTTTTAGCTGAACACTGTGAGCAGGACGCACCCCACTAACTTGTAGTTTTAGCTGAACACTGTGAGCAGGACGCACTGCACTAACTTGTAGCTTTAGATGAACACTTCGCAGAGGTCTAACAACACTAACTTGTAGTTTTAGCTGAACACTGTGAGCAGGACGCACTGCACTAACTTGTAGCTTTAGATGAACACTGTGCAGAGGTCTCACTACACTAACTTGTAGTTTTAGCTGAAGACTGTGAGCAGGACGCACCGCACTAACTAGTAGCTTTAGATGAACACTGTGAGCAGAACGCACTGCACTAACTTGTAGCTTTAGATGAACACTGTGCAGAGGTCTTACTACACTAACTTGTAGTTTTAGCTGAACACTGTGAGCAGGATGCACCCCACTAACTTGTAGTTTTAGCTGAACACTGTGAGCAGGATGCACCGCACTAACTTGTAGTTTTAGCTGAACACTGTGAGCAGGACGCACCCCACTAACTTGTAGTTTTAGCACAACACTGTGAGCAGGACGCACTGCACTAACTTGTAGCTTTAGATGAACACTGTGCAGAGGTCTCACAACACTAACTTGTAGTTTTAGCTGAACACTGTGAGCAGGACGCACTGCACTAACTTGTAGCTTTAGATGAACACTGTGCAGAGGTCTCACTACACTAACTTGTAGTTTTAGCTGAAGACTGTGAGCAGGACGCACCGCACTAACTAGTAGCTTTAGATGAACACTGTGAGCAGAACGCACTGCACTAACTTGTAGCTTTAGATGAACACTGTGCAGAGGTCTTACTACACTAACTTGTAGTTTTAGCTGAACACTGTGAGCAGGATGCACCCCACTAACTTGTAGTTTTAGCTGAACACTGTGAGCAGGATGCACCGCACTAACTTGTAGTTTTAGCTGAACACTGTGAGCAGGACGTACCCCACTAACTTGTAGTTTTAGCTGAACACTGTGAGCAGGACGCACCACACTAACTTGTAGTTTTAGCTGAAGACTGTGAGCAGGACGCACTGCACTAACTTGTAGCTTTAGATGAACACTGTGCAGAGGTCTCACTACACTAACTTGTAGTTTTAGCTGAACACTGTGAGCAGGACGCACTGCACTAACTTGTAGCTTTAGATGAACACTGTGAGCAGGACGCACCACACTAACTTATAGTTTTAGCTGAACACTGAGCAGGATGCACCCCACTAACTTGTAGTTTTAGCTGAACACTGTGAGCAGGACGCACTGCACTAACTTGTAGTTTTAGCTGAACACTGTGAGCAGGACGCACCCCACTAACTGTAAATAGTCTAACTGCCTGACTATTGTACTAATAGGATCAAAAGAACACCAGCAATTTTCTTCAGGTAGCTGTAAATACTGTAACAAGACAAGCCTGCCTGTCAGTAAGAAGATAACAGGAACGGATCTAGCTAAACTGAATACAGTGTATATATATATATATATATATATATATGCAACACCTGGGATGTATATATATACACAATACACTGTAATTGCAGCTAACTCACTGATTGTCCTGCCTAATCTAGCTAACTCAAATGAAATGACACTGTCTCTCTGTCTATCTATCTCTCTTTCAACGCCGGAACACACACTACACAGGGCCGCCGTGCAGGCTGCCTTATATAGTGTGGGGCGTGTTCTAAACCCCCTGAGCCATAATTGGCCAAAGCCACCCTGGCTTTGGCCAATTACAGCTCTCTCTACTGACGGTGCTGTGATTGGCCAAGCATGCGGGTCATAGTGCATGCTTGGCCAATCATCAGCCAGCAATGCACTGTGATGCCGCAGTGAATTATGGGCCATGACGCGCCACACGAATTTGATGCGAACGGCCCATATTGTTCGCAATTTGGCGAACGGGCGATCAGACGATGTTCGAGTCGAACATGGGTTCGACTCGAACACGAAGCTCATCCCTATTCCTAACCATGCCAATGTTGAAGTTGTGCTGCAATAAAATATCATTTTGAGTTGAGTATCGAAATGCCCCCTCTATCCTTCACCTGTTGCAATGCTCCAAGTCTAATTCTAGGTTTCCCACATTTCCATATAAAGTTTCTGAAAACCGCGTCAATAGTCCTAAATTGTTTTAATGTCAACCAAACAGGGCAGTTATGTAGTACATATAACAATTGGGGCATCCACACCATCTTCACCAAATTCGCTCTCCCTATCTTAGTCAACGGGAATCTACACCAGGTTTTACTTTGTTGTCTAAATTTACCAACAAGAGGAAGTACATTGTTATCAATTATCACTCCCAGGTATTTAAATGATGTAACTAGCTTCATTTGGTGAGCCTGGTGTGGAAGCTCCAAATGTATCAGGTCAATGGGCAGTATTACTGATTTGTCCCAATTAATATTAAATCCTGAAAATATCCCATAGGTGTCTATAAGTGAGATAACTATGGAAAGAAGTGTGTGTATCCTCTACAAACACTAGGGAATCATCTGCATAGAGTGATATTTTTTCTTCGCCTGTATACCTCCGAAACCCCACAATATCTGTGCAGCCACGGATAGCCTCCGACAGAGGTTCTACGGCTAGTGCAAAAAGGAGCGGAGACAAGGACAGAGGACAGAGGGTTCCTCTGTTCAAAAAAAAAAGGGGCCGAGGTATATCTGTTTATCTGTACTCTTGTATTCGGGGTACTATATAAAATTTGTATCCATTTTATATATCTTGTGCCAAATCCAAAGCGCTTAACACTTAAAGACCAGCCTCGTTTTGGATTTTAGGTGTTTACAAGTTTAAAACAGGTTTTTTTGCTAGAAAATTACTTAGAACCCCCAAACATTATATATTGTTTTTTTTCTAACATCCAAGAGAATACAATAGCGGTCATTGCAATACTTTTTTTTGCACCGTATTTGCGCAGCGGTCTTCTAAGCGCACTTTTTTTGGAAAAAATTCACTTTTTTGAAAAAAAAAATATAATGTTAGGCCAAGTAAATTGATACCCAACATGTCACGCTTCAAAATTGCGCCCGCTCGTGGAATAGCGTCAAACTTTTACCCTTAAAAATCTTCATAGGCGACGTTTAAAAAATTCTACAGATTGCATGTTTTGCGTTACAGAGGAGGTCTAGGGCTAGAATTATTACTCTCACTCTACCGGTCGCGGCGATATTTCACATGTGTGGTTTGACCACCGTGTTCATATGCGGGCGCTACTCACGTATGCGTTCGCTTCTGCGTGCGAGCTCGTCGGAACAGGGCGCTTTAAAAAAAATTTTTTTTTTTTTTATTATTTATTTTATTTTATTTTATTTATTTTTTCACTGTTTAAAAAAAAAAAAATTTGGATCACTTTTATTCCTATTACAAGGAATGTAAACATCCCTTGTAATAGAAAAAAGCATGACAGGTCCTCTTAAATATGAGATCTGGGGTCAAAAAGTCCTCAGATCTCATATTTAGACTAAAATGCAAAAAAAAAAAAAAAAAAAAGTCGTTTAAAAAAATGACACTTAAAAAATTTGTGCCTTTAAGAGAGTGGGCGGAGCCGTCGTAATGACGCCGCTCCGGCCGTCACATGGTATGGAGACGGGTGGGCGCCATCTTGGCCTCACTTGTCTCCATACCTCAGCAGGGAAAGGACCCGATCGCCTCCGCCGCTACCGACGGCTCCGGTAAGCGGCGGAGGGTGCGGGAGAGCGGCGGGAGGGGGGGTGGCACCTCTCCCGCCGCCGATAACGGTGATCTCGCGGCGAACCCGCCGCTGAGACCACCATTATCTTGTACAGAATCGCTCACTGTAAAGATGGATATCTCGGTTGTGGCAGCAGCTGCTGCCGTTACCGAGATATCCATCTTCAAAAAAATGACGTATATATACAGTGAGCGGGGCTGAAGTGGTTAAACAGTTCCATAAGTCCCATTCTTTACTATCAAATGCTTTAGCCGCATCCAGCAAAAATATGGCTCCACTGTTATCAATTGGGAGTTGTAAATTTAGGAATAAGCGTCTGATATTACTAGCTACTGATCTATTAGGGACAAATCCAGACTGATCACAATGAATTTGTTTTGTAATACATTTTAACAGTCTAGTCGCCAATATATTTGCTAAAAGTTTGATGTCTGATGTTAACAAAGAGATTGGACGATATGCTTCAAGACTGGTTGTATCCTTACCAGGTTTCAGAAGCACAATAATCACTGCTTCATTCATCAAGGTGGGCAAGGAGCCCACCTCCATGGCATGATTAAAGACTTCCAACAAGTCGAGTAGCAATACAGCCCCATATTTTTTGTATGTTTCCTCTGGAAGGCCATCAGGTCCAGGTGTTTTATTATTAGATAGGTTAGCTGCTGCGAGTCTTAGCTCTTCCAATGTTAGTGGTCCCTCCAATACCTCTCTCTCATCGTCTAATAACATTGGTAGATTAATGGATTCAAAGAATTTTATCATATCCCCCTCTTAGTAGGATGCCCTACTTTTGTATAAATCCTGATAAAATTCCTGGAATACCTCCAGGATCTCTGGAGTAGTGTCAGCCCTCTTATATAAGGAAGATTGTATTTCAGTTATATACGCAACAGGCTGCTGTGCTTTTACAATAGAGGCCAATAGGTGCCCTGTCCCTTCTCCCTTTTCAAAGTAAGGTTGTTGTAAAAAAAATCTTTTATTTTCTGCCTTCTTTATGGCCACTTCTGCATACTGTTCTTGACTGTGTAGCCGCACTGTTTGAGTATATTTATTAGGATTAGCTACATATAAAAGTTCAGCCTGCATCATATTATCAGCTAGAGTTTTTTCCCATTGCCTAAATTGTTTCCTTTTTTTATATCTGCGCAATGAGGAGACCACGAAGATAAGCTTTCAGTGCATCCCAATAAGTTAAAGGTGAGACTGAAGATTTATTAATACTCTGGAAGGAAATAAGGTCTGTGTCATGGTTATGCAATAGAGGTTGTTTGCCAGCTCACCTGTTTCCATGTGTTCATCTCCTAAGACCAGCTGTCTCTCACCTGACTGCTATTATTAACTCTCCTCTAGCATGGCTCCACCCCAGCTTCTATCAGAGAACTCTATATTAACCTCTGCACTGCAGGTCAGCCCTGCTGATCAACCTTTGTGTGTTTGGCTTCCTGTTCCTGCCTGCCGTGTGGTCTACATTTATTTCTGTTACCGACCTTGGCGTGTTCTATACTATTCCTGTCTGCTCGTGACCCTGACCTTTTGGCGTGTCCCCAACTATCCCTGTTTGCCTGTGACCCTGAACCTTGGTGTGTACTCTGTTGTCCTCGTCTGCTTGTGGCCCTGACCTTGGCTTATTTCCTTATTATCCTTATCCTTCTGTTGCCTACTGTGGGTGTGAGCTGGGGGACCCTGGAGGTCGCGACCTGGAGCCAGTTGCAGCCCAGTCCATCCTCACCATCAGAGGCTCTGGTGAAAACCTGCTGGCTCTTAGACTCCGCGCCCCAGGGAATCCTACGCTTTAACCCCGGTGGGATCCGGGGTGGTGTTCCAGCGACCCTGCCTTCCTTATACCTGGACTCCCATCCACAGCAGTCAGCTGTAGGGTCCACTGCCTTGCGGTGCACTCCTGATCTCAACGGTGTGCATCTGTCACCTAGCCTCAAGGTGACCTGACAGTCTGACTTAATTTCTTCTGAGAAAAAGAGTGACATCCAGTATGGATTCACCTTCCATAACTTACACCCCAGGTTGATCCTGAAAGAGAAATATAAAACCAAAAGAGAATGGTTTGATATACCTCTGGCCTCATATTTAATTTCAAAGAGATATGGTATTAGGGAATGAGGTCCCAAGGCCAGATCTATACAGGATAAAGTTTTATGAGTACTCGAAAAACATGAAAATTGCCTACTTGTAGGGTTACGCTGTCTCCAAAAATCTATCAACCCCGTCTCCGCTACATATCTAGCAAAAGCCGCAGTAATATTGCTTATCTGGTAAGTGAAATGTATCCATTAAGGGGACCATATAGCTGTTAAAATTCCCTATTAATAACCAAGGACTATCTGGTTTATCTAATGCAAACCAAATAAATTCCTTCAATATTTCCAAAGAGTAGGGCGGTGGGATGTAAATATTCACCAACACATATGATCGCCCAGTCAGTGTACAATACAAAAAAATTAAGTGGCCTTTACTATCTTTCTTAACCTGTCTGCATTGGAAATCCATCCTATTAGATATAAGTATTCCTCTGGAGTATGATGTATATGTAGAGTGAAATTGAGTCTTAATCTGATTCCTCTTTAACCACTTGCCGCCCGCCATATAGCAAAATTACGTCGGCAAAGTGGTTGCGATATCCTGCCTGGACGTCATATGACCTGGTCAGGATAACAAGCATCCAGTGATCGTGAGAGGACGCGGCATGTCAGTCTGACACACTGCAACTCTGATCTAGGTAAAGAGTGTCTGAAAGAGACTCTTTACTATGTGATCAGCTGGTCCAATCACAACTGATCACGATGTAAACAGGAAGAGCCATTTATCGGCTTTTCCTCACTTGCGTCTGACAGACATGAGTCGAGGAGAGCCGATCGGCTGCTCCTCTGATGGGGGGGTCTGCACTGATTGTTTATAGGCAGGCGTAGCCAGGATCCGGAACCGAGTAGCAGCCATGAGTGCTCCAAAAGTTCTCCGTTCACCAGTCAGATGCACAACATGCTGCCTGTGGCCAGAGTGCAGGGGGATACAGCTGCAGTATAGCCAGACTTGAATACGAGCTGTGAGCCAAGAGCGGGGTAACCAAAGCTGCCAACGAGCGGTACACGGAGAACAAGAAGCCAACTCAGCCGACAGAAAGGGCAGACAGGGCCGGAACTTAGCCGGATCTGACACGGCTATGATGTGGCTCAGTGATTCAAAGATTCCGGTCAAAGGTTAAGCAGAAGGATCAGCAGGAGAGCTCTATCCCTAGCGTCCTCTCACATCTCATGTCCTCTCACAGAGATGTGCCCTACCCCATGAAGCTCCATATTTAGTGCAATTTCAAGAACATTTTTTAATTCTTCAACCATGACAGGTTTTCTCTGAAATGGATGGGCAGAAAATGAATTTGGATTATTGACAATTTATTGTTGGGCATACATTTTGCACAGGTGCACAATTAAATACAATAAATCATTGGTAAAAAAAAAATTTAAATAATAAAAAACTGAATGGGAGTACAATTTTTGGTTACTATCTGAGGTCCTGGCTGCACTGCAAAGGAGGAAATATAGGTGCTGCTGAATTAGAGGATGCCATATAAAATTTGAATGTACCTCTGGGATACTAGTATGGCTCCTAATCCTTTCCCTAACCCCACTACTTGTAATTGGCCTTTCATCTGAGTGTACAGTGCTGCTGGTGGTTGTCTGCTACTGTTCAGATCACCTGATTCTGTTTGTTGGGACCCTTTCCTTCTCTGAATCGGTTACTGAACCGCTGCTCTCCATGGGTTCATATTCACATTCTGAATCAGAGTGAGAGGTTCCTGCTACTCTTATCTGTCATGCTCAGAATCTGGAAGGCCTCCTAGCTTTTGTATATTTTTTTGGATATGGCTTTCAGATGTTAATGCTCCACTGTGATACTATAACAGATGTTGCTGGTGCACTGGTAACACTATGACAGATGTTGATAATACACTGGTGACACTATGACAGATGCTGACGCTGCATTGGTCACACTATGACAGATGCTATCAGGATTAAACAGTGGAACTCCTAATAAGGGCAAGACCTCCCAATATTTTTTAAGGCAACCCCTCTCCAACCTCTTGAAAAGAAAGTACATAGAAGAGGATGGACAGGAGGAAATCAGAAGTGCCCCCCCCCCCAAAAAAAAAAACAGTCCTGAAACAATAAAAATATTTACCTTTCAGGTATTATTGGAAAATGAAATATCTCTTCTCAGCAGAGATTTGAATTTTGCTCCCTCCACTAAATTGAACCATTTTACCACGTTTAAGGACCTGAATAGATTCATTAGAACCTGATTAGAACCTGACAATAAAATGGTTTTATAATATGAAGCATGCCCAAAATGGTGCTAGCCATAGGACTGATGATGACATTGATTCCAATGATGAAAGGATTATACTAGTTGATTAGGATGATGCCAATGCTTTGGTCACATTGAAGGAATTATTAGATGACAATTATGATGTGGATCCTCAGATTTTTTTCCCAAAATCCCCCACGAGTATAGCATACATCTTCTAAACCCAAGTCTATTTTTGACCCTACACACATAATGGGCTTTACCAGGTAGTTTATGCAAATCTTCTTGCCATGTGCAAACATCCAGCTACTGGTCATGTATACACATCGTCCAATTTGAATCCCATGGAAAAGAAGGCAGTTGAGGCTGGATTCACACTTAATTTCGGATGTGGCTCAGGGACGAATCAGGCCCGAAATTTTGCCTGAATTCGGACCTGAAACAGAGCCAAAGACACACAGGATCCCTGTGCAATCCACTCCGCAGTCTCCCCGGAGATCTGTAAACCAGCTCCATTGAGAGTCGATCACAGTCCCCTGTAATGCGAATTGGATGTGGGGAATATTATTATCAAACCTGCGAACAAGAGTAGGGATGTAGGGATTCAGAATAGAACAAACTAACTTAGGAGGCACACGAATAATATTGGCTATAAAAAAACAGCGCAAGACCCTTTCTAGGAGTCCCCGGAGAACTAAAATCTATAGTCTCTAAGATCTTTAGAGGAGGGCATTTTAAACAAAAAGAAAACTGCTTTTCTTGATACAGATTTCTTCCAAATAACCTACTTTTATCATCTTCCTAAAGTCCACAAAGATGCTCAGAACCCTCCTGGTTGCCCTATAGTGGCTTCCATGGAAAGTGTTACCAGTGGTCTTTCTCTCTACATTTGCTAGAGAGCTTATAACAATATTTCTGGGAATCCACTCATTTGCTTTCCTTCGATTTATGTTCTCTATGCACATCAATTCCACATGAAACAGGCTCGCGTGCAGTTAATTATTTTTTTTCCACCTATCCACACCTGAGTGACAATTTTCATTTCAGCAGCCACTCGGTTCTGCCTAGAGCGTAATAATTTCCAATTCAATAGAGAATATTACATCCAGACAAAGGGCAGAGCTATGGGAGCTCATTTCGCTCCCAGCTAAACAAATCTAACTATAGGCTTCTGGGAGCTCCAATAGATTTGAAATAAAAAACTTTTGCAAAAAATATCTATTATGGCTATATGCTGTAGGTGACATTGTAATCATTTGGAGTACTCCTCCCATCAGTAGTTGATTTGGTTGATTTTTGTAACAAGAATGACTTTGGGTTATCCTTCACTAATGTAAGGTATACCACCTCTTTGGGCTTCCTGGACCTTGAACTAAGTAATTGTGAACATAGTACTGTAGTTAAAAACTATTTCAAACCTAAATTAGGAAATTCATACTTACATTATACCAGTTATACCTCAGAGGCATCCAAAATATCCCAAAAAGTAAAGTCTGTCAACTTAGGCAGAATTGCACACGTGTAGAGGACTATGTACAAACAAGAGAGATAAGTGATATCCTCCAAATTTGGCTGAGAAAGCCTATTTTACTCACCTTACTCCTTCTGTGAGTGATGTGATGGAAAGAAAAAAAAAAAGAACATCCCTGACATAAGGTTTGTCACACAGTTTCACAGCCAGTTTCAGAGAAAGGAGAAAGTTTTCTCTAGGCATTGACTTACACCTTAGTCCTATATATTAAAGCAAGATAACACCTAGAAAAGTAGTTATGCCCCAGAAGTCCAATATGACACTAGGTAACATGTTTGGTGATCTCATAGGCATGTTCTGATGCAACAAGAAAACATGCCTTACCTGTAAGCACGTCGAACATGGGAAATGGGACAATATGCACAATTTTATACATGCGTTTTCTATATATACAATTTTAATCAGGTTCCATTACCCACCAGAACTGATTTATTATTTTTATTATTTAAATTAATTGTGTATGGTACCCTTTTTATTCGATCATTTTTATTCATTTTTTGTTTGATTTCCAATTAGGTATTTTGCCCTTTATTTTTATATTTATTGTTTTCCCTATAACTGGTGATATATTGTATTTAGCTCCAGGCCACAAACCCCCTCGTTTTTATACTAGTATAGAATATTTATTGCCAGTATGGCATCTTTTACATCCCTATCCAGCTGAGATTTGAAGTTCTATAAAAAAGCAGTTTCTGTAGATACTGGGCAGGTTTGAGAAAGGAGCTGGGAGGCTTCAAAAAGCATAGCAAAGCCCCCTTCACGTCTCCAGACTATGGTTGCCACCTCATCCCTTTAAACCCGAACACATATTAATTACAGATGTTCTGTGGCTGATTAGGGTGGTAATTAAACTCACTTGGTGCCTTATCTGCATTTAATTAGCCTCAGAACCTGTGTAATTCAAAGGTGTTCGGGTTTAAAGGGATGAGGTGGAAACTCTACTCCAGACATGTGATGTCATCCCCAGTTGCTCTCTGTGCTTCACAGTGTTTCCTCACACTTCCTGGTTACTTGCACTTTTTACCTCATATTTTGTGAAAGGTCCCATGGAGTCACAGTAACAACCATACTAAATATTAAATAATTAAAGGTCAAATCTTGCTGGAGCAGCATGCTCTATCCAAGGCCGCCACACATATACATATTTGTCATGAGAGTCCATTAAAATATCCACCAACTTCTCATTTTTCATAATGTCAATTTTTACAGCTTCAAAGCTTAGGAAAGGAGTTTTTTCAGGCCCTAGCCTAGCAATATTGAGTTTAGATGCAATTAAAAGATGCATACAAGTGTATGCTCAGGATGGAGCTTCTAAAGGGCTTTTCTAAATGATAGAATGGAGAAGCATGCATAACAAGTTATAAACCCGGGTCCATAAGCTGCTCACCTTTGGGCAGGTCCACCACAGGTGGGCCATAGTCCATGCTTAAGGGCATCCTGAAAAACAAGTGGAAGGGTAACTAGGAACAAATCGGACCAGCCTGGCTGGTGTGTAGTACAGTACAGTACAGCACCTTATAAGCATTTTCCACAATTGAGACATATTTAGAACATTTAATTACTGTCTGAAGCATGACTCACCAGTCCTCCAAATCCCACACCACCTCCATCTCACTTTCCTACAGCTGTTGGTATGATTGATACGGTGGCTTTTTGATGGAGATTAGAGCAGAATAAATTAATGAAATAAGGCCCGGGGAATGTGGGCAGGACCTACAAATAGCTTTTAAAGATGTCAGCCTGTGAGGGGAAGATTGGGAGTGGAGAATCGCAAGTAGAAAATGCAACAAATTCAGGACCCAACCACCACTTGAACAGTGTTGGGTTTTTTGTTTCCTGAAGGGAAAAGAGGGCAACATTGTTATGGCAGTAAAGATAACTTAGGGGAGATAACACCAGCTGAGAATTCCCATAACCAAAGAGTTAAAGTGATTGTAAAGTCTTGTTTTAAAAAAAAATATAACAAACATGTTATACTTACCTCCTCTGTGCAGTAGTTTTGCACAGAGCAGCCTGTATCCTCCTCTTCTCGGGTCCCCCTTTGCTGCTCCTGACCCCTTCCTCCTGTTGAGTGTCCGACACAGCAAAAAGCTTGCTATAGGGGCACCGGAGCCGAGTCACAGCTCTGTGTGTCCATTCAGAAATGGAGCACAGACCCAGCCCCGCCCCCTCTCTCCCCTGATTGGCTAACTGACTTTGATTGCCAGCCACGGGAGCCAATGGTGCTGCTGCTGTGTCTCAACCAATCAGAAGGAGAGTCCTGGATGGCTAAAACACTCATTGACATTGCTGGAGAGAGATGGGGCTCAGGTAAGTATTTAGGGGGTGCTGGGGAGGCTTCTACACAAAGAAGTTTTTTTTATCTTAATGTACAGAATGCAGTAAGATAAAAAACCTTCTGCCTTTACAACTCCTTTAAGGACAAAAAGGGGTTTAAAATTTTAGGATGGGAGGAGGGAGGCAACCTAGGTAAGGAGGACAAATAAAGAGGATGGATGTCTACCAAATCCACAGTGACCCAAAGCAGCATGTGAGTTGACCCATGAACCTGAGTTATAGGGACAATGCTAGTGGGCAAATAATAATTGTATATATTGGGTACCGAGAGGCCTGCACTGGGTTTATGATGAAACAATACATGCTTACTGAACCAAGGTTTGGAGGGCCCCAGATAAATTGTAGGATCTTGCGCTGGTGAACATATGTGAAGGGATAAGAACTGGTAAAAATCTAAGAAAGTACAACATTTTGGGGAGATATGTTCATTTATTGGCATTTATCCTAGCAAATCAAGACAAAGGGAGCTGACTCCAGAAGTCTAAAAGTGTTGATAGCTTCCTAAATAAAGAACAGAAAATGTGTATCGTATAAGGTGTCAGGAGCCAGGGTGAGGTGAATGCCCAAGTATGGCAATATTGTTTTCTATTGAAAAGGAAAAAAATGCTTTCAAGCCTCAGTCACCCTAACAGATAAATTGATCGACATCGCTTTAGACTTGAATGATTCTCATGTAAACTGAACAAGGAAGCAAATGAGTCCAGGAGTTTGAAAAGGTTTTAAAGAGAAAGTTGGGTGTAGGTGATGGACAGAAGAATATTATCAGAAAAAGAGGAAAATCTAAATGGGGAAAGGGGAAGAGGCCAGCAGAAGGAGCTGTAAGCTCTGAGCGAGTAGCCAGCCATCCTCCTGTTCTCTCCATGATTTGGATGACATTACTTCCTCCTGTGTGGTCCATGCGGAGCAGCCCAGACTTCCTGTCGCTTTCTGTGTCCCTGCTCTCTCCTCCACAGCCACCTGGACCCCAGGAGGCACACTGGACTGTGGCAGTCTTTGAGGATGATGATTTTCTAACACAGTGCATGTGTTCTGCCTACATCTTGTAAGTACAATGTATCTTGTGCAATAAACTGTGTTACTAATACTACGCTAAGGTGCGCCTCCCTCTCCCCTCCTTTTTTTGGGATGTATCTACTTCCACTCCATAAATATCAGGATGACTTTGTATAGCCTCTGCCAGGGGCTTTGTTGCCAAAATAAACAAAAGGGGAGAGAGGGGGCATCGCTGTCTGTGTGCCTCTCCTGATAGGAAAAATAAAAGATCTAAATCCATAATATTTGAGTCTAGATTGAGATAAAAAAAAATGGTCCAAAAGATGACGGAGAACTACATGAAGATACGACCATGAGAGGATATCAAAGGCTTTGATTATTTCAAGGGAAAGAAGCATCACTTTGAGAGAATGTTGTCAAGCAATGTGAGTGAGGTAAATATCCTGAGGAAACCATCGCCAGCCTATCGAACAAAACCAACCTAATCCTTTTTAACAAGACAGGCTAAAAAACAGTTAAGTCTATTGGCCAATATTTTTATTAACATTTTCATATTTATATTTATTAGAGAAATTGGTCTATAATTTGCCCAAAAGTGGAGGTCCTTCTCTGGCTTGGGAACCATAATGATGATCGCAGTAAGGTGGTTGGAGGAGAAGGAACCACCCTGCTTGACCAAGTTAAACACAGCCGCTAAAAAATTGGAGCTTCACTTTCGGCTATTTTTTATAATATAATGCAGTATACCTATCCAGCCATGGATGTTTGCATAGTTTAAGATCCTTAATACTTTGTAGAGCCTCCGACACCGCAATATCTAGTTCTATTACATTTCTAAGAAACTGGTAATTTTAGACACATCTGCCTGAGGGGATTCACCATATAAAGAAGTAAGATACTATTTAAATTACTCCAAGATGTGCATTGAATAGCTAATATTTAGGTTATGCCAGTATGCAACGTAATTGGGGAGAGTTCATGAGCAAAAGTACGGAGTCTATTTGCTAACATAGGGGGAGACTTACTAAAACGGGAGCACACAGAATCTGGTGCAGCTCTACATACTGTAGTAACCAGTAGTAATCAGCTTCCAGATTCTTTTTGTCAAAGCTTAATTGAACAAGCTGAAGTTAGCTTCACTAAATTTTGCACTCCCCAGTTTTAGTAAATCTCCCCCCATAGTGTCAGTCCAGTGAAGGGTATTTTCCACTGAGTCTGATAGGCAGAGGTCTAGTTCAGTTCAAGCTTTATCTAGAGCTCTACTTTTGACGAGAGTAATGACCTGTACACATGGACGGACTTTCCGACGGAATATGTGTGATGTGCTTGTTGTCGGAAATCCCGACCGTGTGTGGGCTCAATGGACTTTTTCCATCAGAATTTCCGACACACAAAGTTTGAGAGCAGGCTATAAAATTTTCCGACAACAAAATCCGTTCGCGTAAATTCCGATGCACAAAGTGCCACGCATGCTCAGAATAAATTAAGAGACAAAAGCTATTGGCTACTGCCCCGTTTATAGTCCCGATGTACGTGTTTTACGTTACCACGTTCAGAACGATCGGATTTTCTGAAAACTTTGTGCGACCTTGTGTATGCAAAACAAGTTTGAGCCAACATCCGTCAGAAAAAATCCATGGATTTTGTTGTCGGAATGTCCGATCAATGTCCGATCGTGTGTACAGGGCATAAGGGATTGTGTAAAATGAGCCAAAGCTGTACTGATTCGGGTTTCCAATTGCTGCTTCTTATGGGCTTGCACTTTCTTCTACCTAAAGCCATTTTGGATAAACTGACCTGTCATGGTTGCCTTGTATGATTTTCAAAGTGTTGTGGGAGAAGAGATTGAACCTGAATAAAGACTAAAGTACTTAGTTAATTTTTGGACCAAGCCAGCCCATATATTATCCATGAAGAGTACATTAATTTGCATAGCAATGGCTGACAGACTACTAGAATTGGACTGTGATTTGTCCAAGGTACTGTTATGCCCTGTACACACGGTCGGACATTGATCGGACATTTCGACAACAAACTCCATGGATTTTTTCCGATGGATGTTGGCTCAAACTTGTTTTGCATACACACGGTCACACAAAGTTGTCGGAAAATCCGATGGTTCTGAACGCGGTGACGTAAAACACGTACGCCGGGACTATAAACGGGGCAGTAGCCAATAGCTTTCGTCTCCTAATTTATTCTGCTTCCTTGAGGAACTTATCTAGTACAATTTATTACTGTATATGTTGATATCATTTACTTGTTGTTGCTAATTGTTAATCTGAAAGCTTTATAACTGTTTCAACCAAGTCTTGGCTATTTATCCAGGACTTGGTGGACTAAAATCCTTTTAAATCTCTTCTCTTGACTAAGTAAATCTGAGAGAGTTGAAACAGTTGATCTGTGCCCCTGGACGTCGTCATCTCTGATGAAATGCGTAGGGCAGAGAGACACGCTGACGTCACCTATTCCCTCATGTCCCAGAAGGATGGGTTTGTTCTGGTTGTGCACCGGCTGGCACACCAGACTTAAGTCTTTTAATATACTTGGAATGTGCAAGTGCATTACTTTATTTTTAAATAAACTTTATAAAAGGTTTTACGCCATATGGAGCTCTTGTCTTTTACGTTTTAAAAATCATCCATCCACTCATGTGAGTGAGTGGTGCACTGTGAATAGGGGAACGATTTTATTGGGAGAAAGACTCAGGCTGGGTATAAGCCAAACGTGCTATTTGATCCCCTGTAATGGGGGGATCACCTGGAGCTGGTAAGAAGCAAACCTTACTATTTGGTGGTGGACTCTTCACATAGGGTGACTGATGGCAGTTTCTATCATCAGGAATCATCAAGGCTCCTAGTTACAATCACTGGTGGACTTTTATAAGAATATTATGCTTCTATATCTGATGGACTGATTCATATAATTATAATTTTTAGCACAATACTAATTTCTTTTATATGAACTGTGTCTGTGCCTTTTATTATGCTATTCCACTAACCACTTTGCTAGGTGTGGGAGAGAGAGGTGAAACAATTGAATTGTGTCTGTGTGCCTTTTATTATGCTATTCCACTAACCACTTTGCTAGGTGTGCCAAACTTAAGCGGCTCCTACGGGGGTAACACTACATGTGGAGGCTCCTTCAGAATATTACTGCTGCTCTGCAATCAACTCCCCTAGACAGCACCCCACAAGCACCAGAATGGACCCTGCCGCTGCGATCCAGTGGTGTGAAGAAGAAGGCACCCGCTCAGAGTCAAACGTAGTTATCAAGCTCCCTGGGGAGACCTGCTCTGAGGAACAAATAGCCAAGCAGTGAAGACATTGTCTTCAGACAGGGAGTTGTGGGTTCGAGCATGCCCTTCAAAGCCAAGGTGAACCTTTGTCTGAATACATCAGACGGCTAAATAAGATGCTATGCCAGATCGTGCTAAAAAAAGGATGATGCCCTCTGCCATAGGCCGGGCCAGGATACAAATCCTAAAGGGAGCACTATGCTCTGACCCAGTTTGGCTTCAGCTGAAGACCTCTGCAGATGTTATGTCCCTAAAAATTTACCAAACTCATTTAAAGTGTTGAGGAAAGAGGAGACCATGTTCTATGACAAGCGAGTAGTCATTCATTCAGCCTCAGCACCTCTGGCTGAGGTCAGGTCTGTGGAACCAAAGTCTAAAATAGCCGCCCTGAAGTCTCAGATGGCACAGATAATAGAGATGATGACCTTGCTGGCGGCGAAAATCACTAAGACGCCTGACAAGAGTGTCACAGAGGCTAGTGTCCCTCTGGTGGGAGGCCAATGAACAATGGGGTATGCTTCAACTGTGGAGGAGTGGGACATTACTGACGGGTGTGTATAAGCCCAGCAAAGACTAACACAGCACCAGAAGCTGGCAGGAAACTTCAGAGGGCCCCGGTGAAGGAGCCCATTTGCAGTAGATAGCTCCAAAAATGACGTGAAGAGACAGCAGCGGAAGTCCAAACCATGGTAGAGGGCTCCCAATGTTGCCTCCTGAGCGACCCAGTGTCCCATCTCCTTTGACATATAGTCCCCAGCAAACGAGGGTCAGTGCACACTAGACTTCCTGTCAGGGATGCCCTATACAGGCATCCAGCATGGGGTGATCAGATCAGTAGGCTGCACCATAAAGGAATCAGGAACAAATGGATAAGTGAAATAAATGTATTTATTAAGGATAAAGACACGCAAAACAACCAACATCAATAAACCATAACCAAACAAGAGAAAAAGCACAAGAACAAGGCAACCCTATACACACCTAACTAACTAAGTATATAAACATGCAAGGAACAAAACAGGGATAACAGATAAAGGGGAACAGGAAACAGGAAACAGGTACCAGGGGACAGGTCTCAGGGTAAGGATACAGGATACAGGGTTCAGGACAGAAGACAGGTACAGGTCAGACTCAGGCAGAAATCAGACTTTCAGGGGGAATACTGAAGTGCTAAGCTTTGGTTAAGGGGGGCTTATATAGTCCAGCAGTCCCACATCAGGTATAGCTTGATTGTCAGTTAGTACTTTGGCTGGGAGACACCCGCTGGTGGCCACCAGAACTACCAGAACTACACCCTTCAGGGCTGAATGCAACAGTGCCACCAGCAGGTGAACCAAGAAATTACACTGTTCCTGACAGTTCCCGTTCCCTTAGGAAGTGGCCTCCGGACGCTCCATGCTGCCCTTGACTTGACAGTCCAAGTGGGTACAAAAAAGCCTTGAAAATTCTCTCCACCAAGTCTGCGGACTTCTTCGCACTTTTCAGGCTAGAGTCTTAACTTATTGGGAGGCGTGCCACCCGAGTCTGAAAATGGGACATGCGCCCCACTACCAGGGTCAGGAAGTTTGGATCCGGAAATAAAAATTAGCAGGCCAATGGGCATGAACCCATCGGAGGCAGACCACACAGGGACATAACTGTCAGGCTGGGCATTAAGCAAGGGAGAAACAGCCAAAAGCTGGGCATCAAGCTGGGAAGCATCAGCGGCAAGCTGGGCATCAGGCAGAAAGCAGCAGTGGCAAGCTTGGCATCAGGCAGGAAAACATCAGCGGCAAGCTGGGCATCAGGAACCAATTTAGCAGGCACCGTATCAGCAGGCTGGGTAACAGGCACTGTTCCAGCAGGCTGGGTAATGGGCACCATCTCATCAAGCTGGGCAGTGGGCTGAGGCACATCAAGCTGGGCAGCGGGCTGAGGCACATCAAGCTGGGCAGCGGGCAGAGGCACATATAGCTGGGCAGTGGGCAGAGGCACATCAAGCTGGGCAGCAGGAAAGGAACCACAAGGCAGGGCATCAGCAACAGGACCACCAGGAACTGGATCGTCAGGCTGGGTATCAGGTACTGGATCACCAAGCAGATCTTCGGGCATCGGATCATCAAGCTGGACTTTGGGCACCGGAACAACAGGCTGGACAGCGAGCACCGGAACATCAGGCTGGACAGCAGGCAGAGGCACTGGAACAACAGGCTGGACAGCGGACACTGCAACAACAGGCTTGACAGCAGGCACTAGAACAACAGGCTGGACAGTGGGCAGAGGCACCAGAATATCAGGCTGGACAGCGGGCACTGGAACATCAGACTGGAAAGCTGGCACCAGATCATCAGGCTGGACAGAAGGCAGGGGCACCAGAACATCAGGCTGTACAGCGGGTACCAGGACATCAGACTGGGAAGCGGGCACTAGAACATCAAACTGGGAAGCTGGCACCAGATCAGGCTGGACTGCAGACAGAGGCTCCGGAACACCAGGCTGGAAAACGGGCATCAGAACATTAGACTGATCAGCGGGCCGAGGCACTGGCACAACAGGCTGGACAGTGGACACTGGAACATCAGGCTGGACAGCGGGCACCGGACCATCAGGCTGGACAGCGGGCACCAGAACAGACTGGAAAGCGGGCACTGGGACATCTGACTGGAAAGCGAGCACTGGAACATCAGACTGGAAAGCAGGCAACGGAACATCAGACTGGAAGGCGGGCACTAGATCATCAGACTGGACAGGGGCACCGGAACATCAGGCTGAGAAGTAGGCACTAGAACATCATACTGGAAAGCGGGCACCAGATCAGGCTGGACAGCAGGCAGAGGAACTGGAACAGCAGGCTGGACAGCAGGCACTGGAACATCAGAATGGGCAGCGGGCACTGGAACATCAGACTGGACAGCGGGCACCAGAACATCAAACTAGACAGCTGGCACTGGAACATCAAACTGGACAGTCGGCACCAGAACATCAGGCTGGACAGCAGGCACCGGAACATCATACTGGATAATGGTAATAAGAATATTTCTGCACTATCAGATATGGAGGGCGGCTAGAAATGGAAAAGCTGCTTGCCCCGGTTCGGGTATACACCTGACCTTGGGAATAAATATATATAGGTGGTGCTTCGCTAATCCTGAGTGAAACTAAAAAAATATGGCGTGAAAATAAATAAAAGACTTATGGTCAGATCTTACATCAACAGAAAAAAAGCTAAATCAAGTGGTTCGTATCAATAACCAAAAATTATAAATAATAGAAACATATATCATAAACGTGGAAACGTGTTCATAAAGACACACATATTTAAAAATACCACCGTAGCATATGGTTAACTCACAATCAGTGAATAAACATTCCTTAATACAGTGCAAATAAATAACAATAAATAAAAATAAAAGAGTAATTTAGACTATGTGCAGAAGCAGCTCAAAAAAGTGACATTGTGCAATGGTGTATACAGATTAATACAACATGGATATCAAATGGGTCAGTACACCATGCTTCACATGAAGTGACTGTTAGGTGCTCGTCTTCTCCTTGTGGCCTAGGCTCTTGAGTTGGCTCAGTGGAGGACCTTGCCGGCGGATAATCAATACACATACACACGGAGGTACGTGATAAATGATTACAAAGTTTAATAGGCAGGTGGCTCTTTTATGTTATGCCTTTACAAGACCCTGCCCCACTTGGGGCCAATCAGATTAATACACATAAGCATACATTAGCATACATTAGTAATTTCTTCATCTTGTGATTTCAGTTTAACTTATACAGGTCAGGCTAAAGGTCAATGCTTTCTTAATTTCTGTTAACGTCTGCTGACCATCAATTGCCCAACCACAAGTTCCTGAACAGCTAATTCTGGTCGTTTCATATCCAACAACAGTGTACAGAGATAAAAACCACAAACAGATGTTTCCTCAGATGTAGACACCAGACAAGAATAGACAGGTCTTGGGTAATAATGCAATGAGATCTTCAGTTAATTAAGTAATGCTATCATGAGGTGCAGTTTGTCACATACACTTAAAATATACCATGATATTCTCATTAAGCCATTAAGTCATTAAGCAAATAAGCGATCCTGAACATATCTTATGTTAGGGTATAATCAATAATCAATAATCAATCAATCAATAATGCAATGTCTAATGGAATCTCCTTACAATCCTCCCTTTGACCATTCGATATCATCGAAATGGTCATACTACCTTTTCGTCATGCCTTAAGGATTCATAAGCCCCGGCCTCATTTTCCTGGTTCTCATACCATACCGTGGGATCCCTGGAAATGGAAGTTAGCTTCATGGTTTCGGAGTGTGCTTTGCTACCCTTTTTGCAGAGGCATTTAAGTAACATGAAGCATGCATATAAGAATAATATGAAAAGCAGTATTGTAAAAATTGTCATTGCAGTGTTCTTTAACCATGAAGTGAGACCTCCTAAACTGAACCCTGTAGAGAAAGGGTCCCATGTTTTCCCAATATCCCTTGCATCCTGTTGAAGCTTGTTTACCTCTTTCCTATGTTATGCAATAATGTCATAGTAATCAGGGATCTCGATACTCGTGTTATGTATCCAGGTGCAGCATTCATAGTCCTCAGTAATTTCACAGAGGCCAGTGAGGGCAGCACTCATGCTTTCTATAGCCAAGTCATGTAACTCTAGTTGTTTCCTAATTGCTCTGGTTTCTAGATTTAATTTTGAGATGTCATCAGAGTCCCTTTCCAAGATCTCATCAATGATTGAGGTGTAGTTATTTAGTTTCTTCATCAAATCTATTCCCCAACCTGTCCAGGAAGGAAACCAGGCCCAGGTCATATCTTTTTCTAGGAACATTTCTCTTTTTTCAAGGTGTTTTAGAGGGTATCTTGGGTGGGTACTAGCTTTAAGTAGGTGTCCTTGTCCATCATCCCCCACTACCCCCATTACAGGAACTATTTTAGCAAGATAACACCACCCCTGGGGTTTTTCAGGAATCCATGGGTAACAGAGCTTGCCACAACAGATGTAGGTTGTGTTACCTAATGCTAAGGGTTGTTGACTAACTATGGTCCTTGTGGCATTTGAATGCCCAGATACCATCAGCAGAGCTAATAACTGTGTGATCGTGGAGTGGGAACTAGAATTGAAAAGGTCATAGATGGTAGCATTTATCACAGGGTCTGAGGTGCGGAAAAACGAGTTATCGGTAAGGGAGGCCATGGAGACATTAAGTTTCGACCATTTGCACACCTCAGCTCCCCTGGAAATGCTTCCCAGTATAAAGCACCAATCTGGAGCGTGGCTCCTACCCACGATTTGAAAACTGAGGGGCTTATTGGGACTTTTTCTTATGACATTGGCAAGAACTATAGGGGGGGTTCCATTCAAGAAAGGAGTGATGTTTAAGGGAATGGCCATCAACGGGATCCTGGCTGTACTGGGGTGGAGTTTGCTACATATCCAACATCTCTCAAAGCCAGACTTTTGTGCATAACTGTACTTAAATTTCAACAACAACATCTTGTCAGTGAACCCTGAAGAGGGTTCAGTGGGGAATATACTTCTTTTATATTTTGAACTAGGTGTATTGGCTGTCTGGGAATTTCCACAAATTCCTTCTAGTAGCCCTAAATCTTCTGGATGGTACACACAATTCGCTATTAACCAAGTAGGTATGAATACTATCAGAATCAGACATGTCCAGAAGCATAATGCTTTTCCTGACACAAAGGTAGAAATCATTTTGTCAGGTACTGTGTACAGAGTTCTGTTACTCGTTTCTTCTTGTTGGTGGGGGATTCGTCTCGTCGCTCAGAGAGATTTGTTTTATGCCTTCTTGAATGTCTTCCAAATCTGGTCGCTGTTCCTGAACAGAGGAGTCTTGGGATGCCGGAGGAGGGTCAGGGGTCTGGGGTGGCTGTGGACACTTCTTTAACCGGCTGGCGTGGATCCAGATGTTTCCTAGATCGGTTAGTACAGCAGTTCTGGAAACCTTCTCTATCTTCCAAGGTCCAGAGTAAATGGGTCCAACCCTCTTTCTGTGTGCCAGTTGTTTCACCAATACTTTGTCTCCTGGGATGAAAGGATGAGTAGGTTCTGTTGAAAGAGGAGAAAAGGTGACAGAGACTTGTTCGTTCATCTCCTGTAGCATACTTACCAGATTTTTCACGTACATTTCCTGTTGGGAATAGATGTTAATGTCAGTGTTTTGATCTAAGAGGGGCAGCTCTATGTTTGCAGGAATTCCCATCAAAATCTCAAAGGGCGAGAGTTTTGTTCTAGCATGTGGCGTTGTTCTGATCTGAAATAGGACAGAAGGAAGGTAATCCAACCATCCTTTCATGGTGCCCCCCGTAGCCTTTTTTAACTTGTCTTTAATGTTCCTATTCATTCTTTCCACTACTCCTGCACTTTGTGGGTGGTAAGGGATGTGCAATTTCCACTGTAAGCCTAGTAATCTAGCTAAAGTCTGTGTAACAGAGGAGCTGAAGGCAGGTCCTCTGTCTGACCATATGGCCGTTGGTATTCCGAACCTACAAACCCAATGGTTCAGTAGGCATTTGGCAGCAATATTAGCGGTCTCACCTGTACAGGGAACAGCTTCAACCCAACCTGACCATTTGTCTACGATCACGCAGAGGCATTTCAAATTGCCTTTTTGTTTGGGCATGTGTGTAAAGTCTATTTGCAAATCTGTTAGGGGACCCAGGGGTGGGGGCAGGTGGCCATGTAATCCATGATTTTTTCCTTGGACATTGTTTTGTGCGCAGGTCAGACAACTGCTGGTGAGAAGTTTTGCCTGTTTACTTAAATTGTTAGTACAGAAAGACTTTGTGTATATGTTTGTTAGGGCGGTGGCACCTATATGTCCTGGACCATGGAGATAGGAAAGTATGAGAACACTGCTTGATTCTGGTATGCCCAATATCTTCCCCTCTTTTGACCAAAGACCTTCTTGGTCCTTGGTCAAGCCATCCTTGACCCAAAAAGAAACATCCTCCTCTGTAGCTAATCCCTGTATTTGTGCCACAATAGTCTTAAAGTTGGGTGATGTAAAATGTTCTTTGAAGAACATTGTTGTGGGGGCTGGCTGACCAATGTATAGGGCAGCGGCTTTTTTTGCTTCTTTGTCTGCCAGCGCGTTTCCTTTGGAAATTCTGCTGTTATCCGATGAATGTGCCTTTACCTTGATGACCACTATCCGCTTTGGGAGAAGAATCGCTTGCAGGAGTGCTTTAATTTCCGTAGAGTTAGCAATTGGCTTGTTGTCAGCAGTTTTAAATCCTCTATTTGCCCATATTACACCGTAGTCATGCGTGACCCCGAAAGCGTACCTACTATCTGTATAAATGTTTACCTCCTGATCAGAGAAAAGTATGCAAGCTCTTGTGAGCGCCTCCAATTCTGCTACCTGTGCCGAGGAGGGTGGTAAAGCTTTTGCTTCCAACACCACATCAGGGAGTTGGACAATGGCGTACCCTGTCAAGAATGTTGCATCGGAGGGGCGGGAGCAGCTGCCGTCTATAAAAACGTCCTGCACTCCTGGTAGGGGAATGTCAGTGAGATCTGGGCGAGGGCTGGTTATTGCTGCAACCTGTTCAACACAATTGTGCTTCTTATCAGGGTCTCGTGGTAGCCTGAGCAAAGAGTGTAAAAGACGGACAGTGGGATTACTTGGTGGTGCGTGTTTGAGGGTGAGATTATCAGTATTCAGAAGTGTGATCTCATACCCACTAAGCCTCTGCGCTGTCATATGCTGTGTGTTCATATTTTGCAGGAGGTGAGTTACTGAATGAGTAGTGTAGAGAGTCAATTCATGGCCTAATACTGATTTGCTAGCCTCCTGAACTGCCATAGCACAAGCAGCAAGGTTTTGTAGACATGATGGCATCCCTTGTACTTGGGTAGGCAACTTTTTTGAGAGATAGGAGACTGGTCGGTACCCGGTTCCATGTTGCTGTGTTAAAACCGCAGCAAAAGAATTTCCCGATACCACACAGTATAATTGAAAGGGTTTGCCATATTCTACCAATCCCAGGGCGGGGGCCTGAGTCAGACTTTGTAACAAGGTCTGAAAAGCACAGAGCCTATCTGTTGTCCAATCTATTGTCTTTGGGGCGGTGGACACGGTAGCCTCCCTCAGAATGCCATCATAATATGAACAATCTGGGATCCATTGGCGGCAATATACGATTGCGCCCAAAAATGAGAGCAAAGTTGCTTTGTCTCTTGGAGGACTGAGAGCCTGCAGGGCTGCGGCACGTTTGGGGGATACCAGCCTGGTTCCCTCCTTCAGAATGCATCCCAGGTATTCTACCTGATTTTGGCACCATTGTATTTTCTTTCGTGATGCTAGGTGGCCAGTCCTGGCCAGGTGATGCAACAGAGATGTGGAATCGACCGCACAATCTTCAGCAGATCGACTGCACAGGAGCAAGTCGTCCACTTACTGTATTAGTACCGACCCGCGCTCAGCAGTCCATGACTTAATTGTCTCATTAAGGACCATGGAGAAGGCTGCTGGACTGTCCACATACCCCTGTGGTAATCTTGACCAGGTCAACTGGCCCCTCCCCCATGAGAAGGAAAACATGGGCAACACCCCGTCATCGATCGGGATGCTAAAAAATGCGTTCGCCAGGTCCACTACTGTGTAGCAAAGGGAATCAGCAGGAATTTTCAAAAAGATAAAAGAGATATCTGCCACCAAAGGTGGCAGAGGTATGACCTGCTTGTTGACGGCCCTTAGGTCCTGTACAAGCCTCCATTCCCCGTTCGCCTTTTTCACAGGATAGATTGGTGTATTCCAGGGGCTTATAATGTGTTTCAGAATCCCTTTTGCTATGTAATGGTTGATTAATGGTGTGATGCCTTCAATTTTTTCAAGTGGCAGGGGGTATTGCTTGTGATATTGTACTTCGGCATCTGGACGCATTTGTGGTGTGTAAGGTGTACAGTTAATAAAACCTACACTCCCTTTGTTTTCTGCCCATATGGCATGTGTTTCTAAAGTGGGTGGCAATGATGCAAAGAGTCCCCTGTAAGTGTGTCTTTTTGGAGCATGTAAATCGCAGAACGGTGAGCTGGCAGTAAGGGAGCCCCCTCTGTCAAATTTAATGGTGATATTCAGTTTTGAGAGTAGGTCCCTACCCATTAAAGATACTGGACAATCCACAAGGACAGCAAAACTCTGGGTGCATAGTTCCTGTCCTTCTGGAGTGGCCACGGGCAATGGTGGAGTGATGGGGTGGGTAACTGATGTCCCATTTATACCAATAGAGTTTCCCTCAGTGCAGTGCGGTGTGTCATATATGGTATCATTCAGGGAGCTGAATGTAGCCCCTGAATCCAATAGGAAACATACCAGGTGCTCGTCTACCCGCAATAGTACCCGCGGGAGACTTTTCCACGATGAATTGTAACACACAAGGCTGAGGGACGGGACATACTCTTGGCATCCCTATTGGGGTGGCCGCCGAGCGGACGGCCACTGCATCGGGATGCGTGGGGGTGGTCTATTAGGCTGAGGCTGGTATTGGGGTTGTGGTGGGGGTGGTTGGGGTTGTGGTTGGTGAGGGTAACTGATATCCTGAGGGCGACGGGGGGTGGTGTTAAGATTCCTACCTCTTCCTCTTTGGGCGTATGTTCTGGTTCTGTAGGGACATTGGGATTTCCAGTGCCCTAGTTCCCCACAGGTAAAGCACCCCTGGTCTGGTGGATAACCCTGGTCTGGTGGATAAGATTGCATTGGTGGATAAGGTTGCATTGTCATTATGTGGGTGGGCGGAGATCCACCAGTCGGCAGAGTCTGGGTCGGTGTCAGGGAGGGAAAAATGCCACCCTTCTGCTCAAATACCCCTGATGTTTCACGTGACCTAGCATCTTTCATAAATTCATCTGGAGGTTGTTCTGCCCACTTTGGATTAGTGAATTTAAGCAACTGCGTCACCTTCGTATCGCCACCGGCCATAATGGTGGTGGTGAACAATTGGGGGTTGGCGCTATCTACTGCCTTCCACAGGCCATATACCCGAGTACAAAATTCATAGAATTTTTCCTTTTGTCCCTGTTTTGCTAGGATAAGTTCCTGAAGTGCGGATGAACCTTTGTATATAGTGGACCAGTGATTCCCCATACCTTTCCAAAAAGACACCCAATCTTTATTTGTATGTATATGAGTTGTCCATAAAACGTCTACGGGATGCTCTTCTGGACTGTCAGGGTCAATTATACTGAGGATCCCTGTTATATCTTCCTTATCCAGGCTCGTGCCTGCACTGTATTTTGCAAGGAAAGCACCGGCCTCCCTAGGGCTTTTCTTTGGGCTAGGGCATAACTCCTTTATTTTTGACAGTGTGCCTAGAGGTAGGGGAATATGTATTGCCGTTTCCCCTATATGCATAAGTGGTGCTTTAAATGTGGCACCTGGAGTTTCCTGTTCCATTTCTATTTCTGTTTCCTCAGTAGATAATTCACCCTGCTCTCCCTTAGTTAATGTCGATTGCTCCCTTTTCTCTTGTGAGGGTTTTGTGCTTATAGCCGGTTTAGTTTGGCTTCTGAGTGTAGTGGATGGCTGTGAAATTATCCTTCCCTCAGCCTCCTCTATCCTACTTGCCTTTTTCTCAAGTTTCTTCTCGTACGCCTCTAAATCTTCCCTTTTCCTTTGTATCCTTTCTTCCTCTTCCTGCTGTCTTTTATTAAATTCTTTCTGTTTCTCCTCCAATTCCTTTTCCCCGGGGCTTAACCTCCTGACTCTTTCCTCTTCTCCCTCTTCCAGGGACGTTTCGTCCCTCTCTCCCTTTGTTATTGCAGAATGCTCTATTATTTCACCCGCCCTCTTATCTAGCTCTCTTTTGTAATTTTCTAGCGCTTCCTCCCTCTTAGACATTTTCTCTTCTAATTCCTCCTGTCTTTTATTAAGCTCCTTTAACTTTTCTTCTAATTCCCTTTCCTTCGGATCCAACCTCCTAATCCTCTCTTCTTCCCTCCTTCGTATACCTTCTGCCCGGACTTCCTCTTCCCTGTCCCTACTTTCGTTTTCCCATCGTGTAACTTGTGCATGATCAGCTGTCCCGTATACCATGGTGGCCAACACTGCTGGGTCCAGAGATGGATACAGTTGAAGGCGTGGACCCAATGTTCCATCTTCCTGTTTGACCATCACATAAGGGGGGGTGGTGCTTCGGGTTGCTGAGATAGGGCGGGTGAGTTTACAGGTTTTGGTGTGGGGGCTTTAGTTACATACTTTGTTTTATACTTGGCTAAGCATTTATTCCATGTTTTGTAACAATCTTTCATATACTGGGTGTCTTCCCATTTCCCAGGTGGGTAAGAGTGCTAGTGTACCTGACACACTTTGCTCACTTCCCTCCAATCATCCTCAGAACAGGGACCTAGTGGCCCCGGGTCATGTATTCCTAATTGTTGGCATCTTTCTCTGACCTGTGTCCAAAAGGGTTCTACCTGTGACCCCGGTAGTGTGTCTCTAACGTACTCATAGGGGGATGGGTTGGCCGTGGTCTGGGTTGTCGCAGAATTCCCCATCTAATAATCTTGGTAGTGTGTGTCTAGTACAGGGACAGAGATGAAAGCAACCTGTTTGTGCTATAATCTGTTCCCTGACTTGGGAGTAAGTCCCTTGGTCTCTTATTGCAGTGGGGCTGATATAGCTATGAAGGTTAACCCTCAGTACTCGGTATAGGGTACCCTTCCTTGTGGCGGGATATACTCCCCTTGCACCAAGTCGGTATGAAAACCCGGTTGGTCTAGTGGTGAGCAGGATCCACGTCCTGTCCACACTAAGGAACAGTAAACCAAACGTGCAATGTGGGCAAGCAGGTGCTATCTCACTACAATCGGGTTCCCGTCTTATGTTGTTCATCTAGTGCATATATGTGTAATGCCTTAATAAAATCTCTTAAATCAATATAGTACTTTACATTCAGTTGTCATATATTATATGTTACACACTTATCTCTAATACTGTAAATACTTACGGTGGTACCTAAAAGATAACAAGAAAAATCTTATGTATACAGTGGCAAAATAAAGTCACATTATATCAACATGTTATTATAAGTGCACTTTTCAATATTTTCCCCAAAAAATGGGCGTCCACTCAGCCACTCCTTATACTACGGGCGTATTCTATACTTCCCGAGTTTACATACCAATATATCTACTCAACACAGTCGGACCAACCTAGTCGGACCATTTAAAAACCTGCGAGCCCTTATTAACCCTCCAAGGGACCAGCCTAGTCCGTTGCGAAGGCACAGTTATGTGAGTAGGTGGACATACAAGGTTATTTGAACATGGCAAGTATCAACACCAGTTACCAAAAAATAGGTAATAAGGAGTAAATGACTTACCTGTTCAAACACACCCCACTTCTGGTACCAAAACTGTTAGGTGCTCGTCTTCTCCTTGTGGCCTAGGCTCTTGAGTTGGCTCAGTGGAGGACCTCGCCGGCGGATAATCAATACACATACACACGGGGGTACGTGATAAATGATTACAAAGTTTAATAGGCAGGTGGCTCTTTTATGTTATGCCTTTACAAGACCCTGCCCCACTTGGGGCCAATCAGATTAATACACATAAGCATACATTAGCATACATTAGTAATTTCTTCAACTTGTGATTTCAGTTTAACTTATACAGGTCAGGCTAAAGGTCAATGCTTTCTTAATTTCTGTTAACGTCTGCTGACCATCAGTTGCCCAACCACAAGTTCCTGAACAGCTAATTCTGGCCGTTTCATATCCAACAACAGTGTACAGAGATAAAAACCACAAACAGATGTTTCCTCAGATGTAGACACCAGACAAGAATAGACAGGTCTTGGGTAATAATGCAATGAGATCTTCAGTTAATTAAGTAATGCTATCATGAGGTGCAGTTTGTCACATACACTTAAAATATACCATGATATTCTCTAAGTCATTAAGCAAATAAGCGATCCTGAACATATCTTATGTTAGGGTATAATCAATAATCAATAATCAATCAATCAATAATGCAATGTCTAATGGAATCTCCTTACAGTGACAAATGTGCAAAAGCAGCTCAAAAAGTGACATTGTGCAATGGTGTATGCAAATCAATACAGCATGGATATCAAATGGGTCAGTACACCATGCTTCACATAAAGTGACAAATGTGCAAAAGTCCATCCAAATAGATATAACATAAATATCCCCAAAAAAAGATAAAAAGTGCTTCATAAAAAAGAGTCCTTGTATAAATTAAATATGTGACAGCAATGTCCTAGCATGCAATCGTTGCAATAAAGGTGCCCAGAATGGATAACACCTAGTGCATCTTCGTGTGCATACACACAAGTGGGTAATGGCCCCTTACCTTAGAGTAATAGGGCAAAAGCTTATGACCAGAAAAGCTTTTAGGGGCGTCCACCTAGGGGTTCCAGCGCATGCCTCACCATCCTAGATCCGTGATAAGATGTAGTGCAGGGAGGTATATAAGATAATAAAGCAGGAAGGATCCCAATAGTGTAATTCCGTTTAGTAAAATGGTAATTTTTATTAAAGAAATTCAGGTACTCACATCATAAATAAATGAACGGCAATTTGATCCAACAAACGGCGAGCTCGTAAGCCTCTATCAGTGTATGCAGCCTGTCCCGTCCCTATGCGTGACGTCACACCACACGTGACTACATCAGGGGATAAGTACAGGCTAGAGAAGTGTCCTTAAATAGTCTAATAATGGCCAGCAATGGGCGGCCATTTTCCCGAAGTCTGACATATTGTAATGCGGTGGCCATTTTCCTAGAGGCCGCACGACGCAACCAATACATGTAACATGCGCCGGTGTAAAGCATCAGCTGACTTGCAGGGCCAATGGGCGGTATTGAGCCAGTTCAAGCCTCTCGCACTGTCAGCAAGGGAGGATAGTCTACTCATATATACCACTCTTTCCTGCGGCAATCATGGATGTGTTCTCTTATATGGAAAAAAGGCAAGTTATCTAGAAGAAGTATTTAACATCACCAATACAAAAACTAATAGTAATTTAGATCTCGAAAGCCTAATGCGTAAACTAAGACATAATATGGAAAAGAAAGTGAGCCTATGGTGGGATATCTGCACCTTTGAGACATACCTTAAAGAAAATATTGTCCCTAGAAGGTTAAGGTGGGATATCCCCCCAAATGATGGTCTCACTGACCAGGAATCAAATGATGAATGTTATAAATTTTTTAATGATAAAGGCCTAGAACTCATAGGTTTCCTCCTAGATAGGAAAAGGAGGAAAAACAAGATAATTTTTTTTTTTTTTTCCTTATACTCTTTATTGATTTTTCTCATTACAAAAAAAAAAATAAGACCAAAAGCATGTAAATTACATATCAAGTAACAGAAGTCAGCAGGTCCAATTATACAAAAGTACTTTGCTCTCATCATAAAATGAAACGTTGGGACCTGAATCCTATCTGGAACTCCCGATCCCCTTCCCCCCTCCCCACCCCCCCAAACCACCCCCTCCCAACCTCCCCTATTTTTTGTCTATTAAAAGGGTGCGTAATCTGGATATTATTCTAGTACCGCATCCGTTGTTAAATAACTTTTCACTAATTCTCCTATGCCTTCACATTGTGCAAGTGGGTAACCCAGTATCTTGAGCCCTTCTCAGGTTAAATCTAGGTCAGGGGGTTGTATCCGACCAGTGTAGCCAGGGACTCCAGATCTTTGTAAATTTATCATAACTACCCCTCCTGGTATAGACTGTTTTTTCTGTCCACACTAGCTTGTCCACTGTCCTAAACCAGTCCTCAATAATTGGAGGAGTGGTAGACAACCAAGACTGCGCTATTAGTTTCCTGGCTTGATAAAGGCACCTCGCTATAGCGATTTTCTTATTGTTACACCCCATATTTTCCCCCATCAGGCCAAGAATGCATACCCTGGCCTCCTGCTTCAGCTTAACTTTAAACCTAGTTTCTATAGTCCTAGTTATTCCTGACCAGTATCTCGCCAGTTTTGGACATCTCCACACCATGTGTATTAGGTCACCTGTATCCAGACATCTAGGGCACTTATCATCCAGTCTGCGTCCGAACCTGAATAATCTCTTAGGGGTGTAGTAAGCCCTATGTATCAGGAAAAGGTGCGACGCCTGCTGCGCTGGGGAGACCGACACCAATGGACTAGTCTTCAAAATTCCTTTCCACTGACTGTCCGTAATCTCCCCCACATCAACCGCCCACCTCTCCCTGACCCCCAGAGTCATTTGTAGAGCAAGCAGCCTTTCAGAAATTTGTCCACTTATTATTGCTATCAAACCCTTGGTGGTATTTGCTCTAATAATTTTATTAAGAAGTGGTGCGTTACACCACTCTAATGGGCAGTTACTAAACTGACTGTCAAGTGCATGTCTGATCTGCAAGTAAGTGTAAAATGTGTTGTTTGGAATACCATATTCTCGCTTCAGTTCAGTGAAGGATTTCAAATTGCTACCCTCATAAAGCTGCGCCAGCCTGCATAATCCGTGACGGACCCATATCCAGTTTTTTTCCAGTGTTAACAGCTCCTTCAAGCCCTTATTATTCCATATGGGTGAGAATTCAGTGGGTCCTCCATAACCCATAATACTCTTAGTAGCCTGCCAGACTTTAATGACTAATTTGTATGTTGGTGATCCTACCCGGAATGTCCCAGCCTCTAACGCCTCAGCCAAAGATTCGTGTGGGGTATCATGCGTCATAAGTTTCCCGTTAGTATTCGACATGCCTTGAGATTCGCAGCCTCCTAAATGTTGCAGTTGAGCTGCCAAGAAGTAACTATAAGGGAGAGGTACTGCCAACCCCCCTTCCCCGACCGGGCGCTGTAGCGTTTGTAATCTAATCCTTGCCTGCCCTTTCTTCCATATCAGTTCTCTAAATAAGAAATTTATTTTTAGAAACCACCTCTTCCCGATCCAAACTGGGGAGTTGTGGAATACATACAATAGTTGTGGCATCCATACCATCTTAATCAAATTAGTTCTACCTGCCAGGGATAACGGGAGTTGGCACCAGATAGCACTTTTCCTTCTAAATTTTTCCAGTAGAGGTACTAAATTATCCCCGATATATTGTGCAGGGTCCTTTGAGATAACTATACCCAAATAGCGCATCTTCTCCACTACCCTCAATCTCAGTATATCCCTCCTGCATCTATTGCATGTTGAATCCAACGGGAGCAGTGTTGATTTTTCCCAATTAACTACCAGGCCCGATGAGCTCCCAAATCTTTCCACTAACTGTATTGCTCCTTCAAGGGATGGCCCCATATCCCCAAGAAATAGCAGCACGTCATCAGCATAAAGTGCAACTTTTTCCAGCCTATTCCTCCCTCCAAATCCCTGTATTCCAGGCGAGTGTCTTATTACCTCTGCCAGTGGCTCCATTGCTAGAGCGAATAACAGGGGCGAGAGGGGAGATCCCTGCCTCATCCCTCTCTCAAGGGATAACCACTCCGTATATTCGCTATTGGTCTTTAACCTAGCTCTTGGATAGGAATATAGGGTTTTCACCCATTTAATAAACTTTGGGCTAAACCCAAACCTCTCCAGCACCCACCAGAGATACCCCCACTCCAGGCTATCAAATGCCTTGGCGATATCCAAAGCGAGGACCGCCCTGGAGCTCCTGCTCCCTGCCGGGGACTGGAGGTTCAGGTATGCCCTTCTAACATTAACACTGGTAGATCTGATTGGGATAAACCCTGACTGGTCTGGGTGTACTAACTCTGATATACATTTATTTAACCTAGTAGCTATTACTTTTGCCAAGATTTTTATGTCCGAGCATAGTAACGAAATTGGCCTGTGTGAGGCTGCTTCAAGGTGATCTTTCCCCTCCTTCTTAACCACTTAAGGACCGCCTCACGCCGATGTACGTCGGCAAGGCGGCACGGGCAGGCAAAATCACGTACATGTACGTGATTTGCCTCCCGCGGGTGGGGGGTCCGATCGGACCCCCCCCCGCCGCCCGAGGCGGTCCCGTTCTGTCCCCCGGCGATCAGAGACGAGGGGGAGGCCATCCGTTCGTGGCCCCCCCCTCGCGATCGCCGCCGGCCAATGGGAACACTCCTTTGCTGCTGTATGCTAAACAGCAGCAAAGGAAGTGATGTCATCTCCCCTCGGGTCAGTAGTTTCCGTTCCGGCCCGAGGAGAGACGACATGTGAGTGAGTGCACCAACACACACAGTAGAACATGCCAGGCATACAAAACACCCTGATCCCCCCCCCGATCGCCCCCCGACCCCCCCCCAATCACCCCCCCCCCCTGTCACAAACTGACACCAGCAGTTTTTTTTTTTTTTTTTTCTGATTACTGCTGTGTCAGTTTGTGACAGTTACTGTGTTAGCACAGTTACTGTTACCCCCCTGTAGGTCTAGGGTACCCCCCTAACCCCCCCTAATAAAGTTTTAACCCCTTGATCACCCCCCGTCACCAGTGTCGCTAAGCGATCATTTTTCTGATCGCTGTATTAGTGTCGCTGGTGACGCTAGTTAGTGAGGTAAATATTTAGGTTCGCCGTCAGCGTTTTATAGCGTCAGGGACCCCCATATACTACCTAATAAATGTTTTAACCCCTTGATTGCCCCCTAGTTAACCCTTTCACCACTGATCACCGTATAACCGTTACGGTTGACGCTGGTTAGTTCGTTTATTTTTTATAGTGTCAGGGCACCCGCCGTTTATTACCGAATAAAGGTTTAGCCCCCCGATCGCCCGGCGGTGATATGCGTCGCCCCAGGCAGCGTCAGATTAGCGCCAGTACCGCTAACACCCACGCACGCAGCATACGCCTCCCTTAGTGGTATAGTATCTGATCGGATCAATATCTGATCCGATCAGATCTATACTAGCGTCCCCAGCAGTTTAGGGTTCCCAAAAACGCAGTGTTAGCGGGATCAGCCCAGATACCTGCTAGCACCTGCGTTTTGCCCCTCCGCCCGGCCCAGCCCAGCCCACCCAAGTGCAGTATCGATCGATCACTGTCACTTACAAAACACTAAACGCATAATTGCAGCGTTCGCAGAGTCAGGCCTGATCCCTGCGATTGCTAACAGTTTTTTTGGTAGCATTTTGGTGAACTGGCAAGCACCAGCCCCAGGCGTCAGGTTAGCGCCAGTACCGCTAACACCCACGCACGCACCGTACACCTCCCTTAGTGGTATAGTATCTGAACGGATCAATATCTGATCCGATCAGATCTATACTAGCGTCACCAGCAGTTTAGGGTTCCCAAAAACGCAGTGTTAGCGGGATCAGCCCAGATACCTGCTAGCACCTGCGTTTTGCCCCTCCGCCCGGCCCAGCCCAGCCCACCCAAGTGCAGTATCGATCGATCACTGTCACTTACAGAACACTAAACGCATAACTGCAGCGTTCGCAGAGTCAGGTCTGATCCCTGCGATCGCTAACAGTTTTTTTTGTAGCGTTTTGGTGAACTGGCAAGCACCAGCCCCAGGCAGCGTCAGGTTAGCGCCAGTACCGCTAACACCCACGCACGCACCGTACACCTCCCTTAGTGGTATAGTATCTGATCGCATCAATATCTGATCCGATCAGATCTATACTAGCGTCACCAGCAGTTTAGGGTTCCCAAAAACGCAGTGTTAGCGGGATCAGCCCAGATACCTGCTAGCACCTGCGTTTTGCCCCTCCGCCCGGCCCAGCCCACCCAAGTGCAGTATCGATCGATCACTGTCACTTACAAAACACTAAACGCATAACTGCAGCGTTCGCAGAGTCAGGCCTGATCCCTGCGATCGCTAACAGTTTTTTGGTAGCGTTTTGGTGAACTGGCAAGCGCCAGCGGCCTAGTACACCCCGGTCGTAGTCAAACCAGCACTGCAGTAACACGTGGTGACGTGGCGAGTCCCATAAGTGCAGTTCAAGCTGGTGAGGTGGCAAGCACAAGTAGTGTCCCGCTGCCACCAAAAAGACAAACACAGGCCCGTCCTGCCCATAATGCCCTTCCTGCTGCATTCGCCAATCCTAATTGGGAACCCACCGCTTCTGCAGCGCCCGTACTTCCCCCATTCACATCCCCAACCAAATGCAGTCGGCTGCATGAGAGGCATTTTTATGTCCTCCCGAGTACCCCTACCCAACGAACCCCCCCAAAAAAGATGTTGTGTCTGCAGCAAGCGTGGATATAGGCGTGACACCCGCTATTATTGTCCCTCCTGTCCTGACAATCCTGGTCTTTGCATTGGTGAATGTTTTGAACGCTACCATTCACTAGTTGAGTATTAGCGTAGGGTACAGCATTGCACATACTAGGCACACTTTCACAGGGTCTCCCAAGATGCCATCGCATTTTGAGAGACCCGAACCTGGAACCGGTTACCGTTATAAAAGTTAGTTACAAAAAAAGTGTAAAAAAAAAAAAAAATATGAAATAAAAAAAAATAGTTGTCGTTTTATTGTTCTCTCTCTCTCTATTCTCTCTCTCTATTGTTCTGCTCTTTTTTACTGTATTCTATTCTGCAATGTTTTATTGTTATTGTTATTATGTTTTATCATGTTTGTTTTTCAGGTGTGTAATTATTTACACTTTACTGTTTACTGTGCTTTATTGTTAACCATTGTTAACCATTTTTTTGTCTTCAGGTACGCCATTCACGACTTTGAGTGGTTATACCAGAATGATGCCTGCAGGTTTAGGTATCATCTTGGTATCATTCTTTTCAGCCAGCGGTCGGCTTTCATGTAAAAGCAATCCTAGCGGCTAATTAGCCTCTAGACTGCTTTTACAAGCCGTGGGAGGGAATCCCCCCCCCCACCGTCTTCCGTGTTTTTCTCTGGCTCTCCTGTCTCAACAGGGAACCTGAGAATGCAGCCGGTGATTCAGCCAGCTGACCATAGAGCTGATCAGAGACCAGAGTGGCTCCAAACATCTCTATGGCCTAAGAAACCGGAAGCTACGAGTATTTCATGACTTAGATTTCGCCGGATGTAAATAGCGCCATTGGGAAATTGGGGAAGCATTTTATCACACCGATCTTGGTGTGGTCAGATGCTTTGAGGGCAGAGGAGAGATCTAGGGTCTAATAGACCACAATTTTTTCAAAAAAGAGTACCTGTCACTACCTATTGCTATCATAGGGGATATTTACATTCCCCGAGATAACAATAAAAATGATTAAAAAAAAAAATATGAAAGGAACAGTTTAAAAGTAAGATTAAAAAAGCAAAAAAATAATAAAGAAAAAAAAACAAAAAAAAAAACACCCCTGTCGCCCCCTGCTCTCGCGCTAAGGCGAACGCAAGCGGCGGTCTGTCGTCAAACGCAAACAGCAATTGCACCATGCATGTGAGGTATCACCGCGAAGGCCAGATCGAGTGCAGTAATTTTTCCAAATTTCCAAATTTAAAAAAGTGTGTTTTTTCCCCAAAAAATGCGTTTGAAAAATCGCTGCGCAATTACTGTGTGAAAAAAAAAAATGAAACACCCACCATTTTAATCTGTAGGGCATTTGCTTTAAAAAAATATATAATGTTTGGGGGTTCAAAGTAATTTTTTTGCAAAAAAAAAAAACTTTTTCATGTAAACAATAAGTGTCAGAAAGGGCTTTGTCTTCAAGTGGTTAGAAGAGTGGGTGATGTGTGACATAAGCTTCTAAATGTTGTGCATAAAATGCCAGGACAGTTCAAAACCCCCCCAAATGACCCCATTTTGGAAAGTAGACACCCCAAGCTATTTGCTGAGAGGCATGTCGAGTCCATGGAATATTTTATATTGCGACACAAGTTGCGGGAAAGAGACAAATTTTTTTTTTTTTTGCACAAAGTTGTCACTAAATGATATATTGCTCAAACATGCCATGGGAATATGTGAAATTACACCCCAAAATACATTCTGCTGCTTCTCCTGAGTACGGGGATACCACATGTGTGAGACTTTTTGGGAGCCTAGCCGCGTACGGGACCCCGAAAACCAAGCACCGCCTTCAGGCTTTCTAAGGGCGTGAATTTTTGATTTCACTCTTCACTGCCTATCACAGTTTCGGAGGCCATGGAATGCCCAGGTGGCACAAAACCCCCCCAAATGACCCCATTTTGGAAAGTAGACACCCCAAGCTATTTGCTGAGAGGTATAGTGAGTATTTTGCAGACCTCACTTTTTGTCACAAAGTTTTGAAAATTGAAAAAAGAAAAAAAAATGTTTTTTCTTGACTTTCTTCATTTTCAAAAACAAATGAGAGCTGCAAAATACTCACCATGCCTTTCAGCAAATAGCTTGGGGTGTCTACTTTCCAAAATGGGGTCATTTGGGGGGGTTTTGTGCCACCTGGGCATTCCATGGCCTCCGAAACTGTGATAGGCAGTAAAGAGTGAAATCAAAAATTTTCACCCTTAGAAATCCTGAAGGCAGTGATTGGTTTTCGGGGTCCCGTACGCGGCTAGGCTCCCAAAAAGTCCCACACATGTGGTATCCCCATACTCAGGAGAAGCAGCTAAATGTATTTTGGGGTGCAATTCCACATATGCCCATGGCCTGTGTGAGCAATATATCATTTAGTGACAACTTTATGAAAAAAAAAAAAAAAGTGTCACTTTCCCGCAACTTGTGTCAAAATATAAAATATTCCATGGACTCAATATGCCTCTCAGCAAATAGCTTGGGGTGTCTACTTTCCAAAATGGGGTCATTTTGGGGGGTTTTGTGCCACCTGGGCATTCCATGGCCTCCGAAACTGCGATAGGCAGTGAAGAGTGAAAGCAAAAATTTACACCCTTAGAAATCCTGAAGGCGGTGATTGGTTTTCGGGGCCCCGTACGCGGCTAGGCTCCCAAAAAGTCCCACACATGTGGTATCCCCATACTCAGGAGAAGCAGCTAAATGTATTTTGGGGTGCAATTCCACATAGGCCCATGGCCTGTGTGAGCAATATATCATTTAGTGACAACTTTTTGTAAATATTTTTTTTTTTTTTGTCATTTTTCAATCACTTGGGACAAAAAAAATAAATATTCAATGGGTTCCACATGCCTCTCAGCAATTTCCTTGGGGTGTCTACTTTCCAAAATGGGGTCATTTGGGGGGGGTTGTACTGCCCTGCCATTTTAGCACCTCAAGAAATGACATAGGCAGTCATAAACTAAAAGCTGTGTAAATTCCAGAAAATGTACCCTAGTTTGTAAACGCTATAACTTTTGCGCAAACCAATAAATATACGCTTATTGACATTTTTTTTACCAAAGACATGTGGCCGAATACATTTTGGCCTAAATGTATGACTAAAATTTAGTTTATTGGATTTTTTTTATAACAAAAAGTAGAAAATATAATTTTTTTTCAAAATTTTCGGTCTTTTTCCGTTTATAGCGCAAAAAATAAAAACCGCAGAGGTGATCAAATACCATCAAAAAAAAGCTCTATTTGTGGGAAGAAAAGGACGCAAATTTCGTTTGGGTACAGCATTGCATGACCGCGCAATTAGCAGTTAAAGCGACGCAGTGCCAAATTGGAAAAAGACCTCTGGTCCCTGGCAGCATAATGGTCCGGGGCTCAAGTGGTTAATCAGGACTATGTTGGTCTCTGTCATTGAAGAGGACAAACTGCCGTCAGTAATCGCCCAGTTCAATGTCTTCAAAAGTTCTGGGAGTAACGCCTCTCCATAATACTTATAAATTTCCATAGGTAGGCCATCAGGGCCTGGGGCCTTCCGATTAGGCATATCTGCTACTGCTTGCTGTACTTCTTCAAGGGTTATGGGGGAGTCCAAACCCGTTCTTTCATTTTCAGAAAGATATGGCAGGCTGACTCCCTCTAAGAGGTTCTCTATCTCTGTCACTTCTAATTGTTGTTGTGATTTATATAAGTTACTCTAATATTCAAAGAACACTTTTTTGACCGTTGAGGGGTCCGACGAGATTTCCCCTCTGGAGGTCCGGATCGCAGCTATCATTGAGGAGGATGAGTTAGTATCAGCTAGCAATGCCAATGTACTGCCCACTCTTTCCCCTTCTCCAAAGTATCTCTGCCTCTGGAATAATCTTTTGTTTTCAGCATTTTTGAGAGTGTCCATTTTATACTCTTGTTGCTTTTTTACCCAGAGTTCCTGTTTCCCTGGACTTGGGTCCGCTACGTATTGTTTTTCTAACTCCAACACCTCTTTCCTAATCCGTTCCCCTTTTTCTCTTGATTGTCTTTTAGTCCATGTTATTCTCTGTAGAAGAATACCCCTCAAAAATGCTTTCAGGGAGTCCCAGACCATCCCCTGCGGCGCAGACCCTGAATTAATTACAACAAATTCTTTTATTTTTTCTATTATATCTTCCTTTTTTCCTATGATCTCCAACCATATTGGATTTAGTGCCCATAGTCTCTCAGTGCATCTAGCGCGGGTATTTATCGTCAGCGTCAATGGCGAATGGTCCGATATCCCTCTCGGCCTATACTCTATTTTTCCTAGTAGGGATAACACCCCCCTATTTCCCATAGCCATGTCTATGCGAGAGAGAGTGCGGTGCGACCCCGAGAAACAAGAGTACTGCCGCTCCTCTGGGTTGCGGATTCTCCAGAGGTCGCACCACCCGATCTCTTCGAGCAGCTGAGCGAGCCGTCCCTCTGCTGCCCTATCCTCCCTATCCCTTGGGGAAAACCTGTCAATTTTGCCATTAAGAACCATATTGAAATCCCCCATCACTATAAGCGGGACATCCCTTTTATCCTCAACATATTCTAAAAGGCAGTACAGGATCTCCATCTTAAAGGGAGGGGGAATATACACATTGGCTATGACAAAAGATTTACCCTCTATTGTACAAAATAAGAAAACATAGCAACCCAGTGCATCGATCTTAACGTCCCCACAGGAGAACACCAGTCCCTTTTTGACCAATATGCACACTCCTCTCGAATAGGAAGTGTGTACTGAGTGAAATTGAGCCTGAAATTTCTTACACCAAACCAATAATTTGGACTCGTTAGTCAGGTGCGTCTCCTGTAGGCACACCAGATCCGCGCCCTGGGATTCCAACTCTGAGAGTACGGTGGCTTTTTTAATGGGATCCCCCATACCCCGGATGTTCCATGATATTATTCCCACCATTCTAGCTCACCCTTAAGTTATAAGCAAAAATACAAGTATGCATCTCTGCAAAAAAAAAAAAAAAGAGCAAAAAGCAGGGAGATAGAGATTTACCTCTTGTGATAGTAAACACTAAAGCTCCCTTAATTAAACCCACCAATAAAATATTTATTTGCTTAACCTCCAGTGCTCTAATCCACACCATTATAGAAAAATAAAAATTCAAGTACATAATTTCCCAACCCTTTAAACCTACTTAATTTACTCTTACAAATATTAATTGTGAATAAGTGTCTCGAAAACCTATGTAATAATTTAATCTTTACCCTTTGCGGCTTTTGTAATAGTGTACTACACCCCTTTAATATTAATTGAATTTTACATAAATCTTTACCCTTGTGCCCGCCCTTCCCCCTCCCCCCCTGCCTTTCTTGGCCTACCCTGGGAGCATTCCGTGTGACCCATCTAACCCTACCAACCCACTCATTCCCCCCCTTCCTCACCCAGGCAGGGATAAAGAAAGAAAACTTTCCCCTGCTTGGTTTTCCCAACCCTCCCGCACTACCCCCCCCCTACAAACTCTGTCACCTGGTGTGCTATTAACCAAAAAACAATCGTCCTCCACCATTTGTAGATACTCATATAGAGTTTTCTCCAATACATCAATCGCCCCCTCTCCCCCTCCCATCCCTGCTGCAAAAAAAAAAAAAAATCAACCAATAGCAATACTCCAGCTCTAAAAGTTCTTTTTGTTTTCTTCCAGCCATTTTGTGGCCCTATCGATTGAATCAAAAAATTGTGTCCCTCCTGGAGCATCGATACGTAGGCGCGCCGGGTAGAGCAATGCATATGATATTTTCATACTCCTTAGGCTGCGCTTAACTTCAGCAAATCCTGCCCTTTTCTTTTGCAGATCCGGGGAATAATCTGGGTAGATTGAGATTCTAGTGTCTTTATAGAAGATATCCCCCTTTTTCCTGTCTTTTTGCATTAGTACTGCCTTGTCTTTATAACTAAACAACTTCATGATTAATGGTCTAGGGCGGGAACCTGGAGAAACTAGTCTGGTGGGCACTCTATGTGCCCTCTCAATGGCAAAAAAATGTGAGAATGTCTCTGCCCCAAAAATCTCCCTGAGCCATCTTTCCAGAAATACTTCTGGACAGGACCCCTCACTTCCCTCTGGGAGGCCTAGAACCCTCACATTTTGTCTGCGGAGGCGGTTTTCCATTTCATCCATTTTGTATTTATAAGTGTCCATCTGGGTCTGCATTAGTTTAAACTCTTGCCTCATAGGATGCAAAATATCCTCTACTTGGCTTAACCTTTCCTCCAAATTGGAAGTCCTCTCCACCACCTTCTGCAATTCTTGACTCATAGAGCACAACTCTTCTTTAAGGCCTCTTAACTGGTCACATAAATCACTTAGTGATCCCCTGCAGGCGTTAACAGCACTCAATACCTCTTTCAATGTAGGCTCAGGTTCCCTAAGTGCCTCAGTATTAGAATTGACTTCAGCCATTTTTTCTAGGGGTCCCTCTCAGGACTTTTTTTATTTGCAGTTTTCGTAGTTGCTGACGATGCTGATGCAGCTTTGCTTAAGCTTTTTCTGTCCCCTGTACCTCCCGTCAAAGTCTTCTCTTGGGGCTGCAGATTTCCCTTGACTGGGGAGTGCGAGGGAGTATGGGCATATTTCTCCAACTTCGCAGCCGCTGCTGACGCAGATGCTGCAAGGTTCCCCTTCTCCTTAGATGCCCGGGTAGCCTGCGCAAGGGAGCCCTCCTGGTGATGCTGGGGGTGGTCCTCTCCCTTTTTTTTGGTCATTTTACCTATATCAGGATCTGTGCCAGTTGTCCTGGGAGACTATAAAAAAAAATACCCAGTAAAAGTTCTCCTGTTCCTCTATTTCTTGATAGGCTGAAATGCTATTCAAAAACTCCCAAATGATGCTAGAACTAACAATAGCATTCAACCGTAAGCTCTCTGGTATATGTCAGCAGTTCCCCAGCCTAGTGCACTGTTATTATGAAGAAGAAGAGAATAGTTCAAAAGTTGTTACCTAGAAGCCGTTCAGCCTTTCAGGAACGGAGCCCGCACTCAGCACGATCAGACCAGTCCTGCAGAGCCCCCTGTCATCCAGGACTTCAATCCTTCTTTCCTTCAGGTTTCCAGGCAGGAAGAGCTACACGCCGCTTACCTCGCCTCTCTGTAGGTCCCGCAAAGCTGCCGTAAAGCTCGCAACTCCCACGAGAACGTGGCTCGTTGCCAAGCAACTACCGAAGCCTGGCGTAAACAGCTGACTGCTCCCTGGCTTCACAGCTGGGTGTCCGAGTTTCGCCACTGCCGGTCACTTCCCCCTTCTCAGCCGGGATCCACCAGACAGGAGTGCACCGCAGGATTCGATCAGCGGTATGGAAGAACAGGTAGGACAGCGAGGGGACCTGGCTGGTACATTTAAAGCCGGATCAGTCCCTCATGAGCGGCAGCAGGGAGCTGGAGCGAGGAGAGGTCTCACACACCTCCGTTCACCTCCGCATCCGGTCACGCCCCCCCTAGTAGGTTTCCTACTAGATAGGAAAAGGAGGAAAAACAAGATAATTGACCAGAATATTGCGGACCTTGAAGAATTGTAATTACATAAAGACACGACCGAATTTAAAACTTTAATGACCCAATTGAATAAAGATCTCGCCAAAAAAGATAAAGAGGTCCAACAGAGGAAAAGTAAGAAACACACGAGAGATACCAACGACTTTCGCAATGACCAAGTTTTCAAATGGCAAAGCCAACTGGGGAAAACCGAAACTCTATCTACATATTCTACACCTGAAAAAATAGTGAGAATGTACTCCCAGCCTCTAAGCGAACAATCCAGGCCAACTATGGAAAACAGAAGACATCAGGACCCTAGAGAAGAAAACAGGGTCATGACTCCAAGACAGTGAGAGAGAATGATGGGAGAAATACTGAATACCAAGGCTATACCCCATATCGAAATGAGAGGAGACCTCAACAAAACAATCGGACACCATGAAATGGAGGGAGAAAACCCTATTATGGGAAGAACAACAGAAGACCCCAAAATCGGAATAATTGGCATAGACCCCCATATGAGGAACGAGAGTATAGAGGTCCACGATATGAATATAGTGATCAAAGGAGACCTATGCAAGAATGTAGAGATAATAGAGATTTGGAATATTATAGACCAAGGGATAGAAGTCCCATGCAGGAATATAGATACGAAGACAGAAGAGGCCCACCGCAAAGAAATTATCGGTCGGACGAACGAAGCCCAGTCCCTACTTATAATTACTATGCTCCCCTGATGAGCAGAGAAGGAGAAGAAAGATCAGCCAGACCTTATCCTCCACCATATGGAGATCAAGAATCGAATAGGCCTTTTTTAGACCGGAGCAGAGAGAACCACCCGGTGAGAAATCTAGACGAGACACGCGGCCCCAGAAAAAGCCCAGAAAGAAGAGAGGATGAAGATCTGGCAAGAGACAACAAAAGAAAGAGAGAGTAAGAGGAGAGGGGATTTTTAACCTTAGTGGCCAGGCACTGACACACGAAGAAGTCGGGGTACTAGACAAAGGGTTGAAATATGCACCCACAAAAAATCTTAATAAATTCGAGACCTATATTGGGATCCAAAAATTTGTATGAAAGCTGAATATACAAAAATACATGGCAGGAAATCCCCCGATACCCAAAATAGTAGAGCCTCCCTCCTAACTGAAAGCTGTCACCACAAAAACTGGATTTTTAATATTCCAAAAGGTCAATTGATGCGGATAAAGAGAAATTGTACCAAAATAGAAACATACTTTGAACAAGCCGAAAAGATGGGCGAGAGGTTTATGTCAAAGGGTTACGATCGCCAATTCATTAGGACTAAGATCGCTGAAGTCTCTAAATTTGATCGGAACAAACTGATTAAAGAACAGACTATACAAAAGAATCCAGTTGAAGGAATACCATTTATCCTAGATTTCAATGTGCAATACAAGAAAATTGAAAGGATAATTAAACGTCACTGGCATATCTTACTGGCAGATAGGCAACTACAAGATATTCCCCCTAAGGGCCCGAAGTTTATATATAAAAGGGAACCCACGATTAGGGATTTAGTAGTGAAAAATGTTGTGGATCCACCTAAGAAACTGTTTTCTTTTTTCACTGGTAATGGGTTTTTTCCGTGCAAAAGATGCTTTGCCTGCCTGAGGACCAAACGCCCAAACAAAAAAGTGTTTCACTTTACTTCAACTAGCACAGGAGAGAGCCACGAGATTAAAGACTTTATTTGTTGTAATACTGAAGGGGCAGTATACGCACTTGAATGTAGCTGTGGCCTTCAGTATGTAGGCCGTGCGAAAAGACCCCTGAGAGTTCGCATTAAGGAACATGTTAAAAATATTCTCAACGGCTATGACAAACACTGTGTGTCTAAACACTTTTTGACTTGCCACAATAAAGATCCCACCCACCTCAGTTTTTGGGGCATTACTCCATATATTAAGCACTGGCGGGGGGGCCATAAGGTGAGAACCCTAAGTAGACTGAAATCCAAATGAATCTTCACCCTGGATACTTTCTGGCCCCGTGGTCTAAACACTGAATTTGACCTCAACTGCTTCCTGAGTGATTTTTAACTTTGTTTTTTAGAATTCAATTTTTATCATTCGTCTTTTAAATAATTGCCTGGGAATATCCTTTTATTTAGTCTCTAGCTTGATTTTTTATTTTTGGTAATAGAAATATGCAGTTGAGCAGTTTCTTACCTTATAGTTAATTTTCATTTTTACTTTTATTTATTCCATCCTACATTATCCGCTATATTCTATTTATTTATACCCTGTGGAGTGAGTTTTTTTATTTTTTGGCAACCAAATATAGTGTCTTATTAGTCACTTATATATTCTGTTTTAGGTATATATGTAAGTCGATTATATATGTCTTATGCAAGCTTGCTACCAGTATTGCTGCCTCTCTCTTCCCGTTTTTTTAGATATATATTTTACACAATTTTACATGTCTTCATTTTTTTACATGTTTAGTTTAGTGTAGATCCATTTAGGGTCTTTTTTCCGCATTTTTCTTTTCTTTTCTGTTATCTAACAGCTACTGTATGTATGCTATTTATTTACCTTGCAATTAGTCTTATCTTATTTTAATCCCCATTCGTTCTTTTCTCTGCTTGTTTTTTAATCCTAGAGGTTTTAAGTCTGCTAAACGAGCATCTATCCTCCCTTGCTGACAGTGCGAGAGGCTTGAACTGGCTCAATACCGCCCATTGGCCCTGCAAGTCAGCTGATGCTTTACACCATCGCCTGTACTTATCCCCTGATGAAGTCACGTGTGGTGTGACGTCACGCATAGGGACGGGACAGGCTGCATACACTGATAGAGGCTTACGAGCTTGCCGCTCGTTGGATCAAATTGCCGTTCATTTATTTATGATGTGAGTACCTGAATTTCTTTAATAAAAATTACTATTTTACTAAACGGAATTACACTATTGGGATCCTTCCTGCTTTATTATCTTATATACCTCCCTGCACTACATCTGAGGGAACTTATCCCGGATCTAGGACGGTGAGGGATGCGCTGGAACCCCTAGATGGACGTCCCTAAAAGCTTTTCTGGTCATATGCTTTTGCCCTATTACCCTAAGGTAAGGGGCCATTACCCATTTGTGTGTATGCACACGAAGATGCACTAGATGTTATCCATTCTGAGCACCTTTATTGCAACGATTGCATGCTAGGATGTTGCTGTCACATATTTAATTTATACAAGGACTCTTTTTTATGAAGCACTTTTTATCTTTTTTTAGTGATATTTATGTTGTATCTATTTGGATGCACATTTGTCACTTTATGTGAAGCATGGTGTACTGACCCATTTGATATCCATGCTGTATTGTTTTGCATACACCATTGCACAATGTCACTTTTTTGAGCTGCTTTTGCACATTTGTCACTTCATGTGAAGCATGGTGTACTGACCCATTTGATATCCATGCTGTATTGATCTGTATACACCATTGCACAATGTCACTTTTTTGAGCTGCTTCTGCACATAGTCTAAATTACTCTTTTATTTTTATTTATTGTTATTTATTTGCACTGTATTAAGGAATGTTTTTTCACTGATTGTGAGTTAACCATATGCTACGGTGGTATTTTTAAATATGTGTGTCTTTATGAACACGTTTCCACGTTTATGATATATGTTTCTATTATTTATAATTTTTGGTTATTGATACGAACCACTTGATTTAGCTTATTTTCTGGTGATGTAAGATCTGACCATAAGTCTTTTATTTATTTTCACGCCATATTGTTTTAGTTTCACTCAGGATTAGCGCAGCATCACCTATATATATCAGACTGGATAGAATATGCTGGGACATCAGACTGGGCATCGGGCACTGGAACATCAGACTGGGCAGCGGGCACTGGAACATCAGACTGGGAAGCGGGCACTGGAACATCAGACTGGGCAGCGGGCACCGGAACATCAGACTGGACAGTGGGTGCTGGGACAGCAGGCTGGACAGTGGGCACTCGAACAGCAGGCTGGGCAACAGGCACTGGAACAGCAGGCTGGACAGCGGGCACTGGAACATCAGACTGGACAATGGGCGGCGGAACAGGCTGGGCAGCAGGCACTGGAACAACAGGCTGGAGCAGATCGGCTGCTGTGGAGGCAGGATTGGATAATGGCAGGATTGTATGGGTTGGGAAAAACTTCAGTTTCTCTTTGGGGTTAGGCACTGAAGACTTGTATGTGGATACAGGGCTGTAGGTAGTGGGTGCAGCTGATATAAGTGAAGAGCAGAAGGATGGTAAAACAGAGGGAACAGTTGTTGAGGGGAGATTTAGTGGAACTCTTGCAGGTGACAGAGAAGAAGTAGAAGGGTTAAAGGCAGGGTAGGTGCAGCAGGTGGAAACAGGGTACTAGTACTTAGTTGGTAGCAGGGTATATTGGGGGGCAACTGTGGTTGCTGTGGGTGAAGGAGAGGAAGACATTTGAGCAGGCTGGTATCTAGCCACAGAAATGGGTGTTGGAAGCTGACAGAGGCTGAGTAAAACAAATTTGACCAGGCCTATAATAATGATTGCACAAAATCTGATTTTCACACTGCTTGTCTGACCAGAGACTTCACTGAATTAATACATTCCACAAGCACCTGTTGAGGACATGCTGAGTATTGCTCAAATTAAAAGTCATCCACCAATAGCCAAACCAAAGACTCCACCTGAGTCGCACTAAAAAGGGGGGTTAAATCATAGACGCTGTCCTGGAAGATTCATGGAAATACCGTTACCGGTAAGTCTAATGGGGGTTCTCCCCCTTCATCTTCCAGGGCAGCTGCTTGAGAGGATAAGCAAGAATCTATACCTTAGGGAGGGACGACACCCTGAAGTACTTTCCTTCCAAAGGAGAGGTCCTGGATGGAGAGCATCTGGACTCTATAATGCTTGGCGAATGCATGAGAGGAGGACCAGACAGCAGCTTTGGAAATATCTTCCCAAGATGCAGCTAGTGACCTAGTAGAGTGAGCCCTAACTCTGGAAGAAGGGGATTGCCCTGAAGATCTGTAGGCCTCACAAATAACCTCTCTAATACATCTGAAAATGGAACCCTTGGATGCCTTGGAACCCTTTGTGGCGCCACTAAAAGAAATCAGTAATTGGGAATCTTTTCTAAATTCACTAACTACTTCTAAGTAATGCAGAAGACATCTTCCTACATCTAAGAAACTAAATCTTTCCTCCTCCTGATTTCTGGGGGAGGAACAAAAAGCTAGAAAGAACTACTTCCTGGAATCTGTGGAACTCAGATGAAACTTTGGGTAAATACAAAGGGTCAGGCCTGATTACTATCCTGTCATCTAAAATCCTTAGGAAAAGATCTTTACACAAGAAAGAACCTAAATCAGAAACCCTTCTCCCAGAAGATATGGCCAAAAGGAAAACCATCTTTAAGGTGACTAATTTCAAAGAGGCCTCATGAAGTCGCTCAAAAGGGGCTCTGGTAAGGGCATTCAACACCAATGACACATCCCAGGGGGGAACCTGCTTGATGACTCTGCGTGTACGTCTAGCCCTAGCTGAGAGGAATCTTTTAATTAACGGCTCCACCGCTAGTCCATTTTCCGTGAACAGAGACAGGGCAGCAACTTTAACCCTAATGCCCTATACAGACGGTCGGATTTTCCGACGGAAAAAGTGCGATCAGATTGTGTTGTCGGAAATTCCGATCGTGTGTGGGCTCCATCGAACTTTTTCCGTTGGAATTTCCGACAAAGTTTGAGAGCAGGATATAAAGTTTTCCGACAACAAAATCCGAACGGTTAAATTCCGATCGCGTGTACCCAAATTGACGCACAAAGTGCCACGCATGCTCAGAATAAATTAAGAGATGAAAGCTATTGGCTACTGCCCCGTTTATAGTCCCGGCGTACGTGTTTTACGTCAGAACGATTAGATTTTCTGACAACTTTGTGTGACCGTGTGTATGCAAGACAAGTTTGAGCCAACAAACCAAGGATTGAGTTGTCGGAATGTCCGATCAATGTCGGATCGTGTGTACAGGGCATAAGAGTTCTGACAGCAAGCCCCTTTTCCACCCCCCTCTGTAAAAAATCCAGAACACATGGGATAGAAAACGAGTCTACTCCAGCACTTTTTTGCCAGGCTACAAAGGTCCTCCAAACTTTACCATAAATCTTCCTTGTGACTAATTTATGGCTGTCTAGAATAGTCTCAATAACCTTAGCTGAACATCCTTTTAATTGTAGGATGTGCCGCTCAGCCTCCAAGCTGTCAGACAACAAAATCCGAGGGTTTGGATGGAGCATTGGTCCCTGGTGGAGAAGGTCTCTTCTCTCTGGCAGGGGCCAGGGAGATTCTATTGAAAGTGCTCTCAGTGCAGAGAACCAACTCCTCCTGGGCCACCATGGAGCAATCAGAATTACCTCTGCTTGTTTCTGCACAATCTCCTGGACCACCAGAGGCAATAGCGTAAATGGAGGAAAGGTGTAGGCCAGGGAAAAATTCCACTGGAAAGAGAGCGCATCCATCCCTAGGGATTCCATTTCTCTCTCCAGGGAAAAACAAGCTGGAAGCTTCCTTTTGTGGGTGGAAGCAAACAGATCCACTCTGGGCATTCCCCACCTGACAACTAACTCCCAGTAGGTTTCCTGGTTCAGTTTCCAACTGCTGGAACTGACAGTTACTCTGCTCAGATAATCTGCCAGTATATTTGCCGTCCTACTGATGTGGACCGCCCTGATTGAGGAAACATTGTCCTCCGCCCAGGAAAGAATTTCATGACTTAACACTAGCAGACTGTCTGAGCGAGTACCCCCCTGCTTGTTGAGGTAAGCCACTGTCATGACATTGTTCAAAAAAATCAACAGGTCCCTTGCACAAACCCTTGTTTTCAAAGCGACCAAAGCCTTTCCTACCGCTAACAGTTCCCTGAATTTTGAGGATTGGGCTGCCTCCTCTGGCTGCCAGGCTCCCTGAGCCTGTTAGTCTTCTGAGTGAGCCCCCCAACCCCACAAGCTGGCATCTGTGGTAATCTTTATAGGGAAATGCTGGGCCCAAGCCTTCCCTACCTGCAGATGCTCTGGCCGGACCCACCAGGACAGATTGAGAGAATCGTCTCCTAGATGCTGTACGACCTGGTCCAAAGAGGCTTTTTTGTGATTCCAACAACACAGAAGAAATGCCTGTAGGGAGTTGGAATGCAATTTGGCCCAGGGCACTCCTAGAATTGCCACAGTCATCAAGCCCAACAGCTGCATTATTTGACACAGGGAAGCCTGGGGACTGCACCTGAAATTTTGCACAGAGAGAAGGATCTTGGAGATAAGAAAATCTTTTGGGCAACTGAGTCTGTCAGGTAGCCCAAAGAAAGACAGCTCTGAGAGGGAACCAGAGCAGATACTTTCCAACCCAATCTTTGGAAGGTCTGTAGAACTACTTGTAGATCCCGACCAAGGTTCTCTTTGTCCCGGGCAAAGATCAAAAAGTTGTCCAAGTACGGGACGATTGAGATCTTTTGTAAATGAAAAATGGCCATGACCTTCGTAAAGATTCTCAGGGCTGCCGAGAGACCAAAAGGAAGGGCCCTGAACTGCCAATGACATGAGCCGTTTTCCAAGAGGATTGCAAACCTCAAAAATCTCTGATGATCCTGGCGTATTGCTACATGAAGGTAAGCATCCTGAAGATCCAGGGTCACCATGAATACCTCTGGCAACAACAGATTTCTGAGTGAGTAAATGCTTTCCATCCCCAAAACCCTGTAAATCAATCTGTTCAGGAGGCTTAGAACCAAATAATAGTTTGCCTTCAAAGGGAATACCACAGAGCTTATTTTTGGGAGGTCAGATCCCCGTCCCAGGATTTTAACCAGATTGCCCATCTAGAGCAATTGATCAAAGCTGACGTTTTGGCCACTGACCTAACCGAGTCTGAGGCTGCATCTGCCAAAAAAGCCACTGATTTGGCAATCGGGGGAAACATTCTCTGATCTCTTCCACTGGTGTGTCGGTGGAGAGAAGGTCATCTAGCTTATGAACCCAAACATCTAGATTCCTAGCTAAGCAAGTGGATGCCAGGGCTGGCCCAAGAGAGAAGGCTGAAGCCTTCTCTTTAGCTTTCCTATGCATCTGGTCATTAAGCACACCAGAGTCCTCAAATGAAAGATCAGATCTTTTAGACACTTGAGACATAGGAGCATCCAGTCTAGGACACTTGAAAAACATTTTTTCAATGTCCGACTGAAAGGGGAATGTCCTCTTATGCCCTCTGGACTGAAACAATCTTTTCTCAGGCTCCTTACATTCCGACAGGACCATGTCTTTAAGTGACTGGTGTACCGGAAAACACTTATGCCGCGTACACACGATCAGATTTTCCGACAACAAATGTTCGATGGGAGCTTGTCAGAAATTCTGACCGTGTGTAGGCTCCATCAGACATATTTCGTCGGAATTTCTGACAAACAAAATTTGAGATCTGGATCTCAAATTTTCCAACAACAAAATCCGTTCTCGTAAATTCCAATCATGTGTACACAATTTCGCTGCACAAAGTTCCACGCATGCTCTGATTTAATTATGAGAAGGAAGCGCTCGGCCTGGTAAAACTAGCGTTCGTAATGGAGATAGCACATTCGTCACGCTGCAAATTTTTTCAAATCTTTTAATGCAGCGCATTCTCTTCTTCTTTATAATGCTAGAATAATGAAGTTGTTTTGTTCTTGATATTGACACAGAGTTCTGAAAAAAATTTTTTTTTATTATTTCTCGTGATCTCCTGAATAATATTAGTTATTTTTTTCATCAGATCTCCATAATAATGTTTTGTATTTATTTTTATAGTGATTTTTTTGTTTTTTTTGTTTTTTATCAAGATCTCCTGTTTTATTTATATTTTTCTAGTGATCTCCATAATATTTTTTTTCGTGTTGGGTGTCAAGTTACCACAACACCATTATTGTATTTTTTAACCTCAAGGAGGTTGGTTGGTGTCCCTTGTTAATTTGACATTGTATTTTTCAAATGTACCTGCCAACTCACAAACAAACTGTCCTTTTTGAAGTAAAACACATAGGGAAGTATTTAAAAAAAATAGCCATTTATTATGGGTCATAAGAAAATAAAGAGGAAGTCAACGCTGGATAAACTGGTGAAATTTGCGAAGCCTTTGTACTCCAGGACACACATCAAAACTATTTTACAGGCAAAATTGGTGGCCTGAGGAGTCCAAATAATAGTGAGCACAATCCGGTCCAGGAGTCCAAGAGATCAGGAACAGCGGCAGATGACATATATGTCCGCAGGCTGTGGTCATACCACAGCCTGCATCTTTTTCCAGACCAGATTGAACCCAGGCCATCACACTTTTGTCTTCCTTAGACGCTTCCTTCCAGGCTGTGACTCTGGTGTTGGAGTTGTGGAAGGAGGTGGAGGAAGACTATAGTCGACCTCCTGGCTGCCACTTACCCCCGCCACCTCCTGGCTGAGGCTTTCCTGTGTATGAAAAAGGTACATAGTTTTAGTTTTTTGGTCATCACACACAATTTTGAGCTCATGACTGTTGCAAATTGAAAGTTAACAAAAAGAAAAGACTATCATTCTGAGCCCAGCATTTTTCATTTTTGTCCCAATCATTTGTGGCCACTACTGTCTTTTGATATGTAAACCACTTTGTTAAATCAACAATTAGTGATCAATAATAACATCTAGTTAACATCATTAATTTTATGGACCTTTTTTTGCTCCCTAAGATAAGTACTCCTCATGCCATCAATTTTGGCCTTCAAATAGGTGATGTCTGACGTGTGGATCATCGGCTTCACAAATTCAAGCAGTTTCTCCAGCGCTGCCTTCCTCTTTCTTAGCTTATTAAAAAATGGGTGGCTTACCTGCCACAGACAGGGCAGCTCCCTGAACATGTCAATGAATATTGCTAGAAATTCCCTATCATTGATTGGATCCATTTTCTCTGCAAGACACAATACAAGACAAACTCTAATATCAGGCTAAACTCTTCTAATCTTGTCTCAATATAGGCGTCAATCTAGAAGTAGTATAGGCCACTGATGCACCAAGTTCAAATTGTACCTTCATTATTATGTGCGGCGCTTCCGCTACTCCTTCCTCCGCTCACAGATCGTACATACGACGCACGCGTGTTACGCTTTATATACAATGCGCATGCGTGAAACTCCGCCCGCTCCTGGACGTTCTTTGTAGTCTATTCCCCGCCCCTTGTCTTTCAGCGCAGTGGGAGAGCATGACCTGTAGGGCCTGGTATGGAATTTGGGGGGACCCCCACGCAATTTTTTAATTTTTTTTTTAATTTTGGTACGGGGTTCCCCTTAATATTCATACCAGACCCAAAGAGCCTGGTATGGTTTTTCGAGGGGACCCCCATGCTGTTTTTTTCAATGACTTTTATCTCAAAAACCCTTTTCTAACAAAAAAAAAGGAGAAAAAAAGAAAAGACAAACATTAATCTCATCCAATGGGTGCCAAAATTTTTTTATATATATATATATATATATATATCACATTACAATAATATATAAAACATAAAACAAAGATATACCAACACACTGCACCTTTTTTTTTTTTTTTTGTTACGTAAATTTAAAATTTTTCAATAAAAACAGAATGCTGTAAAAACCCTTTTCTAACGCACATTAGAATGTGCACAGAGTAAAAAGTTTTCTACTCAACAATGTGTGGCTTCTTCTTTCAATGTTCAATATCATTTGGACTAAGTTGGTATTTACACTGAAATGGGGGTTATTTACTAAAGGCAAATCCACTTTGCACTACAAGTGCACTTTCAGTGCAGTTTCCTTGTCAAAAGAAGTTTATTGAGTATACAATATTATAAAGATACATAAAGTAAGTTTACAAGGATCTATAAAGTAAGCTCATTGTTTTACAGTAGGGTTTATATAGGTAAATATCATGAAATTTCAAATATTAAACATTGGGTTCACGTAAACCTAAATTAAAGATATATATCATTTCCTTAGTTACTTTTGTAGGTATTTAAATGATTTATACCTACTATACATATTGTTTACAAGTAGAGTGTATATAGGTCAAATAAATTCTGATAATGAGCTTTAATCGTAAGGTGGAGAAAAGGAAAGAGAAAGAAGAAAAAGGGTTGAAAGGTAGAGGTATGGTCCACAAGGTTGTCCCGCTCGTCAGTTTATTATTCTTTTTAGTTCTCTTTGAAGCCTTAGAATGGGTGTCTCTGTAAGTCATTTAATCTGTTACCATGGCAACAGGACAGAGTCATTGAAGTTTGACAGGAACTGTTGTTTTATCCAAGGGTGCCAAAGTTTTTCAAATTTTGGAATTTGATTTTGATCGATGGCTACCATCTTAGCATGGGACATTGTATTATTCATTCTGTGAATTGTTTCTGCTAGTACCAATGTAGGAGATTTCCATGCCTTGGCCACTGTTTGTTTTGCAGCCGTTATTAGTTGGATCATAAGTTTGAATTGAGAGAGTGTTAACCATTCCGGTTTTAGATTAAGTAAAGTTAAATATGGATCTGGTTGTATTATTTTTTTAAATATTTTAGATGCAATCACGAAGACTTCCTTCCAGAAGGTTTGGATTACTGGGCACGTCCACCATATGTGTAAATATGTGCCTATTTCTGGGCATCCTCGAAAACAAAGAGCTGAGGTATTAGGTGAATATTTTGCCACTCTAGCGGGTACAAGGTACCAGCGAGTTAGGACTTTATAATTTGTCTCCAGTGCTAAGATGTTGGGTGAAGATGACTTAGATGTGAGCCATATGTTAGACCAGTCCGTATCTTCTAAAGTTCGTCCCAGGTCCTCCTCCCACCTCTGAACGTAAGAGGGTCTATTAAGATTTGCTACTCCATATAATTGATTATAAAGTGATGAAATTGTACCTTTAGCAAATGGATCTTTTGTACAGATTGATTCAAAAATGGATAATTGGGATAATGGTGTATCCCCCTTTAGGAATGGTGTATAGAAATTTTTAATTTGGAGATATCTAAATATCTCAGAGTTTGGTAGATCATATTTTTCTCTAAGCGATGGGAATGAAAGGAATGATTTAGATGCTATGAAGTCATTTAGTGTCTGAATGCCTGATGTTGTCCAAGCTTTAAAAGAATTTGGGTAGATCCATGCCGGATAAAAGGCCGGATTTCTGATAAAAGAAAGGAGAGGATTGTGTGGAGATTGTAACTGATATTTGTTTTTTAGTTTATCCCAGAGAGATAAGAAGTGTTTAGTTATGGGATTATGAATTTTAAAGCGGTCTTTAGGATCAAGCCATAATAAATTTGATATTAATAGAGGGTCATTTTCTGAAGCCTCAATAAATACCCATAATGGGATTTCCTGTTTTGCATGGTATTTGGACAGACTGTCCAAATGTGCTGCTCTGTAGTAGTTAGTAAAATTAGGGTATCCCAGGCCTCCTTTATTTTTGGGAAGATGTAGTGTGTGTATAGGTATACGTGGTTTAGAAGAACCCCATATAAACGAAGTTGCTCTTTTTTGTACTATTCTCAAAAAATAGGAAGGAATTGGAATAGGGAGGACTCTGCATAGATAAAGCAATTTGGGTAGAATAGTCATTTTGATTGCATTAATCTTCCCTATCCAGGATAAAGGAAGTTGCCACCATTGTTTTATTAGATTTGTGATCTGTCTTAATACAGGAGGATAATTGGTTGAGAATAAGTCAGAATGAGATGCTGTTAAATGAATTCCAAGATATGGGATTAATTTTTCTGCCCATGTGAATGGGAGTGCAGCCCTAGCCGGGATCAATTCCATGTTTGTGAGTGAAATATTAAGCACTAGGCATTTCTTAGGATTAATCATAAGGCCAGATAGGGCTGCAAATCCATCAAGAGCTGGTATTAAGTTAGGACCAGAGACTTGTGGTGATGCCAGTTATAGTTTGGTTTGTTCTGATGTATTGGGCCATGGGTTCGAGTATAAGGGCAAATAATAAGGGAGATAATGGGCAACCCTGTCGGGTACCTCTTTCGATATTAAAGGCATCAGATTTGTATCCAGCATATTTTATATAGGCTTTGGGTTTATTATATAATGCTTTGATCCATGTTAAAAAGTGGGGTCCAAAACCCCATTTTTGTAATGAATATTGCATATATTGCCAGGGTACTGTGTCAAATGCCCTCTTAATATCGAGAGATTGAAAACATAAAGGGATTTTCCGTTTTTTAGCAATATGTGCCAATAACACTGCCCTGCGTATATTTTCGCCTGCCTGTCTATTTGGCATGAAGCCTACTTGATCTCTATGTATTAATTTTCCTATAATGCTATTGAGGCGTTTTGCTATTATTTTTGCTAATAATTTAATATCGAGGTTTAACAGAGAGATAGGCCGATAATTCACACAGGAAGTATCATCAGAAAGGGGTTTTGGGATCATACAAACAATTGCCATTAGTGTTTCTTGCCGAAAAGAATGTCCATCTAGAAGTTTGTTAAGTTTCAGTGAGAATGGGAGAGAGTATTTCTGAGAATGTTTTATAGTATAAAGCCGAGTAGCCGTCTGGGCCTGGTCTTTTGTTAAGTTTTAGGTCTTTTATGGCGTTAGCAACTTCATCTATAGTTATAGGCTCATCTAAACTGCTTTTTTGATTCTGAGATAACTCAGGTAAGGTTATTTTTGAGAAGGATTCAGCCTCTGTATGATTAAATTCATTGTTTGTCTTGTATAAAGTTGCAAGATGTGAGTGAAATTTATGGACTATTTTAACTGGATTACAAGTGTAAACATTTTTTGATAATTTCAAACGTATTGGTTTGAAAGATTTGTTAGTTGAATTTAATGCCCGAGCCAAATATGTACCTGGTTTGTTTGTATTCATGTAGAAATTGTGTTTGGAGCGTTTGAGGGATTTATCAACTGACTCAGTGAGAAATAGATCGTATTCCAATCTAGATTTTTCCAGATGAGATTTTGTATTCTGAGATGGATTATCTTGAAATGATATGTAGGCTGCATTAAAATTGAGTTCTAGTTTTTTTGCTAGATTTTTGCGTTCCCATTTAAATAGTGCCATTTGTCTTTGTATTGTACCACGCAAGACAGGCTTATGAGCTTCCCACAGTGTTATTGGGGAGATGTCTGTTGTATTATTAATTGATATGTATTCCTTTAACCACTTAAGGACCGCCTCACGCCGATGTACGTCGGCAAGGCGGCACGGGCAGGCAAAATCACGTACATGTGCCCGAGGCGGTCTCGTTCTGTCCCCCGGCGATCGGAGGTGAGGGGGAGGCCATCCGTTCGTGGCCCCCCCTCACGATCGCCGCCGGCCAATCAGATCACTTCCTTTGCTGCTGTATGCTAAACAGCAGCAAAGGAAATGATGTCATCTCTCCTCGGCTCGGTATTCCGTTGCAGCGCCGAGGAGAGAAGACTTCACTGTGAGTGCACGAACACTACACAACACAGTAGAACATGCCAGGCACACAAAACACCCCGATCCCCCCCCGATCACCCCCCAATCCCCCCCCAATCACCCCCCCTCCCTGTCACAAACTGACACCAGCAGTTTTTTTTTTCTGATTACTGCATTGGTGTCAGTTTGTGACAGTTACAGTGTTGGGACAGTGAGTATTACCCCCCTTTAGGTCTAGGGTACCCCCCTAACCCCCCCTAATAAAGTTTTAACCCCTTGATCACCCCCTGTCACCAGTGTCACTAAGCGATCATTTTTCTGATCGCTGTATTAGTGTCGCTGGTGACGCTAGTTAGTGAGGTAAATATTTAGGTTCGCCGTCAGCGTTTTATAGCGACAGGGACCCCCATATACTATCTAATAAATGTTTTAACCCCTTGATTGCCCCCTAGTTAACCCTTTCACCACTGATCACCGTATAACCGTTACGGGTGACGCTGGTTAGTTTGTTTATTTTTTATAGTGTCAGGGCACCCGCCGTTTATTACCGAATAAAGGTTTAGCCCCCCGATCGCCCGGTGGTGATATGCGTCGCCCCAGGCAGCGTCAGATTAGCGCCAGTACCGCTAACACCCACGCACGCAGCATACGCCTCCCTTAGTGGTATAGTATCTGTACGGATCAATATCTGATCCGATCAGATCTATACTAGCGTCCCCAGCAGTTTAGGGTTCCCAAAAACGCAGTGTTAGCGGGATCAGCCCAGATACCTGCTAGCACCTGCATTCTGTCCCTCCGCCCGGCCCAGCCCAAGTGCAGTATCGATCGATCACGGTCACTTACAAGGCACTAAACGCATAACTGCAGCGTTCGCAGAGTCAGGCCTGATCCCTGCGATCGCTAACAGTTTTTTTGGTAGCATTTTGGTGAGCTGGCAAGCACCAGCCCCAGGCAGCGTCAGGTTAGCGCCAGTACCACTGACACCCACCCACGTACCATACACCTCCCTTAGTGGTATAGTATCTGAACGGATCAATATCTGGTCCGATCAGATCTATACTAGCGTCCCCAGCAGTTTAGGGTTCCCAAAAATGCAGTGTTAGCGGGATCAGCCCAGATACCTGCTAGCACCTGCGTTTTGCCCCTCCACCCGGCCAGGCCCAGCCCAGCCCACCCAAGTGAAGTATCGATCGATCACTGTCACTTACAAAACACTAAACGCATAACTGCAGCATTCGCAGAGTCAGGCCTGATCCCTGCGATCGCTAACAGTTTTTTTGGAAGCTTTTTATTGAACTGGCGAGCACCAACGGCCTAGTACACCCCGGTCGTAGTCAAACCAGCGCTGCAGTAACACTTGGTGACGTGGCGAGTCTCATAAGTGCAGTTCAAGCTGGTGAGGTGGCAAGCACAAGTAGTGTCCCGCTGCCACCAAAAAGACAAACACAGGCCCGTCGATCCCATAGTGCCCTTCCTGCTGCATTCGCCAATCCTAATTGGGAACCCACCGCTTCTGCAGCGCCCGTACTTCCCCCATTCACATCCCCAACCAAATGCAGTCAGCTGCATGAGAGGCATTTTCTTTATGTCCTTCCGAGTACCCCTACCCAACGAACCCCCCCAAAAAGATGTCGTGTCTGCAGCTAGCGCGGATATAGGCGTGACACCCGCTATTATTGTCCCTCCTGTCCTGACAATCCTGGTCTTTGCATTGGTGAATGTTTTGAACGCTACCATGCACTAGTTGAGTATTAGTGTAGGGTACAGCATTCCACAGACTAGGCCCACTTTCACAGGGTCTCCCAAGATGCCATCGCATTTTGAGAGACCCGAACCTGGAACCGGTTACAGTTATAAAAGTTAGTTACAAAAAAAGTGTAAAAAAAAAAATATATATATAAAATAAAAAAAAATAGTTGTAGTTTTATTGTTCTCTCTCTCTATTCTCTCTCTCTATTGTTCTGCTCTTTTTTTACTGTATTCTATTATGCAATGTTTTATGGTTATTGTTATTGTTATTATGTTTTATCATGTTTGTTTTTCAGGTATGTAATTATTTATACTTCACTGTTTACTGTGCTTTATTGTTAACCATTGTTAACCATTTTTTTGTCTTCAGGTACGCCATTCACGACTTTGAGTGGTTATACCAGAATGATGCCTGCAGGTTTAGGTATCATCTTGGTATCATTCTTTTCAGCCAGCGGTTGGCTTTCATGTAAAAGCAATCCTAGCGGCTAATTAGCCTCTAGACTGCTTTTACAAGCCGTGGGAGGGAATGCCCCCCCCCCCACCGTCTTCCGTGTTTTTCTCTGGCTCTCCTGTCTCAACAGGGAACCTGAGAACGCAGCCGGTGATTCAGCCAGCTGACAATAGAGCTGATCAGAGACAAGAATGGCTCCAAACATCTCTATGGCCTAAGAAACCAGAAGCTACGAGCATTTTATGACTTAGATTTCGCCGGATGTAAATAGCGCCATTGGGAAATTGGGGAAGCATTTTATCACACCGATCTTGGTGTGGTCAGATGCTTTGAGGGCAGAGGAGAGATCTAGGGTCTAATAGACCACAATTTTTTCAAAAAAGAGTACCTGTCACTACCTATTGCTATCATAGGGGATATTTACATTCCCCCAGATAACAATAAAAATGATTTAAAAAAAAAAAATGAAAGGAACAGTTTAAAAATAAGATAAAAAAGCAAAAAAATAATAAAGAAAAAAAAAAAAAAAAAAAAGCACCCCTATCGCCCCCTGCTCTTGCGCTAAGGCGAACGCAAGCGGCGGTTTGTCGTCAAACGTAAACAGCAATTGCACCATGCATGTGAGGTATCACCGCGAAGGTCAGATCGAGGGCAGTAATTTTAGCAGTAGACCTCCTTTGCAAATCTAAAGTGGTAACCTGTAAAGGCTTTTAAAGGCTTTTAAAAATGTATTTATTTTGTTGCCACTGCACGTTTGTGCGCAATTCTAAAGCATGTCATGTTTGGTATCCATGTACTCGGCCTAAGATCATCTTTTTTACTTCATCAAACATTTGGGCAATATAGTGTGTTTTAGTGCATTAAAATTAAAAAAAGTGTGTTTTTTCCCCAAAAAATGCGTTTGAAAAATCGCTGCGCAAATACTGTGTGAAAAAAAAAATGAAACACCCACCATTTTAATCTGTAGGGCATTTGCTTTAAAAAAATATATAATGTTTGGGGGTTCAAAGTAATTTTCTTGCAAAAAAAAAAACTTTTTCATGTAAACAATAAGTGTCAGAAAGGGCTTTGTCTTCAAGTGGTTAGAAGAGTGGGTAATGTGTGACATAAGCTTCTAAATGTTGTGCATAAAATGCCAGGACAGTTCAAAACCCCCCCAAATGACCCCATTTTGGAAAGTAGACACCCCAAGCTATTTGCTGAGAGGCATGTCGAGTCCATGGAATATTTTATATTGCGACACAAGTTGCGGGAAAGAGACAATTTTTTTTTTTTTGCACAAAGTTGTCACTAAATGATATATTGCTCAAACATGCCATGGGAATATGTGAAATTACACCCCAAAATACATTCTGCTGCTTATCCTGAGTATGGGGATACCACATGTGTGAGACTTTTTGGGAGCCTAGCCGCGTACGGGACCCCGAAAACCAAGCACCGCCTTCAGGCTTTCTAAGGGCGTGAATGTTTGATTTCACTCTTCACTGCCTATCACAGTTTCGGAGGCCATGGAATGCCCAGGTGGCACAAACCCCCCCCAAATGACCCCATTTTGGAAAGTAGACACCCCAAGCTATTTGCTGAGAGATATAGTGAGTATTTTGCAGACCTCACTTTTTGTCACAAAGTTTTGAAATTTGAAAAAAGAAAAAAAAAAAGTTTTTTCTTGTCTTTCTTCATTTTCAAAAACAAATGAGAGCTGCAAAATACTCACCATGCCTCTCAGCAAATAGCTTGGGGTGTCTACTTTCCAAAATGGGGTCATTTGGGGGGGTTTTGTGCCACCTGGGCATTCCATGGCCTCCGAAACGGTGATAGGCAGTGAAGAGTAAAATCAAAAATTCACGCCCTTAAAAACGCTGAAGGCGGTGATTGGTTTTCGGGGCCCCGTACGCAGCTAGGCTCCCAAAAAGTCCCACACATGTGCTATCCCCATACTCAGGAGAAGCAGCTAAATGTATTTTGGGGTGCAATTCCACATAGGCCCATGGCCTGTGTGAGCAATATATCATTTAGTGACAACTTTTTGTAAATTTTTTTTTTTTTGTCATTATTCAATCACTTGGGACAAAAAAATAAATATTCAATGGGTTCAACATGCCTATCAGCAATTTCCTTGGGGTGTCTACTTTCCAAAATGGGGTCATTTGGGGGGGTTATGTACTGCCCTGCCATTTTAGCACCTCAAGAAATGACATAGGCAGTCATAAACTAAAAGCTGTGTAAATTCCAGAAAATGTACCCTAGTTTGTAGACGCTATAACTTTTGCGCAAACCAATAAATATACGCTTATTGACATTTTTTTTTACCAAAGACATGTGGCCGAATACATTTTGGCCTAAATGTATGACTAAAATTGAGTTTATTGGATTTTTTTTATAACAAAAAGTAGAAAATATAATTTTTTTTTCAAAATTTTCGGTCTTTTTCCGTTTATAGCGCAAAAAATAAAAACTGCAGAGGTGATCAAATACCATCAAAAGAAAGCTCTATTTGTGGGAAGAAAAGGACGCAAATTTCGTTTGGGTACAGCATTGCATGACGGCGCAATTAGCAGTTAAAGCGACGCAGTGCCAAATTGGAAAAAGACCTCTGGTCCTTAGGCAGCATAATGGTCCGGGGCTCAAGTGGTTAAAGCTTGTTCAATGGCCATCTGATGTAGTGGGTGTTTGAGCATTATGTCCGGTAAGTACCACGTTGGGTCATGCACTTTTGGTATGGCTGAGGCTATAGTAGTGTATACTGCATTATGGTCAGACCACGGAATCGGAATTATATCTGATGCAATAATTTCTGGTATCATTCCTATTGTTAGAAAAATATGATCTATTCTGGTGAAGGTTTGATGAGGGTGCGAGAAATAAGTGAATTCCTTTTTCATTGGGTTACTTTCTCTCCACGAATCTACCAGATTGTATTTGGAAAGAAGTTGAGAAAAAGGTAATCTAGAGGTTATTTTGGATGGTGTAAAAGGTGATTTATCTAGAAATGGGAGGAGGACCTGGTTCGAATCCCCACACATTATCACTGTTCCTATTTTGTGTGTATTAATCACTTGTAATATATGTGAGAGGAATGGTGTAGGTTGTTTGTTAGGAGCGTAGTAGGAAATCACCGTGATTGCTGTATCCATTATATAACCCATGAGTATCAGGCAGGGGCGTTGCTAGGTCTACAAAAGATCTGGGGCTAGAGCCCATAGCAGCGTATTAAAGAAAGTCATACGCTTGGGCGGGCATACACATGTATATACAGTAATATATGTGCGTGTGTATATATATCCCCAGAGAGACCCCTTACATCAGGGTCCCCAGAGAGCCCCCCCTTACATCAGGGCCCCCAGAGAGCCCCCCTTACATCAGGGTCCCCAGAAAGCCTCCTCCTTACATGAGAGTCCTCAGAGAGCCTCCCCCTTTCATCAGGGTACCCAGAGGGCCCCCCCACTTACATCAGGGTTCCCAGAGAGCCCCCCTTACATTAGGGTCCCTAGAGAGCCTCCCCCTTTCATCAGGGTACCCTGAGGCCCCCCCCACTTACATCAGGGTCCCCAGATAGCCTCCCTCTTAAATCTGGGTCCCTAGAGAGCCTCTGCCTTAAAATAAGGGTTCCCAGAGAGCCTCTCCCTTGCATCAGGGTCCCCAGAGAGCCCCCCATTTACATAAGGGTCCCCAGAGAGCCTCCCCTCCCCTTGGGGACCCCAGCAGAGACTCACGGCTATTGGCCCCAGATTCGGGGCTATAGCCCCAAAAGCCACCCCCTAGCGACGCCCCTGGTATCAGGTATCTACCTTCTGGGTCTTTAATTTCTGATGATAAGGTGAATGGTGTGGATCGGTGAAATGCAATTAGAGTTCCCCTTTGCTTGGTACAGGCAGAAGCCGTGTAAATTTGTTGATAAAAAGGAGAAATATATTTTGGAGTAGAATCTTTGGTGAAGTGTGTTTCTTGGAAGCATACTATGTGAGCCTTCTTGTTATGAAAAGTACGGAAGGCTTTGGTCCTTTTTTGAGGGACATTTATTCCCTGAACATTCAGGGAAAGTATATTCAGTGGTGCCATGGCAACAGATCAAGTAGTTTTGACTTACTTTTTGTTATGCAGAGCTGACTGCGCAGATCAACCTGTGTGGACTGAAGAGATGAATAGATAGAAAAGAAACCAGTAAATTCTGGAGTAAAGAGTAAACAAAAAACATATGAGATTAGATGATACATTGTATAAATTATTTTTTGCAAGTAATCACAATTTACCCGTGAAAGAGAATAAATATCTCTCTCAGGGGAATAAGTGCCTTCGTCACACTCCCACATAATATGGTTGGGAGAATGAGGAGGGCTAATGGGGGTACACGGATCTTCCGCTTACAGGAGAGAAGTGCTATGTCAAAAGACATCAAAATGATGTTTCATTAATTGGAGTGCAGAATATAGTTTTTGTTGAAATTATTTATTCCAGGGTGGTTGTATATAGTTAGTCTTGCCCTAGGCTAAATAATTCAGTTAGAAAGGTACTGTTAATAACTTTGGTATTGATGAAGATAGTTTGAATTATTTGGGGATTTTATCCCTTTTAGAGTAAACAATTACATATTTTATTCATATGTAACTGTTTAGATATGTTAACTCATAAAATTGAGGTTGTATTGCTTCAGATTAGAATAAACAAAAACATAATTCTAGGAACTAGTTAGGTAATAATATATTTGTTTTAAGAAAAGAAAGAAAAAGCTTCCATTACTTCTGGATTATTGAACATATTTGTCCTAAAAAGTAATACATCTATTGTTATTACCTGATAATATATAACGGAACAAGAATTTCCTTATTTCACTTATATATTCTAAGGCTATATGAATCAGAAGTAATAAGAAATATAACTGAAATGTAACATGATCCCACACAGTGTGTGACTATCAGAATGCAGTTACATTCAGTTATAAATACAGGTTTTTTATAGAGAACCATCTCTTAGTATAATAAATGAAGAAATATCAGGAATTAGGATGTCAGTCCATTGAATCTTCTTGGTCCATGGATAATGTGGCATAACGGCCTCTTTTATGAGAATGATAATTCCCATTTTGTTCTGAAATTTTCTGAGTGCTGCCTGAAGGTGAAGATGATGCCATTCTTCTGCGTGTGGGAGAGTTGCTGCTTGTGGGTTCTGTCAGATTTAATTTTAAAAGGGTTTGTTGTAGTTCATCTACTGATCTGCTTCTGTAAATTGTACCTTGGTAGTTAAATCTGACTGAAAAGGGGAAGCCTCATTGATACATAATGTTGTGGCGTTGCAGTTCCATTAGTTGGGGTTTCATGGATCGTCTTTTCGTAATAGTAAGTTGGGATAGGTCAGCAAAAATTTGATAATTGTGTCCTTGAAAATTAAGTTCCTTTTCTTCTCTTGCAGCAATTAGTATTTGTTCTTTTGTTCTGTAATAATGAAATTTTGTGATTATATCACGTGGGGGTCCATCTTTCTTTTTGGCTGTGAGGGCTCTGTGTACTCTGTCCAGTTCTAAACGTTCAATAGGGATATCTGGCTTTAGTTCTTGTAATAGAGCAGTAATAGTAGATTGCAGGTCTGTCACAGTTTCAGGTATTCCCCTTATGCGCAAGTTTGAACGTCTGGCTCTATTTTCGTAATCTTTGAGCTTAGTTTGAAGTATTAAATTTTCTTCTTTTAATTGTTCCAATTCTGTTATGTTTACTATGGTTGTAATTTCAATTTCATCCATTTTTATTTCTAAGGCTGCGGTGCGGTTTGACAGCTCTCTTATTTCTTTGGTTAGGCTTTTTGTTATTTGGTCTGAGGTTTGTTTTAAAGCCTTATGAAGCATCTTTTCAAATTGTAATAAAATTACTGGGGATGCTGAGGAGGCTTGTGGAGAAGTTTGTGAGAGGATTTGTTCTGTATCTGACTCAAATGGAGAGTCTTGCTGTGACATTTTCTGTCTGTGAGAGCGCCCTGATGCTGTATCTTGTGAGGTGACTGGAGCTGCTTTAGTTGCAGTGAGTGCCTGTGAGCTCTTTGTGAGGTGATTTTTATTTCTGCCACGGTTTCCTCCCAGTACCATATTTCCTGCCCAAACTTTCACAGTTTGTTCCCTGGGGCATAAAGGTTCAAATGGATACCTTTTGAGCCTGCAGGCTCTGCTTTGTTCTTCTCTTCTCTCCTCAGCGGTGCAGAGCTCTAACAATGCATGTCTGCTCCGCTAGGCTCCGCCCATCTCCCCCTTTCAGTGCAGTTTCAAGTGCAGTTTCAAGTGCACTTTTGCAGTGCACTTGGAGTGCAAAGTGGATTTTCCTTTAGTAAATATCTCCCACATTTCTTTATAATTTGCCACAATCATGCCATTTTCGTGACTCACCAAAATTCATTCATGGTGCTGAAAATTATGTATATTTTTATCAGTAATGCATTACATACATTAACAACAAAAACAAGGTGTGTGTGTAGCAGACCTACAACATAATATTAGTTCACTGAAGAAGAGATTGTCACCTCATGTATCAAATAAATTATGTTTGCACTATTGAAGAAAATGGCCAAAAAAAAGCACATTGGATAACCTAGGAGACAGCTTAAAGAAATACAAGCAGTAAATCAAAGGAATTATTATTTCAGTTTAACTAAAAAAAATTTTTTTTAAATGTTTATTAAACATTTTTTGGCATATCAATGGCCCCCCTACCCGCAAAGAACTCCATTTATTTTATACGGACCTCGCGTGCGCTTTGGGGGGGCAAGCACTGAAAACCAGATACAAACCCACAAGCAAAAACTGAAGAGCAGTAACGATCTGAAAAGCACGAGGCTGAAAATCGCAAATCCTCTCTCACCAAACTTCTACTAACATGAGATAAACACAAGATTAGCAGAAGGAGCCAAAGGGTGGCACACTGGCTATTGAACTTCCCTTTTATAGTGGCATCGTACATGTTGTACGTCTCTGCGTTCCTGATGCTTGGAAGTTCCGACAACATTTGTGTGACCGTGTGTATGCAAGACAAGTTTGAGCCATGGATTTTGTTGTCAGAAAATCCGATCGTGTGTACGCGGCATTGGGCTTACGCCCCTGAAGACCCCTATACATTCTATCCTGAAGCGACTGAGTCTTCTGTGGCAGCTCAATCTGTTCAGAAGTAAAAACTGCTTTCAACAGTTCTTTAATATCCTCGACTGTGAATAGGTATCTAGCCGTATTAACAGTCTCTTCAACCTCTGACGCGGATTTCTCGTCGGATGAGGAATCTGAGCTCTCCCCCTCCTCCAGGTCAGAGACCGCACGTAAACTAACGGTCTCCAACACTAAAGGGGATAGAGACCTCGTCGAGACCGAAAGGACCCGGGGTACTGTCACTGCTGCTGAAGTGGAAGGACCCAACCCAGCTAACCTATCATTAAAGGCTTGGAAGCTTGGAAACTACTTCCTTCATGGAAACCATCAATTCCTTTAAGTTAGAAGCAGAATCAGCCCCTGCTACTGAATAAATATATATATCTCATATAACAGTTTTCTACAGCTATCAGGAAGCTTGGATCTACAATTCCTACATTTTCTTTTAACAGGCATAAAAACTACACTTTCTAAACATTCACCACTGGTTAAATAATCTCTCATTACAGAGGAGAGGTACTAACCTTGGGGGCAATACAGGACCTGGATGTAGCCGCTGGATCAGTTTGAGCGGGTGCTCTGTCCTCAGGGGTGTCCTTAACATCCATGATGGGGAGGACCAGGCAGAAGCAAGGTCTAAGGTGTTTGCACGCTGTCTGCTTGCTGTAAACCCAGCAGAACATCCCCAGCAGCATGGTTAACCAAGCCGGTCTTTTTAAAAAGTGAAAAGACTCTGCAACCAGAAGTGCGTCACGCCACTTCTGGTTCCAGCGACTGCACCGGAAGTGCACTTGTTGCCATCTTGGTACACCCAAATTGGTGAAAAACACGAGGAAGTGCCCTCTGGGTGAACCAATGCTGGACCCTGCTGGGGAGTGGCAGTTGCAGATGATTCACCACAAAAGCAAGTAACCACAAGAAGGGGGGCCCTTTTCAGACTGACGAAAGCAGCACAAATACTGCAGACATGGCCACAACCGGTCTGAGTATACTGAACAGGGGGGTCCGCTAACCACAGTCACCAGACCAAAAAGAAAGAATGAAACATAATGGTGCGTACTCCTGGAGGTCTGGAAACTCAAAACAACTGAGGGTCAGGGGAGAGGGAGGGGCCTTTAAAATTGTGTCTAATATGTGTTTCCTGTAGAAGGCGGAGCCAATCATCTCTTGAGTAGCTGTCCTGGAAGATGAAGGGGAAAAATATTTATTAAGGATAAGACACGCACCGGATGCCGTTGTGAGCGGGTGCGTGTGTGAGCTCTCTCCTAGCTCCGGCCTACATGCTGCTCAGCCCTGTCCCCAGTAGCTCAACCCAGCCTGCTATCTAGCTTGCTGCCGGACTATTGGTTACTTGATCTGCCTCCCTGCCTCTGATGATCGCTCCCTGCCTCCGACGGCCGCTGTGACCGGCCAGCTGCACCTTACCTTCGGGAGTGGGGGTGTACCATCACCGCTGCACCGCGCTGCCGTGTACCGGCCTGGTTCCTGCCTGGCTCGCTTCTCACTCGGGCCGTGCTGCGGGCCCCCCCCCGCTGCAGCTGGACTGGTTGCTTAGCAATGCCCGGGGCTCCCGCAAGAGCCAAGAGAGCTTCCTGTGATCTGGGCAGGGACCCTGGGAGCCTCAGCCAAGGCGCCCTGCTTCAACTCCAGCGTCGATCCCGGCCTCCCTCCCCTCGCTTCAGCCACAGCCACAGCTACAGCAGTAGATGCCAGCTAACGGCTACAGACACCAGACGCACGTGGAGAGAGCTGCCTTGAAGCACTTCAGGACAGGTACGAGAGCTTTTTGGGCTTAGTTTAAAAATACCTGGGGCTGTAGAGGAGGACTTTATAGTACCCTGTAAAAACCATACCCTGCCATACCTGCTAACGTTGCACACCTTTACAGTAGTTGGTAAATGAGTTTCTGAAAGCGCAAAAGAAGGTGAAGCAGGGGGAGAGAGGGAAGAGGAGCGCAGAGCGCAGAGAAGAGTGTAAAGAAGCAAGGAAAGCGGTGGTTGAAGGGGGAAGGCAAGAAGGGAAAGAAAGAAAAGAAGAAAGTAAAAGAGAAGTCCAATTAAGTCCCAGTTGGGGCCCCAAGGTCATCACGGTTACCTCAGAGGGCGTGTTGCAGGGGGAGCGATAGTAGTAGCCTTTGGGCATATCACTCAGTAGATAAGGGGCAAATTACTGTTGGAACCTCGCTTTTTCAGTGTCCCCAATGATGACCAGGAAGAAGGGAGAGGAGCCCCAACAGTCAAACGAAAATACAACAACACAGGCAGCCCGCTCTGTTAAGGATAAGGGGGCCCTGGCAGCGGCAGCCCCCTTAGCGACGACAGCTGCAGCAAAATTAGAAAAGTTTGCGCATACCCCTGCTCATACCCCCGTTAAAGGTAATCAGCTCCCTCATGAGAAGACATAGATAGGTCCACCTGGGGATCGGAAAAGCGTGGGCAGAATGTCAGCAGCTCCAGCTGTACTATCGGCTGGTACTAAAACCACATCAAATAAAAAAAGCCCAGAGATAGCCCCCCTGGAGAAAGTAACTGTACCAATCAGCGGTGCTTCATCTGGTCCTACTATAGCAGCTGAACCAGAACCCACATTAAAGGAGGTACTAGCCGCAGTGAACTCATGTAAGGGGTCTTTGAATGACCTGTGTGACCAACTGGGGGGCCTCAAGGTAGAACTACGCTCTATGAGCCAGGAGCTTCAGAAGGTACTAGAAAGGACTGCCCTTATAGAAGAAAGACTGAGCCAACTTGAGGATACAGTGTTTCCGATGCAACAGGAATTTAAGAATATACAAACACAGTTTGAAACGTATAGAAATAAAATGGACGAAATGGAGAACAGAATGCGCAGATGCAATGTTAGGGTCTTGGGTCTCCCTGAGGGAAGTGAAGGCCCCAGTCCTGAAGTATACATGGAAAATCTGCTTAAGGGATTCTTTGGGTCTGATACATTCTCACCTTACTTTGCCATCGAGAGGGCGCATCGAATCCCCACTAGGCCTACCGCATCGGGGGAACGCCCTAGACCAATGATTCTTAAGCTGCTCTGCTACAAGGATAAGGTGGCGTTAATGCAAAAATCAAGAGAGAAAGGAGATATCTCCCACAATGGCAGCAGGATTTCACTGTACCCCGACTTCTCCCCGGAATTGCAAAAAAGAAGGGCAGGCTTTGTGGAGGTGAAGCGTGCTTTACGGTCCCATAAAATTCCATATGCCCTGCTATACCCAGCGCGATTGCGGGTAGAATTTTCGGGGACAGTCTACTTCTTTGATACAGCTGACAAGGCCTCAGCATGGCTGGAAGACTACAAAAAGAACTTATAATCCTAGAAAATTAGGAGAGCTGCAAAAGAGGAGAACGAAAAGGGCAAATTAAAATGTTGCAGTATTAAAAGATAAATAATGGGATGGGGCTGGGGGGCTGAGGGAGGGTTTATTAATTTCTTGTTATTTACTGTGAGCCGGAGGTGGGGGGGAGTGTGGGTTGATGAGTTTGTGAAAGTTTTAAATGTGTGATGGTACACGATCAAGGCTGTGGGGTGTTTTGTTTTGCTTTTTTCTTTTGTTTTACTACTCTAGGGTTCCCCCTAAGGGTGATGACATAAATGGAGGGAGGGAGGGGGGCAGGAAGAGGCTAACAGGTGGGCATGGTTGGTATTAGGTGTGATAGGGAGGTATGGGGTAGATTGGGTCACAATAAAAGCTCCTAGGGCCAGCCGAAATAGGCACGGGTGGGGTAAGGGAAAGTCACTAGATAAAGAGTTAACTAGTCCCCATGTGGGACCCAAACACATTAGTAAACAGAAGCAGGGGGGGAGGGAGGGTAATAAACTAAATAAGGGATTGTGTCACTCATATATGCATGCGGAAAGAATTGGAGTAGTGGGGGTTTGGGGGGGACAAGGGGGGAGGGGTTTTTCCCTTCTCCATTTTCTCCTCGTGCCCCTAAAATATAGTTCCAGCACTGATGGTAGGCCTAGGAATCATAGAAGAGTCATAATAAATGTTAAGAAGCTCGGCGTGCTTGGGTGGGATTTAGAAAGTGGCTTATATTGTATACCTCACAACATGGTTGTTTCTTATTCTCCTGCTAAAATTTTTTTTTTGTTTTCTCATTGATGTTTAGTGTGATCGGAATAGGTTCATAGAACGTTAGGGGATTGGGCGATCCCGATAAGAGAACTGCTGTATTATCAGAGTTGGAGGCCCAGGGTGTTGATCTGCTCTGCTTGCAGGAGACGCATCTGACAAATGTAACCAGGACAAAATTTGGGGGTAGGAAATTTCAATCGCAATTCCACTCTGTCTACTCCTCCTACTCGAGAGGAGTGAGCATACTGATTAAAAAAGGGGTGTCGTTTACCTGCAGGAGTGCGCGGATCGACACGCTGGGCTGCTATATTTTTCTACACTGCCTGTTAGATGGTAGAGAATTTGTTATTGCAAATATATATATCCCCCCTCCTAGTAAGTTGGAAATCCTATACTATCTGTTAGAATATATGGAGAACAAGACAGGGATCCCATTGATCTTGGTTGGCGACTTTAACACAGTCCTCGATAGTCGGCAGGATAGACTTACACCTAGTACCCGGACAGGGAGGACAATGGAGGGTAGGCTTAAGCAGTTTTTAGAAGAAGTGGGGTGGTGCGACCTATGGAGAATCCACAACCCAAATGTTAGACAATATTCTTGCTATTCAGGGACACACTACACACTATCTCGAATAGACCTAGCCATAGGCAATAAGGAAGCGCATCCCCTAGTACATAAAATACACTACGGCCCAAGAGGATTATCAGACCATTCACCCTTAAAACTGCTGTTACGCACCGGGGATAGACAAATATATAGGCCTTGGTCAGTAAACCCAGTATGGTTGGAGGTAATAGGGAACATGGAAGAACTTTCTACTTGTCTAAAGGAGATCATGTTGTGTAACTCAGGCACAGCGGCAGGGGGGGTGGTCTGGGACGCTCTAAAGGCCTTCCTCAGAGGGCTCTTAATCCAGCAAATAACAAGGGCAAAGCGAAAAACAAAAACGCAGGAAGATCGCATCAGAAAGGAGGTTACAGACCTGGAAAGGCAGTATGTTTTGTGCCCCACCATAGAGCTAAGGGAGTTATGGTTTAAGAAACAACAGGAATACAAAGCGGTAACAATGAGAAAAGCTGAAAATAAAAGACTTTTCCAGAGGCAGAGATTTTTTGAGGAGGGGGAAAGAGTGGGCCGTATGCTGGCCGTAGTGGCTAGTACCAACTCCCCGTCCTCAACAATCTCCACGATTAGGTCCCCAAAGGGGGAAATCGTGACGGATCCTGTGAAGGTCAGGGAGATATTCTTTGACTTCTACAGTTCCCTGTACAAATCGAAACAGCCCACAGAAAGAGGAGCACTGGATAAACTACTGGAGGGAATTACATTACCAGCCTTAACCACACTAGATAAAATTAATTTAGAGGCCCCTATAACCCTAGAGGAACTAAGAAGCGCCGTGGCTGCTATGCCCAATCATAAGTCTCCAGGCCCAGATGGACTCCCCCTGGAAATTTACAAATACTATGGGGAGATTCTGCTCCCCACTCTCCTGAGGACACTAGAGGAGGCGTTCGCGGACGGAGGCCTCCCCTCCTCAATGTCAGAGTCTAATATTACACTTATCCAAAATGAAGGGAAGGATCAACTAGAGGTAGCGTCATACAGACCAATTTCTTTGCTTTGTTCGGACATCAAAATCCTAGCAAAGGTATTAGCAACCAGACTAAGCAAATGTATTAACAAACTGATACACCCAGACCAAACAGGATTCATTCCCCATAGGTCTACCAGTAATAATATTAGGAGAACATATTTGAACTTGCAGACCCCAGTTGTAGACAGGGACCCTAGAGCAATTATATCTCTGGATATTGCTAAAGCTTTTGATAGCTTGGAGTGGGGCTACCTCTGGGGAATAATGGACAAATTTGGGTTTGGCCCGATTTTTGTCAATTGGGTAGAAATCTTCTATAGTCATCCATCAGCTATGAGTAAGCACTTGGACAAGTGTGAAACGCGTTAGCCTATGATCTGTACATTCTGTCTATGATGTCCTGTATCTGATGTGTTCCTGATTTTAAAATAAAGAAACTTGGATTATTACTTCCTGGAGTGCGGCTGTCCAGATCTTCTCCTTTGCATATAGTCTCTACTAGCATGAGCCAGCACCTGGAACCTCTCATCTCTGGAGAGCTAGATCAGCTTTACACCTGGTGAGACCTAAACTAGTGCGGGGATAACTTTTGTATAGTCATCCATCAGCTAAGCTAAAGATCAACAACGAGTATACAGATAGTCTGACATTGGAGAGGGGCACAAGACAGGGGTGCCCGCTATCGCCCCTCCTGTTCGCCCTGGCAATGGAGCCGCTGGCAGAGGCTATAAGAAGGGCACCGGGCTTACGGGGTTTTAGGAGGAAGGGTAGCGAAGAAAGAGTCGCACTTTACGCAGACGACATCTTGGTATTCCTGGGTGATACGGGTCCATCTCTGGAAAAAATGATGCAACTGGTAGAAGGATTTGGGAAGGTATCGGGCCTAGTAGTTAACTGGGACAAATCTTCATTACTACAGATCGACCCAATCAATAACCCCCTCCTTGATGGTCTCCCTGGGCTAAAAGCAACCGATAGGATAAAGTACCTGGGAATAGTAATGGCTAGCGACCCCAACGATTACATTCGGGATAACCTGGTCCCTCTACTTGCGAAGTTTAGAAGAAAATGCGACATTTGGTGTCGGCTTCCCCTGTCGCTGGCAGGACGTTCAAACTTGATCAGAATGATCTGGCTGCCACAAATTCTCTACATTCTTCATAACTCCCCGGTATGGATCGGGAGAAAATGGTTCATAAAAATAGAATCTTTATTTAGGGACCTTATCTGGAAGAAAGGCCAGGCTAGGATAAAATTGCAGATACTGCAGCGACCTACCTGGGAGGGAGGCTTAGCAATTCCCCATCCGTATGGATATTTCCTAGCCGCTCAAATGCAGCATCTAGGGGGCTGCGAATCCTTGAGTGAACCAAGCACTAGCAATAAAATAATGCTGGAAGGCAGCCCACATAGACGCTTGGTAAAGGGGAAATGGAGGCCGGCTCTCTCCAGAGAAAGTTACCAACATTTAAACTAGTAAATAAGACCTGGCAGACAGTCAAGAAGATCATGGGGTACAGGGGCATTACTGAGTATTCGCCCATATGGTCTAATGAATTCCTGGGGGAATTAAGGGCTATAGAAAAGAACCCTGTTTGGGAAAGCCATGGAATCTATAGACTAGCGCAGCTGTACACCGACATTAACCTGAAATCCTTTATGGAACTGAGAACGGAATTTGGAGTCCTATACAATACATTCTATAATTATCTGCAGATCAGGCACGCTCTGAGTACCCAATTTAGGTCCTCCCCTATGGAGCGAAGTAAAACACCGCTTCTCAATAAGGTTGTTAAAGGAACAAACACGAAGGGGTTGATTGGAGTCATGTATACACAGCTAGTGGACAAGATATTGGCTCAAGGTGTGTCTGTTGGGTCCAGAGTGGGTTGGGAGGCGGACGTGGGGGAGCTGTCGGATGCCCAGTGGAAAAAAATACTGGAATTTGGGCAGATGGTGTCCGTCTCTCCCTCACAGAAGGCCTCACACCTACTCCTTTTACATAGAGCATACTACACCCCCAGAAGATTATAAAGATTTGGGAGTAGACCAGACGACAGATGCCCTAGGTGCTGCAGGACAGGGGATCTCATACACATGGTTTGGAGATGTCCAAAATTGGTAAGATACTGGACGGAAGTGGTCAGGACAATAAACCGCAGATTCAAAGTTAGCTTGGAGCTAGACCCCAGGGTATGCGTGCTGGGACTAGTGGGAGATAATTTGGGTCACACCAGCACAACCACTGCCATAGTTAGATGTCTATATCAGGCGAGAAAGCTGATAGCACAATCCTGGCTCTCAAAAAAAACCCCATCTATGGAGGAATGGCTTAAAACAATGGATTCCTTGGTCTGGACAGAAAGGACAGTGTACACTAAAAAAGGGAACTATAGAAAATTATTGGCATATGGAAGCCCTGGCTGCAGGAGCTGAACACTCGATATTTATTCTGAATTAACTATCCTCGAACCCCCGATGAATGAATAATAGCCCAGGCTGGAAAAGCCAGAGTGCTGGGACAGGCCCCACTGGGGATTAAACAATTATAGTATGCCGCGAGTCCTAGTGTTCTCGATCCTAACTTACGCGCTGACTATAAGATAAGGGAATGGAGGGGGGTGGCAAGGGGATTAGAAGATAAAGGGGGGGGGTGGGAAAAGTAGGGAGGCTAAGGGAAAGGAAAAAAGGGGGTAAAATCAGCACACTGTAAAATACTACCACTTATATACATATCAACGTTTGCAATCACCATAGGGCACAGTAGACACGCAAGGTATTGAATTTTACTATAGTGTTTGAATTATGTCTTATTGTTTTTGATAAATGCACTTTAAACCTATTCTGCCACGTAAAGTATGTAATTTTTTATATTGCTACAAAAAAATAAAAGAATTAAAAAAAAAAAAAAAAAAAGGATAAGACACGCAAAACCACCAACACCAATAAACCATAACCAAACAAGCACAAGAACACAGCAACCCTATACACACACCTAACTAACTAACTATTTACAAATGCAAGGGACAAAACAGGGATAACAGATAAAGGGGAACAGGAAACAGGTACCAGGAGACAGGTCTCAGGGTAAGGCTATGGGATACAGGGTCCAGGACAGAAGACAGGTGCAGGTCAGGCTCAGGTAGGAGTCAGGCTTGCAGGGGGGACACTGAAGCGCTGAACCTTGTTTAAGGGCAGGCTTATATAGTCCAGTAGTCCCACATCAGGTGTAGCTTGATTGTCAGTTAGTACTTTGGCTGGGAGACACCCGCTGGTGGCCACCAGAACTACACACTTCGGTGCTGAAGGCAACAGTGCCACCAGCAGGTGAACCAAGAAATGACACAGTTCCTGACACTTCCAGAACTGAACCAGATCAGAAAGAGGAGCGCGATACAAGCCACCAAACAGGTCAAGGCCATCACTTCCTCCAAGTTCCCAACAAGCTGGTGGGACCCTCTCCTGTTGTGCTGTTGTCCCCATCCAAGTAGAGGGAATCTACACCAAAGCTCTTCTGGATACTGGAGCTCAAGTGACCCTTCTCTACAGAGACTTCTATGACAGGCACCTCAAGCACCTGCCATTTCAGAAGTTGGAAGAGCTGAAGATATGGGGCATTGGGACTCAGAACTTACCCTATGATGGCTATCTACCAGTCAAGCTTACCTTCGATCTCTCCATAGCTGGGAAAGCTGAGAACTTTGACTCTTTGGCAGTGGTCTGTCCTCGCTCACCAGGGGCCAGTAAGAATTCTATCTTCATAGGGGCCAACACTGACTTGTCAGAAGACTTTTGACACCTCTTCTGGAGCTGAAAGTGTGCACCCCATGTTGAGGCAAGCTGAAGGGGTGGGAAAGATCTGGTGCTTGGACTGGTGTGAGAAGGTGTTACAGCCTTGTGAAGTGGCCTATTTACGAGCCTCTGACACACTAAAGTGGAAGCAACCAGGCCCTTTCATTGTCCTCAAAGCGCATGGACAGAGAGAAGACATTGGAGTGGAGATCATTTCCAATGTGGTTTCAACCAAAGCGTTGCAAAGAAGTCATGGGAATGTTTCTGTTAGTGTCTGTAACATAACGGCCTCGCTAGTGAAGATGACAGCTTGGATGTTGCTGAGACAGGTGAATCCAGCAACCCCAGCCTCACTATCTGATTTGGTGGGAGAAGCAAAGGATGGGATCCCTGTTGAAGAGTTCTTTCCAATGAATACTCCCCTCTTGTCTGAATAGAAGGAAAGGGGCAAGACTCAGCTTCTGAGGTGGCAGCCCACTTTCTCCAAGAGTGAATTCGATGTGGGGTGTGCGAAAAGCGTTCAACACCGGATTCGTCTCCAAAACGATAAGACGTTTAGAGAGAGTCCAGCGGATTCCTTTAGGAGACTTGGAGGACCTGCATGAACAGATGGCAGAACTGAAGAAAGCAAGTATCATCCGAGAGTCCTGAAGCCCATATGTTTCGCCCATAGTTTTGGTACGGAAGAAGAATGGATCACTAAAGCTGTGTATTGACTACCGAATGCTGAACCGAAGGACCATTCTCAACCAGTACACCACCCCACGGATAGAAGATACTATGCAGAGCCTGTCAGTGGCTAAACGGTTCAGCGCGGGACCTGAAGAACGGGTACTATAAAATTCCCATGCATCTTGAGGATTGGGAGAAGACCACCTTCATTACCTCGGTGGGGTTATTTAAATTTGACCACATGCCTCAAGGCTTGTCTGGCACCCCATCCACTTTTCAAAGGCTCATGGAGAAGACAGTGGGTGAAATGAACCTGATTGAGGTGTTGGTGTATCTAGACAACATCATTGTCTTCGGCAAGAACACAAAGAGCGTTTGGAGAAGGTTCTGAAGAAATGCCATGATGAGGGGTTGTGTCAGGGGATGTTATACACAACATCCAATGCAGGTGATCAGATCGCTGGGCTGCACCAAGGAATCAGGGACAAACGAGTAAATAAATAAAAAAGTATGTTTATTATTAATGATAAAGATACACGTGAAATTAAGACAGCAAACCAAAAACAAGTAAATGGTGAAAACACAGCAAACCCCCAAACGCACCGAACTATCTAACTACTATAATACACGAGCAAGGAAACAAACATGAAATAAAAATAAGGCATGGGCAAAAGCAACAAGGGAACAGAAACCAGGAATAATGAAGCAGACCAAGGAGCAGGCAACAGGAAACAGGACTCAAGGACAGGATACACAAACGGGGTCCAGGAACAGACAGGAATAGGCTGGAACAAGAGCAGGTACTGGCAGGGACAAGAGCTTAGCAGAGGAATTCTGAAGCACTGAGGCTTAGTTCAGGGCGGGTCTATATGGTCCAGCAGACCCATGACAGGTGTGCTGATGGCAAGTCTGAAGTCCAGGCAGGGAGACACCCGCTGGTGGCCACTGAAATTACAGCCTTTTGGTGCTGAATGTAACAGTGCCACCAGCAGGTGAAACCGGAGATGACACCGTTCCTGACAGTTCCCCCTCCTAAAGAAGTGGTCTCCAGGCACTACATTCAGCCCTGGGTACGACAGTCCGAGTGGTTGCAGAAACACCCTAAAATGTTTCCCTACTGAGTCTGCGGACTTCTTCGCACTTCCAAGGCCAGAGTCTTTTAGTTCACTGGGGGACATGCCATCAGAGTCTAAAAATAGGACACGCAGTCCACCACCCGGGTCAGGAAGTTTGGACTTGGAGATGAAAATTAGCAGGGTAACGGGCAAGAAACCTTCGGAGGCAGAGCAGAAAGCAGAGGTACATCACGCTGGGCAGTGGCACATCCGTATCGAGCTGGGCAGCAGGCAAAGGCACATCGAGTTGGGCAGCAGGCAAAAGGCACATCAAGCTGGGCAGCAGGCAAAAGGCACATCGAGCTGGGCAGCAGACAAAAGGCACATCGAGCTGGGCAGCAGACAAAAGGCACATCGAGCTGGGCAGCAGGAAAAAGGCACATCGAGCTGGGCAGCAGGAAAAAGGCACATCGAGCTGGGCAGCAGCAAAAGGGCACATCGAGCTGGGCAGCAGCAAAAGGGCACATCGAGCTGGGCAGCAGGCAAAAGGCACTTCGAGCTGGGCAGCAGGCAAAAGGCACATCGAGCTGGGCAGCAGGCAAAAGGCACATTGAGCTGGGCAGCAGGCAAAAGGCACATCGGGCTGGGCAGCAGGCAAAAGGCACATCGGGCTGGGCAGCGGACAGGAACACATCGGGCTGGGCAGCGGACAGGAACACATCGGGCTGGGCAGCGGACAGGAACACATCGGGCTGGGCAGCAGACAGGAACACATCGGGCTGGGCAGCGAACAGGAACACATCGGGCTGGGCAGCGGACAGGAACACATCGGGCTGGGCAGCGTACAGGAACACATCGGGCTGGGCAGCGGGCAGGAACACATCGGGCTGGGTAGCGGGCAGGAACACATCGGGCTGGGCAGCAGGCAGGAACACATCAGCCTGGGCAGTGGGCAGGAACACATCAGGCTGGGCAGCGGACAGGAACACATCAGGCTGGGCAGCGGACAGGGAAACATCAGGCTGGGCAGCGGACAGGAACACATCAGGCTGGGCAGTGGACAGGAACACATCAGGCTGGGCAGTGGGCACATCAGACTGGAGAGTGGGCACCGGGACATCAGACCAGGCAGCAGGTACTGGAACTTCAGACTGGGCAGAAGGCACAGGCACTGGCACATCAGGCAGAACAGCAGGTGCTGGCACAACAGGCTGAACAGCAGGTGCATCGGGCTGGATAGCAGGTACTGGAACTTCAAACCGGGCAGCCGGTAATGGAATTTCAGACTGGGCAGCAGGCACAGGCGCTGGCATGTCAGGCAGAACAACAGGTGCTGGCACAACAGGCTGAACAGTAGGTGCATTGGACTGGATAGCAGGTACTGGAACTTCAAACTGGGCAGCCAGTACTGGAACTTCAGACTGGACAGTGGGCACAGGCGCTGGCACATCAGGCAGAACAACAGGTGCTGGCACAACAGGCTGAACAGTAGGTGCATTGGACTGGATAGCAGGTACTGGAACTTCAAACCGGGCAGCTGGTACTGGAACTTCAGACTGGGCAGCAGGCACAGGCGCTGGCACATCAGACAGAACAGCAGGTGCTGGCACAACAGGCTGAACAGCAGGTGCATTGGACTGGATAGCAGGTACTGGAACTTCAAACCGGGCAGCCGGTACTGGAACTTCAGACTGGGCAGCAAGCACAGGCGCTGGCACATCAGGCAGAACAGCAGGTACTGGCACAACAGCAGGCATCGGAACATCAGGCTGGGCGGCATACAGGAACACATCAGGCTGGAACAGATCAGCTGGTGGGGAGGCAGGATTGGATACTGGCATGATGGTATGGGTTGGAAAAAACTTCTGCTTCTTTTTGGTTTTAGCCACTGGGGATCTATAAGTGGGTACAGGGCTGTAGGTAGTGAATGCAGCTGGTAGAAGCGAAGAGTGAAAGGATGGCAAAACAGAGGGAGTAGGTTTTCAAGGGAGATTTAATGGAGCTGATGGAGGCAGCTGAGAAGCAGCAGGGGGGTTAAAGGCAGGGAAGGTGCAACAGGAGGAAACAGGGTACTGGTATTTCATTGGTAAAAAGGTATATTGGGAGCTAACAGAGGCTGAGTGCAACAGACTTGACCAGGCCTGTATTAATAATTGCACTGAATCAGGTTTGCACTTAGCTTGTCTGACCAGAGACTGCACTGATTCAATGCATTTTGCAAGCACCTGCTGAGGACAAGCTGAATATTGTTCAAAAAAAAAATGCTGAGTCATCCTCCAACAGCCAAACTAACGATTCTACCTGAGCTGCACTAAAAGGGGGTGTATAGTCATCACCTCCCCCAGTAGCATCAGACAGGGCCAACTCAGTACAGATCGTAGTTAATGGTTGCACATCTTCAAACAAAAAACTGCCTTGATCAATATCATCCGTATGGATATTTCCTAGCTGCTCAAATGCAGCATCTAGGGGGCTGCGAATCCTTGAGTGAACCAAGCGCTAGCAATAAAATAATGCTGGAAGGCAGCCCACATAGACGCTTGGTAGAGGCACTCGAGGCCGGCTCTCTCCAGAGAAAGTTACCAACATTTAAACTAGTAAATAAGACCTGGCAGACAGTCAAGAAGATCATGGGGTACAGGGGCATTACTGAGTATTCGCCCATATGGTCTAATGAATTCCTGGGGGAATTAAGGGCTATAGAAAAGAACCCTGTTTGGGAAAGCCATGGAATCTATAGACTAGCGCAGCTGTACACCGACATTAACCTGAAATCCTTTATGGAACTGAGAACGGAATTTGGAGTCCTATACAATACATTCTATAATTATCTGCAGATCAGGCACGCTCTGAGTACCCAATTTAGGTCCTCCCCTATGGAGCGAAGTAAAACACCACTTCTCAATAAGGTTGTTAAAGAAACAAACACGAAGGGGTTGATTGGAGTCGTGTATACACAGCTAGTGGACAAGATATTGGCTCAAGGTGTGTCTGTTGGGTCCAGAGTGGGTTGGGAGGCGGACGTGGGGGAGATGTCGGACGCCCAGTGGAAAAAAATACTGGAATTTGGGCAGATGGTGTCCGTCTCTCCCTCACAGAAGGCCTCACACCTACTCCTTTTACATAGAGCATACTACACCCCCAGAAGATTATATAGATTTGGGAGTAGACCAGACGACAGATGCCCTAGGTGCTGCAGGACAGAGATCTCACACACATGGTTTGGAGATGTCCAAAATTGGTAAGATACTGGACGGAAGTGGTCAGGACAATAAACCGCAGATTCAAAGTGAGCTTGGAGCTAGACCCCAGGGTATGCATGCTGGGACTAGTGGGAGATAATTTGGGTCACACCAGCACAACCACTGCCATAGTTAGATGTCTATATCAGGCGAGAAAGCTGATAGCACAATCCTGGCTCTCAAAAAAAACCCCATCTATGGAGGAATGGCTTAAAACAATGGATTCCTTGGTCTGGACAGAAAGGATAGTGTACACTAAAAAAGGAAACTATAGAAAATTCATTGGCATATGGAAGCCCTGGCTGCAGGAGCTGAACACTCGATATTTATTCTGAATTAACTATCCTCGAACCTCCGATGAATGCGGGGGCGAATAATAGCCCAGGCTGGAAAAGCCAGAGTGCTGGAACAGGCCCCACTGGGGATTAAACAATTATAGTATGCCGCGAGTCCTAGTGTTCTCGATCCTAACTTACACGCTGACTATAAGATAAGGGAATGGAGGGGGGTGGCAAGGGGATTAGAAGATAAAGGGGGGGCGGGAAAAGTAGGGAGGCTAAGGGAATAGAAAAAAGGGGGTAAAATCAGCACACTGTAAAATACTACCACTTATATACATATCAACGTTTGCAATCACCATAGGGCACAGTAGACACGTGAGGTATTGAATTTTACTATAGTGTTTGAATTATGTCTTATTGTTTTTGATAAATGCACTTTAAACCTATTCTGCCACGTAAAGTATGTAATTTTTTATATTGCTACAAAAAAATTAAAAAATTAAAAAAAAAAAAAAAAAAAGGATAAGACACGCAAAATCACCAACACCAATAAACCATAACCAAACAAGCACAAGAACACGGCAACCCTATACACACACCTAACTAACTAACTATTTACAAATGCAAGGGACAAAACAGGGATAACAGATAAAGGGGAACAGGAAACAGGTACCAGGAGACAGGTCTCAGGGTAAGGCTATGGGATACAGGGTCCAGGACAGAAGACAGGTGCAGGTCAGGCTCAGGTAGGAGTCAGGCTTGCAGGGGGGACACTGAAGCGCTGAACCTTGTTTAAGGGCAGGCTTATATAGTCCAGTAGTCCCACATCAGGTGTAGCTTGATTGTCAGTTAGTACTTTGGCTGGGAGACACCCGCTGGTGGCCACCAGAACTACACACTTCGGTGCTGAAGGCAACAGTGCCACCAGCAGGTGAACCAAGAAATGACACAGTTCCTGACACTTCCAGAACTGAACCAGATCAGAAAGAGGAGCACGATACAAGCCACCAAACAGGTCAAGGCCATCACTTCCTCCAAGTTCCCAACAAGCTGGTGGGACCCTCTCCTGTTGTGCTGTTGTCCCCATCCAAGTAGAGGGAATCTACACCAAAGCTCTTCTGGATACTGGAGCTCAAGTGACCCTTCTCTACAGAGACTTCTATGACAGGCACCTCAAGCACCTGCCATTTCAGAAGTTGGAAGAGCTGAAGATATGGGGCATTGGGACTCAGAACTTCCCCTATGATGGCTATCTACCAGTCAAGCTTACCTTCGATCTCTCCATAGCTGGGAAAGCTGAGAACTTTGACTCTTTGGCAGTGGTCTGTCCTCGCTCACCAGGGGCCAGTAAGAATTCTATCTTCATAGGGGCCAACACTGACTTGTCAGAAGACTTTTGACACCTCTTCTGGAGCTGAAAGTGTGCACCCCATGTTGAGGCAAGCTGAAGGGGTGGGAAAGATCTGGTGCTTGGACTGGTGTGAGAAGGTGTTACAGCCTTGTGAAGTGGCCTATTTACAAGCCTCTGACACACTAAAGTGGAAGCAACCAGGCCCTTTCATTGTCCTCAAAGCGCATGGACAGAGAGAAGACATTGGAGTGGAGATCATTTCCAATGTGGTTTCAACCAAAGCGTTGCAAAGAAGTCATGGGAATGTTTCTGTTAGTGTCTGTAACATAACGGCCTCGCCAGTGAAGATGACAGCTTGGATGTTGCTGAGACAGGTGAATCCAGCAACCCCAGCCTCACCATCTGATTTGGTGGGAGAAGCAAAGGATGGGATCCCTGTTGAAGAGTTCTTTCCAATGAATACTCCCCTCTTGTCTGAATAGAAGGAAAGGGGCAAGACTCAGCTCCTGTGGTGGCAGCCCACTTTCTCCAAGAGTGAATTCGATGTGGGGTGTGCGAAAAGCGTTCAACACCGGATCCGTCTCCAAAACGATAAGACGTTCAGAGAGAGTCCAGCGGATTCCTTTAGGAGACTTGGAGGACCTGCATGAACAGATGGCAGAACTGAAGAAAGCAAGTATCATCCGAGAGTCCTGAAGCCCATATGCTTCGCCCATAGTTTTGGTACGGAAGAAGAATGGATCACTAAAGCTGTGTATTGACTACCGAATGCTGAACCGAAGGACCATTCTCAACCAGTACACCACCCCACGAATAGAAGATGCTATGCAGTGCCTGTCAGTGGCTAAACGGTTCAGCGCGGGACCTGAAGAACGGGTACTATAAAATTCCCATGCATCTTGAGGATTGGGAGAAGACCACCTTCATTACCTCGGTGGAGTTATTTAAATTTGACCACATGCCTCAAGGCTTGTCTGGCACCCCATCCACTTTTCAAAGGCTCATGGAGAAGACAGTGGGTGACATGAACCTGATTGAGGTGTTGGTGTATCTAGACAACATCATTGTCTTCGGCAAGAACACAAAGAGCGTTTGGAGAAGGTTCTGAAGAAATGCCATGATGAGGGGTTGTGTCAGGGGATGTTATACACAACATCCAATCCAGGTGATCAGATCGCTAGGCTGCACCAAGGAATCAGGGACAAACGAGTAAATAAATAAAAAAGTATGTTTATTATTAATGATAAAGATACACGTGAAATTAAGACAGCAAACCAAAAACAAGTAAATGGTGAAAACACAGCAAACCCCCAAACGCACCGAACTATCTAACTACTATAATACACGAGCAAGGAAACAAACATGAAAATAAAAATAAGGCATGGGCAAAAGCAACAAGGGAACAGAAACCAGGAATAATGAAGCAGACCAAGGAGCAGGCAACAGGAAACAGGACTCAAGGACAGGATACACAAACGGGGTCCAGGAACAGACAGGAATAGGCTGGAACAAGAGCAGGTACTGGCAGGGACAAGAGCTTAGCAGAGGAATTCTGAAGCACTGAGGCTTAGTTCAGGGCGGGTCTATATGGTCCAGCATACCCATGACAGGTGTGCTGATGGCGAGTCTGAAGTCCAGGCAGGGAGACGCCCGCTGGTGGCCACTGAAATTACAGCCTTTTGGTGCTGAATGTAACAGTGCCACCAGCAGGTGAAACCGGAGATGACACCGTTCCTGACAGTTCCCCCTCCTAAAGGAGTGGCCTCCGGACACTCCATTCAGCCCTGGGTACGACAGTCCGAGTGGTTGCAGAAACACCCTAAAATGTTTCCCTAATGAGTCTGCGGACTTCTTCGCACTTCCAAGGCCAGAGTCTTTTAGTTCACTGGGGGACATGCCATCAGAGTCTAAAAATAGGACACGCAGTCCACCACCCGGGTCAGGAAGTTTGGACTTGGAGATGAAAATTAGCAGGGTAACAGGCAAGAAACCTTCGGAGGCAGAGCAGAAAGCAGAGGTACATCACGCTGGGCAGTGGCACATCCGTATCGAGCTGGGCAGCAGGCAAAGGCACATCGAGTTGGGCAGCAGGCAAAAGGCACATCAAGCTGGGCAGCAGGGAAAAGGCACATCGAGCTGGGCAGCAGACAAAAGGCACATCGAGCTGGGCAGCAGACAAAAGGCACATCGAGCTGGGCAGCAGGAAAAAGGCACATCGAGCTGGGCAGCAGGAAAAAGGCACATCGAGCTGGGCAGCAGCAAAAGGGCACATCGAGCTGGGCAGCAGGCAAAAGGCACTTCGAGCTGGGCAGCAGGCAAAAGGCACATCGAGCTGGGCAGCAGGCAAAAGGCACATCGGGCTGGGCAGCAGGCAAAAGGCACATCGGGCTGGGCAGCAGGCAAAAGGCACATCGGGCTTGGCAGCAGGCAAAAGGCACATCGGGCTGGGCAGCAGGCAAAAGGCACATTGGGCTGGGCAGCAGGCAAAAGGCACATCGGGCTGGGCAGCAGGCAAAAGGCACATCGGGCTGGGCAGCAGGCAAAAGGTACATCGGGCTGGGCAGCGGACAGGAACACATCGGGCTGGGCAGCGGACAGGAACACATCGGGCTGGGCAGCGGACAGGAACACATCGGGCTGGGCAGCGGACAGGAACACATCGGGCTGGGCAACGGACAGGAACACATCGGGCTGGGCAGCGGGCAGGAACACATCGGGCTGGGTAGCAGGCAGGAACACATCGGGCTGGGCAGCAGGCAGGAACACATCAGCCTGGGCAGTGGGCAGGAACACATCAGGCTGGGCAGCGGACAGGAACACATCAGGCTGGGCAGCGGACAGGAACACATCAGGCTGGGCAGCGGACAGGAACACATCGGGCTGGGCAGTGGGCACATCAGACTGGAGAGTGGGCACCGGGACATCAGACCAGGCAGCAGGTGCTGGAACTTCAGACTGGGCAGAAGGCACAGGTGCTGGCACATCAGGCAGAACAGCAGGTGCTGGCACAACAGGCTGAACAGCAGGTGCATCGGGCTGGATAGCAGGTACTGGAACTTCAAACCGGGCAGCCGGTAATGGAATTTCAGACTGGGCAGCAGGCACAGGCGCTGGCACATCAGGCAGAACAACAGGTGCTGGCACAACAGGCTGAACAGTAGGTGCATTGGACTGGATAGCAGGTACTGGAACTTCAAACTGGGCAGCCAGTACTGGAACTTCAGACTGGACAGTGGGCACAGGTGCTGGCACATCAGGCAGAGCAGTAGGTACTGGCACAACAGGCTGAACAGCAGGTACATCGGACTGGATAGCAGGTACTGGAACTTCAAACCGGGCAGCTGGTACTGGAACTTCAGACTGGGCAGCAGGCACAAGCGCTGGCACATCAGACAGAACAGCAGGTGCTGGCACAACAGGCTGAACAGCAGGTGCATTGGACTGGATAGCAGGTACTAGAACTTCAAACCGGGCAGCCGGTACTGGAACTTCAGACTGGGCAGCAAGCACAGGCGCTGGCACATCAGGCAGAACAGCAGGTACTGGCACAACAGCAGGCATCGGAACATCAGGCTGGGCGGCATACAGGAACACATCAGGCTGGAATAGATCAGCTGGTGGGGAGGCAGGATTGAATACTGGCATGATGGTATGGGTTGGAAAAAACTTCTGCTTCTTTTTGGTTTTAGCCACTGGGGATCTATAAGTGGGTACAGGGCTGTAGGTAGTGAATGCAGCTGGTAGAAGCGAAGAGTGAAAGGATGGCAAAACAGAGGGAGTAGGTTTAGAAGGGAGATTTAGTGGAGCTGATGGAGGCAGCTGAGAAGCAGCAGGGGGGTTAAAGGCAGGGAAGGTGCAACAGGAGGAAACAGGGTACTGGTATTTCATTGGTAAAAAGGTATATTGGGAGCTAACAGAGGCTGAGTGCAACAGACTTGACCAGGCCTGTATTAATAATTGCACTGAATCAGGTTTGCACTTAGCTTGTCTGACCAGAGACTGCACTGATTCAGTGCATTTTGCAAGCACCTGCTGAGGACAAGCTGAATATTGTTCAAAAAAAAATGCTGAGTCATCCTCCAACAGCCAAACTAACGATTCTACCTGAGCTGCACTAAAAGGGGGTGTATAGTCATCACCTCCCCCAGTAGCATCAGACAGGGCCAACTCAGTACAGATCTTAATTAATGGTTGCACATCTTCAAACAAAAAACTGCCTTGATCAATAAAAACATGAGCTAGGCGCATGCCTTCTAACAATTGTTCCCTAGTGTATTCAGCCAATGTCTGACAACAAAAGTCTCTTTCATCAGTTGCCAGGAGCGATAAATACAAAATACTTTCAAAATCCAATAGCTGGGACTCAGGCCCCAATTCCCAGGTGCAACCGATCTGATTGTACGGCTTCAGAATTCTGTCAGGGGATGTTATACACAAACATCCAATGCTGGTGATCAGATCGCTGGGCTGCACCAAGGAATCAGGGACAAACGAGTAAATAAATTAAAAATTATGTTTATTATTAATGATAAAGATACACGTGAAATCAAGACAGCAAACCAAAAACAAGTAAATGGTGAAAACACAGCAAACCCCCAAACCCACCTAATTATCTATCTAACTACTATAATACATGAGAAAGGAAACAAACATGAAATAAAAATAAGGCATGGGCAAAAGCGACAAGGGAACAGAAACCAGGAATAATGAAGCAGACCAAAGAGCAGGGAACAGGAAACAGGACTCAAGGACAGGATACACAAACGGGGTCCAGGAACAAACAGGAACAGGCTGGAACAAGAGCAGGTACTGGCAGGGACAAGGGCTTAGCAGAGGAATTCTGAAGCACTGAAGCTTAGTTCAGGGCGGGTCTTTATAGTCCAGCAGACCCATGACAGGTGTGCTGATGGCAAGTCTGAAGTCCAGGCAGGGAGACACCCGCTGGTGGCCACTGGAATTACACCCTTTTGGTGCTGAATGTAATAGTGCCACCAGCAGGTGAAACCGGAGATGACCCCGTTCCTGACAGGTTGAAGCTGCCTCTGGAGAAATGCCAGTTTTATCAACCTTCAGTCAACTACCTTGGTCACATTGTGTCTGCCGACGAAGTGGCCACTGACCCCCAGATGCTAGAAGCCATCACCTCCTGGCCGAGGCTGACTAATGTGACTAAGCTCAGGTCATTTCTGGTAATCTGTTCCTATTAAAGAGGATTCGGAAGGAATTCGCTAAAATAGCTTGCCCACTCCATGAGCTGCTGAAAAGTGAAGAAGATGAGGACGACCCAGATCTAGCGAAGCCTGTCAGAGCAGCTTGAGGTCCCAGAAAACCTTGAGAGTCCATTCAGGAACAGTGGGCTGCACAGTGTGAAGAGGCTTTCAGGCAGCTGAAGTGAAGCCTAACAATTGCCCGATCCTGGCCTATGAAGATCCAACCAAACCATATGAGCTACATGTGTCAGGTCACCTGAGGCCAGGTGACAGATGCACACTGTTGGAGTCAGAAGTGCACTGCTAAGGTAGTGGATCCTATGGCTGACTGCTGTGGATGGAACTCTGGATGGTTAAGGAAGGCAGGTCCACTGAAGCACCAAAGGTGTGGAGTCTAAGAGCCAGCAGGTGTTCACCAGAGCCTCTAGTGGTGAGGATGGACAGCGCTGCAACTGGCTTCAGGTCGTGGCCCCCAGGGTCACCCAGCTCACGCTCATGGTAGGCTACTGGAGGAGAGAGAGGAAACTGCATTCCAGGACAACAAGGGATAGTCAGGAGATAAGCCAACGTTCAGGGCAACTAGCAGACAAGGATAGACAGAGAACATGCCAAAGGTCAGGATATCAAGCAGGCAGGGATAGTCAAACAACAAGCCAAGATTGGTAAACATAAAAAGACGTAGAGCACAATGCAAGAAGCACACAGGAAACCAAACACACAATATTGCACGGCAAGGCAGGCTTGGCGAATACAGTGTTAAATAGTGGTTCCTGTTGAGGCTAGGGTAGAGTCACGCTGAGGGAAGATTTACTTAAGGGAAGATTTGACTTAACCATGCAGGTGTGAGAGTGCAGGCCTTAAGGCTGATACACAGACCAGAGGTAAGCAGACAGACAGGGCATGAAAGTATTACTGCAGATTCATGACAACATGTTGATTCCAGTCGAGATGGGTTAGGCGGTGTTCTATATCAAGAGCATGATGAGCACTTAAGACCCATTGCCTCGGCTTGGCACCTGCTGAGAAGAACTATCCCACACACAAACTCAAGTTTCTGGCTTTGAAGTGGGCATTAGTAGATAAACTGATGGATTACTTGATTGGAGCAGAATTTGTAATTAAGATCGATAATAATCCCCTCATCTACATCCTCACTACCGCAAAGTTGGAAGCCATTGGTCACAGATGGTTGGCTGCCCTTTCGGAATTCACCATCAGCCTGAAGTATCGACCGGGTGTGGGAAACAAAGTCGTGAAAGCTTTGTCGAGAAAAGTGATCGGAAGTGACGTCAGTGAGGGCGAGCATGCAGCCTCAATGCATTTTCCACTTCAGGAAGCTTCCTGTATGCCTGGTTCCAGTCTCTGGTGTGTTGGAGCGCATGCAGAGAGTCTCCCCGCTGTTTGGCTGTATATGCTAGTGCTAGCCTATAGTACCGAGGAATGTAAGTGCACAATCTAGCTGTTTATTTCAAGTTTGTGCTATGTGATGAACTTTGTTTCTTTTTGAGCTTCTGCCTTCATATAAATCCAAAGATATGCCAGCTGATGCTATTAAGCTAAAAGATCATACCTCCTTGATGTTACCTATCCTTCTAAGGATTTGATTTCCACACAAGTTTTTTATGAATTAGCATATGGTGAGTTTGTTTTTTCTCCCACACGAGTGTTGGTGGAGCACAGACAATTAAGATAACCTACAACTACACAAATTTTTACTTTTTGGTGTGTGGACTTTTCTATCAGGAATTTTATTTTTTAATATATGCACATAGTTATTCATTTGTGATTCAATTGATGTTTATTTATATATTGATGAATTAGCATCGTCCTTTTGTTTTTAGTATCTATTTATGGGTGATTTGTTCACTTGAAAAAGGCAGCTTTTTCTTGATTTCACTTGAAATTTTTTTGTTTGGCACCATCACTTGTTAAATTATACCCTTTAACCACTTCCCGACCGGTGCACGCAGATGTACATCGGCAGAATGGCACGGCTGTGCATATGGACTTACAGGTAAGTCTATTTGAATTCCCCGCTGTGCCATTGCATGAGCTCCGGCCGGGGGCTCCACGATTCGGGTCGCGGGTTCCGCGGACTCGATCGCCGTGGGAAACCCGCGATTGTCTCACGGAGAGGACGAACGGGGAGATGCTGATGTAAACAGCATCTCCCCATTCTGCCTAGTGACAAGTGTCACTGATCACAGCTCCCTGTCATCGGGAGCAGTGATCAGCATAGTGACACACACGTCCCCTCCCCCCTACAGTTAGAATCACTCCCCTAGGACATACTTAACCCCCCCGCCCCCTAGTGGTTAACTCCTTCACTGCCAGTGTCATTTACACAGTAATCAGTGCATTTTAATCGCACTGATCGCTGTATAAATGACAATGGTCCCAAAAATGTGTCAAAAATGTCTGACATGTCCGCCATAACGTCACAGTCACAATAAAAATTGCTGATCACCGCCATTACTAGTAAAAAAAAAAATATTAATAAAAATGCCATAAAACTTTCCCCTATTTTGTAAACACTATAACTTTTGTGCAAACCAATCAATAAACGCTTATTGCAATTTTTTTTACCAAAAATATGTAGAAGAATACATACCGGCCTAAACTGAGGAAAAAAAATGTTTTTTTATATATTTTTGGGGGATATTTATTATAGCAAAATGTAAAAAATAATTCTTTTTTTTTTAAAATTGTCGCTCTTATTTTGTTTATAGCGCAAAAAATAAAAATCACAGAGGTGATCAAAGACCACCAAAAGAAAGCTCTATTTGTGGGAAAAAAAGGACGTCAATTTTGTTTGAGAGCCACGTCGCACGACTGCGCAATTGTCAGTTAAAGCAACGCAGTGCCGAATCGCAAAAAGTGCTCTTGTCAGGAAGGGGGTAAAATCTTCCGGAGCTGAAGCGGTTAAGGTACTATAGGCCGGCCTGGGGTTCCCCTTTAGCAGTGGTAGTACCTACAGCAATCAATAGCTTCCTTGAGGAATGTATCTATCACTGTTTGTTACTGTATACGTTGGTATCATTTACTTGTTGTTGCTAATTGTTAATCGGACTGCTTTAAAACTGTTTCAACCAAGTCTTGGCTATTTATCTAGGATTTGGCTGACTAATATCCTTTTAAATCTCTTCTCTTTGATAATTAAATCTGACAGAGCTGAAACAGTTGGACTGTGTCTGTGTGTCTTTTATTATGCTATTCCACTAATCACTTTGCTAGGTGTGCCAGTAGGGGCTGAGACGTTTCTTGGGGTTGAAGGGCAGTGTAACGGACTGAACAAACTTAAGCGGCTCCTACGGGGGTAGCGCTACACAATCAAAACCTCCCTTTATTTTGTGGAGGCATTAGCTTGAAATAGGGGTACTGAGTGTAAAAAGTACTTGGGAACCGAGGCAAGGGATAATGGGTTTCTTGTAAACAGCTATATTAACAAGCATTTTGTGAAGATGGTGAAAGACTTTCACCCTCTTCTGTGATGAGTTAAGGCCTTGGATGTTCAAGGAAAGCCAATTAAGTGGTATTATAGCACATTAAATGGTCAAGCTAAAAAAAAAGCTCCCTAGGACTGGAGGGGTGGGAGAAATGGACAAGGAAGAGGGAAGGAGTACAAGAGGATAGAAAGAAAGGAATGAAGAAAGAGAGAGAAAGATAATGGAGACCTAAAAGGTCCAAGCTGCAAAAAGACATGTCTGACCATGAACCTAGTGGTACAAGTAGGAACTGGTATTCAGCAAAAAAAAAAATGGAACCAGATACCAGATCAATGGAGGAAGCAAGGAACCACCTCAGCGACACGGCACAACTAACAAATTTGTAAAAAACAACAACCAGAATTGTCTACAAGGGCTCATAATGTAACATATTGTGTGGATAACCTTAAAGAGATAGTAAACTGCACTTTTTTTTTTTTACCCTGCAAGAGAATGCATCGCATACTAGCACATTATGAAATACCTACCTTAGAACGAGGCCCTCCAGCAGCATGCTGTCAACGCTGACAGGGCTTTCATCTTCACCCAGCCTTCCTTCCGGGTTCCCGTGCCCGGGCTATCTGATTGGGTGCACCACGATAACGTCACTTCTGCGCATGCGTGGTGCGAAGCTCTGAAGGGATGGCACGGGTATGCTGTCCCTTCAGAGAGCATGCACTGGTGATATCATGCAGTGTGAATATCTCCTAAACAGTGCAAGTTTAGGAGATATTCACTGTACCTTCAGGTAAGCCTTATTATAGGCTTACCTGAAGGTACACGTTCAAAAGAAGAGTTTACTATCACTTTAAGACAAGACATGAAAAGCGTATTGAACCAAAAGAGTGTTGCAAAAAGACCCTAGGATACTGGGAGCCTGATCAATGGAGAAATAAGCAGAGGTGCCACCCACTATACGGGCTGGGTGTATATGCAAGAAACTAGATCATAAAAGTTGCAAAAGACTAAAAATATTTGACACTCTAGTTAGGAGCGAATATATGTGTAGAAAACAGTTTAATACACTTTCATGGGCCACAGGCTTGCTAAATGGCATGTTCCCATTGTGGGCACTGCAGTATATGCAAACGTGGTTAAGACATTCACTGACTCAGAGGGTAATCGCTCATGCCATATACAGTCTTTTATCAACTGCTCCTCCAGTTACATTGTGTATCAATTAACATGCCTGTGTGGGAAGATATATGTTGGGAAGACCAAGTGAGAATTTCGCAAAAGAATTGGTGAACATCTGTCCAGTATAATTCAAAAAGATGATAATTCACCAGTAGCAATACATTTTAGAGACTCACATGGGGCATTAACAAAGGGATTTAAATGTGCAGCCATCTATAAACTTGAATTATCTGATAGATGAGGGGATAGAGATAAAATACTGCTACAAAAGGAAGCCAAATGGATATTTCTTTTGGCTTCAATGTTGCCAAAAGGCTTAAATAATGATTTGTCCTTGCACTGTTTCCTATAGCGACATAAACAGTAAATTAATAACCAAATCATCGAGTGAGGTGGGAATGACTTTGTATATAGGACATGGTTCTATATATAGGACATGGCTGCATAAAGTGAGGAATAAGTAAAGTATTCCCTTAAGAAATATATGCTATAGTTGTTTCGTGCTGTGCTTTCTGAGCGATAATATAACCAGATACATTCCTCCACATTTTATATATATATACAGTATCTCACAAAAGTGCATACTGGGAATATTGTACAGTAAAAACATCATCATCCATAAAATATATGGTAAGAACATATACAGTATCTCACAAAAGTGAGTACACCCCTCACATTTTTGTAAATATTTTATTATATCTTTCCATGTGACAACACTGAAGAAATGACACGTTGCTACAATGTAAAGTAGTGAGTGTACAGCTTGTATAACAGTGTAAATTTGCTGTCCCCTCAAAATAACTCAACACATAGCCATTAATGTTTTAACCGTTGGCAACAAAACGGAGTACACCCCTAAGTGAAAATGTTCAAATTGGGCCCAATTATCCATTTTCCCTCCCCGGTGTCATGTGACTAGTTACTGTTACAAGGTCTTAGGTGTAAATGGGGAGCAGGTGTGTTAAATTTGGTTTTATCGCTCTCACTCTCTCATACTCATCACTGGAAGTTTAACATGGCACCTCATGGCAAAGAACTCTCTGAGGATCTGAAAAAAAGAATTTTTGCTCTACATAAAGATGGCCTAGGCTATAAGAAGATTGCCAAGACCCTAAAACTGAGCTGCAGCATGGTTGCCAAGACCATAGGGTGATTTAACAGGACAGCTTCCATTCAGAACAGGCCTCGCCATGGTTGACCAAAGAAGTTAAGTGCACATGCTCAGCGTCGTATCCAAAGGTTGTCTTTGGGAAATAGACTTATGAGTTCTGCCAGCATTGCTGCAGAGGTTGAAGGGGTGGGGGGGTCAGGTTGTCAGTGCTCCGACCATATGTCTCACACTGCATCAAATTGGTCTGCATGGCTGTTGTATCAGAAGGAAGCCTCTTCTAATGGTGATGCACAAGAAAGCCCACAAACCATTCACTGAAGACAAGCAGACTAAGAACATGGATTACTGGAACCATGTCTTGTGGTCTGATGAGACTAAGATAAACGTATTTGGTTTAGATGATGTCAAACATGTGTGGCAGGGAGGAGTACAAAGACAAGTGTGTCTTACCTACAGTCAAGCATAGTGGTGGGAACCATGAATGCCAACATGTACTGTGACATACTGAAGCAGAGCATGATCCCCTCCCTTCGGAGACTGGGCCGCAGGGCAGTATTCCAAAATGATAACCCTAAACACACCTCCAAGATGACCGCTGCCTTGCTAAAGACGCTAAGGTAAAGGTGATGGACTGGCCAAGCATGTCTCCAGACCTAAACCCTATTAAGTATCTGTGGGGCATCCTTAAACAGAAGATGTCTCTAACATCCACCAGCTCCATGATGAGTGTAAGAGGACTCCAGTGGCAATCTGTGAAGCTCTAGTGAACTCCAAGGCAGCACTGGAAAATAATGGTGGCCACAAAAAATATTGACACACTGGGCCCAATTTGGACATTTTCACTTAGGAGTTTACTCAATTTTGTTGCCAGTGGTTTAAACATTAAAGGCCGTCACACCGAGAGCACGATGCTGACATGCACAAGATAGGGGAGGGGCCTGTGAGAGTGGACAGAGGAGGCTCTGGGGAACCAGTGGGAGCTGAGCGGGGTAAGAGACCGCAAATGCACCGGCAGATGAAAGCCTCAGAACCCACAAACCGTGATTGACAGATTGGAGCAGGCTGTGAAGGATAGCGCAGGTGGCCAGGTGTATGAGAAGGGAGCGGAGGAGTACACCGGGAACCCACCCGGACCAGCCTGAGTCTGTTACACCTCCCCACACCCCACTTCCCTTGCAAACCCCGTGCATGCTATAGCCCTGGCTGGTTACAGAATGACAGCGGCAGATACCTGGGGAGTGTCGCGTTGAGCAACGAGCGGACCAGGACGCCCCTGGAGCTATGCAACAAAATCAAAGTACCCCGGAGTATGAGTGAGAGCTTCTCCGGAAGACAGGAGACAAGCGACTGGATGATGAGTCTGTGAAGGTCATCTCTCCCCAGGTAAATAATCTCTGAACTAATACTAACAAGTTAATGCTCAGCCAGAGAGATACAAGCCATATGTATATATACCACACAAGGAAGGAATTTGTTGACAGGATGAGCTGCATATTATGAACTTATAGTGAAGATTCCAAAAGAGAGGATAAAGTATAAGAACTATTTTTTCTGTGCCTTATGATATGATTGCATTGTCCCCGTGGGAAATAAAAGGGCAGGAATAGGCAAGGACTAGAGGACACTGTAAAGATCTGTGGTTGATAGACTGTGTTTTGTGTATCTCTGTTGATCATATACACCTTTATCACTGCCTTCCCTCGGACTTCATATGAATAGCGGACTCAGGGAATTTAAGGCGGTGCACGTGGCCACATAGTAGATGCGAAGGAGGTATCTTTTTGGAAGTGAAAAAGTTGGGAGAAGGGGGATAAAGACTGTGACTTAGGAGTGTATTCCCCCAAGAAGTGCCTGGTAAGACCACATATCCCCCTGTGATCTCATTGTAACGAGCCCCTTGCTCGCTCGGTTCCACTCTCCCGACACTCCTCTGCTTCTATGAATCAGACTGCAGATCGCAACATCTGATTGCTCGGTCATCCGATGCTCTGGGATTAGAACTACAGCTCTGTGCTGTTCTAACCCAGATGTGATAGCTCTGAACAAACACCAGGCAGGCTGTATGTAAGTTCAACCAGGAATCTCCTTTATTGCAAAATACAGGCTTTTATACACTAAAAGTGGAGGTGTAGACCCCCTGCTCATATTACTCTAACAATACAGCTGTAACCTAATTAACCTAATTAACATGAGATAATTAACTAATCCCTTTAGACAGCCTAGATGACTCAGACATGACCTTTAGGCCAGACTGGCCGTCTTGTAGTTCAGAAAATCCAATCAACATTATCACAATCAACATAGACTCTTCTTCACACAATAGCAATAGCAACACAAACAACAATGGGGATCTAATGACTCTTAGATCCCATACTAGAGACTTATTTACAATACACATTTTAGCAGACACAGACAGACAGGTGTTGGAATTTACATCAGCATCTCCTAACCGTATTTGTCCCAGCATTATGAATCAGTCACTATTCCAATATTCATGACACTCATATATGAGGAGATCAATCTGGGGAGAAAGAAAATATTAAAAGTGAATATGAGAGGCTGGACCCAAAAAGGGACAGAACCTAATGGGGCGTACACACGGTTGGACTTTTCGGCTACAAAAGTCAGACAGCCCGTCCGACAAACTTTCGATGGACTATTGGCGGACTTGCGGCGGACTTTCTAACGAACTGACTTGCCTACATATGATCACACAAAAGTCAGACGGATTCGTACGTGATGACGTACGACCGGACTAAAATAAGGAAGTTGATAGCCAGTAACCAATAGCTGCCCTAGTGTGGGTTTTTGTCCGTCGGACTAGCATACAGACGAGCGGATTTCTGGGTCCGGCGGAGTTACGACGTAAAGATTTGAAGCAAGTTCCAAATCTAAAGTCCGTCAGATTTGCGACTGGAAAAGTCAGCTGAAAGTCCGGGGAAGCCCACACACGATTGGATTGTCCGCCAGATTTGGTCCGTCAGCGTCCGTCGGACTTTTGTAGCCGAGAAGTCAGACCATGTGTACGCCCCATTAGACCCCAAAAGAGAGAATGAGAGTTTAAACTCAAGCACGATCCAGAAATACTTAACAACAAAAGAGGTGAGCCCCAAAAGCCCAGGAGTGGAAAAAAAGAAACAGGGGCAAAAGAGAAGAAGAAAGAGTTGGTGAAACAAAAAGAGGACCAAGGAGATAAAATCAGGGAAGATATTGGCACGGAAAGGGAATTAGATACAAGAAAAATGGAAGAACAAAGGAATATATCTCAATTATCAACTAAAGTGGAAATGGTGAAAATGTTTGCCAAATTGGAAAATTCGATTAAAATTGAGATCACTAATGTAAGGACGGACATCAGCCATCTGCTGAGGAGAGTAGAAGAAGCAGAGGAAAAAACAGGAAAACAAGCCCAAAAAATATTAGAATAAAAAACACAAGTAAGAAAACTGCAAATAGACCACAGGGATATCCTATATAAGCTGGAAGACCAAGAAAACCAAAGTAGACACCAAAATCTAAGGATTAGAGCATTACCAGAACAGAATGGGGAAGACCTGGAGAAAAAAATGATAAAAATATTTAACCCAGTACTGGGTAGAGGAGAAGGGGGTGATCTTAAAATAGACCGAGTACATAGGGTCAGGAAACTTCCAGGTCTCAATGAGGATGTACCTCGAAATGTAATTGGTAAATTCCACCTGTACAAGGACAAAGCTAAAATATGGAGTAAACTTAGAGGATTACCCCCATTGCAATATGAGAGAGTAGATCTCCAAGTTTTTACAAACTTATCGGCAGGAACCTTGGCACGAAGACGACAATTAAAACCTCTACTGGAACAAATGAGAGTGGCCAACATCAAATACAGCAGGGGTTTCCCAGCATCACTAATAGTTCAGAAGGAAGGAAGAACAGTGAGATTAAAGTTCCTGGAAGATCCGCAGGAATTCTGAAAAAGATTAGATATCCCAGTTCCAAATATCCCCAGATGGCAAGAAAAAAGAAGAATGACAGGTGAAGAAGGACATTGGCAGAGACCATAAAGGACTACTAAATTAATTTAAAAATAAAATGAGGAACAGAAATAGACTGAGGGGGTGGGGAGTGGGGGGGAGGGTTAAAAACAAAGATCGGAAGAAGCGGGGTGGCTTGAGGTTCATGGGGAGTCTTGGGCCTTCTCTATGCGCCCGCTCCTGCCACTCCTTCCCCTTTGAGTGAATGGAGGGAGGGAGAGGCTTGGACATGGGAGGCCGTGGTTGGAGTCGCACCCTAGGAGGTGAAGTTCGCAGTATGGGATCGGAGTGGGTCCCTGACTGTGGTACTGGGGCCGAATTTTGGCCGAGGGGGAGGGATAATGTAGGACAGTGGGAAGGAGGACAAAACTCAGACCTCGTAGAATACAGCCTTAAACATGGACACAGATCCTGCCTATAGGTAAACAGGGGGTATATTTAGCCAAATATGACAACAGTTAATTTTTTGACTTATAATGTTAGAGGGTTAAATACGCCAACAAAGAGACGCAAAATTCTGAAAGAGATTGAGCATTATGGGGCAGGTGTGGCTTTTTTACAAGAGACACACCTATCCCATGAAACAAAAGTGAAACTGTACTCCTCACGGTACCCAGTGTGGTACTACAGTGATTTGATGACAAACAAGTCAAAAGGTGTAGCTATTGGAATAGCAAGAGAGATCAGTTTCTCTCTAGAGGATAGATTATACGATCCAGAGGGAAGATTTCTCTTTCTTAAGGGTAAGTTACTAGGAATGGAGTGTACTCTAGTGAATATATACTGCCCAAATAGAGGCCCAACAACCTACCTTTGAGAAACCCTGAGAAAGCTTTGGGAATTTAATAAAGGAAAGGTCATTATAGCAGGAGATTTGAATTCCTATATGGATCCGGAACAAGACAGTACGTCCCATGTGCAGGGTATAAGGAATACCCAGTTAAAGGCGATAAAACTGAAATTACATCATTTTCAGTTGGCAGACGAGTGGAGATTACAACATCCTAAGTCACAAAATTTTACGTTCTACTCCCCTGTGCATGGGACGTACATGAGGATCGATTATTGGTTGATCGAACAAAGGATTAGATCTGGTATTATCCACAAATATAGAAATAACCTCATTATTGGACCACGCCCCAATGTCTATGAAAATTAAAATCCCAGATGCCCAGAAACAACTGTATTCATGGATGGAAGCTCAACAAGAACCTTTTAAATAAAAAGGGGTTGGAAACAATAAAAAAGGAGTTAGAACAATTCTTTTTCTTTAATGAAACAGACGAGATCGCAGATAATACCTTGTGGAAGGCCCATAAAGCTTATATCAGGGGGATCTTAATCTCAATAGGAGTGAGGAAAAAGAAGAAAAGGAGAAAGAAGAGGGAGGAACTAATAGAGGAAATATATATATTAGAACAAGGGCAAAAAAAAAAAAATAATAATAGAAGGCAAGATATGGGCCTGCCGCATGAACTGGTAATAAAAAGGGACGAATTAAAAGAACTCTTATGCCCTGTACACACGGGTGGACTTTTCTGCAACAAAGGCCCCACAGTCTTTCTGATGGAACTTTCGACGGACTTTTGACGGACTTCCGATGGACTTTTGAACAAACGGACTTGCCTACACATGATCACAACAAAGTCCAATGGATTCGTATGTGATGACGTACGACCGGACTAAAATAAGGAAGTTCATAGCCAGTAGCCAATAGTTGCCCTAGCGTCAGTTTTCGTCCGTCGGACTAGCATGCAGACAAGCTGATTTTTCAATAGGGACTGGGTCCGGCGGAGTTCCGACGTAAAGATTTGAAACATGTTCCAAATCTAAAGTCCATCAGATTTTTGACAGAAACAGTCTGCTGAAGGTCCGATGAAGCCCACACAAGGTCGGATTGTCCGCCGGATTCGGTCCGTCGGACCAGTCCAGACGAAAAAAGCGCTTGTGTGTACAGGGCATTATGACGTCCGGTCGTATGTCATTAGAGCTGGAAATGAGGAAAACCTTTAACAGAATTGCGAAAGAAAGATACCAATGGGGGAACAAAAACAGTAAGTGTTTAGCAAGGATGTTGAGGAAAAAAAATCAATAAACTTCATTGAGAAAATACAAAATAAAAAAGGGGAGATGGTAAATAACACAAAGGGTATTGCGAGGGTTTTTTGAGATTTTTATGAGCGGTATGTAAAAAAGAAAGAATTAAATAATATATACAAAAAGCTAATATCCCCGGTTATTAGAGGAATTAAGACTGGCACTCGAGAGTCCCATAACAGTAGAGGAGATAAACCAGGTATTAAAAGAGTCACCATCTGGGAAAAGCCCAGGGCCAGATGGCTTTACGATTAAATACTTAAAAAAAATTTAGAGAAATATTATCTCCAAAGTCATGTACATTCTTTAATGGTTTGGAATAGGGATGCACCGAATGGTTTTTTTGGTGCAGAAACCGATACTGAAAATGAAAAATACACTAGGCCGAAAACCGATACCGAAACAGCACAGATACCGAAAGTGACTGTTTCTAAAATATTTTTATACAGGAGATGGTCAGAGACTGGGGACATGGTACAGGAGATGGTCGGAGACTGGGGATATGGTACAGGAGATTGTCAGAGACTAGGGACATGGTACAGGAGATTGTCAGAGACTAGGGACATGGTACAGGAAATTGTCAGAGACTAGGGACATGGTACAGGAGATTGTCAGTGACTGCAGACACATTACAGGAGATGGTCAGAGACTAGGGACATGGTACAGGAGATGGTCAGACTGGGGACATATTACAGGAGATGGTCAGAGACTGCAGATTTGATACAGGAGCAGAGACTGCAGACACATTACAGGAGATGGTCAGAGACTGGGGACATGGTACAAGAGATGGTCAGAGACTGCAGACATGACACAGGAGATTGTCAGAGACTGCAGACACATTACAGGAGATCGTCAGAGACTGGGAACATGGTACAGGAGATGGTCAGAGACTGCAGACATGATATAGGAGATTGTCAGAGACTGCAGACACATTACAGGAGATGGTCAGAGACTGGGGACATGGTACAGGAGATGGTCAGAGACTGCAGACATGGTAGAGGAGATGGCCAGAGACTGCAGACACGGTACAGGAGATGGTCAGAGACTGGGGACATGGTACAGGAGATGGTCAGAGACGGCAGACATGGTAGAGGAGATGGTCAGAGACTGCAGACACGGCACAGGAGATGGTCAGAGACTATGGACATGGTAGAGGAGATGGTCAGAGACTGTGGACATGGTAGAGGAGATGGTCAGAGACTGCGGACATGGTAGAGGAGATGGTCAGAGACTGCGGACATGGTACAGGAGATGGTCAGAGACTGCAGACATAGTACAGGAGAGGGTCAGAGACTGCATACATAGTACAGGAGCCTCACCAGTACCCGTCATGCAGTCTCACCAGTGCCCGTCATGCAGCCTCACCAGTGCCCGTCATGCAGCCTCACCAGTGCCTGTCATGCAGCCCGCGTTTGCTCCTCAGATGCAGCCCACGTTTTCACCTCAGATGCAGCCCACATGTGCCCATATGATGCAGCCTGCCTGTGCCTATAAGATGCAGCCTCACCTGTGCCTATCATGCAGCTTACCAGTGCCCGTCATGTAGCCTGCCAGTCCCTTTAATGCAGCTTGCTAGTGCCCGTCATGTAGCCTGCCAGTGCCCATCATGCAGCTTGCCAGTACCCGTCTTGTAGCCTGCCAGTGCCCGTCATGCAGCTTGCCAGTTCCCGAATCAGAGCGGCGATCTCCGTGTGTCACGGAGCTGCATTTGAATTGCCCGGGTTGCAGTAACAATGTCCCACCTCCTGTAATCACGTCACACTGATTCAATGTCCCACCATTGAAACAGTGTGCCGTCTGTCACAGGAGGCGGGACATTGTTACTTCTGTCTGTGTAGTTAAGCTCCGTGACACAAAGGAGATCATGGCGAGGAGGGAGGGAGGGGAGGGGTGGAGGAGGAGAGGACTGCGGTGCATCACGCCAGAAGGACACCCCCCTAATGGACAGCACAAGGGAAGGGCCCCGCCCAGCCCCCGCCCCCATTTTCGGCTCCACTATCGGCGAGATTTCCCTTTCGGCATTTTGCTGAAAAGGCCATTTTCGGCCGATATGTTCTTCTTTTTATTCTTTTATTAGAGACTCAAAGGCAATACTACACTATTTGAATAAGATATAATCAGCGAAATATAAGAATAATGTGAATTAATAAAATAAAATAAATATTATTATTTATATATATATTAAATATATATATTTAAGGTTGAACTGGATGGACTTGTGTCTTTTTTCAACCTGACTAACTATGTAACTATGTAACTATGTGATTGCTGCCAACACCTCACAGAGTCTATCAACATGTGTCACTATTAATAAAATATTTGCAAACAAAATATATTGTAGCACAGCCAAAAAGCAATAAATCAAGTCCACATAATATAAAATGCCACCGTTGTGCAAGTTTCAGTAACAGTTCTTAATATTCAGTGACTTCAGTGACCACCACCTCTAGCTGGAATGTCTGATCACTTCCAAAAGTTGACCCCACTACAGAGTCACACACGCCTGGTCATATATCTCTCAGGATATCTCAGGAAAATGATTCCTCCTCCTGATGTTTCTGGACAACACAGACCTCCTCCCGGGTTCTCCAAATGTATACCCCACTACAGAGTTACACATACCTGGTGTTATATCTGTCAGGATAACTTGGAAACATGAATCCTCCTACTAGTGCCCCATGGCAGCTCTGACCTCCTCCCGGGTTCTCATTCAGTCATGTGTGGCCATATATTGACATAGGCAAACCATAGTGCTCTCTGCTAATAACATTTATTAAAACTTAACTCAGGGATTAAAATACTCACATAAAAATGTGTAAAACATGCAGGCAGGCTTTTTGCCGCCCCCCCCGCACAGTGCCGCTCTAGGCCTGGGCCTTGTTGGCCTAGGCCAAGACACAGCACTGGTTGTGCTACATTATATTTTGTTTGCAAATACTACACTATTGGATCCTTTTTTGCTTATATCTCCTTGAGCTTTTTCATGCAAGAGCTGCACAATATGGAGTTGTAAAATGAGTGCTGCTGACCTGTTGCCTATGTGATTAAAGTGCATTTGACCACCTTGATTATTTTAAGGGGTCCATCACATTAGGTGAGGAGATACCCGATTGGGCACGTGGGTGAAATTCTTTGGTGGCAGTTCATGGTGGAAGATTTCTAATATTGTGAAAGATTTACCTTTACTTGTGGCATATGAACTATGGTGGTGTTTTTTTCTGGACAGTTACAATCTTATTGGATGATCTAACCTAATTAAATGATGTATGGGATTGTTTTTACTTTTTTTTCTGCACACAATTGTGTAATTTACAGTGCCTTGAAAAAGTATTCATACCCCTTGAAGTTGTCCAATTTTTGTCATGTTACAACCAAAAATGTAAATTTATTTTATTGGGATTTTATGTGATAGACCAACACAAAGTGGTACATAATTGTGAAGTGGAAGGAAATGGTTTTCAATTTTTTTTACAAATAAATATCTGAAAATTGTGGCGTGCATTTGTATTCAGCCCCCTTGAGTCAATACTTTGTAGAACCACCTTTCGCTGCAATTATAGCCGCAGGTCTTTTTGGGGGTATCTCTACCAGCTTTGCACATCTAGAGAGTGAATTTTTTCCCATTCTTCTTTGCAAAATAGCTCAAGCTCTGTCAGATTGGATGGAGAGCATCTGTGAACAGCAATTTTCAAGTCTTGCCACAGATTCCCAGTTGGATTTAGATCTGGACTTTGACTGGGCCAATTTACCACATGAGTATGCTTTCATCTAAACCATTCCATTGTAGCTCTGGCTGTAGGTTTAAGGTCGTTATCCTGCTGGAAGATGAATCTCCGCCCCAGTCTCAAGTCTTTTGAGCTGTATACCCCACATGGCTTCTCGCAAACTGCAAACAGGACTTCTTATGGCTTTCTTCTTGTCACTCTTCTATAAAGGCCAGATTTGTGGAGTGCACGACTAATGTCCTGTGGACAGATTCTCCCACCTGAGCTGTGGATCTCTTGGCTGCTTCTCTGATTAATGCTCTCCTTGCTCGGCCTGTCAGTTTAGGTGGACGGCCATGTCTTGGTAGGTTGACAGTTGTGTCATACTCTTTCCATTTTCAGATGATGGATTGAACAGTGCTCTGTGAGATGTTCAAAGCTTGGGATATTTTTTATAACCTAACCCTGCTTTAAACTTCTCTACAATCTTATCTCTTATCTCTGACCTGTGTGGTGTGTTCCTTGACCTATATGAAGCTGTTTGTTCACTAAGGTTCTCTAACAAACCTCTGAGGGCTTCACAGAACAGCTGTATTTATACTGAGATTAAATTACACACAGGTGAACTCTATTTACTAATTAGGTAACTTCTGAAGGCAATTGGTTCCACTAGATTTTAGTTGGGGGTATCAGAGTAAAAGGGGCTGAATACAAATGCACACACACTTTTCAGATATTTATTTGTAAATAATTTTGAAAACCATTTATCATTTTTCTTCCACGTCACAATTATGTGATACATTTTGTCTTGGTCTATCACATACAATCCCAATAAAATACATTTACATTTTTAGCTGTAACATGACAAAATAAGGAAAATGTCAATGGGGTATGAATACTTTTTCAAGGCACTGTATAAGCTTTGTTGTTTATATGCACTTTTTGAGTCTACATTTGGTCATTTATAATAAGGAGAGCTTCACTGTTAGTAGGTTTACATTTATTGATATTAGTTTGGTGACTGTGGAGTGGTAGCTGCTCTTTCACTGTTTTTATTTTATTATGTATTTATTTATTTATTTATTTATTTATTTATTTATTTATTTATGGTAGTGTAATTTTTCATAAATAATAGCACACAATTTCTGTACTGAATAGAATAAAATAGTAAAACTAAATTTTATATGGGGAAAAAAGAAGGGGGAGTGGGGAAGAAGAGGAGGAGGAAGAGGAGGGGAAGAGGGGGGATTATTTCTCAATACTTAAGTCCACAAGACTAAACATTCATTCTTGATTTTTTTGCATCTTCCTGTTTATCTTGTAGGAGATTCAGTTCTGACTGGAGTTCCTCAATGTCTTTTTTCATGGCCCTTCTGAACTGTTGTGGCTGTGTCCATTCTTTCTCCAATTGGTTTGTATGGTGGCCAAGTTCTTTAAGGCCTTTGACAAATTCTGAGAAGGCGTTACCTGTGGAGTCATTGTATTATTTCCATTTTAATTTTTAAAAATATTTACCCGTATTTATCGGCGTATAACACGCACAGGCATATAACACGCACATTCATTTTAAGAGGGAAGTTTCAGGAAAAAAACTTAAAGTTTAAATAAGGAACTTTGAAGTAAAATAAGGGTCAGTGCCCATCTGCAGCCTCACCAATGTCATCAATGCAGCCTGATCAATGCCCATCTGCAGCCTCACAAGTGCCATCAGTGCAGCCTCATCAGTCCACATCAATGCAGCCTCACCATTGCCATCAGTGCAGCCTGATCGATGCCCATCTGCAGCCCAGAGGGGACAGGGAGGGAGGCGGGACGAGCACCGACAGATTACATACAGTGAGAATCTCCTATGATAGACAGAACAGTGGTCCAATGGCGGCCCAGGAGACAGGAGTTCCTATTACAGAGGCCGCCAAGTAAACAGGAGAGTCTCACTGTATGTAATCTGACGGTGCTCGTCCTGCCCCCCCTCCCTGTCCCCTCTGAGGCAACTAAAACTGAAGTATTGGCGTATAACACGCACACGCTATTTGCACCCAATTTTCATGGTAAAAAAGTGAGTGTTATACGCCAATAAATACAGTACTTAAATATTAATTTTGGGCTGCACACAATCTATTTTTTTTAAATGCATCCTACAAGAGATTGTTGAAATGCTGTTTGTGCCATCTGTATAATATTCCTTCATTTAACCAGTGAAAAATCTACACTTTGTGTTTGTTTTTGCCCCTGAAAGCTGTAAGCAATTTGTGTTTTACCAAATGAGAATTCTGAGATGTTTACCCCTTTGCAGTGTGCACCATATTCCTTCCATTTTAATATGAAACATATAATCAATGTTTTTTGCCTTCCAAAGCTAAATGGGGCATATTTAAACCAATGGGGCCTTTGGGAAACTGTAGCAATGCTATGTATGCTTTGTGTAGGATATTACTTCTGTTTTAATCTGAAAAAAAACCTTTACATTATTTGGTGCTCTAAAGACAAATGAGGGATGTGAATTAATTAGACAATGAAGTGTACAAGACATATGTTGTGTGTAGCATATTACTTTTATTTTATCCTGAAAAATATAAACTTTTCTTTTTTTTTGGTCTCCAAAGCTAATTGAAAGGTCAAAAAAAATAAAAAAATAAAGCAAAATTTGGCCAAAGAGGCCTACAAGAAATAATAGAAATATTATGTGTAGCATCCTATTTTCACCTTTTCACTGTCAGGCCCCGTACTACACTTTTTACCTCATTTTGCAGGACCATTTTTGCAATTTTTTACTTTTTTTCATGTTTTACTTACATTTTTCTGAGTTTGTAAAATATCTTTCAAGATATATATTTTATACACAAGTAGAATAAAAATGTCTCCTTTATCCTATTCATATGGCCTATTCCAACAGGTTCATAGCTGACTATGAAGTCTGTACAGTATTTATATACTCTAAATTGTATTTCATGAAAAAATATGCCTTGTCTCTTCCTCTTGTATTGTAGCCCAGTAAAACTACTTAGATGATGTGCAGTGTGTTCACTTCACAATAAAATCTACCTTGTCTCTCCCATTTACTTTGCAGTCTGGTAAAACTGCTTAAATTGGCCTACAGGAGCATAAATACCCACTATCAGAATTTGCCATGGTCTACCCAAATGTGAGTTCAAAGAGATGTAAGGTTATCCTGGTAGGATATAACTATTATATATGTTACACCTAATGCTCTATCTTGAACTCACTTTGTAAACTTTTGAAAATGAATCAAAACTTTGTAGAAGAAAGAAACATAAAGGTGAAACATTTTAATTTTTTAGATGAAAACAAAAAAGAAAAATTTCTAAGCAGCCTAAATAATAAATTTCTTAATGTTATACACATAAAGTACAAAACATGTCTGAGATGAATGTGTTTTCAAAGTAGAGTAACATTAAAATTGCTATTCTTTATTCCATTAAAAGTCTCTTTAATATTTTATGAAGAAACAAAGAAAAATAATACCATGAAATCTTCAAAGAGTTCATCGAACAAGCTGGTTAAATTCTTTCAGCTTTTGTGCATAATGTGACCTAGTATAGTGGTTTGTAATGCAAAATATCAATCAAACATAATCAGAAGCAAATGAGAAGGAAATAAGATATTCAGAGAAAGACAATGCATGATTAGTGTATGCCAGGGACAATGGAAAAGTGGAACATCCTTTCATTCGTTATGTGTGAACTTCTCGATGCTGACACATTATGGCAATGGAACAAAATGTCAATTCAAAGCAGCATTCAGCAGCTGCCATAGCTGAGTAAATTAGTTTTTCTTACTCTGGGAGTTTATTGAAAATAGAAGGTGCATTTATAATAAAGCACATGTTCAGATGAAATAGAGGAATGCTGTAATTTGTAAAATGTGTTTACTGTTACCAGCAGAACATTGATGTGAAATGAGAAACATTACTAGATAAATGACCATTTTTTTAGGTTACATGATGAGTCCTAATTAGTTAAGTCAGCTTTTTGCTGTAAAACAAATGTTGAAAGATTCTCAAATGCACTTCTCTTCACTCAGGCTTTAATTGGCTTTGTAACATTTGAAGTGTAATGCAGAATTTAATTTAAATTTAGTTCAAAACAACATGGCTGAGTCATGAAGTAGAAGGCGTGTTTGTTGCTCTTAATGGAAAATGTTGCTTATTTTCAGCTGTTTTTGCAATACAAACGAATAGTCTTATAGGATCCTGACTTATATTATCCTATGCACAAGGCATCTTTCCTGTAATTGCCCCCCCCCCCACTGCCCCCCGTTTTTTACTTCCCCCCTGCATCGCTGCTGGCTTCCCTCTCCCGCCTTCTGCTGTGGGTACACAGGGGACTGATTGTTATCGATAGCTCCTGTCCCCATTTATAACTTAAGCATTGTAAACTCTGTTTACTATGCATCATTTTGTGAATGAACAGGAACCTCTGGCTCCTGCTCATTCATCTGCAGTGCAGCTGAGGCTGCAGAGAAAGGGATTGAAGAATCTGTGTCCTCAATTCCTTTCTCGTTCTCAAAGGTTAGATGTCAGGGGTCTGTTTAGATCCCTGATATTTCGCCCAAGCCCTCCCAACAGCGTTGAAAAAATAAATGCAAAAAATGATTTAAAACATTTAAAAAATAATAATAAATTGTAAGGAATATTTTAAAAATTGTAAAAAATAATTTTTTAAAAATGTAAAAAAGAATTAAACATTTTTGCAAAAGATAATTTTAAAAATCATTACAGCTGCAGGTCCTAATTTGATAAATGCGCAGGTGTGGGAGAGTGACCCCAAATGCACACTGTCTGTGTGCTGGGTGAAACATTTGCATCCACATGCCTGTCAAATTAGGACCTGCGGCTGTGTTCGTACAGCTAGTGCATCCCTATAGCTCAACATAGCCTGCTTGCACACAGCAATAGCCACATTAAAAAAAAAAACATTGATTCATACTGTACAGGCCACAGCACCTATGTGAATGAGCCCCAAGACCTAATTTGCACTTAGAACTTTATATATTAACTCAATAAAATTTCAAGTTTTACATTTAGCAGGAACTTTGTAAGTTATGTTATGTTTGTGTTTGCAAATAATGATTTTAGGTTTTTTTTTTGTGAACATTTTTCAGGGAAGGCTGTCAGGTAGGTTGTATGGGGCCTCGTGATTTTTAACAGCAACCTTAACAGTATATATAAACGGAGAAAGGTACATATGAACAGGTCAGTATACAAAGCAATACAAAGGGGGTCCTCACCACACTTTAATCCTAACGAGCAAAGGAAAAGTACTAATGCATCTGTTTTAACGACTAAGCTTCGTGGCATTAAGGCACCACTGATAACTGTGGTCCCTTATGCTAAACTGTGTGAGTTTCCCAACTATGAGAACATATGGCAATGCACAAACTAGAAGCAGGCTCACCTGGAGGCAGCCCCCTCCTCAGAAGTACAGCAACAGACCAGAAGCCCAGACATTGCCCTTACAATGCAGCTGAAGACCTCTAGTGTGTCTGAACCAAATCTAAAATAGCAAAGATGACAGACACTCAAATCCAATATGTGCAATTATATGAAAATTAAACCTCTTTTTTTAACCTGGATAGTTGAAACAGATTAGTTAAGTTTTTTTTTTAATTTGCTGGTGAGCTTCTAAGTGTGCCTGGGACCTCCTTTGTACTTTTTTTGTAAATGTGCACCTATCCCTGTTTACTAGTGTGAAACATGAGATCAGGTGTCATCTTTGTTTTTTTGGATTTGATGCAGAGACACACTAGAAGTGTTCAGATGCCTTGTGAAGGCAATGTCTAGACTTCTAGTGTGTTGCTGTACTTTTTAGTAGGAGGGAGTTGCCTCCGGGTGAGCATGCTCTCTGTTTGTGCATTGCAATATACATTTCCATAGTAAGTTTAGATAGTCCTTAGTTAGTCCTTTTTAGTTGTGTGTGACTGGGACTTCTGTTTTTAACCTAAGTAGTTGAAACAGATTTATTTCCATATAGGATAATGATGGGTCACTCAGGTGCCACAACCATACATAACAAAGTAAAGATTGTACAAAAATATCAGAGGCACCACAGGACAATATGATTATAAAAACAATATCTTTTATTTTTAGCATACAATAAAAAAACATGCTGAGTCATGCATACATAAGATCATTTTGTATCTTATATATTTTGTATATAATTTATAAGTCCGAATATTTTTGTACAATTTTTTCAGATTTATTTATATACATTGTGGGTTCAGGTTCATTATCCAAATGTCTCAAACCCAGGGCAGTTCAGCTTATCCCTAGTTGTAAACTTGAAAACTGTGCCCCCTTATTATTATTCATTAATAAACTCTGGCCAAACTCTGGTAGATAAATAATGAAGAAACTCCTGCGCTGTCAGAAATACCTATGCTAAGGGGCACTGCTGCAACACCTAAAATGGCTGATCCAAACAGACAAAAGTGGTATGAATAAAGTAAGTGGTGATTGCACTGTGATAAAAAGGGGAAGGGGGGAAGAGGAAGGGGAAGGGGCTAACTCAAATGTATAGAGAGGTGAGTGAAAAAATGAAAATAATTTACAAAAGGTATAATGAGCATGAGGGCTAGTATCATACTAGCACATGAAAAATATTGTAGATACTGAAACAAAAGAAAATTCTCAGTGCAAAAGGGCTAGTATCATACTAGCACATATGTGGTAACTCAGCAAATACTTATTTAAAGAAAAATCTCAGTGAAAAAGGGCTAGTATCATACTAGCACATATGTGGTAACTCAGCAAATACTTATTGGTGACTCCAAGTAAATAAATAAATGGTGAACAATCCCACCACCTTGTAGTACAAAGTGCTCAAACAATGAGTCATCAGTTCCAGAAAGGCAAAATGAAAAAAATATACAAAATATAACAGTATAATGAAATGTAATAAAGTGCGGTCTCATGGGCACTAAATCTGAATAGACATAAGCAGACAGTATATAGTATAACTCCGTGCTAGACACCCTTTTTGAGACTACCATCAGTCAAGGCAGCTGGTGGATCCAGACTTCGGAAGTTGGAATGACGCGCTGCCTCGACTGATTGCAGTGGCGTCAGCGGAGAACAGACTTCAGTCTCAGGAGTGCAAAACGAATAAAAAGCTCAGGCTGGACTTCTCCTTTAATAATTTGCCTTCAAAAGATAAACCCCTGAACCTAAAAATGGAGGGAATCCTGGACATGTAGATTGGAGCTCCTTGAGCAGTGACAACAAATTTTACCATCAGGGAGATGGTAAAAGATGACTCGCGTAACAAAGTCAAACCTAACAGTGGACTGTGACATCAGCTTGTTTTGACAGAATATTTACTATCCTTGTGTGGACTGAGGAGAACTTCAAGCTATGATGAGGCCTCACAGCTCTATGGGCCACTGATATTTATCAAATCCTTTTCATGGTCTAAAGCCATATTGTTTAATAACTATTTCATGGCAGTATAACATGTATTTTAGAGGCTAGTGAGGAGAGATGTAACCAGTTTCAAAATAAGTACATATTTTATATGGGCCATTGTGAACATTCATTGCCTCATAAACCACAATGTAACTTTTTTTGAATGTAATAGATTTGTTGTTTATGATTTGTGGATCAATTCTGGTTAGAACCTCTCCAAATGGGGTATGTAGGATATGTATATTGTATGTGTAATTTATATACAGTATAAACTGTATCTGTTCCTGAATGTACATGCATAGACAGTTGACAAGTTCATTTACATGTTAAGACCTCATGCACACTGGACGTTTTTACAACTGCTGCTGGGGCATCAGGCGTTTTTTCTGACTCTAAATGCCCCTCCATGTTAGCTTATGTGTCCATAGTGGCAGGAGCTTTTACAAGCATTTAGAGGTAGGGAAAAAAAAAACACTGCCAATGCGTTCATGAGCACCAGAGTTGGGCAGAAAAAATGCTTGATGCTACTAAGAACTGCTAGAAGCTGTGCAGTAGTAAACGCAGTTGAAGAAAAAAAAAATATCCTGCAAGGCAATGTCATAATGTGCTGGTATGCGTCACATTCTAACACATTATGAGAAACTTACCTCAAATGTAGCCCCCCAGCGCCGCACTGTCACTTCCTTCCTTCCTTCTGGATCACTCCCACACATGTGAGCAGGAGCTGTTGTTTACAACACAGGCTCTGAATGTCCGGGACTGCATGCCAGACCTTCAGAGCACATATGCCGGTGACGTCACCAGCTGCATGAACTCTGAATATCTCCTAAACAGTGCAAGTTTAGGAGATATTCACAGTACCTACAGGTAAGCCGTATTATAGCTAACCTGTAGGTATAAGTGGTATAACAGAGTTTACTACCACTTTAAAAGCTGCTAAACATGCCTAAATGCTATTGCTTGAGCATTCATTTATTTCAATGACCAGAATAAATCATTTATTCTGGCCAATGAAATTAATTAATTCCCAAAAGCTTGATGCCTGTAAAAGCTCTTAAAATCTTGTAAAAGTTTTAGACACTATTAGAAGCGTCAGGCATTTTTTATGCAAAAATGCTGCTGGCTTCTAAGAGAGTTAAATAAATGAGGCCTAAAAGGGAAGTCATCAAGATTGATGAAGTTGGTACACTGTTTCTATGCTAATTCTATTCAAAAAAGCAAACTGGAACTGTTTAACTGTAATGGGAAAAATGTTAATTGGTCAAATGGGCAAATGTTTACTGTCATAAGCAACAAGTGTTGTAAACACTGCAATGGCTTAAATAGGGTCTTTTCATTTTAGGATCAAAAGTGTTTGATCAACTAATCAGTTGCTTTTACATCTTAGTAGATGGGATAAGAAACTGTGTATCAAAAAAGGATTTTTGTTTGCTAGAAAGGTATTCTGGAAGGATCGGTCTAGAATATAGTATACATTATTGCTAGCATGGAAACCACCTAGGTGCATAATATAGATCAGAAATACATGCTGAATGAGTGGAGTGTATATATGCTTGCTAATGTATGACTAGAGAACTAGGTAGGGTTCTAATCATTATATTATTTCACAAGCACTGTTGGACTTTGTCATGCTATTACTGGATCCAATAAACTCTAAAGCGGCGTACACGCAGTCAGACTTTTTGACCGGACTGGTCCGACGGACCGAGTCCGGCAGACAATCCGATCATGTGTGTGCTTCATCGGACCTTCAGCGGACTTTTCCAGTCAAAAATCTGACGGACTTTAAAAAGTCAGTCGGAAGTCCGTTAAAAGTCAGTTGAAAGTCCGTCGGACCAGTCAGCCGGACCAGTCAGTCAGTCAACCGATAACTCAACAGCTGTCAGCGGGCTTCCCCGCTAACAGATCAATGCAAACAAAAGAATGGCAGCAATAACAAAATGCAGAAAAAAAAAACTATGTGGGGTCCCCCTCCAATCTATACCAGGCTCTTCAGTATGGATTTTAAGGGGAACCCCATGCCAAAAAAAAAAAAAAAAAACAGCTTGGGTTCCCCCACAAAATCCATACCAGACCCTTATCTGAGCATGCTAGGCCCTCAACATGGGGGGTGCTTTGGGGCAGGGGGCTCTGTTGGGTTTTCACTTACTTTTTATACTTTATTGTTGCATTATTTTATTGCTGGCATTCTTTTCTTTACATTTCAGCTGTTAGCAGGGAAGCCCGCTGACAGCTGATGAGTCATCGGTTGTTAAAGACGCAGCGGCCAGCTTCCCAGCCTGCTCCCTAGCAACCAGCTATTCTTCACACGGAATTCAAATCAGTTTATCATTTTGGAATATTTCCAAAAATTTGGAATTCATTAGAAAATTAATAAATGGAACGCAACTAAATGAATTCCGAAATGAATCAACGAAACAAAATTAGTAACACAACAAATCTATCCAAAACTAATTTTTCCGTTCTGCACATGTCTAGAAGCCAGCCAGCCAGTCCAGAACTCAGCCAAGACAGAGAACAGAACTTAGTTCAGCCAGCCAACCAGGACAGATTTCAGGCCAGCCAACAGGGTCAGAATTCATGCCAGCCAGCCAGGCCACAAATTTAATCCAGCCAACCAGGCCAGAACCCAGACCAGCTAGCCAAGAACTCAGACCAGCCAGCCAGGCCAGAACTCAGTCCAGCCAACCAGGCCAGATCTCAGAACAGCTAGCCAGGCCAGAACTGGGACTAGCCAGCCAGACTAGAACTCAGACCAGTTAGCCAGGCCAGAACTAGGATCAGCCAGTCCATAACTTGGACCAGCCAGCCAGGCCAGAACTTGGACCAGCCAGCCAGGCCAGAGCTCAGACCAGCCAGGCTGGAACTTGGACCAGACAGCCAGGACAGAACTCAGACCAGCCCGTCAAGGCAGACCTTAGAACAGCAAGGGGATAACAAAGGGGAGCCCATTGGGCCAGAACGTAGACCAACCAGTTACACCAGAATACAGACCAGGCAGTTGATCCAGCTTAACATAGACCAGCCATGCCAAAATGGAGACCAGCCAGCCAACAATCAGTGGCAGTTGTTCTTCTTTCAATACAATGGCAAACAAAAAGCAAAAAAACAATAATTTTCATTGTGAATGGGAACATGATTACTTTTTTACCAAAGTGAATGGGAAGTGCGTGTTTGTTGTGCAAAGCTTAGGCTGCTTTATTTAAGAAAGGAAATATTGAGAGACACTTAGAAACACTACATTCTAAAATGGATAATGACTTTCCAAATAAATCTTAAAAAAGTTAAAAATACGGAAAGTGCAATATTTAAAAAATTGTCTTAATATACAACAAAGGTCTAGGCTTGCAGAGAGAAACATAGCCTCAACTATGTCATGTCTCAGCATGTCTCAGCTCATAGCAAAGAGGAAAAAAACATTTGAGGATGGTGAGCTGGATGGTGAGATAAGTAAAGCCCCGTACACATGAGCGGAAATTCCACCAGCAAAAGTCCGTTGAGAGCTTTTGGTCCGAAAATGCAACCGTGTGTATGCTTCATCAAACTTTTGCTGGCGGAATTCCAGCCAGCAGAAGATTGAGGGCATGTTCTCAATTTTTCGGTCGGACAAAGTTCCGATCAGAAATTCCGATCGTTTGTACCAATTACGACGTGCAAAATTCCTATGCATGCTCGGAAACAATTCAACGCATGCTCGGAGGCATTGCACTTCATTTCACGGCTCGTCGTAGTGTTGTACGTCGCCGCGTTCTTGACAGTTGAAAGTTCAGCGAACTCTTGTGTGATCGTGTTTATACAAGCCAAGCTTGAGCGGAATTCTGTCGGAAAAACCATCCAAGATTTTTTCGACGGAAATTCCGCCCGTGTGTACGTGGCATAAAGGGGCTTTTTGGAAGCTGTTCTCCCTTTGACAACTTTAAAAACAAAACAGTAATAATACCTGCATTACATTTTTTTTAACTTTCTGCTAAAACAGTTACATGAAGAGTTGAAGTCATGGCAACTGACATAATTTCACAATGCAAAAAAGACTTGGCTGACTGGAGCTATTTCTCACAGAAACCAATTAATTTTTAGCACTATGCCAAGGGGATGCAAGTTTCCCCCAATTTTTTTTATTATCATTTCACCTTGCACCAGCAAGCACTCTGTGGGACATTTTTTAACATGAATAAAGTTATGAAGACAGTTATTAAGATTGTTAACAAAATGCGGTCCCACTTGTTTCAAAGAAGGTTGTTCAGGCAGTTGATTGAAGAGCTGAAATGGAATATAAGGAACTTTCCTTCCACGCTGAGGTGCATTGGCTCAGCAAAAGAAAATACCTACCCGTATATACTCGAGTATAAGTCGTTCCGAGTATAAGTCGAGGCCCTAATTTACCACAAAAAAAATGGGAAAGACTTATTGACCCGAGTATAAGACGAGGGTGAGAAATGCACAGCTACTTTAAGTGGAAAAGAGGGTCAACAATGCCCATTTGCAGCATCACTGTGCCCATTTGCATGCCTCACTGTGCCCATTTGCAGCCATAGGTCCCCTGAACTTCAAACTCGGTAGTTAAGGGTTCCTAGATGCCCCCTAGCTAAAATGTGGGGTCTCTGAACCCAAAGGGTCCCGAAATGACATTGCTGCAGATAGACACAGTTGACCGAATTTGGGGCCCCGTATCTCGGGGCCACTTAGTGCTAAGAACCCCAAATTTGGTGTGCAAACCCAGTGGAACTAGCACCATAAAATTTCCAAAGCTGGGGTTTCTAGCACCAAGTAGCTCCGAGATACAGGGCCTCAAAAATCAGTTCAGAAAATGTCAAGCACTTTTCTGCAGCAGAGAATGACATTTTCCGAACCGATTTTGGGGCCCCATATCTCGGGGCCACTTAATGCTAGGAACTTCAGCTTTGGATATGTTGTGGTACCAGGTCCACTGGGTTTGCTTACCAAATTTGGGGTTTCTAGCACCAAGTGGCCCTGAGATACGAGGCCCCAAATTCGGTTCGGAAAATGACATTTTTTGCTGCAGTGCTTGACTCGAGTATAAGTCGAGGGGGGCACTTTCAGCACAAAAAAATGTGCTGAAAAATTCGACTTATACTCGAGTATATACGGTATATCATTCAAGCAGCTTCTACCAGCCACAGTAACTTTTCTAAAAGAACATAATGAAGAAGCATTTGTAGTGATGCTGGAAGATTCTGCCATGCTGGAAGACTTCACCTTTTTTGTCACTGAAAAATCTAATGATTTGAATCTGACACTTCAAAAGCAGAAACATAAACATATTGTGGCATGTTCTGAGGTAAAAGCATTTTTAGACAAACTTGATCTTTGGGAGCATAATTTGAAAAAGGGAGATTTGAAGCACTTTCCAAATTTAAGAGAACAGATTGAGAAATCCACATCCTATGAAGGGGAGAAATTTCTGATTGTAATTTCTCCACTGAAGGAAGAATTTGAAAAATGTTTCACTGATTTCAAGAGGATCGAACCTGTCTGTCAGTTTGTACATTTCTATTTTCAAACATAAATGTTGAAGAGTTACCTACTTCAATAGAAAAGGCAATTTATGAAGATCAATCTTCTGTTGAGGTAGAATTTTTTTTCTCTGAGAAGTGACTTGTCTGTGAAGAGTGTTACCAATTTAATAAATGCCTGGTGTGTAGTTCCAAAGGAAAAGTATACTCTTTTGGTTTCTGTGAGAAAAGGCCTTCTTTGCCTTCATGTACCTCTATGAGTCAGAATTTTCAAACATGAACTTTAGCAATAACAAATATAGGAGTAGACTGACAGATGAACATCTGGGCTCCTGCATCAGGCTTTTAGGGTGATGAATTACTTCAGACATAAAAAATGTGAATCAAAGAGAATGCCAAGTTTCTCACTGAAGCTACAAAAGTACGATAACTTAATGTTTTTATATCACTTGTATTATTATATATTTTATTTATTTATAAATTATAATATTTTATTTCAGAAGAAGAAAAAAGGAAGACACCTTTCATAAAAGCATACATAACTGAGGTGCTAATCACCGAAAACAGGGCAATATACACATATCTAGAAAGTTAAATACAATCTGTCCAAAAACATGATAGATATATATATATATCAATATATTATTCAGGATAAATATCACACCTCAGTCATAGACTTAAAGAAAAACATAACCCCAGACTCAGGATCCTAAGATACCACAACACACAGGAAAAACCCCCATGTGGTGGAAAGATGTTGAACCATCTCCTCCCTCCCTTTGTTTTCCAAAAAGAATAAAGAGAAAGAAAAAGAAAAAAGAAGAGGTAGATGAAGAAAAAACAAAAAAAAAGATCCCTCCTCCCCTTAAATGGGAAAAACCAAGAATCCCCTCCACAGGAGCAAGCTTACAAGGATGTCAAAGATCTAAATTAAAGGGTATAGAATATTGATTTCCTCAACTAATGGAACTTACATCAATGGTAGTCCCTCCCTCCTTTGAGTTAATAAAAAGGTTCCATGAAGACCATTTTTTCATGTACATCTCTTGTTTCTGCCTGGCTGTCCAGACCAGATCTTCCATTTGATTCAACTCCTCCATCTTCCTGCGCCACAGTCCCACTGAAGGTGGTTGTGTCTGCTTCCAGGTAAGAGGAATGCAAGGTTTGGCCACGTTCAAAAGGTGACACAGAATAGATTTCTTTTACGTCTTAACTGGTATTTTGGAGTCATGCAATAGAAAGAAGGTCGGGTTTTCAGGGACCTCCCAAATACTGAATTTTTGAGTGATCCTCTGGACCTCTTTCCAGTAACACTCAATTCTGGAGCAAGACCAAAAAATGTGTAGTAATGTCCCACGTTTTTCCTGGCATGTGCCCGGGAAGTATCTATGGAGTAGGACCTGAGTCCTGAACCATTGAAAAAAATCCTAAAATTTGTTTCCTGCACTTTTGTGCAAATGGAAGATTTAAATATAGAGTGTATTATGTTGGTACGCTGCTCCTCCGAGAAGGTTCTATCCAAATCCAACTCCCATTTAATAAAAAAAATAGCAATTGGAAGTCCTCCAGATGTGCAGCCAACAGAGCATACATCTTCGAAAGGGTATGGGAAAGTGGTCCTCTCTCAGTGCAATATTCTTCAAATGGAAGCAAGTTGAAAAAAAAGTTAAAAAATGCCAAGAGCAGCTAGAGTATGTAAAAAATGTCTTAGTTGTGTCACTCGCCAAAAATTCAATTGATAGAGTGTGGTTCTAGATGTCAATTTTTTGAACGTGGGCCAAGATCCCGATGGTGCAAAATGAGAGACCTGATATAGCCCCTGGTCCAACAGCGTATCAAAGGCCCCTGTCCGTAAACCCGGGGAAAATTGTGGGTTCCCCAAAATGGGGACTCCATTGATGATAGCTTACACTTAGAGAAAAGCCCAAAGCACAGACGTAGCATGGGCCCTATCAATGGGTGTGTCTTAATAGAAGATGAAATATCACAAAAACACCAAGAGGCCCTATGTAGCAACACGCTGCTCTGTGCGTGCCTGCTCTAGACTTGGCCAAATTTTTAGGTCCCTATGTCAACCCCACTCAGACGGCCTAAAAGGTTGACATAGGGACCTAAAAATTTGGCCAACCCACCATATTGCTTAGTAAGTGTCAGCAAAAACCTTCTAATCCTCGGCTGTTTATGTGCCCAAATAAATCCAATAAAGAGTGCGTGCATCCATTTAATGTAATGCCTGAGTATAAAAATGGGTATAGCCTGGAATAGGTATACAAACTTTGGTAGGATGTTCATTTTAATAATAATACACCTCCCAAACCAGGAGAGGAGCCCCTTATGCCACTTCTCCAAGAGAGTTTGCACTTTATGAAGAAGTGGTGTAAAGTTAAGCTTAAATGTACTTGAAGATCAACTGGGATAAATCTACCCAGATACTTCAAGGCTTGATCTGTCCATTTAAATTTATAGCTGGATTTCAGTGTTCTCATCAGAATGCTAGTAAATGCTATTCCCATAGCCTCCGACTTAGAATGATTAATCTTAAAAAAAGATAAGGAACCATAAATCTCCATTTCATGATAAAGATTAGGGAGGGATATCATTGGATTGCTCAATGAGAAAAGCATATCGTAGGCATAAGCCAAAACCTTACGCTGAGTTCTTTCAACCGTCAGTCCCTGGATGTCGGAGTTTAACCAAATCTTACAAAGGAAAGGTTCCAAGGAAAGAGCAAAAATGAGGGGTGACAGCAGACACTCCTGCCTGGTCCCTATAGTGACCATGAAGGGGGGGGGGGCAAAACATCTACCTTAACCTGTGCAACTGGTGAAGTCTAAATACTTGAGATCCATCAAAGCATGTTGTCTTCCAACCCTACATGTTGCAGAACTGAGAATATAAACTGCCAATGAACCCGATCGAAAGCCTTCTCTGCATCCATTCCAAGAAACATACACGGGGTCTTAGATGAATTGGCCAGGTGAATTAAGTTCAAAGCCTTAATAGTATTGTCCCATGCTTTCCGCTTCGGGACAAACCCCACTTGGTCAAGATGAATCAGATAAGGCAGTTGTTGCACATTGCGTGGGGTCTTTACCTTCCTTAGGTATGACCATAATAAGGGCTTTCAAGGATTCTGTATGGAAAGAGATTGAGTAACCTAGACCATTAAACATCTTTACAAGGTAAGGTCCCAAAGTGGGCAAGAGGAGTTTGTAGTAATGAACTGTAAAACTGGAACAGGAACTTTACCCATCTTTGCGGAGCTCACCGCAGCCTGTAGTTTCTCTAATGTAATTGGTGATTCCAATTCCTGCTGTGCAATGCAGACATAAAACCAAGCATTCTTGAAGATGTCAGGTACTCACCCACTACAGACTGAACAGGAGGGTCTAAATGCAAATTAAAGAGGGAGAAATAGAAATCACCAAATTTCTGGGCTATTTGTCTAGGTAAGGTAAATCTTTCTCCGTCGACACCTAAAATCAATGGGACATCAGTCATCGATTGTTGCTACTGCAAAGCTCTAGCAAGTAGTTTGCCACATTTGTTGCCAGATTCATAAACATGTTTGCATCCTACCTGTATTGCCCTTTTGGCTTTATAAAGTAATAGGTCAGTAACCTGTCTATGGGTGGTCAAAAGCTCTCGTTCTACATGAGGAGAGGGGGCATATTAATGGAGTAATTCTAATCGGTGTATATCTGTTTGCAGAGATGTTAACTTTGCATCCCTCTCACATTTAATCATAGCACGGTGTTTAATCAAGACACCATGAATCACTGCTTTGTGGGTCACCCAAATCAACCCCGGAGCACATTCGGGAGTATCGTTGGTCTGAAAAAACCATGTAACCTCCCTGAGAACATCTTCCAAACCAACGGGGTCCTGTAGGAGGCTTTCATTAGGTTTCCACATCTCCGGACCAGGGCGACAGGTATCTAAGATATTTTAAGAAAATTGGTGCATGGTCCGACCAGGTGATCGATCTAATAGTGGCTTTGACAACTAAATTTAATTGGTTACGAGGAATGAAAAAAAAATCAATGTGAGAGTATGACCTATGCAGCGAGGAGAAAAAATAATATTCTCTTTCCCCAGAATGGAGGAGGCACCACACATCCACTAATCTTGTTCCATGAGATCCGCTTCCGGGGGCCAGGTAGAACTGACAAGGAGCCTGTTAAGGTATCTTCCCTAGGTATCAAAGGTACATTGAGGTCCCCTCCAATGATCAATTGGCCCTCTGAAAATTCCAAAAGTTAATCCAGGAAAATTCTAAAAAAGAGATTCTGTTGTACATGAGGGGCATAGAAAGAGGCAAAGGTTACCCCAAACCCCCCAATTGTACCTTTAAGAAATAAATATTGACTCCCAGCGTTCACGAGAGATTTTGGACAGATCCATGGGACTTTACTAGAGATCAAAATAAACACTCCCCTGGACTTAGTAACGGGGTTGCTAGCTTGGTAGACCAATGGAAAAGCTCTATTTCCATGCAAAGGAAGACTGTTCTCCCTAAAATGTGTTCCCTGAAGGAATGCAATATCAACCCAAATCCTGAATAAGTATACGTCGCTTTTCAGGAGTGTTTATTCCCTTATCATTAAGGGACATTGTAAAAGAACCATTAGAATACATCCAGCGCGCGCTCACTGGCAACTGCAGATGCCCATAGGCACGAATGCGCATGCGTGGCGGACTGCGTTCATGCCCAGGAGCACGTCCCTAGTGCCAATTGGCACCAGAGGGCCTATTTAAATAGAACAGTGGGTGGTGACACGTACTTTGTGGAAGGAGACACCCAACCCCCACATCCCTGTATAAATATATGAAACAGCAAATTTTTCCTCTTAGTAGGGATTTTAAATTGGGGGAAGGTCTCCAAGAAATATGACAAAGGAAGTATAAAAAAATATATCCAATTTTTATTGTATCAAAAAATTATTAAAAAACATAGCACATACTAAAGGGGATCACAGATACCAACAAATATAATGGATGCCAGAATGTACAATTAACAATAATACAACCAGAGGTATACAGAACAAATTGGCGGAACTACACTTAACCCTTGGAGGCTGCTTGAGCAAGAAGCTCTTGACAGTGCAGGCCCAACGCGTTTCAAGGTATTTGATAATGATTATAACCTCTTCTTCAGGGGCTGGGGGTGAGGTGTATATCCGTCTAAGGAACATTTTTGGAAAAAGAAAAAACAAAAAAAGACACACGACAGAATATGTTATATATCAAAAATAATGCAAATACAGCTATTGACATGCTCAAAATATTATAAAGTAATAACAAAAATGACAATGCTTCCTAACCGTAGTATTATCGGGTCAACATCACATGACATCCAATTCAGGAAAGGGGGAGGATAAAATGGTTAGCCACCGGGGTCCAGAGCCGGATAACGGCGCCACCACCACGAGACCGAGATCGTAAGCAGATCGAGACCGAACACAAAGGGCGTCACGTCTGTCAGCTAGATATTAAATCATCTTATTAGCTAAGAATTAGGCAAAATGTATGTGAGGAGGAAGATATATCCTCGTAAATAGTGAGGCAACCCCTCTTATGGTAAAATTAAGTATTAACTGAAAGTTAATCAATAACATTGTACCTAAACAAGGGAGCTCCAATGGGTATTTATTAGTACATACCTATTGTTGTGTAAAGAGTAGAATTCTCAACTCTCGCTCCAACATATGGATGACCATCTAGCTGATAGCCACCCGGCTGTTTAAAGTTATAGTGATGTTAATGGACTAAAGATAGAAAAAGAGACAAAAAAGAAAAAGACATAATGGAGAGTCTTACTAAGTTGAATGTTTGTCACTTATTATGCAACTATCTACAAAAATCTAATAGGCATACCTATAATGCTGTTTATGGTGGCTAATTGAGCTTTGGTCCAAAAAGAAATAGCATTGGAGCTCCTCGATTGGTGACTACAAAGAAAAGGGGGAATAATGATTATGCTCAGGATGTATAAACATCCAACAGCTCCTCTTGGCATTCGAGTTCTATCTTCCATACATATACAAGAGACTAAATTACTTTTACCTTACACGATCAGCAGCAACTGCACATTCAGTTCAGTGTCTCCCCAGCGAGTGAGCTGGCAGCTTCATGTGCAGTTTAAATAGTGCTGTTCGTGATTAATATATTAGTGACAGCTGACTCCACAGGGAGCAGCGTCATTGCTGACAGGAGGGGCCGCCCTCCGAGTCCCCGGCGCGCAGACCCGCCCCCCCGCCCCACACACGGGTCCGATCCAGGAGCGGAGTGCATCGCATCCTGGAGGGGAAGGAGGACCCGTGCTGGGAGGGGACCGGCGTCCGCGTCGGGCACCCGCGGCGCGCTGATCGCCCTGACAACAGGATAAACATATCCCTGTCATGGGCGGTCATGTGGGAGTGGTCAGGCATTGCCAGACAGAAGAGTGGCAGCCTGACCCCCGTGCGCCGAGTGTTGGATCCGAGTGCCCACTCACGCGGCTGACCGGACCATAGCGCCGCCAATCCTGAGCCCCGGCGGTACACTCAACCCCTGGATGAGAAGGATGCATGTGATGTCTCGCCCACAAATAGTCATATGAAAACATAAAGAAAAAAGAGGGCAAAAAGAAGAAAATAAGGTGGTTAGAACTATTGCTACAAAAAGGGAAAGAATAAAAGCATATTGGAGAAGTGAATACACATACCAAAGTGCATGTCAGAAAACAGTCAACATGAACAGTATATTTCCATAGAGCTATAGGTGGGGGAGGGGACAAAGGCAGATTCATTACTCATATTAAGTGCCCCTTCCTCGTATAATCGCAGATGACTGATGGCTAGTTCCATCGGTTTAACTGCTTGGGTGCTACAAAAAGAGGGGAGTGTTGGCATCGGGATGTTCCCATTCTGACCCTCCTGAGGTGAAACCCTCAAGGAAGGGTCTAAAGGAGGTAGTCTCATTTAGGCCTGGTGCCTTAGTGGCCTGGAGACGAAAAATCCACTTTTGTTCTTTTTGCAGGAGGATTTTGTTCCAGTCCCCCCCACGTAGACCTGGGTGGACGCGATCCAAAATCAGAAAAGACAGTTTGGGGAATATCCCCGAGTGGAACATGGAGACGTGTCTGCCCAGTGGTAAGCTGGGATTGCACGTTTTCATGGAAATAATGTGGCGGTAGGCTCTCCGCCAAAACTCCTGATTCGTTTTGCCAACATAGTAGCATGCGCAATCGCACATAAGTAAATACACTACACCTATTTTTTTGCAGTTAGCAAAATGTTTCGGTGTGTATTTACTACCATCCGGAAGTTTGATGTCTGGTTTCGTATTCATAAATTGGCAATATGAGCACCCTCCGCATCGAAAGGTTCCCATGCGTTTACAGGGGTCTCGTTTCCCTGCCCCACCCCCCACGTATTCGCTAGAAACTAAATTGTCTTTGATGGACCTGGCGCGTTTAAAAGTAAAGGACGGTTTCTCTTGTATAAAGGGGCCGATTGTAGGGTCTAATTTTAAAACGTGCCAATACCGTTCAATGATATCTTTCACAGTTTTATGTTGGTTTGAAAACTTGGTAATTATCCGAATAGGATTGTTTTTTCCTTTTGTTTCAGTACTGAAGACAAGTTCCCGTCTTGTCTTCAGACAAGCACGTTGGTACGCCCTCTTCAGGCATTTTTTAGAGTACCCGCGTGTCAGTAGCCTCTCCATCAGCAAATCGGCCTCACGCTTAAAGACTTCATCACTGGTGCAGTTCCGTCTGACACGCAGGTACTGACTGTAGGGAATCGATTGAATGAGGGGTTTTGGGTGGAAGCTGGAGGCATGCAAAATGGAATTACCGGACGTTGGTTTCCGGAATAGTGAACTGAGGAGTGAGCCATCATGTTGTTTATGAATTGTAACGTCCAAAAAAGTGATGTCACATTCATGAAATGTCATAGTAAAGGTCAGATTAAAAGAATTCTTATTGAGTTCCTGCAGGAATCCCTGAAGTTCATCTGGGGTCCCATCCCACACGATCAACACGTCGTCAATGTAGCGACGCCATAGGACTATATTGTCCATGTACGGTCGTGTGCACTCAGACTGCTCCAGCATGGTCTCCCATTCCCCCAGGTACAGGTTGGCGTACGATGGGGCACAGGAAGTCCCCATCGCAACCCCCTGTACCTGGAGGAAAAAACCACCGTTAAACGCAAAATAGTTGTGGTTTAGAACAAAATCCAAGGCATCAATCAAAAAATGCTTCTTCCTCAAGTCAATCTGGCTATCGCGTGAAAACACACGCCGAATGCACGCCAGCCCCTTGTCGTGGGGAATCAAACTATACAACGCTTCTACGTCTAGCGCTACCAATAATGACTTGGGTGGAACCCGAATGTTTTCTATAGTTTGCAACAGATGCAAAGTATCCCTGGTATAGCTGGGTATATTTAATACATATGGGCGTAGATGGCCATCTACTAATTGGCTTAAGTTCTCGGTTAGAGAACCATTACCAGAAATTATTGGTCGTCCCGATGGTTTACGTAGATCTTTGTGGAGTTTTGGAAGGGCATAGAAAGTTGGGGTACGGGGCTTGTTGGTTCTAACGTAGTCATGTTCAGATTTGGTAAGTATGCCAGCGGCATACGCTTCATCTACCAATCTATAGAATTTTTTGTTAAATTTGTCAATTTTGTTGGATGAGATTTTAGAGTACCATTGTTGATTGGAGAGTATTTTGTTGCAGATTGCAACGTATTGCTCGTTGTCCAAAATGACTATGTTGCCCCCCTTGTCTGAAGGTTTGATGGTGATATTGGGGTTGGAGGCTAGTTCCTTAAGGGCCCTGCGTTCATCTATATTGAGATTGGGTTGTTTTTTAGGGCAAATTTTAATCTTCCGAATCTCATTACAAGTTAGTTTTACGAAGGCCAATACATTAGAGTTAGTACTGAGAGCAGGAAATTTATCTGATTTTTTCTTAAATGACTTGGTGGAGGGTTGAGGAAGATCGGATTGATCAAATCGGCCAAGCAGATGCTCCAGGTCGATCTGGTCAATCAGATCAGGTGGCTCATTCTCCTCTAATAGTGATATCAAATTGTCTAATGCAATCAATTCCTGTGATTTAAAAACTGGTTCCTTTGGTGCTTCCTTCGAATATAATTGCTTCAAAATAAGTTTACGTGCGAATAATTGGATGTCTTTTGTCGCCTCAAATTTATCCAAGTCCTGGTCCGGGCAAAAACTCAAACCACGGGTCAGGACAGATAATTCGGCCTCATTCAACATATGTGAAGAGAGATTTACTACATTGAGGTCGTGACTTTCAGTCAATGAGAGCGCCCCCATTTGAGGGATAGAGGGATTCACATTACTGTATTGTCGGCTGGATTGACTAAAAAATTATCCTGTAGTGTATGTGGTTGCTGAATTCCCCTGGCTGAACGGTCAGTTTGAGGAATATTCGTGTCTGTCGGGATCGGTGCAGAAAGCCCATCACCACCTATTTTACCTGACACCACGTGCGAAAAAGGAATGCCGGTGCTCGTATGAGGATCAGTGATATGTTTCTTGGGTTTCTTTTCATTAGACCCATTGCCTTGAGAGTTCCTCTTGGTTTTTCGCGATAATTTCCGCCTATAAGAGCCCTTGGATGAAAAAGAAGACATGGATGAAGTTTCAGAGAGCATATCAGCGTTATTAACATGACGATTTGTATTTCTATTACTAGTTGCAGTTTTCCAGTTGTATGCCTTAGACTCCTGAAAGGCCATCTTGTCTCTGAAAAACTTTTTGTCTTTCTTGATTAGGATCTCTTTGTTGTAATGTTCAAGATGCTCATTCAGGTTTTTGTCGTATTGATTGAACAAGGCATGATCCTTAAAACCTGTTAATTGTTTGTTCAAACGTTCCAATTCTTTCTCTATATCAATCAATTTACGTTGATGCTCATCTATTAATAAAGACATCATACCTGCTGAGCATTTTGAAAGATTTTTTTCCCATTCTTGTTTGAAATTGACACTCATGTCTTCAAGGGTGGGAAAAATTTGAATGCGTAAACCAAGAGGATTCATCTCATTCCTAATATATTGTTTAAAAGAATGAATATGCCAATGATAAGAGGATTTCTTCTCCAGAGCCTTTCTAAGATTAGAAAACACAGATGACAGTTCAGTGTCTCTCTGTTCTTTTTGTACAAAGTTCCTATAAAGTCCTGACATCGTAGAATCCCAATTGGAGCTAACATAGTTTGTCATGATTAAGAATTCAAGTACCGGTCAACAGACCTTATCTATAGTGCTCAAAAACAGTATTAGATAGTACAATAGTTTATTTCCAGGAAGTACTTGTCACCAAAGTCGAGGAAGGGGTATCTTCTACCCAAAATTTACATAGAACAGTGGGTGGTGACACGTACTTTGTGGAAGGAGACACCCAACCCCCACATCCCTGTATAAATATATGAAACAGCAAATTTTTCCTCTTAGTAGGGATTTTAAATTGGGGGAAGGTCTCCAAGAAATATGACAAAGGAAGTATAAAAAAATATATCCAATTTTTATTGTATCAAAAAATTATTAAAAAACATAGCACATACTAAAGGGGATCACAGATACCAACAAATATAATGGATGCCAGAATGTACAATTAACAATAATACAACCAGAGGTATACAGAACAAATTGGCGGAACTACACTTAACCCTTGGAGGCTGCTTGAGCAAGAAGCTCTTGACAGTGCAGGCCCAACGCGTTTCAAGGTATTTGATAATGATTATAACCTCTTCTTCAGGGGCTGGGGGTGAGGTGTATATCCGTCTAAGGAACATTTTTGGAAAAAGAAAAAACAAAAAAAGACACACGACAGAATATGTTATATATCAAAAATAATGCAAATACAGCTATTGACATGCTCAAAATATTATAAAGTAATAACAAAAATGATAATGCTTCCTAACCGTAGTATTATCGGGTCAACATCACATGACATCCAATTCAGGAAAGGGGGAGGATAAAATGGTTAGCCACCGGGGTCCAGAGCCGGATAACGGCGCCACCACCACGAGACCGAGATCATAAGCAGATCGAGACCGAACACAAAGGGCGTCACGTCTGTCAGCTAGATATTAAATCATCTTATTAGCTAAGAATTAGGCAAAATGTATGTGAGGAGGAAGATATATCCTCGTAAATAGTGAGGCAACCCCTCTTATGGTAAAATTAAGTATTAACTGAAAGTTAATCAATAACATTGTACCTAAACAAGGGAGCTCCAATGGGTATTTATTAGTACATACCTATTGTTGTGTAAAGAGTAGAATTCTCAACTCTCGCTCCAACATATGGATGACCATCTAGCTGATAGCCACCCGGCTGTTTAAAGTTATAGTGATGTTAATGGACTAAAGATAGAAAAAGAGACAAAAAAGAAAAAGACATAATGGAGAGTCTTACTAAGTTGAATGTTTGTCACTTATTATGCAACTATCTACAAAAATCTAATAGGCATACCTATAATGCTGTTTATGGTGGCTAATTGAGCTTTGGTCCAAAAAGAAATAGCATTGGAGCTCCTCGATTGGTGACTACAAAGAAAAGGGGGAATAATGATTATGCTCAGGATGTATAAACATCCAACAGCTCCTCTTGGCATTCGAGTTCTATCTTCCATACATATACAAGAGACTAAATTACTTTTACCTTACACGATCAGCAGCAACTGCACATTCAGTTCAGTGTCTCCCCAGCGAGTGAGCTGGCAGCTTCATGTGCAGTTTAAATAGTGCTGTTCGTGATTAATATATTAGTGACAGCTGACTCCACAGGGAGCAGCGTCATTGCTGACAGGAGGGGCCGCCCTCCGAGTCCCCGGCGCGCAGACCCGCCCCCCCGCCCCACACACGGGTCCGATCCAGGAGCGGAGTGCATCGCATCCTGGAGGGGAAGGAGGACCCGTGCTGGGAGGGGACCGGCGTCCGCGTCGGGCACCCGCGGCGCGCTGATCGCCCTGACAACAGGATAAACATATCCCTGTCATGGGCGGTCATGTGGGAGTGGTCAGGCGTTGCCAGACAGAAGAGTGGCAGCCTGACCCCCGTGCGCCGAGTGTTGGATCCGAGTGCCCACTCACGCGGCTGACCGGACCATAGCGCCGCCAATCCTGAGCCCCGGCGGTACACTCAACCCCTGGATGAGAAGGATGCATGTGATGTCTCGCCCACAAATAGTCATATGAAAACATAAAGAAAAAAGAGGGCAAAAAGAAGAAAATAAGGTGGTTAGAACTATTGCTACAAAAAGGGAAAGAATAAAAGCATATTGGAGAAGTGAATACACATACCAAAGTGCATGTCAGAAAACAGTCAACATGAACAGTATATTTCCATAGAGCTATAGGTGGGGGAGGGGACAAAGGCAGATTCATTACTCATATTAAGTGCCCCTTCCTCGTATAATCGCAGATGACTGATGGCTAGTTCCATCGGTTTAACTGCTTGGGTGCTACAAAAAGAGGGGAGTGTTGGCATCGGGATGTTCCCATTCTGACCCTCCTGAGGTGAAACCCTCAAGGAAGGGTCTAAAGGAGGTAGTCTCATTTAGGCCTGGTGCCTTAGTGGCCTGGAGACGAAAAATCCACTTTTGTTCTTTTTGCAGGAGGATTTTGTTCCAGTCCCCCCCACGTAGACCTGGGTGGACGCGATCCAAAATCAGAAAAGACAGTTTGGGGAATATCCCCGAGTGGAACATGGAGACGTGTCTGCCCAGTGGTAAGCTGGGATTGCACGTTTTCATGGAAATAATGTGGCGGTAGGCTCTCCGCCAAAACTCCTGATTCGTTTTGCCAACATAGTAGCATGCGCAATCGCACGAGGGCCTATTTAAAGGATTCCCTGACCCCTGATCAATGCTGACTGGTCTTCAGCTGTTCCCTGATATCCTGAATCCTGCTGTTATCCTGCTTGATACCTGTTGCTGAACTTGGCTTTCCTTGACCCTGCTTCTGGACTCTGTTATGTTCCTGATTACTGGTTCCTGATCCCGCCTTCTCATTTGACCTTGCTTCTGCCTAATGCCTTGGTACCTTGCTGCCCACCTGCCACCGAACCCGGTTATCTTAGTGACCTTGCTCCTGTTTCCTGCTTGGCTCAACACTGCCATCTGAGTGTCTGCGACTATGGTCCTGCGACCAGCTGCGACTTTCTGCTGCAAGCCTGACAGAAATTCTACATTGCCTGACTTTCCAGTTCTGCAGTTTAAGCTGAGTGCCTCTTTAAACTCAGCTGACCCATGGTGCACGGTTGCTCTTCCTAATCTGATGGTTCTCCTGCCTTCCCAAGGTCGCATCCTCTGCTACAAGTTTCCAGGTCTACATCTGCAGGCACTTGTGTTCCTCTTGTCCCTCAGCTCCCTCTGTTCCACTCTCAGCAGGACCTGGGCTGGAGATACAAGAGAGGCCAACCTCATCATTTCAGTCTCTCTTCAGGTACATGACAGTACCAGTCAGCCAATGATTGAGTCTGAAAGGGAGGTCTCTCTTCTGACAACCCTCTGCATATGAACTTTTTTCAACTACATAACCAACTGCAGCCTGCATCCAGCTTGGATTACACCTCCGAGTATTCAAGAGTCAAGGATTCTGCTGCTCAGACCATGACTTGTACCCATGTTGAACTATCTTGTCCTCCTGAGCCCAGAGTACCACTGCCTGAACATTTTTCTGGGGACCGTAAAAAATTCAGGACTTTTAAGAATGCCTGTGAACTTTCTTTTTCTCTGCTGCCTCGCACATTTTTCTACCGAGAAAGTGAAGGTGGGATTCCTTATCTCTCTGCTACTGGAGGGACTCAAGGCCTGGGCACACCAGCTTCAGGAGCAACGTGACCCTATTCTGGCTTCAGTAAACTCCTTTTTCACTGCCATGGCTCAACTGTATGCTAATCCTTTCAGTCACCAGACTGCTGAAACCACGCTGAGCCACTTGCAACGGGGCTCAAGGCCTGTGGAGGATTATGTATCGGACTTTCGATTGTGGAACACTGATACCAAGTGGAATAAATCAGCATTACGTTTCCAATTTTGTCTCAGCCTGTCTGAAGCTATCAAAGATGAACTTGCCAGGGTGGGAACACCTCCACCTCCCTGAATAACTTAATTCATCTCTGTATACAGATTGACCGCCGCCTGCACGAAAGAGAGTCCGAAAGAGCTGGGAACCTCCATCTGATGCCTGCTCGTTCTGGGGCCCCATTATCTGCCTCCTTTACGGCCATGCCTAAGAACACCACTGACATCTAGAAGGCTCCACACACCATCTTTCCTAGATCTCCTCTGTCCAAACAAGAATGGTCTCGAAGTCGCTGTAACAACCTCTGTCTCTACTGTGGCAATGAAGGACACTTTCTAAGGACTTGTCCCCGAAGACACCGTAGGAGACTATCTCCTCCACCTCATACTGTTGCTGTACTAAATCCCAGCCAAAACCACACCTTGCTGCCAGTCTCCTTCCAGCTAGCAGAAAAGACTCTCGCTGTTTCTGCCATCCTGAACTCTGGGGCCTGTAGTTGTTTTGTGGACTCTTCCTTCACAGCCATGCATGAACTGCCCCTGTATGCCAAAAGAAACAGCTTCTCAGTTCACCTGACGGATGGTTCAGGCATCAAATCTGGACCTGTCAATCTAGAGACTACACCTATCCTGTGTCTTACATCTTCTGGGCATCAGGAATTCTTATATTTGGATGTCATTATGTCCCCTCTGATAGAGCTAAAATTTGGGGTCTGTTAGAACCTCTTCCTGTACCTGATAAGTTATGGAGCATGATCTCTATGAGCTTTGTCAAATTACCCCATCTGAAGGATTTACCACCATTTTTATAATTGTGGTTCGTTTGTCCAAGATGGCCCACTTTGTGTACCTTTTCCTGCCCCTGAAAGGTACCCCTTTCGCTACAGAAAGTGCCCCTTCCTTTATCAGGGAAGTAGTATGTCTACACATTATCCCTGTTAACATCACTTCAGACCGTGGGGTACAATTTACTTCCAGATTCTGGAAATCCTTATGTGAAGTCTTGGGCATTAAACACTGTTTATCATCTGCCTATCACCCGCAGATGAACAGTCAAACGGAGAGAACGAACTAGACCCTGGAACAATATCTGTGTTGTTTTTCTTCTTTTGCACAAGATGACCGGGCATCTCTTTTGCCGGAGTTTGCTTATAATAACTCAATACATTCTGCTATCAAACACCCTTCTTTGCAAACTAAAGGTTTCACCCGTCCTTCTTGCCTGATTTCCCCCAAGAATCTTCGGTACCAGCAGGACAGAATCGTCTGGAGTTCTGGAGGTCCAATAATCAGTTTTTGCAAGAAGCTATTACCAAATCTCAGGCAAATAATAAAGGTTCTATAGTAAGAAGAGGAGGGGTAATCTAGACCTGAAACCTGAGGATAAGGTATAGTTGTCTACTGCAAACCTAAAGCTGGCTTGCCCCTCAAAGAAATTAGGACCAAGATACATTGGCCCATTCCCAGTAAAGAAGAAGGTTAATGCTGTAGCCTTCGAGCTAAGCTTGCCAGAGAGTTTGAGAATTCATCCGGTGTTTCATGTGTCCCTCTTAAAACAGGCTGTGGCGGATTCTTTTCCTGATCGGGAACCTGAGATTCCTGCTCCACTGCTTGTCCAATGTAATGAAGAATTTGAGGTGGAATCTGTCCTGGATTGCAGGAAGAGAAGGGGCCAAACTCAGTTCCTCATTAAGTGGAAGGGCTATGGCCTTAAAGATAATTCATGGGAACCTTCCTCCAATGTGCATGCTCCATGATTGGTTCAAGCCTATCTTCATCTCCACCCTGAAAAAAGTTCCTTAGTGAGCATCTGGAGGCTGCCCATAAGGGGGGGCAATGTAAGAGAACCATTCGAATACATCCGGCGTGCACTCGCACGTATGCGCACGCTTACGTGTGACTGCAGATGGCCATAGGCACCTATGCGCATTTACGTGCGCGGCGGACTACGTGCACATGCAGGAGCACTTCCCTAGTGCCAATTGGTGCCAGACGGCCTATTTAAAGGGTGCCCTGACCCCTGATCAATGCTGACTGGTCCTCAGCTGTTCCCTGATATCCTGAATCCTGCTGTTATCCTGCTTGATACCCGTTGCTGAACTTAGCTTTCCTTGACCCTGCTTCTGGACTCTGTTATATTCTTGATTACTGGTTCCTGATCCCGGCTTCCCATTTGACCTTGCTTCTGCCTAATGCCTTGGTGCTCATCTGCTACTGAACCCAGCTATCCTAGTGACCTCGCTTCTGTTCCCTGCTTGGCTCAACACTGCCATCCGAGTGTCTGTGACTACGGTCCTGTGACCAGCTGGGACTTCCTGCTGCAAGCCTGACAGAAACTCTACATCTCCTGATGTTCCAGTTCAATCGGAGTGCCTCTTTAAACTCAGATGACCCATGGTGCACAGCTACCCTTCCTAATCTGATGGTTCTCCTGCCTTCCCAAAGTCACAGCCTCTGCTACAAGTTTCTGGTTCTACACCTACAGGCACTTGTGTTCCTCCTGTCCCTCGGCTCCCTCTGTTCCACTCTCAGCAGGACCTGGGCTGGAGATACAAGAGAGGCCGACCTTGTCATTTCAGTCTCCCTTCAGGTACGTGACAGATATTATGGAGAGAGTATCCATCCCACTCCTGAGTCACAGACACCAAAGAAAAAGAGGGGAGAGAGGAAGAGGAGAGGGGAAAGGGGAGAAGGAAAGAGAGGAAGAGAGAGAAAGAGATAAGAAAAAAACACCCCCCCAAAGACAGACTTCAAATTAATAAACTGTGGCCACTCATGTTGGACGCTATACGGCGACCTCCCTGTGGGTCACTGAAGCAAATTTGCTTGAAGCACTACAATCTCTAGGCTATATGAGTACTGGCCTACTGGGGGGGATGTAGTTAAGCATGACTGATGAAAAATGAGCTCCCGGTGATCTCCACCAGTCAACATACAAAATAAATAAAAAGACTAAACAGCAACAATGTCTGTATATATATATATGATCAAATCTAATAAACCAGCCCTGAAATTCAAATGATGAGCAAAGCAAAACCTGGTTATAGAAGAAAAAATGTAAGGCTATACTCAAAGGGTTACTCCTTCCTTAATTAGGAACAAGATAATGTTATTTATTCTACAAATACATGTCCTAGGGTGACTAGTTCTATCCCAGGTGTAAAGAGGAGAGAGAGAAAAAAAAATGCTCCCCTCTTTTCACTAGCTTCCCTCCCCTTCCTCCTCTTCCCTTGTGTGCTTCCCCCAACTCCCCCCCCCCAACTCTTTCCAGCTGTTTTCCTGACCTCCAGCCCCTCCATTGCCATTAAGATTTTATAAATCCGTGATATACCATTTCTTGTGTTTGGTGCTATACACAGCCGCTCTAGAGTTCTTAGGTCTTCCAGTGATCTTATTGGTTGTGGCAAAGTTGTAACAAAATGCTTCAACTGGAGGTACCGCCATTCATTAATCACCATCAAATCTGTTTTGTGTTTTAATTCTTGAAATGTGCATATTTTCCCCTTTTCTATTATGTCCTTTAATTGTGCATTTTCATTTTTTATCCATGCTCCAAATAATTTCCCTTTTCCCTTGTTTATGTATTTGGTCCCATATTCTAAGTACATATCATATCATTACATGTAAGTTCTCACCTAGTGCTCTAAATTGAGGTGGAATCCAAATAATTCTCCCCAACCGTTTATCACTCATTATATTCTCAATTTGTACCCATCTTTTTCATTTTTCTCCCTTATCCACTCCATTAGTTGTGAGATTAACGCAGCGTTATAATATTTTTTAAAGTCTGGTACCTTTAGCCCGCCTTGCGTTTTATCTTTCCTTATTACCGAGAATGAAATATTGGTTTCCTATTCTGCCAAATGAACTTGGTTATTATATTTTTTAATGTTTTAAAGTATGTCTGAGGTAGAGAAATGGTTAACATTTGGAATTTGTACATAACTTTCAGTACTTTTACCATCTTTATGGTATTTATTCTTCCTATCCATGAGAGGGCTCTTGTTGCTATTTTTCTTATTTCCGCTTTTATTTCATTTAGTAGTGGGATATAGTTTACCTGGTATATTTTCCCTGGAGATGATGTTAATCTTATTCCTAAATATTTTAATGCTGTCTTCCATATAAATTGAAATTCTTGCTGTAGGCACCATTCTTCCTGTTTGATTTAGAAAGATTTATTTTTAAGTTTGAAAGTTCCCCATAATATTTCAATATCTTCATTAAATTGGGCATTGTGATCCTTGGATTGGAAATGTAGTATACTGCATCAGCTGCTATTTTATGTTCCTCCTCTCTTATCTTAATCCCTCCTATATCTGGGTTATGGGCCTCCCAGAGGGTAGCCTCTGTTATCTCCTTTGTGTCATTTATTTTAAAATATTGTTCTAGTTCCTCTTTTATTTTCTCTTCTTTACCCTGTATTAGTTCTACGTTTAATCTCCATGAATTAGATTTTTTTGGGCTCCTAGTATCTTAATTTCCATACTCACCGTGGAGTGATCTGACAATGTTGTTATTTCAATATTCGCCCAAGTTACCAAGTCTAAAAACCTATGTTCGACCATTATTAAGTCAATCCTTGAGTACGTCCCGTGCACAGGGGAGTAGAATGTATAGTCCAGCATTTGACACTGGTATAAATTATTTTTTATTATTTTCAGCTGTGCATTCCTAGTCCCCTGTACATGTGACATACTATCAATTCTTGGTTCCAAGCAGAAGTTTAAATCTCCTGTCATAATGACACTTACCTTTTTAACTTCCCCATGACCTGGCTCAAATAATTTGTTGGGTTCTTATTGGGGCAATAGATGTTTGCCAGAGAACATTCCATTTCACATAATTTTCCTTTTAGAAAGAGATATCAACCTTCTGGATCTGTCATCCTTTCCTCCAATATGAACCGCAATCCTCTTGCCATCCCAATAGCAACCCCCTTTGCTCTTCTTGTTGTAGAATCCCCATAATACCATATTGGGTAATCATTTGAAAACAGCTTTACATTGGTATCATGGGAAATATGCATCTCCTGAAGGAACACTATCCCAGCTTTATACTGTTTAACCTTCTTTAAAATGTTATGTATCTATGCTGGCGTATTGAGCCCACAAACATATATATAAATTTGATTGATGTCATCTTTGATTACCAAGCTCCTTTCTCCTCTCTCTATCCTCTCCATTCGTTAGAACATTTACTCTATTTCTAAACTGTCTGGGAGAAAAATGATCCGGTTGGTGTTGATCACATAGATAGGGATCTCCAGGACCCTCCCCCTCTACCAGTGATTCTCTTATCCTGCAGTGAAACTCTGACCATGCCTCCCCCCCCAGCAAAAAAAAAGGGCGGGGGTGGGCCAGAAGCGCTTCAGTGATCCAAGTGTCCCAACTCTCTGTGCCCTTTTTACCCGCTGCCACTTATTCCTTCCCCATCCACGTCCGTTCCCCTTCTCACTCCCCTAAGCCTGTTCTGCTAAAAGTTTTTCCACGTATTCTCTTCTGTTTCTGCTCTATTCAGCTTAAACTCTGTCTATCTTATCACATTCTCCAGCACAACCTATTTCTATTCAGTCTCTGGGGTATTCTTAATTTTTGTTTTTATTTTTAAGTCTTCCTTGCAACTCTATGTAGCTTTTGCCATTGTTCATCTTTCTTCTGTGTTAATATTTCTTCTTCTGTCCATCCTGGGATAACCTTAGCTTGTAAGTCCAATTTGTTACAGAATTCTTGTAGGTCTTCTGGAGACCTTAATCTCATTGACCTTCTGTCCTTCTGGCCTATTAGACATACCGGGAAACCTCAGCTGTACTTGATGTTCTTTATTCGAATTTGCTCAAGTAGAGGTTTGAGGAGTCTTCACCTAGCCAATGTCTCTGGTGCCAAGTCTGTGAAGAGTTGGAGGTCCACCCCTTCATATTTTAATGGTGGTCGTCTTCTCATTTCCCCCCAAATTTGTGCTTTTTCTTCGCATAGTTGAAATCTCACTATGACATCTCGGGGTAGATCAGTTGTTATGTTTTGGGGTTTTCTGATCCAGTGGACTCTCTTGATCTTGAGGTAGTCCGCTACCGATTTATCCAACAGAGGGTTAAATATTTTATTCATTATTTTTCTTAGAGCTTCTCCTCTTTCTTCTGGTAGAGCACGGATCCCTAAATTCTGTCTTCTATTTTGGTTCTCCTCATCTTTTAGTTTATATAAAACATTCTCCTCTGATCTAATTGCATACCTTTAACTTGTTCTTTTAATTTTTCGTTTTTAAAGTTTTATTGGTTTTCAATAAATCAACATAACAGAGATATCAAAAATAGAGGTCATAGTACAAAACATTGATTATCATATTGACATATGGTTAGATCATCCAGGATTGAAAGACTTAGGTAGGAGCCAACTTGGTTTTCTGTTATGCCGCGTACACACGAGCGGACTTTACGGCGGACTTTGCCCGGCGGACTGGATTTCGTCGGACAATTCGATGTGTGTGGGCTCCAGCGGACTTTATTTTCTAAAAAGTTGGACGGAATTAGATTTGAAACTTGTTTAAAATTTATCCGACGGACTCTTCTTTCTAGCGGACAAACCGATCGTCTGTGTGCTAGTCCGACGAACTCAAACTGACGCATGCTCTGAAGCAATTACAAGACGGAAGCGCTCGGTCTGGTAAAACTAGCCTTCGTCTTGAAGCTAGCACATTCCTCTTCTGTCGTCTTTTAATACAGCCTTTTTTTAGGATTGATAATGCGAGAGGAATGAAGTTGTTTTTCTGCTTTATATTCACACAGAGTTCTCACAAACTTCTTTCTTCGTGATTTATCCTCCTGCCATGACTAATATAATATTTTGTAACAGCCAGATCTCCATAAATTTTTAATTGTAAAATATTTTATTTTTTTTTTTTATTTTTTTTGTTTCAACACTTTAGCTATTTTACAATGTGTGTTAAATGCTAACCACATTTTTGGTGTGTATTTTCAAGTTACCACAATTAACATTCATATTTTGTGTTGTTTTAAAGAACCTTAATGAGGTTGTTGTCCCTTGTTCATTAGACATAGGGGGGTGTATTTAACAAATGCAAAATCATTTTTCACTCCAATTGCTAATTATACATATAATTCCACATAAAGAGCATTTTGATGTGTGTTCGCTGTGGATCCGAGGGGCACATGCAAGGAAGCCCAAACCAAAACAATTAATTTTTAGTTGACATGTTTTTCGGAAAAAATCAGCAGAGCTTCCCCCGAGCTTGTTTTTGACAAAAGGCTTAAATCATTTAAGAATATCAAGTGAAACGTTCACTTGAGAAATTGCACACCAAGTGCACTTGTTGGAAGTGCAGTCGCATAAAAACTGAGGGCAAGAGCTTAAATTCGGGGAAGCTCTGCTGATTGATTCCTAAAATCATATAAAATCAAAATAAATTCTTTTTATTTGACAAAAACACACATAGGGGTTGCTTTCCTAAAGGTAAAAAGGCTGTGCATTTTTGAAGTTGCATTTGCCCTCTGCAAGAGCAGTTGCTCCCAAGCTTTATTAAATGTGAAGCAGCTCTGCTGACTTCCATCATCCAATCATGTGCAAGCAAAAAGGTTATTTTTTTGGTTTTACTTGCACACGATTGGGTACTCTTTGCAAAGTCAAGCTTTTAACTAATTTCTGATGCTCTGGAGCAATTGCACTTGCAGAGGGCAACTGCCCTCTGCAAAGTGCACAGACTATTTGCTTTTCTAAAATCAACCCCATAGTCTTTTCGACCTGTACCTGCCTACTCCCAAACAAAATGGCGTCTTTTAATCCAAAGACATAGGCAAGAATGTAAGGTAAACCCAAAAGTATTTTTTTAATAAACACAAAAATTAGGAAGGCAACACTGGACACACTTTTAGAATCTGGGAAGCCTTTCGTACCCCAGGACACACATCAAGTTTCAGGACAAGAAAATAGGTATCTTGCGACTATAGGGAGCACAGGGAGCACAGTCAGAACAGACAGAAACCAGGCAATCACTTTCGACTCTTCCGTGTAGCCTTCCCTCCACGCTTCTCTGCAGCCTTCCCTCCACGCTTCTCTGCAGCCTTCCTCGGAGGTTGTGCCTCTGGTGGTGTACTTGGGGCAGGAGGAGGAGGAGGAGGAGGAGTAGGAGTGGCTTCATCTGCTATATATGTGTTAGCAGTAAGCTCCCCTCTCAAGCCCTTCTGGTAAGCCTGGAAAAATAGACCCTCACAGAGGAGGCGTTGGCCCTTTTCCAACTCCTGTAATCTGCCGGCTAGATAGGTGCCATACGCCTCCTCTACATTGGGAGGTTTACTCAGGATCCGGCTTGCTTCCCGTATGAGCTCTAGGGATTCCTGCTCTGTTGCAGTCATCCTCCTGGGCCTTTGGTGGAGAATGCGGAGGGGAGGCACCTGACACTCTGTGCGGCTTCTACTTGGCCCAGCCACAGCCTCCTCCTCTCTCCCACTGGGCAAGGCCTCCTCCTCTCTCCCACTGGGCAAGGCCTCCTCCTGGCTGAGGTCATCCTGTTTAAAAAAAAGGGACATAGTTGTAATTTTCGGTTATGCAATCACACACAATTTTCAGCTCCTAACTTTCAAAGATAATTACACAAAATAGTAAAGGCTATCTATTTGACCACACCATTATTTCAGATGATCAACAAGATCAGAAGTTACGTATATATTTGGCCACTACTGTCTAGTGATATGTCTACATATTACTCTTTGTGCAGAAGTGATTTTTGATGAAGCACTTTCAGAATTAACACCTTAACATCATTAATAACATTTACACAATCCCAAAATGTTCCAAAAAAGTATACCTGGCTGAAGCTGGGCGCATCCACTTCATCTATGGTGAAAAGGCCCAGTTCATCCTGGGACTCCTCAGCTGGGGTGGAGGTGGATGGAAGGCTGGAGGGAAGGCTGGAGGGAAGGCTGGAGGGAAGGGTGGAGGGAAGGCTGGAGGGAAGGGTGGAAAGGGATTGCCTGGCTTCGGTCTGCTCATCCAGGAATTGCAGTTTGTGGTAATACCACAACTTGGGTACATAAACTTGGTCAGCTGCTGCCCCGGATCTCAGCGACTCCTGGATTTTTCTGTGTTCCCGCTTATACATATTACGCAAGATACCTATTTTCCTGTCCACAAACTTGAGGTCTGCCTGGGGGAGTCGAGTCTTCACAAACTCTAAAAGTGTGCCCAGTGTTGCCTTCCTAACATCACGATTATAATATTGGGGGTGTTTGACCTCCCAGAGGTTTTTCTTCTGCTCATAGAGATCAATGAAATGTGTCAAAAACTCTTCCTCTTTAAAGGGATTCATTATTTCTGCAAGACAAGACACAAGATCAAAGCTTAAATGTCAGTCCCAAATCTCATGATTAGTTTGTGTTGTAATCTAGGGGACACACACGGGGACACACACAAACACACACACACACACACACTTTAATCTTACCTTCGTTTGTTCCGCTCGCTACTTCCGCACGGACATACATTGGCCATCGTACTAGCTTTATATACACTGCGCATGTGTCATGCTCCGCCTGCGTCGCCCGCCCCTGACGTTCGTAAGTACGATTTGGCCCCGCCCCTTCACTCTTCGTTGCGCAGTGGGAGTAGATAGCAAAAGATGGCGGAGCGATTAAGTGCAAGTAGCGCGGAGGAAAGCCCGGAGCCCCAAACATCCACATCCCGGAGGAGATATAAGGCCACCAACATGGCTTTTGGAGAGATGGTGGAGATGGTGTCCATATTAAGAAGGGAGGACTACGATGGCAAAAAAGGACCGTACACACGACCCAATCTGAGAAAGGACAAAATAATGTCCTCAGTTGTCACCGCTCTGGAAGAGAAATTTGGGACAAAACGTTCGAAAGAACAATTGCGGAAGCGGTGGTCTGACATAAAAAGTCGTGAGCCAGAGCAATATTGGCGAATAAAGAAGCTGCTGAAAAAAAGTAAGTACTTGTGTTTTACTATTGAGATACAGAACTTGCATGCTGATCCTTATTTTTGGCGGTTTTTCAGCATCGTTCGTAAATACCGTTCTTTGGAATAGATCGGATACTTTAGAAAGTGACGTTATTTTTTCGCCAAATACGATGGTACAGGGTTGGATATACATTTATGGCTTGATAATTTTGCGAATTCCCACAATGAGTTGATGTGGTGTAGATGTGTTTGAAAATATAATGCTTCATCCAAAATGATTCAGTGTAATGTAGGGACAGGACACAGCAGCTGTTTCCACATCTGGACTCACGAGCACTATAGTTAGTGGGAATGATTTAGCAGTCCCACTATTGTTCTTCGATTTTATTTGTGTATAAATTTACTTAGACTTTTCTTCCGTACGTTTTTTGGCTCTGCGTAACTTCTGCATACTTTCAGCTATTAAAACCATTCAACTATTAAAATGTTCGTCTCTTTTAGCTGATGTGTGGTCATTTTCAAATTTGTTACTAACATTTATACTTTCTTAAAAAATAATTTTTTATTCACTTTTTTCAACATTGAATTCAATGGGAGCATGCTTGAAATCCTCAAATTCTTCTTCCGCTCCCAAAAGTTTCCGGTCCTTCATACTTTCACCTAGAGACACCAAACAAACTTTACAATGTTCACTAAATATTCATCTATCTGGCTATATCCTTTCTGTTTGATATTTTTTTTAATTTTGGAGAAAAACCTTTTTGTTTAGAGGTCATTTCGTGACATTTTAGACATTAATCAGAGTGTACTGTGTTTGTTTTGTTGCCATGGTTACCCAAGCTTCTGTTATACACAGGGGGGAGGTGGCTGGAGCATCTCAGCTCTGATTACAGAGCCCACGGGGAGGGGACAGACACACCATGTACTGATTTATAATATAGGAATATGATGGGGCAGTTTTGATGGCGGTCATTTTAGCCATGTAGCTATTCAGCATTCCCACGCATTTTGCTAAGGAAATGCATTTTCTAGTGTACTATGTGACCATAACGAAATTTTTGAGGGGTAATACACATAGGAGATCATTGAGGTGTCAGCATCTGTGAAAATTTCCAAAAAATATTAACCAACGTTCTACTTTATTTATTAAAACATAAAAGATCAGTGTTTTTTAACTATACCTTTTTTTCTAATCTCATAGGGGAGAAAAGACTCAGACAACAGTCCAAGGATCTCAGGACCCCCCCAAGTCACCAGCCTGAGGCCGAACCTACCCCAAGCCCCAGCCCAAGACCACGCCCACCCGACGACCTTGAGGAAGGAGAGGTGGAGGAAGTGTGCGAGGTTTCAAGCCCACCAAGTGAGTGACTGACACCCCAGCTTCAGTTTTACTGTATTTTGGCGTGCATATTGTAAACCTTGTTTTTATTCACTCGTTTTAGGTGAGTTTCTGGTTGTGGAAGGCCAAGCAGCAGAGCACTTCACCACAGACAGTGCACAAAGATTAATTGGCCAGATTATGCTGTGGAATGGCCACATAGATCAAATGCGTGAACAAATTCACAGCATGAAACTTCGCCTGGACTCCATGCAACAGGAAATGAAGAACATGATTGATGTTTTGGGCCGAATATAATCACGTTTGGCCTAAAAACATCAATCATGTTCTTCATTTCCTTGTGAAGTTATTTTGTTATCAAAAATTTTTTGAATATTTTGGGGGTATACCCAAATTTAAAATGTGTGATGCACACGGTGTGTCATCATGTGCTATCTTCCATCATGGGTTAGCAATGTACTTGTTTTGTGTTTGCAAACCCTTCATCCTGAAAATTCTTTGGTGGTGAGAGGAACCAAAAATGGGATTGCACACACAAAACACGTACATTGCTCTCCCATGATAGGAGATAGCACATGTTGACTTGACCCTTTCTTAAAGCTCAATTTTGAGCATCTTATAAATGAACAATTTCCAAGGGTGACATTACATGCACCGTTCTCGAAATATTGTTGAACTTTGTAAGTTCATTTATATTCTAATTTTTGTTTCTAAAAACACTGTTGTGTATGTAAATCTTGTTAGATAAAGGTCTATATTTTTGATAAAAAATGGCTTGAATAATTTACTAAAATAGTATTTTTTTACACAACGTAAAATATTTTTGAAAAAAAAAAATATGGTAAAAAATGCACCTTTCAATGTGCACCAAGTAAAATTTTTTACCCTATACAATGTGTGTGGCTGTTTCTTGAAGTCAAAATTTAGGGGTTGTTTTTGTGGGCCTGATTAACTAAAGCGAAACGCACTTGACACTACTACAAGTGCACTAGGAGACAGACATAACTTAAAGGTAAACAACAATAAAAACAAGATATTTAGATAAACCAATTTTCTTTTTTATTTTTGATATAAACTTACAGCTGTTGCTGAATAGCAATGGCCCCCCGACCATTAAAATAATTGACATAACGGTCACGCACTTGACGTGCGGTTCGGGGGGCCAAGCCAATACGCCCAATTTCTAGGCCTGTGAAAGTGCTACTAGACTCTTCCAGTCTGGGCTCAGGCCCAACAGAGGATAGATATGTAGCTGAATGTCTCCTTAAAAAGTTATGCAAGATGCAGCAAGCAAGGATGACGTGGTTGATTTTATAGTCCGCCAAATTAATAGCCGTAAGGAAGATACGGAACCGGCTGGCCAGAATACCAAAGGCATTCTCCACAACCCTTCTTGCTCTGGCCAGCCGATAATTAAATACCCTCCTCTCAGGGGTGAGTGTCCTTTGGGGGAACGGCCTCATCAAGTTCTCACAGAGAGCAAATGCTTCATCAGCAATAAAAACTGAGGGGAGTCCATCCACATTATCGTCATCAGGTGGCAATTCCAGGCCACCGGTCTGGAGACGATGGCACAGCTCGGTCTGTGCAAAGACTCCTCCATCAGACATCCGGCCGTTCTTCCCCACATCCACAAACATAAACTCCAAATGTGCCGAGACCACCGCCATCAAAACTACACTATGGAACCCCTTGTAGTTAAAGAAATAAGACCCCGAATGCGGTGGTGGCACAATCCGGACATGTTTCCCGTCAATCGCCCCGACACAGTTGGGAAAGTCCCAACGGTCAGCGAACTGGGAGGCCACAGTCTGCCATTCCTGTGGACTTGTAGGAAACTGTGGAGTGCAAAAAAAAAAGATAAGGACTTTAATAACAAAAATTTAATTTCAGATTACACCAAAACATTAGTAAACAACAGCAGTCAAATATTATGAATATGTGTGTTTGTAATTGAAATGTTGAAAAACATAAGGCACACTTATAAGATTAATCACCCCCTATGATGGCCCATTGATACATTTGAATGTGGGGGAGGGGTTCTAATTAGGTTAACAAACACACCTGACTGGCTGAAACATTAGTGGGGTGGGGGAGGGGTTCTAATTAGGTTAACAAACACACCTGACTGGCTGAAACATTAGTGGGGTGGGGGAGGGGTTCTAATTAGGTTAACAAACACACCTGACTGGCTGAAACATTAGTGGGGTGGGGGAGGAGTTCTAATTAGGTTAACAAACACACCTGACTGGCTAAAACATTAGTGGGGTGGGGGAGGGGTTCTAATTAGGTTAACAAACACACCTGACTGGCTGAAACATTAGTGGGGTGGGGGAGGGACAAACAAGACAATGGAGCAGACAATATACATTGTTCAATGGACTATAGTCTAGAGATAAAAATGCACCCAGCATTGCATGGTGGGGAGGTTAATGAAATAAATTAGGCATGTATAGGGCAATAAATTATTAAAATAGGCATTCACAAAGATAAAGGGGACATTCACAGCAGATTGAAATCATGGCAATTAGGTAAAGAGGACAGTTCTACAATACATCAAAAAACATTTAATACATATCATGTAATGTTAAAGGATAAAACTTACCTTCATATATTCCTTCTGCAGGACCTGAATAATAGCAGAACAGGTCTCAGGGATTATGATCCCCAGAGCCTGGGGGGAGATGCCTGTCGAGAACTTTAAGTCCTGAAGACTTCTCCCTGTCGCCAAATAACGTAACGTGGCAACTAGCCTCTGCTCCGCACTGATGGCTTGCCTCATGCAGGTATCCTGCCTGCTGATATAGGGGGTCAGCATAGCCAGCAGACGCTCAAAGATGGGGTCCGTCATCCTGAGAAAATTCCTGAAATCATCAGGATTGTTCTCACGGAGCTCACGGAGCAAAGGCATATGACAGAACTGGTCACGCTGGCGCAACCAATTCTTGGTCCATGAACTCCTCCTCGCCCTGTTCATGGACTGGACTCGGGTCAAAGTATTAACCCCAACACCAAGTCCCCACAAAGCACGAACTCGAGAACGAGAACGTCCACTCGACATGGCTTCAAAACGGTCGGCTGCTCAAACAAACAAACTTATAACAAACGCACTGAAGAACAGCAAGGCCTATGAAGAACGACCTGAAAATCAGGAACGAGCGGAGCAGAACGGCCTGCCAGGCAGGTTACGAACTGACCAACACGCACTGAAAAGCAGATACAAACCTCACAAGCACAAACTGAACCGCAGAAAACGAACGAAATAAGCTGAAGTGTGAAAAGCGCGAATCGTCTCTAACCAAACTTCTACTAACACGAGATTAGCAGAAGGAGCCCAAAGGGTGCCGGAGTGGGGCTTGGACTTCCTTTTTCTAGTCCCGTCGTACGTGCTATACGTCACCGCGTTCAAAACCAGCGGACTTTTGCAGTGACCGTGTGTGGCCAAGTCCGTTCGTTTTTAAGTCTGGCGCAAGGAGCAAACAAAGTCCGACGAAAAGTCCGCCGGGCAAAGTCCGCCGTAAAGTCCGCTCGTGTGTACGCGGCATTAGCATCTATCAGGTGTTTTGCATGTAATTTAAATTAGGAGGACGTGGGCGCTTCACCTCGCTCCAGACACCCCCAATGGGATCACACTGTGCCCGGAGAAAGACAAATGCACTCCTGGCCCATACCATTCCCAATCCTATAGAAGCTTTCATAGTGTAGAATCTTAGGTGTTTTGGGTCCACTAAGGGACCGGTCCTGGAAGCACCTCGACCTTGATAGTAATTCTGGTCTTGTTTAGGTTTAGGACCTCTTTAGGTCATATGGACCTTATTGTGCGATTAATTGACCAATATCGTGGAGTGTAGAGTACACGAGGGGAAGAAAGAGGAGAGTAGGGAGAGGATAGAGAAGAGGAGAGAGAGTTGCCAGCCTGTGAGCTTTGAATTGTTTGGTTGTGTCCAAGATGGTACTTACTATTTTTTTTTTGGCCATTATCCAGGAAATTTTCCTTTTCGTGGGTAATAGCAAGACCTTGGGTCATTTCCATGCCTTGGCTATAGAGATTTTTGCCCCCATTAGGATAAACAGAATCAATTTGCGAGTGAGTTTGGGGATACTGGGGATGAATCTACTGAGCATGCTATGGTCGGGGTTTGGGGGACAGCGCAGCCCGTGAACTTGCGAATGAGGTGGAAAATATTATTCCAGAACCCTCTGAGTTTTGGGCATTCTCACCAAATGTGTAGCATAGAACCCAAGTACTGACAGCCCCTGAAGCACAATGGGGATGAGGAAGGGAATATGGACACTAATCTAGCAGGGACAAGGTACCATCTCATAAAGATTTTAATGTTGGCTTTTATGAGTGAGGTATTGACAATGCCTTTGAGTGATCTGGAGAATGACTTGTGCCAGTCCTCCAAGTTCCATGTGTTTTGGAGGTCTTTTTCCCAAGCCAGCATATAAGGTAGTTTGTTAGTGTTCCTCGCAAGTGACGCATAGATTATAGATATCTCTCCCTTCTGCTTCATTGCCTGACCACACCAGCATTCGTAATCCGTAAACATGGGGGGTTTGGTTTGTTTTTCCACATGGAATGAATGTAATGGGAAATCTGGTAGAACCTGAATTTTTCGGTGATGGGGAGATCTAGTTCCTTTTCAAAGTGCTTAAGGGGCAAAGGACCAGTGCAGGAATAAAAGTGTCCAATGCAGTACACCCCCTTGTCTAGCCACCATTTGAAGGATTTGGAGTTCATGCCTGGTTTCAATCTAGGGTTATTGAAAATGTGGGCTAGTGGCTAGATATCATAGACCAGTGAAGAAAGTTTTCTCAGTGAATCCCACAGAGAGAATGAGTGTGAAAGAGTAGGGGATAGGATTGTGGGTCTACTCTTGGGTGGACACCATAGTAGGAAGTCTAGTGTGAATTTAAGTACTGCTTGTCTCTCTATGGCCATCCAATCTGGTTTTTCTACTCTGAGGTAGGGATGGGTGAACGGTTCGGCCCGAGCATAAGTTCAGGCCGAACTTTGGTTGTTCGGATGTTCTGCAAACACCGAAAAATATGCTGTGTTCAGGGCAAATTTGATAGCCGCCAGAACACCGTTAAGGTCTATGGGACACTAACATGAAAAATCAAATGTGTTAATTTTGAAGGCTTATATGCAAGTTATTGTCATAAAAAGTGTTTGGGGACCTGGGTCCTGCCCCAGGGGACATGTATCAATTATTATTTTTTTTTCTTTAAACGGCCATTGTTTCGGGAGCAGTGATTTTTTTTATTGCTTAAAGTGAAACAATAAAAATGAAATATTCCTTTAAATATTGTGCCTGGGGTGTGTCTATACTATGCATGTAAAGTGGCGCATTTTTCCTGTGTTTAGAACAGTACCACAGCAAAATGACATTTCTAAAGGAAAAATTGTCATGTAAAACTGATCGCGGCTGTAATGAATTGTCAGGTCTCGGCAATATAGATAAAACTCATTGAAAAAAAGAGCATGGGATCCCAACTAGTCTATTACCAGGTCCTTTGGGTCTGGAATGAATATTAAGGGGAACCCCAAACCAAAATGTAAAAAAAAATTGCGTGGGGGTCCCCCTAAAATCCATCCCAGCCCCTTTGGGTCTAATATGGAAATGAAGGGAAACCCTGTGCCAAATTAAAAAAAAAGGATGTAGGGGTCCCCCCCAAAATCGATACCAGCCCCTTCAGGTCTGGTATAGATTTTAAGAGGAACCCTGCGCCAAAATTTAAAAAAAATGGCATTCCATACCAGACCCTTATCTGAGCAGGCAACCAGGCAGGCCGCAGGGGGACCCCCAGATCCCGACCTTCCCTTGTGTGAAATGGTGACGTGGTACAAGTACCCCTACCATCTCACAAACACAGTGTCAAAATGTTAAAAACGACAAGACATAGCTTGGGGACAAGTCCTTTATTAAAAAATTAAAAAATAAAAATGTCCCACGATGTCCATTCATCTTCTTGTATCTCGCCGCGATGGACCGAAAAAATAAGAAAAAATGCAACCGATCCACCTCTATGGGAGGCCCCCGGTGTGTGCCGCTTCTTTGCTTGTGACAGTTCTTATATAACTGAGGGCGGGGCCACCCGGTGACGTACCTGGGTTTCACTTTAGGCATGAAAAAAATCACTGCTCCCGAAAAAACGTCCGTTTAAAAAAAATTTTTTTTGCATTGATTCATGTCCCCTGGGGCAGGACCCCAAACACTTTTTATGACAATAACTTGCATATAAGCCTTTAAAATGTGCACTTTTGATTATTCATGTTCGTGTCCCATAGACTTTAACGGTGTTCGTGTTTTCTGCTAAATTTTTTGCCTGTTCTGGTGCGAACTGAACCAGGGGGTGTTCGGCTCATCCCTACTCTGAGGTAGACAATGGATAATTGTGCTAATCTTGCAGCTTGGTAGTACCATATTAAGTTTGGGAGGCTTAGTCCTCTCATTGCGTGGCCTTTCTTGTCCCAAATGAATCTGGTAATCTTTCCCTGAAAGGATTTAAGGTGGTCTCTTCTGATTGGGATGGGGAGGGAGCGGAATAAGTATAGTAACCTGGGGAGAAGGGTCATCTTGACAGAATTAATTCTACCCATCCATGCCATTTTATATGGGGCCCAGTTTCTAAGATCAGATTCTAGTTTTCGTTAAATTGGGGAGTAGTTTGCCTGATAGGGGTCTTCAACCTTAGGGGGGATCTAATGGAGGTATTACTCCATTCGAATTTGAAGGAGTTCTTCAGTTGAGAGATAAGGGAGTGTTCTAGGGAGACGTTTAGTGCTTGTGATTTAGCCATATTTACCTGTAGACCTGATATTTTCGCGAATTTATTCGGTAAGTGACACAAATTAGGGAGCGAGGTGGACAGGGAAGTTATGAATAGGAGCAAATCATCAGCAAACAGGGCGCACCTATGGGTTGTCTGACCACACTGTACTCCCCTGATATCTGGGTGGGTATGGATAGCTATCACTAATTATTCAATCGTCATGGCAAATATCAGGGGTGAGAGCAGGGAACCCTGGCATGTGCCCCTAACTACCTTAATCGGGTTTGAATGGTACCCTTGTAGCCTGACTTTAGCTTCTGGTGCGGAGAACAGAGCCTCTAGGATCCCAATAACGTTTGGACTGAATCCCCAATGTCGAAGTACCGCAAATAGATACATCCAGGAGACCGAATCAAAAGCCTTCTGGAGGTCTAGCGATAAGAGCATGCCCTCTTGTCTGAGTCCTCCCTCCCATCCGGATTGCAGTATTGAGATTATGTCTACTGCTCTTCGCACCTGGTCAGGGCTCTGCCATCCCGGTATGAATCCCACCTGGTCCTTATGACTATATTAACCAATAAATGCAGCTAGGCGGTTTGCTAAGACTTTGGTTAAGATTTTTAAATCATTGTTAATTAGTGAAATGGGTCTGTAGTTTCCTACAATCCCTGCATCTTTTTTGGGTTTGGGTAATACTGAGATGTAGGCTGAATTTAGTTGGTTTTCCAATGGGGTTCCATTCTTTTTTGAGTTAGAGAATCTGGTTAGGTATGGGGTTAGGGTCTCTGAAAACATTTTATAGTAAGGTGTTGGGAATCCATCTGGCCCCGCTGCTGTTCCCCTTTTTAGATTTCTGATAACCTCCACTACCTCCTCAGATGTGATGGGTGCTTCTAGTTCTGCTTTGTGGTCTTCTCCCAAAGATGGGAGAGGTAAACCTTCCAGGAATGTTTCTATTTGTGTCAGATTTGTATTCGCATCTGCCCTGTATAGGTCAGTGTAATAATCCTGGAAGGACTGCATTATACGCTATGGATTTAGGGTAAAGGTGCCATCTGCCTGCCTGATTTTCGGGAGTGAGTATGATTTATGTCTCAGGGAGAGTTTTGAAGCAAGCATGTTTGCTATTTTGTCCCTTTGCTGGTAGAACTTAGCCCCAGTCCATCTAATGTTCTTATCAGCTTTTGCTGTTAGTGCTAGATTTAGGGCTAATCTCGCTGCGTCTATGGTAGCAATAAGAATGCTCGAGGGGTCTTTTTTGTGTTGTTTGTGCAGTATAGTGAATTGCTTATCAAGCCTCTCTATTTCTCCCTGCCTCTCCCTTTTCAGTTGGGATGCTATCTGCATGAATTTGCCCCGAATTGTCACCTGGGGTGTGCTCTGTCTAGGTGTGTCTCTATGCAGTGTCAGCAGGACCATAGAGTGGTCCGACCAGGCCGCATCTATGATTTAACGGCTATTGGGATGTGGTGTGTAGAGAGCAGGATATGATCTATTCTAGAGTATGACTGGTTTGGGTTTGAGAAGTGTGTAAAGTCTTGTTTGGTGGGGTTCAGCTCTCTCCATATGTCCGCCAAACCATGTTAAAAGATGAATTTCGCTATCCTGACACTACCCTCACTGGGACTAACGAGTTGTGCTTTACGGGGCTTGGTTTTATCAAGGCCCGAGTCGAAGGCCGTATTGGAGTCACCTCCGAGGATTGTGATGGCCTCTGCTAGAGGCCCTAGGGTTTGAAGCATTTACTGATAAAATTGTGTCTGCCCTCTGTTAGGGGTGCAGTAGGATATGAAGGAATATTGGTGATCATCCAAAATTCCCTTTACTAGGAGGAACCTTACCTCCGGGTCTCTGTGTTCCAGTTGTGGGGTAAATTTGCAGTAATTGGATATTAAAATCGCCACCCCCCTCGTTTAGCCTCCGGCATTTGCCAGGAAGAACTGGGGGAAGTGTGCATGAAAGAATGAGGGGGTGTACCACACCGGGAAGTGGGTTTCCTGCAGTAGGACCAGGTCAATATGGTGGGAATGGTATGCCTGAAAGGGTTTCCGTCTTTTCAAAGGTGAGTTTAACTCTTGTGCGTTATGGGAGATTATACGTAGGTGAGAAGTGGTTGTTTTGTCATTGGCCATGAAGCAGACAGAAATGATAGCTATTCGATCTTTTGTCACCTACCTTGTCCCGGAAGGGAGTTGAGAGATAGCTGATCTGACGTGTGGAAAAGAGAAAGTACAATCTTAAAAACATTACAACAGTAAGGCCTAATCCAGGCCTGGAATGAAAGGAGGGGAGAAGCTCCCTCCTTCCATTCAAAACAAACATCTTTTTATAGCCCTTAACCGGGGCTATTGTCCCACCACTCAGGTACGGAGACATCATATCCGAGTGGCATGAGGAGGTGCGAGGAAACGGCCCTGAACAGCTCTGTAAATAACATAAGTAAATTAAAGTCATAGGCGGAATCAAAACAACCAGGACCCCCAACCCAATGCCCAAACGTTGAGGGCTAGGGTAAATGTGGAATGGGCTGGGGGTCATGTAGTTGGCAAGGGGGGGGGCCGGGATAGCAGCCTGTGAATGTTGGCTAAAATGGGGTGAACACCCCTAAACTTGTAAAACTGAGTGTGTGAACAGATGTCGAGGTTCATTCTAGGCAACTGGAGTCCTCAGGCTGGGAACCTGGCCTGACTGGGAGTAACGAGTTAGTTCGTGGGTACTCGAGTCAGGGGGGTAGATTGCCCTTGACTCTCTTGGTCTTGGCCTTTTCCCATAAAGGTGATGTAGGGCTCGTTGGCATGGGGCGTTTGGCTGACCCCTGCTGTAAATTTGAAGTGTCGCGGATTCCTGGGAGATGAGTTTGAGGTCCAGCAGCAGTCATTATCCTTCCGGGAAGCTGGAAATTGCGTGTTGTTTGCCCTTGTAGGTGAATTTTAAGGGGAAGGGGAATGCCCATCTGTATTTATTGTCTTTCTCAGTAAGGGCGACGAGGAGGGGTTTTAGGGACCTCTGTTTTTGTATACTGAAGGGGGATAGATCAGCAAATATCTGGATGGTATGTCCCTGGAACTTTAAGTGGGCTTGCTGGTGAGATCTCTTCATCACCTCTTTGATGGAGCGAAAGTGGTGTTTCACCACAATGTCCCTTGGGAACCCATCTTTCCTAGGTGGACCTAGGGATCTGTGGGCCCTGTCTAGTTCCAGTTTGTGTGCTGGAATAGAAGGGATGAGAGCTTTGACAATGTCCTGTACCGCTGAAGGAGCGTCCGTAATGGATTCAGGGAGCCCCCTGATTCTTTTGAGGTTGTTGATCCTAGCATGGGTTGTGTCAAATTGTTCTTGGAGAAAGTGGATATGGTCTATATTTTGAGATAGTGGAGATACTGGAGATAGTGATATCCAGTTTATGCTCAATGGTTTCTATTCTCAAGCCCAGGTTCTGAAAATCTGACAGAATGTCTCCAGTGATTCTGTCAGCAGTCTTTGTCAGCCCCCTATCCAGCAGCTCTGAGAATTTAGTGAAGAGATCAGAGATATTAAATGGGATGTCCTGAGCTATGCCTCCTGTAACTGAGCTGGGGCCTGGGTGTGCAGGGGTTAATCCCATCGGGGACATTCCATATGACCCCATAAAGCACTATATGAGCGATATTGTGGAACCTAGGGACGGAGTATGGGTGTTGGAGTTGGCGTCTGGCATCTGGGAGATGTAGGAGAGGGTCAGCACTTGCCTGAACTCCGTGAGATCTTCTGCGGCCTGGTCTCGTGTCTGTGACACGGCCGCCATTTTGGATTTGCTCCTTTTGTCCACGGACTCAAATTGGGGTCCTAGCTCTCATCTAGTGGACCCTCCCGGCATGTGCTGGTGCGAGGGGGTTTCCCCTGTGATCTGCTACTGTTTATGGGTGCCCTGCAGGTCTCGCTCCGCTGTGAGCTGTGTGGTCTTGGCAGTGTAGAGTTCCGGGCTCTTGGGAGACTCTGCGCATGCGCCGCCCTTGTTCTTTTAATCTTATTAGTTTTTGAGCTTGTTTATCTGTTTTTTCTTCTGTCTCTTCTACTCGAGTCAGCAACTGTCCTAAGTCGGCCTGTAGTGTAGAGATTTCTGTTTTGATAGAATTTTCCAGTTTTGTGAGCATGTCTGTCATTTCCATTTTTGTTGGTATTTGGGCACCAGCTCCTTGTTCCTCCATTTTGCTTATCTCCATTTCACTTTTGTTACATATATCTTCTCTGGATTGGTCTGAGGTCTAGCCTTTCTTTTTTCCAGGGTCTTTTTCTCTTTGGACTTGTATTTGCATTTTCTTTTGGGATTTTTAGCTCATTGCCTTTTATAGTTCTACCTCTCATAGTGTTTTTTTTACTTGTGATTTTCTGTTTCCCCAGGTTGATTTTCCACTTGGTGTACCTTCTTTAATTTCCTTAGAACTATGTGATTATATGGTCTTGAATATTTTTTTTTTTTTAATTTCTTCATTTTTATTGTTTTTCATATTGCAAAAATTAAAAACATACAGCACGGTTACATGTAATATCACATAGTACAAAAACATTATTATTATTTTATATTCCCTTATCCTCCCTCCCTCCCTCCCAACTTAATTCCACCCCCTACCACACATCACCCAATCATTATCTATACATGTCTTCTTGTCTATTGTCTATCTACACCAAAAATAAAGAGAAAATCCACTCCATAGACAGATAGAAAATATAGAAAAGAGGCCACAGAAAGAAGAAAAAAGGGGGAGACGAGGACGGGAGTGGATTCTCCTCAGCTCGCCCCTATCCACTCATACGGGGCACCTCATCTACTCTAGCCAAGGTCTCCACATTCTCTCCAACTTTCTGAGGTTATTTTGTCTAACATATAACACTCTCTCACTCCAAACCATTGAATTGATGGTTTCAATCCAGTTCTCCACCACAGTCGGGGGGGGGGGGTGTCTGTGCCTGCTATTTCTGTGCAATTAATTTTCTCGCTTGAAACAGGCATCTCAACACTGCTGCGGTAGTACCGGGGAAGGCTCTATCTTCCTCCAAGCTCCCTAATAGGCATGTCTTGGCCTCAGGTTCTAGTGAGCTCCTAAATATTTTATTTATCCTATCAGTTATCTCCACCCAATATCTGAAAAGCTTTGAACACCTCCATACCAAGTGGATAAGGTCTCCTGTCATTTTACACCTGGGGCACTCATCGTTTTGTTTCCATCCAAGTTTAAACATTTTTTGAGGGGTATAATAGACTCTGTGGATTAGGAACTGATGAGAGACCTTCTGTGAAGGGGAAATCGAGACCAGGGCTCCTTGTTCGAAAATCTTATCCCAATTCACCATTGTTATTGGTCCTACGTCTCTCTCCCACCCCTCTCTACTCTTAAGAGGTCCCACTCCACTTATAATTCTATCCCCCAAACTAGCATACAACTTGGAAATTAGACCTTTAGTTGAGGCTGAGTTAATTATTTTTAGGTAGTACAGGGATCGGGGTCCACTCCATAGACTGAGACCTGAACTGCACTTGAATGGCATGCCTAATCTGCAGGTATTTATAAAATGCCTTGTTTAATATGTTAAATTCCCGTTTTAGATCTAGAAATGACTTCATGAGGTTACCCTCATATAACTGAATTAAATGGCTAATACCCTGCCTTTCTCATTCCAGGGGTCTCTCTATACCCCTTATCTCAGCCAAGTTTTTGTTGTGCCAAAAAGGGGTATATTTTGTTACCCCATTGTACCCCATTAGTGCCTTCATTACCTGCCACAATTTACTAACTAGTTTTATCGTCGGTATCTATAAATAAAAGAGTCTGCTTCTAGAGCCTCCACCAGTGTATTGTGTGGGACCCCATTAACATCATTCTATTGCTAGAGTTCCCACCACCTAGGGTTCCACAGCCCACTAGGTGTTGCAGCTGGGAAGACAAAAAGTATAATCTCGGGTGCGGAATCGCCATACCTCCTTCTTTAATCGGTAGTTGCAAAGTTTGCAAGCTAATCCTAGATTGGGCCTTTTTCCAAATTAATTCCCTAAAAAGGGATTCTATTCTCTTAAACCACTTGTGGCCTATCCAGGAGAGTTGTGAAGCAGATACAATATCTGTGGTAGCCATATCATCTTTATTAGATTACAACGATCTGCAACAGATAGGGGAAATCGGCACCAAGTATCTCCCTTTTGCTTTAATTTCAATAGCAATGTGGCTAAGTTATTGTTAACGTACTGGTTTATTTCAGTCGTAATGCAAACCCCCAAATATTTCAACTTATCCATCCACTACTTTCAGGTGGGAAGTTCCTGGTAGTATCTGATCGTCAAGTGGGTCAATCGGTAACAGAGCTGACTTATCCCAGTTAATGACCAGACCGAAAAGTCACCCTAACTCGCCATCCATTTGTATCACTGAATTTAACAAGGTTTCAACATCCCCAAGGAAGAACAGGACATCATCTGTGAACAGTGCTATCCTGTCCTCTACTGACTGGCGTCGGAACTCCTGTATGTCTAGCCTTGATCTAGTCATAATTGCTAGAGGTTCCATTGCAAGGACGAACAATAGGGGAGACAGGGGGCAACCCTGTCTCATCCCTCTCTCCAACTGGAACACTTCTGAATGTTCGTTGTTAATTTTAATTTTTGCTCTTGGTTCGCTATAAAGTAGCCTCACCCATCTAATAAAGGAGGGGCCAAACCCAAATCGCACTAGCACCTTCCATAGATAGTCATATTCTAGACTGTCGAAGGCCTTGGCGGCATCCAAGGCCAAAATGGCCTCAGTGCCGGAGTTATCAGTGGGAATCTGCAGATTTAAGAAGACTCTTCTGATGTTAATGCCAGTTGATCTATTGGGAATAAAGCCCGACTGTTCTGGATGTATCAGCCCTTGAATACATCGGTTTAGGTGGGTTGCTAAGACTTTAGCCAGGATTTTTACATCAGTGCATAATAATGAGATTGGGCGATAGGAGGAGACATCCATTTGGTCTTTCCCTGCCTTGTGTATTACAGTAATAGTGGCTTCCGACATTGAGGTAGGGAGTCTCCCGTTGGTTAACGTCCACCCCAATGTTTTCAGTAGTTCTGGGAGTAATATTTCACCATATCTCTGCCTGTCTGGAGTTGGATCCTCGACATAGTTCTTCTCTGCCCGCATCGCCTCTTTCCTAATATCCCCTTCCCACTGTCTAGACTTCCCCTTAGTTCTTGCCACTTGTTGAATCAAGAGGCCTCTAAGATAGGCCTTCAAGGAGTCCCAAAGCACATCCGGCAGCGCCGTACCTGTATTGATTTGTACAAATTTGTTTAATCTAGACACAACTTCTCCAGAACTGGCAATCAGTTCCAGCCAACAAGTGCTGATTTTCCATTCTCTAGAATGGGTCTTGCCCCCAGCATTGATTGTCAGGACAAGTGGGGAGTGGTCTGAGACTCCTCTTGGACCATAGTCTATATTGCATACTGTCGATATTGCCTCCAAATTACTCAGGGTCATGTCGATTCTAGAGAGAGTGAGATAGGAGCTTGAAAAACATGAGTACTGCCTTTCTTGCGCATAGCGCATTCGCCATATGTCGCTCAAACCCATTTCCACTAGGAATCGAGATAGCCGACCCTCGCCTGCTGTGTTGGACCTATGACCCGACGGGAATCTGTCTAGGCTCTTGTCCAGTACTTCACTGAAGTCCCCCACCACTAATATCAGGGTTCCTGCTTTATCCAGCACGAACTCCAAAAATGTATGTAGAACCTCTAGCTTAAATGGGGGAGGAATATAAATATTTACCAACACAAATGGTTTGTTTTCAATCAAGCAGAGCAAAAAAATATACCGGCCCTGGTTATCAATACAACTCTCCCTGCAGGAGAACACCACTCCTCTCCCAACCAAAATACTCACCCCTCCTAGAATAGGAGGAGTGGACCAAATGCTATTGGGCTTGGAACTTCTGATTGCGGAATTGTATCGCAGTATCCTCGGTCAGATGCATTTCCTGCAGGCAAAGCAGTCCGGGCCCATTCCCCGCTAATGTCGATAGGACCATAGCTCTCTTAATTGGATCCCCTAGGCCCCGGACATTCCATGAGGTTATACTTACTCTCCTTTCTTGCATGGTGGGAAAACAAAAAATAAATTAACACTAGAAGCCAACACAAAATTAAAAAATAAAAAGGTAATCAACCTAATAATCACCCTCACACCTCTCAATCTCAAATGATTTCTCCCATCTGTGTATTTCTCCCTCTCTTCATATACTTTTCCTCACTCAGTTTGTGCCTTCCAATATACTAATGTTAGTGATGTGTGTTTCTTAACCCACAGCATACTCCCTTCTCCACCTCCCACAACTACCCTCCCTCCCAACCCACCCATGCCCCCCCACTCATGCCCATCTGAGCCAACCCTAAGGGCTTCACCTGTGACCTTACCATTCCTCTCCGATATTACCCTTCTCATATTCCAAACTAGTGGCTTTAATGTAAGGCAAAACCATGGTAGCCCCATTCGCTCTCTTTCTCCCCTACTTACAAACATATAACCAAAAAAGTGCCCCCCCCCCGCTCCCTCCAATCTAAACAGACAATCTTATTTCCGTGATATCACAGTGATATTTCAGTAATATTTCAATAAAAGTGGAAACAAAAAAACCCAAAAAAGGAAAACAAAAAAGAAAATTAAAAAAAGGGAAGGGGGGAGGGATAGAGAAGGGCCAGCAAACCCGAAAAGGTATAACAAACCACAACCAGTATTCTATTTCATCAAGTTTAGCAGCCTATGTTCTTGTAACCCCTTGATTTCTCGTCTTAGTGGGTATAAGTTGTCCTCGACTGTGCTTAGTCTCTCTTCTAAGGCAGTAGTTCTCTCTACAGTCTTGCACAAAACCTGACTCATTGAGAGTAATTCCTCCTTAATACTTTTTAACTAGTTATCAATGACAATTGAAATTTTGCAGGCGTTAACGGCAGAGAGAACATCCCTCAATGTCGGCTCCTCATCCTCAAAAATAGGACCAGCCGCCGCGGACCTAGTTGATACAGTTCCTGTTTTTCCTCCTCTATCCCCTTGTTACTCACGGTTTTGTTGCTGGATGGGGTGGTAGAGTTTGAGGATGCCTGGCCATGCCCTTGACTCCTTCTATCTGATGCAGACCCTGCCTGAGTTTTGGCTTGTGCCGCTGCCTGCTGGTGACCCCCCTTAGAAGGCAACAGGGAGGTTGTGTGGGCAAATTTTAGTTGCTGCAGCGGCTACTGCCGCTGCCGCCTTATTCCCTTTCTCCTTCTCTTTTGCAAAGCGCGTCATCTGCATCCCATCCTGGGGTGGCTGCTCATCAACTGCTCGTTTTTTAGACATATTAAGACTCAGTTGTTAAATTGGCCAAAGATTATTAAGGTCTGTTTTTGCAGAGAGGGGGGTTTGAGTCTCCTAACGGGTCTCCCTGCTTCCCCCGCAGTGCTCTCACCACCCTCACCTCTCTCACGGTGTCCGCCAAACAGTTCAATAAGGCTCAATAAGGTGCCAGAAAATCCCGCACAATCTTGCAAGAGCACGGGCGGGGACACAGGCAGCTCTGCTGGCTACACAGCTTCAGTTTTGGGACGGCTTCAGCTCACCAACCAGCCCGGGAGAGACAGGAGAAGTGGCTCCGGATCAGCGCGTGGCATGGCGCAAGAAATCCCACAGGGCCCCAAGCAGGGCCAGATTAAGAGCATCATGGGCCTGGTGCTAAGGATTTTGGTGGGCCTTTTTATAAAAATAAATAAAATGAAAACGCAAACATTTTTTTGTTGAATTAAATTAAAGAGAGTGGGGGGTGTGAGAGAGTGGTTGAGAGAGAGAGAGGGGGGGTGATAGCGAGATAGGGGGCAGAAATAGAGGGTATGAGAGGGAGGGTAAAAGAGAGAGAAAGGGGTTGAATGAGAGAGAGAGGGGGTGAGAAAAAGGGGAATAGAGAGAGGGTGAAAGAGAGAGAGGGTGGTAGGAAAGAGGGGGTTGAAGAGGGCGAGAGAGAACAGGGTGAAAGAGAGGGGATGAGAGAGAGAGGGGGTGAAAGAGAGAGAGAGAGGGGGTTGAGAGTGAGGGGTGAGTCTGTGGGGGGCACAGCATAGTACATTACATGGGGGGGAATAGCACAGTACATTACATGACTAAGGGATGTGTCTATCGTGAGGCTTCCGTGTATACCTAGTAATTCTAAATTTCTTCCCTTTTTTTCCCACCATTGACCACACGACACTACTCCTCTGGAGTCGAATGGCCATAGCAGCCTTTTATTACAACAAAATAAAATACAAAAAATACTTTGAACATAACTTAATGCCTAATATACATTCTTATAAAACATTTTATAACCTTTTGTAAACATTTCTCCACCACTGAACCTTACTATTAACCTTTTAGATCTAAGGGTCCTTGAAGGCCATATCAATGTCCTTACACCAACTAGTTGTATCGGTATACCCAAAAAACGGCCCCCTGCCGTGTAATTACGAAAGCTCGGGGACAAAACAGCTACTTCCTGCCAGATACAACTTCCTCCACCATTGTTTCCATACAAGGGAAAGGACCCCAAAAAACTCCGTGGGGCCCAACCCCCCTAAAAAACCTCCATTATTTTTCAGCACCGCCTCCAAGGACCCCATAGACCTGCCGCCACAGCACGCGCACGTGACGCCTTACGTGCGTGTCGCCCTCCACACCATAACCGCTCGGTGTACACCCTCCTGCAAAGCCAGCTGCCACAGATCCAAACCGATCGCATTCAGGTGTACACCATCCGATCTCAAAAAACGCCAGGTTTCTTCTTCCAAATCCCGATGACGCACTGCCAAACCGCCATTACGAACAAAAAATTTTGCCACCGCTTTATTGACCTTTATCCTCGCTCTGTTCAGACCTGCAACAGAGCGAGCCAAACGCCAAGCCGTCCTGGCCACGATATCCGACCAAATAAAAATGGTATCCGGAAAAAAGGATTGTAAACGTAGCAGATCGAATTTAATATCCCGGATAAGCTCTCTCTCACAACGAACCCCCAAATCATTACCACCCGCATGAATCACAACCACATCAGGGGTGCGGTCAAGGCAGGCAAACTTATGCATCTCAGGGACTACCCTGGACCAGAGCATGCCCGGAATCCCGATCCAACGTACCACCTCTCCCCCTCTGACAGACCCAATAACCTGCCTCCCCTCCTAACATCCGCCCTCCTGGCACCCCAGTACACGTAAGAGTGTCCCAGGATCCACACCAAACAGGAGTCCGAACCTGAAAAACATGGAAAACAAACAAAAGGAAGACAGGGAGAAAAACAAACATGCCTTATATTCCTTAATGCTATCTTCCCTCAGTATCTCCTGTCACCGCAATGGCTCCACCCCCCCAGAAAGATTAAGCCACTAAAGTAGGTGAGGACGAACATACAACTTGAACCTGGATGATTCCCACCTGCCAATACCTTTGACCACATCCTCATCCAATCCCCACCTAACCGTCTCCGTGGCTGCACCGATGCGGAACGAATGTGAAGAGTAATTCTCTGGGCTGAAACCCGCGGCTATCAAACATTTTTTGAAAACCGCCTGAAACTGAAAACGAGAAACCGCCCTACCATCTTCATGTTGGAAGAAAACCCCCCCCCTCGAGGCCTAATGGTACAGAATTCCCCTATTGCCGCAACCGGACATACAGGGGAACCCGGGATCCTATTCAACTCAACCCATTTTCCCTTCCCGCATTGGTCCGTCTTGGAATTTTTCAAAAATATCCCCAGCTTATCCCCACGTAACAAAACGTCCTGTACTTCCAAACCGCCATTGCCCCTTCTATTATTACTCACTATCTCACCTATCCGAAACGCTCCAAAAAAGGCCAACACAAAAATGGCCCTAAACAATACCCGCTCAAAACTTGAAAAACAAACATCTCCCAACTGTTGGACCACCTCTCTTAAAACCTCAAACGAAACTGGGCGTCTTTTGTCGGCAGCCGTACGACCAGCGCGATATCCACGCATAGCACGCCGAACCCTGAAAACCTTTGTCACATCCTTTTGCCCAGCCAACTGAAACATGAAAGCCAGCCCCGCCATCTTACTAGACATAGAAGAAGCTGATACTCCCCTCTCAAAATTCCTGCCTATAAAATAGAGCAGCAAATTAATCCTATCTTCTTCATGTGTACTGACCCCTACTTCCTCCACCAAAACTTCCCATTCCTGCCAAACCTTACTGTACTTCGCCCAAGTAGTTGCGGATACCGATCGATGTATTAACCGTTGGGCGATGGCAATGCGATGCTCCACAACCTCTCGGGACAAGGAATCCCGAACACTTCTGCTCCCGGCACCAGTTGACGAAACCTGTCCCACTGGAAACGAGACAACGCATCAGCTACAGAATTATCCACTCCCGGAACATGAATAGCAGTAACACAACAATTAATACACAAACAACGTAATACCAGGTGCCTTAGCAAGCGCACAATTGGGGGGGAAGACGCAGTGTTATTGTTAATGGCCTGCACCACACCCAGGTTATTACAGTGAAAGCGCACCCGACGATTCTTAAACTCTGCGCCCCAAAGCTCCACAGCTAGAACAATAGGGAACAATTCCAGAACCGCCAAGTTGCGTATCAGTCAAGCATCCTTCCAAAGTACCGGCCATTCCCCCGCGCTCCACTTTCCCTGACAGAACGCCCCGAATCCACATGATCCCACCGCGTCAGTAAACAATTCCAAATCAAAGTTTGAAACTACCACCCCCATCCACAAAGAGCGGCCATTATACGTAGCTAAAAACGATTCCCATACCTTCAAATCCTCCTTATGATCCCTACTTAATCGAATATAATGATGCGGGGTCCTGACCCCCGCCGTGGCGGCGGCAAGGCGCCTGCAGAAGACCCGCCCCATAGGCATGATGCGGCACGCAAAATTCAATTTGCCTAGCAACGATTGTAACGACCGAAGTTGTACCTTCTTTGTCTGTAACGCCAAAGACACTTCCCGTTTTAAGCCATCCAATTTGTCCTGAGGCAATCTACATTCCATCGCTACCGTGTCTATAACAATCCCCAAAAAACTCAAAGCAGTAACTGGGCCTTCCGTCTTGTCTGGAGCCAACGGAACCCCAAAAACCTCAAAAAGCTGCTGAATCGTAGCCAGCAATGACGCGCACACCAAACTCCCTGCCAGCCCTATACACAAAAAATCATCCAAATAATGGATGACGGATGACAAGCCTGAAACATCCCGCACCGCCCATTCCAAAAAGGAACTAAAGTGTTCAAACAGCGAACAAGAAATCGCACACCCCATGGGCAAACACCTATCAACAAAGAACTTGCCCTGCCAGCGACACCCCAACAAACGACAGCACTCTGGATGAACAGGCAAGAGGCGAAAAGCAGCCTCAATGTCTGTTTTTGCCAACAATGCGCCCTTTCCCAGACGCTGGACCCAAGCGACCGCCGTGTCAAAAGATGTGTAAGACACCCTACACAAATCAGGGTCAATAGAATCATTAACTGATCCCCCGCGCGGGTATGACAAATGATGAATGAGCCGAAATTTGTTCGGCTCCTTCTTAGGTACCACACCTAGCGGGGAAACAACTAAATCCGGCATTGGGGGCAACTCAAACGGGCCCGCCATGCGCCCTAAGGAGACTTCTTTTAACAATTTATCTGTAACAACACTAGGGTCCTCCCTAGCAGACTTCAAATTTTCCGCCATAGGCAGAACTACTCTAAGCCCGCTACTCAACCTAAAACCGTCCGTAAATCCCAACTCTAATAACCTGGCTGCTTCTTGATCAGGGTACCGTCTTAGAAAAGGGGCCATCTTTTTTACCCTCACTGGTGTCCTCCCTTTTTCCAGCATCTCCCCCTTTTCCACGACCTTGCTTAAAACACTGGGACTGAGAGTGCGACCCTCCACATGTGGAAAACTCATGTCGAAATCGACATTTTGCCCCAAACTTGCATGCACCAGCGTTGAACTGCCAGCAGAAACCCATGCGACCGCCGGCCGGTTGTCCGGCAATAGCTGAACCCCCGGCCCCTCCCTGAAAGGGAGCCAAAGAACTTCTTGGAGATGACATTAACTTCATCCAAAGACTAATGTCCTTGTGGTCCCACCGCAATGCAGGGCGTACCGCCTTCCTCTGCCGGAATTGCTCATCATAACGCAACCAGGCCGTACCACCGTACACCCTTTGCGCTTCACCAATGGAGTCCAGATAGCAGAAAAGAGCAGAGCAGTGCTCGGGCGCTTTTTCCCCAATAACGCTTGCCAAAATCGCAAACGCCTGCAGCCAATTTGAAAAAGTGCGCGGTATTAAGCGGTAACGCCGCTTCTCCTCTTCCTCTTTTTTGCTCTCGTCAGGCTTAACTTTGTCCAAGTTAAACTTCTCCAAGGGCAACAAGGAGAATATTTCAACGTACTCCCCCTTCAGAATGCGCTCCCTCACTTCCGCCTTTAAATGAGCGCCCAACGGCCCCTCAAAACAGACGTATACCTCACATTTGGCAGCATCTGCCAAACGCACACCGTCCAGTCCAGCTGTCCCCTTACCACAGGCACCGCATCCCCCACCGTCGCTGCAACACCAGTCACTACCTTCGCCGGCAGCGCTGCTGTAGTTTCCGTCCCTACCCCAGCCACTACCGCGCCCCCACAGGTCCCTGCGGTGCAGCCGTGTGGGCTGATGCCCACGCTGCCACTGGGGAAGCACTCGCCACCGGCCGCTGACCAGCCTCACAGCGCGCCAGTACTTCCCGCAAACCCTCCAGCAAAGTCCGTACCACCCCTACGTCCTGCAACCCCAGAGACTTGGAACTACTACCTTGCCCCACACTACCTAAACCACCCTGAGCCCCTGACACAGCTACACCACCATCAACTACAGACCCCCCTTTATTAGCATTAGCAGAAGACAAAGACAACACAGAAAGGGGCTCACCTGGCTGCCGCTGCCTCACTGGACATCCAGCCGCGATCCCCGCTGCACGCGCCGGCTCTGGTAGTTCTTCCTCCACACGATCGTCCAGCTCACCCTCAGACAAACTGTCTTGGGAACTCCCGGCCTCTCTCCGCCCCTCAGTCGCAGGCCGCACCGCAGGATTCACCGCCGCCGTTGAGCGCCCCTCAGTGACGTCATCACTGTGCGCCGCACCAACGCTCATCTCCACAAGGCAAGTTAGCTGAGCCCTAGGCCGGGCAGGGGGAGCCCGCCTGGCCGTGGATCTGGACCGAGGCACATCCAAGTCCCCCCGAATATGCGGGGCACCCGCCGAACTCCTCCTCCGTCCCCTCACTTCCGGAATACAGGCCCCAACCGTTCTCGCCCCATAGCCGTCACCCGCCGAGGCCTCTCTCCCTCGCCGAGCTCCCCTTAGGCCAGGCTGAAAGCCCGCCACGGCAGCCGCCATGTTTCTCACAGTGTCTGCAGGGGGGGCGGTACCCGATGCTGCAGCACCGCTCGTCTCCTGAATCTGACGCGATCGAGCTCCCTGACCGTCCCCGCCAGCCGCAGCCACCGCTGATTTCCGCTTGGCCGGCGGAGTCCGCCCTTCCAGTGCCAGACTCCCTGCACGATCGGTTTCCGGGCTGAAACGCTCAGGCGGCCTAGACCGCCTAGCACGTGTGCGGCCCGGAGGAGGGGGGCTGGTGGGTGAAACGGAGGAGGACTGGCTGGGGCCTTGTAAAAGGCTAGTCACAGAAGCCTGCAGCCATCCCGTGCCTCTGGCCGCCGCCTCCTCTCTCAGTCGAGACAAAATCGTCTCCAAGTCACCCATGTTGGAAGTGGAGACCGAGTAGCAAATTCTTCCAACCGGCGCTTTCCTCTCTCCAACTGACCCCCGGTTCTGCTCCGCCCCCACTTATATCTGGCTCCCCCCACTAACCCCCTCCTATCCTAATTTACATACCTGATTACTCCACCTCACTGCCCCACCCTAGTCATGCTGGCCCTCCTCCTAGTGCTACTTTGGCTCCGGGCCATTACTTGGTTGGCACAACACATTACATGGTGGATACATGGATACAGCACATTTAATGGTGGGCGAAGCTCAGCACATTACATGGTGGGCACAGCACATTACACAGTTGGCACTGCCCAATACAGCACATTACAAGGTAGGCACAGTACATCATATGGTGGGCACTGCACAACACAGCACATTGCATGGTGGGCACAACACAGCACATGCACACGGTGGGCACAGGACCTTATATGGTGGGCACAGCACATGACATGGTGGGCACAGCTGAGCACATTACATGGTGGGCACTGCACATTATAAGTGGGAACTGCACAGCACATTATATGGTGGGTACTGCAAGACACATGTTTCTAAAGAAAAAATTTGCGCTAGGTGTACAAACAGTAACTTAGTGAATATCACCCGTGAAGGAAAATCCTGCAGCTATGCACTATACCTTGATAAGGGCACTACTAAATAGATATAACAAAAAGCACAGCGCTGGATATAAATGCAAAAATACAACAAAAATTGATATTACTATTAAAGCACCAACAACTTTCATATGTGGTAAAAGAAAAAAAGAAAAATAAACAATAACATGAATGCTTCACTATAGTGATATATATGCGTGAACAATAACATGGATGCTTTACTATAGTGATATATATGCGTGACTATTCCCAGTTTTTTATCCACACATTTAGAAAAAGTCCAAAGATGCAAAAATTATGTCAAAACAAATGTCCAAAAACGGCCGTAGGATTGACACGCTCGTACCGACGGCGCATGCGAGAAGTTTCGTTTTAAAGCTGTATTGGTTCCTTGCAAGGAAAAGTGTTTTTATGGATGCCAGTGAGGCGACTTTTAATAAACAAGAGATAAAACGTTCTACACCATTGGAGTTTTCTCTTTTCTTTTAAACACGGTGAGAGCTCTCTTCCCTGATTGTACCGCTGTCTGAAAGCCTGTGGCGATCGTTTGTGGATCTACATCCATCATACCAGCTAAAGTTCCAGCGGTTGTGGAGGGCAAACCCCAAGCTGTTAGCTCTATGCCTCTGATCAGAGGCTATCTGGTAAGCCTTCAATCTATACCAGGTGACGGGATCTCAACAAGGTGACAGTCACGGATTTATTATTCATAGAAAGTCACATTTAATTGCTTTTTTGGACATTTGTTTTGACATAATTTTTGCATCTTTGGACTTTTTCTAAATGTGTGGATAAAAAACTGGGAATAGTCACGCATATATATCACTATAGTAAAGCATCCATGTTATTGTTCACGCATATATATCACTATAGTGAAGCATTCATGTTATTGTTTATTTTTCTTTTTTTCTTTTACCACATATGAAAGTTGTTGGTGCTTTAATAGTAATATCAATTTTTGTTGTATTTTTGCATTTATATCCAGCGCTGTGCTTTTTGTTATTTCTACTGCAAGACACATGACATGACATGGTGGGCACAGCACAACACGGTGGGCACAGCACTTGACACGGTGGGCACTGGGCACATGGGGGAAGCAGCAGTCTGTCCCCTAGCACAATAAAACACCTCCCTAACAAATGTACTAACCTTATCTCAACAGCATGGGAGATTTCCTTCCTCCTCTTCCTTCAGGAAGGCACACAGATATTAATAAGCCACTGACATGGGCCCATATTGAGGAAGGGGCCTGGAGCTGCATCTCCACCAGCCCCTATGTTAATCCAGCCCTGGCCCCAAGGAAGAGACAGGCGGCTCTCCAGACAAGCCCCTCTCCAAAATGCCAGATACAGTAAACTCTCTAGGCAATTCAATTCAGTATGGAGGTAGAGAGCAGAGGAGGGACACCCTGCACTCTCACACACTCACTCACTCATTCACTCCTCCCTCCATCCGGTCACGCCCTCCAGTCTTGAATATTTCTCGGCAACTCAAGACCATGGATATAACCGAGCATGGAGCCCTTCTTTATGTCAGTACTTTTTATTTTCTATTTTTTTATAAGGCCTTCAGATGCTGTTGGACCATTTCCAGAAAACCGTTTCCCAGATAGGGCCGATTCCTATATCAGTTTCTTTACCCTTTCTCAAACAGTTCCTTTCTAATTATAAACCCCAATCTTGCAACAACTCAGTACGATTTAATAGGTCCTCTGGTAATTCTCAGGGGGGGTTCAGGGGACTCTCCTTACTTTTTACTTTTTTTTTTTCCGATCTGACTAGTAGCCGCTGATAACACCGTTCAATAGGGAGTGTATAGAACTATTCAAAGAATGCCTTTCCCCAGACCAATCATAGGCAGTTCATAGATAATCTTAGAAGGTTTCATAGACATTTCATAAGCAGTTTCATAGGAAGTTCATAAGCTGTTTCATAGGCAAAACATAGGCATTTTTTTTTGGTATTTTATAAACTGTTGCATTGGCGATTCATACGCCGTGTTATAAGCAGTTCATATATTGCTTTAACCGAACATATAGCCGCTGTTGACACAATTCAATAGGGAGTGTGTAGCACTATTCATGGAATACCTTTCCCCCAAACAATCATAGACAGTTCATAAACAGTTTCATAGACAGTTCACAAACGGTTATCATGGGTATTTCAGAGACCGTTTCATAGGCAGATCATAAGCAGTTTCTTTGGAAATTCATAAATTGTTTCATAAGCAATTCATATGCAGTTTCACAGGCAGTTCATTATAGACTAAGCATTAAATGTATCACTTTAGGTGCACGTTGATACTCAGCCCTTCTTCTCAGGTCGTTTCTTTATATCTGGCTTGCCAAGATCTAAGCACCCGTATGAGTACTTCTGCCTCTCCTCTCCCCCTCCAAAATCTTCAGGAAGAGGGATAGAGTAGTTAAGGGACAAATAAAAGGAGGAAAAAGAAGGAAAAAAGCAAAAAGCAGTGGCACCCATAGATAAACTCCAAGGGAGCTGGTCTGTGTGTGCTTGTGAGAATTTGCTTGCCTTGTCATCCGGGACTCAGGGGTTCCCCCCTCTCTGCTCCAGCTCCATGTCTGTCACCACACTCACCGCTCTCTCCCTCTCTCTCTCGTTCACTGGCAGGCAGGCTCTGGTGTTACCTTACAATCTGTTCCCACTGCTCCTCACTTTCTCTCCCCCTGACTACTCCTCCTCCGTCACCTCGTTAGCTGACATGAGCCTCAGCAACTCCGGTCACTGCTCCGCTCTGTTCTCCTCCACTCTCTCCATTCCTGTGATGCCGTCCGAGAGCTCCAAACCTGTCCGCCGGGTCACCCTTTCACTTAATTCCCCAGCTCAGCTCCTTCACTCCCGGGCGGTCAGTGCCACCTTGCACAGGCAGGGGGAGTAGCAGGGGGTTTTCTGGTTGCCCAGCTCACTAAGTTTCCCGCTGGTGTAGCGTATCGGCTTCACTGTGAACCAGTATCCAGCATGAGGGGTCAGCAGGGGTCAATGAACGTCAGGGCTGTCATAAGGTGGGACGCTACAGCCTCTCACACCGCGGGTCTCCCACAGATCTTCTTGGATCACCCTCTCAGGCTCCCTTTCAGTGCCATGGTCAGGCCCCGCCCCCAACAAGAGAATGTCACATCCTCACATCCTCATCCCTCCCTCAACTCAATTACAATCACACCCCAACCCTTCAAAACCTTTCTCTCTCGTCTTGGTGCAAACTCATACCAAATATTGTGTTTGAATATAAAACCAAACTACAAAAAAAAAAAAGCAAGGTTTTCCCTTTCCCCCTATTTAGTATATATGTAAATACCCCCCTCCCATTCCTCCCTTTTCAGTTCTAGTACTCACTTGCATTTAAATAACTAGTGGAATAACAATTCCTAGTGTCAATTACATGAATTTGACTCATGTGAACTCTCTTCCTTATATCTTACTAGTTATTAACTCGTGCAATGGAAATCCTAACGTAAATACATGAATTCAACTTATGTGCTCCCACCTTACAAAAAAAAAGGGAAGGCCCCAAACCCCCATTCACCCCCCTGTGTTATCGGGTGGGCTATCTCAAAACCTAATACCTTAAATATATATAGTTATTGAACAATTTTAATAGCTCTTTCCACCTTCCAGCATTTAACTTGCACCCTGTTTGATCTAAGAAACAGTACCCCATTCCTCTATTTCGCCTCCCCACCCTCAATCGTTCACCATCCACTGTTAGTCAGACTTACACAGCGCCAATCCTATCTTTCTCCTCATATTTCTCCCATCTACTCTGCCACACTTTGTTCTCATGTACTAAGCAACACCCTCCCTACTTGACCACAACTCTGAACCCTTCTCTCCTCTCACACACTCTGACAACATTAACCCAATGAGCACAACTTCAAATCTCAATACCAGGACCGAGATTGAGGAGCATAGCCCGTCAGTCTTCCATAATATCAATAAATTAATAATCAATTTTTTGGTGTGGTTAGGTGGAGGGTAAAATAAGGGGGGTTGAATACCTCCGCATAGTAACCCACCCATCAAGGGCGGGGAAAGACTGAGGCCTGTGATCTTCCACTCGTCATCAGGGATCTGCAGCCCTGATTGAAAGCCTCACCCTCCAACCTCCAGCATACAACCTGCCCCCCTACTCTGATCCAGAAAAAAAAAACAGCACCCCAATACCCCAACCCACCTCTCAATTCTCTCACACTCAATCACCATCCTCTACACACCTAATCCCAAACCCCATTGATCCTCCCTCCCCCCCATCCATCCCTCCAGACTACACTTTCACCCATAAACAACAAACACACCACTCAAACACAACATCAGACCCCACACACACCTCAGAAAATGTGTTAAATACAGATACCCTCAGGCATTATTGAAAGGACAGAGAACCGAAAAACACAGCCCTCCAATCTTTTGGGATATAAGATAAATTAATAATCGATCTGTCTGCCATTAGGTGGAGGATAACATGGGGTTCTGGATTTCCCAACTAGGTGACCCACCTATCCAGAGTGGGGAGGTATTAAGGTACGTGATACTCTAATCAACATCAAAGATCAATAACCCCAAGTAAAAAACAAAAATATCAAATTATGCAAACGGGGGAAATACAACCCCCGACCTTAATACTTTAAAGTCCTAAGTATCCAATCAGTTATAATTATTCTACAGTTTACTTATCAGATAGATAAATCTGTATGTAGAGCCAGGAATCTTGTAAAACTATAGATTGGCAAACAGTTAGGACTCTCGTCATCTGTCTAGTATGGCAACTCCAGGCTGCCGCCGGGTCTTGACATTTTTGTGTAGATAAGTCCCTCTGCAGGAACGCTGCTCCTGTGCTTTATGTTTTCTTCACAGCTGCCTCTTTTAATGGCCTTATTAGGTTATCTAACGGGATTCTGTGCCCAGTGATCTTTGACTTCTACCATGTAAGTTGCCTACCCCTACTCCACTGAACTTTTCTCTGGATGTATTCAAGAATTACAAATGGGTGAATGTCCTTCTTCCCATAAACTACCCAAGTGATATATATTCACAGTATGAGTACCAATATTTTTCCCTCTGTTTTTACTTGGTGATCTGGCTACCTCCTGTAACAGTGTCCCCTTCCTAGATGAAGGAGCACATGGGGCACCTTTGGATAGCAGCATTGTCAGTTTGGGGTGAGGAGAGTGTTAGATGAACTAGCAGATTTTGATAAACCAACAAATTCAGAGCAAACCCCAGCTCACATTTTTTAATCAGTTACAGTAACAGTTTAATTTTCCTTCTGTTGTTGAAAAATAACAGACTTACTGGCCAGATCACTGGATGAAAAAAAAAAGCTTAAAAACGAAAACTAACACAACCGTCACATTTAAGAATTGATGAGCTGCAATATAATAAATTTATTTTTTTGCATTTAATATCACTTTAACAACTTGATTGCTTTCTTGTTCATGATTCTGATGACTAAAAATATGATCTGAATAGCAAAAAGTTTTAAGAGCTAAACCTAATATTTTATATAGTTTTTGTGCTGTTTCTGAATGAAGGACTTTTCATTTGATAGACATGTTTTATTTCTTGAAAGAGAAATCATGCATTGTTAGCATTTTTAAATGTTCTTTTTATTTTTTTTTTGCAAGCTAAGCAGCGTTTTCCAGCACTTAGTAAAACAGAAAATGTGAGATACATTCAACTTGAAATTGCTGTGCTATTTGTGATAGTTATGTGTACAATTTTCCTGAAATTGATAACTGGAGATGAAAGACTAGAGAAGAAAGAAATCCTTAAATTGACAATACAATATTTTACTCAATTGACTTAAACCATTGGAATGTAAAGTAAAATGAGATTTAGCTCACAAAACTGCCAGACAACAGCTATGGCAGCTTGTAAATGACTGTAATTTACTTCTGACTACAGCAGTAAGTTGATGGCAAATAAATTGCAATGCTAAGGGAAACCTACTATATTTGATTAAAATTACCTGTGTTTCTTTTGATTGAAATGAAAGAAAAATGAAAATAATTGCCACTCTTTTTCTAAATGATATAAGAAAAGGATTATGGAAATTTGAATTCAAAGCCTTTTTGTTGCACTGCTTAAGACTGTAATGGAAAAGAATTAGAATTTTCTGTGATCATACTTTGACACACACATATTATGTTGTTATGTTATACTATATTATGGTATATTATATCATATTATTACAGTATCATAATATATGTCTTTTTAACTCATGTTCATCACGTTCTTACAAAATTCCTCCTGAAATTGCTGGTATGATTAGCTTAAATCTGAAATTGACTATAAGAAATAAGAAAACACAGTTAGAAGCTAACATATCAAACAACTATCCTAGCAGATAATTACAATAGTTTTAGGGCTGGTTTACACCGGGAATCCCACAAGATGGTGCTGCACGTTCTTGTGCAATTCACATGCAGTTCTGTGCGGTGCAATTTTCGCCCATTCATTTTTTCACTGCACCTAAAATAGTACATGCACTACTTTTGGAAGCTCACTGCAACTGCATTGCATGGTGCTTCTGTACCACGTGATCCGATGTGGGCAAATGCACTGCGTTTGTGACCTGCATTTTGGGGTTTTATTAACTGAATGTTAACACCCACTGCAGATTGCGTTTTGAACGCGGCGCAGAAAGCGTGCACAAAATGCAGATTTCTGACACTGTGTTCTGGTGTGAACCGGCCCTTAAGCATGTTATCAAGTACAAACAGTGATTTACAAGATTTAACCACTTGACCTCCGGAAGGCTTTACCCCCTTCATGACCAGGGCATTTTTCCTTTTCAGCAAATGAAATTTATAAATTAATTGTATATCATTTTTTTCACACACAGAGCTTTTTTTTATGGTACTTTTATTATATAAGTGACAAAAGACCAAAATTTTGAAACCCTTCCCTGATATTTTCTACTGTTTTAAAGCACATCCAATAAAAAAATGTAAAAGAAATCTAATTTCTTAACCACTTGCTTACAATGCTGGGGACTTGGCAGGAAAGCCTGAGATTGTTTTTTTTTTTTTTTTTATCTTAGGCTTTCCAGCCTGGAGGAGAGATGTGGGGTCTTATAGACCCCACATCTCTCCATAAAGAGGACCTGCATTTCCATAGGAGGAAGCTGCATTTCCAGGAAATGCTATAGCACAAAAGTGCACTGACCACTATATTCCCAAAGATCAAGGCTTCTTTCTCCTACACTATAATGATATTCCTTTATGAAAAGTCTGTCTTTATCCATCTGGTCAACACAGCCTGCTCCTGCATTCCAGCTCTATGGAAGTTGCCCCCCACCTTATGACAGTAGTTCCATCAAATCCATGATATTGAACATATGGAAGATCTAACCAGCTTTTTCAAGAGGACTACCACAAAATTTCACAAGACTTGGTTTCATTGGTGGCACTTCTACTCAGATGCTTACAATATGCTTGTTAGCTGACTCCTCTCCTTCTACCAGAATATCTCAGCCACCCTTAGGATAATAACACTCCACATTTTTTGGTGCCCTTGTTATGAGTGGTTTACTTGACCCTTAGTGGTTTAAATATTCCCCATGTGGCACAGTTCCCCCTTCCCCTTTTCTCCCTGTCTCCCCTTTGCTACTCCCCTTCTTTGCCTTCTTTTCTTCTTCCTGCTTTTCCTGCTGGTTTCAGGTTTAATTTAAACCCCCATAATCCACTTCTGTCCCATGTATGTTTATTGATATGATCTTTCAATCTATTATAGCTGTCCTGATTTACCCACACTGATGTTCTGCAAACTGATGCTAGCTTCAGGCTCTGGCCCACTCAACATCTTTGGGTTTATGTTTCATGGCCTTTGCACATATAACTGGTTGCCTCATCCTTTCTTTGGGTGCATTCTGGATTTTTAACTTATGTACTTATGTGGATCTTTGAAATATCTCTGTTTACCTTGTTTATTGGACGAGTTATTATGACTTGTATTCCATGTAAAATTTTGATTACTTTGAAAATAAAGAATACATAAAAACACTTAAAATGTGAAAACAATTCAAAATGTCCATGCCAGAGATGCTGCAGTTTTTCTGCTGAAATAAAAATTAGAGTGCAATATTTCAGAAAAAAAATCGCCACACATATGATATGATCAACATATATAAATACATAAGTGGTCCATATAGTGAACTTGGTGTTATTGGAGTTATTCACTTTAAGGTCTTTACAGAGGAAAAGGGGACACTCTTTGGATATGGAGATTTAATTTCCAAATATGGAAAGGTTTCTTCACAGTAATAAGAGCTGTGAAAATGTGGAGTAGATTCCCTCAAGAGCTGGTTCTGTCCACCTCTGTAGATGTCTTGTACATAATATAACTCAATACTAACACAGAATACTAACACTAAAGTTGATCCAGCAAATATCCGATTGCCTCTTGGGGGATCAGGAAGGAATTTTTTCCCCTGCTGGGGCAATTAGGATCATGCTTTGCTGGGGTTTTTTTTGTCTCTTATGGATCAACTGTGGCTATAGGAATGTGTTTATAGGATTGTATAACATTATTTCCCTATTATTGGTTGAACTAGATGGACTTGTGTCTATTTCCAACCATACTAATTATAAAGTATTATTTCAAACAGCCAGAAATATTGTACAAACTTGCTGCACATTATGTAAGCAGTTTTACTAGGTCTCAATTTAAAGAGAGATGGGGCAGGTTTTATAGTGAAATAAAAAATTAAATAATTAAATTAAATAAAAAAGACAAAGTACACCCCATATTCAGAGGGAGCGAGAAGGTGGGTTTAATTTCAAAACCATATTTCAGAGACAAGAGTGAGAAAACAATGTAGAGACTTGTTGCACAGAATGTAATCATTTTCACTAGACCGCAAAGAGGGAGAGACCAGACAGGTGTTATCAGGAAATAAAAAACATGCATTGCATTATTTCAGGGAGTAAAAACTCCATGCACAGTATGTAAGCAGTTTTACTAGGCCACAATTTACAAGGGAAAGACTAGGCAGGTTTATCATAAAATAAAAATGAGAGTGTATTATTTCAGTCACAGCCAGAGATATTGTACACACGTAGTATGCAAGCCTTTTTCTAAGCTGCAATTTAGGAGGGAGAGACTAGGCAGGTGTGATGAGGAAATAAAATAAGTTAATTATTTTAGAGGCAAAAGCCAATAATATTGTATTGACATGATGCACAGTATCTATAATAGGCTGCATTTTCTGAGATAGAGACAAAGAGAGAGAACAACATGAAATAAAAATTAAATTAAATTTCAGAGACAAAATCGAAGCATTGTAGAGACGTGGTGCACAACATTTTTGGCTGGACTTCAATTTAAGAGGGAGAATCTTTAAAAAATACACTGAGACAAAAGCCAGAAATATTGTACTAACTCCAATGTAAGCAGCTTTAGTAGGTCCCAATTTTAGAGGGAGAAAAAGAAGAGTGTACTCTTTCAGGAAAAAAAGCAGGAATGAGCAGTTTAAAAGATTTTTTAGCTAGGCCACAATTTAAGAGGGAGACACCAGGAAGGTTTTACCAGGAAATAAAAATTAGAGAGTTTTATTTCAGAGACAAAACCCATACATATTGTACAAACTCAAGGCACACTATTTCAGCAGTTTTAGTAGGCCCCAACTTCAAAGGAAAAGACCAGACAGGTTTTATCATGATAAAAGTGTAACTAAAAATGGTAATCAATAAACAGTTATTGCTGAAAGTTCATATATAGTATCTGTGACTGATTGATCTGTGAAGTGAATTAAAAAAATCAATACATCAACGGTGCAAAAATCCAAAATGCTTGTGCTTTCCTCCACCATTCTCACAGGCTGCTCACCTCACATCTGAATATAATCAGCAGTGTTCCCTTCTGGGGATAAATAGAGAAGACTGGCGTGGTGCTGGTAATCACTTTCCTCCTTCAAATCGCTTATTCCCATGGGATAAAAACCATAATAATCTCACCATATATGATGGATATGCAAAAGAATGAAGGCAGAATCTAGTGCTCTCTGTTTAAAATATTTAATAATATATAAAAAAGTTAAGGCATAAAACTAACAAAGAAGGCACTGTAAAGCCATGCAAGCTGAAAACACATTTCAGAGACAATGGGGGTCATTTACTATTCATGCAAGTTCTTTAACAAATAGGTATCCTTGATGCTCATGCCCTCTGCACGAGGAACACCTCCACCGCGCCAATGTCACCCCTAAAAACTTCAAAAATACTAAATAAATATACACCAGTGACAGTGATTAAATTAAAATGAACACAGAAAATGTAGAGCTGCCCCCTTAAAATCACAATATGAATCAGTAGTTAATTTAATCCTAAATATCGGTTAAAAAATGGTGAACTGACACAAAGGTGTGCAGCTGCTGGGTATGCTCTCACCCCTCCCTCGGGATACCTCCGTCCCTCCGTGCGCTCGTAATCCTATCCTCCTGTGTGGCCGACAGCATGTACGTCACAACTCACAGCCACGCCCCCGACATGTTTCGTCATGGATAGACTTCTTCATGGGATTGGCCACTGCAAAGTATATTCTTATTGTTCACACCCAGTTAACCTATTGAATAATAGAGGCGTGTTACACTTAGGTGATTGATTCACTAATAGAGGGTATCACCACCATTGTACACTGCAGAATACACTTTTATTGTTTATACCCAGGGAACCTATTGACTAATAGAGAATTGTCACCAATATTGTATACTGCAAGGTATACCTGGACTGTTTTTGAGTGCCTTCTAATTTACCCTTTGTGTCGGTTCACCATTTTTGGTTTTTTAACCGATATGCAAGTTCTTTGCCATAAAAAGTATATGGGGACCTGGGTCCTGCCCCAGGGGACGTGTATTACTTGGAAAAAATGTTTTTAAAACGGCCGTTTTTTCAAGAGCAGTGATTTTAATAATGCTTAAAGTGAAACAATAAAAAATAAAAATTCCTTTAAATATCGTGCCTGGGGGGTGTCTATAGTATCCCTAAAAAGTAGCGAATCTTTCCCATGTTTATTACTGTACCGAGCAAAATTACATTTCTAAAGAAAAATATTTCATTGAAAATTGCTTGCGGCTGTAATGAGGTAAAATCAAAGAAAAAACTGCGTAGGTTCCCCCCACCAGTCCATACCAGGTCCTTCGAGTCTGGTATGGATATTGAGAGTAACTCCCCACCAAATTTTTTAAAAAATGGTGTAGGGGTCCCCCCAAAATCCATACCAGACCATTCAGGTCTGGTATGGATATTAAGGGGAACCCTGCGCCAAAATTAAAAAAAAAATGGCATGGGGTTCCCCCCAAAATCCATACCAGACCCTTATCCGAGCACACAACCTGGAAGGCCACAGGATATAAGGGGGGATGAGAGAGCGCCCCCCTCCTGAACTGTACCAGGACACATGCACTCAACATGGAGAGGGTGCTTTGGGGTCCCCCAAAACACCTTGTCCCCATGTTGATGGGGACAAGGGCCTCATCCCCACAACCCTTGCCTGGTGGTTGTGGGGGTATGCAGGCGGGGGCTTATCAGAATCTGGAAGCCCCTTTAATAAGGGGGCCCCCAGATCCCATGCCCCCTATGTGAATTGGTAACGGGGTACATTGTTACCCTACCCATTCAGCAAAAAAAGCAGTAAAATGTGATAAAAGACAATAGCTGGTTTTTGACAATTCCTTTTTCTCCATCTTCCTCCAGCTTCGTCCCCCCTTCTTCCTCCATCTTCCTTCACTTCTTCCTCTGGTCTTCTCCATCTTCCTCCGGCTTCTTCTTCCCCCGGTCCGTCCTCCAGTCTTTCTCCTCCGCTGCTCCCGATGAACATTCAAAAAACAAGCCTCCTCCAATGCTGCGATGTTGAGGATGACGTGATTGAGGGGGCGGGGTCTCCTGATGATGTCATCCAGTGGCCACGCCCCATAGTTATGTATGAAATGTGAGCTATGAAAGCAGACAGATCGGCTGGCTGCAGCTTCAGAGGAGGTTTGTTTTCATAGCAGGTTGGTGGCGGGAGCGGCGGAGGAGAAAGACCGGAGCCAGAGGAAGATGGAGAAAACTGGAGGAAGAAGGAGAAAACCAAAGGAAGACCAGATGAAGGAGCGCGGGGAAGAAGTAGCTGGAGGAAGACTGGAGGAAGAAGCGGGGAAAGAAGAAGACATTTTTAATAAAGGAATTGTCAAAAACTGACTATTGTCTTTTGGCACATTTTACTGCTTTTTTTGGTGAATGGGTAGGGGTAAAATGTACCCGATACCCATTCACATGGGGGGAGGCTGGGATCTGGGAGTCCCCTTGTTAAAGGGGGCTTCCAGATTCCAATAAGCTCCCCACCCGCAGACCCCCACAACCACCGGGCAAGGGTTGTGGGGATGAGGCCCTTGTCCCCATGAACATGGGGACAAGGTGCTTTGGGGGGCTACTTCAAAGCACCCTCCCCATGTTGAGGGCATGTGGCCTGGTATGGTTCAGGAGGGGGGATGCGCTCTCACCTCCCCCCTCTTTTCCTGCGGCCTGCCAGGTTGCGTGCTTGGATAAGGGTCTGGTATGGATTTTTGGGAGGACCCCCACGCCATTTTTTTTTCAAATGTTGGTGCAAGGTTCCCCTCAGGTCTGGTATGGACCTTGGGGGGGACCCCTACAACATTTTTTTTTTACATTATGGCATGGAATTCCCCTTAAAGTCCATACCAGATCGTGCCTGGGGGGTGTCCTTAGTATGCCTGTAAAGTAGCGCATCTTTCCCATGTTTAGAACAATACCACAGCAAATGAAATTTCTAAAGGAAAACAATTTCATTTAAAACTGCTAGCGACTGTAATGTATTGTTGGATCCTGGCAATATAGATAAAAATCATTGAAAAAAATGGCGTGAGTTCTCCCCCCCAGTCCATTACATGGCCCTTTGGGTCTGGTATGAATACTAAGGGAAACCCCGCATCAAAATAAAAAAAAATGCTTGGGGGTCCCCCAAAATCCATACCAGGCCCTTCAGGTCTGGTTTGGATATTAAGATGAACCCTGCGCCAAAATTTGAAAAAAAATGGCGTGGGGGTCCCCCCAAAATCCATACCAGACCCTTATCCGAGCATGCAACCTGGCAGGCCGCAGGAAAAGAGGAGGGACGAGAGAGCGACCCCCCTCCTCCTGAACTGTACCAGACCACATGCCCTCAACATGGGGCACTTGGCCTGGAGTTGTCCCCTCTGAATCCATACTAGACCCGAAGGGCCTGGTATAGACCTGGGGGGAAACCATGTAGTTTTTTTGGCTGACGCTTTTCTTTACTTTCAGTGGGAAAGCCGCTGACAGCTGAAGATTCATTGGTTAAGGACGAGGCAGCTAGCTTCCCGGCCCTCCGGATAGCAACCAGCTCTATACAGTGTTAAAATAATAACTGCAAAACACATCAAAAATCACATCACAAACACAACAGTTGCGTCTCTTGTGTGGTTCCATTGAAATCTATCACCCGCAAATCGCGTGAAAAAAAGTCCCCGACCATTTCCAAAAATGCACTGTATGCAAAACGCATAGATGTGAACTAGTACCATACTGGACTGTAGAGTGTAGTACTACCACTGGACTGTAGAGTGCTTCTGAAAACGGCAAAACACACAAAAAATGCATAGGTGTGAACCTAGGGTCAGGGCCAGTTCACACTGGAGTGAGAGGAAAGGCTCTTTACAGGCGCTTTGCATTTGCCATTTTTAGAACTAAAGCGCCTCCAGTGTGAAAGTAGCCTAAAATATAAAAGATCTTACACTTCCCCAAAACCACCACCCCAAAACTAATTAAAAAGAAGAAAGAAAAGAGAAAAAAACACAACAACCAAGCTCAATAATGTACTTTTATTTTGCCAGCAGAAACAAAATTATGTACATTCATTTACTAGCTTCAAAAACATTTCTACAGGTTATATGGTGCTACATTTAGCAATTGAGTTTTAAGGGCCCTGCTCATAGGAGCTTACAATCTAAAAATTTGTCTAAACCTTAGCATGGACACAGCTTTACTTTTTGTGCATAATGGGTAGACATGTGCATTCGTTTTCGTCCGAATGCATTTTCGTCCGAATTTCAGGTATTTTCGTTATCGTTTTAACAAACGATAACGAAAGTGCAGAATCCAAAAAACGAAAGATCCGACATAAACAAATGCTTTATTTTCGTTTTCGTTGCTACAACAGTTTGATATAGATAGGAGATTCGACATGATGATGACAATAACAATCTGTGTCCATCAAACCTGTGGTCGAATGTGCCTAACCTTAACTCTATTAGTCCACGATTATTCTAAATAGAGAGAAAAGATTTGACATAGAGAGAAAAGATTCGACATAGGGGAGAAAAGATTCGATGTAGGGGAGAAAAGATAAATAAAAATAATGATGATGATGAATGTTATTGGCTGATTGTAACCAAAGAGGAGGATCAGTAAAATAGCTAGAACTAAGTACACACGTACTTTGGCTTATGGTGTCTGTTGAAAGTTCTAAGAAGATTCGTCAGAGCAGGTAAACTATACGGCGTCGTACAGTTTAGCTGCTCCGTCGAATCTTCTTTGAACATTCGACAGACACCATAAGCCTTCAATGACAGATTCGACCTTAATTTGGATTTTCGGATGAATGCAATTTTTAACGAAAAACGAAATAAATAAAAACAAATTTTGGGAGTAACTAAATAGATGTATTTTTCGGACGAAAACGAAATTCCGAAACAATATATTTCAGTGTGCACATGTCTAATAATGGGTGACACATCAAATTTGCAAGATTAGAGAAACATACTTAACAGTCATTATTCTAACAAAGCATCCCAACGTAATATTAAAAAAGCCACATGTTCAAAATATAACACCCGCCACCACCCCACAAATCCACACATATACATACATTGCTGATCATGTTCTGCTGGAAGCTGCATTTCTGTGTACATGATTAAGCAATGAGATCAAAGAGCAGAAGGTCAGCACATGCTCCCAAACCATGTTTGCATGGCCAGACAGGAACAATACACACACAAAATTTACAGCATGGCCACATAAACCCACTTTTGATTGAAAAATGCACAAGAATTTCAGCAAACAGCCCTAGATGGGCGTTTGTCAATAGGCATGACATCTTTCCTTCACCCCCCAGAAATCACAGCAAAAAACCTGACCTTCTCAGGCCAAACAAACCCCCCTACTGCAGCCCTTTATATAAGATAGGTTGTATTGTTAGCACACTGACACGTGCCCAATAGAAGTACATGCCCACCAGTATATTTCAATCTATCTGTTTGTGTATGTCTAAAGTGATTGCACCTGATGGGCAGGAACACATAATACTCTCTTACATTAGAGACTATTTCGACAGGAGACAAATAGAATGCCAGCATGTCTTTGGATTGTAGTGAGAAACCCATACAGGGAGAACATATAAACTTCAACAGCATTAGCATGTTGGGGAATTGAACCAGCAACCCCAGTGCTGCTGGACAGAATTGCTACCCACATCAGCCAGCAGGCAGCCTCACACATGTTCTCTGCATCTCTGTGGTGTGAATATATTGGCCTAAGTATTGGGACGCCTGCCTTTAAATGCACATGATCTGTAATGGCAGTCTTAGTCCGTAGGGTTCAAAATTCATTTTACCCACCCTTTGCAGCTATACCAGCTTCAACTCTTCTGGGAAGGCTGTCCACAAGGTTTAGGAGTGTGTCTATGGGAATGTTTAACCATTCTTTCAAGTGCATTTGTGAGATCAGGCACTGATGTTGGACGAGAAGGCCTGGCTTACAGTCTCTGCTCTAATTCATCCCCAAGGTGTTCTGTTGAGGTCAGAACTCTGTCCAGGCCAGTCAAGTTTCGTAAAGACATGGATGAGTGAGTTTGGGGTAGAGGAACTTGACTGGCTGCACAGAGTCCTGACCTCAACCTGATAGAACACTTTTTGACTAAATTAGAGCAGACTGTGAGCCAGGCCTTCTCATCTAACATCAGTGCCTGGCCTCACAAATACACTTCTGGAACAATGGTCAAACATTCCCATAGACACACTAAACCTTGTGGACAGCCTTCCTAGCCTTTTCAGAAGCTGTTCTAGCTGCAAAGGGTGGGCCAAATCAAATTTTAACCCTATGCACTAAGACGGGGCTGCCATTAAAGTTCATATGTGTGTAAAGGTAGGTGTCACAATACTTTTGACTAGATTGTGTATCTGCCAAGATTTACAATGCTGGTGGTACCCTCCTACACATAAATACTACACTTAGACATAATTTTGGGACCTGGGAGATGAGACAACTTCTCTACATGGAGCAGCATGTTTGGGAATCAAACTCAGATGCTCAGGGATGCTAAGCAGGAGTTCTAATCTCTAAGCCACGGACCTGCCACACGTGAAAGTCTCTGACACATAAATGCTCATAAATACTGCATTTCTTTGGGCATACAGATGATGGAATTACATTACTCAAGAGTTATTCTTCTTGATTTATTCTGTGAGTTTTGTTGTTTCTTTGAGGGTCAGTGAAGAATAGTGATATTACCCTTACATTTTTGGGAATTACATTTTGATTTCTGATGTTGGTACACATATCACATTTTTTGGGCTCAAATTATGATTATTTGGAAATCATAAAAAGCACAAAAAATTGTGACTCATTTTAAATTTGCATCAGCAATGGTATCGTTTGTGCTTTGTAAAGACACCTGTGTCAGTTTGGGTAAAGATTGTTGTGAGATAGAGAGTACCAAGCGAAAGTGACAGAGAAAAATATATTTTACCAAAAATATCAAAATATTCCGCATTCTAGCATTCTTAAAAAAATTTGAAGTAGAAGCAACAATGTTGCAAAGAAAAAATTTATTTCAGAGAAAAATACACTTCATCTCAACATTAAAAGGATATATTTGTGAAAGTTGCAATTGTTCCATTAGAATCAATAGCTAAAACTTGCATTGGAATATAATTGCACCAATTTTCACTTCCAAAAAATGCTCTTTAGCTCAGCGCTCATTTTCGTATTTACTATAGCACCCTGGAAAAAAGACACTGGAGCTAAAATGAGAGCTATTTGCAGGTCTGAGTATGCTCAGTTGTGTTGGCACCTAGTTGTACAAAAACTGTGAATTTATCTCTTCTCAGACTTTTAAAGATATTTCAGTGTAGAAATTACTTTTTCACAAAAAAAGCAGATTATCTTTAAATAATATAACGCATATTTCAGTACTATTTAGGCAATTATATCATGCTCTAAACAATATTTCCACATGCAATTCTCCAGGTTTTAGCAGAGTTATGCCCCGTACACACAGTCGGACTTTGTTCGGACATTCCGACAACAAAATCCTAGGATTTTTTCCGACGGATGTTGGCTCAAACTTGTTTTGCGTACACATGGTCACACAAAGTTGTCGGAAAATCCGATCATTCTTTTTTTTTTTTTTCTTTGTCACATCAGTCGACCATAACGAGAGGTGTAAATCAACTTTGCAGTTCATTTCCATAACTGTCCCTCTCTCGTTTGTCTCATCATTCGTGACTCTTTGCCATAACAAAAAGTGTATAAAAGCAATGAGGGCCACAAAGAGCCCAAGGCTAGTGGATTTACTCAATCTCTAATGTCTAGTGTCCCTCAAATGTGATAAGGTCTTGAAATCTACTAGAGAATACCCCAACCCACCCACCTGCCCCCCCCCCAACCCACCCATACCTCCTCTCCAGGGTCTAGTTCCGGGTTAACCACTCTTTTTTTTTTTTTTTTCCCCCCCAATTCGTTTGTTAAGCTAAGAGTTGGATCTCTTTGGCGTGGTTCCAAGTTTTTTTTAATTTTTTCCAACCGTCCCACCTGCCCGGACTCTTACTCCTTAGGTCCTCCAATCTACTCCCCAGTGTCTCCATATTACAGCTCTCCTCAATTGCGTCAAACCACTCCCATAGCTCAGGACTTTCCCTCTTCTGCCAGTTCCTTGGGAACGTTCGTTTTGCCGCATTCAGGAGCAGTGGAACTAAGGACTGTTTGCAGTTGTTTGGGTCTCTTGGTCCCCCGAGGAACAGAACCTCCCAGGGGTCATCTGCTACCTGTATTCCTGTAATTTCCTTAATAAGAGGCAATATTTTGCCCCAGTAGCTTCGGATTGTAGGGCAACCCCACCACAGATGTCCCATTGTTCCAATAGCCTGGCAGCCTCGCCAGCAGGTGGCTGGCCCATTTTGATATTTACTTAATATCTCAGGGGTCAGGTAGCTTCTACTAAGGCATTTGAAGTTCATTTCGGCCGTTCGAGAATCTATTTTTGAATTGTCGCTTATTTTGAAGATTCTTTTAATTGTGTCAGTGTCCTTTTTAGTGCCGAAATCCTTCTCCCATTTAACTATATATGGCGGTAACTCCAATTTTTCTGAGGCCAACAGGATTTTACAAATCTGGGAGACTATATTTCTTGGCGCCTCCTTATCACACAGTTTTTCAAAATCTGTTAGTTGCTCTCCCGACCTGATTGGCTGCGGGAGCTTTTTCAGAAAATGTTTTAATTGGAGATATCGCCATCCATCCAAGCCCCGTGGGATCCTACCGTGTGTGAGCTGTTGGAGGGACAAGATTTCTCCTTGATTCGTGACTTCTCTCAATTGTGTTTTCCCCCAAAGTGCTTCCTTTCCTCCTATACTCTCCATTCCTGGTGTGAACAATGTGTTGTCTATTAAAGTGATCAAAGGTGAGTTATATTTCCCATTCATCTTCTTGTAAACCCCGTCCCAAATTTTGAAAACATTTCTAGTTATAATATGTGTACTATCTGCCAGTGGTCTAATGTGTGGGGGGTTCCAAACTATAGTGCCTAATTGTGTTTTACTTAAATCTGCTTCTAATTTCACCCATTTTTTCCGTTTGCTTCTTGTCACCCATTCTACAATCCTAGATAGAACTACGGCTTTATAATACACCTGCACATCGGGGACAGCCAGGCCCCCCTCCACTTTCCTTAGTTTTAATGTCTGAAATGAGACACGCGGTTTTTTCTTTTTCCAGATAAAGGTCATGAGAATTTTCCTGAGCATCCTCAGATAGTATTGAGGCAGTGGGACTGGTAGCATCTGAAAGAGGTACGTAATCTTGGGTAATAAAACCATTTTAATGACGTTGATGCGACCGATCCAGGACAGGGCTTTGCAAGAAAGTCTATTACATTCTGATCTTACTGAGTCTAGTAGGGGCATATAGTTGGTGTTAAACGTCTTCTTGGTTGAATTAGTTAGTTTAATACCCAGATATTTTAGTTCTTTGGTCCATTTAAAACTGAATTCTTTTTTTAGAGTTTCTATCCCTACCTTACTTATATTTATATTTAATATTTCTGATTTGTTCATATTTATTTGAAAATTGGATACCTCTCCGTATTTCCTTATTGCTTTTAATATGTTTGGCATCGTCGCGATGGGATCGGTTATAAAAAATAGCACATCATCCGCATATGCTGCGACTTTGTGCTCCTCGCCATTTACCATAACTCCTCGAATATCAGGGTCTCTTCGAATTGAGGCCAAAAAGGGTTCCATGGCTAAGACAAAGAGTAGCGGAGACAGGGGACAACCCTGTCTCGTGCCCCTCTCCATCTCAAAGGGTTGAGAAACAGTGCCATTGACTTTGATTACCGCGGTTGGATGATGGTATAGAGACTTTATCTTACTGATCATTTTAGGGCCCAGACCCACTGCCTCCAGTGTCTGAAACATGAACCCCCAGTCTACCCTGTCAAAGGCCTTTTCGGCATCAATAGACAGGAGTAGTCCTGGGGGTCCATCCTCCCTCATTTTCCCGGTCAGGAGAAGGGCTCTAATCCCATTATCCTTTCCCTCCCTTTCAGGGACGAACCCCGCCTGGTCTGGATCGACTAAGAGGTTCATATATTCCTTCAGTCTTTCTGCCAAGACTTTTGCGAGGATTTTGGTATCGTTATTCAAGAGGGATATTGGGCGATAGCTCGAGCACAGTGATTTATCTTTCCCTTCTTTCAATATTGTTGTTATGGATGCCTTCAGTGCGTCTCTGCTCATCTCAAATCTATCGCCCAACCCATTTAAATAGCGACATAGCCTTGGTACTAAGACCTCTTTATAGGTTTTATAATAGAGTATTGTTAGGCCGTCTGGGCCAGGGCTTTTCCCAAGTGCCATTCCTGCCAAAGCTTTGTTAATTTCATCTTCAGAGATTGGTCTTTCTAACAGTTCTCAGTTCTTCCTCAGATATCTTGGGGAGCGCCGCCTTTTTAATATAGTTATTATTTCTTAGTATCTTATTTATGGAGGGGGTGTCTTGCTTGGGAGCTGAATAGATCTCCTTGTAATAATCTCTAAAAGTCTCTGCCACCTTCTTAGTTGAATACTCAAAATGACCCTCTTTAGTTTGAATTTTTTCTATGAAATTCCTAGTTTTTTCCTTTTGTATCCTTTTTGCTAACAGCTTACTGGGTTTATTATCCCATCTATATCTTTCCCAGGCCATCTTATTTCGTAATGTTCTAGGCTCCTGTTCCAGTAGCGTTTTTAGCTCAGATCTTTTAATGACCAACCGATGATGTATCTCTTGGGGTCGCTGATCGGGAATTTTTTTATGTATTTGTTCTAATTCCGTGAGCTCGTCAGTTAATTTTTTAATTTTTTCCTGTCTGTTCTTTTTCCTCCTCGTACCCATTTCAATAAACACTCCTCTCACATAGGCTTTATGGGCCTCCCATAGTATGGCCTCCGAGGTCTCTCCTGTGTCATTAATCTCAAAGAAGTTCTCCAATTCCTGTCTAATTCTGTTATACCCCTCGACATCACTTATCAGCTCCTCGTTTAATCTCCATTGTCCCCTCGCGGCTTGTTCCCTTTCGGACATCATTTCTATGGTCATGGGAGCATGGTCTGAGTAGGTTATGTTTCCTATCGTGGATCCCTTAACCCTATCAATATCCCTGTGCTCGATTAAGCCCCAGTCAATCCGCGAATAAGACCCGTGTACAGGGGAGAAAAACGTATAATCTTTTTTCTGTGGATGTTGAACCCTCCAGATGTCCACTAGGTGCCAGAAGGAGAGCCTTTGCTTTAATTTCTTTAAGTAAGTACAATCCTTCCTCTGGGGGTGGGCCGTGCTGTCGATACTCGGGTTAAAGCAAAAATTAAAGTCCCCCATCAAAATCAGATGCCCTCTCCTGAACTCCAATTATTTTCCCCAATATGTTAGCCAAGTACTTCAGCGGATTTTTATTGGGAGCGTAGATGTTGGCTAGCGTATATTTTTCCTCATTTAATCTACCTCTTAGGCATAGAAACCTTCCCTCTGGATCTACTAGTCTTTCCTCCAGCTCAAACCTTGTATTCTTTGCAAAGCCAATAGCTACTCCCCGTGACCTATTTGAGATGGTGTCTCCTTGAAACCAGACCGGGTATTCCCCAGAAAACAATCTAAGTCTCGATTGAAGTGAAATATGTGTCTCCTGAAGGAACACCACGTCTGGCCCCAGTAATTTTAACTCATTGAAGATATTAAGTCTTTTCTTAAGTGAATTTAAGCCTTTAACATTATAACTTGTAAATTTTATTGTTGCCATCGCCTCTTTTTAAAGCCTCTCGGAATACCCCTTTTCATTAGACCCTGGAGAGTACCCTCTTTTCTTGGGGTTAAAGTTAAGCCTACCCCCCTAACCCACAAATGCCCCCTCACCAAACCCCCCCCACCCCCCCTCCAAATCCGCCCACCCCCCCCATCCCCCCCCTTCCCCCCCACCCCCCCTCCAGTTAATTGATGATTCAAGGGCTTTAAACATTTCTGCTAGATCTCCCTTAGAGGGAAGCTGTGAATCATGGCTATGTTCACAGCTTCTGGACGCTTCTGACATGTCATCGGTCAGTGGCTCATCTCTGGAATGGTCTGGGGTCAGGTCCTCCCTCTCACCTCGTCCCTTCTTTTTATCCACCAGGATTGCCTTATGCGACTCTAAATGCGAACTCACCGGACTCTCCCCTTTAACCATGTATTGCTTGATAGTACTGGCGGGATTGCTCCCGGCTAGATTATCTTTTGGGGTTTTTGGTGGTCCCCCCCTCCCAGCTTTAGATGAGCTGCGGCTCATAATTTCTGATTTCGATAACCAATCCTCCCGAGTTTGAAACTAAGACCGTTGTTGACCGTGGCCGGTAAGTCTCCTAATTTCCCCTTTTTTTTTTTTTTTTTTTGGGGATCAGGAAAGTTGTATTTAAAGTGCGGGTGCTGATATAGAAGTGGTGTAAGTTGATACGGTGGGTAATCCTTGTATCTCTAGGCTGAAATCATGCCTACGTGCGGGGCTAGTGCGGAGGACTCCTGGGTATATTTCCCACCAAACTATGCCCGCCTTATAGGTACACTAAACATTGAAAATACATGCTTGAAGGTATCACAGTCCTGTAATATGCATTGATATGTAACCGATACAGGAAAAGAGAACCAAAATAACAGTCCACTGCTTCACCCCAAAATCTCAGCAGCTCCACCGCAGCCCCCCTTGACAATGTTGCACTTTGTATTAGGTTTAGATATGATTATGCAGGAGAAATGTACGACATGGTATATAGAAACCTCTTTTCCCTCCAGCCAATTACCGTATTAAAAGATACTCTCTTGCAGGTGTTTCTCCCAGGATAGCTGCAGGCTTAGTTCACCGAGCATTATCTCTAAGGCATTCTTACCTTTTGCTTTATTAAGTATTGGTTGTCTCTTACCACCACCATGTACACCTCCCTGTCACCACTCCAGGCGGTGCTCAGCTGTTTCCTAGTCACTCCCGTAGTGAGGCTCCTAGCTTCTGACGCTTGCTTCCTTCCGCGTCTGTATGTTTGGGATGTAGCTGATGTTGTATGCAGGGGGGGTGAGGGAAGGAGAGCGGGAGGGGAGAGCGGATCTCACTGAACCGGCAGCGGAGACTGTCGCTTCATCCGTATGCTGTCTTTCTCCAGCGGGGGGCCCACCGGCTCTCAGCAAGCCGTCATGCTGCGCGCTGAACCCGTGGCTCCTCGCTAGGCGTCTCGTCCGGTCATCCCACTCTGAGGAGGGGAGAGGAGGTCCGTCAGAGCTTCAGCTGGACGGCACGCCCGTTGCTCCTCCCTTCCCCTCAGCCGTCTGACGTCTCACGTCATACCCGCCCGTCCCAGAAATCCGATCATTCTGAACGCGGTGACGTAAAACACGTACATCGGGACTATAAACGGGGCAGTGGCTAATAGCTTTCATCTCTTTATTTATTCTGAGCATGCGTGGCATTTTGTGCGTCGGATTTGTATACACACGATCGAAAATTCCGACAACGGATCTTGTTGTCGGAAAATTTTATCTCCTGCGTCGGAAAATCCGATGGAAAATGTCCGATGGAGCCCACACACGGTCGGAATTTCCGACAACACGCTCCGATCGGACATTTTCCATCGGAATATCTGACCGTGTGTACGGGGCATAAGGGTGTGGGTGCTATTTGGTTTCAGGGAACTATAGTAAATTCAAATTTGGGAGTATTTTCTCACCAGCACTATAGTGAATACAGTTTTAACGCTAATTATCAATAATTAGCGATAATTCGCCCTAATTCACAGCAATTGGCACTAATTAGCACCACGGCGCTATAGTAAATGACCCCCAATATGTCTCAAGATGGGCGCGATGTAATGTCAATATGCAGGCTCTGTCCCCTAGACGTGTATCGTCAAAGCATTGACGTCTTTAATAGGAGTCCCTAGAAATAAAGAGCACTTATGAAAAATGAGAGTGCTTTAACCAGTTCCATACTGGGCGATAGTAATATGACATCGGCAGGAACCCTCTCTCTCTCCCGCGTGGCGATCGGGGACGAGGCTCATCCCTTGGACAAAGCCCAGCTCCGATCAGGGTAAAGAGCCAATTTCATTGGCTCTTTACCACGTGACTGACTGTGTCCAATTACAACTGGTCACAAGTGTAAACAAACCCCAGTGTAACGGCTGTTGCTGGGTTCTCCTCCTCACACACCGATCCAGTGTGAGAAGGAGAAATTGGAACAGTGAGTTACAGTCTTACAGCGTTACTAATTATTACTACTGTGCCCAGATTGCCCCCCCTCGAATAAAGAGTACCTGTCACCCCAATCAGAAATACCTGTCACCCCCCTCAGGAGTACCTGTCACCCCCATCAGGAGTACCTGTCACTTCCATCAAGAGTACCTGAGTACCCATCACCCCCATCAGGAGTACCTGAGTACCTGTCACCCTCATCAGGAGTACCTGAGTACCTGTCACCCCCACCAGGAGTAACTGTCACCTCCATCAGGAGTATCTGAGTACCCATCACCCCCATCAGGAGTACCTGTCACATCCATCAGGAATACCCGAGTACCCATCACCCCCATCAGGAGTACCTGTCACCTCCATCAGGAGTACCTGTCACATCCATCAGGAGTACCTGTCACATCCATCAGGAGTACCTGTCACCCCGATCAGGAGTAGCTGTCACACTGATCAGGAGTACCTGTCACCCCGATTAGGAGTACCTGTCACCTTGTCAGAGTACCTGTCACCTTGTCTGAGTATCTGTCACCCCGTCTGAGTATCTGTCACCCCAACTGAGTATCTGTCACCCCGTCTGAGTACCTATCAGGAGACTAGTAGACCAGACTGTGTGGACTGCACAGAGATAACCCAACACGCATATAAGTGAATAATAATATTTTTTTAAAATAGGTGATAATTCAGAAAATACAAACAGTGCAACACCAACACAACAAACCTACTACAAACAACAATATGTACAGCAAGGGGCAATACCGGAACCACAGATGTCAGCCAGGCCAGGGTCATACACAGCAGGTCAGCAGGAACAAGGGATATACCAGAAACATAAACGTTTAGCCAAGCCAAGGTCATACACAGGAGATAAGCAACTGAACAAGGGCAGGTTAGGAGAGGGAGATAATGGATGGGATAGGATACAGGCTCAGGAGCAGGCTCAGGTTAAGGTTCAGATACAGGAGATACAGGTTTACAGGATACAGGATCCGGGTAACAGGTCAGGGCGCAAGGAAGAAATATACCAAGGCAAGCATGTGAGGGCTTGCCGGGTATTTATGGGACTGACTATAATTGACTTCAAGTCACACCTGAGCGCAGGGAGTGTTGTCTTCTCCATACTGCCAGGATCCATCCGCTGGTGGACGTCAGTACTGTGGCCAAAAGATGAAATGACACCAGCAGGAAAATATTCTCCTGACAGTTCAACACTGCCAGGAGACACCTGCTGGTGGACCCCAGTATTGCATGCCAAACAATATATCTTACCAGCGGATGGACCCTTTCCTGACATTACCTGTCCTGTGAGCCCAGCAGTGCCTGATGTGCAGCCAATTTCTAGCTGATGTACAGCCCATTAGCCCTTGTTGTGCAGCCCTGTCATACAGCCACCATGTCCAGAAGAGTATACATCCCAGAAGAGGCATACGAAATGCTAAGCCTGACTTATGAGAGCAGCGGGGAGCTCTCACCGCCCCAGTACAGCTCTGATTCCAGTTCCGATTCTGGTACATAATACGAGCCCCCCGAAGGCAGTACATCTGGAGGAGGAAGCAGTTGATCCAAAAAGAAGACGGTCTGAACTCCAGGCAGCTACCAGCAGCGCCAGACACCCCAATTTCCAATGAGAAAATGCCAATGGCGCTAGACCCCAGGAGGAGGGGCCCAGTACAAGCGCTGCTAGACCCCAGGAGGAAAGGCCCAGTACAAGTGCTGGAATTCCATGCCAAAGAAGTAGGGCTCAAACCCATCTTCCAGATGCCTTGGCCAACCCATTGTGGCTGCCTTCTAGCACAGGGTCAGCCACAATCCCCCCTTTCACAGCACAGCCAGGTGTGCAGGTCAACACCAAAGGTTTCTCTGCAATTGATTTTTTAAATGTAGTTTTCCCTGATGAATTACTTCAAAGCATCATGGACCAAACAAATCTTTTTGCCCGTCAATATATAGAGAACAGCCCAAACTCATTCTATGCCCTCCCTTTGAATGGAGACCCCTAACAGTGGAGGAGCTTAGATTGTTTTTAGGTCTTACACTCAACATGGGGCTTACAAAAAAATTAACTGCATGCATATTGGTCTACCAACCCCATCCACCGTATGCCACTTTTTTCAGCTGTGATGTCCAGGTCCCACTATAACATGATCATGCGGTTCCTGCATTTCAGTGATAACTCGCAGTGCCCCCCGGAAATCTTCTGCCGTTAAAATCATCTGTTAAAATGCTTGACATGTTTTATATGGATATTATTATTATGTTCTTCATGTATGGTTCTCCCTACTTTTGAAATCATCCTTGTTCCTCTTTTTGTCTGCAGATTTTGTTCTTGATTACTCTGAACAATACCAATATGCACAGATGACGATCCCACATCTCGTCAGTCCAACTTTGTTGGAAACTCCAATTATATATAATTCTTCTTTTTATATTTCTCTTTTTTTTTTATATATTTACATCTATTTTTTATTTATTTATTATGCCCTCTTTGCAAATCTTGGACTGGCTCTGGTTATGGCTTGGGTGGGTGCTGCTTCCCCCCTCTCTCAGTGGTGTGGCTCGCTGGCGCTCCCCAACACGGGGGGCCTCCGCTCCTCTTCTTGTTGGAGATGGAGGCAGTGTTTTGCGGCAGATGTGCGCATGCGCCGGGTCTTCGGTGCCCAGCGCCTGCGCACTGGCTTCTTTTCTTCCTTGCCCTTAGTTGCCGCCCATCCTCCGTGTTGGTGGCCCACGTCAATGTCTGGCGTGATCGGCCGGCGAGCCATGAATGGAGGGTTATTCACACAGGTGTCTGGATGTTTCTCAGATGCGTCACCAGGCTGTATTCCCTTTGTTCTCTGACATTTGGAACATTCAAACTGCTGGGGTTGGTTGCTTCCCTCTTACCACTCCCATTGCCGGGCTATTTAATACAGGTAAGTACAGCACATTATTGCTGCACAGCCGAGGTGAGCATTACCCCTGCATGAATGTTAGAGGACTGTCCAGAAAAAGGTTAGAAACAAATACTCTGCTCCTCTCTTTTTCTTATATATATATGGGGCTTTTTCCTCTACATATATATATATATATATATATATATATATATATGTATATATATATATTTATATATATATTTATATATATATATATATATATGAAAACCCCAGTTGAAACCCCTTTCTCTACACCATCTGTCAAGATTCCAGCACTATTCTTTCCAAAAAAACAGGGGAATCCCCCCGCACCCCCAAATCCGGTACTCCTTTAAATGTATCATCTTCTTCCTCACAATTGAATATCGTTAATCTTTCAGCACATAATCTTACTTCAGATGAAACCTCAGTTCTCTGTAAGGGTCTTGCCTTTTGCCCAAATAATAGATTGGATAAGTTTGTAGCTATAAAGGATTTGCACCTTTATACTCACAAACTATTACTCAAAAGTATGTTTGAAAAGCAAAAGCCAGATAATGAAGGCTGTCACACGTTCAGCGAACAATAGGCCTTAGACAACCTAAATTCTCTTTTAGAAGAAAGCGAACCTAGGGATCTTATTGATACTATCGATTTAGAATCTCTACTTAAAGAGACTGAGGATCCACCCACAAATATTCCACCCGGAAAATCTTCTTTAAAGAAAACCTCCTCCATGTACCCTGCCCCAAGCTCCAATCACGGTGTCACGACCTTCCTTAAAATGTCCTCCCAAGAGATCAAATCTCTAAATTGCACACCTTCCCACAATGGGAATCTAACCAAAAGTGAGAAGTTGGCTTTACAAAATGTATCCAATAATCATGCCATTACGATTAAACCATGGAGGGAACATTGTCCTTATGGACACTGAACAATATAGAAAAATGTGTTTCAACACCTTAAGAAACTGTGACTGGTATCGCCCAGTGGGCTCAGACATTGTAGAGGCTTTCAACAAAAAGTTCTATTCGTTTGCAGACGATGCCTTTTCCAGTAATACCATCTCCAAACAAATGTGGGATTTCATCCGTACCCCTTATCCAAGATTGGCAATGTTCTATGCATTACCAAAAATACATAAAAATGCTGTTGATCCACCAGGAAGACCAATTCTCTCCGGTAATGGATCTATCACTGAAAATTTATCCAAGTTAACAGATGAGCATATCAGACCCTTTGTCCTCACAATCCCATCTTATATCCGAGATACCATCCATCTTTTACAAATCATAGAAGATATACAAGTCCCTGATAAGTGCATTCTTGCAACCATCGATGTAGAGGCCCTCTACAGTTCAATACTACAATGTAGAGGACTAGCATGTATCCGCAAGGTGCTGTCCCAGACTAGCCATCACGAAGCCCTGTTTAATGAAGTTATACTCTTTTCTTTGGATCACATACTCAATCTTAATGTGTTTTCTTTTGATGGTCGGTTGTTCCTCCAGGTACAGGGCGTAGCCAGGGGCACTTGTTGTTCCTCTTGCTACGCCAATCTGTACATGGGGGAATGGGAAAATGTGATTTTTAGCGACGAGGATCTCTCTATGTACCTGTGCCACGTTATTATGTGGCACAGGTACATAGATGACATCTTCATCATTTGGGATGGTTCCCAATCCCTTCTGGATGTGTGTTTAAATGTGTTAAATGAAATAAATTCAATCTCAAATTTACAATGATTTCTGATATGTCCAAAGTCACCTTTTTGGACATTGAAATTTTCAAAAATGAATCTAACCTATTGTCCTGCAAGCTCTTTAGGAAGCCCACCGCAGGCAACACAGTTTTGCACTCATCTAGTTTCCATCCGAAACCACTCATTAATTCCATCCCTTATGGTCAATATTTACGTATCAAACGTAATTGTTCTAACCATTTGGATTTTAAACATGAGGACAATAAACTCAAAAAACGTCTACTTGAACATGGCTACAGCCATAAATGCCTTAAAAAAGCATTTCAACGTGCCAATGGAAGTAATAGGCACGAACGGTTGGCCTTCAAGTGAAAGCCATAGAATAATTACAGTCAGGTCCATAAATATTGGGACATTGACACAATTCTAATCTTTTTGGCTCTATACACCACCACAATGGATTTGCAAACAAGATGTGCTTTAACTGCAGACTTTCAGCTTTAATTTGAGGGTATTTACATCCAAATCAGGTGAACAGTGTAGGAATTACAACAGTTTATATGTGCCTCCCACTTTTTAAGGGACCAAAAGTAATGGGACAGATTAACAATCATCCATCAAACTTTCACTTTTTAATACTTGGTTGCAGATCCTTTGCAGTCAATTACAGCCTGAAGTCTGGAATGCATAGACATCACCAGAAGCTGGTTTTCATCCCTGGTGATGCTCTGCCAGGCCTCTACTGCAACTGTCTTCAGTTCCTGCTTGTTCTTGGGGCATTTTCCCTTCAGTTTTGTCTTCAGCAAGTGAAATGCATGCTCAATCGGATTCAGGTCAGGTGATTGACTTGGCCATTGCATAGCATTCCACTTCTTTCCCTTAAAAAACTCTTTGGTTGCTTTCGCAGTATGCTTCGGGTCATTGTCCATCTGCACTGTGAAGCACCATCCAATGATTTCTGAAGCATTTTGCTGAATATGAGTAGATAATATTGCCCGAAACACTTCAGAATTAATCCTGCTGCTTTTGTCAGCAGTCACATTATTATTATTATTATTATTATACAGGATTTATATAGCGCCAACAGTTTACACAGCGCTTTACAATATAAAAAGAGACAGTACAGTTACAATACAATAAAATACAAGAGGATTAAGAGGGCCCTGCTCAGAAGAGCTTACAATCTAATAGGGTGGGGCAGGTGGTACAAAAGGTTGTAACTGTGGGGAATGAGCTGATGGAAGTGGTAGGAGATTAGTTGGGGACATGATAGGCTTCCCTGAAGAGATGAGTTTTCATGGATCGCCTAAAGGTAGCAAGAGTAGGGGATAGCTGGACCAGTGGAGATAGTGAGTTCCAGAGGATGGGAGAGACTCTGGAGAAATCCTGGAGGTAGGAGGAGACGAGAGAGCTTGAGAGTAGGAGGTCTTGAGAAGAGCGGAGGGGACTATTTGGGTGATATTTGGAGACAAGATTGGTGATGTAGCTCGGGACAGAGTTGTGAATGGCTTTGTATATTGTGGTTAGTATTTTGAATTTAATTCGCTGGGTGATTGGGAGCCAGTGCAGGGATTGAAGGAGAGGGTTGGCAGACACTGAGCGGTTGGTAAGGTGGATAAGTCTGGCAGCAGCATTCATGATAGACTGAAGAGGGGATAGCCTATGGAGAGGCAGGCCAATGAGAAGGGAGTTGCAATAGTCAAGGTGAGAGATAACAAGTAGACATGTGCATTCGTTTTCGTCCGAATAAATTTTCATCCGAATTTCAGGTATTTTCGTTATCATTTTAACAAACGATAACGAAAGTGCAGAATCTGAAAAACGAAAGATCCGACATAAACAAATGCTTTATTTTCATTTTCGTTGCTACAACAGTTCGATACAGATAGGAGATTCAACATGATGAAGACAATAACAATCTGTGTCCATCAAACCTGTGGTCAAATGTGCCTAACCTTAACTCTATTAGTCCAAGATTATTCTACATAGAGAGAAAAGATTCGACATAGAGAGAAAAGATTCGACGTAGGGGAGAAAAGATAAATAAAAATGATGATGATGATGAATGCTATTGGCTGATTGTAACCAAAGAGGAGGAGCAGTAAAATAGCTAGAACTAAGTACACACGTACTTTGGCTTATGGTGTCTGTTAAAAGTTATAAGAAGATTTGACGGAGCAGGTAAACTATACGGCGTCGTACAGTTTAGCTGCTTCGTCGAATCTTCTTTGAACATTCGACAGACACCATAAGCCTTCAATGACAGATTCGACCTTAATTTGGATTTTCGGACTAATGCAATTTTTTTTTTTTTTTTTCACAATCAAAGGTTTATTAAAGCTTGTGATGTTACAATGACTGCATACTATACAGTTTAGAAAGCAAAACAATTATCTATACTTAAAGGAGGTACATATAGTATCTGATGCTTGCATGTGAAATTTCGTCATGTAGCTGAGTAAGTAACTTTTGGAGTTTATGAATATATTTATAAACTTTTTTTTCAGGGAAAGAAATGATTGAGGTATAGATGGAGAAGGGGGGGGTAGGGAAAAAAAAAAGGGGGGGGGGGACAGAAGAGGGGCAGGGGGTAGGGTGGGAGGGGGTTAGGAAGGGAAGAAGGAGGGTAGGGAGAAAGGGGTGGAAAAAGGAGTACAATAGAAAATAATAATAATAATAATAATAATCTCACATTAGTGAAAGGCTGCATTTGAAAATTGTTACAGTTAAGTACATAAGTTAATATAATCATTAACCAACATTAAAGGAAGGCTTAGGTAGTGTTAGATCATAAGGTGGCAAAGAGCAATCTTATATTGGAGCAGCAGTCTGTTTCTTAAGAAGTATTAGTTAGTGAGGGAATTAAAAACAGAAGAGTGGACAAATAATAACCATGGTTGCCAGGTGTGATTGAAATTCGTGCTATTTTCTTTCTTCATAGCGGCGATCTCCTCCATCTTGTATATATAGTTTATTCTTTCTAACCAATCTTTAATATTTGGGATGTGTGTGGTCTTCCAATGGAGGGGTATAAGTGTTTTAGCAGCTAGTAGTAGATGCCTAGAAAGGGATTTTTTGTATCTGCTTATGGAGAGTTCATTTACGTTTATTAGGCAAGTGGCAGCATTAAATTCAATTTTAGAATCTGTAATGAGTTTAGTCCATTTTATTACTGTTTCCCAGAAAACATGTAGTGGTGGGCATTCCCACCATATGTGTAGAAAGTTACCAACATCTGCCCCGCAACGCCAACAGGTGTCTGAGGTTGTAGGGGACCACCTCCTGGCCCTATGTGGTGTGATATACCACTGGGTGAGTATTTTGTAAGAGATCTCCTGATATTTTGTGCTTAAAGAGCATTTATGAATCATTATACAGGCATTCTCCCATTGTTTAGAGGAAATCTTAGTTTTTAGATCTTTTTCCCACTTTTCTTTATGTTTTAAGTCATCTGAGTGCTGTTTTTGATTTAACAAACAGTAAGCTAGAGAAGTGGTATTAGTTACTGGTGATCTTTTAAAGCATAGTTCTTTTAGAGGGAGTAATGGTAAGCTGTAAAATGCTCTGTGTTTGCTATTTAACAGGAAGCTTTTGAGTTGCATATAAAGCCATAAGCCAGGAGGTGATCCTTCCCACTCTGTTTTGAGTATGTCTAGGGGTTTGATCTTAGAGTTTACCAGGCCTTGGGAGACTGTGTGGGTCGGCATGTTCTTCAGGTGTAGACCTGGAATAAAGTCAGGGTTATTGGTTACAGGAGTCAGTGGACCAGGGATTGAGGCTAAGTTATGAGTACGAGCTACCTTATGCCACACTTCAAGTGTGTTTGCGATTAGGGGATGTTTTATAGTCTTATCCATTTTAGAATGTATGGACCATGGATAAAAGGTTAAGGGGTTGTAAAGGTATTTTTTTTTTTTTTTTAAATAACAAACATGTTATACTTACCTTCACTGTGCAGCTCGTTCTGCACAGAGTGGCCCCGAACCTGATCTTCTGGGGTCCCTCGGCGGCTGTTTCAGCTCCCTCGCATGGTGGTGAGTGCTTGCGGGCGCACTCCCGTGATACAGCCGGCGGCTATAGCCGCTCGCTGTATCACTCGGTCCCGCCCCCCGGCGCGCCGCATCATCGGATGTGATTAACAGCAGCGCGAGCCAATGGCTGCGCTGCTTTCAATCCATTCACTGCAGCCAATCAGCGACCAGGCTGAGCTGCAATGAAGATGACGAGGACGAGCAGCGAAGATTCGAGGCGTCAGGTAAGTAAAACGGGGGGCCTGGGGGCGGCGGTACTTTCAAAAGTTTTTTCACCTTAATGCATAGAATGCATTAAGATGAAAAAATTTTTACCTTTACAACCCCTTTAGGTTGAAGGGGCTTAGAGCTTGTTCTAGTTGGATCCAGTCTTTATTTAAGCTATGGCAGTGCCAGTCAATGATTCTCGTGATGAGAGATGCTTGGTGGTATTTTTTAAAATTTGGGAGTCCTATTCCCCCTTTATGCTTGGGTAGTGATAGTAAATTGAGATTTATTCTGGGTTTTCTATCAGCCCAAAGAAAGCGTCTTTGTGTTCTGAGAAGGTTGGTAAAGAAGGTTTCGGGGATTTTGATGAGGAGTGTGTTGAAAAGATAAAGTAATCTCGGTAGAATTGTTATTTTTAGAATTGAAGCTCTGCCGAACCAAGAGAAAGATTTGGTTGACCATTTTTGAAGGTCTCTATTCAATGTGGTAAGAAGGGGTTTGTAATTATAAGAATATAGCGAGTCTATATTGCTGGTTAGATTTATCCCTAGATATTTCAAGGTATGTTGTTCCCATTTATAATTATGATTGTCTTTCATTAAATTGAGTTGGTCTATTGGCAAATTAATGTTCAGTGCCTCAGACTTGGATTTGTTAATTTTGAAGTTGGAGATAAAGCCGAAGATTTTGAAGTGTTTCTCAAGGTTTGGAATAGAGATATGTGGTTGTGTCAAGAAAAATAAGAGATCATCCGCATAGGCGGCAATTTTATATTCTTTGTCTCCTACTCTGAAACCTTTGATGTCCGTAGATAATTTGATTGTTCTTATTAGGGGTTCTAAAGAAATGATAAATAGAAGGGGTGAAAGAGGGCAGCCTTGACGAGTCCCGTTTCGTATTTTAATTGGGTCAGAGAGAATATTGTTGACTTTGATTTTAGCTTGGGGATTTCGATAGAGTGCTGAGATCCAAGATAGCATACTTTCGTTTAGTCCAATATGGGAGCAAGTAGACATCATATAGTCCCATGAGACTCTATCGAAAGCCTTCTCGGCGTCTGTAGAGAGAAGGAGTCCTTTTATCTTAGAGTTGTGAGCATGGTGAATTAAGCTAAGTGCTTTGGTTGTATTGTCACGTGCCTCTCTGCCTGGCATGAAACCTACTTGTTCTGGGCCTATGATCTTTGAGAGGAGGGGTTTCAGTCTATTTGCCAGTATTTTGGCTAAGATTTTTAAGTCTATATTTAGTAAAGAAATAGGTCTGTAGTTGGCGCAGTCTGTGTGGTCTTTGTCAGGTTTGGGGATTACTGCGATATGGGCCATGAGGAACGAATCGTGGTCGTGATTGTGTTTTGCCAGGTAATTAAAAGCTGAGATAAGGGGTTTAATTAGAGCTTGAGTGTATGTTTTGTATTATTGTGAGGTAAAGCCGTCTGGGCCTGGGCTTTTCCCTGTCTTAAGATCTTTAATGGCTTCTAGTAATTCATTTGTGGAGATAGGTTCCTCCAGTTTGTTTATGTCAACTTGGGGAAGTAAGGGAATTTTGCTGTTTTTCAAAAATTGATGTATCATTTCTTGTTTCCTCATGGTTAGATGTGGGGGTTTATGCGTTTCAGGGAGGTTGTATAATTTTGAGTAAAATTTATGGAACAGGTCCGCAATATCAGTAGGTTATTATTATTATTATACAGTATTTATATAGCTTATATAGCGCCAACAGTTTACGTAGCGCTTTACAACTTGAGGGTAGACAGTACAAATACAATACAATTTGATACAGTAGGAATCAGAGGGCCCTGCTCCTTAGAGCTGACAATCTAAGAGGGAAGGTCGAGAGATACAAGAGGTAATAACTGTGGGTGATGTGCTGATTGAGAAGATAAATGTACAGTTGTTAGGTGGGGGCCAGATAGGCTTCTCTGAAGAGATGAGTTTTCAGGGATCGTCTGAAAGTGGATAAAGTAGGAGAAAATCAGACGGATTGGGGTAGAGCATTCCAGAGGATGAGGGAGGCTCTGGAGAAGTCCTGAAGGCGAGCATGGGATGAGGTGACAAGGGAGTTTGAGAGCAGGAGGTCTTGGGAGGAGCGAAGAGAACGATTAGGTTGGTATTTTGTGACTAGGTTAGAGATGTAGCTAGGGGCCAGGTTGTGGATGGCTTTGTAAGTTATAGTTAGTATCTTGAATTTAATTTGGTGACTGAGTGGCAGCCAATGGAGGGATTGGCAGAGGGGTGTAGCAGACGCTGAGCGGTTTGTGTGGTGGATGAGCCTGGCCGCAGCGTTCATGATGGACTGAAGTGGGGATAGCCTATTTAGAGGTAAACCAATGAGGAGGGAGTTGCAGTAGTCAAGGCGGGAGATGACCAGGGAGTGGATTAGAAGCTTTGTGGTGTCAGTGGTTAGGAAGGGGCGTTTCTTGGAGATGTTGCGAAGACAGAGGCGGCAAGCTTTGGATAGTGATAGAATGTGGGGTCGAAAGGTTAGTTCAGAGTCCAGGATTACGCCTAGGATTACGCCGTTGATCTTGACAGGGAGATCAGGGGAAGTGGCACCTGAGGGAGGAAATATCATGAGCTCGGTTTTGGATAGGTTGAGTTTGAGAAAGTGATGTGACATCCAGGCTGATATGTCTGCTAGTAAGTTGGTAATGCGTGAGGAGACAGATGGAGAGAGCTGGGGGGTGGAGAGATAGATTTGGGTGTCATCAGCGTAGAGATGATATTTAAAGCCGTGGGAGGCAATTAACTGACCCAAGGAGGTGGTGTAGATTGAGAAAAGGAGAGATCCGAGAACAGAACCTTGGGGGACCCCAACGGAAAAAGGAAGAGGAGAGGAGGAAGTAGAGTTGTAAGTGACACTGAAGGAGCGGTGGGATAGGTAGGATGAGAACCAGCGAAGAGTACAGTCACGGAGACCAAAGGAGTGGAGTTTTTTTAGGAGGAGGGGGTGGTCCACTGTGTCAAAGGCAGCAGAGAGATCCAGGAGAAGTAGTACAGAATAGTGTCCATTGCCTTTAGCCATTAGTAGGTCATTTAAGAGTTTAAGGAGAGCAGTTTCCGTGGAGTGTTGAGGGCGAAAACCAGACTGAAGGGGATCAAGAAGTTTATTCATGGTCAGATGGTCGCTTAGTCGGTTGTAGACCAGTCTTTCAAGAAGTTTGGAGGAGAAGGAGAGTAAGGAGATGGGACGTAAGTTGTTGAGATTGGTGGGATCCAGTGAGGGCTTTTTTAGTATGGGGGTGACTAGCGCATGTTTTAGAGAGTTTGGGAAGATGCCACAAGAGAGGGAGAGGTTGAAAATGTGAGTTAGAGAGCGTAGAATCGAGTCAGAGGGTGAGCGTAGCATTTGCGAGGGAACAGGATCCAGGGGGCAAGTGGTTAGATGAGTGCTAGATAAAAGTTTAGCAACCTCAGTAGTAGTAGCAGGGTTGAATGAGGGAAGTAATGATTGTATCTGTGGACATGGGGTGTTGCATGGGGGAGGCTTTTGCGCATTGGCGATCTCCTCATGAATTGTATCAGTCTTAGTTTTGAAGTGATTGGCAATCTCCTGGGCAGTGAGTGAGTTGGTGGGTGGAGGCAGTGGAGGACAGAGCAGAGTGTTGAAGGTAGAGAAGAGTTGACGTGGACTGGATGAGAAGGTATTGATGAGTGTGATAAAGTAGGTCTGTTTGGCAGTGTGAAGGCAGGAGTAGTATTTTAGGAGGGCAGATTTATATTGTGTAAAGTCTTCCTGGGTCCTAGTCTTATGCCACAGGCGCTCAAGAGCGCGGCTACGTTTTCTGAGACTTCTGGTGTCATCTGTTTGCCAGGGTTGTAGCAGTCGGGGCCTAATTCTGCGTGTAGTGAGGGGGCCAGCTTGTCTAGGGAGGAAGACAGTGAGCTGTTGTAGATGAAAGTAGCTAGGTTGGGGTTTATGTCTAAGTATTCCGTCTTTGTCTCGTATGGCATGTACTTTTCCGGCTTGTGTCAAATCTTTGAGAGCTTTGGCTAGTAGTTTCCCACTTTTGTCCCCATATTCAAAAAATAATTTTTTTGAAGAAAAGTGCTTTTTTAGTCTTCAGGTCTAGTAATGATTTTAGGGAGTTCCTACAACGGATCAATTCCTCCTCTGTTGAGATTAAGAGGGATTGTTTGTGAAGAGTTTCTAATTTTGCTATTTGTGAGGTCAGTTTGGAAATTTCCTTTTCTTTCTCTCTTTTTAATCTAGACCCCCATTTCATTAGATGACCTCTTATAACGCTTTTGTGAGCTTCCCAATTAGTCAAAGGGTTGGTATCTGTATCTAGGTTATTCCTAAAGTAATCAGTCAAAGTGTCCTGTATTTCGTCTTTCACTCGTTGGTCAGTTAGAAGTGATGCATTGAGTCTCCAATTAAAGGTCGTTTGTTGGGGTGAGTCAAGTCGCATAGATATAGCCGTGGGGGCATGGTCTGAGAGAGCGACTATGCCTATCTCTGCTGCTTCTAGTTTGTTTAGATCTCTCTGTGAAATGAAAATTAAGTCAATACGGGAGTATCGTTTGTGTGGGTTTGAGAAAAAGGTGTAGTCTCTCTCATTCGTGTGGGTGAGTCTCCAAGTGTCTACTAGTGATAAGGAGTTTAAGAGTAATTTAAGGCGTCTGAGGATTCTGTATGTTAGGATGGTGTGACCTGTTGATGTGTCTTTTTGGGGGGAGAGGGGTACATTGAAGTCTCCACCCAATATTATACATCCCTCAGCAAACCATTTTAGTTTGTCTATGATTTTACGACAAAATGGGATGTGGGTAGAGTTTGGGAAATATACGTTAGCTAATGTGACGGGAGATCCTGCCCATTCTCCTTTAAGGAAAAGATAGCGTCCTTCTGGATCTACAAGTTTTTGTTGCATTTTGAAGGGGGAGTTTTTGTTAATGAGGATTGATACTCCTTTTGTTTTGGCTAAAGGGTTAGTGGCATGGTACATTTCTGTGAATATGTTGTCTGTAAATTTGGGTATATGTTTGCTTTTAAAATGTGTTTCTTGTAAAAACACTATTGACGGCATAGTTTTTTTTAATTCTTTGAGCATTTTTGTTCTTTTTTCGGGTATGTTCAGGCCGTTGACATTGTGGGAAATTAAAGTTGGTGCTTTTCCCAGGAATTTATATGCCATAATGTAAGTTGTTAGGAAATTCAGGTGTATATGTTGAGTCTAGTGGTTTTTGTCTAATAGTTATTATTATATGAGATGTTCTGGTCTCTTTTGGCGTACTCCAGGGGAGAAAAGGGGGGACAAGGGAGGTAGGGTAAGTTAGGGTGGGTTGAAAAAGGGGTGGTTGAGTGTGTGCTCTAATCTCACCTAGAGAGTGAGTAGCTAGTTAGTGACCTAGATAAATAGGTACTACTATGTACTCTGGGGGGAAAGTGGGAGGCGCGTTAGTGTCGTTATACGTTGTTTGTTATTGTTTGTGAGTTTGGTAACTGGGTCTGTCTCGCAGGACACTGCAAGACCCGGGTATGTTAAAAAGATAGTGTGAGAGGTGAGTTTTAGGCCGCTTATTATCATGTAGAAATATCGCCGACCGCAAACCGGTCAGCCACTAAGGGCGACAACCTGCTTAAGTGTTAAAGAAGAGAATATAAGACAGATACCTGTAAATATGGAAAAAACATGCCGTTCATCCCGTCTGTTACATACATTTAGTGATGTTCTGCATAGGATGGAAAAGGCGGTTAACATGTAAAACATTTGAAAAAGAAAAAAGAATAAAAAGAGAGAAATCAAAACCTTTCAAACCAATTAACAGTTAACATTGTGATACCTTAACCCTGAGTTTAGCAAGGTATTCTCTGTTCTAGTCTAGTATAATCTAATAACTTGAAGTGAGTTGGATGATCTAATCTATTCTTATGTTTAAGTATGTCTCAGGATTAGAAACTCAAAAAGTACTGTATAAAGCTTAGAACTTTTGTATTAGTATTCTATGGTTCAAGTTCAAACAAGCTATATGGAGTTATGTCTGATTCTGCGACCTGGTGGAAAATGAAGGATCTGTAAGCAGATTCACTTGGAAGCTTTCTCTATAACGCTTAAGAAAGGGTAAGTCCAGGCATGCGAGGTCTCATATTATCCGAAGTCTTTTCAGTCTGGTGGTATTTGAAGTTCCTACAGTGAAAGGGTAGGGTGTTGCAAATTGGCAAGCACCAGCCGTATACAGTATCTGTGTATTCACTGTATGGCTAGAGATGTCACAAGTGTGCCGAATACTTAAACTTCTAGCTATGGTTCACAGTCTCATGGTAAATGTTGAGTGTATTTCACCCTTGTTTCTGGATACAGAGTTAAACCCGACTGAAGAAGCCTGTTCAGTTGGTAACAGTTTCTTGGTTTTAAGAATTTATTTTTTGTAGGCATTTATAGCTTCTGTGAAAAAAAAGTTATTAAGTGTGGATTAATATTGAGAGTCTGGTTGTCATCCAGGTAAATTCCCATATCTGATGAATTCTTCAGTGGAAGCGGATGTGGGAGGGATTCAATGCTAGAATCTGCTTCCAGATCTGCATGTATAAGATCTCACATGATGGGTATATACAATATGTGTCTCTTATCCCTTGAATCCCTCTTCATCTATGTAGACCTGCGTTTTTTAATAAGTGCAGGTAGTAGGGGATATTTCCAGTAGATATTGAGCTTTGTGTATTCCCAGGGAGGGATCTTTAGAAGTTAGAGTAGGATGTTAACTGTGGTGTAGGATTGCCCTCTAGTGGATGTTCAGAGAAGGAATCCTGCAGCAGTTTTAGTGCTTTCGGCTTTGGTCAGCATATTAGTGAGGATTTGAGGCAGAGGTATTGAAAAAAAAAGAAAAAGAAAAAAAAGAAATTTCTCCTTTCCCTTCCTTCCTTCTTTCTCTTCTCCAAGGGATAGAATAGGGACCAAAAATTGGTAATTGTGGTGAAAGGGGATGAGCGGAAGATCAATAGACTGTCTTATGTATAATCCAGGTAAATGTCGCAATGGTTGGATTGTGAGTGTTCGGTAAATCAGGTTTATTTTAATCTTTGACTTTTGGCGCTTTTGGAGGAAGGAGAGTCATAACTGTTTCTGTTGGCGTTTCTGCGATTTTTTCCCTGCTGGGAGGGTGTATGGAACATATCTGTTCCGCCGAAGGCTGGAGGGTTGGTAATTTCAGGAGGAAGCAAAAATTCCGAGTACCAGTCAGGCAATGCTACTGGCGTAATTTGAAGGTTTTCACAAAATCTGTTCAGTTCATTGGGGGTTCTGAGTGTGTATTGTTTGCCCATGTATGAAGCTTGGAGAGCAAAAGGAAATTTCCATCTGTAATTTATGTTCCTTTCTTTTAGAACCTCTAGGCGGGGTTTCAGTGCCCTTCTGTTTTTCAGTGTTATGGGTGATAGGTCTTGAAATAGTTGTATTGTGTTATCATTAAACAAGATCTGGTCATTGGACCTTGCTTTTTGTAATACTTCTTCCTTTAAACTGAAATTGGGAAGGCAACATATGATGTCTCTGGGAGGATTATCATCTGGAGCTCTAGGTCTGAGAGCTCTGTGGGCTCTATCAAAATCTATGGGAGAGTGTTCGGGCCTGTTTAAAAGGCAGTTGAACATGGAGGTCAGTGCAGGCTTGATTTGGTCTGAATTGACATTTTCTGGAATTCCACGTACTCTTATGTTGTGCCTTCTTCCTCGGTTGTCTAAATCTTCCAAGTGTCTGTTCATGTCGATTAGATGTTGGTTATGTGCATTGGTAATGTTGTCTAATCTGGACAGCGCTTTATCTCTCCTCCTCCCAGCGCGCTCAGATACAGCCATTTGTTCAGAAAGTTTCAATAGCTCCGTTTTAATGTCTGTTATAGCTGAGGTAAATGATCTTTTGATATCTGCAGCTATGTCGGTCATGGTAGCGTAGGTCAGAGGTTTGTCTTTATCAAAATTACCTGCAGAGTCTTCAGATGCTGGCAGAGACACCTCGTCGTCTTCTATGTCTTCCTTCATGCTGTGTCTGTGTGTCAGCGCCATCTTGGTAGATTTCCCACCTCCGCTGTATCTAAACTTGCTGAGGTTTCCTGGGGAGGTTTTCTTTTTAGGGGTAATCAGAGAGCGGAGAGTGTGTCCGTGTGTCGCCCTCCTTAGCCGAGCGGACATAATCGTTTTCAGAGCGGCAGTAATTGGGACCCGGGCCTCACAGCATCCCGGAGTTCAGTCACGGTGCGGTCTTACACATTGCGCGCCAAGCCACGCCCCTTTTTTCTAATGTTAAAATGAGAACAAAAAAAAAGTCTATAATAAAGAAAAAAAAAAATGTTTTCTTTTTTTTTTTCTTTCTTCCTTAACTAAATAATAATCTTCATATTGGCCACTATTTCTTCAATGAGTGTAGCAGTAGTGACCCCTGTAGTTGCTGTGTATTTCGGGTTGATATTTGTGCCAGATCTTATTATAGAGGAGTAAATACACTAGGCCCAGAGAGATGGGGTGTACTGGGAGCAGCAAGATGGCCGCCGACTACCGAGGGTAGGCCAAAGCCACGGACTTTCCCAGGGCCGGTGGCTGACCTAGCAAACACCCCTCTGTAAATGTCTTAAGTTCCTCCGACCGGATCAGGGAACTGAACCCCACCACTGCGCAGTCACCTTCAGGGGGACATTTAAGTGGCCAGAAGGCCTGCTACTCACTGCGTCAGATGGATGTAAGATGTGAAGGGCCGGAGCAGCAGGCCGCAAGATGGCGTCAGGCTGCGGAAGCCGGAGCTTAGATCTGGGTGTCCCAGGGCTTCAATCCTCCTCTAGACGGCCGCCCGGCGCTCTGTGGTGTAGCGGCAGCTATTATAATAGCTGTAGGTCAGTGGCTCCCGGGCTCACGGGAGAGGAGAGTAGAAGGATCCGAGCGATCCGCCGATGCCAAGATGGCGATAGGTCTCTGCGGTGTGGGCCTAGCTACAGGCCTAATAGGATCTGGTGGGGCCGGTCAGGTTCTGGTAATAGTCGGCCAAAACGACAGTTGGGGGTGTCTGGATGATATTCCTAGAGAGCTGAGGTTTCTCCAGGCTGAATTAGGCAAGGATGGCTGTGGATTTTCAGCTGAATGTGTGGAGCTCAGCATCCATACGTCCTCCTTGCTGGATGTCCGGACACGCCCCGCCGACTAATGCAATTTTTAACGAAAAATGAAATAAATAAAAACAAATTTCGGGAGTAACTAAATAAATGTATTTTTCGGACGGAAAACAAAATTCCGAAACGAAATATTTCAATGTGCAAATGTCTAATAACAAGGGAGTGAAAGAGGAGCTTGGTGGTTTCATTTGTTAAAAAGGGGCGAATTTTAGAGATGTTACGGAGGTGAATTCTACAAACATTTGACAATGATTGGACTTGGGGATGAAATGACAAGTCAGAGTCTAGGATTACACCTAGTACCCTGGCGTGAGGGGAGGGTCTGATGGTTGCATTGTTGATTTTGATGGAAAAGTCATGGAGGGGGGCATGTGCAGGGGGGAATATTAATAGCTCAGTTTTAGAGAGATTTAGTTTAAGGAAGTGGTGCAACATCCATGCTGATATGTCAGTTAGTAAGTTAGTAATGCGAGAGAAGACTGAGGGAGTGAGGTGAGGAGTAGACAGATAGATTTGGGTGTCATCGGCATATGGTATTTGAAGCTGTGGGCGGTTATCAAGTGACCAAGGGAGGAGCTGTAGATAGAGAAGAGAAGGGGTTCAAGAATAGAGCCTTGGGGGACCCCACAGAAAGGGGCAACGGAGAGGAGAAGACAGAGTTGTAGGTGACACTGAAGGAGCGCTGTGATAGATAGGCAGAGAACCAGGATAGAGCAGAGTCTCGGAGGCCAAGGGAATGTAGTTTAATGAGAAGGAGCGGGTGGTCAAAAGTATCAAAAGCCACAGAGAGGTCAAGTAGTAGGAGTATGGAGTATTGGCTGTTGGTTTTAGCAGTTTTTAGCAGTAAATCGTTAGTGAGTTTTAGTAAGGCAGTTTCCATGGAGTGCTGCGAGCGAAAGCCAGACTGTAATGGGTCAAGAAGGTTATTTTCACTGAGGTAGGAGCTAAGACGGTTGTAGCCTAAGCATTCTAGAAGTTGGAAGAAGGTGAATTGGAGCAATGAGATGGGTCTTAAGTTGTTTAGATTGGTGGGGTCCAGTGAGGGCTTTTTAATTATGGGACTGATCTGCGCATGTTTTGGAGGGGAGGGGAAGGTGCCACTAGAGAGGGAGAGATTGAAGATGTGAGTGAGGGAGCATAGGATAGAATGAGAGGGTGACCTTAGTAGTTGTGCGGGAACAGGATCCAAGGGACAATTGGTTAGGTGGGCATCTGAGAAATGTTTTGTAACCTCTGCAGTAGTAGCCAGTTCAAAAGAGGAGAGTGTTGAATGTGCTGTTAGGCCAGGTATGTTGGGTGGGGAAGATGTACGCACAGTGGAGGTGTCCTCATGAATTGCATCAATCTTGTCTTTGAAGTGATTTGAAATCTCTTGGGCAGTGAGTGAGTTAGTGGATAGAGGGGGTGGAGGATGAAGCAGAGAGTTAATGGTTGAGAAGAGCTGACGTGGTCTGGATGACAAAGAATTAATAAGAGAAACAAAGTAGGCTTGTTTGGCAGCATGGAGGCAGGAATTGTATTTTAAAAGGGCAGATTTATATAGGGTGAAGTCTTGCAGGCATTTGGTTTTACGCCACAGTCGTTCAAGAGCGCGACAATGTCTCTTGAGATTTCTAGTGTTGTCAGTTTGCCAGGGTTGTGACGATCGGGGCCTGATTCTGTGTGTGGTTAGAGTAGCAAGTGTATCTAGTGATGATGAGAGCAAACTATTGTAAAAAGAGGTGGCCAGGTCAGGACAGGACAGGGGAGAGATTATGTCATATAGGTGGTCAGTAGCAGAATAGAGAAAAGAAGGGTTAAGGTTGCGAAGGTTCCTACAAGTAATTGTTTGCTGCTTCGAGGGATGGGTGGTTGGAGGCAAGAATACAGTGAAACTAATGTAGTTGTGATCAGAGAGAGGAAAGGGGGTGTTTGTGAGGTTGCCAGGGTTGCAGAGATGGGAGAATATAAGGCCAAGGGTCAAAAGATGAGGTTAAGTCGAGAAGTTTAGCTGTAGTTGGGCTGTTAACATTGACAGAAATGTTGAAGTCACCAGGAATGATCGTGGGTATTTCAGAGGAGAGAAAGTAGGGTAACCAGGCAGCAGAGTCATAAAGAAAGCACTACACCGGTCCAGGAGGCCGATAAATTGCTGCAATCTTCAGAGAAATAGGAGAAAACAGATGAATACAGTGCATCTCAAAAGAAGAGAGGGATAGAGAAGGAGGGATAGGAAGGACTTGGAAGGTGCTTTGTGGGGATAGAAGGAATCCAAGGCCACCATGGGAGAGGGCGGCAGGAGAAGCTGAGTCCAAATTTTGAAGCCAGGTTTCGGTTATTGCAAGTATGTTAAAGCCATGAGAGATGAAGAGGTCATGTACAGATGTTAGCTTGTTACAGATAAAAGGGCGCATGAGATAGGTGGGCTGCTTTGAGGAAGCAGGGGCATAGAAACTAAATTAAGTGGATTGCGGTGATTGCCAGAGAGGGATGGGAATTAGAGATGTGGCTTGCAGTTTGAAAATGGCGGACCGGGATTAGGAGAAATGTCACCTGAGACTAGAAGGAGGAGGGTGAGGCAGGCAAGATGGGAGTGGGATGTGCATGAGCACACGTGTCTAGTGGCCCTGGTGTTTATGCCAGCATGTGGGTGCAGCAAATGCAGGAGATGATGGGTGCAGTAGTAGGGAGAGGGTAGGAGTGAGGTTGATATGTGCATGCTGCAGGGTAGAGAGGAGGGGTAGAGTAAGGATAATTTGAGGATAGAAGACACTGATGTGAGAAGGAAGAGAATGAGGCGCATGTTAGTGGATAGAGTGGCAATCTGACTTGATATAAAATAAATGTCAAATGCTGGTTTGCTTGCCGTCTTGCAGAATGGAGCAGAGTTCTTGTATCTTCATCCAGCTTTAGTTATCCTGCTTTCATTAAACTGCAGCGGTGAAACTGCGCATCGCTCGTGACAGAGCCATGATGTCTGCGCCTGGCCCCTGTCTGCGTCACCCCATAGGCTGCTTTAAATTTATAGGGAGACTGAGCAGGCATGTATTTCTCTATTGGTCATCATAGGGTCTGATTTGAGACACCTGAATATGAGAGAGAAGATGGCCAATACCAGACCAGACACAGGCTAGGGTCGTAAAGCTAATTACCTCTCTTGATCACTCAAGTCAAATGGGGTTGAGAATCAATCACCAGTAATGTTGCTATTGTAGTGTGCTTATTATATAGATAGAATTAAATATAGAAGTTTAAAGATATGACAGCAGAAGACAATTACCAAATATGTTACAGTAATGTCAGTTCAGCAGAGTAGAGTGTACAGATGGATAGACATTTACCAAATATGTTACAGTAATGTCAATTCAGCAGAGTAGAGCGTACAGATGGATAGACATTTACCTGTAAAAAAGCAGAGGAGAAGACATGATCAGAATTGATAACTGGGGCTGTGAAACTCTGCGTCACTCGTGACAGAGCAACTCAGGACAGAGCCATGATGTCTGCGCCTTGCCCACATCATCAATAAACACAAGAGAACCAGTTCCATTGGCAGCCATACATGCCCACACCATGACACTACCACCACCATACTTCACTGAAGAGGTGGTATGCTTTGGAGCATGTTACAATTTGCTTCTGACCCTTGGTTCTCAGAATCATTGTTTGCTGCAGCATTTAGCAGCTGTATTTCTATATTCCTGTTCCCATTTTCACAAATGTTTTTAGATGTTGATATTTTTGTATACTGAATAAAATTTGTATTTTTATACTCCTTTTGTATCTATTGTCTATCGATCTTGTATTGGTTCCCAGCTCATACTATCCCTTTTGGGGCATTCCTCTTTTTCCCCGAAATCATCCGGACTTTGATAAATTGTATAAAATTTGCCCCCTAATTGATTTTTTTAATAAGAGGTTTGCCGAACTTTAAATCCCTGACCAGAACATCTCCGTCGACGAACCCCTGGTCCATTTCACAGGCCAGCTGGGAATCAAGCAGTATATCCCCAGTAAGAGGGCGAGGTACGGATTGAAGCTCAACAAGCTCTGTGAAAGCTTCTCCAGATATGTGAATGCCTTTTGTGTATATGAAGGCAAAGACTTCCAGCTCCAGCCCCCTGAGTGTCCAACGTACAAGGGAATAAGCTGGAAAATTGTACGGAATTTGGCATTCCCACTCCTCCAAAAGGGGTATCACATTTACATGGACAACTACTACACCTACTGCCCCTTTTTTGCCACCTACACCTGAAGAAAACTTTGGCCTGTGGTACTGCAAGAAAAAACAGGAAAGGCTTCGCACAGTGTCTAGTCACCACAAGGCTACAAAGGGGGGAATCGGCAAGCCTGAGGAATGGGGAAGTGTTGAAGTGGAGGGATAAGAAAGATGTTTACATCATGTCCACCATCCACGATGACACCTCGGTTGAATTTCGAAGAAGACACGGTACCGTTCAAAAGCCTTGCTGTATCAACGAATATACAATAAGCTCATGGGGGGTGGATATAAACAATCAAATGCTGTAGCCCTATCTTTCAACATGAAAGTCCCTCTTCTGGTACAAAAAAAGTCGCAATATACTTCTTTCATTTGGCCATTTATAATGCGTATGTCACTCATTAAAAATCAATGGAAATACCCAACCCCTTTATTAAATTTATCGAAAATATTGTCACTGCCCTGATCTATCAGCAAGGATCCCCTCCACAAAGCATTCGCTCCGATTGTGTCAGTAGACTGCATGAGCGACATTTTCCTGACAATATTCCACCATCAGCAACCGGAAGAAGATGCCAAAAAAAATGTCGGGTGTGCAGCAAAAGAGGAGTTAGGAAAGACACCAGTTTCCACTGTCCCCAATGTCCCTCCCAACCTGGCCTATGCATCAGAGAATGCTTCAGGCGCTGTCACACTCTCATAAACTATTATCCCAGATTTCTAATAAACTGCCATTTCCCCGGTTTAAATTTCTGTGCTGATTTTTTCCCTGCTGCCTCAATCAACCAACCTAGTGCTTCAACCCAACTGACCCTGGTCTGTTTATTGACTATGCCTCTGCCTTCCATCTGTATTGTTTACCCGCCATGTTTCTGCCTTTCACGTGAACTGACCCTGGACTATCGACTATGCCTCTGCCTGCCGTCTGCATTGTTTATCTGCCATGTTTCTGCCTTTCACGTGAACTGACCCTGGGCTATTGACTATGCCTCTGCCTACCATCTATTTTTGCCTTTTACCTGCACTGACCTCGGCCTGTTGACCATGTTTTTGCCTGCCCCTTGGACTGATCTTTCACCCTGCTACACAGGGGTCTCACATATGTGAGGGGCTCCAGAATAGTGTTCTGAGTTTGGGAAACCAGTTTTTGGTTTTCTCTTTGTTTTGTAATTCCCAGAACAGGGTCTGGTTGTCCGGAGGCTTCAAAGCGATTTGGGTGGGAGAAGCCTCTACTTCTGTCCCCATTCTTTCCTGACCGAGGCCCTAAACTTGATGGTCCTGCCTGCTGCCTGGACCAATACTTTGGCTGTGCTGACAATAACTCTACCTGCACTGACCCAGGACTTTTCATGGACCATGTGCCTGTTGTCTGGACCAATACTTTGGCTGCACTAACCATATCTCTGCCTGCTGCCTGTACTATGGACAGTATTTCTGCCTGCTGCATGGACAATCCTTTTGCTGCTGCTGACCACATCCCTGCCTGCTACCTGGACCGACGCTCTCCTCTGTGGACCACTGCACTACTAATACTCCAGGTAATCTTTTGTTTACTCTTTGCTCACAAGAATGTATTTTGGTTTGTAATTGGTATGTACAGTACATGCTATGGGTTAGAAATATGAAGGGTCTTCAACAATGCGATAGGTTGGCAGGAATTTGTGTGTGTAATTTATGCTCCTAGAATGCCTGGAGGTGCTACCTGGATGTTGGACCTCTGTATGTGGCCAGGATATGTAAAAGTCTCACACGTGGTATCGCCATACTCAAGAGGAGTAGCAGAATGTATTTTGGGGTGTCATTTTTGCTATGTACATGCTATGTGTTAGAAACATCTTATAAATGGACAATTTTGTGTAAAAAAAATGCGTTTTCATTTTTTCTCCACATTTTCCAAAAACTTCTGGGAAAAAATGAACCTTTCGAAAGACTCATTATGCCTCATAGATTATATGCTGTGGTGTTAGCTTTCCAAAATGGGGTCATTTTGTGGGCGTTTCGATTGTCCTGGTGCTCCAGGGTCTTCAAAAATGTATGTAATAGGTGGTTGAGAAATGAGATGTGTATTTTATGCTTGTAGAACATCTGAAGGTGCTACTTCAATGTTCGGCCTCTGTATGTGACCAGGCTATGTAAAAGTCTCACACATGTGGTATCACCATACTCAGGAGTAGGGATGGGCCGAACACCCCCGGTTCGTTTTGCACCAGAACATGTGAACAGGCCCTGCCCTAAGTTATAAATGAGCTGTCACCTGAGAGCGGCCGGTCATTGCGGAGGGTGCCTCCCATGGAGGCAAATTGTAGGCGACGTGAGGATTTTTTTTTCGGTCTGTCGGAGCGCAAGAAGAAGAAGACTCCATGGGACAGTTTTATTTTTTATTTTTTTAATAAAGGACTTTTTTACCATTTCACACATTTTTTGTGAAATAGTAGGGGTACATTTGTACCCCGTTACAATTTCACACAGGGGGCGGCCGGGATCTGTGGGTCCCCTTGTTAAAGGGGGCTTCCAGATTCTGATAAGCCCCCACCTGCAGACCCCCACAACCACGGGGCACAGGTTGTGGGGATGAAGCCCTTCTCCCCATCAACATGGGGACAAGGTGCTTTGGGGGGCTACCCCAAAGCACCCTCCCAGTTTTGAGGGCATGTGGCCTGGTATGGTTCAGGAGAATGGCCGCTCTCTCGTCCCCCCTCTTTTCCTGTGGCCTGCCAGGTTGCGTGCTCGGATAAGGGTCTGGTATGGATTTTTGGGGGGACCCCGCGCCGTTTTTTTTAAATTTTGGCGTGGGGTTCCCCTGAAAATCCATACCAGACCTGAAGGGTTTTTTAAAAATTTTGGTTCGGGGTTCCCCTGTGGGGGAATCCCATGCCGTTTTTATCAATGAACTTTTATACCGACAATTCATTATAGCCGAGAGTACGTTTAAGTGACTTTTTTTCCTATAGAAATGTAATTTTGCTTTCAGACTGTTGTAAACACGGGAACCATGCGCCACTTTACAGGCATACTATAGACACCCCCCAGGTACAAAATTTAAAAGAATATTACATTTTTATTGTTTCACTTTAAGCATTATTAAAATCACTGCTCCCGAAAAAACGGCCATTTTTAAAACTTTATTTTACATTGATACATGTCCCCTGGGGCAGGACCCAGGTCCCCAAACACTTTTTATGACAATAAAAACATAAGACACCAGCACTCAAAGAGTTAAGAAAGCAGTTCTGCAATGAATAAAAAATTATATAAACAATGAATGAGTTTATTAAAAAAAGCAGCTGATAATATAAACCACAGTACTGTTGACTTGTAGTAGTGTAAAACAAAGGGCTATTGAGGGCTATTCACCCACAGCGAAGGGAGGAAGGGAGAGGTCAGTAGATGGAAGATAACACAGCCATCTGTGTTCCTGCTGGGATCAGATGTAATCTCAGGGGAGTCTGCTCATTGGCATACAGATGATGATCCAACATGCAGAGAGATAGACGCTGCAGCCGCACACTGTGGGACGATGGAAAGGAGCTAAGTCTCACGAGTGTAAGTGACGTCAGACCAGCTGAGACACTGACTCAAGGGAGGGGAAAAGACCGATGTGGCTGGGATGGATCAGCTGTGGGAACGCTCCTTCACGCAGTGCAAGCCGATGCTGTACCCCAGCTAGAGAAACAACTGACGATCAATCCCTCAAATGCAATGCATTCTGATATGGTGACATATACTGTGGGAATGCCTAGCTTGCTGGAGAGTATAGGCTGACAAGCTGGAAAGGCTATACAAAGCTATGCAAAGCTGTCAGAGATTGCCAGGAGGTGGAAGTCCCGTAATGGATAATGATGGTGACTGGATGAATACTCCAGTAATAGATTAAAGTTGCCTTGACAATGCGTTTTGTGCACAATCGCTTTGTCATAGGACTATGTCATAGGATTCTCCAACACACCCTTCGGGACCTTCAGGAAGGAGATGCCATCATGAAAAGTTTCGCTCTTCCTCCACTGCCTGATGATGATCTACTATCTGCACCTCCACAAGCTCGTCCCATACCATCTACACCCAGTCGTCTCTGGACCCCTGTGAGGGGCCAGCCGAAGAAGCACCTCTCCACTTATCAACGCTCACGACCCTTCAAGCGGCCTCCCTGATGTCGCTGGTTAGGCCCTCCCTAGCCTAATTCTTTTCTCTCTTCCTTTTAGTCCATGGAAAACACAGTACTGTGAACTGGACTCAAGGTTTAAGTGTTACCCTGAACCTCTTCAGGGGTAACTTGCTTTCCCATTCCTATGGGGAATCACTTTATTTACCGTTCTGTACGTTTTTGACACTTTTTTGGTTGTTTGTCCTTAACAAGTATCTACTCTCTTTTTTTTTACTGATTTTTTGTAGCTACTGTTAAGCTTTTTAAGGAGAGTGGGTGGCTCCCCTCCTCCCCAGAGTTTCCTGCTGGAAGTCTCTTCCCGGCCCATGACCTTTTACAGGGCCTCCTGAGATACAGTCGTGTCTCAGGTTTTCAACTATTGATTCTTTTTTTCTTGTTTATGTTTTCATTTTTGTTTTCTTGTTTTTATGGGTTGCAACTCATATGTCAGTCCTGTTGGATGAGGTCGTCTCTCTACCCTTTTCCCCTTTTTTTTTTCTATTTTCTTTTCTAATGAGGTTAATTGGATCACACAGGGTACCAATGGGGTTGTCTTTTTCACTACATTTTTAAAATTTATATGCATGTCTTTTACTATGTCAGTTATACCACATGTCTATATAGGTTTAATATGCAACTATTGCCCTTTTGCCCTTTTTTGAAGATTTGATCCCATGGCCTTAAAGCTTCTGTCATACAACGTTAAGGGCCTGAACTCCATTCGGAAGCGATGGATTGCTCTGAGGGAGTTCAGATCCTCAGGTGCAGATATAGTTATGCTCCAGGAGACGCATTTCCGGGCAGGAGGTTCTTTAAAATTTGCTTCCAGGTTCTTTCCTGCCTCCTACCTGGCCTCTGACGCCACAGGCAAGGCCGGTGTGGCTATTCTAATCAAAAAATCCTGCCCCATTAGAGTCAAAAGTACACATCCTGACCCTCATGGGAGGTACATTATCCTGGATTGTGACTATATGTGCTCCTCCTTTACCTTAGTTAACTTATACGCACCCAATACTGGTCAGGTAGATTTTCTTAATAAGGTTTTTGACTTACCCCAATATCGCACCCAACCATTCATGATCATAAGAGGGGATTTCAACCTGGTCATGTCTCCAACTAGGGATAGGCAAACTGTATTAAATGACACTTCCTCGTGGAAATCCACCTCCCAAGCTAATGCCTTCCGTAATTGTGTCAGATCCCACCAATTGTTTGACTCTTGGAGCATTAAGCATCCCACGGCCAAGCAATTTACTTTCTTCTCCACGGCCTACAAAATGTACTCTCACCTAGACCATTTTCTCATCTCAGCTCCACTTCTCCCACACATTATTGACTCTAACATATCTCCCATTACATGGTCTGATCATGCCCCTATTACAATGGAGGTCATGTTGTCTCAAATTCCCTCTAGGTCTTGTCACTAGCGCCTAAATGATCAACTCCCTCATTCTGAACCCTCTTGCATTAAATTAGTGGCAGGCCTTGAGGAATTCTTTTTATTTAATTTGGGCTCTATTTCCACATTGTGGGAGGCACACAAAGCAGTCTTTCATGGTGCATGCATCGCGGAGGGCACTCGTCTAAAAAAAGATAGACATAAACTTTTGGAGTCACTGACGTCTGACTTGATGGTAGCGGAACATAAGCTAATGTGCAAACCCACAGTGTCGAAACTTTGCAAGGTTACATCCCTCAGAGAACAGATTAAATCTATAAATCTTGGTAAGGCAGCTAAATCTATACTCTAGGTTAAACAAAAATTCTGTGAGTTTGCAAATAAGCCTCACAGGATGCTAGTAAACAAATTATGTCTGCGTCCCTACAGCTCTTTCCCTGATTTCCTTCTTAGGGCAGACGGATCCAAAACCTACTGCCCTCTTGAAATGTCCAAGACCTTTGGTAACTTCTACAGAACCTCATATAATTGACTAACACCCGAAAATCATTTTAATTTCACCAAAGAAAAATTTGATGCTTTCTTTGAGGATCTTAGACTCCCAAAATTATCTTCCTCTGACCTTGTTGATCTGAATGCTCCCATAACTGCTGAGGAACTTTATAACACAATCAAGGATCTCCCGCTACATAAATCCCCTGGTCCAGATGGTCTTCCCTATCTTTACTATAAAACCTTCCTGGACATTTTATCTCCCCCATTTATTGATTCTCTATAGCACCCTCCTCAAATGTCAACCCCTGCATTCCCAGTTTTCTCATTCCTACTTATCCGTTATCCCTAAACCGGGAAAGGACCCCTCCCACCCTGACGACTATAGAACTATAGCCCTTTTACATTCAGATTATAAAATCTTTACCAAGATATTAGCTACTAGGCTTTCGAAATACATCCCAAAATTAATTAACAGGGATCAGGTAGGCTTTGTCCTGACCAGACATGTGGGGGACAATACCGGTCGCATCATAAACTTGATTGACCTTTTGAATAGATCCTCACGTCAAGCTCTAGTTTTAAGTCTAGATGCGCAAAAAGCCTTTGACAGGCTGAGCTGGCCTTATATGTTCTCTACCTTACTTAGGTTTGGCTTTAAAGGCCCTTTCCTGAGAGTGTTACAGGCATTATATTCCCAAATCTCTGCCCAGGTCCAGATGTCTTCCTTTCTGTCGCCTTGCTTTCCTATGAGTTATGGTACTCGACAGGGGTGTCCATTGTCCCCATTACTTTTTATTTTATACCTTGAGCCCCTAGCTGAGTCCATCTGACTACATCCGGATATTCGTGGGGTGGTGATGCGACAGAAGGAATACAAATTATCATTGTTCGCAGATGATATTCTGCTAACTATCACCCAACCACTGTTGTCCCTTCCCTCATTACAAGGTCTCCTCTCCTCCTTTGGAGCCATATCTGGTTATAAAGTTAAACTACCAAAACTGAGGCCCTTCTTTACATATTCTCCTCCCCTCTGGTATCTCAACTAATACAAACTTATCCTTATAAATGGTGTTCATCTTCCCTCAAATATCTGGGGATCCATCTTACTCCTATTTACTCCACCCTCTATCCAGCCAATTTCCCCCCCCTAATTCTAGATATTAACAAATCACTACAAAACTGAACTAAATACCCTCTTTCCCTCTTAGGTAGAATAAATGTATCAAAGATGTCCATTTTACCCAGATTATTGTATTACTTTGAAACACTACCCGTGGCCATTAACCTTCCTCAACTTAAAGCTATCCAAAGGAGTTTTTCTAAGATTTATTTGGAATGGTAGAGCCCATCGCATTGCGAGCTCGGTGGTCTTCGCCCTTAGATAAAGAGGGGGACTGGGTGCTCTGGATATAATAAAATATTATTATGCAACCCACCTTAGGGTTAATTCCTCCTGGTCCAGTCTGATGGGCCCCAGCCACTGGTCCGATATTGAGAAAGGGGTCATGTATCCGGTCCATCCATGCTCCCTGATTTGGTCCCTCACGCCACATGCAGATCCTATCTATAGACGTCAATGTACAGTCCCTATGAACTTCACCCTATCTATATGGAATAAATGTCGACAGAACTATTCTCTCTCATCAACCTGCTCCCCCCTCATAAATGTATTATTTAATCCCAATATACCGGACAGTTTATCCTTGGGAGGTATTTTTCCATGGGTAGACGTCTCTTTGTTTCAACTTCGGAATCTTGTCAATTCGGTATCCCGTCGACTACATACATTTGACACCATTCGCAAGAAGTTTGACATTCCCTCTCAGTTGTTCTATTTTTACCTTCAAATCAGGCACTTTTTCCACTTCCGAGCTCCATCTCTGACCTTAGACAAACCCACCCCTTTTTAATATTTATGTGCTCAGGGTCCCAATCAATTACACTTTGTATCTTTCATTCACCACATCCTCCACGAGTGAACTCCCCTTACTGAGGTCACTCATCTATATATGAGAAAATGGGCTCAACTGTTATGTAGGCTGTCATGAAGCTTGGAATACTGAAGTATTTCTCCTTTGATTCTATTACACAGTGGGGGGGATCTGCTGCCCTGTTTTAAGGCCAACCCCCTCCAGATGGCTCCATGGTCTGGAAGGAAGGCATTGTTCTGTGTTTGACTGTTTGTTTATGTACTTTAATTACCCCCTGGGGCTTCTCTGTGTCATTACACATATCAGTCCTCCTATTGAAGCTATCGGACCAATCCCTGCTGACCCTGTTTTAAGTCCTCATTTGCATGGACAAGAGGATCTGAGTGAAGACTTGAGTGTACTTTACAATTGACCAATAGGAAAGTGGTTGTTGGGGGCGGGGTGTTCAAACTGCTGTGTATAAAAGTGTGTTGTGTGCATCAATAAAAAAGAGATTCCTGTTTGAACATACATACAGCCTGCCTGGTGTTTGTTCTGAGCTATCATAACTGGATTCGAACGGCACATAGCTGTAGTTCGATTCCCGGAGCATCGTATGACCAAACCATCAGACGTTGTGATCTGCAATCTGATGCAATAGCCACAGAGGAGTGTCGGGAGAGTGGAACCAAGTGAGCAGGGGCTCGTTACATAGGCCTATCAGCTCTCAGGTGTGGGACAGGATCTGCTCTGCTACTTTTAAATCATCCAAATGTGTCTTGCAGAGGGAGACGTCTATTAAAGTCCTAATGTTTTGGTATAAAACACCCAAAGTCATCCACAAATATGATCCCTCGACCTCAGACAGAGGTTGGCGATGTGGTTTGGAAGTGGGTTCTCTGTTTCATATATTCTGGCAATGCACTTTGATCCAACCCCTTTGGCAAAAGTAATGTTGTTAATTCAGAAAGTGGTAGATGTGTCCCTTCCGCTTGATCCTCTGCACTACCTAATAGGACTTCCCTTTAAAGGTATTACAAAACACGTTAATCGATTGATTGCATATATTCTCCTAGGTGCTAACAAACTGATCCCCTTATGTTGGCTATCCAACACCACCCCCCAAGGTATAGATTTCTCCAACTTATAGCTGACATTCGTAGGATGTAATACCTACCAGCCTCTGTCCACGACACCGTCCCTCAGTTTCATAAAACCTGGGATTTATGGTACCAATCAGAGTTTGGGACTCCCCTACAGACCACTGTTACATGAAAACTCCAACCCCCTTTGTTCCTTTCGAGAATCTGTTTTAATTTGTTCTTTTTTTTCACAAAACATGCCTAACTGGTACCTCCTAGTCTCATTTGGTTTCGCCAGTATTATCTTAGTTGATAATGTTTGCATATGAGTTGTTCTCACCTCTACTAATGTATACTAATGTATAGCAGTCCACTTCTTTGTCTTATAAGTGGACTTTTCTTATTCAACGTCTTGTTTCATATTACAATTTTGATATTGCATGTTTATATTGAAACTTTGCGTTATTCTTTGGAAAACACATTTTTTTCTCTCAATAAAAATACAATTATAAAAAAAAGAATTGGCCATTGTCTCATGCTTATATCCAACATCCGCCAATGTGCATCCATTCTAGATATGTATATCTGTTATGTGTCATAGCTATTTTTAATATTTTTTCTACAAAAATATAATATATTTGAATACTCTTTTCTACCTTTGTACTTACACTAAGTTGTTAGTGATCCTATTCAATGTCCCATCAGAGGACCCACACTCTTTTTGAGTGATTCTAGCTTTCTATTACAATGTGGGTTCACTAACAATCTAATTCCTTATTGGGGTGATACCATCCACCTAGAGTCAGTACATCAGGTGTGATCAGATGTGATCAACTTTCAATGATTTGCACCATAGCTTGTAGACTCTATAACTTTCACAGAGACCAAATAGTATACACTAATTTGGGTTATTTTTAACTAAAGATATGTAGCAGTATACATTTTGGCCCAAGGGTATGAAGAAAAATGATTTCCTTGCAAAATTTTAAGATAGAAACTAAAAAAAAGTTTTTTTTTTCGAAATGGTCTCTCTTTTTTTGCTTATATTGAAAAAAATAAAAAACTCAGCGGTGATTAAATACCACCAAAAGAAAGCTCTGTTTGTGTGAACAAAATGATAATAATTTTGTTTGGATACAATGTAGCATGACTGAGTAATTGTCATTTAAAATGTGACAGCGCTGAAAGCTTGATATGGGCAGGAAGGGTGTATAAATGCCCTGTATTGAAGTGGTTAAGAACATATTGAATATTGGCATTAGGTATAAAATACTATAAAGAATGCAATAAGAAATGTAAGAGTGTGATCAGGACAGCTAAAATAGACCATGAGAAACACAGTGGATGAGAGTAAAGAGAGTCCTCCAAAATTATAAAATAAAATACCAATATATTAATAGACTAAATATATTAATGGTAAAAAAACAAATAAAGAGCATATTGGCCCCATAAAGGATAATCAGGGGAAGCTGGTTACAAGCAACATGTAGACATGTGCAATTTTGTTTTGTTCCAAATAAATATTCGGACAAATTTTTCATTATTCGGAGATTTGGATATATCCGCATACCCGAATTACAGTATAAACAAAGTTTACCGAATGCTCCAAATAGGGATGAGCCGAACAACCCCCGATTCGGTTTGCACCAGAACATGCAAACAGACAAAACATTTGAGCGAACATGTGAACATTGGTAAAGTCTATGGGACACGAACGTGAAAAATCAAAAGTGTTCATTTATAAGGCTTATATGCAAGTTATTGCCATAAAAAGTGTTTGGTGACCCGGGTACTGCCCCAGGGGACAAATATCAATGCAAAAAAGTTTTTAAAATGGCCGTTTATTCAGGAGCAGTGATTTTAATAATGCTTAAAGTGAAACAATAAAAATGAAATATTCTTTTAAATATCGTGCCTGGGGGGTCTCCTTAGTCTGCCTGTAAAGTGGCGCATCTTTCTGATGTGTTTTACTGTGCCATAGCAAAATTATATTTCTAAAGGAAAAAATGTGATTTAAAATTGCCTGCGGCTGTAATGGATACCAGCAATATAGATAAAATCAATGATAAAATTGGCCTGGGTCCTCCCCAGTCCATTACCAGGCCCTTTGGATCTGGTATGGATATTAAGGGGAACACCCCGCCAATGTTTTAAAAAACAGCGTGGGGTCCCCCCAAAATCCATACAAAACTCTTATCTGAGCAAACAGCCTATTTGTGGATAATGGCTCTCACCGTGGTTGACTGGAGTTCCAAAGCCTTAGAAATGGCTTTGTAACCCTTTCCAGACTGATATATGTCAACTACTTTGTTTCTCATCTGTTCTTGAATTTCTTTAGATTGCAGCATGATGTATTACTTTTTAGATCTTTTAGCGTGCTAAATAGGGGTTTAGGTCTGGAGACATGCTTGGCCAGTCCATCACCTTTACCCTTAGCTTCTTGCTAAGGGTAAAGGTATGGATTTTGGGGGGACCTCTACGCCATTTTTTTTACATTTGGCGCAGGGTTCCCCTTAATTTCCATACCAGACCTGAAGGGCCTGGTATGGATTTTGGGGGGACAACCACACAATTTTTATTTCTTTTTTGGTTCGGGGTTCCCCTTAATATTCATACCAGACCCAAAGGGCCTGGTAATAGACTGGGGGGGACCCATGCCGTTTTTTTAATGAGTTTTATCTATATTGCGGAAACCTGACAATTCATTACAGCTGCAATCAGTTTTAAATGACTGAATGGGAAAACTGTGCCACTTTACAGGCATACTATAGCCCCCAGGCACAATATTTAAAGGAATATTTCATTTTTATTATTTCATTTTAAGCATTATTAAAATCACTGTTCCCAAAAAAACTGATGTTTTTAAAACTTTTTTTGCATTGATACATGTCCCCTGGGGCAGGACCCGGGTCCCCAAACACTATTTATGACAATAACTTACATATAAGCCTTTACAATGAGCACTTTTGATTTTTCATGTTCGTGTCCCATAGACTTTAATGGTGTTCGTTTGTTCGTCCAAATTTTTTGCCTGTTTTGATGTTCTGGTGCGAACCGAACCGGGGGGTGTTTGGCTCATTCTATAACGTATAGGCAACTTCGGCTAAGGAAAGCAGGGAGACCCAGTCATCCTGGGAGAAGGATGAAAAGCAGTGCAGCTATTGTTCCAGGGTTTGGTTGGTTCTTTCCATTTGTCCGTTTGTCTGTGGGTGATATGCAGAGGAGAAAGATAGTTCAATTTCCAGAATTCAACATAAAGCTCTCCAGAACCTGGAGGTGAACTGTACTACTCGATCGAACACAATATTGGCCGGAACTCCATGAAGCCTTATGACTTCTTTAATAAAGACTTGTGCTGTTTCAGCAGCTGAATGTGTCCCCATCATTGGTATAAAATGGGCCATTTTTGACAGTCTATCTACCACCACGAAGATGGTAGTAAAGCCTTCTGCTGGGGGAAGTTCCACAATAAAATCCATTGAGATCATCCTCCATGGTCTTTCTGGGTCGAAAAATGGTTTCAGCAAACCCCAGGCCTGGACTTTACTATTTTTACTTTGGGTACGGATGGCACAGGCTTTAACCAAAAGTGAGTGGGTATTTATATATGAACAAAAAAATCTGTGAAAAGTTCTTCTATTTGATCTTGAAAATTAAAATGTGACAAATATGTATCCTTCTGCTGCTGGTGTCTCCTAGTGTGGTCTCACAGAACCCTCACCTTCCATTGGTAGTAATCAGGCATTCAGTAGTATGTCTTTAAGGTGTGGGAGTGGTCTCTGGCAGCCTTTTCTTTCTTTGTTATTTTCTCTCCTCCAACATTCCCTCTATACAGCTCCGCTCCAGCAGGATCAATTCATAGGTAACAGGGGTCCTTCCAGCTCCTCTCAGCTTTATGAGCTATCAAAGCTGAGAGGAGCTGGAAGGACCCCTGTTACCTATGAATTGATCCTGCTGGAGCGGAGCTGTATAGAGGGAATGTTGGAGGAGAGAAATTAACAAAGAAAGAAAAGGCTGCCAGAGACCACTCCCACACCTTAAAGACATACTACTGAATGCCTGATTACTACCAATGGAAGGTGAGGGTTCTGTGAGACCACACTAGGAGACACCAGCAGCAGAAGGATACATATTTGTCACATTTTAATTTTCAAGATCAAATAGAAGAACTTTTCACAGATTTTTTTGTTCATATATAAATACTCACTCACTTTTGGTTAAAGCACTTCGCCACTTGAATACTTGCACTTTATTGTAGCACCAAAACGGACTTTTTACACTTATTTTGAATGACCACTATTTATATGTGTATCTTTTAAGGTTGCACTTATGTTTTACTGCACATTTTTCGATTGTGGATTTTAGAAGATTTCATTTGTTTTATTCATCAGGAATCATTTTTTATGCACGTATTCTTTTATGCAGATTACAGGGTGGCATTAATAATACTTTAACACTTGATTAGCATTTTTAGAAGATTTTACGTTTTTTTTATCCACCAGGATTTGCCATTGTTTATTCTTGCATGCTAGTTACAGGGTGGCATGTTTACTATTCTAGTATTTACTGCAATTATTTGATTATTATTACTATATTGGCAGATAGCAGCGATTACTATAGTGCATAATAGAGATCTTTGATCCTAGCACTAACACCAATTAGTCACCAGTGTCTCACATTCACATTATAATATGCACTTTATATATTTACCTACACAGTTTATTTTGGTTTAATATTGCGTGAAATTCATTCAAATATTCATGATATTAAGTGTTTGGTGTGAACACCCTCATTTTGCTGCAATATATCACTTACTTCACATATCACTACCCATTTTTTTATTATTTGGCCACTCCACCCTTTATCATCCACCAGCGCGAAGGACAATCTTTAATCTATTACCTGAGATGGCACAGGATTCCACATACCTTTTACAGTGACTTAAGCCTCATACACACGAGATTGTTGGCAGACAAAGCGTCAGACTTTTGTCCGAAGGGCATGTGCCGTGAACTTGTCTTGCATACAAACGGTACACAATTGTCGGCCAATAAACATGAACCTAGTGACGTACTAGATGTACTATGAGCCGATAAAGAGGAAGTTCAATTGTCATGCGCTTGGGCTCCTTCTGCTAATTTTGTGTTAGTAGAAGTTTGGTGAGTGTTGATTCGTGCTTTTCGGTTCGTGCTTTTCAGTTCGTGCTTTTCAGTTCGTTTCAGAATGTCCGTTTGTCAACCAGCCATGTTCCGAAATCAGAGGAGAGAACTTGCTTTTATTGGCCTTGGAGTTATTGCTTTGACCCAAGTCCAGTCCAGGAACAGGAGGAGGAGGATTTAGTGGACCAAAAATTGGTTCCTTAATTGTGACTGATTATGTTATATGCCTTTTTTGCGGGAGCTCCAGGAGAATAATCCAGATGATTTTCAGAATTATCTCCGGATGACGGACTCCTGCTTTCAGCAACTCTTGGCATTGTTGACCCCTATATTAAGAAGCAGGACACATGCATGAGGCTTGCCATTACTCCTGAGCAAAGGCTCATAGCCACCTTGCTTTACTTGGCGACGGGGAGAAGTCTCCAGGACCTCAAGTTTACCACTGGGATCTCCCCCCCAGCTAGGGATGAGCCGAACATCCCCTTGTTCAGTTCGCAGCAGAACATGCGTACAGGCAAAAAATTTGTTCGAACACACGAACACAGTTAAAGTCTATGGGACAGGAACATGCAAAATCAAAAAGTGCTAATTTTAAAGGCTTATGCAAGTTATTGTCTTAAAAAGTGTTTGGGGACCTAGGTCCTGCCCCAGGGGACATCAATGCAAAAAAAAGTTTTAAAAATGGCTGTTTTTTTGGGAGCAATGATTTTAAAAATGCTTAAAGTGAAACAATAAAAGTGTAATATTCCTTTAAATTTCGTACCTGGGGGTGTCTATGGTATTCCTGTAAAGTGGCGCATGTTTCCCGTGTTTAGAACAGTCCGAGAGCAAAATTACATTTCTAAAGGAAAAAAAGTCATTTAAAAGTACTCGCGGCTATAATGAATAGTCGGTCCCGGCAATACACATGAAAGTTCATTGATAAAAATGTCATGGGGCACAGGGGAACCCCGAACAAAAATTAAAAAAAAAAATACGTGGGGGTCCCTCCAAATTCCAGACCTTCAGGTCTGGTATGGATTTTAAGGGGAATCCCTCACCAAAATAAAAAAAAAATGGCGTGGGGTCCCCCTAAAAATCCATATCAGACCCTTATCCAAGCACGCAACCTGGCAGTATGCAGGAAAAGAGGGGGGACGAGAGAGCGGCCATCCTCCTGAACCATACCAGGCCACATGCCCTCAACATTGGGAGGGTGCTTTGGGGTAGCCTCCCAAAGCACCATGTCCCCATGTTGATGGGGAGAAGGGCTGAACTGTACCAGGCCACATGCCCTCAACATTGGGAGGGTGCTTTGGGGTAAAGCACCCTCCCAATGTTGTGGGTATGTGGCCTGGTATGGTTCAGGAGGGGGGCGCTCTCTCATCCCCCCCTCTTTTCCTGTGGCCTGCCAGGTTGCGTGCTCAGATAAGTGTCTGGTATGGATTTTGGGGGGACCCCACACCATTTTTAAAAAAAATTTGGTGCGGAGTTCCCCTTAATATCCATACCAGACATGAAGGGCCTGGTATGGAATTTGGGGGTACCCCCAGGCATTTTTAAAAAAAATTTTGGTTTGGGGTTCCCCTGTGGGGGAATCGCATGCCGTTTTTATCAATGAACTTTTATGTGTATTGCTGGGACCGACAATTTATTATAGCCGCGAGTACTTTTAAATGACTTTTTTTCCTTTAGAAATATCATTTTGCTTTCGGACTGTTCTAAACATGGGAAACATGCACCACTTTACAGGTATACTATAGACACCCCCAGGTATGTAATTTAAAGGAATATTACACTTTTATTGTTTCACTTTAAGCATTATTAAAATCACTGCTCCCGAAAAAATGGCCGTTTTTAAATCCCCAAACACTTTTTATGACAATACCATGCATATAAGCCTTTAAAATTAGCACTTTTGATTTCTCCCATAGACTTTTAAAGGATGTTCCGCGGCTTTCGAATTTGCCGCAGACACCCCAAGTTGTTCGCTATTTGGCGAACAGGCGAACACCCGATGTTCAAATCAAACTTATGTTCGACTCGAACATTGGGCCCATCCCTACCCCCGGCTCTGGGACTGATTATTCCAGAGACCTGCTCAGCCATTATTCAAGTCTTGCAGAAGGACCATATTCGGGTAAGTTTTTTCCTTTAACATCACATTCTATGTATTTAATGTTTGCTAATGTATCGTATTGTATTCATTTCTTGATTCCATAATTAACATTATTGTAATATGCTGTGAATGTTCTATTTGTCCTCATGCATGCTGTAAGCTTTCCCTGCTTCTTTTTTGGCCTACATGCATATTTTCCTTCACTAACCTCCCCAGCATGCTATCCTGGGCCCATACACACTTAGCCTAGTAACTTAACAATGTTTTTTGTCAGCTACATTTTTGTGCTTACCCTAAATACTCCCTAAAATGTGTCCAAATGTTATTGTTGTCCTCCAATTCAGGCAGAGTGCAAGAGGTCATTTTTTGGGGCCCAAATTCATTTGTAACCCCCCCTGAAAATGCTAAGTCAACAGATAAAAATACTACATCTGTTGACTTTGCAAAACACATACACGCTATCCCTCTTTTGTGGTCATATTTATGGATGAATTCACCAAAGCATGTAGTGTAAGGGCCTGCCTGATTACCTTCAAATTGTAACGTAGAACGTTTTTGTCTCCTATTATCTTGTTAGGTTATTTCTTAATGTCCAAATGTCCAATTTGAAAAGTGTGTATCCATATTTTTTGATTATGACACTTCTTACCTGTCCACTGGACTGCCAATAGTGTAAGTAAGGAGGGGCTGGCCAAAGTATCACACATTATTTATGCAAACAGCATTGATGGAAGTGGAGAGGGTTACCTGTCCAAAACATCTACCCATTACCTCCCCCCACCATAACATTTTTAGAATGGGCCACCAGAGGGGGTGAGGAATCAGATACGTTGACCTTACATTTTTGTCTTTAAATACTCATTTAAGTTTTATACTTATGTTGGCCACGCATGTTTGTGTCAAATCTGCTTGCAATGTTATGTGCAGAAGTATTAATTTATTTTTCCTTTTTTTAATCCACAGTTTCCTTCCAACCCACAGCAATGGCAGGACGCTGCAGCCCAGTTCCATCATCAGTGGGATTTTCCCAACTGTGGTGGGGCTATTGATGGAAAACATGTCCGGATTGTCCCACCACCCAACTTTAGCTCATATTATTTCAGTTATAAGGGCTTTTGCAGCATAGTCCTGCTAGCAATAGTGTCTGCCACATATGAGTTCTTGTTTCTTGATGTTGGGAAGAACGGCCGCAACTCTGATGGAGGAGTCATTATGCAGACAGAGTTCTACAAGCAGCTTCAGAATGGCACCTTAAACTTGCCACCTGGCAGGAGAAAGTTGAGGGCCTCAATTTTGTTTTTGTTGCAGATGAGGCCTTTGTTCTGGGGGGAACATCTTATGAAGCTGTTTCTTATGAGTAACCTCCACCCAGAGCAGAGAATATTTAATTACAGGCTCTCTCGTGCCAGAAGGGTGGTTGAAAATGCCTTTGGCATCCTCTCCAGTTGGTTCAGGCTGTTTTTAACACCAATAAACCTGGCACTATACAAAATCAACCATGTGGTATTGTGCTGCTGTATATTCCATAATTTTTTTATGGAGGAATGCTAGCAGCTACCTTGCCTCAGTGCCAACTGATGCGGACCTTGAAGTGACAGGCCCAGCTGAAGAGGCTGCAGCTCGGCCATCTGTGGGCATGATGACGGCCCTAGAAACTGGCCGTGCTGGATTGCCCTCCCAAAATGCCAGAGATATACGTCAAAAATACCTTGATTATTTTGTGGGTAGAGGGGCAGTGGCTTGGCAGCAAAATGGAGCTGATCTTGAATAATATTTTTATAAACTCATATTTCATTTGAACTACTGTTGTCCGTGTTTCTTATCTGTATAATATGTTCTCAAATGGGCTTTATTTTGGCAACTTGCTACAATAGTGCAAACGTACTTTTATTTGCTACATGTAGTGATAATCTCTCAGCTAACTATTATGGTGTGCTGTTTGTCTGCTACACACACACACACAATGTTTTTGTTCTTAATGGATCTAATGCATGAATTTCAAAAACATTATGGCTTTTCAACTCCTTTAATTTTTTGGAGGCCAAAAAATTGCTGGAGTTGGCACATTTAAGAGCACATTGTCACTGTAACTACAACAACTTAACAAATACACTGGTATTGGGCATTGAAAGAATAAGCCACACATTGTTTAGTAAAAAACATTTTACTCAAAGTACATTCACATGTGCGTTTTAAGGTTTTAAAACAAACCAACATTTATGTTTTGCATTATTTCTGCTTTTTTGTGGCTAAACAGGCATGTTGAAAAACATTAGATACACATCCCAAACTCAGGAACTTACAAAGTTAGATTTTGGTAAAGTGAAATCCTAATGAGATATTAGTATCCCAAGACTGTGTGGATGTTGCCTTCCTCATATGGGGTGATCTCACCCCTTTAAAGCCAAAATTTGAAGCCACGTACACGTAGAGGCATAACAATTAGATTACCCTTATAATCCCATGCCACAAAGTTACAAACACATTTTTTACTAAACACACAAAAAAACACAGTGTGTCAACATGTGCTAGCTCCCATCACGGGGTATCAATGGATGTGTTTCAGGGGTGCAACCCCTTCCTCTGAGCTTCTATAGTTATGAGGAAGGGGTTGCACCCCCAAAACGCGTCCATTGATACCCAGTGATGGTAGATAGCACATGTTGACACACTGTGTGTTTTGTGGCTTTTGGCAAACTATATGTATGGAAATACACACATTTTAGGCATGGGATCATGAGGGAAATAAATAAGAACGTTAGGGCACAATTTGTGTGCATCTTTAAATTTTGGCTGCTTTTCTTCAAAACACAGAAAGATTGCAATTCACATTACTTAGGGCAATGTTTCCCAATTCTCCTTCTCAAGATGCAAACCCAGGTCATGTTTTCTATATTTGTTGATTTTGGCACAGGTGATGTTGTCATTTTCAATTTTAGTAATTCACACAGTTGTTTTTAGACTGAGGAAAATACAGAAAACAGGACCTGGTGGTGCACCTAGAGGAGTGGAGCGGAGAAACACTGAGTTCGGTCACTAGACTTTAAAAGTCTGAAAAACATGGTAAATATTATTATTATTATATAAAGTGCAAACAGAAGACAACAAGTGGAACAAGCAACTTCCGAACAGGCAAGAGGAAATTGGAATTTTGCAAGCATGTCTACAAAATCTTGGATTCTTCGCTGTAAAGCAGTGGTAGCCTCCTTTATTTGCTCCAGCTCACTTAAACAATGCACCATATCTGCACTCATTCAGCCAATTGTGCATCTTGGAAGATCATGACCTAGTAAGAAGACAAAAAGGGATTAGGGGAATGATGGTCAGGTGGCTGAGGCCCTACATAGTGAGCTATGGTCAAGTTACTATTCCAATTCAGGAAATACTTACCTACCCAGTCTATTGTTGCTTGCAACCTGCTTGCCCTTCAGACCCTACACTACTAGGAATGTACACACTGCAACTACTCAGTAATCTTGGCCCTGGTGCCTGGGTCTCCAAAACTTGGGTACCTAGCAAAAATGACAGCTCCTTCCACCTCTTCCTTCGCCATATTAATGTTAAAGCACTACATACTTTGCTAATGTGTTGAATGGGTGTTTTGTTTGTTCAGCTAAACACTCAACATGTAGACACATTTGAAGCCAGATTCCAAGAATACTTATTTGCGCAAACAAGAGGCTCCCGAAGACATTCTTCCTCTTCAGGGTCGCTTTGGCCCTCAGCGTGACTTGCATCAGGGGATTTGCTGTCCACAACAGACAGGTCTGCGCTGGGGCTAGGAGTCAGATCCCATGCCTCCAAACCAACATCCTTTGTGAGATGACCACTCTCACTTTCCTCTAAAAAGAAACAATACACCATCCATTAAGCCACCCCTAGTCCCATCTGTTTCTAGCATCAATTTTGCTACTACATATGTTCATGTGCGCTCTGTCAGCTCAAATAGAGAGAAATGGGTGATTAATCTACTCTCTATAGCGGGGAATCCATGCATGAGAGTTCAAATGCAGCAAGAGGTGTGTAGATGGTCACAGATGGGCTGACTCTGGATGGCTGCCGGCTCATAACAATCTAGAAGGGGCTCTGTAGACAGTAAAAAACAAAGAAAAGAACAGCGCCTTCTAAGTGCAGCATGATAAAAACATTTTAATATAGGACAGATGATTTTAAACTCACAAGATTGTAGAGATTACAGTGCATGTGAAATGTTATGGGAAGTTCATCCACTCCTGGGGGAAGGCGGTCGGCTTGCAGGTGGAGAGGCAGCTGGTATTCCTAGCTGCGCTGGTGACTCCCAACGCTTCCTGATTCAGCTCAGATTCAGCTCAGGGGCGGCTGGACACGTCACTTCTGGATGGGGAGGAGTGCACGCTCATTGCATGCATGCTCCTTCATCAGGCATCTTTGGATAGGGGGTGTATGATGATCATTCTAGCAGGCATGACTCTGTGTGACTGTGATCCTCGGGGCCTCTCCTCTAGCCATGTATACACTGGCAAGGCTGCATTTATGGGCACTGATGAGCCAGGCAGCAACCAGAAAATGTTCTTTGCCCCTTAAGTTCTGCCCTAAACCCATGGTCTTTGGCCCACCTAGAATCACCCCTGTCGTGGCTTAATGAGTGTGTTTAAAGTTGTCACTTACATTTTTGGTGTGAAGATGGCCTTGTTGCCTCCCCTGTTGGGGTCCGAGCGAGGGTAGCCTCCCTTCGCCCCTTCTGGTGGCTTGGCATTTGCCTCATTTTTTGGTGCCTCCCTGTTGAAAGAAGAGAAAAAATTATGTCCAAAACAGAACCAAATAAGAATGTTCATATCTGCTTTCTATTTTACTTCATCTTTAAAATAACAATTCAGACAAAGATTATAGAAAACATTATATATAATTCTCTCAAGTTACTTGGAGAAAGCACATTTACAGACAGCTAATTTACACATATATTCATATTGGTTAGAAATATTGCTTACTTTTTTTGATGATCTTATGTATGGACTCCATCTGGTCTTGCTCACGGTGTTTGGGATCAGACCACGTTTTCTGATTTGGTCCTTTGTTCGTTGCACCGAAAATTCGCCATGCAAAATGGCGATGACCTTCTCCAAAATGCTATCATTGTGGCTGTTGGGCCTTTCGTAATTGTGCACCTTGCAGTCATAGTGGTGCTTCTCGAGGATGTGCACCATCTCCACCATCTCATCCTTGCTCATGAGGGTTGCTTTGTGCCTCCTATGAGCTACACCCCCGCGGGGCTGCCTGGAATCTGCCGAATCAGCCATGTAGTCCCTCCTGAATGTTCCGCCGTGTGTGTCGCATGCAGAACAGACACACTGAGAGCAGCATTTCACGCACCGCAGTGTATATAAAGCTATAAAGCATGGTCGATGGAGCGGCCGTAGGAACGATCTTGGAGTAGAGGACGAATGATCACCATCGCCAACACACAAAAGGAGCCAGAAAATGGAGGGACAATTGGAAATTTGGGCATAGGTGGTTAGTGGCCTATACTGTTTATATTTCTGGCCTAGATTGGGAGCAGTTTATGCGTTAAGCCAGACATTATGTTTTGTCTTGTGTTCTGTCTTGCAGGCATCATATCATTTGGGTAAATTTACTGCGCCTGATTTTTTTCCCCAATTCATTGAGCTGTACCGGGAGGTACACAGCTGCCTTCCTCAGCCAGGCCGCTACTGCCATCAGGACAGACCCAGATGAGGCTGAGGGATTTGCCATGGTGACTGCCAATAAATTAAGGTAGATGGATGGTGAGCAAAGGAGCAGGCGTGAGGAACTAATCCTGCAGCTCCTCAGCAAGGGGGCGAGGGGCCGAATTAAAGAAAACACACTTCTGTGTGATTTTGTGGCCCCACATCCACCACCTCCACAGCCAGCCCCCCACCACAGCCATCCCACCCACCACAGCAGCATGGCGGGCAGTGGCAATACCAACCACAAGACTCCCAACAAGGGACTGGGGATTTTAAGCCCTTCACAAATTACTAATTTGCTTTTTTTGTTTTGGAATAATGATTTTATTTGTTATATTTTCTCGATTTTTGTATGCATAGAATGCACTTTTTGGTTAAGTTCTTTATATTTGTATGGCAGATAGCATCTCTAATTTGTTTTTTGGTTTTTTTTATGCACAATAAAAAAAATATGTACAATAATACTTGGCTATGTGTTTTACTTCAAACGACAGTTTGGGAGTAGGCAATTACATTTAAAAAAATACAAGGTAAAATTAACAAAGGACACCAACATAATTGTATCTTTGATCTTAAAAACTACGGGATAATAGTGTTGTGGTAACTTGCACAAAAAAATTAACAAGCATAAGAATATTATTCTTGATATCACTAGAAAAAAAAAAACTTTGAAAATACGTTTGGCAGAACTCCATCAGTATCACCAGCAAAGCAGCTTCATTATTATCCCATTAAAGAAGAAGCGACTGTGCACTGCATTTCAAGATTTCATAATTTGCCGCATCACGAATGCTAATTCTTCATTGCGAATGCTAGTTTACAAGACCGACCGTTTCCGGCTCGTCCTTGCTTCTGAGCAGGTGTGTTTGTACTTTGGACTTTTGTGTGACAGACTTGTGTACACACGAGACGAAAATCTGACAACAGATCGTTGTCTGCTGAAAATTTACTAGACTGCCATCCAACATTTGTTGGCGGAAAGTTGGCCAACAATTGTCTGATGGAGTGTACTAATAGTCGGATTTTAGGCGAACAGTCTGTCATCACACAATTCCCAGAAGAAAATCCGATCGTGTGTACGAGGCTTTACTACACGAGGCCACCAGAATGTGTGTTGCACCAGTTCAGCAGTCTTCAAGGCACCGAAGTGTCTGGCTAACTTGTGATCATGGCAAACTTCCAATACCGAAGGAGCTCACAGTCCCCCATGTCGTAGTTCCTTTCTGCTGCTGATAATTTATGGGAGAAAAATGAAACTGGATATAATAGAGCTTTGGACCCTTGTCGTTGTTTAAGTACTGCTCCGACCGCTATTTCAGATGCTTCAAGCTCTAGAACAAATGGCAGAGCCGGATCAAAATGCTTCAAAATGGATGCAGAAGTGAACAACTTCTTAAGGGTTTCAAAGGCGACCTGAGCTTCAGAAGACCAGTGGAAACGGATGCCTTGCCTGGTTAACTCTGTGATGGGGGCAATGATGGCAGAAAACCATGAAAATGAACTTTCTGTAGAAATTGGCAAATCCGATGAAACGTTGGATTCCTTTTTGTCCACAGGAACTGGCCAGTCCAGAATAGCGGTAATTTTCTGGGGATCCATCTTAATGCCTTCGACTGAGACAATAAATCCCAAGAATGCTCTGTAGTTTGAATTCACATTGTTCTGGTTTGGCATATAGGCCATGTTGAACAGCAACCAGAGGACCTAGTGCTAGAGTACCTCAAAAAACAGGGTGACTCTGTAGGTACTCAATATATATTTGTGCCAACGTCCCCAACATGGATTTGTAAACGCCTAGAGTCTAAGGATGGGACTTTGAGTGCACAACAGTATTGAGCTACAAAAAAGTAAATTGGTTTAAAGTTTTTTATTCGTAAAGTATAAAAGGACAATGAACAAACATAGATATGTTAAAAACAAATCAGGCTAGACATGAAACCTAGTAATAGTACACCATGAGGATCCTATCCTGCGAGCTTGTATAGCATTTCAAGGGATAATTAAATAACTTAATCCAAATGAAGGAGAAATACTTCCCCGAACATTGACTAGTAGACAGTAGTGGAGCTATAACAAACACAGTGCTGCAGGTCTGATGATCCAAGGTGAGATGTTCTCTAGTTGCTCTACATGTTTCACGTTACACAGAACGCTTCCTCAGGAACTAGAGATTCTGATTAAAATACATAAAGAGACAAAACACATATCACAATAACAAAGTATCAAAGGAAAACGGGTCCTAAGATTAATGGTATACAAAAAACACTTCAACATTTAGAAAATATCTCCACCGCCAAGTATAATGACCCATAGGACAGGCCCTATAAAAGATTTAGGTCTCCCAGTGACGCGAAGCACAACCCTCTAGCACTAGGTCCTCTGGTTGCTGTTCAAACTGAGGGATGGAAGCATCCCATTTAATTCCTAGTTAGGTGACTTTTATATCTTTAGTTATTCTTCTCTTTTTTTGTTATTACTGTTATTATTTTTATTTTTAGGACCATAAAGTGGAACATAGGCCAACACATTGATCTGTGGTGGATTTTGTAGGGACTGCCTGGTTGGGTTACATTAGTGACGTCCAAGCCAGCTGTCTAACTGATACGGGACAAGAGATTGGACTGAACCACTATCTAACCAAAATGAAAAAATTGCTGAAGAAAAAGTCCAACTTGCAATGGCATGTGGACTTTCTTCAGCATTACGTACGGGAAAACCTAAGCCCTGTTGGCTTAAGAGTTCAAATATTCCCATCTTTTCAAAACGCAGGTACTGAATTTAAAACGGCATGGGAAAAAATCCTCACCCAGTGCAGCACTGACCTTATCAAACTCTTAATATCCCATTATCAGGCTGAACTGACCCATCTTGATGAGGAAATAATTACCTTCCAAACCAAAAATGACAATTTAAAAAACCATACACAGTTTAATCATAAATGGCAGGAGGTCAAGGAATACATCACTAAAATCAATAAGGACATCATCTTTAAAAAACAAAATAAATTTATGAAAGACAAAGCGGCTTTTATGGAGGGCTATGCCTACCATTGGCAGACTCCCTCTCAAAACCGTAGGTCTAGAAAAACTAACTTTAGAAAACAATACCCCAATAATGGAATGATGCCTACTGATGATGATACTGAAATTGACTCTGACTCCTCTTTATCCACCTTTTCTTCACAGGTTCCCACTGGAAGAGACCTCAACGCTACCCCTAACGACACCGGTGCGCGTAAGCGACAGTATGGTGGTGGGTACTACACACCCTATCCTAAAAAGAAAATAGACTAACAAGATATTTAACGGCTCACTACGTCAGGGACCTCCCTACGCAAAAGGTGGTGGCACTAATTCACAGCCCAATTATATGGGCCCTAATGCTCATAAAGCACTGCAACTGTTAAACTCGCAAAGTCGCACTACTCCAACACTTATGACACCTCAATCTGGTCCCAGTGGGGACATCTCAAACACTCTCTTTCCCAACAGTACACTCACGAACGTCACACCACAACCTAATTTTTCCAATCCTTTAAACCCAACTAACTCACTATCTCTCACCCAATCACAGATATGTAGGAAACAAAGTACTCTTGATTCTCCTATTACTTCTAATGCCACATCCACCATAAATTTTCCCATGTTAGGGATACCGCCACCCCACACTTAGGACTCGATGTCCTAAATCTTACTCCCTATAATTTTTTCGAACAAGATTTAAATGTGTTGAAACTTGGTTTAAGTTTTTGCCCATCACAAAAAATGGATAAGTACGAGACCATTAAAGATGTCTATATGTTTACTCGCAACCTTACTTACAAATTTCTATTCGATCAAGATAGAATACGAAACAAAGAGGAGCGGGAACTCTCAGACAGTATAAAACACTTTAAGATGAACGAGTTCCGAGCACTTCGGGACTTAATGCTCCTCTTAGAGGAAAGTGATGACACTCTTCTCACTGACACTCCCACTTCAACATCCCTTACTCCTCCCACACCTGTACTCAATAGGTTTAAACTTAAATCTCGCCAATTCCCCGATCTATCCCAAAACCCTCAGATCTGGACGTTTCTACAGAACGTTGTCAGTGACATTAAGCACATGAATTTATCTCACAGAAAAAACAATCTAACTTCAACACAGCGCCAAGCTCTCTCCAAAATACAGAACCATCCTGACATCATTGTCAAACCCGCCGATAAAGGCGGTAACGTAGTCCTTCTGACTAGATCCTTTTCTGTAAACATGTGTTTAAAAATTCTCTCCAACAAAGAATGGTTTTGGAAAATTCCTCTGTCTTATACCATATCCTTTAGGAACCAATTCCTAGACATTATCGGAGATGCCCGCTTAAGAGGATTAATCGACAAAGACACCTATGAATACCTGAATGCTCGATCTCCCAGGGTGGCGACGTTCTATACACTTCCCAAAGTGCATAAGGATCCGGTGTCGCCCCCTGGGAGACCGATTATTTCAGGTATTGGCAGTCTCATGGACAACGCTAGCAAACTTGTAGATGCCACACTCATGCCCCATGTCATGGCCCTGCCATCATATACCAAAGATACTTTGGATCTTCTAAAACAGATTGAGGGGTTGCCGATCCCTCCCGATTCCCTGCTCATGACGCTTGATGTGGAGGCCTTGTACTCCAGCATCCCTCAAGAGCGGGGGATCGGGATGGTCCGCACCTTTTTATATGAGGAGGATCACCACCAATGGAATTATAACGAGTTTATTTTGAAGTTACTTAACTTCATCCTGACTCACAATGCTTTTGAATTTATGGGTTCCCACTACCTCCAGGTGCAGGGCGTAGCCATGGGCACCTGTTGTGCCCCTGGCTACGCCAATCTGTACCTGGGGGGGTGGGAACGTTACGTGTTCTCTCAAGATTAATATACAGAATATAAAGATCAAATATTGATCTGGAAACTTTACATAGACGACATTTTTATTATTTGGACAGGCACTACAAAGACCCTAAAGAAATTCATACAAATGCTGAATGTCAATCATTTTAATCTGACATTCACACATTACTGTCACTCTAATGCCCCGTACACACGGTCGGACATTGATCGGACATTCCGACAACAAAATCCTTGGATTTTTTCCTACGGATGTTGGCTCAAACTTGTTTTGCCTACACACGGTCGCACAAAGTTGTCGGAATTTCCGATCACCAAGAACGCGGTGACGTCAAGCACGTACGACGAGACTAGAAGAGGCCGGTTCAGAACCAAGCGCAGCACCCTTTGGGCTCCTTTTGCTAATCTCGTGTTAGTAAAAGTTTGGTGAGAGACGATTCACGCTTTTTCAGACTCGTGGCTTTCAGATCGTTTTCTGCCGTTCAGTTTGTGCTTGTGGGTTAGTATCTGCTCTTCAGTGCGTGCAGTCAGTTCGTATTGGAGTTTTCTGTGCGATCTTGTCCGCTCGTTGCTGTTTTTCAGGTCACTCTTCACAGGCCTTGCTGTTCTTCAGTGCATTCTGTTACTTCGTTCTGAGCAGCCGACCGTTTTCTAGCCATGTTTCGTATGCATACTCCTCGTAGAGTTCGTGCTCTGCGGGGGCTTGGTGTTGGGGTCCTGACCTTGACACAAGTCCAGTCCATGAACAGGGTGGGGAGGAGTTCATGGACCAAGAATTGGTTGCTTCAGCGTGACCAGTTCTGTCATATGCCTTTGCTCCGTGAGATCCGTGAGAATAATCCTGATGATTTCAGGAACTTTCTCCGGATGACGGACCCCGTATTTCACCGTTTGTTGGCTTCGCTGACCCCCTATATCAGCAGGCAGGATACCTTCATGAGGCAAGCCATCACTCCGGAGCAGAGGTTGGTCGCTACCTTGCGGTATTTGGCCACAGGGGGAAGCCTGCAGGACCTCAAGTTCTCGACAGGCATCTCCCCCCAGGCTCTGGGGATCATTATCCCAGAGACCTGTTCTGCCATCATCCAGGTCCTACAGAAGGAGTATATGAAGGTAAGATTTGTATCCTTTTATATCACATTTTATTGTATTGAATGTTTGATAATATATTGTATTTCTTTCCTCATTCCCTAATTACCATGATTGTAATATGCTGTGAATGTCCCCTTTGTCCTCATGCATGCTGGATTTTTATGTAATTATTATTTTATGCCCTTCATACATATTTGCCCTTCAATAACCTCCCCAGCATGGTGTCTCCTGCCCTATATTCACCTCATGTAGTCACTTAACAATGTATTTTATCAGCTCCATAGTAGTGCTTTACCCCAAATACCCCATAAAATGTTTTGAAATGTTATTTTGGATTTAAATTCAGGCAGAGGGCCAGAGGCTTTTTTTGTGGTGTCCCCAAATTTTTTGTAACCCTCCCTCCCCCCAACTGCTAAGTCAGCTGATCCCAATTCTCTATTCTCAATCATCTATCTGCTGACTTTGCCAAACCCATACACACTATACCCACCTCTTTAGTGCTCAGATTTATGGATGAATTCCCCAAAGCATGTAGTGCAAGGGCCTGCCTGTATACTTTCCAATGGTACTGTTTAAAGTTCTTGTATCCTATTATGATCTTGATAGGTAATAGCAGAATGTCCAAATGTGCTCAAATGTGTACAGTGTGTATTTATATCTTTGTATTATGACACTTCTTACCTGTCCAGTGGGCTGCCAATAGTGTAACTAAGGAGGGGCTGTTCCAAGTAATACCCTGTATTTAGGCATTCATCTCTCAATGAAGTGAAGAGGGTTACCTGTCCAAGAGTTCCCCCCCCCTATAATGTTAGAAATGGCCCATGAGAGGGGGGGGGAATATGATAGGTGTACCTTATACTTTGTTGTTGTTAAATTCCCCTTAATAAATGCTATCTGGAGGTTGACCCATAATGTTTGTGTCTAATCTGCTTGCCAGGTTTCTGTGAAAAAATAGTAATGTTTATTTTTTTTTCCTCAACAGTTTCCTTCAACGCCACAGGAATGGCAGACTGTGGCCTCCCACTTTGCCCAGCGGTGGGACTTTCCTAACTGCGGAGGGGCAATTGATGGGAAACACGTCCACATCGTCCCACCACCCAACTCGGGGTCGTACTATTATAATTACAAGGGGTTTAATAGTATAGTGATGTTGGCGGTGGTGTCGGCTAATTACGACTTCTTGTATGTGGACGTGGGGAAGAATGGCCGGATGTCCGATGGTGGAGTGATCGCCCAGACGGAGTTCTACAGGCGTCTCCAGAATGGGAGCTTGGACTTGCCACCTCCAGAGGACAATGTTGAAGGTCTCCCATTTGTGTTTGTTGCTGATGAAGCATTTGCGCTGGGGGACCACCTGATGCGGCCATTCCCGATGAGGACCCTCACCCCGGAACAGAGGGTTTTTAATTACCGGCTGGCCAGAGCCCGAAGAGTGGTGGAGAACACATTTGGAATCCTGGCCAGCCGGTTCCGATTATTTATGACACCCATCCATATGGCGGAGTATAAACTGAACCATATAATACTTGCCTGCTGTGTTCTCCATAATTTTCTAAGAAAACATTCAGTCAACTATGCTGGCTCAGTTGGGCCTGAGGCCGGAATCCCAAATACATCAACAATGACGGCACTTGAAAGCGGCCGTCCTGGCTTGCCCTCCCTGAATGCCCGTGATGTCCGGTTACGATACCTGGAGTTCTTTGCGGGTAGGGGGGCTATCAATATGCCAGACAATATGTGACACCTTTTTCAAATAAAAAACAACCCAAAGAAATTCTTGGTGGACATTTACTGCTTGTGTTTGTTTTAGCTGACCCTGACAGAAATGTGTTGAGTGCAGAAAATGTCGTGATTGGGTAACCTTATAAAGAATAGTGTTGGCTGGTACTTCCTAAATGCAAAAACACATTTCACTCCAAGTGCACTTGCAACTGCACTGAACCTGCACTTGTAGTGCAAAGAGGATTTGCCCTTTGGAAATAACCCCCATTTGTGCATAAAACAACAATTACATCACCCCAAAAGTGTTGTAGTGTTGAGACAATAATCCACACATTCTTGAGTAAGGCACTTTTTTATACCTGCACAATCACATGTGCATTTACCAAAGGATTTTAAAACAAAACAACATGTTTGTTGTATAACAATTTTTGTGGGGGGGCATTATCAAAAATCCAAATATCCATTTCAGATAAAACAGGCCTGTGTAAAACCAACAAGAAAGCCAAAAAACTAGAACTTACAAAGTTCACATTAGGTAAAACCTGAAGGCTATATCAGACATCAGTATTTAGGAACTGGGTTTGATATAGCGTTCAGATGGGGGGAAATCACCCCTTGAAAAGCCAAATTTGGAAGATGCACACCAATTTACGAATGTCAACATGTGCTATCTGCCATCAGGGGGGATCAAGGGACGTGTTTTGGGGGAGCAAGCCCTTCCTCAACGCTACTTTATAATTGAGGAAGGGGTTGCCCCCCCAAAACGCGTCCATTGATCTCCCGTGATGGCAGATAGCACATGTTGGCACACTGTGTGCATCCTCCAAATTTGGCTTTTCTAAACATTGAAAAAAGTTTGGTACCATAAAACAGGTGATTTTGTGGGGTTTAAATTCGCCCCAAAACATCAATGATGTTATTATTTTTTTTAATAACATCAGTGATTTGTTGCTGGATGTTTTGCAATTGGAGATTACATCCCATGATCTCCCCTATCAGTATCTGGGCACTTTCAGATGTAAAGCGTTCTGGATCCCTCACATCACGATCACCTAAAAAGAGATAAAGAACAAAAAAAGGTCTCAAAAATCTGCCAACATCCATCTCTTTTACCTGAGTCTGTGGTCGCAGACACTCACCTGTTGTGGTGTCAATCTCCACCACGTCTTCTTCTTCCTCCTGCTTTTCTTCTTGTGTAGGTATTTCTCCTTCTTCCAGAGGGGGGGGTCTCTGGTCTCCTGGGATGAGGGGTGTCCGAGTCTTTTCTCCCCTATGTAAAACAAAAATGGTATACTTAGCACACAGATATTTGATGGCAGAACTATAGAAATAGGAAACATTGCTTGGAAGTGGGGTACAATTATCTATTTTAGTCTAGTTCCAAGATGTATATTTTTTATTGCCCTTTGTCAAGCTGCAATACTTTACCTGTTTGGTACAAGCTTCCCAGATGGAGACCCCCCTATAGTATACACTGGAGCACCTGTGTGGCCCCCTAATAAAAATGGTGTTCTTGTGTCCCACACTAGTGCTCCAGTGTCCAGATGTGAAAACAGCTGCTCAGTGTCCTCTCCTTACACACAATCTAGTTTGCATTTCATTCTAGTAACAAACCCATCTACATAAACAAATATTTGGCATCCAAGTAGGCCCCAAAAAAATGTGGGAAAATGCATATGGCCTAAACAATGGTGTTCTAGAGGCCGAACGAAAAATGTTTGATACGAACGAATGATGGGCCCATGAACATTAAAGTTGACCTTTTTAAACGTTACAATTACTAAAATCATATGGAGCAGAACGAACGGAATAAAGACAGAAAGAATAGGAACACAGCACAACTACTTACTTTTTTGCAGCACTCTCCGGATCTTTTGGTACTGCTCTGGCTCTCTCAACTTCAGGTCCGACCACCGCTTCCTGAGCTGATCTTTAGACCTTCGTACCCCAAAATTACGCTCGAGACTCCTGACCACTTTCGCCATGATTTTGGCCTTTCGGATGTTGGGGTTGGGGTAAGGCCCATATTTTCCGTCATAGTCGGACTTCCTCATGATGTCGACCATCTCCAACATCTCCCCAAACGACATATTTGTGGCCTTAAAACGTCTCCTTCTGGATCGGGACGTGCCTGGATCCGCCCTTTCCTCCTCCTCCTCGTTGCTACAATTAGCCCGCACCTGCTGTATGTCCGCCATCATGCTCTTCCCTGACTGGGCCGAACGAAAAGGGGCGGGGAATAGACTAGAAAGAACGTCAGGGGCGGGCGGAGTTACACGCATGCGCAGTGTATATAAAGCGTAACACGCGTGCGTATTACGTTTGATCTGTGAGCGGAGGAAGGAGCATTGAACGCGGCGATCGTAAGAACGAAGGTAAGAGACAAACTTGGGCCTATACTGCTTCTATAGATTGAGGCCTATATTGTAACAAGATTAGGAGAGTTTGGTGTGACATTAGGCTTTGTCTTGTGTTGTGTCTTGCAGTGAACATGGATATGGTACTGGAAGATCAGGACTTCATTTCAGTCTTCATAGAGATGCTAAGGGAGCTGCCCTGTCTGTGGGAGATTAAACACCCCCATTACAAGAACCAAGCAAAGAGGAAGGCAGCAATGGAGCAATTGTGTGAAATTGTGAAGCAGGTGATCCCCACGGCAAACATCACTTATTTAAAGATCTTAATTGGTGGCCCGAGGAGCACATATCTGAAGGAGCGCAAGAAAGTCCAGGATTCGCAGAGATCCGGAGCAGCAGATGACATCTATGTCCCCAGGATGTTGTACTACGACAGGCTGCACTTTCTGGCAGGCCAGACTGAACCCAGGCCATCCCTCTCCAGTCTTCCTTCCACGCTTCCTTCCCCCCCGACTGAGGCTTCTGACGCCCAACCTGGGCCTTCCAGGCGATATGTGGAGGAGCCCAGATTGAGCCAGGTATAGCATTCCTCTAAATATTTCTGCTTGTCCAATCAATGATGTTAACTAGATGTTAGTTGGGAGTACTAATTTATGATTGTGATTGATGATGCAAAAACTAAAACCATGTCCCTTTTTCATACACAGGGAAGTCTCAGCCAGGAGGTGGCTGATCTGCAGGTCCCTCCACCCCCCCTGGAAACAGAAAGTGGCAGGAGGAGGAGTACCCTAGAGGAGGCGGCTATCAGATTTTTTTGTAGGGCTACAGAGGTCCTGGGAGCACCACACACCAGGCAGGAGAACCTTGCTGCATTCATAGCCTATAAAATGCAGAGGATGGAGGAGGGCCAAAAAGCCATGTGTGAGGCCCTCACATCAGAGGCTCTGGCGAAAGGTGTGAGGGGCCAACTTACACCTCACACACAGCTTTGGGATGGTCCTCCTCCTCCTCCTGCAGGTCCTACTCCTCCTCCTGCAGGTCCTACTCCTCCTCCTGCCACATCTCCAACTGCACAGCCACAGCCCGGAAGGAAGTGTGAAAGGAAGACCAGACAGTGAGGACCCTGGATCCAGTCTGGTCGGCCAAAAGATGCAGCCTCTTGTGGTACCACAGCCTGGGGACACTGATGTCATCTGCTGCTATCCAAGTCTCTGTGAATCCCAGACCAGACTGCCCTCCCTTATATATGGACTCCTCAGGCCACCAATTTTGAGGTTTAAGAATTGATGTCTGCCGTGGGGGTCACTGGCTTCACTAATTTCTCCTGTTGTGCCAGTGTTGCCTCCCTCTTTGTTTGGTTCTGATCCCTTAAAAAAGGAATTTTTGTTTTGAATTATACTCTCCTATGTGTTTTACTTCAAAAATGACAGCTTGTTTGTGAGGATTCAGGTACATTTCAAATATAAAATGTGAAATGAACAAGGACACCAACAACAAACAATCTCCTTGAGATTAAATAATAAAAGATATCAATGGTGTTGGGGTAACTTGCCACACAAAACACACACAAAAATATTCTGGAGTAAAAATAAAAATAACATTGAACAAAGATCAGCCTTTGAAAAAATCCAAACATTAAAGAAAAAAAAAGGCTTAAAAAGAAAAAAAAAAAAACATAAAAAATATAAAACTGTCAGATGTGACAACTAATAACAATATATTGAAGGAATCCCACTAAAAAAACACAAATAAAACTTTGTGTGAATATGAGCAGCAAAACTACTTAATTCTTGTCACATTATAAAGAAGAAGAGAGTGCGCTGTATTAAACCATTTTTTACATTGCAGCGTGACGAAAGTGCTGTATCCATTGCGAACGCTAAGTTTACCAGAACGAGCTGTCCCGTGTCGGAATTTCTTCTGAGCATGCGTGGCAGTTTGTGCGTCGGAACAGGCCACACACGGTCGGAATTGACGCGATCGGATTTTGTTGTCAGAAAATTTTATCTCCTGCTGTCCAACTTTGTGTGTCGGAAAATCCGATGGAAAATGTCCGATGGAGCCCACACACGGTCGGAATTTCCGACAACACGCTCCGATCGGACATTTTCCATCGGAAAATCCGACCGTGTGTACGGAGCATAACACTGTCAATTTTCTGGATCTTGAGATCTATAGGGACGCTAACAACACTCTATCTACAAATTTATTCCGGAAAACAACAGCAGGCAATACACTGCTACATGCTACAAGCGCACATCCTCCCCCCCATTAGAAGTATACCATACGCACAATATCTTCGTCTCCGCCGAAATTGTACACAAATAACGGATTTTCAACATCAGTCCAATTTACTTAGGTCACGACTTCTAGCTAGAGGCTACATTCGGTCCCTCCTACGCAAGGCCTTTAACAAGGCCAAAGGCAAATCACGGACTGATCTTCTGTACACAACAAAAACCCGACCACACAAACCCACTGTTTAAATGATTACCAGATTTTCTTCTCACTATCAGGACAATAACAACATCCTCAAAGAACACTGGCACTTCCTGACAGAAGACCCCATTCTAAAAAAATATGTTAATACATACCCGGAAGTAGTCTATAAACGTGCAACCTCCCTCAAGGATAGACTAGTATCTAGTCAATACAAAACCTACAATCCCGTCGCTCCACAGCGACCAAGGGGCACAGCGCCCTGTGTTGGTTGTTCATTTTGCCCGTGGATATCCTCGGAATATCCCATTTCACTACCCAATGGCGAAACCTTCCATCCAAAATTCTCAGCCACATGTTGCACCCAAGGGGTAGTCTACTTGATGAAATGCACCTGTGGGGTTTTTTATGTGGGGAAAACGGCCAGACAGCTGAGGCAAAGAATTAACGATCATGTTTACTACTCGGGGAATGGTAAGATGCTCACTCCGGTGAGCAGACATCTCGACCTATACCATCGTTTTAACACGTCCTCGATTTCTTTTTCTGTGCTGGCCGTCGTCCCTCAAAACCCGAGAGGTGGTGAATGGGACAAATTCATTTTACAGAAAGAGACCCTATGGATCGAGCGGTTAAATGCCACCAGGGCACCGGGTCTGAACGAATCCCATTCATACAGACCCTTCCTTTGAGTCCCTAGCTATGGCCAAAGATTAGTCCCCTCAACACGTGTCAACCTTATTACAATATTTATGAAATGAGAAGGATTATATATGAAATGACATGACATATTGCAGTTGAGGTCTCCTTTAATTTTCAGAACAATGTACCCCTATGTTCCCCTTTCCCCTTTCCTTTGGAATATTAAATGATACTGTTATTGTTTATTTATATTTATTGATCCCACTTGGGATATTGTGATTATCCAATAAGGTTACTGGTTACATACATATTGTATATATTCTTCTCTTCTTCCCGCCATGTTGATGATTCAGGGAACCTCCCTTAGTGTTGGTCTCCTGTTGACTTGCTTTGCCCCTGCCTTGGTGCGTTCCATTACCTAGCGCCGCACATCCTGTCCGATTCTCCGACCGGATGTGCGGCTATTGACGGAGACATGGGGATTCTCTTTTTCCCCTAGTCTTTGCCTCTGCTGCCCGCCTGCTGGCCTGGCCCCGTCCCCCCGCGTCATCTCCCGGCGCATGTGCGGCATCGCTCCGACCTTGCGTCGTTGTACGTGGGGGTCACGCGGCGTGGCGCAGGCACGGTAGCCTGTAATGGGACCGGAACACGCCGGGCTCTTCGGAGCCGCTTGTTTCCGGCCTGGGTCACCCTATTTAAGGGTGCAGCATTATACACCCGATGCGTCCACATTACCGGCCCCCGCTCGACGGAGCGGTGTTTCCCTGAGTGCCCTCTCTACTACCTTAGGGTAAGTCTAGCAATTCTAACTTACACTCTACCATCCATATGCAAATCATTACTATCCTTGCAGCCTATGATGACTGCAATGCTCTATAACACTATATTAACTGTGTATCCCCCTCTCCTTTCTCTTTCTTTCTACACATCAGCGCTACAATTGCAGAGCCTTTGCCTTTCTACTTATGGATACCTGATGGTATATACACCTGAGAGGTCCTGGGTCTTGGCCGTTTGCTGTGTTCATTGTAAATAAGACATGTGCTACCTTTGATCGAATTGCAATTATTTGCACACAAATTTTCACTGGCAGCATTTACTTTACTATCATATCTAATTGGTAAGTGGAACATTCTCCCACATAGACCTTCTGCATGTCAGGGTTAGAATCCCTCCTTGTTTCATATCTTCTTTCTTCCCTTTTCTATCCCTGTTCTTTTCCCATTCTCCCTTTCCCCCCTCCCTCCCCTTCTCTCCCCCCCCCCCTCCCTCCCCTCTTTTTCTCCCTCCGTTTTTTTTTTTTTTCCCCTTCCTCTCCCCTTTTCACCTCGACCCCATTTCTCCTTCCCCCTTCCCCCTCCCCCCTTTTCTCCCTTCCTTTCCTGCCCCTTTTCGTTTCTCTATTGCTCTCTTCTCCCTGCTATGCTCCTGGTTCAACCATTAAAAACTTAATATACATATTCTCACATATATTTATTCATACCCTTTATATCTCCTACTTGAATCTTTACAACTTGCTCCCCCTGAAGTGGTTGACTCTGACCACCGGGCTGTGCTTCGCGTCACTGAGAGACCTAAATCTTTTATAGGGCCTGTCCTATGGGTCATTATACTTGATGGTGGGGATATTTTCTAAATGTTGAAGTGTTTTTTGTATACCATTAATCTTAGGACCCGTTTTCCTTTGATACTTTGTTATTGTGATATGTGTTTTGTCTCTTTATGTATTTTAATCAGAATCTCTAGCTCCTGAGGAAGCGTTCTGTGTAACGTGAAACATGTAGAGCAACTAGAGAACCTCTCACCTTGGATCATCAGACCTGCAGCACTGTGTTTGTTATAGCTCCACTACTGTCTACTAGTCAATGTTCGGGGAAGTATTTCTCCTTCATTTGGATTAAGTGATTTAATTATCCCTTGAAATGCTATACAAGCTCGCAGGATAGGATCCTCATGGTGTACTATTACTAGGTTTCATGTCTAGCCTGATTTGTTTTTAACATATCTATGTTTGTTCATTGTCCTTTTATACTTTACTAATAAAAAACTTTAAACCAATTTACTTTTTCGTAGCTCAATACTGTTGTGCCCTCAAAGTCCCATCCTTAGACTCTAGGCGTTTACATATAGGCCATGTTGCCGAAGCTGGGTTAATACACTTCTGACATGCCTGCGGTGGTCATTCATTGAGGAAGAGAAAATCAGGATATCATCTAAGTATACAAGGATGAACAGGTCAAGATAATCTCGGAAGATGTCATTGACAGAGTGTTGAAAAGTAGCTGGGGCATTACACAGACCAAACGGCATGACCAGGTACTCTAAAATGCCCGAATTGGGTACGAAAAGCAGTTTTCCACTCCTCTGTTTCTCTGATGCAAACTATGTTGTAAGTTTCCCAGAGATCCAACTTGGTGAAGATAATTGCAGCTTCCAGTCTCTGGAATAATTCGGGTACCAGAGGCACCAGGTAGCGATTTTTAACAGTAATTTGTTTAACTCCCAATAATCTATGCAGGGACATAAAGTGTGATTTTTTTTAATGAAGAAAATGGCTGCACCTGCTGGAGAGGTGGATGGGCGAATAAACCCTTTCTTCAGATTGTCATCAATGTATTCTCTCAGTGTACCCAGTTCTAGTTTGGTTAGGGGAAAGATCCTCCCGAAAGGAACTTCGGCCCCTGGCAAGAGCTCAATCAGACAATCATAGGATCTGTGGGGAGAAAGGGTCTCTGCACCCTTCTTACTGAACACATCTAAGAAGTCGTGATACGCCACTGGGACTGATTGGCACATCTCAGAGTCGGAGTCCAGACAGAGCAAGGGTGAGGTGGGTCAAAGGTGACCTCTTGTAGACAGTGTTGCTGACATACCTAGGATGATGGGGAATAAAGGTGAAGAAATTGCATCCAGGCATAGTGGTTCTCAGTGGTAATTGGCAATAGTGGCCGGTAATGGAACAGTTTCTTGTGTGACCGGACCTGATTTGATGGTGGATCCATCGGCCAGATGTACAGATAGTCTCCGGTTCTTTGTTTGTAGTGGAATCAGGTGTCTAGGTGCAAAAGACAAGTCCATGAAGCAGCTGCAGGCTCCAGAGTCAATGATGGCAGACACCCGGATATTCCTTTCTGGGAGCTGTAACAGGATGGAAAGAGCGGGATGAGAAGATTTGTTGGATAAAGCAGAAGTATGAGTAGAAGAGATTTATAGGCACTTACGCAATTTTGCTGGACAGAATCTCACGTAATTCCCTGGTTCTCCTCAATACATGCACAGATTGTTCTATCATCTGCGTTGATGCTCTTCTGTGGTGAGGGAAGGATGGAGCAAGCCCAATTTCATGGGCTCAGATGTTTTGGGAGCAGGAACTACTGGAGCTGGAGGAGTCTGTCTAGAGACGCTGGGAACCTTGGATAATATCCAAGTTGGCCGATATTGTCCTGAGGATCTCTCAGGTTGACGTTCTCTCAGACGTCAGTCGATCTGTATTGACAGAATAATAAGGGCATCCAGAGATTGAGGTACCCCTACCTGTGTCACCTCATCCTTTAGGGAATCCGATAGGCCCATGCGAAATTGGCAACATAGGGAAGCGTTGTTCCAATTGGTGTCAGAACTCCCATGCTTGAATTTGGCCACATAATCCTCAGCTGCTCTGCGGCCTTGCTGGAGGGAATGTAATTCTGTTTCAGCAGTTAGCTGGTGGTCCTCGTAGAGTTGTGACATGGCATCAAAGAAGGTGGTAAGGTTGGTCAAGAATGCAGCCTTCAGGGAGAAGGTACGAGGCTGTATGGCTAAGAAAAGTTCACAACCCTTGCAGAATGCTCTGTATTTGCTGCATTCCCCAGAAAATCTTTCAGGCGTAGGTACCCTTGGTTCTGGTGGCAGCATCACAACTGCAGGTGTGGAAGATTTACTGGCTGGAGTAGCAGAAAGATGAGCAGCGCCTTGGGGATTGGCAGGGGATGTTGTCTAGTATTTCCAAATGATCCGAACTTGAGCCCAAAACATTTGATAATCTTGTTCCGAGTGCACTAAAATGTGGCCTCATCATACAGGCTCCCCAAGCCGCTGTTTACAAAATAAAGAAAGCTTGCAGGAAAAATCTATTTAAAAGTATTTTTTTTTACATGTCAGTCTTGCTGCAGCAGGTTCTATGCACAGTACAGATGTGCCACTATAGAAGCAGACTAAGGGGATCCTCCAGGCACTTTATGTAAAGGAATTTTTTATTTTTATTGTTTTATTTTAACCACTTCAGCCCCGGAAGATTTTACCCCCTTTCTGACCAGAGCACTTTTTACAATTTGGCACTGTGTCTCTTTAACTGGTAATTGCGTGGTCATGCAATGCTGTACCCAAACAAAATTTGTGTCCTTTTTTCTCCACAAATAGAGTTTTCTTTTGGTGGTATTTGATCACCTCTGCAGTTTTTATTTTCTGCGCTATAAACAAAAAACAGCAAAAATTTTGAAAAAAAAACAATATTTTTTACTTTTTGCTATAAAAAATATCCCCAAAAATGTTTTTAAAAAACAACTTTCTTCATCAGTTTAGGCTAATATATATTCTTCTACATATTCTTAGAAAAAAAAAAATCACATTAAGCGTATATTGATTGGTTTGCGCAAAAGATATAGCGTCTGCAAACTATGGGAAAGATTTATGGCATTTTTATAATTTTTTTCTATAGTAATGGCGGCGATCTTTATTTTTTTATCTTTATTTTTATCGGGATTGCGACATTGCGGTGGACAGATCATAAACTTGACACATTTTTGGGACTATTGACATTTATACAGCGATCAGTGCTATAAAAATGCACTGATTACTGTGTAAATGTCACTGGTAGGGAAGGAGTTAACACTAGTGGGCAATCAAGTGTTCCCTCAGTATGTTCTAACTGTATGGGCATAGGACTAAGTAAGAGAGGAGACATATTGTTGCTCCTATTTACTAGGAACAAATGACATGTCTCCTCTCCCCTGACAGCACAGGGATTTGTGTGTTTACACACACAAATCCCCATGCTGGCGCTTGTGCACGTGATCGTGCATGGCCGGCTGTGATTATGCCCACCGGCCACACGCATCAGGTCCCCCGCTGTGCAGCGGGCGCGTGCCTCCGGCAGCTCGCGCCCTCTGGTGGCTTTTAAATGGTTGACGTACCCATACAGGATTTTGCGCACCTGTGCCAATTTGCCGACATATATCGGCGTTAGCCGGTCGGCAAGTGGTTAAAGAGTAACTCCATTCACCACTGGGTGATCTATGTACATTGCAAGGATTATAACAACCTTTGTTGCAGATTCCTACCTTTTGTTATTCTGAAGTAATCAAAATGGTCTAATGGGAGTGGTTTTATAATTAACTGCCAGGTGTGCACCTGCAGGGCACTAATGAGGAAATCTGCTGGGCCTGCACCCCTTTAGATGTGCTCCTATTGGAAGTATCTCTCCAAAAATGCCATTTTTGTTGCAGGGGATGCCTAAATTCTGACTTGCACCTTAGGCAGACTTCTGGGAAAATTGGTGAGCCAATCATACAAGCAGGAAATTATGTTTCTGGGGATTAGTCAGTACACATTCTGTGTACAGAACAACTCCAGGTCGCCATATTGCAATGCATTCTCAGAAAATTACAATGACAATATGATTAGTGTCACAATTATATATGCTGTATAATTAATAATAATAATAATTAAAATCACTGCTCCTTTAAAAATTATCTTTAAAAAAAGAAAAAGCATTAATACATGTCCCGCAGGGCAATACCCGGGCCTCCATACCCTTTTTATGGCCAGTAACTTGTATATAAGCCTTCAAAATGAGGACTTTTAATTTTTCAAGTTCGGGTCTCATAGACTTTAATAGGGTTTGCAGTTCAGGTCTAAACTTTTTCCATGTTCGTGAGGTTTGGTGCGAACCGAACGGGGGGGTGTTCAGCCCATCACTACTAAATATCTATTCTGCCTTTGTTGATCAAATGCAGCCAAGTAGGGGCAAAGAAAGGGGTATCAGGATGTCACTGTGAAAAGATAAAGAATAGGGCACTTCTGTCAGCAAATGTCCTCCAGTGAACTGTACTAGATTATTTTCACATTAGCATCAGCTTCAACATCAAGGTTAAGGGGAGGAGGAAAGACTGGGGGAGCACTTAAAGCAGCACTTCAGGTAGAGGAATCAACTCTGGAGGAAACTAAAGTAAAAAACAGAAGGCGCTGTAACAAGGAGTATTTATTCATAAAAGGTGGTTAAAAACACTTACAGATCAAATAAGCATCTCAGTCGGCATAATAGGCATCCTGTAGAGTCCTTCACCTCTAGGGGGAGGGAGAGCTGGCCCACAGCTGTGACAGGAGGTCTAATGAAGGAGCAAATTGCTCATGCTCCAAAACGCATTACTGCCCCTTGACGTCATCTCTGGACTATACGTTCCAGATCCAGAATTCCAATTTCTATCTAGCTTCATCACTTCTCCCTCTCCTGTCACAGCTGTGGGCCAGCTCTCCCTCTCCCTAGAGTCGAACGACTTTACAGGATGCCTATTATGTTGACTGAGATTCTCATTTGATTTACTACATTGTAAGTGTTTTTAACCACTTTTTATGAATAAATACTCCTTAATACTGCACTTAGAAGCACCTTCTGCAGTTAATGTCTGGTTAAGCAGTAAAATAGTGTCAGATAAGGTAAAATAGTATCAGATAAGACTTATGCCGTGTACACACGACCGGACTTTCTGGCAGAATAAACTCTGACGATTTCTTCAACAGGGTTCCGATGGAGTTCCACTGAAATGGACTTGCCTACACACGATCACACCAAAGTCTGATCGTTTAGAATGTGATGACGTACAACATGACTAGAAAAAGGAGGTTCAATAGCCAGTAGCCAATAGCTGCCCTTACGTCGTTTTTGGTACGTCGGAATAGCATACAGACAAACGGTTTTCCCAAAAGGAATTGATTCCGTCTGAAAGATTTAAAGCATGTTTTATTTCTAGGTCTGTCAGAATTAGGGATGAGCTGAACACCCCCCGGTTCGGTTCGCACCAGAACCTGCGAACGGACCGAAAATTCGCACGAACGTTAGAACCCCATTGACGTCTATGTGACTCGAACGTTCGAAATCAAAAGTGCTCATTTTAAAGGCTAATTTGCATGGTATTGTCCTAAAAAGGGTTTGGGGACCTGGGTCCTACCCCAGGGGACATGTATCAATGCAAAAAAAACTTTTAAAAACGGCCGTTTTTTCGGGAGCAGTGATTTTAATGATGCTTAAAGTAAAAAAAAAAGTGAAATATTCCTTTAAATATCTTACCTGGGGTGTGTCTATAGTATGCCTGTAAAGTGGCGCGTGTTTCCCGTGTTTACAACAGTCCCTGCACAAAATGTCATTTTTAAAGGAAAAAATCTCATTTAAAACTGCTTGCGGGTTTAATGTAATGTCGGATCCTGGCAATATGGATGAAAATCAGTGAGACAAACGGCATGGGTACCCCCCAGTCCATTACCAGGCTCTTTGGGTCTTGTATGGATATTAAGGGGAACCCCGCACCCAAATTAAAATAAGGAAAGGTGTGGGGCCACCAGGCCCTATATACTCTGAACAGCAGTATACAGGCAGTGCAAACAAGACAGGGACTGTAGGTTTGTTGTTAAGTAGAATCTGTTTGTAATAAACGGGTACATTTTTAACGTGTTTAGCTCCAGCCAAAAAATCTTTTTAAGCTTTTTGGAAAACATAGGGAAGGGTTATCACCCCTGTGACATTTGTTTTTCTGTCTTTCCTCCTCTTCAGAAGATTTCACCTCACTTTTTGTCCCAATGACAAATGTTTTTTGAAAATTTGGGTTTTTTTGTGGAACAAGGATTGGAAAGCATCAGTGGAAAGGAGAAATGTTTTTCCAATATTAAATCTTACAGGAGAGAATTTCCCTTCCTAGGGGTAGATTTCATCTCACTTCCTGTTGTCTCCTTCCGTTTGCAAGTAGGAGTCGTTTGTAAGTTAGATGTTTGAAAGTAGGGGCCTGCCCTATATACTCAGCAGAAATTTGGGCCTTAGGTGTTGTTGTGGCCACAACACTGTAAGCCCTCACAGGGCCCTGCTGTGAAATATTAGATCAAGAATTCTAATTACATGCCCCTGTTGAACAAGGGCAGAAAAATTGGGCCTTTGGTGGTGGTGGTGCTGGTGCCACAACACTGTAAGTCCTCACTCGCTCTTGGTGGGTGCAGAAATGGGCCCTGCTGTGAAATATTAGATCAAGAATTGTAATTACATGCCCCTGTTGAACAGGGGCTGAAAAATTAGGCCTTAGGCACTGGTGCTGGTGCCACAACACGGCAACCTCTCACAGATACTCTATTTGGAACCCAGAAATGAGCCCTGCTGCAAAGTATTGCATCAAAAATTGTAATAACTAGCCCCTGTTAAACAGGGGCTGAAAAATTGGGCCTTAGGCACTGGTGCTGGTGCCACAACACTGCAACCCCTCACAGATACTCTAGTTGGAATGCAGAAATGAGCCCTGCTGCAAAGTTTTGCATCAAAAATTGTAATTACAGGCCCCTGTTAAACAGGGCCTGAAAAATTGGGCCTTAGGCACTGGTGCTGGTGCCACAACACTGCAACCTCTCACAGATACTCTAGTTGGAACGCAGAAATTAGCCCTGCTGCAAAGTATTGCATCAAAAATTGTAATAACTAGCCCCTGTTAAACAGGGGCTGAAAAATTGGGCCTTAGGCACTGGTGCTGGTGCCACAACACTGCAACCCCTCACAGATACTCTAGTTGTAACACAGAAATGAGCCCTGCTGCAAAGAATTGCATCAAAAATTGTAATTACACGCCCCTGTTAAACAGCGGCTGAAAAATTGGGCCTTAGGCACTGGTGGTGGTGCCCAGAACCAAAAATGTTCTTACAAGCTATCAGCGTAATGATTGAGGAGGAAGAGGATAATTACTCAGGGATAGTCACTCAGCATCAGCATAGGCAGTCTTTGAAGGGATCTGAGATTTCAAAAAAAAATATTTGGTTACATCAGGTGCTTGGTAGCTGGTGGTGATTCAAGACTGATTCATTTTTATGAAGGTCAGTCGATCGACCGAGTCGGTGGACAGACGCACCATGTGATCGGTTACAAAGCCTCCAGCAGCACTGAATGTGTGTTCCGAAAGAACGCTAGATGCAGGACAGGCCAGTAGCTCAATTGCATACTGTGCAAGCTCTGGCCAGTGATCCATCCTCAAGACCCAGTAACCCAGAGGATTTTCGGTGGGAAAGGTGTCCAAATCAGATCTTGCCCCTAGGTATTCCTGCACCATGTAAAACAGACGCTGGCGATGGTTGCTGGAACCGATCATACCTTGGGGCTGCGGACCAAAAAATTGTCTGAACGCATCGGTCAGACGGCCACTTTCTCCACCGCTCCTTCTTTGACTGACCGAAGCCTCAGCAACACGTTGTCCAGAAACAGGAGTTTGTAACCTCCCAGTCTCTGGGAACGCGTTGCACAGACCTTTCTGCAAGGCCTCCTGAAGATGTTTCATCCTCTGCTCCCTCTGCGATGGCAAGATAAGGTCCACAACCCTACCCTTGTAACGTGGATCAAGGAGGGTTGCCAGCCAGTATTGCTCCTTCTCTTTGATACCACGAATACGAGGATCCTTACGCAAGCTTTGCAGGATCAGGGAGGCCATGCAGCGTAGGTTTGCTGAGGCATTCGGTCCAGGGTCCTCTGGGTCACTAAGGACGACATGGTCCGCAGCCACCTCCTCCCAGCCACGTACAAGTCCATGTGTTTCTTGGGACTGATCCCTTAAAGACTGCTGCTGATGCTGAGTGCCAGGCTCCACCTCCATACTGACACAATCTTCCTCCTCCTCCTCCTCCTCGTCCTCTTCCTGTGTGATCGGCGGGCACGCAGGAACACTGTCTGGATAAAGGGGGCCTTGAGAGCTAAGGAAGTCCTCCTCTTCCTGCCTCTGTTCTGCCTCAAGTGCCCTGTCCATTATTCCATGCAACATGTGCTCCAACAGGTGGACAAGGGGGACAGTGTCACTGATGCATGCACTGTCACTGCTCACCATCCTCGTGGCCTCCTCAAATGGTGACAGGACAGTGCATGCATCCCTGATCATGGCCCACTGGCGTGGGGAAAAAAAAACAAGCTCCCCTGACCCTGTCCTGGTGCCATAGTCGCACAAGTACTCATTGATGGCCCTCTGCTGCGTGTGCAGCTGCTGCAGCATGGCCAAGATTGAGTTCCACCTGGTGGGCATGTCACAGATTAGGCGGTTCTTGGGCAGGTTAAACTCCTTTTGGAGGTCTGTCAGCCGAGCACTGGCATTATATGACCGGCGGAAATGCACACAGACTTTCCTGGCCTGCCTCAGGACATCCTGTAAGCCCGGGTACCTGCCCAAGAACCCCTGCACCACCAAGTTAAGGACGTGAGCCAAACAGGGCACATGGGTCATTTGTCCCTGTCAGAGGGCAGAGAGGAGGTTGGTGCCATTGTGGCAAACCACCATTCCTGCCTTAAGTTGGCGTGGCGTCAACCACCTCTGAACCTGCCCCTGCAGAGCTGACAGAACCTCTGCCCCAGTGTGGCTCCTGTCCCCCAAGCACACCAGCTCAAGCACCGCATGGCATCTTTTGGCCTGCGTACTTGCGTAGCCCCTTGAATGGCTACGGAGCACCGATGGTTCCGAGGACAAAGCACAGGAAGAGGCCATGGAGGAAGAAGAAGAGGAGGGGGTGGAGGAGAGAGCTGTGTCACAATCATTAGCATTTTGGAGGCGTGGTGGCGGAACAACCTCCAACACTACTGCACCTTGTCCTGCATCCTTCCCAGCTGCGTTTGGGTACCTGCCACTGAGGAACCGCACATTCCACAAACTCACGGAAGGGGGCAGAGTCTACCAACTGAAAAGGCAGCAGTAGAAGTGCTAGCAATTTTGCCAAGCTAGCATTCAACCGCTGGGCATGTGGATGGCTGGGAGCAAACTTCTTTCGGCGGTGCAGCAGCTGGGGCAGGTAAATTTGCCTGGTACAATCTGACGTCGGTGTACCAAAAGCAGATTGCCAACAAGTACTTGGCTGTGACACACCTAATTCTACACCTTCATTCCTCTCAGTGCAGGTCTCAGAGGACTGAAGGTATAGTGGGGTTGGAGATCTCAGCTGATGAGGTGCAAGGAGAGGTCCACTTTGTTCTTTGGTGTGGGTCTTTTAGATACGCTTGCCAACAAACTGCATGGCAGGTCAACATATGTCTGGTCAAGCATGTGGTACCCAAGCTGGAGATGTTTTGGCCACGCGAGATATGCTTGAGACATATGTTGCAAATAGCAGCGGTGCGATCTGATGCACTCATCTCAAAAAAGGCCCACACCAAAGAACTTTTTGAATAATGCGCAGAGACTGCAGTGCCCTGCACACGTGGAGCTTTGGGGTGTGATGCAGTCAAGGTGCTGCCCTTAGGCTGGCCCCTGGAGGGCATCCTGCCTCGTTGGTGATGTGCCGCCTCCTCCTCCTCCTCCTCTCTCCTATCAGGCACCCACGTTGAGTCAGTGACCTCATCATCCCCTCCCTCCTCATCACTGGAGCAACCCTGGCAGTATGCTGCAGCAGGGGGAGCATGACTGCCAGATTGCTGTACTTCTTGGGCACCCCCTCTGTCCGTGCTCACGTTACTGCCTTCATCGAGCTCAGTATCATCATTGGAGCCTTCCAAACGCTGGGCATCCTCCTGGAGCATGTATCCAACACTGTGGTCAAACAGTTTGAGGGACTCCTCAGGAGGACATGGTGGGGCTAGCGAAGGAGTCACTGATGACATTGAGCCAAGGGAAGAGGCCGCTGCTTTGCCAGACAAAGTACCCTGACCATGGGTGAGAGAGGATGAGGAGGATGAGGACGGCTTCCGCAAGTCTTCCACATGTTGCGCATGTTGTGGCTCAACGCGGCCAGCTGCCGAAAAAAAGGCCAAGCATGTCCCACGGCCACGTGCTGATGAGGATGCACCATCTCCACGACCAGCACTAGACACAGAGCCTGCTTGCCCTCTCTTATTGGCTTGTGACTGTCTGCCTCTCCTTCTTGGCCTTCCAGACACACTAATGGCCTGTAGCTGCACTAAGCTGGGATATATATATATATATATATATATATATATATATATATATATATATGTACTGACACTGCAGCTAGCAAAATCAGCTGCCTGCCTGTAGTATGAGAACACCACCAACCTTCTACAGGTAGCTTTAGCTGAACACTGTGCAGAGCTCGCAAAAAACTAACTTGTAGCTTTTTTAGCTGCCTGCGGTAGTGATAGGATCAGGAAAACACCACCAACCTTCTACAGGTAGCTTTAGCTGAACACTGTGCAGAGCTCGCAAAAAATAACTTGTAGGTTTAGCTGGACACTTTGAGGAGGACGCACCACACTAACTTGTAGTTTTAGCTGAACACTGTGAGCAGGACGCACCGCACTAACTTGTAGGTTTAGCTGAACACTGTGAGGTGGACGCACCGCACTAACTTGTAGTTTTAGCTGAACACTGTGAGGTGGACGCACCACACTAACTTGTAGTTTTAGCTGAACACTGTGAGCAGGATGCACAGCACTAACTTGTAGTTTTAGCTGAACACTGTGAGCAGGACGCACTGCACTAACTGAAAAATAGTCTAGCTGCCTGACTGTGGTACTAATAGGATCAAAAGAACACCAGCAATTTTCTTCAGGTAGCTGTAAATACTGTAACAAGACAAGCCTGCCTGTCAGTAAGAAGATAACAGGAACGGATCTAGCTGAACACTGTGAGCAGGATGCACAGCACTAACTTGTAGTTTTAGCTGAACACTGTGAGCAGGACGCACCGCACTAATTTCTTGGTTTAGCTGAACACTGTGAGGTGGACGCACCGCACTAACTTGTAGTTTTAGCTGAACACTGTGAGCAGGACGCACCGCACTAACTTGTAGGTTTAGCTGAACACTGTGAGCAGGACGCACCCCACTAATTTGTAGGTTTAGCTGAACACTGTGAGTAGGATGCACCCCACTAACTTGTAGTTTTAGCTGAACACTGTGAGCAGGATGCACTGCACTCACTATAAATAGTCTAGCTGCCTGACTGTGGTACTAATAGGATCAAAAGAATACCAGCAATTTTCTTCAGGTAGCTGTAAATACTGTAACAAGACAAGCCTGCCTGTCAGTAAGAAGATAACAGGAACGGATCTAGCTGAACACTGTGAGCAGGATGCACAGCACTAACTTGTAGTTTTAGCTGAACACTGTGAGCAGGACGCACCGCACTAACTTCTTGGTTTAGCTGAACACTGTGAGGTGGACGCACCGCACTAACTTGTAGTTTTAGCTGAACACTGTGAGCAGGACGCACCGCACTAACTTCTAGGTTTAGCTGAACACTGTGAGCAGGACGCACCCCACTAATTTGTAGGTTTAGCTGAACACTGTGAGTAGGATGCACCCCACTAACTTGTAGTTTTAGCTGAACACTGTGAGCAGGATGCACTGCACTCACTCTAAATAGTCTAGCTGCCTGACTGTGGTACTAATAGGATCAAAAGAATACCAGCAATTTTCTTCAGGTAGCTGTAAATACTGTAACAAGACAAGCCTGCCTGTCAGTAAGAAGATAACAGGAATGGATCTAGCTGAACACTGTGAGCAGGATGCACTGCACTAACTTGTAGCTTTAGATGAACACTGTGCAGAGGTCTCACTACACGAACTTGTAGGTTTAGCTGAACACTGTGAGCAGGACGCACAGCACTAACCTGTAGTTTTAGCTGAACACTGTGAGCAGGACACACCGCACTAACTTCTAGGTTTAGCTGAACACTGTGAGGTGGACGCACCGCACTAACTTGTAGTTTTAGCTGAACACTGTGAGCAGGATGCACCGCACTAACTTGTAGGTTTAGCTGAACACTGTGAGGTGGACGCACCACACTAACTTGTAGGTTTAGCTGAACACTGTGAGCAGGACGCACCGCACTAACCTCTAGGTTTAGCTGGACACTGTGAGGTGGACGCACTGCACTAACTTGTAGCTTTAGATTAACACTGTGCAGAGGTCTCACTACACTAACTTGTAGGTTTAGCTGAACACTGTGAGCAGGACGCACAGCACTAACTTGTAGTTTTAGCTTAACACTGTGAGCAGGACGCACCCCACTAACTTGTAGTTTTAGCTGAACACTGTGATCAGGACGCACTGCACTAACTGTAAATAGTCTAGCTGCCTGACTGTGGTACTAATAGGATCAAAAGAACACCAGCAATTTTCTTCAGTTAGCTGTAAATACTGTAACAAGACAAGCCTGCCTGTCAGTAAGAAGATAACAGGAATGGATCTAGCTAAACTGAATACAGTGTATATATATATGCAACACATGGGATGCATATATATACACAATACACTTTAAGTGCAGCTAACTGACTGTTCTGCCTAATCTATCTAACTCAAATCAAATGACACTGTCTGTCTCTCTCTCTCTCTATCTATGAACGCCGGAACACACACTACACAGGGCCGCCGTGTAGGCGGCCTTATATAGTGTTGGGCGTGTACTAAATCCCCTTAGCCATAATTGGCCAAAGCCTCCTTGGCTTTGGCCAATTATGGCTCCCTGTTCAGACAGCGCTGTGATTGGCCAAGCATGCGGGTCATAGTGCATGCTTGGCCAATCATCAGCCAGCAATGCACTGCGATGCCGCAGTGAATTATGGGCCATGGCGCGCCACACGAATTTGGCGCGAACGGCCCATATCGTTCGCAATTCGGTGAACGGGCGAACAGACGATGTTCGAGTCGAACATGGGTTCGACTCGAACACGAAGCTCATCCCTAGTCAGAATTTTCAAAAGAAAAAATCCGATGAAGCCCACACATGATTGGAATGTCCAATGGAATGATTCTGTCGGACCTTTTCTGCCAGAAAGTCCGGTTGTGTGTACGCAGCATAAGTGAAGTCACGTGGGTGTAGATCCCCAAAAGGTATGATATTTTGGATAAATACTGATGTCTTTGGCAGACGTTGGATGGAAATAACAAAGTTTTGCACCATAGTGTGCAAGCCTTAAGTGAAGAAGCCAAATTACAGTATAGTACACTTAGGCCCAAGTTCATGAGGGAACATGACTGCCATTTTGTTGTTTATCAGTGTTATTCCCTCTCTATAGGCTCATGTTACTCCCTTCCTCAACCTCAGATCCAACATCAGAATCAAGTAATGACTGTGCATCCTCAAGATGCAAGTGGCTGATGCTGTGTTCAAATAATTCAGCTTACTTGTGCATGATGGTGGGGCTGTGGCAGGAGTAGCTGTGGACAAGGAGGCTGAATAGGTCACTCTGGCAGCTGCGGTGGACTGCAAACTTGTGCCAGCTTGGGTCATAGAGGATGAGGATGGTTTAGTAAGCTAGTCCACCACCTACTCACCACCTACGCATGCTGTGGCTGATTAGTACAGCCAACATCAGTAAAAAGAGACAAACATGCCCTGCCTGAGGACGGACAACATCCACCTTTGCCTGTTGACACAGAAGCTGCTGGCCCCCTCGTAGTGGCATGGGAACATCTGCCTCTCCTTGTTTGCCTCCCAGACATGATGGGGGGGCTTATTACCCAAATGTAATAGATACTAGGAAATGCATAGTTGGAAGCACTTTATTGAATGAAAAGTGATGGTTGGTGCACTTTAAATTGAGAACTGCCGCTGACAGAAATTAAAAAAACTATAAAAAAAAGAAAAAAAAGGGGGGAACACCAGTGTCACAGTAAGAAAAACTGCAGCTGGCAATTAAAAAAAAAGACGCAGCAACCAAAAAAAAAAAGTGTATACAGCACTAAATGCAATGTAATGCTGTTAAACACTGCACTACACTACACTCACGCTACACTGACATTACACTGTACTCACACTACACTGAAACACTACAAGTTACAATAACAAAATAACTAGTAGCTAACTGAACCCTGCTCTATCTCCACCCCAACAACATACTGCAAAAGGTTCCTGTGGGAAGGGGTGGGATTATGAGCACTGAACCATGATTGGGCAAAGTCATCATGACTTTTTTCAATTAGGGCTCTGACAGTGCTCTGTGCTCTCATTGGGCAAAGCCTTTCACCTGACCAGCGGTCATCCAATTAGGGCCCTAGAATATACTGTGCACTTTGCCGAACACACTAACGTGCGATGTTAGGGCCGAACCTATGCTTGGCCTGATCTGCTCGCACAAAACGAATATTTAGCAAGTTGACATAATGGCATGTTCATATCTGAATTTAAAGAGTTAAAGGATGAAAGTTAAATAGAGTGTTAGGTGTTTTTAGGGAGGGTGATTATTACAGTATCTAAAATTTCTTCAGAAAATTATACTCCTTTCAGAAGAAGCTTGAAAACTGGGCATGAATATTTGAAGACATTCTGGAAAATTTGATAAGAATTCATTTTACATGTTGGATGTGGGGATTTGTGAAGTTTTAATTTGCATAAAGCTTTTAATGTCTCATCTTTAAGGGTCTCAAAGAGATGCATAGAGATGCAATAAAGATTTTGAAAATGATTTTACCTAAAAAAAAGATTTAATCATATCAGGAAATAATTGTAAAATATATTAGTTTAAAGCATGTTAGATATATTGCTCTAATATCTAATAAATTCATTTTCATAGGGTGGGCATTAAATACCTTCATATTCTAATGTTTTTAAAGTTGCATAGCTTATATAGCTATTATTTTGTTTATACAAATTCAAGGTCAAAGCTGTTTTAAGTTTTTGTACTACTGTAGGGATAAAACAGTTTTGCAACTGAAGCTTACACAGGGGGGATGCAGTAGTATGCCCCGTACACACGGTCGGACTTTGTTCGGACATTCCGACAACAAAATCCTAGGATTTTTTCAGACGGATGTTGGCTCAAACTTGTCTTGCATACACACGGTCACACAAAGTTGTCGGAAAATCCGATCGTTCTAAACGCAGTGACGTAAAACACCTACGTCGGGAATATAAACGGGGCAGTGGCCAATAGCTTTCATCTCTTTATTTATTCTGAGCATGCGTGGCACTTTGTCCGTCGGATTTGTGTACACACGTTCGGAATTTCCGACAACGGATTTTGTTGTCGGAAAATTGTATATCCTGCTCTCAAACTTTGTGTGTCGGAAAATCCGATGGAAAATGTGTGATGGAGCCTACACACGGTCGGAATTTCCGACAACAAGGTCCTATCACACATTTTCCGTCGGAAAATCAGACCGTGTGTACGGGGCACTAGAAATATTTGCATAAAAAATTATTGCCAAGGATTTGGTATGGTGGTAGTCATGATCCTTTCCATTATATGCAAAAAGTAATAAACAACACATCTTTTTGGAGTATGCAGGAATATTCTTGGGCTATGTATATTCAGTTTTGTCCATTTTCAAGTAGTTAATGATCTTTAAACCAAACTGTCACTGACATGTGTAGCTGCAGACACAGTGGATGAATTAATCCTCAAAATTCACAAAAAAAACCCTCAAGTATTTAAAGTCATTCAGCTTACTAGCCTTCTGTAAACACAGAACAGGAGCTCTGGGATGGGGAGAAAAGTGAACTCAGCAGCTGAGAGAATCACTTTAAAGACGTTAGTGCTTCTGCTGTAAATTTTGAGGCTGAATAGTCCCATACTGCCAGCTGTTGCCATGGTTAGAGGGACCTTGTTGTAAAGGCCATTTGGTACTTGTCAGTTCATGCAAAAACAAAGGCACAAAGGAACAGAGGGTGAACCAACCTAGAGCATTACCCTTGCGGTAGCTTTGTTTGTATAAAAAGACAGATGTATACACACAAATGACATCAGAAATAAGGCACATTTAAGTCCACAGTGTGCTGAAAGTGACCTGGTCACCTAGATAAGTCCCCCTCAGAGCCAACTTTGGATGATGCATAAGTGGTCTTTAAAGCGGAGTTCCACCCAAAAGTGGAATGGAACTTCCGCTCATCGGATTCCTCCCCCCCTCTGGTGTCACAGTTGGCACCTTTCAGGGGGAGGGGGGTGCAGATACCTGTCTAAGACAGGTATCTGCACCCACTTTCGGGAATAGACTTCCGCGGGAGTCACACCCCCTCCCGCACTCCCCCGCTGTCTCCTGGGAAAGACACAGGTCCCAGGAGATAGTGGGGACCATTGAGAGAGCACAGCGCGACTCGCGCATGCGCATTAGGGAATCGGGAAGTGAAGCAGCAACGCTTCACTTCCTGATTCCCTCACTGAGAATGGCAGAGGCAGCACCCGAGGATCGAGGGACGGTTCGGTCTCGGGTGCCGACATCGCTGGACCCCGGGACAGGTGAGTATTTGCAGCTGCTGACATCTAAAAAAAACCTCCCGCTTTAAATAACACATTGATCACATCACATGACTCCTCAAATGGGCTCCTCCTCTCCATGGGTGGGTATAATGACATGGGTGACATGAACCCTACTCTTGTTGGATCAATATGAACATTAATATAACATTTTATAAAACATTCTAGCATTAAAATTGCTTTAAAATGCAATAACGGCAAGAAGATGGGGTGGGGATTTTTGAGGGTGCAAAGATATCAACAGATATTTTCAATAAAAAATATATGTTTATTTTTTGTTCTGAGGAGCAAAACAAAAAGGTATATACATAAAAACAAAGAACAGCCATATACAGTACTGCGATAGTGATATTAACAGGACAGCATAACAAATCCCGACATGTTTTGCCCATGGATCGGGCTTCTTCAGGGGAAGCTGTCTTTATAGCTTCTGTGTCTCCACTCCCAGGGCAAAGCCTCTCCCCCTATTCAATCAAGATAGCGGGGGCACGGATCCTATCACAGTCTCCCCATAAAGGACTAACAAAGCAGGACAAGACCACAGGCGATTAGGGGTCACAGGGGGAACAAAAAGGCCAGCAAGTAAGATTACAATTTAGACCCAGGAGAGACTTGAGGCCAATGGGACTTGAGAGTGCCACCTCACAGCACTAAGGAAGTTAGATAGGTTACTGCAAATGTGTGGAGGCACGTCATGTCCCAGGGAGCTCCGGCAGTTTAAAATGCAATAGCCTCTTTGTTAACATTAGTGACATTCAATCTAATAGTAATATAGTAATACAAACACATGAATTATGTTCTGTACATACCAAATGGGATCTGAACCAGTGGAGTATTGTAAAGTTAGAGTACTACAAAAGACTCCACACAATGGAGCAAAGACATGATAAACCCTTATCATAGGGAAAACATGAGTAAAATCAGGGATCACGGCCGAAATAATATACCGCAAATTAGATCCAAGATGGCCAGCACTCCTGTGGAATACACATTAACAAACAAACGCCAGAGCGTGCATTTCAGCCGCTTCTTCCAGCTGTCTACATGCGTCACTCCCAGTGCAGGGAGGTGTGTACATGTCAAACTCGGTATTGCGGAGAAAAGGCAGAGTGGGCTCCACGCCACTAGAAAGGCCAGAAGTTTGCCTTTGCAGCCATTGCCCTCAATAGTCGGCAAGCATCACTGAAGATGCTGCAGAGTAAAAGTAACTTCCTATGTCACAGGCCAAATAGAAACCCTTGGGAGTGACCCCGCCGAACAGGGACACCAGACACTTGAGCCCAAAAAAATAAAGAATAAATAAAAAAAATAAATAGTAATAAGCTGGATAACCCGCAGGCGATCCAAAAAAAGAGCCATTTGCAAAAAAAATGTGCCTCCCCTGCAGCCTTAATACAATACCCCACTTGGTTGTATAAAATAGTGAAACGTGTAGTAACTCCACATGGGACCACAAATATCCAACTAAAATACAATGGAGGTTAAAAAATCCATAATCGCTTACATGCAAACTAGTTCAGCAAAATACAATAAGCCCTAAATAGAAAATGGGCTAACGAATTCATACATAAGTGAAAAATATTTTAAAAAGTGTATATATTATTATAAAAATCTAAATTAAAAAAAAAGGGAGACTGACCACTATATGCATTAGAAATATTATTATAATGATTATTCTCAATCAATGGTGTAAAAATGATTGTATGTTATTGTGATGCCCATAAGTTTGCACTCATACAAATGCATGAGCTTCCGCACATACCCATGCTTGGAGAAGTATTTTTAAAGAAACTAATTAAGGAGGTTGGGAAGACTAAAAAAATAATTTATTCATTCATTTATTCATTCATTTATTATTAAATAAACAAAAATATAATTAAAAACAAGAATATTATAATTTATCCTCTCCCAAGGATTAATCTATGGGTTTAAATAGTTCTATATATTCTTCTATTTTTAAATAATGAGAAATTGGAATAACGTGATTTACAGACTGCATTTTTAAGATGAATGGAAAACAGATACAATGCTACATATGGGAGACAAATGTCATCCTCTATGGCCAATAGATTTATGTTGTTCATGCTTGATGAATGGGACTTAAATTGCCTTTCCACATGAACACTGGAAATTATGAGTGCTTCATTGCAGCTATCTATGGAAGCCAAGAGATGGACCCAGGCTTCAGGCAATATTATGCTGACTGTACTCCTGGGGGTTACTGTACTAAATTATGTACCTTCAGATCTTCATTTACCTACGGTGAAAATTCAGAAACTCACCCATAGGTTTCTGAGGTTCCCAAAAAAATGAAATTGGGCCTATCAAGTAAAATATCACCCAATACTGGATCCTTACTTAGAATGTTCCAGTCTTTGGCAAAGATGAGTTGTATTTCCCACGCCTTATTATTAAACCTGGTACAGAAACTCACTTGTGTTTTATAATGTTTAGAATTTTTTTCCTAGAAGGTATAACTGGGACCTTGCTTTTATTTTTAATCATATATAAATCTTTATTTTCATTATCCTGATTATATAAGACCGGAAATTTATTGAAAGCTTCCTAAATATGGGTGTCCTGATATCCTTTTTCTCCAAATGTTTTTTTAAAGATGGCCCCCTGTTTCACGCAATCCTGTTTGAGAGTGCAAGTGAGCTTGAGCCTACAGAATTGCTCAAAGGGCACAATTTTAATCCAGCAAGAGTGGTGATAGCTTCAGACATGCAAATAAAAGTTCCTGGCTCTAGGTTTAAAATGAGTCTTGGAAATAATAGATCTATCCCATTAAGACCTCAAATCCAAGTCCAGACTTCTCACTGATGACATAAGTGAAGCTGATACCAAATTGGTTGTTCTTGCAATCTTCTAAGAAACCCTTTAACTGTACATCTATGCTATCCCATATGATTAAGATATCATCAATATACCTAGCATATAGGGCCAGGTTCGCCCCAAAATGGATTGTTGGACCAAATACCTGATATGACATGTACACACCTCCCAGAACCAATTTCCTGAATATCTATCACATTTATTGAAGCCCAGAAGTACAAGAACATGAGAAACATCCACATAATGACTACATTCTTAAAAGTAGACTCTAAGATGTATTTATTTAGAAGCAGAGTGAAGATAAAAAATTTTGCCACAAGTTTTGGGAAAATGGAGAAAGAAAATGTATTTTTTTCCATACAGTTGTCAATTAATAAGATATTTCTGAGACACAGCATTGAAATACTTATAACCACACCTCAAAACACTCTCTGCTATTCCTCCCAAGTATGGGGAGGGATGCCACATATTTGAGACTTTTTCACAGGCTCTGTGCATTTAGTGGCCCAAAATCCAAACAGTGCCTTCAAACTTTCAAGGCGCATAAATTAGGCACCTGATTTTCTGACTATCTGTCATATTTGGAAGTCCTGGAGTGCCAAGACAGTGGAAGCACCTACAAATTGCCACATTATGGAAAGAAGACAACCCAATGAATTTTAAAAGAGTCATGGTGAGTATTTTGGAGATTTCAATTTTTTGACAAAAGTTTTTGGCAAATACCGATAGAAAATAAATATGTATTTTTTTTTACACAAATTTGTCAGTTTTTTTTTAAATATATTTTATTAGTTTTGTACTAGTTTTGACAGTGGGAGTAGTTAACAAAAAGGTAATCAGATAACAGATATAGTCTCGGCAATGATAATAACAGCCATTGTTACATGGAAGAAGCATTGGAGAAGAAAAGAAAAGGGAGCAGCTAGGGGTGAGAGGAAGAAAGGGAAGAAGGGTGTGAGATGGAACAAAAGGAGACACAAACTTGGGACAGTCGATAGCTGTCCCCCTTCGGTGGCCCCAGGTATAAATCTAGGGATATATATATGGATTAATAAAAATTAACACATCAGTTTATCTAATTTGTAGATCCTAATAGACAACGGATTAATTCAAATGTGAAGTCGACCAAGCAAAAATGACCAATTTTTTCTCAGGGAAGGAAAGCTCTTGGTGTCAAGGCTGATGGAGAGGGTAGGCATGCCTGCTTGTGAGTAAGGTGCAAGGTCGGGATGTGATTTTGTTTGATGAAACGAAGTGATGTCGAGTATAGGTGATTTTTTTCTGAAGGTGTCAGACAGCAGTCGATAAAGGATGACCATTTTCTCGTGAATTTGTTGTTAGGCCATTTGTGTTGGATCATGGCATCCAATTTTTCTTGAAAGAGCAGGGATTTTAGGGGTCTAATCATTGCGGATACTGTCGGAGAAACGGTAACAATCCAATGGTTGAGGATGTTTCTGCGGGCTATGAGCATCATGAGGAGGATCCATGGATGGTTTTCTTGAGGTAGCAAATTAGATGTGTTTGGGGATTCCGAATTTGATGTGGGGTATCCGAACAGGAGGAGCATAGGGTCTTTCTCGGGTTGCCAGTTAGTCACTTTGTAGATGAATGTGAGGATTGAGGACCAATAGGCAGAGATCCTTGGACAAAGCCAGAGGCGGTGGAGTAATGATGGTTTACGTAATGAGCACCAGGGACAAGATGGACCAGTTGTGGAGGGTTGATTCGATGAAAAGGGGAAGTAGGCTCTGTGCATTAGCTTGAATTGTGTTTCCCTCCAAGATTCATTTGGTGTAATGCTTCTGGTGACCTTGTAGCCCGTGAGGATGTTATCTACATTGACATGACCCGGTAGGTCTGATATCCAGGATCTGAGGGAAGTGTCGTATAAAGGTTTAGCAAAATTCCCGTTCAGAGGATGGTACAAGTCCGAGATAGAGTATCTGTGCTCCTCAAGCAGAGTATCCAAAAAAGGATGGTTGGAATCTAATGTTTTGCCTTGGACAGGTCTTGCTGATGAAGTCTAAAAATTGTGAGACTGGAAGGAAATGGTGGGTGGGTAGTTTGAATTCTTTCGCTATGAGGTGAAAAGGTTTAAGGGCATCATTTGCACAGTATAGATGATAGGCTCTGGTCAGCCCTTTGTCTTTCCATTTGAAAAAAGGTTCGTATTGTAGACCAAGGGGGAACATCGGTTTGCCTTGGATTGGGAGGAATTTGGATACATGGAGTGAGAGGCCAAATTTTTTCCTTACTTCTCTCCATGCTATTATCGTATCTCTAAACATCAGGTTTTGCTTAATGTGGCTCGGGATTTGGCGCAGAGAGCGATGTAGGAGTGAAATGGCAGATTTCAGGTCATAGTTAGAGTAGTTCTATGATTTTGATAGCCAGTCCATGCCTGATCTCAATAAACATGCAAGATTGTACACTCTAATGTTTCGGAAGGCTGGCACCCCCTTCACTCTTTGGGAGAACAAGTTTTGTTAGAGCTATTCTCGATTTAACCTTTTTCCATAAAAAGGTAGAAATTGCCTTATTTAAAGACTGTATATCTTTATGTTTAAGCAGTAAAGGTAAAGTTTGCAGTGGGTATAAAAGGCGAGCAAAACTGACCATTTTGAAGAATGCACATCTCCCAAAAAGTGATAGTGGAAGGTTGGACCAGGCCTCTTTTTCGCCCATACTTTTCAAAATCAGAGGAGGGTAGTTGAGGTGGTAAAGAGAGGATGGATCCTTCCCTATTTTGATACCCAAATAGGTGATAGGCTTCTCATTTATGTGAAAAGGGGAGGAGGACAACCATGGTCTGGACGTTGAAGCAACCAAAGGAAAGATTTCACTCTTGGCAAAATTTATTCTCAGGCCAGAGCACTTGCGGAAGGAGTTGAAAATATTTTGTATGGCTGGAATATCAGTTTGGGGGGAAGTCGTTAATAACGAAATGTCATCTGAAAACAGGCCGGCTCGCAATTTCTCATGCCCAAAAGGGATTCCTTCAATAGGGGCTGTGGTGTTAAGGTATCGTGAAAGGGGCTCAATGGCCAGGTTGAATAGCAGGGGAGAGAGGAGACACCCCTATCTTGTCCCTTTGTGCAATCCTATGGGGTTAGATTGTATCCCTTAAGCTATTACTGTGGCTGACGGAGATGAATACAAGTTTTGTATGAAATTATAAAAGGGGCCTGAAAAACCAAACTTTTGCATTACTAGGGATAGCCATTGAAAACTAACGTTGTCAAAGGCCTTTTCGGCATATAAAGTTATAATTACTACATCTTCTTGGGGGTGTTGTTTCGCATACTCTAAGACGGCTAAAACCTTTCGTAGGCTGGAAGCAGCTGATCTGCCCTTGGTGAACCCTGACTGCGCGTGGTGGATAAGTGAAGGCATAATGTTTGCCAAACGGGTAGCTATTATCTTGTATAGTATTTTAGAGTCAATGTTTAGCAGTGATATTGGGCGGTACAACCCTGGATTCTGTGGGTCCTTACCTTTTTTTCAATCAGTTTTATGTTTGCTTCATGGCCTGTCAGAAGGTATGGGCCCCGTCCCATATCTACTGATACACCAATAGGAGAGAGGGGGTGATTGAGTCTCTGAGCATTTTAAAGAATGTATTCTGGGCAAGACTGGAGAGCGTCTATGGTGATTGAGATGGGGGAGTGATCTGAAATTGACATGTCGTGTATAGAAGAGTCCCGAACCCTGTTCAAAAGGGATGGGGTGCATAGAAAGTAGTCGAGTCTGGCAAGGGAGTCATGAGCTGGGGAGAAGAAAGTGAATTCCTTAGCTAGGGGATGTTGCAGTCTCCACGTATCGATCAATTGAAGAGCGTTAACCATGTGGTAAAAGTGGGTGAACTGGTCACGTAATGACAGTCTTGATCTGTAGTGTGGGCTAGATCTATCTTCGCTGTTGTGTAAGACTGAATTGAAGTCACCACCTATAAGGTGAGGTATGCTGACCTCTTTCGCTAGTTGGGAAGTTAAATTGGTGAAATATGACTTGTCTGGGGAATTGGGTGCATATATATTAGTTATCCTCATCTTTCTTGATTGGAATTTCAGGTGGACTGATATAAACCTGCCTTCCTCGTCTTTGTCAACTGAGACTAATTCGTATGCTAGTTTTTTGTTTAGGAGTATAAGTGTACCCACCTTGCGTCCCTTGGAAGCTGAGCCTAACACCCTTCCTACCCAAAGCTTTTGCAATCTGGAGAAGTCACTTTCTGCCAAGTGCATCTCCTGAAGCAGAGTTATGTCCGACTTTTATCTTTTTAAGTGCCTGAGGATCTTCATTCTTTTTATCGGGGAGCAAAGCCCTTTAACATTCCGGGATGTAATTTGTAAAGAAGCCATAGGTCAGGAATGGGGTAGATAGTGTAGGTGGTTGTATGTGGGAATTACCTGGATCGTATGAACGGAGTTCAAGTTCATGCAGAGTAGTGCTGAGTTCTGGATTTGTGACGGGGGAACCATTCCTTCTTTAGAGAGTTGGGTACATAAGAGGGAACGGGAAAAGATAGAGAGAAAAGATTAACTGCAAGAGATAAACAAATACGCGACTTCACTTTTTTCCGTATGCTATTTCACAACCGGTCAAACCGCCATCCCACAAAACACAGTGTACTGTAATGATTGCTGTAAGTCGTCAGGGACTATAGCTTAGTATAGCTTTACCCATACCAGTCCTCATTCATATAAGCCAAGCATCCTTAGCTTACAGGTACTTGACTTTCCCCGGTAATGCTATGTTCACTGTACAGTAAGTACAGGAGGCTGAACACAGAGTGAGCAAAAGAGTTCCTGTGTGTCAGGAACATTGTGCCAGCTGTCAGGATAAAGAGCTCTATCTGGTTAATGCACATACACATAGGCATAGAAGATGAACTTCATGAAAATCACTGCTCACACATATGAGCACATGCACATGCATATGTGGACTTGCGTGTGCGTTCACTGCCACCAAGAGGCCTATTTAAACCTGAACTCTGCATCTTTTTGCTGAATGGTCTGTAGTCTTGTTCCTGTTATCCAGCTCCTAATATGCATCTTGATTCTGTGACTGACCCAGCTTCCTCTCTGAACTTGCTCTCTGATTATCCTTGTGTTTTCCGGTTGCCTCTGCTACCAACCTCAGCTTGGACGACTGACCACACATTTGCCAAGTAAATCTATACCTTTCCGCCCGGATTGCTGCTGATTTCTGCCTCTTCTTGACTCTGATTCTGTTCATGTCCTGGTGTCCTTTCACCAACCAGGTTTGGGACCTGACTCCACTCTCAAATGGACTTGGCATCTTGGTGGTGCATCATTAGCTGTACCTTTGCTCATCAGATACAGGTGCTCCCAAGTTACTGCTCACAGTGTCTACACTTTGGCATTTGTGCCTTTTCTTCACTGTGCAGACCTCTAAATGTCCAGAGGTACTCGGATGGGAACTGTGCAATAGGTCACACTTGTCATTTAAGGCTCTGAATACAGGAACATGACACTGTGGATATAGCAGTGTAGTTGTCTGCAGGGGATGGCTGGGACTGGTTTCTCACAGTAAAGCATGGTTGCTGGCTGCACTAGTCTGGCGACACTGGGATTGGTGTAGCAATGATCAGGAACACCATTGCAGACTGCGTTGGTCTGGTGACAGTGGTACTTGTGTGAAGGTGATCAGGACCACAAACTACAACTACCGTCAACCATTGCAGCCGACAGTTTGTAGTTCTGAATGGACTGCAAGGTCGCTGATGAGCAGCCTCGTAGTTCATACACAATTCTTACAGCTTGTAAACATTCAGCCCATATGAGTGTATGGGCAGAAAGCTGCAAGGCTTGTCTGCAGGAGTGCAATACTTTCCAGGCTCCTTAGGGAAAAAAATAATTAAAAAAACACACATTTTTTTTCCTGAAAAAACATGTGCATTTATTATTTACAAAAGGTAAACTCAGCTTTTAAAGAAAGCTTTCAGTTTCTAATAAAACCCCTACCCACAAACACTGGCCAGGTGCTCATCAACCCCCTGGCAAGGTACCTCAAGGAGACCTGTTGAGGCCTTATATTGTTCAGGGGAGGCACACACTCTCCCCCTTTTCCTGGTCATCCAGGCTACATGCCCAATTTATTGGTCTAGTATGGATTATTTTATTTTTATTAGGGGGGGGACTCCAAGCAATTGTATTTAAAATTTTGGCTGTAGGATGTGCTACAGCAAAAGTTTACAAAGGAATAATACTGTTTACATTTCTGATAAATGACACTTCATTGCTGGATCTTTTGTCCACCCCAATGCTATTTTTTAAAAACCCTTTGCCTATTAGCACAGAAAATTAGCATTTTTGATTTGACAGATTTGGATTCCACTGACTAAAGTGGGGTTTGCATTAAGCATCTGAACTCCTTTCAATTTCTCTGAACCCTGTTTGAACCCAGGACAATTTGACTCATCAATAGTGGCTAGCTATCAAGAACACTGTTGCGGCCTTACGCTGGTTTGGCCCTGGTGTGTGTCGTGGCAATCAGGAACACTGTTGCTGCCTGCACTGGTCTGGTGACACTGGGGCTGATATGGTGGCAGTCAGGAACACTGTTGCAGGCTGCACTAGTCTGACAACAATGGGACTGGTATGGCAGTGATAAGGAACACTGCTTCTGGATTACTCTGATCTGGTGACATTGGGACTGGTGTGGTGGCAATCAGGAACACTGTTTCTGGCTGCACTGATTTGGTGTCACTGGGGCTGGTGTGGCAGTGACCAAAAACACTGCTGTCGGTTTACACTGATGTGCAAAGATATACATTTGAAATATTTACTGATGATTTCATAGTGATTATAAAACGGCTTCTAAAAACTAACCTTTGCTTTTACTTCTCTTTATGTTTATGTACCAACAAGTGTCTGGGGAATGCCCAGGAAAAAGCCAAAGTCTACTTACCACCAGCTTGCAGACAACCAAATCGACCTATCTAACAGTATGCGTTAAAAAAGGGGTTTAGTCCGCACGCATTTGCAAACGCATGCGTGAGCCACAGAGCCACGTCACGGCACCCTTGTATCTGTGGTCCTAACACTAAAATATAAGTGTCCCCACAGTGGAGGCACATGCATTTAATGGATAAATGAGAGCAGGTGGCTGGAGGGGAGCCCACCCCACCTTAAAGGTACAGGAGCACACCAAACACCCAGCAAGAGCACAATGGCTGCAAAGGTGCTGGTGCACTGCTGGACCAATACAAACACTCACGTGAAAACACAAACATGCCACCACTCTTTATGTTTATGTGCATATGTTATTGGGACATCTGAGTGTGAATCATAAGCATAAGTATAAATTCAGATATATAGAATCAGCTGAAAGTCCAGAAGTCCCCTAAAGTTATCCAATGTCATCAACATCTGATCAATATCCAAAGACTGCATTATTTGCACCTTTTCTAATGTAAATACCGTACTCGTGATCAATCCAATACATTGAGACAGTTTTAGCAAACACTTGGTGTTTATGTCTTATCTCTTATAATGTAGTATACTGTATGTCTTTGAATTAGGCCTCCCTGACTAAGTGGGGACAACAACACCGGCCTGGTGACACTGGGACTAATTTAGCAGTGATCAGGAATATTATTTTTTACTGCACTAGTCTAGTAACAGTTTCTGTCAAACCAAGATATTTACATTATACATTCCATGAGGAAAGCAAACACACTTCCAATTTTAGGGATATTATACAGTTATATAACTTTTGAATGGGCAGTGACGCTTCACTATTTTACTTATTTATTATTCATTATGGAGCATATTCGTGTGTTTTTTCTACTTTTGTGTCAACTGGGAGAATGCACACACGGTAGAATTTCATTTTACTTGGGGCTTTGTGTATATGAAAATAAACTTTAAACGTTGAACTGAACTGTCTCTGCCTGTCTCCACCTTATGACTGGACTATGATTACTCCTATAGGTCACCAACCTCAACATTTGCTTGTATTGTAACTCAGCATGTCTGCCACCAGACTGTTCTTTTGCCTGCCAATAAATTATACCAGTGCCTGATGATTGTGGACTTTTGCTTCATAGCCTGTCAGCTATTTACAGTAGCTGTCATCAGTGGGGTAAGCCCAAGAACCATGAATGGGGGACCATGTAAAACAGCCAAAGTTCCCTAGCAGGGTCTCTAGTGGAGACTGGATACTCCTTGGGCTCTGCAAATTTGTATGAGCCCATCCCAAATACAGCTGTCAGAGAATATAAACATCAACCCATGACAGTCACAGAGCTACCCAATTGTGTAGATTAAAAAAAAAACAAAAAACAGGGAATGATTTAGAAAGTGTCAACATGTTCCCCCTCATTTAATATACTGAAGCCATAATAGTCCCCAATTAACAAAAGTAAAAATAAAATGATCCACAATTTTTATATAAATATAAATATCTTAATTAAAATCCAGATTATTCTCTGTTAACAATTTAAATGCCAGAAATGTACCTAATTAAGAAATACTGTAGATACCATAGTTCTCAAGTTACAAGTAAATGTCACAGTGCATCCTAATTAGTTGTTTTAATGCCAGGATGATCTCTAGTCCATTGTTTTATCTTATTGCTACCCTAGACCTGTTCACAGATTCTACTGTGGCTGCCAAAGTCATCTTTAAAATTTTCAGCACACACATAGCAGAAACAAAATTGGAACCATGTTTGTTGAAAAGGTTCATCCGATAGAATTAAAATATGGTACCCATAGTTTTAGCTATTTCTACAAATTTTCACTCAGCATTTAATTATAACAACAATTTTGTAACAACTACACTTATGAACACACTATAAACAATATTTGTTTTAAATAAGGAATAAAAAAGATGAAAATGTGTTCAAATATTTCCCAAATATCCAGATTTAACGCTGTGCTTGTTTATGAAACAAACATTAAAGCCGGCCACACATGGATCGAAATTCGGCTGGTTCAGCAGGGATATAGACAGCAGAACTGATAAGTGTATTTTTACTAAAATTATATAGAACATCCTGTGAGCCTCCACTAACAATATTAAACCAATAAATCCTCTTTGAATCAGCTGCAAGTGGTAAACATGTCTCATAAACAATGTAAAATTACTAAAATCGCATTAAAAACGCTGTGCTATCAAAGATATAAGCAAAAAGCCTCCGAACTGGTAAAAACATATCCTCTACACCGTGGTAATAATAATGTATAAAATATATAATGAAAAATATATAAAAAGACACGTGCTTAATAGGTGCAAGCGGTAAACATGTCTCATAAACCATGTAAAAATACTAAAATCACATTAAAAACGCTGTGCTATCAAAGGTATAAGCAAAATGCCTCTGAACTGGAAAAAATATATCCTCTACACCCTGGTAATAATAATTTAAAAAATATATAATGAAAAATATATAAAATGACACGTGCTTAATAGCCAAATAATAAAGTGACAATGTGCATTCATATAGTGATAAAAATTTTTTAAAGCTAATAAGTCCATGGACATTTAAATAGATCCAAATACTGGAATTAAAAAAGTGCTTAAAAATTATCTAATTTTAAAGTTAACTTCCAAAAATCGGAAGCCCTAAACATATCTATGCCGAGTTCATTGGCTAAACTGCTGCAAGCAGACTTTCCCTTTAAGTGGGCGGATTCCTGTACCAAATACTTGGGCATCCGTCTACCAAAGAAGGTGGAAGACGTATTCACTTTTAATTTTCCCCCCATGCTGAGAGACATTAAAAAAGATCTGCAGAAGTGGCAATCGGGTTTGTTCTCCTGGTTTGGAAGATGTAGCATAGTAAAAATGAATGTTATGCCCCGCATTTTATACTATCTCCAGACTCTACCCGTTAGGATTCCAAAGGCATTTCTAAGAGCAGCAAATAGGGAGTTGACCCTGTTTATTTGGGCTAGAAAGCCCCCACGGCTCGCCCAATCAATCCTACGGTTACCAAAAATGCTCGGTGGAATTGCTCTTCCAGATGTGGCTCTCTATCATTCAGCTTGCCATTTGACAAGAATAATTGACTGGTGTTGCCATGGGACACTAAAACAGTGGATTCAAATAGAAAAGTGTTTGATGGGTGTGGAGCTAGAGGGACTGCCGTGGTGTCAGCAGAATCTACCAGTCCGCATAACGGACCATCCTACGGTGGGTGAGACGTGGCGAATGGCCCAAAAAATATTTAGAGAACACTCGATTGTGCCCACTCCCTCACCACTAACCCCAGTAACGGATAATCCTGCCTTTAGCCCAGGAGTGAACGAACCCAGATTCCAAGCTCTTAAGGGGTGTAACAGGTCTCAGCTCCGTCACTTCATTGGGAATGGGAAATGGAGGACCAGGGAGGAACTAATGGATGATCCCCTCCTGGCGAGTCTATCTTTTTGGCAAAAGGTCCAATTAGCGCACTTTCTTAGAACACAGCCCTCACCGGCACCTTTCTTGCGAGCACTGACAGCATTCGAACTTCTTTGTCCGGAGCAGGAGCTGTTGCGCCATGCCATTTCATTAACTTACCAGCTCCTCATCTCACCCCCCAAGGCATTTAGACCTCCTTATCTAGCTAAGTGGGAACGAGTCTTGGGAATAAAGCTAAACGAGAGACAGGCAGAGAGAATATTTCTCTTTACCTACAAGACTTCGATCTGTGCGGCCCAACAGGAAGCGGGCTTCAAGGTCCTATCACATTGGTATTACACACCAGACAGAGTGCATCGGATGTTTCCTCAGAGCGCGGATATTTGCTGGAGGTGTGGAGAGGAAGAGGGCTCTCTTATTCACATATTCTGGTCTTGTAGGCTTCTTGCACCTTTCTGGTCAGAAGTACACCGGATCACACAGAAGTTTACAGATAGGGAGCTGCCCAAGACCCCCAAATTCTTTTTATTACACCATCATGAAATACCAAGCAAGGCATACAGGAAATCAATCCTGCCCTCATTGATTACGGCGGCGAAAAGTTGTATTCCCCTATTCTGGAAAAGGACGGAGCCCCCGGGTATTGCGGTATGGTTGAAAAAGATAGTTGATATTCACAAAATGGAGGACCTCGTGGCCATTGACCAGGGACGTTAAGAACAGTTCTCTAAGAAGTGGTATTATTGGCTCCAATTTTTCTACTCAGAAGAGTATGCAGGGCTGGCGGCCTAGATATTTAGTAAGTTGGAGAAATTGAATGTGGAGACACTGTAGGTGTGGCTGGAGAGGGGTGGCTCTCCCACCTCCCCCTCCCCCCCCCTTTTTTTTTGTTTTTGTTTTTGTTTTTGTTTTGTTTCTCTTTCCCTCTCTCGCTCTCTCCTCTCTCCTTCTCATCCCTCCTCCCCTCGCTCTCTATACTTTCCTTGTCTCCTTCTCTTTTCGTTCTTAGTTTATCTTTGTTCGCATACTATGATATACAGATAAGGGAAAGGGAGGGAGAACACAGAAAATTAAGAAAAGAAAATACAACAAGAGGTAATACGTAATAGTAAACCTGGCACAGCAGGCCTCCTTGAATTGTAAACCAGTTAACTAGGGTAAAACTGTATAGGATTATACACGTTATCAGGTTGTATTGCTAGTCAGTAAGGATTAATCAGTAGAACTGTACGTAAAATGGGGAAAATTGATGTGCCGGTTCTATTGATGTTTGTATATTGCTGTTTTCATGCCTCTTTGCGAATAAAGAATTCGCAAATAAAAAAAAAAGTGCTTAAGTGCACTGTGCAAAATTCAAATTGATCCAATTTCCAGGTGCTCCACACTCCATGCGATTCAGTATGCTGTGAAAGTGATGCGATAATCAGATGCTGTGTTCTCACTCAGGTGCTCCCCCCCATGTAATGAAGGCTTACCTTAAGGTGTGTGACCTTGCTGTTAAGCTTGGTCAATACACGCTTGCAGTTATATGTTTGTTGTTTTGATAGAAAAAAAAAATGAGACTTTACAATTACTTTAAATCACAAACACTGGCAATGAGCCTGTCACTGTTATCCCACCTTCATTCTGCTCATTTCTTCTGAAGCCCAGGGCAGCACTTCCTCTCACCAGCGACCTCCCTTTACTTCACCCAACATGTTTCCTCATCACAACGTCATCAAGGGTGTCCTTATATTCATGGACACTTTTGTTTTTAACAATATTTAACACATATACTGTATACCTTTTCAAACTTCACCTGTTTATGGCACATGTGGTATTGATTATCACAAGAAAGCAGTGAATATGTATTTTAAACCTTACAATTGTCTAGGTATGAATTTTTTTGCATAGTTTCATTTGTCTAGCTTGGGCCAATGTAAGTATGCATATTTTATACCTGGGGGACCACCATGGAAGGTACCAATTATTGTAGTAGTCATCGATACAACAGTGATCAACACAATGTTCTGGGTCCTTTTTTTTAAATGAATACAAGGCATTTCTGCTCGGACAAGGCTTAGATTGTGACTACATTGCCCATCCTCTTGATCTTGTTCAATAAGCAGGGCTTTTTTTCAGGGGGAACTTGGTGGAACTCAGTTCCACCACCTCTGGCTCGGACCCTTTGGTGCCTGCTCACCACAATCACTTGTAAACACAGAAGTATGGTTTCTGTGTTTACAAGTGACAGCTCTGCACTTTGTATGTAATGCATTCCTGATATTTAATGCTCCTTTAAGACCTTCCTACCAGAGGTGGGGGACTCGATTCACATGACTTGACTCGAGTCGGACTCGAGTCACCTGTTTGAGGACTTACGACTTGCTTTACAAAATTAAATAAATGACTCGACTTGACTTTGACTTGCCACTAATGACTTGCGACTTGACTTTGACTTGGGCTATTTGACTTGCAATGACTTGCAATGACTTGGCACCACCAGTGCTGTGTCTTGGGCTAGGCAAAAGCCGCCCCCCCACAAAAGAAAGCTCCCCCAAGTCCTGGCTTCTGCCCGCACAATTACAGCTTGCTAACATTGTGGACGGGGATCGGATAGGTGTCCGCGAGTGGCGCTTGCAGAGTTCGTCGCCGCAGCAGACTTTTTTTTATTTGATGATGACTGCACTGCAGTCTCTCCACCTAGGCTGTAGGTCTCTGTATTCCGTCCAGCCAGGCCGCGGCACTGCCCCCCTCCTGCTGCGGAGTGATCTCTGAGGGAGGGGCTGGGCTTCTGTGCAAATGTGCAGAGCCAGCAGCGTGAGTCGCGGGCCTCACGGTGGGGGAGGAAGAAGGAACTGGAAGTTGCCCAAGGAGCCAGCCAAGCCTAGCCGACTGACTGAATCTGAGTGGTGTCCAGTCCAGCAGCCATAGAGTAAGTCATGGCAGACTATTATTCTTCTACTGAGGGGGCACTGGAGCAGGGACAGTCACACGACTCAGGGAGGAACAGGTCTGAGAATGGGGGTCAGTGCAGTGGTCGTCGCAGCACAGAAGAAAAAGCACAGAGCCGAGGAGGAGGAAACAGATTTGCAGAAGCTGCAGGTTTGTTTGATGCAGGGCCAAGCAAATGCTTCCCTGAAAACTTCCCTGCAAACCTGGCAGGGAAGCATTAGCTTGCTTGGCACTGCATCAAACAGACCTGCAGCTTCTGCAAATCTGCACTAGTGATGTAGCAGCTAGCAGGGCCCTGGCCAGTGGCCTGTACTGATGATTGCAGGATGCAGATATGATTGCAGATGCAATCAATCATCAATATCATTGCACATGCTAAAACCATGAAACCTAGGTAGGTACAAACCTTCTTTCCTTGTTTTCTCCTCCTCCTCGGCTCTGTGCTTTTTTCTCCTGCGCTGCGACAGCCACTGCACTGACCCCCAGTCCCAGACCAGTTCCTCCCTAAATCCTTCACTAATTAACTATTACTTGTGCGAAGTACAAAGTGCTCAACATGAATATTACATAAAAATCATATTGCTGAATTAAGTGCTCCATGCGTACTACAAACTCATTAAACAGTCCACATCCAGTGAAAGTTCATGTACTGCAGTGCTCCATACATGATGCAATCAATGCAAACTTTAGCACTGGTCACTGTATTGGTGTCACTGGTGCCCAAAAAGTGTCACTGTGAGTCACTAATGTAATATTCTAATCTGGAATGATAAACGTGTCACTGTTTTAAACAAGGTTAGGTTAGGACCGTATATATATAATACATTAAAAATAGTTCTGTAAGTACTAGTGTACTAAGCAGCAACACCTTATTTTCTGGCAGTGCCCGGGCTGTCCCGACAGCAAACTCTGGATCCGCCCCTGACAGACCAACGCACAAGGCAGCTATAATGGGGGGAGCGATTCCAAAAATTATTAAATTTGGATTTAAGGATTATGTTTTAGATGTTGGTGAAAAGAAGAGAACGGCGATATGCAAGGTCTGCAACTCAAAAATAAGAGACACGTCCACCACAACATCCAACTTCATCCGTCGAGAGTTCTCGGAGGGGGGCGTGACCGGATGTGGAGGTGAACGGAGGTGTGTGAGTCCTCTCCACACTCCAAGCTCCCTGCTGCTCATGATCCTAAGACTGTCTGACCCGACTTAGAATGCATAGATGCCCGTATCCCCGGGTCTCTTTCTGGCCACTCTGCTAGCCCACGCTAGCCTTTTTCAACTACCAAAGACCAATCCTGTGAAGTACCTTCGGTTTGCGAGCTTCGGGAGGGAAGGAGGAGGCGGCTGGCAGTGGCGGCGATCACTGGTCTGCTTGGCTGCAGTAAACTTGAGCGGTCGCCTGGCAACGCTCTGCGCTCTCGCGGGACTTGGAGCTCAGTGTGATCTGCTAGTGAAGAGACGCATACGGCGTGTGATCCGTCCGGGAAGCCACGAGAGTGCGGGACGGAGCCTGGAACAACCAGGGGTCCCATCGGATGAGCTGATCTGGACGGTCTGGGCTGCATGGCACGGTGGTTTATGCAATATTCTGTGCAACAACTGAGGTAACAACTTAAGAACTGTGTCCTTTCCTAGCCTAATATCAAGGTACAGGAGTATAAGGAGCTGTGGATATGTGCCCAGGAACTCTTGGATGAATGGTTAATGTAAAAACTGTACTGATTTATGAACATTATCTGGGGATTCATTAAAGCTGCATCGGTTTATGAACATTACCTGGGGGCTCACTAAGGCATAGGGGAAAATAGTAACAGGGGTACCTGTTTTAGTCACCTTCCCTGGTTTAGCTAACTGGCAAATAGATACGGCTTGTAAAAATGACCAAAAAAAAGGGAGAGGAGCATCCCCAACAATCTCAAGAGGGGTCTCTTGCGCAGGCTACCCGGGCTGCTAAAGAGAAGGGGAATCTTGCAGCGTCTGCAGCAGCCGAGGCAACTAAATTGGAGAAATACGCTCATACCCCCTCGCACTCCCCAGCCAAGGGTATCCAACAGCCCCAGGATAAGACGGGAAGCACAGGGGATAGAAAAAGCTTAAGTAAAAATACGTTAGCACTGTCAACAGATGTGAAAGAGGGGAAAAAGAAAAAAAGTCCTGAAAAGAACCCCCCGGGAAAAATGAATGAAGCTAATCCTGATGCCGCAGTACCCAGTGAGCCCGAACCTACATTGAAAGAAGTTCTGAGCGCAGTTAATGCTTGTAGGGGATCACTGAGTGACTTATGTGATCAATTGAGGGGCCTTAAAGAGGAACTGTGCTCTATGAGCCAAGAACTACAGAATACTATTGTGAGGACTTCTAATCTGGAAGAGAGGCTAAGTCAAGTGGAGGACACTTTGCAGCCCATGAGGCAGGAATTCAGATTGATGCAGACCCAGCTGGATACTTATAAAAGCAAAATGGACGAAATGGAGAATCGTCCTTGCAGACAGAATGTGAGGGTCCTAGGCCTTCCAGAAGGAAGTGAGGGGGCCTGTCCAGAAATGTTCCTGGAAAAATGGCTCAGGGAAGTTTTTGGGGCAGAGACTTTTTCCCATCTTTTTGCTATTGAGAGGGCCCATAGGGTGCCCACTAGGTTAAACACTTCAAGTTCCCGCCCTAGACCATTGATAATGAAGCTGTTCAGTTACAGGGATAAAGCAATAATAATGCAGAAAGCTAGGGAAAAGGGGGATATCTTTTATAAAGGCATTAGAATCTCAATATACCCGGATTATTCTCCAGATCTGCAAAAGAAAAGGGCAGGATTCGTTGAAACTAAGCGCAACCTGAGGAACATGAAAATATCTTATGCTTTGCTTTACCCGGCACGTTGATGCTCCAAGAGGGACACAATTTTTTGATTCACCCGATAAGGCCGCAAAATGGCTGGAAGAAAATAAAAAAGACTTGTAGGGTTGGAGTATTACTAGCTGATTGATGTTTTTTTCTTTTTTTCCTGCAGCAGGGATTGGAGGGGAGGGGGGGGCGATTAAGGTGGTGGAGAAAAATATCCATGAGAGTTTGTCAAAGGTGGAGGGTGATTGTTCTATGGTCGATAGTGGCATTGGTGATTGTGGTGGGGGGGGGGGGCAGTGTGAGGGGGGGGGTGGAGCCTAACAGGGGAGGGGGTTTTTCCCTCACCCCTGTTTTGCTGAGGAAAAGGGGAATAGAGTTGGGGCATGAGATGGTTGGGAGGGGTAAATGGGTCACAAGGAATGCTCCTAGGGTAGGCCAAGAAAGGCAGGGGGGGAGGGGGATGGAAGGGCACAAGGGTAGAGAAATACGTAAGTTACAATTAAAATTGAAGGGTTGTTATGTATTAGCACTAATTGCACATATGGTAAAGATAAAGTCGTTACATAGATTGTTGACACATTTATTTACAATTTAAATTAGTAAAGAAAAGTTTAGCAAGATTAAAAAGGATGGGAAATTTTCTATCCGAGACACATATACATAATTTTTTGACACTGGTGGGGCTAAGTAAAGAAAGTCTTAATATTTATTATTACAGGGGGTCTATGTTCTTGAGGGTGTTTTTCTTTTCTCCTGTTTCTTTTTTGTTTTCTTTATTTTCCTTTTTTGTCTCTTTTTCTTTTCTTCTTTTTTCCTTGACTAACAGAGTTTTATATCATTATATAGTTGTATGCAGTTGGTATTTACTAGTATGTATACTTATAATTTAAAAGAAGGTTAGGATGGTAAGAATAACCTCATGGAATATTCGGGGTATGAGAGACCCCATCAAGAGAGCAACGGTATTCTCAGAGCTGGAATTACTGGGTACGGATCTGGTATGCTTACAGGAGACACACCTCACCAATGAGTCTAAATCTTTAATTCAGAATAAAAAATTCCAAACACTATTTCATTCAGTGCACACCTCCTATTCAAGAGGAGTGTGTGTACTGGTTAAAAAGGGTATAGTGTTCTCCTGTAGGGATGTTAGGATAGACCCGTTGGGATGTTATGTTTTCTTATTCTGCACAATTGAGGGTAAATCCTTTGTTATAGCCAATGTGTACATCCCCCTCCTTTTAAAATGGGGATATTATATCATCTCCTGGAATATGTTGAGGACAAGGGGGATGCCCCACTTATAGTGGTGGGCGACTTCAATATGGTTCTTAACGGTAAAATTGACAGGTTCCCTCCAAGAGCAAGGGAGGATAGGGCAACTGAGGGGCGGCTCAGCCAGCTGTTTGAAGAGATTGGGTGGTGCGATCTCTGGAGAATTCGTAATCAAGAGGAGAGGCAGTACTCCTGCTTTTCAGAATCGCACCGCACTCTCTCCCGTATAGATATGGCAGTGGGAAACAGGGGGGTGCTTCCCCTTTTAGGAAAAATAGAGTATAGGCCGAGAGGGGTGTCAGACCATTCTCCTCTGATGCTGACGATAAACATCTGTAATGGACCCAAGGAGAGAATATGGGCATTGAACTCCATATGTTTAGAGATTATAGGAAAAAAAGAAGAAATATCCGAAAAATAAAAGATTTTGTGGTATTTAACTCAGGGTCGGCGTCGCAGGGGTTGGTCTGGGACTCTCTAAAAGCGTTCTTGAGAGGTATCCTCTTACAGTATATATCACGGGTTAAGCGACAATCAAGAGAAAAGGGTGATCAGATTAGGAAAGAGTTACTAAATTTAGAAAAACAATACGTGGCGGACCCAAGTCCAGAAAAACAGGAGCTTTGGGTAAATAAGCAGCAGGAATATAAGATGGACACACTTAAAAATGCGGAAAATAAGAGACTATTCCAGAGGCAGAGGTATTTTGGGAAGGGGGAAAGAGTGGGCAGTATGTTGGCATTAATAGCTGATACTAATTCACCCTCCTCAACGATCGCAGCGATTCGGACTTCTAGTGGGGCAATTTCGTCAGACCCCTCCGCGGTTAAAAAGGCTTTCTTTGAATATTATAGTAACCTATATAAATCGCAACAACCACTGGAAGTAGAAGAGATAGAGAACCTTTTGGAGGGTATAAACCTGCCATATCTCTCTGAAAATGATAGGATTAGTCTGGACTCCCCTATAACTCTTGAGGAAGTACAGCAAGCAGTATCAGATATGCCGAACCAGAAAGCCCCATGCCCGGATGGCCTGCCTGTAGAAATTTTTAAGTATTTTGGAGAGGCTTTACTCCCAGAACTTTTGAAGACATTGAACTGGGCGATGACGGATGGTACCTTGCCCCCTTCAATGACTGAAACCAAAATAGTCCTGATAAGGAAAGAGGGGAAAGACCATCTTGAGGCAGCATCATACAGACCCATATCTCTACTATGCTCTGATATAAAAATATTGGCAAAGGTAATGGCTACCAGGCTAAAAAAATATATATCAGAGCTGGTGCACCCGGACCAGTCAGGGTTTATCCCCAACAGAGCTACTAGTATTAATATCAAGAGGGCTTACCTGAACCTCCAGTCACCAGCGGAGGCGGGAGGCTCCAGAGCGGTCCTCGCTTTGGATATCGCCAAGGCGTTCGATAGCCTGGAGTGGGGATACCTCTGGTGGGTACTGGAGAAGTTTGGGTTTGGCCCTAAATTTATCGAATGGGTCAAGACCCTGTACTTCCATCCAAAAGCCAAGTTTAAAAATTAACAGCGAATATACGGAGTGTTTTTTTTTGGAGAGAGGGACGAGGCAGGGGTGTCCTCTCTCGCCTCTGCTATTCGCTCTAGCAATGGAGCCGCTGGCAGAGGCGATAAGACACTCGTCTGATATACAGGGATTTGGGGAGAGAACTAGGCGGGAAAGAGTGGCACTTTATGCTGATGACGTGCTGATTTTTCTTGGGGACACGGGGCCATCCCTTGAAAAGGCAATACAACTAGTGGAAAGATTTGGGAAATCGTCAGGCCTGGTGGTTAACTGAGAGAAATCAACGTTGCTCCCATTAGACTCAACACATAATATCCAAAGGGGAGGTATGTCGAGAATGAGGTAGTGGAGAGGATGCGATACCTGGGCATAATTATTTCAACTGACCCGGCACAATATATAGTGGATAATCTAGTCCCTCTATTGGAAAAATTCAGAAGAAAAAGCGCGGTTTGGTGTCAACTCCCTTTATCCCTGGCAGGTAGAGTCAATTTGATCAAGATGGTCTGGATGCCACAATTATTATATGTACTCCACAATTCCCCAGTTTGGATTGGAAAGAGTTGGTTTAAAAAAATAGAAACCTTATTTAGAGAACTAATATGGAAGAAAGGGCAGGCAAGGATCAAATTACAAACACTCCAGCGCCCGGTTGGGGAAGGGGGATTGGCAGTACCACATCCCTATAGCTACTTCCTGGCGGCACAACTACAACAGCTAGGAGGCTGTGAATGTCAGGCCCTGTTGAATCCCAACGTGAAATTTATGCTCTATGACTCCCCATATGGGTCTCTGGCAGAGGCATTAGAGGCGGGGACACTTCAGGAGGGACCTCCAACACATAAATTGCTCTTTAAAGTTTGGCGGGCTACTAAGAGGATTATGGGATATGGAGGCCACACGGAATTCTCAACTATATGGAATAATAGGGAACTGAGGGAGCTAATTACAGTGGAAAAAAACTGGACATGGGTTCGCCATGGAATAAGTAGACTGGTACAGTTATACGAGGGCAAAAATTTGAAATCTTTCTCTGAATTAAGGGGTGAATACGGGATCCCAAATAACACTTTTTATACTTACCTGCAGATCAGGTATGCACTTAACTGTCAATTCAGTAAATCCCCATTAGAATGGTGCAACATACCCCTTCTAAATAGAATTATAAGAGCAAATACCACCAAGGGTTTGATAGCATTAATAAATGGTCAAATGTCCGAAAGGCTACTTGATCTGCGGACGACCCTGGACATTAGGGAGAGATGGGCGGGGGAGGTTGGAGAGATTACGGACAGCCAGTGGAAGGGAATCTTGAAGGCCAGCCCATTGATATCGGTATCTCCATCACAACAGGTATCGCACCTATTTCTTATACATAGGGTTTACTATACCCCTAAGAGACTGTTTAGCTTTGGTCGCAGACCGGACGATAAATGCCCTAGATGTTTGGATACTGGTGACCTAATCCATATGGTATGGAGATGCCCAAGGCTGACGAGATATTGGTCAGAGATAATTAGAACTGTGGAAGTTAGGTTTAAAACAAAGCTGAAGCAGGAGGCCAGGGAATGTATTCTCGGACTGCTGGGGGAAAACGGGGGGAGCAACAATAAGCAAATTGCCATAGGAAGGTGCCTTTACCAAGCCAGGAAATTAATAGCACAGTCTTGGCTATCCAATACACCCCCAACCATAGAAGATTGGATCAGGACAGTGGATAAGCTAGTTTGGGCAGAAAAAACAGTCTATACCAGGAGACATAGTTATGAAATTTTTTTTAAAATTTGGAGCCCCTGGCTACATTGGTTGGGCATAACCCCTTGACCTGAACTAATCTTTGAATTGTGCATAAAATATGGGACTATCTGATAGGATGGCTTCGAGGTAAAGGAGATTTAATGCCATAAGACTTAGTAGCCGAAGCGATACTAGCAATAGATGGAGTCCAGGCAACCTTTCGATATAGCCCATTATTAGGGGAGGGTTGGGAAGGAGGGGGGGGGGGTTAGATAGGTTCCAAAATGTAAGGTATTTTTGTACAACTTGTGTTGATGGACTGATGCTTATAAGTGGTTGGAAAAAATATATTACTGTTTCTCTATTTTTACCTCTTTATGTAATGAGGAAAAGTTTAATAAAGATTATTGAATAAAAAAAAAACTTGATCCGTCACTACAAAACCCACAAAGAAAAGTAGGTACAGTAACGTCACGTGTATGTATATATATGCAAATTAGGCCTACATCCCACTTTAGGTGGGAGCAGAGTGTATTGTTGTTCAAATCAATAAATCACATAGCTAACTTTTTTTTCTATCTCTCTTCTGTTTACTCTATAGATATGAAGAGTACTTCCATGCCAAAGGGACTTTTGATGATACCCAGCCTCAAATCTCACAATTCATCGCACAGGGGACTGTGCAGCTATACCACTGCAACCTCCAGCAGCAAAAGACAATTACAAACTCAATCCTGTCAGACCTCATTATAAACTGCAACATGCCTTTTGGAGAAGCCACAGACCTCTCACAGGGAGAAAAACTTGTGACAATAAGTGCTGTTGTACCCTGTATCCTTTCTCTGAATCACCATTTGGAAAATCATAAAGAGAGCGTGCGCTACCTTGGTGGCTTGATCCTTAGCCTGCAAGAATCACTCCAAAGACTATTCGAAGGGATCTTTGTCAATGTGAGGATGGCAGATGAACAGAATGATGTAGCAACCTTACCCTTCTCTGACCCTCTATACCTAAAAGCTGCTCTGCTGGATCCTTCATTTGGCACCATGTGGTTGATCCATGATGTTTTGGCTACCGAAAATGTCAAGGAGGCTGTGTCTGCGATGATAAAAAGTATGTTATGTTTTTGGTAATAACCCGTTTGCAGTAATAACACCTGAGTGCATTGAGTCACTGTTTTATGCTTGTGTTTTTCAGACTTGATTCTCAAAGAGGACTGCAAGCCCACCCCAACAACCACCGATGAAGTCGAGCAAATACCAGAGGCAGAGTCAGAGAGTCAATCTGGGCTGTTCACAGCATACCGCAAAAAACAGAAGAGAGATTCATGTTCCAGTCCCCAAATTCAGCTGAACCAGTATTTAGACATTTGTGATGGACAGAGCTGCCTTCAGTTTTGGGCCATGAACAGGCACATGCTCCCCTCTTTGTTCAGGGTAGCGGTAAGAGTAATGTCAGTCCCTGCATCAAGCGCACCTGCTGAACGTGTGTTCAGCCATGGTGGGGTGATAATGCGACACCATCGCTCACAACTGAGCGAGAAAGTACTTTCCAATTAAATTTTTTGCAAATGCAATGCATGTTAAGTGGCTATTCTGAGAATAGCCACTTAACATGCATTGCATTTGCAAAACATTGTATTCTGAGAAGTGAGAATACTATTTTTTGCAAATGTATCCTTTCTCTGAATCACCATTTGGAAAATCATAAAGAGAGCGTGCGCTACCTTGGTGGCTTGATCCGTAGCCTGCAAGAATCACTCCAAAGACTATTCGAAGGGATCTTTGTCAATGTGAGGATGGCAGATGAACAGAATGATGTAGCAACCTTACCCTTCTCTGACCCTCTATACCTAAAAGCTGCTCTGCTGGATCCTTCATTTGGCACCATGTGGTTGATCCATGATGTTTTGGCTACCGAAAATGTCAAGGAGGCTGTGTCTGCGATGATAAAAAGTATGTTATGTTTTTGGTAATAACCCCTGAGTGCATTGAGTCACTGTTTTATGCTTGTGTTTTTCAGACTTGATTCTCAAAGAGGACTGCAAGCCCACCCCAACAACCACCGATGAAGTCGAGCAAATACCAGAGGCAGAGTCAGAGAGTCAATCTGGGCTGTTCACAGCATACCGCAAAAAACAGAAGAGAGATTCATGTTCCAGTCCCCAAATTCAGCTGAACCAGTATTTAGACATTTGTGATGGACAGAGCTGCCTTCAGTTTTGGGCCATGAACAGGCACATGCTCCCCTCTTTGTTCAGGGTAGCGGTAAGAGTAATGTCAGTCCCTGCATCAAGCGCACCTGCTGAACGTGTGGCAATGTAGTGAACAAACAAATATATATAATCAAGTGCTTTCAGTGCTGCTACAAAGAAAACCCCTGGATTCTGATGGATATTCCAAACCTTTCAGTGCGTGCCTTAATCTGTGTTCTAATAGTGATTGATTGCACTCACCAGATCCTAGCAGCACTGAAAGCACTTGATTATATATATTTGTTTGTTCACTTCATATGTACATTATCGATTTACGTTATGGATCACATAATTTTGCACAAATATTTTTAATTTAAAAATATGGTTCATTTATATATGGATATATTATATTTATACGGATTAAGTTATATCTTTTTTAGAGCACACACTGCACTTTATTAAGTCAGACAACCAACTTGACTTATGCACATCCAGGACCTTTAAAATACATTTGAATTCACCCGGCTTGGAAACAGCGCTATCTACTTCTATTCCTTTTTTCTTATATCTTACTCCACCTAGTGGAAGTAATCGGTAGTGGCAGCAGTTCCAACAACATTCTTTAGTTTTTAAATTTTTATTCCATTGCATGCATCCCATTGCGCGGGTGTTTCTCCCTCTTTTTTCTATTCTAATAACTAAGCTCAAAGTTTGAACTTGACACAATGCCAAATTGCCAATATCTGGACACTTGAAGAATGGTGATGGGAATACTATTAATCTCATCACCATTCAAGTGTTCCGATATTGGCATTGTGTCAAGTTCAAACTTTGAGCTTAGTTATTTTCCACCTCAGCAAGGATTACATTTTTTTCAGGCTTGTTGGCCATTTAATTGCTGAGTGTTCTGCTCCTTGTCTGCTATTTGGGCATTCAAAGTGTTTCTTTAATATGCCAAGAAAAAAGCACTAAGCTGTTTTGTTAATGTTGAAAATAAAACAAAACCTTTCCTGAAAACTGACTTTTAACTCATTTAAAGGATGGAAATGGGGTAGATCAGTATTTTGACTTAATTTGTGACTTGACCAAAATAAATGACTTGACTTGACTTGCTTGACTTCTAGCAAGGACTCGACTTGACTTGATTGCTTTTCGCCCCAGTTACTTGGGACTTGCTTATGACTTGAAGGTTAAGACTTGAGACTTGCTTGTGACTTGCACATGTGTGACTTACCCCCATGTCTGCTTCCTACTGTTTGTGAAATTTTAATGACCACACTCACTATTTGATGTGATTTGGAGGGTGTGTGTAGGGGGAGGGGTTTTGTGGGGTCGTGGTTAAGTTCCAGCACCTATTGTTTGAGAAAAAAATCCCTGTCAATAAGAGAAAACAGAAGAATCTAATCTGAATTAATTGTTATTACATGTTATGTGGAACTGGTAAGGGTAGGGTGTGGAAATAGTACAGAAGTGTTGAAATAATTATAATATTAAAAGCTGCTATTAATATTTATTTAGTTTCTTTTTCGGTTGGGAGATTAGTGGTTTAACATTTGATTTGTAGAGGAGGGAAGAGGGGGGAGCAAGGTTGACTGCCAGGTTTGACAGCGCATGGCCATTCCATGAAAATGGGATGTTTAGGTTTATTGCATAGACCATGGTTAAGTCCTACGTTCAGAATTTGTGAATTACATTCACCTTATAGGTAAGAAAGGAGCCAGATTTGTAAGACATAATACCACCTTGTCTGTAAATAATTATTTTTTATTGTTGTAGTCAGCTATTTCAACTCAGTGAACATTGGGGTTGCTTCTTATAGCCTAATGCCCCGTACACACGGTCAGATTTTCCGATGGACATTGTCCGATCGGAGCGTGTTGTCGGAAATTCTGACCGTGTGTGGGCGCCATCGGACATTTTCCATCGGATTTTCCGACACACAAAGTTGGACAGCAGGAGATAAAATTTTCCGACAACAAAATCCGATCGCGTCAATTCCGACCGTGTGTGGCCTGTTCCGACACACAAAGTACCACGCATGCTCAGAAGAAATTCCGACACGGGACAGCTCGTTCTGGTAAACTTAGCGTTCGCAATGGATACAGCACTTTTGTCACACTGCAATGTTAAAAATGGTTTAATACAGCGCACTCTCTTCTTCTTTATAATGTGACAAGAATGAAGTAGTTTTGCTGCTCATATTCACACACACTTCTCACAAAGTTTTATTTTTGTTTTTTTATTGGTATTCCCGGAATATATTGTTATTAGTTGTCACATCTGACATAATTTTTTTTTTTTATTTAATTTTTTTGGGGATTTTAAGCCTTTTTTTTTATTTAATGTTTGTATTTTTTCAAAGGCTGATCTTTGTTCAATGTTATTTTTATTTTTACTCCAGAATATTTTTGTGTGTGTTTTGTGTGTCAAGTTACCCCAACACCATTGATATCTTTTATTATTTAATCTCAAGGAGATTGTTTGTTGTTGGTGTCCCTTGTTAATTTCACATTTTATATTTGAAATGTACCTGAATCCTCACAAACCAACTGTCCTTTTTGAAGTAAAACACATAGGAGAGTATAATTCAAAACAAAAATCCTTTATTAAGGGCTCAGAACCAAACAAAGAGGAAGGCAACACTGGATCAACAGGAGAAATTAGCGAAGCCTGAGACCCCCACGGCAGACATCAATTCTTGAACATCAAAATTGGTGGCCTGAGGAGTCCATATGTAAGGGAGGGCAGTCTGGTCCAGAATTCGCAGAGATCCGGATAGCAGATGACATCTGTGTCCCCAGGCTGTTGTACCACAAGAGGCTGCATTTTTTGGCTGACCAGACTGGATCCAGGGTCCTCACTTTCTGGTCTTCCTTTCACGCTTCCTTCCCGGCTGTGGCTGTGCAGTTGGAGATGTGGCAGGAGGAGGAGTAGGACCTGGAAGAGGACTGGGAGGACCTGGAGGAGAGGGAGGACAAGGAGGAGGACCTGCAGGAGGAGGACCATCGCAAAGGTGTGTCTGAGCTGTAATTTGGCCCCTCATACCTTTGTTAAGAGCCTCCAATATGAGCGCCTCACACATGACTTGTTGTCCCTCCTCCATCCTCTGCATTTTATATGCAATGACGGCAGCAATGTCCTCCTCCATGGTCTGTCGTGCTCCCAGGACCTCTGTAGCCCTCCAAAAGAGTCCTCGGCAGCCTCTTCTAGGGCACTCCTCCTACTGCCACTTTCTCTTTCCAGTGGGGGTGGAGGGACCTGCAGATCAGCCAGCCAGCTCGGCCACCTCCTGGCTGAGACTTCCCTGTGTATGAAAAAGGGACATGGTTTTAGTTTTTGCTTCATCAATCACAATCATAAATTAGTACTCCCAACTAACATCTAGTTAACATCATTGATTGTACAAGCAGAAATATTTAGAGGAATGCTATACCTGGCTCAATCTGGGCTCCTCCTTGTGTTGTTGCCTGGAAGGCCCAGATTGGTCGTCAGAAGCCTCAGCCGGGGGGGATGGAAGCGTGGATGGAAGATTGGAGAGTGCTGGCCTGGGTTCAGTCTGGCCTGCCAGAAAATGCAGCCTGTCGTAGTACGACATCCTGGGGACATAGATGTCATCTGCTGCTCCGGATCTCTGTGAATCCAGGACCTTCTTGCGCTCCCTTAGATATGTACTCCTCAGGCCACCAATTAATTTCTTTAAATAGGTGATGTCTGCCGTGGGGATCACCTGCTTCACAATTTCACACAATTGCTCCAGTGCTGCCTTTCTCTTTGCTTGGTTCTTGAAATGGGGGTGTTTAATCTCCCACAAACAGGGCAGCTCCCTTAACATATCTACGAATACTGACATGAAGTCATTGTCTTTCAGTAGCATATCCATGTTCACTGCAAGACACAACACAAGACAAAGCCTAATGTCAGACAAAACTCTCCTAATCTTCTTACAATATAGGCCTCAATGTAGAAGCAGAATAGGCAAAAGTTTGTCTCTTACCTTTGTTCTTACGATCGGCGCGTCCAATGCTCCTTCCTCCGCTCACAGATCGTACGTAAGACGCACGCGTGTTACGCTTTATACACACTGCGCATGCGTGTAACTCCGCCCACCCCTGACATTCTTTCTAGTCTATTCCCCACCCCTTTTCGTTCGGCGCAGTGGGGGAAGAGCACATGGCGGAGTCACAGCAGGTGCGTGATAATTGCAGGAACAAGGAGGAGGAAAGCCCGGATCCGGACACGTCCCGATCCAGAAGGAGATGTTTTAAGGCCACAAATATGTCCTTTGGGGAGATGTTGGAGATGGTCCACATCATGAAGAAGTCCGACTATGACGGAAAGTATGGGCTTTACCCCAACCCCAATATCAGAAAGGCCAAGATCATGGCGAAAGTGATCAAAAGTCTGCACAAGAATTTCGGGGTATGACTATCGAAAGATCAGCTCAGGAAGCGGTGGTCGGACCTGAAATTAAGAGAGCCAGAGCAGTACCGAAAGATCCGGAGAGTGCTGCAAAAAAGTAAGTAGTTGTGCTGTGTTCCTATTCTTTCTGTCTTTATTCCGTTCGTGCTGCTCCATATGCTTTTATTAATTGTAACGTTTAAAAGGGCAACTTTAATGTTCATGGGCCCATTATTCGTTCGTATCAAACATTTTTCTTTCGGCCTCTAAAACACCATTGTATAGGCCATATGCATTTTCCCACATTTTTTTGGGGCCTACTTGGATGCCAAATATTTGTTTGTGTAGATGGGTTTGTTACTCGAATGAAATGCAAACTAGATTGTGTGTAAGGAGAGGACAATGAGCAGCTGTTTTCACATCTGGACACTGGAGCACTAGTGTGGGATCCCAGAACACCATTTTTATTAGGGGGGCCACACAGGTGCTCCAGTGTATACTATAGGGGGGTCTCCATCTGTGAAGCTTGTACCAAACAGGTAAAGTATTGCAGCTTGACAAAGGCCAATAAAAAAAATACATCTTGGAACTCTGCCAAAATAGACAATTGTACCCCACTTCCAAGCAATGTTTCCTATTTATAGTTCTGCCATCAAATATCTGTGTGCTAATTATACCATTTTTGTTTTACATAGGGGAGAAAAGACTCAGGGGACACCCCTCATCCGAGGAGACCACAGACCCCCCACCTCTGGAAGAAGGGGAACTAACACCAACCCAAGAAGAGCAGGAGGAAGAAGAAGATGTGGTGGAGATTGGCACCACAACAGGTGAGTGTCTGCGACCACAGGCTCAGGTAAAAGAGATGGATGGTGGCAGATTTTTGATACCTGTTTTTGTTTTGTTTCTCTCTTTTTACGTGATCGTGATCCAGATCCTTTCACATCAGAAAGTGCCCAGATCCTGATCGGGGAGATCATGGGGTGTAATGTAGAACTGCAAAACATACAGCAAAAAATCAATGATGTGATTAAAAAAAAATAATAACAGCAGCCACGGGGGGGGGGAGATGGGCGGAGCCTAGCAGAGCAGACATGCATTGTTAGAGCTCCACACCGCTGAGGAGAGAAGAGAAGGACAAAGCGGAGCCTGCAGGCTCAAAAGGTATCCATTTGAACCTATTTGCCCCAGGGAACACACTGTGAAAGTTTGGGCAGGAAATATGGTACTGGGAGGAAACCGTGGCAGAAATAAAAATCACCTCACAAAGAGCTCACAGGCACTCACTGCAACTAAAGCAGCTCCAGTCACCTCACAATATACAGCATCAGGCCGCTCTCACAAACAGAAAATGTCACAGCAAGACTCTCCATTTGAGTCAGATACAGAACAAATCCTCTCACAAACTTCTCCACAATCCTCCTCAGCATCCCCAGTAATATTATTACAATTTGAAAAGATGCTTAATAAGGCTTTAAAACAAACCTCAGACCAAATAACAAAAAGCCTAACCAAAGAAATAAGAGAGCTGGGAAACCGCACCGCAGCCTTAGAAATAAAAATAGATGAAATTGAAATTACAACCCAAGAAAATATAACAGAATTGGAACAATTGAAAGAAGAGAATTTAATACTTCAAACTAAGCTCGAAGATTACGAAAATAGAGCCAGACGTTCAAACTTGCGCATAAGGGGAATACCTGAAACTGTGACAGACCTGCAATCTACTATTACTGCTCTATTACAAGAACTAAAGCCAGAAAACCCTATTGAACATTTAGAACTGGACAGAGTACACAGAGCCCTCACAGCCAAAAAGAAAGATGGACCCCCACGTGATATAATCACAAAATTTCATTTTCAAGGACACAATTATCAAATTTTTGCTGACCTATCCCAACTTACTATTACTAAAAGACGATCCATGAAACCCCAACTAATGGAACTGCAATGCCACAACATTATGTATCAATGGGGCTTCCCCTTTTCAGTCAGATTTAACTACCAAGGTACAATTTACAGAAGCAGATCAGCAGATGAACTACAACAGACCCTTTTAAAATTAAATCTGACAGAACCCACAAGCAGCAACTCTCCCACACGCAGAAGAATGGCATCATCTTCACCTTCAGGCAGCACCCAGAAAATTTCAGAACAAAGTGGGAATCATCATTTTAACAAAAGAGGCCGTTATGCCACATCATCCATGGACCAAGAAGATTCAATGGACTGACATCCTAATTCCTGATATCTCTTCATTTATTATTTATTATTACTAAGAGATGGTTCTCTATAAAAAACCTGTATTTATAACTGAATGTAACTGCATTCTGATAGTCACACACTGTGTGGGATCATGTTACATTCCAGTTATATTTCTTATTACTTCTGATTCATATAGCCTTAGAATATATAAGTGAAATAAGGAAATTCTTGTTCAGTTATATATTATCAGGTAATAACAATAGATTTATTACTTTTTAGGACTAATATGTTCAATAATCCAGAAGTAATGGAAGCTTTTTCTTTCTTTTCTTAAAACAAATATATTATTACCTAACTAGTTCCTAGAATTATGTTTTTGTTTATTCTAATCTGAAGCAATACAACCTCAACTTTATGAGTTAACATATCTAAACAGTTACATATGAATAAAATATGTAATTGTTTACTCTAAAAGGGTTAAAATCCCAAAATAATTCAAACTATCTTCATCAATACCAAAGTTATTAACAGTACCTTTCTAACTGAATTATTTAGCCTAGCTCAAGACTAACCATATACAACCACCCTGGAATAAATAATTTCAACAAAAACTATATTCTGCACTCCAATTAATGAAACTTCATTTTGATGTCTTTTCACATAGCACTTCTCTCCTGTAAGCGGAAGATCCGTGTACCCCCATTAGCCCTCCTCATTCTCCCAACCATATTATGTGGGAGTGTGACGAAGGCACTTATTCCCCTGAGAGAGATATTTATTCTCTTTCACGGGTAAATTGTGATTACTTGCAAAAAATAATTTATACAATGTATCATCTAATCTCATATGTTTTTTGTTTACTCTCTACTCCAGAATTCACTGGTTTCTTTTCTATCTTTTCATCTCTTCAGTTCACACAGGTTGATCTGCGCAGTCAGCTCTGCATAACAAAAAGTAAGTCAAAACTATTTGATCTGTTGCCATGGCACCACTGAATATACTTTCCCTGAATGTTCAGGGAATAAATGTCCCTCAAAAAAGGACCAAAGCCTTCCGTACTTTCCATAACAAGAAGGCTCACATAGTATGCCTCCAAGAAACACACTTCACCAAAGATTCTACTCCAAAATATATTTCTCCTTTTTATCAACAAATTTACACGGCTTCTGCCTGTACCAAGCAAAGGGGAACTCTAATTGCATTTCACCGATCCACACCATTCACCTTATCATCAGAAATTAAAGACCCAGAAGGTAGATACCTGATACTCATGGGTTATATAATGAATACAGCAATCACAGTGATTTCCTACTACGCTCCTAACAAACAACCTACACCATTCCTCTCACATATATTACAAGTGATTAATACACACAAAATAGGAACAGTGATAATGTGTGGGGATTCGAACCAGGTCCTCCTCCCATTTCTAGATAAATCACCTTTTACACCATCCAAAATAACCTCTAGATTACCTTTTTCTCAACTTCTTTCCAAATACAATCTGGTAGATTCGTGGAGAGAAAGTAACCCAATGAAAAAGAAATTCACTTATTTCTCACACCCTCATCAAACCTTCACCAGAATAGATCATATTTTTCTAACAATAGGAATGATACCAGAAATTATTGCATCAGATATAATTCCGATTCCGTGGTCTGACCATAATGCAGTATACACTACTATAGCCTTAGCCATACCAAAAGCGCATGACCCAACGTGGTACTTACCGGACATAATGCTCAAACACCCACTACATCAGATGGCCATTGAACAAGCTTTAAAGGAATACATATCAATTAATAATACAACAGACATCTCCCCAATAACACTGTGGGAAGCTCATAAGCCTGTCTTGCGTGGTACAATACAAAGATGGCACTATTTAAACGGGAATGCAAAAATCTAGCAAAAAAACTAGAACTCAATTTTAATGCAGCCTACATATCATTCCAAGATAATCCATCTCAGAGTACAAAATCTCATCTGGAAAAATCTAGATTGGAATACGATCTATTTCTCACTGAGTCAGTTGATAAATCCCTCAAACGCTCCAAACACAGTTTCTACATGAATACAAGCAAACCAGGTACATATTTGGCTCGGGCATTAAATTCAACTAACAAATCTTTCAAACCAATACGTTTGAAATTATCAAAAAATGTTTATACTTGTAATCCAGTTAAAATAGTCCATAAATTTCACTCACATCTCGCAACTTTATACAAGACAAACAATGAATTTAATCCTACAGAGGCTGAATCCTTCTTCTCAAAAATAACCTTACCTGAGTTATCTCAGAATCAAAAAAGCAGTTTGGATGAGCCTATAACTATAGATGAAGTTGCTAACGCCATAAAAGACCTAAAACTTAACAAAAGACCAGGCCCAAACGGCTACTCGGCTTTATACTATAAAACATTCTCAGAAATACTCTCTCCCATTCTCACCGAAACTTTTAACAAACTTCTAGATGGACATTCTTTATGGCAAGAAACACTAATGGCAATTGTTTGTATGATCCCAAAACCCCTTTCTGATGATACTTCCTGTGTGAATTATCGGCCTATCTCTCTGTTAAACCTTGATATTAAATTATTAGCAAAAATAATAGCAAAACGCCTCAATAGCATTATAGGAAAATTAATAGATAGAGATCAAGTAGGCTTCATGCCAAATAGACAGGCAGGCGATAATATACGCAGGGCAGTGTTATTGGCACGTATTGCTAAAAAACGGAAAATCCCTTTATGTTTTCTATCTCTCGATATTAAGAGGGCATTTGACACAGTATCCTGGCAATATATGCAATATTCATTACAAAAATGGGGTTTTGGACCCCACTTTTTAACATGGATCAAAGCATTATATAATAAACCCAAAGCCTATATAAAATATGCTGGATACAAATCTGATGCCTTTAATATCGAAAGAATTACCCGACAGGGTTGCCCATTATCTCCCTTATTATTTGCCCTTATACTCGAACCCATGGCCCAATACATCAGAACAAACCAAACTATAACTGGCATTGAAGTAGGAGGTATTACACACAAATTATGTATATTTGCAGACGATATATTACTTTTTCTATCATCACCACAGGTCTCTGGTCCTAACTTAATACCAGCTCTTGATGGATTTGCAGCCCTATCCGGCCTTATGATTAATCCTAAGAAATGCCTAGTGCTTAATATTTCACTCACAAACATGGAATTGATCCTGGCTAGGGCTGCACTCCCATTCACATGGGCAGAAAAATCAATCCCATATCTTGGAATTCATTTAACAGCATCTCATTCTAACTTATTCTCAACCAATTATCCTCCTGTATTAAGACAGATCACAAATCTAATAAAACAATGGTCGCAACTTCCTTTATCCTGGATAGGGAAGATTAATGCAATCAAAATGACTATTCTACCCAAATTACTTTATCTATTCAGAGTCCTCCCTTTTCCAATTCCTTCCTATTTTTTGAGAATAGTACAAAAAAGAGCAACTTCGTTTATATGGGGCTCTTCTAAACCACGTATACCTATACACACACTACATCTTCCCAAAAATAAAGGAGGCCTGGGATACCCTAATTTTACTAACTACTACAGAGCAGCACATTTGGCCAGTCTGTCCAAATACCATGCAAAACAGGAAATCCCATTATGGGTATTTATAGAGGCTTCAGAAAATGACCCTCTATTAATATCAAACTTATTATGGCTTGATCCTAAAGACCGCTTTAAAATTCATAATCCCATAACTAAACACTTCTTATCTCTCTGGGATAAACTAAAAACCAAATATCAGTTACAATCTCCACACAATCCTCTCCTTTCTTTTATCAGAAATCCGGCCTTTTATCCGGCATGGATCTACCCAAATTCTTTTAAAGCTTGGACAACATCAGGCATTCAGACACTAAATGACTTCATAGCATCTAAATCATTCCTTTCATTCCCATCGCTTAGAGAAAAATATGATCTACCAAACTCTGAGATATTTAGATATCTCCAAATCAAAAATTTCTATACACCATTCCTAAAGGGGGATACACCATTATCCCAATTATCCATTTTTGAATCAATCTGTACAAAAGATCCATTTGCTAAAGGTACAATTTCATCACTTTATAATCAATTATATGGAGTAGCAAATCTTAATAGACCCTCTTACGTTCAGAGGTAGGAGGAGGACCTAGGACGAACTTTAGAAGACACGGACTGGTCTAACATATGGCTCACATCTAAGTCATCTTCACCCAACATCTTAGCACTGGAGACAAATTATAAAGTCCTAACTCGCTGGTATAAATAAAAAATTACCGCGCTACTCACTATAGTGAACACTTAGTTAAAAATAAAAAATACAAAAGCTGCAGTCATTAATGTGAGGCGTGCACATATTAAACAAAAATATTCAAGAAAGACCGCGCTGAAGGCATTACCATATGATATGACTGATCAAAACATATTCAAGTGTATAAAAATAAATTGCATCAAAATTACAAAAATTATAATTTGTGAATATGAAACACCAGAACTCTATTGAAAAAGTGACTGGAAAATATAAGTCCCAAATGAATATAAATAAGTCCCAAATAAAGGTAGGAAAGTGACTGGCGTCAAAAAAACACAGTCCCTGGAGCCAAGGCAGACGTAAACAGTGATCATGAACATGTAACACAATCCTTGGAACCAAGGTAGATGTATTCAGTGTGCATAGACGTAAGACACCCAGTGAAAAATCCTCCACCTATTAAGATGTCCGCTTACCAGAGGTAAGCTGTGATTCAGCTTAGTAATAAACCTCTACTCGGGGAAGATCAGCTCCTCAAATCACCAACCAAGGAAGGGGGTGGGCAGGATCTCACGATGTATCGAACTCAATCCACATAATAGGAGAACCCAAAAGGACAAAACAAATCCTCCATAGTGTAAAACTGTATCACAATTTATTGAGGTAAAAAATGGTCACACTTACATTTAAAATCACGATATAAGGCACAAAAGATAGAAACAGCCGGCCGGCTTGCATGCACCCGTTCAGGCGAAAAGCGATGACGTCATCGCTTTTCGCCTGAACGGGTGCATGCAAGCCGGCCGGCTGTTTCTATCTTTTGTGCCTTATATCGTGATTTTAAATGTAAGTGTGACCATTTTTTACCTCAATAAATTGTGATACAGTTTTACACTATGAAGGATTTGTTTTGTCCTTTTGGGTTCTCCTATTATGTGGATTGAGTTCGATACATCGTGAGATCCTGCCCACCCCCTTCCTTGGTTGGTGATTTGAGGAGCTGATCTTCCCCGAGTAGAGGTTTATTACTAAGCTGAATCACAGCTTACCTCTGGTAAGCGGACATCTTAATAGGTGGAGGATTTTTCACTGGGTGTCTTACGTCTATGCACACTGAATACATCTACCTTGGTTCCAAGGATTGTGTTACATGTTCATGATCACTGTTTACGTCTGCCTTGGCTCCAGGGACTGTGTTTTTTTGACGCCAGTCACTTTCCTACCTTTATTTGGGACTTATTTATATTCATTTGGGACTTATACTTTCCAGTCACTTTTTCAATAGAGTTCTGGTGTTTCATATTCACAAATTATAACTTTTGTAATTTTGATGCAATTTATTTTTACTAACTCGCTGGTACCTTGTACCCGCTAGAGTGGCAAAATATTCACCTAATACCTCAGCTCTTTGTTTTTGAGGATGCCCGGAAATAGGCACACATTTACACATATGGTGGACGTGCCCAGTAATCCAAACCTTCTGGAAGGAAGTCTTCGTGATTGCATCTATAATATTTAAAAAAATAATACAACCAGATCTATATATAACTTTACTTAATCTAAAACCGGAATGGTTAACACTCTCTCAATTCAAACTTATGATACAACTAATAACGGCTGCAAAACAAACAGTGGCCAAGGCATGGAAATCTCCTACATTGGTACTAGCAGAAACAATTCACAGAATGAATAATACAATGTCCCGTGCTAAGATGGTAGCCATCGATCAAAATCAAATTCCAAAATTTGAAAAACTTTGGCATCCTTGGATAAAACAACAGTTTCTGTCAAACTTCAATGACTCTGTCCTGTTGCCATGGTAACAGATTAAATGACTTACAGAGAAACCCATTCTAAGGCTTCAAAAAGAACTAAAAAGAATAATAAACTGACGAGCGGGACAACCTTGTGGACCATACCTCTACCTTTCTACCCTTTTTCTTCTTTCTCTTTCCTTTTCTCCACCTTACAATTAAAGCTCATTATCAGAATTTATTTGACCTATATACACTCTACCCGTAAACAATATGTATAGTAGGTATAAATCATTTAAATACCTACAAAAGTGAGTAAGGAAATGATATATATCTTTAATTTAGGTTTACGTGAACCCAATGTTTAATATTTGAAATTTCATGATATTTACCTATATAAACCCTACTGTAAAACAATGAGCTTACTTTATAGATCCTTGTAAACTTACTTTATGTATCTTTATAATATTGTATACTCAATAAACTTCTTTTGACAAGAAAAAAAAAATAATAACATCATTGATGTTTTTGGATTGTGGTCCAATCTTTTAAAACTTTTTGCAATGTTTTGAAAAATTTGGAGGATGCACACAGTGTGCCAACATGTGCTATCTGCCATCACGGGAGATCAATGGACGCGTTTTGGGGGTGCAACCCCTTCCTCAATTATAAAGTAGCATTGAGGAAGGGCTTGCTCCCCCAAAACACGTCCCTTGATCCCCCCTGATGGCAGCTAGCACATGTTTCGCCCCTCCCCCAGGGCATCATCAAAGGACTCAACATCCAAACCACAGCCCGGAAATATATAGTATGTATGGCAAAAGTGACAGCCAATCAAGGCTAGTGGAAAGCAAATACCTCCACATGTCCTGAATCATCATATCCTGTTGCAAACCGAAAACTTTATTACAACCAAAGGTGAACAGCATATAGACAATACAGGAAAAAGATAAGTGACTGAATCTTATACAAGCAAAAAAGCATCTCACATGAAGTTTGTCTGATAAAAATAAAAAATAAAAATAAACAATGTATATTATTATCTAATTGGATAGGATTGTATGACTATTACGAATATATTTAATTATATAAAATAGATGATGAAAAAAGAAGAAAAAATCAAATAGAAAAATAAAAGTAAGGAGTCCTTTGATGACGCCCTGGGGGAGGGGCGAAACGCGTCAACGCAACATCCGGCTGACGCCTTAAACCAAGTGACTTTTTCTTCCTGGCTCCGTGGAACGCACGCTACCAGCGGCGATTGCGGAAGCTCTCTGACATGCCTGTCTGCAGCCGAGGATTTGTGAGTAGTGCTTTGTAGCGCAAGTGATTACATTACTCCGCAATACTTCACCATATTATTTTTCCTTTATTTTTGGGTGGATATCCACAAGCCTCATTCTGAACATCAACATTCCTATCTGTATATCCACGCTAGAGGTACCGCTTTGCAAATACATATGGGATTGACTGACAGTACAGTTCAAAGAGTTGCTGTCTGTGTTCCGGGGAAGCTGCCTGTCTAAGAACTCTGGGATCAGCCTGACTGGGGTAGTTCACTTTGGGACTATTTGCAAGCAGTCACCATTTCTTCTATATTAGCCTAAGGCGTGACATTTTTTGTGGATTTCATAGCATTTGCACCTATTGTATGGCACTTATTATTGATATCTATTTATTGTTAGCACGCAGCACTTTAATTCTCTGATGGTATATTATCATCATTTATATTATTTTGTTAGCATGCACTATTTTAGTTTTTGATTGTATTGGTCATTCTATCAGCGCTGCATTTGTTTTGTTTTTATTTTTCAAGTATCTATACTTTGGTACAGCAGCGATAGTATTTATATTCTATATTTCATTTTGTCGCCAGCGCTGCTTCTCGCACTTAATAGCTAGCACATGTTGACATTCGTAAATTGGTGTGCATCTTCCAAATTTGGCTTTTCCAGGGGTGATTTCCCCCCATCTGAACGCTATATCAAACCCAGTTCCTAAATACTGATGTCTGATATAGCCTTCAGGTTTTACCTAATGTGAACTTTGTAAGTTCAAGTTTTTTGGCTTTCTTGTTGGTTTTACACAGGTCTGTTTTATCTTAAATGGACATTTCGATTTTTGATAATGCTACTCCAAAAATTGTTATACAACAAACATGTTGGTTTGTTTTAAAAACCTTTGGTAAATGCACATGTTTTTGTTCAGGTATAAAAAAGTTGGTTACTCAAGAATGTGTGGATTATTGTCTCAACACTACAACACTTTTGGGGTGATGTAATTGCTGTTTTCAGCAAAAATGGGGGTTATTTCCTAAGGGAAAATCCTCTTTGCACTACAAGTGCAGTTTCAGTGCAGTTGCAAGTGCACTTGTAGTGAAATGTGTTTTTGCATTTAGGAAATAACAGCCAACAGTGCTTTGTATAATAAGGTTACCCAATCTCGACATTTTCTGGACTCAACACATTTCTGTCAGGGTCAGCTAAAACAAACACAAGCAGTAAATGTCCACAAAGAATTTCTTTTTTTTTATTATAAAAAGGCTTCACAGATTGTCTGGCATATTGATAGCCCCTCTACCCGCAAAGAACTCCAGGTAGCATAACCGGACATCACGGGCACTCAGGGAGGGCAAGCCAGGATGGCCACTTTCAAGCGCCGTCAGTGTGGTTTGATGTATCATTCCAACCTCAGGCCCAACTGAGCCAGCATAGTTGGCCGAATGTTTCCTTAAAAAGTTATGGAGAACACAGCACGCAAGTATAATGTGGTTCAGTTTATACTCCGCCATATGGATGGGTGTCCTAAATAGTCGGAACCAGCTGGCCAGGATTCCAAATGTGTTCTCCACCACTCTTCGGGCTCTGGCCAGCCGGTAATTAAAAACCCTCTGTTCCGGGGTGAGGGTCCTCATTGGGAATGGCCGCATCAGGTGGTCCCCCAGCGCAAACGCTTCATCAGCAACGAACACAAATGGGAGTCCTTCCACATTGTCCTCTGGAGCTGGCAAGTCCAAGCTGCCATTCTGGAGACGCCTGTAGAACTCCGTCTGGGCGATGACTCCACCATCGGACATCCGGCCATTCTTCCCCACGTCCACATACAAGAAGTCGTAATTAGCCTACACCACTGCCAACATCACTATACTATTGAACCCCTTGTAATTATAATAGTACGACCCCGAGTTGGGTGGTGGGATGATGTGGACGTATTTCCCATCAACTGCCCCTCCGCAGTTAGGAAAGTCCCACCGCTCGGCAAAGTGGGAGGCCACAGTCTGCCATTCCTGTGGCGTGGAAGGAAACTGTTGAGGAGAAAAAACAATAAACATTACTATTTTTACTCTGAAACATGGCAAGCAGATTAGACACAAACATTATGGGGCAACCTCCAGATAGCATTTATTAAGGGGAATTTAACAACAACAAAGTATAAGGTACACCTTTCATATTCCCCACCCCCCCCTCTCATGGGCCATTTCTAACATTATAGGGGGGGGAACTCTTGGACAGGTAACCCTCTTCACTTAATTGAGAGATGAATGCCTAAATACAGGGTATTACTTGGAACAGCCCCTCCTTAGTTACACTATTGGCAGACCACTGGACCGGTAAGAAGTGTCATAATACAAAGATATAAATACACATTGTACACATTTGAGGACATTTGGACATTCTGCTATTACCTATCAAGATAATAATAGGATCCCAAAACTTTAAACAGTACCATTTGAAAGTATACAGGCAGGCCCTTGCACTACATGCTTTGGGGAATTCATCCATAAATCTGAGCACTAAAGAGATGGGTATAGTGTGTACGGGTTTGGCAAAGTCAGCAGATAGATGATTGAGGATAGAGAATTGGGATCAGCTGACTTGGGGGAGGGAGGGTTACTAAAAATTATTTGGGGACACCACAAAAAAAAAGCCTCTGGCACTCTGCCTGAATTTAAAGCAAAAATAACATTTCCAAACATTTTAGGGGGTGTTTGGGGTAAAGCACTACTATGGAGCTGATAAAATACATTGTTAAGTGACTACATGAGGTGAATATAGGCCAGGAGAGACCATGCTGGGGAGGTTATTGAAGGGCAAATATGTATGAAGGACCTAAAATAATAATTACATAAAAATCCAGCATGCATGAGGACAAAGGGGACATTCACAGCATATTACAATCATGGTAATTAGGGAATGAGGAAAGAAATACAATATATTAGCAAATATTCAATACAATAAAATGTGATATAAAAGGATAAAAATCTTACCTTCATATACTCCTTCTGCAGAACCTGGATGATGGCAGAACAGGTCTCTGGGATAATGATCCCCAGAGCCTGGGGGGAGATGCCTGTTGAGAACTTCAAGTCCTGCAGGCTTCTTCCTGTCACCAAATACCGCAAGGTAGCGACGAGCCTCTGCTCCGGAGTGATGGCTTGCCTCATGCAGGTATCCTGCCTGCTGATATAGGGGGTCAGCGAAGCCAACAAACTGAGTCTGTCATCCTGAGAAAGTTCCTGAAATCATCAGGATTATTCTCACAGATCTCACGGAGTAAAGGCATATGAGAGAACTGGTCACGCTGAAGCAACCAATTCTTGGTCCATGAACTCCTCCCCACCCTGTTCATGGACTGGACTTGTGTCAGAGTCAGGACCCCAACACCAAGCCCCTGCACAGCACGAACTCTACGAGGAGTACGCATACAAAACATGGCTAGAAAACGGTCGGCTGCTCAGAACGAAGTAACAGACCGCACTGAAGAACAGCAAGGCCTGTGAAGAGCGACCTGAAAAACAGTAACGAACGAACAAGAATACAATGACTACTTAAAGTCACGCGGAACTTGCTGCACGCACTGAAGAGCAGATACAAACCCACAAGCACAAACTAAACGGCAGAAAACGATCTGAAAGCCACGAGTCTGAAAAAGCGTGAATCGTCTCTCACCAAACTTTTACTAACACGAGATTAGCAAAAGGAGCCCAAAGGGTGCTGCGCTTGGTTCTGAACCGTCCTTTTCTAGTCTCGTCGAATGTGGTGTACGTGACCGCGTGGTTGGCGATCGGAAATTCCGACAACTTTGTGTGACCGTGTTAGGACAAAAAAAGTTTGAGCCAACATCCGTTGGAAAAAATCCTAGGATTTTGTTGTCGGAATGTCCGAACAAAGTCCGACCGTGTGTACGCCCTATAAGGAGGAACAGTGGGCAGCCTTCCAGTGGGAATAAGAATCATTTTAGAAAATACACTTGAGGTGTAGACTTTGACAGAGTGTATTGGGTATGGGGCTTTGATTTCGAGCAAAATAGTACTCTGCAAACCAAATGCCTTCTCTTCCTTAAAGAAAAGGAGCAGAGATGGCAAGCATGAATTTTTGCAAACATAATTATGCAATGCTACGTTTTTCGAAATGATACATTTTTTTCACCCATTTACATCACCAGATGGCCCCGCCCTCAGCTAAATAACAGCTGTCATCAAGAAAAAGCATCACTCGGCGGGAGACTCCCATGGAGCAGGAGCTGTTGCGTTTTTTTTTTTCTTTTTTCGTTCCGTTGGGCGGAGTGAGATGGATTTACATCGAGGGACCTTTTTATTTTTTAATATAGGACTTGTCCCAAAGTGTCTCCTGTCTTTTTTTTTCTTTTTTCGGCCCATCGGCGGCGTGAGATGGATTTACATTGTGGACCTTTTAATTTTTTTACTATTTTTGACACTTTTTTGTGAATTGGTAGGGATACAATGTACCCGTTACCAATTCACATGAGGGGGCCAGGATCTGGGGGCCCCCTGGTTAAAGAGGGCTTCCAGATTCCGATAAGCCCCCCACCCGCAGACCCACAACCACTGGGCAAGGGCTGTGGGGATGAGGCCCTTGTCCCCATCAACATAGGGACAAGGTGCTTTGAGGACCCCAAAGCACAGGTTATGTGGCCTGGTATGGTTCAGGAGGAGGGAGCACTCCCTCATCCCCCCTCTTTTCCTGCAGCCTGCCAGGTTGTGTGCTCGGATAAGGGTCTGGTATGGATTTTGGGGAGACCCCCACGCAATTTTTTTTTAAACTTTGGTTTGGGGTTACCCTTAATATTCATACCAGACTCAAAGGGCCTGGTAATGGACTGGGGGGAACCCATGCCATTTTTTTCAATGAGTTTTATCTATATTGCCGGGACCCAACAATTCATTACAGCCGCGATCAGTTTTAAATGACTTTTTTTCCTTTAGAAATATAATTTTGCTGTGCTACTGTTCTGAACACGGGAACATTTGCCACTTTACAGGCATACTATAGACACCCCCCAGGCATGATATTTAAAGGAATATTTCATTTTTATTGTTTCACTTTAAGCATTATTAACCACTTCAATACCAGGCACTTAGACACCTTCCAGCCCAGGCCAATTTTCAGCTTTCAGCGCTGTCGAAATTTGAATGACAATTGCGCGGTCATGCTGCACTGTACTCAAACAATTTTTTTATCATTTTGTTCCCACAAATAGAGCTCTCTTTTGGTGGTATTTGATTACCTCTGCGGTTCTTAATTTTTGCGCAACAAATAACAAAAGACCAAAATTTTTGAAAAAAAAACAAGTTTTTTTTGTTTCTGTTAAAAATATTTGCAAATAAGTACATTTTCTTCTTCAATGATGGGCACTGATATGGCTTCACTGACAGGCACTGATAGGGCGGCACTGATGGGCACCAATGAGGTGGCACCAATGAGGTGGCACTGACCGGCACTGATGATGGGCACTGATAGGTGGCACTGAGGGGCACAGATAGTTGACACTGGTATGTGGCACTGATGGGCACTCATAGGTGGCACTGATGGGCACTTGTAGGTGGCATTGATGGGTACTTATGGGTGGCACTGATGGGTACATATGGGTGGTACTGAAAGGTGGCACGGATGGGCACTGATGGGCACTGATAGGTGGGCACTGATGGGCACAGAGGGGGAATGACAGGTGGCACCGATGGACACTGATGGGTGGCACTGATGAAACTGATTGGTGGAACTGATGTCCCTAAGGGTGGCATTGCTGTGCATCACTGCAATATAATGGTGCCAATCAGTGCCCATTTGTGGGCACTGATTAGCACAGATTGGGCACAGACTGGGCACATTGGGCACATGTGGATGGTCATGGGGTACATACCTGGCCATCCACATGTTGCCCCCTTCCCTGGTGGTCCTAGTGGTGACCCCTGGTGGTCCAGTGTGGTCATCTGAGGGGGGCTGCACTGATTAACAATCAGCGCAGACCCCCCCTGTCAGGAGAGCCGCTGATCGGCTCTCCTCTACTCACGTCTTTCAGACGCGAGTGAGGAAAAGTCGATCAACGGTTCTTCCTATTGACATCGTGATCAGCCGTGATTGGACACGGGTGATCACGTGGTAAAGAGCCTCTGCCAGAGGCTCTTTACCAAGATCGGTGGAGCGGTGTGTCAGATTCACACACCGCTCCACCGATCGCCGCGATGCGTGCCCCGCGAGCATGCGGTGGCATGTTATCCTGCTGGACGTCATATGACGCCCCGGTCAGGATAACTGAACCACCGCCCGCCCATCATCTGCTATGGGCCGGGCGGGGAGTGGTTAAAATCACTGCTCCCAAAAAAACGGCAGTTTTAAAAACTTTTTTTGCATTGATACATGTCCCATGGGGTAGGACCCGGGTCCCCAAAAACTTTTTATGGCAATAACTTGCATATAAGACTTTAAAATTAGCACTTTTGATTTTTCAGGGTTCGTGTCCAATAGACTTTAATGCTGTTCGCGTGTCCAAACTAATTTGTTGCCTGTTCGCAAGTTCTGGTGCGAACTGAACCGGGGGGGTGTTCGGATCATCCTTACTACTCATAACTTATTACTAGCTTCAGCTTTCTAATTGCTTACACAAAAAAGAATGTTAAGCAATTATAGCATTTATGCCTTCCCACCCACCATCTTTATGTAAATTTTGTATTATATGGAGACATGGACATTGGGACTTTTCAGATGCTACTTTGATAAGATTCACGCATTAAACATTTTATTTAAAAAATTGTAAGTGGACAATGGAGAATAACTGTTTCATCCCCTTGCATGGGTGAGAGCCCATGTACTGGAGCCAGCTATCCAACTTTGGAGACAACTGGAATGGCACAAGATGCCCTACCCAGAGAAGTGTTGTTTCTTTAAGGGAAACCAATGACAATTAGGATCCTCACTATAACCCCACTAAAATCTCACAGCTACTTAAAGAGGAAGTAAACCCTTTGTTCGCTGCAAAGTAAAAGCATAATGTGCTAGTATGCATCTTATACTAGCACATTTTGTGACACTTACGTGCAAATGAAGCCTGCTCTGTCCCTGCTGGGAGCCGGATCCATGTTCGCCCCTTTTTTATTATTGGCCTTGGAGTTATTGCTTTGACCCAAGTCCAGGAAAAGGAGGATTTCTTGGACCAAAAATTGGTTGCTTAATCGTGACCGATTATGTCATATGCCTTTGCTGCGGGAGCTCCAGGAGAATAATTAAAATGATTTTCATAATTATCTCTGGATGACAGACCTCTGCTTTCACCAACTCTTGGCATTATTGACCCCCTATATTAAGAAGCAGGACACATGCATGAGGCTTGCCATTACTCCTGAGCAAAGGCTCATAGCCACCTTGTGTTACTTGGCGATGGGAAGAAGTCTCCAGGACCTCAAGTTTACCACTGGAATCTCCCCCCGGCTCTGGGACTTATTATTCCAGAGACCTGCTCAGCCATTATTCAAGCCCTGCAGAAGGACTATATTCAGGTAAGTATTTTCCTTTAACATCACATTCTATGTATTTAATGTTTGCTAATGTATTGTATTGTTTTAATTTTTTTATTCCATAATTAACATTATTGAAATATGCTGTGAATGTCCCCTTTGTCCTCATGCATGCTGTAAGCTTTCCCTGCTTATTTTTTGGCCTACTTGCATATATTTTCCTTCACTAACCTCCCCAGCATCCTATCCTGGGCTCATACACACCTAGCCTAGTAACTTAACAATGTTTTTGTCAGCTACATTTTTGTGCTTACCCTAAACACTCCCTAAAATGTGTTCAAATGTTATTGTTGTCCTCTGATTCAAGCAGAGTGCAAGAGGCCATTTTTTGGGGCCCAAACTCATTAGTAACCCTCCCTCCCCCCAAAATACTAAGTCAACAGATACAAATACTCTATCTGCTGACTTTGTAAAACCCATACACACTATCCCTCTTTTGTGGACATATTTCTGGATGAATTCACCAAAGCATGTAGTGCAAGGGCCTGCCTGATTACTTTCAAATTGTAATGTAGAAAGTTTTTATTATCTTGATAGGTTATTTCTGAATGTCAAAATGTGCTACAATTTGGATAGTGTGTATCCATATTTATTGATTATGGCACTTCTTACCTGTCCACTGGGCTGCCAATAGTGTAAACAAGGAGGGACACACATTATTTATGCAAACAGCTCTCATGGAAGTGGAGAGGGTTACCTGTCCAAAACATCTACCCATTACCTCCCCCCCACCATAACATTTTTAGAATGGGCCACCAGAGGGGGTGAGGAATCAGATAAGTTGACCTTACACTTTTGTCTTTAAATACTCATTTAAGTTTTATACTTATGTTGGCCAAGCATGTTTGTGTCAAATCTGCTTGCAATGCTATGTGCAGAAGTAGTAATTTATTTTTCCTTTTTTTTAATCCACAGTTTCCTTCCAACCCACAGCAATGGCAGGACGTTGCAGCCCAGTTCCATCATCAGTGGGATTTTCCCAACTGTGGTGGTGCTATTGATGGAAAACATTGTCCCACCACCCAACTCTGGCTCATATTATTTCAATTATAAGGGCTTTTGCAGCATAGTCCTGCTAGCCGCAGTGTCTGCCACATATGAGTTCATGTTTCTTGGCGTTGGGAAGAACGGCCGCAACTCTGATGTAGGAGTCATTATGCAGACAGAGTTCTACAAGCGGCTCCAGAATGGCACCTTAAACTTACCACCTGCTGAGGAAAATGTTGAGGGCCTCAATTTTGTTTTTGTTGCAGATGAGGCCTTTGCTCTGGGGGAGCATCTTATGAAGCCGTTTCCTATGAGTAACCTCACCCCAGAGCAGATAATATTTAATTATAGGCTCTCTCATGCCAGAAGGGTGGTTGAAAATGCCTTTGGCATCCTCTCCAGTCGGTTCAAGCTGTTTTTAACACCAATTAACCAGGCACTATACAAAATCAACCATGTGGTATTGTGTTGCTGTATATTCCATATTTTTTTACGGAGGAATGCTAGCAGCTACCTTGCCTCAGTGCCAACTGATTCGGACCCTGCAGTGGAAGGCCCAGCTGAAAAGGCTGCAGCTCGGCCATCTATGGGCATGATGACGGCTCTAGAAACTGGCCGTGCTGTATTGCCATCCCAAAATTCCAGAGATACACGTCAAAAATACCTTGATTATTTTGTGGGTGGAGGGGGTAGTGTCTTGGCAGTAAATTGGAGCTAATCCTGAATAATATTTTTATTTGATCATAAACTCATATTTCATTTGAACTACTGTTGTCTGTGTTTCTTATCTGTATAATATGTTCTCAAATGGCCTTTATTTTGGCCACTTGCTACAATAGTGCAAATGTACCTTATTTGCTACATGAAGTGACAATCTCTTCATCAGCTAACTATTATTGTAAAATAAAAATGAGAAACCAGGTCTATTACCAAACAAACAAGCGCTTTTGGAATAGTGAAATAGATTGTGTAAATCAGCCAAAAAAATGGCAATAGCTGCTGCCTAAAACCACTCTTTTTTGAGTCAAAATTAAATTAAAACAGGGGCGTGTCCGGATGCAGCAAGGAGCAGGACGTGTTCCAGAGAAGCTCCGCCGGTCCTGGCTCTATCCGCAGCCATCCTGCCTTTAAAATTGCTTTTTTCAACGCACAAGGCTCCCCAAGTGTGGCAGGGAACCATCCCCAGCAAGGAAGGAGGTTATTGTGAAGGTCAGCCGCCCGAGTGTGAGGTAGCAGGCCAGCTCCACCTCCAGAAGGCATTCCGCCATCTTGCGGCCTGCTGCCGCCTCGCGATCCCCGGCCTAGAGTGCCGCGTTCGGTGGCGGGGGGGGCCTCAGCGCTTCGCGCATCGGCCGCGGCCGGAGGTGGGAGGAGGCGAGCACCAGAGGAGACAGGCACCCAGCGACCACACCGCAGAGACCCCCGGTCGGTACCACTACCCGGCCGCGATCCGCCATCCTGCGGCCTGCGGAGCCCCCGCCATCCCCGGCCTCGGGTACCGCAATCGGCGGGGGGGGGCCGCCGCAGACTTTACATCTGAGCCACCTACCTGGAAGCGGCAGCGGGATCCGGAGGTAACGAGAGGGGGACACAGAAAACTCCATAAAGGCCCTCAGTGGGCTCCATGCTCCGGCAGCCATCTTGGAGGACTGGATCTTAATAGCACTGTCCTGGGGTGCAGAGGTGTAGGGGAGGGAGCTGCCACCCGACCTGGGACCTGCACAAGAGGGAACAAACAGCTAAAGGACACTGTGAATTCGCTGAGCCGTTCCCCCCTCTCCCTCCCAGCCTGTGACCTAAAGAACAGCCTGCAGATTCTGCAACAAGGTACTGTTGTTGGGGGAGACATAACCACAGTTTTCAAAGCCCGTGCCCTGCCTGTGTCCTCTCCAATACTATAAATCATCAAAAAAGGTCACACACCGTACCATACCTACTGCTTGACTACCCCTGACCCTGCAGACAGGCTCCACCACTTGCTTGCTAACTACTGCCTGGCTTGGGCCCCCTAACACCTGAATGAGGCGCAGAAACTTCAGCGCAAAAAATATTACAGGAGGGAGACGTGACCTAGCTATGGAAACGTGAGGACGCGTCGTTGGGAGCTCTGCACTGAAACGGGCCGTGAATCACCCGTAGCACCGATCAGCTAAGCCATCCATTCATGCCAGGAGGCCGCAGGCGCCCACCGGACACTGAGGAACGGAGGGGACCCGAAATCTCACACTACTTTCTGCGGCAACAGCAGGTTTCCTCACCGGCGGGACAGAGCAAGATGGCGCCACCTCGAGTCAGCACGGCGGGCGCTACACCCTCAAGTAAGAAGGGCGCTCCTGCAATCACCTCTGCAGCGGAGGAGGACTTTCCCCCCTTGCCACACAGAGTACCCTCTCCTATAGTGTCCCCGGCTCTCATAACCGCTGACACACCATTGCTTCCAGATAACGCTGGTGACCTTAGCGGCCTAGTTGAAAGCTCCCTAAGAGACATAGTGTCAGGCCTCCCCACCAAACAGGACTTAAACGCTATGGCCACCTCTATTGTCAACGCACTAACCAGAGAACTGCATGACCTAAAACAGCAAGTGGATGTTGTCGAGGAGAGAGTCACCACGATCGAAGCCTCCCAATCTACCACAGAAGCGCGCCTCACTACACTTGAGTCGGAGTATGGGGCTTTCCGCCGCCATCTTGTCGACGTTCAGCTACGCCTGGACGACGGCGAGAATAGAAGCAGGCGGAACAATCTGCGCCTAAGGGGGATCCCAGAAGCCACCATGGGCCCAGACCTCCGATCCACAGTGGTCGCCATCCTGAACCAGGTTCTGGGCAAACCTCCGACAGCTGACCTGGAACTGGACAGGGTGCACCGTATTCCAGGCCCCAGACCCCCGCCCTCCGCACAGAGATCATCATCCGATCTGGACTCTCCCCGTGATGTACTATGCAGGGTGCATTTTTTCACTATCAAGGAGGACATTCTTCGCCTTGCCTGGGAAAAGGGCCCAATAGACTTTGACGGGGCTCCCATCAGGATTTTCCCTGACATTTCCAGACAAACTCGCACCATGCGTGGGCTCATGCGACCCCTACTGGAAGTTATCCGCGAGGCAGATGCCACCTACCGATGGGGTCACCCCTTCCATCTCATCGTAAGGAGGCAGGGGGCGGAATTCTACCTCCGCACGCCAGACCAACTCCCTGCCCTCTTTCATTTCATCTCCAGGCCGGTGATTGAGGTGCCCAACTGGTTCGACTACCTGCTTTCCCAGGACTCACAAGGTTCAGCACCACCCAGACAACAGAGGTCTCGACGCCCAAGATCCCGCCCGCCAAACCGAGAAGGCAGAAGAGCCCATCCAACATCATCCGAGGACTAAACGCTCACCACTTTTTGGTTTTTGGTAAGGCTTTCAGTACCTCCTTTGGGCAGATGCCCCGCTCCTTCCCCCCCCCATGGCGATTCTTACAGGAACATTGAAACCCTGGCACCAGGACCTCCCCCCCCCCCCTTTTTTTTTTTTTTTTTTTTTTTTTTTTTTCACCATTTTTATTTTTGTTTTCCCGAAGGTGCCTCCTTTTTTCTATGGGTTAACTCTTAATTATGGACAGGGGAAGAGGGAGGGGGGAAGCATTGTTATAACTGTTATAAATGTTGCATTTTTGCTGTAGGCTAAACCTCATGCACTCCACCCGAGCCTATCTGATGTGAACGTAGACGCTGAGGAGGAGGTGCATACACTTTTCTCATGAGCCATATTCGATCAGGCTGCCTTGGCACACTGACAGCCGAGCGGTGGGGGTCCCCTCCTGGCCTTGTCCAGTAGAAGGGCGAGTTGACCCCGGGGGTCCTCAGTCCCCGGCCGCCTCTGCAATGCGTCAACGCCAGTAGGTCATGGATGTTAGAGGTTTACTTAGTTACACGTACTAGCCTTAAACACAGTTACGTTCATGGATGTTATGCCCAGTTTTGTGGTAAATCACACCTTATTTACGATGGTTAATGTATTGTTTCTTCTCAATGTTTCTGATTCTGAAGGCCCTCCACTCAGTGCATCTCCCTACCACTCCCAAAAGTACCTTCTTATATTGCTTGTCTTGCTCACTTAGGTGATAGCAAAAACTTTTTGTTGCGCACTTCGACGCATCGACCACCCCCCTTTAGGGCGACCTCCCGGTTACTGCACAATTCCTTTTGTGTCTCGGCCGGGAGATCTTAGAGTAGTCACTTGACTAACTTAGACTGCTCCCTCCCCCCTTCCCCTTCCCCCCCCTTATTTACCCTCTCCTCCTCCCTCCCTGATTCTGTCTTCTCCCTGCTTATCCCCCTCTATTACCTGGTGCTGTCGCTCTCTAGTTGGGTGGGGTCGTGAACTTAAACCAGAGGTGATTGTCATCCTCATCCTGTCAACGATTCTCAGCGCCCCGGCTGCCACAATGGCTCTCCTAAAGGTGACCTCCCTTAATGTACGGGGTCTCAATATCCCGGAAAGGCGTTCCCAGCTCCTAGCTGACTTACGCAGAACTAAAACCCAAATTGCCTTTCTACAGGAAACCCACTTTCATGGTGAGCATATTCCTAAACTGACTAACAATCTGTTCCCGACGGCATACCACAGTATCTCACCTATCTCCAAATCTAAGGGGGTTAGCATTTTAGTGGCAAAGTCTGTGCCTTGGGAGTTCGGGGCGCAGCAGGCGGACCCCCAGGGCCGCTTTCTCCTGATTAAGGGCAGGGTGGCGGACGTTCAGGTCACTCTTGCCAATATCTATTTCCCCAATGCCGATCACGCACGGTTCCTGCGTGGGCTGATACCCATACTTCTTGAGTTTACGGAGGGGATGCTCATTTTTGGGGGCGATATGAACTTTGCGATGGACCCCCTGTTGGACACCTCGCGGGGTGCCTCTCATCTCTCATACGCTCGCCTTAAACGAATTAAATCTGATCTTCACTCACTTCGTTTGATGGACCCCTGGCGCCTCTTACACCCCAGGGACAGGGATTACTCGTACTTTTCACAAGTTCATCATTCGTACTCAAGACTAGATTACCTGCTCCTTTCCCATAAGGACCTGCCAAGGGTGGTGGACTCATCCATAGATGTCATTTCCTTTTCTGACCATGCCCCAATACACCTGACGCTCCAAATGGGACCAATGTCTAAATCTCCACCTTCGTGGAGACTGAACGAATCACTGCTTCAATCTGCAGAGATCCGCGCGGAGATCCAAGCCAAACTGCAGGAATATTTTGCACTTAATGAAGCCTCGGTCCCCAACCCCTTGGTGATGTGGGAGGCGCACAAGCCAGTTATCAGGGGCATCTTGATAGGCATTGGGGCACGTCTTAAGAGGGAAAGAACCCGCAGAACTGAAGAACTTCTACTTCAGATTAAGACCCTTGAATGCACACATAAGGCTAGCCTAGCACGCTCCGTATACCAGGAGCTACTTAAAGCACGTGAAGAGCTTCGCTCGCTTCTGTTGCATAAAACTAAAGAGAGGCTAGCATGGTCACGTCGTACAATGTATGAATTCTCTAACAAACCTGGCTCTCTCCTAGCCAGAGCTTTACGCGGTCCCCGCACCAAAACTTTCATCCCCCACATTCTGTCTTCTTCGGGTCGGAGGGTCTCTACCTCAACAGAAATAGCAGAAGAATTCCGCTCATTTTACAGCGGTCTCTATAACCTAGACAGACCCTCTCCCGATGCCCCTAACCCTTCTGGGGGATCCACCCCGCATGAATATCTAGCCTCCTCTGGCATGCCATCTCTACCGGCCGATACCGTGGAAGAATTGGAAGACCCCATCACGGTGGAGGAGCTGGGGGTAGCACTGACGAGTTCCAAGCCAAAGAAAGCTCCAGGCCCTGATGGCCTCACTCCATTCTATTTCAAAACATTCTTTGAGACGCTCTCCAAACCGTTAGTGGCTGCACTTAACTCAATCACGGAAGGTAACTCCTTCCCCATAGACTCCCTTAGGGCTTACATTTCTCTCATCCCTAAAGAGGGAAAGGACCTACTTCGGTGTGGTAACTACCGACCGATAGCTCTGCTAAACACCGACTTGAAACTATTTGCCAAGATCTTGGCGAACAGATTGCTCCCACACATACCAAACCTAATTCACAAAGACCAAGCGGGCTTTGTCCCCCAACGGGAACCACGTGACAACACAATTAGGGTGCTGAACCTCATACATGCCGCCAGGACCACGCGACGACCCCTTCTCCTGCTGTCAACTGACGCAGAGAAGGCTTTCGACCGTGTAGATTGGACGTTTGTTAGAGCTACTCTCGAACACATTGGCCTTCGGTCGTCGATGCTCAGCTGGATTCTATCACTCTACTCTAGCCCCACAGCGGCGGTCAGGGTCAACGAAACCAGGTCGGGTTATTTTGACATTCGGAATGGTACCAGACAGGGTTGTCCCCTGTCTCCCCTAATCTTTATTCTTACCTTAGAACCCCTGCTCTGTAAGATACGGGCCAACCCCCACATAGAGGGCTTCCGTAAAACATCTGGAGCCCACAAGGTCGCCGCATTCGCAGATGACCTTATCTTCTTTCTGGCTAACCCCATTGCCTCACTCCCCGTCTTGCTCCATTCTCTGAGGGAATACGGGGCTCTGTCTTTATTTAAAATAAACATGTCTAAATCCTCCATGCTTAATATCACACTGAGCTCGCAAAATATCCGACCATTGCGCCTGAACTACCAGTTCCACTGGGCAACCGATTCCATTCCGTACCTAGGAGTGGCCATCACCGCGGACCCCGCCGACCTTTACCAAGCAAATTTTGCCACCCTTCTACACAGACTTAAAACAGACCTGCAGCATTGGCACGCCCTCACTTTAACGTGGTTTGGACGCTGTAATGCCATCAAGATGACAGCCCTTCCAAGGATACTCTATCTTCTACAGGCCCTCCCCATACATCTCCCGCCCTCCTTTTTCAAGCGAATCGACGCACTCCTCCGAGAATTTGTCTGGTCACACAGGCAGCCACGCATCAAATTACAACTACTTTATTTGGCAAAACGCAGGGGAGGGGTGGGTCTACCAGACGTAAAAGCCTACTACAGGGCAACACATCTTACCAGACTAATAGACTGGTACTGCCACTCAGAGGCCAAACAATGGGTCACTATGGAGATAGAGGACTCTGACGGTACGGCCAGGAGTTGGCCGTGGCTTACCACTCCGATCCCGAAGTCCATTGCCGAACATCCAACTCTGGGAAACACATTGAGAGTGGTCAGAGAAACCTTTCGTAAAACCCAGATTTCACCTATTCCTTCCCCTATGGTGCCGATCCTGGGCAACCCTGACTTCTTGCCGGGCTGCCAGGGGCCGATTTTTAAAGCCTTATCAGCGGGAGATAGATGGCCACACCTCCATGACTTCCTGGATTCCGGTGGCCAGCTCAGGACGACCGCGGGAATAGAAGACCTGGACAGGCCATTGGATTTCCTGAGCGGTCTCCAACTGCGTAACTTTCTACGCCGAAGCGCCCGAACTCTAGGTCCCCCACGCCCACTCTCGGAATTGGAACGTATCTGCCACCGCAGAGAGCCCATACGCCACTCTTTATCCCTGATCTACCTCTCTCTGATCGCCCCGGCTGAAGGTTTTGTGCCCCCCTTCCTTGCTAAGTGGGAGACGGAACTAGGAGCGCACTTTGATGAAACACAAAGGGAAAAGATCTTACACTTCGCCCAAAAATCTTCTCTAGCCACAAGGGTCCAGGAGACATGCTACAAGATTGTGACCAGATGGTACAGGGTACCATCCACTCTTCACAGGTTCCTCCCGCAGGTACCGAGTCTATGTTGGCGTTGTGGAGCAGGAGAGGGAACAATGTTGCACATTTTCTGGGACTGTCCCAAGATTAAACCGTTCTGGAAAGAGGTGACAGATACGATCGAGCGTTTGACGGGTGTCGCACTGGGGGGAGACCCCGGGGCCTGTTTACTGCACCTATCTAGAAGTTCAATGAAGAAGTATAAAGCTTCACTCACCATACAACTACTTAATGCGGCTAAGGCCTGCATCCCTCTATTTTGGAGATCGGAAATCCCACCAACGAAGATCCAGTGGTATGCCAAGGTCAACGAACTGCGGGACATGGAAGACCTTACGGCCACCCTGCATGACAGGGAGGAAGCCTTTCGGGAGACCTGGCGCCCCTGGCAACACTTCATCTACTCCGAGGCCTACCTCCGAGAGATGACTTAATGCGGACACTCCTTGATACGAGGACCCTGCCTGGCTGGAGGGTGACACCATCACCCTCTCCTCTTTACCTCTCTCTTCCCCCCCCTTTCTTTTTTTTTTTTTTTCTCTCTACTACTTTCCCTCCCTCTCCACTTCCCCTCTCTATCTCTCTTGCCCCTCCCCCCCAATGTCTTCCGCTTTTTCCCTCCTCCCTCCCCCCCCCCCTCCCCCTCTCTCCCTAGGTTCTCACATAACCCCCTATACTTTTCCGGCTAAGGGAAGATCAGATCAGATATATTGAATATCATGGTATACAGTTCTCTACGTTAGTTGCCCCTTGCCGGACTCTCCTGATCGGCAAGGAATATCTCCACCCCCGGTCAGTGGAGAGCTTCTCTCTTTTGTTATTTTGGTTTACCCTTATACCTGTTGATAAAGGATATATACACGAGTCATCAGCTTAAACAAGGCATATCTCAGGGAACTGCTTGCAAATGGACATTATGATAATCATTACATCAGACTCTCCCATGCACCCAGGCTCCGTCCTCATTATACCGATCGTGTAAACAAGAGGAATGTATATGTGTTGCATCTTTAGTAGACGGTAGTTTCTGTTAAAGTCTTTCCCCTACTTCTGTTTTTTTTTACTACCCACTAAATGTTATAGATCTTGAAAACATGTACATCACACTGTAACATGCATTATTGAAAATAAAATAAAGGAATTTAAAAAAAAAAAAAAAAAAAAAATTAAATTAAAACAAAGAAAGTCCGATAGACTCGGGCAGCGCTTATACATATGATTATTCACATACCATGTGCAATCTATTTAACATATGTCCATTCTATGTAGTCCATACATAATATATAAATGGAGTTTGTCATCAAATTCTGCAGAGAAAAGCCAGTCCTTTAAAATCACTTGAGATGAAACCATCAAACCAGAAAAGATATCAATAAAATTGTTATCAACAAAAAATAGCTAATCATAAAAAATTCCATAAGGATCACTCAATGAGTGATGTTAAAACTTTAAAAATTAATACACACAAAGATCTATTATTTAGTTTTTAAGTATGTTAAAATGGAACACAATAACATAAAAAAGTAAACACGTATTGCAAAAGTGAGACCCAAATAGATTTTCATTACCTTAATAAAAAACATTCTGAGAGGCCAAATAATGAGAATTAAAAGAAACTGCACACTGGATGCTGACTTTAAATCACAATCCGAAGTAATTAAAAAACGATTCATGCAAAAGGGATATAATGAGCTTGATTCGAATAAAAAAAACACGACCGTTAGCAATATCCCACGAGAGTCATGCTTGGAAGATAAGCCACAGGAGAGGAACTCTAAACATGAATGGGGATTCATATCTAATTTTCACGAACAATATAATGAAATAGAGAGTATTTTTAGATGACATTGGCACATACTTTGTATGGACAAAGTGCTTAATCAATCTCTTCCAAAAAATCCTTCTTTCATATATAGGAAGGCTCCTAATTTTGGAGATATGGTCATTAATAAAGTCCTAGATCCACCAGTAAGACGATGATGTTTTGGGACCGTGCAGGTTTTTTTGCTTGCAGAAGGTGCCAAACGTGTGCTAAGGTTAGCCAACCAATTCGGGGCGTGACTGAGTTCACCTCGACAGGCAATAATATGAGTTGCAAGATTAAGGAATTCATAACATGCAGTACCACACATGTTGTTTATGATTTTCAGTGCCTGTGCAACTTAATGTATGTGGGTTGCACGAAAAGGACACTTAAAAAACGCATTTCAGAACACACTCACAACATTGGGTTTAAGTACCATGGGGTCTCCCTGCATTTTAAAAAACACCACAACCAGGACCCCCCCGGTTTAAAATTTTGTGGTATCGATAGTATTCACCCCAACTGGAGAGGTTCAAATTTGGTGCGAGAAATATCCAAGAGAGGGTCTCGTTGGATATATTTGATGAACATTTTGATGCCCAGTGGCTTAAATGTAGAACTAGAATCTAGTCAACTAGTCAATTATTTTATTAGTGATTATTAAGGTAATGAAAATCTGTTTGGGGCTCACTTTTGCAATACGTGTTTACTTTTTTATGTTATTCTATTCCAGTTTTACATATTTAATTCTCGGATGAGAAGTGATAAAAATTAGGTGATGGGTTGAGGTTTTAAACAATTCGCCCATTTTACGTTACGTTCATTTGTAAGTTCATTCCCTAATTTCTCTTCTTGTAGATCTTTGTGTGTATTCATTTTTAAAGTTTTAACATCACTCACTGAGTGATCCTTTTGGAATTTTTTATAATTAGCTATTTTTTGTTGATTACAATTTTATTGATATCTTTTCTGGTTTGATGGGATTGAGATGTCCTTTATTGAATTATTCTCCCATCATTCCGCATGGGTGATTATATAATGAGGATCACACTAATTTTAGTACCTATATTATGCAAAATGATATACCAAATGGGAAGCTTTAATTATGTTCAGTTTATGCATGAAGTATATTTTATTTATTTTATCTATTTATTATATTTTATTCATTGACTTGCCAACTGTTAGTTTCCATGTACTATTTAGGCAGTATTTTAACAAACAGCCGTTTTTACGTAAGAATAATAATACTCCGTTTAGAAGTATGAACGCAAAGTAGCTTTCCACCCTATAAATGTAGGAGATTGTATGATTTATGTTTGTAACAGGATTATAACTATATGCAACTATATGTCCTGTGCAAGATGTTTAGAACAAGCTACCTGCAGATTGGATCCAATTGACTGATATTGGCGCATGTAGGGGAGCTGCAAAGCATTGCATAGTGTAAGCTTTAACCTCCGCGGCTGAGGCAGTGATCGGCTCCATATAGTCTGTGATCGTGCCACTGTGAAGTCGGACGAGGAGACTTAGGCAGCCAAATGGTTAAAAATTAGGAGCTGATCTCGGATACATAAAAGAGAGATTGCACCATGTGGTCCCACTCTCAGATGATGTCGTGAATGATGAAACATGTCAGCTTGGATCCAAATGACAAGCGTAGTTATGTCAGCAAACCCAGGAACACAGCATGAATCCCCACAGGTTACACAAGCCGAGAGCGGTAGGAGATGCTATATGATACCTGATGTTAGCTGATGACATTTTGTGAACATTGCTGTGATATATGTGATTTCTTAGTGGCTGGCACATATTGAACAGGGAAAGAAGACATCCGTGGAGGCATTCCACTGCTTTGAGATTTGCATGCAAAGATTAAGCTCTTTTCTGGTAAGAGTTTTTTCAAGAGGGGGTCTCTTTGCACACCCCCCTCTCTTCTCTGTGCACGTGTGAAGGTGCTATCTTTCGGTGACAGCAAATTTAATCTCAAGTGATTTTAAAGGACTGGCTTTTCTCTGCAGCATTTGATGGCAAACTCCATTTATATATTATACTACATAGAATGGACAAATGTTAAATAGATTGCTCATGTTATGTGAATAATCATATGTATAAGCGCTGCCCAAGTCTATCGGACTTTCTTTGTTTTAAGCTAACTATTATGGTGTGCTGTGGGTCTGCTACACACACACAATGTTTTTGTTCTTAATGGATCAAATGCATGAATTTCAAAAACATTATTGCTTTTCAACTTCTTTAATTTTTTGGAGGCCAAAAAATTGCCGGAGTTGGCCACATTTAAGAGCACAACAACCTAACAAATACACTGGTATTGAGCATTGAAATAATAAGCCACACATTTTTTAGTAAAAATCATTTCACTCAAAGCACATTCACATGTGTGTTTTAAGGTTTTAAAACAAACCAACATCTTAGTGTATAACATGTATGTTTGCTATTATTTTGCCTTTTTTGTGGCTAAACAGGCATGTTTGAAAACATAAGATACACATCCCCAACTCAGGAACTTACAAAGTTCAGTTTTGGTAAAGTGAAAGCCAAATGAGACATTAGTATCCCAAGACTGTGTTGATGTTGATTTCCTCAGATGGGATGATCTCACCCCTCTCAAAGCCAAAATTTGAAGCCACATACACGTAGAGGCCAAACTATTAAATGTCCCTTATAATCCCCTGCCAAAAATGTGTGTAGTTCCAAACATGTTATTTTAGAAATCCCAAAAACACACAGTGTGTCAACATGTGCTATCTCCCATCACAGGGTATCTGTCAGAAACCATGAACCAGACCGAGACAGAAGTACGGTAAAATCACACTTGTTTATTAATAAAAATAAAAAGGTAAATAGAGTAAGCGTAGTCAAGGCATAGCCAGAGTCCAGTAACCGGATCTAGTAATCAGCCAAGCCAGAGTTCAGTAACCAGATCAGGTAATCAGCCAAGCCAGAGTTCAGTAACCAGATTGGGTAATTAGCTAGGCCAGAAGTCAGGGATCCAAGTAGAGGAACAGCAAGCAGGATAAGGAGCCAGAAGGGATGTCAGCAAAGCCAGTCTCTAAACAGGAATGCAGGAGATGGTTTCTTGTGATGTGACCAAGGTGAAGGCAGGAATGAAGTGAGCTGGAGATCTTTAGGTAGGCAGGACTGATGAGCAGATCCACAACAGCTGGTTAACTGTGGAGAGAGATGAGACCTGGACATTAGCCAACAGCTGAGCGGCCAGCTCAGAGAAGGAAGGGCTGAGCTCAGCCCTGACAGTATCAATGGACGCATTTTGGGGGTGCAACCCCTTCCTCATAACTAAAGTAGGTCAGAGGAAGGGGTCGCACCCACGAAACACGTCCATTGACACCCCATGATGGGAGCTAACACATGTTGACACATGGTGTGTTTTGAGGCTTTAGCAAACTAGAGGGAAACTAGGGAAAGACACACATTAGGCATGGGATCATGAGGGAAATAAGAATATTAAGGCACAATTTGTAGGCAGCCTAAAATTTTGGCTTTGCTATTCTTAAAAAAACACATAAATATTACAATTCACATTACTTAGGGCAGTGTTTCTCAATTCTCCTTCTCAAGATGCAAACTCAGGTCATGTTTTATATATTTGTTGAATTTGGCACAGGTGATGTTGTCATTTTCAATGTTAGTAATTCACACAGTCGTTTTTAGACTGAGGAAACTACAGAAAACAGGACCTGGTGGTGCACCTAGAAGAGTGGAGTGGAGAAACACTGAGTTCGGACACTAAACTTTCTCATTTAAAAGTCAGAAATACATGGTAAATATTAAAAGTGCAAACAGTAGTCAACAAGTGGAACAAGAAACTTCCGACCAGGCAAGAGGATATTAGAATTTGGCAAGCATGTCACAAAATGATGGATTCTTCGCTGTAAAGCAGTGGCAGGCTCCTTTATTTGCTCCAGATCCTTCAAACAATGCAACATATCTGCACTCATTCAGCCAATTGTGCATCTTGGAAGATCATGACCTAGTAAGAAGACAAAAAAGTATTAAGGGAATGATGATCAAGTGGCTGAGGCCCTACATAGGGAGTTATGGTCAAGTTACTAGTCAAATTCAGGAAATACTTACCTACCCAGTCTATTGTAGCTTGCAACCTGCTTGCCCTTCAGACACCTAAACTACTAGGAATGTACAGTGGGGATGGAAAGTATTCAGACCCCCTTAAATTTTTCACTCTTTGTTATATTGCAGCCATTTGCTAAAATCATTTAAGTTCTTTTTTTCCTCCTAATGTACACACAGCACCCCATATTAACAGAAAAACACAGAATTGTTGACATTTTTGCAGATTTTTAAAAAAAGAAAAACTGAAATATCACATGGTCCTAAGTATTCAGACCCTTTGCTCAATATTTAGTAGAAGCACCCTTTTGACCTAATACAGCCATGAGTCTTTTTGGGAAAGATGCAACACGTTTGTCACACCTGGATTTGGGGATCCTCTGCCATTCCTCCTTGCAGATCCTCTCCAGTTCTGTCAGGTTGGATGGTAAATGTTGGTGGACAGCCATTTTTAGGTCTCTCCAGAGATGCTCAATTGGGTTTAAGTCAGGGCTCTGGCTGGGCCATTCAAGAACAGTCACGTAGTTGTTGTGAAGCCACTCCTTTGTTATTTTAGCTGTGTGCTTAGGATCATTGTCTTGTTGAAAGGTTTTCATCCAGGATATCCCTATACTTGGCCGCATTCATCTTTCCCTCATTTGCAACCAGTCGTCCTGTCCCTGCAGCTGAAGAACACCCCCACAGCATGATGCTGCCACCACCATGCTTCACTGTTGGGGCTGTATTGGACAGGTAATGAGCAGTGCCTGGTTTTCTCCACACATACCACTTAGAATTAAGGCCAAAAAGTTCTATCTTGGTCTCATCAGACCAGAGAACCTTATTTCTCACCATCTTGGAGTCCTTCAGTTGTTTTTTTTAGCAAACTCCATGCGGGCTTTCATGTGTCTTGCACTGAGAAGAGGCTTCTGTCGGGCCACTCTGCCATACAGCCCGACTGGTGGAGGGCTGCAGTGATGGTTGACTTTCTACAACTTTCTCCCATCTTCCGACTGCATCTCTGGAGCTCAGCCACAGTGATCTTTGGGTTCTTCTTTACCTCTCTCACCAAGGCTCTTCTCCCCCGATAGCATAGTTTGGCCAGATTACCAGCTCTAGGAAGGGTTCTGTCATCCCAAACGTCTTCCATTTAAGGATTATGGAGGCCACTGTGCTCCTAGGAACCTTAAGTGCAGCAGAAATCTTTTTGTAACCTTGGCCAGATCTGTGCCTTGCCACAATTCTGTCTCTGAGCTCTTCAGGCAGTTTCTTTGACCTCATGATTCTCATTTGCTCTGACATGCACTGTGAGCTGTAAGGTCTTATATAGACAGGTGTGTGGCTTTCCTAATCAAGTCCAATCAGTATAATCAAATACAGCTGGGCTCAAATGAAGGTGTAGAACCATCTTAAGGATGATCAGAAGAAATGGACAGCACCTGAGTTAAATATATGAGTGTCACAGCAAAGGGTCTGAATACTTAGGACCATGTGATAGTTCAGTTTTTCTTTAAAAATCTGCAAAAATGTCAACAATTCTGTGTTTTTCTGTCAATATGGGGTGCTGATTGTACATTAATGAGGAAAAAAAGTAACTTAAATGCATTTAGCAAATGGCTGCAATATAACAAAGAGTGAAAAATGTAAGGGGGTCTGAATACTTTCCGTCCCCACTGTACACACTGCAACTACTCAGTAATCTTGGCCCTGGTGCCCGGATCTCCAAAACTTGGGTACCCAGTAAAACTTACAGCTCCTTCCTTCTCTTCCTTCTCCATGCTAATGTTAAGGCACTACATACTTTGCTAATGTGTGGAGTGGGTGTTTTGTTTGTTCAGCTAAACACTCAACATGTATACACATTTGAAGCCAGATTCCAAGAATACTTACTTCCACAAACAAGAGGCTCCCGAATACTTTCTTCCTCTTTATGGTCACTTTGGCCCTCAGCGTGACTTGTGTCAGGGGATTTGACGTCCACAATGGACAGGTCTATGCTGGGTCAAGGAGTCAGATCCCATGCCTCCAAACCAACATCCCGGGTGAGCTGACCACACTCACTTTCCTCCAAAAAGAAACAATACACCATTCATTAAGCCACCCCTAGTCCCATCTGTTTCTAGCATTCATTTTGCTACATTAGTTGACCAACTTTGCACTTGGTCTGATGACAATGTTTGCTCCTGACTAGTGGACTCCACCATGCTGCACTGCGGAATTTTACAGTGAAAAATGCATAGAAAAGGGAAGGTGATGTCATTTTACAGAGGGCAAACTCTGTACAAGTGCCAACATTGAAAAAGTCCTGCAGTTGCGCCCCACCCCTCTTGTCTCTTGTGGGATAGGGGATATATGATGATCATGCTAGCAGGTGTGGCTCTGTGCCTAAGTTCTGCCCTAAGCCCATGGCCTTTGGCCCACCTAGAATCACCCATGTCGGTGGCTAAATTAGTTTGTTTAAAGTTGTCACTGATGTTTTTGGTAGGAAGATGACCTTGTTGCCTCCCCTGTTGGGGACCGAGCGAGGGTAGCCTCCCTTCATCCCTTCTGGTGGCTGGGCTGTTGCCTCATTTTTTGGTGCCTCCCTGTTAATGAAAAGAAAAAAATAGGTACAAAAATAAATAAATGTCAAAAAACAGAAGCAAATAGGAATGTTCATAGCTGCTTTCTATTTTACTTCATCTTTAAAATAACAATTCAGACACAGATTATAGAAAACATTATATATAATTCTCTCAAGCTACTTGGAGAAAGCAAATATACAAACAGCTAATTTACACATATACATATTGGTTAGCTACAAATATTGCTTACTTTTTTTGATGATCTTATGTATGGACTCCATCTGGTCTTGCTCACGGTGTTTGAGATCAGACCATCGTTTTCTGATTTGGTCCTTTGTTCGTTGCACCCAAAATTCATCCTGCAAAATGGCAATGACCTTATCCAAAATGCTGTCCTTTCGGCTGTTGGGCCTTTCGTAATTGCGCAGCTTGCAGTTGTAGTTGTGCTTCTCTAGGATCCGCACCAACTCCACCATCTCACCCTTGCTCATAGGGGTTGCTTTGTGCCTCCTCTGAGCTCCACCACCATGGGATGCCTGTAATCTGCTGATTCCACCATGTTGTCCCTCCTGAATGTTTCACCATGTGTGATGCAGAAGAGAGATGGTCATGCCCCAGCGTCATGACACACTGAGAGCGGAGTTTGATGCGCAGTGTATATAAAGCCAGAAGGCACGATCGATAAAATGGCCGTAGGAACGATCTTGGAGGGAAGGACGTTTGCTCGCAAATGCCAGAAAGGAGCCATAAAACAAAGGGACAATTTGAATTTGGGACATAGGTGGCTAGTGGCCTATACTGTTTAGATTGAGGCCTATATTGGGACCAGCTTATGAGTTAAGCCAAACATTATGGTTTGTCTTGTGTTCTGTCTTGCAGGCATCATATAATTTATCATGATGGATAAATTTTACAGCGCCTGATTTTTTACCACAATTTATCGACATGTACTGGGAGCTACCCTGTCTTTGGAAGGTTAAGAGTTGAGATTACTCCAATAAAATCTTGAGGAAGGCAAGGTTGGAGAAACTGCTCAAGTTGGTGAAGCCTTTGTACCCCAGGGCAGACATCAACTATGTCAAGAACAAAATTTCCAACCTGAGGAGTACTTTTAAAAGGAAGCACAACAAGGTCATGGACTCATGGTCATGGTCTGAAGCAGCAGCGGATGACCGATATGTCCCCAGGCTGTGGTAATACAACAGCCAGCGGTTTTTGACTGACCAGACAGAACCCAGGCCATCGCTGTCTATGCTCCCTTCAACATCTGCTGGGGCCACAGCTCCAGAGGTCCACACAGGTCCTTCTGCACAGGATGAAGATGTGGAGGAGCCCAGCTTGACCCAGGTATAGCATTGTTAAACATATTTGTATCGAAAAATACAATGATGATAACTAGACTTTATTGTTCAAATATTTCTGCCTTAACAAAGTGGTTTCCATATCAATAGACAGTAGTGCTCAAAAATGATTTGAACAAGAATGAAAAATTATGGGGTCAGAATGATAGTCTTTGCTATTTGTCCACATTGAATTTTTAACAGTGAGGAGATCAAAATTGTGTGTGATTGATGACCAAACTCTAAACAAAAATCAAATTATGTCCCATTTTCATACACAGGAAAGTGTCAGTCAGGAGGAGCCCATGGCCGGCAGCCAGACGGAGTCCCAGATACAGAGATGAGTACAAGGGATTTGGCATGGTAACAACCAATAGGTTAAGGGAGATGGCCGGTGACCAGAGGAGAAGGTGCGAGGAGCTCATCCTGCAGCTCCTCAACAGAGGGGTGAGGGGCAAGATCAATGCTACCACCCACCTATGTGATTTTGTGGGCCCACATACACAACCCCCACAGCCAACCCACCCACCCCAGCAAACCCACCCACCACAGCAGCATGGCGGTCAATGGCAATACCAGCCCCAAGACCCCCAACAAGGCCGCTGGTCTGGGGATTTTCACCCCTTCCACACTTACTAATTATTATTTTATTTTTTGGTTGAATGATAATTTGATTTGTTATATTTTCTATATTTTTGGATACAACGAATGCACTTTTTGGTTAAGTTCTATTGGCAGATAGCATGTCTAATTTTATTTGTTTTCTTTTTTTTAATGCACAATAAAAAAAATGTGTAGAATAATACTTGGCTATGTGTTTTACTTAAAATGACAGCTTGGGAGTAGGCCAGTACATTTTCAAAAATACAATGTAAAATTAACAAGGGACACCAACATAGTTGTATCTTTGAGATTAAAAACTACAGGATAATAGTGTTGTGGTAACTTGGCCAAAAAAAACAAAAAAAACAAAAAAACAAAAACAAGCATAATAATATTATTCTTGATATCGCTAGATAACAAAAGCACTTTCAAATACGTTTGCCATAACTCCATGAGTATCACCAGCAAAGCAGCTTCATTATTGTACTTGGAGTCAATCTGTGGATAGTGTAGGAAAGGAACAAAGAGCAACAGAGAACATAGATCTAAAGTGTGCCTGGGTCACGTGGTCAGTATGCCTAAAAGGGGGCATACCCAAGTATGAAATAAAATAAAATGAAAAAGAAAAAGGGAATGGGTGGGTGGGACACAAGATCCTACGACCACAAGGAAGGAGGCAAAGGAGGGCAGACTTTATGCAGCCTGACTCCTCCTACAATTACAGGCTGACCTGCGGTCATCCTTACACTTGTACTCGGAGTCAATCTGAGGATAGTGTAAGAAAGGGCAATAGAGAACATAGATCTGAAGTGTGCCTGGGTCACGTGGTCAGTATGCCTAAAAGGGGGCAAAAATAAACCCAGTAGGATGAAAGCTTTAACAGCCAGATTCATTACCTACTGAATAACCGTACAACCTGCCAAATTGACAACCGCTTGTGGCATCTCAGAAGTGGCTCTGGGACATACCCAGAGAAACAAGATGACCTCCACCTACCCAAATAAGGGCTGGGGCCCACAGCACGAATTCACAGAAGCTGCTCCTATCTTGAATAAATGCCAAAGTATGCCTTAGGGTCCAGACCCCGATTGGCCAAAAAAGGGGGCGGCAATGAAATATGCAAAGAGCTACGGAGAGGGGAGTGCTAGGAAAAGGCAACCGAGGACCACCCCTGGGTCTATCAGATGTAGCACAGCCGAGCTGGTTTAAACCAACACTGGGCGCCACGCCTTGCTAGGCTCCAAAAACCTGATAGTGCCGCCACCCAATTGCCGCGTCTTGCGAGCATGCAGATGTAAACAGAAAAGGCTGAGGTGCAAAACCAGTTGATATGGCCAAAAGTTAGAGAGACCCTGGGCCAGAAGAGCAACTCCCCTGGCCTCAGGACCCCCAAAAGGCCGGGTATAGCGCTGCCTTGAGTACCCAACGCAAAGGAGACCTTGAGAGCATGACAGATACGACACGAAAATATGACCCATGGCGAGAAGTCTGCTGAACACAGCAGGAGGGCTACTCTTCAGGATCCCTGAGGACGGCTTAATGGAATGCGTAGAAAATAAAGAAAGGCCTGTCGGGGTCTACCAACAAGATGAAATGCTGAGTCCCAGCCAGATACGCCCTGATAGTGCTGTACGCCGATATGAGCCGAAAGAGGCAAAAAACAAAAAGCAATTAGGAACTGGATGTTAATCATCAGGACTGGGAAATTCTGACTGGAAAACATCCCAAGCAGTGTCATGAGCCCTCCTGGTATTCAAAATAAAGACTTAACGATCAAGGCTGTTGCGACAGCCCAAATAGAAACCCAATCCAACACAAATGCTGGAACCGAAGAGAAGGCATGACGCCAGCATCTGCGTCCGAGACCTGAGCCTATTGGTACTGGCCTAGGCACTGAGAAGGTTCCGGAATCCACTAAAGCCCCTGAGCCCGTAGAGGCTGCTGGAGCTGCCATAGGCTGACTTACCAATAGTTCTATACTATAGCCGCTCCTGGCCGGACGTAACTAGGAAGTAAAAGGTAGTGAGCATTGGGACAGGAAAGAAACCGCAGTCCGCTGGGTAACCAGCTCTGCACTTGCGTTTGACAAGCAAGGGATCAGTAACTTAAAAAGCTGGGTTTCCCGCGCCGAAGCCGGGAAAGCAGTCCACTGCGTAGGAATACTGCCATCGGGTCAAGAGTTGAAGGTAGCCGAGTGTGAAAAAATGAAGCCTTGGGACGGACCAGGTTCTGAGAGAGGGTGAGCAACATGATGAATTGATGAACAACATGAGAAACATGAGAAACGAGAGTAACATTGGGAAAACATGAGAAACCTGGGAAAACGAGAGAAACATAAAAAATGTGAGTTGGCATAGAAACAACAAATTGCATGAGAAACGTAAATTGCATGAGAAACGTAAATTGCATTAGAAACGTAAATTGCATGAGAAACGTGAGTTTGAATGAAATATGTAAGCAGCAAAAGAACAGATGAGGAGACTTGCCACTGAACAAGCCAATTAAAAACGATCACCTCAATCTGATAACCCATAGACGTGAAGGGTAACCTGCAGTAGAAGAACCTGGACAACCCAGCTGTGTAAAAGTGACCAGAGAACATTACAGACAATCAGCCCATGACATAACACCCCTACTACCTGACAAGTATGAGGATGTGGGTGCAGACATGACAAGACCAACAGCGCATGAATGTGAACCTAATAACAACACCACCCTACTGAATGCAGCAAGCCAGCCAGAGCAACCTGCAGCGCCAAGACAGGAAATTAAAAATGAACACTCAGGGCTAAAGTCCCCACAGACTGTGGTGGGTAGTAGTAAAAGGTGTAATGGTGAAGAGGACTTATGACGTATGAACTACAGGCGAGAAGATTGTGGGACGACAATCAATTAAAAAGGAAACCTCAGCTTGTATTGGATCTGTAGACATGAAAGATCCTGGATGCAAGCACTAACTAACGGAAATGCAGTGAACGAAAGACATGAAGTGTGAGAAACATGGGAAACGTGAGAAACACGGGAAACGCAAGAAACATGGGAAACGTGAGAAACGTAAGGCACATGGGAAACGTGAGAAACGTAAGGCACATGGGAAACGTGAGAAACGTAAGGCACATGGGAAACGTGAGAAACGTGAGAAACATAAGGCACATGGGAAACATGAGAAGCGTAAGGCACATGGGAAACGTGAGAAACGTGAGAAATGCAAGGCACATGGGAAACGTGAGAAACGTGAGAACATGGGAAACGTGAGAACATGGGAAACATGAGAACATGGGAAACGACAGAAACATGGGAACACTTGAATATGCATGAGAACTGTAAATTGCATGAGAAAACATAAATAGCATGAGAAAAGCGAAAAATTGCATAAGAAAGCAAAAATTGCATGAGAAACTGTAAACTACATGAGAAAAACGTAAAATTGCAAGAGAAAAACCCTAAAACTGCATGGCAAAACCCTAAAACTGCATGGAAAAACCCTAAAACTGCATGAGAAATCATAAACAATACGAGAAATCGTAATTGACATGAGAACTTAAAATTGCATGAGAAATCGTAAATTGCATGAGAAAACGCAAATTGCATGAGAACATAAATAGCATGAGAACATAACAGCATAAGAACGTAAATAGCATGAGAACGTAAATAACATGAGAACGTAAAAAGCATGAGAACGTAAATAGCATGAGAACATAAATAGCATGAGAACGAAAATAGCATGAGAACGTAAAAAGCATGAGAAACCGTTAAATTGCATGAGAAATACTAATTGACATGAGAAATCGTAACTGACATGAGAAATCGTAACTGACATGAGAAACTGTAAAATTGTATGAGAAATAGTAAACTGCATGAGGAATTGTACATTGCCTGAGAACATAAATTGCATGAGAACATAAATTGCATGAGGAAAAAACAAATTGCATGAGAAAAATGTAAAATCGCATGAGAATGTAAATTGCATGAGAAACCATAAATCACATGAAAAAGCGAAAAATGTCATAAGAAAGCGTAAAATAGCATGAGACACACCGTAAACTACATGAGAAAGTCGTAAAATTGCATGAGAAAGCCTTAAAACTGCATGGAAAATCCATAAAATTGCATGACAAAACCGTAAAATTGCATGAGAAATCGTAAATTGCATGAGAAAACATAAATTGCATGAGAAAACCGTAAATTCGCACGAGAAAAACGTAAAATCGCACGAGAAAACTGTAAAATCACATGAGAAAGTAAACTGCGTGAGCAATCGTAAATCGCATGAAAAAGCAAAAAATTTCATAAGTAAGCGTAAAATTGCATGAGAAACTACATGAGAAAGCTGAAAATTACATGAGAAAACTGTAAAATTGCATGAGAAATCGTAAATTACCTGAGAACGTAAATTGCATGAGAAAAACATAAATTGCATGGGAAAACCGTAAAATGGCATGAGAATGTAAATCATACTATGCCAAGGACCCCCAAAGAACCTAATAAGATGACTGGTGATGAGCAAGTGTCATCTCATCTGCCTGAATTAACCCCTGAAGACCCACACTATAGACCACATGGAGCTCGGGGGGGGATACGACCCACTATGTGGCGCTCAGGAGGGGGGAACCCATCACACAAAGCTGAGGAGGGGGGGGGACCACCATGAGGCTAAGGAGGGAGGAGACCCTGCCCATACATACCTAAGCTGCAACCTGACAGTGGTGACTGCTGACCCAAATACCAAAAAACACTAAATGCAATGACCTACACTATTTCAACTGGACAAACATGGGTCACTGCTAGAAAAAAGATGTTTCATTGGATGGCAAACCTGTACTCAAGGAATAAAGACCTGCTATTCAGTGCTAGTGACAGAGGCGGGACATCGTGTCATATGAGACTCTGCCGTTATCTCCTGAAACCCCCCCAAACACACTCCCCCCAACCTGCAACCCCAACACATGGTGCTACCTGAATCCCGAGCTGACCAGGTTAAAGTGAAAACGGAGGGAAGAACACTACCCCTATCCCTGCGCCCGCAGCGCACAAGACCCTGCCGCATGGTAACGCTGCCGAGACCTGCCACGAGCAGAGAGAGCAGTCGTCGAACGTCCTCCTCGTTCAATCCGCGACCCGGAAGTGACGTCAGAGTCGCCGAGAAGTGATGCTGACACAAGATCCTACGACCACAAGGAAGGAGACAAAGGAGGGCAGGCTTTATGCAGCCTGACTCCTTCTACAATTACAGGTTTTATGGTCAGGTTTTAGGCAAACAGTCTGTCATCACACAATTCCCTGCCGAAAATCTGATCGTGTGTATGAGGCTTTACTGTGGAGTATCCGTTGTTGAATTTCCCTTCTATACACTGAAGCTGACACTGGGACCCATTCATGTGACCGGACCGGAATGCTTTCAGAATAGGTAATTATACAGATTTTCCTTACACAGGGTATATAGAATAGGGGGTGGAAGTAGAATTAAGTATACAGTAGTTAGTGTTTGACTGAACTTTCACTTTAAGATTAAGCATCAAAACAAAAGATTAATATAAGCTGTTAAAGTGAGCAGACTATTGATTGAAATAATGTATCAAATTAAAGACATTCATGTAATTAAAAAAGTGAGCAAACCCATCCACATAAGGTTTTATGCAAATTGTCCAATGCATGTGATAACTGCTAAATGTGGCTCTTCTTTTAACATTCACGCTTTTCCTAAAGGAAAGATATATACATACAATCCACTGAGACCTTAGTTTACTTCTTCAGTTGATGAAAAATAACCCTGAAAGTATTGTTTTAAAACTCCACTGTCCATTACATTTTTCACAATGATAAATGGGATTTCTAAAGCAAATATATCATTGGTCACTGGAGGAATAAAATGACAAGGAAAGTTATGGCTAGTTGCCTACACATTGTGACATTATACATAAAAGTAATTGAAGTACAACAGATGCCAGCATTATGCTGTTCTGCTCATCTATTTGTTTTTGAAATCTGACAAGATGGACACAGATAAAGTTGAGCTGCTGCATTTTGTGCTCAGGAAATCATTCCCTCTAATAACATATCAATAATAATGAGATTGGCTTCTCATATCCATCATGCTACATTTGGTTGAACAAAATACTTTCATTTCAGATGTAACCACTTGCAGCATTAAAGGTCACCTAAAGACAACAATATGTTTTTTTTTGTAAATTCAAGCAAAATATGATTCTCTTACCTTGAAATGAAGGGTCTACTATGTACTGAATATTCAAGTTGTCTTAATTCCACTGTAGTGGGAATACAACTAACCAAAAAACAGGAGGGTGTTTTTTAAATATACTATACAATTTTTATTATATAATTACACTGGCGAAAGTAAAAACAACCTAAACATATAAAATTACAGAAGTGGACAAGAAATGGAGGGCAAGTGTTCAAAAAATGCATAGCTTTTGGAACTGTAGGTTGACACTAAAAAAAGTAAGAGGGCTTACTCCAAAACAGAAAATGGCTATTGACTGAAGAAAGTTCCAGTATAATACTTTAATAGAGATCATAGACTCCTATGAACAGGAATTGAGCAAGTTGTGTAAAATTCTGTGTATCTGCATCCTAATCTGTTTTACTGAAAATAAATCCCCTGTGATCTGTAAAATTCCAATAAAAAAAGGTTTTTATGCAGAGTCATTTCATTGGGGGAAAGAAATCATGGACAGCCCTTTCTTTTGACTACCATAGACCATCCATTTTGGACCTGTAAATGGCTCCATAAAAGAATGCAGAAGAAAATATAGTAGGGAAGTATCATTAAATAAGGTGTTTTCTTTTTTGCTATGATCAATTGAGTTTTTTATTTTTGTTCACATTTGAGATCTTTGTTATAGGCTGTATCCCCTTTACCATTTTGTAATAAAGTTTGAACTACATTTTTTATTTGCATAATTTTTAACTTGAGGCACCCCTCAATGCACACACTCTAATTGTTGATAAATTATACATTCATAGGCTTATGCAGTACTAATTCATTTTATCACAGTTTCTCCAGGTTATTGAAAGAAAATCTTGCATGCCATGTCCTTCATGAAGTCATCTATAATACTGAATAGTCTTTCTCAAAGGATTCTGGAGAGTAAATAGGAGAGCACTTAAATTGCATACTAGACCAGAATGGCCCAATGGTCCAGTCTGTGGACCCAGTAAATCTTGGGGTCAGAGGTTGCTGGAACTCTGGGGCAGTCTGTCAGAAACCATGAATCGGACTAAGACAGAAGTACAGTTAAATCACACTTGTTTCATAATAAAGGTAAATAGAACAAACGTAGTCAAAAAATAGCCAAAGTTCGGTAACCAGAACGGATAGTTAGCCAAGCCAGAAAATCAGGGATCAGTGTAGTTGAACAGCAAGCAGGATCTGGAGCCAGAAGAGATGTCAGCCAAGCAAGTCTTTAACAGGAATGCAGGAGACTCTGTGATGTTGACCAAGGCAAAGGCAGAGATCCTCTGGGCTGGACGGCTTAAGTAGGCTAGACTGACGAGCAGGATATCATCAATAGGGATGGGCCGAATGGACCCCTGTTCGGTTCGCACCAAAACTTTCGAACACTGCGAAAGTTTGGACCCGAATAACGAACCCAATTAAAGTCAATGGGACCCGAACGTCAAAAATAAAAAGTGCCCATTTTGAAGGCTTATATGCAAGCAATTGGGCATACAATGGTTATAGTGGTCTGGGGGTCTGAGTCCTGAAAAAGTTTGTGAAAAACATTTTTAAATGAGCATTGATTTTTTTATTTTTAAAGTGAAAAAATAAAAATGAAAAATTCCTTCCAATATAGTGCCTGGGGGGTTAGTTTGTGAAAAACATTTTTAAATGAGCATTGATTTTTTTATTTTTAAAGTGAAAAAATAAAAATGAAAAATTCCTTCCAATATAGTGCCTGGGGGGTCCCCTTAGTCTACCTGTAAAGTGGCAGATACAGTGGGGACGAAAAGTATTCAGACCCCCTTAAATTTTTCACTCTTTGTTATATTGCAGCCATTTGCTAAAATCATTTAAGTTCATTTTTTTCTTCATTAATGTACACACAGCACCCCATATTGACAGAACACAGAATTGTTGACATTTTTGCAGATTTATTAAAAAAGTAAAACTGAAATATCACGTGGTCCTAAGTATTCAAACCCTTTGCTGTGGCACTCATATATTTAACTCAGGTGCTGTCCATTTCTTCTGATCATCCTTGAGATGGTTCTACACCTTCATTTGAGTCCAGCTGAGTTTTATTATACTGATTGGACTTGATTAGGAAAGCCACACACCTGTCTATATAAGAACTTACAGCTCACAGTGCATGTCAGAGCAAATGAGAATCATGAGGTCAAAGGAACTGCCTGAAGAGCTCAGAGACAGAATTGTGGCAAGGCACAGATCTGGACAAGGTTACAAAACAATTTCTGCTGCACTTAAGGTTCCTAAGAGCATAGTGGCCTCCATAATCCTTAAATGGAAGACGTTTGGGACGACCAGAACCCTTCCTAGAGTTGGTCATCCGCCCAAACTGAGCTATCGGGGGAGAAGAGCCTTGGTGAGAGAGGTAAAGAAGAACCCAAAGATCACTGTGGCTGAGCTCCAGAGATGCAGTCAAGAGATGGGAGAAAGTTGTAGAAAGTCAACCATCACTGCAGCCCTCCACCAGTCGGGGCTTTATGGCAGAGTGGCCCGACGGAAGCCTCTCCTCAGTGCAAGACACATGAAAGCCCGCATGGAGTTTGCTAAAAAAACACCTGAAGGACTCTAAGATGTTGAGAAATAAGATTCTCTGGTCTGATGAGACCAAGATAGAACTTTTTGGCCTTAATTCTAAGCAGTATGTGTGAAGAAAAACAGGCACTGCTCATCACCTGTCCAATACAGTCCCAACAATGAAGCATGGTGGTAGCATCATGCTGTGGGGGTGTTTTTCAGTTGCAGGGACAGGACGACTGGTTGCAATTGAGGGAAAGATGAATGCAGCCAAGTACAGGGATATCCTGGATGAAAACCTTCTCCAGAGTGCTCAGGACCTCAGACTGGGCCGAAGGTTTACCTTCCAACAAGACAATGACCCTAAGCACACAGCTAAAATAACAAAGGAGTGGCTCCACAACAACTCCGTGACTGTTCTTGAATTGCCCAGCTAGAGCCCTGACTTAGACCCAATTGAGCATCTCTGGAGAGACCTAAAAATGGCTGTCCACCAACATTTACCATCCAACCTGACAGAACTGGAGAGGATCTGCAAGGAGGAATGGCAGAGGATCCCCAAATCCAGGTGTGACAAACGTGTTACATCTTTCCCAAAAAGACTCATGGCTGTATTAGGTCAAAAGGGTGCTTCTACTAAATACTGAGCAAAGGGTATGAATACTTAGGACCATGTGATATTTCAGTTTTTCTTTTTTTAAAAATCTGCAAAAATGTCAACAATTCTGTGTTTTTCTGTTAATATGGGGTGCTGTGTGTACATTAGGAGGAAAAAAAGAACTTAAATGATTTTAGCAAATGGCTGCAATATAACAAAGAGTGAAAAATTTAAGGGGGTCTGAATACTTTCCATCCCCACTGTACATTCCTAGTAGTTTAGGTGTCTGAAGGGCAAGCAGGTTGCAAGCAACAATAGACTGGGTAGGTAAGTATTTCCTGAATTTGACTAGTAACTTGACCATAACTCCCTATGTAGGGCCTCAGCCACTTGATCATCATTCCCTTAATACTTTTTTGTCTTCTTACTAGGTCATGATCTTCCAAGATGCACAATTGGCTGAATGAGTGCAGGTATGTTGCATTGTTTGAAGGATCCGGAGCAAATAAAGGAGCCTGCCACTGCTTTACAGCGAAGAATCCATCATTTTGTGACATGCTTGCCAAATTCTAATATCCTCTTGCCTGGTCGGAAGTTTCTTGTTCCACTTTTGACTCCTGTCCCCAGACCACTATAACCATTGTATGCCCAATTGCTTGCATATAAGCCTTCAAAATGGGCACTTTTTAATTCTGTGTTTTTCTGTCAATATGGGGTGCTTTGTGTACATTAATGAGAAAAAAATGAACTTAAATGATTTTAGCAAATGGCTGAAATATAACAAAGAGTGAAAAATTTAAGGGGGTCGGAATACTTTCCATCCCCACTGTATGTACCATGTCTGGAATCTGCTGCAGCAATAAATGCATTTATAAAGCCAAAAAAAATGTAATTTTCCCTGCCAGCTGCCTTTATTTTGCTCAGCAACTGCTGGGGAGCCAGTGTGTATGATGAGGCCACAATGTAGTGCACTGGGAACAAGACTAGAGATTTTTTGGATACAATCTGGTGTCACTTTGACTTTGGATAGAAGTAGCAGGTGCGTAAAAATTGGTCTTTAGGTGTCAGTGGCACCTTCCCACCGTAACCTTATAGAGGTATGCCCCGTACACACGGTCGGACTTTGTTCGGACATTCCGACAACAAAATCCTCGGATTTTTTCCGACGGATGTTGGCTCAAACTTGTTTTGCCTACACACGGTCGCACAAAGTTGTCGGAATTTCCGATCGCCAAGAACGCGGTGACGTCAAGCACGTACGACGAGACTAGAAAAGGCCAGTTCAGAACCAAGCGAGGCACCCTTTGGGCTCCTTTTGCTAATCTCGTGTTAGTAAAAGTTTGGTGAGAGACGATTCGCGCTTTTTCAGACTCGTGGCTTTTCTGCCGTTCAGTTTGTGCTTGTGGGTTTGTATCTGCTCTTCAGTGCGTGCAGTCAGTTCGTATTGGAGTTTTCTGTGCGATCTTGTCCGCTCGTTGCTGTTTTTCAGGTCGCTCTTCACAGGCCTTGCTGTTCTTCAGTGCGTTCTGTTACTTCATTCTTAGCAGCCGACCGTTTTCTAGCCATGTTGCGTATGCGTACTCCTCGTAGAGTTCGTGCTGTGCGGGGGCTTGGTGTTGGGGTCCTGACCTTGACACAAGTCCAGTCCACGAACAGGGTGGGGAGGAGTTCATGGACCAAGAATTGGTTGCTTCAGCGTGACCAGTTCTGTCATATGCCTTTGCTCCGTGAGATCCGTGAGAATAATCCTGATGATTTCAGGAACTTTCTCAGGATGACGGACCCCGTATTTCACCGTTTGTTGGCTTCGCTGACCCCCTATATCAGCAGGCAGGATACCTGCATGAGGCAAGCCATCACTCCGGAGCAGAGGTTGGTCGCTACCTTGCGGTATTTGGCCACAGGGAGAAGCCTGCAGGACCTCAAGTTCTCGACAGGCATCTCCCCCCAGGCTCTGGGGATCATTATCCCAGAGACCTGTTCTGCCATCATCCAGGTCCTGCAGAAGGAGTATATGAAGGTAAGATTTTTATCCTTTTATATCACATTTTATTGTATTGAATGTTTGCTAATATATTAAATTTCTTTCCTCATTCCCTAATTACTAGGTATGAGCCGAACACCCCCCTGTTCGGTTCGCACCAGAACATGCGAACAGGAAAAAAATTCGTTCGAACACGCGAACGCCGTTAAAGTCTATGGGACACGAACATGAATAATCAAAAGTGCTAATTTTAAAGGCTAATATGCAAGTTATTGTCAATAAAAGTGTTTGGGGACCCGGGTCCTCCCCCAGGGGACATGAATCAATGCAAAAAAAAGTTTTAAAAACGGCCATTTTTTCAGGAGCAGTGATTTTAATAATGCTTAAAGTCAAACAATAAAAGTGTAATATCCCTTTAAATTTCATACCTGGGGGGTGTCTATAGTATGCCTGTAAAGGGGTGCATGTTTCCCGTGTTTAGAACAGTCTGACAGCAAAATGACATTTTGAAGGAAAAAACACATTTAAAACTACCGCGGCTATTGCATTGCCGACAATACACATAGAAGTTCATTGATAAAAACGGCATGGGAATTCCCCACAGGGCAACCCCGAACCAAAATTAAAAAAAAAAATGATGTGGGAGTCCCCCTAAATTCCATACAAGGCCCTTCAGGTCTGGTATGGGTATTAAGGGGAACCCCAGCCAAAATTTAAAAAAAAAATTGACGTGGGGTTCCCCCTAAATTACATACCAGACCATTCAGGTCTGGTATGGATTTTAAGGGGAACCCCGCGCCAAAAAAAAAAAAAAAACGGCGTGGGGTCCCCCAAAAATCCATACCAGACCCTTATCCGAGCACGCAACCTGGCAGGCCGCAGGAAAAGAGGGGGGGACGAGAGTGCGGCCCCCCCCTCCTGAACCGTACCAGGCCACATGCCCTCAACATTGGGAGGGTGCTTTGGGGTAGCCCCCCAAAACACCTTGTCCCCATGTTGATGAAGACAAGGGCCTCATCCCCACAACCCTGGCCGGTGGTTGTGGGGGTCTGCGGGCGGGGGGCTTATCGGAATCTGGAAGCCCCCTTTAACAAGGGGACCCCCAGATCCGGGCCCCCCCCCCTGTGTGAAATGGTAAGGGGGTACTTACCCCTACCATTTCACTAAAAAACTGTCAAAAATGTTAAAAATGACAAGAGACAGTTTTTGACAATTCCTTTATTTAAATGCTTCTTCTTTCTTCCTTCATCTTCTTCTTCTTCTGGTTCTTCTGGCTCTTCTGGTTCTTCCTCCGGCGTTCTCGTCCAGCATCTTCTCTGCGGCGTCTTCTATCTTCTTCTCCTCGGGCCGCTCCGCACCCATGGCATGGGGGGGGAGGCTCCCGCTCTTCTCTTCATCTTCTTCTCTTCTTCATCTTCTTCTTCATCTTCTTCTTCTTCTTCTCTTCTTCCTTCTTCTCTTCTTCATTTCTTCTCCGGGCCGCTCCGCAGCCATGCTGGCATGGTGGGAGGCTCCCGCTGTGTGACGGCGTCTCTTCGTCTGACGGTTCTTAAATAACGGGGGGCGGGGCCACCCGGTGACCCCGCCCCCTCTGACGCACGGTGACATGACGGGACTTCCCTGTGGCATTCCCCGTGACATCACAGGGAAGTCCCGTCAAGTCACCGTGCGTCAGAGGGGGGCGGGGTCACCGGATGGCACCGCCCCCCGTTATTTAAGAACCGTCAGACGAAGAGACGCTGTCACACAGCGGGAGCCTCCCTCCATGCCAGCATGGCTGCGGAGCGGCCCGGAGAAGAAATGAAGAAGAGAAGAAGGAAGAAGAGAAGAAGAAGAAGAAGATGAAGAAGAAGATGAAGAAGAGAAGAAGATGAAGAGAAGAGCGGGAGCCTCCCCCCCATGCCATGGGTGCGGAGCGGCCCGAGGAGAAGAAGATAGAAGACGCCGCGGAGGAGATGCTGGACGAGAACGCCGGAGGAAGAACCAAAAGAGCCAGAAGAACCAGAAGAAGATGAAGGAGAAAGAAGAAGCATTTAAATAAAGGAATTGTCAAAAACTGTCTCTTGTCATTTTTAACATTTTTGACAGTTTTTTAGTGAAATGGTAGGGGTAAGTACCCCCTTACCATTTTACACAGGGGGGGGCCGGGATCTGGGGGTCTCCTTGTTAAAGGGGGCTTCCAGATTCCGATAAGCCCCCCGCCCGCAGACCCCCACAACCACCGGCCAGGGTTGTGGGGATGAGGCCCTTGTCTTCATCAACATGGGGACAAGGTGTTTTGGGGAGCTACCCCAAAGCACCCTCCCAATGTTGAGGGCATGTGACCTGGTACGGTTCAGGAGGGGGGGGGGCGCACTCTCGTCCCCCCTCTTTTTCTGCGGCCTGCCAGGTTGCGTGCTCGGATAAGGGTCTGGTATGGATTTTTGGGGGGACCCCACGTCGTTTTTTTTTTTTTTTGGCGCGGGGTTTCCCTTAAAATCCATACCAGACCTGAAGGGTCTGGTATGGAATTTAGGGGGAACCCCACGTCAATTTTTTTTTTTCATTTTGGCTGGGGTTCCCCTTAATATCCATACCAGACCTGAAGGGCCTTGTATGGAATTTAGGGGGACCCCCACATCATTTTTTTTTTTTGGTTCGGGGTTGCCCTGTGGGGAATTCCCATGCCGTTTTTATCAATGAACTTCTATGTGTATTGTCGGCAATGCAATAGCCGCGGGTAGTTTTAAATGAGTTTTTTCCTTCCAAATGTCATTTTGCTGTCAGACTGTTCTAAACACAGGAAACATGCGCCCCTTTACAGGCATACTATAGACACCCCCCAGGTATGAAATTTAAAGGGATATTACACTTTTATTGTTTGACTTTAAGCATTAATAAAATCACTGCTCCTGAAAAAACGTCCGTTTTTAAAACTTTTTTTTGCATTGATCCATGTCCCCTGGGGCAGGACCCGGGTCCCCAAACACTTTTTATGACAATAACTTGCATATAAGCCTTTAAAATTAGCACTTTTGATTTCTCCAATAGACTTTTAAAGGGTGTTCCGCGGCATTCGAATTTGCCGCGAACACCCCAAATTGTTCGCTGTTCGGCGAACTTGCGAACAGCCAATGTTCGAGTAGAACATGAGTTCGACTCGAACTCGAAGCTCATCCCTACTAATTACCATGATTGTATTATGCTGTGAATGTCCCCTTTGTCCTCATGCATGCTGGATTTTTATGTAATTATTATTTTAGGTCCTTCATACATATTTGCCCTTCAATAACCTCCCCAGCATGGTGTCTCCTGCCCTATATTCACCTCATGTAGTTACTTAACAATGTATTTTATCAGCTCCATAGTAGTGCTTTACCCCAAACACCCCCTAAAATGTTTTGAAATGTTATTTTTGATTTAAATTCAGGCAGAGGGCCAGAGGCTTTTTTTTGTGGTGTCCCCAAATTTTTTGTAACCCTCCCTCCCCCAACTGCTAAGTCAGCTGATCCCAATTCTCTATCCTCAATCATCTATCTGCTGACTTTGCCAAACCCATACACACTATACCCATCTCTTTAGTGCTCAGATTTATGGATGAATTCCCCAAAGCATGTAGTGCAAGGGCCTGCCTGTATACTTTCCAATGGTACTGTTTAAAGTTCTTGTATCCTATTATGATCTTGATAGGTAATAGCAGAATGTCCAAATGTGCTCAAATGTGTACAGTGTGTATTTATATCTTTGTATTATGACACTTCTTACCTGTCCAGTGGGCTGCCAATAGTGTAACTAAGGAGGGGCTGTTCCAAGTAATACCCTGTATTTAGGCATTCATCTCTCAATGAAGTGAAGAGGGTTACCTGTCCAAGAGTCCCCCCCCCCCTATAATGTTAGAAATGGCCCATGAGAGGGGGGGGGAATATGATAGGTGTACCTTATACTTTTTTGTTGTTAAATTCCCCTTAATAAATGCTATCTGGAGGTTGACCCATAATGTTTGTGTCTAATCTGCTTGCCAGGTTTCTGTGAAAAAATAGTAATGTTTATTGTTTTTTCCTCAACAGTTTCCTTCCACGCCACAGGAATGGCAGACTGTGGCCTCCCACTTTGCCCAGCGGTGGGACTTTCCTAACTGCGGAGGGGCAATTGATGGGAAACACGTCCACATCGTCCCACCACCCAACTCAGGGTCGTACTATTATAATTACAAGGGGTTTAATAGTATAGTGATGTTGGCGGTGGTGTCGGCTAATTACGACTTCTTGTATGTGGACGTGGGGAAGAATGGCCGGATGTCCGATGGTGGAGTGATCGCCCAGACGGAGTTCTACAGGCGTCTCCAGAATGGCAGCTTGGACTTGCCACCTCCAGAGGACAATGTTGAAGGTCTCCCATTTGTGTTCATTGCTGATGAAGCATTTGCGCTGGGGGACCACCTGATGCGGCCATTCCCGATGAGGACCCTCACCCAGGAACAGAGGGTTTTTAATTACCGGCTGGCCAGAGCCCGAAGAGTGGTGGAGAACACATTTGGAATCCTGGCCAGCCGGTTCTGATTATTTATGACACCCATCCATATGGTGGAGTATAAACGGAACCATATAATACTTGCCTGCTGTGTTCTCCATAATTTTCTACGAAAACATTCAGCCAACTATGCTGGCTCAGTTGGGCCTGAGGCCGGAATCCCAAATACATCAACAATGACGGCACTTGAAAGCGGCCGTCCTGGCTTGCCCTCCCTGAATGCCCGTGATGTCCGGTTACGATACCTGGAGTTCTTTGCGGGTAGGGGGGCTATCAATATGCCAGACAATATGTGACACCTTTTTCAAATAAAAAACAACCAAAAGAAATTCTTGGTGGACATTTACTGCTTGTGTTTGTTTTAGCTGACCCTGACAGAAATGTGTTGAGTGCAGAAAATGTCGTGATTGGGTAACCTTATAAAAAACAGTGTTGGCTGGTACTTCCTAAATGCAAAAACACATTGCAACTGCACTGAACCTGCACTTGTAGTGCAAAGAGGATTTGCCCTTAGGAAATAACCCCCATTTGTGCATAAAACAACAATTACATCACCCCAAAAGTGTTGTAGTGTTGAGACAATAATCCACACATTCTTGAGTAAGGCACTTTTTTATACCTGCACAATCACATGCGCATTTACCAAAGGTTTTTAAAACAAACCAACATGTTTGTTGTATAACAATGTTTGCAGTAGCATTATGAAAAATCAAAATATCCATTTCAGATAAAACAGGCCTGTGTAAAACCAACAAGAAAGCCAAAAAACTTGAACTTACAAAGTTCACATTAGGTAAAACCTGAAGGCTCTATCAGACATCAGTATTTAGGAACTGGGTTTGATATAGCGTTCAGATGGGGGGAAATCACCCCTGGAAAAGCCAAATTTGGAAGATGCACACCAATTTACAAATGTCCACATGTGCTATCTGCCATCATGGGGGATCAAGGGACGTGTTTGGGGGGAGCAAGCCCTTCCTCAACGCTACTTTATAATTGAGGAAGGGGTTGCCCCCCCAAAACGCGTCCATTGATCTCCTGTGATGGCAGATAGCACATGTTGGCACACTGTGTGCATCCTCCAAATTTGGCTTTTCTAAACATTGAAAAAAGTTTAGTACGATAAAACAGGTGATTTTGTGGGGTTTAAATTCGCCCCAAAACATCAATGATGTTATTATTTTTTTTAATAACATCACTGATTTGTTGCTGGATGTTTTGCAATTGGAGATTACACCCCATGATCTCCCCTATCAGTATCTGGGCACTTTCAGATGTGAAACGTTTAGTCCGCATGCATTTGCAAATGCGTGCGGACTAAACCCCTGTTTTTAACACGTACTGTTAGACAGGTCAATTTGGTTGTCTGCGAGTTGGTGGTAAGTAGGCTTTGGTTTTTTCCTGGGCATTCCCCAGGCCTTGTTTGCATCTGTTTGTAGCCCTCCAAAGCCGCTTACTGCGATAGCCAGCTATAAATGAAGGCTGTGGCAAGTTTTTTGAGATCACCTTGGTGTGTTTATTGGTCCAGAAATGCACCAGCACCTTTGCAGCCATGGTGCTATTTGCTGGGTGTCTGGTGTGCTTCTGTACCTTTAAGAAGGGATGGTCTGCCCTTCAGTCCACCTGCCAGCATTTATCCATCAGAATGCATGTGCCTCCACTGTGGGGACACTCATATTTTAGTGTTAGGACCACAGTTATCAGGGTGCCGTGACGAGGCTCTGTGGCTTACGCATGCATTTGCAAATGCGTGCGGACTAAACCCCTGTTTTTAACGCGTACTGTTAGACAGGTCAATTTGGTTGTCTGCGAGTTGGTGGTAAGTAGGCTTTGGTTTTTTCCTGGGCATTCCCCAGGCCTTGTTTGAAACGTTCTCTCTCCCTCACATCACGATCACCTAAAAAGAGATAAAGAACAAAAAAAAAGGTCTCAAAAATCTGCCACCAGCCATCTCTTTTACCTGAGTCTGTGGTCGCAGACACTCACCTGTTGTGGTGCCAATCTCCACCACGTCTTCTTCTTCCTCCTGCTCAGCTTCTTGGGTTGGTATTTCCCCTTCTTCCAGAGGTGGGGGGTCTGTGTTCTCCTGGGATGAGGGGTGTCCGAGTCTTTTCTCCCCTATGTAAAACAAAAATGGTATACTTAGCACACAGATATTTGATGGCAGAACTATAGATATAGGAAACATTGCTTGGAAGTGGGGTACAATTGTCTATTTTAGCCGAGTTCCAAGATGTATATTTTTTATTGCCCTTTGTCAAGCTGCAATACTTTACCTGTTTGGTACAAGCTTCACAGATGGAGACCCCCCTATAGTATACACTGGAGCACCTGTGTGGCCCCCTAATAAAAATGGTGTTCTTGTGTCCCACACTAGTGCTCCAGTGTCCAGATGTGAAAACAGCTGCTCAGTGTCCTCTCCTTACACACAATCTAGTTTGCATTTCATTCTAGTAACAAACCCATCTACACAAACAAATATTTGGCATCCAAGTAGGCCCCCAAAAATGTGTGAAAATGCATATGGCCTAAACAATGGTGTTCTAGAGGCCGAAAGAAAAATGTTTGATACGAACGAATAATGTGCCCATGAACATTAAAGTTGACCTTTGGAAACGTTACAACTAATCAAAGCATATGGAGCAGAACGAACGTAATAAAGACAGAAAGAATAGAAACACAGCACAACTACTTACTTTTTTGCAGCACTCTCTGGATCTTTCGGTACTGCTCTGGCTCTCTCAACTTCAGGTCCGACCACCGCTTCCTCAGCTGATCTTTAGACCTTCGTACCCCGAAATTCCGCTCTAGACTCCGGACCACTTTACCAATGATTTTGGCCTTTCGGATGTTGGGGTGGGGGTAAGGCCCATATTTTCCGTCATAGTCGGACTTCCTCATGATGTTTACCATCTCCAACATCTCCCCAAACGACATATTTGTGGCTTTAAAACGTCTCCTTCTGGATCGGGACGTGCCTGGATCCGGGCTTTCCTCCTCCTCCTCGTTGTTAGAATTATCACGCACCTGTTGTAACTCCGCCATCATGCTCTTCACCCACTGCGCCGAACGAAAAGGGGTGGGGAATACACTAGAAAGAACGTCAGGGGTGGGCGGAGTTACACGCATGCGCAGTGTATATAAAGCGTAACACGCGTGCGTATTACGTTTGATCTGTGAGCGGAGGAAGGAGCATTGAACGCGGCGATCGTAAGAACGAAGGTAAGAGACAAACTTGGGCCTATACTGCTTCTATAGATTGAGGCCTATATTGTAACAAGATTAGGAGAGTTTGGTGTGACATTAGGCTTTGTCTTGTGTTGTGTCTTGCAGTGAACATGGATATGGTACTGAAAGATCAGGACTTCATTTCAGTCTTCATAGAGATGCTAAGGGAGCTGCCCTGTCTGTGGGAGATTAAACACCCCCATTACAAGAACCAAGCAAAGAGGAAGGCAGCACTGGAGCAATTGTGTGAAATTGTGAAGCAGGTGATCCCCACGGCAGACATCACTTATTTAAAGATTTTCATTGGTGGCCTGAGGAGCACATATCTGAGGGAGCGCAAGAAAGTCCTGGATTCACAGAGATCCGGAGCAGCAGATGACATCTATGTCCCCAGGATGTTGTACTACGACAGGCTGCACTTTCTGGCAGGCCAGACTGAACCCAGGTCATCACTCTCCAGTCTTCCTTCCACGCTTCCTTCCCCCCCCGGCTGAGGCTTCTGACGCCCAACCTGGGCCTTCCAGGCCACATGTGGAGGAGTCCAGATTGAGCCAGGTATAGCATTCCTCTAAATATTTCTGCTTGTCCAATCAATGATGTTAACTAGATGTTAGTTGGGAGTACTAATTTATGATTGTGATTGATGATGCAAAACATTACAACCATGTCCCTTTTTCATACACAGGGAAGTCTCAGCCAGGAGGTGGCCGGGCCGAGCCGGCTGGCTGATCTGCAGGTCCCTCCACCCCCCTGGAAACAGAAAGTGGCAGTAGGAGGAGTACCCTAGAGGAGGCTGCTATCAGATTTTTTTGTAGGGCTACAGAGGTCCTGGGAGCACCACACACCAGGCAGGAGAAAATTGCTGCATTCATAGCCTATAAAATGCAGAGGATGGAGGAGGGCCAAAAAGCCATGTGTGAGGCCCTCATATCAGAGGCTCTGGCGAAAGGTATGAGGGGCCAAATTACACCTCACACACAGCTTTGGGATGGTCCTCCTCCTCCTCCTGCAGGTCCTACTCCTCCTCCAGGTCCTACTCCTCCTCCTGCCACATCTCCAACTGCACAGCCACAGCCCGGAAGGAAGTGTGAAAGGAAGACCAGACAGTGAGGACCCTGGATCCAGTCTGGTCGGCCAAAAGATGCAGCCTCTTGTGGTACCACAGCCTGGGGACACTGATGTCATCTGCTGCTATCCGGATCTCTGTGAATCCCGGACCAGACTGCCCTCCCTTACATATGGACTCCTCAGGACACCAATTTTGAGGTTTAAGAATTGATGTCTGCCGTGGGGGTCCTAGGCTTTACTAATTTCTCCTGTTGATCCAGTGTTGCCTTCCTCTTTGTTTGGTTCTGAGCCCTTAATAAAGGATTTTTGTTTTGAATTATACTCTCCTATGTGTTTTACTTCAAAAATGATGGTTTGTTTGTGAGGATTCAGGTACATTTCTAATATACAATGTGAAATGAACAAGGGACACCAACAACAAAAAATCTCATGGAGATTAAATAATAAAAGATATCAATGGTGTTGGGGTAACTTGCCACACAAAACACACACAAAAATATTCTGGAGTAAAAATAAAAGTAACATTGAACAAAGATCAGCCTTGGAAAAAATCCAAACATTAAAGAAAAAAAAAGGCTTAAAAACAAAAAAAAAACATAAAAAATATAAAACTGTCAGATGTGACAACTAATAACAATATATTGAGGGAATCCCACTAAAAAAACACAAATAAAACTTTGTGAGAAGTGTGTGTGAATATGAGCAGCAAAACTACTTAATTCTTGTCACATTATAAAGAAGAAGAGAGTGCGCTGTATTAAACCATTTTTTACATTGCAGCGTGACGAAAGTGCTGTATCCATTGCGAACGCTAAGTTTACCAGAACGAGCTGTCCCGTGTCGGAATTTCTTCTGAGCATGCGTGGCACTTTGTGCGTCGGAACAGGCCACACACGGTCGGAATTGACGCGATCGGATTTTGTTGTCGGAAAATTTTATCTCCTGCTGTCCAACTTTGTGTGTCGGAAAATCCGATGAAAAATGTCCGATGGTGCCCACACACGGTCAGAATTTCCGACAACACGCTCCGATCGGACAATGTCCATCGGAAAATCCGACCGTGTGTACGGGGCAGTACTCTTGATGAAAGCAAGAATTGGCCTTGCTGTAAAAAATCGCAACGATATGCGCCTGTCAAACAGGTGCTGAAAAATTGGTCTTTGGGTGTTATATGTGCCTATGAAACCTATACCAAAAACATTCTTCTAGTTGAAATGATTGAACACCCTCGAAGCAAGGCAGCCTTGAAGTCCTGCAGAGATTCCACAACTTAAAAAGACTTAATCAGTGACATCAGCATCAGGGGCTTCATAGCTGGTAATCCAGGACTGATTCATTTTTATAAAAGTCAAACGGTCCACGGAGTCTGTGGACAGACACGTTCTATGATCAGTAACAAAACCTCCTGCAGCACTGAATGCCTGTTCTGAAAGCACCCTGGATAGCACGGGCAAACTCACTAAACAGAGGAAATGATGCCCTGCCTGAGGACTGACCACCACGTCCCTGCCTGAGGACTGACCACCCTTTGCCTTTGGACATATTTGTTGCTGGCCTTCATTCAGTGGGATCGTCTGCCTCTCCTTGTTGTCCTCACAGTCATTATTGGGAGAGAGGGGGTGGTGCTTATAAGCAAATGTAAAGAAGAAGTTGAAATCTGTATGTAGATGCACTTTAATCAAAGTAAAGAGGTGTTTGGTGCACTTTAATTTGAGTACTCACACTACATAGACACACTCCACGGATACTCTATAATATACTGCAATATAATGTGCCAAATGCACAGTGACGCACAGAACTATATGGTGTTAAACAGGCAGAAACACACGCAAAACTATATGGTGTTAAACTGGCAGTAACGCACACAGAACTATATGGTGTTAAACTGGCAGTAACGCACACAGAACTATGGAGCATTAAACTGGCAGTAACACACACAAAATGATATGGCGTTAAACTGGCAGTAACGCTCACAGAACTATATGGCTTTAAACTGGCAGTAATGCACACAAAACAATATGGCGTTAAACTGGCAGTAACACACACAAAACTATATGGTGTTAAACTGGCAGTAACGCACGCAAAACTATATGGCCTTAAACTGGCAGTAACGCACACAGAGTTATATGGCATTAAACTGGCAGGAACGCACGCAAAACTATATGGCGTTAAACTGGCAGTAACGCACACAAAACGATTTGGCGTTAAACTGGCAGTAACACTCACAGAACTATATGGTGTTAAACTAGCAGTGACGTACACAAAATGATATGGAGTTAAACTGGCAGTAACGCACATGGAACTATATGGCGTTAAACTGGCAGTAATGCACACAAAACAATATGGCATTAAACTGACAGTAACGCACACAGAACTATATGGAGTTATACTGGCAGTAACGCATGCAAAACTATATGGCCTTAAAATGGCAGTAACGCACACAGAATTATATGGCATTAAACTGGCAGTAACGCACACAAAACGATATGGCGTTAAACTGGCAGTACGCTAACAGAACTATATGGAGTTATACTGGCAGTAACGCATGCAAAACTATATGGCGTTAAACTGGCAGTAACACACACAGAAGTAAATGGTGTTAAGCTGGCAGTAATGCACACAGGAGTAAATAGCATTAAACTGGCGGTAACGCAATCAAAAAGACGGTTCAACCTTCACTACACTGATGCTATCTGAACTGTCCCTACTCTACCTATACACTAATGTCAAGATTACTGACACTGTCTCACTACACTACAGTAAAACTATCTGAGCTGTCCCTACTCTAGCTGCCCACTATGCAAAGCTGAATGATGGTCTTCCTCACTACACTTACACTATCTCTAGACTGACACTAAACTAATATTCTACACTGACAATTGAAGGAAAATAGTACAGTATAGCACACTAACTAAAAGCACTGGTCAGAGGCCTGTTCTATCTCTCTCCATGCCAAAATCACACTGAAAATGGCTGTCATTGAAAGAATACTTTTATACTGTGGGGAGGAAATGAGCCATGATTGGATAAAATCATGGTGACAGCGTCCAATCATGACTCTGACAGTGCTCTATGCCCTGATTGGATGAAGCTTTCACTGCTTCAGCCAATCAGGGCTTGCAATGCACTGTTCAGCACCGCAATGCATTGTCGTTGGTGCGGGGGGTCAAACAAACGGTCAAACTACCCTTTTGTTCGGCTGTTCGTTGAACGTCTGAATAGCGAAAGTTCGGCCCGAACTTATGCTCGAGCCGTACCGTTCACCCATCCCTAATCATCAACAGGTGCGTAACTGTGGAGAGATAGGAGCTGGCAATTAGCTGACAGCTGAGCGGCCAGTTCACAGAAGGAAGGCCTGAGCCCAGCCCAGATAGTATCCCCTCCTCAACGAACCCTCCCCCTTGGAGGACCACCAGGCTTGAGGGGAAAATGTTGATGCAAACGAACTTCAGAGAGGGAACATAAAGTCGCAGGTTGAGAGATGACAGCCAGACCCTGTCCCCAACCTGATAGAAAGGCGCAGGCAGGCGTCTGTGGTCAGCATGGAGTCTGCACCTATCATTAGCATGTGGCAAAGCCTCCTGGACTTGTGCCCAAATGGAATGAAGACCACAGAGATGCTCCTCCAACGCAGGAATACTCTGCGGAACAAATGAGTCAGACAACATGGAAGGTTGGAAACCATATTTCGCCATGGGAACTGGGACAATTGGGAAGCTGAATTCAAGGCATTATTGTGAGCAAACTCAGCTGTGGCCATCCACACCGTTGTTAGTGAGGCTCTTAACTTGGTGAAAAGGGTTTAGCCCTTGAGACAAATTGAAATTAAAAATATTTTTTCCATTCGTCACTGGTTAAAGAGGTGTCGTGTGGACACTGAGCCATGCAACAGTGATAAATCAAAAGAGAGAGGTGCTCAGATGGTATAATTGCCCTATAAACTTGCTGGCAATATAAGAGGTTTTTTACGGAAAAGGATTGAATTATTGATCGATCGATTCACTAAAATTCCTTGAAACACCCGGTGCTTCTATAGGGCAATGCCTATTTTCCTTTTTTTGCACAGACATTCCCAATAAAACCTTTTGATGGGTCTAGGGGATTATTTGGAATCAAGACCATTTTGAAAGGTGGCAAATATTGATTAACAAGGTTCTACAAAAGCTCCAGAAAATGCCACGTTTGTGGTGAAACATGTAGAGGCAATTACACTTTTGTACCTTGACCACTGGGTCGTTATGGCCTAATTTTTATAAATTGTTTTTAATGTCTATGTAATAAAAACATGTTTTCTATTTTTTGCAAATGTTGCTCTTGATTAATCTTTCTGCACCCTAAAACTCCAATTTTGTGTGCTCTCTGGGTATATATTGTTTGGTCATATGTAAAGAAGGTGGTGCATCTATTACAGTCTCCTAGCTCCAATATCAATTTGATAAATTACTATCATTAGTGTCTTTGTACATATCTTGTAATACAAATGGTAGTGTATTAGAGATGGAAATGGCACCCCCCTTGTTTTAGAAGAAAAGGTGGTAAAAAAAGCATTGTACAAAGGATCTTTCAAAAAACTAAGTATGGTTACTCCTAGAGAAATGTGTTTCTTGGAGGAGGACAGTGTCCAAGTGTTTCATACTGGTGGAAGGCTTTTCTCCTCCTATGTGGAGAGTTAAATCCTCACACTTTATGTGAAATAAACTAGATTTGTGTGAACTACAGGAAGCTGTAGTGTAATATAGGGGGATGGGATAATATTTGGTGTGAGTTCTAAAAGTGTAAAATCAATGTCCCTAAGGGGAGCTACAAGAGAGGATAATACAGTTTGACAAAGACCAGTTGCTTGCATACCTAACATCTAGATCAAAAAAGTAAAAAAACATAAAGCAGATATATACAACAGCAGATAGCTGGATGAAACCCGTTATGTGATCAGAAAAAAGCAGTCCTGAACATTAGAAAGTGAACCTTGGTTATAATTAGTAAATATAGGCAGCTGAAAATAAATAGCTCAAAATAATTCAGTGCATGTGGGTCTGGAATAGGGATGAGCCGAACCCCCCCCGGTTCGGTTCGCAGCAGAACTTGCGAACAGGCAAAAAATTTGTTCGAACACATGAACACCGTTAAAGTCTATGGGACACGAACATGAATAATCAAAAGTGCTCATTGTAAAGGCTTATATGCAAGTTATTGTCATAAAAAGTGTTTGGGGACCTGGGTTCTGCCCCAGGGGACATGTCAATGCAAAAAGAATTTTTAAAAACGGCCGTTTTTTCAGGAGCAGTGATTTTAAAAATGCTTAAAGTGAAACAATAAAAGTATAATATTCCTTTAAATTTCGTACCTGGGGGGTGTCTATAGTATGCTTGTAAAGGGGCGCATGTTTCCCGTGCTTAGAACAGTCTGACAGCAAAATGACATTTCAAAGGAAAAATGTAAAAAAAAATGGCGTGGGGGTCCCCCTAAATTCCATACCAGGCCCTTCAGGTCTGCTATGGATATTAATAGGAACCCCATGCCAAAATTAAAAAAAAATATGGCATGGGGGTCCCCCTCAAAATCCATACCAGACCTCTCAGGTCTGATATGGATTTTAAGGGGAACCCAGCGCCAAAATTAAAAAAAAAGTGGAGTGGGGTCCCCCCAAAAAATCCATACCAGACCCTTAGCCGAGCACGCTACCTGGCAGGCTGCAGGAAAAGAGGGGGGACGAGAGAGCACCCCCCTCCTGAACCATACCAGGCCACATGCCCTCAACATTGGAAGGGTGCTTTGAGGTAGCCCCCCAAAGCACCTTGTTCCCATGTTGATGGGGAGAAGGGCCTCATCCCCACAACCCTTGGCCAGTGGTTGTGGGGGTCTGCGGGCGGGAGGCTTATCGGAATCTGGAAGCCCTCTTTAACAAGGGGATCCCAAGTTCCCGGAAAAGTGTCAAAAAGGTTAAAAAACACAAGAGACGTTTTTGAAAAGTCCTTTATTAATTTCTTCTTCTTCCATTTTCTTTCTTCTGGTGTTCTTTCAGCGTTCTTCTTCTTCCTCCACCTTCTTCTTCATCTTCTTCTTCTCCGTCTTCTTCTTCTTCATCCATTCTTCTCAACCCACACCTTACTCCAGACTTCTTCTCCGCTCCGTCCGCACGATCCGCCTCAGTGGGAGTCTTCAGACGTGTGACGCTTCGCTTCTTCTGACACTTCTTATATAATGGAGGGCGGGGTCACCCTCCTCTGATGCACGGGGAATTCACAGGACTTCCCTGAGGCTTTCCCCGTGTTGTCAGAGGGGGCGGGGACATCCGGTTACGTGACCCCGCCCCCTCTGACAACACAGGCAAAGCCTCAGGGAAGTCCCATTAGTTCCCTGTGCGTCAGAGGAGGGCGGGGTCACCGGGTGGCCCCGCCCTTCATTATATAAGAAGTGTCAGAAGAAGCGAAGTGTCATATGGCTGAAGACTCCCACTGAGGCAGATCGTGCGGACGGAGCGGAGAACCTGGAGGAAGATGCGGGACGAGAAGAGCAGATGAAGCAGAAGAAGATGAAGAAGAAGATGGAGGAAGAAGAAGAACACCGAAAGAACACCAGAAGAAAGAAGATGGAAGAAGAAGCCAAAAGAAGAAGAAATTAATAAAGGACTTGTCAAAAACCGTCTCTTGTGTAGGGGTACATTTGTACCCCATTACCAATTCACACAGGGGGGGCAGGATCTGGGGGTCCCCTTGTTAAAGGGGGCTTCCAGATTCCGATAAGCCCCCCGCCCGCAGACCCCCACAACTACCAGCCAAGGGTTGTGGGGATGAGGCCCTTCTCCCCATCAACATGGGGACAAGGTGCTTTGGGGGCTACCACAAAGCACCCTCCCAATGTTGAGGGCATGTGGCCTGGTACGGTTCAGGAGGGGGGCTGCTCTCTGGTCCCCCCTCTTTTCCTGCGGCCTGCCAGGTTGCATGCTCGGATAAGGGTCTGGTATGGATTTTGAGGGGGACCCCCACGCCATATTTTATTAAAAATTTTGACACGGGGTTCCTCTTAAAATCCATACCAGACCTGAAGGGCCTAGTATGGAATTTAGGGGGACCCCCATGCCATTTTTTTTTAAATTTTGGTTCGGGGTTCCCCTGTGGGGAAATCCTATGCCGTTTTTATCAATGAACTTTTATGTGTATTGTCGGACCGACAATTCATTATAGCCGCGAGTAGTTTTAAATTACTTTTTTTCCTTTGAAATGTCATTTTGCTGTCAGACTGTTCTAAACAACAGAACACATGCGCCCCTTTACAGGCATACTATAGACACCCCCCAGGTACAAAATTTAAAGGAGTATTACACTTTTATTGTTTCACTTTAAGCATTATTAAAATCACTGCTCTCGAAAAAATGGCCATTTTTTAAACTTCTTTTTGCATTGATACATGTCCCCTGGGGCAGGACCCAGGTCCCTAAACACTTTTTATGACAATACCATGCATATAAGCCTTTAAAATTAGCACTTTATTTCTCCCATAGACTTTTAAACAGTGTTCCACGGCTTTTCGAATTTGCCGCGAACACCCCACATTGTTCGCTGTTCGGCGAACTGGCGAACAGCCGATGTTCGAGTCGAACATGAGTTCGACTCGAACTCGAAGTTCATCCCTAGTCTGGAACAGTTATGCCCCAAAGCTACAGTGGACAAAATATGTGAGTGGAAGGTCCTTTTTGCGAACAAGGCACAGACCAGGGAAACGGTAGTAGCTATTGCTGATGCAATACATGAAAATCATGGAGGGGTAAAGATTATATTCAGCTGGTATTCCACAGGAAAAAATAATCTTGAAAACTCATGATAGAACATGTCCACCCCGAGAGTGTCAGGATGCAAGAACTAATCTATCATCCTCAGGAGGATCAGGCCTATATACTCCTGGGAAACACGTGAGATGTCAGGATAAAGTTGATGCCATCTGGATTTATATTAGGCATGTTTCTTGAGGCCCACAGAATTTCCTCTTTGACCAAAAAAGTGTTTCAGAGGATTATGTCTCTTGGTGGTTTGTTGAACAACGGCTTAAGGTGCAGTACACAGTGAATTCTATCACAGAAGAATGCAGTATATTGTGATTCAGATAATAGAGACTAAAACGGTTTAGTGGCTGCATGCTTGATAGCCTCGGGAATCAGATGAAACAAGTGAAAGAGAACCACCCTTATGTACCAAATATAAGTACTCATTAAACCATTTAGCTGCAGGTACACTATGAGGTTTATCACAGTAAACGAGACATATAAATAAAGTTCTGTGCTGATACAATAGTGAAATCATAAATATAATCCTTTTATGGAAACTTCCATGTGAAAAAATAATCTTCCAAGTGAAAAAGTCCCACTCCTTCTTTTGAACGAATGGAAGTGTGGTGACTTAAAGCCGTCACCTCTTGAAGTAAGCCACCAATAAGAGGAATCAGATGTATGCTTTTTTTTCCACAAAAGATTTTTATTAACAGAAAACAGCATTGCATGTACATTATATTTGACATAGCATCTGCAGATGTAGTCATGACAGAATAACACATTAAAGTAGCGTGAATTGTTAAGACAACAAGAATCATGGGAATTAGAACAGCGTGGTTCTGTACCTATAACCAGTTTTGTAGGCCTATAGATCTTAAGATAGGTTCCTAAGTGGAATCAAGTAACATTGTGAATGATTGCAAGACCCCGTAGACCAATATCAACAGGTCTAACCGTGGCCGTAACCAATAGCTTAGACTTGATATCCCTAAAGTAGGAGAGATGACAGATGTTTAAGGTGTGGAATCTAGATGATTTTGGCTGGTCATGTCGCTATAAAGGTATAAAACAAGTGGAAGGGGAAAGAGAGTGAAAAAAGAGAAGAAAACAAGGCTTGGGGGGAGTAGAGGGGAGGGGAGAGAGGAAAGGGAGAGAGGTAAGGCATAAAGGATAGTGGGGGCCACTCCTCGTCCCCGAACCCCCGGCCCAATCAAGGTCGCGGGGGAATCTTTAGTGGGAATTCTGGACAAAAGAATGCTATAAAGGGAAGAAGGATTTGTGATATTCTCGAATTCTTAAAATGTGTCCAACAGGCCCAGATCTTTGTGAATTTCTGGACACGGTCTTGGGTGGTATGGATTAATTCTTCCATTTCCTCTATTTTGGCCACTCTGATTGACCATTCTCTAATGGTTGGGGTATCTGTTGACCTCCAATGTGTGGGAATGCAGAGTCTGGCCGCATTGACCATATGCATGGCCAATGATTTCTGTTAGGTATGTTCGGGTAGGGTTGTATGATGTAGGAGGTATTGAGCAGGGTTATAGTCTAGGGTGAAGGTGGTAACCCGCGATATTATTGAGTGGACCTCCCTCCAAAATGGTTGGAGCAAGGGGCATTCCCACCAAATGTGGATTATGGAGCCTATTGCTCCTTTGCATCTCCAACAGATGTTTGAAACTGAAGGTGAGAATTTGTGTAAGTGGGCTGGAGTCCTATACCATTTAGTTATGATTTTGTATCCATTTTCCTGGATCACTACATTCAACGATCCCTTGTGAGCGAGTGTATAGATGGATTCCCACTCTTCATCCGTGAGTGTTGTAGATCTGTTTCCCAAGAAGTATGCGCGGTTTGTGTCTTGAAAGGGTCTGTGTCGTCTTGGAGTAGGGCATAAATGTACAATATGAGGTGTCGCTGTGGTGTATTGTGTGAGCAAAGTGCTTCAAATGGTGCAAGTTGTCTATTCCATGTGAAGTTTGAATCTATAGAGGGAAAGTGTGTCAGCTGTCTATATGACCAGAAAGGAAATGTGCTGGTGCGCAATTCGGACATCAGGTCTTCAAAGGAGCGTCGACGGCCTTTGTGAAAGAAGTGGCATGCTAGAACCTCCTCGTGTGGCCATTCCTGTTGAAGGAATGTGGTAGATTCTCCCGGGGGAACTCAGGGTTGCCCCTTATGGAGGTTAGTGGTCCTGGTTGTGAGGATAGGTTGAAGAGAGAAACTGTTTTCCTAAAGGCCAATAGTGAGGGGAGGATGAGCGGGTGTAGCTTAATGGTCTTGGGCCAGAATCAGGGTGTCAGCCAAGGGAGTGTGTGTCGTGGTTCGGGTATAAGAGTTTTCCAACGCAACACACACTTTCCCCTGTTTGTAAATTTTCCAGTCTACTACTCTGGTCAGATGGCAGGCTAGGTAATACTTGTACAAGTCAGGTAGGCCAATTCCACCTGTGCCTTTGGTACAGGTCAAACGTGAGTATTTAATGCGTGGGGCAGTATTCTTCCATATTCTTCCATATGAAGGTTGTGCAGGACCTCTTATACGCCGCAAAAAAAGGAGGGGGGAAGGTGAGTTGGAATCGTCTGCATTAGGTACAGAAGGCTTGGAGGATAATCATCTTAATGAGAGCCGAACAACCAAACCAAGATACATTTAGATTAGCCCATTCCTTCAAGTCTGCTTGGATTTTAGAGAGGGTGAGTAGGAAGTTTTGGTTATACAGGTCTGTTAGTTTTCTGGTGATTTGAATGCCAAGATAGGTAATGGCTTCCGTCTTCCATTGAAAGGGGAAGAAGTTTTGGCAATGAGAGACATCCTGTCAATGTTATGTTTACATCCTGTCAATGTTATGTTTAGGGCATGAGATTTAGAATAATTAATTTTAAAGTTTGATAACTCAGCAAAATGTTTTATGTCTTTCAGCATGTTAGGTAAAGACAGCCAGGGTGTTTGCAAGGATAGCAGTATATCGTTGGCAAACGCCGCCACCTTAAACTCCCTATGTTCAAAGGTGATTCCTTTGATATCCGTATTGCTTCGCAATCTGTTCAAGAGGGGTTCTAATGTCAAGACAAAGATCAAGGGGGATAATGGACATCCCTGATGGGTACCATTGCTTATGGAGAAGGCGTTCGACAGGAGGCTGTTAGTTTTCACCCTAGCTGAGGGATTAGTATACAAGGCATTGATGTGCGCGAACATGCGGGGAAGAAGGCCTATTCCTTTTAGTACCTCCCACATATAATCCCATGCCACCCTTACAAACGCCTTCTCAGCATCGAGGGAAAGGAAAAAAACCCTAATCCCCGACAAAGTAAGCCCATGTTGTAGGTTTAAAGTGCGATGAATCCCACTCGATCCAATGATATGAGGCCAGGAATCAGGGGAAGCAGCCTGTTTGCTAGTATCTTTGCATACAGTTTTATATCCACATTGAGCAGGGAAACTAGCCTATAGTTGGATACTTGTGAGGGATCTTTGCCTTCTTTTGGGATAACTGCTATGTGGGCTTCTAAAATTCTGCCTAAGGAAGCGTGGGGACTTGATAGAGAGTTAAATGTTTGTAACATCTTAGGTGCAAGATCATCCAGAAAGCACTTGTAGTATAGTAAAGGGAGGCCATCGGGACCCGAGCTTTTATCTACTTTCATTTGTTTTATCACTAAATTTAGTTCCTCCATGGAGAGTGGGCTTTCCATGACTTCCACCTGTTTTGCAGAAATAGGTTTAGGGCAACACTGAGGTAAGAAGTTGCTTACTTGAGAGGAACGGTTGGGCGTGTTGATCAATTCTCCCTCCCCTCATGCTAAGTTGTAGAGCTTCGAGTAGAATTTTTCAAAGTGTTTGGCTATGTCATCATTCTTAGAGAACAGTGTACCTTGACTATCCCAAATATGGTGAATCACAGAAGAGGTCTTAGCTGCCTGTATTGTGCGAGCTAGCAGTCTCCTGCTTTTGTTTCCATGTTCGTAGAACACTTTCTGTTTGAGAACATATCGCCTTCTGGTGCGTTTCCCTAACTCGTCTAACAAAGTGGAGCGGGCATGCAAAAGGTCCTGCAGTGTACCTTGTAGGAACAATCATGTATGGGCTATTTCTAGACGGTTAATTGTTTCAATAAGTGATTTGATCTGCTTGTGATGTCTTTTTTAGCTATCGTTGCCAATGATATCAATTTCCCCCTTAAAACACACTTATGTGCTTCCCAGAGCGTACTGGGTGTTATGTCTGGGGTAGAATTTTCTTTAAAATACATTTGGATTCGGGCAAGTATTTGTCTAAGGTTTTCGGGGTCTTTCAGCAGGGATGGGTTTATTTTATTTTGATGGGTCTGTTTGTGAGAGGAAGAAATAGTCAATCCTAGGGTATTTTTGATGTGGACGAGAGAAGAAGGTCTTTATCATTAGGGAACATAGTGCGCCATGTGTCATGGAGTGTTAAGTTGGAGTTTCATTTTTAGTTTAATTTTGTAAACTACAAAATTAGTAGATAATTTTGTAGTTGGAGTTAAATTTGGCGAAGTGCCCGGTATGAGAGAGCAGTTGTGCCTGTGGAAGTGTCTAGGGCCAGGTTGAGTGGAACATTAAAGTCTCCTCCCAATGTCACAATTCCTCCTAGAAATGAAGAAAGGAGGTCACAGGTTTTCCTGAAGAATGATATTTGGTGTTCGTTAGGACAGTACATATTTGACAACGTGATCGGTTTGGAAGCGTATTTACCCTTAATAAAGATATATCTACCACCAGAGTCTACCATCGAATTCGATAGTTGAAAATCTGCGTGTTCGGAAATTAGTATTGATAGCCCTTTTGTTTTAGAATCTGGGTTTGTGCAATGAATTGACCATTTGTACACATGGTTCTCTAGTTTGGGGATTGCATCCGATCGTAAGTGTGTATCCTGCAGTAAGAGAAAGTGAGCTTTGTGTTTGGTCAATGCTGTTAGTATCTGTGACCTTTTTTCTGGGAGGTTTAAGCCTTTGACATTTAGTGAGAGGCATTTTAGTGACAATTGTTGCCTAAGCATCGGTTCCTTCTGCATTTTACAAGCTAACGGGGAGTAAGATATATATGCGAGGGTCTCGTGTGTGCAACCCGAGTGTCTTTATGGCACCCGGGGAATACCCACTGGACCCTGCGAGAGGAGGGGAGGGAGGAGTGACCCCCATTAATAGAAAGAGTCAGAAAAGAAAAAGGGGGGAAGGGTAGAAGGTGGAAAGTATATGGGAAGTGGTAGGCCTAGTGAGACCAAATCATGGAATGGGGAAAAGGGGTAAGGTTAAAAATGAAGAAATAGCACCGTCATGGGGCCCACCAACCATGAGTGCGAGAGTTTACTGGAGGCGGTTATAGGCACGCCTAACCACCTAATGGGGGGAGTCTGGAGTATCAGTTTCACTCTGTTAGGAAAACTGAGGGGGGACAATAAACTGGGAATGGAACATGATATTTAGCACTAAGGACAATGAAGAAGGGCAGACAGGTAATTAAAGGATGTTGAGTAAAATTTAACAGATTCATAGAACAGAGCTTAAGGATTAAAGGGCTCACGTAGGGGGCGTATGAATTTACCCAGCTCAGTAAACAACATGTAGAACGATTGCGGAATGGGTGTAGGTTAGATAGAAAGTGAGAACCAGACTGGTAAAAACCCAAAATAACAGAAATATAGCATAGATATCAACTGGGTAGATGAATAGTTACCAAGCTTTTTTAAGAATTTCTGGAGGGTCAGAGCTTTTTCTTTCCAAGTAAACATTCAAACAGACCTTTAAAATTGTAAACTTATAAACACATAAACATTTAAACAGATAAACAAATATATAACTCCGTCTCCTCTCCAAGTAGATTGCTCGCTTTTATTATGGGTCTGGATGGCCCACCCTTCCGGAGACTTATATTCCACGCTTAGGAACCGCTAATTGAGAAGCTTTCACAGGGAATGGTGGGCCATGAGATCCTGTACAATGACAATAAGACATTGATATTTGTTTACCTTACTGCGACCATCGATCTCGGCTGAGACCATAGAGCACATCAGTGCCACCCAAAGCCATATTGGCTAAGTGACATAAGCATCGTAAGTATGATCACTCTCAGGGTAGGGATTAAATCTGAGCTCCATTGTGTCCCTAAGCATAAAAAGAAGGGCAGAGGGAAAGTCCACCTTCTGTCCAACAGGCTTCCCCCCCCTCCCCCAGGCGGGTCATCCAAAGTTATCATACCAATGCTCCAAGTTAAACCTCTATAGTGTGATGAGATCATATCTATAATCCCATATCAGAAGCATGACGGAAGCATAAAGTTTGAGGGCAACCCCGATCCCCGTCAGGAAGAATGTCAATGCTTTCAACAGCAAGAAAGATCAGTCTGGAGCCGCTTCTACAGCTGTAAAGGCCAGAAGCACAGACCTGTACCAGAGGGGAGGCATTTAGGAGTAGGGAGACATCCACCGGATGGTTAGGGATCGAGCTCCCCCCAAGTGACAGCTAATGAATGCAAGAAAATGGTGCTGCGTGCAGACAAAATCACACATCCTGTAAGCATTCTGGGTTCCTAAGTGTTACCATCTTGTAAGGTTGTTAAGCAAAATCTTTGGGGGAGGAACGAGTGGTAAACGGAGCCTCTAAAGTGCCTCTAAGAGGGCAGGGGGGTATGACAGAGCAGCCAGCATTGCAGATGGTTCCTTGAAGGTGTACTAACAAGTAGGATACAACAGTACCTGTACAGGAGAGTTCTGAGGTTCGGGTCAGCTGGATCCCAGGGGGATCAATGTGGTCAAGTTCTCCATGGGACGTTGACAGCCTTCCAGAGTCCGATGGTTCAGTAGAAGTGGAGAGGGAAACAAGCAAAGAGTTAAATAACAACAGAACAAACAGGAGGCATCTCCCTTTGGCTATTGTTGATCTGTGGGATGAAATGAGCAGGGGTTAAGAGTCTTGGTGTCCCCTATGAGGGGTGGCGGCAATCCCTGGTTCATGTGATGGATGGTCCTGACGTGCATGGTGATCACTAGGTGATGTGGGGTCCAGCCTACAATGTCTGGAGCGTTGCCTTTGTGCTTTCTGTGATGAAGAGTGAGATACTGGTTTCCATGGCTTAGCAGGAAGGTAGAAGAAGTACCAATCAGGCAGGTTGACCGGCGGAATATCAAGCTGCTCACAGAAGACAGACAAGTCTTCTGGGGTCCGGAGGAGCACTGTGCGACCTCTAGAGGAAGCTGAGAGACAGAATGGGAATTTCCACCTGTACTGGATGTTGCGGGCACGTAATGCTTCCAGCAGGGGGCGTAGAGTGCGCCTGTTCTGTAAAGTTATCTGAGAGAGGTCTTAAAATAACTTAATGTCCATGCCATTAAACAAAATGCGGCCCCTGTCTCTCGTCTTCCGGAGTATCTCCTCCTTGAGAGGAAAGTTAACAATACAGCACACAATGTCTCTGGGGGGTTCAGAGACACGGGGAGGGGGTCTCAGAGCCCAATGCAGTCGCTCCATCTCAATAGGGGTATCTGCTGGACGGTCGAGTAAGTCACTGAAAATGGCGCAGACTGTTTGTGGAAGTGTAGCCTGTTACACTCCTTCAGGGACCCCCCTCACCCTAATATTATGTCTGCGGCCCCTGTTATCTAAATCTTCCACTGATCTATGGAGTTAAAACATGTGCGGTAGCTGTGAGTCATAAGTCTTTTGAACTTGCCTGAATGCTGCTGCCTGTAAATGGGAAGTTTCCCACACTTCAGTAAGGCGGTGGTTCATTGTTTGGATGTCTGATTTGAGACCCGATATAGCCACCGTCAGCGTGTGCTTAATATCCAGGGCTACTCTTTGCAAATCTCTCTGGAGATCAAGTAGGCTCGGGTTGGGAGCCATATCGTCGTCGCCCTCTGTCATCGATTCAACCGCGCTGCTAATTGAGGCCTGGGGATGGGGCCTGCGTCTCCACATGCTGTCCTGTCGGCCGGGTCTGGAACATCTCTGGGATGTTATTACTAAGCTGAGTCCCAGTTTCTTTTAATGTGCGGGGTGTTGATGAGCTTCTGGTGGATTGGCCCATGTTTTTAGTACGTATGGATCCTATTTAAATCTTTTTTTTGGTCCTCGATGTGCAGGAGCTCTTCCCTCAAGCTGCCGTCCAAGCCACACCCCATGCTTACCATAAATTGGGTACCTTCTAGTGAAAGAAAGGTCAAACAAGCTGATTTACATGTGGTCCCCCAAACATTCTATGCAAGTTGGCAGTACTTAAAGAGCTCTGGACCATTCCAAACCACCAATTATGTGCATGAAGGAAATAAACAAACTATATAGTGTAAAACCCTTTAAAACAAATGTATTAAAGGGGTGTGTATTTTCACCTTAATGCATCCTATGTATTGCGGTGAAAAGACACCTGCCAGTGACCATTCCCCCAGCCCCCCCCCGTTTTACTTACCTGAGCCCTGGAACTTGACCCGGCGGGGACGCACTGTCTCTCTGCCTGGGGTTCTCGGCTCTTGATTGGATCGATTGATAGCAGTGCAGCCATTGGCTCCTGCTGCTGTCAATCAAATCCAATGACGCGGGTGCCAGGTGGTGGGGCCGAGACATACATTCAGCGGCTATGGCCACTGAATGCTGGACTCAAGGGCGCACCCGCAAGGTAACCCCCTTGGGAAAGCGCTTCTCCTAGGGGGTTATCTGATGTGGGGAGGAGCTGCGAGAGCCATCAGGGGATCCCAGAAGACGAGGTTCGGGGCCACTCTGTGCAAAACGAGCTGCACAGTGGAGGTAACTATGACATGTTTGTTATTTTTAAAAAAAACTAACCCTTACAATCACTTTAAGGCTTAAAAAAACACTCACAATGTTTAAAACCAATTTCGCAATCAAACAGCATTTCCAGCTGGAAAAAATTGCATTTTACCGTCACTTCCGATTGGGTAATAAATTTAAAAGAGCGAACAAAAGTCCTGGATGGCTTAACTCCAATGTAAAAATGCATATAAAAGCAAAGGAGAAGGCCTTCAAAAAATACAAGTTTGAGGGATCATAATCAGCATTCAGACTTTATAAAGAATGCAACAAGAAATGTAAGGGTGCAATAAGGATGGCTAAGATAGAACATGAAAGACACATAGCGGAGGAGAGCAAAAAAAATCCCAAGAAATTCTTTAAGTATGTTAACAGTAAAAAAGGGAGGACAGACCATATTGGCCCCATAAAGAATGAGGAAGGATATCTAGTTAAAAAGGATGGGGAGTTTGCAAAGGTATTGAATTTCTTCTTCTCCTCAGTCTTCACAAGGGAATCGAGGGGCTTCAGTAACCAAAACTGCAGTGTTTATCCTCATAACACATCACAGGAAGCACCTCCATGGTTAACAGAGGACAGAATTAAAATTAGACTTGGGAAACTTAGCATTAATAAATAACCGGGACCAGATGGCTTGCACCCGAGGGTACTTAGGGAACTCAGTCAAGTAATTGCCAGACCATTGTTCCTAATTTTTACTGACAGTCTACTGACTGGAATTGTACCAGCTGATTGGAGAAAAGCCAATGTAGCACCAATATTTAAAAAGGCCCAAAATACATTCCTGGGAATTACAGACCAGTTAGCCTAATATCAATAGTAAGTAAACTCTTGGAGGGGATGATAAGGGACTATATACAGGATTTTAGTAATGGGAACGGTATAATTAGAAGTAATCAGCATGGATTCATGAAGAATAGTTCTTGCCAAACCAATCTATTAACCTTCTATGAGGAGGTGAGTTGCCATCTAGATAAAGGAAGGCCCATAGACGTGGTGTATCTGGATTTTGCAAAAGCATTTGACACAGTTCCCCATAAACATTTACTGTACAAAATAAGGTCCATGGGCATGGAAAATAGAGTGAGTACATGGATTGAAAACTGGCTAAAAGGGCGAGTTCAGAGGGTGGTGATAAATGGGGAGAACTCGGAATGGTCAGGGGTGGGTAGTGTCGTCCCCCAGGGTTCTGTGCTGGGACCAATCCTGTTTAATTTGTTCATAAATGACCTGGAGGATGGGGTATACAGCTCAAGGAGTATATTAGTTATGAGTAAAGGTTGCGAGCACTGAACTTATTCTTTAAGGAGAAGAGACGCTTGAGAGGGGATACGATTTCAATTTATAAATACCATACTGGTGACCCCACAATAGGGATAAAACTTTTTTGCAGAATGGAGTTTAACAAGACTCGTGGCCACTCATTAAAATTAGAAGAAAAGACGTTTAATCATAAACTACGTAGAGTGTTCTTTACAGTAAGAACGGCAAGGATATGGAATTCCCTTCCACAGGTGGTGGTCTCAGCGGGGGGCATCAATAGTTTCAAGAAACTACTAGATAAGCACCTGAACGACCACAACATACAGGGATATACAATGTAATACTGACATATAATCACACACATAGGTTGGACTTGATGGACTTTGGTGTCTTTTTTCAACCTCACCTATTATGTAACTATGTAACTATGTAACACACTGATGCAAGCATGGTGCTCCGCCATACATGTTTCTTCACTAAGAACTTCTTCTGACTCACATGCACCATTTTGCATTATGGCCTTACAGTATACAATTTTGGATGAAACCATCCTACATTGACCAAACTCTTTCTGGAGCAACTTAAGTTAACCAGACCAAGACTCATTTTCAATGATAAACCGAAAATAATTTTGGGTGAAGGTGGAAATAAAAAAAACAATCAAGGCTGTAGAAAACACTCAAAAGAGAAGGTCAAACTCCCTCCAAACAAGTTTTCTAGCTTTGATGCAAACCTATTTTCTGCATCATTGTTAAAAAAGTCACACTTTTTTATGCTAAATGACTACTCAGTCACTCAGAAAATGAGGCCTATCCAAGCAAGATTGCTAGATGTCACATACCTTACAGCGGAGTCTGAAATGCTGAGGGAGGCCTCTCGCACGGTTCTGGTCCCAACACACCTGGTAGTGAGGACAGAGAGTGCTGGGGCACAGAAGGGTGCAGGTGCCTGCGGCTGGAAGCTGGAACTTGGAGATTCAGGATCCTCTTGGAGAAGATGAGAAGACTGATCACCAGAACTGCTCAGTAGAAGCCAGGCAGGTAGGTATGGATTCAAGAACAACTGCAACGTCAGGACAGGCAAAGGTTGGCAACTGGCTGGCAACAAGGTATCCACACAGAAGGCAAGTTCGTGGTCTAGGTCAGGCAGAGGTTGGCAACGGGCTGGCAGCGAGGTACAAAGTCAGGAAGCAGAGCCGTAGTAGAGAGTCCAAGCCAGGGTCAGTATAATCAGTAAAGGCAAGTAACAGGCAAGAGAGATCCAGGAGAGTAGTCAAGGAAGCCGGGTAGTCAGGAGCATGGTAACAGGCCACACAGGAACAAGAACTTAGGAACTAGCTGAAGACGATCCAGCACTAGTGTCAGGCAAAGAGCTTGTTTATATATGGTGCTGAGCGCCAGGATTGGTGGACGTGAATGTGCGTGCATGAGAACGAAACACCCGCTCGTATGGGTGTGCGGGTGCGCACACACGTTCGTACGGGTGCGTGGGTGTGCACGTCCGATCCGGAACTCGCTCGCCTCTGTCGGGGACACCGCGCATGGCTGTTAATCACTGCTGCACGGAGATGGGAGCTAGTACTGTGAGTTCTCTGACACTAGATTTGTTTTAAACCTATATGCTTTTTCTATTGTCTATGTCCAAAAGGAGATTTTTTTACTGATCGACCAGAGCATGCTGAACCAATGACGTCCCAAGAGGGTGACCTCGCCCCTTAGTTATTTAAAAACTGTCAGACGGGGGGCCTTTGTCAGGTGAAGGGCTTTTTTTGGGGGGCTGGCGATAGCGAACATCGTGGGCATCATAATTGATGCTGGATCTACTTCGGGGGACATTTATTTTATTATTTTAAAAAAGGAATTGTCAAAAACGTGTGTTTTATTTACTTTTTACACTTTTTGGTGAATGAGTAGGGGTACTATGTTCCAGATTCTGATAAGTCACCCCCCGGACCCCAACAACCACCTGGGCAGGGTTGTGGGGAAATAGCCCTTGCCTCCATCAACATGGGGACAAGATGCTTTACCTCAAAGCAGCCTCCCATGTTAAGAGCAAGTGGCCCGGTATGGCTGGGGAGGGCGCTCGCATATCTCCCCATTGCTGGCCTGTCGAGCTGCATGCTCGGATAAGGGTCTGGTATGGATTTTGGGGGCCCCACTCTGTTTTTTTTCAAAAAAATTGGCATGGGATTACCCTTAAAATCCATACCAAACCCGAAGGACTTGGTATGCATTGGGGGGAGGGACCCCACACAGTTTTTTTTTCTACATTTTTCATTGCCGGAATTCTTTTGTTTACATTCATCTGTCAGCTGGGAAGCTGGATGACAGCTGATGGGTAGGGATATGCCGAACGACCCCCCAGTTTGGTTGGCACCAGAACTTTCGAACTTTGCGAATGGGAAAAATCAAAAGTGCCCATTATGAAAGCTGATATGCAAGTGAGTATGGGGCTCCAGGTACTGCCCTGGAGGACATGTAGCAATGAAAAAAAGTTTGTAATTTTTGAATGAGCAGTGATTTATTGATGCTTTAATTGAAAGCATAAAAATGAAAAATTCCTTTCAATATAGTGTCTGGGGGGACCCCTTAGTCTACCTGTAAATTGGCACATTTGTGCTGTGTATTGAAGCTGCTGCAGAAAAAAATCGCATTTATAAAGCCAAAAAAAAATATTTTCCCTGTAAGCTTTATTTATTTTGTAAGCAATGGCCAGTCTGTATGATGAGGCTACAAATTAGTGCACTGGGAACAAGATTAGAGATTTTTTTGGATAAATTCTGTTGTCTCTTCCACAGACTTTGGATAGAAGTAACAGGTATGTAAAAATTGGTCTTTGGGTGTCAGTGGTGCCTTCACACCGTAACCTTATAGAGGTACTCTTGATGAAAACAAGAGTTGGCCTTGCTGTCAAGAATTTCAATGATATGCACTTGTCAAACAGGTGCAGAAAAATTGGTCTTTGGGTGTCGGTGGCGCCTTCACACTGTAACCCTATTGGGGTGCTTTTGATGAAAGCAAGAATTAGCCTTGTTGTCAAAAATTGCAATGATATGCACCTGTCAAACAGATGTGGAAAAATTGGTCTTTGGATGTCGTTGGCGCCTTCACACCATAACCCTATAGAAAGCAAGAATTGGCCTTGCTGTCAAAAATGTAAATAATATGCCCCTGTCAAACAGGTGCAGAAAAATTGGTCTCTCTTTGGGTGTTAATTGTGCCCATGAAACCTACACCAGAAAATTCTTCCAGATGAAATCAACATCCACAACACTAGGCAGCCTAGAAGTCCTGCAGAGATTCCACATCCCAAAAACACTTAATCAGCAACATCGGCATCAGGGGCTTCATAGCTGCTGGTAATCCAGGACTGAGTCATTTTGATAAATGTCAGACGGTCCACCAAGTCTGTGGACAGATGCGTTCTATTTTCAGTAACAAAACCTCCAGTAGCACTAAATGCCTGTTTAGAGAGCACGCTGAATGCAGGGCAGCCCAGCAACTCAGTTGCATACTAGGCAAGTTCTGGCCAGGGGTCTATTCTCATGACCCAATAAGCCAGTGGATCATTGACTGGAAAGCTCTTCATCTCTGTTTTCACCCCTAGATAATCATCAAGCATGGGATGCAGACGCTGCCGATGAGATGTGGAATTTGACAGCCCTGGGCGATGAGGACTAAAAAAATAGTGAAATGCATCACTTAGGCAGCCGCCTTCTCCACCGCTCCTCTCTTGACCAAAAGGAGCCTCAAAACTGCATTTTCCATGACACTGTAACCTACCAGAGTCAGGAAAAGCATTAGATAAACTCCTCTTTAAGGTGTCCTCAAGTGATTTCATCTTCTGCATTCTCTGTGGGTATGAGATGAGTTCTGAGACTTTCCCCTTGTAACGGTGGGGGAAAGGGAGGGTTGCTAACCAATAGTGATCCTTCTCCTTATTCTTGGGTCCTTTTGCAGGCTTTGAAGCATGAGGAAGCCCATGCACCGCAAATTTGCTGAGGCATGAGAAGCAGACTCCTCTGGGTCACTGAGGATTATAATATCTGGAACTGCCTCATTGCAGCATTGCCATTGACAAAGTCGAGTTCCACCTGGTGGGCATGTCACAAATCAGGTAGTTTACAGGCAGGTGGAATTCCCGCTGAATTTCAGCCAACCGAGCATTGGCTGTGTATGACCGCATGAAATGGCTGCAGACTCTTCTGGCCTGCTTTAGCAGATCTTTCAACCCTGGGTACCTATTTAGGAAATGCAGCACCACCAAATTGAGGACATGTGCCAGGCATGGCACATGTGTCTCATTTTCCTGTCTAAGGGCGGACAGGAGGTTTGTGCCATGATCACACACCACCATTCCTGGCTCCAGCTGGTGTAGCATGAACCACCTCTGGGCCTGTCCCTGCAGAGCTACAAGAATCTCTGCTCCAGTGGGGTTCCTGTCCCCTAGACACACCAGCTGAAGACTGCATGGCACCTTTTAGTCTGACTCATTGAATAGCCTCTTGAATGCTTAGGGGGTACTTGTGGTTAATACGAAAATTCAGCAGAGGGAGCATGGAGGTGGAGGAGGAGGAGGAGGAGGAGGAGGAGGAGGAGGAGGAAGAGGGGGTAGAGGGGGTAGAACTGACAAATCTGGCATCATTACTACTAGCTGTATGGATACGTGGGGGTGCAACAAGCTGCAGCAGTGAGTCCTGTCCTGCATCCTTCTGAGTTGCAAGCAGAGTGTGCTGTGAATGAAATATATCGTCCCTTACCATGCTTGCTGGACCACGTATCAGCAGTAACATGGACTTTGCAGCTGACTGCCTTGCCCAACGATGCCACAACATTGCCTTCCACGTGATGATACAGAGCTGAAATGGCCTTCCATGAAAAGAAATAGCGACTGGGTACCTGCCACTGTGGTAAAGCACATTCTGCAAAATCACGGAAATGGGGCAGAATCCTCCAGATGGAAAGGCAGACATTGTAGAGCCAGCAGCCTTGACAAGCTTGCATTTAGACACTGGGCATGTAGGTGGCAGTGACTGTATTTTTTTTTTTGCTGCAGTAGATGGGGCAAAGAAATTTGCTGACTATAGTCTACAGCTGGTGGTGTGCTGCTGTCAGATGTGCTGCAAGGACCTGGGACACCCTGCACTATACCATTATCCCTGTCAGTGGAGGGTATTAAGAAGTCATTAAGTATAGTGGGGGCAGACTGAGGTGAGTAAGGAAAAGGGACAGATTTGTGCCCCTTTTGCGTCAGATGCTCTTGCCAATGGGCTGAGTGGTGGGAGGTTAAATGCCTTGTTAAGCATGTGGTACCCAAATGGCTGGTGTTTTTGCCATGCTTGATGTGCTTGAGACAAAGTTTACAAAGTGCAACAGTGCGATCAGCTGCACATGTGCTAAAAAAGGCCCAGACAGTTGAGCTGTGGAAAGTGGGCCAGGAGATAACAGCTCCACAATGTGATAGAATAGGGTGGCTGCTCTCTACTCTTCCGTGATGGCTGCCTCATTGGGGTTATGCCTCACCCTCACTTTCCTTCTCTGATCTATCTGGCACCCAAGTTGCATCAGTGACCTCATCATCATCATCTCCTCCATCCTCATTACCACTGGAGACAACTTGGAGATATGCTGCGGCTGGAGGAACATGACTGTCAAATTGTATACCAGTGTTCTCCCATCTCTGTAGGCTCATGTTCCTGCCTTACTCAACCTCAACCTCAGAACCAACATCAAGTAATGGCTGTGCATCATCAAGGAACAAGTGGCTGACGCTGTATTCAAATAACTCAGCTGACTCCTCCATGCCTAATGCTTGGGCTATGGCAGGAATAGCTGGCTGTGGACAAGGAGGCAGGTTTAGCCACTCTGGCAGCTGCAGTGGACTGTGCACCAGTCTCTGGTTGGGGGATAGAGGATGAGGATGGTTTAGTAGTCCAGTCCACAACCTTCTCTGCATGCAGTGGCTGGATAGCACGGGCAACATCACTTAAGAGAGGAAATGATGCCCTGCCTGAGGACTGACCACATCCACCTTTGCCTATGGACACATATGCTGCTGGTCCCCTCACAGTGCCATGGGAATGTCTGCCTCTCCTTGTTGCCCTCCCAGACATTATGGGGGCTTATTAACACAATGTAATATAGATGTGGAAATGTGTACGTGGATGCACTTTAATCAATGGAAAGTGGTGTTTGGTGCACTTTAACTTGAGTACTCACTACTAAGCAGACACACCCCACTGATAAACTATATTATACTGCAGTAAAACTGCACTGACGCACTGAAATATACTGTGTCAAACATGCACTAACGCACAGAAATGTACTGTGTTAAACGGAAGGTAACAAACTGCAATATACGGCTTTAAACTTGCAGTAACGCACTGAACTATACCGTGTTAAACAGAAGATAACGCACAGAAATATACAGTGTTAAACTTGCAGTAATGGACTGAACTGTACTGCTTTAAATGGCATGTAAAGCACTGAAAAATATGGTGTTAAACTTGCAGGAACACACTGAACTATACCTCATTAAACAGAAGATAATGCACTGAAATATACAGCTTTAAACGTGCAGTAATGAAATGTACTGCGTTAAACAGCGCATAACCCACTGAAATATGCGGCGTTAAACTTGCAGTAATGCAATGAAATATAGTGTGTTAAACTGTCACTACCCTCACACTGACTGAACTATCCCTATATTCACACTAATGGAAAAAGGAATGGTCACACTACACTCACCCTCACTGAACTATCCCTACATTCACACTAATGCCCTGTACACATGGTCGGATTTTCCGACGGAAAATGTGCGATCGGAGCGTGTTGTCAGAAATTCCGACCGTGTGTGGGCTCCATCTGACTTTTTCCATCGGATTTTCCGACACACAAAGTTTGAGAGCAGGCTATAAAATTTTCCGACAACAAAATCCGATCGCATCAATTCCGACCGTGTGTGGACAATTCCGACGCACAAAGTGCCACACATGCTCAGAAGAAATTCTGAGATGGAACAGCTCGGTCTGGTAAAATCAGCGTTCAGAATGGATAGAGCACTTTCGTCAGGCTGCAGTGTTTAAAATTGTTTAATACAGCGCACTCTCTTCTTCTTTATAATGAAGGAAGAACAAAGTAGTTTTGCTGCTGATATTCACACAGACTTCTCACAAACTTATCTCTTTATTATTGATCGTGATTCCCTCAATATATTATGATTTGTCACATCTGACAAAAAATATTTTTTTTTTTGTGTTCAAGCCTGATGTGATTTTTTTTTTTTTTGGTTTGTATTTTTTTTCAAGGCTGATCTTGTTGTTTTTTTTTTGTTTTTTTTTAGTTATTTAACATCCTGGATATTTTTGTGTGTGTTTTGTGTGTCAAATTACCACAACACCATTATTATCTTGTATTATTTAATCTCAAGGAGATTGCTTGGTGTTGGTGTCTCTTGTTAATTTCACATTGTACTTTAGAAATGTACCTGCCTCCTCATAAACAAACTGTCCTTTTTGAATGAAAACACACATAGGTGAGTATAATTGAAACCAAAAAACCTTTATTAAGGGGTCATAACCAAACAAAGAGGGAGGCAACGCTGGAGAAACAGCAGAAATTGGTGAAGCCTTTGACCCCCAGGGCACATATCAATTATTTTACTGCAAAATTGGTGGCCTGAGGAGTTCTTATCTAAGGGAGTGCAGTCTGGTCCAGAAGTCCCAGAGATCCTGAAAGCAGCAGATGACATGTATGTCCCCAGGCTGTGGTCATACAAGAGCCTGCATCTTTTGCCAGACCAGACTGAACCCAGGGTCATCACTCTCTGGTATTCCTTCCACGCTTCCTTCCACGCTGTGGCTATGGTGGTGTAGTTGTGGTAGGAGGAGGGGGAGGAGGAGGAGGATGGTCCAACTCACTCAAGTGGGTATTGGGTGTGATTTCGCCCCTCACCCCCTTAGTTAAGACTTTATAAAGAAGGTCGTCACACAGCTGGCGTTGACCCTCCTGCATGCCCTGCAGTTTGGTGGTAGCCACGCAGGCAAAGGCCTCTTCAGGAGTGGGGGTGGCTCTGAGGGATGCAGAAGCCTCCTGAATGAGCCTAAGTGCTGAATCCTGCACGTGACTCCCCTTCCTGGGTCTTTTGGTTGGAAGGCGGAGGAGAGGAACCTGCGATTCTGTCAGGCTCCTACTGGGCCCAGGCTTCTCCTAGCTGTCACTTAGCCCTGCCTCCTCCTGGCTGCCACTTAGCCCCGCCTCCTCCTGGCTGCCACATTCCACAGCCTCCTCCTGTGTGGCACATTCCACAGCCTCGTCCTGGCTGAGGTCTTCTTGTGTATGAAAAAGGGACAGTTTTATTTCATCAAACACACACAATTTTCATCTCATGACTGTTGCAAATTGAACGTTAACAAATATAACAGATGATCATTCTGAGCCCAGCATTTTTCATTCTTGTCCCAATTATTTTTGCCCACTACTGTCTATTGATATGTAAAACACTTTCTTAATTCAGCAATTAGTGATCAATAATAACATCTAGTAAACATCATTTATTTATTGACCAGAAATCTGTAGAACAATGCTATACCTGGCTCCAACTGGGCTCCTCCACTTCTTCCTGACTGGAAGTCCCAGGTTGGACATCAGAAGCCTCAGCTGGGGTGGAAGATAAGGTGGAAGGAAAAGTGGAAGGAAGGGTTGAGAGGGATTCCCTGACTCCAGTCTGGTCTGACAGAAAACAAAGTCTCTCATAGTACCACAGCCTGGGGACATAAACGTCATCTGCTGCTGCTCCAGATCTCTGGGAATCCGTGACCTTCTTGCGCTCCCTAAGATAAGTGCTCCTCAGGCCACCAATTTTTGCTTTTACATAGGGGATGGTTGCTGTGGGGACCACCGGCTTCACCAACTCCAGCAGTTTCTCCAGCGCTGCCTGCCTCTTTTGTTTATAATTATAATGTGGGTGTTTGATCTGCCACAGACAGGGCAGCTCCCTGTATTTGTCTATGAACAGGGGGAGGAAGTTGTGGTCATTGAAGCCATCCATTTTATCTGCAATACACAAGACAAACCCTAATGTCAGGTGAAACTCTCCTAATCTTGTTACAATATAGACCTCAATCTAGAAGCAGTATAGGCCCAAGTTTTGATCTTACCTTCGTTATCACGATCGGCGCCTCCGATACTCCTTCCTCCGCTCACAGATCGTACATACTACGCACGCGTGTTACGCTTTATAGACACTGCGCATGCGTGAAACTCCACCCGCCCCTGACGTTCTTTCTAGTCTATTCCTTGTCCCTTCTCGTTCGGCGCAGTGGGGAAGAGGCATGGCGGAGACACAACAGGTGCATGCTAATTACAGCAGCGAGGAGGAGGAAGAGGAAAGCCCGGAGCCTGAAACGTCCCGATCCCGGAGAAGACAATTTAAGGCCTCAAATATGTCCTTTGGGGAGATGTTGGAGATGGTTGACATCCTGAAGAAGGCCGACTATGACGGGAAGTATGGACCTTACCCCAACCCTATGACCACAATGGCGAAAGTGGTCAAGAGTCTGCACCGGAATTTCGGGGTACGACGATCCAAAGATCAGCTCAGGAAGCGGTGGTCGGACCTCAAATTAAGAGAGCATGAGCAGTACAGAAGCATCCGGAGAGTGCTGCAAAAAAGTAAGTAGTTGTCCTGTGTTCCTATTCTTTATGTTTATTACGTTCGTGCTTCTTCATGTGCTTTTCTTAACTGTTGTCCAGTTTAAAATGTCAACTTTCATGTTCATGGGCACATTATTCGTTCGTATAAAACATTGTTCGTTCGGCCTATAAAACACCATTGTTTTAGCCATATGCATTTGCCAACATTTTTTATGGCCTACTTGTCTGAAAATAATTTGGTTGTGTAGATGGGTTTGTAATTAGAATGAAATGCAAACTCGATTCTGTGTAAGGAGAGGACACTCAGCAGTTTTCACATCTGGACGCTGGAGCACTAGTGTGAGACACAAGAATACACTTTTTATTAGGGGGTCCCACACAGGTGCTCCAGTGTATACTATAGCGGTGTCTCAATCTGTGAAGCTTGTACTAAACAGGTAAAGTATTGAAGCTTGACAAAGGACAATAAAAAATCCTACATCTTGGAACTCTGCCAAAACAGACAATTGTACCCCACTTCAATGTTTCATATTCCTATTTCAGTCATCAAATATCTGTGTGCTAAGTATCCCTATTTTTTTTTACATAGGGGATAAAAGACCCCAGAGGACACCCCTCATCCGAGGAGACCAGAGACCCCCCACCTCATGAAGAAGTGGAGACCCACCCAAGCCAAGCAGAGCAGGAGGAGGAAGACGTGGTGGAAATTGTCACCACAACAGGTGAGTGTCTGCGACCACAGGCTCAGGTAAGAGATGGATGCCGGCATATTTATAATACATGGTGTGTTTTTGTTTATATCTTTTTAGGTGATCATGATGTTGTGGATCTAGGGCATTTCACCTCAGAAAGTGCACAGATCCTGATCGGGGATATCATGGGGTGTAATAGGGACTTGGAAAACATCCAGAAAAGCATCAATGATTTTCAAAAAAAAATGAAGAACATCACTGATGTTTTAGGGAGAGTTTAAAACCCCTCGAAATCCCTTTGTTTTTTTGTGCTTTTTGTGATCTAAAACTTTTGACCATTTTTTGACATATTTGCGAAAAGCCAAATTTTGAAGAGGCACACAGTGTGTCAACATGTGCTATCTGCCATCACGGGAGATCAATGTATGCGTTTTGGGGGTGCAACCCTTTCCTCAATAATAAAGCAGCTGTGAGGAAGGGGTTGCACCCACAAAACACGTCCCTTGATGGTGATGGCAGCTAGCACATGTTGACATTCGGCAATTTGTGTGCATCTTCAAAATTTGGCTTTTCTAGGGGTGACTTCACCCAATATGAACGCAATATCAAACACAGTTTTTAAATACTCATGTCTGATATTGCCTTCAAGTTCTACCAAATGTGAACTTTGTAAGTTCAAGATTTGTGTCTTTTTTGTTGGTTTTAAACATGCCTGTTTTATCTTAAATGGACATTTCTACTTTTTCTAATGTGACCCCAAAAATTGTTAGACGACAAACATGTTGGTTTGTTTTAAAAACCTTTTCTAAATGCATATGTGATTGTGCTGGTATTAAAAAGATTGTTAATCAAGAATGTGTGGATTATTGTTTCAACGCTCCAAAACTTTTGTTGTGCTCTAATTGGTGTTTTCAGTGACAATGGGGGTTATTTCCTAAGGGAAAATCCACTTTGCACTACAAGTGCAGTTTCAAGTGCACTTGTAGTGCAAGGTGTCTTTGCCTTTAATAAATAACACCCAACAATGCTTTGTAATGTTACACAATCACGCCATTTTCAGGACCCACATTTCTGTCAGGGTCAGCTAAAAGAAACACAAGCAGTAAATGTCACCAAAGATTTTAGTAGTTAAATTTTTTTTTTATTTGAAAAAGGTTTCAGACATTGTCTGGCATATTGATAGCCCCCCCTACCCGCAAAGTATTCAAGGTGTCTTAGACGGACATCACGGGCACTCAGGGGGGGCAAGCCAGGACGGCCACTTTCAAGCACCGTCAGGGTTGGTTCATTTTGAATTCCAGCCTCAGGCCCAACTGAGCCAGCATAGTTGGCAGAATGTTGCCTTAAAAAGTTGTGTAGAACACAGCACGCTAGGATGATATGATTCAGTTTGTACTCCGCCATGTGTATGGGTGTAAGAAATAGGCGGAACCGGCTTGCCATGATTCCAAACGTGTTCTCCACCACTCTTCTGGCTCTGGCCAGCCGGTAATTAAAAACCCTCTGGTCCGGGGTGAGGGTCCTCATCGGGAATGGCCGTAGAAGATGGTCCCCCAACGCAAACGCTTCATCCGCTACGAAGACGATTGGGAGTCCTTCTACATTGTCTTCTGGAGGTGGCAAGTTCAAGCTGCCATTCTGGAGATGCCTGTAGAACTCCGTCTGGGTGATGACTCCACCATCGGACATCCGGCCATTCTTCCCCACGTCCACATACAGGAACTCATAAGTAGCCGACACCACCGCCAACAATACTATTGAACCCCTTATAGTTGAAATAGTATGACCCCGAGTTGGGCGGTGGGACAATGTGGACATATTTACCATCAATTGCCCCTCCGCAGTTAGGAAAGTCCCACCGCTGGGCAAAGTGGGAGGCCACAGTCTGTCATTCCTGTGGTGTGGAAGGAAACTGTGGAGTCAAACAACAACAAAAAATTAGTCATTTTGCACAGAAACAGAGAAAACAGATTAGACGCAAACATTCTTGGCCAACATCAAGATAAGATTTAATTAAGGGAGTTTTTAAAGACCAAAGTATAAGGTCCACCTATCAGATTCCCCCCTCTCATGGGCCATTTCTAACATTTTAGGGGGGGTGTTTTGGACAGGTAACCCTCTCCACTTCACTGAGAGATGAATGCCTAAATAATGTGTATTACTTTGGCCAGCCCCTCCTTACTGACACTATTGACAGCCCACTGGACAGGTAAAAAGTGTCATAATACAAAGATATAAATACACACTGTACACATTTGAGCACATTTGGAAATTCTGCTATTACCTATCAAGATAATAATAGGATACAAAAACTTGAAACAGTACCATTTGAAAGTATTCAGGCAGGCTCTTGCACTACATGCTTTGAGGAATTCATCCATACACCATTAAAGAGATGGATATAGTATGTATGGGTTTGGCAAAGTCAGCAGATAGATGATTGAGGATAGATAGAGAATTGGTATCAGCTGACTTAGCAGTTGGGGGGAGGGAGGGTTCCAAATGATTTGGGGACCCCCCCAAAAAAGCCCCAGAATTTAAAGCACAAATCACATTTAAAAACATTTTAGGGGGTGTTTGGGGTAAAGCCCTACTATGGAGCTGATAAAATATATTGTTAAGTGACTACATGAGGTGAATATAGGGCCAGGAGAGCATGCTGGGGAGGTAAGTGAAGGCAAATATATATGAAGGACAAAAAAAAATTACAGAAAAATCCAGCATGCATGAGGACAAAGGGGACATTCACAGTATATTACAAACATGGTAATTAGGGAATGAGGAAAGAAATACAATATATTATCAAACATTACATACAATAAAATGTGATGTTAAAGGATAAAAATCCTACCTTTATATACTCCTTCTGCAGGACCTGGATGATGGCAGAACAGGTCTCCGGGATAATGATCCCCAGAGCCTGGGGGGAGATGCCTGTCGAGAACTTCAAGTCCTGCAGGCTTCTCCCCATTGCCAAGTACCGCAGGGTGGCGACTAGTCTCTGCTCCGGAGTGATGGCTTGCCTCATGCAGGTATCCCGCCTGCTGATATAAGGGGTCAGCAAAGCCAACAAACGGTGAAATACGGGGTCCGTTATCCGGAGAAAGTTCCTGAAATCATCAGGATTATTCTCACGGATCTCACGGAGCAAAGGCATGTGACAGAACTGGTCACGCTGGAGCAACCAATTCTTGGTCCATGAACTCCTCCCCACCCTGTTCATGGACTGGACTTGTGTCAAGGTAAAGACCCCAACACCAAGCCCCCGCACAGCACAAACTCTACGAGGAGTACGTATACGCAACATGGCTAGAAAACGGTCGGCTGCTCAGAACGAAGTAACAGAACGCACTGAAGAACAGCAAGGCCTGTGAAGAGCGATCTGAAAAACAGTAACGAACTAACAAGAACACAATGACAAGAGTCATGTGGAACTCGCTGCACGCACTGAAGATCAGATACAAACCCACAAGCACAAACTGAACAGCAGAAAACGATCTGAAAACCACGAGTCTGAAAAAGCGCGTCTCCTCTCCCACCAAACTTTTACTAACACGAGATTAGCAAAAGGAGCCCAAAGGGTGCCGTGCTTGGTTCTGAACTGACCTTTTCTAGTCTCGTCGTACGTGGTGTACGTCACCGCGTTCTTGGCGATCGGAAATTCCGACAACTTTGTGCGACCGTGTGTACGCAAAACAAGTTTGAGCCAACATCCGTCGGAAAAAATCCATGGATTTTGTTTTCGGAATGTCCGATCAATGTCCGATCGTGTGTATGGGGCATAATTCATACAATTAGTATGAACTAAAGTCAAATAGACTGTGCACTATGCAACGTGTAGTTGCAATCTGCAAGTGCAGTTGCTCCAGAGCTTAGTAGATGAGTTAAAGCTGCACTTTACAAAGAATACCTAATCACATGCAAGAAAAAAAAAAAAAAACAGCATTTTTGCTTGCATATGAATAGATGATGAAAGTCAGCAATGCCTACCCTGATTTACTAAGCTCTGGAGCTACTGCTCTTGCAGAGTGCAACTGCACTTTGCAAAGTGCACAGGCTATTTGCATTTAGTAAATCAATCCCTATAGCACACATACATCTCTCTCCATGCCGATATCACAATGAAAAAGGCTGCTATTGAAAGAATACTTTTAAAGTGTGGGGCGGGACTAACAGCAATGAGCCATGATTGGATAGAGTCATCATGACAGCATCCAATCATGGCTCTGACAGTGCTATGTACCCTGAGTGGGAAAAGCTTTCATTGCTTCAGCCATTCAGGGCTTTCAAGGCACTGTGCGGCGGCGCAGTGCATTGTGGTCGTTCGGCGGGCCAAAACAAACAGTCGAACACCCTGATTACTCTTTTGTTCAGCGAACGTGCGAACAGCCAATGCTCAGGGTGAATCATTCGGCCATCCCTACTGATGAGTCATCGGTTGTTAAGGTTGCAGCAGCCAGCTTCGTGGCCTGCTCCTTAACAACCAGCTAGTCTTCAAACAGAATTGAACGAATTCCAAAATTAATCAACTAAACCTATTTAGTAACATAACAAATCTATCCGAAATGAAAACATGTTTTTTACATTCTGCACATGTCTAGTAGTTCCTGCAGACATTGCTAGGGGTTACTTGAGGTGTGGCTTTTTGACCTCCTATTTGATGGTGCCTGTATAGTTCTAGGGCCAATACCACTTGGTTGAGTAGGCAGCATGACATCATTGATCCTTGTAGCTAGCTGTAATGCCGCGTACACACGGTCGGACATTTCGGCTACAAAAGTCCGACAGCCCGTCCGACAGACTTTCGACTGACTTTTGGCGGACTTGCAGCGGACTTTCTAATGAACGGACTTGCCTACATACGATCACACAAAAGTAGGACGGATTCGTATGTGATGACGTACACCGGACTAAAATAAGGAAGTTGATAGCCAGTAGCCAATAGCTGCCCTAGCGTGGGTTTTTGTCCGTCTGACCAGAGGCGTTGCTATGGGGGTGCGGGGGGTGCGGCCCGCACCGGGTGACACCCACCAGAGGGGTGACACCGGGGCCGCCGCTAAACACTACTATAGATTGCCTCGGAGCGGTGCGAGCAGGGCATCCAGCAGTGTGGGGGAAGCTGCCTATAACACTGCCCCTTCAGGTTAAGCTGTCACTCGGAGATCTCCAATATCTCCGAGGCAGCCGAAGTTGGTGGGCAGAGCTGGGGGTGTGGCCGCGCCGCCTCCTCCACTCCTCCCACAGACTCCTTCACACTGGCTGATCCCGCAGCTGAAGGAGATAGTGGGCGGAGCTGGGGGTGTGGCCGCGCCGCCTCCTCCACTCCTCCCACAGACCCCTTCACACTGGCTGATCCCGCAGCTGAAGGTGATAGTGGGCGGAGCTGTGGGTGTGGCCGCGCCGCCTCCTCCACTCCTTCCACAGACCTCTTCACACTGGCTGATCCCGAAGTTCATCTGCAGGAATGATGCATGCTGTAAGTTACTGCACAGCACACTCTCACTGCATAGAGTCCTAACCTGCCCTGTGACACCCCAACCTGCTCTATACTACCCCAACCTGCCCTGCGCCAGTCATCCAAACCTGCTCTATACCACCCCAACCTGACCTGTGCCACCCCAACATGCCCTGTGCCACCCCAACCTGCCCTGTGCTACTCCAACCTGCCCTGTGCCACCCCAACCTGCCCTATAGCACTCCAACCTGCCATGTGCCACCCTAACCTGCCCTGTACCACCCTAACCTGCCCTGTACCACTCCAACTTGTCCTGTGCCATTTCAACCTGCCCTGTGCCACCACAACCTGCCCTATACCACTTCAACCTGCCCTGTGCCACCCCATCTGCCCTATACCACTTCAACCTGCTCTGTACCACCCCAACCTGCCCTGTGCCACCCCAACCTGCCCTATACCACTTCAACCTGCCCTGTACCACCCCAACCTGCCCTGTGCCACCCCAACCTGCCCTATACTACTTCAACCTGCCCTGTACCACCCCAACCTGCCCTGTGCCACTTCAACCTGCCCTATACCACTTCAACCTGCCCTATACCACTCCAACCTGCCCTATACCACCGCAACTTGTCCTGTGCCACTCCAACCTCCCCTATACCACCCCAACCTGCCTTGTACCACCCCAACCTGCCCTATACCACCCCAACCTGCCCTGTGCCACCCTAACCTGCCCTGTGCCACCCTAACCTGCCCTGTACCACCCCAACTTGTCCTGTGCCACTCCAACCTGCCCTGAGGAACCCCAACCTGCCCTATGCCACTCCAACCTGCCCTGTAACACTCCAACCTGCCCTGTGCCATCCCAACCTGCCCTGTACCACCCCAACTTGCCTTTTACCACTTCAACCTGACCTGTACCACCCCAACTTGCCTTTTACCACTCCAACCTGCCAATATATCACCCATACCTTCCAATATACCACCACAACCTGCCCTATACCACCCCAACCTGCCACTATACCACCCTATACTACCCTAACCTGCCACTATATCACCCTACACTATAATTTACAGGGGCCGGTTTGGGGTGCGTCCCATGACCGTGCGCTACATGCAGGGTGCTGGGCAGCCTAGACATGAGGGGGGGTGACACCATGTTTTGCCGCACCAGGTGACACCAACCCTAGTGACGCCACTGCGTCAGACTAGCATACAGACGAGCGGATTTCTGGGTCCGGTGTAGTTACGACGTAAAGATTTGAAGCATGTTTCAAATCTAAAGTCCGTCAGATATGCGGCTGGAAAAGTCCGCTGAAAGTCCGGGGAAGCCCACACACGATCGGATTGTCAGCCGACTTTGGTCCGTCGGCGTCCGTCAGACTTTTGTAGACGAAAAGTCTGACCGTGTGTACGTGGCATTAGGGTGGCATTCTGACCTTTACTGTAGTTTTCACAGCTGACCAAATGTAATAGACATTTTCACACTGATCCCCAATTTAGCAAGGGTTCCCCAGGACCTGTAAATCATTTAAAGGGTTCTCAGTGTCCAAAAATACATACTACTTTTTATAGATGCTAAATGTCTGCTTAATTGCTAAAAAAATTGTGGCCTGTCAAGAGAAGCTTTCTAGCTGTGATGGAGACCTGTATGCTATTTCCATTGTCAGTGTCCAAAAAAATGCTATCTTTTTTTACAGATTCTAAATTCCCGTTTCATCACTCAAAAGTTGCAGCATGTCCAAACAGGCTTACTAGCTGTGGTGCAAACCTTTATGCTTTTTTCCATCTACATTGTCCAAAAAAAAAAGAAATTCATTTTTTTAAATTCAGATAGCTCTGCTGCAAAGGTGTATGATGTTTTTTATCTTCAATGTCCAAAAATAGACAACAAGTTTTTTGATTTCAAGATGCAATTTGCATGCTCAATCCCTCTTCATACAGGCATAATAACTGCACTTCAAAACTGTCACATTTTACCCATCTTTAGTGTTTAAAATAAATTTTAGATTTTAATGTTCATTCTTATATCTCTCTTATATGTCTCTCTCCTACCAAAAATTGCAGTCTTTCTGATTAAGGCTTAAGTTGTCCTGCAAAACTTTTTTTTTTCACATGTAATCTCTCTCTAGAATAGTGGAATAACAAAAAGGATTCAAGAAGTGTGCATCATTTTTTTAAATTGTTTAAGTCTACAGCCTAAGAAAAATGGACAGTGTGATTTGTGTATGCCCGTTTATGTCTACTGGATCTCTCACTCACATAGAATCTTAGCAAATCTTAATTTTACGAGGATTAAACCTGCCTAGTTTTTACATGTTGCATTGCTGCTTAGTAAATGCACTTACATAGTGAACTGCATGTCTGTGCAATATCTCTGGCTCTTGACTGTGACATAATAAACAAATTTCCAAATAAAATATGCCTTATCGCTTCCTCTGTCATAGTGGCCAAGTACAAATGCTTGCCTAATAGACAGCAAATCTCTACATATTAGGGTTGATGTGTTTGAAATATCATGCTCTAATTGTTTTTTGGTTTTTTTTGGGGGGGGGGAGGGGATTGACTTATCTCTCCTAATTGCATGCTCACCAGCTGCTATGTGAAAATTTTAGCTTTTTGGACTGTGAAACATGGCACTTTTTTTTCTTGTTCACAATATAACAACTGTTTCAGCTCCACTAAGTGGTTTTGTGGTTTGGAGATGTTTGGATGCACTCAGGGTTGAATTTTTTTCAACTTTGAACACAACAATGTGTTGCTGAAAAGAATATCACAATAATGCTATGCTTTATCACTTGTTTTGCTTAGTTTGGTAATTTACATGATTTTTAAGCTTTTTTATATAGTTTTGTTTTTTCTTTTTGTTTTTTTGTTTTTTAAGTATATGCTTCAAAATAGTTTTTTTGCTGTATTACTCTGCTATTTCCAATGCTCAAATAAGATTTATTATTGCTACACAAAAAGCTGTTTTTGCAAAAACCACCTACTACAAATTTCTTTTGGGGTGAATATCAATCATATTTGGTTGCTGCTGTTGTAAGCCAAATAATTATGTAAAAGTAAAGTAAATGATTACATATGCATTGTATGTGATGTCAGAATATGATGTCTCTGATGCTATCCCAGAGAATTGTAATGTTTTAGGATTCCTAAATTTACATCTTTAGTCGCTTGATGACCAGCCGCCGTCATTATACTGCGGCAGGTTGGCACGGCTGCGCGAATCGCTGTAGGTGTACGACAGCCACTTTAAGAGCTCTAGGGGGTGCATGCACCCGCAGCGCGATGCCGGAGCCGATGCTCATGGCTGGCGGCCGCAATGTCTGCCAGCGACCCGCGATTGCTCTTCAGAGAGCCAGAACAGGGATCTGTCAATGTAAATAGACAGATTCCCATTCTGTCAGGAAAGTAGAGAGAGATCTACTGTTCCTAGTGATCAGGAACAGCTATCTCTCTCTACTCCCTGTCAGTACACTCCCCCCACAGTTAGAAACACCTCCCTAGGGAACACTTAACCCCTTGATCGCCCCTAGTGTTAACCCCTTCCCTGCCAGTGAAATGTATACAGTAATCAGTGGCTATTTTTAGATTTTTTTATATTTCAAGCTAGCACCGCATCATTGGCTGGGTGCCTCCGGTGGAGGCAGGACCCTGTGCGCATTCCTCGCTGGAGTCGCTGGAGATCATCCATCGCTGGAGTCGCTGGAGATCAACCATCGCTGAAAATCGAGAATTGGATTACATTGCTGGAGTAGGAGCATGAATTTATTGGATTACATTGCTGGAACCTATTTTTTATTTTTTATTTTTTTATTTTTAATAAAGGACTTGTCTCAAACCGTCTCCTGTGTTTTTTTTAAACATTTTGACACTTTATTTTTGTGAAATGGTAGGGGTACAATGTACCCCTTACCAATTCACATGGGGGGCCGGGATCTGGGTGTCCCCTTTGTTAAAAGGGGCTTCCAGATTCTGATAAGCCCCCCACCCGCAGACCCCCACAACCATCGTGCAAGGGTTGTGGGGATGAGGCCCTTGTCCCAATCAACATGGGGACATCCTCCCCATGTTGAGGGCATGTGGCCTGGTATGGTTGAGGAGGGGGGGGATGCTTTCTTGTCCCCCCTCTTCTTCCTGCGGCCTGCCAGATTGAGTGCTCAGATAAGGGTCTGGTGTGGAATTTTGGGGGAACACCATGCCATTTTTTTTTACATTTTGGCACGGAGTTCCCCTTAATATCCATACCAGACCTGAAGGGCCTGGTAATGGAATTTTGGGGGACCCCCACACATTTTTTTTTTGTTTTTCAATGACTTTCAATTACTTTTATGTATATTGTCAAAACTGGCAATTCATTAATAGCCGGCACTAGCGCTAGCACTTTTAAATGACTTTTTTTTCCTTTAGAAATGTAATTTTGCTCTCCGACTGTTATAAACACGGGAAACATGCGCTACTTTATAGGCATACCATAGACACCCCCCAGGTATGAAATTTAAAGGAATATTTCACTTTTATTGCTTCACTTTAAACATTATTAAACATTATTAAACATTATTTAACATTATTAAAATCACTGCTATTGTGGGTCTCTGTCACGTCATTCCTTCCCACTGTGATTAGTTATACTATCTTGTACAATTTACATCCGATTCTACCCACCTTCAATACATGTCCACCTTTATGGCACTTCACCTTGTGTGTTTTTTTGTCTCACTTTTGTCCCATTTTCTTCCCATCTCGACACCTCATGACCCCTTTTCCAGCACCCATGCATTTTTCAGTACACTATCACACACACCCATCTCTCACATATACACGGTTGGTTTGTGTTTTTTGCCTATGTTTTTGCTTTCACTGCTTTTTGTTTGTTTATTTGGCCCCTTGCACTGCACCTTCCCATTTCCCCACCCCCATGCTTCCCTTCCACTCACATGCATCACCCCACCTGCACTATCCTCACACTTCACCTATCTGTTCCTTTTTTTCCCCTGGATCTTTTCCTCTTAAGCCTTTTTTCCTTCACTCCCTGATCTTTTTTTCCCATTCTCCCCTTAACCATCCCCCCCTCCTTCCCGTTCTTTCTTTCCCATCCCCTCCTTTCCCCTGGTTTTTTTTTTTTTTCTGGTTTTTTTTTTTTTTTTCCTACTAGTCTGCCCGTCCCCTTCTTTCCTCACATGTTCTCCCCACACTCGCCTTTTTCTTTACATTCCTATTCTCACCCTACTTCGTCACTTGTTTCACGGCCAACACATAGACACCACTATTTACCTATTACATTACATACTCTGATATACTGATATCTATATGCAGTCCTACTTACCCTTGTTAACCCCTTCCCCTCCCCCCCTTTTGTTACCATCACTACTATGGGAATATTCTTACATCGCTGACCCTAATAAGCACAGACAACATCCAACAAATATTTAATTAAATAAATTACAGAGTTATCTCTCTTTTTTTTTAAAAAATGACACATGATACATATATCTCTATCCGTGCTAAACCGAATGCACTGATGGTACAGTTGTCTGTTGTTTGATGCTTTGGCTGCAGGTCTCGCTCGCTTGCCCCCACACTCCTCCCCAGTTTTGGGAAATATCCACTTGGTGTGACTCCTTGTAAGACACGCATGGACGATTAAACCCCCCCTTTTCCCCTGTTAACGTGGTGGACGGCCGGGGACTCTTGTCGGGACCCGGTGGGGGAGACGTCGGAGAACCATAAGCTCAGGAGAAACTGCTCAAACACAATGTGATTGGTAATTATACTGTTAAACATATATATATTATATTATATTTTTATGGTCATATCCATGAACTCTAATATGCAAATTTTGTCACAGGGCCTCAATCCTCTGAAGATGACCCAACGGGGTCGAAACGCGTCAGGATTATCACCCTATTTAGCGCTTGATTATTGTATAATACTTGTGCCAGCTTCATTTGTGTTATCTCCTGTAGCACAGCTCCTATTTTAACCATTATGGTTAAGTTCCAATAATAAAAAAACTTTTTCAAGTAACAACCTATTTTCATAATTTTTTGCTGCTTTAAAACCCCACGGGGGATATCTTCTTTTTCTTTTTTACTTTTATGTATATTGTCAAAACTGGCAATTCATTAATAGCCGGCACTAGCGCTAGCACTTTTAAATGACTTTTTTTTCCTTTAGAAATGTAATTTTGCTCTCCGACTGTTATAAACACGGGAAACATGCGCTACTTTATAGGCATACCATAGACACCCCCCAGGTATGAAATTTAAAGGAATATTTCACTTTTATTGTTTCACTTTAAACATTATTAAAATCACTGCTCCCGAAAAAAACGTCCGTTTTTAAAACTTTTTTTGCATTGATACATGTCCCCTGGGGCAGGACCCAAGTCCCCAAACACTTTTTATGACAATAACTTGCATATTAACATTTAAAATTAGCACTTTTGATTTTTTATGTTCGTGTCCCTTTGTCAGACTTCCACGTAGCAGACAGGTGAGCCCGATGTAGCAGGGGGAGGCCTCCCTTACGTATATGGTTCCCGGCCCCTGGTAGTATGGACAGGAGGCACGGGAGCACAGAATGGTATGAGAGCCTGGCGGGTCAGCTGCAGGAGGATCCCGGTAAAGGTGGTTATAGAGATCACCAGTCACTGAAGCACAGGCAGTAGGTGCAGAGCAGGAGTGGAGCAGGCAGGTCGGGTCACAGGCAGGGGTTGGCAACAGGCGGGCAACGTAGTACAGAGGAGCAGGCAGATTCGTAGTCAGGACAGTCCGGGATCAGTGGCAGGCAGCAAGCAAGGAGAATCAAAGACAGGCCGGTGGTCAGGAGATCAGGTACAACAGGAAACAGAAAGCAGGTGCACTGATACAGGGAGCTGAAGATCGGACAGCACCGAGCCCCCTGTGCAGACAGCCAAAATAGGCAGATTGGCGCCGAACACTGGGCGAGCTTGTATGTTTGGCTCATCACTATTAAGCATCATTAACTGTTCCCCTTTTTTGCCCCCTTTCTTAGCAAGCATTCATGGGACTCTTTTGGCATATGTAAGTATATCCTTATTACTTTGTGTTCATGGATTGTGCTCGATGTGGGGGCTCTGGCTTCATTGGTCCTCAGTTGCCTGCATTTGCAGGATAGGAGGGCACCGTTTTTATAGCCACAGATGATTCAACTAATATCATCTAGTCCTCTGTGGTTTAAAAGCCTCCCTTCAAGCGGGCTTTTGGATATCAGCCCCCATTCAAGAAGGGAACAATCCATTTGAAATTATGCAGGAAGCCTCCAAATATACACAATAGAAACCTTTATTAAAAGGAAACTTTTTTCATTGCAGGATCATTGCTGGCTGATCTCTCAGACAGATAGACTTGGCAGTAGCAGTGCTGCAGGTCTATCTCTGGGTTCTGCCAAGGTGCAGCGAATACTACCTGCTGTTTTTCTGCCAGATATCCTAGCAATATATCCCATCTCCTTATTTTGGGGATAGAAGATCATATTGGTTCTATACCATTAACTAGATTTGGGGTAAATCCTGTTTCATCTTTAAAAATTATTAATTAATTTTTGTTTGACTCTGGTCCAATTAATTAAGACCATTAGGCTAAAAATTTACATATGAACTTTACTTTTCAGAATATTTATCCTCTCTCTATGGTTGCACATGGGTCTCCCCCTTTAATCCAGGCTCCAATCTAGGAACTAGAAGTTCTTCTATGAACAAAAGCATCTGGTAGGCATGCATTCTCAGCTCGTCATCACACTGTGTAAAGTGTATATAATTGTGATTTATGATGTGATATGCGATTTTATATATTTTTTCATGGAAACTTCCAAGTACATTTATTCATGATTGTTGTTTCTTTTGTAGTATTTAAACTTCATGCAACACTTTCAAAAGCTCCTGAGGAAGCTCTTATGAATGAAACATGTAGAGTAAGAAGTGGTTGCACATGATACTTGAATGATATGCAATTTTTTTAAACATGTATTGTCATTTTAAAGAGACTTTGTTTAATAAAAATGTATCTTTTTATAAATCTATTTGTATATTAATTTGGTACCTTTAAAAGCTGCTTGCTTTTTCTCAATTTACTTTATTCATTTAAATGTGGTACCTACTACTGACCTCTCAATACCCAGTCCCAAAATGTATTGTCTAAAGGGTGTACCAAGTCTATTTGGGCGATGAAAGCTCTTAACATTTAACCAATATTTAATTAAAACTGTATGTATTTTTGTAACATAGTCTCTAAACCTTCTACAGTGATGCCCCGTACACACGGACGGACTTTGTTCGGACATTCCGACAACAAAATCCTAGGATTTTTTCCGACAGATGTTGGCTCAAACTTGTCTTGCATACACACGGTCACACAAAGTTGTCGGAAAATCCGATCGTTCTGAACGTAGGGACATAAAACACGTACGTCGGGACTATAAACGGGGCAGTGGCCAATAGCTTTCATCTCTTTATTTATTCTGAGCATGCGTGGCACTTTGTCCGTCGGATTTGTGTACACACGATCGAAATTTCCGACAACGGATTTTGTTGTCGGAAAATTTTATATCCTGCTCTCAAACTTTGTGTGTCGGAAAATCCGATGGAAAATGTGTGATGGAGCCTACACACGGTCGGAATTTCCAACAACAAGGTCCTATCACACATTTTCCGTTGGAAAATCCGACCGTGTGTATGGGGCATTACAGTGTACCTAGTATTTTCTATGCAATTGAAATTTCTATATCTGTAAATTGTCTAGTGTAACTGACCTTCTCAAGACCAAAAATATGGCAATTTTTTTAGCAATACCTATAGTGGATTGATGCACAAGATCCATCGCTTCCAAAATGCAGAGTGGCGGACTCTCAATGGAGGGATTTTTCATACGACTCCAGTGAATGTTGGAGAAGAAATCCATAATTTACTGGTACAAATGGTATTTTGCCAAGTATATGGAAGAAAAAGGTAAATGGTGCTTTCCGTATTTAAATAAGGAAATGTTTTTATACCAAAGTTAAAACAGTAAAAAAAGAAGACAAAAAAAAGTAAAAATAAGGAATAAAAAAAAAAAATAAATGTTCCATACTATGGAAACTTCTCACAAAGCCCTACAACTACTTCTTTATTAGAAATGCACTATTGGTATATGCACATTCAATAGTCACTATAGAGGCACATAGCACCTAACAAGTGAACAGGGTCTGTCGCCTTTCATTATATAGTTAGCACCATTTACCTTTATACTTGCACTATTATCACTCTAGTCCCCTATTGGGGACCTAGCAGGATATGTTGCACACCTAATTTCCCCTTTGGCCTAAACGCGGATATATTATTTTAATATGGAAGAAAAAGTCTCCCTTGGGGTCTAAGAATACAAGTATTTCCACATTTAAATAAGATAGAAACTGATTTTAGATCCAACTGGGTGGAGAACCTACAGAGCTGCTCCATCCATATGATGGATCTGCTCTGCCGGCAATACTCCCTTGAGTTGGAATCATTGGACACGGAAGTAGAATCATTATATCAAGTCAATGAGAATTTAATTTTGGATCCCTTATTCACTTCAGGAGAATTGACCCTGAAAAGTAACTTGGAGACTTTTGTTTCCGAGATTCTAAAAACGAAAGAAAAGAAATGAATGCGTGATAAGCTAGCACATGATAATAACACTGCCTTTAACTGGACAAATGCTAGAAATAATAAAACATCAGTACCTAAAGATTCAACTAATGATCCTAATGACTGTGATGCTTCATTATTATCTTCTGTATCCTTTTCACAGGCTCACGATCACACTTGCACTGGTAAAACTAAGGAACCACAAAAACGTAAGCAAGATCTTGAGAATTCACAATTATCCGCACCTAAGAGCACTCCCAATACAGTCGGGCCCATCCAATGCAAGTTCAGCACCTGGTAAAACATTTGGGGCTCAGTCACAAATGAGCCCTGTGGATCAAGCAGGAGGGGCGATTCCTTTTGGAACGCACCAAATGCCACATACGCCTGCACCTAGTCAGGTAAGTCCCTCAAACGGGCATTTTCAACAGCAGGACCTACATCCAGCCCCAATTTTTTCCCAACAGGCACCAGATTTAAGGAAGATACCAAATATGCAACAAATGAGTCAGAGGACAGTGATAGCCAAAAAAGTTTGAAGTAATAAATCTATCTTCCTGCTCTTTATCCAGGGAACAGAGCAGCAAGTATTGAGTTTAGGTCTAACTTTCTGCCCCACCCAAAAAGTAGATCAGTTTGAACTCATCAAAGATCTAAATCTATTTTCACGAAAATTTATGTTCAAGGTCATTTTTGATAAAAGTCAAAAACAAGAAACTACTCAACCCTTAAACAATCCCTTGTGGAGTGAAATGACTATCAATGATATCAAGGCTCTCAATGATTTGATGAAGCTTTGGGAGTAGGGGCACACTGGTGAGACTGAGCCAACCTCAGAAGAGTGTGTCCCTCCTGCCGACGCTCCATCAATTCCATTCTATTCCAAAGAATACAAACCCAAATCCCAAACATTCCCTGCCTTCTAAGCGAATCCAAACATTTGGACATTCACACAGCAGGTTACCAATGAAATATATCAAACAAAATGGAAAGGTATTTTTCATTCAAATCTTTCCCTTGACCAACAGGAAGCGGTTCGCTCCTTGCAACAGAATCCCAATATAGTTATCAAACCCTCAGATAAGCAGACAACCTGGTAGTGATGGATTGTGCCCAGTATGAAAGCAAAAAATAAATAAAAATCGGGAGTAGTATAAAAAGTATAGGTCGACCGATATGGGTTTTCTGTGGCCGATGCCGATATTTAGAAATCACGGTGGCCGATGGCCGATATATGATGCCAATTTTTTTGGGCCGATATATTTGGCCGATTTTTTTTTTTTCTTTTTTTTTTCCCCTTCATCTCATAAAAGCTAACAGTTAGACCCCTTTCACACTGGGGCGTTTTTCAGGCGCTTTTGGGCTAAAAATAGCACCTGTAAAGTGCCTGCAAAATGGCTCCCCTGCAGTCACTCAGGTTTTCACACTGAGGCGATGTGCTGGCAGGATGTTAAAAAAAAGTCCTGCAAGCAGCATCTTTGGAGCACTGTATACCGCTGCTCCACCACACCTGCCCATTGAAATTAATGCGCACCGCTGTTGAAGCGCCTGCAAAGTGTTTCGGCAGCGGCACTTCAGGGGCGCATTTAACCCCTTCCTTGGCCGCTAGCTGGGTTATAAGCGCCCCGCTAGCAGCCGAATAGCGCCGCTAAAATGATGGTAAAGCGCCGCTAAAACTAGCAGTGTTTTACCATCAACGCATGCCCGCTCCAGTGTGGTAGCAACCTTAAGGGCTCTTTCACACTGGGGCGGGGGCCGCGTCGGCGGTAAAGCGCCGTTATTGTAAGCGGCACTATACCATTGATATTCGGCCGCTAGCGGGGCGATTTTACCCCCCGCTAGCGGACAAAAAAGGGTTAAAACCCACCACAAAGCGCCTCTGCCCGCAAACAGTTTGCTGAAGACAAGCAGACTAAGGACATGGATTACTGGAACCATGTCCTGTGGTCTGATGAAACCAAGATAAACTTATTTGGTTCAAGCGTGTGTGGCGGAAACCAGGTCAGGAGTAGAAAGACAAGTGTGTCTTGCCTACAGTCAAGCATGGTGGTCTGGTCATCATGGTCTGGGGCTGAATAAGTGCTGCCAGCATTAGTGAGCTACAGTTCATTGAAGGAACCTTGAATGCCAACATGTACAGTGACATATTGAAGCAGAGCATGATCCCCTCTCTTCGGAGACTGGGCCGCAGGGCAGTATTCCAACATGATAGTGACCCCAAACACACCTCCAAGACGACCACTGCCTTGCTAAATAAGCTGAGGGTAGGTGGACTGGTCAAGCATGTCTCCAGACCTAAACCCCATTGAGCATCTGTGGGGCATCCTCAAATGGAAGGTGGAGGAGCACAAGGTCTCTAACATCCACCATCTCCGTGACGTCGTCATGGAGGATTGGAAGAGGACTCCAGTGGCAACCTGTGAAACTCTGGTGAACTCCATGCCCAAGAGGGTTAAGGCAGTGCTGGAAAAGAATTGTGGCTACACAAAATATTGACACTTTGGGCTCAATTTGGACATTTTCACTTAGTGGTGTACTCACTTTCGTTGGCAGCGGTTTAGACATTAATGGCTGTGTGTTAAGTTATTTTGAGAGGACAGCAAATTTACACTGTTATACAAGCTGTACACTCATCACTTTACATTGTAGCAAAGTGTCATTTCCTCAGTGTTGTCACATGAAAAGATATAATAAAATATTTACAAAAATGTTAGGGGTGTACTCACTTTTGTGAGATGCTGTAGTAACAAATGCCTCAAAAGGGCCTGTAACCGAGCAAAGAATCAAGGTAGGGGACAACTCATTCATGACCAAAAAGTTACCAAACCCCAGAACCAGGTAAGATTAATTACCCGGTACTTGGGCGACAAAAACAAATCAGAAGTATCATGCAGAAATACTGGTACCGATCCAACTGTATCAAAATATGTAAAAACTTATACGGAAATAACCTTTAGGAGATCTAATGCCATGTACACATGACCGGTTTTGCAGTCGGAATAAACTCCGGAAGGTTTCTCCGACGGAACTCTGACGGAATTCCATATAAGCGGTCCTACCTATACACGGTCAAACCAAAGCCCGACCAAAGTCCGACCTTCCAGAACCCGGTGATGTACAGCACGTATGACAGGGCTAGAAAAAGGAAGTTCAATAGCCAGAAGCCAATAGCTTCCATTTCGTACTTGCTTCAGAGCAAGCGTTGTTTTTGGTCCGTCGGAACAGCATACAGATGAGCTGTTTTCCCGATAGGAATTGGTTCCGTCAGAAATATTTAGAACATGTTCTATTTCTAGGTCCGTCAGAATTTTTTAAAAAAAAAGTTCGATGAGGCATACGCACGATCGAAATAGAAGATGAAAAGCTTCCGTCTGACTTTTTCTGTCGGACATTTCGCTCGTGTGTACGTGGCTTCAGTCTCTAAGCGATAATCTGTTTCAACCTAAAAAAGCAGGCCAGAATGTACGCATGGAAACTTTCCCCTGTGGTAAGTGTAACTTCTGCAGGTTCATTTGCAGGGCCTGTAAGATTACATTACCTGACGGCCACATCTTTAGACCACGATTCCTTGCCAATTGTCAATCGGTGGGGGTGGTCTTTATTATGATATGTGACTGTGGTGCATACTACGTGGCTAAAACAAAAAGACCATTCTTTCATCGCATTCGTGACCACATGAAATTAGTCTCCAAATCCAAAATGGAAATTCCCTTTAGCCGTCATATGGGCCTTTTCTATGCATTCAATTTGTCTAAAATGCAGTTTTTTTGCTTTGGAATACTTACCAAAGAATGAGAGAGGGAGTGACAACGATAAGTTGCTATTACAGCGAGAAGCTTGATGGATTCATAATCTATCGGCTCTCATACCACCTGGACTGAATGATGCATTCAGTTTCAAGCCATTTTTATGAATAAGGTTTAAAATAGGTTTTTTACCTTTCTCTGGTTCTAATATATTTAACTGCTTGCCGACCAGCGCACGCCGATTTACATCGGCAGAATGGCACTGGTGGGCAGAAGGGCATACAGGTATGTCTCCTTTAAGAAGTATTTCCCCATTCTGCCTTGAGGTACATCCCCTTTAAGAAGCATTTCCCCGTTCTGCCTTGTGTCATGACAGAGATCACTGCTCTCTGTCATCCAAGCCCCTCCCCCCATAGTTGGAATCACTCCCTAGGACCCACTTAACCCCTTAATTGCCCCTGGTTAACCCCTTCACTGCCAGTGTCATTTACACAGTAATCAATGCATTTTTATAGCACTGATCGCTGTATACATGACAATGGTCCCAAAATAGTGTCAAAAGTGTCCGATCTGTCCGCCATAATGTCCCAGTCCCAATAGATCATCGCCATTGCTAATAAAAAAATGCCATAAAACTATCATCTATTTTGTAGACGCTATAAACCGCACAATTGTCAGTTAAAGCGACGCAGTGCCGAATTGCAAAAAGCGCTCTGGTCAGGAAGGGGGCAAATCCTTCCGGGGCTAAAGTTGTTAAACAAACCAATTGAATTTGCTGGAGAATATACTGCTGTATCCTTTCCTTTGTTTTACCCACCCCTTACCTGGCGCTATACAAAGCTGTCTTTCCAAACTAAACAAATATTTAAATAAGTATTTATTATTCGCTTATGCTTTTTTTTAATCTAGGAAACCCTGTGCTATCTGTTTGTTTGTGCTTCTAAGTACATATGGAGCTGGTAATGTATGCCACATTTTCAGATACCGATAAATCAATATAAAAACAAATACTATGCCCTATTGATTATTGGAGTGACTGGGTTTTGTTTTTTTTGGGGGGGGGACAAGCAACCATATGGATGCCTCGGGCACTTGCAGCATTAGTGTTCAACCAATCACTTTTTGCTCTGCTCGGGCCCTTAAGCGCTAATCAGAAGCCTGTCCATTCTCTTCATTACAGTGTTATGACTAGGAGTCAGTAGTCTGTTCTTCCTATCATACCTGGAGAGCCCTTTGCCTGTCATGCTGGGGGGCGGATTTTTGTCTGTCCGTCCCCTATGCTGATCTGGCAACTGTGGACTTTCCAAGATGGTGGATAGTGACCATGCATGTTCATGTGTGAGGACACATCTGCCGCTTGAGTACTGGACACGCGCAGTAGCTCTGTTAATACGTCCACGCCCCACCGATTATGCCAGATTCCGGCGGGACGGAGAGAGTTTAAATGGTGGCAGCTTGCCACCGTGCACTGACAGGGAACCTGTGCATGAGAGAGACTGTTCGGTCTCTCCTCTCTTTTTCCCCCCTTTCTTGGCAAGCATTCTTGGGACTCTTTTGGCATATGTAAATATATGCTTATTACTTTGTGTTCATGGATTGCGCTCGATGTGGGGGCTCTGGCTTCATTGGTCCTCCGTTGCCTGCATTTCCAGGATAGGAGGGCACCGTTTTTATAGTCACAGACGATTCAACTAATATCATCTAGTCCTCTGTGGTTTTGATGATTCTCTTCAAACTGGCCTTTGGATATAAGCCCCCATTCAAGAAAGGAAAAAGTCATTTGAACTTATGCAGGAAGCCTCCAAATGTACACAATAGAAACTTTTATTAAAAAGAAACATTTTTTCATTGCAGGATCATTGCTGGCTGATCTCTCAGACAGATAGACTTGACAGTAGGAGTGCTGCAGGTCTATCTCTGGGTGCCTGCTGTTTTTCTGCCAGATATCCTAGCTATATTTACCATCCCCTAACTTTGGGGATAGAAGATCATATTGGTTCCATACCATTAGGCTAAAAACTTGCATATGAACTTTACTTTTCAGAATATATATCCTATCTCTATGGTTGCACACGCCCCCCCCCCCCCCCCCCTTTAATCCATTCTCCAATCTAGGAATTGGAAGTTTACATTAACCTGTTTCCATCCGCGCTATAGCCGAATGACGGCTACAGCGCAGACCTACATTTCCGGGAGGCCGTTGATAGACATCCTCCCTGTTTACCCCTGCAGGGAATGCGTGGTGCGTGCTGTGATCACCGATCCTTGCCCCTTACCACGTAATCAGCTGTTAGCCAGTGACAGCTGATCACGTGATATAAACAGAAGAACTGTAATTGTTTTTTTCTCCTCACACTAACAGCCTGAGGAGAAGAAAAAGTCTATCACAAGCCTCTGTGTAAGGGACATCGGTCCTGAAGAGGAAGAAAAATAGCCGCCTCATCTGTGCCCACCAGTGCCGCCTGCCAGTGCCAACTGTCAGTGCCCACACAGTGCATATCAGTGCCCACACAGTGCATATCAGTGCCACCAATCAGTGCCAAATATCAATGCCCAGGAATGCCACCTATCAATGCCCACCAGTGGTGCCAATCAATGCCTCATGAGTGCCACCTAGCAGTGCTGCCTATCAGTGTCACCTACCAGTGCCCATCACTGTCCATGACTGCCACCCATCAGTGCCCATCACTGCCACCTATCAGTGCCCATCAGTGCCAGCTTCAAGTGCCACCTATCAATGACCTATGAGTTCCACCTATTAGTGCCCTTCAGTGCCATCTATCAATCCCCTCCAGTGCCGCCGATCAATGCCCATCAGTGCCGCCTATCAGTGCAAACCAGTTCCACCTAATCAGTGCCCATCAATACAGGCTATCGATGCCCATCAGTGCAGCCTAGCAGTGCCAATCAGTGCAGCCTCATCAGCGTACATAAATGAAGGAGAAAAATTACCTGTTTGCAAAATATTATAACAAAATATAAAACTGTTTTGTATTTTTTTTTCAAAATTTCTGGTCTTTTTTCATTTTTTTTAACAAAACATAAAAAACCCAGAGGTGATCAAATACCACTAAAAGAAAGCTCTATTTATTGTAAAAGAAAATTATAAAAATTGAATTTTGTACAGTGTAGCATGACCGCACAATTGTCATTCAAAGTGTGACAGCGCTGAAAGCTGAAAATTGGTCTGGGCAGGATGGGGGCTTAAGTGCCCAGCTGGGCCGTCTTTAAGGTGAGGCAAATGGGGCACCTGCCCGGGGCCCTGTCATTGTTGATGGAGCCAATATCCTCCCAATCGCTCCCTGTCATATAGTGCAGCTGCAGGGAAAGTAAAACAGTAAGCGGCAGTGCCCTTGCCTGGCAGCAGAACTGGCCGAGTGGAGAGACACACTAATGACCAGAGGCAGTGGTCAGAGAAGTAAGAGAGGATCGCAGCTAGAAGGCAATGACAGTCCTAAGGCAGCATGAATGAGAAAAGCCAGTGAGTTACAATCTGAATGAGAACATGTGCATGGCTGTTTGAGTTGTTAATCTGTTACCGCTCTTCTTCATTACCTCTTTGTTTTTTAACAACATTACCAGCACTGCCTGTATATAACACTGGTCTGCATGGATGAGCGGGCAGCTGGTATGTTGTGTGATTTACAATCTGAATTAGCTCATTTGCCCTGGCCTGCTGAGTTGAACTTTCACATCTTTAGCAGCTAAATGATCACTGATCTCTGCATGCTATGATCATTGACAGTACTGTTTTTGACTGTAATCCTGGTCGGCTTCATTAACCTCATCTTTTCTGCCCAAATTCTGCTGAAATGCAAAACAACGCTTTTAATCTGGCAATGGGACTGCTTTGCAATTGTAGCATAATCTATTTATAATCTAGAAACCAATCAGAGAGCAGTAATGATGTGCAGTAACCTCTAGCAACCAGTTAGCAGTAATGTTGTGCTGTAACCTCTAGCAACCAAGCAATGAGCAGTAATGATGTGCAGTAACCTCTAGCAACCAATCAGTGAGTGGTAATGATGTGCAGTAACCTCTAGCAACCAATGCGCGGCAAGGATGTGCAATAGCCTCTAGCGACCAATCAGTGAGCAGTAATAATGTGCTGTAACCTCTAGCAATCAGTCAGTAAGTGGTAATGATATGCTGTAACCTCTGACAACCAATTGCAATTGCTGTCTGATCTGCTGCAGTAAACTGATTTTGAGTCTACCTGCTATTTATTGTATGTCTCAGAGCAGGTGGAGAGAGAAATTGCATAGTGGGGGCCGGGGGGTGGTGGTGTTGGGCCAGGGGGGCCCCAGGAAAATGTTTGCCCAGGGTCCAATCAATATTAAAGATGGCCCTGGTGCCCAGTAAGCAAGTGGTTAAATTATGGCAGGCATGATAATATAGAATTAGGGGGTAATGTCTACTGTGTAATAAGGACATTTATATACTGTATGTATATGAAAAGATATCATTCCTACAGCTTACATAATTGAGTTCACTGGTATTATATTGTGGAATGTATTGTGTATTGATTGGAGTCATTGAATACAGTACATATATCTGCTTGAAACGTATTACAGTGCAACTATATATCATACATCAGGCATGGGCTAGCAATCTTTATGAGCAAGAGAGTGTTGCTATAGCTATAATTGCACTCTGGAAATTTAGATTATTCCATTTTGAATTCAAACAGTATGTGTTTGAAAGTATATAAGATTTTCAACATAGTGATGTAAATTGAGACTATATTTTATTATGTTTTTTTAGCTGTGGGGACTAAGCTATGTACCATGAAATTATATACATACAAGCTACCAGCTTCTATAAACATTAATTGATGAGCCTTTGGTGTCCACAGTTTTTTGTGGCATACCATGGATGAAAATCTTTGAACATTGTTTTATTGATTTTATTTGTTTATAATAAACAATGGTTGTGTTGTTAAGCAACATTTGTGAGTAATATTTGCCTTTTTGCTTATTTGTATTGTTTTCTTGTTATTTTGATTACAATATAATAGGTTGTTTTAGGTGTTTTGTGGGTGGAGGTGTTGACCTTTGAATAGGGTATTTTTTCTTTAGATATAAAAAAAATATAGAATCACCAATGCATGATGGTAACAACTGAAAGTGTGACACTGTTATGCCCTGTACACACGGTCGGATTTTCCGATGGAAATTGTGTGATAGGACCTTGTTGTCGGAAATTCCGACCGTGTGTGGGCTCCATCACACATTTTCCATCGGAAATTTACGACACACAAAGTTTGAGAGCTTGCTATAAAATTTTCTGACAACAAAATCCGTTGTCGGAAATTCCGATCGTGTGTACACAAATCCGGCGCACAAAGTGCCACGCATGCTCAGAATAAATTAGGAGACAAAAGCTATTGGCTACTGCCCCGTTTATAGTCCTGACGTACGTGTTTTACATCACCGCGTTCAGAACGATCGGATTTTCTGACAACTTTGTGTGACCGTGTGTATGCAAGACAAGCTTGAGCCAACATCCGTCGGAAAAAATCCATAGATTTTGTTGTCGGAATGTCCGATCAATGTCCGACCGTGTGTACAGGGCATTACAGTAGTAATAGGTTACTAATTTCAAGGTTCATTTGCTAGTTCCTCACAATAAAATGGACACAATAGAAAAACCTACTGAAACCAACTGGATTTTTCTATGTAAGATAATGAACTTTACTGTGCCCAACTTTCATTTATGCTTATTTTACTGTAATACCTGTAAAAAGTAAAATCCCTCCATGGCAAAAAATAAGGGAAATTAGGTAGAAACAGGCAAAATAATGAATTCCCAGTTTGATAAATGGGGCCCTGTGTTTAGGTGAAGGGTTCATGGTACTGGACCTGGTATTACAGAAAAGCTAATTTGTAATAATATCAAGGTTGTTATAGAAAAATCAAATAATTTGCTGCATGCTTGTCAGGGTATTCAAGGTTACTATGGAAACTTCAAATGATTCACCATGGTCTTTGAAATATAATGACACTGCATGGATAATCCTGCTTAATGTTTTGTTTGATGTTATAATTTTTCAAACATAAAATGTGAAAAAGAAACAGAAATCTCAGATTTTTCTCCTGTATATTAAAACTATCAAAAGCGTATACAGTTAGTTAATGGCTGCACTATTCCAGGCACATTATCCTGTATTGATGTGTATGTGTGTATGGTGAAAAAAATAAAAGCATGAGGATTGTTAGTATAAACATTTTTAGTGTAAATGTCAGTGGACAATGGGCAGGAGTGGAACACATGGACTGGATAGACACTAAAGCCTCATACACACGATCGTATTTTCTACAGAAAAAACCTTGGACTTTTGTCCGAAGGTGTGTGCCTGGATTTGTCTTGCATACAAACGGCAAAAAAACACGAACGTAGTGATGTATTATGTGGTTTTTCGGCTCTTTAGCGCCACCCTTTGGGCTCTTTCTGCTAATTTTGTGTTAGTAGAAGTTTGGTGAGTGTTGATTCGTGCTTTTCATTTAGCGCTTTTCAGTTCGCGCTTTTCATTTTGTGCTTTTCAATTCGTTTCTGAACGGCCGTTTGTCAACCAAACATCTTGCGGAATCGGAGGAGATAACGTGTTATTTATTATTGGCCTTGGAGTTATTACTTTGACCCAAGTCCAGTCCAGGAACAGGAGGAGTTCTTGGACCAAAAATTGATTGCTTTAATAATCGTGACCAATTATGTCATATGCCTAGCTGTTCAGAAACTAACTGAAAAGCACAAAATAAAAAGTGTGAACTGAAAAGTGCTAAATGAAAAGCGCAAAATGAAAAGTGTGAATCAACACTCACCAAACTTCTACTAATACAAAATTAGGAGCCCAAAGGGTGGCGCTAAAGAGCTGAAAAACCATGCAGTACGTCACTACGTTAGTTTTTTCTTGACCGACAATTCCTTGCCGATTGTATGCAAGACAAAATCCAGGCACAGGCCTTCGGACAAAAGTCTGAGGTTTTGTCTCAGGAAAATCCGATCGTGTGTATGAGGCTTAAGTCTGTTAACTTGCTGCACATTTTCACTGGCAAGTTGTACACTTGCAGAGCACTTGAAGCAAAAGTTCTAGTTGACACTTTTCCAATTTGTAGCAAATTTGCGTGGCAAGTCTCTAGCAAGAGCAAAGTTGCAGTGGTGTGTCTACAGCAAGAGCTCTGCAAGTCTACAGCATGAGAATTTAGCCACAGTGACCCCTGTGGTGGGATGACTATTGCACAACATAACTGAACCAAAAATTGCAGCAGACTTGCAGAATGTTTGAAAAGAAAGTTGATCTAGAGTCATGCAATGTGGACTTGTTTCAATTGTGCAACAAACGTGTCAAGCCTGACAAGTCTAGCAATAGCTTAGCAAGTCATTTCCAAATTGCAGCACAATTGCTTGCTATCTAGGATAAAAAGCAAAATTTAAGCAAGGCAGTTAAATAGCAATTGTTATATCCAACTCACACCATTATATGGCTAAACATCCAGCCTCAGGGCATACATGGAAAAAAATACTTCCTCCCCAAGGAAGGGGGGTAGAAGAAGAGAGGCTGTAGGATGATAAACAATTGTGGACTGCTGAGTCAAAAATAAAGATAATTTTATTAAATCACAAATAAACCATCTAAAATCATAGTGCTGTATGCATATTTCACAGTGGGAAATACTTAAAATCTAACAAGCAGGCCTGTTGGTGTGCTGTTGTGTCAAAGACACACTGACACAGAACATAAAACAATAACAAAACACAATACACAAAACAAACGTCCGGACGCCAAATTAATTGATGCAGGGGGCACTTCTAACGAGAATTGCAGTATCAAACTATCAAAAATTAAGTCTAGGAGGTGTACCAATGCATCAATCCCTTTGGAGGCTCGAGCTGTGGGTAGGGGGGGACAGATGGAAACAAGGAGCAAACAGAAATCTATAGAGTCCTAAAGGACCTATTGCATACAAGTCCAATGTATACAAAACCAAGAGCTAGAATCCCAGTTCAGGAGGTTTGCACCCAAAAATACTCCTAGACTAAAAATTGGATACCGGGCTTAGAGTATCCCATGAATGATGACTTGGGAAAGTAAATGGCTAATGCAATTAATTGGACTCATATGCTGGATCTTGGTCATGAACCCCTATTAGTCAATCAAAAACTAAACATGGCTGTTTGCTGCTCTTCACAGGGTACCACCTTAAGCTTTGTGGATACTTGATCTGTCCTGCATTTTGTGGAGATTCTAAGGGAAAGGGTATAGAAAGCTGTGAGGCTGGGCTTTAGGGCTGGCAGAAAAAGTGTTTGCTGCAGATAGAACACTTTAAATGAAATCCATGTAAATGTAAATATTTTAGTACAACTCTATATATTGCAGGCAGTACTCATTCTGCACACACAGAAGCATGAGGACTGCTTTGAATTTTTTGCTGAGGTTGAAAAGCAATATTTATGGGATGACTCAATGCATTGTGCTCCTTTCCTCTCCAAAGACACATAGGCAGTTAACAGCCTAATTTTTGAAAGCATAACAGAGCAAATATCATGAAATTCTGGAAGCGCTGCAGGGCAAAATAGTGGACCCTTTCTAATGACATCTTAAATTCACAATAGCATTGAATATTTGTTAAAGACCATTGTGTGAGCTAACAAAACTTTTTTTAAATCAATAGTTTTTATTCAAGTTTTAGTTATAGCATGAAAAATAAACAGTACATAACATACAGTACAAGTCACAGAGCTCAAAGAAAAGTTAAATACAAGGCTTCAAAGGCTTATGTGGTTCACAAGAATACATAGTGTAAGGATATAGTCACTTGTTTCCAATAGTCATGCAAGGAGGAGCTAAATGCTTATCTGTCCAAATTCTCCATGCCTTAGAGAATCAAGCGTAATCCAAATGATAATAATAATAATAATAATAATAATAATAATAAAATTAATCTAATTATGCACTAGAAGGCATTCAAAGTGATAGTTATAGTTGACCATTTCTACTACCTCTGAGGGATTGGGTGAGGTATTGATTTTCCAATTTCTAAGGATAACTAGACAAGCTGCTAATAGGATGTGAGTGACTACTGATTGATATGTAGCTAACAAAACTTTTTGATAGTAAGGTTTGAGCAAGCTGACTTGATTTGGTTTGAATCTGAAATTTTAAAAATAGTTTAGGCCATTTTCAACCATGGCTGGATATATACAGTAATCACAGGGACTGACTTCTGCTGAAAACTACCAACTACTATACCCGGAGTCTGAAAACGAATACAGCCTGAAAAAAGTCAATACTTCCTTAGTGAAAAGATCATAAATTGGACACAGACAGTAAAAAAAACCTCTACAGGCATGGAATGATTACCATTTTGTGCAATTTCCATCTCAGCATTTTGAAGTGTTTGTTACCCCAACATTTTATATTGTGCCGTCTTTAATATTGATTTAACACTGGGCAAACATTTTCTTGGGCCACCCTTCCATGCAATTTTGCTCTCCACATGCTCTGAGACATACAATAAATAGCAGTTCAAAATCAGTTTACTGAATCAGATCAGGCAGCGATTGCGATTGGTTGCCAGAGGTTACAGAGCATCATTACCACTCACTGACTGGCTGCTAGAGCTTACAGCACACATTATGGCCCACTGATTATTTGCTAGAGGTTACAGCACATGACTTCTGCTTTTTGATTGGTTGATAGAGATCACTGTACATCAATACTGCTCTCTGATTGGTTGTTAGAGGTTACTGGACAGCCTTACCACTCACTAATTGGTTTCTAGAGGTTACTGCATATTATTACTGCTCACTGGTTGGTTGCTAGAGGTTACTGCACATCCTTACCGCTCACTGAATGGTTGCAAGAGGCTAGTGCACATCATTAGTGCTCACTGATTGGTTGCTTGAGGTTACAGCACATCATCTCCTCACTGCCTGCACACCATGGACTGGAGAGGTGAGGGAACCCATCAATAGACAGAAAACTCCTAGGGATGCAGGGACTCCTGGGATTAGTGGCAGTGATTTGGATCAGAACCAAGGTCCAATATTTTTATATCTGCCCCTGGTCAAATTGATAAATTGTTACTGTCAGGGTGTGGCCACACCAAAGCAAAATTCACTGAGACAGACACTGAGTTCAGTGCATAATACTTCTCTTTTATTGTTTCCTGTCATTGCTGCTTATATACTATCAGCCAGACATTTCGTTATCAGATAAGGCTGGTGTATGCAAACCACAAAACAACCACAAATATATATTGTGACAAAGTATAGGCCTTAGCTGGGTCGTCCATATAAGGAAGTAGCAACTGATCATAGCTATGTTCTTGCTCCTTCTAAAATGTTGGTGTCAACTTTTGAGTGTATTCTCGGAGCAGGTGTAATCTTCTTTTAACTCTTGCAGTTCAGTTCCACAGATATCTGTGCAGATATCTACTGAATATGTTTTAAGGCTGATAAACAGAAACTGATATATGTCAGGCATATAAAGCATGTACTTATAGATATATATATATTGGAATAGACATTTCATCATGATATTCCAACCACATCCATTACAGTCCCCCCTTGAAAGTGGCTATTTCAATCTGTCCCTCATACTAAAATCCTACTCACCTGGCCCATTCTCCTTCAACTTATTACCCCCCTCGATACAGTTTAGAGAAGGGAAATCGAGGGCTGTCTATCCCTGTAACCCTATGGTGTTGCATCTCGGGGGAAAGTGACTGTAACGGAGTGTAACACATAATTATCATCAAGTCTTACATAATCATCATCATCATCTGGTATTTCCTGGTTCACCAATGTGGGAGTAGATTGGTCAACAACTTTTTCCACACACTTCTTAAGGCAGGGATGAACACAGCAAACCATGACAGCTAGGGTCACTAAAATTATCAGAATGGCTATTCCGATCTGTGTTATAATTCCCTGCCACCCCCCTTGATCCCTTGGCTTCTAGTTGTTCAGCTAAACCTTGGAGTGCATCTCTAGTGTAATTGACAAACCACTGCTGGTTATAGTAGATGTAATTTATCCAGTCTACATTCTTGTTTAAATATAATAAAAGTGTACACTGTGCTAAATTGAAAAAATATATAGTGTGGAGCAGCTACTTACAAGGTGACAACAACCAAAGAAACATGTGAAAATAAAAATAAAAAGTAGTGCATAGATTGTGTCAAAATCTTCAATCAAGAAAACAACTGGAAAAAAACAAAAAAACAAATATCCACAAATAATAAACTTAACAGTGAAAAAACTTATAAGTCTTTCAATATAGGTGAATAAAGTCCTATCGGTGAATGGGGAACAAATAACATGGAATGTCCCACTGAAAACCATGCGTGGATATGGGGAGGCAGATGTTATGACACAGGTGAATCAACAAATCGTCCCCAAGTTGTATCTCATAACGACATGCGATTTGGTAAAGATGGTGTGTAAGAAACTCTTACCAGATGCGATGGACTCCCTTGTCAGCGACAGGGAGTCACTCGAGCGGGTTGCCTCTCAGGGCCAGTGAACGGACATCACAGCTCTGCGAACCTTCTGGGTCAAACTCTGCGCGGATCTCCCGGGGCCGCCAGGTGGGTCCTCCCAAAGGATGGCCGAGGTGCGGATCAGAGGGAACAGTGCGTCACGTACAAAAACTGGATTGAAGGCTGGTTGAATCTCTCAGTAGATATGTGGAGAAAAAATAAACAAGCTCCACATAGTGTAGATGAGCAAAAATAGGATTTTTATTGCTAAAAACGCCAGATAACAATAAAATGTGATCACAGAATATAAAATCAAAAATGGGCATCTGTATGCCCCAGTAGACGATCCATTGATCGAAACGCATCGGGCGCTTCCAGCATCCTTCTTGTTGCCCATTTTTGATTTTATATTCTGTCTCCCCGTATCCACGCATGGTTTTCAGTGGGACATTCCATGTTATTTGTTCCCTATTCACCGATAGGACTTTATTCACCTATATTGAAAGACTTATAAGTTTTTTCACTGTTAAGTTTATTATTTGTGGATATTTGTTTTTTTTTTTTGCTTTTTTTCCAGTTGTTTTCTTGATTGAAGACTTTTGACACAATCTATGCACTACTTTTTACATTCTTGTTTACAGTGATGATGGGGATCAGAGATTTGAATCCTGCTGCTACTTGGTCTCTTGCTTTGAACTCATCTGGTACCCCCCTTGGGACCCCTATGACATCTATGTATACATGAGGGTCAAAGCTTCCTGCTGGGGCACTCCTACACCTCCTGTTAGGTCAGGGTGTGTTGTCTGTATCTGGCTTTGGGTTTTCCGAGAGAATATGTAGAGGCATTATGGCCTTGGTTAGTGCATATTCCCCTGTCCACTGCCCTGTCATCCTACTTCTGATCTTCAACCTCTGCAGACCCAGTACAGACCCAGTACACGTCTTCTAAAGACTGAACTTGATTTTGCACCAGGTCTGCAGATACCTCACTATAAGATCCACAGTAATGCCCTGTACACACGGTCGGATTTTCCGATGGAAAATGTGCGATCGGAGCGTGTTGTCGGAAATTCCGACCGTGTGTGGGCTCCATCGGACTTTTTTCATTGGATTTTCCGACACACAAAGTTTGAGAGCAGGCTATAAAATTTTCCGACAACAAGATCCGATTACGTCAATTCCGACCGTGTGTGGCCAGTTCTGACGCACAAAGTGCCACGCATGCTCAGAAGAAATTCCGAGACGGAACAGCTCGGTCTGGTAAAATTAGCGTTCGGAATGGATACAGCACTTTCGTCATGCTGCAATGTTTTAAATAGTTTAATACAGCGCACTCTCTTCATCTTTATAATGTGAGAAGAATGAAGTAGTTTTGCTGCTCATATTCACACAGACTTCTCACAAACTTATTTCTTTATTATTTATCGGAATTTTCAAGGCTGTTTTTTTTTTTTTTTGGGTTTGTATTTTTTTCAAGGCTGTTTTTTTATTTTTGTTTTTTTGTGTTTTACTCCATAATATTTTTGTGTGTGTTATCTGTGTCAAGTTACCACAACACCATTATTATCTTGTATTATTTAATCTCAAGGAGATTGTTTGGTGTTGGTGTCTCATGTTAATTTCACATTGTATTTTTGAAATGTACCTACCTCCTCACAAACAATCTGTCCTTTTTGAAGGAAAACACACATAGGCAAGTATAATTGAAACAAAAATTCCTTTATTAAGGGCTCAGAACCAAACAAAGAGGGAGGCAACGCTGGAGAAATAGCAGAAATTGGCGACGCCTTTGACCCCCAGGGCAGACATCAATCCTTTTACAGCAAAATTGGTGGCCTGAGGAGTCCATATGTAAGGGAGTGCCGTCTGGTCCAGAAGTCCCAGAGATCATGAAAGCAGCAGATGACATCTATGTTCCCAGGCTGTGGTATTACAAGAGCCTGCATCTTTTGCCAGACCAGGCTGGACCCAGGGTCATCACTCTCTGGTCTTCCTTCCACGCTTCCTTCCCGGCTGTGGCTCTGGTGTTGGAGATGTGGCAGGAGGAGGAGTAGGACCTAGAGGAGGAGGAGGAGGACCATGTGTGAGGTCACAAATGGGGGTAGCACATGTTATTTGGCCCCTCAACCCCTTATTGAGAGATTCCAAAATTAGGAACTCACACAGGAGTCGTTGGCCCTCCTCCATCTGCATCATTTTGCAGGCAGTTATGCCAGCAAAGTCCTCTTCCACACTATGGGGGGTTCTCAGGGCCTCTGTAGCCTTCCAAAAGAGACCTATGGCAGCCTCCTCCAGGTTACTCCTCTTCCTGCCACTTTGTCTTTGAAGGTGTAGGGGAGGGACCTGGGTATCAGGCAGCCTGCTTGGCCCAGCCACCTCCTGGCTGAGACTTCCCTGTGTATGTAAAAGGGACATGGTTTTAGTTTTTGCTTCATCAATCACAATCAGAAATTAGTACTCCAAACTAACATCTAGTTAATATCATTGATTGGACAACCATAAAGATTTAGAGGAATGCTATACCTGGCTCAAGCTGGGCTCCACCACATGTTGCTGCCTGGAAGGCCCAGGTTGGGCGTCAGAAGCCTCAGCTGGGGGGGGGAAGGAAGCATGGAAGGAAGAGTGGAGACTGCTGGCCTGGGTTCAGTCTGACCTGCCAGAAAATGCAGCCTGTCATAGTACCAGAGCCTGGGGACATAGATGTCATCTGCAGCTCCTGATCTCTGGGAATCCTGGACCTTCTTGTGCTCCCTTAGATAAGTGCTCCTCAGGCCACCAATTAGAACCTTCAAATAGATGATGTCTGCCGTGGGGATCACAGTCTTCACAAATTGCGGGAAATTATCCAGCGCTGCCTTCCTCTTTGTTTGGTTCCTATATTCAGGGTGGTTTATCTGCCATAGACAAGGCAGCTCCCTGAACATATCAATGAAGATTGTCATAAAGTCCTGATCCTTCAAGATATCCATTTTTACTGCAAGAGACAACACAAGACAAACCCTAATGTCAGCCTAAAGTCTACTAAACTTGTTCAAATACAGGCCTCAATCTAGAAGCAGTATAGGCCCAATGTTAAATCACGATCAGCGCCTCCATTACTCCTTCCTCCGCTCACAGATCGTACGTACTACGCGCGCGTGTTACACTTTATAGACACTGCGCATGCGTGAAACTCCATTATCCATTTCTAAATGTCAACTTTCATGTTCATGGGCACATTTTTTGTTCATATCAAACATTTTTCGTGCGGCCTAGAAAACACCAATGTTTTGCATTTTTTAGGGCCTACTTGTCTGAAAATAATTTGGTTGTGTAGATGGGTTTGTTACTAGAATGAAATGCAAACTAGATTCTGTGTAAGGAGAGGACACTCAGCAGCAGTTTTCACATCTGGATGCTGGAGCACTAGTGTAGGACACAAGATCACCCTTTTTATTAGGAGGGCCCACACAGGTGCTCCAGTGTATACTATAGGGGTGTCTCCATCTGTGAAGCTTGTACAAGACAGGTAAAGTATTCAAGCTTGAGAAAGGACAAGAAAAATTCTACATCTTGGAACTCTGCCAAAACAGACAATTGTACCCCACTTCCAAGCAATGTTTCATATTTATAGTTCTGCCATCAAATATCTGTGTGCTAAGTATATCTATTTATTTTTACATAGGGGATAAAAGACTCGGAGGACACCCCTCATCCGAGGAGACCAGAGACCCCCCACCTCTGGAAGAAGGAGAAATCCACCCAGAACAAGCAGAGCAGGAGGAGGAAGACATGGTGGAAATTGTCACCACAACAGGTGAGTGTCTGCGACCACAGGCTCAGGTAAGAGATGGATGCCGGCATATTTATAATACATGTTGTTTTTTGGTTTCTATCTTTGTAGGTGATCGTGATGTTGTGGATCCAGATCCTTTCACCTCGGAAAGTGCACAGATCCTGATCGGGGAGATCATGGGGTGTAATAGGGACTTGGAAAACATCCAGAAAAACATCAATGATGTTCAGCAAAAAATGAAGAACATCATTGATGTTTTAGGGAGAGTTTAAAACCCCTTCAAATCCCTTTGGTTTTTGGTGTGCTAAAAATAATTGTAATTTTTTTGAAAAATTTTAGAAAAGCCAAATTTTGAAGAGGCACTCAGTGTGTCAACATGTGCTATCTGCCATCATGGGAGATCAATGGACGCGTTTTGGGGGTGCAACCCCTTCCTCAATAATAAAGTAGCTGTGAGGAAGGGGTTGCACCCACAAACACGTCCCTTGATCCCCTATGATGGCAGGTAGCACATGTTGACATTCTGAAATTTGTATGCATCTTCAAAATTTGGCTTTTCCTGGGGTGACTTCACCCCATCTGAACGCAATACCAAACACAGTTTGTAAATACTCATGCCTGATATTGCCTTCAAGTTCTACCAAATGTGAACTTTGTAAGTTCAAGGTTTGTGTCTTTCTTGTTGTTTTTAAACATGCCTGTTTTATCTTAAATGGACATTTCTACTTTTTCTAATGTGACCCCAAAAATTGTTAGACAACAAACATGTTGGTTTGTTTTAAAAACCTTTTGTAAATTCACATGTGATTGTGCTGGTATTAAAAAGATTGTGTGGATTATTGCCTCAACGCTCCAACACTTTTGTGGTGCTCTAATTGGTGTTTTCTGTGACAATGGGTGTTATTTCCTGAGGGCAAATCCACTTTGCACTACAAGTGCAGTTTCAAGTGCACTTGTAATGCAAATTGTCTTTGCCTTTAGTAAATAACACCCAACAGTGCTCTGTAAGGTTACACAATCACGCCATTTTCAGGACTCAACACATTTCTGTCAGGGTCGGCTAAAACAAACACAAGCAGTAAATGTCACCAAAGATTGGAGTCGTTTTTTTTTAAAAAAGGTTTCAGACATTGTCTGGCATATTGATAGCCCCCTACCCGCAAAGAATTTAAGGTATCTTAGCCGGACATCACGGGCACTCAGGGGGGCAAGCCAGGACGGCCACTTTCAAGCGCCGTCAGGGTTGGTTCATTTGGAATTGCAGCCTCAGGCCCAACTGAGCCAGCATAGTTGGCAGAATGTTGCTGTAAAAAGTTGTGTAGAACACAGCATGCCAGGATAATATGATTCAGTTTATACTCCGTCATGTGTATGGGTGTAAAAAATAGGCGGAACCAGCTGGCCATGATTCCAAACATGTTCTCCACCACTCTTCTGGCTCTGGCCAGCCGGTAATTAAAAACCCTCTGGTCCGGGGTGAGGGTCCTCATCGGGAATGGCCGCATAAGATGGTCCCTCAGCGCAAATGCTTCATCCGCAACGAAGACGAATGGGAGTCCTTCCACATTGTCTTCTGGAGGTGGCAAGTCCAAGCTGCCATTCTGGAGACACCTGTAGAACTCCGTCTGGGTGATGACTCCACCATCGGACATCCAGCCATTCTTCCCCACGTCCACATACAGGAACTCATAAGTAGCCGACACCACCGCCAACATCACAATACTATTGAACCCCTTATAATTATAATAGTACGACCCCGAGTTGGGTGGTGGGACGATGTGGACGTGTTTCCCATCAATTGCCACTCCGCAGTTAGGAAAGTCCCACCGCTGGGCAAAGTGGCAGGCCACAGTCTGCCATTCATGTGGCGTGGAAGGAAACTGTGGAGTCAAAACAAAAAAAAATAGTCATTTTGCACATAAACAGGGAAAGCAGATTAGACACAAACATTCTTGGCCAACATCAAGCTAACATTTATTTGAGGGAGTTTTTAACCACTTGCCAACCACCCTATAGCCAAATGATGGCTGCAGGGCGGCTGGATAACTCTGGGATCACGTCATATGACGTGATTCCAGAAAACTGCTCCTGCGCGCCCCCTGGGGCGCGCACACGGGAACATCCGTGACCGCCGGGTCCAGAGGACCCGGCGCATCACGGATCACGGTAAACGGCCGCTGATCGCGGCCGTTTACCATGTGATCGCTCCGTCAAATGACGGAGCGATCACATGTAAACAAACCAGCGTCATGTCATGACGCCGGTTCCTCCCTCCCCTCTCTGTACCGATCGGTACAGAGGGGGAGAGATCGGATGTGAGCCGCGCTGTGGGCTGGATGTGTAGTGCCCACAGCGCAGCTCAGTGACATGTCCAGTCATATCCATCCATCCATGCTCAGCCACCCCCCCCCTATAACCCTGTGCAATACTCTGCAACCCTGTGCAATACTCTGCAATGATCCTGTGCAACCCTGTGCAATACTCTGTAACCCTGTGCAATACTCTGCAACCCTGTGCAATACTCTGCAACCCTGTGCAATACTCTGCAACCCTGTGCAATACTCTGCAACCCTGTGCAATACTCTGCAATGATCCTGTGCAATACTCTGCAATGATCCTGTGCAATACTCTGCAACCCTGTGCAATACTCTGCAATGATCCTGTGCAACCCTGTGCATTACTCTGCAATGATCCTGTGCAATACTCCGCCATACCCCGCCATACTCCGCCATACCCCGCCATGCCCCGCCATACTCCGCCATACCCTGCCATACTCCGCCATGCCCCGCCATACTCCGCCATACTCCGCCATGCCCCGCCATACTCCACCATGCCCCGCCATACTCCGTCATGCCCCGCCATACTCCGCCATGCTCCGCAATGCCCCGCCATACTCCGCCATACCCCGCCATACTCTGCCATGCCCCGCCATACTCCGCCATGCTCCGCAATGCCCCGCCATACTCCGCCATACCCCGCCATGCCCCGCCATACTCCGTCATGCCCCGCCATACTCCGCCATGCTCCGCAATGCCCCGCCATACTCCGCCATGCCCCGCCATGCCCCGCCATACTCTGCCATGCCCCGCCATACTCCGCCATGCTCCGCAATGCCCCGCCATACTCCGCCATACCCCGCCATGCCCCGCCATACTCCGTCATGCCCCGCCATACTCCGCCATGCTCCGCAATGCCCCGCCATACTCCGCCATACCCCGCCATGCCCCGCCATGCCCCGCCATACTCTGCCATGCCCCGCCATACTCCGCCATGCTCCGCAATGCCCCGCCATACTCCGCCATACCCCGCCATGCCCCGCCATACTCTGCCATGCCCCGCCATACTCCGCCATGCTTCGCCATGCCCCGCCATGCCCCGCCATACTCCGCCATGCCCCGCCATACCCGCCATGCTCCGCCATACCCGCCATACCCCGCCATGCTCCGCCATGCCCCGCCATACCCCGCCATGCTCCACCATGCCTGTTGAAGTCCATGTGGACGAAACACGTCGGGTGAGCCTTACTCTTTCCTACACTTGATTTTATTGTTTTACTCGTGATCACGTTTTTATATCGTTTGTTGATTATTGGTTATATCCAATAAAATACGTCATTTGATTTGCACTCTTGGCGTCCTATCTATCTTTTTGGGAACCATCCATGCTCTGGAGCCTTGTTTGAGGCGGAGAATTCCCTCTCGGGCTTCTGAACGGACAGTCGTGACGTGGACCATAGAGGATAGATCCCCCTTGAGATCCGGGATTTCCAGGACCAACCATCGTCCAACCATCGTCCATTAAGGATCTCAGAGCCTGTTTGATCTGGTGTCACCGGCATCCGAATCCACTCCTGCTGGTAAGCGTATTCCATCTATTCACTTCCCATGATCGTACAACTCATGATATACAAGAGAAGATTTCTACATCAGTCCAACATTCATATTTAGTCTATGTTTGGGACTCTCTTGTATCAGATTCATAGCTATACATTGGGACTTTACTATATCCCGTCTAATATTCAATTTTTTGGTATTATGCTTCATGTGTTTCAGCTATGTATATATTGGTAATGGTCACCATGTCTGATGTGCATTTTACCATTGGTTATCATTTTTAGCGCTGCATTTCACTAACCCTCTCCACTTCATTGAGAGATGAATGCCTAAATAATGGGTATTACTTTGAACAGCCCCTCCTTAGTTACACTATTGGCAGCCCACTGGACAGGTAAGAAGTATCATAAGACAAAGATATAAATACACACTGTACACATTTTAGCACATTTGGACATTCTGCTATTACCTAGCAAGATAATAATAGCATACAAAAACTTTACCACTTGAAAGTATACAGGAAGGCCCTTGCACTACAGGCTTTGGGGAATTCATCCATAAATCTGACCACAAAAGTGATGGGTATAGTGTGTATGGGTTTGGCTAAGTCAACAGATAGATGATTGAGGATAGATAGTGAATTGGTATCAGCTGACTTAGCAGTTGGGGGAGGGAGGATTAAAAATGATTTGGGGACCCCCCAAAAAAAGCCTCTGGAACTCTGCATGAATTTTAAGCAACAATCACATTTCAAAACATTTTAGGGGGTATTTAGGGTAAAGCACTACTATGGAGCTGACCAAATACATTGTTAAGTGAATACATGAGGTGAATATAGGGTCAGGAGACTATGCTGGGGAGGTTAGTGAAGGAAAATATGTATGAAGGAGAAAAATTACATAAAAATCCAGCATGCATGAGAACAAAGGGGACATTCACAGCATATTACAATCATGGTAATTAGGGAATGAGGAAAGAAATACAATATATTATCAAACATTATATACAATAAAATGTGATGTTAAAGGATATAAATCCTACCTTAATATACTCCTTCTGCAGGACCTGGATGATGGCAGAACAGGTCTCTGGGATAATGATCCCCAGAGCCTGGGGGGAGATGCCTGTTGAGAACTTCATGTCCTGCAGGCTTCTCCCCGTCACCAAGTACCGCAGGGTGGTGACTAGCCCCTGCTCCGGAGTGATGGCTTGCCTTATGCAGGTATCCTGCCTGCTGATATAGGGGGTCAACAAAGCCAACAAATGATGAAATAAGGGGTCCGTCATCCGGAGAAAGTTCCTGAAATCATCGGGATTATTCTCACGGATCTCACAGAGCAAAGGCATATGACAGAACTGGTCACGCTGAAGCAACCAATTCTTGGTCCATGTACTCCTCCCCACCCTGTTCATGGACTGGGCTTGTGTCAAGGTAAGGACCCCAACACCAAGCCCCCGCACAGCACGAACTCTATGAGGAGTACGTATACGCAACTTGGCTAGAAAACGGTCGGCTGCTCAGAGCGAAGTAACAGAACGCACTGAAAAACAGCAAGGCCTGTGAAGAGCGACCTGAAAAACAGTAACGAACGAACAAGAACACAATGACAAAGTCACGCGTAGCTTGCTGCACGCACTGAAGAGCAGATACAAACCCACAAGCAAAAACTGAACAGCAGAAAACGATATGAAAACCACGAGTCTGAAAAAGCGCGAATCGTCTCTCACCAAACTTTTACTAACACGAGATTAGCAAAAGGAGCCCAAAGGGTGCCGCGCTTGGTTTTGAACTGGCCTTTTCTAGTCTCATTGTACGTGGTGTACGTCACCGCGTTCTTGGCGATCGGAAATTCCGACAACTTTGTGCGACCGTGTGTACGCAAAACAAGTTTGAGCCAACATCTGTCGGAAAAAATCCATTAGTTTTGTTGTCGGAATGTCCGATCAATGTCCGATCGTGTGTACGGGGCATAACCCTTAGTGAAATTCCCAAGGGGTTTCCCCCCGTGATATCTTCCATAACATGTGTAATTGCCAGGGTAAATGGTGATACCTTCTCCTGGCTTTGGTCTTGGTAACTGTGGGATACTGCTTTTTCCAATGTTCGCACAGGGAGTGGTTTGTGGTTGTGTTGGTAAACAGGCTAAGGAAACATGTCTCATGTTCGGGGGGTATGTTTAGGGGTATTGTTCCTAAATGAGGTCTAGCCCCCCCACACTCATAGCAATTGGTTTTATTGTGCTTTCCTGCACTGTACCTCATCCACTCAAGCCATGAGTTGACATATGAGAACCCGGTTTCTGCAGCCATAGTATCCTCAAAGGTAGGGTCTGCTATGGCTACCATGTCCTTTAATGTCTGTATTAAAGGACATCAGGGGGTTTGAGCTAGATGTAGATTGGGGAACGTCCCACTCTGGGTTATTGAACATATCTTTCAGTTGGAAAGGCTTTCTAAAACTGTGATACCCACTTCCCCACCATAGGCCCAAAACATAGGTCCCGCTGTCTCCTGGGCTAGGATTCTCAATGTTCAGACTGAACTCTTTGGTGAAATACTGATCCAAAAAAAACTGATTGTCATTCTATGAGTGACTTCCCATTTTTGTCCTTTCTATTCAAGGCATTCTCCGGCTTGTACCCCCAGTCTGTTCCGGTGTTCCATCCCACTGCTCCTCAGGAATCACAGTTGTCTCCCCAATAGGTGTCAATAACACATACATACACTGTCATGGGACCTAATGTTCTTTCATTGGATCAAACTGTGTACTCAGTACCTGGAATTATCTTTTCATAAGAGGATATGAAGGTGGCAACATGTTTACTGGATAAATTATACCAGAATTGTGTTATACCATCTTTCTGTTTGATGGCTACCTCTTGTGCCTGATCAGTTACAATGAAAAGGATGTACAGAATTATGGTTTGGTCTCCTCTGCCTCTTCCTCAGGTACAGGGACTTTCTTGCAGTGGGAGGCGTGTATCCACGTGTTCTTCCCGGCCACCTTGATTGATGTGGCAGTTGTTAGGAGAACCTAGAAAGGACCATCATATCTGGGTTCAAAAGTATGTTTTCTCAGAAACTTCTTTATCAGGACCCAATCACCAGGGACCAGCTTGTGTGTTCCTGTATCTAGCTCAGGATCTGGAATGGAAGAAAACACTTGTGAATGGATACAGGTTAATTCTCGAGATAAAGCAATCACATAATCAGTCAATACATCAGATTGGAGCTGTAATTGCTGTGGGAAGTAACAACCCAGTCTGGGGGCTGAACCAAACAATATCTCATGACAGACCATGGTTTCCCCTTGGAGTGTACCTAACACTAAATAAGGCAACGGGTAGGTTGTCTGGCCAACTAATTCCTGTTTCCTGAGACATTTTTAGCATTCTAGACTTTATTTAATCTTTCCACCTTCCCACTGCTTTGAGGATGGTAGGGGTTGGGAAAGCTAGTGTGACCCCTAAAGCTGTATATATCTCTTTGGTCACTGGGGCTGTGAAAGCAGGCCCCTGATCGCTCTCTATGACCTCTGGGACACCATACCTGCACACTATTTCCATTAGAAGTCATTTAGCTGTGGTCTTTGCTGTCATGTTGGTAACGGGACAGCCTTCCGGCCATCTGGAGAACATGTCAATGATAATCAATACATATTCATATCAGCCACTCTTTGGCATCTGGATGTGGTCGATCTGTATCCTTTGGAAGGGGTACTGGGCTTTTGCTAGGTGCTTCAAAAAGGTACCTTCTCTGTCCTTCCTGGATTGCACTTAGCACAGATGGTGCATGACTTGCAGAAGTTGTTGGTGAGTGGGGTGATCCCCAGAGCCAAGTAGTATTTGTTGATTAGGGCGTTCATCAAGGTTTTTGACAGATGAGAGGCACCGTGGGCCCACTGTACCAGTGCAGGAAACATTGATCGTGGCAGATACAGTCTCTTGTTTAATTCCATGATTCCTACAACTTCTCTGGCTCCTTTTTTGATCCACACTTCTTTTTCTTCTTTGTCAGCTGCCTCCTGTTGCTCCTTGAGGTGAGTCCTGTCCACAGGAAGGTTTTGTAGAACCATGGTGGTTTGCACAGTTTCTTCAGGAGCATCCATTGGATCATCCAGGATGGGTGGTGCATTCACTCTGCTGACCAGTTCTCGCGTTCCATTTGCAGCTTGTTTTGCAGCGGTATCTGCCAGGTGATTGCCTCGTGCATCTTGGGAAACCAGTTTGCCATGTGCCTTCACCTTAAGTATAGCCACTTGTGCTGGGAGGAGTAGAGCATCCATTAAGTGGTAGCTGAACTGTGCTTTACAGGTGTACCTGCTGCTGTAAGGAACCCTCTGGTTTTCCAGATAATGCCGAAATCACAGGCAACGCCGAGGGCATATCTTGAATCTGTATAAATGTTGGCTCTTTTTCCTTCTGCTAGCTTGCATGCCATGGTTAGGGCCTGGAGTTCTGCTTCCTGGGCAGACATGGAGGAAGGCAATGCTGAAGCCTGAAGAACTGTATCTTCGGTGGTGACTGCGTTTTCTGTGTGGTACCATCCAGTGCTGTCTGCATACCTGGAACCATCCACAAAAATTGTCAAGTCAGGATTCTCAAGGGCTGTTTCACTGACTGTCAGTAGGGGTGATGTTTCCATCTTCATCACTTTGAAGCAGTCATGAGCAGTGAGGATCATTCTCCAAAGAGGTTCCCCCCTCAAGAAGAGGAAGCAGAGTGGATGGGTTAAGGGTAACACATAGGAGGAGAGTGATGTTATCGGGGAGAAGCAAAGCACACTGGAGTCTGAGGTGTCTTGCTGAGAACAGGTGTCTGGGCTGTATTTGGTTCAATACAGCAGTTATGTCATGAGCGGTAAAGAGGATCAAAGGATGGCCCAACACGAGGTCAGCGGTCTTGTCCAGAAGAACTTGGGCTGCAAAGATGGCTCTGAGGCAGGAGGGTCCCCCATGGCCACTGAGTCCAGCTAACAGGAGTAATACCCAATGGGTCTGAGCCTGTTGTCATGGGCATGAGCCAAAACTCCTGTAGCATGCCCTTGTCTCTCTGAGACAAATAGTTTGAAAGCCTTTTAATAGTCTGGGAGGCCCAAAGAAGGGGCTGTTGAGAGGATCTCCTTCAGATTTTCAAAATTGTCCACAACTTCTGGGGAAAGCGAGAAAGGATCCGATTTCAGGACATCATAGAGGGGTTACATCAAGAGGGAGGCTCCTGGGATCCAAGAATGGCAATAGGAGATTAAACCCAGAAAGGCATGAAGGGGCTTTTGACCTTAAGGCAAAGGGATGGCCTTGATTGCAGCAACTCTTTCTTCAGTGAGATGTCGGGTGCCTTGGGAGATGCAGTGGCCTAAGAAAACCACCTTTTCTCTGCACCACTGAACTTTTTGCTTCGAGGTCTTGCATCCTTGCTCAGCCAAGTAGTGGAGGAGGCTTTCAGAGAAGATTGAGGCGTCACCAAGGGTATCTGCACAAAGCAGGAGGTCATCTACATACTGAAGGAGTACAATATCTGGGTGTAACTTCATCCAGGTGTCCAGAATGAGGGCCATTGCCTTGGCAAATTGGAAGGGGGAGTTCTGGGCCCCTTGTGGCATAACAGTCCAGGTTTAGCTCCGCCCCTCGTGGGTGAAGGTAAACAGGTACTGGCAACAGGGGTCGAGGGGGACACTGAAGAAAGTGTTTGCTAGGTCCACCACTGTAAAGTAGTTTGCTGTGGGTGGTATCCCTGCCAGCAAGGTGTGGGGGTTGGCCACGATGGGCGTTTCCAGTACGGTAGCTTCATTCACTGCCCTGAGGTCCTGTACCAGTCTATTTCTCTGGCTCTCCTTTTGCGGTTCGTTTCTTCACCAGAAACAGGGGTGTATTACACGGGGATGTGCAAGGTACCAGAGCTCCATTTGCCAATACGGCCTCAACTTGCTTTGAAATAAATGCGGATTGAGCTGGTTTCAAGGGGTATTGTGGTTTTCTGGGCAAAGGGGCTCCAGGCTTCAGTTGCACCATGATTGGTGGAACTTTTAAGTGTCCTATATCTTCAGGCCCTGTAGACCACAGACATGTGGGGACTCCATCCAAGATTTTTTGTGGGATTCCAGCCTCATCTGGTGTGTCCAAGGATAACAGAAGGGGGACAGAGCATAATGCTGAGTCATCATCGATAGCTAGTGGTGAAGTGATCAGAACACCCCCATCAGGTTGGAAGGAAATAGAAGCCTGTAGGCTGGACAAGACATCAGCCCCTAGCAGATTTAAGGGGCATGTGGATGAGACCACAAATCTTGCTAGTAGACATAGGTGTGCGCAAAGGGTGTGCCAGGTGTGCCCAGGCACACCCTAATCACCCTATACAGCACAGATTTTCCCTACTGCCCTGGCTCCCCCTTCTTTCCCCCTGCAGCGCTGCTGGCTTCTCTTCTCTACTCTCCCACCGGCTGTTGCTGTGGGATGTTTTAGGATGAGTAAGGGAAGGGTCCAGTAAATATGCAATTTACCGGCCCCTTTCCTTCCTGAATGAACATTGTAAGTGATTGGTAGTGTGTGTTTGAGCTTTGGGGTACACACCCTAATGTACTAGGCTTCGCACACACCTTTGCTAGTAGATCAGGAAAATTGCCAACTTGTAAAGGGTAGGTAAGGGTTTTTTTTTCTGGGTGTTCCATCAACCCCTATGCATGTTGTATCAATGTTTGATAGGAATGAGGTATCTGGTAGCTCTTCTGCCCTGTCACATAGAAAAGTGGTAGGATGGCCCTAGATGGGGAGGGTTATTTTTGCAAGAGGGCCTCCTGAGTCTCCAGAGGATGCCATGTTAGGGGCAGGTGACACAGGCTTGCGTGAATCCTAGTGGAGGAGGTTCATGTGATCCGGAGAGGGGTGAGGTGGGGTGTCATGAGTTGGATACTGAGCATTCTCATGTGGACCGCGGTTGGGGGCTGGTTGATTGTGGGTAAACTTCCAAGGGCTTCGGCATTCCCTTTTGAAGTGGCCGGGTCTTCCGCAGTTGTAGCAGACACGCGGAGTTGGTACTGGTGGGCGCAGATAACGTGTGTCAGAGGCCATCATCAGAGGAGCTACTAGTCTACTGCTCTGTGAGGATTCTAGACCTTTTGCCACTAATAAGAACCTCTCAAGCTCCATTACTCTATACTCTGGGTGTGATAGGAGCAGACCCTTTCGGATTGACTCTTTAAGACCTGAGACAAATGCGACAGCCAGCTTGTGTCTGTGTGCTTTGTTCAGCATGTTGAAACCCAAATCAGTAAACACTTGTTATTCTATTGTGATATTTCTCAACGGATTCACCTTTTTCCCGTGTAATCTCTTGTATGCTAGTCGCTTGGTCTGCCAGGCGGTCTTGAGCCCATCTTTTTAATTAACTCACAAAGTCACATCCAGAGTCATAGGTGCTGTCACTTTAATACTCATCAAAACATTTTTCCATCACCGGCCAGTAAGCATCCTCTGCCTTTATCTCACACAGGCTCATCAAATCCTGCCACGTGGCAGCGTATGTCTTCTGGATTTGAGCGATCCTTCTAAATAATGGCATGGGCTGCCTCTCAGGGTGCGTTAAGCTTGTGACAAGAGAAGCAGCCTGAGAGGGGGTGATATTTACGTACATCAGGGTAGCCCCTGGTGCCGTTGGTAGTCCTCTCTGTGGTGTGAAGATGGGGTCGTATCCTTGGTGGTGTGAGGGTACAGGTGAAATACTGGGAGGTGGCTGCTAGATTTGTGTATTGGGCTGCGATGGGCATAAGAGGGACATGGGCTGTAAATGTGTGTTACTATCAAATAGGTAATCTAATGGGTTGTTGGACGGTGGTGCAAAGGAACCCATTGCCCTTTCAGCCGGTGATTCATACAGGGAAAGGCCTGGAAATTTAACAATCTGCAAGAGTGGGATTGCAGTTGTTCCAGCATGCGTGCTGGTTCTGGGTACCGTGATAGGGTAGACGCGACTCTGGTCGGGGCTTTGAGGGGAGAGACCAGGCTGAGTAAGTCCTGGATTTGCTGGGAGAGGAGGTGGAGGTGGAAGCTGAGGCCGAATAGGTTCCTGGGTTTCCTTCTGTTGGGAGCTGTAGAAGCTGTGGGGTCTGTGGGTCTCGTCATCTACACTTGTCATTAATGGGGTTGGTTGGGCTTTGTAATACGATCCGGAGGACTGGTCCATCACCGGATACATGTGTGCAGGTTCTGGTGTGAGTGGTGGTGTGGATAGTTCAGGTTGCGCTAGGCGTGTGTGTTGGCAACCACGTGAGGAGGAGTATAAAGACAAGTGTGCCCCATCTACCGTCAAACATGGCGGGCGAGGCTCCTGTTGGGGAGGGGCAGTAGCAGTAGATGCGATAGACGAAAGGCAGTATCTACTTCTTGGGGACCAGACGCCATTATAGGGCGGTGGCTGACTACCTAGCTTCCTCTTTTCTGGTTTTCTATACACATATACAATACAACCATCTTGATTTGTTTCCTGCTCTGTCCACCCTTCCTCATGAATAGATTTTGCAACTTTGAATCAAGCGTCTGCTGCTTGCAGCAGTCCATGATCTGTCAACAGGCCCCTTTTACATTTCAAAATAGTGCGTCATTCGTCTACCTGTAGCCTTCTGCCCAAATGCATATTGACCCCACACACTTTCGCTAATTTCTTTCCCTTTTTCACAGCATCCTCTGCTTCACGCTCTAATACCAAGTCACAAGCCAGGCTACCCTCTTCGGGCCGCTCTAACTTTTGCCCCATCGTTAGCTATTGAAGAGTTTATGTGTGGGGCTCAGGGTTTGTATGGCAGTTTTATGAAGCTGTCTTGGACTCAAAGGTCCGACAATTCTTCTGACCGTCACCTGTCCTCTTTTGGACCACTTTCCAATATATAACGCTGTCTTACTACGTTCTGTCTTGATGTTTGTGGTATTTATGTGTCTGCTCAGGATTTTAGATGGGTCACAAGGCTGTCTTGGACTTAAGGGTCCGACAATTCCTCTATCCATCATCTGGTACTGGTTCAGACTATATCACAATCCCAAGTTAACGAGGACAGAGAGAGAGAGAGAGAGACAGAGAGAGAGACAGAGACAGAGAGACAGAGACAGAGAGACAGAGACAGAGAGACAGAGAGACAGAGACAGAGACAGAGAGACAGAGACAGAGACAGAGAGACAGAGACAGAGAGACAGAGAGAGAGAGAGAGATTGATAAATTGTTAATGTCAGGGTGTGGCCACACCAAAGCAAAATTTACTAAGGCAGACACCGAGTTCAGTCGAGTTCAATGCATAATACTCTTTTATTGTTGGACATTTCATTATCAGATAAGGCTGGCGTAAGCAAACCACACCCTGACATTACCAATTTATCAATTTGACCAGGTGCATATATAAAAATATCAGACCTTGGTTCTGATCCAAATCATTCTGGCGCCCAACGTGGGGCTATTGTGTTTGGTACCGAGGGATAGCCGATTGAGAAGAGACCGGGATAAATCAACAAGGGCAGGATGGAGACTGATCACCTCTGGGAAAATGGTAAGACAATTTTTTAATATCTCGTCTACTGTTTATCCTGTATATATAGTGACAAAGTATTAGCTTCAGCTGGGTCGTCCATATAAGGAAGTAGCAACCGATCATAGCTATGTTCTTGCTCCTTCTAAAATGGTGTTAATTTTTGAGTGTATTCTCAGAGCATGTGCGATCTTCTCTTAACTCTTGCAGTTCAGTTCCACAGATATCTGTGCAGATATCTACTGAATATGTTTTAAGGCTGATAAACAGAAGCTGATATATGTCAGGCATATAAAGCATGTACTTATATATATATATATTGGAATAGACATTTCATCATGATATTCCAACCACATCCATTACAGCAGTGCTGGGGGAAGGGAGGATGTGAACATTGGCAATGCTGGGGAGCTTATGGGAGCAGTGGCAGTGGTGGGGAGGAGGGGATTAGTTAGGAGGCAGTACACTGTGGCAAAGTCTGAATCATGAAGAACAATGTAATGGCGGATTTAATGGGCTCAGCTCTTCCTTCTCTGAGCTGGCCGCTCAGCTGTCGGCTAATTGCCAGCTCCCATCTCTCTCCAGAATTACTCAGCTGTTGATGATATCCTTCTCGTCAGTCCTGCCTGCTTAAGCCGTCCAGTCCAGAGGAACTCTGCCTTCGCCTTGGTCAACATCACAGAAACGATCTCCTGCAATCCTGTTCAAGACTTGCTTTGCTGACATCCCTTCTGGCTCCACATCCTGCTTGCTGTTCCACTACATTGATCCCTGACTTCTGGCTTGGCTGAATATCCGTTCCGGTTACTGAACTTTGCCTATGTTTTGACTATGTTTGTTCTTTTTAATTTTATTATTAAACAAGTGTCATTTAACTGTACTTGTGTCTCGACCTGATTTCATGGTTTCTGACAGTAGGTGAAGGCCATGAATTCAGAAGATGCAGTCAATCCACTTGTTGGTAATATTTTCTCCAGATTGGATAAACTGGATCACCACATGGATCAGTTCGCTATGACGTTACAAACACTCCTGAGTCGTACGGCTCACCTGGAATCTCCCTGTGATCACCCCAAAACAACCTATGTTGCAGGCAGACCCTGCTGCTGCTCTCTGTGCAGGCACCCTCCTCGAGTATTACCTCTATAAGAGGTATGTCTGGTTTTGCTCCGCTTCCCCAGCAATTTGGGGGCAATCCAGTCCAATGCAGAGGGTTTCTCAACCAGGTTGAGATATACTTTGAGATGCTACCCCAGACGTTTCCCACGGACAGAAGCAAAGTAGGTTTCATGATATCTTTGCTTTCTGAGAGAGCCTTGGCCTGGGTAAACCCTCTATGGGAGATGCAAAAACCTGTTGTCTTGAGTTACCCTGAGTTTTTGGCTTAGTTTAAAAGGGTATTTGACATTCCTGCACGCTCCACTTCTGCTGCCAAGTGCCTCATGTCCATTAAACAGAGTACGCGCACTGTTGCCGACTACGCCATCAAATTCTGTACTCTGGCAGCAGAGGTTGCGTGGAACAATGAGGCCCTCGTGGCTGCTTTTTGTCATGGTCTCTCAGATACCATCAAGGATGATATAGCAGCCCGAGAGATACCCACTGAGCTGGAGAAGATGATCACGTTTGCTATCCTCATTGACTCAAGAGTCAGAGAAAGACTCTTTTAAGGAGCGCTTGCAGAAGCCACCTGTACGTTTGTCTCTGTGCTTTGCAGTCCCACCCGTGCCTCCCTCATCTCTCATGCTTCTTTCAAGCAGTGAAGGTGAACCCATGCACTTGGGTTTCACGCGTCTCTCTGTGGATGAGAGAACCTTTAGGAGGAGGGAGAGATTGTGCCTTTATTGTGGCCAGGGAGGTCACTTTTTGAAGTCTTGTCCTACCCATCCAGGGAACGCCCGAACCTTGAGGTCCTGTCACCGACAGACCTTAGGTGGTGTTGTTTCATCCCCAGTTATCCAAAAGGATAAGCCCCTGGTTTCGGTCAACCTTTCTTGGGCTGAGTGGCCCGTCGAGATACAGGCTCTAATGGACTCCGGGGCTGCAGCCCTGTTCATTGATGCTGCCTTTGTATCGAAGCACTTGATTCCGCTGCAGCTGCGTAACACTCCACTTGCCATTAAGGCTTTTGACGGGAGACCTCTACAGCCTGCCCATGTGACTCATGAGATGGTTCCATTGTCTATGGCTGTAGGGGCTCTTCACCAGGAGATAATTCAATTCAACGTTATTTCCTCATCTAAGTTTCTGCTGGTTATTGGTTATCCTTGGTTACAGAGGCACAACCCCTCTTTTTGATTGGCTCCGTGCTGAGGTTCTCTCCTGGTCACCACAATGAAGTGAGACATGCTTTCGGAAAGTAGGGCACCTCTTCATTCTCCTCCCTGTTGGAGCATTACCGCAATTTTAGCGATGTCTTTGACAAAGGTCAAGCCGGTAGTTTGCCTCCACACTGGCCGTATGATTGCGCAATTGACCTTCAACCTGGTGCCATACCCCCTCGTGGCCGGGTTTACCCTTTGTTGGTCTTGGAGGATAAGGCCATGGAGGAGTATGTTGCAACCGCACTTTCTCAAAGTTTCATCTGCAAATCCTTGACTCCTGCTGGTGCTGGTTTCTTCTTTGTGAAGAAGAAGAGTGGTGAACTGAGACCTTGTATTGATTATAGGGGTCTCAATCATTTCACGATTAAGAATGCCTATCCGATTCCGTTGATTACGGCGTTATTTGACCGCCTCAAGGGAGCAACGGTTTTCATTAAGCTTGATTTGAAAGGGGCATACAATCTCATGAAGATTAAGGAGGGCGACAAGTGGAAAACTGCATTTAATACTAGAACAGGCCATTATAAGTACCTCGTAATGCCTTTTGGCCTTTGTAACGCCCCGGCAGTTTTCCAGGAATTTATTAACATTGTCACATAGATGTCTGTCGTGTGCTTCAGAAACTAATGCCGCATACACACGAGCGGACTTTCTGGCATACTTGGTCCGGCAGACTTTCCAACGGACTTTGTCCGCCAGGTGCGCCGGACTTGAAAACGAACGGACTCGCCCACCCAAGACCGGACTTTCCAGCGGGCTAGGTCCGCCCGTCTTTCCGACGGACTTTCGCCGGAGTTACGGCAGACTTTCAGAATGAACGGACTTGCCCACACACGGACAAGTTCATTCATTTTGAACGTGACTCGGGTACAACGGAACTAGAAAAGGAAGTCAATCTTGCCACTTTTAATCGGCGAGATTGACACCTTGGGAGCCCCGTCGTGAGTCATAGCAGGCCCTTAGGTCTGGTATGGATTATAAAGGGAAGCCTCTACGCCGAAAAAACAGCGTGCCCCCCCTAAAGTCCATACCAGACCCCCATCCGAGCACACAGTCAGGAAAGGGGGTGGGGACGAGCGAGCGCCCCCCCTCCTGAAACCCTACCAGGCCGCGTGCCCTCAACACGGGGGGGGTGGGTGCTTTTGGGGAGGGGGGGCCCTGCTGGGTCCCCCCACCCCAAAGCACCTTGTCCCCATGTTGATAAGGACAAGGGCCTTTTCCCGACAACCCTGGCCGTTGGTTGTCGGGGTCTGCGGGCGGGGGGCTTATCGGAATCCGGGAGCCCCCTATAAGAGGGCCCCCAGATCCCGGCCCCCCACCCTATGTGAATGAGTATGGGATACATGGTACCCCTACCCATTCACCTAGGGAAAAAGCGTCAAAAATAAAACACTACACAGGTTTTTAAAATAATTTATTAAACAGCTCCGGGGGGGTCTTCTTCCGGCTTTGGGGGTCCCTCCGGTTCCTCTTCTCCTGGCACCTGGTTGGTTCTTCTCTGCTCTCTCTGGCCTCTTTTCCCGGTGTTCCAGTTCTTCTGCCGGCTCCTCCGCTGTCTTCATGCCGCTCTCTTGCCAGTGGAGGTCCGGACTTCTGGGCTTCTTGTCTTCTTCCCTCTTCTCTTCTCCAGATGTTGACACGACGGTCTCTCCATCTGGACTGCTCTCTGAGCGCTCCGCTGTGACTTATATAGGCAGAGACCCCGCCCCTTTATGCCATCACAGTCCCTGGGCATGCTGGGACTGTGACGGCATAAGGGGGTGGGGTCAACTTCACCCGGTGATTAGGTCCATGGTCCTCTTGAGAAACCTTGTGACCGGTGCTTTGTCCCAGAGAGTCTCCATACTGTCGTGCTCCAGACTTACAATTCTCTCAAGGCAGCTGGCTACCCTGGGAAGAATCAACTCATTTGGCCCATTTCCCAACAATTCTGGTGGCCTAGTCTACGTGCTGATGTAACTGCCTTTGTAGCTGCCTGTTCTGTGTGTGCTCAGAGTAAGACTTCAGGACACCTTCCAGTGGGCCTCCTACAACCCATACCCAATGGAGAGAGCCCTGGACTCACCTGTTTATGGATTTCATTGTGGAGTAACCCAACTCCCAGGGAAACACAGTTATCTTTATGGTGGTTGACCGGTTCTCAAAGTTGTATCATTGTATTCCACTTAAGAAGTTGCCCACTTCTAAGAAACTGCCTTCCATTTTTGCTCGGGAGATCTTTCACTTATATGGGCTACCCAAGGTTATTGTCTCGGACAGGGGTAGTCAGTTTGTGTCCCAGTTCTGGCAAGCTTTTTGTGCACAGTTGGGAATTCAGCTTGATTTCTCCTCTGCGTATCGCCTGCAGTCTAATGGGGCTGCAGAATGAGCCAATCAGTTGTTGGAGCAATTCCTACGTTGCTATATTTCTGACCATCGTGACAACTGGTCAGACCTATTACCATGGACAGAGTTTGCTCACAACAGTGCCTTGAATTCTGCTTCCCGATTGTCCCCGTTTATGGTGAATTATGGTTTCCAACCTTCCATGTTGCCTGACTGATTTGTTCCGCAGAGTATTCCTGCATTAGAGGAGCATCTCCGTGGTCTTCGTTCCACTTGGGCACAAGTCCAGGAGGCTTTGCGTCATGCTAATGATAGGTACAGACTCCATGCTGACCGCAGACACCTGCCTGCGCCCTCCTACCAGGTTGGGGACAGGATCTGGCTGTCATCTCGCAACCTCTGACTTTGCGTTCCCTCACTGAAGTTCGCACCTCAGTTTATTGGGCCTTTCCATATTATTCCCAGGATTAACCCAGTGGCTTACGCATTAGACCTTCCTTCTAATATGCAAATTTCGAATGTATTTCATGTCTCCTTATTAAAGCCTTTGGTCTGCAACCCTTTTACCACCTCAGTGCCACGTCCTCACCCTGTACAGGTTGAGAACCATGAGGAGTATGAAGTACAGTCCATTGTTGACTCCTGCAGTTTCCGTGGGAGCATAAGGTACCAGGAGCATTGAAAAGGGTACGATCTGGAGGAATGCTCTTGGGTCTCATCCTCGGACGTACATGCCCCTGTCCTCCTTCATGATCTCCGTAGACATTTTCCCCTCAAGTCTGGTGGTCCCCCGAGGGGGAAGGGTCATTGAGGAGGGGGTACTGTCAGGGCTGGGCTCAGCCCTTCCTTCTCTGAGCTGACCTCTCAGCTGTCGGCTAATTGCCAGCTCCCATCTCTCCAGTTACTCAGCTGTTGACGATATCCTGCTCGTCAGTCCTGCCTACTTAAGCCGTCCAGTCCAGAGGAGCTCTGCCTTCACCTTGGTCAACATCACGGAAATGATCTCCTGCAATCCTGTTCAAGACTTGATTTGCTGACATCCCTTCTGGCTCCAGATCCTGCTTGCTGTTTCAGTATATTGATCCCTGACTTCTGGCTTGGCTTACTATCCATTCCGTTTACTGAACATTGACTATGTTTTGACTACGTTTGTTTTTACTTTTATTATTAAACAAGTGTGATTTAACTGTACTTCTGTCTCAGTCTTGTTTCATTGTTTCTGACACACTGACTACCATGTAATGGGGATTTTAGGTGACTCACCAATATAAAGCAGGATTTTTACACTGACACCATTGTAATAGGAGCATTTACACCAACCACCAGTGTAAGGGGAAATATACAATGACCTCCATGTAAATGGGAATCTACACTGGCAACCATTGTCAAGGAGATTTTTACTGACCACCAATGTAAGATGATACTTCTACACCGACCACCAATTTTAGGGGGATTTATACTGGCCAGAGCTGCCATTGGGGGGATAGCCAATACAATTGTTAGGGCCCGAGTGTCTGAAGGGGCCCGACCAGGCCAGGATAAAGCAGGAGCATGTGAAGGGGAGCTGTGTTGTGCACTGCAGAAACGATCTCGGCAGCTTCTGCTGCTCTGTGTCATTGAGCCCAGACATCGAGCTCTTTACTGCCACCTCTGGCTACTATGTGCAAGTGCACCCCTTGTGTGTGCTGCCTGTACTGTGCTATGTACTGTGACTGGCTGCAGCTCTTTTGTATCTCAGCAACATGTCAGCTTTGTGGAAACAAGAGCTGGGACTAGGTAGGGAGATCTCTTTTACAAGTCTGTGAGGAAAAGAGAGGGGGCTGTTTGTGTACAAGGAGGGGCCAGAGCTTTGTGTGTTTACAGATGTGTATATGTGGGGGAGCTGACATATATATAGGAGTGAGGGGGCTGACTGACATATATACAGGTGTGAGGGGGGCTGACATATGTACAAGTGTGAGGGGGGCTGACATATATACAGGTATGAGGGGAGCTGATTTATATACAGGAGTAAGGGGGGCTGACATATATACAGGAGTAAGGGGGGCTGACATATATACATGTATGGGGGGTTGACATATATACAGGAGTGGGGGGGGCTGACATATATACAGGAGTGAGGGGGAGGGCTGACATATATACAGGTATGAGGGGGGCTGACATATATATATGAATGAGGGGGGCTTAGTGCGTATAGGCGTGAGTGGGGGCTGAGTGCCTACAGTTGTGAGCAGGGGTTGAGTGCGTACAGGTGTGAGGAGAGGGCCTGAGTACATACAGGTACATACAGGTGTGAGGAGAGGGCCTGAGTGCATACAGGTGGGAGGAGAGGGCTTGAGTGCATACAGGTGTGAGCGGGGGCTGAGTGCGTACAGGTGTGAGTGGAGGCTGAGTGCGTACAGGAGTGAAGAGAGGGCCTGAGTGCGTTCAGGTGTGAGGAAAGGGACTGAGTGCATACAGGTGTGAGCGGGGGCTGAGAATTTTTTTTTCACACAGTATTTGCTCATCGATTTTTCAAATTTATTTTTTTGGGAAAAACAACACTTTTAAAATTTAATGCACTAAAAACACACTATATTGCCCAAATGTTTGGTAGAGTACAAAAGATGATCTTATAGATACCAAACGCGACATGATTTAAAATTGCACACAACCGTGCAGCGACGACAAAACTACATACATTTTTAAAAGCCTTTACAGGTTACCACTTTAGATTTACAGAGGAGGTCCACTGCTAAAATGACTACCCTCGATCTGACCTTCACAGTGGTACCTCACATGCATGGTGCAATTGCTGTTTACATATGACACCAGACCGACACTTGCGTTCGCCTTTGCGCGTGAGCATGGAGGGACAGGGGTGCTTTTTTATTTTCATTATTTATTTTGCTTATTATGGTTTGAATTGGCCATGGTCTTATATGTAAAGGTATGAATATTAATTCAATGGTATATCAACTTCAATAAATTGTAAATAATCAACACACATAGCATATATTTAACTTTTTCTTATATAACCATATATTTATATATAGCTCAGCTATTGAAGCTCGAGCAACCACTTTAACTTCAACTGTAACACCCCATACACCAGGCTCAATTGTTGAGGAGCCTGGTACCCCAGCATGGTGACAGCCAATTCAACACAGGTCTGAAGATCAAGATTAAAGATATCCAGGGCAGATACATGCACATTTGCAGGTCTATAAAACCCAGACAATCCGCCTTCCAAGTTCTCATGTCTGTATGACATACCATGAACCATAGGCATGAATTTACCCATAGCCCTATTAACTCTTTTGCAAATTTTTTCGAAATATTTACAATCAGAGAATAAAAACCAACTAAGTCAAGGGATCACTTCTGAAAAAACTAAATAGTATTAGGCAAAACAGCCTGCAAACATAGCAGATCCAGCTTAATTTAAGAAATCAACTCTAATGTTTTGCTTTTACCAAGTTCATTTCCAGACAAATAGATTATAATGACCTGAGGGACAGGCCAGCACTCATGTAAATAAGATAAAGGATGACGCAATTCGCTCCACTTCATACCACGTCTTCCATACCAATGTATTTTAAAATATGTAGAAGGTAGTCCAAAATTAGCACCATAAATCCTACACTCAGCTCTCTTCTGAGCCCAGAAGACATAATGCCCCGTACACACGGTTGGATTTTCCGATGGACAATGTCCGATCGGAGCGTGTTGTCGGAAATTCCGACCGTGTGTGGGCGCCATCGGACATTTTCCATCGGATTTTCCGACACACAAAGTTGGAGAGCAGGAGATAAAATTTTCCGACAACAAAATCCGATCGCGTCAATTCCGACCGTGTGTGGCCTGTTCCGACGCACAAAGTGCCACGCATGCTCAGAAGAAATTCCGACACGGGACAGCTCGTTCTGGTAAACTTAGTGTTCGCAATGGATACAGCACTTTCGTCACGCTGCAATGTTCAAAATGGTTTAATACAGCGCACTCTCTTCTTCTTTATAATGTGACAAGAATTACCGTATATACTCGAGTATAAGTCGTCCCGAGTATAAGTCGAGGCCCCTAATTTACCACAAAAAACTGGGAAAAATTTATTGACCCGAGTATAAGTCGAGGGTGAAAAATGCAGAGGGTCAATAATGCCCATCTGCAGCTGCATGCCTCCCTGTGTCCTGTGCAGCCTACCTGTACCCTGTGCATGTGTCCTGTACATGTGTGTGTGTCCTGTACATGTGTGTCCTGTACATGTGTGTCCTGTACATGTGTGTGTGTCCTGTACATGTGTGTGTGTCCTGTACATGTCCTGTACATGTGTGTGTGTGTGTGTCCTGTACATGTCCTGTGTCCTGTACATGTGTGTGTGTCCTGTACATGTGTGTGTGTGTCCTATACATGTCCTGTACATGTGTGTGTGTGTGTGTGTGTGTGTGTCCTGTACATGTCCTGTGTCCTGTACATGTGTGTGTGTGTCCTGTACATGTGTGTGTGTCCTGTACATGTCCTGTACATGTGTGTGTGTGTGTGTGTGTGTGTGTGTGTCCTGTTCATGTATCTGTACATGTATGTGTGCATGTGTCCTACCTGTGTCCTGTGCAGCCTCCCTGTGGCGATCTCCATCCTCTCTGTGGCGATCTCCATCTTCAATCGGCGGCCGGCGTGTGATGATACTGTTCGGCGGCCATTCCACAGTTCAAAAGCCGCGCCTCCTCCTAGTCTGTGATAGGCTGACCGCTGACTGCCTATCACGGACATTCTCTCATTCTCATACCACGGACGAGGATGAGAGAATGTCCGTGATAGGCTGTACACTGACAGCTGTTCAGCCTATCACAGATGAGCAGGAAGCGCGGCTTTTGAAAGCTGCAATAGCCGGCGAACACTACGCCGGCCGCCGTCTGCCTGCATGACACGCTGATCATGCAGACAGACGGCAGGGACTCGAGTATAAGTCGAAGGGACACTTTCAGCCCAAAAAAAAGGGCTGAAAAATTCGACTTATACTCGAGTATATACGGTAAGTAGTTTTGCTGCTCATATTCACACACACTTCTCACAAACTTTTATTTGTGTTTTTTTAGTGGGATTCCCTGAATATATTGTTATTAGTTGTCACATCTGACAGTTTTATATTAGTTTTTTTTTTTTTTTTTCGGATTTTAAGCCTTTTTTTTCTTTAATGTTTGGATTTTTTCCAAGGCTGATCTTTGTTCAATGTTATTTTTATTTTTACTCCAGAATATTTTTGTGTGTGTTTTGTGTGTCAAGTTACCCCAACACCATTGATGTCTTTTATTATTTAATCTCCAGGAGATTGTTTGTTGTTGGTGTCCCTTGTTCATTTCACATTGTATATTTGAAATGTACCTGAATCCTCACAAACCAACTGTCATTTTTGAAGTAAAACACATAGGAGAGTATAATTCCAAACAAAAATCCTTTATTAAGGGATCAGAACCAAACAAAGAGGAAGGCAACACTGGATCAACAGGAGAAATTAGCGAAGCCTGGGACCCTCACGGCAGACATCAATTCTTCAACATCAAAATTGGTGGCCTGAGGAGTCCATACGTAAGGGAGGGCAGTCTGGTCCAAAATTCGCAGAGATCCGGATAGCAGCAGATGACATCTGTGTCCCCAGGCTGTGGTACCACAAGAGGCTGCATTTTTTGGCCGACCAGACTGGATCCAGGGCAATCACTGTCTGGTCTTCCTTCCACGCTTCCTTCCGGGCTGTGCAGTTGGAGATGTGGCAGGAGGAGGAGTAGGACCTGGAGGAGGAGGACTGGGAGGACCTGGAGGAGGACTGGGGGGACCTGGAGGAGGACTGGGAGGACCTGGAGGAGATGGAGGATGAGGACCAACGTGAAGGTGTGTCTGAGGTGTAATTTGGCCCCTCATACCTTTCTCCAGAGCCTCCGATATGATGGCTTCACACATGACTTTTTGGCCCTCCTCCATCCTCTGCATTTTATATGCTATGAAGGCAGCAATGTTCTCCTCCATGGTGTGTGGTGCTCCCAGGACCTCTGTAGCTCTCCAAAAGAATCCTATAGCAGCCTCCTCTAGGGTACTCCTCCTACTGCCACTTTCTGTTTTCAGGGGGGGTGGAGGGACCTGCAGATCAGCCAGCCGGCTCGGCCCGGCCACCTCCTGGCTGAGACTTCCCTGTGTATGAAAAAGGGACATGGTTTTAGTTTTTGCTTCATCAATCACAATCATAAATTAGTACTCCCAACTAACATCTAGTTAACATCATTGATTGTACAAGCAGAAATATTTAGAGGAATGCTATACCTGGCTCAATCTGGGCTCCTCCACATGTTGTCTGGAAGGCCCAGGTTGGGCGTCAGAAGCCTCAGCCGGGGGGGAAGGAAGCGTGGAAGGAAGACTGGAGAAGGATGGCCTGGGTTCAGTCTGGCCTGCCAGAAAGTGCAGCCTGTCGTAGTACAACATCCTGGGGACATAGATGTCATCTGCTGCTCCGGATCTCTGTGAATCCAGGACTTTCTTGCGCTCCCTCAGATATGTGCTCCTCAGGCCACCAATGAAAATCTTTGAATAGGTGATGTCTGCCGTGGGGATCACCTGCTTCACAATTTCACACAATTGCTCCAGTGCTGCCTTCCTCTTTGCTTGGTTCTTGAAATGGGGGTGGGTAATCTCCCACAGACAGGGCAGCTCCCTTAGCATCTCTACGAATACTGACATGAAGTCATTATCTTTTAATAAGATATCCATGTTCACTGCAAGACACAACACAAGACAAAGCCTAATGTCAGACAAAACTCTCCTAATCTTGTTACAATATAGGCCTCAATCTAGAAGCAGTATAGGCACAAGTTTGTCTCTTACCTTCATTCTTACGATTGGCGCATCCAATGCTCCTTCCTCTGCTCACAGATCGTACGTAATACGCACGCGTGTTACACTTTATACACACTGCGCATGCGTGTAACTCCGCCTGCCCCTGACGTTCTTTCTAGTCTATTCCCCGCCCCTTTCCGTTCGGCGCAGTGGGTGAAGAGCACATGGCGGTGTTACAGCAGGGGCATGCTAATTCTAGCAACGAGGAGGAGGAGGAAGAAAGCCCGGATCCAGGCACGTCCCGATCCAGAAGGAGACGTTTTAAGGCCACAAATATGTCCTTTGGGGAGCTGTTGGAGATGGTCGACATCATGAGGAAGTCCGACTATGACGGAAAATATGGGCCTTACCCCCACCCCAACATCCGAAAGGCAAAAATCATTGCTAAAGTGATCAAAAGCCTTCACAGGAATTTCAGGGTACGAAGATCTAAAGATCAGCTTAGGAAGCGGTGGTCGGACCTGAAGTTGAGAGAGCCAGAGCAGAACCGAAAGATCCGGAGAGTGCTGCAAAAAAGTAAGCAGTTGTGCTGTGTTCCTATTCTTTCTGTCTTTATTCCGTTCGTTCTGCTCCATATGCTTTTATTAATTGTAACGTTTAAAAGGGCAACTTTAATGTTCATGGGCCCATTATTCGTTCGTATCAAACATTTTTCTTTCGGCCTCTAGAACAACATTGTTTAGGCCATATGCATTTTCACACATTTTTTGGGGCCTACTTGGATGCCAAATATTTTTTTGTGTAGATGGGTTTGTTACTAGAATGAAATGCCAACTAGATTGTGTGTAAGGAGAGGACACTGAGCAGCTGTTTTCACATCTGGACACTGGAGCACTAGTGTGGGACCCCAGAATAGGGATGAGCCGAACACCCCCCTGTTCAGTTCGCACCAGAACATGCGAACAGGAAAAAAGTTTGTTCGAACACGCGAACACCGTTAAAGTCTATGGGACACGAACATGAATAATCAAAAGTGCTAATTTTAAAGGCTAATATGCAAGTTATTGTCATAAAAAGTGTTTGGGGACCTGGGTCCTGCCCCAGGGGACATGGATCAATGCAAAAAAAAGTTTTAAAAACGGCCATTTTTTCAGGAGCAGTGATTTTAATAATGCTTAAAGTCAAACAATAAAAGTGTAATATCCCTTTAAATTTCGTACCTGGGGGGTGTCTATAGTATGCCCTTAAAGGGGCGCATGTTTCCTGTGTTTAGAACAGTCTGACAGCAAAATGACATTTTGAAGGAAAAAACTCATTTAAAACTACCCGCGGCTATTGCATTGCCGACAATACACATAGAAGTTCATTGATAAAAACGGCATGGGAATTCCCCAAAGGGGAACCCCCGAACCAAAATTAAAAAAAAAAAAAAAAAAAAAGACGTGGGAGTCCCCCTAAATTCCATACCAGGCCCTTCAGGTCTGGTATGGATATTAAGGGGAACCCCGGCCAAAATTTTTTTTAAAAAATGACGTGGGGTTCCCCCTAAATTCCATACCAGACCCTTCAGGTCTGGTATGGATTTTAAGGGGAACCCCGTGCCAAAAAAAAAAAAAAAAACGGCGTGGGGTCCCCCCAAAAATCCATACCAGACCCTTATCCGAGCACGCAACCTGGCAGGCCACAGGAAAAGAGGGGGGGACGAGAGTGCGGCCCCCCCTCCTGAACCGTACCAGGCCACATGCCCTCCGTCAGTATACCACTTCCTCCCAGTCTGGACTCAGATATCAGATATTCCAAACACTTCCAAGCACAAAACAAGGCGACACTTGCTTCACTGCTAACATGGACTGACCCTTTATTTGAGATCTCACACAAATATATACAGCAGAATGACTAAAACCTAACCTAATTAACATGAGCTAATTTACTAAATCATTTACCCCGGCCAGATGAGTCAGAGACATGACCTGTAGGACACAGACTTGTGGGCACCGAGCTTCACACAGTAGTATAAACACAATAGCAGGAGCTAATTACAATTAACAATACCAACAACAATCTCCCCCCTCCTGAGCCTAGTCATCAACAACTATAGTAGGAGTAGACTGGTCGTCTCCTAGCCAGTCCTGGAGGCCAATGTGATCAGCTCACTCAATTAACATGTTGAGTTCAGAATCAAACAAACCAATAATAGTCTCTACATACATCCTGGGAGATATTGTGGACAGATATTACTGTCCCACTTTAAGTAGTCCAAGATATATTTTCTCATTCACCCTGTGCCAGGATAGCACAGGGTGACTTAGACATAAGAGGTGTATGGGGAGCTGAAACAGAGGCATCCCCTACTTTCCAAGGGATCCTGAGTTCCACGGGCCCTCCCGTCACATGTTTCCCCTTTCAGCAGAAGACTAACACAGGAGGAGACCCCAGACGGGTTGACCTTGAAGTTAGTCAGTAGTTCCAGTCCTCTAATGCCTGTACCCACACAGTACCCCAAATAAATTGTTCCAAACAAAGCATTACTCACCCAGCCTACCTCTGCCTCTCTCAGAGAACATATCTGCCACTGGGGAGAGGCCCAGACTGGCCCTTCTCCCTGGAGTCCTTTCTGCCACTGGAGAGAAGACAGGGTGACTGGGCTCACTCCATCATGCTGTTTGGGATCTGTGCCGACTGCCCAGCATCCCTGGGGTATACAGGTGGAGACTGAAGTCCCATCCACCTTCACAGGAAATCCATCCTCTGTTAGTTGAGGGCAGAGTCCAGCAGTACTCGGCCCTGTTGCCAGCCCTTCTGCTGGAAACCCCACACCATCTGCTCTGGCTAACTGTTGGGGAGGGAGGCCAACTTCTCCGCCTCCCTGGAACTCTGTAGTTGTTGCCGGTGCTGGGCAGAGGTTGGTAGCACTCTGCCCGGTTTCCAGTGCTTCAACTGGGGAAGTTCCCTGTAACTCCACAGATACTGCTGTTGGTGCTGGGCAGAGCACAGTGAAGTTTGGCCCCAATACCAGCTCTTCTGCTGGAGGCTCATCATCAGGTTGTTCTTCCTCAGCAGAAAAGTCTATTAAATCCCCTACCTCTATAACTGGTGTCTGGGGATAGAGGTTTACCATCTCCTGTCCATGAAACCCAGAAAATGCTATCAGTGCTGGGCAGAGGTTAACAGAGCTCTGCCCTGTTGTCAGCACTTCAGGTTTGGGAACGGCAATCTTCAGATTTTCCGCTGCCGATACTCTGGCATGCTGCTGAACCTGTTTTAGCAGTTTCCTGTATGCCCTTTCCAGATGCTGTTCCTTCCTTAGCAAATGCTCCAGATCAGGTTTGAGCTCTGAGACCCCTGCAAGACCGAGCATAGCCTCTCTATATTCTCGCAGGTCCTCAAGGTCAGGTTCCCCTTCATCGCCAAACACAAAATGATCTGTAAGGCTCTCCCACAGCAATCCAGGGCCTCCAAAGTCATATCTCTCCAGACAGCATTCTGTTGTCTCCCCTAAATATCCCTGCTCTGCGTGCCATTGCAGAGCCCGATAATGATTGTCCAGCTTTATCTCCTGCTGGACCAGCCTGTCCAACTCAGTCACCCATTGCTCCTGGGGCCGCTCTCCCAGGAATGCCATCCGCAATGCCCGTTGGTCACTGGCCCATTGTCTATTGGGTTGGTGGCAAGCAGCGGGAAGCTTCCTGCAGTCTGGGAAATCTAAACCTCCACCTGGATCCAAGATCAGGATAGCAGACGTCAGTCACCTCAGCAGAGATATGGACCTGGCTTCAGAGTTCCCGGGGCTGCTGCGGATCATCCTTTCAACATACACCAGGATTGTGTCTGAGGATGAATATCTGGAGCTTAGGCAGCAAATTCGGGTAGAGCTCTGAATTGTAGCCCTCCAGCTCGCTGGTATAAAACAGGGCAAGTGCATTCCAACCCAAGAGCAACGGGCCAGTGACCAACTGGCATTGCGGATGGCATTCCTTGGAGAGCGGCCCCAGGAGCAATGGGTGACTGAGTTGGACAGGCTGGTCCAGCAGGAGATAGAGCTGGGCAATCATTACCGAGCTCTGCAATGGCACACAGAGCAGGGATATTTAGGGGAGACAACAGAATGCTCTCCAGAGGGATATGACTTTGGAGGCCCTGGATTGCTGTGGGAGAGCCTTACAGATCATTTTGTGTTTGGCGATGAAGGGGAACCTGACCTTGAGGACCTGCGAGAATATAGAGAGGCTATGCTCGGTCTTGCAGGGGTCTCAGAGCTCAAACCTGATCTAGAGCATTTGCTAAGGAAGGAGCAGCATCTGGAAAGGGCATACAGGAAACTGCTAGAATATGTTCAGCAGCATGCCAGAGAATCGGCAGTGGAAAATCTGAAGATTGCCGCCCCCAAACCTGAAGTGCTGACAACAGGGCAGAGCTCTGCTAACCTCTGCCCAGCACTGATAGCATCTTCTGGGTTCCATGGACAGGAGATGGTGAACCTCTATCCCCAGACACCAGTTATAGAGGTAGGGGATTTAATAGACTTTTCTGCTGAGGAAGAACAACCTGATGAGCCTCCAGCAGAAGAGCTGGTATTGGGGCCAAACTTCACTGTGCTCTGCCCAGCACCAACAGCAGTATCTGTGGAGTTACAAGGAACTTCCCCAGTTGAAGCACAGGCAACCGGGCAGAGTGCTACCACCCTTGCCCAGCACCAGCAACAACTACAGAGTTCCAGGGAGGCGGAGCAGTCGGCCTCCCTCCCCAACAGTTAGCCAGAGCAAATTGTGTGGGGTTTCCAGCAGAAGGGCTGGCAACAGGGCCGAGTACTGCTGGACTCTACCCTCAACTAACAAAGGATGGATTTCCTGTGAAGGTGGATGGGACTTCGGTCTCCACCTGTATACCCCAGGGATGCTGGGCAGTTGGCCCAGATCACCAACAGCATGACGGAGTGAGCCCAGTCACCCTGTCTATTCTCCAGTGGCAGAAAGGACTCCAGGGAGAAGGGCCAGTCTGGGCCTCTCCCCAGCGGTAGATATGTTCTCAGAGAAGCAGAGGTTGGCTGGGTGAGTAATACTTTGTTTGGAACAATTTATTTGGGGTACTGTGTGGGTACAGGCATTAGAGGACTGGAACTACTGACTAACTTCAAGGTCAACCCGTCTGGGGTCTCCTCCTGTGTTAGTCTTCTGCCAAAAGGGGAGAGATGTGACGGGAGGGCCCGTGGAACTCAATATCCCTTGGAAAGTAGGGGATGCCCTTGTTTCAGCTCCCCATACACCTCTTATGTCTAAGTCACCCTGTGCTATCCTGGCACATGGTGAGTGAGAAAATATATCTTGGACTAATTAAAGTGGGACAGTAATATTTGTCCACAATATCTCCCAGGATGTATGTAGAGACTATTATTGGTTTGTTTGATTCTGAACTCAACATGTTAATTGAGTGAGCTGATCACATTGGCCTGGGGGGAGATTGTTGTTTGTATTGTTAATTGTAATTAGCTCCTGCTATTGTGTTTATACTACTGTGTGAAGCTCGGTGCCCACAAGTCTGTGTCCTACAGGTCATGTCTCTGACTCATCTGGCCTGGGTAAATGATTTAGTAAATTAGCTCATGTTAATTAGGTTAGGTTTTAGTCATTCTGCTGTATATATTTGTGTGAGATCTCAAATAAAGAGTTAGTCCATGTTAGCAGTGAAGCAAGTCTTGTCTTGTTTTATTCTTGGGAGCGGCTAGAATATCTGATATCTGTATCCAGACTACAAGGAAGTGGTATACTGACGGAAGCACTCAAGTGGAGTGTGGGACGTTCCGTGACAATCATCCTCTAGTGTTAACCCCTTCCTTACCAGTGTAATTTTTACATTGATCAGTGCATTTTTATAGCACTGATCAATGTAATAATGTCACTGGTCCCCAAAAAGTGTAATCTGGGGTCAGATTTGTCTGACGCAATGTGGCAGTCCCGCTACAAAATCGCAGATTGTCGCCATTACTAGTAAAAAAAAACAATAAAAACAATAAAATTCCCTAAATCTACCACATAGTTTGTGGACAAGATAACTTTTGTGCAAACCAATCAATATATGCCTATTGCGATTTTTTTACCAAAAATATGTAGAAGAATATACTGTATATCTGCCTAAACTGATGAATACATTTGTTTTTTTGGGGTGTTTTTTTTGGATATGTATTGTACCAAATAGTAAAAAAAAAAAATTTTTTCAAAATTGTTGCTCTTTTTTTGTTTATAGCGCAAAAAATAAAAATCGCAGAGGTGATTAACTATCACCAATAGAAAGCTCTATTTGTGGGAAAAAAAGGACGTCAATTTTGTTTGGATGCAATGTCGCATGACCACGCAATTATCAGTTAAAGCGACGCAGTGCCATATCGCAGAAAAATGGCCTGGTCATTAAGGGGGCAAATCCTTCCATTCCTTAACTATTTAAGACATCTACATAGAACTGCCTTGAATTGATAAACAGTCACCAGCTTTTTCGTGAGATGTATCAGAAGGTGATTTGGTGACCTTGGCCTAACTTCCAAAAATTGTCGTATCAGTGATAAAACACAATGGCGAGCACCAGGATTAGCCCGCAAAGCGATCCATCAACCATGACTAATAGGATCGGTTTTACTCCTCCACAATAAAATCTGAACAGAATACATCTTAACAAATATATCCTTAAACAAAAAACCTGTGCTATCAGCAATTGTATGTGGTAGTAATTCTGATATCCTAAACCCCCCCAAAAAATAGGCAAAAAGCCAAGTTAAACAACAATGATTCACAAGCGTAATGACATACGTCTCCTGTAATGACACAGAGATGACCCAAAAGGTCGGCAAATATTGGTAATCTTGCATCAGTAACAACAGATTTTTTCTGATAACCTTTTAATGCACGCTGAACAGTGAAAAAGGACATGCAAGATTTGCCTCCCCACATACGTAGAAAAAAGGAAACGCCAGATAAAGTCTTAATGACATGAGAGTATAAATAACTACGTCACATCAGAAAATTAGGAAAGGATAAGATGAATCCCTCTGAAAAGGGAGCTTGTTACTGCCCAAAGAAATCAAGAAAGAATGCCCTAAAGACCACTCAGCTTGATATGCCTCCCACGTGAATGGTGCCACAGAAGCCTCAATCGCACCGAGGACAGGATTCACAGAAGGTAAATGTTGAGTGCACAACAGTACAATTGGATATGCATCTTTTACCAGGTGCCTGAACTCTTGAATCTGTGAGTGGGATAAAGCGTCTGCAATTAAATTGTCTACACCCGATACATTTTTGGCTTTAAGCTTTATATTAAGCTCCAACTGTCTAAGTACAGCAATAACAGGTAGCAATTTATATGATAAAAAATTGATAGCAAAAACCACACCCTGAAGTAAAATCCTATGATTTTTAAAATTGGTACCCCATAGTTCTAAAGCTACCAAAACTGGAAAGATCTCCAACAAAACAATATTAGCCGTTAAACCTGAATGTTTCCAAAAACTAGGCCATATATCAGCAGATCAATGCCCGTTCCAAAATGCTTCATAATCACATGACCCAGCGGCATCATTATAAAAGTTAAGTGCAGATGACGCACAAAATGGGATCTGCCATAAAGAGCAACCATTAAAAGTTGATAAGAAACAATGCCACACCATCAGACCTTTTCTAACCTCTGCATGGCAAATTCTTAAAGACACTACAACCAAATCCCAAAAAAGAAGGCAACTCAAAGACATATAAATAACCATCATGCAAGATCAGTGCTGTCTGATGCTTTGGATATTTGAAGTCATGGCAAGATGTTTATTAGTTTCACTGGTGTTTCCTCTTTTAAGAAAAGGCTCTTTCGATTGAGCAGAATTACCAGATAATTTCTTAAAGCAGTGGGACACTGGGTGTAATCCTTGTTTGTATTTACATGTGTTGGGCCATTTGCATTGCCCATCATTAAAATGAAAACATACCCCACAGTGATACAAGCTAGTGTCAGTAGTAGTATTAGTCTTAATAAATTGTTTCCATGGCAACAAAAGATTGAGCCACAGTCCCACATCTTTTGTACCCCACTTCATAGACTTGTGTACAGACAATTTTTGACTGAAGGACTCATCGTTATAAAACCACGAAAGGCCAGGTAAATTCTTGTAGGCTTCCAGAATAATTTCCACATGTTGAAACAAGCCACAACACAGATCAGGATGTTTTTCACCTAAGACACTAGTATAAACGCAAAAAGCTTGCAACCAGTTATTAAAGGAACATAGTGCAGTTTTTTGTTTGTCATCATCATTTTGATCTCCCTCTTTCCTATTAAATCTATTTTCTTTAGTTGATGGAAGTAAAGACAGATTCTCAATATAGTCCCCCTTCCAAATTTTTTCTTTAAGAGCTCCAGTCAAATGAAAGCCTAGAGGCGATAATTCACATGCCAAAACCTCCTTCAAACAAGATTTGGGACAAGTGAAGAAATCCCAATAGTAGGAGCATCATAAACCATAGTTCCTGTAGCAACTGAAGTTGACACAGATACACTGTTTGGCTCAGATATAGGATCCAGCTACACCGAAGCAATACTAGGATTCAACTGGGGCTGGTTTACCGCAGTTAAAAGAAGCAGTAAAGGTAGACATAAAATTGGAAAAAGAAAATAGGAATTCCTTAAATTGAGAAAAGTTGTGTAACTCACTAGCTGTAGCTTCAACCACTGGCATAGGAGGGTTCACCGACCCCGCTGGTAATGGTGGCAAAGCATCCAGCTCATGAGTGCCCAGTACGAGTCACCATGGTAACGAGATCTGCTGTCAGAAAAGGACCTGTAGAAGTTGTTGGTTGCATTGTAGCTGAATTCACAGCACTAGAAGGGTTAAACCGAGAAGCAGGACCATTATTTGATAAGTTAGTACCTTTTAGTCTTATTAAACCTCTCCTTTCCTGTTCCCCCAGCCACTGGAATAGCAGGGGATTCAAGATGCATGGCCACTTGTGAGATTTCTGTGTAAATCTTCTTGGCTGAACGGCGCATGATGATCCGGTCCACGCCACCAGTGAGCCAGCTCCAAGGGCTCCAGAGAGCACAATATCAGAGGCGGGCAAGGAAGGAAGCTGACCCAGAACAGAGGAAGTCCCAAGCAGAGAGAGGCATTGCCGCATCCATTTATCACTGTCCTCTGCCGCGGCCCGATCCATCATCAGGCGAAGTAAGGACAGGCAAACATAGATGTGCTTCTTTCTGTATCCTCGTCATCTTCTGCCCACTAATGATGCATCCTCTTTCTTTTTATAGGTGGAGGCTAGTGCCAGAGGACCATTTTTTAGGCAAATATCAACATATCTACCAATCTCTGGTAAGTATTTTTTTTTTTTTAACTGACTTTACTTAAAAATACTGGTCTGCCACGATCCCACTGGTGGTGGGGTTGGGGACATTTCATGCCCCACCCTTCACCTGTATTCCAGATACACTGTGCTGTTACCATGGAGATGGGCTCTAGCTTCTCCCCATGAATATAGATAGCCTTATGACTCCTCTTAGTGACACCTCCATTCATAATCACTCAGAGTTTCATTGATGTTGGCAAAAATAAAAAACGGACCAAACAAAAATACTGTATTCTTGGAATTGCCTCTTCTAACCATGTTGCACTGGTTTGTGGGTGCATGGCAGTAAAGCAAATCTTGTATAGGAGTCTTCAGCTGTCAATATATGTAAATACGTACATGTATTCAAATGTAGTGTCAGACTAGGCATCAATCATATAACAATTACAAATACAATTTAAAAAAAAGTAAAAACACACATTTCTTTTCCTTGGGAGCTCCAAATTGTTAATCCCTGACATAAAAATGTATGTTAGTGTAACATGCTTCATCTGTGTTTTTAAGCCACTGCTTTGCAAATGTGTTTGTAGAAATATAGCTTTTTGTGCTTTGAAAAAACAATATTACGCTCTGATTTAGATTTCCTTAGCTCAGTAATGGAAACTGATAAACAAATGGCAGGCCAAAGATAATAGCTTTCTTTCTTTGAGCAGAGAGTAGCTTTTTCAAATACAAAAGGTCACCAAATAGCTGTAGCCCATTAGAGAATGCTCAGCAAATGTTGGCTTGATATATTTTATTAAAAAAAAAAACAAAACACAAAAATGAATAGAAACACAAACAAGCATTTATAGGAAATAACAGGATTTTTAACTAGGCCTCAAGATCTAGTCCTGCCTGTAGACATTGTCCAAAAAAGTACTTCCAAATTTTAGGCTTTCGAAAAAATGCAGTGACCTATTCATTACCTTTTTAATAAAATTAACTACATTTAAATTGTATAATTAAACTTGAAATAATATAGTTTATATTTATAGCTGTCACATGTGTCTCATTAAAATATTAGGGTATATACACACTTAGACCCAAAGCCCATATGTTGCTCTCTCACATACTATAAACACAGACAAACTGCATTTTGTTTTCAAAGACTCTACAAAGCCATTCACACTGCACTGTTTATACTGAAACAAATGAATTAATATGGGGGCGCATGTGCAAAGCCGGCTAAGAAGGCCATGTCCCCTTAGAGATCCGCACCGACCGGGACCCGACAGCCCTTTTTTTTCACACCGGACCATAACCTCCCCACAACACCGAATTACTTCCTGGGAATTGTGGACACATATTGGTGACATGTATAGCGGAAGAAAAGTTAAGCTAAAAAAACTACAGACTCAGGAAACGCTGACAAGAGCCGCATCTAAAATGGCGGTGGCGCCATCATATCTCTCCTCACAGACTGATACCCAGAAGCATCACAGGTCTCCCTCTTCAGAGCAGCACGGAGAGCCTGACTTTGATTTAAGTATGACTCCTATTACTCTGCACAATACCCTAATAGACTTTGACCTTCTTTCCCAATTTGAAAGAGTCCTACATAAAGCATTACAGAATACCTCAGATGCTATTACCGAAAATTAATGCAGGAGATTCGTAAGGTAGGCCGACGCATATCTATCCTAGAATAAAGGTAAATGAATTTAACATCAATACCTCTACTCATACTGAAGAACTGCAATCTCTTATAGGGCGTACACACGGTCGGACTTTTCGTCTACAAAAGTCCAACGGACGCCGACGGACTAAAGCTGGCTGGTAATCCGATCGTGTGTGGGCTTCCCCGGACTTTCAGCGGACTTTTTCAGCCTCAAATCCGATGGACTTTAGATTTGAAACATGCTTCAAATCTTTACGTCGTAAGTACGACGGACCCCGAAATCCGCTCGTCTGTGTGCTAGCCCGACGGACAAAAACCCACGCTAGGGCAGCTATTGGCTACTGGCTATCAACTTCCTTATTTTAGTCCGGTGTACGTCATCATGTACGAATCCGTCAGACTTTTGTGTGGTCGTGTGTGGGCAAGTCCGTTCGTTAGAAAGTCTGCCGCAAGTCCGCCGAAAGTCCGCCGGAAGTCTGTCGGACAGGCTGTCGGACTTTTGTAGACGAAAAGTCCGACCGTGTGTACGCCCCATTAAAGATGATTATTCTACTCTTCAAACTCGACTGGAAGATGTTGATAATAGGGCCAGAAGATCAAACCTACGTATCCGTGGCATTCCTGGAGAAATAGAAGATCTAAAATCAACAATTACAGAACTTTTTCAAGAACTTGCTCCATCTATCCCAAAGAACGACTAGAAATGGACAGAATATACAGAGCCCTAACTGCACATAAAAAAGGCGGACACCGTAGAGATATAATTATACAAATGCACTATTTTCGCACAAAAGAGCAACTGATGGAAGCTGCAAGAAACAAAGACTTCTTGATTTTCTAGGGACATAAACATCAAGTCTTTCAAGACCTGTCTCAATTAAGCCAATTGAAATTGCAAGGAAAGGGAACCACACTTGCACGTTCTTAAATATCACTGAATATCTTATCGTTGGGGTTTTCCCTTCTCCCTTCGCTTTACCCATAAAAGGAACTGCCTATATCTGCAAATCAACATAAACATAGTGACATACTACGTGGTTTTTCAGCTCTTTAGCGCCACCCTTTGGGCTCCTTCTGCTAGTTTGGTGTTAGTAGAAGTTTGGTGAGTGTTGATTCGCGCTTTTCATTTTGCGTTTTTCATTTAGCGCTCTTAAGTTCGTGCTTTTCTTTTCGCGCTTTTCATTTCGCGCTTTTCATTTAGCAATTTTCAGTTCACGCTTTTGATTTCACGCTTTTTACTTAGCGCTTTTTAGTTTGCACTTTTCATTTCGTGCTTTTCATTTTGTTTCTGAATAGCCGTTCATCAACCAGACATGTTGTGGAATCGGAGGAGATAACGTGTTATTTATTATTGGCCTTGGAGTTGTTGCTTTGACCCAAATCCAGTCTAGGAACAGGAGGAGTTCTTGGACCAAAAATTGGTTGCTTTATTAATCGTGACTAATTATGTCATATGCCTTTGCTGCGGGAGCTCCAGGGGAATAATCCAGATGATTTTCGTAATTATCTCCACATCACGGACCCCTGCCTTCACCAACTCTTGGCACTGCAATAACTCCATCAGTATCACTAGCAAAGTAGCTGCATTATTATCCCATTAAAGATGAAGAGAATATGTGCTGCATTTTGAGATTTTATAATTTGCCACGTCACAAATGTTAATTCTCCATTACGAACACTAGTTTACAAGACCGACCGCTTCTGGCTCCTCCTTGCTTCCGAGCATGCACGTTTGCACTTTGGACTTTTGTCCGATGGAACACACGCGTGTACACACGCTTGGAAAATCCGACAACAGACATTTGTCTACGGCAAATTTTAAAACCTGCCATCCAACATTTGTCCACGGAAAATCCGACAATTGTCCAATGGAGCATACAAATGGTCAGATTTTCTGCCAACAGCCTGTCATCACACATTTCCTGTCGGAAAATCCGATCGTGTGTACGAGGCTTTAGAGATCTCCACCTGTCAACACCTTCCACAATAATGGATGGACCTAAACGGCGAATGAATTCCACATCATTCTCACAGATCCAGGATATCCAAGATTCCCAAACAGCTCAAGCAGCTCAAGCTCCTCTTAGTCTTCATAAAAGGTGTTGCTTTGCTTCACCGCTACCTGAAGAAGATGACATTACAGACTGATATATTCCTGAAGACTGATATATTCCATATGGGATGATATACAAGAATTCAGCTATATTTCTTTTTCCTAAGGTATTACCCTATTTACACATCTTTAAACAATAGGGATAACACTATTAAAAACCTAAACATCTGATCCATTTTTAGTATATTATACTAAGGAAGTATGTCTTTTCCTAAGATCATTCGATCCATAATGCCTGCTTTGATGTAGACTATCTGGCCAAACACATTTTTTGGACTGATAGATACAACTATGTGGATTCTTACCAATTCGTATCCAAAATAAAGTTGATTTTAAATGTTCTATTTCCATTACCTCACATGAACTGGTAATTTGCCTGGTAATGTGAGGACTTAATGGCCTGTTTTATATGGTTACTTTATTATAAGACTATTATTCAACTATCAGAATTACCCCTTGTTAATTTAAAAATTTCAATTTTATTTTGAATAAATATATTACAATTATAATCAGAATTCTCCCACCTTACATTATAATATGCATTTTCACGGTTATATTAAACTCTACACTTATGACTTGTTTTGTCAAACAATTTAACTTAAGGAAAGTATACTGGCTGTCGTAGTCCCAGAGACTGCTTGCTGCACCTCCACACATTCCGAGTGCCCAACTTTCATTTGGACACTACTTGGACCATTTTATATCCACTGGTTGGTGTTTATTCACCACCCACTGGATATTAGCTCCATTTGAGAACCCTTTCCCTTCTATTACTTGTTTCCCTTTTAGAAGTTTCTCTTAAACTCGCACCTTTTCATCTATGTTTATATACATTATACAACCCCCATTGAAATCCTTCCACTGCTCCTACTTTGCAGAATAACCTATTCCTCATTAGCCTTCTTTTCTCCAGAGAAGTAATATATTGAATTACATTTAGTAGCCCTTTACTAAACCTTATCAACAGTCTACAATGTCTTCCTTAAAGATACTAACACTTAATGTACAAGATCTCAACTCTCCTCTGAAAAGAACTAAAGCTATCGCCTTTTTTTTCCAAACTATTAGCACATGTAGATTGCTTACAAGAGACTTGCTTTGTACAACAATCCACACCAAAATATTTTCGCTGTAAATATCCCCAAGTTTTCACTGCTTCTACCACAAAAAAAGGTTATTTTTTTGTGGTAGAAGGTTGATTGCATTCCACCGCACAACACCGTTTACCATTAAAAAAGAACTTAAAGACCCCAAGGGTAGATGCCTGATCCTTTTGGAAACACTATTAGATAATGATGTTACGATCGTTTCTTATTATGCACCTAACAAGAACCCATTATCATTTCTCCCCCATTTGTTCACAGTAGTTGAAACACATAAACAAGGTACCCTCATAATTGGTGGGGACTCAAACCAAATAATATATCCATTCCTTGACAAATCCCCAATCCCAACTACTGCTCCTAAACCTTGATATCAACGACTCCTACATCAATACTCTCTTCTTGACACTTGACAGGACCACAACCCTACAAAACTACAATACACTCGCTATTCCCATCCCCACAAAAAATTTTCTGTATTGACCACCATTTTGTTACTGTCACCACTTCAGCACTCATTCTAGACTCTCATACTATGCCATGTACCTGGTCTGATCATAACACAGTAATGACAACTCTCTCATCTCTAGTTCCACAATACAATCATCATACTTGGTATATTAATGATAGTATGCTAGCAAATTCTTTATTTTGACAGAGTTTGGAAAAAGCCATAAAAGATTATCTTTTAAACAATTCCACTGATAGAGATCCCCTGACATACTGGGAAGCTGTCAAACCTTATATTAGAGGGTTTTGTATTAGCCAAACATCTTAGAGAAAAAAAGAAAAACAACAACTTCATAAAAAAACTGGAAGAAGCATTTTACAAAGCTTCTGAAAACTTTCAGACCAAACCCACACAGCCAAATAAACTTATTTATGATAAAACACGCCTAGAATTAGACCTCTTTTTGACAGAATCAGCTGAAAAATGCTTTGTAAATCCAAGCACACTTTTTATATGAAAGCTAATAAACCAAATTCCCAGCCTTAGCATTACGGAAGATCAGCTATACCCCTAAACATATCAGATTAAAAATTAATAAAGATACATACACTAGCAATCCACTAAAAATCCTAAAAGAATTTCACAAAAAACAAACTGAATTATACAAAGACCCTAATATCTTAGACTAATCTCATTGGACCACACTCCTATCTACAATTCACCTCCTTTCTCTCTCCCCATCTCATCAAGATACTCTAGATAAACCTATTACTGAATTAGAATCACAAAATGCCATAAAATCACTTAAATCTCATAAACGTCCAGCCATAGATGGCCTTTCAGCAACTTATTACAAAAGATTAGCATCACTATTATCACCCCTTATGGCTGAAGCCCTTAACTCCCTTCTTAATGAATATCATTTTCGTACAGAATCACTTACAGCTTCTATATTCATGATCCCTAAACCCAATACAGATGACACATCTTGGACCAATTATAGACCGAGATCTATCCTAAATATCGATAATAAAATATTGGCCAAAATACTTTCCTCCAGACTTAACTCCATTATTGGCACCCTAATCCATAGGGATCAAACAGGTTTTATCCCCTCAAGATAAGCAGGCGATAATATACTTCGACCTACACTCCTGGCCCACATAGCTTGTTCATGTCATATCCCTGCCTGTTTCCTCTCGTTAGATATACAAAAGGCATTTGATTCATTATCATGGCCATATCTACTAAGGATGAGCTGAACACCCCCTGGTTTGGTTCGCACCAGAACATCCGAACAGGCAAAAAATTTGGATGGACAAACGAACACTGTTAAAGTCTATGGGACACGAACATGAAAAATCAAAAGTGCTCATTCTAAAGGCTTTTATGCAAGTTATTGTCATAAAAAGTGTTTGGGGACCCAGGTCCTGCCCCAGGGTATATGTATCAATGTATCAAAAACGGCCATTTTTTAAGGAGCAGTGATTTTAATAATGCTTAAAGTGAAACAATAAAAATGAAATATTCCTTTAAATATCATGCTTGGGGGTGTCTATAGTATGCCTGTAAAGTGGCGCAGTTTTCCTGTTTTTAGAACAGTACCGCAGCAAAATTACATTTCTAAAGAAAAAAAGTCATTTAAAACTGATTGTGGCTATAATGAATTGTAGGGTCTCGGCAATATAGATAAAACTCATTGAAAAAAGGGCATGGGTTTCCCCCCATCCCAGTCCATTACCAGGCCCTTTGGTGGTATGAATATTAAGAGGAACCATGAACCAAAAATTTTAAAAAACTGTGTGGGGGTCCCCCCGTTTATGTCACTGAGTGGGCCCGCCCTCAGCTATATAACAGCTGTCACCAAGAAGAAGTGTCACTCGGCGGGAGCCTCCCATGGAGGCAGAGCTGTTGTGTTTTTTTTCTTTTTTCGGGTAATCGGGTGCCGTGATAGAAGATGAATGGACATGGCGGGACATTTTTATTTTTTTATCTCTTAATAAAAGGACTCTAAGTTTCTCCTGTCTTTTTTACTATTTTTGACAGTTTTTTGTGAAATGGTAGGGGTACAATGTACCCCTTACCAATTCACATAGGGGGGAGGCTGGGATCTGGGGGTCCCCTTGTTAAAGGGGGCTTCCAGATTCCGATAAGCCCCTGCCCGCATACCCCCACAACCACTGGGCAAGGGTTGTGAGGATGAGGCCCTTGTCCCCATCAACATGGGGACAAGGTGCTTTGGGGGCTACTCCAAAGCACCCTCCCCATGTTGAGGGCATGTGGCCTGGTATGGTTCAGGAGGGGGGGCACTCTCTTGTCCCCCCTCTTTTCCAGCAGCCTGCTAGGTTGCGTGCTTGGATAGGGGTCTGGTATGGATTTTGGGGGGATTCCTAAGCCTTTTTTTTATTTTGGCGCAGGGTTCTCCTTATCTGGTATGGATTTTGGGGGGACCCCTACGCCATTTTTTAAAAATTCGGTGCAGAGTTTCCCTTAATTTCCTTACCAGAATGAGGGGCCTGGTATGGATTTTGGGGGGACCCCCACGCAATTTTTTTTTAAATTTTTGGTTCGGGGTTCCCATTAATATTCATACCAGACCCAAAGGGCCTGGTAATGGACTGGGGGAACCCATGCTGTTCTTTTCAATGTGTTTTATCTATAATTCATTACATTCATAATACATTACATTCATGACAATTCATTACAGCTGCGATCACTTTTAAATGACTTTTTTCCTTTAGAAATGTAATCTTGCTGTGGTACTGTTCTAAACATAGGAAAACTGCGCCACTTTACAGGCATACTATAGACACCCCCCAGGCACGATATTTAAAGGAATATTTAATTCTTATTGTTTCACTTTAAGCATTATTAAAATCACTGCTCCCAAAAAAACAGACTTTTTAAAAACTTTTTTTGCATTGATACATGTCCCCTGTGGCAGGACCCAGGTCCCCAAACACTTTTTATGACAATAACTTGCATATATAAGCCTTTAAAATTAGCACTTTCGATTTTTCATGTTCGTGTCCCATAGACCTTAAAAGTGTTCTGCGGCTTTCGAATTTGCCACGAACACCACATATTGTTCGGTGTTCGCTGAACGTCCGAACAACCAAAGTTCGGCCCAAACTTATGCTTGGGCCGAACTGTTCACCCATCCCTATTATCTACACTCCATTCTTAATCAACGGGGTTTCGGACCACACTTCTTAAAATGGATAGCTGCCTTATATCAACATCCGAAAGCATATATCACCTATTCAGGATTATTCAAACAAATATCAGGTCTTTCAATAAACCCTTACAAATCCAAAGCTCTAAATGTCTCATTGACACCTGCTATCCAAACCCAACTACTTCATTCTCTACCATTTACTTAGTCTACGACGTTTATCTCCTATTTGGGGATTAACTTTACAGCTAACCCTTTAGCGCTCTATTATTATTATTATACAGGATTTATATAGCGCCAACAGTTTACGTAGCGCTTTACAACTTGAGGGTAGACAGTATAAATATAATACACATTAATACAGTAGGAACTCTATGCAACAAATTAACCACGTATGCTTTCACAACTTAACCACTTGAGCCCCGGACCATTATGCTGCCTAAGGACCAGAGGTCTTTTTCCAATTTGGCACTGCGTCGCTTTAACTGCTAATTGCGCGGTCATGCAATGCTGTACCCAAGCGAAATTTGCGTCCTTTTCTTCCCATAAATAGAGCTTTCTTTTTATGGTATTTGATCACCTCTGCGGTTTTTATTTTTTGCGCTATAAACGGAAAAAGACCGAAAATTTTGAAAAAAAAATGATATTTTCTACTTTTTGTTATAAAAAAAATCCAATAAACTCAATTTTAGTCATACATTTAGGCCAAAATGTATTCAGCCACATGTCTTTGGTAAAAAAAATGTCAATAAGCATATATTTATTGGTTTGCGCAAAAGTTATAGCATCTACAAACTAGGGTACATTTTCTGTAATTTACACAGCTTTTAGTTTATGACTGCCTATGTCATTTCTTGAGGTGCTAAAATGGCAGGGCAGTACAAAACCCCCCCAAATGACCCCATTTTGGAAAGTAGACACCCCAAGGAAATTGCTGAGAGGCATGTTGAACCCATTGAATATTTGTTTTTTTTGTCCCAAGTGATTGAATGATGACAAAAAAAAAAAATATATTTACAAAAAGTTGTCACTAAATGATATATTGCTCACACAGGCCATGGGCCTATGTGGAATTGCACCCCAAAATACATTCAGCTGCTTCTCCTGAGTATGGGGATACCACATGTGTGGGACTTTTTGGGAGCCTAGCCGCGTAAGGGGCCCCGAAAACCAATCACCGCCTTCAGGATTTCTAAGGGTGTAAATTTTTGATTTCACTCTTCACTGCCTATCACAGTTTCGGAGGCCATGGAATGCCCAGGTGGCACAAAACCCCCCCAAATGACCCCATTTTGGAAAGTAGACACCCCAAGCTATTTGCTGAGAGGCATGTTGAGTCCATGGAATATTTTATATTTTGACACAAGTTGCGGGTAACACTTTTTTTTTTTTTTTATAAAGTTGTCACTAAATGATATATTGCTCACACAGGCCATGGGCATATGTAGAATTGCACCCCAAAATACATTTAGCTGCTTCTCCTGAGTATGGGGATACCACATGTGTGGGACTTTTTGGGAGCCTAGCCTCGTACGGGGCCCCGAAATCCAATCACCGCCTTCAGGATTTCTAAGGGTGAAAATTTTTGATTTCACTCTTCACTGCCTATCACAGTTTCGGAGGCCATGGAATGCCCAGGTGGCACAAAACCCCCCCAAATGACCCCATTTTGGAAAGTAGACACCCCAAGCTATTTGCTGAGAGGCATGGTGAGTATTTTGCAGCTCTCATTTGTTTTTGAAAATGAAGAAAGACAAGAAAAAACATTTTTTTTTTCTTTTTTCAATTTTCAAAACTTTGTGACAAAAAGTGAGGTCCCGCAACTTGTGTCGCAATATAAAATATTCCATGGACTCGACATGCCTCTCAGCAAATAGCTTGGGGTGTCTACTTTCCAAAATGGGGTCATTTGGGGGGGTTTGAACTGTCCTGGCATTTTATGCACAACATTTAGAAGCTTATGTCACACATCACCCACTCTTCTAACCACTTGAAGGCAAAGCCCTTTCTGACACTTATTGTTTACATGAAAGTTATTTTTTTTTGCAAAAAAATTACTTTGAACCCCCAAACATTATATATTTTTTTAAAGCAAATGCCCTACAGATTAAAATGGTGGGTGTTTCATTTTTTTTTTTTCACACAGTATTTGCGCAGCGATTTTTCAAATGCATTTTTTTTGGGAAAAAAACACACTTTTTTAAATTTTAATGCACTAAAACACACTATATTGCCCAAATGTTTGATGTAATAAAAAAAGATGATCTTAGGCCGAGTACATGGATACCAAACAAGACATGCTTTAAAATTGCGCACAAACGTGCAGTGGCAACAAAATAAATACATTTTTAAAAGCCTTTACAGGTTACCACTTTAGATTTACAGAGGAGGTCTACTGCAAAAATTACTGCCCTCGATCTGACCTTCGCGGTGATACCTCACATGCATGGTGCAATTGCTGTTTACGTTTGACGACAGACCACCGCTTGCGTTCGCCTTAGCGCGAGAGCAGGGGGCGACAAGGGTGCTTTTTTTTTTTTGCTTTTTTTCTTTATTATTTTTTTGCTTTTTTTATCTTATTTTTAAACTGTTCCTTTCATATTTTTTTTTTAATCATTTTTATTGTTATCTCGGGGAATGTAAATATCCCCTATGATAGCAATAGGTAGTGACAGGTACTCTTTTTTGAAAAAATTGGGGTCTATTAGACCCTAGATCTCTCCTCTGCCCTCAAAGCATCTGACCACACCAAGATCGGTGTGATAAAATGCTTCCCCAATTTCCCAATGGCGCTGTTTACATCCGGCGAAATCTAAGTCATAAAATGCTCGTAGCTTCCGGTTTCTTAGGCCATAGAGATGTTTGGAGCCACTCTGGTCTCTGATCAGCTCTATGGTCAGCTGGCTGAATCACCGGCTGCATTCTCATTCTGTTGAGACAGGAGAGCCAGAGAAAAACACGGAAAAAAGACAGTGGGGGGGGCATAATTAGCCGCTAGGATTGCTTTTACATGAAAGCCGACCGCTGGCTGAAAAGAATGATACCAAGATGATACCTAAACCTGCAGGCATCATTCTGGTATAACCACTCAAAGTCGTGAATGGCGTACCTGAAGACAAAAAAATGGTTAACAATAAAGCACAGTAAACGGTAAAGTATAAAAAATTGCATACCTGAAAAGCAAACATGATAAAACATAACAACAATAAAACATTGCAGAATAGAATACAGTAAAAAAGAGCAGAACAATAGAGAGAGAATAGAGAGAGAGAGAGAACAAACAAAAAAGACAACTATTTTTTTTTATTTTATATATTTTTTTTTTTTTACACTTTTTTTGTAACTAACTTTTGTAACTGTAACCGGTTCCAGGTTCGGATCTCTCAAAATGCGATGGTATCTTGGGAGACCCTGTGAAAGTGTGCCTAGTCTGTGCAATGCTGTACCCTACGCTAATACTCAACTAGTGTATGGTAGCGTTCAAAACATTCACCAATGCAAAGACCAGGATTGTCAGGACAGGAGGGACAATAATAGCGGGTGTCACGCCTATATACGCGATTGCTGCAGACACAACATCTTTTTTGGGGGGGTTCGTTGGGTAGGGGTACTCGGGAGGACATAAAAATGCCTCTCATGCAGCCGACTGCATTTGGTTGGGGATGTGAATGGGGGAAGTACGGGCGCTGCAGAAGCGGTGGGTTCCCAATTAGGATTGGCGAATGCAGCAGGAAGGGCGTTATGGGCACGACGGGCCTGTGTTTTGTCTTCTTCTTGGTGGCAGCGGGACACTACTTGTGCTTGCCACCTCATCAGCTTGAACTGCACTTATGGGACTCGCCACGTCACCAAGTGTTACTGCAGTGCTGGTTTGACTACGACCGGGGTGTACTACGCCGCTGGTGCTTGCCAGTTCAATAAAAAGCTTCCAAAAAAACTGTTAGCGATCGCAGGGATCAGGCCTGACTCTGCGAACGCTGCAGTTATGCGTTAAGTGTTTTGTAAGTGACAGTGATCGATCGATACTGCACTTGGGTGGGCTGGGCCGGGCGGAGGGGCAAAATGCAGGTGCTAGCAGGTATCTGGGCTGATCCCGCTAACACTGCGTTTTTGGGAACCTTAAACTGCTGGGGACGCTAGTATAGATCTAATCAGATCAGATATTGATGCGTTCAGATACTATACCACTAAGGGAGGTGTACGGTGCGTGCGTGGGTGTTAGCGCTACTGGCGCTAACCTGACGCTGCCTGGGGCTGGTGCTTGCTTGCCAGTTCACCAAAATGCTACCAAAAAAACTGTTAGCGATCGCAGGGATCAGGCCTGACTCTGCGAACGCTGCAGTTATGCGTTTAGTGTTTTGTAAGTGACAGTGATCGATCGATACTGCACTTGGGTGGGCTGGGCGGAGGCGCAAAACGCAGGTGCTAGCAGGTATCTGGGCTGATCCCGCTAACACTGCATTTTTGGGAACCCTAAACTGCTGGGGACGCTAGTATAGATCTGATCGGATCAGATATTAATCCGATCAGATACTATACCACTAAGGGAGGCGCATGCTGTGTGCGTGGGTGTTAGCGGTACTGGCGCTAATCTGACGCTGCCTGGGGCGACGCATATCACCGCCGGGCGATCAGGGGGCTAAACCTTTATTCGGTAATAAACGGCGGGTGCCCTGACACTATAAAAAATAAATGAACTAACCAGCGTCAACCGTAACGGTTATACGGTGATCAGTGGTGAAAGGGTTAACTAGGGGGCAACCAAGGGGTTAAAACATTTATTAGATAGTATATGGGGGTCCCTGTCGCTACAAAACGCTGACGGCGAACCTAAATATTTACGTCCCTAACTAGCGTCACCAGCGACACTAATACAGCGATCAGAAAAATGATCGCTTAGCGACACTGGTGATCAAGGGGTTAAAACTTTATTAGGGGGGGTTAGGGGGGTACCCTAGACCTACAGGGGGGTAACAGTAACTGTGCTAACACTGTAACTTTCACAAACTGACACCTAGCAGTAATCAGAAAAAAAAAAAAAAAAAAAAAAAAAAAAAACCTACTTGGTGTCAGTTTGTGACAGGGGGGGTGATTGGGGGGGGGGGGGGGGGGGAAATCGGGGTGTTTTGTATGCCTGGCATGTTCTACTGTGTGTGTAGTGTTGTGCACTCACATACCTGTCTTCTCTCCTCGGGCCGGAACGGAAACTACCGAGCCGAGGAGAGATGACATTACTTCCTTTGCTGCTGTTTAGCATACAGCAGCAAAGGAATGTTCTCATTGGCCGGCGGCGATTGCGAGGGGGGGGCCACGAACGGATGGCCTCCCCCTCCACTCCGATCGCCGGGGAACAAAACGGGACCGCCTCGGGCACTGGGGGGGGTCCGATCGGACCCCCCACCCGCGGGAGGCAAATAACGTACATGTACGTGATTTTGCCTGCCCGTGCCGCCTTGCCGACGTACATCGGCGTGAGGCGGTCCTTAAGTGGTTAATAAACTCCTCAAGAATTGGTCAACCATACCATTGGCTTGGATGGGTAGAATTACAGTGATAAAAAAGTCTATCCTCCCAAAACTCCTATATCTTTTTAGAGTTCTCCCTATATCTATACCATCACACTTCTTACACATCTTACAACGTAAAATCTTACAATTTATCCGGGGCAAAACAAAACCTTGAATACCTAAACATACTCTATATTCTCCTAAAATTCAAGGTGGTTTGGATGTTTCAGCTTTTACAAAATACTATTACGCTGCCCAATTATCACAACTATCCAAATACCACGCTAAGACGGAAACCCCACTATGGGTAGCTTTAAAGTCGGTTGACTGCGACCCTCTTTCCATCGCAAATCTTTTATGGCTAAATCCAACACAACATGGGACATTAACGAATCCTATTACCAAACACAGCCTATCCATTTGGAACAGGGTAAAAACCTGATTTGGCCTACAATCTAGACATAATCCTCTTCTCTCCTTCGTCCATTATCCCTCATTCTACCCGGCATGGTCCTTCCCAAACTCATTCTCAGCATGGTCAAGAAGAGCTGGATTAACTTGTGCTCATCATTTCTTTAAATCTTCTACCATCACATCATTTCCAACTCTTCATGAAACTTATGATCTCCCACACACAGAAACTTTTAGGTATCTTCAAATTAAAAACTTTTTGTATAAGAATACACCCTCTGACACGAAATCCCCAAGTTTCACTATATTTGAACAAGCTTGTAAATCTGATCCACATAAACGTGGTCTCATTTCAATTAGGATGTATGCAAGGTACCGGCGCAAATAAAATATAAAATTATGCTATACTTATGAGTCTGCTGCAGTCAGGAAAAAAAACACTCTGCTTGTGAGTAGGCTATAATGAAGAAATATGTGTGTGTGTGAACTGTGCCAACTATTATAAAAAGTAAATAAATAAACAAACAAACCCACTGTTCCAAAAGTGTCTGCAGGGTCCGGGATACCGGTGTGCATTCCCCTGTATGTTTACCAAGCCTCGCTTTCGTTAGGAAGAAAATTACGTCAAAATGTCCCAGAAGCCTCTACGCGTTTCGCAAGCATTGATTGCATCATCAGCATGATGATGCAATCAATGCTTACGAAACGCGTAGAGGCTGCTGGGACATTTTGATGTAATTTCCTTCCTGCACACACTGTTGGTACAGCTTGGTGCCGGCTTACTGGCACAATTACATTTTAGTGCAATAGTCTTTTAAGGTTTTAAAGAATAAATGAGTTTAGACATACTATACCATGTTGGCGATTTATTTTCCATGAGGACTATACAGAAGACACTTAAATCTCACATACATTTCCTGAAGAGGGTGCAGACTGATCCATTGTGTGGAGTGGTTATCCAACTAAGGAACCAAAGGCAATTAATCACCTGTTTCTGGTGAGTGGACAATCTACAAGGTGGTGGTGGAATCACATAATGGTGGAATTTAGCTGCATGATTAAGGAATAAAGCTGCAGGAGTTGGTTGAGCACTTACTGAGGCTACTCACTTGGAATGTATTTCCTATGGGAACTGTTTAACAAAATATCTATATTTATTTAGTTTATGCCCAATTACTATCGCCATCACCTCTACCCCCCCCCCCCCTCCAACCTATACAACCAAATGGGAAATAGATCTTCAGCTACAATCTGAAGACATAAATTGGACCCAAATCTGGCAAGCAACAAAATCTGCCTCCCTGAATATAGTAGCACTTGAAACCAATTATAAGGTTACCAAATCATCTACATGCCACATCGAAAGACAAAGACTCCGGGACACTCCACAACAGTCTTTCAAGCTACAATACACTTTTGTGTTATCGTCGCCCTGGTGGTACAGGAACTCTTCTTCAATTGTGAGTACAATCGACATTTGACACACAATGAAATCCCTACACTGAGCAATGCCACTTAAAGTGCTTTCCATTAACGCACATGGGCTAAACCATCCGGCCAAAAGAGCATCTCTGTGGAGGGAAGCAGACTCCTCTCATTGCGACATTTTATGCGTACAAGAGACACACTTTCATCAGGATGCTCCTCCCAGATGTTCACATAAAAATTTCCAACATTGTTTTTTCTCCAATATGAAAGCAAAAGAAAGGGGAGTGTTAGTAGCAATCAAAGATTCCATATCCTTCCAACTCCACTCACAAGCCTCTGACCCTTCAGGGCGATATCTCATAATAGTATGTGACATTAACGCTACCAGATATACGCTGGTGAATGTTTATGTTCCCAACAACCACCAAGTTAGATACCTGAATAGATTGATGAAAATAATTAAGAAGATACAACAAGGTTCCTTTATAGTGTGCGGGGACTTTAACATTACTCCGGATCCATGAATGGACTCCACCTCAGCAACCTCTAAAAGGACACCTTCTCTAGCTTCTTTCCTAGGATCCCAAGACCTGTATGACGTATGGCGGTGTACTCATGCCAATGAAAGGGATTTTACGTCTTACTGTCATTGACACTGCACGTATACGAGGATTGATCTGTTTCTGATGGACAAGTGGCTACTCCAAAAGGTACTTCACATTAAAATCAATAACATAACATGGTCGGACCATGCATCCATCCTCCTTACCCTAAGGGATAAATACCCCAACAACAATGCCTATGTGGCGTGCCAATCCTCAGGTAATACAAAACCCATGGGCTAAAAATGCATTGGAAGGCCACTTGTCCGATTATTTCCAGATCAACTCCTCCTCTACTGAAAATCTATTTATACTTCAGAACGCCCATAAGGCATATATTAGAGGTATGTTTATTCAATTGGGCACGAGACTCAAGAAACACAGGCAGCAGAGACTTAGCACCATACTATCAGAAATTAACAACCTAGATAATCAAAACAAAAAAAAATCCTACCCCTTTAATTGGCACCAAACTCACTGCTCTAAGACATGACCTTAGAATAGAACTTCTCCGATCCTTTGAACAAACTGAGAGACGGATGAAAATGTCCTTTTATTCATCCAATAACAAAGCACGGAAAGCACTGGCTCACAGGCTGCAGGGTCAACGCTTCAAAACTAAAATACCCCATCTCATTGATCCTAAATCCAAACGAGTGATCGACCCCCAAACCATTGCAGATGCCTTTAGTGAATACTATGGATCACTCTATAACCTAAATCAAGACAGCAATACAGCACAACCATTGCAAGTCGATGTAGAGAACTTTTTATTGAACATTAATCTGCCCCAGCTCTCCTCCCTACAACTCCAACAGTTGAACACCCCCTTCTCCCTGTCTGAAATCGTGAAGATCATAGATACCCTCCCCAACAACAAATCTCCAGGACCAGACGGGCTGACGGGGGAATATTATAAAAATTTTAAAATAATTCTAGTTCCATACCTACTTAGGGTGTTCGAGGCTGCTACTGCCTCTGCTTCCTTCCCCTCTGAGATGTTAGAGGCATTAATTGTCACCCTGCCTAAACCGGGCAAAACACTGGACGTACCCAAAAATTTTAGGCCAATATCCTCATTAAACAATGACCTAAAGATTTATGCCAAATTGATAGCAATGAGACTAATGGACATCCTACCCACCATAATAGATCCAGATCAATCTGGCTTCACCAAAGGTAGACAAACATCTGATTCCACAAGAGGACTGATTGATATAATCCACCTTGCTAAGCAGCATTGAACGCCTTCTCTGCTTCTAGCTTTGGGTGCGGAGAAGGCATTCGACAGAGTGCACTGGATGTATCTAACCAAAACGCTGGAGAAATTTGGCTTCAAAGGTCATCTGCTTTCTGCAATACTAGCCCTCTACACTTCATCAGCCAGGTGTACATATCGGGCATGCTGTCCAAGCCCTTTATGATATCTAATGGAACACGCCAGGGGTGTCCATTGTCTCCTCTTATCTTTAACCACTTGACGACCGCCTCACGCCGATGTACGTCGGCAAAGTGGCACGGACAGGCAAAATCACGTACAGGGTACGTGATTTGCCTTCCGCGGGTGGGGGGTCCGATCGGACCCCCCCCCGGTGCCCGAGGCGGTCGTCGTTTGTCCAGCGGCGATCGGTGATGAGGGGGAGACCATCCGTTCGTGGCCCCCCCCTCGCGATCGCCGCCGGCCAATGAAAACACTCCTTTGCTGCTGTATGCTAAACAGCAGCAAAGGAAGTGATGTCATCTCCCCTCGGGTCGGTATTTTCCGTTCCGGCCCGAGGAGAGACGACAAGTATGTGAGTGCACAAACACTACACACACAGAACATGCCAGGCACACAAATCACCCCGATCCCCCCCCCGATCGCCCCCCGATCCCCCCCCAATCACCCCCCCCTGTCACAAACTGACACCAGCAGTTTTTTTTTTTTTTTTGTTTTTTTTTCTGATTACTGCATAGTGTCAGTTTGTGACAGTTACTGTGTTGGGACAGTGTATATTACCCCCCTTTAGGTCTAGGGTACCCCCCTAACCCCCCCTAATAAAGTTTTAACCCCTTGATCACCCCCTGTCACCAGTGTCGCTAAGCGATCATTTTTCTGATCGCTGTATTAGTGTCGCTGGTGACGCTAGTTAGTGAGGTAAATATTTAGGTTCGCCGTCAGCGTTTTATAGCGTCAGGGACCCCCATATACTACCTAATAAATGTTTTAACCCCTTGATTGCCCCCTAGTTAACCCTTTCACCACTGATCACCGTATAACCGTTACGGTTGACGCTGGTTAGTTCGTTTATTTTTTATAGTGTCAGGGCACCCGCCGTTTATTACCGAATAAAGGTTTAGCCCCCCGATCGCCCGGCGGTGATATGCGTCGCCCCAGGCAGCGTCAAATTAGCGCCAGTACCGCTAACACCCACGCACGCAGCATGCGCCTCCCTTAGTGGTATAGTATCTGAACGGATCAATATCTGATCCGATCAGATCTATACTAGCGTCCCCAGCAGTTTAGGGTTCCCAAAAACGCAGTGTTAGCGGGATCAGCCCAGATACCTGCTAGCACCTGCGTTTTGTGCCTCCGCCCAGCCCACCCAAGTGCAGTATCGATCGATCACTGTCACTTACAAGGCACTAAAACGCATAACTGCAGCGTTCGCAGAGTCAGGCCTGATCCCTGCGATCGCTAACAGTTTTTTTGGTAGCATTTTGGTGAACTGGCAAGCACCAGCCCCAGGCAGCGTCAGGTTAGCGCCAGTACCGCTAACACCCACGCACGCACCATACACCTCCCTTAGTGGTATAGTATCTGAACGGATCAATATCTGATCCGATCAGATCTATACTAGCGTCCCCAGCAGTTTAGGGTTCCCAAAAACGCAGTGTTAGCGGAATCAGCCCAGATACCTGCTAGCACCTGCGTTTTGCCCCTCCGCCCTGCCCACCCAAGTGCAGTATCGATCGATCACTGACACTTACAAAACACTAAACGCATAACTGCAGCGTTCGCAGAGTCAGGCCTGATCCCTGCGATCGCTAACAGTTTTTTGGTAGTGTTTTGGTGAACTGGCAAGCGCCAGCGGCCTAGTACACCCCGGTCGTAGTCAAACCAGCACTGCAGTAACACGTGGTGACGTGGCGAGTCCCATAAGTGCAGTTCAAGCTGGTGAGGTGGCAAGCACAAGTAGTGTCCCGCTGCCACCAAAAAGACAAACACAGGCCCGTCGTGCCCATAGTGCCCTTCCTGCTGCATTCGCCAATCCTAATTGGGAACCCACCGCTTCTGCAGCGCCCGTACTTCCCCCATTCACATCCCCAACCAAATGCAGTCGGCTGCATGAGAGGCATTTTTATGTCCTCCCGAGTACCCCTACCCAACGAACCCCCCAAAAAAGATGTCGTGTCTGCAGCAAGCGAGGATATAGGCGTGACACCCACTATTATTGTCCCTCCTGTCCTGACAATCCTGGTCTTTGCATTGGTGAATGTTTTGAACGCTACCATTCACTAGTTGAGTATTAGCGTAGGGTACAGCATTGCACAGACTAGGCACACTTTCACAGGGTCTCCCAAGATGCCATCGCATTTTGAGAGACCCGAACCTGGAACCGGTTACAGTTATAAAAGTTAGTTACAAAAAAAGTGTAAAAAAAAAAAAAAAATATGAAATAAAAAAAAATAGTTGTTTTATTGTTCTCTCTCTCTCTCTATTCTCTCTATTGTTCTGCTCTTTTTTACTGTATTCTATTCTGCAATGTTTTATTGTTATTGTTATTATGTTTTATCATGTTTGTTTTTCAGGTGTGTAATTATTTACACTTTACTGTGCTTTATTGTTAACCATTGTTAACCATTTTTTTGTCTTCAGGTACGCCATTCACGACTTTGAGTGGTTATACCAGAATGATGCCTGCAGGTTTAGGTATCATCTTGGTATCATTCTTTTCAGCCAGCGGTCGGCTTTCATGTAAAAGCAATCCTAGCGGCTAATTAGCCTCTAGACTGCTTTTACAAGCCGTGGGAGGGAATGCCCCCCCCCCCCCACCGTCTTCCGTGTTTTTCTCTGGCTCTCCTGTCTCAACAGGGAACCTGAGAATGCAGCCGGTGATTCAGCCAGCTGACCATAGAGCTGATCAGAGACCAGAGTGGCTCCAAACATCTCTATGGCCTAAGAAACCGGAAGCTACGAGTATTTCATGACTTAGATTTCGCCGGATGTAAATAGCGCCATTGGGAAATTGGGGAAGCATTTTATCACACCGATCTTGGTGTGGTCATTTGCTTTGAGGGCAGGAGAGATCTAGGGTCTAATAGACCACAATTTTTTCAAAAAAGAGTACCTGTCACTACCTATTGCTATCATAGGGGATATTTACATTCCCCGAGATAACAATAAAAATGATTAAAAAAAAAATATGAAAGGAACAGTTTAAAAGTAAGATTAAAAAAGCAAAAAAATAAGAAAAAAAAAAAAAAAAAAACACCCCTGTCGCCCCCTGCTCTCGCGCTAAGGCGAACGCAAGCGGCGGTCTGTCGTCAAACGTAAACAGCAATTGCACCATGCATGTGAGGTATCACCGCGAAGGGCAGATCGAGTGCAGTAATTTTTCCAGTAGACCTCCTCTGTAAATCTAAAGTGGTAACCTGTAAAGGCTTTTGAAGGCTTTTAAACATGTATTTATTTTGTTGCCACTGCACGTTTGTGCGCAATTTTAAAGCATGTCATGTTTGGTATCCATGTACTCGGCCTGAGATCATCTTTTTTATTTCATCAAACATTTGGGCAATATAGCGTGTTTTAGTGCATTAAAATTAAAAAAAGTGTGTTTTTTCCCCAAAAAATGCGTTTGAAAAATCGCTGCGCAATTACTGTGTGAAAAAAAAAAATGAAACACCCACCATTTTAATCTGTAGGGCATTTGCTTTAAAAAAATATATAATGTTTGGGGTGTTCAAAGCAATTTTTTTGCAAAAAAAAAAAACTTTTTCATGTAAACAATAAGTGTCAGAAAGGGCTTTGTCTTCAAGTGGTTAGAAGAGTGGGTGATGTGTGACATAAGCTTCTAAATGTTGTGCATAAAATGCCAGGACAGTTCAAAACCCCCCCAAATGACCCCATTTTGGAAAGTAGACACCCCAAGCTATTTGCTGAGAGGCATGTCGAGTCCATGGAATATTTTATATTGCGACACAAGTTGCGGGAAAGAGACAAAATTTTTTTTTTTTTTTTTTTTTTTTTTGCACAAAGTTGTCACTAAATGATATATTGCTCAAACATGCCATGGAAATATATGAAATTACACCCCAAAATACATTCTGCTGCTTCTCCTGAGTACGGGGATACCACATGTGTGAGACTTTTTGGGAGCCTAGCCGCGTACGGGACCCCGAAAACCAAGCACCGCCTTCAGGCTTTCTAAGGGCGTGAATTTTTGATTTCACTCTTCACTGCCTATCACAGTTTCGGAGGCCATGGAATGCCCAGGTGGCACAAAACCCCCCCAAATGATCCCATTTTGGAAAGTAGACACCCCAAGCTATTTGCTGAGAGGTATAGTGAGTATTTTGCAGACCTCACTTTTTGTCACAAAGTTTTGAAAATTGAAAAAAAAAAATGTTTTTTCTTGTCTTTCTTCATTTTCAAAAACAAATGAGAGCTGCAAAATACTCACCATGCCTTTCAGCAAATAGCTTGGGGTGTCTACTTTCCAAAATGGGGTCATTTGGGGGGGGGGGGGGGGTTTGTGCCACCTGGGCATTCCATGGCCTCCGAAACTGTGATAGGCAGTAAAGAGTGAAATCAAAAATTTTCACCCTTAGAAATCCTGAAGGCAGTGATTGGTTTTTGGGGTCCAGTACGCGGCTAGGTTCCCAAAAAGTCCCACACATGTGGTATCCCCATACTCAGGAGAAGCAGCTAAATGTATTTTGGGGTGCAATTCCACATATGCCCATGGCCTGTGTGAGCAATATATCATTTAGTGACAACTTTATGAAAAAAAAAAAAAAAAAAAAAGTGTCACTTTCCCGCAACTTGTGTCAAAATATAAAATATTCCATGGACTCAATATGCCTCTCAGCAAATAGCTTGGGGTGTCTACTTTCCAAAATGGGGTCATTTTGGGGGGTTTTGTGCCACCTGGGCATTCCATGGCCTCCGAAACTGTGATAGGCAGTGAAGAGTGAAAGCAAAAATTTACACCCTTAGAAATCCTGAAGGCGGTGATTGGTTTTCGGGGCCCCGTACGCGGCTAGGCTCCCAAAAAGTCCCACACATGTGGTATCCCCATACTCAGGAGAAGCAGCTAAATGTATTTTGGGGTGCAATTCCACATAGGCCCATGGCCTGTGTGAGCAATATATCATTTAGTGACGACTTTTTGTAAATTTTTTTTTTTTTTTTTTTTTTTTTTTGTCATTTTTCAATCACTTGGGACAAAAAAAAAAAAAATATTCAATGGGTTCAACATGCCTCTCAGCAATTTCCTTGGGGTGTCTACTTTCCAAAATGGGGTCATTTGGGGGGGTTTTGTACTGCCCTGCCATTTTAGCACCTCAAGAAATGACATAGGCAGTCATAAACTAAAAGCTGTGTAAATTCCAGAAAATGTACCCTAGTTTGTAGACGCTATAACTTTTGCGCAAACCAATAAATATACGCTTATTGACATTTTTTTTACCAAAGACATGTGGCCGAATACATTTTGGCCTAAATGTATGACTAAAATTTAGTTTATTGGATTTTTTTTATAACAAAAAGTAGAAAATATCATTTTTTTTCAAAATTTTTGGTCTTTTTCCGTTTATAGCGCAAAAAATAAAAACGGCAGAGGTGATCAAATACCATCAAAAGAAAGCTCTATTTGTGGGAAAAAAAGGACGCAAATTTTGTTTGGGTACAGCATTGCATGACCGCGCAATTAGCAGTTAAAGCGACGCAGTGCCAAATTGGAAAAAGACCTCTGGTCCTTAGGCAGCATAATGGTCCGGGGCTCAAGTGGTTAACGTGTTAATGGAACCCATAGCCGCCAGCATAAGACAAAACCCTGACATACATGGCTTTATGATCAAGAATCGTAAACACATCATAAGCCTATTCGCAGATGACATGATTTTAATGCTAACACAGCCGGTGTCTTCTCTGGAAAAAGTGACTCATCTATTACAAAGGTATGGTATGGTGTCATACTACAAGGTAAACGACTCCAAATCTTATATTTTGGATCTAGGAGTAAACCCCAGTGATAGACTAGATATGCAAACCAAATTCCAACAGGGACTACTAAAGTTAAGCAAATGCATACTTTCATGGTCAGGAAGGCTGGCAGCCTTCAAAATGCAAATCTTACCTCAATTACTTTATATATACCGTTCAGTACCCATACCAGTTCCCAAAAAATTCTTTCAAATATTACAAACTACACTTTCCAGATATCTTTGGGAGGGCAAGAAAGCCAGGAGTGCTTTTTCCAAACTACGAAAGACAAAAAGTGCAGGTGGAGTTGGTTTACCAGTCTTAGCTGACTACCATTCAGCAGTAATATTAGCACAGCTTAGAGGATGGTTCCCTAACCATCCTACAACACTATGGGGAAGCATTGAACAGGCTCTGATACTGGGAGGTAACCTGTATGACTATGTCCTGACTCACCCTCACCTTAAAACTAAACACTTGGACTTTCCTTTACCAATAATAGCATCCCTGAACTCATGGAAGACCATGGTGATTTCCAAGTCTCTGTCAACCCCTACCATTTCTCTACCAATACCCATTTCCACTCTGGCATTGATTATCCCTGAATTAAACCTGGACAAATGGAAAGAGAGAGACATAAACTGGGTATCGGACTTCTATTCTAACAAGACTGTGAAACAGTTCCAGGATTTACAAAGGGAGTATGATTTACCGATTTTAGAGCAATTTAATTACATCCGAGTAACATCCTAGCTTAACATCAAAAACACACCCAAATAACGCTTATCTTGGCAGACTCAAATATACTTTACAGCTAAAGATTGCTGCAAAGGAGGTATCTCACTATTCTACCACCTTCTCAACAACAAGTCCATATTCATGAATAAAATAAAATAAAAACTCTACGCTTACTCAATTCAATAGCAGCTCACACAACAAAAAAGGAAATTTGTGAAAGGAACAGGTGCATATATAGTGTAGCGCTAATTGTAACCAATGGATATACAGTTGTAATATTGCATACACCGAAAACATGAAGACAGATAAATGCATATATCTCAAACTTTGCACGACACTTATAGAGCGTACACACGGTCGGACTTTGTTTGGACATTCCGACAACAAAATCCTAGGATTTTTTCCGACGGATGTTGGCTCAAACTTGTTTTGTCTACACACGGTCGCACAAAGTTGTCGGAAAATCAGATCGTTCTAAACGCGGTGACGTAAAACATGTACGTCGGGACTATAAATGGGGCAGTGGCCAATAGCTTTCATCTCTTTATTTATTCTGAGCATGCGTGGCACTTTGTCCGTCAGATTTGTGTACACACAATCGGAATTAAAAAAAGTTTTGAAGAAGAAGATTTTATAGTCCCATGTTATAGATACAATGATTCTGTTCACCACGTGGATAGCTGGTAAGAAGACAAATAGATATGGTGGATCCCCCACTTAGAAGCAGTGCAGGCTTACCAGAAGGGTTGGACTCATACAAATGTATGTTCAATGAGTCAGTAAGGCTTGTATTACCAACAGGCAATAAAGTAGGGTCTTTCAGCCAGACGGTGACGAGGTCCAAATTGCATCAAGGACTTTAAAAGGGACTCTTCTACGTGTAGCTCTCGGTGGAATAGCCCATAAGGAATAAAAAAAGGGCCACATAGCATAATAATGTTTGGTATAACTAATTTATTAAAAGGTAAAACACTTACATTTTCCGTAATAAAAAAACGCTTGTTGTAAAATTGTGGCAGGCAGTGGAGTCTCCCGACGCATTTCGTCTAATCAGACTTCATCTGGGGTACCCTACCACTGCTGCCATACTCCTTTATAAAGGTGCTATGACCCTCCTTGATGAGAATCTAGCTCATGCCCATTAATTAGATGCACTTCCAGGTATCGCATTGAGGCGTGCCAAAACACGTGATAGACGGCGGCTTCGCTTGCGTTCCATGCAGGCGGAAGGCGCGGCTGATCTTGACGCTCCTTGCATCACCCAGAACAGACCGCCTTGATCCGCATACTTCTTATGCTTGATCCGGAACAGATCACTGCTGGTGAAGAAAAACACCGCCCCCATTGTCTCGTTTATAATTTTCTTTTTACACCTCTCTTTACATCCCTTTCGATACAAGGAATCTTCTAATAAAATTGTGGCATTGTGTGGGAAAATAATATATATATTACTATTTAGCATTAATATGAGAGTGCTGGAACGCACACCACACAGTAGGAAAGAGGCTTGAAACGCACACTGGGCTGCCATTTTGGCGATACCCGGAAGTGCATCTTATTAATGGGCACGAGCCAAAATTGGTGGTGGTTTTTCTTTAGCATAACCATTTGGCTTTTTTTTCCTCTTTTTTTGCAAAAGATATGTCTAGACATGACGGTTATGCTTTAAATTGGAGAATATATTCGACTTTCTTCTCTTTAGTCCTTTTTTTTCTACATATAATAGAATTATAAAGCAAAGCATTATACATCGCTGGTTTTTTTTCTGTTTTTGGTACCTGTAGTTCTCCAGGGCCGTCCTTCCCATAGGAATTTCTTGCTGCCCCTTTGTTTTTTCCACTTGCAGACTCCTGCCTTATTTTTTATGGGGGACTCTGCTGGTGGACTCGGATCCTCTCAGGGAGTTTTAAAAAACTTCCTTGAGATGCTCCCAAACCCTACTATTCTGTTTTCTAATTAAGCTGTACTACTTAAGTAATGGGTTAATGTGATTGTTCTATTTATTTCTTTTTTTCGTTTTTTATATTTTTTTTTCCTTGAACCTCGATTTCTTCCTGATTCTCAGAGTGGTGGATCTGGCTCACAGTAAATACTCTTTATACTATGATAGATTTGTTACCTTGGTTGATCTATGGCTCCGATAAATGTATTATCTTTAAATGTACAGGGATTTAATATCCCACATAAATGCACTAAAGCTTTAAGATCCTTTTCATCCAAAAAAGTTCATATTATAAGCTTGCAGAAGACACACTTTACAGAAAAAGCTCAACCTAGATTTCTCTCACCCTCATACACACAATTTTATACTGCCTCCGCTGCAGTTAAACAGAGGGGTACGCTTATTGGTTTCCACCCTACCACTCCGTTTAACCTTAAAACACAAGTGATAGATCCGGAAGGTCGATATTTACTTTTAACAGGTTAATATTTCAGATAACCCTATTACAGTACTATTGTATCCTATTATGCTCCCAATAAACGCCAAACAGCGTTCCTATCTCACCTTTTTCAAGTCATAGAGTCTCATAAATTTGGAACAGTTGTTATATGTGGCGATTCTAATGCAACAATCTTCCCATTTTTAGATAAATCTCCTCCTGGGCCTACTACAGGCACAACAAACCTTACTTTTCAACGCTTACTCACTTCTCATTGCTTGGTCGATACCTGGCGCGAAATTAATCCTACTGATAGACGATTTACTCATTACTCCTACCCACATAAATCCTTTTCACGGATTGATCATATCCTTATCCCATCTAGCATGTTACCAGAAATCATCTTAGCTAAAATTATACCATTCCCATGGACTGACCATTGTGCAGTTTCCATTAATATAGCTTCTACGCTCCCTAGATCTCATGACACAACTTGGTGTATGAAAGATTTCATATTGACTCATCCATCTCTCAGTAAAGAGATTGAGAAATCAATATCTGACTATTTTATAGATAATGACACAAAAGACATCTCTGCCCTCACACTATGGGAGGCTCATAAACCTGTCATTAGAGGTAGAATGATACAACAAGCAACTAAATTCAAAAGAGAACGCAAAATAATGTTTTCAAAGTTGGAAACTAACTTGAATGACTGTCATCAGACCTTTCAATCTTGCCCAACGGCTATTAATAATTCTAAACTTGAAAAAGCCCACCTAGATTTGGATCTTTTTTTGACTGATTCCGCTGATAAATCTTTACGCAAACGACAACATACTTTATACCTTAAGGCTAATGAACCGGATACACCCTTGGCTAGAAGCTTGAAAATTACACAACACGAAAAGAAACCTATCCGTTTGAAATTATCTAGAGAAGCGAACACTAGCAATCCGGTTAAGATTCTAGAGATTTTTCATACTAATTTGGCTAAACTATATTCCCCTGCCCCAACATTTGATAAGTCAAAAGCTGATATTTTATTTTCTAACATTAAACTTCCATATCTCGATCAAAAACAACGGGATCTTCTTCAAAGCCCTATTACTACTACAGAGGTTTTTGAACACCGGGTCCAGATGGGTTCTCGGCGGTATATTACAGACAGTTTATGCATATTTTTTCACCGATCTTAACTAGGGCCTTTAATTCAATTCTTGAAGGACATTCATTTAGAACAGAGACACTCACATCTATTATAGCTATGATTCCCAAACCACAATCTGACTCATCTTCTTGGTCTAATTATCGTCCCATATCGCTTCTTAATTTAGATATTAAACTATTAGCTAAAATCCTGGCTACCAGATTGAATACTATTATTGGTCATATAATCCATAAAGACCAAACAGGTTTTATTCCGAAACGTCAGGCAGGCGATAATATAAGGCGAGCACTCTTACTCATACACACAGCCAAAACAAGACATATCCCAGCATGCCTGGTTTCATTAGATATAAAAAAGGCATTCGACTCTGTCACTTGGCCATATATGGATTATATACTACAAAAAGGGGGTTTTGGTAACCATTTCCTTACCTGGGTCTCCTCACTATACAACATGCCTAGAGCATATAATAAATACTCTGGTTATAAATCTACAATGTTCGACATAAATAGAGGCACAAGACAAGGTTGTCCCCTTTCACCATTACTTTTTGCCCTATTAATGGAACCCCTAGCACAACTAATTAGAACTAATATAGATATCAAAAGGTATTGAATTAGGTGGTTACCATCATAAGATAAGCCTTTTTGCTGATGATATTCTTGTTTTCCTGTCCCATCCTCATATATCTACCCCAATTTTACTTAACTTACTGCATAATTTTGCTCATATCTCTGGACTTCATATCAATCCTTCTAAATTGAATGCCTTAAATATTTCTTTATCGCAATCTGAACTTTAACATACAAAAACTGCTTTACCTTTTACTTGGGTTTCAAAACAATTACCCTATTTAGGGGTACAACTCACCATCTCTCTCAAAGATTTGTTTACAGCTAACTACTTACCTCTCTTGAAACGAACATCAGGTTGTATGAAGCAATGGGCCTCTCTTCCATTTTCATGGTTAGGTAAAATCAATGCTATTAAGATGTCAATATTGCCAAAATTTTTATATTTATTTAGAGTGTTGCCTATAACTTTATCATCTTATTTTACTAGACTTACTCAACGAAGAGTCCTATCGTTTATTTGGGGTACTACTAAACCTCGTATACCCAAATCTACACTTTACCTTAATAAATTAAAAGCTTAGCTATCTGGGATAAGTTCAAAAATTCGTATAATCTCCAATCTTTGCATAATCCTTTACTTTCATTCCTTGGTAACCCAGCTTTCTATCCTGCATGGAAATTCCCAAGATCTTTTTCCATATGGTCCTCTATGAACCTGAATCGCTTATACAGATTGACTTCTTCTACCACAATCCTTTTCTTTCCTGATTTGTGTGAGATCTTTGATATTCCGAGAAATGAAATCTTTCATTATCTACAAATTAAAAATTTCTATGAACCACTCCTTAGTACAGGTTCATCTCTTAATCAAATGACTCAATTTGAACGAATTTGTATAAGCGATGCACACATTAGAGGACTGATTTCTTTATTATATCAACAACTCATAGGTAATTCTGATGAAAACTTACCCTCATACACTGCCAAATGGGCACTACACATGAATCGGACGTTTGATACTAAAGATTGGTCGAACATATGGTTAGCCACTAATACTTCTTCTCCAAATAGTTATGCCATAGAAACAAATTACAAAGTCCTTGCACGGTGGTACCTAGTACCAGCTAGAATAGCAAAATTCATTCCTACATACTCACCTAATTGCTTCAGAGGATGCGATTTGCTTGGAACTCACTTTCATATCTGGTGGCAATGCCCGATAGTCCAGGAATTCTGGAAAAACATTTTCTATGGCCTCTAAAGCCCTTGAAATTTCTATTCTTCCAGATCCTGCAACACCACTTTTAAATCTCAAGCCCAATACACTTTCTCACACTCAATTCCAATTACTCATTCAAATTACTACTTCACCCAAAGAAACAATTGCCCAAGCGTCGAAGTCTAAATCTCTAATCTTGGCTGAAGCAAAACATAGAATCAATAGAGCACTTGTATTTGCTAAAATGACAGCTATAGCTGACAATAAGATCAATAAATTTCGTAAGATATGGCAACCATGGGTTAAACACCATTACCCTAATGACTTTGACCAATCTTTGTTATTACCTCATTAGTTTGAATATATAATATAACAATAAATTGTGTAATTCAGGAGCCAGACCACCACCACCTACACTCCCCTCTCTTTCCTTTTTGTTTTATTTATTTATTTTCTTTATTCTTACTCTTTATAAGACATATATTTATTAACGGAAAATGTCATTTTGACTATTTGTTTAATTATTAACTTTCTCTGTCATGATCACATTAATGTATTTCTATAATTTGTATCATTCTTAGAGTAATAAGATAAGTGTATATCTTTATTATGATACTATTTACCTTATCTTGATTGTATACTATGTACTCATGCTTCACATTTATATGTTCATTCCATCTCTTTACTTACTATATTTTATTTACTTATTTACTTTGTTATTTATGTAAAATTCAATAAACATATTCAACAAGAGATATATGCATTTATCTGTCTTTATGTTCTCGGTGTATGCAATATTACAACTGCATATCCATTGGTTACAATTAGCGCTACACTATATATGCACCAAGTCCATATTCATGAAAACAAACTCTATGCTAGCATGGGAACAGGGTCTCAAGGATTCCTTTTTGAACGAACAGTGGCTCAAAGCCATACAACACACCCATTCAGTCACTAAATGCACCAATCTATGGGAACTCTCCCACAAGGTCATACAAAGATGGTACCTGACACCGTACAGGATTGCCACGTTTGACCCCTCCACATCTTCTCTATGTTGGAGAAACTATACTCAGCCGGGCACTCTCTATCACATACTATGGAGTTGCAGGAGACTGACCAAATTTTGGTCTGAGATATTCAACATTCTCCACCAAGTGACAGGGCTAAGGATCCAATATTCCCCTCTTTAGCACTCTTAAATGTGGGAGTCGAAAACATCCCACCACCTCATAGGCAATTTACCACCCACTTATTCCTAGCAGCTAAATTAGTGCTACTCAGGCTATGGAGATCTTAGGATCCTCCTGAGGTGATAGAGGTTATACGCCCACTATCCATACACTGCACCTGTGAAAGCATGCTGGCACACGTAGAAGGAAAACACACTAAATTTTTACTTCACTGGCAGCCATGGGTAAACTGATATGATGCCCACAGATCCCACTGAGAATGAGACGAATTCCAATAGGCAATAATATTGTTTTTTATGGTGGAGTACTGAGCAACTACATACTAACCAGGGTTCGAGTCCCTCCTCAGTCTCTTTGTTGATCCATACCTACTTTTTGTTCTTTGTTTTCTAGTTGTGAGCTATTTGCTCTGGGTGAATATTGGCTAACAGCAATAGATATGTTGAATTTATGTTATGCTGTTATATTAGAAGGACAATCTCATAGGGGATAGGGGGATGCCCCCCTTCCACGCTACAGTAAGCTCCCAATGGCCCCCCTTCCACGCTACAGTAAGCTAACAATGGGGTGGCGGGTGGAGAGGGGCAGCGCCTCTTGTACTGTATGTGCTACCTGAAACAATGTCAACACTGTGTAGATACACAACTCTGTTAGCTAGACTCATTTCCGTTCATGTCTACAGTTCAAGTTGATATACTGTATGTCAAATGATGTTCACCTTTGTAAGCTGAAAAATTAAATAAAAATCATTGTTATAAAAAAAAAAAAAAAAAAAAGAGAATAAACGTATTATGACTTCAGATACATACAGTATCTCACAAAAGTGAGTACACCCCTCACATTTTAGTAAATATTTTATTCTATCTTTTCATGTGACAACACTGAAGAAATGACACTTTGCTACAATATAAAGTAGTGAGTGTACAGCTTGTATAACAGTGTAAATTTTCTGTCCCCTCAAAATAACTCACACAGCCATTAATGTCTAAACCGCTGGCAACAAAAGTAAGTACACCCCTAATGCCCCATACACACGGTCAGATGGGAGCTTGTTGACTTAAATTCTGACCGTGTGTAGGCTTCATAGGACATTTTCCATCGAAATTTCCATTACACAAAATTTGAGATCTGGATCTCAAATTTTCTGACAACAAAATCCGTTCTCATAAATTCCGATCGTGTGTACACAATTCCGATGCACAAAGTTTCCGACAAGATTTGTGTGACCATGTGTATGCAAGACAAGTTTGAGCCAACATCCGTCGGATAAAAAACATGGATTTTGTTGTCGGAATGTGCGATCGTGTGTACAGGGCATAAGTGAAAATGTCCAAATTGGGCTCAAAGTGTCAAAAGTTGTGTGGCCACCATTATTTTCCAGCACTGCCATAACCCTCTTGGGCATGGAGTTCACCTGTGCTTCACAGGTTGCCACTGGAGTCCTGCTCCACTCCTCCATGACAACATCACAGAGCTGGTGGATGTTAGAGACCTTGCGCTCCTCCATCTTCTGTTTGAGGATGCCCCACAGATGCTCAATAGGGTTTAGGTCTGGAGACATGCTTGGCCAGTCCATCACCTTTACCCTCAGCTTCTTTAGCAAGGCAGTGGTCATCTTGGAGGTGTGTTGGGGTCATCATCATGTTGGATAGGGATGAGCCGAACACCCCCCGGTTCGGTTCGCACCAGAACCTGCGAACGGACCGAAAATTTGCACGAACGTTAGAACCCCATTGACGTCTATGGGACTCGAACGTTCAAACTCAAAAGTGCTCATTTTCAAGGCTAATTTGCATGATATTGTCCTAACAAGGGTTTGGGGACCCGGGTCCTGCCCCATGTATCAATGCAAAAAAAAACTTTTAGAAACGGCCGTTTTTTCGGAAACAGTGATTTTAATGATGCTTAAAGTAAAAAAAAAAAAAAAAAGTGAAATATTCCTTTAAATATCGTACCTGGGGGGTGTCTATAGTATGCCTGTAAAGTGGCGCATGTTTCCCGTGCTTAGAACAGTCCCTGCACAAAATGTCATTTTTAAAGGAAAAAAAGTCATTTAAAACTGCTTGCAGTAAGACACTTGAGACTTGAGAAAGGAGCGTGCATGCCCGTTGTGAGCTTCGCGCATGCTCAGAAACGCGTAGTGGATCCCAGCTACTAGAACTGCCCGTTTGACGTCACCGACCACGTGACCCTGTTGGAACGCGGAAGTGTTCACTCGCCTACCGCACAACAGCCGGCGTCTCCGAGCGGAGGTCCGCGGCCATCCGCCCGGCCTTTATCCATTCTAACACACACCTGGATGTGGCGACAATGGGAATAGTTCTTCTTGGAAGTCTACATTCACCCTTTTATATGTAAGTGCTTTGATGTGATTCTTTTATTACAATAAATCCTGATACTTAAGAGGCGCTTTTCTCTTTGAATTTTTCATGTCTTTAATGGAGAGCTGACTTCGCTCAACAGGAAGCTGCCCTGGGTATTGGATGTATAGAGACCCATTTGACTCCCACATCTATTAACTACACCGATGATTTATATCCATAGACTTTACTTTGTTTTTTACACAGCATTGGACTATCTTTTACTGGACATTGCTTCCATTTATTTTTTACTGGACATTGCTTCCACTTGTCTGCTTGTCCCTACTAAGTGATTTCTCTTTGATTGATTATACACACACACGTGTGTTTACATGTGTGTATATTACCCTTATATATACATGGACTGAGCGCTGTTACATTATATTTTACTGTCTGGATAAAGGGGGCCTTGAGAGCTAAGGAAGTCCTCCTCTTCCTGCATCTGTTCTGCCTCAAGTGCCCTGTCTATTATTCCATTCAGCGTGTGCTCCAACAGGTGGACAAGGGGGACAGTGTCACTGATGCATGCACTGTCACTGCTCACCATCCTCGTGGCCTCCTCAAATGGTGACAGGACAGTGCATGCATCCCTGATCATGGCCCACTGGCATGGGGAAAAAAAACAAGCTCCCCTGACACTGTCCTGGTACCATAGTCGCACAGGTACTCATTGATGGCCCTCTTCTGCATGTGCTGCCGCTGCAGCATGGCCAACATTGAGTTCCACCTGGTGGGCATGTCACAGATTCTTCAGTTCTTGGGCAGGTTAAACTCCTTTTGGAGGTCCGCCAGCTGAGCACTGGCATTATATGACCGGCGGAAATGCACACAGACTTTCCTGTCCTGCCTCAGGACATCCTGTAAGCCCGGGTACCTGCCCAAGAACCGCTGCACCACCAAGTTAAGGACGTGAGCCATACAGGGCACATGGGTCATTTGTCCTTTTCGGAGGGCAGAGAGGAGGTTGGTGCCATTGTTGCAAACCACCATTCCTGCCTTAAGTTAGTGTGGTGTCAACCACCTCTGAAGCTGCCCCTGCAGAGCTGACAGAACCTCTGCCCCAGTGTGGCTCCTGTCCCCCAAGCACACCAGCTCAAGCACCACATGGCATCTTTTGGCCTGCGTACTTGCGTAGCCCCTTGAACGCCTACGGAGCGCCGCTGGTTCCACAGACAAAGCACAGGAAGAGGCCATGGAGGAAGAGGAAGAGGAGGGGGTGGAGGAGAGAGGTGTGTCACAATCCTTAGTAGTGGCATTTTGGAGGCGTGGTGGCAGAACAACCGCCAGCACTACTGTACCTTGTCCTGCATCCTTCCCAGCTGCCAGCAGAGTGACCCAATTCGCAGTGAAACTTAGGTAACGTCCCTGTTTATGCCTGCTGGACCATGAGTCAGCGGTAATATGCACCTTACCACTGACCGCCCTGTCCAGCGAGGCATGGACATTGCCTTCCACATGCCGGTAGAGAGCCGGAATCGCCTTCCGTGAGGAAAAAGTGGCGTTTGGGTACCTGCCACTGAGGAACCGCACATCCCACAAACTCACGGAAGGGGGCAGAGTCTACCAACGGAAAAGGTAGCAGTTGAAGTGCTAGCAATTTTGCCAAGCTAGCATTCAACCACTTGGCATGTGGATGGCTGGGAGCGAACTTCTTTCGGCGGTGCAGCAGCTGGGGCAGGGAAATTTGCCTGGTACAATCTGACATCGGTGTACCGAAAGCAGATTGCCCACAAGTACTTGGCTGTGACACACCTAATTCTACACCTTCATTCCTCTCAGTGCAGGTCTCAGAGAGGACTGAAGGTATAGTGGGGTTGGAGATCTCAGCTGATGAGGAGCAAGGAGAGGTCCTCTTTGTTCTTTGGTGTGGGTCTTTTAGATACTCTTGCCAACTAACTGCATGGCAGGTCAACATATGTCTGGTCAAGCATGTGGTGCCCAAGCGGGAGATGTTTTGGCCACGCGAGATACGCTTGAGACATATGTTGCAAATAGCAGCGGTGCGATCTGATGCACTCGTCTCAAAAAAGGCCCACACCAAAGAACTTTTTAAATAATGCACAGACTGCAGCGCCCTGCACATGCAGAGCTTTGGGGTGTGATGCAGTCAGTGTGCTGCCCTTAGGCTGGCCCCTGGAGGGCATCCTGCCTCGTTGGTGATGTGCCTCCTCCTTCTCTCTCCTATCAGGCACCCACTTTGAGTCAGTGACCTCATCATCCCCTCCCTCCTCATCACTGGAACAAACCTGGCATTATGCTGCAGCAGGGGGAGCATGACTGCCAGATTAGTAAATAATTAGAGAGATAAAAATGGCGCTGCCCTTCTAATCTGATGACATATTAGTCTAGGGTCTAGGTAGGCAAAAAATATATATGGGAATTTGTGTCACTAACAGTGAAGTACACAATAAACACTCTATATATATATATATATACAACTTAGAGTGACATAGATTAAACTATTGTGCAGGTGTGGTGCTCAAGCATGTATTGTTGTGCCAAAAAAATAGAGATAGTAATAAAAAGTGTAACAAAGAAAAATTAATAAGAAAAATTGCCAATTGTGCAAAAGTATTGAGACAAAACGGCGCCTTATTCAAAAAATGTTTTATAAGTGAACCAAAAACTATATGTATAAATTATTGTTAGTGCAATACTGATGATACTAACATAAATTAAAAGTGAATTGGTGACATACGGTAGGGGATATCCTCAAAATTCAAAAATATTGTGACACTTAGCGCCTACAGTGACTTCAGTGTAACAAAAGATATTTGTTGTGTAATAGTACTATATACTCTTCAGGTATGCCATGCATACAACAATCCCGGATTTCTCATACAAAGATGTAAAGTTAAATATTTAATAAATCATAACTGGTGATGATTAATTTTTACCGAGTACGTATTTGTATGTAAACACCACAAAGAAAATTTTTTTAAAACACTGAACTAAATAAGTCAATATATATATATATATATATATATATATATTATGTAGTTTTTCACTCCTTGGAAATTTGTATCCGTGACTTCTGTGCTCATAGTTCAACAGTAGTGACTTGAGGTGCTCACCCCCCAGTGCTCCCCCACTCACCAGAATAAATCACCCCTACAGGGGTACCGAGCGATAGAGTGGGTGCCTTGGGGTGTTTGTTGGTATCTCCTGTTGGGTTTACTGTTGCTTTATACGATGCAGTCCTTTCCAAGTGTTCCTGGGTCCGCTGTGTATTTGAGCGTGACAGACTCACTTCATACCTTCTTGTCCACTAGTCTCTCCAGGGTGCCGGGACCATATTTCCTCGACAACAAACGGGCACGTTCCTGACTCCTTCGCCTAGCCGCTAACACCGCTGACTCCGTTCCCTTGGCAACAGCCACAACTATCCTGCGCAGACTCCGTGGTCACTCCACTTACGTGTGCGGGGAAACAAAACATCACCAGTTATGATTTATTAAATATTTAACTTTACATCTTTGTATGAGAAATCCGGGATTGTTGTATGCATGGCATACCTGAAGAGTATATAGTACTATTACACAACAAATATCTTTTGTTACACTGAAGTCACTGTAGGCGCTAAGTGTCACAATATTTTTGAATTTTGAGGATATCCCCTACCGTATGTCACCAATTCACTTTTAATTTATGTTAGTATCATCAGTATTGCACTAACAATAATTTATACATATAGTTTTTGGTTCACTTATAAAACATTTTTTGAATAAGGCGCCGTTTTGTCTCAATACTTTTGCACAATTGGCAATTTTTCTTATTAATTTTTCTTTGTTACACTCTTTTTATTACTATCTCTATTTTTTTGGCACAACAATACATGCTTGAGCACCACACCTGCACAATAGTTTAATCTATGTCACTCTAAGTTGTATATATATATATATATAGAGTGTTTATTGTGTACTTCACTGTTAGTGACACAAATTCCCATATATATTTTTTGCCTACCTAGACCCTGGACTAATATGTCATCAGATTAGAAGGGCAGCGCCATTTTTATCTCTCTAATTATTTACTGATCTTTGTAATTAGACCCTTAGCGGCACTAATTTGAGATTGGCAGCAGCCCTTATCTTGTCCTAAGCGCGGATCTTTATACATATACATGACTGCCAGATTGCTGTCCTTCTTGGGCACCCCCTCTGTCCGTGCTCAGTTTGAGGGACTCCTCAGGAGGACATGGTGGGGCTAGGGAAGGAGTCACTGATGACATTGAGCCAAGGGAAGGGGCCGCGTTGGCAGCTGCTTTGCCAGACAAAGTACCCTGAGCATGGGTGAGAGAGGATGAGGAGGATGAGGACGGCTTGGTCATTCACTCGACCAAGTCTTCCACATGTTGCGGCTCAACACGGCCAGCTGCTGAAAAAAAGGCCAAGCGTGTCCCACGGCCACGTGCTGATGAGGATGCACCGTCTCCACGACCAGCACTGTTGTCTCTACACACAGAGCCTGCTTGCCCTCTTTTATTGGCTTGTGACTGTCTGCCTCTCCTTGTTGGCCTTCCAGACATACTAATGGCCTGTAGCTGCACTAAGCTGGGAGATTATATATATATATATATATATATACACTGATACTGCAGCTAGCAAAATCAACTGCCTGCCTGTAGTATGAGAACACCACCAACCTTCTACAGGTAGCTTTAGCTGAACACTGTGCAGAGCTCGCAAAAAACTAACTTGTAGCTTATTTAGCTGCCTGCGGTAGTGATAGGATCAGGAAAACACCACCAACCTTCTACAGGTAGCTTTAGGTGAACACTGTGCAGAGCTTGCCCTACACTAACTTGTAGCTTATTTAGCTGCCTGCGGTAGTGATAGGATCATGAAAACACCACCAACCTTCTACAGGTAGCTTTAGGTGAACACTGTGCAGAGCTCGCCAAAAAATAACTTGTAGCTTATTTAGCTGCCTGCGGTAGTGATAGGATCAGGAAAACACCACCAACCTTCTATAAGTAGGTTTAGCTGAACACTGTGCAGAGCTCGCAAAAAAATAACTTGTATGTTTAGCAAAACACTGTGAGGAGGACGCACTACACTAACTTGTAGCTTTAGCTGAACACTTTGCAGAGGTCAAACTAAACTAACTTGTAGCTTTAGCTAAAGACTGTGAGGAGGTCGCACTACACTAACTTGTAGCTTTAGCTGAACACTGTGAGGAGGACGCACTACACTAACTTGTAGCTTTAACTGAACACTGTGCAGAGGTCGCACTACACTAACTTGTAGTTTTAGCTGAACACTGAGGAGGACGCATTACCCTAACTTGTAGCTTTAGCTGAACACTGTGCAGAGGTCACACTAAACTAACTTGTAGCTTTAGCTGAACACTGTGAGGAGGACGCACTACACTAACTTGTAGCTTTAGCTGAACACTGTGCAGAGGTTGCACTACACTAACTTGTAGTTTTAGCTGGACACTGAGGAGGACGCATTACCCTAACTTGTAGCTTTAGCTGAACACTGTGCAGAGGTCACACTAAACTAACTTGTAGCTTTAGCTGAACACTGTGAGGAGGACGCACTACCCTAACTTGTAGCTTTAGCTGAACACTGTGCACTACACTAACTTGTAGTTTTAGCTGAACACTGTGCAGAGGTCACACAAAACTAACTTGTAGCTTTAACTGAACACTGTGAGGAGGACTCACTACACTAGCTGTAAATAGTCTAGCTGCCTGACTGTGGTACTAATAGGATCAAAAGAACACCAGCAATTTTCTTCAGGTAGCTATAAATACTGTAACAAGACAAGCCTGCCTGTCAGTAGGAAGACAGTAGGAACTGATCTAGCTAAACTGATTACAGTGTATATATATATGTATATATATATATATATATATATATATATACACACACACACACACAACACCTGGGATGCATATATATACACAATACACTGTAAGTGCAGCTAACTCACTGACTGTCCTGCCTAATCTAGCTAACTCAAATTGAATGACACTGTCTCTCTATCTCTCTAAGCACGCCGGAACACACTACACAGGGCTGCCGTGCAGGCGGCCTTATATAGTGTGGGGCGTGTTCTAAACCCCCTGAGCCATAAATGGCCAAAGCTACCCTGGCCAATTACAGCTCTCTCTACCGACGGTGCTGTGATTGGCCAAACATGCGGGTCATAGTGCACGCTTGGTCAATCATCAGTCAGCAATGCACTGCGATGCCGCAGTGAATTATGGGCTGTGACGCGCCACACGAATTTAGCGCGAACAGCCCATATCGTTCGCAATTCGACGAACGATCGAACAGCTGATGTTTGAGTCGATCATGGGTTCGACTCGAACATGAAGCTCATCCCTAATGTTGGAATACTGTCCAGCGGCCAAGTCTCCGAAGGAAGAGGATCATGCTCTGCCACATTATGTCACAGTACATGTTGGTATTCATGATTCCCTCAATGAACTGTAGCTCCCCAGTGCCAGGAGCACTCATGCAGTCTCAGACCATGACACTCCCATCACCATGCTTGACTTAGGAAAGACACACTTGTCTTTGTATTCCTCACCTGGTTGCCGCCACACATGCTTGACACCATCTGAACCAAATAAGTTTATCTTGGTCTCATCAGACCATAGGACATGGTTCCAGTAATCCATGTCCTTAGTCTGCTTGTCATCAGCAAAATGTTTGCAGGCTTTCTTGTGCATCATCTTTAGAAGAGGCTTCTTTCTGCAACCATGCAGACCAATTTGATTTAGTGTCCGACGTATGGTCTGGGCAATGACAGGCTGATCCCCCACCCCTTCAACCTCTGCAGCAATTGTGGCAGCACACATACATCTATTTTCCAAAGACAACCTTTGGATATGATGCTGAGCATGTGCACTCAACTTCTTTGGTAGACCATGGCAAGGCCTGTTCTGAGTGGATCCTGGCCTGTTAAACAGCTGTATGGTCTTAGCCACCATGCTGCAGCTCAGTTTCAGGGTCTTGGCAATCTTCTTATAGCCTAGGCCATCTTTTTGTAGAGCAACAATTCTTTTTTTCAGATCCTCAGAGGGTTCTTTGCCATGAGATGCCATGCTGAATTTCCAGTGACCAGTATGAGAGTGAGAGTGATAACACCAAATTTACCGCACCTGTTCCCCATTCACACCTGAGACCTTGTAGCACTAACAAATCACATGACACTGGGGAGGGAAATGGCTTATTGGGCCCAATTTGGACATTTTCACTTAGGGGTGTACTAACTTTTGTTGCCAGCGGTTTAGACATTAATGGCTGTGTGTTGAGTTATTTTGAGGGGACAGCAAATTTACACTGTTATACAAGCTGTACACTCACTATTTTACATTATAACAAAGTGTCATTTCTTCAGTGTTGTCACCTGAAAAGGTATAATAAAATATTTACAAAAATGTGAGGGGTGTACTCACTTTTGTGAGATACTGTATGTTACATGAAATATTGTATCATTTAATACTTTTTACTTTATATTTTTATTTCAATACTTATTAGCAGAGAAACTTCATTACTATTATTAAATGCTCCTCCATGCAGTGTATAACAACGAATGATGTTACTTTAAAACTTTTTTAAAAAAACATAATGAAAATGTTTGAAATGGAACAAATGAATTAAAGTAACATTTTTGACATGTTGTCCATCTAATAAACTGAAAAGCATCCTTGGGATGAGGGAGGGACCAACAACCTTTTTTTGGTAGGAAAAGTTTCTTGTGGGATAAAATGGCCACACAAAGGGGTGAATTTTATAAATAAAATCACAGAACTCTTCATCTGTGAAACTGCAAGTATATTTGTTCTGTGGAAATGAGGGCAAAATTGATGTTATTTGGCTATGTTCTCTTCAAGTTAAATGTTATTCATTCACACAGAAGAAATACTGCACTATGGATGCTAGATGAAGCTGAAAGTACAAAATAACTATAGTGAGCACACCAATCGATATAGCACAAAACCTTTTGAATAAATAAAAGTAATACAAGTGCAGCACCTAACAAAAGTGATAAAGTATATATTAAAAGCAATAAGTTGATAAAAAGTCCAAATAATAATAAAGTAAATGATATGCAACTGTGAAAAAAAGTGTCCGCAATATGTAAAAAGCCCATCCAATATTTAAACTTTAGGTGTACTATGCGCTCACCAGAGACATCAAAATAACAAGCAGAAGTGATAGCCAATGAAATTCACAAAAAACTGAGGAATTCCAGTGCAAGTGGCGCGTCACGGCCGATAATTCACTGCGGCATCGCAGTTCATTGCTGGCTGATGATTGGTCAAGCATGCACTATGAACCGCATGCTTGGCCAATCACAGCACCGTCAGTAGAGAGAGCTGTAATTGGCCAAAGCCAGGGTGGCTTTGGCCAATTATGGCTCAGGGGGTTTAGAACACAACCCACACTACACAGGGGCACCGTGCATGCGGCCTTATACAGTGTGTTATGGCGTGCTGAGAGATAGAGAGACAGTGTCATTTCATTTGAGTTAGATAGATTAGGCAGGACAGTCAGTCAGTTAGCTGCACTTACAGTGTATTGTGTATATATATATATATATATATATATATATATATATATATATATATATATATATATACACACACATATACATATACATACTGTATTCAGTTTAGCTAGATCCATTCCTGTTATTCTTCCTACTGACAAGCAGGCTTGTCTTGTTACAGTATTTATAGATACCTGAAGGAAAATTGCTGGTGTTGTTTTGATCCTATTAGTACCACAGTCAGGCAGCTAGACTATTTAAGTTAGTGTAGTGTGTCCTCCTCACAGTCTTCAGCTAAAGCTACAGGTTAGTTTAGTGTGACCTCTGCACAGTGTTCAGCTAAAGCTACAAGTTAGTGTAGTGCTTCCTCCTCACAGTGTTCAGCTAAAGCTACAAGTTAGTGTAGTGCGTCATCCACACAGTGTTCAGCTAAAGCTACAGGTTAGTTTACTGTGACCTCTGCACAGTGTTCAGCTAAAGCTACAAGTTAGTGTAGTGCGTGGTCCTCACAGTTTTCAGCTAAAGCTACAAGTTAGTGTAGTGCGACCTCTGCACAGTGTTCAGCTTAAGCTACAAGTTAGTGTAGTGCGACCTCTGCAGTGTTCAGCTAAAGCTTCAAGTTAGTGTAGTGCGTCCTCTGAACAGTGTTCAGCTAAAGCTACAAGTTAGTGTAGTGCGACCTTTGCACAGTGATCAGCTAAAGCTACCCGTAGAAGGTTGGTGGGGTTTTCCTGATCCTATCACTACCGCAGGCAGCTAAATAAGCTACAAGTTAGTGTAGTGCGAGCTCTGCAGTGTTCAGCTAAAGCTACCTGTAGAAGGTTGGTGGTGTTTTCCTGATCCTATCACTACCTCAGGCAGCTAAAGTATTTACACGTTAGTGTAGTCCGACCTCTGCACAGTGTTCAGCTAAAGCTACCTGTAGAAGGTTGGTGGTGTTTTCCTGATCCTATCACTACCTCAGGCAGCTAAATTATTTACACGTTAGTGTAGTGCGACCTCTGCACTGTTCAGCTAAAGCTACCTGTAGAAGGTTGGTGGTGTTTTCCTGATCCTATCAATACTGCAGGCAGCTAAATTATTTACACGTTAGTGTAGTGCAACCTCTGCACAGTGTTCAGCTAAAGCCACCTGTAGAAGGTTGGTGGTGTTCTCATACTGTAGGCAGGCAGTTGATTTTGCTAGCTGCAGTATATATATATATATATATATATATATATATATATATATATATATATATATATATATATATATATATCTATATATCTATATATCTATATATCTATATATCTCCCAGCTTAGTGCAGCTACAGGCCATTAGTATGTCTGGAAGGCCAACAAGGAGAGGCAGACAGTCACAAGCCAATAAGAGAGGGCAAGCGGGCTTTGTGTCTAGAGGCAATGTGCTGCTCGTGGAGACGGTGCATCCTCATCAGCACGTGGCCGTGGGACATGCTTGGCCTTTTTTTCGGCAGCTGGCCGTGTTGAGCCGCAACATGTGGAAGACTTGGTGGAGTGGATGACCAAGCCGTCCTCATCCTCCCTCACCCATGCTCAGGGTACTTTGTCTGGCAAAGCAGCTGCCAACGCGGCCTCTTCCCTCGGCTCAATGGCATCAGTGACTCCTTCCCTAGCCCCACCATGTCCTCCTGAGGAGTCCCTCAAACTGTTTGACCACAGTGTTGGGTACATGCTCCAGGAGGATGCCCAGCGTTTAGAAGGGTCTGATGATGATAATGAGCCAGATGAAGGCAGTAACGTGAGCACGGACAGAGGGGGTACCCAAGAAGGACAGCAATCTGGCAGTCATGCTCCCCCTGCTGCAGCATACTGCCAGGTTTGCTCCAGTGATGAGGAGGGAGGGGATGATGAGGTCACTGACTCAACGTGGGAGCCTGATAGAAGAGGGGAGGAGGAGGAGGAGCAACATCACCAACGAGGCAGGGTGCCCTCCAGGGGCAGCCTAAGGGCAACACACTGACTGGATCACACCGCAAAGCTCCGCATGTGCAGGGCGCTGCTGTCTCTGCGCGTTTTTCCAAAAGTTCTTTGGTGTGGGCCTTTTTTGAGACAAGTGCATCAGATCGCACCGCTGCTATTTGCAACATATGTCTCAAGCGTATCTCGCGTGGCCAAAACATCTCCCGCTTGGGCACCAAATTTCCCTGCCCCAGCTGCTACACCGCCGAAAGAAGTTCGCTCCCAGCCATCCACATGCCCAGCGGTTGAATGCTAGCTTGGCAAAATTGCTAGCACTTCAACTGCTACCTTTTCCGTTGGTAGACTCTGCCCCCTTCCGTGAGTTTGTGGAATGTGCGGTTCCTCAGTGGCAGGTACCCAAACACCACTTTTTCTCATGGAAGGCGATTCCAGCTCTCTACCGGCATGTGGAAGGCAATGTCTTGGCCTCACTGGACAGGGCGGTCAGTGGTAAGGTGCATATTACCGCTGACTCATGGTCCAGCAGGCATGGACAGGGACGTTACCTCAGTTTTACGGCGCATTGGGTCACTCTGCTGGGAGCTGGGAAGGATGCAAGACAAGGTGCAGTAGTGCTGGAGGTTGTTCCGCCACCACGCCTCCAAAATGCCACTACTAATGATTGTGACACACCTTTCTCCTCCACCCCCTCCTCCTCTTCTTCCTCCATGGCCTCTTCCTGTGCTTTGTCCTCGGAACCAGCGGTGCTCCATAGCCATTCAAGGGGCTACACAAGTACGCAGGCCAAAAGATGTCATGCGGTGCTTGAGCTGGTATGCTTGGGGGACAGGAGCCACACTGGGGCAGAGGTTCTGTCAGCTCTGCAGGGGCAGGTTCAGAGGTGGTTGATGCCATGCCAACTTAAGGCAGGAATGGTGGTTTGCAACAGTGGCACCAAACCTCCTCTCCGCTGTCCGACAGGGACAACTGACCCATGTGCCCTGTTTGGCTCACGTCCTTAACTTGATGGTGTAGCGGTTCTTGGGCAGGTACCCGGGCTTACAGGATGTCCTGAGGCAGGCCAGGAAAGCCTGTGTGCATTTCTGCCGGTCATATAATGCCAGTGCTCGGCTGGCAGACCTCCAAAAGGAATTCCACCTGCCTAAGAACCGCCTAATCTGTGACATGCCCACCAGGTGGAACTCAACGTTGGCCATGCTTCAGCGGCTGCACACGCAGCAGAGGGCCATCAATGAGTACCTGTGCAAATATGGTACCAGGACAGTGTCAGGGGAGCTTGTTTTTTTTTCCCCATGCCAGTGGGCCATGATCAGGGAAGCATGCACTGTCCTGTCACCATTTGAGGAGGCCACGAGGATGGTGAGCAGTGACAGTGCATGCATCAGTGACACTGTCCCCCTTGTCCACCTGTTGGAGCACACGCTGCGTGGAATAATAGACAGGGCACTTGAGGCAGAACACAGGCAGGAAGAGGAGGACTTCCTTAGCTCTCAAAGCCCCCTTTATCCAGACAGTGTTCCTGCGTGCCCGCCGATCACACAGGAAGAGGACAAGGAGGAGGAGGAGCAGAAGAAGGAGGAGGATTGTGTTAGTATGGAGGTGGAGCCTGGCACTTAGCATCAGCAGGAGTCTTTAAGGGATCATTTAGAGTCCCAAGAAACCCATGGACTTGTATGTGGCTGAGTGGAGGTGGCTGTGGATCATGTCGTCCTTAGTGACCCAGAGGACTCCGGACCAAATGACTCAGCAAACCTACGCTGCATGGCGTTCCTGATCCTGCAAAGCCTGCGGAAGGATCCTCGTATTCGTGGTATCAAGGAGAGGGATCGTTACTGGCTGGCAACCCTTCTTGATCCACGTCACAAGGGTAAGGTTGTGGACCTTATCGTGCCGTCGCAGAGGGAGCAGAGTATGAAACATCTTCAGGAGGCCTTGCAGAAAGGTCTGTGCAACACGTTCCCAGAGACTGGGAGGTTACAAACTCCTGTTTCTTGACAATGTGTTGCTGAGGCTTCGGTCAGTCAAAGAAGGAGCGGTGGAGAAGGTGGCCGTCTGACCGATGCGTTTAGACAATTTTTTAGTCCCCAAGGTATGATCGGTTCCAGCAACCATCGCCAGTGTCTGTTTTACATAATGCAGGAATACCTAGGGGGAAGATCTGACTTGGACACCTTTCCCACCGAAAATCCTCTGGGTTACTGGATCTTGAGGATGGATCACTGGCCAGAGCTTGCACAGTATGCAATTGAGCTACTGGCCTGTCCTGCATCCAGCGTTCTTTCGGAACGCACATTAAATGCTGCTTGAGGCTTTGTAACTGATCACAGGATGCGTCTGTCCACCAACTCGGTCGATCGACTGACCTTCATAAAAATGAATCCGTCTTGGATCACCACCAGCTACCAAGCACCTGATGCCAATGTAACCGAATAATTTTTTTTAAAAATGTCAGATCCCTTCAAAGACTGCCTATGCTGATGCTGAGTGATTATCCTGTTATACTGATTAATTATCCTCTTCCTCCTCAATGATCATGATGATAGCTTGTAAGGACATTTTTGGTTCTGGGCGCCGCCAGTCCCGCCACCAGTGCCTAAGGCCCAATTTTTCAGCCTCTGTTTAACAGGGGCATGTAATTGCAATTTTTCATGTAATTCTTTGCAGTAGGGCTAGTTCCTGCGCTCCAACTAGAGTATCTGTGAGGGGTTGCAGTGTTGTGGCACCAGCACCAGTGCTTAAGGCCCAATTTTTCAGCCCCTGTTTAACAGGGGCGTGTAATTACAAATATTTGATGCAATTCTTTGCAGCAGGGCTAGTTCCTGCGCTCCAACTAGAGTATCTGTGAGGGGTTGCAGTGTTGTGGCACCAGCACCAGTGCCTAAGGCCCAATTTTTCAGCCCCTGTTCAACAGGGACATGTAAATAGAATTCTTGATCTAATATTTCACAGCAGGGCCCGTTTCTGCACCCACCAAGAGTATCTGTGAGGGCTTACAGTGTTGTAGCACCAGCACCACCACCAAAGGCCCAATTTTTCTGCCCCTGTTCAACAGGGGCATGTAATTACAATTCTTGATCTAATATTTCACAGCAGGTCCCTGTGAAGGCTTACAGTGTTGTGGCCACAACAACACCTAAGGCCCAAATTTCTGCTTTAAAAATGCATGGAAAGTCGGTTATATGGTTTTCAATGGCATAGTTCACACCAGTGCTTGCAGTTCCAGAAAAAAAAGTAGAACATGCTGCATTTTTTCTGCGCTGGACTGCACTGGAAAGCTGTAAAATGCATCAAAAATGCACTGAAATGCACCGGAACGCACCTAAATTCACCAAAAATGCACTACAACGCACTTGTCTTTATTTAAGGTTAAGAAAAAAGAGGGGGGAAAAAGCACTGGACTGCTTCAAAAACGCACCAAAAACACACTGTAACGCATCAAAAACGCACTAGAAACGCATAAAAAACGCACCTACATGCACCAAAAATCACACTGCAACACACTTGTCCTTATTTAAGGTTAAGAAAAAAGAGGGGGGAAAAAAACCACTGGACTGCATCAAAAACGCACCAAAACCGCACTGGAACGCATCAAAGACGCGCATGCAGAAAAGCACCTGGAACGTGTCCAGACTGTGTTTCTATGATGTGAACTGGCCCTAAGGGCCAGTTCACACCATAGAAACGCAGTCTATGGATAACTGAGCGGTCAGAGGTGTTTAACCACTTCAATACAGGGCACTTATACACCTTTCTGCCCAGACCAATTTTCAGCTTTCAGGGCTGTCGCAGTTTGAATGACAATTGCGCGGTCATCCAACACTGTAACCAAACTAAATTTCTATCATTTTGTTCCCACAAATAGAGCTTTCTTTTGGTGGTATTTGATCACCTCTGCGTTTTTTTTTTTTGCTAAACAAATAAAAGACCGAAAATTTTGAAAAAAAAAAAAAAAGTTTTGCTTTAGGTTCTGTTAATAAATTTTGTAAATAAGTAAGTTTTCTCTTTCACTGATGGGCACTGATAAGGCGGCACTGATAGACACTGATAAGGCGCCACCAATGAGTTGGCACAAATGAGCGGGCACTGATATGCGGCACTGATAGGCAGCTCTGATGGGTGGCACTGATGGGCATTGATAGGCGGCGCTGGTGGGCACTCATGGGTGGCACTGGTGAGCACTGATAGGCGACACTGATGGGCACTGAAAGGCTGCAAAGATGGGTTTTTATGGGTGGCACTGATGGACACTGATAGGCGGCACTACTGGGCACTTATACCCGGCACTGATAGACATCCCTGGTGGCACTGGCAGTGGTAGTCATTGTGAATGGGCACTGATTGGCAGCTGCCTGGGCATTGATTGGCAGCTGCCTGGGCACAGATTAGTATTTCCCTGGGGGTCTAGGGGGTCTACCTGGTGGTCCAGTGTGGATGGCTTCCCTGGTGGTCCTGGGCGGCTTCCCTGGTGGTCCTGGGTGGGATCCGATGGGGGCTGTGCTGATAAACAATCAGCACAGACCCCCCCTGTCAGGAGAGCAGCCGATCGGCTCTTCTCTACTCGTGTCTGTCAGACACGAGTGAGGAAAAGCTGAGCAGCAGCTCTTCCTATTTACATCGTGATCAGCCGTGATTGGACACGGCTGATCACGTGGTAAAGAGAAAGGCTCTGACAAAGAGCAGTAAAAAGTGTGTGTCACATCCCATGAGTCTGAAAAAATTCCCCTATGGTGGGATTTTCCAGGCACTACCATAAATAATACAGTATAGGTACAAAAATAGTTTTTATTACAAAAATCAAACAAAGTAGATAATTTAACAAAATATACAAATACAGAAACTATGTACAATGGGATACTTCAAAAGCAGAGTACATATCGTTAAGAATACAAATAGCATAACAATGGAGAAAAGACCAAAGGTCGGGATATAATAAGTCTCACTGAACCGACACATTTAAGAGAATCCTTCATCAGGGTTCACCAAGTGAGAGTTACCATCTATGGGATTACAGAGTAAGAGAAAGTAATTAACATCACACACAAAGCAGATGACAGTCCCCCCACAGCCAGTGAAGGTATGTGTGAAAGTCATACTCACTTCCAAAGTACAAATGCTATAAGCTCCGGTTCACACAGGGGCGGCACGACTTGCAGGTCGCCTCACCGAGGCGACCTGCACACGACTTCCACGGCGACTTGCAAAACGACTTCTGTCGCCCCCAAAGTAGTAGAGGAACCTTTTTATAAGTCAGAGCGACTTGCGTCGCTCCTATTAGAATGGTTCCATAGTACAGAATGGGAGGCGACTTGTCAGGCGGCTAGGTCGCCTGACAAGTCGCCCCTGTGTGAACCGGCACTAAGAGTATCCAAGGCATAAAATCAACTTGACAAAGGTCTCCCAGGCCGTGTGCATGTAAAGGTAGCCTAATGGCTGGCCATACAGGATGGTATTGTAGAAGACTGATGTAACAGTGGAAATCCCAATTTGTGCTAAAGAACGCCGCGCCTGAGGGTTTGGCACGGCGTTTGTGCGCAGGCTGGGGTCCAAACGTCCCAGGACCTGAAACCAAGGACACAACCCCATAAATAACAATAATTTAAACAGTCGAAGTGTGCAGCGATAGCTGCTAGGATCGATAGTATATCAGATCCCAAAATGTGTAAGGGATATGTACACATATGTAGGGACCAGCAATAGGGAACATACCTGTGAACTAGATCCAGAGGTGAGACCTACAGTTTGTCATGTAGGGGATAGGCTGAGAGTCCTGGCTGGCCACCATACAGCTACAGGTAGTAAAAAAGACCTGGTTTGGCGAAAAAAAAGGTGATTCTAATGTAGGTGGAAATATTCCAATAATAAGGAAAAAAGGCCAAACAGCATCTTGAATATACATAAAAATAAAAAAGAAAGGAAAATAACCCAAATTGCTATAAATCACCTTCTTAGTCAGCCCAGGGACACAGCATCAGTGAAACATCCTCCTCCAATCACAGGATCAGAGTGAATGGGCTCAGTGTTTATATCCACCAGGTTATGCTGTCAGCTGATTATAATGAAGATCAGCTGAAAGGATGTGTATTGCCCTGAACTCTCTCATCCCACCCACCAACAGCTGAATAGTTATCAGCCTGAAAGCAATGTGCACTCAGCCTGGTCCAATCAATGGGCCCCGTGAGTGTGGACCGCACCACGCCTCCCAGCAAGCGCCGGCCCCGAGGACGCACTGCGCATGCACGCCAGCCGAGCTGGAACGCAAGGCAGCGGCAAACGTTATGGCGTCGCGCATCAGAGTTGCACGCCGCCGTCCACTCCCACCGGCACGGCAAGCCTGCACTGGAGACAGCCAAGCTGATCCAGGTCAGGGATGGAGGAGAGTCAAAAAGCAACTCCCCCAGCGTGTCCCAGAGAGGGACACCCTTGCCGTGCCGGGTCTGCGCACAAAGATATCAACAGCTAAGTAAGAGTGGGCTTAACCACTTGCCGACCGCCTCACGCCTATATACGTGAGCAGAGCGGCACGGGCAGGCAAAATCACGTACCTGAAACGTGATTGCCTTCCCGCGGGTGGGGGGTCCGATCGGACCCCCCCCCTGTGCCAGCTGCGGTCGGCATTTGGTTGGGAGCGATGAGAGACGAGGGGGAGACCATCCGATCGTGGCCCCCCCCTCGCGATCGCTCCCAGCCAATGACAAACATCCCCTGCCTCTGTATAGTACACAGAGGCAGAGGATGTGATGTCATCTCTCCTCGGCTGTCAGTTTCCGTTCCAGCGCCGAGGAGAGATGACATGTAAGTAAGTGCACAACACAAACACACACAGTAGAACATGCCAGGCATACATTACACCCCCGATCGCCCCCCGATCGCCCCCCGATCCCCCCCCAATCACCCCCCCCCCCTGTCACAAACTGACACCAAGCAGGTTTTTTTTTTTTTTTTTTTTCCTGATTACTGCATAGTGTCAGTTTGTGACAGTTAGCAGTGTTAGGACAGTTACTGTAACCCCCCTGTAGGTCTAGGGTACCCCCCTTACCCCCCCTAATAAAGTTTTAACCCCTTGATCACCCCCCCTCACCAGTGTCGCTAAGCGATCATTTTTCTGATCGCTGTATTAGTGTTGCTGGTGACGGTAGTTAGGGACGTAAATATTTAGGTTTGCCGTCAGTGTTTTATAGCGACAGGGACCCCCATATACTATCTAATAAATGTTTTAACCCCTTGATTGCCCCCTAGTTAACCCTTTCACCACTGATCACCGTATAACCGTTACGGGTGACGCTGGTTAGTTAGTTTATTTTTTATAGTGTCAGGGCATCCGCCGTTTATTACCGAATAAAGGTTTAGCCCCCTAATCGCCCGGCGGTGATATGCGTCGCCCCAGGCAGCGTCAGATTAGCGCCAGTACCCCCCCTAATAAAGTTTTAACCCCTTGATCACCCCCTGTCGCCAGTGTCGCTAAGCGATCATTTTTCTGATCGCTGTATTAGTGTCACTGGTGACAATAGTTAGGGACGTAAATATTTAGGTTCGCCGTCAGTGTTTTATAGCGACAGGGACCCCCATATACTATCTAATAAATGTTTTAACCCCTTGATTGCCCCCTAGTTAACCCTTTCACCACTGATCACCGTATAACTATTACGGGTGACGCTGGTTAGTTAGTTTATTTTTTATAGTGTCAGGGCACCCGCCGTTTATTACCGAATAAAGGTTTAGCCCCCTGATCGCCCGGCGGTGATATGCGTTGCCCCAGGCAGCGTCAGATTAGCGCCAGTACCGCGAACACGCACGCACCGTACACGCACCATACACCTCCCTTAGTGGTATAGTATCTGATCGGATCAATATCTGATCCGATCAGATCTATACTAGCGTCCCCAGCAGTTTAGGGTTCCCAAAAACGCAGTGTTAGCGGGATCAGCACAGATACCTGCTAGCACCTGCGTTTTGCCCCTCCGCCCGGCCCAGCCCAGCCCACCCAAGTGCAGTATCGATCGATCACTGTCACTTACAAAACACTAAACGCATAACTGCAGCGTTCGCAGAGTCAGGCCTGATCCCTGCGATCGCTAACAGTTTTTTTGGTAGCATTTTGGTGAACTGGCAAGCACCAGCCCCAGGCAGCGTCAGGTTAGCGCCAGTACCGCTAACACCCACGCACGCAGCGTACACCTCCCTTAGTGGTATAGTATCTGAACAGATCAATATCTGATCCGATCAGATCTATACTAGCGTCCCCAGCAGTTTAGGGTTCCCAAAAACGCAGTGTTAGCGGGATCAGCCCAGATACCTGCTAGCACCTGCGTTTTGCCCCTCCGCCCGGCCCGGCCCAGCCCACCTAAGTGCAGTATCGATCGATCACTGTCACTTACAAAACTCTAAACGCATAACTGCAGCGTTCGCAGAGTCAGGCCTGATCCCTGCGATCGCTAACAGTTTTTTTTGTAGCGTCTTGGTGAACTGGCAAGCACCAGCGGCCTAGTACACCCCGGTCGTAGTCAAACCAGCACTGCAGTAACACTTGGTGACGTGGCGAGTCCCATAAGTGCAGTTCAAGCTGGTGAGGTGGCAAGCACAAGTAGTGTCCCGCTGCCACCAAAAAGACAAACACAGGCCCGTCATGCCCATAGTGCCCTTCCTGCTGCATTCGCCAATCCTAATTGGGAACCCACCGCTTCTGCAGCGCCCGTACTTCCCCCATTCACATCCCCAACCAAATGCAGTCGGCTGCATGAGAGGCATTTTCTTTATGTCCTCCCGAGTACCCCTACCCAGCGAACCCCCCAAAAAATATGTTGTGTCTGCAGCAAGCGCGGATATAGCCGTGACACCCGCTATTATTGTCCCTCCTGTCCTGACAATCCTGGTCTTTGCATTGGTGAATGTTTTGAACGCTACCATGCACTAGTTGAGTATTAGCGTAGGGTACAGCATTGCACAGACTAGGCACACTTTCACAGGGTCTCCCGAGATGCCATCGCATTTTGAGAGACCCGAACCTGGAACCGGTTACAGTTATTATAGTTAGTTACAAAAAAAAGTGTAAAAAAAAAAAAAACACAAACAAAAATATAAAATAAAAATAGTTGTCGTTTTATTGTTCTCTCTCTCTCTATTCTCTCTCTATTGTTCTGCTCTTTTTTACTGTATTCTATTCTGCAATGTTTTATTGTTATTATGTTTTATAATGTTTGCTTTTCAGGTATGCAATTTTTTATACCTTACCGTTTACTGTGCTTTATTGTTAACCATTTTTTTGTCTTCAGGTATGCCATTCACGACTTTGAGTGGTTATACCAGAATGATGCCTGCAGGTTTAGGTATCATCTTGGTATCATTCTTTTCAGCCAGCGGTCGGCTTTCATGTAAAAGCAATCCTAGTGGCTAATTAGCCTCTAGACTGCTTTTACAAGCAGTGGGAGGGAATGCCCCCCCCCCAACATCTTCCGTGTTTTTCTCTGGCTCTCCTGTCTCAACAGGGAACCTGAAAATGCAGCCGGTGATTCAGCCAGCTGACCATAGAGCTGATCAGAGACCAGAGTGGCTCCAAACATCTCTATGACCTAAGAAACCGGAAGCTACGAGCATTTTATGACGTAGATTTCGCCGGATGTAAACAGCGCCATTGGGAAATTGGGAAAGCATTTTATCACACCGATCTTGGTGTGATCAGATGCTTTGAGGGCAGAGGAGAAATCTAGGATCTAATAGACCCCAATTTTTGCAAAAAAGAGTACCTGTCACTACCTATTGCTATCATAGGGGATATTTACATTCCCTGAGATAACAATAAAAATGATTTAAAAAAAAAAAATGAAAGGAACAGTTTAAAAATAAGATAAAAAAATAATAATAATAAAGAAAAAAAAAAAAAAAAAAAAAAAAAGCACCCCTGTCCCCCCTGCTCTCGCGCTAAGGTGAACGCAAGCGGCGGTCTGTCGTCAAATGTAAACAGCAATTGCACCATGCATGTGAGGTATCGCCGCGAAGGTCAGATCGAGGGCAGTAATTTTAGCAGTAGACCTCCTCTGTAAATCTAAAGTGGTAACCTGTAAAGGCTTTTAAAGGCTTTTAAAAATGTATTTAGTTTGTCGCCACTGCACGTTTGTGCGCAATTTTAAAGCATGTCATGTTTGGTATCTATGTACTCGGCCTAAGATCATCTTTTTTATCTCATCAAACATTTGGGCAATATAGTGTGTTTTAGTGCATTAAAATGTAAAAAAGTGTGTTTTTTCCCCCAAAAATGCGTTTGAAAAATCGCTGCGCAAATACTGTGTGAAAAAAAAAATGAAACACCCACCATTTTAATCTGTAGGGCATTTGCTTTAAAAAAATATATAATGTTTGGGGGTTCAAAGTAATTTTCTTGCAAAAAAAAAATATTTTTTTATGTAAACAATAAGTGTCAGAAAGGGCTTTGTCTTCAAGTGGTTAGAAGAGTGGGTGATGTGTGACATAAGCTTCTAGATGTTGTGCATAAAATGCCAGGACAGTTCAAACCCCCCCCAAATGACCCCATTTTGGAAAGTAGACACCCCAAGCTATTTGCTGAGAGTCATGTTGAGTCCATGGAATAATTTATATTGTGACACAAGTTGCGGGAAAGAGACAATTTTTTATTTGTTTTATTTTTTTTTGCGCAAAGTTGTCACTAAATGATATATTGCTCAAACATGCCATGGGAATATGTGAAATTACACCCCAAAATACATTCTGCTGCTTCTCCTGAGTACGGGGATACCACATGTGTGAGACTTTTTTGGAGCCTAACCGCGTACGGGACCCCGAAAACCAAGCACCGCCTTCAGGCTTTCTAAGGCCGTAAATTTTTGATTTCACTCTTCACCGCCTATCACAGTTTCGGGGGCCATGGAATGCCCAGGTGGCAAAAAAACCCCCCAAATGACCCCATTTTGGAAAGTAGACACCCCAAGCTATTTGATGAGAGGTATAGTGAGTATTTTGCAGACCTCACTTTTTGTCACAAAGTTTTGAAAATTGAAAAAAGAAAAAAAAAATGTTTTTTTCTCGTCTTTCTTTATTTTCAAAAACAAATGAGAGCTGCAAAATACTCACCATGCCTCTCAGCAAATAGCTTGGGGTGTCTACTTTCCAAAATGGGGTCATTTGGGGGGGGTTTGTGCCACCTGGGCATTCCATGGCCTCCGAAACTGTGATAGGCAGTGAGGAGTAAAATCAAAAATGTACGCCCTTAGAAATCCTGAAGGCGGTGCTTGGTTTTCGGGGTCCCGTACGCGGCTAGGCTCCTAAAAAGTCCCACACATGTGGTATCCCCGTACTCAGGAGAAGCAGCTAAATGTATTTTGGGGTGCAATTCCACATATGCCCATGGCCTGTGTGAGCAATATATCATTTAGTGACAACTTTGTGCAAAAAAAAAAAAAAAAAAAAAAAAATTGTCACTTTCCCGCAACTTGTGTCAAAATATAAAACATTCCATGGACTCAACATGCCTCAAAGCAAATAGCTTGGGGTGTCTACTTTCCAAAATGGGGTCATTTGGGGGGGGGTTTATGTCATCTGGGCATTTTATGGCCTTCAAAACCGTGATAGGTAGTGAGGAGTAAAATCAAAAATGTACGCCCTTAGAAATCCTGAAGGCGGTGCTTGGTTTTCGGGGCCCCGTACGCGGCTAGGCTCCCAAAAAGTCCCACACATGTGGTATCCCCATACTCAGGAGAAGCAGCTAAATGTATTTTGGGGTGCAATTCCACATATGCCCATGGCCTGTGTGAGCAATATATCATTTAGTGACAACTTTTTTGTAATTTTTTTTTTTTTTTTTTTTTTTGTCATTATTCAATCACTTGGGACAAAAAAAATGAATATTCAATGGGCTCAACATGCCTCTCAGCAAATTCCTTGGGGTGTCTACTTTCCAAAATGGGGTCATTTGCGGGGATTTTGTACTGCCCTGCCATTTTAGCACCTCAAGAATCGACATAGGCAGTCATAAATTAAAGGCTGTGTAAATTCCAGAAAATGTACCCTAGTTTGTAGACGCTATAACTTTTGCGCAAACCAATAAATATACACTTATTGACATTTTTTTTACCAAAGACATGTGGCCAAATACATTTTGGCCTAAATGTATGACTAAAATTGAGTTTATTGGATTTTTTTTAGAACAAAAAGTAGAAAATATCATTTTTTTTCAAAATTTTCGGTCTTTTTCCGTGTATAGCGCAAAAAATAAAAACGGCAGAGGTGATCAAATACCATCAAAAGAAAGCTCTATTTGTGGGAAGAAAAGGACGCAAATTTCGTTTGGGTACAGCATTGCATGACCGCGCAATTAGCAGTTAAAGCGACGCAGTGCCGAATTGTAAAAAGTGCTCTGGTCAGGAAGGGGGTAAATCCTTCCGGGGCTGAAGTGGTTAAGCACCTATACCATCCATAACAAAAAAAGGAAAAAATAATCTGCAAAAAAGAATCAATGATAATAACATGGCATGCATGTATGAGATTCATGCATGCAGAGATGCACAACCAAGATAGTATATGGATATAATTCAAATGCAACCTCAGCATGGAAGACAATTGTGAAGTCGTTACACGGAAAAAAAAAAAACATACAACAGCCACAGATCAGGCATCCAGGGTTCGGACCCACTCATGTATCAAGTCTGATCTGGTAAAGACCACATTAATGCCCCCATCCCCAAATATCAAAGGAAACTTATATTTGGTATCCCACGTAAAAAATGTGTATATGCGGGCAACAAAAGCCATCATAAAAGTGAGAACAGATAAGGGGGAGATATGAGGGCCGGGGTCAAATATAGACCCCCTGCATCCAACAGTAAAGCAACATGGGGTGCTAACATCGCAAATGCTGAAAAGTATGCCTACTTCTCCAAACCCCCGGAGTCAAAGCCTTCCAAGAATGGCTTGAAGCATGTTGTATCATTGAGTCCCGGGGGCCTGGTCGCCCGCAGATTGTAAATCCATCTCAGTTCGAGCTGGAAGAGATCCTTATTCCAATCTCCCCCCCTCGAACTGGAGTGCACTCGATCCAAAATTAAAAATTTTTGTTTTTTGGGAACAGTCCCTGATGAACCAGGGCAGTATGTCTCCCCAGTGGTCGGGGTCGCATGTCTGCATGCTTCTGATGTGGCGGTATGCCCTATGCCAGAATTCCAATTTGGTCTTCCCGACATAGAAGCATCCACAATCACACCGGAGCATGTACACAACCCCCTTGGTCTTACAGTTGGCAAAGTGTTTGGGCCTGAAGGTACTGCCATCAGGTACAGTTGGATTTTTGGTAGTATACATATACTTACAGTACCCACAGGCCCCACACATAAACGTGCCCCTATATTTGCAGTGCTGGGCAAAATTCTCATCCCTGAATTTGCTCCTTACCAGCCTGGAGGACAAAGAAGTAGCCCTCCTGAAAGTAAAGAGCGGACTCTCGGGAAGGAGTCTATTCAAGTTTGGGTCCATAGTAAGAATGTGCCAAAACTTAGACACAATTCTTTTGACTTCTGCGTGTTGATTGCAGTATTTGGTGATAATATGCAGAGGGTTATCCTGGTTCTCATGTTTTTGCGAATAAATCAGAGCCTGTCTAGTATGTGTAATGGCCCGCCTATAAGCCTTTTTGAGAGAGGTATGTGAATATCCTCTCTCAAGGAGTCTTGCGCGCAGATTATTTGCTTCGATTTTAAAGGTCGCTTCGTCTGTGCAATTCCTGCGCACCCTCAGGTACTGGCTGTATGGTATAGACCTTATAAGGCTTGGTGGATGAAAATTAGAGGCATGTAGGATAGTGTTGCCAGCAGTGGCCTTCCGATAGAGGCCACTGCTGAGTCCACCATCCTGACCTCTGTAAACCATAACATCCAGAAAGGCAATCTCACTGCGACTCGATGACATGGTAAAATTAAGGTTAAAGCGGTTCTTGTTCATGCACTCTAGGCATGACTGCAAGAGCTCTATGGGGCCATCCCAGATGGTGAAAATGTCGTCGATGTATCTGAACCACATCAGGAAGTGGTTTGTATACATCGACGAGTTCTCATCACTGAGAAATGTGGTTTCCCATTCCCCCAGGTACAGGTTCGCGTAGGATGGGGCACAACAAGTCACCATCGCCACCCCCTGTACCTGGAGGAAATGGGAGCCATCAAAAGTAAAAATGTTGTGATACAGGATATATTCCAGCAACTGTAGGATGAATTCCTTGTAGGCCCAATCTCCATCCCGTCTCTGGTAAATAGCCTTCTTGACAGCTCTAAGCCCCCCAGCATGGGGAATAGAACTGTACAAGGCCTCTACGTCAATGGTTACCAAGTATGCATTATCTGGTATAATAAGGTTTTCAATCATTTTGAGAAAATGTATAGTATCCTTCACAAAAGATTGTAAGCTGATAACATGGGGTTTGAGATATTCATCAATAAACGACTTGCGTTTTCACTGATGGACCCTCTACCAGAGATAATTGGTCTCCCAGTTGGATTGTGGCTGTCTTTGTGAATTTTTGGTAATGAATAAAAAGTTGGTACAACCGGAAATTTGACTCTGATATATTCCCAGATGGTTTTGTTGATGACTTTATTATTGTATGCTGTATCCACCAAAGAGTAATATTCTTGGTGGAACCTATTTACCAAGTCTCTCGTTATTTTCTTGTACCAATTCTTATTCATTAAAATTCTCTGGCACATCGAGATATACTGAGCATTGTCCATCAGGACAATGTTGCCCCCCTTGTCAGAGGGTTTGATAACTATTGACTTGTTGTCACTGAGTTCCTTAAGTGCCTGTCTATCAGCCATGTTGATGTTAATCGTTTTGGGAGTGCGAATGTGTAACCTATCAATTTCTCTATATACCAGAAATGTGGAGATGTTCGGGTTGGAGCTGGGGGGTGGAATATGGACCTATTTTTTTGAAGTTTGGACCCTTGTTTGGACTGCTGTGCCGACCCCTCCTTATTATCCAAAGGAAGAGATAGCACTGTGGGCAAGTCAATGCGGTCAATGAGATCGGCCGTGTCACTCTCCTCAAGGAGTGACACCAGCTGATCAATAGCCTGATTTTCTTGGGATGTTAGATCTATGGATCCCTGGGGTTTTTAGTACATGTTCTTTAACATGAGTTTGCGTGCAAACATTTCTAGATCTTTGATGACCTCAAACCTGTCCATGTTTTCAATTGGGCAGAATCCGAGTCCTTTCTGGAGTAAGCGAGCTTCACTGTCCGTAAGAACGTGGGAGGAGAGGTTGACAATGCTGAAAGCCCCAATGGGTGAATCAACACTGTCAGAGAGAAGCCCCTCCCTATCACGATCTATGTTCTCTTTGTGAGTTTGGTTAAAAGTGCCTCTGCTAAAGGGACCGTTTCCTGTCTATCTCCTCCCTGGTGAGTCGTTCTAGACCTCGTAACCGGAGGTGAGTTTGTATTGCCCACCAACGGTATTGGAGGGGCAGAGGCAGAACAACTGCTTGCCCCTAATGGTGTCCTACCTGTGACCGGGGGCATGATATGGGGACCATCTGTTGTATTCGTACTGTGAGTCCTGGATCCCTGGGATCTATTGTCACTTTGGTTGGAACGAGGTACCTTTTTGTTCTTAGAGGAAACCTGTGAGGAAACAGAGGAGACACTTGAGCAGGAATTGGATAAGGCAAAATAATGGTCCCTCTGATTTCTAAACCTGTTGAGGTTTTTGGACTGTGATTGGTTCCATTTATAGGCCTTGTTTTTTTCGAAGGCACATCTATCCCTATTGAGCTTACTTTCCTTTTTAATGAGGATATCCTTATTAAATCCTCCAGATGTTTTTTAAGTTTTGACTCCTTGTCCATGTATGTTTTATGGGTCTGTAACGGTTGAAGTTTCAAACAGATGGCCTGTATATCACCATCCAGAACATTTGACCGCTTTTGGAATTCAGTAATAAGGAGTTCCATCATATCTTTGGAGTATGTACGTAGGATTTTTTCCCATACACTTTTGAACTCAGTGTCCAATCCCTCAAGATTAGGGAAGATTTGGACCCTGAGTCCCAGTGGGTTCATGTTATCATTAATGTATTCCCGAAAGGACCTGATGTGCCAGTACAGGGATGACTTTTTCTCAAGGATTTTAGTAAGTTTCAAGAATAGGCCATTAATTTCAGATTCAATATGCTCGTTCTTACCATACTCTTCCAAGTAGCCGGACATGAGGCTGTCCCAGTTACTTCCCGTGTAATTCGCCATAGTCTAAAAAATTATATTGAGAAACGGTAAACACAAAATCTGCAATGACCTCAAAAAAGATCACTACAACAACAGCAATCAATTATAATGTAGATTTTTCCCAAGTAAGTGGGCATATCAGCCCAATGGGTATACAAAACTGTAATATACTGCTGACTGTCAGAAAACAAAACGGGGACTGGTATCTACTACCACACTAAGAAAAAAAGAGAAAACAGTGTGTGCCACATCCCATGAGTCTAAAAAAGACCAAAAAATTCCCCTATGGTGGGAATTCCCCTATTTTTTGGTCTTGATCACGTGGTAAAGAGTCTCCGTCAGAGACTCTTTACCTAGACCGGTGTTGCGGGGGCGCACAGCGGCTCAATATCCTGCAGATGTCATATGACGTCCAGTCAGGATATTGAAACCACTTTGCCGCCGTCATTCTGCTATATGGCTGGTGGCAAGTGGTTATTTGCTCAGTTCTCAGCCTTGGCGATGGCAGGGGGCAGCTGCAGGATCGCATCAGTGCTGCATCCACCTAAGTATGATTTTAAAAAAATGGCATAATTCTCTTTTAACCATACCTTGTTGAAAATGGCAAAAAAAATGCAATGTTTGGATTAAAAAAAGAACACTGTCTCTTAACCGGTTCCCGACCGGCTCATGTAGATTTACTGTGGCACAATGGCACCTCTGTGCAAAATCCCATACAGGTATGGGGTCCCCTTTAAGAGCCACCAGAGGGCGTGTGCGCGCACCTCCAGCAGCGGCGTGCGCACCTCCAGCAGCGCGCTCACGCCCTCTGGCGGCTGCACCCAATGCGAGTGGCCGGCAGGCGGGATCACCGCAGGCCACGCACGATCACTTGCACGAGAGCCAGCACGGCTGGCGTTTGTGTTTTTACACACACAAATCCCTGTTCTGTCAGGGGAGAGGAGACATATCGTTTGTTCCTACTAAGTAGGGACAACGATATGTCTCCTCCCCCAGTCAGTCCCATCCCCATACAGTTAGAACACATCTAGTGAACACACATTTAACCCCTTGATCGCCCCCTAGTGTTAACCCCTTCCCTATCAGTGACATTTACACAGTAATCAGTGCATAATTATAGCTCTGATCACTGTATAAATGTCAATGGTCCCAAAAATTTGTCAAAAGTGTCCAATCTGTCCATCGCAATGTCACAGTACTGCTAAAAATCACAGATCACCGCCATTACTAGTTAAAAAAAAATAATTATAGAAATGCCATAAAAATGCAATCAATCTTTCCCATAGTTTGTAGACACTATAACTTTTGCGCAAAGCAATCAATATACGCTTATTGCGATTTTTTTTTTACCAAAAATATGTAGAAGAATATATATTGGCCTAAACTGATGAAGAAATTAGTTTTTTTTTTAAATTTGGAGGATATTTTTTATAGCAAAAAGTAAAAAATATTGTTTTCATTTTCAAAATTGTCGGTCTTTTTTTTATAGCGCAAACAATAAAAAACGCAGAGGTGATCAAATAACACCAAAAGAAAGCTCTATTTGTGTGAAAAAAGGACACAAATTTTGTTTGGGTACAGCACTGCATGACCGCGCAATTGTCAGTTAAAGCGACACAGTGCCAAATTGTAAAAAGTACTCTGGTCAGGAAGGGGGTAAAATCTTCCGGGGCTGAAGTGGTTAACGAAAATATTGAGGCCCTCTTTCACATTCTTTTACTGTGCCATTACTGGAATGTGAAGCACTTCAATTTATGCATAAACCTAAATACTATATTCTTGACCTTGCACACAATATAGAGTCTTCAGTATTCCACAGGTTCTATTATCAGACTGCCAGTCAACGCAATAAGTCCTGTGTACCTTCCACAGCATCTCCCTGACAGGGGCAAAATGTACATCCACTCAGAGAGTGCAACGTGACTCGCGCATGCACAGTGCGCGCCCGGCTGTGAAGCCGCAAGCTTTCACAGCCTGGGTGCCCACAGTTTCAATGGAGGCACTGCGGAGAGGAGGGGGAGAGGAGCGAGGCTCCATGCGGCCGCATCGCTGGACCATGGGACAGGTGAGTGTCTGTTTAACCACTTGCTTACTGGGCACTTATACCCCCCTCGTATCCAGACCAATTTTCAGCTTTCAGCACTGATGCACTTTGAATGACAAATGCGCGGCCATTCAACACTGTACCCAAATGAAATTTTTATCATTTTTTCCCCACAAATAGAGCTTTTTTTTGGTGGTATTTTATCACCTCTGCGGTTTTTATTTTTTGTTAAAAAAATGTAAAAAGACTGAATTTAAAAAAAAAAAAAAAGTTTTTTAATATTTTGTTATAAAAAATTGAAAACAGGTAATTTTTCTCCTTCATTGATGTACACTGATGAGGCAGCACTGATGGGCACCGATAGGTGGCAGTGATGGGCACTGATGGGTGGCAATAATGGGCATTGATCAGTTACACTGATAGGCAGCACTGCTAGGTGGCACTGATTGGCACTACTGGTGGGCATTGATAGCTGGCACTTGTGGGCATTGATAGGTGGCACTGATTGGCACTACTGGTGGGCATTGATAGCTGGCACTTGTGGGCATTGATAGGTGGCACTTGTGGGCATTGATAGGTGGCACTTGTGGGGATTGATAGGTGGCAATGGCAGGTGGCACAGATGAGGCAGATGTGGCTCTTCCACTTCGGGACCGATGTCCCTTGCAGCTGAGCCGGTGATCTTTTTTTTTTCTACTCAGAAAAAAAAAAAGATTACCGATCTTTTGTTTATATCATGTGATCAGCTGTCATTGGCTGACAGCTGATCACATGGTAAGGGGCCATGACCGGCCCCTTACTCGGATCGGTGATCACCTGAGTCTCAGTGATATTTATTGAAGGGGAGGATATCATATTCTGACAGCAGGGGAGAAAGCTACCCTGCTGGGACCTTTGATTCTGATAGTGGCACCCACTGTTGTCACAATACACTGATCAGCAGCTGCAGCAGATTGGCTGTAACTGCTGATCAACAATAATTTTTCTAACACGCGCCTTCAACAAAAGTTGATCAAATGATTGACTTCTGCTGAGTGGGGATGGCCACACACTGATCAAAATTCACCCAGATCTTTACTGAATTGTTAGTGTATGGCCAGCTTAAATGTTTAAAAGGGACCAAAAAGCCCTCCACTAGTAAAAAGTATAGTATAGAACCTCCTACCTTAAATAGATGGTGTGTCTATGTCATCACTATTATTATAAGCAAAAAAAAGAAGTGCAAGTTTCCTTGCAAAGTAAACAGTCTATTTGCCTTTAGTAAATCAATCCTCATGGCTTCAATTTAGCAGGGCTTAGGAAAACCTAGATAGGATAACAAGCCGAATTATGATGAGAAAGCCAACAAATTAAAAGGCCATCTCCTAGAGCAGTGATGGTGAACCTTGGCACCCCAGATGTTTTGGAACTACATTTCCCATGGGAAATGTAGTTCCAAAACATCTGGGGTGCCAAGGTTCGCCATCACTGTCCTAGAGGTATTGTAAAGGTTAGAACCATCTAAAACAGAAACTTTTAGGTATGCCACTATAATGTATGTGAAAATGTTTATCATTTCATGGTCTAGTGTTTGTTTTGTAAATAGACTGCACCTACTTTAACCACTTAGTGATCGCCCACTCCCGCCTTACCACCCTCACCCTCCTACTACTCCTAATGTCTGGGGACATCGCACCAAACCCCGGCCCTCCCACACCCAATTTCCAACGCCAAGATCAGCCATCTACCTCCTCCAACAGTAGTCGTAACTTCAACTTTCTCATCCCAATTCCCCTGATTCCACAAGTCAGCCCCCCTCTTTCAAGTGCCCTCTGGAATGCCCGCTCAGTCTTCAACAAACTAGTTTCTGTCAATGACCTTTTCCTCTCCAAATCCCTTGATCTATTTGCTATAACTGAAACCTGGCTCCAGGAATTTGATACTACCTCTCCAGCTGCACTGTCCCACAGTGGCCTTCTCTGGACTCACTCCACCAGACCCAGTGGACAAAAAGGAGGTGGTGTCGGACTTCTCCTCTCCCCACAATGCACCTTCCAGGTACTGCCCACACCTCCCTCTCTTTCCACCTGCACTTTCGAAATGCACTGCATTCGTCTTTTCTCTCCAGCTTGTCTGAGGGTCGCAGTCATTTATCGGCCTCCTGGACCAGTGTCACGCTTTCTGGATGACTTCTCTGCATGGCTACCCTATTTTCTCTCATCTGAAGTGCCTGCCATCATCCTAGGTGACTTTAACATTCCAATCAATGTTAATAATGCTACCACTTCTAAACTACTCAACTTAACCTCCTCTTTTAACCTAACACAATGGACACAAACCACCACTCACTCCAACGGCAACACTCTTGACCTTGTATTCTCCCATCGCTGCACTCCCTGCAATCTCTCCAACGCACCCTTTCCTCTCTCTGATCACAACCTTATCCGTTTCACACTCTCCTTGTCTCCTATATCCCATGCTGCCAACCCACTAACCACTCGCAACCTCAAACCTTCCCTTCTTCACTCTGCTACTGATGGCCTTTATGACAAAATCACACCCCTGTCCTGCCCAGACCTAACCACTTCCATCTACAGCACCACGTTGTCATCCTCCCTAGACGTACTTGCTCCTCTTTCTACGCGCAGAACCAGGCCCCATCTGCCACAACCCTGGCAAACAGACGACACCAGAAGTCTCAAGAGACGCAGCCGTGCTCTTGAGCGAGCATGGCATAAATCTAAATCCCTGCAAGACTTTACCCTCTACAAATCTGTCCTTCTCAAATACAACTCCTGCCTCCACACTGCTAAACAAACCTATTACAACACTCTCATCAAAACCCTCTCATCCAAACCTCGTCAACTCTTTTCTACCCTTAATTCCTTACTTTACCCCCCACTGCCCCCTCCCACCAACTTGCTTACTGCTCAACATATTGCCAACCAATTCAATAGCAAAATCAACACAATTCGCAAGGAGATATCCAGCATTAAAATTCCTCCCCTACCCAACATATCAGGTCCAACACCACACTCAATACTCTCCTCCTTTTGCCCAGTTACCACAGAAGAAGTTGATAAACTCCTCTCCATGGCCCACCTCACTACATGTCCCCTGGACCCTGTCCCCTCCCAATTACTGCGACCACCTTCCCACTCTATCCTCAACTTCCTAACCCACATCTTCAACCTCTCCCTCTCCTCCGGCACCTTTCCTTCCCCGCTCAAACATGCACTGGTTACCCCCATACTCAAAAAACCCTCACTAGACCCCACCTGTTTGAATAACTTAAGACCTATCTCCCTTCTCCCGTTTGCCTCCAAGCTCATCGAACGCCTTGTTCATGACCAAATGAGTCGCTACCTCACGGACAACAACCTTCTCGACCCCCTACAGTCTGGCTTCCGCCTACAACATTCGACTGAAACTGCCCTACTAAAAATCACCAATGACCTAATAAATGCCAAAACCAATGGCCACTACTCCATACTCATACTTTTAGACCTCTCTGCTACCTTTGACACAGTTGACCACCTGCTGCTCCTCAGCAAATTACACTCCCTTGGCCTCCGTGATTCTGCATTATCCTGGTTCTCCTCCTACCTATCTCAGCGCACTTTCAGCGTCACTTACAACTCCATCTCCTCCGCTCCCCTTCCTCTTTCTGTTGGGGTACCCCAAGGCTCTGTGGCTCTGTCCTTGGGCCTCTCCTTTTCTCACTCTATACCTCTTCCCTGGGCCAGTTGATCACCTCCCATGGCTTCCAATACCATCTCTATGCTGATGACACACAGATCTATCTCTCCACTCCCCAACTCACCCCCACTATCTCCTCACGGATCTCAAACTTGCTGAATGACATATCGGTATGGATGTCACACCACTTCCTCAAACTTAATCTTTCTAAAACTGAGCTTGTTATATTTCCTCCTTCACGGTCCCCCTCCTGTGACTTCACCATTAATATCAACAACACAACCATTGGTCCGTCCACACATGCCAGAGTCCTGGGTGTAATCCTTGACTCTAGCCTCTCCTTTAGCCCCCATATCCAATCACTGGCTAAATCCTGCCGCCTTAACCTTCGCAACATCTCCAAAATTCGACCCTTCCTGACTAATGACACTACAAAACAACTTATTCACTCCTTGATTATTTCCCGCCTCGACTATTGCAACTCTCTCCTTAATGGCCTACCCTTAAGCAGGCTATCCCCCCTTCAGTCTATTATGAATGCTGCTGCAAGACTAATACACCTCACTAATCGATCCGTGACTGCTGCTCCTCTCTGCCAATCCTTTCACTGGCTTCCCCTACCCCACCGTGTAAAATTCAAAATGCTAACCATAACATACAAGGCCATTCACAACATCGCGCCCATCTACATCACCAACCTCATCTGCAGATATCGCCCAAATCGCCTCCTCCGCTCCTCCCAGGACCTCCTGCTCTCTAGCTCCCTTGTTACCTCCTCCCATGCTCGCCTTCAGGACTTCTCCAGAGCCTCTCCCATCCTCTGGAATTCCCTGCCCCAGTATGTCCGATCAGCCCCTACCCTGTCCATCTTTAGGAGATCCTTGAAAACTCATTTATTCAGGGAAGCCTATCCCACACCCACATAACTGTCCCTGAGCCACCCCCATCAAATCATTCTTTGCAGCTATTACCTTTTATACCACCACCCCCTCCCTTTAGAATGTAAGCTCTACGAGCAGGGCCCTCCTGTACCTTTTGTATTGAACTGTACTGTAATTGTGTTGTCCCCCTTATACATTGTAAAGCGCTGAGTAAACTGTTGGCGCTATATAAATCTCGTATAATAATAATAAATGTACTGTGGATGAGCAGCCGCTGTAGGCAAAGCGATACATCATGACCCATACAACACTGCCTACTTCGGGGTTTAGGGAGCGTGCATGTGTGCCCCCCGCCCGGCACCCATTGTGTTTGCACACAGCGGGAACCTGTCAGCAAGTCCTGGCCAATGTTTCACGGCTGGGACCTGCTGATCAGCTGTGTGCAATCACAGTCCATTGCTCTTGGTAAACAATACAGAGCTCTGTACATATGGAATGATCCATCTGTCTCTGAAACTAAGAGATCTCTTAGTAAAAGCAGCACACAGTACACACATTCAGGCCCGGACTGGCCATAGGGCACACCAGGCATTTGCCCAGTAGGCCAGGGCCACCGGGCTGAATGTCCTAGGGATGGATGATCAAACTCCCTGCCATGCTTCTCCCCCCTCCCCTGCCCCGCACACCATCACACACATGGCACAGATGGACATGGAGCAGTGTGCCAGTGCCATAGTCAGCTGTCAGTGTATGCTAATATGCAATCTCTATAGGTGGGCAGTGTGTGTTCTCTGATCTCTCCAGGGCAGTGAATGAAATGTCAGTGTACAAACACTCTGCACCGCCAGGCAGCCTGTAAGCCCAGACCTTGTATGTCCCTATGTGGCGTCCTCCATCCCTGACATTGATCTGAGGCATGCGCCAGCCGTATAGGGCAGGATCAGCTCTCCTCCATCTGTGTGTGTATGTTCAGCCAGAGCATAGCCAGCCATAGCGGACATGGAAGAAGAGCCAGGGTAGGGGGAAGGAGAGCTCCAGGACAGCACCAAGACTGACATGTCCTTGGGTAGGAAATCGGGGATTCTATACACCTGTGATTGCATTTTATACAGAAAACTTACTAATCTGATGATTGCAGAGCCTATAGTGTTTTTGTCACATATTGGAGAATCGTATCCTTGAAGATAGTCTATTCTGTGGGGCTCATTCACACTTGCATGTAGGCAATTCTCAGGAATTTTTATTTGTGCGTTTTTTCCTCACATATTTCATTGTTAAGTGCCATACAGGAGCTTCTAAGGCTCATAGACTCTTGTTATAGGAGCACCTGAAAAACACACCTTTTTTGTTTTAACGTTTTTTCACGTTCTTCTATTGAAGTCCATGAAACCAAAAATGCCCCATTCCACTTCAAAAGTAACTTATAAAAACTAAAATTGTGCGCTAGTAACTTATGTACTGTTTTAAGATTCAGGTGTTGAGCTACAGAAGACTGAACGCTCAAATGTGAACAGGGACCATGGGATCTGGTTCACTGAGCGTTTTGAAGCTTAAGGCTCCATGCACACTGAACGTTAAAATAACGTTTTTTTTTTTTTTTCAATGGATCAAAAATGTTAAAAAACGCTGGTGAGCCACGTTTTTTGAGCGTTTATCAGCATTTATGAGCCTTTGCCATTTTTTGTGGTCAGAAAAACTACTCCTGAACGCGATTTTATGGCGTTCAGAAAACAGCCCATAAACTTCACTGCCGATAAAAGTTCAAAAACGTCCATGTGTGCATGGACACATAAGATAACATAGAGTGAAGTTTATGGGCTGTTAAAAAAACTCCCTAACTCCAAAAAACGTCCGTTTATGAGCTCCAGTGTGCATGGAGCCTTAAGCTATGAAGCAGTCAGGAATGGGGCACTAGAAGCTGATTCACATCAGATGCATTGTGCTGTTCTGAGAAGCTCTGTCTAACACAGGTGCAATGCATAGACAAGCAAAAAAAAGCCATTACATATAATGGCAGTTTATACTACCACATTGCAGTGGAATGTGTTGAAAAATATGTGCAGCTTTGGGGCTCATCAGGCCCAGACTAGCCAGAGGGCACACAGGGCCATATGTCAGGGGCAATAGACCCCTGGGCCGCTCCAAAAAAAGATATAAGCAAAAAAATCCTATGCGCTACAACTTTCAGCCAACTATGGGATAACTTCAAGTGTGTTAAATATGAAGCAGCTGCTCACATTGCTCAATGTGTCCCCACACTCTAGAAAAATAAATAAGGAATATAATGTGGCACTTGCTTGTGCAGAAAGTTCAAAATAAACATAAGCTAACAAAGCAATATGTGCTAACCCTACTGGGTACTAAACTCCAAGTGTCAGTACTGCAAGGAGCAAATATGGCAAATAAATATACAATCTGAATCTACACTACCCAGTAGGGGTATTATTTTGTTGATTGATGTTGTTATGAAACTAAGATTGTATATTTATTTTCAGTATTTGTAAATTGAGCGAAAGCTCCTTGCAGCTCTGGCACTTGGAGTTCAGCAAGCGCCACATTATATTCCTTATTTATTACTCCAAAAAAAGACCTCCACTTCACTCACAGTACTGGTCCCGGCCAAGACCTGGTTCTGTTGGTTCCACGGCTGGCCACCTCTGTCCACTGTCTGGTTTCTAGGACTGCCTGGCATCTAGAAACCAGTGACATCATGTAATGCAGAGGGAGGCCCCAGCATTCAGACCATAGGAGGATGTAACTTCCTCCACCTTCTTCTACTGTTCAGCTCCACTGACCTCCTCCAGCCTCTGTGGTGGCGGCCCCCTGATCAGAAAAAAGAAGGGAAGTGGATTTGAGAGTCTGAGGGGAGGCCAGGGATGGAAGCTGTTGGGCTGGCATAAGGGACCTCGGTATAGATGCAGGGACAGAGAGGATGGCAGCTGAGCTGGTGCTTGATGACAGATGACACCCTCAGAGGGATAGAAAGGGGAGGAGGAGGTCACATCTGAGGATGTAAAACCCCCCAAATAGTGAAGTCCCAGCAGGGACACCTGAGATCTAAGGGTTCATGCTGGGACTTGTAGTCCTTCACTTTTTGGGGGTTCAAATCCTTAGATCTGAGGGTTCATGGTGGGACCCCTCCAAAAGTGAAGGACTACAGGTTCTAGCATGCACCCCCCAGAGCTGAATACGTAACACCCCCCCCTTAATCAAAGAGATACTGGCTGCCACAGAGGGGATGACCCCAGACACCCCCAGGCACAAGAGATGTGGGGCAATTGCCCCAGGTGCCCAAACTAGTCCCCCTCACCAGGAAAGTTAGTGGAGCCAAGCTCCAGCACTGGGCTCAAGTAAACAGAGTTGCTTTACAGTAGGCTGGTAGCCTAGGCAACTGGCAGAGGAGGAAAAAAGATGTATCAGGGTACGTACATTGCTTAGGATATGCAACATGCTTAGGATACACTATGGGCGTAGCCAGATATTGTCTTTATCCTTCTTCTCTACTGCTGTGCTGGTCTGCCACCCTCCAATAAGCCCACATGGGGTCTTGGTCCTACTCTCACAGTAGGGTTTTGGTTTAAAAAAAAAAAATGGGCTGCTCTGTCTAAAATGCCCAAATCTATTTTTTGTCCCACTCTGGAACTGCACACATTACACATAGTTTGGCACATATTTAACTCCTTGATGACCCTAAATGTTAAACCCTTCCCAACCAGTGTCATTAGTACAGTGTATAGTTGTATCACTAATCACTGTATTAATGTCCCTGGGATGTCAGTGGCAGTAAGTCAGTTCCCCCCAGCATCAGTTAGTGTCAGGTATCCCCCCACATCGCAATCCTATTATAAGTCATTAATTGCCACCATTGGTAGTATAAAAAATAAATAAATACAGTATATATACTATGGTTTGTAGGCGCTATAACTGTCACGCAAACAAAGTCAATATACACTTATAGGGATTTATTTTTAAATCAAAAATATGCAGCAGAATACATTTTGGCCAACATTTATAAAGAAATTACATTTTTTACATTTTTTATTGGATATGTTTTATAGCAGAAAGTAAAAAATATATTTTTTTTTTCGTTTATGTCTCACAAAATAAAAAAAACAAGTGGTGATCAAATACCACCAAAAGAAAGCTCTGATTGTGTGAAAAAAAAAAATGAGAGATGAGGATAGATGTGTAATGATAATCTGGGGATGATGATTACAAAATGTTGTTTGGATATAGCATTGCCTGACTGCACAATTGCCATTTAAAGTAGCGCAGTGCCGAAGAGCAAACAATGGACTGGTCATGAAGGGGGTAAAATCTTCTGGAGCTGAAGTGATTAATAAGTAATCATGCCCCTGGTAAAGCAACAGAATACATGAGACACAGCAGTGCATAGTACAACGGTCAGCAGTGTCACATTTTATCTTTTTTTCAGTAGAGCTTCTCCATTATGATTTGGTTTATTTTGTGTAACAAACCAAAGAGCGACTGTGTGATTTTTGTTTGGTTCCTATTCTCAATATGATGTCTATTGTATCTATCATATGAACAGTGCAACATAATCTCAATTGTTACATTGCAGCAATCCAATATTATTATGTCTGCATAAAAGCATACATATTGCAAAAATGAATCTTATAGAACAACAACAAAAAAAATCTGCTGTATAAGCCTTTTGCCAGCAGAGGGCACCTTCATGCAAAGTACTGCATGACTGCTGAGGTGCAATAAGCCCAGGTCCCAACCATCACTTGTCATACCTTACCCCTTCTTGTAAACCAATAAGAACCACACATACCACCAATAACGTTGGAAAGGGCAAGGCCACAGCTTTATTTAAAATCAACATTAATATTAACCTTTAGAACCGTGCCAGTCACAGTTGTACTGTGAGCACTCAACTACCAATGTAAAAGGGAGATGAAGGAGGGGCCTGTCCTTACCATCAGTGCCGGACCGGCCGTCAATCTCCCAATTACCATCCGGGCATCAAAGGGGTTCCATATTTGCTGGCAAGGTTACCAAAACCGCAACACGCTGTGACATACCATCAAAATTAGGGCGGGAGGGTGGGCAGCTCTTCCATTCTTCCGTCCGAAAAGGACCATAATCCCCTGGGGTGCCAAACTCCTGAGCTCAGGCCCAACCCTTTTCCCCTTTTGTACCAATCCTGAACTATAACAACTTTCCTGAGACTCCTCCCTGGCCATGCCCCCATCAGTCAGGGCTCTCTCTCCCGATGGGCTCAAGAGGCTCTCATGACTGCTGAGGTGCAATAAGCCCAGGTCCCAACCATCACTTGTCATACCTTACCCCTTCTTGTAAACCAATAAGAACCACACATACCACCAATAACGTTGGAAAGGGCAAGGCCACAGCTTTATTTAAAATCAACATTAATATTAACCTTTAGAACCGTGCCAGTCACAGTTGTACTGTGAGCACTCAACTACCAATGTAAAAGGGAGATGAAGGAGGGGCCTGTCCTTACCATCAGTGCCGGACCGGCCGTCAATCTCCCAATTACCATCCGGGCATCAAAGGGGTTCCATATTTGCTGGCAAGGTTACCAAAACCGCCACCAGCCAGTCAGTGATCCACTGACGGGCGCCCCACCGCAGCCAGCGCCTGTTCCACCCCCCTCTGAAGTCCCAGGTTAAATATATCCATGCCAATGTCGTTGAGGTGAACACCATCCCTCCTCAACAAGTCATTGTTGTTTCCCTCTAAATCTTTGTGACGGACAACGACCCCCCCGATCCTCCGAACAAATTTTGACACCTGGGCGTTGACCTTCCTCCGAAAATTTTCTAAACAGGGTCCCGGAACTTCTCTGGTCCAAATAGAACGAGGGACAATCTCTGACCATACGAACGTCACACTGGTAAACATTGCAAGGCATTGAGCAATATCACCTTTCATGGCAGCAATGAGATCCACGGACCGGGTGTAACCTACGTCGTTCCCTCCGGCGTGAACCACCAGGACAATGTGACCGGACACGCGGGTACGGAGGTGCCAACATTCCCACAGTACCTGATGCCAACGCAGCCCGCGCAGGCCCAGCCAGCGAATCCTTGCCACATCTGAAGAGAGTCCCAAATTTCTCCCATAGTTCCGGATCTCTGCGCGACGAGCCGCCCAGAAGACAAAGGAATCGCCCAAAATCCAAACTTGAGTCGGGGGAAAACCTGAAATTAACACAAAAGGTGAGGGCGAACATACAGCGAAAAACGAGACGACTCCCATCTACCCAGCCGCTGAAGTTCCGTATCGGAAAACCCTAAACCAGAAGCGGCGGTGGCAGCGCCTATGCGAAAAGAGTGAGTTGAAAATTCGCCCGCTGGTAAACCTAAAGCCTCGAGGCAAAAACGAAAAACTTTTAAAAATTGGAAGCGACTCAACGAGGAGGAGTCAGCGTGCACGAAAAAAGTGGGAGACGGGGGGCGCGCGGAAAGAAAAGGAATGGCCAGAGACACAGGACAGAATGGGCCGCCACAGTGGTGCAGCACCACTCGGCGGCCCCTGCCAAAGCTGTCAGTCTTCGAGGAGCGCAATAAAATGGTGACACTGCGCTCCGACAGGACGACATCCTCCGATCGAATACCCCCGGTGGAAGACCTGGATTTTGCGACTAATTCCCCGATGCGAAAAGCCCCAAAAAACGCCCATGAGAAAGCTACTCGGAACAGCAAAATCTCAAACTCGGATGAGCACACCTCCGGCAACATAGCCAAGACATCCGATAAAATCTGTAAAGAAATGGGGCGCCTGGAATCAGGCAGATGAGTGATGCGTTTCCAGCCCCTCAATATCCGACGCACTGGAAAGGCTTTTGTGACGTCCCCCCACCCCAGAAGCTGAAACCAAAAGGATAAAGCGGACATGGTCGAAGAGACAGTGGAACCCGACACTCCCTTATCCTGTAACTGGACCAGGTAAGCAAATAGGATCAAACGTCTATCATCCGGAGATGAAATAGAGAACTCACCGCCCGACGCTTGTGACCACTCGTGCCAGACCCGACAATACGACGCCCACGTCCTCGGAGAAAGCGACGACCGAAGCAGTTCTAACAATCCCCGGAAACGAGGTTCCATAAGTGGGCCGGACAGGGGAGGCCCTCCAGCGAAGCCGACGGAGCCAGGGAACGAAAACGGGGGTACTGTTGGCGGGAAAGAGCATCGGCAATGTCATTAGAAACTCCCGGAACGTGTTTTGCCCTAACATAAATGTTAAATTGCAAACATTTTAAAACCAAAAAACGCAACAGTGACACAACTGGGGGGGAACTGGCCGATTGCTTGTTCACTACCTGCACTACGCTCATATTGTCTGACCAAAAGATCACCTGACGATTGCGCAACCGCTCACCCCAAAGTTCCACCGCTACTATGATCGGGAAAAGCTCCAAAAGGGTGAGATTGCGCAATAAGTCCATGCGGGCCCATGAGGCCGGCCAACATTCCGCAGACCACTCCCCCCGGAAGAAAGCACCGAAACCACAGGAGCCTGCCGCATCAGTGTACAACTCCAGCTGTGAGTTCGGTACCTCCTCCCGCAACCAACAAGACTGACCGTTGTAGGATTGCAAAAAGGTTAGCCAAATATCCAAATCCGCACGCATGGGCTTGGTGATCCGAACGTGGTGGTGCGGGGCTGTAACGCCCTTCATGGCCCAAGACAAGCGCCTGCAGAAAGCCCTCCCCATGCGTATGACCCTGCACGCGAATACAAGGTGTCCCAGCAGAGATTGCAGCTGCTTCAGTTGAAGCTTTTTCGACCCTTTCGCCAAACGCACCAGGGATAGAAGCCTGGTCAGCTTCTCCCTCGGCAGGCGAAAGACCATGGCCACTGTGTCAATCTCGATACCCAAAAAGGATAGTACCGTTACTGGACCCTCGGTCTTGTCAACGGACAGTGGGACGGCGAAACGCCGACAAACATCTTGAAAAACAGAGAGTAAGCATTGACACCGCCCACTGTCCGAGGGACCCACAAAAAGGAAATCATCCAAGTAGTGCAGCATGGACTGAGATCCGGCCTCCCGGGCGACCACCCACTCAAGGAAGCTACTAAATAACTCGAAAAAGTAACACGAAATGGCGCAACCCATAGGCAGGCACATATCGAAGAAATAGCTTCCCTGAAAGTAGCAACCCAGGAGGTGGAAACAATCCGGGTGGACCGGGAGAAGGCGAAAAGCGGATTCAATGTCCGCTTTTGCCAAAAGAGCGGAACGCCCTGCTGCCCTGACGAGGTGAAGAGCCTTATCAAATGACGCGTAATGCACCCGCGATTCCTCGCGATCAATTCCGTCGTTGACAGAGGAGCCGGAAGGGTAGGATAAGTGATGAATTAAACGAAATTTACCACTCGCTTTTTTGGGGACCACGCCTAGAGGGGACACCCGCAGGTTGTGAAATGGGGGAAGATCAAAGGGGCCCGCCATGCGCCCCAGTTCCAGCTCTTTCTGGATTTTTTGGGCCACTACGGATTCAAATTCCACTGCCGATTTTAGATTAGCCGACATGGTCGGAGCGTTAGACGGGGAAAACGGTATCCAAAAACCTCGATCCAGGCCATCCTTTAGCATCAGGGCCTCCCTACGAAGGGGGTAACGGTCTAGCCAGGGCAACATCTCTAGGACGTTCACCGGCGTCCTCCGGCTTAGGAAGGTCGGTCTTGGCTCCCGCTCTGGAAAGTGTCTGTTTTCCCTTCCTGAAGCACCGGCTGGAGGGGTGAGCGCCCCCACAGCTAGAGCACTCATGCCTGAAACGACAGGCGGAGTACCACTTACAGTGGCTTTCGTTGAAAAGCCAACAGACACCTTTCTTGGAGGCGGCCGACGCTCCGGATTGAGGAGCGCCGACCGCGGACTGAAAGGACGCCGGCCTATGAGGGCACATTAGCAATAACCATAGGCTACCATCCTGACAGTCGAAACGAAGCTCCTTGCGCGCCGCCATCTTCTGTCTAAACTGGGTATCATACTGGAACCAGCATTGACCCCCATAAACCTTGTACGCTCCCCAGATAAGGTCCAGGTAGCAGAACAAGGAGGTCGCCAACTCTGGGTAACGCTCACAGAGCACACCCGCGTAGGCGCAAAAACCCTGCAGCCAGTTCCCAAATGTTCTAGGAAGCTGCTTGACTTTATCGCCCTGTGTAGCGACGTCCACCCGACGGGATTTGTCGACTGTTTCCCTGTCCGGCGGAACTAGAGCGAGGAAATCAACGAAATCCCGACGCCATATTCTTTCCTTCGTCTCCTCCGGTATGTGGGCACCCGTGGGAGCTACCGCCCACAAGGCCCCTCCGGAAGGAGGGGAAAGATTCGCCGCCGCGCCCGAAACGCCCATGCTAGAGAGAACCGACCTGACCACCGACACTATACGGTCTTCAGGGCCCGATACGGAATCATCAACAGACCTCCCCCAAATCAGTTCACAATCATACTCACTGATCCTTGGAGGCATCACCGATGGATGATCGACGGGCGAGGCGGTGTCCCATACGACTCCGGGAGACTGCAGGCTGGAACGGCCAGCACCGTGAGGAGCAACGGGGCCGTGTATGTTCGGGCCGTCCCGGCCGACTGATAGATCCAAAGGCGGGGGTCCCTCCCCAGACGCTGAAGGGGCCCCTTGGCCGAGGGCAGGGACTGTGCAGGTGCAGGAGCGTCTCGGGATTCTGTCCGGCTGATCCGGGGCGGAAGCTGCCGCCAGCCCGGATCCGGAATCTCCCGCCCAGCCGGGCGCAGGGAGACTGGCGTTACCCGCCATGTTGACCGCGTAGGAGGGGTTAAACCCAAGGGACTGGAGGGGGGGAAACCGCGAGCCCTCCACCCGACTGGGCGCTGGGGGGCGTCCGAGAGCACGGGGGGGAATGGCATCCGTGGGGGCCGAAAAACCCGCACCCGCCCTGCCAGGCGCAGAGGGGGCACATCTCATCCGGGATGGTAAATGACATGGCGCGGCCTGGGTCTGGGACCTGTCCGCCACCCGTCCGGGCGCAATGGGAGTCCCGTCCTGCGAAAAACCCGTTCCCGATGGCCCAGAAGCTGCCGAGGGCCCCGCCCATGAAGGCGCCGGGGGACCGTGCGACCTGGCCATTCCTGGACGATTCGCGTCCCGGGATGAATTACCCCCCACCCAGCCGGGTGCTGAAAGGGCCACATTATGAAGGGGGCCCTGGCCATAGGAATCCTGGGCCAGCTGCGACCCCGCCCTGTAGGGCGCAGGATGAGGCAGCTCGCACCCATATGTTCCCCCATGCATGCCCCCACAATCACCCCCCGCCCAGCCGGGCGCAGAGGGGTGCTGGGGACGTGCATTGCCTGTGCTGTGCACGGCCAGATCGAATCCTCCCGCCTGGCTAGGCGCAGGGAGCGAGCTGGCCGCTAGGGGGCGCCGGTATCGAACCGAGGCGCCGTCGACGCTGCCCGGGGGAACGAAAGCCGCCGCTGGAGCGGGCGAACAGCTCCGGCCCCCTCCAGCCGCCCTGCGAGAGGACAGCCTGGCCGAGGAGCGGAGCGGCCGCACACCCGCCGCCCCCCCGCTGCTAGCAGGGGCGGAAGCAGGTACGGACACACTCGAGGCCGTGGGCTGGAGTGCTCCAGCTCCATCCAGGCCTCGCACCATACCCAGGGAAGGGGAGGGGGAGGAGGGGGGAGCTGCGGAGCGGGGGCTACGGGAACGGGGACACCGAGGGGGGGGCCGCAAGCTATTCCTGATGGCCGGGGAAGGCGACCGACGAGGGGGGGCACGCCGAGAGCGGGCGGCCGACCCCCGCTTCCTGGCTGCTGGAGCCCTGGGAGCCCGAACCGGAGAGGGATGGATGGGGGGAGGAGGGGGGAGCAGTGAGAGGCCGCAGAGGGGCTGGGGCTGAAGCGAGAAGGTGGACGGGCACGTCTGCGGGCCCTGCGTCCATCCGACTCGGGAGGAGGAACAGGGGAAGGGGCAGGAGAGGGCACCCCAGGGGATAAGAGGGCAAAGAGCCAGTCAGCCTGACCCTTGAGGGCCAGCTCACGGACCTTAGCCAGGAGGTGATCCGTGTTCATAGCTGGAGCCGCAGGGTCAGGTCCGAGCTCTTCCATTCTTCCGTCCGAAAAGGACCATAATCCCCTGGGGTGCCAAACTCCTGAGCTCAGGCCCAACCCTTTTCCCCTTTTGTACCAATCCTGAACTATAACAACTTTCCTGAGACTCCTCCCTGGCCATGCCCCCATCAGTCAGGGCTCTCTCTCCCGATGGGCTCAAGAGGCTCTCATTATGTTAAACAAACCCACAGAGCTCTGAATATCTATAAAATGTAATAGAATTATGTTGATTTAATCCACTAGTTTATTTTATTGTATTCCCACTTAATCATATCTGAACGAATTGCTGTAGCATTAATGGTCCATCGCAAAGATGCTTTTAGAACAGAGAGCTATATACACAGGGAAATCGACCAATCAATCACTTGGCGATGATTTGCCAGTTAATTTTGCTTTGTACTTTACGCTGAAAGATTGCTTGAAATTCAAATCAAATTTGCCTTATTTTCATCCAGCAATGATGAGCCTAAAAACCCACATGCAATACAATGAAAACTGCAGTCAATTTACACGCTGTATACAGCAAAAAGGCTTTTTTTCCGAGTATAGTTAAAAGATTACCCATATGGGTACAAAGCATGTTTATAGAGATAACAGAGGAAGGTTTACAAATAACAAAAGTCCAAAAGCCTCTTGTCAATAGTATAAGCAAAGTCGTAACTATGCATAATGATGCCCCATAGCTAAAAACATTAAAAAGGACCTTCCCCTTTCCCCTCCTGCGAGAAAAATGACAATATTATGTAATAGAACGTACATAAACCAGTACACTTACCTAAGTCTGAGCTGCATTTTTTTCTTGTGGTTCACTTTTCAGGCTGCTTCTGTGCAGCCAGTGTCCCTGCTTCCATGCCGCCATTTTGAAAATGTACTATATATCCTCCTATTCATGCATAAGAAAGAGCACATGACATCAATACATTACACTAGTCTGTTTTAATCACTTCAGCCCGGTAGACATCATATGACCTAGGAATTAAATGGTTATATTGGGATGATGCCTGCACCTAAATATTATCTCACAGGTAGGTTAATACATACTCTCATTTACAGACCATATGCTGTACATTATAGTGTGTTCTATGAGTTTATAAATATATACATATCTATACACAGAAGAAAAATAGCGGTCTTGGTATGTGCTCCCGTGCTTGCCCACAATCTTTTTCCATGATGCCCCATTGCGGCTGCATGTTTGCTACTTGTGAATTTTGGGGTGAGTGTTTCCACACTGCTGTGATTAAAGTGGAGTCCACTCATTTTTTTGTTTATTAAAAGTCAGCAGCTACAAAACGTTTAGCTGCTGACTTTTAATAAACACACACTCACCTGTCCCACTGTCCAGAGATGCGCCCGCCCGAAGCCTCGCTTCTCTCCCCCTCCTGTCCGCAGCGCTAGCATTGCAAGTGTGGGCACCCGGCTGTGACAGTTCACAGCGGGGTGCGCACTGTGCATGCGCAAGTCGGGGGACTCACTCCCCCCCCAAAAAAAAATTACATGTCAAATGTGACATGTCAGGGGGTCAGAAGTGCTTAAAGCGGAAGTTCCACTTTTGGGTGGAACACTTTAACAATGCATTATTATAATGCATTATTATAACTGTATGATATGTACTTGCTATGGTTATTCTGTGATTACTGTACATATATCTATGTTTTTCATTTGTATTTCTAGTGTTTATCCCCTCTTTAGTCTCCTGAAGATGCGAGTTATCGTGAAACATGTTGAGAGTCTGACAGACCACACTAACACTAACACTATTCCTTGGAGTAGCTTCTCAGGTAGAGGTGTCTCCCTTTGGTGGAGGTGTTGGAGCCGTCAAGAGGGATCCAATTCCCAATTCATATGTTGTGTATCTTGACGGACTGTTTTTATATATTGCATATGTATGCAATAAAAATGTATTGGTTTTAACATAAAAAATATGTTAATGTCCTTTGACGGTACCATGAAAATCCTGTTGCCCCACTTTTTTCATTTTTCTTTACAGTTTTTTACCATATTTTACCAAAAAATCTGTATTATATAGTGTTTGGGGAACAATAACATTCATTAAAGTGTATTTTTTCCCTTAAAAAAGTTTGAAAAACTTCTGCGCAAATATCGTGTTGGAAAAAAATTGCAACACCCAATGTTTTATTGTCTAGTGCCTCTGCTAAAAAATATATAATGTTTGGGGGTTATAAGTAATTTTCTAGCAAAAAAAATGTAGATTTTTATTTTTATGTGAGAATTGTCAAAATTGGCCCGTGTTGAAGTGGTTAAAAAAATGTTCTCTTATGAGATCTCGGGTAGAAAATCTTTTAAAGAACAAATTAGTTTTATGGCTTATGGCCCAGGCACAGGCACAGACACGAGATAAAGTACATAACATCATGTGCTTCATTTCACGCATGCGCAGTATGAGAATACTGTGAGATCTTGCAAGATCCCCTAACATAGGTGCAGGATCTCCCTGAAGGTACTAGTGACCTTACCTCCCCCAGGGGCATTTGCCTGTCTGGGCCTACATGACTAGAGGCCACAAAAAAAGTGAGTAGAGTAGAGAAGATTTCCTGCCCGCTCACCCTATATTGGTATGGTTCGTCATATGTATGTTTTTTCAGGCCAGTGCGGTTGGGGTCTTTGGAGGCATTTTAAAATAACCTGCTGTGATGATGTTATTAGGGACCCATCTAAGGTATGGAGTCTCTGGTGGAATGCCAGTTATGGTGGAATAACTGGTAATTACAATGGTGGTAATTGCAGCATGTGGTTCGTCCTTGAGCCGGTGTGATGCGGCTGTGGACTGCGGTAGTAGTATGCAGATACGAAGTGATAATTTGAATTTTGGTGCCTCCAAGGATCAACAACCTTAATTTGATGGGTATTGTAGTATTTTGTTTTCCTTTATTAAGGAATGTTTGTTATATTTGTTACTATTTAACCACTTGAGCCCCAGACCATTATGCTGCCTAAGGACCAGAGGTCTTTTTCCAATTTGGCACTGCGTCGCTTTAACTGCTAATTACGCAGTCATGCAATGCTGTACCCAAACAAAATTTGCGTCCTTTTCTTCCCACAAATAGAGCTTTCTTTTGATGGTATTTGATCACCTCTGCGGTTTTTATTTTTTGCGCTCTAAACGGAAAAAGACTGAAAATTTTGAAAAAAAATGATATTTTCTACTTTTTGTTATAAAAAAAATCCAATAAACTCAATTTTAGTCATACATTTAGGCCAAAATGTATTCGGCCACATGTCTTTGGTAAAAAAAATGTCAATAAGCGTATATTTATTGGTTTGCGCAAAAGTTATAGCGTCTACAAACTAGGGTACATTTTCTGGAATTTACACAGCTTTTAGTTTATGACTGCCTATGTCATTTCTTGAGGTGCTAAAATGGCAGGGCAGTACAAACCCCCCCCCAAATGACCCCATTTTGGAAAGTAGACACCCCAAGGAAATTGCTGAGAGGCATGTTGAACCCATTGAATATTTATTTTTTTTGTCCCAAGTGTTTGAATAATGACAAAAAAAAAAAATTTACAAAAAGTTGTCACTAAATGATATATTGCTCACACAGGCCATGGGCCTATGTGGAATTGCACCCCAAAATACATTCAGCTGCTTCTCCTGAGTATGGGGATACCACATGTGTGGGACTTTTTGGGAGCCTAGCCGCGTACGGGGCCCCGAAAACCAATCACCGCCTTCAGGATTTGGTGTAAGGGTGTAAATTTTTGATTTCACTCTTCACTGCCTATCACAGTTTCGGAGGCCATGGAATGCCCAGGTGGCACAAAACCCCCCCAAATGACCCCATTTTGGAAAGTAGACACCCCAAGCTATTTGCTGAGAGGCATATTGAGTCCATGAAATATTCTATATTTTGACACAAGTTGAGGGAAAGTGACACATTTTTTTTTTTGGCACAAAGTTGTCACTGAAGGCGGTGCTTGGTTTTCGGGGTCCCGTACGCGGCTAGGCTCCCAAAAAGTCTTACACATGTGGTATCCCCGTACTCAGGAGAAGCAGCAGAATGTATTTTGGGGTGTAATTTCATATATTCCCATGGCATGTTTGAGCAATATATCATTTAGTGACAACTTTGTGCAAAAAAAAAAAAAAATTTTGTCTCTTTCCCGCAACTTGTGTCGCAATATAAAATATTTCATGGACTCAACATGCCTCTCAGCAAATAGCTTGGGGTGTCTACTTTCCAAAATGGGGTCATTTGGGGGGGTTTTGAACTGTCCTGGCTTTTTATGCACAACATTTAGAAGCTTATGTCACACATCACCCACTCTTCTAACCACTTGAAGACAAAGCCCTTTCTGACACTTTTTGTTTACATGAAAAAGTTATTTTTTTTTGCAAGAAAATTACTTTGAACCCCAAAACATTATATATTTTTTTAAAGCAAATGCCCTACAGATTAAAATGGTGGGTGTTTCTTTTTTTTTTTTCCACACAGTATTTGCGCAGCGATTTTTCAAACGCATTTTTTGGGGAAAAAACACACTTTTTTATATTTTAATGCACTAAAACACACTATATTGCCCAAATGTTTGATGAAATAAAAAAGATGATCTTAGACCGAGTACATGGATACCAAACATGACATGCTTTACAATTGCGCACAAACGTGCAGTGGCAACAAAATAAATACATTTTTAAAAGCCTTTAAAAGCCTTTACAGGTTACTACTTTCGATTTACAGAGGAGGTCTACTGCAAAAATTACTGCCCTCGATCTGACCTTCGCGGTGATACCTCACATGCATGGTGCAATTGCTGTTTACGTTTGACGACAGACCGCTGCTTGCGTTCGCCTTAGCGCAAGAACAGGGGGCGACAGGGGTGCTTTTTTTTTTTTTTTTTTTTTTCTTTATTATTTTTTTGCTTTTTTATCTTATTTTTAAACTGTTCCTTTTATTTTTTATTTTTTATAATTTTTATTGTTATCTCGGGGAATGTAAATATCCCCTATGATAGCAATAGGTAGTGACAGGTACTCTTTTTTGAAGAAATTGGGGTCTATTAGACCCTAGATCTCTCCTCTGCCCTCAAAGCATCTGACCACACCAAGATCGGTGTGATAAAATGCTTCCCCAATTTACCAATGGCGCTATTTACATCTGGCGAAATCTAAGTCATAAAATGCTCGTAGCTTCCGGTTTCTTAGGCCATAGAGATGTTTGGAGCCACTCTGGTCTCTGATCAGCTCTATGGTCAGCTGGCTGAATCACCAGCTGCATTCTCAGGTTCCCTGTTGAGAAAGGAGAGCCAGAGAAAAACTCGGAAGACAGTGGGGGGGGGGGCATTCCCTCCCACGGCTTGTAAAGGCAGTCTAGAGGCTAATTAGCCGCTAGGATTGCTTTTACATGAAAGCCGACCGCTGGCTGAAAAGAATGATACCAAGATGATACCTAAACCTGCAGGCATCATTCTGGTATAACCACTCAAAGTCGTGAATGGCGTACCTGAAGACAAAAAAATGGTTAACAATAAAGCACAGTAAACGGTAAAGTATAAAAAATTGCATACCTGAAAAACAAACATAATAAAACATAATAACAATAAAACATTGCAGAATAGAATACAGTAAAAAAAGAACAGAACAATAGAGAGAGAATAGAGAGAGAACAATAAAACGACAACTAATTTTTTTTATTTTATATATATTTTTTTTTTTTTACACTTTTTTTGTAACTAACTTTTATAACTGTAACCGGTTCCAGGTTCGGGTCTCTCAAAATTCGATGGCATCTTGGGAGACCCTGTGAAAGTGTGCCTAGTCTGTGTAATGCTGTACCCTACGCTAATACTCAACTAGTGAATGGTAGCGTTCAAAACATTCACCAATGCAAAGACCAGGATTGTCAGGACAGGAGGGATAATAATAGTGGGTGTCACGCCTATATCCGCACTTGCTGCAGACACAACATCTTTTTTGGGGAGGTTTGTTGAGTAGGGGTACTCGGGAGGACATAAAGAAAATGCCTCTCATGCAGCCGACTGCATTTGGTTGGGGATGTGAATGGGGGAAGTACGGGCGCTGCAGAAGCGGTGGGTTCCCAATTAGGATTGGCGAATACAGCAGGAAGGGCACTATGGGCACGACGGGCCTGTGTTTGTCTTTTTGGTGGCAGCGGGACACTACTTGTGCTTGCCACCTCACCAGCTTGAACTGCACTTATGGGACTCGCCACGTCACCAAGTATTACTGCAGTGCTGGTTTGACTATGACCGGGGTGTACTAGGCCGCTGGTGCTTGCCAGTGCACCAAAACGCTACCAAAAAACTATTAGCGATCGCTGCAGTTATGCGTACGCTGCAGTTATGCTCTGCGAACGCTGCAGTTATGCGTTTAGTGTTTTGTAAGTGACAGTGATCGATCGATACTGCACTTGGGTGGGCTGGGCGGAGGGGCAAAACGCAGGTGCTAGCAGGTATCTGGGCTGATCCCGCTAACACTGCGTTTTTGGGAAACCTAAACTGCTGGGGACGCTAGTATAGATCTGATCGGATCAGATATTGATCCGTTCAGATACTATACCACTAAGGGAGGCGTATGCTGCATGCGTGGGTGTTAGTGGTACTGGCGCTAACCTGACGCTGCTTGGGGCTGGTGCTTGCCAGTTCACCAAAATGCTACCAAAAAACTGTTAGCGATCGCAGGGATCAAGCCTGACTCTGCGAACGCTGCAGTTATGCGTTTAGTGTTTTCTAAGTGACAGTGATCGATCGATACTGCACTTGGGTGGGCTGGGCAGAGGGGCAAAACGCAGGTGCTATTAGGTATCTGGGCTGATCCCGCTAACACTGCGTTTTTGGGAACCCTAAACTGCTGGGGACGCTAGTATAGATATGATCGGATCAGATATTGATGCGTTCAGATACTATACCACTAAGGGAGGTGTACGGTGCGTGCGTGGGTGTTAGCGGTACTGGCGCTAACCTGACGCTGTTTGGGGCTGGTGCTTGCCAGTTCACCAAAATGCTACCAAAAAACTGTTAGCGATCGCAGGGATCAGGCCTGACTCTGCGAACGCTTCAGTTATGCGTTTTGTGTTTTGTAAGTGACAGTGATCGATCGATACTTCACTTGGGTGGGCTGGGCGGAGGGGCAAAACGCAGGTGCTAGTAGGTATCTGGGCTGATCCCGCTAACACTGCGTTTTTGGGAACCCTAAACTGCTGGGGACGCTAGTATAGATCTGATCGGATCAGATATTGATGCGTTCAGATACTATACCACTAAGGGAGGCGTATGCTGCGTGCGTGGGTGTTAGCGGTACTGGCGCTAATATGACGCTGCCTGGGGCGACACATATCACCGCCGGGCGATCAGGGGGCTAAACCTTTATTAGGTAATAAACGGCGGGTGCCCTGACACTATAAAAAATAAACAAACTAACCAGCGTCACCCGTAACACTTATACGGTGATCAGTGGTGAAAGGGTTAACTAGGGGGCAATCAAGGGGTTAAAACATTTATTAGGTAGTATATGGGGGTCCCTGTCGCTATAAAATGCTGGCGGCGAACCTAAATATTTACGTCCCTAACTAGCGTCACCAGCGACACTAATACAGCGATCAGAAAAATGATCGCTTAGCGACACTGGTGACAGGGGGTGATCAAGGGGTTAAAACTTTATTAGGGGGGGTTAGGGGGGTACCCTAGACCTACAGGGGGCTAATACTCACTGTCCTAACACTGTAACTGTCACAAACTGACACCAATGCAGTAATCAGGAAAAAAAAAACAAAAAAAACTGCTGGTGTCAGTTTGTGACGGGGGGGATCGGGGGGCGATCGGGGGGGATCGGGGTGTTTTGTGTGCCTCGCATGTTCTACTGTGTGTGTAGTGTTTTCACTCACATTACAGTCTTCTCTCCTCGGCGCCGGAACGGAAAATACCGAGCCGAGGAGAGATGACATCATTTCCTTTGCTGCTGTTTAGCATACAGCAGCAAAGGAAATGATCTGATTGGCCGGCGGCGATCGCGAGGGGGGGGGCCACGAACGGATGGCCTCCCCCTCACCTCCGATCGCCGGGGGACAAAACAGGACCACCTCGGGCACGGACCCCCCACCGGCGGGAGGCAAATCACGTATATGTACGTGATTTTGCCTGCCCGTGCCGCCTTGCCGACGTACATCGGCGTGAGGCGGTCCTTAAGTGGTTATTAAAGGGGTCTTACTCCAACAATTTGAGTCATGTTTTTTTCTGGTGTATTTAGTTGGGGTAAGAGGGGAGGTGTTGGTAGCGGTTGGTAATACAAAAGTATAGGATTACATCTGGGGTACTATTATCATGACTGCAAAACTATATCTACACTAAATATATACAGACAGGTCCATAAATATTGGGACATTGACACAATTCTAATCTTTTTGGCTCTATACACCACCACAATGGACTTGAAATGAAATGAACAAGATGTGCCAGCTTTAATTTGAGGGTATTTACATTCAAATCAGGTGAACGGTGTAGGAATTACAACAGTTTGTATATGTGCCTCCCACTTTTTAAGGGACGAAAAGTAATGGGACAATTGGCTGCTCAGCTGTTCCATGGCCAGGTGTGTATTATTCTCTCATTATCCCATTTACAAGGAGCAGATACAAGGTTCAGATTTCATTTCAAGTATGCTATTTGCTTTTGGAATCTGTTGCTGTCAACTCTCAATATGAGATCCAAAGAGTTGTCACTATCAGTGAAGCAAGCCATCATTAGGCTGAAAAAAACAAAACAAACCCATCAGAGAGATAGCAAAAACATTAGGTGTGGCCAAATCAACTGTTTGGAACATCCTTAAAAAGAAAGAACGCACCGGTGAGCTCAGCAACACCAAAAGACCACGGAAAACAACTGTGGTGAATGACCGAAGAATTCTTTCCCTTGTGAAGAAAACACCCTTCACAACAGTTGGCCAGATCAAGAACACTCTCCAGGAGGTATGTCAGGTCCCACACTTACCAGACAGGTGAGTCCGCTTGGGCAGAGGGTAGGCTCCCTTACGTATCCGATTCGGGGCCCCTGGTAGAGTAAACAGGAAGCCCACGAATGCGGAGTGGTACGAGGGCCTGATGTGGAGTCCTGGAGCAGGATGGTTTGGACTGGCAACTGGTAGAGCTTCAGGTAGGCTGGAACTGATGCTGAGCAGGAGTTAGACAGCGTGGTCACACACAGGCAGAGGTCGGCAGCAGGCTGGCAGCAACGGTACAAGAGGAGCAGGCAGTAACAAGGTCAAACAAGCCGGGGTCGGGTTCAGGCAGCAATCAAGGGAGGTCCAAAGGCAAGCCGGGTCACAACAGGTCAAACTTCGGGAACACAGGAACACAGGGAGGATCACAGGAACAAGACACAGAGCTGTTGATCAGGCAGCACCGAACAGGGGCAGAGGCAGGCCTAAATAGGCTGATTGGCGCCAAAACGCCGCGCACGTGCGTACGCCGATACGCCCGAGCGCGCCCCCGACGCCAGCGTGCACACCAACGCCACCGGGCACGCCTGCGGTAACGCCCATAGGCAAATATGCACTAGCGCGAACGCACGTTAGCGCGGACGCGCGTTAGCGCGAACGCGCGTACGCACATCCGCCCGGACGCCACCCCGCACGCCACGGCTGGTCAGACCGGGCACGCCAGCGCCCCCTGGGACACGCGCCCCAGCACGCACGGAGACACGAGCACCAACGCGCCCCGGCGCGCACCGGCGCCCAACCAGGTAACCTCTCTGACAGTGCCCCCCTCTCAAGGGCAGACTCCGGATGCCTAGCTGGGCCATCTTTGCGGCATGAGAGGTTTTGAAAGACTGAAGAAGTTTTCTAGCATGCAGGTTACTTTCTGGCTCCCATGAGTTGTCTTCGGGTCCGTAGCCCCTCCATTTTACCAGATATTGAGTCTGATTGCGTCTTCTTCTGCAATCTAAAATTGCTTCCACCTCGAACTCCTCCTCACCGTTAACCAAGATAGGTTCAGGTGGCCCAATACTACGGCCAGAAAAAGAGTTGGGGGTAACCGGCTTCAAGAGGGACACGTGGAAGACTGGGTGTATCCTCAGGGAGTTAGGAAGTTCAAGTTCGTATGCCACGTTGTTGACTTTTCTCTTAATTGGAAAAGGACCCAAATATTTAGGGCCCAGTTTCTTGGACGGACAGGCCAACTTAAGGTTAGTAGTAGATAACCAGACAGAATTGCCCGCTTCCAAAACAAGTTCTCCCCGTCTCTTCCTGTCAAAAATTCTCTTATAGTCTTCTTGAGCTTTAGTCATGGTATCCTGCAGCAACTTGTTGTTGTTTGAGAAAAAGTCCAAAGTTTTGGATACTGCAGGAACAGGGCATTCGGGGATAGATCCAGGTAAGAAGGATGGGTGGAAACCATAGTTGGCATAAAATGGTGACTGATTGGTCGCTGAGTGTAGTGAATTGTTGTACGAGAACTCCGCAATGGGAAGCAGGGAAGCCCAATCATCCTGCGAGAATGCAGAGAAACAGCGGAGATACTGCTCCAAGGTCTGATTCGTCCTCTCAGTTTGACCATTTGACTGGGGATGATAAGCCGAAGAGAATGATAATTCGATTTCCAGGGCACCACAAAGAGCTCTCCAGAATCTGGAGGTAAACTGGACGCCTCTGTCAGAAACTATATTGATTGGTACTCCATGCAATCTGATGATCTCCTTAATAAAGATGGTAGCAGTCTCTATAGCCGAAGGGGTGCCCTTCATGGGGAGGAAGTGAGCCATTTTAGACAGCCTGTCTACTACGACGAAAATGGAAGAAAAACCTTCTGATGGAGGGAGTTCGACAATAAAGTCCATTGAAATCATGGCCCATGGTCTCTCTGGGACTGGTAGTGGTCTCAACAGACCCCAAGCTCTTGCCCGGCTACTCTTGCTTCTGGCGCAGGTATTACAGGACTCGACATATTCCTTGCAATCCTTGGTCAGGTGGGGCCACCAAAAGGTGCGTTGGACAAGATCAATTGTCTTCCGTGTGCCGAAGTGACCGGCCAATTTGTGGTCATGGCATAGGCTTAATACTCGTACCTTTAGCTCCTCAGGGACCACGATTTTATCTTTATACCAGAACAGACCATCTTTGGTACAAGCTTCAGCCGGTGGTGACATTCCCATAGAGGATCGTCTGATCTGAGAAATTAGATCCTCCTGTAAGATCAGGAAATTCCCAGAGGGGAGAATGGTGTCCGGAGACAGGGTCTTCTCAGAATCGAGAAACATCCGGGAAAGGGCATCGGATTTGACATTCTTGGATCCGGGCCTGTAGGTGATGTGGAAGATGAATCGGGAAAAAAAAAGTGCCCATCTGGCCTGCCGGGGTTTCAGCCTCTTGGCTGTCCTTAAGTATTCTAGGTTCTTATGGTCCGTGTAGACCAAAATGGGGTGAGCTGCACCTTCCAGGAGATAGCGCCATTCCTCCAGGGCTGCTTTAATGGCTAGAAGTTCCCGATCTCCCACATCATAATTTCTCTCGGAAGGGGAGAGTTTTCGTGAGAAAAATCCCACAGGGTACAGGAGTGCTTTGGCACCTTGTCTTTGTGAGAGCACGGCTCCCACCGCGACTTCGGAAGCGTCTACTTCCAGGACGAAGGGTAAGGCAGGGTTGGGATGCTTGAGGATAGTAGCTGACGTAAACAGAGCTTTGAGTCTTTCGAAGGCCGCTTGCGCCTGAGGGGTCCAGCAGAACCGGGTTCCTTGTTTGATAAGTCCCGTAATGGGAGTGATAATTGAAGAGAATCCTTTAATGAACTTCCTATAGAAATTAGCAAAGCCAATAAAGCGCTGTACTCCCTTCTTGTCTATAGGTGCAGGCCAATCCAAGATAGCGGATACTTTTTGCGGATCCATCTTGATACCGTCAGGGGAAATGACCAAGCCTAGGAACTGGATGGATTGGTGCTCGAACTCACACTTTTCGAGCTTGGCGTAAAGCCCATGTTGTCTGAGCCGGGTGAGTACATTTCGTACGTGTTTGCGGTGATCAGTCAGGGAAGCAGAGAAAACCAGGATATCATCTAGGTAAACAATGACAAATAGGTCAAGAAAGTCCCGAAAAACGTCATTAACAAAGTGCTGGAAAGTGGCCGGCGCGTTGCACAGACCAAAGGGCATAACGAGGTACTCGTAGTGCCCAAATCGAGTACGGAAGGCCGTCTTCCATTCGTCCCCCTCTCTTATACGGATTAGATTGTAGGCTCCATGGAGATCCAGCTTGGTGAAAACAGTAGCAGATCCTAGTCTCTGAAACAATTCAGGAACCAGCGGTAGCGGGTATCTGTTTTTTACAGTAATTTTATTGAGCTCCCTGTAGTCGATGCAGGGACGTAGGGAGTGATCCTTCTTCTCTACGAAAAAGATGCCTGCCCCTGCTGGAGAAGTAGAGGGACGAATGAATCCTTTCTTCAGGTTCTCGTCAATATAGACCTTCAAGGTGCCCAACTCCTGCTCAGTCAACGGAAAAATCCTCCCGAAAGGAACTTCAGTTCCTGGTAAGAGTTCTATCGGGCAGTCATAGGGTCTGTGTACTGGAAGAGTTTCTGCCCCCTTTTTGCTAAAGACATCCAAGAAATCTCGGTAAGGTTCAGGAAGAATTTGATGAGACTTGACTTCTGAGTCTAGGTATAGGCAATGAGAGGAGGCCATAGGGGTTCCTTGTAAGCAGTGTTGCTTGCAATATTCCGATGAAAACTGTATTTCGCCTGTGGACCAGTTGATACTGGGATTGTGAGCCTGTAGCCAGGGCATTCCTAAGATAATTGGGAAGAGGGGAGAGGAGATGACATCCAGGCGTAAAAGTTCCTGGTGTTCCGGGCCAATGGTGGCCAGTAGAGGAACAGTTTCCTGGGTAACAGGGCCGGAGCTGAGAGAGGAACCATCCGCTAAGAAAACTGCTAACCCCTGAGCCTTGGTTTGAATAGGAATATGATGGTCCTTAATGAAGGTCCGGTCAATAAATCCGCTACATGCTCCCGAATCAATGATGACCGGTACTGGGATGTTCCTTCCAGGTAACTGTAATACAACGGAAAGTGTTAAGTGGTTATCGGGTCTGGGTAAAACAGGTGCACACAACGAAGAGGACGGTAAACACTTACGTCTCTTATTGGGACATGCCCTTGCGAAGTGTCCAGGCTCTCCGCAGTACAGGCACAGGCCGAGAGTGCGTCTGCGTATCTTCTCCTCTGGGGTCAGAGAGGGACGGAGCAATCCCAGCTGCATGGGCTCAGGAGCCTCCTGGGCTGAAACAGATGAAACAGGTGGAGCTTGGTTTGGGGCACTGGGAGCCCTGGGCAACATCCAAGTGAGGCGCGGATGGCCAACGGACCTCTCGGAACGTCTTTCTCTGAGGCGGCGGTCAATTTGGATTGACAAGTTGATAAGCTCCTCTAGTGTCTGAGGGATCCCAACCCGTGCCAATTCGTCCTTAAGAGGGTCCGACAACCCCAACCGGTACTGGTGACGCAAAGCCGCGTCATTCCACTCCGTATCAGAGCTCCAACGTCTGAACTCTACAGCATAATCTTCGGCCGCTCTGCGGCCTTGTTGGAGGGAGTGCAAAGCGGTTTCTGCTGTGGCTGTTAACTGGGGATCCTCGTACAACTGGGACATTGCAGAGAAAAAGTCGTTTAAGGAATCCAAGGAACTGGCCTTTTGCTCAAGCAGATGGTGGGCCCAAGTCTGAGGCTCGCCAGACAGCAGAGATATGATGAACCCCACTTTGGTGGCTTCCAGGGAGAACGTACGGGGTTGTAGAGCAAAGTAAAGTTCGCATGCGTTGCGAAAAGCCCGAAACTTGCGACGATCTCCGGAGAATTTCTCGGGTGTCGGCACCCTGGGCTCTGGTGGGAGCATTACTACGGAGGGAGCTGAGGTGGGATTAGCAGGTGCTGTTCCCGGAGGAGAGGCAGAGAGGGCCTGGACCTGTCCTTCCAGTCTGGTATAGCCCTCCTGAAGACTTTTAACGGCTTGGGTGAGGCCCGCAAGATGCCTACACAGTTCATCCATAGGGGAGGCCCCCTGCCCGGACTCAGTCATGGCTGCCTGATACTGTCAGGTCCCACACTTACCAGACAGGTGAGTCCGCTTGGGCAGAGGGTAGGCTCCCTTACGTATCCGATTCGGGGCCCCTGGTAGAGTAAACAGGAAGCCCACGAATGCGGAGTGGTACGAGGGCCTGATGTGGAGTCCTGGAGCAGGATGGTTTGGACTGGCAACTGGTAGAGCTTCAGGTAGGCTGGAACTGATGCTGAGCAGGAGTTAGACAGCGTGGTCACACACAGGCAGAGGTCGGCAGCAGGCTGGCAGCAACGGTACAAGAGGAGCAGGCAGTAACAAGGTCAAACAAGCCGGGGTCGGGTTCAGGCAGCAATCAAGGGAGGTCCAAAGGCAAGCCGGGTCACAACAGGTCAAACTTCGGGAACACAGGAACACAGGGAGGATCACAGGAACAAGACACAGAGCTGTTGATCAGGCAGCACCGAACAGGGGCAGAGGCAGGCCTAAATAGGCTGATTGGCGCCAAAACGCCGCGCACGTGCGTACGCCGATTCGCCAAAGCGCCGCGCGCCCCCGCGCACGCCCGAGCGCGCCCCCGACGCCAGCGTGCACACCAACGCCACCGGGCACGCCTGCGGTAACGCCCATAGGCAAATATGCACTAGCGCGAACGCACGTTAGCGCGGACGCGCGTTAGCGCGAACGCGCGTACGCACATCCGCCCGGACGCCACCCCGCACGCCACGGCTGGTCAGACCGGGCACGCCAGCGCCCCCTGGGACACGCGCCCCAGCACGCACGGAGACACGAGCACCAACGCGCCCCGGCGCGCACCGGCGCCCAACCAGGTAACCTCTCTGACAAGGTAGGTGTATTGCCCCGTACACACGGTCGGACATTGATCGGACATTCTGACAACAAAATCCTAGGATTTTTTCCGAAGGATGTTGGCTCAAACTTGTTTTACTTATACACAAAGTTGTCGGAATTTCCGATCGCCAAGAACGCGGTGACGTCAACCACGTACGACGAGACTAGAAAAGGCCATTTCAGAACCAAGCGCGGCACCCTTTGGGCTCCTTTTGCTAATCTTGTGTTAGTAAAAGTTTGGTGAGAGACGATTTGCGCTTTTTCAAACTCGTGGCTTTCAGATCGTTTTCTGAGGTTCAGTTTGTGCTTGTGGGTTTGTATCTGCTCTTCAGTGCCTGCAGTCAGTTCGTATTGGAGTTTTCTGTGCCATCTTGTCCGCTCGTTGCTGTTTTTCAGGTCGCTCTTCACAGGCCTTGCTGTTCTTCGGTGCGTTCTGTTACTTCGTTCTGAGCAGCCGACCGTTTTCTAGCCATGTTGCATATATGTACTCCTCGTAGAGTTTGTGCTGTGCGGGGGTTTGGTGTTGGGGTCCTGACCTTGACACAAGTCCAGTCCATGAACAGGGTGGGCAGGAGTTCATGGACCAAGAATTGGTTGCTTCAGCATGACCAGCTCTCTCATATGCCTTTGCTCCGTGAGATCCGTGAGAATAATCCTGATGATTTCAGGAACTTTCTCAGGATGACAGACCCCGTATTTCACTGTTTGTTGGCTTCGCTGACCCCCTATATCAGCAGGCAGGATACCTGCATGAGGCAAGCCATCACTCCGGAGCAGAGGCTCGTCGCTACCCTGCGGTACTTGGCGACAGGGAGAAGCCTGCAGGACTTGAAGTTCTCAACAGACATCTCCCCCCAGGCTCTGGGGATCATTATCCCAGAGACCTGTTCTGCCATCATCCAGGTCCTGCAGAAGGAGTATATTAAGGTAAGATTTTTATCCTTTAATATCACATTTTATTGTATTGAATGTTTGATAATATATTGTATTTCTTTCCTCATTCCCTAATTACCATGATTGTAATATGCTGTGAATGTCCCCTTTGTCCTCATTCATGCTGGATTTTTTTGTAATTTTTTTTTTGTCCTTCATACATATTTGCCTTCACTTACCTCCCCAGCATGCTCTCCTGCCCCTATATTCACCTCATGTAGTCATTTAATGTATTTTATCAGCTCCATAGTAGTGCTTTACCCCAAACACCCCCTAAAATGTTTAGAAATGTGATTAGTGCTTTAAATTCAGGCAGAGTGCAAGAGGCTTATTTTTGTGGTGTCCCCAAATCATTTTGAACCTTCCCTCCCCCCAACTGCTAAGTCAGCTCATCCCAATTCTCTATCTATCCTCAATCCTCTATCTGCTGACTTTGCCAAACCCATACACACTATTCCCATCTCTTTTGTGCTCAGATTTATTGATGAATTCCCCAAAGCATGTAGTGCAAGGGCCTGCCGGTATACTTTCAAATGGCACTGTTTCAAGTTTTTGTATACTATTATTATCTTGATAGGTAATAGCAGAATGTCCAAATGTGCTCTAATGTGTACAATGTGTATTTATGTCTTTCTATTATGACACTTCTTACCTGTCCAGTGGGCTGCCAATAGTGTAACTAAGGAGGGGCTGTTCCAAGTAATACCCAATATTTAGGCATTCATCTCTCAATGAAGTGAAGAGGGTTACCTGTCCAAGATTCCCCCCCATAATGTTAGAAATGGCCCATGAGAGGGGGGGGGATATGATAGGTGTACCTTATACTTTGGTGTTGTAAAATTCCCCTTAATAAATGTTATCTGGATGCTGGCCAAGAATGTTTGTGTCTAATCTGCTTTCCATGTTTATATGCAAAAATACAATTTTTTTTTGCTTTCCTCAACAGTTTCCTTCCATGCCACAGGAATGGCAGACTGTGGCCTCCCACTTTGACCAGCGGTGGGACTTTTCTAACTGCGGAGGGGCAATTGATGGGAAACATGTCCACATCGTCCAACCACCCAACTCGGGGTCGTACTATTATAATTACAAGGGGTTCAGTAGTATTGTGATGTTGGCGGTGGTGTTGGCTAATTATGAGTTCCTGTATGTGGACGTGGGGAAGAATGGCCGGATGTCCGATGGTGGAGTCATCGCCCAGACGGAGTTTTACAGGTGTCTCCAGAATGGCAGCTTGGACTTTCCACCTCCAGAAGAGAATGTGGAAGGACTCCCATTCGTCCTTGTTGCGGATGAAGCATTTGCGCTGGGGGGTCATCTTATGCGGTCATTCCCGATGAACAGAGGGAACAGAGGGTTTTTAATTACCGGCTGGCCAGAGCCAGAAGAGTGGTGGAGAACACATTTGGAATCATGGCAGCCGGTTCCACCTATTTCTTACACCCATCCATATGGCGGAGTATAAACTGAATCATATAATCCTGGCGTGCTGTGTTCTACATAACTTTTTACGGCAACATTCTGCCAACTATGCTAGCTCAGTTGGGCCTGAGGCCAGAATGATAAATGAAACAACCCTGACGGCGCTTGAAAGTGGCCGTCCTGGCTTGCCCTCCCTGAGTGCCCGTGATGTCCGGTTAAGATACCTTGAGTTCTTTGCGGGTAGGGGGGCCATCAGTATGCCAGACAATTTGTGAAACCTTGATCCAATAAAAAAAAAATCGCAAATCTTTGGTGACATTTACTGCTTGTGTTTGTTTTAGCTGACCCTGACAGAAATGTGGTGAGTCCAGAAAATGGCGTGAGTGTGTAACCGTACAAAGCACTGTTGGGTGTTATTTACTAAAGGCAAAGACACTTTGCACTACAAGTGCAGTTGCAACTGCACTAAAACTGCAGTTGTAGTGCAAAGAGGATTTGCCCTTAGGAAATAACCCCCATTGTCACAGAAAACAGCAATTACATCACCACAAAAGTGTTGTAGCATTGAGACAATAATCACACACATTCTTGATTAACAATCTTTTTAATACCTGAACAATCACATGTGCATTTAGAAAAGGTTTTTAAAACAAACCAACATGTTTGTTGTATAACAATTTTTGGGGTGTCATTATCAAAAATAGAAATGTCCATTTAAGATAAAACTGGCATATTAAAACCAACAAGAAAGACACAAATCTTGAACTTACAAAGTTCACATTTGGTATAACTTGAAGGCAATATTAGACATGATTATTTAGGAACTGTGTTTGATATTGCGTTCAGATGGGGTGAAGTTACCCCTGCAAAAGCCAAATTTGGAAGATGCACACAAATTTCCCAATGTCAACATGTGCTAGCTGCCATCAGGGGGATCAAGGGACGTGTTTTGGGGGAGAAACCCCTTCCTCTCAGCTACTTTATTATTGAGGAAGGGGTTGCACCCCCAAAACACGTCCATTGATCTCCCGTGATGGCAGATAGCACATGTTGACACACTGTGTGCATCCTCCAAATTTGGCTTTTCTAAAAATCACTCAAACATTTTGAACATTGTAGCACACAAAAAAACAAAGTGATTTGGAAGGGTTTTAAACTCTACCCAAAACATCAATGATGTTTTTATTTTTTTGAATAACATCATTGATGTTTTTCTTGAGGTTTTCCAATTCTAAATTACACCCCATGATCTCCCCGATCAGGATCTGGGCACTTTCTGATGTGAAAGGATCTGGATCCACAACATCACGATCACCTAAAAAGAGAGAAACCAAACAAGAACAGGTATCAAAAATATGCCAGCATCCATCTCTTACCTGAGCCTGTGGTCGCAGATACTCACCTGTTGTGGTGACTAGTTCCACCACGTCTTATTCCTCCTGCTCTTCTTGTGTTGGGGGGATTTCCCCTTCTTCCAGAGGTGGGGGGTCTCTGGTCTCCTCGGATGAGGGGTGTCCTCCGAGTCTTTTCTCCCCTATGTAAAAAAAAAATGGTATACTTAGCACACATATATTTGAGGGAAGAACTATAAAGATGAAACATTGCTTGGAAGTGGGGAACAATTGTCTATTTTGGCATAGTTCCAAGATGTAGAATTTTATTGCCCTTTGTCAAGCTGCAATACTTTACTTGTCTTGTAGAAGCTTCACAGATGGAGACACCCCTATAGTATACACTGGAGCACCTGTGTGGGCCCCCTAATAAAAAGGGTGTTCTTGTGTCCCACACTAGTGCTCCAGTGTCCAGATGTGAAAACAGCTGCTCAGTGTCCTCTCCTTACACAGAATCTAGTTTATATTTCATTCTAGTTACAAACCCATCTACACAACCAAATTATTTTCACACAAGTAGTCGCTAAAAAATGTGGGCAAATGCATATGGCCAAAACAATGGTGTTTTATAGGTCGAAAGAAAAATGTTTCCTACGAACGAATAATGTGACCATGAACATGAAAGTTGCCATTTTAAACTGTACAACAGTTCCTAAAAGCACATGGAGCAGCACGAACGTAAGAAACAGAAAAAGACAACTACTTACTTTTTTGCAGCACTCTCCGGATCTTTCTGTACTGCTCATGTTCTTGTAATTTGAGGTCCGACCACTGCTTCCTGAGCTGATCTTTCGATCGACTTACCCCGAAATTCCGGTGCAGACTCTTGACTACTTTCGCATGATCTTGGCCTTTCGGACATTGGTGTTGGGGTAAGGTCCATACTTCCCATCATAGTCGGCCCTTTTCATTATGTCGACCATCTCCACCATCTCCCCAAAGGACATATTTGAGGCCTTAAATCGTCTCCTTCTGGATCGGGACGTTTCCGGATCTGGGCTTTCCTCCCCCTCCTCCTCGTTGCTATAATTATTAGCATGCACCTGCTTTGTCTCCACCATATGCTCTCCCCCACTGCGGCGAACGAAAAGGGGCGTGGAATAGACTAGAAAGAACGTCAGGGGTGGGCGGAGTTACACGCATGCGCAGTGTGTATAAAGCGTAACACGCGTGCGTATTACGTACGATCTGTGAGCGGAGGAAGGAGCATCGGAGGCGCCGATCATAATAATGAAGGTAAGAGACAAACTTGGGCCTATACTGCTTCTAGATTGAGGTCTATAATGTAACAAGATTAGGAGAGTTTTGCCTGACATTAGGGTTTGTCTTGTGTTGTGTCTTGCAGTGAAAATGGATATCTTGAACGTTCTCGACTTCATGGCAATCTTCATTGACATGTTCAGGGAGCTGCCTTGTCTGTGGGAGATAACCCACCCACATTATAAGAACCAAACAAATAGGAAGGCAGCGCTGGATCAATTGTTGGAAATTGTGAAGCAGGTGATCCCCACGGCAGACATCACCTATTTGAAGATCCTAATTGGTGGCCTGAGGAGCACATATCTAAGGCAGCGCAAGAAAGTCCAGGATTCGCAGAGATCTGGAGCAGCCGATGACATCTAGTCCCCAGGATGTGGTACTATGAGAGGCTGCATTTTCTGGCAGGTCAGACTGAACCCAGGTCATCACTCTCCAGTCTTCCTTCCACGCTTCCTTCTCCCCCAGCTGAGGCTTCTGACGCCCAACCTGGGCCTTCCAGGCAGCAACATGTGGAGGAGCCCAGCTTGAACCAGGTATAGCATTCTTCTAAATATTTCTGGTTGTCCAATCAATTATGTTAACTAGATGTTAGTTTGGAGTACTAATTTATGATTGTGATTGATGATGCAAAACATTATACCATGTCCCTTTTTCATACACAGGGAAGTCTCAGCCAGGAGGTGGCCGGGCCGAGCAGGCTGCCTGATATGCAGGTCCCTCCCCTACATCTGCAAAGAGAAAGTGGCAGGAAGAGGAGTACCCTAGAGGAGGCTTCCATAGGCCTCTTTTGGAAGGCTACAGAGGCCCTGGGAGCACCCCACACTGTGGAGGAGGACTTTGCTGGCATAATTGCCTGTAAAATGCAGCGGATGGAGGATGGCCAGCAACTCATGTGTGAGTCATTAATGTTGGAAGCTCTCAATAAGGGGTTAAGGGCCCAAATAACATCTGCTACCCACATTTGTGACCTCACACATGGTCCTCCTCCTCCAGGTCCTACTCCTTCTCCTCCTCCTCCTCCAGGTCCTACTAGTCCTCCTCCTCCTCCAGGTCATACTCCTCCTCCTGCCACATCTCCAACAGCAGAGCCACATCCAGGAAGGAAGCGTGGAAGGAAGACCAGAAAGTGATGACCCTGGATCAAGTCTCGTCTGGCAAAAGATGCAGCCTCTTGTGGTACCACAGCCTGGGGACATACATGTCATCTGCTGCTTTCCGGATCTCTGGGACTTCTGGACCAGACTGCACTCTCTTACATATGGACTCCTCAGGCCACCAATTTTGATGATCAAGAATTGATGTCTGCCCTGGGGGTCCAAGGCTTTGCTAATTTCTGCTGTTTCTCCAGCATTGCCTCCCTCTTTGTTTGGTTCTGAGCCCTTAATAAAGGATTTTTGGTTTCAATTATACTTGCCTATGTGTGTTTTCCTTCAAAAAGGACAGTTTGTGAGGATTCAGGTACATTTCAAATATACAATGTGAAATTAACAAGGGACACCAACACCAAACAATCTCCTTGAGATTAAATAATACAAGATAATAATGGTGTTGTGGTAACTTGACACACAAAACACACACAAAAATATTCTGGAGTAAAACTAAAAATAAAATAAAACAAAGATCAGCCTTGGAAAAAATACAAACCTAAAATAAAATAAAAATCTGCCTAAAAAAAACAAAAAAAACCCACAAAAATATTTTTGTCAGATGTGATAAATCAAAATATATTAAGGGAATCCCGATAAATAATAAAGAAATAAGTTTGTGAGAAGTCTGTGTGAATATGAGCAGCAAAACTACTTAATTCTTCTCACATTATAAAGAGTGCGCTGTATTAAACCATTTTTAACATTGCACCGTGATGAAAGTGTTGTATCCATTGCGAACGCTAAGTTTACCAGACCGAGCTGTTCCGTCTCAGAATTTCTTCTGAGCATGCGTGGCACTTTGTGCGTCGGAACAGGCCACACACGGTCGGAATTGACGCGATCGGATTTTGTTGTTGGAAAATTTTATAGCCTGCTCTCAAACTTTGTGTGTCGGAAAATCCGATGGAAAATGTCCGATGGAGCCCACACACGGTCGGAATTTTCGACAACACGCTCCGATCGGACATTTTCCATCGGAAAATCCGACCGTGTGTAAGGGGCATTAGTGTGTCAAATCCAACAATCAATAAAAGACTTCACCAGAGTGAATACAGAGGGTTCACCACAAGATGTAAACCATTGGTGAGCCTCAAAAACAGGAAGGCCAGATTAGAGTTGCCAAACAACATCTAAAAAAAGTCCAAAATACAGTCACATAAATAGAGACAGGACAGGGTACAATCGCTAACGCGTTTCAAACCATTGGATGCTTACTCATAGCTAAAATAGACAAGAATAGGAAGTGTATCAATAGGCAAAGGGGTAGGGTAAGAAAGCTCAAAGAACCACCAATCAGCACCTCTCACTTAGGTTAACACCCTTTGCATACAATTAAAAACTTGTAATCCCAGAAAAACCAAGGAACACCTGTGGGTCAAATGGAGAGAGAGACCCAATTAGACCCAGAATATAGTTTGAAAGAACATAAACACATATATCCAATGGGCAATGGTCAAATGTGATCGATACTTACATATATCCAATGGGCAATGGTCAAAAATAATAAACATTTATATAACTCATCATGGTGTTAACATATGAATGGGATAATAGAAGTGAACAACACTAAAAAGAAAAAAAAATAAGAATAAAAAATCTATGCATGGGTACATAAAAAAATGTATAAAGAAAATATACTGTACAGACCCTCCTAAATAAATAGATAAGTAAATGGATGGGGGTAAAGAATGTAAAATAATGGATATTCAATTAATCATGTCGAAAATCGACTACAGAAATCATGACAGCAAGTCATGAGCGTATCCAAAAGAACCCAATGAGAAACAGAGAAAAATGCCCCATATTAGTTATTAATATGAATTCACTGGGTCATTGTAAGGATATTTACTTAAATAGTGTTGTAATCTGTTGCAAAAATACATAATTGTCAAAATTACAGCTGAGCCCTAAATTAAATACAAATTAACCTCTTCCGGATAACACAATATAATGCCCCGGTCAAGAGAGAAAAAAGGGAAGGTATACCTCAGACAATAAATGTAAGAACAGAATTATATAGCCGAAACCCTATTTGCTCTAAAAAAGAAAAAAGAGATGTACGTGAAAAATATATGAGGAAACAAAGATGAAATGTATGTAGAAAGAAAAACAATGAATAAAGAGAAAGACTAGAACTCACAACAGAGTGAAGTAAGAAAACAGGCTAGAGACCACCAGAAAGAAGAACAACAGGAGCTGACTAGTATGAGGTACTGAAAAAAAAAAAAAATATATATATATATATATAATGAACACATGTACAGTCAAACACAGAGTCGCACTCAGTCCACTGCAGTCCGCCTCAACTGCTATTGTGAAGGCATTGAATGAATGAGATTATGCAGAGTAGCACCCAATCTAGTGGACAGGTGCAAAGCGAGGCACAAAGTCTCGCTCCTGCCACTGCAAAAAATAAAAAACTGGAATACAAATTTGGACAATAGATCAAACAAACTGAGCCTAGAACCACAGGTTAGATTGTATGGATAGGATTGGGGTGGATGTGACTTGCACAAGGTTACAAATTGGCTCTATGTAGATATATATAGTGAAACTGAGAAGACTAAAGGGCTCACTTCACCCGCTACTAGTTAAATGTAAAGTCAGACACAAAGTCTCACTCCGTTCGCTGCAGTCCACCACAGCTACTGTTGTGAAGGCATTGAATGAATGAGATTAAACAGAATTGCGCCGGTCTACTGAACAGGTGCAGAGCAAGGCAGAGAGTCTCGCTCCTGCCGCTGCAGTAGAAAAATAAAAAACTGGAATACAAAATTGGACAATAGATCAAACAAAAAAGGTGAGCCTAGAACCACAGAGTAAGTGTGTGGACTTATGATAACATCAGGGTGGATGTGACTATACAAAATTACAAATTAATGCTAAGTAGATATGTATAGTAAAACTGAGAAGACTAAAGGACTCGCTTCAACCATTACTAGTTAAATAGCACATACAGAGGGGAGAAGAAAGATGCAGACAGGCTCAGGAGGGGACGTAGCCTAAAACATTAAACATGAAATCATGATAATCTATTGATAAAAATGTGATACTTCCCACTCAAAATTGAGTCCAAATGGTCATCTGGTTTTGAAAAAGAAAATCCACCGAACTTCATGTTTACATAATACATTAAACTTGTTGCCACCCCTAGGTGGTGTGTCAGGGTATCTAATTGACCAGACCGTGTGGACTGCACAGAGGAGACCAGAAACACATGTAAGTGAAATAATGGTGTTTATTAAATGTGACAAGTAAAAGGAATATAAACAGTGCAAAACCAACACAACAAACCCACTACAAACAACAATATATACAAGTAAATGGAGATACCGGAATCGTAAACAAGCCAGGCCAAGGTCATACACAGGGAGGTCAGCAGATGAGCAAGGACGGGAAACCGAACAGGACAGGGAGAGGATGGATGGATGGGATACAGGGCAGGGATCCAAGGTAACCAGGAACAGAAGGGACAGGACCAGGAAGGCCTCAGGATAGGGATTGGATCAGATCAGGTCAGGACAAGGCAGATGCAGGCTCAAGGTCAAAATAACAGGCAGCAAGGTCAGAATGCAGGGAGAGAGATACCAAGGCAAGCCTATGAGGGCTTGCTGGGTATTTATAAGGCTGTGGTAATTGAACTCATGTCACAGCTGAGCGCAGTGTGTGCTGTTTGCTCCACACTGCCGGAGCGCACCCGCTGGTGGACACCGGTACTACGGCCCAGGGATGCAACAGTGCCACCAGCAGGAGAGACTTCTTACTGCAGGACCCAGGTGTTGGAAGACACCCGCTGGTGGACACTGGTACTGCGATCCAAGAGACCGATAGCACCACCAACGGGTAAACCCTCTCATGACATGGTGTCACGATTTTGTCAATACCTTAAATAACAAGGCTAGAGGTATCTTTTTGATGAAATTCATTCCAGTGTTGTGCAATATTAGTGGCATGATCCTTTTCAATATCGTAAAGGTGGTTATGCAGACGATCTTTAAGACTGCGGCAGCTTCCCTATCGAAGTCTGATTCTTTACTGCAGATTCAGTTTCTAATAGTGTGCCCCGGATGGTTTGAGTCAGCCCGGAGGAGTGTGTTACTTGCACTAGGCTTCCTATACAAATTAGAAACAATTTCATTATGGTCCCCCGTAAGCATGACATCTAGAAACTCAATGGACTTAGAATCCAGTTTGCCTGTAAAATTCAAATTTAGATCGTTGTAATTCAAATAGCTTAACCATTTTTCCATACTAATATGAGGATCTGACACAATAAACAAGAGATCGTCTATGTATCTGCAATAAAACACTGTATCTTTTCGACGGGGACTACAGTCCCAAAAATGCGGAGCCTCTCCCACCATCCCATGTATAGGTTAGCCAGGGACGGTGAAAATTTGGCACCCATGGAGGCTCCGCATTTCTGGAGGTAGTACTCCCCGTCGAACATGAAAAAATTGTGAGTTAACAGATACTCCAGGCACATGATAATAAATTCCTGCAAAATCAAAGAGAAATCCCAACTTCTCCAAAAAGATCACTACAGCTTTAAGCCCCAAGTTGTGTGGAATAGAAGAGTACAAACTAGAAACGTCACATGTAATTCAACGAAAATCGTCATTCCATGTAATTCCGTCTAGTTTGGATAACAATTGTTAAGTGTCACGTAGGTATCCTGGTAAATTAATTACCAAGGGTTGTAACTGCTGGTCCACCCATTGTCCTAACAGTTCATTGAGTGAGTCGATGCCTGCTACAATGGGTCTTCCTGTGAGGGGTGTAAGCCCCTTATGTAATTTAGGAAGATGATGGAAAATAGGTGTGACTGGAAAGGCAGGAATAAGCATTTCTTTATCTTTGGAGATAAAAATACCTATGAAGATAGCTCTATCCGAAAGAGACGAAAGTTATTTTCTAAAGGATTCAGTGGAATCACCTTTAAGTTTGTGGTAGTTTGGTCTGATAAAAAAGCCTTTACGGTTCTGGAACAATATACTATGGACAGATCAACTTGTACTAGAGTGATGGGAAGAGAAGAGTATGGAGAAGGAAAGGAATTGCTCATGATCCAAAGCATACCACCTCATCAGTGAAGCATGGTGGTGGTAGTGTCATGGCGTGGGCATGTATGGCTGCCAATGGAACTGGTTCTACTGTATTTATTGATGATGTGACTGCTGACAAAAGCAGCAGGATGAATTCTGAAATGTTTTGGGCAATATTTTCTGCTTATATTCAGCAAAATGCTTTAGAACTCATTGGACGGCGCTTCACAGTGCAGATGGACAGTGACCCAAAGCATACTGCGAAAGCAACCAAAGAGTTTTTTAAGGGAAAGAAGTGGAATGTTATGCAATGGCCAAGCCAATCACCTGACCTGAATCCGATTTAGCATGCATTTCACTTGCTGAAGACAAAATTGAAGGGAAAATGCCCCAAGAACAAGCAGGAACTTAAGACAGTTGCAGTAGAAGCCTTGCAGAGCATCACCATGGATGAAACCCAGCATCTGGTGATGTCTATGCGTTCCAGACTTCAGGCTGTAATTGACTGCAAAGGAATTGCAACCAAGTATTAAAAAGTGAAAGTTTGATGGATGATTGTTAATCTGTCCCATTACTTTTGGTCCCTTAAAAAGTGGGAGGCACATATACAAACTGTTGAAATTCCTACACTGTTTACCTGATTTGGATGTAAATACCCACAAATTAAATCTGAAAGTTTGCAGTTAAAAAGTTAAAACACATCTTGTTCGTTTCATTTCAAATCCATTGTGGTGGTATATAGAGCCAAAAAGATTAGAATTGTGTCGATGTCCCAATATTTATGGACCTCACTATATATATATATATATATATATATATATATATATATATATATATATATATTTATATATATATATACCTTGGAGTGATTTCTTCTCATTTCCTGTTCTAGTAACATCTCCCCTCCTACAGTGTAACAATTTATCCCAAGGATGGGAAGTCAGAGAGCAGTAAAAACTTGGCTGGGATTCTTTCCCCGTTTGTTTGCCCTGTATCGAAAACTTGGCTAAAACTTTTGGCTGAAGTGGGGTTTTAACAAAATTGTAGGTTTCATTAAAATGTTTCACATTGTGAAAATAGAAAATCATCTTGTTTAAACTCACATTTCAATTCATGTCAGTAGCTATTGCACAAAATAATTGCATATGAACTTTTTTCACCTATTATACTATGTATGCTAATGTTGCTGAGCTGCTTTTAGCAGTGGCAGTAAATGCTTTAGTTTGCATTACCTCTAAAAATAATTACAGTAAAAATACAAAGTTAGATATCAAAATGCGAGACTCTTTTAGGGGATGGGGACTTATTCTGCTTGTCAGTCATTATTTTTATGGCTACTAACCTGGGCTGATTGATCTTCTTTCAATTGGGTTTACAGAAGAATGCTGTACTATTGAATACTAATGGTTCCTGATGGATAGTTTTAGTGGAAACTGCTTCTATCCTGCATTAATGAGAGGTTTACATACTAAATTGCATTCTTATTTGCATTCATAGCTACAGGAGATATTCATATTTCAGTGGATAGGCCATATGTGCATTTAGTTGGTAAAAATATATATCATGTGTGGGCTTAGACATGGGATTTACAAGTGCACTCTTTACTACAGGTGTATAGATTTTATGGAATGTAATTCTATACCAACTGAAAACAACAGCAAATAATAATAATAATATTAATATACTGACTGATGCATTCTTGATCTGAAATAGAGATTTTTCACTTTAGACTAAAGCTAAGCTTTGGTCAGTTACAATAAAGAACACAAAAAAACCCACATATATATATACTACTGTGCAAAAGCTTTAGGGGTGTGAAAAAAATGCTGTAAATTAACAATGCTTTAAAAAAATAGAGGTATTCCTATTTATTTTTTATCAATTACCAAAATAGAAAGTAAATGAACAGAAAAGAAATCCAGATAAAATCAATATTTGGTGTTACCACCCTTTGCCTTCAAAACAGCATCAAATCTTCCAGGTATATTTGCACACAGTTTTTAAAGGAACGCGACAGGTAGGTTGTTCCAAATGCTAACCACAGATCTGTAGATGTAGGCTGCCTAAAATCCTTTTTTCTTTTCATGTAATCCTAGACAGACTCTGTGATGTTGAGGTCATGGCTCGGTGGGGGACAAACCATCACTTCCAGGACTGTTTGTTGTTCTTTACTCTGAAAATAGTTCTTAATGACATAGGCTGTATTTTTGGGGTCATTGTCCTGCTGAAGAATAATTTGGGGCCAATCACACTCCTCTCCGATGGTATGACATGATGGATAAGTCTCTGCCTGTATTTTTCAGCATTGAAGACATCATTGATCCTGGCCAAATTTCCAATTCCATTTGCAGAAATGCAGCCCCACTGTTGCCTGCAGACACTCATTATTATGCCACTCTCCAGCCCTTCAGTGAACAAACTGCCTCCTGCTGATGTGTCTTTCACCACATGTTGGTAACAACCCATGCAATCCATACAAACAAAGAAACCAAAACAAATAAGTTCAGAAATTAACCACTTCGCGCCCACGCTATAGCCGAAAGACGGCTGCAGCGAGGACGCTAATTGCCGGGAGGCCATCCCTGGACATCTTCCTGTTTACTTCAGCGATGCACGCTCCTGCGGGCGTGCATCCGGGAAGTTCTGTGCTGGCCGTGTCGCTTGGACACAGCCAGTCACAGATCGCTGAAAATGGCCAATCATAGAGGCAGTTTTCAGCGCGATCGGCGGTGCCAATGAGAGATGATCTCATATGTAAACATTTGAGATCATCTCTCATCGCCGGCTGTCCCTCCTCACACAGAGACAGCGTGTGAGGAGGGAGAGCGAACCGCTGCAGGGTTGAGTAAAAAAAAAACAAACTAAAAAAAGTGACGTCAGTGCCATCTGTCCCCACTGCCATCTGTCCCTACTGCCATGTATAAGTGCCATCTGTCATCAGTGCCATCTGTCATCAGTGCCACATATTAGTGCCATCTGTCATCAGTGCCATCTGTTATCAGTATCACGTGCCATCTGTTATCAGTGTCATGTGTCATCAGTGCCACATATCAGTGCCATCTGTCATCAGTGTCACGTGTCATCAGTGCCACGTATTAGTGTCATCTGTCATCAGTACCACGTATTAGTGCCATCTGTAATCAGTGCCACGTATTAGTGCCATCCGTCATCAGTGCAACGTATTAGTGCCATCTGTCATCAGTGCCACGTATTAGTGCCATCTGTCATCAGTGCCATCTGTCATCAGTGTCACGTGTCATCCATGCCACATATTAGTGCCATCTGTCAGTGCCACGTATTAGTGCCATCTGTCATCAGTGCCACGTATTAGTGCCACCTGTCATCAGTGCCATGTATTAGTGCCATCTGTCTTCAGTGCCACATCAGTGTCATCAGTGCCACATATCAGTGCCATCTGTCATCAGTGCCATGTCAGTGTCACGTGTCATTGTCCTGGTGCTCCAGGGCCTTCAAAAGTGTAATAGGTAGTCAACAATTTTGAGTGTAATTTATGCTTCTAGAACACGTGATGGTGCTCCCTGCATGTTGGGCCTCTGTATGTGGCCAGGCTGTGAAAAAGTCCCACACATGTGGTATCGTAATACTCAGGAGGAGTAGCAGAATGTATTTTGGGGTGTTATTTGTGGTATATACATGCCATGTGAGAGAAATAACCTATTACAATGACAATTTTGTGGGGAAAAAAAAGATCTTCATTTTGCAAAGAATTGTGGGAAAAAATGACAACATCAAAAAGCTCACCATGCATCTTACTAAATACCTTGGAATGTCTTCTTTCAAAAAAGGGGTCATTTGGGGGGTATTTGTACTTTCCTGACTTGTTCGGGTTGCAAGAAATGAGATAGGCCTTCAGTACATCAGGTGTGATCAATTTTTTATGATTTGCACCACAGCTTGTAGACTCTCTAACTTTTACAAAGACCAAATAATAATTTTTACCAAAGATATGTAGCAGTATAAATTGTGGACAAAATTTATGAAGAAAAATTAATAATTTGCAAAATTTTATCACAGAAAAATGCGTTTTTTTTTTCAAAATTTTCGGTCTTTTTTCATTTATAGTGCAAAATTAAAAAAAAACCCAGAAGTGATCAAATACCACAAAAAGAAAGCTCTATTTGTATGAAAAAAAGGACAAAAAATTCATTTGGGTACAGTATTACATTGTCATTCAAAGTGTGAGAGCACTGAAAGCTGAAAATTGGTCTGGGCAGGAGGGGGGTTTAAGTGCTCAGTAGGCAAGTGGTTAAGCTATGTGTAATAAAATGGAAAGACACAGGGGAAAAGTATTGAACACGTAAAGAAAGGGAGGTGCAAAAAGGCATGGAAAGCCAAGACACCAGCTTAAATCTATCAGTATTTAGAAAGCATTCCTTCCTCTTGTCAGTGCAAATTAATATCAGCTGGTTCAGTCTAAACTAATAGCCTATAAAAAGGTGTCTCATTACCAATGTGTCACACAAGAAACATCTCATGCTGGGTAAAAAACACATAAAAAAATGAAACTAATAAATACAAATAAAAGTAAATATTAAATGGTGGTGAGCAGGTGACTTTGTTCACCCATGAGGTTTCAATAGGGACAACTAGGCACCAAAGAATATATAGTAAGGAGAAGGAGAAAAGAAAAGAGGTAAAAGGAAGAGGGAAATTAGAGTGAGGTCTTTGGTATTGCCAAAGCATTGGTATCACAAAAATGTATGAAAGATTAAATGTCTACCAATATCAGGGTTCCAAAAGTGAAGCATCAAAATCTGGGGGTAAACAAATTTCCACCCAAGGGCGCCAGAATTTAATATAATTCCCAATTCTATCTTGGAGGGTGGCTTCAATTTTGGCATAAATTGGCTCCTGGGTGATTTGGTGTTTTGTAGCTAAAATACAAAGTGTAGGTGTTTTTAGGACATTGCAATTGTCTGGTGGTGGCCGTGACTTGAAGTTGGGATTTAGTCAGCTCCAGTGTGTTATTATTTAACAATGCAATCTGAGGACCTGGTTGTATATTAGAACGAAATAATTTAGAAAGAATTTAAAAAATTTCAGTCCAGAAGGATTGAACTTCAGAGACCTGGTTCAACAGCTCTCATGATTGGCTGGCAAACATTTAAGGGTATACCCTATACCGCAAGGATAGAGAGGGTAAAAAAGGAGGAGGGGTATGCCTATATATCAAGAATAATGTACAAGTGAATGTGAGAGATGACATCACTGAGGGGGCTAGGGAGGAGGTGGAATCTTTATGGGTAGAGCTCCAAAGGGATGAAGCTAAGGGGAAAATAATACTGGGAGTATGCTATAGGCCCCCTAACCTGAGGGAGGAAGTGGAGACGGATCTCCTATCACAAATTGGATTAGCAGCAAGGATGGGAAGTGTTATCATAATGGGGGATTTTAATTATCCAGACATAGACTGGGCGGAGGGAACCGCGCATTCATTTAAGGCTCGCCAGTTCCTTAATGTCTTGCAGGACAATTTTATGGGTCAGATGGTAGACGCACCAACTAGAAATAAAACATTACTAGATCTACTGATTACCAACAATACAGACCTGATAACAGATGTGGAAATACGGGGCAATTTAGGTAACAGCGATCACATGTCAATTAGTTTCAGTATAAATCACACAAATAGGAGACATGAAGGGAACACAAAGACACTGAATTTCAAAAGAGCCAACTTCCCTAAACTACAAACCTTGCTAAAAGGCATAAATTGGGATAAAATATTAGGAACAAAGAATACAGAGGAGAGATGGGTTTGCTTTAAGAGCATATTAAATAAGGGCATTAGCCAATGTATCCCATTGGGTAATAAATTTAAAAGAGCAAACAAACATCCTGGATGGCTTAACTCCAATGTAAAAATGCATATAAAAGCAAAGGAGAAGGCCTTCAAAAAATACAAGGTTGAGGGATCATCCACAGCATTCAGAATTTATAAAGAATGCAATAAGAAATGTAAGGGTGCAATTAGGATGGCTAAGATAGAACATGAAAGACACATAGCGGAGGAGAGCAAAAAAAATCCCAAGAAATTCTTTAAGTATGTAAACAGTAAAAAAGGGAGGACAGACCATATTGGCCCCATAAAGAATGAGGAAGGACATCTGGTTACAAAGGATGGGGAGATGGCAGAGGTATTGAACTTATTCTTCTCCTCAGTCTTCACGAGTGAATCGGGGGGCTTCAGTAACCAAAACTGCAGTGTTTATCCTCATGACACAACACAGGAAGCACCTACATGGTTAACAGAGGACGGAATTAAAATTAGACTTGAGAAACTTAACATTAATAAATCACCGGGACCAGATGGCTTGCATCCGAGGGTACTTAGGGAACTCAGTCAGGTGATTGCCAGACCGTTGTTCCTAATTTTTACAGACAGTCTATTGACTGGAATAGTACCAGCTGATTGGAGAAAAGCCAATGTAGCACCAATATTTAAAAAGGGCCCAAAAAACATCCCTGGGAATTACAGACCAGTTAGCCTAACATCAATAGTATGTAAACTCTTGGAGGGGATGATAAGGGACTATATACAAGATTTTAGTAATAAGAATGATATCATTAGCAGTAATCAGCATGGATTCATGAAGAATCGTTCTTGCCAAACTAATCTATTAACCTTCAATGAGGAGGTGAGTTGCCATCTAGATAAAGGAAGGCCCGTAGACGTGGTGTATCTGGATTTTGCAAAAGCATTTGACACAGTTCCCCATAAACGTTTACTGTACAAAATAAGGTGCGTTGGCATGGACCATAGGGTGAGTACATGGATTGAAAACTGGCTACAAGGGCGTGTTCAGAGGGTGGTGATAAATGGGGAGTACTCAGAATGGTCAGGGGTGGGTAGTGGGGTCCCCCAGGGTTCTGTGCTGGGACCAATCCTATTTAATTTGTTCATAAATGAACTGGAGGATGGGATAAACAGTTCCATCTCTGTATTTGCAGACGATACTAAGCTAAGCAGGGCAATAACTTCTCCGCAGGATGTGGAAATCTTGCAAAAAGACCTGAACAAATTAATGGGGTGGGCGACTACATGGCAAATGAGGTTCAATGTAGAAAAATGTAAAATAATGCATTTGGGTGTCAAAAATATGAATGAAATCTATACACTGGGGGGAGAACCTCTGGGGGAATCTAGGATGGAAAAGGACTTGGGGGTCCTAGTGGATGATAGGCTCAGCAAGGGCATGCAATGCCAAGCTGCTGCTAATAAAGCAAACAGAATATTGGCATGCATTAAAAGGGGGATCAACTGCAGAGATAAAACGATAATTCTCCCGCTCTACAAGACTCTGGTCCGCCCGCACCTGGAGTATGCTGTCCAGTTCTGGGCACCAGTCCTCAGGAGGCACGTACTGGAAATGGAGCGAGTACAAAGAAGGGCAACAAAGCTAATAAAGGGTCTGGAGGATCTTAGTTATGAGGAAAGGTTGCGAGCACTGAACTTATTCTCTCTGGAGAAGAGACGCTTGAGAGGGGATATGATTTCAATTTACAAATACTGTACTGGTGACCCCACAATAGGGATAAAACTTTTTCGCAGAAGAGAGTTTAATAAGACTCGTGGCCACTCATTACAATTAGAAGAAAAGAGGTTTAACCTTAAACTACGTAGAGGGTTCTTTACTGTAAGAGCGGCAAGGATGTGGAATTCCCTTCCACAGGCGGTGGTCTCAGCGGGGAGCATTGATAGCTTCAAGAAACTATTAGATAATCACCTGAATGACCGCAATATACAGGGATATGTAATGTAATACTGACACATAATCACACACATAGGTTGGACTTGATGGACTTGTGTCTTTTTTCAACCTCACCTACTATGTAACTATGTAACTATGTAACTATGTAACCACTGGGCAGGTCCACCATATTTAAAGGTATGGACCAGGCTCACCGCAATCTCTGAAACAAGTAGATGGGTAGTCTGGTTCATATTTTTTCTATATTTTCTGTATATTATGGAACGATTTACAGTATGAGCTGCCAGCTAAATGTTTGTCCATTCTTTAAATGTAAGCTCTAGTGATATATCAGCTGCGTGGACTGTCCATGTAAGCGGGAGGATGATGGATTGTAATAATAGTGGCAGAGAAGTAACCAAAAGTAGTATGTGGTCAATATGAGAAAATACTTGGTGCAGGTTAGAGTAGAATGTATATTTGTGATGTTCTGGATTACACTCACGCTAGGAACTAGCTAAGAAGTGTTTTTGTAAGAGGGTGCATACTGTAGTTGAGGCATTTCTGGATTGTGGGAGATAAGAAGATTTATCAAGGAAGGGATATTGGACATGTTTGGTGTCTCATCCAAGTAGCAGCATACCCCTGGAATGATTAGTAATTACTTGTAATACATGAGTGGAACAATGGATTGGGGAGATGTTAGGAGCATAATTAGAAACTATAGTCACCGCCATATCTAGTGGGTGGCCTGTGAGAAGTAGATAATGACCTCCTGGGTCTCTAAGTTCAATAATCACTGTGAGTGGAGTAGACCAAGGGAAAGCAATCTAAACTCCTTGTTTCTTCACTGAGGTGCTAGCAATCTAAAGCTGTGGGTATTGTGAGCCAGAGAATTTAGGGATAGAGTCAGAAGGAAAATGGGTCTTCTGGAGATAGATTACAGTTGCTGTAAGTTTAGAAAAAGCGTTAAATTCTTTGACTCTTTTGGGGAATTCAGACTTTTCAAAAGCAGAAAAAATGTGATGCTTTGGAACTCTTGAGAGACTACCTGTTCTAGTAGAGGGAAAGAAAGGGAAAGAGAGGAAGAAAGATATAGAAATCAAAAACATGTAGACCATTATAAGAATAACAAGGGATAACATGTTGGGCCCAAGAGAAAGAGTTCAACTATTATGGTTCCTCTCCTGTGAAGCCTTGGGAGATACCCAGAAAATATTAAATGAGTACAATAATAAACACACCAATCTAACATAAAGGATTAATTACTAACAATAGTAATATATAGTCAGAGGCATAGCCTAAAGCCTGTTGGCCCTGATGCAAAAGTTCAACTGCCCCCCCCCACTACCACCCGCAACTTCCATTGCGCGTCAAGATACTTCCACCGTGCCAAGATATTCCAAGGGGCTAAATAGTTATTTCAGACCTTTATTTACATATTGAGAGGGTCATTTAAATGAATTGGGGCAGTATGTCAAAATGTGGACAGTTCAATCTTTTGAATGCCCTGGAGCAGGGGCAGAAGTCAGTGAGCACTATGTAGTGACAAGAGGTCAGTGAGCAGTATGTAGTGACAGGGAGGTCAGTGAGCGGTATGTAGTGACAGGGAGGTCAGTGAGTGGTATGTAGTGACAGAGAGATCAGTGAGCACTATGTAGTGGCAGAAATCAGTGAGCGGTATGTAGTGACAGGGAGGTCAGTGAGTGGTATGTAGTGACAGGGAAGTCAGTGAGTGGTATGTAGTGACAGATAGGTCAGTGAGCACTATGTAGTGACAGAAGTCAGTGAGCGGTATGTAGTGACAGAGAGGTCAGTGAATGGTATGTAGTGACAGGGAGGTCAGTGAGCGGTATGTAGTGACAGAAGTCAGTGAGTGGTATGTAGTGACAGGGAGGTCCTCCATGGCAATGGCAAGGACCCCTCCTTCCCCACCATCCTGGCAATGACATGTGTCCCCAGCCCTGATGCTGCTCAAATTGACACAAACAAATCTGGGGCCCCTCAGAATGTGAGGTTAAGAGATCTTTCACATAACTTTTCTGACTGTGTCAGTGTTGGTAGGCCAGGTGCTGTGGGGGGCGGTGTCAGTATGCATCACATGAGAGAACACTCCTCACACAGCAATGTGCATGTCCTACCTGAGCTACTGAAGTCTTGTCCCGGCTATCAGGCGCCTCTCTGCTCCTGTCCTCGCTCTTTGTCTGTGTGGCAGCCCACTGACTGTCCCCCTGTCCTTGTCAGCATACTTCCAGGCTGGCAGCAACAAGCATCACACATCCCTGTTCTGAAAGGGAACTCACACACACTCAGACTTCTCTTCTCCAGCCAATGAGAACAGCGGAAGGGTGTGATCTGGGTCTGGGCAGAAGGCAAACTAGAAGCTCTGGAGTGCATTACAGAGCTAGGCACAGACCCTGTGTGACAGAAGGTGGATCCCACCTTGATTCTGTTTCCAGGATTTTGTGATTGCAAAATGCAGTATGTACAATGACAACACACAGCAGGGAGTTGCGGGCCCCCTGGAGCTGAACTCGGGGTTGCTATTGTGACTCCTGTACCCCTTCACGCTATGCCCATGTATTTAGTACTATGATCCAGGTTGGAAGTTGGAAGGAATGTAAATGTAAGTGCCTGAGATATATGGATGACATCTAGATGAGACAACCTTACTTAGTTGCAATGTTAGAAGAATCGGGTAAAATTTAGAGGCTATTTTGTTCAGTACAATAAATACAAGAAATTAGGTATAAAAAAGGATAAAAAAACTAGTAGCTGAAGAAGTAGCTAAAAAAAAAATCACCTTGGAGGTAAAAATAAGTAACAAAATGTTTAAAGAAGGTGCACAGTGAAGGCCTATCGCCACCACTCAGCATCAAATGACAACTTCTTAAAGAAAATAAGATCTAATAAAACAATATTAACTACATAGAGCTGATTCTAGCCACTATGCAACAGTTAAATAAAATAGAATATCTAATATTAGTTACGTCAGCAGCTACTATAAAAAATATCTAAATAAAACCAAAAGCATTTAAAAAGTCCAATACATCTTATGTCCTTAAAATGCCATAGCAGCGCTCATGTCAGTACATCCATATGTGACAAGCATTTATATGGTGCCGCATATAAAAAAATAGTGAAATGACTTCTTAAGCAGGTGAAGTTCTCATTACGGTGTCGTTATCCTAGTCGTTATCACTTGTGCACCACATACCAAGAAGGCCACCATGTAAGTAACGGTCAGCTGGGAATCCCTAGGAAGAAACAGCGCGGTTGTTTGAATTACACAAGCCGCTTCCTACACAGCGGACTGGTGACTACGCTACATTATATTAATTGCTCCATTGTTTTTATAAGCTAGCATGTATATTTTGTATGGGGGGCATTTGGCCTAAATAAAATTTGAAAAGCAGGTTTATGCTATGTGGCATTTTTACTTTCTTATATGATCCAGTTGTACTGGAGCCATTTATACTTTCACCCTGACAAAATTTGTGGATGACTTGCCCTTAAAGTGACAACAAAAAAATTACTTTAAGGCGTATGGAATATTAACATCTGGTGAGTGTATACCCTAAGGGGAGTGTTACTCATGTGGTGGCGTTCTTGGTATGTGGTGCACGAGTGATAATGACTAGGATCACCGTATTGAGACCTTCTCCTGCTTAAGAAGTCATTTCACTATTTTCTTATATGCGAAACCATATAAATGCTTGCCACATATGGATGAACTGACATGAGCGCTGCTATGGCATTTTAAGGACATAAGATGTATTGGACTTTTTAAATGCTATTGGTTTTTTTAGGTAAGTATAAGTTTCAGAGACATATGGAGAGTATAAGTGTTCGAGACACATTGATGACATGCAAATAGGGTAATTCAATTGAATGTATTATTAGAAAAAATGGGAAAAACGCTATAAAGTTTAATTTGTTTAGTACAGCAAACACTTATACTTATAGTATTGATCTTACTAAAAAAACATTAACTATGGAGAGTAGGAACTTTGTAGAAGGGCTGTAAAGCCTCTCTATAAGGGTTAACAGGAGAGAAGATTGTAGGTTAGAAACAATGGCCATTCTATGGTTCTGTCTTGTGAAGTCGCCCTATAAGGTTTAATAGGAGAGTACAGTACACTTTAGTGGTTGTAAAGGTTTTTTTTTTTTTTGCATTAAAATAACAAAGATGCCTATACTTACAGTACCTTCTCTGTGGAATGCTTTTGCACAGAGCAGCTCAGATCCTTTTCTTCTGGGGTCCCAAACTGGAGCCCCAGGCTCCTCCTCTTCATCGGGAGCCCCATGGAAAGCAGTTTTCTATGGGGGCACCTGTGTGGGCTCAGTCCTGCAGCTGCATCTATTGACACAGACAGTAGGACTTGCCCCCCCCTGCCCCGGCTCCCATGTCAGAGGAGCTGATTGACAGCAGTGGGGCAAATCGTATCAATCTGTCCAATGAGGAGAGAGAAAGTGGCTGGAGCCGCTGAGCTCATGCATATCACTGGATTGTATCGGCTCTGGTAAGAAAAAAAAGGGGGGTAGAGGGGCGCTGCAGCACAATGGTCTTTCACCTTAATGCATAAATGCATTAAGGTGAAAAACCGTAAGGCTTTACAACCACTTGTGTGGATAGTGTAGATAATAATCATAATGAGATATTCTGAAGGTTAGTTGCAGTACAGTATATGGTTTCAGAAGTCACCAGTTTGGTTAAGAACTGAAAGACTATCAACCTGTGAATTTGAAAGCCTCAGAAGACTTTACCTACAGAGTAGGAGGTTTGTAAAAGGGTTCATTTAAGTTCCTTGAAACCACGTGAGAAACAAGGGAAAGCTCTCAAACAAAAAAAAGGGGAGGAGGGTAAGAAGGCAAGGGAGGAAGATGAAAGGTAAGGGGAGGGGGGTAGTAGTGTAATTTTGGGGGGTAATGGAATGGTAAAGTGTACTTTAATAGAGGTAAGAATGGTATGTAGGTATAGTTAAAACCACTTCATTAGGGAAGGCAATATAGAAAGGCTCTGAGAATCCTGGAGAAATGTTCAAGCATTAGGGGCTCTAGACGATGCTGAACTCATAAGGCTGTGTTGAGGTGCATGTCCCTCTTGATTATGTGAAGGTGGTTTCTTGTTGGTTCTTTGTGGGGGGGCATCATAAGGTTGAGTTGAGGAGCCTCTTGGTAGATGATTTCCATAAAGACTTTGTTACTACAACATTTCATTTCTACATTATTCACATGCAACAAAGCTTATTGCACTAGGAGTACCTTGATGATCCTTAATGTTCATTTGTTTTATAGAGTTCCGGTAGCTTCACTCCAGTTGACATTGGTGCTGCTGGGCTAAACTTTAAAGTGTTTGTAACCCCCCGAAAAAAAGGATCCTGTTCCCTTAAAGCATGCATAACAGCACAGTGCTTGTGCTGTGTAATTTGGCCCCTTGTATAATCTAAAATACCTGGTTGATCCTGCCTGGCTTTGCCCTCCCCCCCTGTAAACTGACTACGGTTTATCATGGCTGTTGAGCCCTGATGCCACGGTCAGTTCATGTTTCTCCGTCACCCACAGCTCTCCACTGTCCTCCTCTGCCCCTCCCTCCCTGTCTGTCAGCTCATGCCAGTGCCGCTCTGCTCCCCGCCCCTTCCCTTCCTGCTGATATAAAAACTATGTTATGATCATACAATAGCCTCTGTTAGATAACATATGCCCCACTGCATGTGCATTATAAAAAATATGGCGATTTCTACCTTATTTTAGAGCACCTTCCGGTGCTCAAGTGACTGCCCGCCACTCTCCACCTCCTTTCCCCTCCTGGCTGCCCTCAGTGGGAGTTCTCGGCCCCTCCCGCTAGAGCTGTTAGACTGGGAGTGGAGAGCAGCGAGCAGTCACAGGTGCTCTGAAATATGGTAGAAATCTGCATATTTTTATAAAGTACATACAGTGGGGCACATGTTGTTATCTAACAGAGGCTATTGTATGATCATAACATAGTGGCTGTACAACCACTTTAAGTAGAGCCAGACATTTGGCTAACATAACTAACCCCATTCATCCTTGATATTCCATTGACCCCTTAAGTACAAGCTATAGTATTTTTTGGCTGTATGTGCTGTCTGGTTTAGGTCCTATAAGGAGTTGAGCATCAGTGCCCTGATTACAATATTGCAATATAGTGTCACAAAACAGTGGCCACCATTGCCCACCAATGCCAGCTATCAGTGCCCACCAGTGGCAGCAATCAGTGCCTACCACTGCCCACAAGTTCCACCAATCAGTGCCCATTAGCGATGCCAGTTGGTGCTGGCAATCAGTGCCGCCTATCAGTGCTGCCCATCAATGCCCATCACTGCTGTCAATTAATGCCCATAAGTAATGCCCATCAGTGACACCCATCAATGCTGATCAGTGCCCATCAGTACCGCCTATCCATGCCACCTATTAGTGCCCACCAGTGCTGCCTATGAGTGCCCACCAGTGCTGCCTATCAGTGCCCACCAGTGCTGCCTATTAGTGCCCATCAGTGCCACCTAACAGTGCCCATCAGTGTCACCTATCAGTTCTCATTGGTGCCACATATCAGTGCCACCTATCAGTGCCCATAAGTGGGGCATATTAGTGCCTCCTCATCAGTGCCACCTAATCAGTGCCCATAAGTGCCACCTCATCAGTGTCCATAAGTGTCACCTCATCAATGCCCACCAGTTCAGCCTATCAGTGCCCATCAGTGCTGCCACATCAGTGAAGGTGAAAAATTACTTAGTTACAAAATTTACTGACAGAAAAAAGTAAAAAACATTTTTTTTTTTTGGTCTTTTTTTTGTAATAAATAAAAAATCCAGCAGTGATTAAATATCACCAAAAGAAAGCTCTATTTGTGTGAAGAAAATGATAAAAAAATTTGTTTGAGTACAGTGTAGCACAACCGCGCAATTGTCATTCAAGGTGCGACAGCGCTGAAAGCTGAAAAATGGCTTGGGCAGGAAGAGGGTGTAAGTACCTGGTAGGCAAGTGGTTAATGAATGAGGTGAAGTTTGGTGAATTTTCACTTTGCAAAAAATACTCAATCATGTGACAACAAAAGCAAAACAATGTCAAATAAATAAAGGAAGCAAGAAGCAAAAGCAAAAAAGGATTTCTGCTCAAACCTGATTGGGTAATTGAAGTCAGCACACATTTACCTTATTCACTAAGTTGAAGTGAATATTCACTTTACATTACTTTGTCACAAAAATGCTGTTTTTTTTGCAAAGTGAATATTCCTTTAGCTTCATCTCATTCATGAAGCTGAATGAAAAGTCACTTTACAAAGTTGTTGGAATATTGGAACCAGGGCCGGCCCTACCATGGGTCCCAGTGGCAGCCGCTGCCTGGTGGCCCCGCCGCCACCTCTATATGTTCTGACTCCCTCTGGCGAAAATGCAGTGTGTGTGTGTTCAGTGGCATTGCTGGGGGGCAGGACACCATCCTGAGCATGGCAGAGGGTCCTGGAGGCAGGGCTCTTCAGCCGGAACGTACCGGCACTACACTAGCCCAGAGTGAGACTCCCTCACTCTCACTGCTGCCTCCTGACCTGTCACAAGCACACTGCTGGAGAGTGACAGTCTGAGCAAGCAACTCTCTGGGCGGGTGCACACTGAATCCTCTCTCTGCCTGCCACCAAGGTGCATGAGGGGAGGGGAGTCTGTACTGATGGAGGGGGATTTATCTTGAGGGGGTCTGTACTGATGGAGGGGGGATTTATCCTGAAGGGGGTTTGTACTCATTAGGGTGGTCTGTACTGATGGAGGGGGGATTTATCCTGGGAGGGGTTTGTACTGATGGAGGGGGTATTATCTTGAGGGGTTCTGTACTGATGGAGGGGGTATTTATCCTGAAGGGGGTTTGTACTCATTGGGGGGGCTGTACTGATGGAGGGGGGATTTACCCTGAGGGGCATCTGTATTTATGGGGGGTTATGCTGAGGGCGTTCTGTATTGATGGAGGGGGGATTTACCCTGAGGGGGGTCTGTACTAATTGGAGGGGGGTTATGCTGAGGGGGTTCTGTATTTATGGAGGGGGGATTTATCCTGAGGGGGGTCTGTACTAATTGGGGGGGAGGTTATCCTGAGGGGGGATTTATCCTGAGGGGGTCTGTACTGATTGGGGGGTTATCCTGAGGGGGGGTTGTATTGATAGAGGGGGGATTTATCCTGAGGGGGTCTGTACTAATTGGGGGTTATCCTGAGAGGGGGTCTGTGCTGATGGAGGAGGGGGTGGTTTGTCTTGAGGGGGGGTCTGTACTAATGGAGGAGGGGAGGTGGTTTGCCCTGAGGGGGGTCTGTACTAATAGAGGAGGGGGTGGATTGTCCTGAGGGGGTCTTTACTGCTGGAGGGGGGATGGTTTGTTCTGACGGGGGTCTGTACTGATGAAGGGTGGGTTTATTCTTAGTGGAGGGGGTCTGTACTGAGGGAGGGGGGTCTGTACTGAGGGGGGCGACTATAGTTGGTGGAGGGGGAGTGACACCATGTTTTACCACACCGGTGACACCAACGCTAGTGACACCACTGTGTGTGTGTGTGTGTATGTGTAAGAAGAAGAGAAGTATTGCTAATTGCCGGTGACACCAACGCTAGTGACACCACTGTGTGTGTGTGTAAGAAGAACAGAAGTATGTATCGCGGTACTTGGCGACGGGGAGAAGCCTGCAGGACCTCAAGTTCACGACAGGCATCTCCCCCCAGGCTCTGGGGATCATTATCCCAGAGACCTGTTCTGCCATCATCCAGGTCCTGCAGAAGGAGTATATTAAGGTAAGATTTTTATCCTTTAACATCACATTTTATTGTATTTAATGTTTGATAATATATTGTATTTCTTTCCTCATTCCCTAATTACCATGATTGTAATATGCTGTGAATGTCCCCTTTGTCCTCATGCATGCTGTTTTTTTTCAACATTTTTTTTGTCCTTCATACATATTTGCCTTCACTTACCTCCCCAGCATACTCTCCTGGCCCTATATTCACCTCGTGTAGTCACTTAACAATGTATTTTGTCAGCTCCATAGTAGTGCTTTACCCCAAACACCCCCTAAAATGTGTAAAAATTTGATTTGTGCTTTAAATTCAGGCAGAGTTGCAGAGGCTTTTTTTTGGTGTCCCAAAATCATTTGGAACTCTCCCCCCAACTGCTAACTCAGCTGATAACAATCCTGTATCTGCTGACTTTGCCAAACCCATACACACTATACCCATCTCTATAGTAGTCAGATTTATGGATGAATTCCCCAAAGCATGTAGTGCAAGGGTCTGCCTGAATACTTTCAAATGGTACTGTTTCAAGTTTTTGTATCCTATTATTATCTTGATAGGTAATAGCAGAATGTAAAAATGTGCTAAAATGTTTACAGTGTGTATTTATTTCTTTGTATTATGACACTTCTTACCTGTCAAATGGGCTGCCAATAGTGTAAAGTAAGGAGGGGCTGGCCAAAGTAATACACATTATTTAGGCATTCATCTCTCAATGAAGTGGAGAGGGTTACCTGTCCAAAACATCTCCCCCCCCCATAAAATTTTACAAATGGCCCATGGGGGGGGGGGAGGAATCTGATAGGCGGACCTTATACCTTGGTCTTTAAATACTCCCTAAAATAAATGTTATACTGATGTTGGCCAAGAATGTTTGTGTCTAATCTGCTTTCCCTGTTTATGTGCAAAATGATTAATGTATTTTTCTTGTTTGACTCCACAGTTTCCTTAAAACCCACAGGAATGGCAGACTGTGGCCTCCCACTTTGCCCAGCGGTGGGACTTTCCTAACTGCGGAGGGGTAATTGATGGGAAACACGTCCACATCATCCCACCACCCAACTCGGGGTCATACTATTATAATTATAAGGGGTTCAATAATATTATGATGTTGGCAGTGGTGTCGGCTACTTATGAGTTCCTGTATGTGGACGTGGGGAAGAATGGCCGGATGTCCGATGGTGGAGTTATCACCCAGACGGAGTTCTACAGGCATCTCCAGAATGGAAGCTTGGACTTGCCACCTCCAGAAGACAATGTGGAAGGACTCATATTAGTCTTCGTTGCTGATGAAGTGTTTGCGCTGGGGGACCATCTTATGCAGCCATTCCCTATGAGGACCCTCACCCCGGACCAGAGGGTTTTTGATTACCGGCTGGCCAGAGCCAGAAGAGTGGTGGAGAACACATTTGGAATCATGGCCAGCCGGTTCCGCCTATTTCTTACAACCATACACATGGTGGAGTATAAACTGAATCACATCATCCTGGCGTGCTGTGTTCTCCACAACTTTTTAAGGTGAAATACTGCCAACTATGCTGCCTCAGTTGGGCCTGAGGCCGGAATTCAAGTAAATGAACCAACCCTGATGGCGCTTGAAAGTGGCCATCCTGGCTTGCCCCCCCTGAGTACCCACGAGGTCCGTCTTAGATACCTTGATTACTTTGCGGGTAGGGGGGGCATCAATATGCCAGACAATGTCTAATACATTTTGAAAATAAAAAAATCATTTTAACTACTAAAATCTTTGGTGACATTTACTGCTTGTGTTTCTTTTAGCTTACCCTGGCAGAATTGTGGGGAGTCCTGTAAATGTTGTGATTGTGTAACCTTAAAAAGCCTTGTTTGGTGTTATTTACTAAAGGAAAATACACTTTGCACTACAAGTGCACTTGAGCCTGCACTGAAACTGCACCTGTAGTGCAAAGTGGATTTGCCCTTAGGAAATAACCCCCATTGTCACTGAAAACACCAATTTTACCTTAACAACATTTTAGGAGCATTGAAACAATAATCCACACATTCTTGAGTATCAATCTTTTTAATACCAGCACAATCACATGTGCATTTCTAAAAGGTTTTTAAAACAAACCAACATGTTTGTTGTATAACAATTTTTTCGGTCACATTAATAAATATTGAAATGTCCATTTAAGGTAAAACAGGCATGTTTCAAACCAACAAGCAATACACAAATCTGGAACTTACAAAGTTCAACTTTTGTAGAAATTGAAGGCAATATCAGACATGAGTATTTAGAAACTCTGTTTGATATTGCGTTCAGATGGGGTGAAGTCACCCCTGGAAAAGCCAAATTTTGAAGATGCACACAAATTGCCGAATGTCAACATGTGCTAGCTGCCATCACGGGGGATCAAGGGACGTGTTTTGTGGGTGCAACCCCTTCCTCTCAGCTACTTTATTATTGAGGAAGGGGTTGCACCCCCAAAATGCCTACATTGATCTCCCGTGATGGCAGATAGCACATGTTGACACACTGTGTGCACCTTCAAAATTTGGCTTTTCTATAAAATGGCAAAAAATGTTAAAAATTTTTACATTACAAATACCACAAAAAAGGAAGGGATTTGGAGGTGTTTTAAACTCTCCTTAAAACATCAATGATGTTCTTTATTTTGTTTTTAACAACACTGATGTTTTTCTGGATGTTTTCCAAGTCCCTATTACACCCCATTATTAGGGATGAGCCGAACACCCCCCGGTTCGGTTCGCACCAGAACCCGCGAACGGACCGCAAGTTCGCACGAACGTTAGAACCCCATTGACGTCTATGGGACTCGAACGTTCGAAATCAAAAGTGCTCATTTTAAAGGCTAATTTGCATGGTATTGTCCTAAAAAGGGTTTGGGGACCCGGGTCCTACCCCAGGGGACATGTATCAATGCAAAAAAAACTTTTAAAAACGGCCGTTTTTTCGGGAGCAGTGATTTTAATGATGCTTAAAGTAAAAAAAAAAAAGTGAAATATTCCTTTAAATATCGTACCTGGGGGGTGTCTATAGTATGCCTGTAAAGTGACGCGTGTTTCCCATGTTTAGAACAGTCCCTGCACCAAATGTCATTTTTAAAGGAAAAAATCTCATTTAAAACTGCTTGCGGGTTTAATGTCATGTCGGGTCATGGCAATATGGATGAAAATCAGTGAGACAAACGGCATGGGTACCCCCCAGTCCATTACCAGGCCCTTTGGGTCTTGTATGGATATTAAGGGGAACCCCGCACCCAAATTAAAATAAGGAAAGGTCCCTATATACTCTGAACAGCAGTATACAGGCGGTGCAAACAAGACAGGGACTGTAGGTTTGTTGTTAAGTAGAATCTGTTTGTAATTTTGAACATTTTTAATGTGTTTAGCTCCAGCCAAAAAATCTTTTCTAAGCTTTTTGGAAAACATAGGGAAGGGTTATCACCCCTGTGACATTTGTTTTGCGTCTTTCCTCCTCTTCAGAAGATTTCACCTCACTTTTTTGTCCCAATGAAAAATGTTTTTTGAAAATTTGGGTTTTTTTGTGGAACAAGGATTGGAAAGCATCAGTGGAAAGGAAAAATTGTTTTCCCATATTAACTCTTACAGGAGAGAATTTCCCTTCCTTAGGGGTAGATTTCATCTCACTTCCTGTTGTCTCCTTCCGTTTGCAAGTAGGAGTCGTTTGTAAGTTAGATGTTTGAAAGTAGGGTCCTGCCCTATATACTCAGCAGAAATTTGGGCCTTAGGTGTTGCTGTGGCCAAAACACTGTAAGCCCTCACAGGGCCCTGCTGTGAAATATTAGATCAAGAATTGTAATTACATGCCCCTGTTGAACAGGAGCTGAAAAATTAGGCCTTAGGCACTGGTGCTGGTGCCACAACACTGCAACCCCTCACAGACACTCTAGTTGAAACGCAGGAACAAGCCCAGCTGCAAAGTATTGCATCAAAAATTGTAATTACACGCCCCTGTTAGACAGGGGCTGAAAAATTGGGTCTTAGGCACTGGTGCTGGTGCCACAACACTGCAACCCCTCACAGACACTCTAGTTGAAACGCAGGAACAAGCCCTGCTGCAAAGTATTGCATCAAAAATTGTAATTACACGCCCCTGTTAGACAGGGGCTGAAAAATTGGGTCTTAGGCACTGGTGCTGGTGCCACAACACTGCAACCCCTCACAGACACTCTAGTTGGAATGCAGGAACAAGCCCTGCTGCAAAGTATTGCATCAAAAATTGTAATTACACGCCCCTGTTAGACAGGGGCAGAAAAATTGGGTCTTAGGCACTGGTGCTGGTGCCACAACACTGCAACCCCTCACAGACACTCTAGTTGGAATGCAGGAACGAGCCCTGCTGCAAAGTATTACATCAAAAATTGTAATTACACGCCCCTGTTAAACAGGGGCTGAAAAATTGTGCCTTAGGCACTGGTGGTGGCGCCCAGAACCAAAAATGTTCTTACAAGCTATCAGCGTGATGATTGAGGAGGAAGAGGATAATTACTCAGGGATAGTCACTCAGCATCAGCATAGGCAGTCTTTGAAGGGATCTGAGATTTCAAAAAAAATTATTCGGTTACATCTGCATCAGGTGCTTGGTAGCTGGTGGTGATCCAAGACTGATTCATTTTTATGAAGGTCAGCCGATCGACCGAGTCGGTGGACAGACGCACCCTGTGATCGGTTACCACGCCTCCAGCAGCACTGAATGTGCGTTCCGAAAGAACGCTGGATGCAGGACAGGCCAGTAGCTCAATTGCATACTGTGCAAGCTCTGGCCAGTGATCCATCCTCAAGACCCAGTAACCCAGAGGATTTTCGGTGGGAAAGGTGTCCAAGTCTGATCTTGCCCCTAGGTATTCCTGCACCATGTAAAACAGACGCTGGCGATGGTTGCTGGAACCGATCATACCTTGGGGCTGCGGACCAAAAAATTGTCTGAACGCATCGGTCAGACGGCCACCTTCTCCACCGCTCCTTCTTTGACTGACCGAAGCCTCAGCAACACGTTGTCCAGAAACAGGAGTTTGTAACCTCCCAGTCTCTGGGAACGCGTTGCACAGACCTTTCTGCAAGGCCTCCCGAAGATGTTTCATCCTCTGCTCCCTCTGCGATGGCAAGATAAGGTCCGCAACCTTACCCTTGTAACGTGGATCAAGGAGGGTTGCCAGCCAGTATTGGTCCTTCTCCTTGATACCACGAATACGAGGATCCTTACGCAGGCTTTGCAGGATCAGGGAGGCCATGCAGCGTAGGTTTGCTGAGGCATTCGGTCCGGAGTCCTCTGGGTCACTAAGGACAACAACGTCCGCAGCCACCTCCTCCCAGCCACGTACAAGTCCATGTGTTCCTTGGGACTGATCCCTTAAAGACTGCTGATGCTGAGTGCCAGGCTCCACCTCCATACTGACACAATCTTCCTCCTCCTCCTCCTCCTCCTCCTCGTCCTCTTCCTGTGTGATCGGCGGGCACGCAGGAACACTGTCTGGATAAAGGGGGCCTTGAGAGCTAAGGAAGTCCTCCTCTTCCTGCCTCTGTTCTGCCTCAAGTGCCCTGTCCATTATCCCACGCAGCGTGTGCTCCAACAGGTGGACAAGGGGGACAGTGTCACTGATGCATGCACTGTCAGTGCTCACCATCCTCGTGGCCTCCTCGAATGGTGACAGGACAGTGCATGCATCCCTGATCATGGCCCACTGGCGTGGGGAAAAAAAACCAAGGTCCCCTGACCCTGTCCTGGTGCCATAGTCGCACAGGTACTCATTGATGGCCCTCTGCTGCGTGTGCAGCCGCTGCAGCATGGCCAACGTCGAGTTCCACCTGGTGGGCATGTCACAGATTAGGCGGTTCTTGGGCAGGTTAAACTCCTTTTGGAGGTCCGTCAGCCGAGCACTGGCATTATATGACCGGCGGAAATGCACACAGACTTTCCTGGCCTGCCTCAGGACATCCTGTAAGCCCGGGTACCTGCCCAAGAACCGCTGCACCACCAAGTTAAGGACGTGAGCCAAACAGGGCACATGGGTCAGTTGTCCCTGTCGGAGGGCAGAGAGGAGGTTGGTGCCATTGTCGCAAACCACCATTCCTGCCTTAAGTTGGCGTGGCGTCAACCACCTCTGAACCTGCCCCTGCAGAGCTGACAGAACCTCTGCCCCAGTGTGGCTCCTGTCCCCCAAGCACACCAGCTCAAGCACCGCATGGCATCTTTTGGCCTGCGTACTTGCGTAGCCCCTTGAACGCCTACGGAGCACCGCTGGTTCCGAGGAAGAGGCCATGGAGGAAGAAGAAGAGGAGGGGGTGGAGGAGAGAGGTGTGTCACAATCAGCATTTTGGAGGCGTGGTGGCGGAACAACCTCCAACACTACTGCACCTTGTCCTGCATCCTTCCCAGCTGCCAGCAGAGTCACCCAATGCGCCGTGAAACTTAAGTAACGTCCCTGTCCATGCCTGCTGGACCATGAGTCAGCGGTAATATGCACCTTACCGCTGACCGCCCTGTCCAGCGAGGCATGGACATTGCCTTCCACATGCCGGTAGAGAGCCGGAATCGCCTTCCGTGAGAAAAAGTGGCGTTTGGGTACCTGCCACTGAGGAACCGCACATTCCACAAACTCACGGAAGGGGGCAGAGTCTACCAACTGAAAAGGCAGCAGTTGAAGTGCTAGCAATTTTGCCAAGCTAGCATTCAACCGCTGGGCATGTGGATGGCTGGGAGCAAACTTCTTTCGGCGGTGCAGCAGCTGGGGCAGGGAAATTTGCCTGGTACAATCTGACGTCGGTGTACCAAAAGCAGATTGCCCATAAGTACTTGGCTGTGACACACCTAATTCTACACCTTCATTCCTCTCACTGCAGGTCGCAGAGAGGACTGAAGGTCTAGTGGGGTTGGAAATCTCAGCTGATGAGGAGCAAGGAGAGATCGTCTTTGTTCTTTGGTGTGGGTCTTTTAGATACGCTTGCCAACGAACTGCATGGCAGGTCAACATATGTCTGGTCAAGCATGTGGTACCCAAGCGGGAGATGTTTTGGCCACGCGAGATACGCTTGAGACATATATTGCAAATAGCAGCGGTGCGATCTGATGCACTCGTCTCAAAAAAGGCCCACACCAAAGAACTTTTTGAATAACGCGCAGAGACTGCAGCGCCCTGCACATGTGGAGCTTTGGGGTGTGATGCAGTCAATGTGCTGCCCTTAGGCTGGCCCCTGGAGGGCATCCTGCCTAGTTGGTGATGTGCCACCTCCTCCTCCTCCTCCTCCTCCTCCTCCTCCTCCTCCTCTCTCCTATCAGGCACCCACGTTGAGTCAGTGACCTCATCATCCCCTCCCTCCTCATCACTGGAGCAAACCTGGCAGTATGCTGCAGCAGGGGGAGCATGACTGCCAGATTGCTGTCCTTCTTGGGCACCCCCTCTGTCCGTGCTCATGTTACTGCCTTCATTGAGCTCAGTATCATCATCAGAGCCTTCCAAACGCTGGGCATCCTCCTGGAGCATGTACCCAACACTGTGGTCAAACAGTTCGAGGGAATCCTCAGGAGGACATGGTGGGGCTAGGGAAGGAGTCACTGATGACATTGAGCTGAGGGAAGAGGCCGCTGCTTTGCCAGACAAAGCACCCTGGGCATGGGTGAGAGAGGATGAGGAGGATGAGGACGGCTTGGTCATCCACTCGACCAAGTCTTCCGCATGTTGCGGCTCAACACGGCCAGCTGCCGAAAAAAAGGCCAAGCGTGTCCCATGGCCACGTGCTGATGAGGATGCACCGTCTCCACGACCAGCACTAGACACAGAGCCTGCTTGCCCTCTCTTATTGGCTTGTGACTGTCTGCCTCTCCTTCTTGGCCTTCCAGACATACTAATGGCCTGTAGCTGCACTAAGCTGGGATAGAACACCTGTAATTTTCTTCAGGTAGCTTTATATACTGTAACCAGACAAGCCTGCCTGTCAGTAGGAAGATAACAGGAACGGATCTAGCTGAACACTGTGAGCAGGACGTACTGCACTAAATGTATATAGCAGGAACGGATCTAGCTGAACACTGTGAGCAGCACGCACTGCACTGAATGTAAATAGCAGGAACGGATCTAGCTGAACACTGTGAGCAGGACGCACTGTACTGAATGTAAATAGCAGGAACGGATCTAGCTGAACACTGTGAGCAGGACACACTGCACTGAATGTAAATAACAGGAACGGATCTAGCTGAACACTGTGAGCAGGACACACTGTACTAAATGTAAATAGTCTAGCTGCCTGACCGTGGTACTAATAGGATCAAAAAGAACACCTGTAATTTTCTTCAGGTAGCTTTATATACTGTAACCAGACAAGCCTGCCTGTCAGTAGGAAGATAACAGGAACGGATCTAGCTGAACACTGTGAGCAGGACGTACTGCACTAAATGTATATAGCAGGAACGGATCTAGCTGAACACTGTGAGCAGCACGCACTGTACTGAATGTAAATAGCAGGAACGGATCTAGCTGAACACTGTGAGCAGGACACACTGCACTGAATGTAAATAACAGGAACGGATCTAGCTGAACACTGTGAGCAGGACACACTGTACTAAATGTAAATAGTCTAGCTGCCTGACCGTGGTACTAATAGGATCAAAAAGAACACCTGTAATTTTCTTCAGGTAGCTTTATATACTGTAACCAGACAAGCCTGCCTGTCAGTAGGAAGATAACAGGAACGGATCTAGCTGAACACTGTGAGCAGGACGCACTGCACTGAATGTAAATAGCAGGAACGGATCTAGCTGAACACTGTGAGCAGCACGCACTGCACTGAATGTAAATAGCAGGAACGGATCTAGCTGAACACTGTGAGCAGGACGCACTGCACTGAATGTAAATAGCAGGAACGGATCTAGCTGAACACTGTGAGCAGGACGCACTGCACTGAATGTAAATAGCAGGAACGGATCTAGCTGAACACTGTGAGCAGCACGCACTGCACTGAATGTAAATAGCAGGAACGGATCTAGCTGAACACTGTGAGCAGCACGCACTGCACTGAATGTAAATAGCAGGAACGGATCTAGCTGAACACTGTGAGCAGGAAGCACTGTACTGAATGTAAATAGCAGGAACGGATCTAGCTGAACACTGTGAGCAGGACACACTGCACTGAATGTAAATAGTCTAGATAGAAGATAACAGGAACGGATCTAGCTAAACTGAATACAGTGTATATATATATATGCAACACCTGGGATGCATATATATACACAATACACTGTAAGTGCAGCTAACTGACTGACTGTTCTGCCTAATCTATCTAACTCAAATCAAACACTGTCTCTCTGTCTATCTCTTTCAACGCCGGAACACACACTACACAGGGCCGCCGTGCAGGCGGCCTTATATAGTGTGGGGCGTGTACTAAATCCCCTGAGCCATAATTGGCCAAAGCCTCCTTGGCTTTGGCCAATTACGGCTCTCTGTTCAGGCGGCGCTGTGATTGGCCAAGCATGCGGGTCATAGTGCATGCTTGGCCAATCATCAGCCAGCAATGCACTGCGATGCCGCAGTGAATTATGGGCCGTGACGCGCCACACGAATTTGGCGCGAACGGCCCATATCGTTCGCAATTCGACGGACGGTCGAACAGCCGATGTTCGAGTCGAACATGGGTTCGACTCGAACACGAAGCTCATCCCTACCCATTATCTCCTCGATCAGGATTTGTGCACTTTCACTGGTGAAATGACCTGGATCCACAACATTACGATCACCTAAAAATAGAGAAACAAAAACATACCATGTATTATAAATATGTCGGCATCCATCTCTTACCTGAGCCTGTGGTCGCAGACACTCACCTGTTGTGGTGACTATTTCCACCATATCTCCTTCCTCCTCCTCCTGTTGGCTTTGGGGGATTTCACCTTCTTCATGAGGTGGGGGGTCTGTTGTCTCCTCTGATGAGGGGTGTCCTCCGAGTCTTTTCTCCCCTATGTAAAAAAAAATAGCTATACTTAGCACACAGATATTTTATGACAGAAACAGGAATATGAAACATTGCTTGGAAGTGGGGCACAATTGTCTGTTTTGGCAGAGTTCCAAGATGAAGAAATATTTTTTGACTTTGTCAAGCTTGAATACTTACCTGTTTTGTACAAGCTTCTCAGATGGAGACACCCCTATAGTATACACTGGAGCACCTGTGTGGGCCCCCTAATAAAAAGGATGGTCTGGTGTCCCACACTAGTGCTCCAGTGTCCAGATGTGTAAACTGCTGCTGAGTGTCCTCTCCTTACACAGAATCTAGTTTGCATTACATTCTAGTTACAAACCCATCTAGACTCCAAAATTATTTTAAGAGAAGTAGGCCCGAAAAAATGTATTCAAATGCATATGGCCAAAACAATGGGGTTTTCTATGCCGAACGAACAATATTTCATACGAACGAACAACGAGGCGCTGATCGTGATAGTGAAGGTAAGATTTAAAATTGGGCCTATACTGCTTCTAAATTGAGGCCTCTATTGGGACAAGATAGCCTGACATTAGGGTTTGTCTTGTGTTGTGTCTTGCAGAGAAAATGGATATCTTGAAGGATCAGGAGTTTCTCAGCATATTCATAGATATGTTCAGGGAGCTTCCCTGTCTGTGGCAGGTAAACCACCCTGATTATAAGAACCAAACAAAGAGGAAGGCAGCACTAGATAATTTGCTAGAAATTGTGAAGCAGGTGATCCTCACGGCAGACATCACCTATTTGAAGATCCTAATTGGTGGCATGAGGAGCACATATCTAAGGGAGCACAAGAAGGTCCAGGATTCCCACAGATCAAGAGCAGCAGATGACATTTATGTCCCCAGGCTGTGGTACTATGACAGGCTTCATTTTCTGGCAGGTCAGACAGAACCCAGGCCAGCACTCTCCACTCTTCCTTCCATGCTTCCTTCCCCCTCAGCTGAGGCTTCTGGTGCCCAACCTGGGCCTTCCAGGCAGCAACATGTGGAGGAGCCCATCTTGAGCCAGGTATAGCATTCTTCTAAATATTTATGGTTGTCCAATCAATGATGTTAAATAGATGTTAGTTTGGAGTACTAATTTATGATTGTGGTTTAGGAACCAAAAACTAAAACGATGTCCCTTTCATACACAGGAAAGTCTCAGCCAGGAGGTGGCTGGGCCAAGCAGGTTGCCCGATACCCAGGTCCCTCCCCTCCGCCTTCAAAGAAAAAGTGGCAGGAAGAGGATTAACCTGGAGGAGGCAGCAATAGGCCTATTTTGGAAGGCTACTGAGGCCCTCAGAACACCCCACAGTGTGGAAGATGATTTTGCAGAGCTAACTGCATGCAAATTGATGCAGATGGAGGAGGGCTAACGACTCTTATGTGAGTTTGTAATTTTGGAAGCTCTAAATAAGGGGTTGAGGGGCCAACTCACATGTGAAACCCACATTTGTCAGCTCACCCATGGTCCTCCTCCACCAGGTCCTCCTCCTCTTCCTCCTCCTCCTGCAGGTTCTACGCCTCCTCCTCCTCCTCCAGGTCCTACTCCTCCTCCTGCCACACCTCCAACACCAGAGCCACAGCCAGGAAGGAAGCGTGTAGGGAAGACCAGAGAGTGATGACCTGGGTTCAGTCTGGTCTGGCCAAAGATGCAGGCTCTTGTATGACCACAGCCTGGGAACATACATGTCATCTGCTACTTTCATGATCTCTTGGACTTCTGGACCAGACTGCACTTCCTTAGATATGGACTCCTCAGGCCACCAGTTTTGCTTTAAAATAATTGATGTCTGCCCTGGGGGCCAAAGGCTTCGCCAATTTCTGCTGTTTCTCCAGCGTTGCCTCCCTCTTTGTTTGGTTCTGAGCCCTTAATAAAGTATTTTTTGTTTCAATTATACTCGCCTATGTGTGTTTTCCTTCAAAAAGGACGGTTTGTTTGTGAGGAGGCAGGTACATTTCAAAAATACAATGTGAAATTAACAAGAGACATCAACAAGAAACCTCCTTGAGATTAAATAATACAAGATAATAATGGTGTTGTGGTAACTTGACACACAAAACACACCCAAAAATATTCTCGAGTAAAATAAAAAAAAAATAAATAAATAAAAACACGATCAGGCTTGAAAAAAATACAAACCCAAAAAAAAAACATATATCTTTTTTGTCAGATGTGACAAATCAAAATATATTGATGAAATCATGATAAATAATAAAGAAACAAGTTTGTGAGAAGTCTGTGTGAATATGAGCAGCAAAACAACTTCATTCTTCAAGCATTATAAAGAAGAACAGAGTGCGCTGCATTGAACAATTTTAAACACTGCAACCTGACGAAAGTGCTATATCCATTCCGAACGCTAATTTAACCAGACCAAGCTGTTCAGTCTCGGAATTTCTTCTGAGCATGAGTGGCACTTTGTGCATCGGAATTGTCCACACACGGTCGGAATCGACGCGATCGGATTTCGTTGTCGGAAAATTTTATAGCCTGCTCTCAAACTTTGTGTGTCAGAAAATCTAAAGGAAAAAGTCCGATGGAGCCCACGCATGGCCGGAATTTCCGACAACAAGCTCCGATCGCACATTTTCCGTCGGAAAATCCGACCGTGTGTACAGGGCATAAGAATCCACTCTTCTTCTTGGCCTGGAGCTGTCAATGTTTTTGAATAGGGCCCAATAATTTCTAAACCCACAAATACAAGTTTTTATTTTCAGTCAAAATTATGAACTTTACTATAATCTATGCCACTTGTTTTTGTTTTTTTTTCTATTTATGCCTTTTAAAATAATCAAAGCACAAATTTAATTAGAAATAGTTATGTAACCTAATAAATAAGACCAATCACATGACTATTATTAAATATAATGTCAGATATGTTTAAAAATTTCAAAGACTCACAATTTTTATGCATTTCCTGGCACAGCACAAGGCTGCTTAACCACTTCAATCCTGGGCAATTGTACCCCCTTCCTGCCCAAGCCAATTTTCAGCTTTCAGCGCTGTTGCAGTTTGAGTGTCAATTGCAAGGACATGCAACACTGTACCCAAACTACATTTTTGTAATTTTGGTCATACAAATAGAGCTTTGTTTTGGTGGTATTTAATCACCACAGTTTTTTTATTTTTTGCTAAATAAACAAAAAAGACTGAACATTTTGTAAAAAAAAAAACACAGATGATTTTCAAACAGATGATCTGAATGGGGAGTCAGTTGAATTTGAAATTCAAGCGTTTTTTTTTTTTTGCTTGTGTTAGAAAATTTTGCAAATAAATAATTGTTCTTCATAAATTTAGCCCAAAATGTATTCTGCTACGTTTCTTTGGTGAAAATAATCCAAATCAGTGTATATTATTTAGTCTGTGTGAAAGTTATAGAGTCCATGAACTATGGTATATATATCTGAAAATTGATCAGTTCTGATGTATTGGCAGCCCATCTCTTTTGAGGCCCTAAAATGCCAGGACAGTAGAGCCATTTGGTCAGCTTCTGTTGGACGAGCATTCTGTAAAACCAAAAGCCAACCGACTCTAGATCAGTGCTCTCAGCCAATGCCAGAGAATGCTGATTGGAGTGTTCTGGCGGGGGGCATCTCCCTGTCAGAGCATAACAGCTCAGCGGGGCAGATCGCTGGACTACCTTTGCATAGTGAGTACAGCGGCTCTGACTGGAGCTGACAGTTTTTAGTAGTGTGTACCAGGCTTAAGAGAAAACAGTATGGGCAGGTGCACACCATTTGTAAGTGTAAACATGGCAATAAAAGTGCTTGGAACTGCTATAGAGCTACACGGAAGAACATTTCTATTCCTTATCAAAACCACAGTTTTATAGATAAGGGAATATTATGCCTTTTACCCAGATAAATAAAGGAAAATTTATTATCAAATACTTACCGTAATTTTCCTTTCTGATGGACTCCATGGCAGCCTACGTGTGGGTTAACCCCGCCTCCTCTCCAATGCTATAGGACCCCCTACCCTATAAGATTGAGCTCACCTGTATAGACTGTGTTCCGTAACTTAGCCTACTCTTTGACCGATGGCTGGGGACTCCGTCTGCCATGGAGTCCATCAGGAAAGGAAAATTACGGTAAGTATTTGATAATAAATTTTCCTTTTTCCTGACAGACTCCATGGCAGCCTATGTGTGGAAAAATAACTAGCCATTCCACACGGGTGGGTATGCTGAACAGCAATAAATTTTATTTGACCCGTCAACCGACAGGATTTATAAACCAAAGATCACAGAGGCAAGCGAAGCAGGCTCAGAAAAGTAATGTGACATTAAGGTTTTAATAGGGGCCCATGAGGCCGCTTGCAGATAACGTCTGGATACGCGTGCCGGGCTGCTGCCCATGAAGCTGCTATATTCTTGGTGAAACGTGCCGTCATGACTCCAGGGGAGTCAGGATCCTAGCTGTATAAAGCTGATGGATAAACTTGACAATCCAGGCCACCGTCATTCTGGTAGAGGCTTGAATCAGTTTGTTACTGCCAAAGTGCGGGACGAGCAGGCAGACAGAGTGTCTAAAGGAAGGAAGTAGCTTGCAGGTATACCTTCAGAATTTCGTCTACGTCCAGGGGATAAACTTTACTGGACTCCTGGGTCCTGAATGTAGATAGGACGGATCCCTGGATCTTATAGAACCTTGAGGTAATCCTCGGATTTGAGCTGAGCATATGAATAAGGACCATCTGGTCCGGAAAGAGGACAGTGATTTTAGCTGAAAAGGTCTCCGATAGGAAGCGGGGAGGACCCCGTGTTACTAAGTTCAGACAGTGAGCCAATGACAAGGGGAAGGTCTAAATTGGGAAATCTTGGTCTCCTTTCTGAGGGCTAGGCTTTTGACTGCCCATGGAACGACTGGTGGACTAAAGAGTAAACAGCCCGCGAAGTTCCAGAGAAGGCCGACAAGGCTGAGACTTGGACTCTAAGAGAGCCGATTGATAGAGATAAATCTAGGCTGAAAAGCTGAAGATATCCTGAGCTTTGGATTTCTACAGGACCTGCCCAAAGAATGAGAACTCAACAGACTTGGCCTGAATTCTCCTATCGACTTAATTCGCGCTCATCCCCGTAGAGTTCATAAGAGTGGCAAACATCCTTGAAGCGCACCTGAGCCAGACAAGGGTGCAGGACTGCCCATTGAGAAAGAAGGCCCAGCCCGAGAGGAAGAGACAACGGATCCTGGAAGCTGAGCTGACTCAGGGAAGGCAGTCAAGGCTCGTTTGGCCAGTAAGGAGCTACAGCCACCACTCTTCCGCATGAGATCTTCGCAAGAATCTGAGGATTATTGGGAGTGATGAAAGAGGCATATGCCCTCTTAAAGCTCAATCGATCTGTCAGGGCATCCACTCGAGAGGCCTAGCTGCAATGGCTCCGCATTGTAACACCTCATCAGCTTGAGGTTGCCCGTGGAGAAAAAAGATCCACTTTGGAATTGACTCCCAGGAACAGAATCCACTTGAATGTCTGCACACGAGAAGACCATTCGTTAGTGTCTGTGTGACAGGAATCCAATCAGACAAATTGGACTCCAGGGATATAGGCCATTGAAAGCCGGTCAGGTTCTTCTGGGCCCAAGACATGATGTGCTTGAACTCCCGGAATAGTGTGGAGATTCGAGCGCCCCTATGACTCTTCACTCAGAAGATCGCCGTTGTAACGTCCATTCTTATAATACTGACTCTCCCTCCCAGAGATGGGAGAAGAACTGAAGGGTACACTAGGCTGCCCGAAGATCCAGGACATTCTAGCCCGGGTCGAGAAGACGCGCACCCAACCTGCTTTAAGCAGGATCCAAACTGTAGAGGACTCTCCAACTGGTACTGCTGGCATCGGTTGTGACCTTGACCCATGAGATGGGGCAACAGAGTGGCAAATGAGTAGGTTTTGCCCTGCAGACACCAAAAGAGGCTACTCCACGTCGTTGATGATATGTGAATAGGTTGACTGTTGCCCCTTGATTTCCCTTGCTGCAGAAAACCTGAAGGGAGAGGATATATCCTCTGCAGGAACCACTTCACCATAGGGGTCGTGTAGGCCGTCGAGCTGATAGTGCTTTTCTTTCTTTTTTTTTTTTTTTGAAAGACTTAGGTGAGGTTATCAGCCCGAAAAGGGGGAGGAAGAACTGTAGATGGTCTAGCCCCACTTGGGACCGGAGGTAAGCATCCTCAAGTTGATTGAGATTAGCCAATCCCCCGGCCATATAGAAGGACGACAGAGCCTTCTATTGTATGTACAAATTTTTTATACTTGTATAGGTAAGTTGGTTCTATTACTGGTCACCAAAACTATTACTTCTGTATTGCGAAGAGGGGAAAGTATACCCCCTGGAATTTTTTGTCCCTTGGTACATGTACAGTAACGCCTGCTCCCGCTCTTCCGACCAAGTTAGCAGAGTGGAATAAATCTGGAGAAAGGAGTATTAGTGAAGGACCATGTGTGGCTCAATAAAATCATCTCGACAGCCCAGTAATGGGGGCCACCTAGACGTGCCGGAAGAGGAGCAGATGAGCCTCCCCGCCCGACCTGGTTGGGCGGGCGCAACCCAAAAGATTCAGCTGGTTCACAACCATCGGACGCCTAACTCTTAGCAAGTTCGGAAGGACACTCCAATCCTTTCTGAAGTCCCAGCCAGGCCTTTAAAAGCAAGCTTCTCACGAGCGTTCAGCACCTCCCGTAATGGGGAATCTTCCGACCGAGCAGACGCCTAACCTGGGGAAGGCGTAACTATAAGGCCAGATGAACCATGACCGAGGACCATTTAGTTCAAGCCAACAGGTGGATCAGATTGATGCCAGCTTCAGCTCCTTAACTGCTGAACTTGTGAAGAACTCCTCCAAAGCTCCCCTGAGTACGAAGACTACAATCATTGTCTAGGCTTCCATAACCTTTAGACATAGCTGCTAGATCCAGGGCAGGGTTACGAGCCATACCGGCAAACCCGTAAGCTTCCTTGAGGTCTTGATCTAACATCTCTGAAGCCTGTCCTGCGAGACACGGCATCTTCTAATTTAGAGTAACCTGTTTTGTCAGACGCCACAATGCTGCATCTATAAGGGGAGTGTTTCCCAGACACTTCACTTCTTCTGCCTTGAAGGGATACAATCTAGAGGTATTGATTGACATAGCAGTTTTCTTGTCTACTCAGTTGCACTCCTCATTCATTTAATCCGTGAGGAGCAGAAAGAGAGAGAGAGCGTCCTTTCCCCCGGTATTTAGAACTACTTTGCTTAGCCGACGGGGGTGGTGGAAGGGTCTACCCCCTTAAGGGCTTCCCTAATCTCTTTGAATCGTGGAGGAACCAGAGATACGACAAGGCTTCTGACACATTCGTCACCTTCCAACTTGCTGTCTGAAGAATCCAGAGAAGCAGCGAAGGGCTGGGAAGGACCCAAAAAAAAACCCCTCTGGGCTATGTCGGCCAAGAAGCCGGGTGGGATGGACAATTGGCTCCATGTGTAGGATGTGTCCCATTTGTTTAGAGATTATTACCTCACACATTTCACAAGACACTCCATATTCTTGTTTCCAGTCCCTTCTATCCCCAACCGCCCAGGCATAACAGTGGTCACATAACGACTTGCCCTCCAGGACTCGTGTCTCACATCTCCAGCAGGCTCTGCCATCCGAGCGGCTGATAGGGCGGTGGCGGTGACTGGAGGAGGAACGGCAACATCTCCTCTAGATGGAGGAGGAACGGCAACATCTCCTCTAGATGGAGGAGGAATGGCAACATCTCCTCTAGATGGAGGAGGAATGGCAACATCTCCTCTAGTTGAAGGAGGAATGGCAACATCTCCTCAAAATGGAGGAGGAATGGCAACATCTCCTCTAGTTGGAGGAGGAATGGCAACATCTCCTCTAGATGGAGGAGGAATGGAAACATCTCCTCTGGATGGAGGAGGAATGGAAACATCTCCTCTGGATGGAGGAGGAATGGCAACATCTCCTCTGGTTGAAGGAGGAATGGCAACATCTCCTCAATTTGCAACAGGAATGGCAACATCTCCTCTGGATGGAGGAGGAATGGTAACATCTCCTCTAGTTGGAGGAGGAATGGCCACATCTCCTCTAGTTAAAGGAGCAATAGCAACATCTCCTCAATTTGGAGGAGGAATGGCAACATCTCCTCAATTTGGAGGAGGAATGGCAACATCTCCTCTAGTTGGAGGAGGAATGGCAACATCTCCTCTAGTTGGAGGAGGAATGGCAACATCTCCTCTGGATGGAGGAGGAATGGCAACATCTCCTCTAGTTGAAAGAGGAATGGCAACATCTCCTCTAGTCGGAGGAGGAATGGCAGCATCTCCTCTAGTCGGAGGAGGAATGGCAGCATCTCCTCTAGTCGGAGGAGGAATGGCAGCATCTCCTCTAGTCGGAGGAGGAATGGCAGCATCTCCTCTAGTCGGAGGAGGAATGGCAGCATCTCCTCTAGTCGGAGGAGGAATGGCAACATCTCCTCTAGATGGAGGAGGAATGGCAACATCTCCTCTAGTTGGAGGAGGAATGGTAACATATCCTCTTGTAGAAGTTTGTGGCCTGGCAAGGTCTCTGCCGTCCCGGACCACGACTTGCGGGTCCGATCTGAAAAGGGCTGAAAAAAATGGGGGGGGGTCACCAAAGGGAAGTCTCAAACCTTTGAGACTGCAACCTCGGCCCCTCTCCTCATCTGCATGTACCTTGTGCATGAGGGCTGGCTGTATGAAGGCAGTGACCTGTCCATAACCGCTGGACAGAACGTCATCATGACATGGAAGGTCTGCAGATGACCCGGAAATGCTCCACATACCGAGCCTATCAGAAAGATTACGTACCCAATATATGTATACATATATATGTACATATATATACACATACACACACCTATACACATATATAAACTAAAATACACACTTTTATTTATTTACTCATTTATATATACACATGTATATTATTATTTACACACATTTTTCTTCTTCTCTCTTTTTCTTTTTTTTTTTTTTTTAATATGTATGTACATATATGTGTTATCTATTTGCCTTTGCTTTCCCCTTTAAGGGGAGCAAACCCAGTAGACCAATGCAGACCAGGCTGGGGGAAGATGCCACTCACTGTCTGCATGAAATCCCATTTTTGACAGGAGATGGCAATCGAATCCCCAGCCTGAGTGACGTCACTGCCACTCCAACTCGTGCCTGTGCTGAGGGAGACAGCCGCACGGCGCCTGCGCGGCCGCCGGAGAATTCGCCACTCTGCACACGCGCTAGCCAAGCCTCGCTTTCGCGAAGGCCCCACGCATGCGCAGAACGACAGCGGCGGCTGCAACCCAGAAGTACCGCACCTGCCTGGAACGCAGAAGCGTTCCACACACCTTGAGGGGACACAGAGGAACCGGAGAGCACCAGGGAGACAGGAGACAAACACAGCATAACAAAGAAATGACTGCCATGGAAGTTGTAGAAAATCTCAGTCCTTGCCAGCCGTTGATGCGTCCACCTTCAGGCATACCGAGGCATCCTCCCCTCTATGACTGGGGAATCTAGTGCCATGAAAAGCTACTCGCCTGCTCATAGCTGGGCCCTGAGCTGTACCGTATGATGGTATGCTGGAATCTGGAAAAACTCCAACCGGATGCCAACAGGAACAATCGTGATGTAGGTCCATGGAGGAGGACAAAAAAGGAACACAGTCTATACAGGTGAGTTCAATCTTATAGGGTAGGGGGTCCTATAGCATTGGAGAGGAGGCGGGGTTAACCCACACGTAGGCTGCCATGGAGTCTGTCAGGAAAGGTAGATTATGCCATTTTACCCCTAAGCTGATAACAAGACCTTGTATCTTCCCAGCTGACAAGCATAAAATTTGCTGTGTCTGCAAGGCTGGATTGTTAAAAAAAAAAAAAGATTACTTTTGGTGTCCCCACAAAAAGATTATAATTACTTTCAGCCATATCATTCTCAATACCTGCAAAGTAAAAGTGATTATAAATAAATTAAGATGAAAAAGAATATAATTAAAATTAAATGGCATTATATAATCAGTAATGTAAACCTACTATAAAGTGCCATGATTCAATTCACAAATGTATACCTACTTTTGACCCACCCTGTATATTTATAAAGAAATATAAAGCACACAGGATAGTATGCACAGTGCCATATTGTCTGTACTCTAAATTAAAGTGTCCAATATACTATATAAATATAGTGATATTGTGGGGGTGTCACCCAAGTGTAGTGCTTATCATTGAATTCAGACCAGTCAGGGAAGTACATTTTCTGAGCTTGCGGCCCGCTTTTATTTAAAAGAAAAGTTCCAAAATAACACGCAGGGTTACCCTCACAAAAGCTTTCAGCATCAAAATGTACATTTTCCAGCCTCTTGGCTATTAGACTTTATAGTCCCAGATTATGTCTTCTCACAACTCCCTACTTTTTTTAGTCAGCTGACATGTGAAATGCCCACCTGGGCTGCACAGCCTCCTGTCTAATGACACACCATCTGCCCACCTTTCCTTGACGCTAAGGTAGACACTCTCCTACTGTCTTTCACTAAACACATACATTGCTCCTGCAGTAGTGTGTCTTCAGGGGAAAGGGGCCCTAAAACATAGACAATCTTTTGATGAAAAAGCTGTGCACACCTGCAACATCAGGCTGTTGGTCTCTAGTAAGACATGGGCACAAGTATAGAGGCCTTATCCATCCCAAGACCCTTTAAACCCTCCGGACTTCAGAACCCTAACTGGGAGTTGCCAAGCCTGGAGAAAACTGAAAATTCAGAATAGACATTCTGAAGCCCCTCAACCTACATTATTATTATTATTAATATTATTATTATTATACAGAATTTATATAGCGCTAACGGTTTACACAGCACTTTACAATATAAAAGGGAAACGATGCAGTTACAATACAATAAAATACAAGAGGATTAAGAGGGCCCTGCTCAGAAGAGCTTACAATCTAATAGGGTGGGGCTGGTGGTACAAAAGGTTGTGACTGTGGGGAATGAGCTGATGTATGTGGTAAAAGATTAGTTGGAGGTGTGATGGGCTTCCCTGAAGAGATGAGTTTTCAGGAACTGCCTGAAGGCAGCTAGAGTAGCAGATAGCTGGGACAGGTTGAGGTAGAGAGTTCCAGAGGATGGGAGGGAAATCCTGGAGACAAGCATGGGAGGAGGAGACAAGGGAGCTTGAGAGTAGAAGGTCTTGAGAAGAGTGTAGAGGATGGTTTGGTGATATTTGGAGACAAGATTGGTGATGTAGCTCGGACCAGAGTTGTATAATATTTTAAATTTAATTTGCTGGGTTTTCGGGAGCCAGTGTAGGGATTGGCGGAGAGGGGTGGCAGATACTGAATGGTTGGTAAGGTGGATAAGTCTGGCAGCAGCATTCATGATAGACTGAAGAGGAGATGGAGCCTATGGAGAGGTAGGCCAATGAGAAGGGAGTTGCAATAGTCAAGGCGAGAGATAACAAGGGAATGAATGAGAAGCTTGGTGGTTTCATTTTGTTAAAAAAGGGGTGAATTTTAGAAATGTTACGGAGGTGAAGTCTACAAGCTTTCAACAGTGATTGGATTTGGGGCTGAAAGGACAAGTCAGAGTCTAGGATTACACCTAGTACCCTGGCATGAGGGGAGGGGTTGATGGTTGCATTATTGATGGAAAAGTCATGGAGGAGAGCACGGGCAGGGGGGAATATTACCAGCTCAGTTTTAGAGAGATTTGGTTTAAGGAAGTGGTACGACATCCATGATGATATGTCAGTTAGTAAGTTAGTAATGCAAGAGGAGACTTAAGGAGTGGAGGTGAGGAGCAGACAGATAGATTTGTGTGTCATTCACGTATAGATGGTTTCGGAAGCCGTGGACGGTTATCAAGTGACCAAGGGAGAAGGTGTAGATAGAGAAGAGAAGGGGTCCAAGAACAGAGCCTTGGGGGACCCCCACAGAAAGGGACAATGGAGAGGAGGAGGCAGAGTTGTAGTTAAAACTGAAGGAGCGCTGTGATAAGTAGGAGGAGAACCAGGACAGAGCAGAAACCTTGGAGGCCAAGGGAACAGAGTTGATTGAGAAGGAGTGGACGGTCAACAGTATTGAAGGCTGCAGGGAGGTTAAGCAGGAGGAGTATGGAGTAGTGACCATTGGTTTTTGCAGTTAGTAAATCGTTAGCGAGTTTTACACCAATGAGAACCCTATTTGACATACTGTTTGGGCAGTGCACAGCATTGTTACAATCTATCTATCTATCTATCTATCTATCTATCTATCTATCTATCTATCTATCTATCTATCTATCTATCTATCTATCTATCTATCTATCTATCTATCTATCTATCTATCTATCTATCTATTGTCCCAAATATAGATCCATACCTCCTAAATTTACAACCTGAGCATAACGGACACCTCTGGAGGATGGGTACCTGCAGAGCGCATAAAGCGGACATGGTTAAATTACACTAAATAGTGGGCATGGCTTACAGTTTTTCTCCATTGTTTTGGCTCATTTCTTGAAACAGAAATGACATTCTCAAAACTCTAAGTTCATTTGGCAAAACAGTCTTACAGTTCAGCACAACACTATAACTCACGTGCAAAAGCTCACATCTCTCCAAAAACTGTTCACTCATGCTTCAAAACCATATTCCTTTCCCATATAAAGAGTCAGTGCTACCAAAATGGCAAAGATTCTTCTCAATTGCTTTGGCTCATTTCTTGAAACAGACCAGACGTTCTCAACTCTCTTGGTGCTTTTGCCAAAATAACCTGGATGGTTCAGCACAACACCATGGTTCACCTTCAAAAGCTCATATCTTTCCCAAAACAGTTCACTCATGTGTCAAAAATAAATTTCTTTCTCATTCAAATAGTCAGTGCCTCCAAAATGCTTCGCCCCTTTGGCATTGTGTAAGCACTGCAAGTCAAAATGTTTAGATGTTTTGTCTCTAAGGCAGAGGACCATTGAAATATCCCTCATGTCTACCTTTCAGTCTTAGCCCAGTCCTTCATTGACAATGGTTACTGTACAGTTTTTGTCTAGCTAACTGAATACAATTGTGTATAAAACTGAAAAAAAAGAAAATATTTTAGGGTAAGAGTAGCCTCCAAGGTTTGACATCACACATTGCACTCATACTGCACAAGGAAAAATTACTTTACAGTATTGTAACCATTATCATTCACACACAAAGTAACTTCCATACATCAGAGTAAAAATAAAATGTATACAGCATAATATACAGAAATATAAACACACAAACATAAAACAAGGAAAATTACATTTAGCCTACAATGCTGTAAATAAAGCTGGAGTTTCACAACTACTGTAACATCTCTTCACTGGCCACCGTCCTCACCCTCCTGCCCATCCACACGCTGCTGTGTGTCTGGCCACAGATTCTCATCAACATTGCAGCGTATATCCTCCCTTCCGATGCAATGAGGGAAGAAACGGTGTGCATGTCGCAACCATCCCCTACACTGATCTCCTGTATAACCTCACAGGCAGCATCCATTGCATGGAGCAGGGACCTCTGATCTTGAGCCCGATGCTCATACACTCTCCACCTCAATAGGTTTGAGGAAAGGAGAGTAAGGTGGTAGGAACACCATATCCATCCTTGGATGAGCAGTGAACCAGGCCCTGATAAGCAGGCCAATGTGGAAATTCACATAGTCCCATACAATTATATATTGTGGTAGGTGAGGCCCTATGAGACCTCTCTTATTTTCAAGGATCAAATCCAAATGAAGGTGGTCCAAGAAGATGAGGAGCTTCTGTGTATTCTATGGGCCAAGACTGGGGATGTGAGTGGCCACACCATTCTCAGAAATGGCAGTACACATAGTTATATTGCCCCCTCGCTGGCCTGGGACATCCACCGTGGCCCGGTGGCCAATAAAATTACGGCCACGTCTTCGGCCCTTGGCCAGGTTGAAGCCAGCCTCATCCACATACACGAGTATGTGAGAGGTCTCATTTCCTTGCAATGCCATTATTCTCAACAATAGAGTAAAAAAAGAAAACATCAAATCAGTCATACAGAAGAGTCATACACTACAGTTACAGACAGTTACATAGGCATGTTCTATGTTCTACACAAGTTCAATATAATACTGGCCAGTATTCCAGTGGTTCCAAACCTGGGGTACATGTACCCTATGCAGAGGTACTACAGGGGGTATTTGACAGAAAGGGGAGGGGAAAAATTATCAATGAGTAGACTTACTGAAATGTTACAGTAAAACCCACAGTATTAGATAGATTTACATGGGAGGCACTACTGTAATTGCAATTCTTTGACCCTTTTTCTTACTGTATTATATGTTATATTCTTCAAAATAAGAAAATAAGGATTATAATGATAATTGCATCATACAGTAAGCTGCAGTTTTTAGACAAAATGTTTATAAATCAGATATGTAAATCAAATACTTTCATTCCTGGATTACCTAGATTCAGAAATCAGGTAAAGTGGGTATTGAAACCAATACATTTCGGGAACCACTGCTTATTGTACTTGTAAAAAGGTTATCTTGGTGGAGAACCAGTGACTGACTTACATGTACATACTGGTACCGCAGCTCTTTCACTCTGTCAGATTTCCTCTCAAATGGTACCCTGTAAATTTGCTTCATTGTCATCCCATGCTTCTTAAATATGCGGGCTATTGTGGAGATGCTTATAGAGTTGACATTTTGGAATATGACATTGTCTTGCAGTGCGGATTTGTCTCAATGTGATGGCATTATTTGCAAACACCATGTTACAGATCCCTTGTTCTTGTTGTTCATTGAGAAGTTTTCCTCGGCCACCCGTGCCAGGTTGTCGTCCAATCCTAGACATAGAATTCAAAGGACAACACTCCATTCGTAATTTATACCTTATGTATTCCGTACAGAATGGGTTACCAATGTAATCTTATTGTTGTTTTACTTACAGTAACTTTACCACAATTCCAATGCATCACTGCACAGTGACTGGAATACTACTGTAAACTGTATCATCAATATTGTAGAAAATAAACTATTCCATACTATTCCATAGTTTATTTTCTACAATATTTTTCTTGTCATTGTTAGCATCATACGTAACATCCCACTGAGGTAAGTTACTGTAATACTGTAGGCCTATCACACACACACACACACACACACTAAATAAATACGTAAATGAGTAAATAAACATATTTGTTGCTCTATGCACAGTATTCTGTCCTATACATTATATAATTCCATCATTGACTGACTACATACCAGTTTTCCCTGCGAAAGGTTTGGATGATAGAGAAGACTATAGAGCGAGGCACATTAGGTTGCACTCGGCGACCTTCCTCCACCATTGTAAGGCCATGGTTGATGACATGATCTATAATTGTGGTCCGAATTTCATCAAGGACAGCATAGTGTCTTTGTGCTCTTCAGCCTCTTCCTCCTATTCCACCACCACTCACCCTTACTCCTCTTCCTCTTCTTCTTCCTCTTCCTCGAGCAGGCAGTTTCCCTTGTTCATTTACTTGGCCAGGTGCCTCCATGTTCAAAAATTGTACTGGTCTTGCATGGTCAAGCTCTATATATACATGTTTGGCAGCATTTACAGTTTTTCTCCATTGTTTTGGCTCATTTCTTGAAACAGAAATGACATTCTCAAAACTCCAAGTTCATTTGGCAAAACAGTCTTACAGTTCAGCACAACTCTATAACTCACGTGAAAAAGCTCACATCTCTCCCAAAACTGTTAACTCATGCTTCAAAACCATATTCCTTTCCCATATAAAGAGTCACTGCCCCCAAAATGGCAAAGATTCTTCTCAATTGCTTTGGCTCATTTCTTAAAACAGACCAGACGTTCTCAACTCTCTTGGTGCTTTTGCCAAAATAATCTGGATGGTTCAGCACAACACCATGGTTCACCTTCAAAAGCTCATATCTTTCCCAAAACAGTTCACTCAAAAATAAATTTCTTTCTCATTCAAATAGTCAGGGCCCCCAAAATGCTTTGTCCCTTTGGCATTGTGTAAGCACTGCAAGTCAAAATGTTTAGATGTTTTGTCTCTAAGGCAGAGGACCATTGAAATATCCCTCATGTCCACCTTTCAGTCTTAGCCCAGTCATTCATTGACAATGGTTACTGTACAGTTTTTGTCTAGCTAACTGAATACAATTGTGTATAAAACTGAAAAAAAAGAAAACATTTTAGGGTAAGAGTAGCCTCCAAGGTTTGACATCACACATTGCACTCATACTGCCAAGGAAACTTACTTTACAGTATTGTAACCATTATCATTCACACACAAAGTAACTTCCATACATCAGAGTAAAAAGAAAATGTATACAGCATAATATACAGAAATATAAACACACAAACAAAAAACAAGGAAAATTACGTTTAGCCTACAATGCTGTAAATAAAGCTGGAGTTTCACAACTACTGTAACATCTCTTCACTGGCCACCGTCCTCACCCTCCTGCCCATCCTCACGCTGCTGTCTGTCTGGCCACAGATTCTCATCAACATCGCAGCGTATATCCTCCCTTGCGATGCAACGAGGGAAGAAATGGTGTGCATGTCGCAACCATCCCCTACACTGATCTCCTGTAATATCCTCACAGGCAGCATCCATTGCATGGAGCAGGGACCTCTGATCTTGAGCACGATGCTCATACACTCTCCACCTCCAAGCGGAGAAAAACTCCTCAATAGGGTTGAGGAAAGGAAAGTAAGGTGGTAGGAACACCATATCTATCCTTGGATGAGCAGGGAACCAGGCCCTGATAAGCAGGCCACGGTTGAAATTCACATTGTCCCATACAATTATATATTGTGGTAGGTGAGGCCCTATGAGACCTCTCTTATTTTCAAGGATCAAATCCAAATGAAGGCGGCCCAAGAAGATGAGGAGCTTCTGTGTATTGTATGGGCCAAGACTGGGGATGTAAGTGGCCACACCATTCTCAGAAATGGCAGCACACATAGTTATATTGCCCCCTCGCTGGCCTGGGACATCCACTGTGGCCCGGTGGCCAATAAAATTTCGGCCACGTCTTTGGCCCTTGGCCAGGTTGAAGCCAGCCTCATCCACATACACGAGTATGTGAGAGGTCTCGTTTCCTTCCAATGCCATTATTCTCTACAATAGAGTAAAAAAAAGAAAACATCAAATCAGTCATACAGAAGAGTCATACACTACAGTTACAGACAGTTACATAGGAATGTTCTACACAAGTTCAATATATTACTGGCCAGTATTCCAGTGGTTCCAAACCTGGGGTACATGTACCCTATGCAGAGGTACTACAGGGGGTATTTGACAGAAAGGGGAGGGGAAAAATTATCAATGAGTAGACTTACTGAAATGTTACAGTAAAACCCACAGTATTAGATAGATTTACATGGGATGCACTACTGTAATTGCAGCTCTTTGACACTTTTTTTCTTACTGTATTGTATGTTATATTCTTCAAAATAAGGATTATAATGATAATTGCATCATACAGTAAGCTGCAGTTTTTAGACAAAATGTTTATAAATCAGATACGTAAATCAAATACTTTCATACCTGGATTAGCTAGATTCAGAAATCAGGTAAAGTGGGTACTGAAACCAATACATTTCGGGAACCACTGCTTATGGTAATTGTAAAAAGGTTATCTTGATGGACAACCAGTGACTGACTTACATGTACATACTGGTACCACAGCTCTTTCACTCTGTCACTCTGTTACTCTCAAATGGTACCCTGAAAATTTTGCTTCATTGTCATCTGATGCTTCTTCAATATGCGGGCTATTGTGGAGATGCTTATAGAGTGACATTTTGGAATATGGCTTTGTCTTGTAGGATTGCAGTGCGGATCTGTCTCAATGTGATGGCATTATTTGCAAACACCATGTTACAGATCTCTTGTTCTTGTTGTTCATTGAGAAGTTTTCCTCGGCCACCCGTGCCAGGTTGTCGTCCAATCCTAGACATAGAATTCAAAGGACAACACTCCATTCATAATTTATACCTTATGTATTCCGTACAGAATGAGTTACCAATGTATTCGTATTCCCTGCAAAAGGTTTGGATGATAGAGAAGACTGTAGAGCGAGGCACATTAGGCTGCACTCGGCGACCTGCCTCCGTCATTGTGAGGCCATGGTTGATGACATGATCTATAATTGTGGCCCGAATTTCATCAGGGACAGCATAGTGTTTTCGTGCTCCTCTGCCTCTTCCCCCTATTCCACCACCACTCACCCTTACTCCTCTTCTTCCTCTTCCTCGAGCAGGCAGTTTCCTTTGTTTATTTACTTGGCCAGGTGCCTCCATGTTCAGAAATTGTACTGGTCCTGCATTGTCAAGCTCTATATATACATGTTTGACAGCATTTACAATCATGGACAGCACCTGTCAGGTATCTAAACATACTGTTTGATTGGTCATCTGAGACCAACTCCGACACCTCCTTTGTTAGTCAAGTTCTAGTTGCACCTGACTGTCAATTGCTGTAATCATTTTATCAAATGTTCCAAGAGATTCATATATGGTATTCATGGTATTATGTTCCTGAATAAATTTGACAATTGAACAGACTATTGTGCATGTGATGACCTAAAAAATGAAATGACGCTGACACGTTTTGGAGAGAACAACCATTAGACTGAGAATTGACAATCAGTTTAGATCAACAAGATCTATTCACCTGGAAATTGTGCTAAATGTAGGCTACTTGTACTTAATTATTTGAAAGATGTACTGAGACATTGAAACATGTACTGAGACATTTGCAATTTTGATGAAATGAATGAGAAATTCAATTCAGTTGTGAACAATTGCCAAGTGGTTTGGAGATTTGTCCATGTTGTTTTGAGAATGTCATTTCTGTTTCAAGAAATGAGCCAAAACAATGGAGAAAAACTGTAATACAAGAAAGGACTTTGCTTGCTTTGGAAACTGCAGCTTGGCATTGCTATTATTAGGATTATGATCTACCAAAGCCCCCAGATCCTTCTCCACTATGGATTCCCCCAGTTGTACTCCCCCTAGTATGTATGATGCATGCATTTTCTTAGCCCTCAAGTGCATAATTTTACAGTTAACATTAAACCTCATTTGCCACATAGTTGCCCAAATAAACAGTGCATTGAGGTCAGCTTGTAAGTTGGAGACATCCTGTAAGGACGTTATTCCACTGCATACTGTAGTTTGGTGTCATCTGCAAAGATTGAAATGGTACTTTTATTCCCAGACCCTATATAAGTATTAAAGATTATTAAAAGTAAGGGTCCCAACACTGAACCTTGGGGTACACCACTAATAACCAGACATGGGGGTAAGTCACACATGTGCAAGTCACAAGCAAGTCTCAAGTCTTAACCTTCAAGTCATAAGCAAGTCCCAAGTCACTGTGGCGAAAAGCAAGCAAGTCAAGTCGAGTCCCTGCTAGAAGTCAAGCAAGTCAAGTCAAGTCATTTATTTTGGTCAAGTCACAAATTAAGTCAAAATACTGATCTACCCCATTTCCATCCTTTAAATGAGTTAAAAGTCAGTTTTTAGGAAAGGTTTTGTTTTATTTTCAACATTAACAAAACAGCTTAGTACTTTTTTCTTGGCATATTAAAGAGACACTTTGAATGCCCAAATAGCAGACAAGGAGCAGAACACTCAGCAATTAAATGGCCAACAAGCCTGAAAAAAATGTAGTCCTTGCTGAGGGGGAAAATAACTAAGCTCAAAGTTTGAACTTGACACAATGCCAATATCTGGACACTTGAATGGTGATGAGAATAATAGTATTCCCATCACCATTCTTCAAGTGTCCAGATATTGGCAATTTGGCATTGTGTCAAGTTCAAACTTTGAGCTTAGTTATTAGAATAGAAAAAAGAGGGAGAAACACCCGCGCAATGGGATGCATGCAATGGAATAAAAATTTAAAAACTAAAGAATGTTGTTGGAACTGCTGCCACTACCGATTACTTCCACTAGGTGGAGTAAGATATAAGAGAAAAGCAATAGAAGTAAATAGCGCTGTTTCCAAGCCTGGTGAATTCAAATGTGTTATAAAGGTCCTGGATGTGCATAAGTCAAGTTGGTTGTCTGACTTAATAAAGTGCAGTGTGTGCTCTAAAAAAGATATAACTTAATCTGTATAAACATAATATATCCATATATAAATGAACCCTATTTTTAAATTAAAAATATTTGTGCAAAATTATGTGATCCATAATGTAAATCGATAATGTACATATGAAGTGAACAAACAAATATATATAATCAAGTGCTTTCAGTGCTGCTAGGATCTGGTGAGTGCAATCAATCACTATTAGAACACGGATTAAGGCACGCACTGAAAGGTTTACTTATTGGAATATCCATCAGAATGCAGGGGTTTTTTTTGTAGCAGCACTGAAAGCACTTGATTATATATATTTGTTTGTTCACTACATATGTACATTATCGATTACGTTATGGATCACATAATTTTGCACAAATATTTTTAATTTAAAAATAGGGTTCATTTATATATGGATATATTATATTTATACGGATTAAGTTATATCTTTTTTAGAGCACACACTGCACTTTATTAAGTCAGACAACCAACTTGACTTATGCACATCCAGGACCTTTATAGTAATTCCATGGGATAAACATTCACTAAATACTATAGGCAACATCTTTACAATCTTTCCCACTCCATACTGCCCTCCCACTAAGGGAATAACACATTTGAATTCACCAGGCTTGGAAACAGCGACTAACTTCTATTCCTTTTTTCTTAGTTATTAGAATAGCCACTTAAAATGCATTGCATTTGCAAAAAATAGTATTCTCACTTCTCAGAATACTATTTTTTGCAAATGCAATGCATGTTAAGTGGCTATTCTAAGAATAGCCACCTAAAATGCATTGCATTTGCAAAAAATTAAATTTGAAAGTACTTTCTCGCTCAGTTGTGAGCGATGGGGTCGCATTATCACCCCACCATGGCTAAACACACGTTCAACAGGTGTGCTTGATGCAGGGACTGATATTACTCTTACCGCTACCCTGAACAAAGAGGGGAGCATGTGCCTGTTCATGGCCCAAAACTGAAGGCAGCTCTGTCCATCACAAATGTCTAAATACTGGTTCAGCTGAATTTGGGGACTGGAACATGAATCTCTCTCTCTGTTTTTTGCGGTATGCTGTGAACAGCCCAGATTGACTCTCTGACTCTGCCACTGGCATTTGCTCGTCTTCATCGGTGGTTGTTGGGGTGGGCTTGCAGTCCTCTTTGAGAATCAAGTCTGAAAAACACAAGCATAAAACAGTGACTCAATGCACTCAGGTGTTATTACTGCAAACGGGTTATTACCAAAAACATAACATACTTTTTATCATCGCAGACACAGCCTCCTTGACATTTTCGGTAGCCAAAACATCATGGGTCAACCACATGGTGCCAAATGAAGGATCCAGCAGAGCAGCTTTTAGGTATAGAGGGTCAGAGAAGGGTAAGGTTGCTACATCATTCTGTTCATCTGCCATCCTCACATTGACAAAGATCCCTTCGAATCGTCTTTGGAGTGATTCTTGCAGGCTACGGATCAAGCCACCAAGGTAGCGCACGCTCTCTTTATGATTTTCCAAGTGGTGATTAAGAGAAAGGATACAGGGTACAACAGCACTTATTGTCACAAGTTTTTCTCCCTGTGAGAGGTCTGTGGCTTCTCCAAAAGGTTGAAGGACATCCACGAGTTCCTTAATCTGATTCCACTCTCTAGCTGTGAATACAGTCTCTTTGTGTCCCCCATCTTCAAGCATTCTAGTCAGTTTCAGCTGGTCACAGCTGACCACTGATTTCAATTGCCTCAGTGTGGAATTCCAGCGTGTGGTAACAGAGGCAGGGATTCCACGCTGTCCAAACTCCTCCTCAACTTTTTCCTTGAAAGAGGTGCTTATGTGTAACAAGGAGCTCAACCTGGAAGCTTTGGCGAGAGCTGCATTGACTAATTTAATCTCTTTAAGTCCATCACCTATTACCAATTGAAGCGTGTGCAAAACATTGAAGTCTAGTCTGGGTTTTTGCACTCAAATAATTGTCAAACATCTCCTGTTCTTCCACTGACAGGTCATTCCAAATGTCTGAATCATCAAGGTCATCGTCTTCATCTAGCTGTCCTGGAAAACATGTAGTGAATGCTTTTTTCATGTTTGCGGCGTTGTCACAGATGATGTGGTCTACCTTTTTTTTAATCTTGTACTCTTCACATATATGCTCAAATTCCTCACAAATTCTTTGCCCTGTATGGGGACCTTTGAAGCGGTTGCACGCAAGCAACTGTGATTTTAACTGAAGACGGTCATCCTCAATGTTGATCCAGTGCACTGTGACTCCAAGAAAGCCTCTCATCTTGCGGTCTGACTATATATCTACAGTCACTGACAGATGATCTACCACTTCGAGTTAATTTTTCAGCTTCATTTTCCTATCTGCCACCAGATTGTCAAGCTTGCCAGTAATTGTTCTTCTACTTACTGGAGAGTACTTGTTGTCTACTATTGACAAAAAGCGACGAAAGCTTTGATGTTCAATGATGGACAGTGGCATGTTGCAGTTTATAATGAGGTCTGACAGGATTGAGTTTGTAATTGCCTTTTGCTGCTGGTGGTTGCAGTGGTATAGCTGCACAGTCCCCTGTGCGATGAATTGTGAGATTTGAGGCTGGGTATCATCAAAAGTCCCTTTGGTATGGATGTACTCTTCATATCTATAGAGTAAACAGAAGAGAGATAGAAAAAAAAGTTAGCTATGTGATTTATTGATTTGAACAACAATACACTCTGCTCCCACCTAAAGTGGGATGTAGGCCTAATTTGCATATATATATATATATATATATATATATATATATATATATATATATATATATATATATATATATATATATATATATATATATATGTATATATATATATATACATACACGTGACGTTACTGTACCTACTTTTCTTTGTGGGTTTTGTAGTGACGGATGAAGTTGGATGTTGTGGTGGACGTGTCTCTTATTTTTGAGTTGCAGACCTTGCATATCGCCGTTCTCTTCTTTTCACCAACATCTAAAATATAATCCTAAAATTCAAATTTAATTATTTTTGGAATCGCTCCCTCCATTATAGCTGCCTTGTGCGTTGATCTGTCAGGGGTGGATCCAGAGTTTGCTGTCGGGATGGCCCAGGCACTGCCAGAAAATAAGGTGTTGCTGCTTAGTACACTAGTACTTACAGAACTATTTTTAATGTATTATATATATACGGTCCTAACCTAACCTTGTTTAAAACAGTGACACGTTTATCATTCCAGATTAGAATATTACATTAGTGACTCATAGTGACACTTTTTGGGCACCAGTGACACCAATACAGTGACCAGTGCTAAAGTTTGCATTGATTTCAGCATGCATGGAGCATTGCAGTACATGAACTTTCACTGGATGTGGACTGTTTAATGAGTTTGTAGTATGCATGGAGAACTTAATTCAGCAATATGATTTTTATGTAATATTCACGTTGAGCACTTTGTACTTCGCACAAGTAATAGTTAATTAGTGAAGGACTCAGGGAGGAACTGGTCTGGGACTGAGGGTCAGTGCAGTGGCCGTCGCAGCGCAGGAGAAAAAAAGCACGAGGAGGAGGAGAAAACAAGGAAAGAAGGTTTGTACCTACCTAGGTTTCATAGTTTTAGCATGTGCAATGATATTGATGATTGATTGCATCTGCAATCATATCTGCGTCCTGTAATCATCAGTACAGGCCAGGGCCCTGCTAGCTGCTACATCACTAGTGCAGATTTGCAGAAGCTGCAGGTCTGTTTGATGCAGTGCCAAGCAAGCTAATGCTTCCCTGCAAAGTTTGCAGGGAAGCATTTGCTTGGCACTGCATCAAACAAACCTGCAGCTTCTGCAAATCTGTTTCCTCCTCCTCGGCTCCGGGCTCTGTGCTTTTTCTTCTGTGCTGCGACGACCACTGCACTGTCCCCCATTCTCAGACCAGTTCCTCCCTGAGTCGTGTGACTGTCCCTGCTCCAGTGCCCCCTCAGTAGAAGAATAATAGTCTGCCATGACTTACTCTATGGCTGCTGGACTGGACTCCACTCAGATTCAGTCAGTCGGCTAGGCTTGGCTGGCTCCTTGGGCAACTTCCAGTTCCTTCTTCCTGCCCCACCGTGAGGCCCGCGACTTACGCTGCTGGCTCTGCACACTTGCACAGAAGCCCAGCCCCTCCCTCAGAGATCACTCCGCAGTAGGAGGGGGCGGCGTCACGGCCTGGCCGGATGGAATACAGAGACCTGTACAGCCTAGGAGGAGAGACTGCAGCGCAGTCATCTCCAAATAAAAAAAAAGTCTGCGGCGGCCGCAAACACTGCAAGCGCCGCTCGCGGACACCTATGCGATCCCCGCCCACAATGTCAGAAAGCTGTATTTGTGCGGGCAGAAGCCGGGACTCGGGGGAGCTTTCTTTTGTGGGGGGGCGGCTTTTGCCTAGGCCAAGACACAGCACTGGTGGTGCCAAGTCATTGCAGGTCATTGCAAGTCAAATAGCCCAAGTCAAAGTCAAGTCGCAAGTCATTAGTGGCAAGTCAAAGTCAAGTCGAGTCATTTATTTAATTTTGTCAAGCAAGTCGCAAGTCCTCAAACAGGTGACTCGAGTCCGACTCGAGTCAAGTCATGTGACTCGAGTCCCCCACCTCTGCTAATAACCTTAGACAATTCAGAGTAAGAATCATTCACCACTACTCTCTGAAATCTATCTTTTAGCCAGTTTTCTATCCATTTACAAACTGATCTTTCCAAGCCTGTAGATATTACATTACACATTAGTCATGTGTAGGGAACTGTGTCAAACGGTTTTGCAAAAACCCAGTATACCACGTTCACAGCTACCCCTCTGTCCAAGGTTTTACTTACCTCCTCATAAAAAGAAATCAGGTCTGTTTGACAACTTCTGTCTTTCATTAATCCATGCTGTCTGTTGCTTAAAACATTTTTTCCAAGCAAGAACTGTCAGAACAGGAAAAAACTGTGCTAATGATCGTATAAAAAACTTTGGTGAAAACAATGTTTGAATGAATAAAAATCAATAAGTGTTATGGAATGAATAAAAGTCAATAAGTGAATAAAGGTATGTGACCATGAAATCATCCATAGAGACAGAAAAGTCCAGACACAAAAAACACGAATCCCTCAGTCATTCCCAGGGAAGGCTGTGTAGAAAACATGGGATAAAAACACCACACGTTGTGATCCACCACCACATAGATTTCTCGCTTACTAGAAGGCAAGCTTGATAAGCCTGTGTGTAAACTGGAGATCCAGACGCCAAACCAATGGTGCTACTCTCTGTGCTCAACATGAACTTGGAAGTACAGCAGATGACGGACCATACATCAACTCAGCCCTCAGGATCATGGAGGTAAAAGAAAACTAGCCATAGTGTGAATCTGCTGTTGACGAAAGATGCTTGGAGACTGTATCTTCACAAAAAGTAGACGTTTAGTGATCACGGATAATGCATTAAAAACCAACACAATTCACAATGCCACCTCCTAAGGAAGGTGTATGAAACATATTCAAAGATGTCCTCCCTGTCTCCTCATGGCTTCATTTGAAATTTGTGTTTTCAAATGAAGCCATGAGGAGACAGGGAGGACATCTTTGAAAATGTTTCGTACACCTTCCTGAGGAAGTCACCATCCCTGCATCGTGAATTGTGTTGGTTTTAATGCATTATCCGTGATCACTAAATGTCTACTTTTTGTGAAGATACAGTCTCCAAGCATCTTTCGCCAACAGCGGATTTACACTATGGCTAGTATTCTTTTACCTCCATGATCCTGAGCCTGAGTTGCTGTATGGTCCGTTATCTGCTGTACTTCCAAGTTCACGCTGAGCACAGAGAAGTAGCACCATTGGTTTGACATCCGGATCTTCAGTTTACACACAGGCTTATCAAGCTTGCCTTCTGGTAAGCGCGAAATCTATGTGGTGGTGGATCACAACGTGTGGTGTTTTTATCCCATGTTTTCTACACAGCTTTCACTGGGAATAACTGAGGGATTCGTGTTTTTTGTGTTTGGACTTTTCTTTCTCTATGGATGATTTCATGGTCACATACTTTTATTCACTTATTGACTTTTATTCATTCCAAAACACTTATTGATTTTTATTCATTCAAACGTTGTTTTCACCAAAGTTTTTTACACAATCATTAGCGCAGTTTTTTTCTGTTTTATTGTTGTTTTTTGTGTATATCTCACAATTTAACTGCTGCTGGTAGGGATTTGGTAGCGCGGTATTTTTTCTATTTCCAAGAACTGTCAGAAACCATGAATCAGACTGAGACAGAAGTACAGTTAAATCACAATAGTTTAATAATAATAACAAAAAGGTAAACCGAGTAAACCTAGTCAAAACATAACCAGAGTTCAGGAACCGGAATGGATAGTTAGACAAGCCAAAATGTCATTTAGCCAGAGATAAGCGTAGTAGAGCAGCGAGCAGGATCTGGAGCCAGAAGGAATGTCAGCCAAGCAAGTCTTTAAAAGGAACACAGGAGAGCGTCTCTAGAGATGTGACCAAGATGAAGGCAGAGATCATCTGGGCTGGAGTAGAAGGACTGACGAGCAGAATATCATCAACAGGTGAGTCACTGTGGAGTGAAAGGAGCTGGCAATTATCCGAGAGCTCAGGGGCCAGCTTTGAGAAGGAAGGGCTAAGCCCAGCCCTGACAAGAGCTCATCTATGTGGTCTTTTGTTAAACCCTTCAGCATCTTCCCGACTATGTAAGTTAAACAGATCTGTAGTTACTTGGTAAAGACTTTGATACCTTTTTAAATATAGTCACCACATTTGCCTTATGCCAATCCAGTGGTACTATTCCAGTCATTAACGAGTCTGGCCCAGGTGCTTTATCCACCTTTATTCTGTCTAAATATTTCTGGACCATATCACTTTTGAGCCATTGTGGATCATTTGGGGCTGTGTCAATGCCATGCCCATTATGGACTTGAGCTCCCCCATTCTCCTTTGTTTACACAGAGCTGAAAAAAAATTTAATAAATTTGCCTTCTCTGTCAGTGTATCTACGTGCCCATACATCGTACGGCCAAGCAGATACAATCTGACAGGGAGACTCAGTGAACTACCACAGCACTTTACAGCAGCCAAAAGCTGCAAAGACTGTCGGACCTTGTAGTTTTCCATTAACAGAGGACTTTGAATGAGTGATATGGCCAGGCGGGTGGAGCCCCACTTGGCCGCATTTAAAAAAAATCATGACAGCTAGCAGGGGGGAAAAGATCCCTGCAAGCTGTCAGAACAGGGCTGTCAGGACCTGGTTCATCTGCTGGTGGTGCTGCGGTTTTCAGGGCTGATAGCTGCAGTTCCAGTGTCACCAGCAGATGTCTCCCAGAAGCCAGCAGGTTTCAGTAATCAGCTCCACCTGGTTTCAGCTGCTAGGTGGCTATATAAGGCTGCTTCCACTAGTACTTGGCACCTCAGTGTTTTGGCTGCTCCTGCCCTGTACTCTTGTTGCTGTGCTGCTGCCACCGGACTCTGCTGCCATTTATTCTTGACCTTGCTCCTGTCCTGTACCCAATACCCTGCTGCCTTGCTCCCTGCTCTTCCAGTTTTCCCCTTCCTTATGTGTATCTCATTTGTGTATATTGTGTATATTGTTAGTTTTGTTTTTGGTTGTTGGTTAGGCATTTTGTCATTTAGTTTTGATTCTCAAACATTCTCAAGTTTATTGTTTTCTGGTGTGTGATTGTCTTTTGTTTCACTGTAAATAAATCTTACTTTAAGGATCTATACATACATGATCTGGTCCCAGTTTCTTGGTGTAGCTACATATATCTGGTGATCTTCTGTGCTGATTCCTGACAGGGGGATCAGGGGACAGTCAGTTCATAACATGTTACATGTTATACCCTGAATATGGGTGTAACATGTTACCAAAGGTGAATTTTTTTGTGCTAATGCCTCAAACAGAATAGACTCCTAACAGCCATTTGTATCAGTATCACTTATTCCTAGAAAAAATACCCCAAATATTGTGCTGAGTATGCCCACTGTCTTTAAATGGGTTGTAAACCCTTGTTTTTTCTGTTTTTAATAACAAACATGTTATACTTACCTCCACTGTGCAGTTCGTTTTGCACAGAGTGGCCCTGAACCTCCTCTTCTGGGGTCCCACAGCGGCGCTGGTGGCTCCTCCCCGCAACGAGTGTCCATGGTGGAGAAGCTCTCTCCTTGGTGGACACCTGTGCGGGCACGCTACCGAGTCACGCATCTGTGTCCATTCACACAGAATGCAGGACTTGGCCCTGCCCCCTGGTGCCACGCCATTGGATTTGATTGACAGCAGCGGGAGCCAATAGCTGCACTGCTATCAATCTATCCGATCAGAACACGAGATACCAGCTACAGATGGTATGCTCATTCCCAGACAGAGGATGACAGCGTCCAGGTAAGTAAAACGGGGGGCTGGGGGGCTGCAGCACTAAAAAAGTTTTTTCACCTTAATGCATAGAATGCATTAAGGTGAAAAATCATGAGGGTTTACAACCCCTTTAACTATTTTTCTGCTGTGGTGCATTAATCACTTCTCAGGAGCCAGTCATGTACTGTTTGTTAAAGTCTCCTTGTTATCCAGAGCTTCTTATTCTCCACACTCTTTCAACCATTTTGCTGCCAACCCTACTGCATTTTTTTGCACACGATTCAAAAATCATTTTAGGCCTAAAGATCTATCTATTTTTTTATTTACTTTATATTTTGGAGCTCTTCACATATTTTCCTTTTGGATAATATATATGACATTATATACAATTTACCATGCAGAAGTTTGCATGTTAGATTTCATGGTCATTAAAATAGATTTAGTTACAGTATTGCTATGATTTTACAAGTGCAATACCAAAATTTAAAAAGGAAAAATTTATAGTATTTCAGTGAGAAATTTCTTTAGTTAACAGTTTAAATCTTTTTCATTTTGGGGGTTGTACATTTATCAGTGCTAGCTTTAAGCTTAACTGTATAACCTTTCTATTTGCTATAAAATACATTACTGCTCTTGAATTATTTAAAGTATAGATCATTATATATGATTAGTTGAAAACTAGTTTAGTCAGCATTATGATTTACTTTCTGGTGCAGTCAGCAAACATACCACTTATAGCAGAATTTTAACTCGAAAGCAATCTGAAACCTCTACATTTAGAGAATTTAAAAATGCATCTAAAGGTGTATGCTGTTTGTATAAAGACTGTACTGAATGAATGAAAATTTACATTGTTACATTTACATTATTGTTCCCAGCTGTTCCTCATTTGTAGTGAAAGTTCCACTTTTGGATCCAAATCTTTCTGCCCCTTTGCTGCCAAACTTTTACCTTATTTTGGACTAATGTATATATCAGTCAAACATCTAATATAATATTTTGCATATTTTCAAAAATGATATTAAGGAAAGTTTGACCATAACAAATGGTCCAGTTTTGTTTTCATTTTCTAACTTACACCAAAATATCCTGGAAGGAAACCACTTTTAAAGTATGTTTCTTTCATTTTATTTTGCCGATGTTGACATTTGTAGATGGTGAATGCTTGAAAACATGTCTTTAGTTCATGAAATATTAATGGTCTGTCTGTTTCCTGTTCCTTTAGAATGATAAAAGTATAAAAAGGTTTAGTAGGAGAGTGCATTTTTCCTAAAACCTTTGGAGCTAAGCGTAGCAATCTATCTTATTTAAGAAAATTGGGAAGTATGCTTGCTTGTTACTGTGCTTCATGTGAAAGGAGACCATAATGTACACTGAAACATGTTTTAGGGTACGCATATATAAGAAATAATTGGTGTCAAATCTGGCCAATAGGACATTGCTACTCATGTGTATTGCATCAGTACAATGGAGTAGGAAGCTCCAAAAATTATTAATTGGTTTCCATCTAGATTAGGCCAGTGCCAGGAATCTGTTTTGCTATTCCATCCTTCACCTGTTTAACCCACTCTATAGCCAAATGACAGCTACAGCCTGGTCTCGCATTGAAGGGAGGGCATCTATTGACGTCCTCACAAGAACACACATGGGCCCCCTTGGGCACGCATCCTGAAGAATCTGTGATCGCTGTGTCCCTTAAACACAGTTCGTGGAAAATGGACAATCCAACGACAAGTGATCACGAGTGTAAACACATTATGTCATTAGTGGTTGACAGCTCTTCTTCCCTCACACAGAGACAGAGTGTGAGGGAAGGAGAGAGAGAGAGAAAGAGAGAGATCTGTGCTGGATACTGAGTTAATGGTTTTTCTTCAATGCTTTACTGTGCCCATCAGTGTCACACAGTGTCACATAGTGCCCATTAGTGCCACATAGTGCCCATCAGTACTGCCTCATCACTGCTGCCTCATGAGTGCATTAACAGTGCTGCTTATCAGTGCCCATCAGTGTTGCTTGTCAGTGCTGCCCCATCAGTATAGCCTCATCAGCACCCATCAATGCACATCAGTACACACCAATGTACCTGATCAGTGCCATCTCATCAGTGCTGCTTATCAGTGCACAACAGTGTTGCTTATCAGTTCACATCAGTGTCACTTATCAGTGCTGCTTCTTCAGTGGAGCCTCATCAGCACCCATTAATGCCGCCTCATCAGCGGACATCAGTGTAGCTGATCAGTAACGCCCCATCAGTGCAGTGCATTAGTGCACATCAGTGCAGCCTCATCAGCACCCATCAATGCAGCCTCATTAGTTCATATCAGTGCCCATCAGTTTATCCTGATAAGTACCTATCAGTGCAAATCAATACAGCCTCATCAGCACCCATCAGAGCAGCCTAATTAGCACCAATCAGTGCAGTCTCATCAGCATCCATCAGTGCAGTCTCATCAGCATTCATCAGTGCAGTCTCATCAGCATTCATCAGTGCAGTCTCATCAGCAGCCATCAGTGCAGTCTCATCAGGATTCATCAGTGCAGTCTCATCAGCACACATCAGTTCAGCCTTATCAGTTCATATCAGTGCCCATTAGTGCAGCCTGATCGGTGCCCATCAGTGCAGCCTCATCAGTGCACATCAGCGCGCATCAGTGCGGCCTTATCAGCATTCATCTGTGCAGCCTCATCAGCGCCCATCAATACAGCCTCACAAGCACCCATCAGTGCAGCCTCAATAGCGCACCTCAGTGCAGACTCAATAGCGCACCTCAGTGCAGACTCAATAACACACCTCAGAAACAAACATTCGCCAGTGGGACTTTGAGTGAGGTGTCCATGATGATCACAAGGTCAACAATATGCATAAAGGGGTAACACATTTTATTTATATAAACATCATCCAATATAAAACATGATTATAAATAACAGTTACATAAGAGCAGCAACATAGCATAATAGTCCTCTAAACATAGCCATAATTATATAATATCACAAAGTATTTGTACTACAGATGTACATAATACATCTCTAACCCAGCGCATTTCACGAGCTCTACTCGCATCATCAGGGGCTGATGTGTACATCTGGTGTCTGAAAAGGACAAGCAAAATATATTGAAGTATGGGTTATGATTAGGACAAAAGCATGAGGCCAAAATTAGTGGTCCCATACTTATTGATTAGATGGCTGGCTTCAGAGTATGATCCCTAAGCGAGGGTCAGTGAAGAACATCTCCCCCGGGAGCTGAAGGGACGGAGACCACAACACAGAGGACCAAGGCCAGACGTAGGGCAGGCATGGCAAGAAGATGAGAGAAAAATGTGAGCCAAAGTGTCACCCATGAGTCTTGCAAGGCATACTCGTTGTAACAGAATATATGGAATGGAATATGAGAGTATGTGGGTATAAATATAAATATATATCAGAGACGATAACATATAAAAAGTCCTGAAAGTATAAAATTGTGTGCTTGAGTACAAAGAACACAAGGAAGAGCATGCTAAAGATCGGCAAATCCTCAAAAAACATGCTCATTGTAATGGAGTAATTATATATGTCAGATACTAGTTGGTCTCTAGTTAGCATGAAAGTCTGAGATTGTGTACATAAGTACAAAATATATAGGAAGTCCTGTAAAGCATGGAGAAAAGAAGAAAAGGGGGGGGTAGAAAAGAAAAAAGAAAGATGTGGGAGGAGGTGAAAGAGAAGAGATGAAAACGGGGGAGAGAGGAAACAGATCTTTTTTCTTTTTTCTTTTCTTCCCCCCTACCCCCATGCTTTGCAGGACTTCCTATATCTTTTGTACTTATGTACACAATCTCAGACTTTCATGCTAACTAGAGACAAACTAGTATCTGACATATATAATTACTCCATTACAATGAGCATGTTTTTTGAGGATTTGCCGATCTTCAGCATGCTCTTCCTTGTGTTCTTTGTACTCAAGCACACAATTTTATACTTTCAGGACTTTTTATATGTTATTGCCTCTGATATATATTTATATTTATACCCACATACTCTCATATTCCATTCCATATATTCTATTACAGCAAGTATGCCTTGCAAGACTCATGGGTGACACTTTGACTCACATTTTTCTCTCATCTTCTTGCCATGCCTGCCCCACGTCTGGCCTTGGTCCTCTTTGCTGTGGTCTCCGTCCCTTCAGCTCCCGGGGGAGATGTTCTTCGCTGACCCTCGCTTAGGCATCAGACTCTGAAGCCAGCCGTCTAATCAGTAAGTATGGGACCACTAATTTTGGCCTCATGCTTTTGTCCTAATCATAACCCATACTTCAATATATTTTGCTTGTCCTTTTCAGACACCAGATGTACACATCAGCCCAGATGATGCGAGTAGAGCTTGCAAAACGCGTTGGGTTAGAGATGTATTATGTACATCTGTACTACAAATACTTTGTGATATTATATCATTATGGCTATGTTTAGAGGACTATTATGCTATGTTGCTGCTCTTATGTAACTGTTATTTATAATCATGTTTTATATTGGATGATGTTTATATAAATAAAATTTGTTACCCCTTTATACATATTGTTGGCCTTGTGATCATCATGGACACCTCACTCAAAGTCCCGCGGGCGAATGTTTGTTTCTGTATATAGTATAGGGATGGAGGTGTTCCATGTCATGGAGCAGTTTGTAGACTTTTCCTTTTTTTGATTTTACCCAGGTGGAAGACACCTAAAATGCCCTGGTCTATTACTGCCCCCAGATCCTTTGGCCAATACTTTTCCACCACCAATCCATAACAGACATGTTGTTTATCAACTCTCTTTTTCCCCTTGAGTGCTGGCAAACCTGGCTCCCCTGCACTGCCCCCTTCGCCATGGGAACAGCAGCTTGTTTATCTCCAAGAGCTGCGATGCACAAATGGGGAGGTATCTCCCCTGCTGTCTCCACCCCTCCCTCCCACGGTGGGGCGGAGCCACCACGTGCATCAGCGCCATGCCTCTTTGCCCAATGGGAAGCCTCCACTTCCCAGCGGTGTCCCCATCTCCATGGCAATGTGAATCATCTGCAGGAGGTGGACGGGGATCGCGATTGCGTCCTGTCGTATCTCGGTGGGCGCATTGCGGTTCCTCACTTTACCGCCAGTTTGCATGACGTTAGGGCCGGAGGCCACGTCGGATATCCGGGTATTTAGGCGGGGCCTCTGGCATGGCAGATCTTTTCCTCTTGGGGTTTCCCCACACATAGGCGAGAAGATCCCACCACACTGGTAGGTCACAACCACATATTTTTATACTCATACATGCGATCCTCCAGTACACTCCATTCACTTTACTATGCACACTGTGGCACCGCCACTCTTACACATTCTTTCACACATTATTTTTATTTTATTTTTCCTCTCTTTTGTTCCTAGCACATTCATCTTCACGATTTCCTCACCACCTCCACACTCTGCCACATCCGTTCCCTCTCTCCCCCGTTTTCATCTCTTCTCTTTCACCTCCTCCCACATCTTTCTTTTTTCTTTTCTACCCCCCACTGTCCCTTTTCTTCTTTTCCCCATGCTTTGCAGGACTTCCTATATCTTTTGTACTTATGTACACAATCTCAGACTTTCATGCTAACTAGAGACCAACTAGTATCTGACATATATAATTACTCCATTACAATGAGCATGTTTTTTGAGGATTTTCCGATCTTCAGCATGCTCTTCCTTGTGTTCTTTGTACTCAAGCACACAATTTTATACTTTCAGGACTTTTTATATGTTATCGTCTCTGATATATATTTATATTTATACCCACATACTCTCATATTCCATTCCATATATTCTATTACAGCGAGTATGCCTTGCAAGACTCATGGGTGACACTTTGACTCATATTTTTCTCTCATCTTCTTGCCATACCTGCCCCACGTCTGGCCTTGGTCCTCTTTGCCATGGTCTCCGTCCCTTCAGCTCCTGGGGGAGATGTTCTTCACTGACCCTCGCTTAGGGAACAGACTCTGAAGCCAGCCGTCTAATCAGTAAGTATGGGACCACTAATTTTGGCCTCATGCTTTTGTCCTAATCATAACCCATACTTCAATATATTTTGCTTGTCCTTTTCAGACACCAGATGTACACATCAGCCCCTGATGATGCGAGTGGAGCTCGCGAAACGCGCCGGGTTAGAGATGTATTATGTACATCTGTACTACAAATACTTTATGATATTATATAATTATGGCTATGTTTAGAGGACTATTATGCTATGTTGCTGCTCTTATGTAACTGTTATTTATAATCATGTTTTATATTGGATGATGTTTATATAAATAAAATTTGTTACCCCTTTATACATATTGTTGACCTTGTGATCATCATGGACACCTCACTCAAAGTCCCACGGGCGAATGTTTGTTTCTGTATATAGTATAGGGATGGAGCTGTTCCATGTCATGGAGCAGTTTGTAGACTTTTCCTTTTTTTCATTAACACACCTCAGTGCAGACTCATCAGTGTACATCAGTACAGCCACATCTGTACCAGTGTACCCATCACAGCAGTGTGTCACCACGGCCCACAGTCACCACTAACTCTACAAAATTCTTTACAAGTGAGGAGGCATACCAAATCCTAAGTATGGCCAATGAGAGCAGCAGGGAGCTCTCTGTGGCAGATTCTGCTTTTGATTCTGATTACAAGCCAGTGTTAAGCAGTGAGACACTGCTTAATAGTGTGCCCACCAAATCAAGGCATATTGGCGAGGAGCAGGCTACCACAAGTGGTGCAGTGGCATCCACCAGTAGGGCAGTGGCATCTACCAGTAGCGCAGTGGCATCTACAAGAAATGGAATACCTCTGCAAGAAAGGCCATGTACTAGTGGGGTGTCACATCAGCCCCAAAGGGTTAGGATCCATGCCAGTTTATCATATGCGCTTCAAAACCCTCTATGGCTTCCCCCTAACTTGGGAGCAGCTAACATATCACTTTTATTGCCCAACCAGGTGTTAAGATAAACATTGAAAATTTTGCCCCCATTGATTTCTCCATTTAGTTTTCACGGATTATTTAATACATTTAATTGTGGACCAGTGTAACTGCTATGCCCAACAATTTATATCCAACAACTCAGCTTCATATTATGCCCAATGCCGATTATGCAGTTCCTCCATTACAATGATAACACCCAGTGCCCTCCCTGAAATGACCCAGCATATGATAAATTGTATAAAACTCAGCCACTTCTTATTTTTTTATCAGTGAAATTTGCCCAAATATATATCCCGGACAAAAATATCTGTGTGGATGAGTTCCTTTTCCACTTCACTGGCAGGCTGGGCATCAAGCAGTTCATGCCCAGCAGGGACCAATATGAAGTGAAACTTTACAAGTTATGCGACAGAGCCATGGGGTACAGCTATGCTTTCCATGTGTACAGTACGAAGGAAAGGACACCCAGCTGCATCCTCCTGAATGCCCAGACTATATTGGATGAAGTGGAAAAGTCATTTGGGACCTTATATTCCCACTCCTTAAAAAATGTTATCATCTCTATGTTGATAACTATTATACCAACGTGTCCCTTTTCCACAATCTTTACTGGAAGAAAACACTAGCATGTGGCACCGTGAGTGCTAGTAGGAAGGGCTTCCTGCAAAGGCTGGTTAATATAAAACTACAAAGAGGGGAGTTGGTGAGCTTGAGGAACGATAAATTATTGGCTATGTAGTGGAGGGACAAAAGAGACATCTGCATGCTTTCCTCAATCCATAACGACACATGTGTATAAATCCCTGGAAGGATTGGCCCAGTCCAGAAACCTGAATGGGGGGAGTCGACTTCAACAATCAGATGATCCAACCTTACCTTGCAACAACAACCATTGGTACAAAAAAAAGTATCCATTTATCTTTTTAATTTGGCAATACATAATTCATATGTAATCTACTGCAAATCCACTGAGAGACCTTTATCCTTTCTTAGCTATCAGCAAGAAATGCCCTTGTGTACCCAAATGGCAAACCAGAAAGCATTCGCTTTCTGCAGTAGGCAGACTCCACAAATGCCATTCTCCTGATAAAGTCCCTCCCAGAGAAACAGGCCAAAGAAGAAAAAAAAATGTTGGGTGTGCTCCAGAGGGGGAGTTAGATGAGACACCAGTTATTATTGTCCTTCCCAACCAGGCCTCTGCATAGGTGATGTTTCTGCTATTACCATACTTCCCTACAATATTAGTGAAGTATGGTAAATGTAATTCTGAATTCCTGCCATTTGCCTTCACAATCCTTATGCCACTGCCTGCTGCCTAAACTGACCATGCTCCTGAACTGACACTAGCCTGTTATATGACTATGCCTCTGCCTGCCGCCTAAACTGACCATACCTCTGCCAGCTCCGGAACTGACCCTGGCCTGTTATTCTACCATGTTTTTGCCTGCCACCTAAACTAACCATACCTGTGCCTGCCCTGGAGTTGACCCTGGCTTATTTATTAACAATGCCTCTGCTTGCCACATGAACTATCGACCACGTTCCTGCCTTTCACCTAAACTGACCTTGGCCTGTTATTTGACCATGTTTTTTGAATGTCGTTTGGACTGAGCTTTTTCCCTGCTATTGTAGTAGTGGGATGCAAGATAACACAGAGGTTTCACATATGTGAGGGGCTTTAGAATGTTTTTTTTCAGAGTGGAGAAAACTAAGCTTTTAGTTTTCTCTGGGTTTTGTAATTCTAGGATTATCGTCTGGAGACTGGAGGCTTCAAAGAGATTTAGGTGGGAATAAGCCTCTTCCCCTGTGCCTAGGTCTTACCTGACCAAGGCCCTAAACCTGATATTTCTGCTTTCTGCCAACTTACTACCACGGTGCCTCTGCTTGCCACCTGAAGTGACCACACCTCTGCCTGCTACCTTTACTGACTATGGACCGTGTTTCTGCCTACTGCCAGGACCAATATTTTGGCTGTGCTGACTCTGTGTTTCTGCCTGGACAATTCCTTTGGCTGTTGCTGACCACATCTCTGCCTGGTGCCTGGACCAATTCTTTGGCTGTGCTGACAATATATATGCCTGCCGCCTGTATTGACTATGGACAATATTCTTGTCTGCTGCCTGGACAATTCCTTTTGCTGTTGGTGACCACATTCCTGCCTGCTGTCTGAACCAATGCTTTCCTCTGTGGAAAACTGCACTACTAAAACCAAGGGTAATCTTTTGTTTACCCTATGCTCAGCAGAATGGGGTGTAATTCTTGGTATGTATAAGCTATGTGTTGGAAATATGATGGACCTTTAAAAATGATAGGTTGTCTGGAAATTAGATGTGTAATTTACAGTCAGGTCCATAAATATTGGGACATCGACACAATTCTAATCTTTTTGGCTCTATACACCACCACAATGGATTTGAAATGAAACAAACAAGGTGTGCTTTAACTGCAAACTTTCAGCTTTAATTTGAGGATATTTACCTCCGAATCAGGTGAACAGTGTAGGAATTACAACAGTTTTTATATGTGCCTCCCACTTTTTAAGGGACCAAAAGTAATGGGACAGATTAACAATCATCCATCAAACTTTCACTGTTTAATACTTGGTTGCAAATCCTTTGCAGTCAATTACAGCCTGAAGTCTGGAATGCATAGACATCACTAGACACTGGGTTTCATCCCTGGTGATACTCTGCCAGACCTCTACTGCAACTGTCTTCAGTTACTGCTTGTTATTGGGGCATTTTCCCTTCAGTTTTGTCTTCAGCAAGTGACATGCATGCTCAATCAGATTCAGGTCAGGTGATTGACTTGGCCATTGCATAACATTCCACTTCTTTCCCTTAAAAAAGTCTTTGGTTGCTTTCGCAGTATGCTTCGGGTCATTGTTCATCTGCACTGTGAAGCGCCATCCAATGAGTTCTGAAGAATTTTGATGAATATGAGCAGATAATATTGCCCAAAACACTTCAGAATTCATCCTGCTGCTTTTGTCAGCAGTCACATCATCAATAAATAAAGAGAACCAGTTCCATTGGCAGCCATACATGCCCACGCCATGACACTACCACCACCATGCTTCACTGATGAGGTGCTATGCTTTGGATCATGAGCAGTTCCTTTCCTTCTCCATACTCTTCTCTTCCCATCACTCTGGTACAAGTAGATCTTGGTCTCATCTGTCCATAGGATGTTGTTCCAGAACTGTGAAGGCTTTTTTAGATGTTGTTTGGCAAACTTTAATCTGGCCTTTCTGTTTTTGAGGTGAACCCTCTGTATTCACTCTGGTGAAGTCTTCTCTTGATTGTTGACTTTGACACACATACACCTACCTCCTGGAGAGTGTTCTTGATCTGGCCAACTGTTGTGAAGGGTGTTTTCTTCACCAGGGAAAGAATTCTTTGGTCATCCACCACAGTTGTTTTCCATGGTCTTCTGGGTCTTTTGGTGTTGCTGAGCTCACGGGTGCATTCTTTCTTTTTAAGGATGTTCCAAACAGTTGATTTGGCCACACCTAATGTTTTTGCTATCTCTCTGATGGGTTTGTTTTGTTTTTTCAGCCTAATGATGGCTTGCTTCACTGATAGTGACAGCTCTTTGGATCTCATATTGAGAGTTGACAGCAACAGATTCCAAATGCAAATAGCACACTTGAAATGAACTCTGGACCTTTTATCTGCCCCTTGTAAATGGGAAAATGAGGGAATAACACACACCTGGCCATGGAACAGCTGAGCAGTCAATTGCCCCATTACTTTTGGTCCCTTAAAAAGTGGGAGGCACATATACAAACTGTTGTCATTCTTACACCGTTCACCTGATTTGGATGTAAATACCCTCAAATTAAAGATGAAAGTCTGCAGTAAAAGCACATCTTGTTTGTTTCATTTCAAATCTATTGTGGTGGTGTATAGAGACAAAAAGATTAGCACTGTGTTGATGTCCCAATATTTATGGACCTGACTGTATGTCCCTAGAACCCCTGACGGTGGTCCTTGGATAATGGACCTCACTATGTAGCCTGGCTGTTAAAAAGTCTCACACACGTGGTATCGCCATACTCAGGAGGAGTAGCAGAATGTATTTTGGGGTGTAATTTTTGCTATGTACATGCTATGTGTTGGAGATATCTTCTAAATGGACAGCTTTGAGTAAAAAGAAACAATGTTTTCATTTTCTTCTCACATTTTCCGAAAACTTGTGTAAAAAATGACATATTCAAAAGACTCATTATGTCTCATAGAATATACGTTGGGGTGTTTGCATTCCAAAATTGGGTCATTTTGTGGATAATTACATTGTCCTGGTGCTCCAGGGTCTTTAAAATTGTAATAGGTAGTCAAGAAATTAGATGTGTAATTTATGTCCCTAGAACACCTGATGGTGCTCTTTGCATGTTGGGCCTCTCTACGTAGCTGGGCTGTGAAAAAGTCTCACACATGTGGTATAGCCATGCTCAGGAGGAGTAGCAGAATGTGTTTGGGGTGTAGTTGCAAGTATGCATATTCTGTGTGAAAGAAATAACCTGTTAATAGGCCAGTTTTGTAAAAAAAATATAAAAAAAAATCTTTATTTTCCAAAAAATTGTAGGATTGAGGTCAGGGCTCTGTGCAGGTTGCTCCTGTTCCTCCTTATCAACTCCTTAAACTTTGTCTTTATTTGTCTAACTTTGTGCACAGTCAAACAATCATGCTGGAACAGAAAAGGGCTGTCATGAGGTTGAAAGCACCAATTGTCTTTGGGTTTAATTTTGATTTGCTAAAGGCAAATAGACTGTTCACTTTGCAAGAGAAGTTGCACTTCACAATAGAGGTTCACTGCATATGCTAAGCTGTAACTAAACTTACCTTGCAAAGTGCAACTTCCTTTGCAAACCAAATGACCTATTTGTCTTTAGTAAATCAACCCCATTTGTAACCTGAAGCATTAACAGTACACTTCACTGAAAGCACATAATAACTCAATAATTTGGAGGGGTGTCCACATACAAGCCATATAGTTGTAGTATGAACCACCATATATTTCAACTTGCATGGAACCACACAACAATAAAGTTCCTGTTCTTGGGAGCACACCAGTTATTAGCATTGGATTCAACAAGTCTTGTCTAATGATAAAGTTCACACAAGTCCATGAATAGTGAGAAAACAGAGGTGAATTCAATCCTGCAGGCCTGAGCAGATCTGGAATAGATCCGATCCAGCATCATATTCCATCAAAATGCATAGGGCGTGTGTATATTCATCCTTTATTTGTTGTATGTTGATTACTATCAATTTCATTATTTTATTCACAATTTATTATATTATATATTTTATAGCTTTCCGTATTTTATGCCCTTAATTAATTGCCAATTGGTTATATAGTTTTATGCACATATATCAATTTATTGTTTAGCTAATTATGTCATTATTATTTTTTGATAATACATTTTCTGCATCTTATGATATATACTATTAGTTTTAGTAATTTAGTGCAGGGGCAGGCAACCTCAGCCCTCCAGCTGTGGTGAAACTACAAATCCCATCATATCTCTCCTCCTAGGAGTCATGCCTGTGATTGCAGGGGTCTTGCAATGTTTTATGGGACTTGTAGTTTCAAAACAGCTGGAGGGGTGAGCTTAGGTTGTATCTCTAATGTTGGTTGTCTACTTCATATCATTAATGGTTTGCCAGTATCTATAGCTAGTTCAATGCTGGCCTGCACCTGTAGTCCACTTCTTTATCATTAAGCCCCACTGTATTTGCCACACCATCCCTCTGTGCTTAAAAGCTGGCTTCTTTCAGCTAGCTTGACAAGGGGGACAGGGCTCTGGAAACATGTCACTGACTATTGCTCTCACTGATGTTTGTGTAACTGTGGGACCGGGTGCTACTGGGATGATTGTGCATGCCACCAGTCTCCATTTGTTTGGTGGGTCTGGCAATATACCATGCCGGCTTACTGATCCTGTGTCTGGATGTCACATTGAGTATCCCCATGTGCTTTCCCTCTCACAGTCTTTCTTTACAAAAGTGTGCTATGTTTTGATGGAATAAAGTGATGCTGTTTTACTGATCCTTGCACCCTGCTTTTTTTGTTTTGTTTTGTATAATTATCCTGATCAGTTGCATGTTCCATTTTAAACGATAATATACATCAGAGATGTTGATAAGGGGAGGGGGTTGAGGGGTTGAAATCCCCCCCCCAGAGCATCAGTGCAGATTACAGAACTAGTAGTTAAGTAATGTGTGCTTTAGTGGTGCCGGCCACGCTGCCACTCAGTACTGAATCTCCCACGCTGTTGTTGTGTTCTGTCTGAGCCTGGCCTGCTGTTATACCACTGGACTGAGGGAGGGAGCAGGGAGGCAGCAGGGAGGGGCAGGGCCTGGAGCTCCATGGACACTGGGACCCTGCCTCATGCTGTCTGTAGCTTCGGAGGCTGAGCAGAGAAACTGAGTGGATGCACTGAGAGCCCTTGACCTTGGAAAGCCCCGTCCCGAACCTTTGAGCGGGAGGTAAGCCTAGCTGTCCAGGTAGGTCTTTCTCCCCATATAGACTGCCTGTAGACTCACTGTTATGTTAAACCCTCCCTGTGTCAGATAAGGGTACTCACCGAGGCCGAGATTCTGACAGCGGTAACCTCTTGCAACTAAGCGCACTCCACTCCTGGAGATAGCACAGGGGGTGAAGGGCACAAAGAGGCACGAGTCACCAGCAGGCTGGGCAGGTCTTGCGTGAAGGTCACCGGCAGGGAGACAGCTGTGCAGGACTGAAAGATGCTGAAGCTCAAGAAGGAAGATGAACAGCTAATCCAACAACAGGCCGGGGGTCAAACACCGATGACTAGTAAGAGTCTCTTAGGTAGGCAAAAACAGTCTAGTGCAAAGCAGGTCTGTCAGCAGGCTGATGACTTAGTACTGAAGATGATAGCAAAGTCCATAAACAGGCTGAGGGTCAAACACAGGTAACTGGAGGCAAAGTCTGTGAGCAAGCCAGGGGTCGAGCACTGAAGACAGTAGCAAAGTCCAGGAGCAGGCTGAGGGTCAATCAATGGAGACAGGAAGCAATATCCGTAGATGGGCAGAGGGTGAAACACAGGAAGCAAGTGGAGAAGTCCGAGAGGCAAGCCGAGGGTCAGATGCAGAAAGAGATCAGAGCAGGTCAAGGTCAATCCGGGTCACAACAGGTAATCAAGAATCAGGATACAAGCAGGAAACACAAGGGGAACTGAAAGACAAACCAGCAATCTGGCCATGGCACAAAGTGGCTCTATAGGCCAGTGGGAGGGTCATGTTGTGCGCGTGCTATTGCGTACGCGCATTTGCCGTTCCGCTGAATCGCGCACACGCATTAGCCGTTTCGCTGAATTGCACACACATTAGCCGTTTAGCTGAAGTGCGCACGCGCATTAGCTGTTTCGCTGTATTGTGCCCAGGGATGCGCCGGAGTGCCGCTCTACCGCGCATGTGCAAAGGAAGGCAGTGATATTGGCGAGACTGGTACTTGCTTCTTTCCTGATACCCTGACAGTGCTGTTTACCCCCATGTGTAGCTGTGCAGTGCTGAAAGATAGAATTTAAAAAATGGCTACTTGATTATCTCCTGTATGTCGCCTCCGCAGTCTCTGGTTATCTCCTGTAGTACATCACATCTGCAGTCTCTGGTTATCTCCTGTAGTCAATCAGCAGTCTCTGGTCATTTCCGCTGAATCGCGCACACGCATTAGCTGTTTCGCTGAATTGCACACACATTAGCCGTTTAGCTGAAGTGCGCACGCGCATTAGCTGTTTCGCTGTATTGAGCTCAGGGATGCGCCGGAGTGCCGCTCTACCGCGCATGTGCAAAGGAAGGCAGCGATATTGGCGAGACTGGTACTTGCTTCTTTCCTGATACCCTGACAGTGCTGTTTACCCCCATGTGTAGCTGTGCAGTGCTGAAAGATAGAATTAAAAAAATGGCTACTTGATTATCTCCTGTATGTCGCCTCCGCAGTCTCTGGTTATCTCCTGTAGTACATCACATCTGCAGTCTCTGGTTATCTCCTGTAGTCAATCAGCAGTCTCTGGTCATTTCCTGTGGTAAACAAAGATAGACTTGGGGGGCACACCTTAAAAATACTTAACATTAAAGATGGTGCAGCTATAAGACTGACAAACAGAGGAAAAGATTACACATACTAAAATGACATTGAAATCCTGCAAGGCTGTTTAAAACACCTGAACATATTCAGCAAATAAGCAAAAAATATGGGGATTTGGTCACACTATATGGCCAGATAATGCTTAAGCCCACTACTGCGTCAACGTATCCCATTATCAGTGGGCCCTACACTATTCATAGAATGAAAGATCCTGCTTCTCAACCATGGTAGAAATGCACTCCTCTATGTGGGAGAATTAAAGGACTCCTCCTATAACACAGGTGGACACTAATAAGAGGTAATGGCGGGTGGGGGGGGGGGATGCTCCAGCCCAGTGGATCTGGTCAGGACCCTTACAATAGACAAACAAAGATAGACTTGGGGGCACACCCTAATAATACATAACATTAAAGATGGTGCAGCTATAAGACTGACTAACAGAGGTTTTTCCTGTGGAAGGTCACATCTGCAGTCTGCAGTCTCCAAATGTATCTCCTGTAGTCCATCCGCAGTCTCTGGTTATATCCTGTAGTACATCGCGTCCACAGTCTCTGGTTATCTCATGTAGTCCATCTGCAGTCTCTGGTTATCTCCTGTAGTCTATCCGCAGTCTCTAGTTATCTCCTGTTGTCCATCCACAGTCTCTGATTAACTCCTGTAATCCATCCACAGTCTCTTGTTATCTCCTGTTGTCCATCCACAGTCTCTGATTACTTCCTGTAATCCATCCACAGGACTGGTTATCACCTGTAATCCATCTGCAGTCTCTGGTTATCTCCTGTAGCCCATCCGCAATCTCTGATCATAATCAGTAGTACATTACATCCACAGTCTCTGGTTATCTCCTGTAGTCCATCCGCAATCACTGGTTATCGCCTGTAATCCATCTGCAGTCTCTGGTTATCTCCTGTGATCTATCCACAGGCTCTGATTATCTGTGCATTTGGCTTGTGGCTGCAGTGACTGTGACTTTAATGGGCAGGTTTAACAGCAATGCCGCCTGTGAAACTTGCCATGTCGGGTTGCGGCAACATGAAGTTAAGCATCAATGTAATTTCAAAGATGCAGCTGATATGTTCATTTAGCGGTAGGTGGTCAAGGGGTGGTTCTGCTTAATTATCCTCTTTGAGACCCAGTTCACATTGACTACAGCTTTGAAATCTTGCATCATCATATGAAATCGCACAATTTCAAAGCCGCATTTCAGCGTGACTTGGAAGACATCTGTGCGGCTTTATGTACAGATGTCTATGCAAGTCACACCCAAAATTTTACATTAATTTTTTCAAATTGGTGCAGCATTTTAACATGGCCAATAGGGTGCGACTTGTCATGCCGTCTGACCTGTCAATCTTGTCATGCCCACAACTATCTGTGGCATGCTTAACAGAATTTGTTTTTCAACTGTTTCCCAGGGTGGGCTGGTATTTTGTTACACTGTTGTAATCTCTAGCAACAAATCAGTGAGCAGTAATGATGTACAGTGATCTATAGCTACCAATCAGTGAGGAGTCATAATGTGCAGTAACCTCTAGCAACCAATCAGTGAGCAGTAATGATCTGCAGTAATCTCTAGCAACCAATTACCAAGCAGAAATGATGTGCAGCAACATCTAGCAACCAATCAGCAAGCAGAAATGATGTGCTGTAACCTCTAGCAACTAATCAGTGAGCCACAATGTGTGTTATAACCTCTGGCAAACAATTACAATTGCTGCCTGATCTGCTGCAGTAAACTGATCTTGAATCTTCCTGCTATTTGTATCAAAGTGGGGAGGGGGCACAAGAAAACTCTTGCCCAGGGTCCAATCAATTATAAAGGTAGAGTATAGGGAGGACAGAGGTAGTCAACTGTAAGCACCACATCCCATGATTAGGTAATAAACAAAAACTAAAGGCTGTTTAGCCTAGAGAAAAGGGGGAGGGGAAAGATCTTCCCCAGGGACTTTTAAGGTGCTATTTAATAAACAGTATATTCAAAAAATTCTGTACAATCATATTGAATAAAATTAATATTTATTGATATTGAATCACATTAAAATATTCATGCCATACTTCAAGAGTGAGACATGTTGATAAGAACACTATGACATAAACAATGTCACCCAAGAGAATTTTTTAGTTATATCACAATTAGACAGTGCAACAAGAAGCAACTACTTAAAGGTGCCAAGACAATCTGCCGCTCTCGACATGTTTCGCTCTAATACGAGCTTCTTCAGGAGTTTAAAGGCAATGATTGTGGCGGACTCTAGATGATGGGAAAATAAACAAAAATCAATACATACATTTAAACATGAATAGAAAGCATCTAGTGAATTTTTTTCTTCAAATATGCACAAATTCCATTATCAGGGCAAAGGTTGATACAGAGAATTTAAATACATGCATATAGGTTTCGATATTGAACACTTTAATCAAATATAAGTAAACAATCAAAATTTATACATCTTACCAGGCTGTAGCACATTAATCCGACATAAATATTTCAATAGATTGACAATACTGCTGCTAGTTTCAAACCGGAAAGTTCTCATATATGAGGGGTATCACTGCCATGCTATGACCACAGGGGAATATAAAGTTTACGAAGCGGCCCTTTAAAAAAAGGAAGATACATTCAAAGATTAGAAAAAATAGAAAAAAAGGGGGGAGGGGATCGCAACCAAGCTCTTTCATGATATAATATTTATAATTTTAAAGGGATATGTACCCTGAAGGTAGAACCAATTTAAGATATATTACCTGGAACATAAAAGTATACCGGCAAATGATATCATATAGGTGGAGATGGCATCATAAACGAGTGAAAAAATTGGTGAAAAAATTCCACTAATGGCTGCAAGGAGGAGCGATCGCCAGCAGAAATATTTTCTAAATATAGAAGAGGAAAAACAATAAAGGATCAATAGAGAATTCAAAGTGTAACTAACTGTCAGCTAATGACAGTGTCACACAGGGAAAACTTACTTCACAAGTAGTGGTCCGGCATGCAGACTAAGGGGAGCATCACGCTGCCTCTGTAGGATCGCACCGGTGACAGAGCTGTGGGCGGTGTGTAACCGCCTTTATATACCCCCATCCCGGCGGCGTCTGTTCTCGCCGCTGGGATGCGGACGCTCAATGAGACCGGTCACGTCAGGACGTGGGGGAATGCGGTGACGTCAACTCTGGCGTCACCAATGTGTGTGGAAGTTACTGCGCATGTCTGCGCGGTTCAGGAGCCCGTGGAGCATGAAGGCGCCAGAGGCGCCATTTTAGTTAAGGGAAAAAGAAAGGTAAAAACAGAATAGATATAAATTGAAGCATAATGCCTGCTTTTATTTTACAAAATGATAGAAAAATATATATGTATTCCCAATAAATTCTTAATAAAGGCTCATGTTAATACCAATGATTCGGTATCCAAAACCCATACCAGACGTGATCCGGCTCAAATTAAAGGGCCACCAGCCATAGGGGCGATTGGTTCAACATCCCAATGGTGGGTGCCCGGGGCGTCCGTGTGGTCCAAATTGACAAAGATAGTCCCAATATGAGAATACTTCCGGCGAGCAATTAAAAATGAAAAATAAAAAATATAGAATATATAGAACCAGAGAAACTTCATAGATGAAGTTTGCAGCCACAGCCTGCAAGATGTAGTACAGATAAAACAGTGGAAGTTCAATGACAAAAAATGTAACATACATAAAGATATATGGTCATATTATAGCTATTACTGAGTATCATCTATGGCTCAAACATACAAGTGATGCCATAGCACAGCATGAAAATACTGAGTATAATAAACGACCAAAAATAATGAAAAAATATAAAGAAAAGGGACAGAAGAATAAAACAAGGGAAGAAAAGAAAAAGGGGGAAGAAACAACGCAAGGGTGATACAAGGCAGAAGATGCGAGCCTCATCAAGGTTAAGAGTATTGTGATCACTAGATGCTTTCTATTCATGTTTAAATGTATGTATTGATTTTTGTTTATTTTCCCATCATCTAGAGTCCGCCACAATCATTGCCTTTAAACTCCTGAAGAAGCTCGTATTAGAGCGAAACATGTCGAGAGCGGCAGATTGTCTTGGCACCTTTAAGTAGTTGCTTCTTGTTGCACTGTCTAATTGTGATATAACTAAAAAATTCTCTTGGGTGACATTGTTTATGTCATAGTGTTCTTATCAACATGTCTCACTCTTGAAGTATGGCATGAATATTTTAATGTGATTCAATATCAATAAATATTAATTTTATTCAATATGATTGTACAGAATTTTTTGAATATACTGTTTATTAAATAGCACCTTAAAAGTCCCTGGGGAAGATCTTTCCCCTCCCCCTTTTCTCTAGGCTAAACAGCCTTTAGTTTTTGTTTATTACCTAATCATGGGATGTGGTGCTTACAGTTGACTACCTCTGTCCTCCCTATACTCTACTATTATAATTTGGGGTGTTACCCACCCTTCATCCCTTTGGACAGATATAGTCACTGGACTATCCAAATTTTGGATCCATTAACAGATATTCAGTGGAATTCTTTACTCAATGATAAATCCCCCCTCTTTTCTTATCAAAACCCTCCCCCCCCCCCCACTCTCTTAAGTTTCTGCCTTTTCCCAATCAATACCTATCTTTGTTCATCATTGACAGACAATATTTAACCTAGTGTTTGTTTATAAGCTAAGTTTCTCTCTACTTGTTACATTGGGGTTGATTTTTTCTAGACTTATTAGTTTTACACAATGGCTAACTATTGTGGACAGGCCTTTGATGGCTTGATGGATCACATCCATAAATCACAAAATACCTCCAGTGGAGGCTTGTCTATGGAACGCTTTTTTTCGAGACTGCAACGCATGCTCGAGAAAAAATCAAGACTGTTTTGGAATAGATGGTACTTTCTCAAATACACTGAAGAGAATATCACTCCATGGGGTTTAAGAATTCAGATCTTTCCCACCATCACCCAGTTGGAGCCAGAATTTAAATCTGAATGGGAGGAGAATTTGCAGAGTTGCTCCAGTAAAATGATGGAGCTCCTATGCAAATATTATTCTGCCGAGTTGTCCCTTGTGGATAAGGAAATTGAGAAACTATACCATGACAATCCAGTAATTATTTCAGATAGTCTTTTTCCTACACGTGAAAATGAACTTAAAAGTAATTTAGAAACCTATGTAACAGAGATTTTAAAAACGAAGGAAAAAAAATATATCAGAGACAAACTAGCTTATGACAATAAACAAGCATATAATTGGTCCCAAAATAATTACAAAAGAAAAAAACGTAATAACCAAACACGTCAAACCAGACAGGCGAACAGTGAACCCAGTGATTCTGATTCATCCGTCTCTTCTATTTCCTCACTACAGGCACAAGAATTCACGCGGCTTACCAGAACTCAGGATCCACTGAATTCCAAACATCTTAGAGAAAATGTACCCACAGGCACAGTTAGACGCACGCCTAACCCTAAGACACCCATGGTCACTCGAGCGGGTGCGAATAAAAGCTCACTCACCAGCGCACCGACACATTCTGAATCTCTTTCTAACACTTGCACAACCACCTGTGCACTCACTATCGGCCCGAGCACCTCGGTAAGTAACGTTAACACTTTTTCTTCGCAGCAGGATTTTCGTCCAGCCCCAATTTTTGCACAATTGATGCCAAAAGAATCACGAACTTAGATTCGGGGAATTCCAAACCCCAGAAACTCAACTCGAGGTGATCAATATTTCCTCCTCTCCTCTCTCGGCAGAACAAATTTCTGTGTTAAAATTGGGCCTTACATTTTGCCCTACGCAAAGGGTAGATCCTTTTGAATTGATCAAAGATCTCAATTTATTTTCGAGAAAACTCATGTTTAAAATTCTTTATGACAGACCACCTCCATCAATCCAGAGTTCGTCTCTGGATAATCCCCTTTGGAGGGATATATCCATCAATGACATCAAGGCCATGGAGGACCTAATGGAGCTGTGGGAGGAGGGAGGGATCAGTGAAACAGACCTGCTCGAGGCTCTTGCCCTCGAAATGGCTGTTGACCCCTCGCCTCCTCCCCCACCTCCATTGGCCCATCCTCATCCCCTGTCCAGTGCCATACCTCGTAACTATAAACCTAAATCCTCCAAATTTCCTGCCCTTCAAGGTAATCCGAACGTATGGGCATTCACTAACCAAGTCACCAAAGAAATTATGGAAACTAAATGGAGAAACATCTCCGAAGCCAACCTGACTTCTTCCCAAACCAAGGCTTTAAAATCTTTACAATTAAATCAAAGTATTATAATTAAGCCTGCCGATAAGGGCGGCAACTTAGTGGTGATGGACAGGGGACAATATGAGTCCATGGTACTAGCTATTGTTCAGAATCGTGAGTGGTACCGCAAAGTATCACCAACTCATGTTACTTTGACTATTAACCGTTACCAACACCTAATAGGCTCGGCCTACCGAAGTGGTCTCATTAACAAGTCTACCTGGGAGTTTTTAAACGTCACATCTCCACGAACACCCACACTATACGCTCTCCCTAAAATTCATAAAAGTCAGACTAAACCCCCAGGCCGCCCGATTGTTTCTGGTAACGGCAGTCTCACCGAAACAGCCAGCCAATTAATTGATGACTCTCTTAGGCCCCACGTCGAGGGTTTGGTGTCCTATCTTCAGGACACCAATGACCTGCTACGCGCCCTCGATGGGATTTCCCTCCCCGCGGGCGCGTGCCTGGTAGCCCTCGACGTGGAGGCCTTATATAACTCTATCCCCATCAGCAGGGGGTGGAGATCGTCAAAGATTTTCTCTTTCAAAACCATGAGACATCATTTCAATATAACGAATTCATCTTGAATTTGTTAATGTTCATCCTCTCCAACAATATCTTCTTGTTTGGGGGATCCCACTACCTCCAGATACAGGGGGTGGCTATGGGGACCAAATGCGCCCCCTCTTATGCCAACCTGTATCTGGGATTATTTTCCAGAGATGACATGCAACAATATATGGAACTAATCCCCTTATGGAGGAGGTTTATTGACGACATTTTTTTCATATGGATAGGCCCCAAAGATCTTCTTTTGTCCTTTTTGGAAAGCCTAAAAACTAACAGGTACAATCTTAGATTCACGGTGGAGTTTAGTCAATCCAGTCTGACTTTTTTGGATACCCAAATCACAGTTAAATTTGACGGTAGTATCAGAACAACCTTATACCGTAAACTGTCATCAGGTAATTCCCTGCTGCATGCCAGCAGTTCTCATCCAGCCCCCCTGATTACAAGTGTGCCCTACGGGCAATACTTGCGAGCTAAACGCAACTGTAGTGATGAGTCTGACTTTGAAAAGGAAGCTAAATGTTTACGTCTACGCTTCCTGAACCGGGGATACAGCAAAAAGTGCCTTAAAAAAGCATACCTTAGAGCTAAAAATCAAAATAGAGTTTCTCTCTTACACAACATTAGACCTAAAAAAGCCAATCCCGGCGTCAGACTCATCACTACTTATTCTAGTCAACATAAACAAATACGTGATATTCTCAACAAATATTGGTACTTATTAATGGGAGACGAAAAAGTGGCTAAACACCTTAACTCATACCCAGAGATCACTTTCAGACGAAGTCGATCCCTGAGGGATTCATTGGTACAGAGCCACTATGAAAATCGTGTTGTTAAAATCAAAGAGGCTGACAAAGGGAGCAGACCCTGCCACTGTTGTTCCTACTGCAGATATATTTTAGCTACTCGTAGCCTTTTGTTGCCTAACGGGGATTTGTTCAAACCAAAATTTGCAGTAACTTGTCAATCCATTGGTATAGTGTACATTATGCTATGCGAATGTAAAATGTTTTACATCGGGAAAACTAAGAGGCCCTTTTTCTGTCGAATTAGGGATCATGTTTCCCTTATACAGAAAAAAAGAATGGAGACCCCTATCAGCCGACATGTAGGCCTACAACATAATTTTGACGCTAACTGCTTACACTTTTTTGCTCTAGAACATATTCCCCCTGGTGTTAGAGGAGGAGACTATGACAGGCTCCTCCTACAAAAGGAGGCACGCTGGATACACAAACTGTCAGCTCTCCAACACCCAGGCATGAACGATGCGTTCAGTTTCAAGCCATTCATTTGAATAATCACAATACTTTTAACCTTGATGAGGCTCGCATCTTCTGCCTTGTATCACCCTTGCGTTGTTTCTTCCCCCTTTTTCTTTTCTTCCCTTGTTTTATTCTTCTGTCCCTTTTCTTTATATTTTTTCATTATTTTTGGTCGTTTATTATACTCAGTATTTTCATGCTGTGCTATGGCATCACTTGTATGTTTGAGCCATAGATGATACTCAGTAATAGCTATAATATGACCATATATCTTTATGTATGTTACATTTTTTGTCATTGAACTTCCACTGTTTTATCTGTACTACATCTTGCAGGCTGTGGCTGCAAACTTCATCTATGAAGTTTCTCTGGTTCTATATATTCTATATTTTTTATTTTTTATTTTTAATTGCTCGCCGGAAGTATTCTCATATTGGGACTATCTTTGTCAATTTGGACCACACGGACGCCCCGGGCACCCACCATTGGGATGTTGAACCAATCGCCCCTATGGCTGGTGGCCCTTTAATTTGAGCCGGATCACGTCTGGTATGGGTTTTGGATACCGAATCATTGGTATTAACATGAGCCTTTATTAAGAATTTATTGGGAATACATATATATTTTTCTATCATTTTGTAAAATAAAAGCAGGCATTATGCTTCAATTTATATCTATTCTGTTTTTACCTTTCTTTTTCCCTTAACTAAAATGGCGCCTCTGGCGCCTTCATGCTCCACGGGCTCCTGAACCGCGCAGACATGCGCAGTAACTTACACACACGTTGGTGACGCCAGAGTTGACGTCACCGCGTTCCCCCACGTCCTGACGTGACCGGTCTCATTGAGCGTCCGCATCCCGGCGGCGAGAACAGACGCCGCCGGGATGGGGGTATATAAAGGCGGTTACACACCGCCCACAGCTCTGTCACCGGTGCGATCCTACAGAGGCAGCGTGATGCTCCCCTTAGTCTGCATGCCGGACCACTACTTGTGAAGTAAGTTTTCCCTGTGTGACACTGTCATTAGCTGACAGTTAGTTACACTTTGAATTCTCTATTGATCCTTTATTGTTTTTCCTCTTCTATATTTAGAAAATATTTCTGCTGGCGATCGCTCCTCCTTGCAGCCATTAGTGGAATTTTTTCACCAATTTTTTCACTCGTTTATGATGCCATCTCCACCTATATGATATCATTTGCCGGTATACTTTTATGTTCCAGGTAATATATCTTAAATTGGTTCTACCTTCAGGGTACATATCCCTTTAAAATTATAAATATTATATCATGAAAGAGCTTGGTTGCGATCCCCTCCCCCCTTTTTTTCTATTTTTTCTAATCTTTGAATGTATCTTCCTTTTTTTAAAGGGCCGCTTCGTAAACTTTATATTCCCCTGTGGTCATAGCATGGCAGTGATACCCCTCATATATGAGAACTTTCCGGTTTGAAACTAGCAGCAGTATTGTCAATCTATTGAAATATTTATGTCGGATTAATGTGCTACAGCCTGGTAAGATGTATAAATTTTGATTGTTTACTTATATTTGATTAAAGTGTTCAATATCGAAACCTATATGCATGTATTTAAATTCTCTGTATCAACCTTTGCCCTGATAATGGAATTTGTGCATATTTGAAGAAAAAAATTCACTAGATGCTTTCTATTCATGTTTAAATGTATGTATTGATTTTTGTTTATTTTCCCATCATCTAGAGTCCGCCACAATCATTGCCTTTAAACTCCTGAAGAAGCTCGTATTAGAGCGAAACATGTCGAGAGCGGCAGATTGTCTTGGCACCTTTGAGTAGTTGCTTCTTGTTGCACTGTCTAATTGTGATATAACTAAAAAATTCTCTTGGGTGACATTGTTTATGTCATAGTGTTCTTATCAACATGTCTCACTCTTGAAGTTTGGCATGAATATTTTAATGTGATTCAATATCAATAAATATTAATTTTATTCAATATGATTGTACAGAATTTTTTGAATATACTGTTTATTAAATATCACCTTAAAAGTCCCTGGGGAAGATCTTTCCCCTCCCCCTTTTCTCTAGGCTAAACAGCCTTTAGTTTTTGTTTATAATCAATTATAAAGGTGCCCTGGCGCTCACTGCTCCGCCTCTGCACATTTGTGCCTCCAGGCCCCATTATATGACATGATGTCTTCTTGATTTGTCCAGCCCTGGGACAGGAGGCAGCACTGAGCAGAGTTGGAGCTGCCAGCGCCTACCCGCTCACTGGTCCTCTCTATTTCCATTGACTCTGTCTTCATGCAGTGCCACTTCTCACCTTTGGCTGCCACTTGGGTGAGGATCTGGACCCTCAAGGGTGCTGTTAGCTGCTAGCCTGTCACGTTGACATGGCTGTGGATGATGTTCTGAAGTGCTACTAGCTGCTGCTGTCTGTTGACCCAGTCCACCCTGGGTCACCAGGTGTGTCCCTCTTTCCCTTGTGTCCTCCTCAGTCAGGGTAGCTTAAAACTGCAGTGCTGCAAAATTTCTTCCTGTCAATCTGCTGGTATCTGAGATTGTGCCAACTGCTGGCAAAGTTGGTGATTGAGGCGTTGGCTGAGTCTTCCATAATTGCTGTTGTGTTAGCCTGTTAAGCTCTGACTGTTCACATGTTTCAATCCCGGGCAGAATATCGCATTGATTCTGCCTGCCACTGTGCCCCGATTCAAAATCATACTGCAATACTGCAAAATGCAGCACATGTGTTTGTGCTCCCTTCATTTGTAGTGGTACCAAGATGTGGTGTCTTTTTGCTGTGATTGTTGAGCAATTTATCGCACAACAGGCATCCAAAACCACACCATGGTGAATGGAACACAAACACATGTGCTGCGTTTTACCAGCATTGCAGTGTGATTTGGAATTGCAGGCCCAATCATGGCGATTCTGTCCACAATCCCAAATCTCTACATTCGAACAGTCAGGACTAACACAACAGCAATTATGGAAAACTCAGGCTCAGCATATTTTATAGGTACAAGGAAACCCAGGTTTTGTTTAACCACTGCCCTTAAGCCCCTCCCACTAACATGTTTGGCCACACCCCACTTTTTTGCTTCAGTGCGCTACACATGCTGCAGGTCACTACCTCCCTGTCATGTGCCTCATTCTCAAATTCGAAAGTTGGGAGGTATGTTCTTAATGTATGAACTCTGGTATTCTGGGTTAACAAAAAATCAGTGAGTGCACTGTCTTCCACAGGATGGTGCCCTTTGCACCTGGCCAGTAAGATTGGCTATTACAGTGCACCCAGTGCTGGTACAAGGCCATTTGGTGCCCAGGGCGAAGATGGCAAACTACGCCCCCCCCCCCCCTGTTTTTAAGAAGGAATCAATGTTGTTTCAAAACAAGAATATACTTAAAACAATACAAATTCAATTAGGTTTAATGTGATAGAAACAGAGTTCACTTACACATTTTAATTAAATGTATTTTTATTAAAGACACTTTGAAATAATAATGCAAAAATTGTCGCTCTTTTTTTGTTTATAACATAAAAAATAAAAACCGTAGAGGTGATCAAATGCCATCAAAGGAAAGCTCTATTTGTGGGAAAAAGGGACATAAATTTTGTTTGGGTACAACGTTGCACGACCGCACAATTGTCAGTTAAAGCCGTGCAGCGCGGTATCGCAAAAAATGGCCTGGTCATTAAAACTTTCTGGAGCTGAAGTGGTTAACACATACCTAAGAGTAAATCCCCCCCCAGTATAATCCCACCCTCATCCCCCTAGTGTACTCCCTGCAAGTGTAACCCCCCCCGTATAAATCTGCCAATGTAATCCCTTGCAGTAGGAGGTGAATTAGTGGAGCAAGTGCCTTGTTCCAGCACTGGGCTCTGGGACTCCAGTGGTAAAGGGGACCCAGGGCAGTGTTCAAGTGCCCAAATGGTTAGTCCACCCCTGCCCCCAGCCTGTCCTAATCACCCCCCCCAGCTCTCATCTCATCTATTGACCGATCCCATTAAACTCATCATCAGAGTAGGTAGGTATGTCTGTAGGCTTTAGCTGCCGTGGGTCACTGCAGCAGCTTCTCCACCATGGTGCCCAGGTCCTCAGTCTTGACAACCTGAAGCAGCTCCTGGTTCTTCTTTATCCTGTGTACTAGAGAAGAAGGGCATATCCTGACATCCCCAGCATCCTTCCCTGCAGAGGAGGAGGACTTGGAGATCGATGGGATCCCGGGTCAGATGTGCTGCTGGGGCAGGAGAGCACACTCAGGAACACATGGGAGCCGACCCAGGGAGGGAGATGTGGAGCTAAGGTGGGAAGAGCCTTGAATACCAGGGGGCGAGCTCCATACTCAGGTGCTAAGCTGGGGAGGGAAGGGCAGAGCTGAGGCACTGGGATTGAGCCGGAGGAGGAGCCAGCAATACCCGGGAGCAAGCTCCATACTCAGGAGCCATGCTGGAAAGGAGGGGCAAAGCTGAGGGGGAGGGGCATCCCCCTGTCAGAACACAATTGCACAGTGGGGAAGATTGCTGTACTAACACAGTGTGTGGCTGGAATGCTATCCAGCTGATTGGAGAAAAGCCAATGTAGCACCAATATTTTAAAAAGGACCCAAAATACATCCCTGGGAATTACAGACCAGTTAGCCTAACATCAATAGTATGTAAACTCTTGGGGGGGATGATAAGGGACTATATACAAGATTTTAATAATGAGAACGGTATCATTAGCAATAATCAGCATGGATTCATGAAGAATCGTTCTTGCCAAACCAATATATTAACCTTCTATGAGGAGGTGAGTTGCCATCTAGATAAAGGAAGGCCTATAGACGTGGTGTATCTGAATTTTGCAAAAGCATTTGATACAGTTCCCCATAAACGTTTACTGTACAAAATAAGGTCCATTGGCATGGACCATAGGGTGAGTACATGGATTGAAAACTGGCTACAATGGCAAGTTCAGAGAGTGGTGATAAATGGGGAGTACTTAGAATGGTCAGGGGTGGGTAGTGGGGTGCCCCAGGGTTCTGTGCTGGGACCAATCCTGTTTAATTTGTTCATAAACGACCTGGAGGATGGGGTAAACAGTTCAATCTCTGTATTTGCGGATGATACTAAGCTAATCAGGGCAATAACTTCTCCGCAGGATGTGGAAACCTTTCAAAAAGATCTGAATAAATTAATGGGGTGGGCAATTACATGGCAAATGAGGTTCAATGTAGAAAAATGTAAAATAATGCATTTGGGTGGCAAAAATATGAATGCAATCTATACACTGGGGGGAGAACCTCTGGGGGAATCTAGGATGGAAAAGGACCTGGGGGTCCTAGTAGACAATAGGCTCAGCAATGACATGCAATGCCAAGCTGCTGCTGACAAAGCAAACAGAATATTGGCATGCATTAAAAAATGGGATTAATTCCAGAGAAAAAAGGATAATTCTCCCGCTCTAAATGGTCCGGCTGCACCTAGAGTATGCTGTCCAGTTCTGGGCACCAGTCAAAAAACACATTATCAAAACCACATTATCAAACAAAATAGCAATGCTAAATTTAAACCACTCGATGGAACAAACACTAAACTCCTTAAACAAGGCATTACTACAAAGAGCAGACTCAGTGGCTCCGAAACGTAGAACAATCATCCGCAAAAAATACTCTGGATGGTTTAATGCCACTCTTACTTTACTGAAGCAGGAACGCAGAAGAGCTGAAAGAGCGTGGAGAAGAAATCCTACAAAGGAAAACCACACAATCTAAAAAGCGCTCACTAAGAAATATCACCAAACAACCTTCAAAGCAAAAAAAGAACATTTCTCAAACACCATCTCAACAGCCTTAAACCGCCCTCGGGGACTTTTCAAAATAGTCTCTCAGACTATGAACCCCACCTGCCTAGAGCCCCCAGCAAACGAAACTCAAGAATTCTGCAATGAGTTATCTGATTTTTTCATTGACTAAATTGACAACATTCAGAAAACAATTCAACAGAAGAAAACAACCGACAGCTAGGGATGAGCTGAACACCCCCTGGTTCGGTTCGCACCAGAACCTGCGAACGGACCGAAAATTTGCACGAACGTTAGAACCCCATTGAAGTCTATGGGACTCGAACATTCAAAATCAAAAGTGATAAATTTAAAGGCTAATTTGCATGGTATTGTCCTAAAAAGGGGGACCCGGGTCCTGCCCCAGGGGACATATATGAATGCAAAACAAAGTTTTAAAAACGGCCATTTTTTTGGGAGCAGTGATTTTAATGATGCTTAAAGTAAAAAAAAAAGTAAAATATTCCTTTAACTATTGTACCTGGGGGGTGTCTATAGTATGCCTGTAAAGTGGCACGTGTTTCCCTGCACAAAATGACATTGTTAAAGGAATAAAAGTCATTTAAAACTGCTTGCGGCTTTAATGTAATGTCGGGTCCTGGCAATATGGATGAAAATCAGTGAGACAAACGGCATGGGTACCCCCCAGTCCATTACCAGGCCCTTTGGGTCTTGTATGGATATTAAGGGGAACCCCGCACCTAAATTAAAAAAAGGAAAGGCGTGGGGCCACCAGGCCCTATATACTCTGAACCGCAGTATACAGGCGGTGCAAACAAAACAGGGACTGTAGGTTTGTTGTTAAGTAGAATCTGTTTGTAATTTTGAACTGGTACATTTTTAACGTGTTTAGCTCCAGCCAAAAAATCTTTTTTTAAGCTTTTTGGAAAACATAGGGAAGGGTTATCACCCCTGTGACATTTGTTTTGCTGTCTGTGCTCCTCCTCAGAAGATTTCACCTCATTTTTTGTTGCAATGACAAATGTTTTTTGAAAATTTGGGGTTTTTAGTGAAACAAGGATTGGTGATAAAGCATCAGTGGAAAGGAGAAATGTTTTTCCCATATTAACTCTTACAGGAGAGAATTTCCCTTCCTAGGGGTAGATTTCATCTCAATTCCTGTTGTCTCCTTCCGTTTGCAAGTAGGAGTCGTTTGTAAGTTGGATGTTTGAAAGTAGTGGCCTGCCCTATATACTCAGCAGAAATTTGAGCCTTAGTTGTTGGTGATGCCACAACACTGTAAGCCCTCACAGGGCCCTGCTGTGAAATATTAGATCAAGAATTGTAATTACATGCCCCTGCTGAACAGGGGCAGAAAAATTGGGCCTTTGGTGGTGGAGGTGGTGCTGGTGCCACAACACTGTAAGTCCTCACAGTTACTCTTGGTAGGCGCAGAAACGGGCCCTGCTGTGAAATATTAGATCAAGAATTCTAATTACATGTCCCTGTTGAACAGGGGCAGAAAAATTGGGCCTTAGGCACTGGTACCACAACACTGCAACCCCTCACAGATACTCTAGTTGGAGCTCAGGAACTAGCCCTGCTGCAAAGAATTGCATCAAAAATTGTAATTACACACCCCTGTTAAACAGGGGCTGAAAAATTGGGCCTTAGGCACTGGTGCTGGTGCCACAACACTACAACCCCTCACAGATACTCTAGTTGGAGCGCAGGAACTAGCCCTGCTGCAAAGAATTGCATCAAAAATTGTAATTATACACCACTGTTAAACAGGGGCTGAAAAATTGGGCCTTAGGCACTGGTGCTGGTGCCACAACACTGCAACCCCTCACAGATACTCTATCTGGAGCACAGGAACTAGCCCTGCTGCAAAGAATTACATCAAAAATTGTAATTACACGCCCCTGTTAAACAGAGGCTGAAAAATTGGGCCTTGGGCACTGGTGGCGGCACCCAGAACCGAAAATGTTCTTACAAGCTATCAGCATGATCATTGAGGAGGAAGAGGATAATTACTCAGCATAATAGGATAGTCACTCAGCATAGGCAGTCTTTGAGGGGATCTGACATTTACTAAAAAATTATTCAGTTACATCAGCATCAGGTGCTTGGTAGCTGGTGGTGATCCAAGACTGATTCATTTTTATGAAGGTCAGTCGATCGACCGAGTCGTGGACACAAAGCCTCCAGCAGCACTGAATGTGCATTCCGAAAGAATGCTGGATGCAGGACAGGCCAGTAGCTCAATTGCATACTGTGCAAGCTCTGGCCAGTGATCCATCCTCAAGACCCAATAACCCAGAGGATTTTCGGTGGTAAAGGTGTCCAAGTCAGATCTTGCCCCTAGGTATTCCTGCACCATGTAAAACAGACACTGGCGATGGTTGCTGGAACTAAAAAATTGTCTGGACGCATCGGTCAGACGGCCACCTTCTCCGCCTCCTCTTCTGTGACTGACCGAAGCCTCAGCAACACGTTGTCCAGGAACAGGAGTTTGCAACCTCCCAGTCTCTGGGAACGCATTGCACAGACCTTTCTGCAAGGCCTCCCAAAGATGTTTCATCCTCTGCTCCCTCTGCGTGGCAAGATAAAGTCCAGAACCTGACCCCTATATCATGGATCAAGGAGGGTTGCCAGCCAGTATTGATCCCTCTCCTTGATACCACGAATACGAGGATCCTTCTGCAGGCTTTGCAGGATCAGGGAGGCCATGCAGCGTAGGTTTGCTGAGGCATTCGGTCCGGAGTCCTCTGGGTCACTAAGGACGACATGATCTGCAGCCACCTCCTCCCAGCCATGTACAAGTCCATGGGTTTCTTGGGACTGTAAATGATCCCTTAAAGACTGCTGCTGATGCTGAGTGCCAGGCTCCACCTCCATGCTGACACAATCCTCCTCCTCCTCGTCCTCTACCTGTGTGGTCGGCGGGCACGCAGGAACACTGTCTGGATAAAGGGGGCCTTGAGAGCTAAGGAAGTCCTCCTCTTCCTGCCTCTGTTCTGCCTCAAGTGCCCTGTCCATTATTCCACGCAGCATGTGCTCGAACAGGTGGACAAGGGGGACAGTGTCACTGATGCATGCACTGTCACTGCTCACCATCCGTGTGGCCTACACAAATGGTGACAGGACAGTGCATGCATCCCTGATCCACTGGAGTGGGGAAAAAAAACAAGCTCCCCTGACCCTGTCCTGGTGCCATAGTTGCACAGGTACTCATTGATGGCCCTCTGCTGCGTGTGCAGCCGCTGCAGCATGGCCAAGGTTGAGTTCCACCTGGTGGGCATGTCACAGATTAGGTGCTTCTTGGGCAGGTTAAATTCCTTTTGGAGGTCTGCCAATGACCGGCGGAAATGCACAAAGACTTTCCTGGCCTGCCTTAGCACATCCTGTAAGCCCGGGTACCAGTCCAAGAACCGCTGCACCACCAAGTTAAGGATATGAGCCAAACAGGGCCAAACAGGGCACATGGGTCAATTGTCCCTGTTGGAGGGCGGAGAGGAGGTTGGTGCCATTGTCGCAAACCACCATTACGGCCTTAAGTTGGCGTGGCGTTAACCACCTCTGAACCTGCCCCTGCAGAGCTGACAGAACCTCTGCCCCAGTGTGGCTCCTGTCCCCCAAGCATACCAGCTCAAGCACTGCATGTCCTCTTTTGGCCTGCCTACTTGCATAGCCCCTTGAATGCCTACGGAGCACCGCTGGTTCTGAGCACAAAGCACAGGAAGAGGCCATGGAGGAAGAAGACGAGGAGGGGGTGGAGGAGAGAGGTGTGTCAGAATCACCAGTAGTGGCATTTTGGAGGTGTGGTGGCGGAACAACCTCCAACACTACTGCACCTTGTCCTGCATCCTTCCCAGCTGCCAGCAGAGTCACGCAATGCGCCGTGAAACTTAGGTAACATCCCTGTCCATGCCTGCTGGACCATAAGTCAGCGGTAATATGCACCTTACTACTGACTGCCCTGTCCAGCGAGGCCAAGACATTGCCTTCCACATGCCGGTAGAGAACCGGAATCGCCTTCCGTGAGAAAAAGTGGCGTTTGGGAACCTGCCACTGAGAAACCGCACATTCCACAAACTCACGGAAGGGGGCAGAGTCTACCAACTAAAAAGGTAGCAGTTGAAGTGCTAGCAATTTTGCCAAGCTAGCATTCAACCGCTGGGCATGTGGATGACTGGGAGCGAACTTCTTTCTGTGGTGCAGCAGCTGGGGCAGGGAAATTTGCCTGGTACAATCTGACGTTGGTGTAGCGATAGCAGATTGCCCTCAAGTTCTTGGCTGTGACACACCTAATTCTACACCTTCATTGCTCTCAGTGCAGGTTTCAGAGAGGACTGAAGGTATTGTGGGGTTGGAGATCCCAGCTGATGATGAGCAAGGAGAGGTCCTCTTTGTTCTTTGGTGTGGGTCTTTTAGGTACGCTTGCCAACGAACTGCATGGCAGTTCAACATATGTTTGGTCAAGCATGTGGTGCCCAAGCTGGAGATGTTTTGACCACGTGAGATACGCTTGAGACATATGTTGCAAATAGCAGCTGTGCGATCTGATGCACTTCTCTCAAAAAAGGCCCACACCAAAGAACTTTTGTAATAATGCGCAGAGACAGCAGCGCCCTGCACATGCGGAGCTCTGCGGTGTGATGCAGTCAGTGTGCTGCCCTTAGGCTGGCCCCTGGAGGGCATCCTGCCTCATTGGTGATGTGCCTCCTCCTCCTCCTCTCTCCTATCAGGCACCCACGTTGAGTCAGTGACCTCATCATCCCCTCCATCCTCATCGCTGGAGCATACCTGGCAGTATGCTGCAGCAGGGGAACATGACTGCCAGATTGCTGTCCTTCTTGGGCACCCCCTCTGTCCATGCTCACGTTACTGCCTTCATCTAGCTCAGTATCATCATCAGAACCTTCAAAACACTGAGCATCCTCCTGGAGCATGTACCCAACACTGTAGTCAAACAGTTCGAGGGACTCCTCAGGAGGACATGGTGGGGCTAGGGAAGGAGTCACTGATGCCATTGAGCCGAGGGAAGAGGCCACGTTGGCAGCTGCTTTGCCAGACAAAGTACCCTGAGCCTGGCTGAGAGAGGATGAGGAGGATGAAGATGACTTGGTCATCCACTTGACCAAGTCTTCCGGATGTTGCGGCACAACATGGCCAGCTGCCGAAAAAAAGTCCAATCGTGTCCCACGGCCACGTGCTGATGAGGATGCACCGTCTCCACGACCAGCACTGTTGCCTCTACACACAGAGACTGCTTGCCCTCTTTTATTGGCTTGTAAATGTCTGATATATATATATATATATATATATATATCGGTATATATATATACCGATTATACTGCAGCTAGCAGAATCAACTGCCTGCCTGTAGTATTATTGGTATGATAACACCTGCACTTGTCTTCAGATAGCTATACTGTAGATGCAACTGTACAGGGTGCACAGTACAGTAACTGGAAATACGTCAAGAGCCTACACAAGCACCTGGCTGCAGGTAGCTATACTGTAGGTGAGACTGTGCGAGGTACACAGTACAGTAACTGGAAATACTTCAATGAGCCTACACAAGCACCTGGCTGCAGGTAGCTTTACTGTAGGTTAGACTGTGCAGGGTACACAGTACAGTAGCTGGAAATACTTCAATGAGCCTACACAAGCACCTGGCTGCAGGTTGCTATACTGTAGGTGAGACTGTGCAGGGTACACAGTACAGTAGCTGGAAATACTTCAATGAGCCTACACAAGCACCTGGCTGCAGGTTGCTATACTGTAGGTGAGACTGTGCAGGGTACACAGTACAGTAACTGGAAATACTTCAATGAGCTTAAACAAGCACCTGGCTGCAGGCAGCTTTACTGTAGGTGAGACTGTGCAGGGTACACAGTACAGTAGCTGGAAATACTTCAATGAGCCTACACAAGCACCTGGCTGCAGGTAGCTATACTGTAGTTGAGACTGTGCAGGGTACACAGTACATTATCTGGAAATACTTCAATGAGCCTACACAAGCATCTGGCTGCAGGTTGCTATACTGTAGGTGGGACTGTGCAGGGTACACAGTACAGTATCTGGAAATACTTCAATGAGCCTACACAAGCACCTGGCTGCAGGTTGCTATACTGTAGGTGAGACTGTGCAGGGTACACAGTACAGTAGCTGGAAATACTTCAATGAGCCTACACAAGCACCTGGCTGCAGGTTGCTATACTGTAGGTGAGACTGTGCAGGGTACACAGTACAGTAACTGGAAATACTTCAATGAGCCTACACAAGCACCTGGCTGCGGTTGCTATACTGTAAGTGAGACTGTGCGAGGTACACAGTACAGTAGTTGGAAATACTTCAATGAGCCTACACAAGCACCTGGCTGCAGGTAGCTATACTGTAGGTGAGACTGTGCAGGGTACACAATACAGTATCTGGAAATACTTCAATGAGCCTACACAAGCACCTGGCTGCAGGTTGCTATACTATAGGTGAGACTGTGCAGGGTACACAGTACAGTAGCTGGAAATACTTCAATGAGCCTACACAAGCACCTGGCTGCAGGTTGCTATACTGTAGGTGAGACTGTGCAGGGTACACAGTACAGTAGCTGGAAATACTGTAAAAATACCTGCCTGCCTGTCAGTATATTAGGAAGAGAAGAACATAATCTAGCTAAACTGAATATAGTGTGTGTATATATATATATATATATATATATATATATATATATACAACACACCGGGATGCATATATATACACAATACACTGTAACTGCAGCTAAATGACTCGACCTGCCTACTATATCTAACTTAAATCAAATGACACTGTCTGTCTCTCTCTCTCTATCTCTCTATCTGAACGCCAGAACACACTACACAGGGCCGCCGTGCAGGCGGCCTTATATAGTGTGGGGCGTGTACTAAACCCCCCGAGCCATAATTGGCCAAAGCCTCCTTGGCTTTGGCCAATTACGGCTCTCTGTTCAGATAGCGCTGTGATGACTATGACCCGCATGCTTGGCCAATCATCAGCCAGCAATGCACTGCGATTCCGCAGTGAATTATGGGCCGCAACGCACCTCTCGAATTGGGAGCGAGCGGCCCATATCGTTCGTAGTTCAGCGAACGACCGAACACATGATGTTCGAGTGGAAGCTCATCCCTACCGACCGCATTTAACCTAAGCAAAGACATCACCAAATGACATCATTCCCACAAAACTCCTGAAAGAATGTTCCGACATCTTGGCTCCTACTATTCCAATTGCCCTGAAGCAAGGCACCGTCAAACCCCTCCTTAAGAAACCTAACCTCGACCCTAAAGACCCTAACCACCGTAGACTGATAACAAGCCTTAACACCATCTCCAAGATCATGGAGAAAGCAGTAGTACAACAGCTACAACTCCACCTGGACACACACAAACTCTTGGACCCACTGCAACCAGGCTTCCGCCCAGGCCATGGCACATAAATGGCACTTCTCAAAATAGGGGACAACGCCTTAGAAGCATCAGATGACGGAGAATCATGTCTTCTGGTACTGCTGGAGCTCAGCGCAGCGTTTGACACAGTGGACCACAATACCCTACTCGACCGCCTCACAGAAGTAGCAGGAGTCACAGATTCAGATCTACCATGGTTCGCATCCTTCTTAGGAAATCATTCACAGACAATGAAACTAGGAGCCTTCACCTCTAAAACTCACACTATCTCTTATGGAGTCCCTCAAGGTTCACCTTTGTCACCCGTGCTCTTCAACATCTACATCCATCCACTCCTCAAAATCATCAGAAAATCAGACCTCTGCTTTCATTCATACGCTGACGACACTCAACTCTACTTTTGCATCACCTGACAAAAAGACCAATATTAGCAACTAGAAAAATGCCTGATAGACGACTGGATGACCACTAGCTCCCTCAAACTCAACAGATCCAAAACAGAGCTTCTGCTCCTCCACGCAAACCGTAATACAAAAACTAAGACCCCATGGACATCCCCCACCATCCTTGTACAGACGATCTCCCCAAGCACCAAAGCCAAAAGTTTCGGAGTCATCTTTGATGCAGAGATGTCGATGGATGCACAAATAGGTTCAGTAGTCAGCGGCTCTCACCATCTTCTCCGCCTACTACGTAGATTCATCCCCTTCATTCCAGAAGAGGAAAAAGCAGCAGTAGTCGGAAAAAGTATCAATTCCTGACTCGACTACGAAAACTCCCTCTATATAGGACTACCTAAATACCAGATTGCTCGCTTAAAAGTCATCCAAAACATGGCAGGAAGACTAGTAACCGGAAAAAAACCCTGGGAATCCATGTCCGCATCCCTGAAGACACACTGGCTAACAGTAAAGAATCCGATCACATTCATGACCCTCTGCCTCACCCAAAAATGCACACAAGGAAACTCTCTGCAATACCTATGCGAGAAAATAAAACACTACACACCTAATCGCAGTAACTGATCAACAAACCAAAACCTCCTTCTCATTCCCAAGTCCAGGTACAAATCAAAGGGAGAACGAAGATTCATAGTGCAAGGACCACGGCTATGGAATGCTCTACCCACTAACATCCTCATGGAAGAGAACCATCGGGCCTTCAGAAAAAAACTCAAGACTCACCTCTTCTAAAAAGAAGGACAACTCAGGACAGATCAAGCGCCTTGAAGTGATTCAGTATTTGTAGCGCTATACAAATTCTTCATTCATTCATTCATTCATTCAGTCCTCAGGAAGGATTTACTGTAAATGGAGCGAGTACAAAAAAGGGCAACAAAGCTAATAAAGGGTCTAGAGGATATTAGTTATGAGGAAAGGTTGCCAGCACTAAACTTATTCTCTCTATAGAAGATACGATTGAGAAGGGATATGATTTCAATATACAAATACCATACTGGTGACCCCACAATAGGGATAAAACTTTTTCGTAGAAGGGAGTTTAACCACTTGCCGCCCGCCATATAGCAGAATGATGGCGGCAAAGTGGTTTCAATACCCTGATTGGGCGTCATATGACGTCCTCAGGATATAAAGCTGTGGGCCCCCCGGGGGGGCGTGCATCGTGGCGATCGTTGTTGCGGGGTGTCAGTCGCGAGTAGAGGAGAGCAGATCAGCTGCTCTCCTGACAGGGGGGTCTGTTCTGATTGTTTATCAGCACAGCCCCCCTTGGATCCCACCCAGGACCACCAGGGAAGCCGCCCAGGACCACCAGGGAAGCTGCCCAGGACCACCAGGGAAGCCATCTACACTGGACCACCAGGTATGCCCCTTAGACCCCCAGGGAAATACTAATCTGTGCCCAGGCAGCTGCCAATCAGTGCAAAGGCAGCTGCCAATCAGTGCCCACTTACAATGCCTACCACTGCCAGTGCCAACAGGGTTGTCTATCAGTGCCGCGTATCAGTGCCCATCAGTGCCACGTATCAGTGCCCATCAGTGCCCAGCAGTGCCGCCTATCAGTGCCCATCAGTGCCACCCATAAGAACCCATCTTTGTAGCCTTTCAGTGCCCATCAGTGTCGCCTATCAGTGCCCATCAGTGCCCACCAGTGCCACCCAGTGCCACCTATGAGTGCCCATCAGTGCCACCTATCAATTCCCATTAGTGCTGCATATTAGGGCCACCCATCAGTGCCGCCTACCAGTGCCCATCAGTTCCGCATATCAGTGCCCATCATCAGTGCCCGTCAGTGCCGCTCATTGGTGCCACCTCATCAGTGCTGCCTTATCAGTGCCTGTCAGTGCCGCCTTATCAGTGCCCATCAGTGAAAGAGAAAGCTTACTTATTTACAAAAATTTTTAACAGAAACAAAAGCAAAACTTTTATTTTTTTCAAAATTTTCGGTCTTTTTTTATTTGTTTAGCAAAAAATAAAAACCACAGAGGTGATCAAATACCACCAAAATAAAGCTCTATTTGTGAGAACAAAATGATAAAAATTTAGTTTGGGTACAGTGTTGGATGACCGCGCAATTGTCATTCAAACTGCGACAGCACTGAAAGCTGAAAATTGGTCTGGGCAGAAAGGTGTATAAGTGCCCTGTATTGAAGTGGTTAACAAGCTTTATGGCCACTCATTAAAATTAGAGGAAAAGAGGTTTAACCTTAAACTACGTAGAGAGTTCTTTACTGTAAGAACGGCACGGATGTGGAATGCCCTTCCACAGGAGATGGTCTCAGCGGGGGGGGCATTGATAGTTTCAAGAAACTATTAGATAATCACCTGAACGACCGCAACATACAGGGATATACAATGTAATACTGACATATAATCACACACATAGGTTGGACTTGATGGACTTGTGTCTTTTTTCAACCTCACCTACTATGTAACTATGTAAATCAGGTTAAATTTTCAAGAGAATCTGAGAAACTAGAGACAGAATGTGATTGCTTACTATGGTTAACACATTGTTTTTCCCTATTCCAGTCTTTATGAATTTGGCACAATTTGTTTTATTTAAAAAGACCTTTATTTAGTTTGTTCTGCTGAAACCCCCCCCATAACAAAAAATTATCTAAGGCCCTGATATAATATATAATACCTTGGTTTGTGAGCATAATTAGTTCCAGAAGCATGCTTGTAATCCAAAGTACTCTTATCTCAAAGCAAATTTCACCATAGGATATAATGGAAACTCAGATGATTTGTTCCACAACCCTTTATTCATAGAAAAATAATTACCACAAAACAAAATAGAGTATAAAGTGTACTGTAAACATAAAGCATATTAAACTGCACTTCAAAATACATTACTGTACAGTAGTAGGAATAGTAGGGATACTATACTGTACTGTACCTACTTTTAAGGTAAGAAAAAAAGAATGTGTACACTTAAAATGTTAAGGAGTCTATTTAAAGCCGCTGTGTATACTGTATGTAGAGTAAAGTTGCTGGTGTACAGTATACAGCTCTGTATGTGGCCAGAGGTTGGTGCTCATCCATTTAAAGCCGCTCTTTATACATTACTGTATGTTCAGTAAAGCCGCTGGTGTACAGTATACAGTACAACGCTGTATGTGGCCACAGGTTCAACTCCCAGTGCTTCCTAGAGAATTAGGAGACACTCGGGAACTGTTGATATCACTTCCGGGTATGCCCGCCCCTGCTGAGAGTGTCTCCAGAAAGCGCTGGGAGCCACTATCGCCCGCAAATCTCTGGCCACATACAACGCTGTACTGTATACTGTACACCAGCGGATTTACTGTACATATACACAGCGGCTTTACATGGATGAGTAGCACACTCCTTCACATTGTGAGTGTAATTCTTCTTCTTCTTTTTTTTTACATTAAAAAAACGCTTGTATATCAAGACAAGTATTAAAAGAAAAAAGTTGCTTTTCTTTCAAAACACTTGTAAACCGCATTACTTGTAAACTGAGGTTTCACTGTACATTATAGCAGCCAGCTGTAAGTTGTGGTAGACAGTTGTATGAAATGTACTGACATTTTTTTCTGTTATTCATGTGAATGATATCCATTTTTTTTTATGTTTAAGTCCACACTAAATGTAGCTTGACACAATTCTGTGATAATTTGATACTTGCAAGATTTTCTAAATTTACCTTAAAAAACACACTATTTCTAAATGCAATTTTGAAAAATTACTGGTGCAGTTTGGATGCACAAATAGTACCACCGTTCAGCTGATAGTCTATTAATATGCTTTCTGCTCATCTCTAGGATAGAAATAACCCTTATTAACTGAAAAGAGGTTGTAAATCTTCTATCTATAGTAACAGCTGATGCTGTATTACACACTAAATTATTGTAGCATTCAAAAAGAAAATCTATTTGACCCACTTTTCCTTTCAACCCTCTCAGAGAAATAGCATTTATTTTAAGAAAGTGATTGAATTCATTGCAATCATTAAAATATATTCATGTTATTTGTAAAAGCCAGCTCCTGCATATAAGCAGTTGTACCTCTGCATATAACATAAACCTTCTTTTCTATTCCTCTTTTAAAACATACGCTACTTAATGTTTAAGACAAAATAAAACAGCTTATGAATAGTTGATTATTCTGTACATAAAAATGAACTCCTTAAATTCTGTTTCATTTGTAAATTCTACAAATACAGAAGCCTAGGCTGACTAACATGTTTTTGCATGAATATAGGCATCACAAATCAGAGCCCTTGAGGAATGAAATTACCAGCGATTCATTCATAATTCATGACTTTTATTATCTTCCCACTACATTTAGTATGAGGTTCAATTTATGGCTTCATTTACATTATACTACATGAATAATGGTAAAAATATGCAAACCCATTTCTTTGTGATCTTCAAGGCCATTGAATGCCAACATAAAATATAACATTGTAGTTACTGTGTAATACAAGTACCAGGTGTGGTTATGTAGCGAAAAGTCAGTGCAGTCTTTAAAAGCACATAAATGGTATTTAATTATTTATGTTATATCGAGAAAAAGAGAAATCTAAGCCACAAACGAGATAAGTAAACAGATTTTTCAAACTCTAATTTTACTTTTGTTCAGTCTCGTATGCAGATATAACCCCTGTAGATTTAAAGCAGGCTTTTATTTAAACTTTCACATTTTGGAAAAAGGTTTCTATTTATTTCCACTATGGACAAACAAGTTAGTCAAAAAAGAAAGGAAAAATCAAATTTAAAGCATATATATATATATATATATATATATATATATATATATATATATATATATATATACAATATATCACAAAAGTGAGTACACCCCTCACATTGACAGTGCAAATTTGCTGTCCCCTCAAAATAATTCAACACACAGCCATTAATGAAAGTATGTGTGTGATGAACTGTGCTCCCTGTGGCTTAATACCTCAATATAAAGTGCATACAGTGCAGAATAAAAATTGTATAACCACCGGATTCACTCCAATGGAAAGTTAATCAAACACTAAATAATAAACATAAGTGTTCATAAAATTGTTATCAATCATAAAATTCCATCAACTTGATAAGAATGACAAAACGATAATATCCAAATAACCAAAATAAAGAAAATAATTTAAGTCCAAAGAAGGTCATCACATATATTCCAGTGAGAAGGTGATTTCATTAATCCAACTAATGGGTGACTGTAGGAATTCTCCACCAACACCAAGCACTCGGCCTACTCACCAGATGAAGATGATCCCTATTACAGAGATCATAACAGCTTTGGAAAATGGGATATTCCTGAAGATGCGTCTCAGCAAGCCCAGTGATATCGGTGTCCCAGCATCCATTTGTATGTTTTTTACTTCTGTTTTTTGCTGGATGGCCTTAAGAGCTTTTTATTGAATAAAACTTTTTATGATATACTTCACCATGGGAGATTGTTCCTTGTTTTATGTCTGACCCGGATTCGTGATGATCGCAGCTACAACAAAGTTAGAGAACCAATCAATGTTTCCCATCTTTTACAATGTGTGGGGGCACAGTGCCTTCCCTTCAGTGCAGGTGCGGCATGGGGAATTCTGAAATTGGAATTCATTAGTGTCCCACTGACACTTCCCTGCGCTGCTCTGCTGATGGGGAGGGAGTCAAGTGCTGGCAAAAGAGGCTTTGCGTGCCAGGGGTTGCCTACCCCTGGTTTAGATGGTTCAAGGGTATCATAGCTATGAGACATTTATAATTTTTTTTTTCTCTTTTTTTTTTCTCTTTTGCTACATTATGCTATTTCATGCTTAATTTCCCTATTTACAAGTTGTTCAATAAAATTCTATATTTTTTATATATGTGTAATATCCTTTCTCTGACTCCAAAGTCCACGAGGAGTTCTTGGATGCACTTTGGGCAGACCTAATTATATACAGTATGTTCTCATTTGGATGTCGGCAGATCACACTGTCCCGACCCTCAGCCTATAGCCTATTTAGGAGATCGAGACCACAGGTCCCTAGTAATATGGGTTACAACAGTGGAAGACAGTGAGAGAGTAGTGCTCAAAATCATGCTTCCCGGGCGAGTTGAGACTCATCCATGGTAAACAATTTTATAGAGGGTTTCCATTGAGGAGAGAATAGCAACTTCCATAGTTGTACAGGCATTATATTACATGGGATGAAGCCAGTCATGAACATATTCCATTTGGGATGCCAGGTAGTAGAGTTAAAAGTTAGGATAAGCTAGACCTGCCAGTTGAGTTGGTAGCCTTAATACTCACAGTCTTATTCTGGGTGGTTTAAGATGCCATAGAAACACTGTGCATATGGTGTCACAGTTTGCTAAAATATACAGTAATTTGGGTAAGTAAATCCTTTTAAGAATATTAACTCTGATAACCATGAACTCTAATGGTATATCCTTCCATTGTTTTATTTAACATTGTGGTTGCGACACCAAGGCACACACATTATTAGCATTGTAGAAGTTAAGACCTGAACACCTGAAAACAATACTTGTAATCTGGAGTCAGCCCCAAGTGCCTCTTTGAGCTAAGCGCTCTGAAAAGCCCAAAAAGTAGGGGTTATTGCGACAGGAGTGATTTTCCAAATCATACAGTTTAGCTTTAAGAGCTGCCATTTCATGAGAGGCCGAACAAACTGTAGCAGACAGAGGATGTAGGGTGTCTTCCAGGAAACAAATTCATTTCTCAGCTTCCCCAGTCCTCTCCTGAAGGCTCTGTATATCTTGATTTAAAAGTAAAAAGCCAATATGGATGGTTTCTATTTGGTTAGTGTGAGTAGCCTGTCCTGTACTGTATGGCCTGCATAAACTGAGAGAGAGTAGGTTTAGCAGATTGTAACTTAAAGTCTCCCTCAGCATCTGTCACGTACCTGGTGGATGAGCCCAATATGCAGAGGGAGGCCTCTCTTACATCCCTGACTCATGGCTCCTGGTAGAGTGAACAGGGAGCACAGGAGTTCAAGGTAGCATGAGTGCCTGGCAGGATCAACAGCTGGCTGGCTGGCCTGGAGCTCCGGATAGTGCTGAGGTAAAACTGGAACAGCAGGCTGGGTGCTGCAGACTGGAAGCTGGAGTAGGCAGGTATTAAGAGACACTTGATACAGGAAGGTGTACCCAGGGATTGGAACACAGGAAGGTCAGGCAGGCCGGGTCATACACAAGCTTAGCAGGATTGGAGCAGATGCAGGAGGCTGAAGGAGAGTCACAGGACAAGCCGGGCCAGGCAGGCACAGATGAGCCAGAGGATAAGACAGATGCAAAGTCATAGACAGGCCAAGGTCAGGTGCAGGCAGTTGGCAAGGGTAGTCACAAGGAAAGCCAGGATATCACAGGAACAGATCAGGATACACAGATTACTCTCAGGGAATGCTGTAGATCAGACAGCAGGGTTTCACCATCACAGCAGAGTTTAAATAGCGCGCCTGGCGGCAGTAATCGTGCATTTGCGCACCCCTGTACGCACGTACGTGCACGCACGTGCATAGGTGCGTGTGCGCATAGGCACCTGCAAGAGCGCACCCACTTGTGTGGAGCTGCTACTCCCAGCAGGCCTTTCCTGACAGTATCAGAATCTGGTGGAAAGCCCAAGGGAGCAGGAGAGGCCGATTGTAGAGTCGGAGAATCCAGGGGAGGAACATTCACCAGAGTTGAAGAGTTTGTCTGTGAGAGAAGCGAGAATAGCAGCATGGAGTAAGGCAGGAGGATAAGCACCATCTTGTCTGTGAAAGCAAGCCAGCTTGCCTGTTGCTGAGGGAGCTGTGGTCTGCCCGATTTTGACCATGATGGAGCCATCACCTGGTGTCTGCTGGTATAAGGAAAGACACTGGGTAAATTAGGAGAGAGTTTGCTGTAGTAGAGCTTGCAGGATAGCTGAGGAAGTCGGAGACTCTAAATTAAGCTTGTGCTCAGTCCATCATCAAGTCATGTCCCCCCCTTCTACATTTTGTATTTACTCGGGGTTATCTTTGTGTAAAATTAAAAGTAGTTTGATGATCTGAATCATTTAAGTGTGACACATATGCAAAAAAAAAAAAATAAGGAAGAGGGCAAATACTTTTTCACAGTACTGTAGCAGGGGAGGGTGTCAGGCCTGCTTCCACAGAGAGGCCAAGCAAAGATACTCCTCTGCAGCATGGTGCCAGGAGACAGTCTTTTCTACTCAAAGTGTGGCTGGTTTTACAAAAAGGCAATGAACTGTAAGATATACAGTACACATCTTTTGACGCACATGGTATGCATTTAAATGATTTGAAATAAAAGTGTATTTGGATTTTAAAACTGAAAAAAAACCTGTGAAGTTTGGATGAAAAACATATTTTAATAAAATACTTTTGACAGGTAAATACTATATTTTTATAGGGTCTATGTCAGAGTAAAAGGGACAAATGAGGAGGAGAACAGAGAATTGGTTACAAAAAGAGGGAGATATGCATTATCATCTATCATTATTACCTGGGTCCATCTAAGCTGAACAATGTATATGTTTTGTATACGACCAACCTAATAATACTCCTTTGCTTACCTAGATCACAAACCATTGGGGAAAACCTTACCAATTAGCAAAGGGCTTGTTACTATTCAGTACTATTTAGTGCCTAGATAAAAAGTTGTAGTTTTTATATGATGTCAATAGATACTGGACTGACCAATGAGATTACCAGTAAACCTCAGTAGGAAAATGTAACCTGATACAGATGGCTGAATGCAAAAGAACACACTCTATACATCATCATTTTTTGTAATGTTTAGATTAAGTAGCTTATTGATGTTATTTTTTTATGTAGTTTATAATGAATTATTCTAGAAAGAGAGAAAAAGCAATCTAACCTTTTCTGTTCATCAATAAATTCATTTTGATTTAGACTCTTCCACTCTAAAAGATTTTCTATTAATTTGTCACTGAGGATAAATGGGGATATATTTTTATGCAGTCAGTGTATTGTGATATAATTTTAAATACTGATGCAGAGTCAAGATTTTTTGTAAAAAATTATGTCAAATAAAAACCATAATAATTATTTTTCAGCATTCTCAGAGCATCAGTCAATTTCATTCCCATTACTCAGAATAGAAGAACTAGTAATTCAAGTCTTCTATATTTATTGCAGATCTGGATGGCTATTTAAACAAGTTTGCTGAATCAATTTATATTGTGCTTCTACATGGAAGGCATGGAAAATCATTTTAAAAATCAATAACTGTATAAAGATAGATGTAGCAGACTTTTAATATTTATTTATTGTGATATGTATTATTGTTATGTGAATATTTTGATTCATATTGATTCATTAATAATTAGGAAATAAAGTAAATTTGCACAGTGCCCAATAATGTAAACACATATTGGAAATCAAAAATAAACATGTATAAAATGTATATACAATTAATAAAGAAACTATGTACAAACTAAACTGTAAAGTCTACAGTGTGGGGGAGATTTACTGAAACTGGAGAGTTCAAAATCTGGTGCAGCTGTGCATGCTAATCAATCAGCTAGTTCATTTAGGCCTGGTTTACACCTATGCAGGTTGCAGTTTCCATATTCTGGGTGCATTTTGCTACAGTTCATTGAGGGAACCATGAATGCTAAAATTTACTGTGACATAATGCAGCAGAGCATGATCCCCTCCCTTTGAAAACTGTATTCTAACATGATAACGACCCCAAACACACCTCCAAGATGACCACTGCCTTGCTAAAGAAGCTGAGGGTAAAGGTTATGCACTGGCCAAGCATGTCTCCAGACCTAAACCCTATTAAGCATCTGTGGGGTATCCTCATATGGAAGGTGGAGGAGCACAAGGTCTCCAACATCCACCAGCTCCGTGATGTCAGCATGGAGGAGTGGAAGAAGACTCCAGTGGCAACCTATGAAGCTCTTGTGAGATCCATGCCCAAGAGGGTTAAGGCAGTACTGGAAAATAATGGTGACCACACAAAATATTGACACTTTGGGCACAATTTGGACATTTTAAATTAGGGGTGTACTCATTTTTGTTTCCAGTGGTTTAAACATTAATGGCTGTGTGTTGAGATATTTTGAGGGGACAGCAAATTTACACTGTTAAGGCCCATACACACGATAGGACTGTTTGACAACAAACATGCAAATTAGCTGTTTTAAGGAATCATCTGACTGTGTGTAGGCTCCATCGGACAAACTTTTCCAGTTTTCATCGGACAAATGTTGGCTGTGCAAACAGACAAACTTTCCGGAAACAAAAGTCCTATGGTGCAAAATCCTATCGTGTGTACACAAGTCCACAGGACATTAGTCCAAAGTACAAACACGCATGCTCAGAACCAATGCAAAAGATCAGACAACAATACAGAAGTTGACCAAAGGGTGGCGGTAAAGAGCTGAAAAACCACGTGATTTGGTGAAAGTTGGCTGAAAAAGTCCTGTCGTGTGTATACTTAATTCGTTTACGGCCAATGCCCTAGTCCGATTGTGTGTATGAGGCTTAATACAAGCTGTAAACTCACTACTTTACATTGTAGCCAAGTGTCATTTCTTCAGTTGTTGTCACATGAAAAGATATAATAAAATATTTACAAAAATGTGAGGGGTGTACCCACTTTTGTGAGATACTGTATCAAGTGGCATGCAATTGGCAATCTATCTTATTATCTTTAGCATCTGGAGTATATAGATGTAGTGGTACCTCCATAGGAGCCACTGATTGATGATGACTGAATGCAATAAAAGCACAGTCACCCTACGTTCACACCTATGTGTTTTTTAGTGCTTTTTGCAGTTTGCAGAAATGCACTACAGTCCATTTAACATGGTTTCCTATGATACTAGTTCATATCAATGCGTTTTGCGGCCCGTGCGTTTTTGGAAAGGGTCTGGGACTTTTTTCCCGCAATTTGTGGCTAATAGACTTCAATGGAGCTGTACTAGAAACTCAAGTGGTGCATTTTTTATGCAATTTTTTGATGTGTTTTGCAGTTCTTATTTTACCACTGTATAAAGCTGGTTGCTAACTTGCTAAGCAGGGGGCCAGGAAGCCAGCCGCTACGTCCTTAGCAACTGATGAGTTATCAGCTGTCAGAGGGGTTCTCCACTGAAAGCTGAATGTAAAAAAAAAATACAATTTGCAGGCAAAAAAATTTGGGGGAAAAACAGCGTGGGGTTCCCCCCAGGTCCATACCAGGCCCTTATCCAAGCATTCCACCCGGCAGGTCAGGAAAGGGAGGGGACCAGTGAGCGCCCCCCCTCCTGAACCATACCAGGCTGTGTGCCCTCAACATCCCAGAGCACCATGCCCCCATGTTGATGGGGACAAGGGCCTCTTTTCGACAACCCTAGCCGGTGGTTGTTGGGGTCTGCGGGCGGGGGTCTTATCGGAATCTGGACGCCCTCCATTAAGAGAAGGGGTCCCCCAGATCCCACCCCCTTATGTGAATGGGTATTGGGTATATTGTACCACTGGACCTATTCACCAAAAAAGTGAAATGCAATGCTTTCATTATTATCCCTGTCTTCTCTAGCCGTCTCTTCCTGTTGTCTTCTCTTTCCTGCCATCTCCTCCTCGAGCTGTCTCTTCCCACCATCTTCTCCTCGAGCTGTCTTTTCCTACCGCCAAGTCTCTTCCTGCTGCTGTCTTCTTCCTCGCCGCCGGTTACCCTGCAAAAAAATTAAACAAGTCGCTCTTGTTCTATTGATGGCTTCATCTGTTTTGTTGTCGCCCGCTCTCTGCCGACTCTTATATTGCCATGGGGCGTGGCCATCCGATGACATCACCCAGAGAGCCCACCCCTTGTCACAAGGTCAGGCTCTCTGGGTGATATCATCGAATGACCACGCCCCCATGGCTATATAAGAGGCGGCATTGAGTGGGCAAAAACAAAACAGATGAAGACATCAACAGAACAAGAGCAGCTTTTTAATTTTTTTTAGCAGGTACCCAATGGCGAGGAAGAAGACAGCAGCTGGAAGAGATGGCGGCAGCGGGAAGAGACAGCTCAAGGAGCAGACCATGGGAAGAGGAGACAGCGGGAAGAGACAGCTCGAGGAGGAGACGGCAGGAAGGAGAAGACGATGGGAAGAGATGGCTAGAGAAGACAGAGCTATTAATAAAAGAATTGTCTCATTCACTGCTTTGTAACCTTTTCTTGAATCTTCCAAATAAAACTTTTGTAAAAAAAAAAAAAAACAAAGTAAAGTCTCAAAGGTGCTTCTCTAGTGTGGGGCCCTCAACTGTGCCACACCCGAGCCCCTGGTGAACATCAACAAAGATCAGCAACAATGCCTTCAATAGTGACAGCTTTTGAAACTGGTGGATCTTCTAGGTAAGTTGGTTAGTGCTGTTCCTATAGCACATTCTAGGTCCCATTCAACATAGACAGCCCAGCAACATAGACAGTCTGCCTGGGGCAAGACAGACTAGCACATGGCCTCTCCAATATTTATACTCTCCCCCAACGTGCACCAGTGGCCTTCACCCCCCTACTGAGATTTTTTGAGGGAATATGAATATTCATATAACTCAGCCTGGTAGTGAAATCTCATACTTTAACCAATGGTACTAGTGACACCTACTGGCAACAGTGAAAAATCATGACCTCACTGAACTTATGGAAACACCAAGTGCAAAAATTATACACATCAAAACTGCTACCACCCAGCCAAAAACTAAATTTTCCTACCACCTAGCAACCTATCAAGGAGGGTGCTATATACTGTAGATATGATGGCAGCACAAAGTAAAGTAAGAGATCCATATTACTGTTTTCATACTGCTCGAAACTACTTGCAACAAAACCAAATGAAGTATTTAATATAGTGTGATAACAAATCACAGCCAGAATGGCTTAGCTTCTAGCTAATTCTAACAGAGTGATGTACAATAATAACAGAGCTCTCGCTGACAGTCACAGACTCACTGACTCTCATGGACTGTACACCCCCAAGCTTATTGTCTTCACATGGTCCATAATTAAATAGTCTGTGAGACAGTATAATGCTGATTTTAATCAAGGTTGCATTATATTACAAAAAGCTTGGCTCAAGGAATGACTTGTTCATTTTATTGTGGGTTTGAAAAAATACCTCCTTCCCCACCAATACCCCTATGACAATTTAGAATCTGGACAAATGATCTCTAACTGACAGCACACATGTGTTGCACAGTCAAGTAAAGTGCATATACGTGCCTAAAATTCATATATTAACAAATCATATATATATATATATATATATATATATATATATGATAAACAAATTCATCATGATGAATAATAGTAAATAGTAAAGTCTGTGCTTTCATGCAAAAAAACCCAGAAAACTTAGAAAATACAAAATATATTTAAAAAGTTCCAGATAGGATGGTGATGTTTAGATAATAGTGCTCCACTTGTGAACTTGCTGATTTGCTTGTGCTCCAGGTGACCACCCAACTGTGCTTCACTCATAAGCATAAATATTAGCCTCTTACCAGATGTTGTGACCTCCTTAGCCTTGTCTTAGTGAGAACACCCCTCACTTTGGGTATACAACATGGTTCCCATCAGGACAATTATATGGCAGTGTGGCCCCTTAATATAGATCTACGTACATCCTATGCAAAAATTTTAGCCCAACATACTAGTATGGAGCAGGATTCGTATGCAAAGAGGAAGGGGAATACTCATTGTTCACAAACAACACTTTTTAATAAAAAGACATATACTCACAAAGCACAAAACATAAAATTGTCCTACGTTCCAGTGGGCAAGGCCAGATTAAGAGCATCATGGGCCTGGGGCAGAGGATTTCTGTGGGCCTTTTTATGGAAATAAATAAAATGAAGTTGCAAACAATTTTTTGTTAAAACAAATTAAATATTTTAATTACCATTAAAGTGCCAAAATGGGAATATATTGAACATGTTTGTTTTTGTAAACAATAGAAAACTTGTTAATTTAAAAAAAAACATTATGAATAGAACAGTCACAGCAACTATTTTTTAAATAAACGTAAACCATATAAACAATTTAAGTATACGTGTATTATGTTTGACTCATATAAATATGTTCCTTAAAGTATTATTATTATTAAAGCATCATAATCAATACAGCCTGCTGTTATGATTATGGTGCAGAGAGTAACTCTTGAAATAAATCACAACCACTAGAAACACACAAACAGGTTATTCACTTCTTTAAACTGCATTTAACCTATATGAATCAAGTTGGCAGATTAAAAATAAAACTACACATTAACTTTTCTTGGTTTTTTACTTGCAAATTCCTCAATTGTAGAATCAAGATTAAGCTCATTCAGCAACCCGTTTTCAATGCACAAAGCGCATTTAAATGCTCCTGACCCATTACACATTTTAATGCTGAAAACGAATGCTCACTACTGCAGTTGCTGACCATTAAGCACAAATACATGCGGAGGGTCACATGCCTTATTTCCCCGAAAATAAGCCTGTGTCTTATATTAATTTTGGCAACAAAAGACCCAGTAGGGCTTATTTTCGGGGTAGGGCTTGACATGTGCTGTCTTCTCTCCCCATCTCCCTCCCTGCCTGTCACGAATCCCCAGTGGCCAGTGGAGTAAAAGTGATTGTAAAATCTTAGACTGCACTGTATTACAGTATTTATATCATGTAAACAGTGCATGTTTCTGTAATCTATTTGTGATAAATACCTTCTTATAGCACAACACTGCTCTTCTGTGACTCTCCTGATTGGTCTTCCCTGCTCCAAGCACTGCAGAGGGAGGGGGGCCCAAGATCCCCCTGCTGACAGCTGGCAGAGGAAGAGAGCAGCGGGGGATCAGATGAGCACTGTGCGGCACTGTACGGAAGGTATTTATCACATATAGATTACAGAAGCATACACAGTTTACATTATATACAACTGTAATGCAGTACATTTTAGGATTTTACAACCACTTTAAACTAGGGCTTATTTTTGGTGTAGGGCTTATATTGCAGCCCTCCCTGAAAATGACAGTAGGGCTTATTTTTGGGGTAGGTCTTATTTTCGGGAAAACATGGTATGTATTTGGAAATGCACCAACTAGGGATTGTGCAATCAAAAACTTGTACATTTGAGTTTCTTGACTCCCATGAATGTGCAAGGGAAGATTGGTACATTTTGAAAATGTGTCATATCAGCATCTTCTGCATCACCATAGTCCCACCTCCTATTTCTTTTTACTTTCCTTCCACGTTGTAGCTGGTACTCCTCGCAGCCGGAAATATTTTTACCCTGCTCTTCAAATTCAGAGAATCTAGACTGGAGAGACTGCACAAAATCCTTCAGAGAGTTCAGCATTATTGTTGCTGTATGCAAATCTAATTTGTTATCTTGGAGACACTGACTGGTTCTGTGAAACCTAGGTAAAATGACAGACCATACTTCAACCATTATTCCAGTTTCCAGCTGATCCATGACATTGCTTAGGCCCTTTGCTTGTAAAGAGATCTCTCCCTTTGTGGATTCATCATTCAAAATATTTGAAAGGACAACTCTGATGGTACTAAAGCCATTTTGTAAAGCGTTCACAGCATCATGGTGAGCAGACCAACGTGTATCAGCTAATCTTTTTAATGTCGGTATACCACATGGTTTGAAATTATTTGTTAAAAGATTCCATCGATGACTTGAAGCAGGAAAAAAACAATACAACTGCTGTACAAAATTAAAGAATGAAACTGCAACTGGACAGCAGTTTACGGCCTTTTGTCCCACTAAGTGAATGTGCACAACAAGGAATTTATTTAGCAAGTGGGTTTTTTTCCTGAACTAAGGCCGGCATGCCATTATATTTGCCACTCATATTCGATGCGTTATCATAAGACTGACCCCTGCAATCTTTGATGGAAATTCCATTTTCATCCATAAATTGAAGAAGAGTGTTTGTTAGCTCCATACCAGTGTGTCCATATATTGAAATTAATTTAGTAAAACACTCCACTGGACCACTAGGTAGTAGATAGCGAAATATGATTATCAGTTGGTCAAAATGTGCTATTACAGGGGTTGAGTCAACAGAAATGGAATAATATTTGGCTTTATTTATCTCTTTTACAATCTGCTGTAGCACTTGCTGACCAATCAGTTCAATAAACTCATCACATATCGTTGATGATAAGTACAATATGCGACCTCTTCCCTTGTTGCCATGCTTTTGAATATGCTCAGCAAGAAATGGATCATATTCAGCTAAGAACTCAAGACAGCCCAAATAATTTCCATTATGTATGGATCCAATAATTTCATCACTTCCTCGAAAAGGAAGGCCTCTTGATGACAGTAGTTTTATAACACTAATGCCCCGTACACGCAGTCGGATTTTCTGGCGGAAAATGTGTGATAGGACCTTGTTGTCGGAAATTCCGACCGTGTGTAGGCTCCATCACACATTTTCCATCGGATTTTCTGACACACAAAGTTTGAGAGCTTGCTATAAAGTTTTCAGACAACAAAATCCGTTGTCGGAATTTCGGATCGTGTGTACACAAATCCGACGCACAAAGTGCCATGCATGCTCAGAATAAATAAAGAGATGAAAGCTATTGGCTAGTGCCCCGTTTATAGTCCCGACGTACGTGTTTTACGACACCGCGTTCAGAATGATAGGATTTTCCGACAACTTTGTGTGACCATGTGTATGCAAGACAAGTTTGAGCCAACATCCGTCGGAAAAAATCCCAGGATTTTGTTGTCGGAATGTCCGATCAATGTCCGACCGTGTGTACGGGGCATTAGGATACGGTGAAGTATTTCCTTGTCAAAAGAAGTTTATTGAGTATACAATGTTATAAAGATACATAAAGTAAGTTTACAAGGATCTATAAAGTAAGCTCATTGTTTTACAGTAGGGTTTATATAGGTAAATATCATGAAATTTCAAATATTAAACATTGGGTTCACGTAAACCTAAATTAAAGATATATATCATTTCCTTAGTTACTTTTGTAGGTATTTAAATGATTTATACCTACTATACATATTGTTTACAAGTAGAGTGTATATAGGTCAAATAAATTCTGATAATGAGCTTTAATCGTAAGGTGGAGAAAAGGAAAGAGAAAGAAGAAAAAGGGTTGAAAGGTAGAGGTATGGTCCACAAGGTTGTCCCGCTCGTCAGTTTATTATTCTTTTTAGTTCTCTTTGAAGCCTTAGAATGGGTGTCTTTGTAAGTCATTTAATCTGTTACCATGGCAACAGGACAGAGTCATTGAAGTTTGACAGGAACTGTTGTTTTATCCAAGGATGCCAAAGTTTTTCAAATTTTGGAATTTGATTTTGATCGATGGCTACCATCTTAGCATGGGACATTGTATTATTCATTCTGTGAATTGTTTCTGCTAGTACCAATGTAGGAGATTTCCATGCCTTGGCCACTGTTTGTTTTGCAGCAGTTATTAGTTGGATCATAAGTTTGAATTGAGAGAGTGTTAACCATTCCGGTTTTAGATTAAGTAAAGTTAAATATGGATCTGGTTATATTATTTTTTTAAATATTTTAGATGCAATCACGAAGACTTCCTTCCAGAAGGTTTGGATTACTGGGCACGTCCACCATATGTGTAAAGATGTGCCTATTTCTGGGCATCCTCGAAAACAAAGAGCTGAGGTATTAGGTGAATATTTTGCCACTCTAGCGGGTACAAGGTAGCAGCGAGTTAGGACTTTATAATTTGTCTCCAGTGCTAAGATGTTGGGTGAAGATGACTTAGATGTGAGCCATATATTAGACCAGTCCGTGTCTTCTAAAGTTCGTCCCAGGTCCTCCTCCCACCTCTGAACGTAAGAGGGTCTATTAAGATTTGCTACTCCATATAATTGATTATAAAGTGATGAAATTGTACCTTTAGCAAATGGATCTTTTGTACAGATTGATTCAAAAATGGATAATTGGGATAATGGTGTATCCCCCTTTAGGAATGGTGTATAGAAATTTTTGATTTGGAGATATCTAAATATCTCAGAGTTTGGTAGATCATATTTTTCTCTAAGCGATGGGAATGAAAGGAATGATTTAGATGCTATGAAGTCATTTAGTGTCTGAATGCCTGATGTTGTCCAAGCTTTAAAAGAATTTGGGTAGATCCATGCCGGATAAAAGGCCGGATTTCTGATAAAAGAAAGGAGAGGATTGTGTGGAGATTGTAACTGATATTTGGTTTTTAGTTTATCCCAGAGAGATAAGAAGTGTTTAGTTATGGGGTTATGAATTTTAAAGCGGTCTTTAGGATCAAGCCATAATAAATTTGATATTAATAGAGGGTCATTTTCTGAAGCCTCTATAAATACCCATAATGGGATTTCCTGTTTTGCATGGTATTTGGACAGACTGGCCAAATGTGCTGCTCTGTAGTAGTTAGTAAAATTAGGGTATCCCAGGCCTCCTTTATTTTTGGGAAGATGTAGTGTGTGTATAGGTATACGTGGTTTAGAAGAGCCCCATACAAATGAAGTTGCTCTTTTTTGTACTATTCTCAAAAAATAGGAAGGAATTGGAATAGGGAGGACTCTGAATAGATAAAGCAATTTGGGTAGAATAGTCATTTTGATTGCATTAATCTTCCCTATCCAGGATAAAGGAAGTTGCGACCATTGTTTTATTAGATTTGTGATCTGTCTTAATACAGGAGGATAATTGGTTGAGAATAAGTCAGAATGAGATGCTGTTAAATGAATTCCAAGATATGGGATTGATTTTTCTGCCCATGTGAATGGGAGTGCAGCCCTAGCCGGGATCAATTCCATGTTTGTGAGTGAAATATTAAGCACTAGGCATTTCTTAGGATTAATCATAAGGCCGGATAGGGCTGCAAATCCATCAAGAGCTGATATTAAGTTAGGACCAGAGACCTGTGGTGATGATAGAAAAAGTAATATATCATCTGCAAATATACATAATTTGTGTGTAATACCTCCTACTTCAATGCCAGTTATAGTTTGGTTTGTTCTGATGTATTGGGCCATGGGTTCTAGTATAAGGGCAAATAATAAGGGAGATAATGGGCAACCCTGTCGGGTACCTCTTTCGATATTAAAGGCTTCAGATTTGTATCCAGCATATTTTATATAGGCTTTGGGTTTATTATATAATGCCTTGATCCATGTTAAAAAGTGGGGTCCAAAACCCCATTTTTGTAATGAATATTGCATATATTGCCAGGATACTGTGTCAAATGCCCTCTTAATATCGAGAGATAGAAAACATTAAGGGATTTTCCGTTTTTTAGCAATATGTGCCAATAACACTGCCCTGCGTATATTATCGCCTGCCTGTCTATTTGGCATGAAGCCTACTTGATCTCTATGTATTAATTTTCCTATAATGCTATTGAGGCGTTTTGCTATTATTTTTGCTAATAATTTAATATCGAGGTTTAACAGAGAGATAGGCCGATAATTCACACAGGAAGTATCATCAGAAAGGGGTTTTGGGATCATACAAACCATTGCCATTAGTGTTTCTTGCCGAAAAGAATGTCCATCTAGAAGTTTGTTAAAAGTTTCAGTGAGAATGGGAGAGAGTATTTCTGAGAATGTTTTATAGTATAAAGCCGAGTAGCCGTCTGGGCCTGGTCTTTTGTTAAGTTTTAGGTCTTTTATGGCGTTAGCAACTTCATCTATAGTTATAGGCTCATCCAAACTGCTTTTTTGATTCAGAGATAACTCAGGTAAGGTTATTTTTGAGAAGAAGGATTCAGCTTCTGTAGGATTAAATTCATTGTTTGTCTTGTATAAAGTTGCCAGATGTGAGTGAAATTTATGGACTATTTTAACTGGATTACAAGTGTAAACATTTTTTGATAATTTCAAACGTATTGGTTTGAAAGATTTGTTAGTTGAATTTAATGCCCGAGCCAAATATGTACCTGGTTTGTTTGTATTCATGTAGAAATTGTGTTTGGAGCGTTTGAGGGATTTATCAACTGACTCAGTGAGAAATAGATCGTATTCCAATCTAGATTTTTCCAGATGAGATTTTGTACTCTGAGATGGATTATCTTGAAATGATATGTAGGCTGCATTAAAATTGAGTCCTAGTTTTTTTGCTAGATTTTTGCGTTCCCGTTTAAATAGTGCCATTTGTCTTTGTATTGTACCACGCAAGACAGGCTTATGAGCTTCCCACAGTGTTATTGGGGAGATGTCTGTTGTATTATTAATTGATATGTATTCCTTTAAAGCTTGTTCAATGGCCATCTGATGTAGTGGGTGTTTGAGCATTATGTCCGGTAAGTACCACGTTGGGTCATGCGCTTTTGGTATGGCTGAGGCTATAGTAGTGTATACTGCATTATGGTCAGGCCACGGAATCGGAATTATATCTGATGCAATAATTTCTGGTATCATTCCTATTGTTAGAAAAATATGATCTATTCTGGTGAAGGTTTGATGAGGGTGCGAGAAATAAGTGAATTTCTTTTTCATTGGGTTACTTTCTCTCCATGATTCTACTAGATTGTATTTGGAAAGAAGTTGAGAAAAAGGTAATCTAGAGGTTATTTTGGATGGTGTAAAAGGTGATTTATCTAGAAATGGGAGGAGGACCTGGTTCGAATCCCCACACATTATCACTGTTCCTATTTTGTGTGTATTAATCACTTGTAATATATGTGAGAGGAATGGTGTAGGTTGTTTGTTAGGAGCGTAGTAAGAAATCACCGTGATTGCTGTATCCATTATATAACCCATGAGTATCAGGTATCTACCTTCTGGGTCTTTAATTTCTGATGATAAGGTGAATGGTGTGGATCGGTGAAATGCAATTAGAGTTCCCCTTTGTTTGGTACAGGCAGAAGCCGTGTAAATTTGTTGATAAAAAGGAGAAATATATTTTGGAGTAGAATCTTTGGTGAAGTGTGTTTCTTGGAGGCATACTATGTGAGCCTTCTTGTTATGGAAAGTACGGAAGGCTTTGGTCCTTTTTTGAGGGACATTTATTCCCTGAACATTCAGGGAAAGTATATTCAGTGGTGCCATGGTAACAGATCAAATATTTTTGACTTACTTTTTGTTATGCAGAGCTGACTGCGCAGATCAACCTGTGTGGACTGAAGAGATGAATAGATAGAAAAGAAACAAGTGAATTCTGGAGTAAAGAGTAAACAAAAAACATATGAGATTAGATGATACATTGTATAAATTATTTTTTGCAAGTAATCACAATTTACCCGTGAAAGAGAATAAATATCTCTCTCAGGGGAATAAGTGCCTTCGTCACACTCCCACATAATATGGTTGGGAGAATGAGGAGGGCTAATGGGGGTACAGGGATCTTCCGCTTACAGGAGAGAAGTGCTATGTCAAAAGACATCAAAATGATGTTTCATTAATTGGAGTGCAGAATATAGTTTTTGTTGAAATTATTTATTCCAGCGTGGTTGTATATGGTTAGTCTTGCCCTAGGCTAAATAATTCAGTTAGAAAGGTACTGTTAATAACTTTGGTATTGATGAAGATAGTTTGAATTATTTTGGGATTTTAACCCTTTTAGAGTAAACAATTACATATTTTATTCATATGTAACTGTTTAGATATGTTAACTCATAAAATTGAGGTTGTATTGCTTCAGATTAGAATAAACAAAAACATAATTCTAGGAATTAGTTAGGTAATAATATATTTGTTTTAAGAAAAGAAAGAAAAAGCTTCCATTACTTCTGGATTATTGAACATATTTGTCCTAAAAAGTAATAAATCTATTGTTATTACCTGATAATATATAACTGAACAAGAATTTCCTTATTTCACTTATATATTCTAAGGCTATATGAATCAGAAGTAATAAGAAATATAACTGGAATGTAACATGATCCCACACAGTGTGTGACTATCAGAATGCAGTTACGTTCAGTTATAAATATAGGTTTTTTTATAGAGAACCATCTCTTAGTATAATAAATGAAGAGATATCAGGAATTGGGATGTCAGTCCATTGAATCTTCTTGGTCCATGGATGATGTGGCATAATGGCCTCTTTTGTGAGAATGATGATTCCCATTTTGTTCTGAAATTTTCTGGGTGCTGCCTGAAGGTGAAGATGACGCCATTCTTCTGCGTGTGGGAGAGTTGCTGCTTGTGGGTTCTGTCAGATTTAATTTTAAAAGGGTTTGTTGTAGTTCATCTGCTGATCTGCTTCTGTAAATTGTACCTTAATAGTTAAATCTGACTGAAAAGGGGAAGACCCATTGATACATAATGTTGTGGCGTTGCAGTTCCATTAGTTGGGGTTTCATGGATCGTCTTTTAGTAATAGTAAGTTGGGATAGGTCAGCAAAAATTTGATAATTGTGTCCTTGAAAATTAAGTTCTTTTTTTCTCTTGCGGCAATTAGTATATGTTCTTTCGTTCTGTAATAATGAAATTTTGTGATTATATCACGTGGGGGTCCATCTTTCTTTTTGGCTGTGAGGGCTCTGTGTACTCTGTTCAGTTCTAAACGTTCAATAGGGATATCTGGCTTTAGTTCTTGTAATAGAGCAGTAATAGTAGATTGCAGGTCTGTCACAGTTTCAGGTATTCCCCTTATGCGCAAGTTTGAACGTCTGGCTCTATTTTCGGAATCTTCGAGCTTAGTTTGAAGTATTAAATTCTCTTTTTTTGATTGTTCCAATTCTGTTATATTTTCTTGGGTTGTAATTTCAATTTCATCCATTTTTATTTCTAAGGCTGCGGTGCGGTTTCCCAGCTCTCTTATTTCTTTGGTTAGGCTTTTTGTTATTTGGTCTGAGGTTTGTTTTAAAGCCTTATGAAGCATCTTTTCAAATTGTAATAATATTACTGGGGATACTGAGGAGGCTTGTGGAGAAGTTTGTTAGAGGATTTGTTCTGTATCTGACTCAAATGGAGAGTCTTGCTGTGACATTTTCTGTCTGTGAGAGCGCCCTGATGCTGTATCTTGTGAGGTGACTGGAGCTGCTTCAGCTGCAGTGAGTGCCTGTGAGCTCTTTGTGAGGTGATTTTTATTTCTACCACGGTTTCCTCCCAGTACCATATTTCCTGCCCAAACTTTCACAGTTTGTTCCCTGGGGCAAAAAGGTTCAAATGGATACCTTTTGAGCCTGCAGGCTCCGCTTTGTCCTTCTCTTCTCTCCTCAGCGATGTGGAGCTCTAGCAATGCATGTCTGCTCCGCTAGGCTCCGCCTCCTGCCACGGTGAAGTATTTCATGCCAATATATTTTTCTGACTCTCAAACTGTTTAACAAGACCTTTGTCTATTCGTTGGCCAGAAGTTTTTCTCCTGATAAGGTTTTCAATTGCTTTTGCATGGCTAGCACTATTTTCATGCCTGCTTAAATCTCTTGTGGCATGTCATCAATCTGAATACCCTTTTGAAGCCAAATGGGTTTCCTCTTTTGAAAATAGTTTGCAAAAAGCACAAAAAGTGTTGCCAGTTTTCGGAGAATAATACAGCAATTCATGCTTAATTTTTTCTCCATTCAACTGTTCTCGAAAAAACAAAGATGTTGTACAGTGTCTTGTAAAAGTTTCACCTGGACATGTCTTTTCTGAAGTTCTAAAATCACTGTCCATATGTTGACAATCAACTCTTTTTTGGCAAAAATATTCCCTCAAAGCATCACAGATATTCCAGTCTCCGATATCATCTGAATAAATTTCCTCTTGCTGTTCTTAGTCCAACTCAGTGGATCCACTTGCTCCTGCACTAGTTTCACTTTCATCTGATGTATGTGAAACAACCAAACTTATTGTACTGACATCAGCTGCACTGGTTGAACTTGAAGCTGAAACAAGTATATCAGTTGTATCACTTGTTCCAGGTGTGCTTTTTCTACAAAAATCTATAATTTTTTTGGTGTTAGACAAGAGTTTTTGGATTTGTTTTTTGGATTTGTTTTTTTTCCTTATGTGTAAAAAAAAAAAAATTACAGTACTTTCTCCAGGAGCTCCTTAACACCTCAGGCCCATGCAACCATGCAGAAGGCTACATTGATTTATTTGGCAATTGTAAAACCAGCTCTATTTACATATACAACAGGTAAAATAAGTATTGGACATGTCATCATTTTTCTAGGTAAATATATTTCTAAAGGTGCTATTGGCATGAAATGTTCACCACATGCAATCTATGCAATCCATACATACAAAGACACCAAAACAAATACGTTCAGAAATTAAGTTCTGTGTAATAAAATTGAATGACACAGGGAAAAGGTATTAAACACACGAAGAAAGGGAGGTTCAAAAAGGCATGGAAAGCCAAGACACCAGCTGAAATCTATCAGTAATTGGAAAGCAATCCTGCCCCTTGTTAGTACAAACTAATATCAGCTGGTTCAGTCTCAACTGATGGCCTATAAAAAGCTGTCTCATTAGCAAGGTATCACACAAGAAAAATCTCATGATGGGTAAAAGCCAAGAGGTCTCTCAAGACCTTTGCAACTTTATTGTTGCAAATCAAACCAATGGCATTGGTTAGAGAAGGATTTCTAAACTTCTTTATGTTCCATTGAGTACTGTTGGGGCCATATACCGGAAGTGGAAAGAACATTATTTCATCATAAACAGGCCATGACCATGTGCTCCTCGCAGGATTTTTGACAGAGGAGTAAAAAGAATTATCATAAGAGTTGTCCAAGAGCCAAGGACCACTTGTGGAGAGCTTCAGAAAGACCTGGAATTAGCATGTACAATTGTTTCAAAGAAAACAATAAGTAATGCACTTCTCACCATGGCCTGTATGCACGCTCTCTTGCTGAAGAAAAAACACGTTGAAGCTCGGTTAACATTTTCTCCACAACATTTAGACAAGCCTGTGAAATACTGGGAGAATATAGTCTGGTCAGTGGAGACCAAAATGGAACTCTTTGGATGCCATAATACACACAATGTTTGGGGGTCATAATGCACACAATGTTTGGGGATTGGCCCAGCCAATCACCTGACTTGAATCCAATAGAAAATCTATGAAAAGAACTAAAGATCAGAGTTCATAAAAGAGGCTCACAGAACCTTCAAGGTTTGAAGACAAGATTTGAAGACAAGATTTGAAGATCTGAGCAACTCATGCAACTAGTTTCTCCATACAGGAGCCTGCGTCTTGAAGCTTTCATTACCAACAAAGTATTTGGTACCAAGTATTAAATGCATTTCAGTTAGCGGATTCAATACTTTTTCCCCATGTCCTTCCATTTTATTACACAGAACTTAATTTCTGAACTGATTTGCTTTGGTTTCCTTATATTTATGGATTGCATGGGTTGTTACTGAAAAATACTTATTTTACCCTTTGTATAAGCACTGCACAGTTCATATGGTTGCCATTAGGGATGGGCTGAACACCCCCCGTTTGAACACGCAAACACCGTTAAAGTCTATGGGACACGAACATGAAAAATCAAAAATGCTCATTTTAAAGGCTTATATGCATGGTATTGTCTTAAAAAGTGTTTGGGGACCTGGGTCCTGCCCCAGGGGACATGTATCAATGCAAAAAAAAGTTTTAAAAATGTCCGTTTTTTCGGGAGCAGTGATTTTAATAATGCTTAAAATGAAACAATAAAAGTGTAATATTCGTTTATTTCGTACCAGGGGGGTGTCTATAGTATGCCTGTAAAGTGGTGCATGTTTCCCGTGTTTAGAACAATCTGACAGCAAAATGACGTTTCTAAAGGAAAAAAGTTGCGGCTATAATGAACTGTCAGTCCAGCGATACACATAAAAGTTTGTTGATAAAAATGGCATAGGATTCCCCCACAGGGGAACCCCGAACCAAAGTTAAAAAAAAAAAGTGTGGGGGTCCCCCCAAATTCCATACCAGGCCCTTCATGTCTGGTATGGATATTAAAGGGAACCCCATGCCAAAATTTAAAAAAAAATGGCGTGGGGGTCCCCCTCAAAATCCATACGGTATGGATTTTAAGGGGAACCCCGCGCCAAAATAAAAAAAATGGCATGGGGTCCCCCCAGAAATCCATACCAGACCCTTATCCGAGCATGCAACCTGGCAGGCCACAGGAAAAGAGGGGGGATGAGAGAACGCCCCCCTCCTAAACCGTACCAGGCCACATGCCCTCAACATTGGGAGGATGCTTTGGGGTAGCCCCCCAAAGCACCTTGTCCCAATGTTGATGGGGAGAAGGGCCTCATCCCCACAACCCTTACCCGGTGGTTGTGGGGGTCTGTGGGCAGGGGGCTTATCGGAATCTGGAAGCCCCCTTTAACAAGGGGTATAAGTTGTAGTGACTGCGCTTAGGGCAATATATAGGTATGCTGCCCCCCTAGAGAAGCTCCCCTAGAGGTACTTCAAAGATAAATGGATAAATAAATGGGGTAATGGCGCTCCCTATAGTTGGTTATAATGGGCATAAGTAGGTGTAAGGAAAAACTATTTGCAGGTTGAAGGAGGGCCACTATGCGGGCTCCACAGCGGGGGGCCCCCCACCTAATTCCAAATTTATTTATATAGAAAACCAAGTGTGCTGTTGCATGTGCAATCTCTTCACAGTGAATGGTTAATTATACTAATGAAAACATCACTAATGTGTGTAAACAGCCAAAAAAATTATACGCTCATAAATAGTGTCCCTATAAGTACCAAAAAGTGACTCACATATGTGTACACTTATTAGCATATGTGTACACTTATAAATGAAAAAATTAGTGATACATAAACAATACGCTGATAAAGTTATTCAAGATGACTTAATTAGCAGTCCATAATAAAAAACAAACAGCAAAATTAATTAGTAGTCCATAATAAATTAGTCCATAATAAAATGGTCTCCAACACAGTGGAAAGAATATTCAAAACCGTGACTTGAGTGCTCTCAATATCCTGGTGACTCAGTGCTCCCCCTCAAGGGTCCCCACTCACCGGATCCAATCACCCCTAAGGGCAATGCGCATATAGATATGGCCCCTACGATCTCCTTATCCGCGTGGTCACTGGGGTTCCCGGGGTGGTCTTCAGCTTTCATAAGGAACTCGATCACTCCAAAAGTAAAAAATAGTGGACTCCCATAGTGTAGTATTAAATTAAAATTTATTATAACATAAAAAATTTTCCAGTAAAAAACTACTACAGTCCAGTACCACTGGCTATGGTAATTAAGCAGCAAGGTCCCAAAGGAAAAAGTACCAAAAGGGTAACGTATTTCAAGTTAAATGTAGCTAACAGTAAATAGTTTTTCCTTACACCTACTTATGCCCATTATAACCAACTATAGGGAGCGTCATTACCCCATTTATTTATCCCTTTAACAAGGGGACCCCCAGATCCCGGCCCCCCCCTGTTTGACATTGTACCCATACCATTTCACAAAAAAAGTGTAAAAATGTTAAAAAAACAACACACACCAAGGGAGAAGTCCTTTATTAAAAAATAAAGAATAAAACTGTCCCACGTAGTCCATTTACCTCCGCCGTTAGACTGAAAAAAAATAAAGAAGATCTGCCTCCATGGGAGACCTCCGCAGACCCCCACAACCACTGGGCAACCACAACCACTCATCAACATGGGGACAAGGTGCTTTGGGGGTCTACCCCAAAGCACCCTTACAATGTTAAGGGCATGTGGCCTGGTACGGTTCAGGAGGGGGGGCATTCTCTCGTCCCCCCCTCTTTTCCTGCGGCCTGCCAGGTTGCCTACTCAGATAAGGGTCTAGTATGGATTTTTGGGGGGACCCCACGCCTATTTTTTAAAAATTTTGGCACGGGGTTCCCTTTAATATCCATACCAGACCTGAAGGGCCGTCAGACTGTTCTAAACACGGGAAGCATGCGCCAATTTACAGGCATACTATAGACACTCCCCAGGTACGAAATTTAAAGGAATATTACACTTTTATTGTTTCACTTTAAGCATTATTAAAATCACTGCGGCGGCTGGGCCATGGTGATTGTATGTATCTAGAGAGTTTGGGCCTATATTATGATGGGGGCCTGGAGCTGCAGCTCCAATAGCCCCTATGTTAATCCGGAGAGAAATAAAAGGGGGGGTTTCCGGCGCTCCGCAACATGTGATGTCTAAGGTAAATAGTACAATGGTAGCTATAATAGCACTTTAATATAAGGCAGGTAAAATTCTAGAATGAGGAGGCAGCCATCCTCAGAGGGTGTCCATTACCTCTGTTGATAATCAAAGTTGAAAAAAGGAGGGTTGTGGAGGCGCCAACTATGGTAGCTTGTTTATGCAATGAATGAAAGTTAAAATAACAGTGTAGTTGCGCTACTGTGAAAAGAGTATCTGATGAAACATATAGCAGCCAGCATCAACAAATAGTGACAATGTAAAAGAATAAAGAAAAAACAATGCAGCGCTAAACATAAAAGGCAGGATTGGGTAATCCACACAAATGTGACTATTAACCGTGCAGCGTGATAGTATGATAACCAAAAATAATGTGAAAAAATGAAGAAAAATGAATACAATCATATGGTGAGTCCATGACCATATCAATATCCAATTACATGGACATTATGGTCATATAAATGTCCAAAAAATGAATAGTGTGGGTGTTAGATGGGTGAAAAAATTCTCAAGGGTGCTACGTGATTCACAGAGGTGGTGTTCCAGTACTCAGTGTCCACAGCAGAGAATAAATGGAGCAAATACACTTACCGGAACAGGTGGACACGTTTGCCGTACAGCTAGGTGTCATACAGGCTTGTGGATCGATCGATCCAAATAGGTGCTTGATGAAGAGGCGTATAGAGCAGGTTCCACTAGTTCCTTTGCAGCAATGGTAAACGGCCTGGGGACAACAGATGTTCCACGTCTGGTTATAGGCACTTCTCCAACAGGTGTATATTGAAGGGATACACCTTTCACATAGCCACCATAGGGACATGAAAAAGGAAAAGAAGGCTCCACATAGTGCTTAAATCCAAGTAAAACAGGTTTATTCCAAACCAAACAGGGTAAAAATCCTAATAACAGCAGCCAGGATAAAAGTGATCACAATGTAAAATAGCGTGGTACCAGGAACAAAAAATCAATCGCAACCCAGGGCCTGCTTGATTGTAAGTATAGGGTGATTTGTCATACTGGTTATATTCATTATCCCTGTAAGGATATGGGTTATAATGTTGTGATCTATAAGGTTCTTCAAGGAGAGGAGAGAATCTATTATAAGTTCGAATAGGAGGGGGAGTACGGTAATTCTGATAAGATTCAGAAAAATTCCTACCATAATGGTCTTGTTGGGGGGATCTGGCATAAGTGACAGGGCCAGGGCGTTTGTAACTGACATTCCTCACGTGAGCAGACCCTCTCCCTTTCTCGGGGGCACCCTTGCCCTTACTCCCATATTGGTGACCACCACTATGGGGATGGTTAGGAGTGGGGATCCTACCACTCCGGTTTCCAGATATCGGAGGGCGCTCAGCTCTGGCTTGTGAGTGGGTGTCCTCCACCACAGGAGCTGTAAGTGTCCTTCCACTATCCGGAGCACGGGGAGGAGGGATATTTCCCTCTGTAGTACCTGAAACCTCCATAGATACATTTGTATCTTTTTTCTGCCAATTGAACACCTGGTTATTTTTATAATCAGAGATGTCTCGTGTATACTTCTTTTGCTTTTTAGTACGCTGATCCCTCGCCTCTTTCTCCAATTGGCTTTTAAGATTGGCCGAGAGGGAAATGTACTCCGATGTGGCCTTATGGGGGAGGAGCTGTTCTCTCAGTTCCTTAATCTCTCTATCAATGAGAGATAGCCTACCTCTCTTTCTATCTACCAGAAAACCAAGAAGATTGATACCTGCTTCGTTAAAATAATGGAACCAGGTTTCCAATTCTGTTTCATCGGTTTCTGAGATCCACCTATTATGGGACATTGCGTTCCTTGAGCAATATTCCAAGGAACGCCTTGTCCCTAGAGGCCTCAGATGGGATATCCATCCCCAACAGGATGAAACAGAATTGGAAACCTGGTTCCATTATTTTAACGAAGCAGGTATCAATCTTCTTGGTTTTCTGGTAGATAGAAAGAGAGGTAGGCTATCTCTCATTGATAGAGAGATTAAGGAACTGAGAGAACAGCTCCTCCCCCATAAGGCCACATCGGAGTACATTTCCCTCTCGGCCAATCTTAAAAGCTAATTGGAAAAAGAGGAGAGGGATCAGCGTACTAAAAAGCAAAAGAAGTATACACGAGACATCACTGATTATAAAAATAATCAGGTGTTCAATTGGCAGAAAAAAGATACAAATGTATCTATGGAGGTTTCAGGTACTACAGAGGGAAATATCCCTCCTCCCCGTGCTCCGGATAGTGGAAGGACACTTACAGCTCCTGTGGTGGAGGACACCCACACCCACTCACAAGCCAGAGCTGAGTGCCCTCCGATATCTGGAAACTGGAGTGGTAGGATCCCCACTCCTAACCATCCCCATAGTGGTGGTCACCAATATGGGAATAAGGGCAAGGGTGCCCCCCAGAAAGGGAGAGGGTCTGCTCACGCGAGGTATGTCAGTTACGAACGCCCTGGCCCTGTCACTTATGCCAGATCCCCCCAACAAGACCATTATGGTAGGAATTTTTCTGAATCTTATCAGAATGACCGTACTCCCCCTCCTATTCGAACTTATAATAGATTCTCTCCTCTCCGTGAAGAACCTTATAGATCACAACATTATAACCCATATCCTTACAGGGATAATGAATATAACCAGTATGACAAATCACCCTATACTTGCAATCAAGCACGCCCTGGGTTGCGATTGATTTTTTGTTCCTGGTACCACGCTATTTTACATTGTGATCACTTTTATCCTGGCTGCTGTTATTTGGATTTATACCCTGTTTGGTTTGGAATAAACCTGTTTTACTTGGATTTAAGCACTATGTGGAGCCTTCTTTTCCCTTTTCATGTCCCTATGGTGGCTATGTGAAAGGTGTATCCCTTCAATATACACCTGTTGGAGAAGTGCCTATAACCAGACGTGGAACATCTGCTGTCCCCAGGCCGTTTACCATTGTTGCAAAGGAACTAGTGGAACCTGCTGTATGCACCTCTTCATCAATCACCTATTTGGATCGATCGATCCACAAGCCTGTATGACACCTAGCCGTACGGCAAACGTGTCCACCTTTTCCGGTAAGCGTATTTGCTCCATTTATTCTCTGCTGTGGACACTGAGTACTGGAACATCACCTCTGTGAATCACGTAGCACCCTTGAGAATTTTTTCACCCATCTAACACCCTCACTATTCATTTTTTGGACATTTATATGACCATAATGTCCATGTAATTGGATATTGATATGGTCATGGGCTCACTATAAGATTGTATTCATTTTTCTTCATTTTTTCACATTATTTTTGGTTATCACACTATCACGCTGCACGGTTGATAGTCACATTTGTGTGGATTACCCAATCCTGCCTTTTATGTTTAGCGCTGCATTGTTTTTTCTTTAATGAATGAAAGTTAGTGTAACAATTACACTTACTGGTTCGCAGGGTGAAGATGTTTATTTAAGATGGGAAGTGTCCTGGGATGTGCTGTTATCTTGTTTCCGGCTCGGATTTCATTCCTTCAGGCGTCTGGGTGTGGAGTCTATACACAGGCAAAACCGCTGCATCCAATGCATGGAAAGCTCCACACTGACCACTCTGGAGCGCGGAAGCGGAAATGTCATTACTGATGCACGGCAAATGTCCAGGCTGGTGTTGGGGATGATACAGGGATTGTACAGGCCACGCGCTCGGGGCTCACAGCTCCTTCTAAAGGCCAGTCCTTCTCCACACCCAGACGCCTGAAGGAATGAAATCTGAGCCAGAAACAAGATAACAGCACATCCCAGGACACTTCCCATCTTAAAGAATCATCTCCACCCTGCGAACCAGTAAGTGTAATTGTTACACTAACTTTCATTCATTGCATAAACAAGCTACCATAGTTGGTGCCTCCACACCCCTCCTATGTTAATCCGGCCCTGCCAGCGGGCATGCTGTCATCACCACTACAACCTCCACCAACATACGTTTTGTCATAGTAGATGTCCTCACTGGGGCAGGAGGATGTCCAAAGATCCATATTAAGGGGCCGAACTGCCATATGATTTGTCCTGATGGGAGCCGTGTTGTATACCCAAAGTGAGGGGTGTTCTTACTAAGGCTAGGCTGAACCCTGTAATGTATAGACATGTGCGATTAGTTTCGTACGAATCGAAAATTCGTACGAATTTCCGTAAATTCGTACATTTGGGAGGATCCGAAATACGAATTGCTATGCTCCCGAACTTTGTACGAAATACGAAATTTCGTTTACGAATTTCAGATCCAAATTCCTAACGAACATTCATAATTGTTACGAAAAGTTAATGAACCTAAAAGTTAAAAACCCAGGAAGTCAGTACAGCACAGGGATGGTGGGAGTCCCTCATAATGATAAATTCATCATAACGAACATTCGTAATTGTTACGAAAAGTTAAGAAACCTAAAACTTAAAAACCCAGGAAGTCAGCAGCACAGCACAGGGATAGTGGGAGCCCCTCATAATGATAAATTCATCATAACGAACATTCGTAATTGTTACGAAAAGTTAACGAACCTAACAAAAATGTGTATTTTGTACAAAATTTCAGACACAAATTATGAAATACAAATTAATTCTAATACGAAACGGAACAGAACGAAACGAAACAAATTTATTGACGGTGCACATGTCTAGTAATGAGGTCACAACATCTGGTAAGAGGCTGATCTTTATGCTTATGAGTGGAGCACAGTTGGGTGGTCACCTGGAGCACAAGAAAATTAGAAAGTACACAAGTGGAGCACTATTATCTAAACATCACCATCCTGTTTGGGACTTTTTTACATATATATATGGAAGTCTGAGTAGACGAAACGCGTAGGGAGACTCCACTGCCTGCCATTAGTTTTATTATAAGCGCTTTTTAACATGGAGAATGTAAGTGTTTTTCCTTAATAAATTTTACGTTAAGAAAACGGTATTATACTATGTGGCCCCTTTTCTTACCTTTTATGAGCCACCACGAAATTGGGTTATACATGAAGGAATTCTGTCGGGAGCCCTAGAAACGGCATCTGGATTCCATATTGTTCCATCGGGGGATCCTACTTCATTGCCCGGTGGCAACACAAGCATTTCTGGCTCAGGGGATATATGTCTCTGTGAGTCCAACGGTTCCGGTAAGCCTGTATTGCTTCCATATGGGGGATTCTATCATTGTGTATTACCTCTTCTCGATTTATCTACGCGGTGTATAGACACCACCACCTGTTTGAGACTCTCTATTTGGTCTCCAGAAGTTTTCATGCAACAGATACTTATTGAAATCCTTCTCAGTACCATTTTGAATATATGTTATGAACAAAACGGAGGGATACATTTATTTATTTTTTCTGATCCTAGTATTGTGTGTTGCCTCTTTCAATTCATCTACGCGGTGTTTGGACACCACCACCTGCTTGGGACTCTCTATTGATCCTCAGATTTTTTATGCAAACAGATACTTATTGAGGTCTTTCTCGGTACTATTCTGAATGTAATGTGATCCGAACAAACGGTTGAATACATCTGTTTTTTTGTCATTTTAACATCTTTTTGTGATCTAAACTAGGGCTACACTATATATACCCATACTGTTTACAAATTTCCTTATTTTGTATGCGAGCTGCTACTATAGAGTAAGCGCTGTGTTTTTGAGTATTTTTTCACTGTTAATATAATGCAACCTTGATAAAAATCAGCACTATACTCTCTATATACAGTATATATACTGTACATAAATAAATCCTTTTTTCTCCATTGTTACATCAAATGAGAACAATGATGTTCAAGCTTTTCTACATTCATCTGAGCCTATTTTGTTTGATTAAAGTTAGATTGTTTTCAATCTACTATATTGGGCTGTCTCACAGATGATTTAAATATGAACCATGTGAAGACAACAAGCTTGGGGCTGTACTTGTCAGTGAGAGCTCTGTTATGATAGCACAGCACTCTGTAAGAATTAGCTAGCAGCTAAGCCGTTCTGGCTGTGATTTGTTTTCACACTATATCCTTTGGTTTTATTGCATGTAGTTTCTAGAGTATGAAAACTGTAATATGGATCTCTTACTTTACTTTGTGCTGCCATCATATCTATGTAGCACCCTCCTAGATAGGTTGCTAGATGGGACTTTTTATATATATATTTTGTATCTTTCTAATATATTTTTTTTGCATGACAGCACAGACTTTATGAATTGGAATTTTCAATATTACTATTTATCATCATGATGTATTTGTTTATCACATGCATATACATCCACGGGCCACTTTATTAGGTACACCTTGCTAGCCTTCAGAACTGCCTTAATTCTTTGTGGCATAGATTCAACAAGGTGTTGGAAACATCCCTCAGAGATGTTGGTCCATATTGACATGATAGCATTATCTGCAGATTTGTCGGCTGCACATCCATGATGAGAATCTCCCGTTCCACCACATCCCAAAGGTGCATTATTGGATTGAGATCTGGTGACTGTGGAGGCCATTGGAGTACAGTGAACTCATTTTCAGGTGCATTATCTTGCTGGAAGTAGCCATCAGAAGATGGGTACACTGTAGTCATAAAAGGATGGATATGGTCAGCAACAATACTCAGTAGTAGAGGCCCAAAGTGTGCCAATAAAATATCCCCCACACCATTACACCACCACCACCAGCCTGTACCATTGATAAAAGGCAGGATGCTTTCATGTTGTGTACACCAAATTCTGACCCTACCATCTGAATGTCTCAGCTAATATCGAGACTCATCAGACCAGGCAACGTTTTTTCAATCTTCTATTGTCCAATTTTGGATAGCCTGTGCGAATTGTAGCCTTAGTTTCCTTTTCTGAACTGACAGGAGTGACACCAGGTGTGGTCTTCTGCTGCTGTAGCCCATCTGCTTCAAGGTTTGATATGTTGTGTGTTCAGAGATGGTATTACCTTGGTTGTAACAAGTGGTTATTTGATTTACTGTTGCCTTTCTATCGTCTCAAACCAGTTTGCCCATGCTCCTCTGATCTCTGACATCAACGAGGCATTTTTGTGCACACAACTGCCGCTCACTGGATATTTTCTCTTTTTCGGACCATTCTCTGTAAATGCTAGAGATGGCTATGTGTGAAAATCCCAGTAGATCAGCAGTTTTTGAAATACTCAGACTGTCCGGCACTAACAACCATGCCATTCAAAGTCACCTAAATCCCCTTTCTTCCCCATTCTGATGCTCGGTTTGAACTTCAGCACATCACCTTCACCATGTCTAGATGCCTAAATGCATTAAGTTGCTGCCATGTGATTGGCTGATTAGCAATTTGTGTTACCAAGCAATTGAACAGGTGTACCTAATAAAGTGGCCCGTGAGTGTATATGATTTGTTAATATATGATTTTTAGGCACTTATATGCACTTTAATTGACAGCGCAACACTTTACTTTGTATTGGAATATGCAATACAGTGAGTGCACCTGTCGGAATTATTGAACAATGTCACAACTTGTGGGCTATGTGAGGTTGTAGTTGATTCTTCCACCTTCCTAGTGACAGCAGATGTTGCAAGTACAGCAATATTGCACATGTAGATGGAATGGAGGCAGTAGAGTATTATCTTAATGAGGCTAAAGGTATTCCCGATATACAGAAACAATTTACCGTATTTTAAAACTTCTGGATTTTACAATGACCCACAACTAGTTCTGGTTCAATAAGGTTTTTTACTTGCAGGCCAGAGGAGTAGCTATGGGAGCCAAATTTGCTCCCAGTCTACCCAATTTCTTTATCTCCGGAAGGTGAAGAGGACATCATTTATTTGAGAGATTGGTTGAAATTAATTTTTTACCAGTGATACATTAATGATGTCCTGCTTCTATTGCATAGTGATGAGGACTCCCTGTATAATTTTATTAGAATTTTGAATTATAATAATCTCAATATAAGTTTAACACATTCCTATAGTCAAAAGGAGACTAGCTTTTTGGATCTGACGCTGGTCAATAATGGTACCAGGGTCACCAGGTCCTTTTTTTAAATTACTGACAAAAATAGTTTTATTTCCACTGACAGTTGCAATCACCCCCTCTTTATTATTTACAATCTGCAATTCTAAAAGACAGATTTCTTTAGAAGTGCTATGAAGCCTCCGCTTTAGACATCACTATTCAACAAGTGGCTGGGATGGACATTGAGTCCCTGTTACAAGTTCAAAGTAAGAATACACCCTCTTAAATGATATGTCCATTTATCACAGGTTTCTCTATACAACATTCACAAATTAGGAACATTTTTAAAAAGCATTGCAGGAATGCACAAAAGTGACCCAGTTTTATTTAACTTGCTACCTGAGACAGTTGGAAATTTGTATGTGATTTGAAAAGTTAAATAAATAACTACACAATGGGGCTGATTTACGAAAGCTGTATGCCAGCAGAAGAGACGCACGGCGAGGCGCAACACACATTTTCCTATTTACAAAACAGTGCGCCGGGAACAGAGTGCGAATCCCCTATTTACTATAGTGATCTCGGCGCATGGGAGACTGCAATCTGTGCGCCACTATGGACATTGCGCACGGCATCTTCAATTCAATATTAACAGAAGATGGAGGTGCCAATATTATGGGGTGATATGGGGTGATGTGAGGAAGTTTATTAACAACTGCCCAAGTAACAAATATGCCCAAAATAGAATAAGAAAGTAACTTTTTCAGAGAAAGCCTGAAAAAACTGTGTGAGATCAATGTAAGCACTGCACATGCGCAAGCGGCTCTTGTGCTCATTCAAATGCGTTCACTGCGCAGCCAAAATCTTAGTAAATGTCAAGCAACTTAAATACAATTGTGTGGGTTAAACGGGCGCACCTCTAAACTTGACATTTTTATTTTTACGCTGGTTCACCTTTATGTATTTTTTTAAGGAGATTTGCACACAGGTCATGTTAGCATGTTACGTTGCCAACCTGTGACATGCACCTTGTTAAAATTATGTAAAAAGACTCTCGCTCCTCTAGCTCCTCCTAAAAGGGCATTTAACCTTCCCCCTCTAATGCCCTGTACACACGATAGGATTTTCTGATGGAAAATGTGTGGTAGGACCTAGTTGTCGGAAATTCCGACCGTGTGTAGGCTCCATCACACATTTTCCATAGGAATTTCTGACACACAAAGTTTGAGAGCTTGCTATAAAATTTTCTGATAACAAAATGTCGGAAATTCCGATCATGTGTACACAAATCCGACGCACAAAGTGCCACGCATGTTCAGAATAAATTAAGAAACAGAAGCTATTGGCTACTGTCCCGTTTATAGTCCCGACCTACATGTTTTATGTCACCGCGTTCAGAACGATCGGATTTTCCGACAACTTTGTGTGACCGTGTGTATGCAAGACAAGTTTGAGTCAACATCCGATGGAAAAAATCCATGGATTTTGTTGTCGGAATGTCCGATCAATGTCCGACCGTGTGTACAGGGCATAATGCATATGATTTCTATGGGCTAGCTTTTTCTTTTAACCACCTCAATACAGTGCACTTACACCCCCTTCCTGCCCAGACCAATTTTCAGCTTTCAGCGCTCTCACACTTTGAATGACAATTACTCAGTCGTGCAACACTGTACCCATATGAAATTTGCGTCCTTTTTTTCACACAAATAGAGCTTTCTTTTGGTGGTATTTAATCACTAGTGGGTTTTTTATTTTTTGTGCTATAAATAAAAAAGACCGTAAATTTTGTGAAAAAATGCCTTTTTCTTTGTTTCTGTCATAAAATTTTGCAAATTAGTAATTTTTCTTCATAAATTTTGGCCAAAATTTATACTGCTACATAGCTTTGGTAAAAATAACCCAAATTGGTGTAAATTATTTGATCTTTGTGAAAGTTATAGAGTCTACAAACTATGGTGCCAATCACTGAAAATTGATCACATCTGATCACACAGATGTACTGATGGTCTATCTCATTTCTTGGTACACTAACAAGTCAGAAAAGTACAAATACCCCCTAAATGACCCCTTTTTAGAAAGTAGACATTCCAAGGTATTAAGTAAGTAGCATGGTGAATTTTTTTAAGTTGTAATTTTTTCCCACAATTCTTTGCAAGATGAAGATTTTTTTTTAAATTTTTTTACAAAATTATCATATTAACAGGTTATTTCTCTCTCAGAGCATATGCATACAACAAATTACACCCCAAAATACATTCTGCTACTCTTCCTGAGTATGGCGATACCACATGTGTGAGACTTTTACACAGCCTGGCCACATACAAAGGCCGAACATTGAAGTAGCATCTTCATGCGTTCTACGAGCCTAAATGACACATCTCATTTCTCAACCACCATTTACACTTTTGAAGGCCCTGGAGCACCAGGACAATAGAATTGCCCCCAAACTGACCCCATTTTGGAAAGCAAACACCCCAATGTATAATCTATGATGCATAATGAGTCTTTTGAACGGTTCATTTTTTTCCAGAAGTTTTTGGAAAATGTGGAAAAAAATGAAAACACATTTTTTTTTACACAAAGTTGTCCATTTATCAGATATTTCCAACACATAGCATGTACGTAGCAAAGATGACACCCCAAAATACATTCTGCTACTCCTCCTGAGTATGGCGATACCACATGTGTGAGACTCTTACACAGCCTGACCACATACAAAGGCCCAACATTGAAGTAGCATCTCCATGCGTTCTACGAGCATAAATGACACATCTCAGTTCTCAACCACCTATTACATTTTTGAAGGCCCTGGAGCACCAGGACAATGGAATTGCCCCCAAAATGACCCCATTTTGGAAAGAAAACACCCCAACGTATAATCTATGAGGCATAATGAGTCTTTTGAATGGTTCATTTTTTTCCAGAAGTTTTTGGAAAATGTGGAAAAAAATGAAAACGCTTTTTTTTTTACACAAAGTTGTCCATTTATCAGATATTTCCAACACATAGCATGTACGTAGCAAAGATGACACCCCAAAATACATTCTGCTACTCCTCCTGAGTATGGCGATACCACATGTGTGAGACTTTTACACAGCCTGGCCACATACAAAGGCCCAACATTGAAGTAGCATCTGCATGCGTTCTATGAGCATAAATGACACATCTCAGTTCTCAACCACCTATTACACTTTTGAAGGCCCTGGAGCACCAGGACAATGGAATTGCCCCCAAAATGACCCCATTTTGGAAAGCAAACACCCCAACGTATAATCTATGAGGCATAATGAGTCTTTTGAACGGTTCATTTTTTTCCAGAAGTTTTTGGAAAATGTGGAAAAAAATGAAAACGCATTTTTTTTTTACACAAAGTTGTCCATTTATCAGATATTTCCAACACATAGCATGTATGTAGCAAAGATGACACCCCAAAATACATTCTGCTACTCCTCCTGAGTATAGCGATACCACATGTGTGAGACTTTTACACAGCGTGCCCACATATAAAGGCCCAACATTGAAGTAGCACCATCAGGCGATCTACGAACATAAATGACACATCTCATTGCTCAACCACCTATTGCATTTTTGAAGGCCCTGGAGCACCAAGACAATGGAATTGCCCCCAAAATGACCCCATTTTGGAAAGCAAACACCCCAACATATAATCTATGAGGCATAATGAGTCTTTTGAACGGTTCATTTTTTTCCAGAAGTTTTTTGGAAAATGTGGAAAAAAATGAAAACGCATTTTTTTTACACAAAGTTGTCTATTTATCAGATATTTCCAACACATAGCATGTACGTAGCAAAGATGACACCCCAAAATACATTCTGCTACTCCTCCTGAGTATAGCGATACCACATGTGTGAGACTTTTACACAGCGTGGCCACATACAAAGGCCCAACTTTGAAGTAGCACCATCAGGCGATCTACGAGCATAAATGACACATCTCATTTCTCAACCACCTATTGCATTTTTGAAGGCCCTGGAGCACCAGGACAATGGAATTGCCCCCAAAATGACCCCATTTTGGAAAGTAAACACCCCAACGTATAATCTATGAGGCATAATGAGTCTTTTGAACGGTTCATTTTTTTCCAGAAGTTTTTGGAAAATGTGGAAAAAAATGAAAACGCATTTTTTTTTTACACAAAGTTGTCCATTTATCAGATATTTCCAACACATAGCATGTATGTAGCAAAGATGACACCCCAAAATACATTCTGTTACTCCTCCTGAGTATAGAGATACCACATGTGTGAGACTTTTACACAGCGTGCCCACATATAAAGGCCCAACATTGAAGTAGCACCATCAGGCGATCTACGAACATAAATGACACATTTCATTGCTCAACCACCTATTGCATTTTTGAAGGCCCTGGAGCACCAAGACAATGGAATTGCCCCCAAAATGACCCCATTTTGGAAAGCAAACACCCCAACATATAATCTATGAGGCATAATGAGTCTTTTGAACGGTTCATTTTTTTCCAGAAGTTTTTTGGAAAATGTGGAAAAAAATGAAAACGCATTTTTTTTTACACAAAGTTGTCTATTTATCAGATATTTCCAACACATAGCATGTACAAAGCAAAGATGACACCCCAAAATACATTCTGCTACTCCTCCTGAGTATAGCGATACCACATGTGTGAGACTTTTACACAGCGTGGCCACATACAAAGGCCCAACTTTGAAGTAGCACCATCAGGCGATCTACGAGCATAAATGACACATCTCATTTCTCAACCACCTATTGCATTTTTGAAGGCCCTGGAGCACCAGGACAATGGAATTGCCCCCAAAATGACCCCATTTTGGAAAGCAAACACCCTAACGTATAATCTATGAGGCATAATGAGTCTTTTGAACGGTTCTTTTTTTTCCAGAAGTTTTTGGAAAATGTGGAAAAAAATGAAAACACTTTTTTTTTTACACAAAGTTGTCTATTTATCAGATATTTCCAACACATAGCATGTACGTAGCAAAGATGACACCCCAAAATACATTCTGCTACTCCTCCTGAGTATAGCGATACCACATGTGTGAGACTTTTACACAGCGTGGCCACATACAAAGGCCCAACATTGAAGTAGCACCATCAGGCGATCTACGAGCATAAATGACACATCTCATTTCTCAACCACCTATTGCATTTTTGAAGGCCCTGGAGCACCAGGACAATGGAATTGCCCCCAAAATGACCCCATTTTGGAAAGCAAACACCCCAACGTATAATCTATGAGGCATAATGAGTCTTTTGAGCGGTTCTTTTTTTTCCAGAAGTTTTTGGAAAATGTGGAAAAAAATGAAAACACATTTTTTTTAACACAAAGTTGTCTATTTATCAGATATTTCCAACACATAGCATGTACGTAGCAAAGATGACACCCCAAAATACATTCTGCTACTCCTCCTGAGTATAGCGATACCACATGTGTGAGACTTTTACACAGCCTGGCCACATACAAAGGCCCAACATTGAAGTAGCACCATCAGGCGATCTACGAGCATAAATGACACATCTCATTTCTCAACCACCTATTGCATTTTTGAAGGCCCTGGAGCATCAGGACAATGGAATTGCCCCCAAAATGACCCCATTTTGGAAAGCAAACACCCCAACGTATAATCTATGAGGCCTAATGAGTCTTTTGAACGCTTCATTTTTTTCCAAAAGTTTTTGGAAAATGTGGAAAAAAGTGAAAACGCATTTTTTTTTACACAAAGTTGTCCATTTATCAGATATTTCCAACACATAGCATGTACGTAGCAAAGATGACACCCCAAAATACATTCTGCTACTCCTCCTGAGTATAGCGATACCACATGTGTGAGACTTTTACACAGCCTGGCCACATACAAAGGCCCAACATTGAAGTAGCACCATCAGGCGATCTACGAGCATAAATGACACATCTCATTTCTCAACCACCTATTGCATTTTTGAAGGCCCTGGAGCATCAGGACAATGGAATTGCCCCCAAAATGACCCCATTTTGGAAAGCAAACACCCCAACGTATAATCTATGAGGCCTAATGAGTCTTTTGAACGGTTCATTTTTTTCCAAAAGTTTTTGGAAAATGTGGAAAAAAGTGAAAACGCATTTTTTTTTACACAAAGTTGTCCATTTATCAGATATTTCCAACACATAGCATGTACGTAGCAAAGATGACACCCCAAAATACATTCTGCTACTCCTCTTGAGTATGGCGATACCACATGTGTGAGACTTTTACACAGCCTGGCCACATACAGAGGCCCAACATCAAAGTAGCACCATCAGGCATTCTAGGAGCATAAATGACATATATAATTTCCTGGCAACCTATCATTTTTGAAAACCCTTCATATTTCTAACACATAGCATGCACATACCAAGAATTACAATCCAAAATAAATTCTATTGCAGAAAGGGTAAAAAAAAAAGCATTACCTGTGCTTTTAGTAGTATCTACAGAGGAGAGCACTGGTCCAGGCAGCAGGCAGGGAGGTGCTTAGCCACAGCAATATTAACTATCCAGGCAGCAGGCAGGAATATTGTCTATAGTCGGCACAGCACAGTCCATAGAAATTGTCCAGGCAGAGACAGCCAGCACAGCCATAATATTGGTCCTGGTACACTGTTAACTGCAGACACTCATTATTGTACCGCGACAGGCATGGGCATGGTGGCAGTAAGTCAGCAGCAGGCTGAGGGCCACAATCAGGTAAGACCTGTGCACAGGGGCAGAGGCTTCGACCCACCCAAATCTCTATGAAGCCTCCGGACTCCAGACCCTAATTCCGAAACCCGGAGAAAACAAAAATAATTGTTTTCTCCAACCGGAAAAACAATTCTGGAGCCCCTCACATATGTGAGACCCCTGTGTACTACAGTAGCAGGGCAACAGATCAGTCCAAGCGGTAGGCAAAAGCATAGTCCATAAAACAGGCCAGGGTCGGTTCACATGTAAGCAGTCCAAGCGGTAGGCAGTAGAGTAGTTGATAAAACAGGCCAGGGTCAGTTCACGTGGAGGCAGTCCAAACGGTAGGCAGAGGCATAGTCACAAAACAGGCCAGGGTCAGTTCACATGGAAGGCAGTGGCATGGTTATTTGGGAAAGAATGGAAAATGGTCAGCACAGATGATGAAAATGGGGAAATGGTTAAAAATATGGGCTAATATTTTATGGATGTGTGATAAATTTGGAAGTATTCACCAATGCAAAGGCCAGGTTGGGAGGGACACTGGGGACAATGGTAGCTGGTATCTCTTCTAAATTCTCTTTTGGTGCACACGCGACATTTTTTTTGCCGTCTTCGGCCTGCTTCAGATGGTGGAATGCTGAAGAGGAAGTGGCGCTCATGGAGTCGGCAAACAGCCTCAGAGCGAAGGTCTTCTTGGGGGGGTCTTTGGTGATAGATGAGGGATGTGACAACTTCTATGAATTTTAGGAAGGGGGCGGGGCTTTCAATGGATTTGGTGTAGACTACGTAGGAATTGTAAATGGCCAAATGGATGAGATAAATTGCTACCTTCTTATACCAGAATCGGGACCTCCTTATTGACAAATAGGGCTGAATCATTTGATCGTTAAAATCTACCCCCCCATGTAGAGATTATAATCTTGGACACATGTTGGCTTTTCAATGGGACCTTGTCTTCTTTGTACCACAATTGCAGTGTCTTCATGGATGGTGGACATCATGTGCACGTCCCTCTTATCCTTCCACCTCAAGGCCAGCACTTTGTTGCATCTCAATGATGCTCTTTCCCCCCTTTGCAGCTTTTTGTTCACTAAAGATTGTGGGAAGCCCTTTCTATTTTTTCTGGAGGTTCCACAGGCCAGGGTTTTTGCGATGTATAAGTGTTTGAAAAGGGGCAGGCTGGTGTAAAAGTTGTCAACGTAAATGTGATATCCTTTGTTTAGAACTGGGTATGCCAGGTCCCATACAATCTTTCCAGTTGTGCCCATGTAGGCCGGGCACTCAGGGGGCTGGAGCTGGGAATCTTTTCCTTCATATATGCGGAATGCATACAAATATCCCGTGGCTCTCTCACATAGCTTGTATAACTTTACTCCGTATCTGGCCCTTTTGCTAGGAATATACTGCTTTATTCCTAGCCGGCCTGAAAAGGGTACCAGGGACTCATCGACGCAAATTTTCTGATCAGGGACATAGAGTTCTGCAAATTGTTGAGAAAAGAAATTTATCAGTGGGCGAATCTTGTATGACTTGTCGTAATTTGGATGATTGTGGGGAGGGCACTGGGTGTTGTCGCTGAAGTGAAGAAAGCGCATTATCATCTTGTATCGGGACCTGGACATAAGGGCAGAATAAATGGGCATATTGTGGATGGGGTGGGTGGACCAATAGGCATGTCCTTCATTTTTTTTTGTAATCCCCATGTTTAGGGTGAGGCCCATAAACATTTTGAAATTCCTCCAAATTCAGATCTCTCCACTCAAAAGGACGGGCATAGGATGATTGGGGGTTGTTGGCAATATATTGCTGGGCATACAAATTTGTCTGGTCCACAATAAATTGCAGCATAGTGTCGGGCAAAAACATATGAAAGAAATCAATCTCTGAGAAATTTTGGGTGTTGGTCTGCACACCTGGCAGTGCTGTGAACGGGGGAATAATTGGCGATGCCGAGTTGGAAGGCAGCCATATTGGGTTGGCAAGACCATCTGGCATGTATGTAGAGGCCCTGGCTCTTGGGGGGTGTGACACTCCAGTAGTTTGATTGGAATTTCCTGTGCTGGTACTCAGGCGTGAAGTGGCAGGACTGGTACTGGGTCTGGGCATTTGTTCCTGGGGCCTATCGCCGGCGGCAGCGCTGGTACTGGGCAATTGTTTCCAGGGCCTAACGCTGGTGGCAGTGCTGGTACTGGGCCTGGGAATTTGTTCCTGGGGCCTATTGGTGGTGGCAGCGCTGGTACTGGGCATTTGTTCCCGGGGCCTAACGCTGGCGGCAGCGCTGGTACTGGGCCTGGGAATTTGTTCCTGGGGCCTATTGGTGGTGGCAGTGCTGGTACTGGGCCTGGGAATATAATCCTGGTTGCCCTTTTGGGAGGGACCCATTCTTCCTCCGAATCATTTGTCGATTCACTATTTGGTTCAAATGCCAAACTTGAATCAGAATCCAAATTGGAATCTGATGAGAACTCCCCGTTGCTCTCATCGGTCATGGAGAGGATCTGGAACACCTCCTCACTGCTGAATACTCTTTTGGACATGACGCGGTGTGACAGGTGGCAGGTGACGGTCACTGATGGGCTGTGCGATAGGTGGCAGCTGATGTTCACTGATCTGTGATGACGGTGTGACAGGCGATGGTCACTGTTGGGTGACAGGCCACGGACAGTTACTGGTGATGGGTGACGGTCACTAAAAGGTGACAGGTGATCGGTGATGGCTGACGGTCACTGATGGGTGACAGGTGATGGGTAACGGGTGATGGCTGGCGGTCACTGATGGGTGACGGGTGATGGCTGGCGGTCACTGATGGGTGATGGGTGGCGGTCACTGATGGGTGAAGGGTGATGGCTGGCGGGTGACAGGTGCACCGCTGATGGTCACTGATTTGTGACGGGTGACAGGTGCACCGCTGATGGTCACTGATTTGTGACAGGTGACAGGAGCAACGCTGGCGGTCACTGATGGGTGACGGGTGATGGCTGACGGGTGACAGGTGCACCGCTGATGGTCACTCATTTGTGACGGGTGACAGGTGCACCGCTGATGGTCACTGATTTGTGACGGGTGACAGGAGCACCGCTGGCGGTCACTGATGGGTGACGGGTGATGGCTGGCGGTCACTGATGGGTGACGGCTGGCAGTCACTGATGGGTGACGGGTGATGGCTGGCGGTCACTGATGGGTGACGGGTGACGGCTGGCGGTCACTGATGGGTGACGGCTGGCGGTCACTGATGGGTGACGGGTGACGGCTGGCGGTCACTGATGGGTGATGAGTGATGGCTGACGGGTGACAGGTGCACCGCTGATGGTCACTGATTTGTGACGGGTGACAGGTGCACCGCTGACGGTCACTGATGGCAGTCCCTTATGTGACAGGTGCACTTTATTGGGTGACACTGGTGACTGTTGGGTGACAGATGACAATTGGGGGGGGTGATGGGACAGGTGTGGTGTTGGTGCAGACACTACAGAACACAGATCGGTAACTCACTACTTCTGGCTCTTCTCTCCTCACACTGGAAACGGTGTGTGAGGAGAGAAGAGCTGGTAACAGCTAGTTACCGCTCTGTGTTTACATTTATGATCGGCTGTGAATGGATCACAGCCGATCACGTGGGTAAACAGCCAGCCAATGGCTGTTTACCGGTGTCGGTGACGAGTAGTGTTCCCGGGAACACTCCGTCACCGACGTGCACGCGCAGCGCGCTCACGATCGCGCGCATGCGCCGTGCACAATGGGGTGGACCTATCTGTGATCGGCCGTGACTTCATCACGGCCGATCACGTGGTAAACAGCCATGTCCAATGGCTGTTCACCCCCCTCGGTGGCGAGCCGAAGGAAGAGGGATGCGCGCGCACGATCGCGCGCATTCCCTGTTTAAATGGGAGGACGTCATATGACGCCCTCCCGCAACGAGAGCTGCGCCGCCTGGCCGTCAATTGACGGCCGGTGGTCGGCAAGCGGTTAAAGGGGAACTCCGCACTCTATTCTACAATGCTCTTGTCTCCCACTTCTAATGCATACGATTTCTTTCTGCTAACTTTTGCTTTTAAAGAGGAACTCCACACTTCATTCTACAATGCTCTTGTCTCCCCCTCTAACCCCTTGGATTTCCATGGGCTAGCTTTTGCTTTTAAAGGGGAACTCTACACTCCACTTCATTCTCCAAAGGCTGGGAGCTGCCTTCACCAATCCAAACCACATACTTTTTTAGAGCATACAACAGGGCCAGCTAGGAAAGGAGCGATAAGAGCGATCACCCAAACCCCTCCTGAACCATACAAGGCCACATGCACATTTAACATAGGTGGCTGCCATAGGTGGGGCATGTTGGGCTCAGCACAATACCAACCACAAAGCATCTTGTACCCACTAGTTTAAAGGGGCTTTCCACATTCCGTTAAGCCCCTGTTTGCAGCCCCCCACAATCCCAGCCTAGGGTTGTGTGGAAGAGGCCCTGTCTCCCTGAATATGGGAACAAGGTGGTTGACTTTTGGGGTGCCCGAGCCCCTCCTGCCCCCAAGAATCCACCCCCCTTTCATGGGCTGGCTTGCTGTGTGTTTGGCTAGGGGTTTGTTAGTGTTTGGGAGAGGCACAATATTTTTTTTGTTTGGGGTGGGATTTTTCACATGGGGGTTCTCATTTTAAACCTTAACAGACCCAAATGACCTTGTATGTATTGAGGGAAGCAGGCTATTTTTTGGGGGGGGTTTAAAATCTTGCAGCTGCAATGTAGATTTGTAACTTTTATAAAGCCGTACATCTTTGAAGCAACATTTTGGATACACTCTACAGATGTACCACTTTACAAGCAGAGTAAGAGTAAGCCCCCCCCCCCCCTACCCAGTAACTAGCTTTTATTTAAAGGCACTTGTTTTGTTTTTGGGGTTGTCCAAATTGGTGACATTGATATATGTTCCTTAGGGTGGGACCTCCCCCATACCCATTTTAAGGCCAATAACTAGATGATAAGCCAGCCAAGTGGGGACTAGTAACATTAAAAAGTCAGTTCCCATAGACTGCAATGGTATTTGTTGTATAACTTTTGCCCATGTTAGGCTCTTTGTTTGCCCCCCCCTGGACCAGGGGGTGTTTGTCCCATCTGTAAATTTGTAGCATACTGTATGATGTGCTTAATTTTGGACAGGGGGTGGCTTATTTTGTGCTAGCTGCATTTGCTTTGGTCTGGTCATGTTCAGGGACTTTGATTCTTTCCTGTGCCTTTTGGTGTGTGAAATGCATTTGGGTTGGTCTGGGCATGCTCAAGCACTTGGCTTTTTTTTCTTCTTTTTGTGTCTGAACAGCACTTGGATGTTTCTGGGCATGCTCAGAGAGTGTGTTTTTTGGGTTAGTAAATAAAGGACATCCTTAACAGGTGTACCCACTTTTAAGTTCTGTCTCTACATTGGGTGAACTTGCATTTTTGTGTGTTTCATGGACTGTGTGTGTATTTTCAATTGCCTTATTAGCACGCAAACCTGTGTTATATAAATCTTGCAGATAGTATTCTTTACCCTGACCTGAAAAGTGGCAAGATTGTGTGTGTGTGTGTGTGTGGGTCCGGCAAGAGAGGAAATTTGGGTGTTTTTATAGAGTTTGTAACAAATGTATTTTCTCTTTGTATTTTGTTTGTTATGTCTCTGCAAAACAGATGTGTTTTAGAGCAAGTTTTTTTTACTTTGGTTTATTGTATTTTTTTGGGTGGGGAGGGATGTTTTCCCCTGAAATATTTTTGATGTTGCCAATGTGTGTCATTTGTAGGTTGTTTCACTTTGATTTAATTGTCTGTGCTGCATTATTTTGCAAAATCTTCCTCAAGATGTTGTAACTAATTAATGTTTAAATCCTTAACTGATGTCCGTTTGTGGATGCAGTCCTTTTAACTCCTGTTAATTTCCTCTGCAAAATGGTCAGACCTCAAACATCTGGTTTGAACTAGCACTAAAAGTTACTTTCTTGGTGCCTTCATGATAGCATATGCATGGATTGTGTGTATGCTGCCATGGATAGTCACCAGGAAAGGAAAATTAGAGCTGTAAGTATTCAATTTTTCATTTTAGCGCAGTGGTTCTCAGCCTTAGTCCTCAAGTACCCCCCGACAGGACATGCTTTGGGAATTTATCTTAGCCAAAATAGCTGTTCAAAATACCAAGCCATTGATTGTGATTTAAAGCACCTGGGGAAGATGAAGGAAAACCTGCAAACATGGCCTGTTGGGGATACTTGAGGACAGGGTTGAGAAGCACTGAGCTAAAATCGAGCTCAAAACAATTCTATTCTAATTATGGGCATTTGAGGGAAACCAAGTGAGTGTTAGAATCCCTGCTTGTCTTTTTTAGGTTGAGCATTGTGTCCCTTTTCTTAAAATTGGCTTCACTTCGTGTCACATAGCCAAACAGGAAGTGAGGGTAAAACCCTACCAATGTCTTATATGGGGACACACAGGTCAATCTAACTAGTGTCCCCTTTAGGCAAATTGCACTCTAGCACTTTGTTGTGTACACCCCACATTATTAGGTCTTTTGGGGTTTATTAAAGGCAAATCCACTCTGCAATACAAGTGTACGCGTTGTAAATCTGGTGATTTTATCATCCAATCATGTAGAAGCAAAGATGCTGTTTTTTTATTTTCCTTGCATGTCCCCCTCGGATCTCTAGCATCTTCAGCAAGTGTAGTTGTAGTGCAAAGTGGATTTGCCTTTAGTAAATAAACCCCAAATTCCAAGATACCTAATAATTTGTGGTGTACACAGCAAAATGTTAGAGTGCAATTTACCTAACGGGGAAACTATTTAGATTGACCTGTGTGTCCCCAAGGAAAGACATTGGTAGGGTTTTACCCTCACTTCCTGTTTGGCTATGACAGGAAGTGAATAAATTTGAAGGAGAAAGTGGCAAAATTTGGGAGTTGTCTTCACCCTATCAGGGGTGCAGACATCCCCAAAAAGCTACAAGACTTCTAATCCCTCTGCACTCTATACCCAAGCAAAAATAAGAAAGAATTTCATTTAGTTTAACTTTGCAAAGATACATGCCTCAACTGTGATGCATGTCAATGGCCCATGTAGACCTTGTTTAATAGAAAACATCAGTTGCCTTTTACTAGAAACATTTGTTAGTCCAGTCCTGGAAATCTGCATCTGCTTTACTATCAATTTCCCTAAAAATTGGATTCCTGCAGCTAGATGTGCCAAATGTATCTAGATGCGCGGCCGCTGTGTATGTGAGATGCGCAACTGCTGTGTGCATGGAGGTATGTACCAGTGGCACATATCTGGTTCCTGGAAGGGGTGACCAGCACACAGGAATGATATCACTCCCCTACAGGAAGTTGCTTGTACTGCTGCTAATTTCTTCTCACCACCATGACCCGCTCACTGTTCTCTGAGGAAGAGATGATCCTTATTTGCAAATTAAGAATTTTTTAACATGGGGTGGTGTTTGTGTGAGTCCCTAACACACATTCATACATATTAGGACCAATTTAGACAGGACCTGATTTACCTACCAGCATGTTTTCAGAGTGTGGGAGGAAACCGGAGTACCTGGAGGAATCCCACGCAGGCACAGGGAAAACATGCAAACTCCAGGCAGATGGTGGGATTCTAACAAGCGACCTTATTTGCTGCTAGGTGAAAGTGCTAACCACTACACCAATGTGCTGCCAAAATATATATCTATAGATTTAGGTTCTTGTGTCCACCAGCAGAGAGAGAAGTTGGGTATATGTCACACTCCCAATTCTGGAGGCATAATAATGGTCTAGCACAGGGGTCTTTAAACTACGGCCCTCCAATTGTTCAGGAACTACAATTCCCATCATGCCCAGTCATGTCTCTGAATGTCAGAGTTTTACAATGCCTCATGGGATGTGTAGTTCCACAACAGCTTGAGAGCCCTAGATTTTATAGATTCATGACCACTCTAGCATGTCTGGAAAAAAGGTGGCTTCTCGTGTGCCTTGTATAATGCCCAAGAAATATCGTTAGGAAAATACAAGTGGGTCATGGCACATCTACATTTCAAATTTGACACTTAAGATGTTCTATGCAATCTGATTGGCCAATCTCTGTACAACTCGATATTTCGGCAAAATAGGTAATAGGAAGACGCACTTGAACAATTAATTCAAATTATAGGAAATCAAACAGGCTCTTGCACTAAATCAATTTTTTTTAAGATCTAACTGATTGCAATGTATGGTCACCTTTAAAGATAAAGATCAGAAAATATTAATTTATTGGGTTTAGAAACACTTCTCTGTTCTTTGTAATGTATTGAAAGATTTGGGTAAAATAGAAAAAAACACATTTCAAAGATATATTACAAGTAATAGGAATGAGATTAGCATAGAAAGAGTGAAATAACTGAGAATACCTACTAATTGCCTAACAAGACACATCCAATGAGATGAATTAACCAATTGTATTGGGTGTGCACTATTATTAACCACTTCAGCCCCGGAAGGTTTTACCCCCTTCCTGACCAGAGCACTTTTTACAATTCGGCACTGCGTCGCTTTAACTGCTAATTGCGCGGTCATGCAATGCTGTACCCAAACGAAATTTGCGTCCTTTTCTTCCCACAAATAGAGCTTTCTTTTGATGGTATTTGATCACCTCTGCCATTTTTATTTTTTGCGCTATACACGGAAAAAGACCGAAAATTTTGAAAAAAAATGATATTTTCTACTTTTTGTTCTAAAAAAAATCCAATAAACTCAATTTTAGTCATACATTTAGGCCAAAATGTATTCGGCCACATGTCTTTGGTAAAAAAAATGTCAATAAGTGTATATTTATTGGTTTGCGCAAAAGTTATAGCGTCTACAAACTAGGGTACATTTTCTGGAATTTACACAGCCTTTAATTTATGACTGCCTATGTCGTTTCTTGAGGTGCTAAAATGGCAGGGCAGTACAAAACCCCCACAAATGACCCCATTTTGGAAAGTAGACACCCCAAGGAATTTGCTGAGAGGCATGTTGAGCCCATTGAATATTTATTTTTTTTGTCCCAAGTGATTGAATAATGACAAAAAAAAAAAAAAAAAAAAAAATTACAAAAAGTTGTCACTAAATGATATATTGCTCACACAGGCCATGGGCATATGTGGAATTGCACCCCAAAATACATTTAGCTGCTTCTCCTGAGTACGGGGATACCACATGTGTGGGACTTTTTGGGAGCCTAGCCGCGTACGGGGCCCCGAAAACCAAGCAACGCCTTCAGGATTTCTAAGGGCGTACATTTTTGATTTTACTCCTCACTACCTATCACAGTTTTGAAGGCCATAAAATGCCCAGATGACATAAAACCCCCCCAAATGACCCCATTTTGGAAAGTAGACACCCCAAGCTATTTGCTTTGAGGCATGTTGAGTCCATGGAATGTTTTATATTTTGACACAAGTTGCGGGAAAGTGACAAATTTTTTTTTTTTTTTTTTTTTTTTTTGCACAAAGTTGACACTAAATGATATATTGCTCACACAGGCCATGGGCATATGTGGAATTGCACCCCAAAATACATTTAGCTGCTTCTCCTGAGTACGGGGATACCACATGTGTGGGACTTTTTGGGAGCCTATCCGCGTACGGGACCCCGAAAACCAAGCACCGCCTTCAGGATTTCTAAGGGCGTACATTTTTGATTTTACTCCTCACTGCCTATCACAGTTTCGGAGGCCATGGAATGCCCAGGTGGCACAAACCCCCCCCAAATGACCCCATTTTGGAAAGTAGACACCCCAAGCTATTTGCTGAGAGGCATGGTGAGTATTTTGCAGCTCTCATTTGTTTTTGAAAATAAAGAAAGACGAGAAAAAAAATTTTTTTTTTTCTTTTTTCAATTTTCAAAACTTTGTGACAAAAAGTGAGGTCTGCAAAATACTCACTATACCTCTCATCAAATAGCTTGGGGTGTCTACTTTCCAAAATGGGGTCATTTGGGGGGGTTTTGTGCCACCTGGGCATTCCATGGCCTCCGAAACTGTGATAGGCAGTGAAGAGTGAAATCAAAAATTTACGGCCTTAGAAAGCCTGAAGGCGGTGCTTGGTTTTCGGGGTCCCGTACGCGGCTAGGCTCCCAAAAAGTCCCACACATGTGGTATCCCCGTACTCAGGAGAAGCAACAGAATGTATTTTGGGGTGTAATTTCACATATTCCCATGGCATGTTTGAGCAATATATCATTTAGTGACAACTTTGCGCAAAAAAAAATAAAAAAAATAAAAAATTGTCTCTTTCCCGCAACTTGTGTCACAATATAAATTATTCCATGGACTCGACATGCCTCTCAGCAAATAGCTTGGGGTGTCTACTTTCCAAAATGGGGTCATTTGGGGGGGTTTTGAACTGTCCTGGCATTTTATGCACAACATCTAGAAGCTTATGTCACACATCACCCACTCTTCTAAGCACTTGAAGACATAGCCCTTTCTGACACTTATTGTTTACATAAAAAAATAATTTTTTTTTGCAAGAAAATTACTTTGAACCCCCAAACATTATATATTTTTTTTAAAGCAAATGCCCTACAGATTAAAATGGTGGGTGTTTCATTTTTTTTTTTCACACAGTATTTGCGCAGCGATTTTTCAAACGCATTTTTTGGGGAAAAAACACACTTTTTTACATTTTAATGCACTAAAACACACTATATTGCCCAAATGTTTGATGAAATAAAAAAGATGATCTTAGGCCGAGTACATGGATACCAAACATGACATGCTTTAAAATTGCGCACAAACGTGCAGTGGCGACAAACTAAATACATTTTTAAAAGCCTTTAAAAGCCTTTACAGGTTACCACTTTAGATTTACAGAGGAGGTCTACTGCTAAACTTACTGCCCTCGATCTGACCTTCGCGGCGATACCTCACATGCATGGTGCAATTGCTGTTTACATTTGACGCCAGACCAACGCTTGCGTTCACCTTAGCGCGAGAGCAGGGGGGACAGGGGTGCTTTTTTTTTTTTTTTTTTTTTTTCTCTTTATTATTATTGTTTTTTTATCTTATTTTTAAACTGTTCCTTTCATTTTTTTTTTTTTTAAATCATTTTTATTGTTATCTCAGGGAATGTAAATATCCCCTATGATAGCAATAGGTAGTGACAGGTACTCTTTTTTGCAAAAATTGGGGTCTATTAGACCCTAGATTTCTCCTCTGCCCTCAAAGCATCTGATCACACCAAGATCGGTGTGATAAAATGCTTTCCCAATTTCCCAATGGCGCTGTTTACATCCGGCGAAATCTACGTCATAAAATGCTCGTAGCTTCCGGTTTCTTAGGTCATAGAGATGTTTGGAGCCACTCTGGTCTCTGATCAGCTCTATGGTCAGCTGGCTGAATCACCGGCTGCATTCTCAGGTTCCCTGTTGAGACAGGAGAGCCAGAGAAAAACACGGAAGATGTTGGGGGGGGGGGGCATTCCCTCCCACTGCTTGTAAAAGCAGTCTAGAGGCTAATTAGCCACTAGGATTGCTTTTACATGAAAGCCGACCGCTGGCTGAAAAGAATGATACCAAGATGATACCTAAACCTGCAGGCATCATTCTGGTATAACCACTCAAAGTCGTGAATGGCATACCTGAAGACAAAAAAATGGTTAACAATAAAGCACAGTAAACGGTAAAGTATAAATAATTACATACCTGAAAAGCAAACGTGATAAAACATAATAACAATAACAATAACAATAACAATCAATAACAATAACAATAACAATAAAACATTGCAGAATAGAATACAGTAAAAAAGAGCAGAACAATAGAGAGAGAATAGAGAGAGAGAGAACAATAAAACGACAACTATTTTTATTTTATATTTTTGTTTGTGTTTTTTTTTTTTTTTTACACTTTTTTTTGTAACTAACTTTTATAACTGTAACCGGTTCCAGGTTCGGGTCTCTCAAAATGCGATGGCATCTCGGGAGACCCTGTGAAAGTGTGCCTAGTCTGTGCAATGCTGTACCCTACGCTAAAACTCAACTAGTGCATGGTAGTGTTCAAAACATTCACCAATGCAAAGACCAGGATTATCAGGACAGGAGGGGAGGGACAATAATAGCGGGTGTCACGCCTATATCCGCGCTAGCTGCAGACACGACATCTTTTTTGGGGGGGTTCGCTGGGTAGGGGTACTCGGGAGGACATAAAAATGCCTCTCATGCAGCCGACTGCATTTGGTTGGGGATGTGAATGGGGGAAGTACGGGCGCTGCAGAAGCGGTGGGTTCCCAATTAGGATTGGCGAATGCAGCAGGAAGGGCATTATGGGCACGACGGGCCTGTGTTTGTCTTTTTGGTGGCAGCGGGACACTACTTGTGCTTGCCACCTCACCAGCTTGAACTGCACTTATGGGACTCGCCACGTCACCAAGTGTTACTGCAGTGCTGGTTTGGCTACGTCCGGGGTGTACTAGGCCACTGGCGCTTGCCAGTTCACCAAAACGCTACAAAAAAAACTGTTAGCGATCGCAGGGATCAGGCCTGACTCTGCGAACGCTGCAGTTATGCGTTTAGTGTTTTGTAAGTGACAGTGATCGATCGATACTGCACTTGGGTGGGCTGGGCCGGGCGGAGGGGCAAAACGCAGGTGCTAGCAGGTATCTGGGCTGATCCCGCTAACACTGCGTTTTTGGGAACCCTAAACTGCTGGGGACGCTAGTATAGATCTGATCGGATCAGATATTGATGCGATCAGATACTATACCACTAAGGGAGGTGTACGGTGCGTGCGTGGGTGTTAGCGCTACTGGCACTAACCTGACGCTGCCTGGGGCTGGTGCTTGCCAGTTCACCAAAACGCTACCAAAAAAACTGTTAGCGATCGCAGGGATCAGGCCTGACTCTGCGAACGCTGCAGTTATGCGTTTAGTGTTTTGTAAGTGACAGTGATCGATCGATACTGCACTTGGGTGGGCTGGGCTGGGCGGAGGGGCAAAACGCAGGTGCTAGCAGGTATCTGGGCTGATCCCGCTAACACTGCGTTTTTGGGAACCCTAAACTGCTGGGGACGCTAGTATAGATCTGATCGGATCAGATATTGATGCGTTCAGATACTATACCACTAAGGGAGGTGTACGGTGCGTGCGTGGGTGTTAGCGGTACTGGCGCTAACCTGACGCTGCCTGGGGCTGGTGCTTGCCAGTTCACCAAAATGCTACCAAAAAAACTGTTAGCGATCGCAGGGATCAGGCCTGACTCTGCGAACGCTGCAGTTATGCGTTTAGTGTTTTGTAAGTGACAGTGATCGATCGATACTGCACTTGGGTGGGCTGGGCTGGGCTGGGCGGAGGGGCAAAACGCAGGTGCTAGCGGGTATCTGGGCTGATCCCGCTAACACTGCGTTTTCGGGAACCCTAAACTGCTGGGGACGCTAGTATAGATTTGATCGGATCAGATATTGATCCGATCAGATACTATACCACTAAGGGAGGTGTATGCTGCGTGCGTGGGTGTTCGCGGTACTGGCGCTAATCTGACGCTGCCTGGGGCGACGCATATCACCGCCGGGCGATCGGGGGGCTAAACCTTTATTCGGTAATAAACGGCGGGTGCCCTGACACTATAAAAAATAAACGAACTAACCAGCGTCACCCGTAACGGTTATACGGTGATCAGCGGTGAAAGGGTTAACTAGGGGGCAATCAAGGGGTTAAAACATTTATTAGATAGTATATGGGGGTCCCTGACGCTATAAAACGCTGACGGCGAACCTAAATATTTACGTCCCTAACTAGCGTCACCAGCGACACTAATACAGCGATCAGAAAAATGATCGCTTAGCGACACTGGTGAGGGGGGGTGATCAAGGGGTTAAAACTTTATTAGGGGGGGTTAGGGGGGTATCCTAGACCTAAAGGGGGGTAATATACACTGCCCTAACACTAACTGTCACAAACTGACACAGCAGTAATCAGAAAAAAAAAAAAAAAAAAATACTGCTAATGTCAGTTTGTGACAGGGGGGGGGGGGGTGATTGGGGGGGGATCGGGGGGCGATCGGGGGGGGATCGGGGGTGTAAAGTATGCCTGGCATGTTCTACTGTGTGTGTGAGTGTTGTGTGCACTTACATGTCATCTCCCCTCGGCGCTGGAACGGAAACTGCCAGACCGGGGAGAGATGACATCACATCCTCTGCCTGTGTGAAACGACACACAGGCAGAGGAGGATTTCCATTGGCTGGGAGCGATCGCGAGGGGGGGGCCACGATCGGATGGTCTCCCCCTCGCCTCCCGACGCTCCCAGTCAGATGCCGACCGCCGATGGCACCGGGGGGGGGTCCGATCGGACCCCCCGCCCGCGGGAGGCAGATCACGTACGGGTACGTGATTTTGCCTGCCCGTGCCGCTCTGCCGCAGTATATCTGCGTTAGGCGGTCGGCAAGTGGTTAATGAGAAAACCGCAGTTACCCTAGCACCAGTTGCAGTCTACTTATTTGTTATCGTTTGGTGCTTAATAGTGCGCCGGTTTCCAGTGCACCAATTAAGGTATGAACTGGCGCAACACATTGTTCTTAGTAAATCAGCCCCTATAGGCTGCAATTTTGGCTCTGAGTGGTGAGCTTTTCTTTATTAGGATGGATACCAGGCGGCTCTGTGCATTGGAAGGACACCATTGATCTCCTGAAAGAGCTAATTATCACTAGCCCTCTGGTGAGTGCATTGTGGTGGAAGATTCGCACCATTTGATATATGGATGGATTTGCACCATTTTCTTCTTGTTTAATTGCACTACACACTTTATTAATAAAAGTGTGAACATGTGCTGTATTTTTGGAAAGTGGACTATTTGTATGGACTTTCACTTTTGGATGATTTACTGAGCACCTTCATTTGAGCGCTTTATTGTACTGATTTATTTATGTCATTCTAATGCGATATTAGGTGGATGTATTTTGTGTACATTTGTACTATTAATTGGATTACACACTGTAATATATATTTTTTGGTGCTGCTTTATTTGTTATAGTTTGAGTAGGGTGGTCACCTATTGAGTACTAGCTGCCTTCCTTTTATCATTCATTTTTGTTTTCATTTTTGTTTCACATTTGTTTTTTTCACTGGAAATTTGAGTGCTCACTAGTTTTTTCTTTTCATTTTAAATTAAAAGTTCACCCTTGCAGGAAAAAAATGTGCATTTATTATTTTTTTCTAAGGACCCTGCAGAGCATTGGTGATTGCTGGTGCAATCTCAGGCTCCTGCAGACTCTCAGTATAGCTGTCTGCTCGTACCTTACATGGACAGGCAGTTACCTGAGAGCAGGAAGGATCAATGAACTACTAGAGAGCTCACCAGTGCCATTGTACAGTGCCTTGAAAAAATATTCATACCCCTTTAAATTTTTCATATTTTGCCATGTTACAACCAAAAATGTAAATGTATTCTATTGGAATTTTATATGAAAGACAAAAACAAAGTAGCACATAATTGTGTAGTGGAAGGGAAATGATAAATGGTTTTCCAAATTTTTTACAAATAAATATCTGAAAAGTGTGGCATGCATTTGTATTCGGCTTCCTTTACTCTGATACCCCTAACTAAAATCTAGTGGAACCAATTGCCTTCAGAAGTCACTGAACTAGTAAATAGAGTTCACCTGTGTGTAATTTAATCTTTGTATAAACACAACTGTTCTGTGAAGTCCTCAGAGGTTTGTGGCAGAAACCATGAACCAGACCGAGACAGAAGTACAGTTAAATCTTGATGTCTGCAAGGCGCAGACATCATGGCTCTGTTCTGAGTGGCTCTGTCACAAGTGATGCGCAGTTTCACCGATGCAGTTATCAATTCTGATCATGTCTTCTCTGCTCTTTTACAGGTAATTGTCTCCTATCTATCTGTACATCTCTACTGAACTGCCTTTGCTGTAACATATTTTGGTAATTGTCTCCTATCCATCTGTACATCTCTACTGAACTGCCTTTGCTGTAACATATTTTTGGTAATTGTCTCCTATCCATCTGTACATCTCTACTGAACTGCCTTTGCTGTAACATATTTTTGGTAATTGTCTCCTGCTGCCATATCTTTAAACTTCCATATTTAATGCTAGATCTATAACAAACACACTGCAATAGCAATATTACTGGTGATTAATTCTCAACTCCATGTGGCTTGAGTGATCAAGAGAGGTAATTAGCTTTACGACCCTAGCCTGTGTCTGTAGTTGGTCTGGTACTGGCCATCTCCTCCCCATATTCAGGTGTCTCACATCAGACTCGATAATGACCAACTGAGAAATGCATCCCTGCTTAGTCTCCCTATAAATTTATGGCAGCTTATGGGGTGGCTCAAAAAGGGGCAAGGAGCAGACATCATGGCTCTGTCCTGAGTGGCTCTGTCACGAGTAATGTGCAGTTTCACCGATGCAGTTTAACGAAAGCAGGTTAACTAAAGCTGCATGAACAACAACAAGAACTCTGCTCCACTCTGCAAAACGATAAGCAAACCAGCTTTTACAGTTATTTTATATTAAGTTAGTTTCCCACTCTCTATCCACTGACATGCTTCTTATTCTCTTCCTTCTCACATTGGTGTCTTCTATCCTCAAATTATCTTTACTCTACCCCTCCTCTCTTCCCTGCAGCATGCACATATCACCATCACTCCTACCCTCTCCCTACTATGGCACCCATCATCTCCTGCATTTGCTGCACCCACATGCTGACATAAACACCAGGGCCACTAGACACGTGCGCTCATGCACATCCCACCCCCACCTTGCCTTCCTCGCCCTCCTCCTTCTCCTAGTCTCAGGTGACATTTCTCCTAATCCTGGTCTGCCATTTTCCAAATGTAAGCCACATATCCAATACCCCTCCCCCTCTGGCAACCACCGCAATCCACTCAGTTTAATTTCTATCCCCCTGCTTCTTCAAAGCACCCCACCAATCTCGTGCACACTTTGGAACGCCCGCTCCATCTGTAACAAGCTAACATCTGTACATGACCTCTTCATCTCTCATGGCTTGAACATACTCGTCATAACAGAAACCTGGCTTCAAAATTTTGAGTCAGCTTCTCCTGCTGCCCTCTCCCATGGTGGTCTCCATTGGACTCACTCCCCCAGACCCAACAGACAGAAAGGAGGTGGAGTTGGCTTCCTTCTGTCCCCACAAAGCACCTTCCAAGTCCTTCTTGTCCCTCCCTCTCTATCCCTCTCTTCTTTCGAGATGCACTGTATTCGTCTGTTTTCTCCCATTTCTCTGAGGATTGCAGCAATTTATTGGCCTCCAGGACCGGTATTGCGCTTTCTTGATGACTTTGCTGCCTGGCTACCCTACTTTCTCTCCTCTGAAATACCCACCATTATTCTTGGTGACTTTAACATTCCTGTCAATGTTAACAGCCCAACTACAGCTAAACTTCTCGACTTAACCTCATCTTTTGACCTAACCCAATGGACACATACTTCCACTCACTCCAATGGTAATACCCTTGACCTTGTATTCTCCCATCTCTGCAACCCTGGCAACCTCACCAACACCCCCTTTCCTCTCTCTGATCACAACCTCATTACTTTCACTGTATCCTTGCCTCCAATCACCCATCCCTCCAAGCAGCAAACAATTGCTTGTCGAAACCTTCGCCACTTTAACCCTTCTCTTCTCTATTCTGCTACTGCCCACCTATATGACATAATCTCTCCCCTGACCTGTCCTGACCTGGCCACCTCTGTCTACAACAGTTCACTCTCATCATCACTAGATGCACTTGCTCCTCTAACCACACGCAGAATCAGACCCCGACTGTTACAACCCTGGCAAACTGACAACACTCGAAATCTCAAGAGACATTGCCGTGCTCTTGAAAGACTGTGGCGTAAAACCAAATGCCTGCAAGACTTCACCCTATATAAATCTGCCCTTCTAAAATACAATTCATGCCTCCATGCTGCCAAACAAGCCTACTTTGTTTCTCTTATTAATTCCTTGTCATCCAGTCCCTGTCGGCTCTTCTCAACCTTTAACTCTCTGCTTCGTCCCCCACCCCCTCTACCCACTAACTCACTCACTGCCCAAGAGATTGCCAATCACTTCAAAGACAAGATTGATGCAATTCTTGAGGACATCTCCACTGTGCGTACGCCTTCCCCACCCAACATACCTTGCCTTGCAGCACATTCCACACTCTCCTCTTTTGAATTGGCTACTACTGAAGAGGTTACAAAAATTTTCTCGGATGCCCACCTAACCAATTGTCAATTGGATCCTGTTCCCTCACAACTACTACGGTCACCCTCTTCTTCTATCCTATGCTCCCTCACCCACATTTTCAATCTCTCCCTCTCTAGTGGCATCTTCCCCTCCCCTCTAAAACATGCGCAGATCACTCCCATTCCTAAAAAGCCCTCACTGGACCCTACCGACCTGAACAACTTAAGACCCATCTCATTGCTCCCATTCACCTCTAAACTTCTAAAACGCTTTGTCTACAACCGTCTTAGCTCCTACCTCAATGAAAATAACCTTCTTGACCCCTTACAGTCTGGCTTTCGCTCGCAGCACTCCACGGAAACTGCCTTACTAAAACTCACTAACGATTTACTAACTGCTAAAACCAACAGCCAGTACTCCATACTCCTACTACTTGACCACTCTGTGGCCTTTGATACTGTTGACCACCCGCTCCTTCTCAATAAACTACATTCCCTTGGCCTCCGAGATTCTGCTCTATCCTGGTTCTCTGCCTATTTATCACAGTGCTCCTTCAGTGTCACCTACAACTCTGTCTCCTCCTCTCCATTGCCCCTTTCTGTGGGGGTCCCCCAAGGTTCGGTTCTTGGACCCCTTCTCTTCTCTATCTACACCTCCTCCCTTGGTCACTTAATAACTGCCCACGGCTTCCAATACCACTTATATGCTGATGACACCCAAATCTATCTGTCTACTCCTCACCTCACTCCTTCAGTCTCCTCTCGCATTACTAACTTACTAACTGACATATCAGCATGGATGTCGCACCACTTCCTTAAACTAAATCTCTCTAAAACTGAGCTATTAATATTCCCCCCCCCCGCCCGTGCCCCCCTCCATGACTTTTCCATCAAAATCAACAATGCAACCATCAGTCCCTCCCCTCACGCCAGGGTACTAGGTGTAATCCTAGACTCTGACTTGTCATTTCAGCCTCAAATCCAATCGTTGTCAAAAGTTTGTAGAATTCACCTCCGTAATATCTCTAAAGTTCGCCCCTTTTTAACTAATGAAACCACCAAGCTCCTCATTCACTCCCTTGTTATCTCTCGCCTTGTCTATTGCAACTCCCTTCTCATTGGCTTACCTCTCCATAGGCTATCTCCTCTTCAGTCTATCATGAATGCTGCTGCCAGACTTATCCACCTTACCAACCACTCAGTGTCTGCCAACCCTCTATTCCAATCCCTACACTGGCTCCCAATCACCCAGCAAATTAAATTCAAAATACTAACCACAACATACAAAGCCATTCACAACTTTGCCCCAAGCTACATCACTACTCTTGTCTCCAAATATCACCCAAATCGACCGCTCTTCTCAAGACCTCCTGCTTTCAAGCTCTCTCATCTCCTCCTCCCATGCTCGTCTCCAGGATTTCTCCAGAGCCTCTCCCATCCTCTGGAACTCGCTACCTCCACCTATCCGGCTATCCTCTACTCTTGCTACCTTCAGGCGATCCCTGAAAATTCATCTCTTCAGGAAAGCCTATCACGTCTCCAACTAATCTCCTACCACTTCCACCAGCTCATTCCCCACAGTTACAACCTTTTTTACCACCTGCCCCACCCTATTAGATTGTAAGCTCTTCTGAGCAGGGCCCTCTTAATCATCTTGTATTTTATTGTATTATGACTGTATTGTCTCCCTTTTATATTGTAAAGCGCTGCGTAAACTGTTGGCGCTATATAAATACAGTATAATAATAATAATAATAATAATAAAAATAAAAAGGTAAATAGAGTAAGCATAGTCAAAGCATAGCCAGAGTCCAGTAACCGGATCCAGTAGTCAGCCAAGCCAGAGTTCAGTAACCAGATCGGATAATCAGCCAGGCCAGAAGTCAGGGATCCAAGTAGAGGAACAGCAAGCAGGATAAGGAGCCAGAAGGGATGTCAGCAAGCCAGTCTTTAAACAGAAATGCAGGAGATGGTTTCTTGTGATGTGACCAAGGTGAAGGCAGGAAAGAAATGAGCTGGACGTCTTTAAGTAGGCAGGACTGACGAGCAGATCCACAACAGCAGGTTAACTGTGGAGAGAGAGAGAGAGAGAGAGCTGGCCATTAGCCGACAGCTGAGCGGCCAGCTCAGAGAGGGAAGGGCTGAGCCAGCCCTGACAGTTTGTTAGAGAACCTTAGTAAACAAACAGCATCATGAAGGCCAAGACAAGGCCCAGACAGGTCAGGGATAAAGTTGTGGAAAAGTTTAAAGCAGGGTTAGGTTCTAAAAAAATATCCCAAGCTTTGAACATCTCATGAAGCACTGTTCAATCCATCATCCCAAAATGGAAAGAGTATGACACAAATGCAAACCTACCAAGACATGGTCGTCCACCTAAACAGACAGGCCGAGCAAGGAGAGCATTAATCATAAAAACAGCCAAGAGGCCCATAGTAACTCTGGAGGAGCTGCAGAGATTCACAGCTCAGGTGGGAGAATCTGTCCACAGGACAACTATTAGCTATGCATTCGACAAATCTGGCCTTTGTGGAAGAGTGGCAAGAAGAAAGCCATTATTGAAAGAAAGCCATACAAAGTTCAGTTTGCAGTTTGCAATAAGCCATATGGAGGACACAGCAAACATGTGGAAGAAGGTGCTCTGGTCAGATGAGACCAAAATTTTTGCCTAAAATCAAAACGCTATGTGTGGCAGAAAACTAACACTGCACATTACCCTGAACACACCATCCCCACTGTGAAACATGGTGGTGGCAGCATCATGTAGTGGGGATACATTTCTTCAGCAGGGGCAGGGAAGCTGGTCAGAGTTGATGGGAAGATGGATGGAGCCAAATACAGGGAAATCTTAGAAGAAAACCTGTTAGAGTCTGCAAAAGACTTGAGACTGGGGGGAGGTTCACCTTCCAGCAGAATAACAACCCACAACATACACCCAGAGCTACAATGAAATGTTTTAGATCAAAGCATATTCATGTGTTAGAATGGCTCAGTCAAAGTCCAGACCCAAATCCAATTGAGAATCTGTGGCAAAGCCTTGAAAATTGCTGTTTACAGACACTCTCCATCCAATTTGACAGAACTTGAGCTATTTTGCAAAGAAGAATTTGCAAAAAATTCACTGTTTAGATGTGCAAAGCTAGTAGAGACATACCCAAAAGACTTGCAGCTGTAATTGCTTGCAGCTGTAATTGCAGGGAAAGGTGGTTCTACAAAGTTTTGACTCGGGGGGCTGAATACAAATGCACGCCACTCTTTTCACATATTTATTTGTAAAAAAGTTTGAAAAACATTTATTATTTTCCTTCCACTTCACAATTATGTACCACTTTGTTTTGTTCTATCACATAAAATCCCCAAAAAATACATTTAGGTTTGTGGTTGTAACATGACAAAATGTGGAAAATGTCAAGGGGTAGGAATACTTTTTCAAGGCACTGTAGTTCATTGAGAACTATAAGCCATCAGCCGCAATGGCTAACAGTACTTGTAGGCATGTATTCACAGGAAACTATGAATTAATGACACAGTCTGGTAGGCAGAGCCCTGCTGTACTGGCCAAACTTCAATCCATGTGTAGCTGATCCTGTTTAACAGAAGTCAATTGTTGGATCAACTTATGTTGAACAGAAATGTTGGAAATTTTGACAAGAGTCCTATTGTCAGAATACAATATCCTGGTGGGGGATACTTACATCCACCTTGCTTGTAAAGATGTAAGAATTTGTTAAATTTTTATTCAGCCCATTGACTGAAAAAACAAAAACAAAACAAAAAAAAAAAAATCATCCATGGTCAGCTTTAACCTCAATGGGTGGTTTAGACAGGCAGTGAAAATTTTTTCATCCAGGAGATCCCCTGCAACACACTCTGCCTATGTATAGAGCTCTGCTTTTCTTGTTCCATCCACCCCATCCCGGCTCCATCCATCCCACCCCAATCCCATCCCGGCTCCATCCATCCCACCCCAATCCCATCCCGGCTCCATCCATCTCCATGATCCAATCCCAGCTCCATCCATCCCCCCGATCCAATCCCAGCTCCATCCACCCCACCCCAATCCCATCCCGGCTCCATCCATCCCACCCCAATCCCATCCTGGCTCTACCCATCCCCTGATCCAATCCCAGTTCCATCCATACCTCCATACCATCCCGGCTCCATCCACCCCACCCCAATCCCATTCCAGCTCCATCCATCCCCCCGATCCCATACCAGCTCCATCCATCCCCCCATACCATCCAGGCTCCATCCACCCCAATCCCATCCTGGCTCCATCCATCCCATCCTGGCCCCATCCATCCCCCGATCCAATCCTAGCTCCATCCATCCCCATAGCATCCCAGCTCCATCCACCCCACCCCAATCCCATCCTGGCTCCATCCATCCCCCTGATCCAATCCGATTCTCATCCCCCATACCATCCCAGCTCCATCCGACCCCTATCCCATCCTGGCTCCATCCATCCCCCCAATCCCATCCCGGCCAGGGGTGGATCCAGGGGGGGCAACGGGGCAATTGCCCCTCCGGAGACTCCCGTCCCAATGCTCTCTCACATCAGCAGTGGTGCCCAGAGAGAGAGACCCTGTTCTCTTCATGCGGTGCTGGAGCCTGGAGAAGATGGAGGGAGGACTCTGAGGTGGGTGGTGTTGCGCCGCTGGCCTTGCCTCTCTAGCAACCAGTGACGTCAGGTCAGTCACGTCCCAGCCGCTGCTGAGGGGGAGGAGAGCGAGGCGCCGCATTCAGAGCCTTCTTCCTCCTCGGTGCCTAGTGTGAGAGTGTTGGCTCCACCCATCTCCTTCATGAGATGATCTTCTCCAAGTGAATACGAAGACACCGACAGTCAGGATGAAGAAGACATGAAGGCTGCAATGGCTGTGTGTCATCTGAATTGTGAAGTGATGGCGATGTTGCCTTCAATCCTATTTTTCTCTCTTGGTCCTTGGAAGCCCCTCCCCCCACCAGAGCACCAAAGTATAGGAAAAGTGAGTATAAAACGTAATGGATTGTGTAAAATCACAGAATATATGTATGCCAATTATTTATGAAAAAAAAACTGCTCTTTTAGTATTGACATTTTCATCTTGTTCAAACCACTTCATCCCCGGAAGGATTTACCCCCTTAATGACCAGGCTATTTTTTGCGATACGGCACTGCGTGGCTTTAACTGACAATTGCACGGTCGTGCGATGTTGTACCCAAACAAAATTGATGTCCTTTTTTTCCCCCACAAAAAGAGCTTTCTTTTGGTGGTATTTGATCACCTCTTCGTTTTTTTATTTATTTTTTGTTATAAACAAAAGAAAAGCAATATTTTTTACTTTTTGCTATAATAAATATCCCAAAGTTTTTTTTTAATAAATCAATTTCTTCATCAGTTTAGGCTGATATATATCCTTCTACATATTTATGGTAAAAAAAAAAGTCGCAATAAACGTATATTGATTATTTTGCGCAAAAGTTATAGCATCTACAAATTTTTTAAATTTTTATTTATTTTTTACTAGTAATGGCGGCAATCAGCGATTCTTAGCGGGACTGGGACATTGCGGTGGACATTCAGACACCTAAAATTTTTGACACTTTTTGGGGACCAGTGACACCAGTGACACTAATACAGTGATCAGTGCTAAAAAATATGCACTGTTATTGTACTAATGACACTGACAGGGAAGGGGCTAACATCAGGGACGATCAAAGGGTTAAGACCCCTTTCACACTGAGGTGATTTACAGGCGCTATAGTGCTAAAAATAGCGCCTGCAAAGTGCCTGTAAAGAGCCTCTCCACTCACTCCAATGTGAAAGCCCGAGTGCTTTCACAGAGGGGCGATGCGCTTGCCGGACATTTAAAAAAGACTTGCAAGCCGCATCTTTGAGGCGCTTTAGGAGCGGTGTATAGCGCCCCTGCCCATTGAAATCAAGCACCGTTGCAGTGGCGCTTTGCGGACGCTTTTAACCATTTTTCAGCCGCTAGCGGTAGTTGAAAGCTCAAAGCGCCGCTAAAACGACAGTAAACGCCGCTAAAAATAGCGGCACTTAACCGCCGACGCCCCCAACACCCTAGTATAAAAGTGCCCTTATGCCCCGTACACGCGGTCGGATTTTCCGATGGACAATGTCCGATCGGAGCGTGTTGTCGGAAATTCCGACCGTGTGTGGGCGCCATCGGACATTTTCCATCGGATTTTCCGACACACAAAGTTGGACAGCAGGAGATAAAATTTTCCGACAACAAAATCCGATCGCGTCAATTCCGACCGTGTGTGGCATGTTCCGACGCACAAAGTGCCACGCATGCTCAGAAGAAATTCCAACACGGGACAGCTCGTTCTGGTAAACTTAGCGTTCGCAATGGATACAGCACTTTCGTCACGCTGCAATGTTCAAAATGGTTTAATACAGCGCACTCTCTTCTTCTTTATAATGTGACAAGAATGAAGTAGTTTTGCTGCTCATATTCACACACACTTCTCACAAAGTTTTATTTGTGTTTTTTTAGTGGGATTCCCTCAATATATTGTTATTAGTTGTCACATCTGACAGTTTTATATATTTTTTTTTTTTTGGATTTTAAGCCTTTTTTTTTCTTTAATGTTTGGATTTTTTCCAAGGCTGATCTTTGTTCAATGTTATTTTTATTTTTACTCCAGAATATTTTTGTGTGTGTTTTGTGTGTCAAGTTACCCAAACACCATTGATATCTTTTATTATTTAATCTCCAGGAGATTGTTTGTTGTTGGTGTCCCTTATTCATTTCACATTGTATATTTGAAATGTACCTGAATCCTCACAAACAAACTGTCATTTTTGAAGTAAAACACATAGGAGAGTATAATTCAAAACAAAAATCCTTTATTAAGGGATCAGAACCAAACAAAGAGGAAGGCAATACTGGATCAACAGGAGAAATTAGTGAAGCCTGGGACCCCCACGGAAGACATCAATTCTTCAACATCAAAATTGGTGGCCTGAGGAGTCCATATCTAAGGGAGTGCAGTCTGGTCCGGGATTCACAGAGACTCGGATAGCAGCATATGACATCTGTGTCCCCAGGCTGTGGTACCACAAGAGGCTGCATTTTTTGGCCGACCAGACTGGACCCAGGGCAATCACTGTCTAGTCTTCCTTCCACGCTTCCTTCCGGGCTGTGGCTGTGCAGTTGGAGATGTGGCAGGAGGAGGAGTAGGACCTGGAGGAGGAGGAGGACTGGGGGGACTTGGAGGAGGACTGGGAGGACCGAGAGGAGGACTGGGAGGACCTGGAGGAGAGGGAGGAGGAGGAGGAGGACCATCCCAAAGCTGTGTGTGAGGTGTAATTTGTCCCCTCATACCTTTCTCCAGAGCCTCTGATATGAGGGCCTGACACATGGCTTTTTGGCCCTCCTCCATCCTCTGCATTTTATATGCTATGAATGCAGCAATGTTCTCCTGCATGGTGTGGGGTGCTCCCAGGACCTCTGTAGCCCTCCAAAAGAATCTGATAGCCGTCTCCTCTAGGGTACTCGTCCTACTGCCACTTTCTGTTTTCAGGTGTGGTGGAGGGACCTGCAGATCAGCCAGCCAGCTCGGCCTGGCCACCTCCTGGCTGAAACTTCCCTGTGTATGAAAAAGGGACATAGTTGTAATGTTTTGCATCATCAATCACAATCCTAAATTAGTACTCCCAACTAACATCTAGTTAACATCATTGATTGGACAAGCAGAAATATTTAGAGGAATGCTATACCTGGCTCAATCTGGGCTCCTCCACATATGGCCTGGAAGGCCCAGGTTGGGTGTCAGAAGCCTCAGCCAGGTGGGAAGGAAGCGTGGAAGGAAGACTTGAGAGGGATGGCCTGGGTTCAGTCTGGCCTGCCAGAAAGTGCAGCCTGTCGTAGTACAACATCCTGGGGACATAGATGTCATCTGCTTCTCCGGATCTCTGTGAATCCAGGATTTTCTTGCGCTCCCTCAGATATGTGCTCCTCAGGCAACCAATTAATATCTTTAAATAAGTGATGTCTGCCGTGGGGATCACCTGCTTCACAATTTCACACAATTGCTCCAGTGCTGCCTTCCTCTTTGCTTGGTTCTTGAAATGGGTGTGGGTAATCTCCCACAGACAGGGCAGCTCACTTAGCATATCAATGAATAGTGACATGAAGTCAGTATCTCTCATTAAGATATCCATGTTCACTGCAAGACACAACACAAGACAAAGCCTAATGTCAGACAAAACTCTCCTAATCTTGTTACAATATAGGCCTCAATCTAGAAGCAGTATAGGCACAAGTTTGTCTCTTACCTTCGTTCTTACGATCGGCGCGTCCAATGCTCCTTCCTCCGCTCACAGATCGTACGTAATACGCACGCGTGTTACGCTTTATACACACTGCACATGCGTGTAACTCCGCCCGCCCCTGGCGTTCTTTCTAGTGTATTCCCCGCCCCTTTTCGTTCGGCGCAGTGGGTGAAGAGCATGATGGCAGAGTTACAGCAGGTGCATGCTAATTCTAACAACGAGGAGGAGGAGGAGGAAAGCCCGGATCCAGGCACGTCCCGATCCAGAAGGAGACGTTTTAAGGCCACAAATATGTCGTTTGGGGATGTTGGAGATGGTAGACATCATGAGGAAGTCCGACTATGATGGAAAATATGGGCCTTACCCCCACCCCAACATCCGAAAGTCCAAAATCATTGGTAAAGTGGTCCGGAGTCTGGAGAGGAATTTCGGGGTACGAAGATCTAAAGATCAGCTCAGGAAGCAGTGGTCGGACCTGAAGTTGAGAGAGCCAGAGCAGTACCGAAAGATCCGGAGAGTGCTGCAAAAAAGTAAGTAGTTGTGCTGTGTTCCTATTCTTTCTGTCTTTATTACGTTCGTTCTGCTCCATATGCTTTTATTAATTGTAACGTTTAAAAGGGCAACTTTAATGTTCATGGGCCCATTATTCGTTCGTATCAAACATTTTTATTTCGGCCTCTAGAACACCATTGTTTAGGCCATATGCATTTTCACACATTTTTTGGGGCCTACTTGGATGCCAAATAGTTGTTTGTGTAGATGGGTTTGTTACTAGAATGAAATGACAACTAGATTCTGTGTAAGGAGAGGACACTGAGCAGCTGTTTTCACATCTGGAGCACTAGTGTGGGACACAAGAACACCATTTTTATTAGGGGGGGCACACAGGTGCTCCAGTGTATACTATAGGGGGGTCTCCATCTGTGAAGCTTGTACCAAACAGGTAAAGTATTGCAGCTTGACAAAGGACAATAAAAAAAATATACATCTTGGAACTCGGCTAAAATAGACAATTGTACACCACTTCCAAGCAATGTTTCCTATTTCTAGTTCTGCCATCAAATATCTGTGTGCTAATTATACCATTTTTGTTTTACATAGGGGAGAAAAGACTCGGAGGACAGCCCTCATCTGAGGAGACCACAGACCCCCCACCTATGGAGGAAGGTGAAATACCCCCAAACGAAGAAGAAGAGCAGGAGGAAGAAGAAGACGTGGTGGAGATTGGCACCACAACAGGTGAGTGTCTGCGACCACAGACTCAGGTAAACAAGATGGATGGTGGCAGATTTTTTATACCTTTTTTTGTTCTTTATCTCTTTTTAGGTGATCGTGATGTGAGGCATCCGGAACGCTTTACTTCCCTGATCGGGGAGATCATGGGGTGTAATCTCCAATTGCAAAACATCCAGAAACAAATCAGTGATGTTATTAAAAAAAATAATAACATCATTGATGTTTTGGGGCGAATTTAAACCCCACAAAATCACCTGTTTTATCGTGGTCCAATCTTCCAAAAATTTTTAAAATGTTTAGAAAAGCCAAATTTGGAGGATGCACACAGTGTGCCAACATGTGCTATTTGCCATCACGGGAGATCAATGGACGCGTTTTGGGGGTGCAACACCTTCCTCAATTATAAAGTAGCGGTGAGGAAGGGCTTTCTCCCCCAAAACACATCCCTTGATCCCCCCTGATGGCAGATAGCACATGTTGACATTCGTAAATTGGTGTGCATCTTCCAAATTTGGCTTTTCCAGGGGTGATTTCCCCCCATCTGAACGCTATATCAAACCCAGTTCCTAAATACTGATGTCTGATATAGCCTTCAGGTTTTACCTAATGTGAACTTTGTAAGTTCAAGTTTTTTGGCTTTCTTGTTGGTTTTACACAGGCCTGTTTTATCTGAAATGGTTATTTCTTGTTTTGATAATGCTACTGCAAAAATTGTTATACAACAAACATGTTGGTTTGTTTTAAAAACCTTTCGTAAATGCACATGTGATTGTGCAGGTATAAAAAAGTGCCTTACTCAAGAATGTGTGGATTATTGTCTCAACACTACAACACTTTTGGGGTGATGTAATTACTGTTTTATGAGAAAATGGGGGTTATTTCCTAAGGGCAAATACACTTTGCACTACAAGTGCAGGTTCAGTGCAGCTGCAAGTGCACTTGTAGTGAAATGTGTTTTTGCATTTAGGAAGTACCAGCCAACAGTGTTTTTTATAAGGTCACCCAATCACGCCATTTTCTGCACTCCACACATTTCTGTCAGGGTCAGCTAAAACAAACACAAGCAGTAAATGGCCACCAAGAATTTCTTTTGGTTGTTTTTTATTTGAAAAAGGTGTCACAGATTGTCTGGCATATTGATAGCCCCCCTACCCGCAAAGAACTCCAGGTATCGTAACCGGACATCACGGGCATTCAGGGAGGGCAAGCCAGGACGGCCGCTTTCAAGCGCCGTCAGTGTTGATGGAGTTGGGATTCCGGCCTCAGGCCCAACTGAGCCAGCATAGTTGGCTGAATGTTTTCGTAGAAAATTATGGAGAACACAGCAGGCAAGTATTATATGGTTCAGTTTATACTCCGCCATATGGATGGGTGTCAGAAATAATCGGAACCGGCTGGCCAGGATTCCAAATGTGTTCTCCACCACTCTTCGGGCTCTGGCCAGCCGGTAATTAAAAACCCTCTTTTTTTAGGGTGAGGGTCCTCATCGGGAATGGCCGCATCAGGTGGTCCCCCAGCGCAAACGCTTCATCAGCAACGAAAACAAATGGGAGACCTTCAACATTGTCCTCTGGAGGTGGCAAGTCCAAGCTGCCATTCTGGAGACGCCTGTAGAACTCCGTCTGGGCGATCACTCCACCATCGGACATCTGGCCATTCTTCCCCACGTCCACATACAAGAACTCGTAATTAGCCAACACCACCGCCAACATCACTATACTATTAAACCCCTTGTAATTATAATAGTACGACCCCGAGTTGGGTGGTGGGACGATGTGGACGTGTTTCCCATCAATTGCCCCTCTGCAGTTAGGAAAGTCCCACCGCTGGGCAAAGTGGGAGGCCACAGTCTGCCATTCCTGTGGCGTGGAAGGAAACTGTTGAGGAAAAAACAATAAACATTACTATTTTTTCACAGAAACATGGCAAGCAGATTAGACACAAACATTATGGGGCAACCTCCAGATAGCATTTATTAAGGGGAATTTAACAACAACAAAGTATAAGGTACACCTATCATATCCCCCCCCCTCCCCCCTCTCATGGGCCATTTCTAACATTATAGGGGGGGGACTCTTGGACAGGTAACCCTCTTCACTTAATTTAGAGATGAATGCCTAAATAATGGGTATTACTTGGAACAGCCCCTCCTTAGTTACACTATTGGCAGCCCACTGAACAGGTAAGAAGTGTCATAATACAAAGATATAAATACACATTGTACACATTTGAGCACATTTGGACATTCTGCTATTACCTATCAAGATCATAATAGGATACAAGAACTTTAAACAGTACCATTGGAAAGTATACAGGCAGGCCCTTGCACTACATGCTTTGGGCAATTCATCCATAAATCTGAGCACTAAAGAGATGGGTATAGTGTGTATGGGTTTGGCAAAGTCAGCAGATAGATGATTGAGGATAGATAGAGAATTGGGATCAGCTGACTTAGCAGTTGGGGGAGGGAGGGTTACAAAAAATTTGGGGACACCACAAAAAAAGCCTCTGGCCCTCTGCCTGAATTTAAATCAAAAATAACATTTCCAAACATTTTAGGGGGTGTTTGGGGTAAAGTACTACTATGGAGCTGATAAAATACATTGTTAAGTGACTACATGAGGTGAATATAGGGCCAGGAGACACCATGCTGGGGAGGTTATTGAAGGGCAAATATGTATGAAGGACCTAAAATAATAATTATATAAAAATCCAGCATGCATGGGAACAAAGGGGACATTCACAGCATATTACAATCATGGTAATTAGGGAATGAGGAAAGAAATACAATATATTAGCAAACATTCAATACCATAAAACGTGATATAAAAGGATAAAAATCTTACCTTCATATACTCCTTCTGCAGGACCTGGATGATGGCAGAACAGGTCTCTGGGATAATGATCCCCAGAGCCTGGGGGGAGATGCCTGTCGAGAACTTGAGGTCCTGCAGGCTTCTCCCTGTGGCCAAATACCGCAAGGTAGCAACCAACCTCTGCTCCGGAGTGATGGCTTGCCTCATGCAGGTATCCTGCCTGCTGATATAGGGGGTCAGCGAAGCCAACAGACGGTGAAACACGGGGTCCGTCATCCGGAGAAAGTTTCTGAAATCATCAGGATTATTCTCACGGATCTCACGGAGCAAAGGCATATGACAGAACTGGTCGCGCTGAAGCAACCAATTCTTGGTCCATGAACTCCTCCCCACCCTGTTCATGGACTGGACTTGTGTCAAGGTCAGGACCCCAACACCAAGCCCCCGTACAGCACGAACTCTACAAGGAGTACGCATACGAAACATGGCTAGAAAACGGTCGGCTGCTCAGAACGAAGTAACAGAACGCACTGAAGAACAGCAAGGCCTGTGAAGAGCGACCTGAAAACCAGTAACGAACGAACAAGAATACAGTGACTAAAGTCATGCGGAACTTGCTTGCACGCACTGAAGAGCAGATACAAACCCACAAGCACAAACTGAACGTCAGAAAACGATCTGAAAGCCACGAGTCTGAAAAAGCGCGAATCGTCTCTCACCAAACTTTTACTAACACGAGATTAGCAAAAGGAGCCCAAAGGGTGCCGCGCTTGGTTCTGAACCGGCCTTTTCTAGTCTCGTCGTACGTGGTGTACGTGACCGCGTGGTTGTCGATCGGAAATTCCGACAACTTTGTGCGAGGATTTATCCGAGGATTTTGTTGTCGGAATGTCCGAACAAAGTCCGACCGTGTGTACGGGGCATTAGTGTGTCCCTAGGGGGTTCTTGCTAACTGTGTGGGGGATGGATTCACTAGATGAACAGAGTGCTCCATGTTCCTGGTTAGCAGGAACACAAGATCACTCTGTTCATCTCTGACAGAATGGCAGTCTGCCTTGTTTACATAGGCAGACCACCATTCTATCTCTGTGGGGAGTGATTGAGGGTGGCCGGCGGACATTGCTGATTTTCTGGCAGTGCCCCTCCCGAGACTAGACTCTGGATCCGCCCCTGATACCGGCTCCATCTATTCCCCCCGATCCTATCCCGGCTCCATCCATTCCCCCCGATCCCATCCCGGCTCCATCCATTCCCCAATCTCATCCCAGCTCCATCCATTCCCCCGATTCCATTCATTCCCCCGATCCCATCCTGGCTCCATTCATCCCCCAAACCATCCCCACGATCCCATCCCAGCTCCATCCATCCCCCGATCCCATCCTATCCTGCCTCCCTCTATCCCCTCCATCCCATCTTGGCTCCCTTCATCCCCCCAATCCCTTCCTGGCTCCATCTACCACCCCAATCCCATCCCAGCTCCATCCATCCCCCAATCCCATCCCAACTCCCTCCATCCCCCGATCCCATCCCAGCTCCCTCCATCCCCTCGATCCCTTCCCGGCTCCATCTACCACCCCGATCCCATCCCAGCTCTATCCATCCCCCGATCCCATTCTGGCTCCATCCATTCCCCTGATCCCATTCCAGCTCTTTCCCCCCAACACATATCTTCTCCACTCCCAAAGCCCCCCTAGCACATATCCTCCCCCAATCAAAGAGATGCTGTCTGCCACAAAGGTGGCATCCATTTGATGGGCACAGTGTCTGCATTTGATGGGCACAGTGGCTGCATTTGATGGGCACAGTGGCTGCACTTCATGGGCACAGTGGCTGCTTTTGATGGGCACAGTGGCTGCATTTGATGGCACAGTGGCTGAACTTGATGGCACAGTCGCTGCAGTTGATGGGCACAGTGGCTGCACTTCATGGGCACAGTGGCTGCATTTGAAGCCACTCCTTCGTTATTTTAACTGTGTGCTTAGGGTCATTGTCTTGTTGGAAGGTAAACCTTTGGCCCAGTCTGAGGTCCTGAACATTCTGGAGAAGGTTTTCGTCCAGGATATCCCTGTACTTGGCCGCATTCATCTTTCCCTTGATTGCAACCAGTCGTCCTGTCCCTGCAGCTGAAAAACACCCCCACAGCATGATGCTGCCACCATCATGCTTCACTGTTGGGACTGTATTGGACAGGTGATGAGCAGTGCCTGTTTTTTCCACACATACCGCTTAGAATTAAGGCCAAAAAGTTCTATCTTGGTCTCATCAGACCAGAGAAACTTATTTCTCACCATCTTGGAGTCCTTCAGGTGTTTTTTTAGCAAACTCCATACGGGCTTTCATGTGTCTTGCACTGAGGAGAGGCTTCCGTGGGACCACTCTGCCAAAAAGCCCCAACTGGTGGAGGGCTGCAGTGATGGTTGACTTTCTACAACGTTCTCCCATCTCCCAACTGCATCTCTGGAGCTCAGCCACAGTGATATTTGGGTTCTTCTTTACCTGTCTCACCAAGGCTCTTCTCCCCCGATAGCTCAGTTTGGCTGGACGACCAGCTCTAGGAAGGGTTCTGGTCGTCCCAAACATCTTTCATTTAAGGATTACTGAGACCACTGTGCTCTTAGGAACCTTAAGTGCAGCAGAAATTTTTTTGTAACCTTGGCCAGATCTGTGCCTTGCCACAATTCTGTCTCTGAGCTCTTCAGGCAGTTCTTTTGACCTCATGAGTCTCATTTGTTCTGACATGCACTGTGAGCTGTAAGGTCTTATATAGACAGGTGTGTGGCTTTCCTAATCAAGTCCAATCAGTATAATCAAACACAGTTAGACTCAAATGAAGGTGTAGAACCATTTTAAGGATGATCAGAAGAAATGGACAGCACCTGAGTTAAATATATGAGTGTCACAGCAAAGGGTCTGAATACTTAGGACCATGTGAAATTTCAGTTTTTCTTTTTTAATAAATCTGAAAAAATGGCAACAATTCTGTGTTTTTCTGTCAATATGGGGTGCTGTGTGTACATTAATGAGGAAAAAAAATGAACTTAAATGATTTTTGCAAATGGCTGCAATATAACAAAGAGTGAAAAATTTAAGGGGGTCTGAATACTTTCCGTCCCCACTGTATATATATATATATATATATATATATATATATATATATATATATATATATATGAATCCTTCTTTTCTGTATGCCATTGCCTTGTATATAGAAAAAATACTCATGTTCAACCATGTATCATATGTTTATGAGGTATGCATAGGTCAATGAAACAATTTTATTATTTCACCTACCACGTGTCTGGTGCCTCACTCAAAGTCCCAAATAACCCTTTCTTGTACGCTGTGATGGGTCATAGCGATCACATAGTACAGGGCCAATCACAGCAGCCCTTTACCCTGATCTGTGTCCGGTGGACACAGAGGGTCAACGCATCAGGCCCCTGTGTGCTCTAGAGAGTGAGTATGAGCAGCTTATGTGGGACGACCTACCGGTATGGCCACCTGCATCTGCGCTGCTCCCGTCTGACTATGCACTGACCAGACGGGACATGGTTGTATGTCCGAACTTTAATTACCAAGTGAGGTAAGTGTAGATGTGGAGGCTTATAAAGTAGTCATATCTCTTGTTATATCAATATTGGGTAACAGCCCTTTTCTGTCCTTCCTGTATGAGATAAATGACTATAGGCAAATATAACATAAGTCAAGGTGACATGCAATCACAGTGGAAGAAGTTTCTTTTTGTTAAGTGATAGAGAAAACAGGATCACATTCATGTGAAATAGGAACCCCACATCTATGTATTCATATACAGTAACAGTAATAGCCTCACATACTGTAAGCCACACCTTATGGAGAATATTGCTCTGGATTACAACAACCTGTTTTAAAATTGATCAATGCACAATGTTAATTATATTTTGACGGTTGCAACCGACACTATACCTTACATGCAATGTGTTATTCTATGTATGTACATCTGGCAAATAAAAACCTTTAAAAAAAAAAAAAGTTGCCAAGAAAAAAATTGACCAATGTACATGTTTTTCAGAAGGAATTGAAAAACTGAATATCAATTATTTGTAATGGGAATGAAAATTTACATATGTTGGTCTTCTAAATGATTCTATACATTGTTACATGCTGAAATGCATAATATATAATTAATGTTTTGAATAATATGCCATGTTTTGAACTTGTTTAGTGGGCTGCCATGAATAAATCACCAATAGTTTATTATCACCACTTTCCTTCACAGTCTAAAAAGCTATTTAATGTTATCTAATTGAGTTACTCTGTCTGCCCATGATTCTGAATTACTAAGACCTTAGAAATAAAAGAATAAACAGTTGTAAATGCTACAATACTGGGAATTTATTTGTGTTTTTCCTTGTGGTTTTATAGAAAGCGCCTTTGGAGATCTTCACTGTCTAAGCTGAAGTAAATCCTTTTTAAACAGAAAACAATAAGCTGGTTTTAATGCAGGCTGTGACTAGAATATTAATGAGGGAAATTAATTCGGGAATATTTTATATCTACATGCTGCAATAGTTAAGAATCTTTTAACACATTCTTTATGTTAACTTTCTCCTCAAGGATTGCTTAACCCATTCAGTATTAAATGAAAAAAAAATATGAAGTAAAACAATAAAGTATTAGGGATACGAGGCAGATATTGATAAAACTCAAGTACAGTGCTAGAAGCTGAAGAATATCAAGTAGAAATGTTCCACAATTACAAAATCTGTGCTATTTAAAAAAAATGTGCAGGTTAAATTTTACTTTTAAAACTGCTAATAAAGCACATCTTACTGAGCATAGACCTCTGGTGGCATCTCAAGTCAAACTTCCACAGGCAAGTTTTCTTTAAGCTCTCAGCCCATAGCACATGCTGAGGCCTAGTATCAGTAGTTGTCTGGAACACACACACACAGGCCCGAGGAGAAACCCCAGGGGAAGAGAGCTCTACTCAGATCCTCCCAAATACTTATCTTCTCCCCAGGCCCCAGCCACACCTTCTGGACCAACCACGCAGGTATTGGGAGGGATTGGCAGATAACTGTTCATATTGTAGTGATTGATGTTCCCAATAAATTTCTGGAATACCCTTCCAGAAGCAGACAGAGGCCACCAGCCACCAGGTTTTGGGAAACCCTGATCAAACCTAAAAAATATTTTGCAGCTCAGCTGGCTACAGCAGAGCTATATACTACATTTATCCAGAGCAGGGCAGGGGTGCTGTATCTACATGCAATTCTACATTCTGTATGAAAGAACTGGAGTTATGGAGTGGCAATAGGAGACACTGGCTAACTAAAGGAGTAGGACATGTGCAAATTGCAAAGAGAAAAAAACTAACTAATGTGACTGTTAATTCCCATGACATAGGTAAAAGACTTCCTAACCTCTGAACTGTGGTTAGGTGGTTTAGAAGGACCAATCATGGGGATTTTCCTATTTGCCAGCTGCCTCCCTATAAAATTCATGTTTCCCAGATAATTAAAGACAACATAATGCAGGGAAACTAGGTGCTATTGTCTGGTGCTGTTTGCTGGAAACAGCTAATTATATTTACACATAAACCCACTAAAGATACAAATTATTCCCAGGGAAAGTTAGATGCTGCTGGTTATTCTTGAAAATCTTGGAAAATCGGTTGCACGATCAATGCCAGAATTCATATAAATAACTATGACACTCTTTATGACATTCAGAGGCTAGGTTTTTTTCACACTCTTACATCAGCATTGAGAGGCTTTACATACACTCAGGGCTGCTACAGCAACTGGGAATGCATGTAAATCTGACAATCCAACTGTTGACTGTCAGTTGAAAGTAATTGAAATGTTGTACAGCTTCCCGTTCGCTTCCATACACTCTTTGTCGCTTCCCCCTGCCATATTTTCCAGGCCTGGAAAACCCCATCTTGAGTGTTACCCGTTGAAGGATTGGGGGAGCAATGAACATCTATTTATCATTGCTCGGGGAGCACATTGCAATGGCTTCTATCCTTAAGGCTTCTATCTCTAAGTGATTCCTTCTACAAGTGATATGCACTTCAATCTCTGCTTTAAGTTCTGCCACACCTGATCATTCCTTCTCTGTCTCTTTACAGGTATGTGTCAGCTCAACCACATCTTCCACCGTTAACTGAAATTGGGATCTGCTTGCTGTCTCTGTGAGTATGTCTTGGTAAGTGTCAGCTCAACCACATCTTCCACCGTTAACTGAAATTGGGATCTGCTTGCTGTCTCTGTGTGTATGTCTTGGTATGTGGCCTTCTCTATCTGTTGCCCTGTGTGCACAACCATGACATTGTTATTTGTTGCTCTGGACTGTCTTACCTAAGTTTTATGTTTTGATCTTATCTTGGCCTCTGGCCTCCTTGCTATTCTGACTTTAGAAGCAAAAAGTCCACTTTGATTGTTAGGCATTCTTATAGTCACTCATGATTAATTAATGAACTTCAACCCCACCCTTATAACAGTATAAATTTGAGCATCCTTAAAGGGGAGCACATTGCTCGGGGAGCACATTGCAATGGCTTCTATCCTTAAGGCTTCTATCTCTAAGAGATTCCTTCTACAAGTGATATGCACTTCTATCTCTGCACTTCAGCGATTGCACGAAGCAAACAAATACAGCAATCTGCACTGGAAAGCAGCTAACAGACTGCAGGTGACCCTGTCTCTCTAATAAGCTCTCCTTCTGCTCTGTGACATGCACTCTCTACCACTGCTTCTGACACTCCTGTCCTCTCTCCTCAAACTCTCTTACCTTCACCCCCCCTCTCCACCCGCCTGCTTATACATATCACCCTGCCTTCTGTCTTCTCCCTACTACTGCTCCTACCAACTCTTGCTCATTCTACATCCATACACTGATAAAACCTCCAGTACTCTGAGACATGCCCCTTCACATAAATCACATTCCCACATTACCTCCCTCACCCTCCTGCTTCTCCTAATCTCTGGTGACATATCCCCAAACCCTGGGCCACCATCATCTGTCTTTGCCCAACGCTCCCATCCCCCTACACCCTCTGGCAGGAGCCGCAACCCACAGAACTTGGTCTCTATTCCTCTTTCCAAAACCAGCCCCCCCTTTTCCTGTGCCCTGTGGAATGCACGTTCTGTCTGCAAAAACTCACCGCCCTTCACGACCTCTTTATCACAAATTCCTTTAACCTACTTGCCATTACTGAAACCTGGCTTCATGAATCGGATACTATTTCTCCTGATTCCCTCTCCCATAGGGGCCTTCTCTGGACTCACTCCCCCAGACCAAGTAGACGGAAGGGAGGTGGAGTGGGAATCCTTCTAGCCCCATGTAGCACCTATCAGGTACTTCACCCACCTCCCTCTCTGACACTCTCCTCTTTTGAGGCACATTGCATTCGTCTATTCTCTCCCATTTCTCTGAGAATTGCTGTCATCTACCGGCCCCCTGGACCAGTATCAGCCTTTCTTGATGACTTCTCTGCCTGGCTACCCTACTTTCTCTCTTCTGAAATCCCCACAATTATTCTTGGGGACTTCAACATCCCTGTTAACACTTACACTACTATTACTTCTAAACTTCTCAGTCTAACCTCATCGCTTGACCTGAAGCAATGGATACAGGCTCCTACACACTCCAACGGCAACACCCTTGACCTTGCCTTCTCCTATCTGTGCACTCCATGCAACCTTTCCAACAATCCACTCCCACTCTCTGATCACCACCTTATTAGTTTTGCTCTCTCCCTGTCTTCCACCTCTTCTCCCTCCAACCGCCTAACAGTTACACATAGAAACCTTCGCCACCACAACCCTTCTCTTCTCTACTCTGCTACTGATAACCTCTATAACAAAATCTCACCTCTGTCCTGCCCCAACCTAGCTACTTTCATCTACAACAGCTCACTGTCTTCCTCCCTAGACAAGCTTGCCCCCCTCACTACACGCAGAATTAGGCCCCGACTGCTACAACCCTGGCAAACAGATGACACCAGAAGTCTCAGAAAACGTAGCTGTGCTCTTGAGCGCCTGTGGCATAAGACTAAGACCCAGGAAGACTTCACACAATATAAATCTGCCCTCCTAAAATACTACTCCTGCCTTCACACTGCCAAACAGACCTACTTTATCACACTCATTAACACCTTCTCATCCAGTCCACGTCAACTCTTCTCTACCTTCAACACTCTACTCTGTCCTCCACTGCCTCCACCCACCAACTCACTCACTGCCCAGGAGATTGCCAATCACTTCAAAACCAAGATTGATACAATTCATGAGGAGATCACCAATGCGCAAAAACCTCCCCCATGCAACACCCCATGTCCACAGATACAATCATTACTTCCCTCATTCAACCCTGCTACTATTACTGAGGTTGCTAAACATTTATCTAGCACTCATGTAACCACTTGCCCCCTGGATCCTGTTCCCTCGCAAATGCTACGCTCACCCTCTGACTCGATTCTACACTCTCTAACTCACATTTTCAACCTCTCCCTCTCTTGTGGCATCTTCCCAAACTCTCTAAAACATGCGCTAGTCACCCCCATACTAAAAAAGCCCTCACTGGATTCCACCAATCTCAACAACTTACGTCCCATCTCCTTACTCTCCTTCTCCTCCAAACTTCTTGAAAGACTGGTCTACAACCGACTAAGCGACCATCTGACCATGAATAAACTTCTAGATCCCCTTCAGTCTGGTTTTCGCCCTCAACACTCCACTGAAACTGCTCTCCTTAAGCTCTCAAATGACCTATTAATGGCTAAAGGACACTATTCTGTACTACTTCTCCTGGATCTCTCTGCTGCCTTTGACACAGTGGACCACCCCCTCCTCCTCAAAAAACTCCACTCCTTTGGTCTCCATGACTGTACTCTTCGCTGGTTCTCATCCTACCTATCCCACCGCTCCTTCAGTGTCACTTACAACTCTACTTCCTCCTCTCCTCTTCCTTTTTCCGTTGGGGTCCCCCAAGGTTCTGTTCTTGGACCTCTCCTTTTCTCAATCTACACCACCTCCTTGGGTCAGTTGATTGCCTCCCACGGCTTTAAATATCATCTCTACGCTGATGACACCCAAATCTATCTCTCCACCCCCCAGCTCTCTCCATCTGTCTCCTCACGCATTACCAATTTACTAGCAGACATATCAGCCTGGATGTCACATCACTTCCTCAAACTCAACCTATCCAAAACCGAGCTCTTGATATTTCCTCCCTCAGGTGCCACTTCCCCTGATTTCCCTGTCAATATCAACGGCTCAACTATCAACCCATCTCTCCACGCCAAGGTCCTAGGTGTAATCCTGGACTCTGAACTAACCTTTCAACCCCACATTCTATCACTATCCAAAGCTTGCCGCCTCAATCTCCGCAACATCTCCAAGATACGCCCCTTCCTAACCAATGTCACCACAAAGCTTCTAATCCACTCCCTGGTCATCTCCCGCCTCGACTACTGCAACTCCCTCCTCATTCTTTTACCTCTAAATAGGCTATCCCCACTTCAGTCCGTCATGAACGCTGCTGCCAGGCTAATCCACCACACAAACCGCTCAGCGTCTGCTACACCCCTCTGCCAATCCCTCCATTGGCTGCCACTCAGTCACTGAATTAAATTCAAGATACTAACCATAACTTACAAAGCCATCCACAACCTGGCCCCCAGCTACATCTCTAACCTAGTCACAAAATACCAACCTAATCGTTCTCTTCGCTCCTCCCAAGACCTCCTACTCTCAAACTCTCTTGTCACCTCATCCCTGCTCGCCTTCAGGACTTCTCCAGAGCCTCCCCCATCCTCTGGAATGCTCTACCCCAATCCGTCTGATTTTCTCCTACTTTATCCACTTTCAGACGATCCCTGAAAACTCATCTCTTCAGAGAAGCCTATCTGGCCCCCACCTAACAACTGTACATTTATCTTCTCAATCAGCACATCACCCACAGTTATTACCTCTTGTATCTCTTGACCTTCCCTCTTAGATTGTAAGCTCTAAGAAGCAGGGCCCGCTGATTCCTACTGTATCAAAGTGTATTGTATTTGTACTGTCTACCCTCAAGTTGTAAAGCGCTACGTAAACTGTTGGTGCTATATAAATACTGTATAATAATAATAATAATTTGCTAATCTTTCCTACCTAGTAGGGATGAGCTTCGTGTTCGAGTCGAACCCATGTTCGACTCGAACATCGGCTGTTCGGTCGTTCGCCGAATTGCGAACGATATGGGCCGTTCGCGCCAAATTCGTGTGGCGCGTCACGGCCCATAATTCACTGCGGCATTGCAGTGCATTGCTTGCTGATGATTGGCCAAGCATGCACTATGACCCGCATGCTTGGCCAATCACAGCACCGCCTGAACAGAGAGCCGTAATTGGCCAAAGCCAAGGAGGCTTTGGCCAATTATGGCTCAGGGGATTTAGTACACGCCCCACACTATATAAGGCCGCCTGCACGGCGGCCCTGTGTAGTGTGTGTTCTGGCGTTGAAAGAGATAGACAGAGAGACAGTGTCATTTGATTTGAGTTAGATGGATTAGGCAGAACAGTCAGTCAGTTAGCTGCACTTACAGTGTATTGTGTATATATATGCATCCCAGGTGTTGCATATATATATATATACACTGTATTCAGTTTAGCTAGATCCGTTCCTGTTATCTTCTAGACTATTTACATTTAGTGCAGTGCGTCCTGCTCACAGTGTTCAGCTAGATCCGTTCCTGTTATCTTCTAGACTATTTACATTTAGTGCAGTGCGTCCTGCTCACAGTGTTCAGCTAGATCCGTTCCTGTTAAATTCTAGACTATTTACATTTAGTGCAGTGCGTCCTGCTCACAGTGTTCAGCTAGATCCGTTCCTGTTATCTTCTAGACTATTTACATTTAGTGCAGTGCGTCCTGCTCACAGTGTTCAGCTAGATCCGTTCCTGTTATCTTCCTACTGACAGGCAGGCTTGTCTTGTTACAGTATTAACAGCTACCTAAAGAAAATTACTGGTGTTCTTTTGATCCTATTAGTACCACGGTCAGGCAGCTAGACTATTTACATTTAGTAAAGTGCGTCCTGCTCACAGTGTTCAGCTAGATCTGTTCCTGTTATCTTCTAGACTATTTACATTTAGTGCAGTGCGTCCTGCTCACAGTGTTCAGCTAGATCCGTTCCTTTTATCTTCCTACTGACAGGCAGGCTTGCCTTGTTACAGTATATAAAGCTACCTGAAGAAAATTACTGGTGTTCTTTTGATCCTATTAGTACCACGGTCAGGCAGCTAGACTATTAACATTTAGTGCAGTGCGTCCTGCTCACAGTGTTCAGCTAGATCCGTTCCTGTTATCTTCCTACTGACAGGCAGGCTTGTCTTGTTACAGTATATAAAGCTACCTAAAGAAAATTACTGGTGTTCTTTTGATCCTATTAGTACCACGGTCAGGCAGCTAGACTATTTACATTTAGTACAGTGCGTCCTGCTCACAGTGTTCAGCTAGATCCGTTCCTGTTATCTTCCTACTGACAGGCAGGCTTGTCTTGTTACAGTATATAAAGCTACCTGAAGAAAATTACTGGTGTTCTTTTGATCCTATTAGTACCACGGTCAGGCAGCTAGACTATTTACATTTAGTGCAGTGCGTCCTGCTCACAGTGTTCAGCTAGATCCGTTCCTGTTATCTTCCTACTGACAGGCAGGCTTGTCTTGTTACAGTATATAAAGCTACCTGAAGAAAATTACTGGTGTTCTTTTGATCCTATTAGTACCACGGTCAGGCAGCTAGACTATTTACATGTAGTGCAGTGCGTCCTGCTCACAGTGTTCAGCTAGATCCGTTCCTGTTATCTTCCTACTGACAGGCAGGCTTGTCTTGTTAAAGTATTTACAGCTACCTAAAGAAAATTACTGGTGTTCTTTTGATCCTATTAGTACCACGGTCAGGCAGCTAGACTATTTACATTTAGTACAGTGCATCCTGCTCACAGTGTTCAGCTAGATCCGTTCCTGTTATCTTCCTACTGACAGGCAGGCTTGTCTTGTTACAGTATATAAAGCTACCTGAAGAAAATTACTGGTGTTCTTTTGATCCTATTAGTACCACGGTCAGGCAGCTAGACTATTTACATTTAGTACAGTGCATCCTGCTCACAGTGTTCAGCTAGATCCGTTCCAGTTATCTACCTACTGACAGGCAGGCTTGTCTTGTTACAGTATATAAAGCTACCTGAAGAAAATTACTGGTGTTCTTTTGATCCTATTAGTACCACGGTCAGGCAGCTAGACTATTTACATTTAGTGCAGTGTGTCCTGCTCACAGTGTTCAGCTAGATCCGTTCCTGTTATCTTCCTACTGACAGGCAGGCTTGTCTTGTTAAAGTATTTACAGCTACCTAAAGAAAATTACTGGTGTTCTTTTGATCCTATTAGTACCACGGTCAGGCAGCTAGACTATTTACATTTAGTTCAGTGCGTCATGCTCACAGTGTTCAGCTAGATCCGTTCCTGTTATCTTCCTACTGACAGGCAGGCTTGTCTTGTTACAGTATATAAAGCTACCTGAAGAAAATTACTGGTGTTCTTTTGATCCTATTAGTACCACGGTCAGGCAGCTAGACTATTTACATTTAGTACAGTGCATCCTGCTCACAGTGTTCAGCTAGATCCGTTCCTGTTATCTTCCTACTGACAGGCAGGCTTGTCTTGTTACAGTATATAAAGCTACCTGAAGAAAATTACTGGTGTTCTTTTGATCCTATTAGTACCACGGTCAGGCAGCTAGACTATTTACATTTAGTGCAGTGCGTCCTGCTCACAGTGTTCAGCTAAACCTACAAGTTAGTGGGGTGCGTCCACCTCACAGTGTTCAGCTAAAGCTACCTGTAGAAGGTTGGTGGTGTTCTCATACTACAGGCAGGCAGTTGATTTTGCTAGCTGCAGTATATATATATATATATATATCCCAGCTTAGTACAGCTACAGGCCATTAGTATGTCTGGAAGGCCAAGAAGGAGAGGCAGACAATCACAAGCCAATAAGAGAGGGCAAGCAGGCTCTGTGTCTAGTGCTGGTCGTGGAGACGGTGCATCCTCATCAGCACGTGGCCATGGGACACGCTTGGCCTTTTTTTCGGCAGCTGGCCGTGTTGAGCCGCAACATGCGGAATACTTGGTCGAGTGGATGACCAAGACGTCCTCATCCTCCTCATCCTCTCTCACCCATGCCCAGGGTGCTTTCTCTGGCAAAGCAGCGGCCTCTTCCCTCGGCTCAATGTCATCAGTGACTCCTTCCCTAGCTCCACCATGTCCTCCTGAGGAGTCCCTCGAACTGTTTGACCACAGTGTTGGGTACATGCTCCAGGAGGATGCCCAGCGTTTGGAAGGCTCTGATGATGATACTGAGCTCGATGAAGGCAGTAACATGAGCACGGACAGAGGGGGTGCCCAAGAAGGACAGCAATCTGGCAGTCATGCTCCCCCTGCTGCAGCATACTGCAAGGTTTGCTCCAGTGATGAGGAGGAAGGGGATGATGAGGTCACTGACTCAACGTGGGTGCCTGATAGGAGAGAGGAGGAGGAGGAGGAGGCGGCACATCACCAACGAGGCAGGATGCCCTCCAGGGGCCAGCCTAAGGGCAGCACATTGACTGCATCACATGTGCAGGGCGCTGCAGTCTCTGCGCGTTATTCAAAAAGTTCTTTGGTGTGGGCCTTTTTTGAGACGAGTGCATCAGATCGCACCGCTGCTATTTGCAACATATGTCTCAAGCGTATCTCACGTGGCCAAAACATCTCCCGCTTGGGTACCACATGCTTGACCAGACATATGTTGACCTGCCATGCAGTTCGTTGGCAAGCGCATCTAAAAGACCCACACCAAAGAACAAAGAGGACCTCTCCTTGCTCCTCATCAGCTGAGATTTCCAACCCCACTAGACCTTCAGTCCTCTCTGAGACCTGCACTGAGAGGAATGAAGGTGTAGAATTAGATGTGTCACAGCCAAGTACTTGTGGGCAATCTGCTTTTGGTACACCGACGTCAGATTGTACCAGGCAAATTTCCCTGCCCCAGCTGCTGCACCGCCGAAAGAAGTTTGCTCCCAGCCATCCAGATGCCCAGCGGTTGAATGCTAGCTTGGCAAAATTGCTGGCACTTTAACTGCTGCCTTTTCAGTTGGTAGACTCTGTCCTCTTCCGTGAGTTTGTGGAATGTGCGGTTCCTCAGTGGCAGGTACCCAAACGCCACTTTTTCTCACGGAAGGCGATTCCGGCTCTCTACCGGCATGTGGAAGGCAATGTCCATGCCTCGCTGGACAGGGCGGTCAGCGGTAAGGTGCATATTACCGCTGACTCATGGTCCAGCAGGCATGGACAGGGACGTTACCTAAGTTTCACGGCGCATTGGGTGACTCTGCTGGCAGCTGGGAAGGATGCAGGACAAGGTGCAGTAGTGTTGGAGGTTGTTCCGCCACCACGCCTCCAAAATGCTAATGATTGTGACACACCTCTCTCCTCCACCCCCTCCTCTTCATCTTCCTCCATGGCCTCTTCCTCGGAACCAGCGGTGCTCCATAGTCGTTCAAGGGGCTACGCAAGTACGCAGGCCAAAAGATGCCATGCGGTGCTTGAGCTGGTGTGCTTGGGGGACAGGAGCCACACTGGGGCAGAGGTTCTGTCAGCTCTGCAGGGGCAGGTTCAGAGGTGGTTGATGCCATGCCAACTTAAGGCAGGAATGGTGGTTTGCGACAATGGCACCAACCTCCTCTCTGCCCTCCGACAGGGACAAATGACCCATGTGCCCTGTTTGGCTCACGTCCTTAACTTGGTGGTGCAGCGGTTCTTGGGCAGGTACCCGGGCTTACAGGATGTCCTGAGGCAGGCCAGGAAAGTCTGTGTGCATTTCCGCCGGTCATATAATGCCAGTGCTCGGCTGACGGACCTCCAAAAGGAGTTTAACCTGCCCAAGAACCGCCTAATCTGTGACATGCCCACCAGGTGGAACTCAACGTTGGCCATGCTGCAGCGGCTGCACACGCAGCAGAGGGCCATCAATGAGTACCTGTGCGACTATGGCACCAGGACAGGGTCAGGGGAGCTTGTTTTTTTTTCCCCACGCCAGTGGGCCATGATCAGGGATACATGCACTGTCCTGTCACCATTTGAGGAGGCCACGAGGATGGTGAGCAGTGACAGTGCATGCATCAGTGACACTGTCCCCCTTGTCCACCTGTTGGAGCACACGCTGCGTGGAATAATGGACAGGGCACTTGAGGCAGAACAGAGGCAGGAAGAGGAGGACTTCCTTAGCTCTCAAGGCCCCCTTTATCCAGACAGTGTTCCTGCGTGCCCGCCGATCACACAGGAAGAGGACGAGGACGAGGAGGAGGAGGAGGAGGAAGATTGTGTCAGTATGGAGGTGGAGCCTGAGACTCAGCATCAGCAGCAGTCTTTAAGGGATCAGTCCCAAGAAACACATGGACTTGTACGTGGCTGGGAGGAGGTGGCTGCGGACCATGTCGTCCTTAGTGACCCAGAGGACTCCGGACCGAATGCCTCAGCAAACCTACGCTGCATGGCCTCCCTGATCCTGCAAAACCTGCGTAACGATCCTCGTATTCATGGTATCAAGGAGAAGGACCAATACTGGCTGGCAACCCTCCTTGATCCACGTTACAAGGGTAAGGTTGCGGACCTTATCTTGCCATCGCAGAGGGAGCAGAGGATGAAACATCTTCGGGAGGCCTTGCAGAAAGGTCTGTGCAACGCGTTCCCAGAGACTGGGAGGTTACAAACTCCTGTTTCTGGACAACGTGTTGCTGAGGCTTCGGTCAGTCAAAGAAGGAGCGGTGGAGAAGGTGGCCGTCTGACCGATGCGTTCAGACAATTTTTTGGTCCGCAGCCCCAAGGTATGATCGGTTCCAGCAACCATCGCCAGCGTCTGTTTTACATGGTGCAGGAATACCTAGGGGCAAGATCAGACTTGGACACCTTTCCCACCGAAAATCCTCTGGGTTACTGGGTCTTGAGGATGGATCACTGGCCAGAGCTTGCACAGTATGCAATTGAGCTACTGGCCTGTCCTGCATCCAGCGTTCTTTCGGAACGCACATTCAGTGCTGCTGGAGGCGTGGTAACCGATTACAGGGTGCGTCTGTCCACCCACTCGGTCGATCGACCGACCTTCATAAAAATGAATCAGTCTTGGATCACCACCAGCTACCAAGCACCTGATGCTGATGTAACCGAATAATTTTTTTTGAAATCTCAGATCCCTTCAAAGACTGCCTATGCTGATGCTGAGTGACTATCCCTGAGTAATTATCCTCTTCCTCCTCAATCATCACGCTGATAGCTTGTAAGAACATTTTTGGTTCTGGGCGCCACCACCAGTGCCTAAGGCACAATTTTTCAGCCCCTGTTTAACAGGGGCGTGTAATTACAATTTTTGATGTAATACTTTGCAGCAGGGCTCGTTCCTGCATTCCAACTAGAGTGTCTGTGAGGGGTTGCAGTGTTGTGGCACCAGCACCAGTGCCCAAGGCCCAATTTTTCTGCTCCTGTCTAACAGGGGCGTGTAATTACAATTTTTGATGCAATACTTTGCAGCAGGGATCGTTCCTGCGTTCCAACTAGAGTGTCTGTGAGGGGTTGCAGTGTTGTGGCACCAGCACCAGTGCCTAAGGCCCAATTTTTCTGCCCCTGTCTAACAGGGGCGTGTAATTACAATTTTTGATGCAATACTTTGCAGCAGGGCTCGTTCCTGCATTCCAACTAGAGTGTCTGTGAGGGGTTGCAGTGTTGTGGCACCAGCACCAGTGCCCAAGGCCCAATTTTTCTGCTCCTGTCTAATAGGGGCGTGTAATTACAATTTTTGATGCAATACTTTGCAGCAGGGCTCGTTCCTGCGTTCCAACTAGAGTGTCTGTAAGGGGTTGCAGTGTTGTGGCACCAGCACCAGTGCCTAAGGCCTCATTTTTCAGCTCCTGTTCAACAGGGGCATGTAATTACAATTCTTGATCTAATATTTCACAGCAGGGCCCTGTGAGGGCTTACAGTGTTGTGGCCACAGCAACACCTAAGGCCCAAATTTCTGCTGAGTATATAGGGCAGGACCCTACTTTCAAACATCTAACTTACAAACGACTCCTACTTGCAAACGGAAGGAGACAACAGGAAGTGAGATGAAATCTACCCCTAGGAAGGGAAATTCTCTCCTGTAAGAGTTAATATGGGAAAAAAAATTCTCCTTTCCACTGATGCTTTCCAATCCGTGTTCCACAAAAAAACCCAAATTTGTGGGACAAAAAGTAAGGTGAAATCTTCTGAAGAGGAGGAAAGACAGCAAAACAAATGTCACAGGGGTGATAACCCTTCCCTATGTTTTTCAAAAAGCTTAAAAAAGATTTTTTGGCTGGAGCTAAACACGTTAAAAATGTACCCGTTCAAAATTACAAAGAGATTCTACTTAACAACAAACCTACAGTCCCTGTCTTGTTTGCACCTCCTGTATACTGCTGTTCAGAGTATATAGGGCCTGGTGGCCCCACACCTTTCCTTATTTTAATTTGGGTGTGGGGTTCCCCTTAATATCCATACAAGACCCAAAGGGCTTGGTAATGGACTGGGGGTACCCATGCCGTTTGTCTCACTGATTTTCATCCATATTGCCATGACCCGACATTACATTAAACCCACAAGCAGTTTTAAATGAGATTTTTTCCTTTAAAAATGACATTTGGTGCAGGGACTGTTCTAAACACGGGAAACACGCGTCACTTTACAGGCATACTATAGACACCCCCCAGGTACGATATTTAAAGGAATATTTCACTTTTTTTTTTTTACTTTAAGCATCATTAAAATCACTGCTCCTGAAAAAACGGCCGTTTTTAAAAGTTTTTTTTGCATTGATACTTGTCCCCTGGGGTAGGACCCGGGTCCCCAAACCCTTTTTAGGACAATGCCATGCAAATTAGCCTTTAAAATGAGCACTTTTGATTTTGAACGTTCGAGTCCCATAGACGTCAATGGGGTTCTAACGTTCGTGCGAACTTTCGGTCCGTTCGCAGGTTCTGGTGCGAACCGAACCGGGGGGTGTTCGGCTCATCCCTACTACCTAGTAAGAACCCAGAAGCAACATGCATTACATCTCTTCCTCATTCAGCTGTCACTTTTCCCACCTGCAGTGAGCTGGAGAAAAAGCTTACGGCGCATAATCTGCACTCCACTATCTTCAGTGGAAGGCAGGTGAGACATCAGTAGATCACGAGTGCAATGTTAGGCTCCTGCAAGCACTTAATCCAGCTATTTGCCCATATCTCTATATATGCTCTGCTTTCAGTTGCAGAGCTAGAGGAAGCATCAATGGACTATAAGTGCACTGATGACTGCACTCATAGTCTATTGAGAACTACAAGTCCATCTGCATCGGTGGAAGACGGGACATGTACTTCATTCATTCACAAATCTCTGTGAATGAAGTAGGAAGTAGCTGTGCAAAATTTTAAAGTGACAGTGACTGTAAGGGAGAAAAGCCCCCAAATGCAGGGCAGGAGGAGTGCAGTGTCAGGGTTGGAAGGGGAGGGGGGGCATTTTCACCATGTTACATCTTAAATAAATGGTGCAAAAGGTGAACTTAGACTTTAATTTCTAGGTTAAAATCTGGTGGAAGTCCTCTTAAAAATGGGGCCTAAAATAAGTGATTAAATGCTGTGCACGCCATTGTATTTACTGTGCACACTGATTAAAGGATGTGAACAGCATTGTAACTACTGTGTACATAGTCACTTTTCCATGAAATAAATACATTCCAGTGCATTTATTTTCTGTCCTGTTTAAAATAATGCCTAGTCAAATTCCCTAAATACTGTGCATAGAGTCAGTACAATATTTGTAGCGTTTTCTGTGAAATGAAAAACTCCTTAAAGTGTTACTAAACCCACAACAGTAAGATCAGTCTGTATATGTAGTAAAGCATGCGTGTTATACTCACTGTGGATCCTAAGGGGTTAATTCTGCCTATTGAGTAAAAAAGCTGTTTGATCCTGTCTTCTCTGATCTTCCCCTTCTTCCACTGTCCCCAAACCATCTCATTATAGTACAGAGCCTTTGGGGCACTCTGCACATGCTCATTTTTTTTTTTTTGGGGAGAGTGTATGTGATTGGCACATGGTGTCGTGGAAATTTTATTAAGATGTATTCAATATGTATTGTCACAGTGTCTCCCAATGTTAGTTCTACTGTGGCTCACTCTAAAGAACGAGCTAGAACAAACTGACACTGGTGAAGGCTCATTGGTAGTGTGGAAGCTTAATGTGGATGTAGAAAAGTGTTTGCGGAGTGAGGATATGCCTGCCAGCGAGGTCCCCTGTGTTATGGGGATAAGATCACTTTGCGAGGACATTATCGGTTTGATACCTATCTGCCTTTGTGGAGGGATGTCATGTCTTTCTATGTGTTTGATCAGCACGTGGAAGGACCATGACATGTCCCTGCAGATAGTCTCCCATACACAGGAATGGTAGTATAATCAGGCTATGCGTTGTTCTCTGAACAGTGCAGAATAATGCCCCGTACACACGGTCGGACTTTGTTCGGACATTCCGACAACAAAATCCTCGGATTTTTTCCAACGGATGTTGGCTCAAACTTGTTTTGCCTACACACGGTCGCACAAAGTTGTCGGAATTTCCGATCGCCAAGAACGCGGTGATGTCAAGCACGTATGACGAGACTAGAAAAGGCCAGTTCAGAACCAAGCGAGGCACCCTTTGGGCTCCTTTTGCTAATCTCGTGTTAGTAAAAGTTTGGTGAGAGACGATTCGCGCTTTTTCAGACTCGTGGCTTTCAGATCGTTTTCTGCCGTTCAGTTTGTGCTTGTGGGTTTGTATCTGCTCTTCAGTGCGTGCAGTCAGTTCGTATTGGAGTTTTCTGTGCGATCTTGTCCGCTCGTTGCTGTTTTTCAGGTCGCTCTTCACAGGCCTTGCTGTTCTTCAGTGCGTTCTGTTACTTCGTTCTGAGCAGCCGACCGTTTTCTAGCCATGTTGCGTATGCGTACTCCTCGTAGAGTTCGTGCTGTGCGGGGGCTTGGTGTTGGGGTCCTGACCTTGACACAAGTCCAGTCCATGAACAGGGTGGGGAGGAGTTCATGGACCAAGAATTGGTTGCTTCAGCGTGACCAGTTCTGTCATATGCCTTTGCTCCGTGAGATCCGTGAGAATAATCCTGATGATTTCAGGAACATTCTCCGGATGACGGACCCCGTGTTTCACAGTTTGTTGGCTTCGCTGACCCCCTATATCAGCAGGCAGGATACCTGCATGAGGCAAGCCCTCACCCCGTAACAGAGGGTTTTTAATTACCGGCTGGCCAGAGCCCGAAGAGTGGTGGAGAACACATTTGGAATCCTGGCCAGCCGGTTCCGATTATTTATGACACCCATCCATATGGCGGAGTATAAACTGAACCATATAATACTTGCCTGCTGTGTTCTCCATAATTTTCTACGAAAACATGCAGCCAACTATGCTGGCTCAGTTGGGCCTGAGGCCGGAATCCCAAATACATCAACAATGACGGCACTTGAAAGCGGCCGTCCTGGCTTGCCCTCCCTGAATGCCCGTGATGTCCGGTTACGATACCTGGAGTTCTTTGCGGGTAGGGGGGCTATCAATATGCCAGACAATATGTGACACCTTTTTCAAATAAAAAACAACCCAAAGAAATTCTTGGTGGACATTTACTGCTTGTGTTTGTTTTAGCTGACCCTGACAGAAATGTGTTGAGTGCAGAAAATGGCGTGATTGGGTAACCTTATAAAAAACAGTGTTGGCTGGTACTTCCTAAATGCAAAAACACATTTCACTACAAGTGCACTTGCAACTGCACTGAACCTGCACTTGTAGTGCAAAGAGGATTTGCCCTTAGAAAATAACCCCCATTTGTGCATAAAACAACAATTACATCACCCCAAAAGTGTTGTAGTGTTGAGACAATAATCCACACATTCTTGAGTAAGGCACTTTTTTATACCTGCACAATCACATGCGCATTTACCAAAGGTTTTTAAAACAAACCAACATGTTTGTTGTATAACAATGTTTGCAGTAGCATTATGAAAAATCGAAATATCCATTTCAGATAAAACAGGCCTGTGTAAAACCAACAAGAAAGCCAAAAAACTTGAACTTACAAAGTTCACATTAGGTAAAACCTGAAGGCTATATCAGACATCAGTATTTAGGAACTGGGTTTGATATAGCGTTCAGATGGGGGGAAATCACCCCTGGAAAAGCCAAATTTGGAAGATGCACACCAATTTACGAATGTCAACATGTGCTATCTGCCATCAGGGGGGATCAAGGGACGTGTTTTGGGGGAGCAAGCCCTTCCTCAACGCTACTTTATAATTGAGGAAGGGGTTGCACCCCCAAAACGCGTCCATTGATCTCCCGTGATGGCAGATAGCACATGTTGGCACACTGTGTGCATCCTCCAAATTTGGCTTTTCTAAACATTGTAAAAATTTTTGTAAGATAAAACAGGTGATTTTGTGGGGTTTAAATTCGCCCCAAAACATCAATGATGTTATTATTTTTTTTAATAACATCACTGATTTGTTGCTGGATGTTTTGCAATCGGAGATTGCACCCCATGATCTCCCCTATCAGTATCTGGGCACTTTCAGATGTAAAGCGTTCTGGATCCCGATCACCTAAAAAGAGATAAAGAACAAAAAAAACAGGTCTCAAAAATCTGCCAACATCCATCTCTTTTACCTGAGCCCGTGGTTGCAGACACTCACCTGTTGTGGTGCCAATCTCCACCACGTCTTCTTCTTCCTCCTGCTCTTCTTCTTGGGTAGGTATTTTCCCTTCTTCCAGAGGGGGGGGGGTCTCTGGTCTCCTGGGATGAGGGGTGTCCGAGTCTTTTCTCCCCTATGTAAAACAAAAATGGTATACTTAGCACACAGATATTTGATGACAGAACTAGAAATAGGAAACATTGCTTGGAAGTGGGGTACAATTTTCTATTTTAGCCGAGTTCAAAGATTTCTTTTTGTTATTGTCCTTTGTCAAGCTGCAATACTTTACCTGTTTGGTACAAGCTTCACACATGTAACCCCCCCTATAGTATACACTGGAGCATCAGTGTGCCCCCCCTAATAAAAATGGTGTTCTTGTGTCCCACACTAGTGCTCCAGTGTCCAGATGTGAAAACAGCTGCTCAGTGTGCTCTCCTTACACACAATCTAGTTTGCATTTCATTCTAGTAACAAACCCATCTACATAAACAAATATTTGGCATCCAAGTAGGCCCAAAAAAAATGTGTGAAAATGCATATGGCCTCGAAAGAAAAATGTTTGATACGAACGAATAATGGGCCCATGAACATTAAAGTTGACCTTTTTAAACGTTACAATTACTAAAAGCATATGGAGCAGAAAGAACGGAATAAAGACAGAAAGAATATGAACACAGCACAACTACTTACTTTTTTGCAGCACTCTCCGGATCTTTCGGTACTGCTCCGGCTCTCTCAACTTCAGGTCCGACCACCACTTCCTGAGCTGATCTTTAGACCTTCGTACCCCGAAATTCCGCTCAAGACTCCTGACCACTTTACCAATGATTTTGGCCTTTCGGATGTTGGGGTTGGGGTAAGGCCCATATTTTCCGTCATAGTCGGACTTCTTCATGATGTCTACCATCTCCAACATCTCCCCAAACGACATATTTGTGGCCTTAAAACGTCTCCTTCTGGATCAGGATGTGCCTGGATCCGGGCTTTCCTCCTCCTCCTCCTCGTTGCTAGAATTAGCATGCACCTGTTGTAACTCTGCCATCATGCTCTTCCCCCACTGCACCGAACGAAAAGGGGCGGGGAATAGACTAGAAAGAACGTCAGGGGCGGGCGGAGTTACACGCATGCGCAGTGTGTATAAAGCGTAACACGCGTGCGTATTACGTACGATCTGTGAGCGGAGGAAGGAGCATTGGACGCGCCGATTGTAAGAACGAAGGTAAGAGACTGCCCTGTCTGTGGGAGATTACCCACCCCCATTTCAAGAACCAAGCAAAGAGGAAGGCAGCACTGGAGCAATTGTGTGAAATTGTGAAGCAGGTGATCCCCACGGCAGACATCACTTATTTAAAGATATTAATTGGTTGCCTGAGGAGCACATATCTGAGGGAGCGCAAGAAAGTCCTGGATTCACAGAGATCTGGAGCAGCAGATGACATCTATGTCCCCAGGATGTTGTACTACGACAGGCTGCACTTTCTGGCAGGCCAGACTGAACCCAGGCCATCCCTCTCAAGTCTTCCTTCCACGCTTCCTTCCCCCCCGGCTGAGGCTTCTGACGCCCAACCTGGGCCTTCCAGGCCACATGTGGAGGAGCCCAGATTGAGCCAGGTATAGCATTCCTCTAAATATTTCTGCTCGTCCAATCAATGATGTTAACTAGATGTTAGTTGGGAGTACTAATTTAGGATTGTGATTGATGATGCCAAAACTAAAACCATGTCCCTTTTTCATACACAGGGAAGTCTCAGCCAGGAGGTGGCCGGGCCGAGCCTGCTGGCTGATATCAAGGTCCCTTCACCCCCCCTGGAAACAGAAAGTGGCAGTAGGAGGAGTACCCTAGAGGAGGCGGCTATCAGATTTTTTTGGAGGGCTACAGAGGTCCTGGGAGCACCACACACCAGGCAGGAGAACATTGCTGCATTCATTGCCTATAAAATGCAGAGGATGGAGGAGGGCCAACAAGCCATGTGTGAGGCCCTCATATCAGAGGCTCTGGCGAAAGGTGTGAGGGGCCAAATTACACCTCACACACAGCTTTGGGATGGTCCTCCTCCTCCTCCTGCAGGTCCTCCTCCTCCAGGTCCTCCCAGTCCTCCTCCAGGTCCTCCCAGTCCTCCTCCTCCTCCAGGTCCTACTCCTCCTCCTGCCACATCTCCAACTGCACAGCCACAGCCCGGAAGGAAGTGTGAAAGGAAGACCAGACAGTGAGGACCCTGGATCCAGTCTGGTCAGCCAAAAGATGCAGCCTCTTGTGGTACCACAGCCTGGGGACACTGATGTCATCTGCTGCTATCCGGATCTCTGTGAATCCCGGACCAGACTGCCCTCCCTTACATATGGACTCCTCAGGCCACCAATTTTGAGGTTTAAGAATTGATGTCTGCCGTGGGGGTCACAGGCTTCACTAATTTCTCCTGTTGAAACAGTGTTGCCTTCCTCTTTGTTTGGTTCTGATACCTTAATAAAGGATTTTTGTTTTGAATTACACTCTCCTATGTGTTTTCCTTCAAAAATGATGGTTTGTTTGTGAGGATTCAGGTACATTTCTAATATACAATGTGAAATGAACAAGGGACACCAACACCAAACAATCTCCTGGAGATTAAATAATAAAAGATATCAATGGTGTTGGGGTAACTTGCCACACAAAACACACACAAAAATATTCTGGAGTAAAAATAAAAATAACATTGAACAAAGATCAGCCTTGGAAAAAATCCAAACATTAAAGAAAAAAAAAGGCTTAAAAACAAAAAAAAAAAAACCTAAAAAATATAAAACTGTCAGATGTGACAACTAATAACAATATATTGAGGGAATCCCACTAAAAAAACACAAATAAAACTTTGTGAGAAGTGTGTGTGAATATGAGCAGCAAAACAACTTAATTCTTGTCACATTATAAAGAAGAAGAGAGTGCGCTGTATTAAACCATTTTTTACATTGCAGCGTGACGAAAGTGCTGTATCCATTGCGAAAGCTAAGTTTACCAGAACGAGCTGTCCCGTGTCGGAATTTCTTCTGAGCATGCGTGGCACTTTGTGCGTCGGAACAGGCCACACGCGGTCGGAATTGACGCGATCGGATTTTGTTGTCGGAAAATTTCATCTCCTGCTGTCCAACTTTGTGTGTCGGAAAATCCGATGGAAAATGTCCGATGGAGCCCACACACGGTCGGAATTTCCGACAACACGCTCCGATCGGACATTTTCCATCGGAAAATCCGACTGTGTGTACGGGGCATAAGGATTTGTGGCAATGGTAAAAATGGGAGTGTGTACGTGCATTTGGTTGGGACAGCATTCACGATTTCTGATGCACCAATCCCACTACATGTGGGTCCCTTTGTTGAACTATAGAGCACAGTTTAACAGGTACAAAGGGTGGGAAATCATACACACTGGCCTGCACAGACACTCCCCTAGTCATTGTTCTGTTGGTTGAGTTGTATAACACCTCCTGTTTGATAGAATGCCTGGGCTTGATTGGCTGATTGTGAAGCCACCAAGCCTCTATTGTTATCCCTATTCAACCCTATAAATAAACAAAGCATGTCCTATTCAGTTAGGACTGTCTGAGGAGCTTGCAATGAAATAACAGCGACTATGGGGTTGATTTACTAAAGGCAAATAGACTGTGCACTTTGCAAAGTGCAGTTACCCTCTGCAAGTGCAGTTGCTCCAGAGCTTAGTAAATGAGGTAAGGCTTCACTTTGCAAAGAATACCCAATCACATGCAAGGAAAATAAAAAAAACTGCATTTTTGCTTGAACATGATTGAATGATGGACGTCAGCAGAGCTTCTGCTCATTTACTAAGCTCTGGAGCAAGTGCACTTGCAGAGTGCAACTGCACTTTGCAAAGTGCACAGTCTTTTTGCCTTTAGTAAATCAACCCCTATGTCTGTTTTACTTGGGAAGCATGGGAGAACTCAAAATGCATTATACAAAGAGCTAAAAAGTGCACTTATTAGCGCAAGAGAAATTGATTACGTATACTGATTACGTATACTGAATTTCCCTAACAGCAGCCAATTATCACTGTCCAAGCAGAGGGTCAGAGGTCAGGCAGCCTCATAGGACAGTTAGAGGAGAATGAAAACTCCTCCTACAAGCTTTAACCGGACACTGATATAGCAGTCACAAGACTGCTATATATGGCTGACGAGAAAAGGTATTTAGCAGTATATATTTACTAAAATAATTGCATTTCCATGTTCTGTGTACTGTGGGAGACCAGATATAGTGAATGCAGGGTCCTGGATTTAGTAACACTGTAAACTTTCTTAATAATAAACCTTACTGTTGTCTCTCTGTGAAACTGTGGGCCCCACCACCATGTGCACAGAATTAACACATTTTCTCTGTTTTTGGTCTTTATTCAGTAAAACAATATGCTCTAATTTTGATTTTGTGATTAAAACCTGACTGACATCTCCCTCCTAAACTGCAGGCTACTAAAGCACCCTGCTTAGTGTGTATAAAGTCTGTCTAATAGTTTAGGATTTTATGCAAAATAATGCACTAATTTTTATTTATTAATTATAAACCTGGCTGGTTTCTCCCTTGTAAATTGCAGTCTAGTCATGAGTTTGCACAACATTTACTGGTGTTGTCTCTGTGGATTGTATGTATTATTACACAGGATTTATATAGCGCCAACAGTTTATGTAGCGCTTTACAATATAAAAAGGGAAACAATACAGTTATAATACAATAAAAATACAAGAGGATTAAGAGGGCCCTGCTCAGAAGAGCTTACAATCTAATAGGGTGGGGTAGGTGGTACAAAAGGTTGTAACTGTGGGGAATGAGCTGATGGAAGTGGTAAAAGATTAGTTGGAGACGTGATAGGCTTCCCTGAAGAGATGAGTTTTCAGGGATCGTCTGAAGGTAGCAAGAGTAGGGGATAGCCGGACAGGTTGAGGTAGAGAGTTCCAGAGGATGAGAGCGGCTCTGGAGAAATCCTGGAGATGAGCATGGGAGGAGGAGATGAGGGAGCTTGAGAGTAGGAGGTTTTGAGAAGAGCGGAGAGGATGGTTTGGGTGATATTTGGAGACAAGATTGGTGATGTGGCTTGGAGTTTTGAATGGCTTTGTATGTTATGGTTAGTATTTTGAATTTAATTCGCTGGACGATTTGGAGTCGGTGTAGGGATTAGAGGAAAGGGTTGGCAGACACTGAACCATTGGTAAAGTGGATAAGTCTGGCAGCAGCATTCATGATAGACTGAAGAGGGGATAGCCTATGTAGAGGCAGGCCAGTGAGAAGGGAGTTGCAATAGTCAAGGCGAGAGATGGAGGGAGTAAATGAGGATCTTGGTGGTTTCATTTGTTAAAAAGGGGTGAATTTTAGAGATTCTACGGAGGTAAATTCTACAAACTTTTGACAATGATTGGATTTGAGGTTGAAAGGACAAGTCAGAGTCTAGGATTACACATAGTACACTGGCTTGAGGGGAGGGACTGATGGTTGCATTGTTAATTTTAATGGAAAAGTCATTGAGGAGGGCACGGGTGGGGGGGATATTAATAGCTCAGGTTTAGAGATATTTAGTTTAACAAAGTGGTGCAACATATATGCTGATATGTCAGTTAGTAAGTTAATAATGCGAGAGGAGACTGAAGGAGTGAGGTGAGGAGTAGACAGATAGATTTGGGTGTCATCGGCATATAAGTGGTATTGGAAGCTGTGGGTGGTTATCAAGTGACCAAGGGAGGAGGTGTAGGTAGAGAAGAGAAGGGGTCCAAGAACCGAGCCTTGGGAGACCCCCACAGAAAGGGGCAATGAAGAGAAGGAGACAAAGTTGTAGTTAACAGTGAAGGAGCGCTGTGATAGGTTCGCAGAGAACCAGGAAAGCAGAATCTTGGAGGCCAAGGGAATAGAGATTATTGAGAAGGAGCAGGTGGTCAACAGTATCAAAGGCCGCAGAGAGGTCAAGTAGTATGAGTATGGAGTAATGGCTGTTTTAGCAGTTAGTAAATCATTAGTGAGTTTTAGTAAGGCAGTTTCTCTGCAGTGCTGCGAGCGAAAGCCGGACTGTAAGGGGTCAAGAAGGTTAATTTTACTGTGGTAGGAGCTAAGACGGCTGTAGACTAAGTGCTGTAGAATTTTAGAGGTGAATGGGAGCAATGAGATGGGTCTTAAGTTGTTCAGGTTGGTGGGGTCCAGTGAGGGCTTTTTTTTAAATAGATTTTATTGAAAGATGCATCATACAGACTATAACATCAATAGTATCAGTGAATGTTTGTACAAAAACGGCATTTATGCTGAAATGTAGTAGAATACATAAAAATGACAAAGAGATATGTAACCTAGGGGTGGCGTAGTATGGCCCCAGAAGTGGGGGGCAACAACACGCATGTAATAACAGTTCAAGGGTATTAACCTTCTATTTGAAAAAAAAAGAAGTAACTGGATGGATCTAAGGAGGAGGAAGGTCCCTAGGGTTACCATGAGGATGCTGTTGGATCATTCCAAGAAAGGGTGTGAGATAGGGAGAGGTGAAGAGAGAAAAGGGGGGGTAGGGGAGAAGGAGCACCAAGTTCATGCTATGGATGTAAAATGTAGACTGGGGGTAGACAGTAAGGTTAAAGCTGTGATTTCAAGAATATCGGTCTCCACCGTCCTGTTTGGAGGAAGATATGGGATTGGTGGGCGAGAGGAGGTCTCGCACGCTGATGCAGGACTTGACAGGAGTTGGTTTCCTTGTGTTGCAGATCTTTCAGCTTGGAGGAAGCAGCTCCATCTATGGTGTAGGGGAAGACTCATGATTAGGGATGAGCCGAACACCCCCCTGTTCGGTTCGCACCAGAACATGTGAACAGGCAAAAAATTTGTTCGAACACGCGCACACCGTTAAAGTCTATGGGACACGAACATGAATAATCAAAAGTGCTAATTTTAAAGGCTTATATGTAAGGTATTGTCATAAAAAGTGTTTGGGGACCTGGGTCCTGCCCCAGAGGACATGGATCAATGCAAAAAAAAGTTTTAAAAACGGCCGTTTTTTCTGGAGCAGTGATTTTAATAATGCTTAAAGTGAAACAATAAAAGTGTAATATTCCTTTAAATTTCATACCTGGGGGTGTCTATAGTATGCCTGTAAAGGGGTGCATGTTTCCTGTGTTTAGAACAGTCTGACAGCAAAATGAAATTTCAAAGGAAAAAAAGTCATTTAAAACTACTCGCGGCTATTAATGAATTGCCGGTCCAACAATACACATAAAAGTTCATTGATAAAAACGGCATGGGAATTCCCCACAGGGAAAGCCCTTCAGGTCTGGTGTGGATATTAAGGGGAACCCCAGCCAAAATTTTTTAAAAAATGGCGTGGGGTCCCCCTCAAAATCTATACCAGACCCTTCGGGTCTGGAATGGATTTTAAGGGGAACCCCGCAACAAAATGAAAAAAAAATGGCGTGGGGTCCCCCCAAAATCCATACCAGACCCTTATCCAAGCACGCAACCTGGCAGGCCACAGGAAAAGAGGGCGCCCCTTCCTCCTAAACCGTACCAGGCCACATGCCCTTTAACATTGGGAGGGTGCTTTGGGGTAGCCCCCCAAAACACCTTGTGGGGGGCCTCATCCCCACAACCCTTGCCCGGTGGTTGTGGGGGTCTGCGGGTGGGGGGCTTATCAGAATCTGGAAGCCTCCTTTACAAGGGTACCCCCAGATCCTGGCCCTCCCCCTGTGTGAAATGGTAAGGGGGTACAAAAGTACCTCTACCATTTCACAAAAAAGTGTCAAAAATGACAAGAGACAGTTTTTGACAATTCCTTTATTTAAATGCTTCTTCTTTCTTCTATCTTCTTTCTCCTATCTTCTATCTTCCTTCGGTTTCTTCCTCCATCTTCTTCTTCTGGTTCTTCCTCCGGTGTTCTCGTCTGGCATCTTCCTCTGCGGTGCTGGCGTCTTCTTCCCTTGGTCTTCTCAGGCCGCTCCGCATCCACCATGATGGGAGGCTCCAGCTGTGTGAGGCTTCTTCTCTTCTGACAGTTCTTAAATAACGGAGAGCGGGGCCACCTGGTGACCCCACCCCCCTCTGACACACAGTGACTTCCCTATCCGCCCCCCTCTGATGTCACGGGGAATACCACAGGGAAGTCCCCGTCAAGTCCCCGTGCGTCAGAGGGGGCGGGGTCACCGGGTCAGAAAATGTTCCATCCGCTGGTAATAACTGTCATTTGGCATGCAGTACTGAGGTCCACCAGCAGGTGTCTCCTGGCAGTTTGGAACTGTCAGGAGAGCTTTTCCCTGCTGATGTTATGTCATCTTTGGGCCGCAGTACTGGATGGATCCTGGCAGTATGGAGCAGACAATACCTCCTACAATCAGGTGTCACTTGAGGCCAATCACAGGCCTATAAATACCCGGCAAGCACTCACATGTTTGCCTTGGTTTTTTCATTGCCCCATGACCTGCTAGCTTGTGATCTGATCCTGATTCTGAACCTGTTCCTGTGCCCTGAACCTGATCCTGTCTCCCTGTCCCGATCCCTATCCTGTGCCACCTGTTACCTTGCATCCCTGCCCGCAGTCTGATCCATCCATCCTCTCCCTGTCCTGTGTTTCATATCCCATCTGCTGATCTCCCTGTGTATGACCTTGGCCTGGCTTACGTTTATGTCTCGGGAACATCCCCTGTCCATCTGCTGATCTGCTGTGTATGACCCTGGCCTGGCTATTGTTTTTGATCCTGTTATTTCCCATTTATTGTACTTATCTGTCTGTTGTTATTTGTGGGTCTCTGTCTGTGGTTGGTTATTGCACTGTGTCATATTGGAGTTGGTTGTACTATATTATTCACTTACTTTAATAAATTATTATATTTTCACTTATATACGTTTTGGTGTCCTCTGTCGCAGATCACACGGTTCTGGTCACACCTGTTCATGACACATACTATAGACACCCCCCAGGTACAAATTTAAAGGAATAGTACACTTTTATTGTTTCACTTTAAGCATTATTAAAATCACTGCTCCTGAAAAAACGGACGTTTTTATAACTTTTTTTGCATTGATCCATGTCCCCTGGGGCAGGACACTTTTTTTGTCAATAACTTGCATATAAGCCTTTAAAATTAGCACTTTTGATTTCTCCCATAGACTTTTTAAGGGTGTTCCGCGGCTTTCAAATTTGCCGTGAACACCCCAAATTGTTCGCTGTTTTCATATCCCTACTCATGATATGAGAATGAGAGTTTCTCGAAATTCGCCATATCCATAGGAGTGAGTGATGAGACCATAAAAGCAAGCCGTTTGTAGTAGAAACGTGATTTGATCTTTGCGTTAAATCCGTGTTGAGCCTGTCTTTGTAGAATAGTTGTCAGAGATCTCTTTTGATTTGTGAGGTGTTTGGGAAAACGTTGGAGATTCAGTTTTTCAGGATGGCTCTTCTAGCGAGTAGGAGGCATATCAGGGTCCAGTCTTTGCAAGAGGGGGTAGAGTTGAGTAACCAGGGTAATAGCTGGGGGTCCCAGTCGCCAAAGATCAGAAGTAGGGGGTCTTGGGATAGTTTCAGCAGGGTCACCTCAAAGATGTATGATAGGACTTGCTCCCAGAAGGTGCAGATGTAGGTACACGACCAGAAGTGATGTGTCAGTGAAGGCCTGGGGTGTTGACAGAGGGGACAGATGGGGGCGGTTTGTGCTTGTTTGTTTGTTCACCATGCTCATATACCTTTCCTCTCAATCTTCAATTGGGTTTCCCTCCAAGATTCGTTGGGCACCAGTTTGTGAATGGTGTTGAGACCTTGTAGAAGTTTATTTACTAGCTCGGTGTCTGGGAAGTCTTTTGCCCAGTTGGCTGCTGATGAGGATGCTAGAGAAGGAGTGGATTTCAGGAGAAGAGGCTGATAAATGTCCGATATTTTGTATGAGCCCTCTGATAGAAGGGTGTCCGTGAGAGATGGTTTGAACCCTATGTGATCTTCTCTGCAAGCGTTTTTTAGAAAACTGATGCATTGACCATAGTGGAAGACGTGTGACTGAGGAAGTGAGAACTCCTCAGCTAAAGTTTAGAAAATGATGGGGCGCCCAGTCTCTAAGTCACAAAGTGAGGAAAAGTTGGTGAGGCTGTTCCGCTGCCAGATGGCGTAAGGCTGTAATTCCAGACCTGGGGGGAAGCACGGGTTTCCTTGTATTGGAAGGTGGCTGGATATGAAGGGTGAGAGTTTAAGGCTTTTCCGGACTTCTCTCAAAGCAATGGCTGTGTCTCGAAGTAAGAGGTTATGTTGAAGAGGCGGAGGAATGGATTTCCACTTACAATGGAGGAGGGCTAACAAGGAGTATAGGTGAACGATCTCAGTTTCCAAGGGAAAATTGGAGTAGTGAGATGTTTGGGCTACCCAGTCCAAACTTATCCACAATATGCAGGCTAGGTTGTAGGTTCTAAGAAAAAAAATTTTTTTGTTGCGCTAAGAAATAACAGCTGTATGCACAGGCTATATGTAAAATAAATGGGAGGGAAAAAAAGAAATAAAAAAAGAAATAAAAAATAAATCAAATAAAATAAAGTAAAATAAAAAAGTCCAGGAGCAGGATACTATTTAAGGTAACAGCAGTAGGTAAATGTACAGTAGTCCAAAAGTAAAATTCCTGGTATGGGTATATGGGGTGGCAGGGGAGAAAAAGTGGGGGGGGGGGGACAAAGTCTGGGACCTGGGTATGTAACCTCAGGGGGAAATATACTGGCACAACATAGGAGGCAGCATGCTGAAGGGAATAAATCACCTTTGGAGAGAGATAAAAGAGAAGAAAAGCAGCGCCAACTTAAGTGCAGTATTAAAACACTGAAAATAAAATGTGTGAGTTTTAATACTGCACTTAGGTTGGCGCTGCTTTTCTTCTCTTTTAGGTTGTAGGTTCTGACATTTGGGAGACTGATACCCCCTTTGCATCTGGGAAGATATAACTTTGTGAATGCTATACGTGGTCGTTTGTTCCGCCAAAGGAATTTGGAGATGGCAGCATTGAGAAATTTTGTGTCTTTATGGTGTAGAAGCAAGGGAATGGTTTGAAGTGGGTAGAGCAGGTGGGCAAAACTGACCATTTTCACTAGATGGCATCTTCCCAGGAGCGAAAGAGGCAGATCCATCCAGTTGTCTAGTTCCTGGGAAATTTTTGTGAGCAGGGGGGGATAGTTGAGGTGATAAAGAGAGGAGGGTAATTTCCCTATTTTTATTCCTAAGTAGATGATGTGGGATTTTGCGACTGTGAATATGGATTTTGGAGTCCAGGAAGGGTTAGACAGGGTGCCTATGGGGAGGATTTCATTTTTGTTGTAGTTTATGCGAAGGCCCAAGCATAGTCTAAATTGGTCAAAGATTGATTTAATCGTAAGCATGTCAGAGAAGGGGTTTTCCTGAAAATATAAGGACATCGTCCACGAAGAGTGAGGTACAAAGTTCGTATTTACCAATGTTAATGCCATGCAGTGGGGCTATGTGGGACAAATATCTAGACAGGGGTTCCAATGCAATGTTGAAAAGGAGTGGGGATAGGGGACAGCCCTGCCGTGTGCCTTTGTGGAGACGGAATACGTCCAAGAGGAGGCCTGCCGCTACCAGTCTAGCTGCCGGGTGGTATACATGATATTTATAAGGTGGGCAAAAGGGCCTGAGAATCCCATTTTAGTCATGACCATGGAAAGCCATTTGAAACTTACGTTTTCGAAGGCTTTCTCCGCATCTAAGGTAATGATAGCATGATCTCCCTCTGGGTTACATTTGGCTTGTTCCAGGGCCATCATCACCTTTTTGATGTTCGTGGTGGCTGTTCTGCCCTTCATGAACCCTGATTGGGCAGGGTGTATCAGAGAGGGTATGATGTCAGCTAATCTGGTGGCAATAATTTTGGAGAGGATCTTGACATCAAGGTTTAGGCATGAGATAGGTCTATATGAGCCTGGTTCTTGTGGGTCTTTACTTTTTTTGGCGAATAATTTTTTTTTTGGCGAATAATTTAATGATGGCTTGGTTGCCCGTGGGTAGGTAGGAGCCGTCTGACCATATGTGATGGTAGACTTTGTGGAGGGTGGGTTCCAAGAGTGTTTGTAGGGATTTGTAGAATTTACCTGTGAAGCCGTCTGGGCCTGGGGCTTTAGATGGAGCTAGGTTTCTAATGGCAATTTCAGGAAGGGAGATGGGTGCGTTTATAGCATCTAGTTGAGAAGGAGAGATTTGGGAGAGGGTTATTTTCTCAAGAAAGGAAAGTGCTGTCTGTATATCTATGGGGTCAGCCGCGTATAGGGAGGAGTATAGGGAGGAGTAGTAATGTAGCATGGCTTAGTTTATGCCTTTTTGAGTGATTTTAATGGTACCCGATGTGTCTCGGAGGAATGTAATATAGGTCGGGCAGTCAGGGCCCTTACAGAGTCTTGAAAGGAGTTTGCCTGCCTTATTGCCAAATTTGTGAAGGGTAGCATCTATGTGTGCTTTTTTGGTCAGTTCAAGAGTTTCAACCCAAGTGTCAAAAAATTGCTTTGCTGACAACCATGTCTTCCTATTGTCAGGGGAGTCGTCTGTGTATAGGGATCGTTGAGCTTGATGCAGTCGGGAGCTGGCCATTTTGTAATTTTTTAGGGTGTTTCTCTTAAAAGAGGCAGCATAAGAGATTACACATCCTCTGAGGAAGGCTTTGCCTGCTTCCCAGAATAGATTGGGGTTGTCAGAGTGCAATGCGTTGGTTGAAGTGTATTCAGACCATGCATTTTCCATGTATTGTCGGAAGTTAGTCAGAGTTATTGTGAAGGTAGGATGGGAAGAGCCATATTTTGGTATTCGGGTGTAGATCAGGGTTGTCAAGCTTTGTCGAGATAGGTGCGTGATCAGATATAGCAATGTCGTGTATGTCAGCATCAGATATCATTGGGACAAGGTCGTCTGAGCAGAAGAGGTAGTCAATTCTGGTAAAAACATTATGGGGGTTGGAATAGAAAGTGAATTCTCTATCAGCTGGGTGATGGAGGCGCCATATGCCGTGGAGATGGAGGGAGTCCATTGTGGAGGCCAAAAGAGTTTGAGTACTGGGGTCCGGGAGGGAATGTGGGCATTTGAGAGTAGATCAATCGTCAGTTAGATGAATCGTGGAATTGAAGTCCCCTCCAATTATGTGTGGGAGGTGTGAGTGATGAAGGAGCCAGGTTGAAAGTTCACTAAAGAACTTTTTAGTGGGGTTATTGGGTGCATAGATGTTTGAAATTATCAAATCCTAGGACTAGGGATGAGCCGAACACCCCCCTGTTCGGTTCGCACCAGAACATGCGAACAGACAAAAAATTCATTCGAACACCATTAGAGTCTATGGGACACAAACATGAATAATCGAAAGTGCTAATTTTAAAGGCTTATATGCAAGTTATTGTCATAAAAAGTGTTTGGGGACCTGGGTCCTGCCCCAGGGAACATAAATCAATGCAAAAAAAAGTTTTAAAAATGGCCGTTTTTTTCGGGAGCAGTGATTTTATTAATGCCTAAAGTGAAACAATAAAAGTGTAATATGCTTTTAAATTTCGTACCTGGGGGGGGGGGGGGGTCTATAGTATGCCTGTAAAAGGGCGCATGTTTCCCGTGTTTAGATACAGAAGAAGATGGAGGAAGAAACCGAAGGAAGATAGATGATAGAAGATAGATGATAGAAGATAGATGATAGAAGATAGAAGATAGATGATAGAAGATAGAAGATAGATGATAGATGATAGAAGATAGAAGATAGAAGATAGAAGATAGAAGATAGATGATAGAAGATAGAAGATGGAAGAAAGAAGATAGAAGATAGAAGATAGAAGAAAGAAGAAAGAAGATAGAATATAGAAGATAGAAGATAGAAGAAAGAAGATAGAAGAAAGAAGATAGAAGATAGAAGGAAGAAGAAAGAAGATAGATAGATAGATAGATAGATAGATAGATAGATAGATAGATAGATAGATAGATAGATAGATAGATAGATAGATAGATAGATAGATAGATAGATAGATAGAAGAAAGAAGATAGAAGGAAGAAGAAAGAAGATAGATAGATAGAAGATAGAAGAAAGAAGATAGAAGAAAGAAGATAGAAGAAATAAGATAGAAGATAGAAGATAGAAGAAAGAAGATAGAAGAAAGAAGATAGAAGATAGAAGAAAGAAGATAGAAGATAGAAGATAGAAGAAAGAAGATAGAAGATAGAAGAAAGAAGATAGAAGATAGAAGAAAGAAGAAAGAAGATAGAAGATAGAAGATAGAAGAAAGAAGATAGAAGAAAGAAGATAGAAGATAGAAGGAAGAAGAAAGAAGATAGATAGATAGATAGATAGATAGATAGATAGATAGATAGATAGATAGATAGATAGATAGATAGATAGATAGATAGATAGATAGATAGATAGAAGAAAGAAGATAGAAGGAAGAAGAAAGAAGATAGATAGATAGATAGATAGATAGATAGATAGATAGATAGATAGATAGATAGATAGATAGATAGATAGATAGAAGAAAGAAGATAGAGTAGATAGAAGATAGAAGAAAGAAGATAGAAGAAAGAAGATAGAAGATAGAAGAAAGAAGAAAGAAGAAAGAAGATAGAAGAAAGAAGATAGAAGAACAGGCAAAAAATTCATTCGAACACCATTAGAGTCTATGGGACACAAACATGAATAATCGAAAGTGCTAATTTTAAAGGCTTATATCCAAGTTATTGTCATAAAAAGTGTTTGGGGACCTGGGTCCTGCCCCAGGGAACATAAATCAATGCAAAAAAAAGTTTTAAAAATGGCCGTTTTTTTCGGGAGCAGTGATTTTATTAATGCCTAAAGTGAAACAATAAAAGTGTAATATGCTTTTAAATTTCGTACCTGGGGGGGGGGGGGTCTATAGTATGCCTGTAAAAGGGCGCATGTTTCCCGTGTTTAGATACAGAAGAAGATGGAGGAAGAAACCGAAGGAAGATAGATGATAGAAGATAGATGATAGAAGATAGATGATAGAAGATAGAAGATAGATGATAGAAGATAGAAGATAGAAGATAGATGATAGAAGATAGAAGATAGAAGATAGAAGATAGAAGATAGATGATAGAAGATAGAAGATAGAAGATGGAAGATGGAAGAAAAAAGATGGAAGAAGGAAGAAGGAAGAAGGAATATGGAAGATGGAAGATGGAAGATGGAAGATAGAAGATAGATGGAACATGGAAGATGGAAGATGGAAGATAGAAGATAAATGATAGAAGATAGATAGAAGATAGATAGAAGATAGATAGAAGATAGAAGAAAGAAGACAGAAGATGGAAGAAAGAAGATAGAAGAAAGAAGATAGAAGAAAGAAGATACATAGAAGATAGAAGAAAGAAGATAGAAGAAAGAAGATAGAAGATAGATGATAGAAGATAGAAGAAAGAAGATAAAAGATAGAAGATAGAAGATAGAAGAAAGAAGATAGAAGAAAGAAGATAGAGGATAGAAGAAAGAAGATAGAAGAAAGAAGATAGATAGAAGATAGAAGATAGAATATAGATAGAAGATAGAAGAAAGAGGATAGGAGAAAGAAGATAGAAGATAGAAGATAGAAGAAAGGAGATAAAAGATAGAAGATAGAAGAAAGAAGATAGATAGATAGAAGATAGAAGATAGAAGATAGAAGATAGAAGATAGAAAAAAGAAGATAGAAGATAGAAGATAGAAGATAGAAGAAAGAAGATAGAAGATAGAAGATAGAAGAAAGAAGATAGAAGATAGAAGATAGAAGACAGAAGACAGAAGATAGAAGAAAGAAGATAGAAGAAAGAAGATAGAAGATAGAAGAATGGAGATAGAAGATAGAAGATAGAAGAAAGAAGATAGAAGAAATAAGATAGAAGATAGAAGAAAGAAGATAGAAGATAAAAGATAGAAGATAGAAGAAAGAAGATAGAAGATAGAAGATAGAAGATTGAAAGATAGAAGATAGAAGATAGAAGAAAGAAGATAGAAGAAAGAAGATAGAAGATAGAAGATAGAAGAAAGAAGAAAGAAGATAGAATATAGAAGATAGAATAAAGAAGATAGAAGATAGAAGATAGAAGATTGAAAGATAGAAGATAGAAGATAGAAGAAAGAAGATAGAAGAAAGTAGATAGAAGATAGAAGATAGAAGAAAGAAGAAAGAAGATAGAAGAAAGAAGATAGATAGAAGAAAGAAGATAGATAGAAGAAAGAAGATAGAAGATAGAAGAGAAGAAAGAAGATAGAAGATAGAAGATAGAAGAAAGAAGATAGAAGAAAGAAGATAGATAGAAGAAAGAAGATAGATAGAAGATAGAAGATAGAAGAAAGAAGGTAGAAGATGGAAGAAAGAAGATAGAAGATAGATAGAAGATAGAAGAAAGAAGATAGAAGAAAGAAGATAGATAGAAGATAGAAGATAGTTAGAAGATAGAAGAAAGAAAATAGATAGAAGATAGAAGAAAGAAGATAGAAGAAAGAAGATAGATAGAAGATAGAAGAAAGAAGATAGAAGAAAGAAGATAGATAGAAGATGGAAGATAGATAGAAGAAAGAAGATAGAAGAAAGAAGATAGATAGACGATAGAAGATAGAAGATAGATAGAAGATAGAAGAAAGAAAATAGAAGAAAGAAGATAGAAGAAAGAAGATAGAAGATAGAAGAAAGAAGATAGAAGACAGAAGATAGAAGAAAGAAGATAGAAGAAAGAAGATAGATAGAAGATAGAAGAAAGAAGATAGAAGAAAGAAGATAGATAGAAGATAGAAGATAGATAGAAGATAGAAGAAAGAAGATAGAAGAAAGAAGACAGATAGACGATAGAAGATAGAAGATAGTTAGAAGATAGAAGAAAGAAGATAGAAGATAGAATAAAGAAGATAGAAGAAAGAAGATAGAAGATAGAAGAAAGAAGATAGAAGAAAGAAGATAGAAGATAGAAGATAGAAGAAAGAAGATAGAAGAAAGAAGATAGAAGATAGAAGATAGAAGAAAGAAGATAGAAGAAAGAAGATAGAAGATAGAAGAAAGAAGGTAGAAGATGGAAGAAAGAAATGGAAGACAGAAGATAGAAGAAAGAAGATAGAAGAAAGAAGATAGATAGAAGATAGAAGATAGAATATAGATAGAAAAAAGAAGATAGAGGATAGAAGAAAGAAGATAGAGGAAAGAAGATAGATAGATAGATAGATAGATAGATAGATATATAGATAGATAGATAGATAGATAGATAGATAGATAGATAGATAGATAGATAGATAGATAGATAGATAGATAGATAGATAGATAGGTAGATAGGTAGATAGATAGATAGATAGATAGATAGATAGATAGATAGATAGATAGATAGATAGATAGATAGATAGATAGATAGATAGATAGATAGATAGATAGATAGATAGATAGATAGAAGAAGGAAAAAGAAAATAGAAGAAAGAAGATAGAAGGTAGAAGAACGAAGATAGAAGAAAGCAGATAGAAGAAAGAGGATAGAAGATAGAAGATAGATAAAAGATAGAAGAAAGCAGATAGAAGATAGAAGAAAGAAGATAGAAGATAGAAGAAAGAAGATAGAAGATAGAAGAAAGAAGATAGAAGATAGAAGATAGAAGACAGAAGACAGAAGACAGAAGATAGAAGAAAGAAGATAGAAGATAGAAGAAAGAAGATAGAAGATAGAAGATAGAAGAAAGAAGAAAGAAGATAGAAGATAGAAGATAGAAGAAAGAAGATAGAAGATAGAAGAAAGAAGATAGAAGACAGAAGATAGAAGATAGTTAGAAGATAGAAGAAAGAAGATAGCAGATAGAAGATAGAAGATAGAAGATAGAAGAAAGAAGAAAGAAGAAAGAAGATAGAAGATAGAATATAGAAGATAGAAGAAAGAAGATGGAAGATAGAAGATAGTTAGAAGATAGAAGAAAGAAGATAGAAGAAAGAAGAAAGAAGATAGAAGAAAGAAGATAAATAGAAGATAGATATAAGATAGAAGAAAGAAGATAGAAGAAAGAAGATAGAAGATAGAAGATAGAAGATAGAAGATAGAAGAAAGAAGATAAAAGATAGAAGATAGAAGAAAGAAGATAGAAGAAAGAAGATAGAAGAAAGAAGATAGAAGAAAAGAAGAAAGAAGATAGAAGATAGAAGATAGAAGATAGAAGAAAGAAGATAGATAGAAGATAGAAGAAAGAAGATAGAAGAAAGAAGATAGAAGAAAGAAGATAGAAGAAAGAAGATAGAAGATAGAAGATAGAAGAAAGAAGATAGATAGAAGATAGAAGATAAAATATAGATAGAAGAAAGAAGATAGAAGAAAGAAGATAGAGGAAAGAAGATAGATAGATAGATAGATAGATAGATAGATAGATAGATAGATAGATAGATAGATAGATAGATAGATAGATAGATAGATAGATAGATAGATAGATAGATAGAATAAAGAAGATAGAAGAAAGAAGATAGAAGATAGAAGAAAGAAGATAGAAGAAAGAAGATAGAAGAAAGAAGATAGAAGATAGAAGATAGAAGAAAGAAGATAGAAGAAAGAAGATAGAAGATAGAAGAAAGAAGATAGAAGATGGAAGAAAGAAATGGAAGACAGAAGATAGAAGAAAGAAGATAGAAGAAAGAAGATAGATAGAAGATAGAAGATAGAATATAGATAGAAAAAAGAAGATAGAAGATAGAAGAAAGAAGATAGAGGAAAGAAGATAGATAGATAGATAGATAGATAGATAGATAGATAGATAGATAGATAGATAGATAGATAGATAGATAGATAGATAGAAGATAGAAGATAGATAGAAGATAGAAGAAAGAAGATAGAAGGTAGAAGAAAGAAGATAGAAGAAAGAAGATAGAAGAAAGAGGATAGAAGATAGAAGATAGAAGATAGAAGAAAGCAGATAGAAGATAGATAGAAGATAGAAGATAGAAGAAAGAAGATAGAAGATAGAAGATAGAAGAAAGAAGATTAGAAGATAGAAGATAGAAGAAAGAAGATAGAAGATAGAAGATAGAAGAATGGAGATAGAAGATAGAAGATAGAAGAAAGAAGATAGAAGAAATAAGATAGAAGATAGAAGAAAGAAGATAGAAGATAAAAGATAGAAGATAGAAGAAAGAAGATAGAAGATAGAAGATAGAAGATTGAAAGATAGAAGATAGAAGATAGAAGAAAGAAGATAGAAGAAAGAAGATAGAAGATAGAAGATAGAAGAAAGAAGAAAGAAGATAGAATATAGAAGATAGAATAAAGAAGATAGAAGATAGAAGATAGAAGATTGAAAGATAGAAGATAGAAGATAGAAGAAAGAAGATAGAAGAAAGCAGATAGAAGATAGAAGATAGAAGAAAGAAGAAAGAAGATAGAAGAAAGAAGATAGATAGAAGAAAGAAGATAGATAGAAGAAAGAAGATAGAAGATAGAAGATAGAAGAAAGAAGATAGAAGAAGAAGATAGATAGAAGAAAGAAGATAGATAGAAGATAGAAGATAGAAGAAAGAAGGTAGAAGATGGAAGAAAGAAGATAGAAGATAGATAGAAGATAGAAGAAAGAAGATAGAAGAAAGAAGATAGATAGAAGATAGAAGATAGTTAGAAGATAGAAGAAAGAAAATAGATAGAAGATAGAAGAAAGAAGATAGAAGAAAGAAGATAGATAGAAGATAGAAGAAAGAAGATAGAAGAAAGAAGATAGATAGAAGATGGAAGATAGATAGAAGAAAGAAGATAGAAGAAAGAAGATAGATAGACGATAGAAGATAGAAGATAGATAGAAGATAGAAGAAAGAAAATAGAAGAAAGAAGATAGAAGAAAGAAGATAGAAGATAGAAGAAAGAAGATAGAAGACAGAAGATAGAAGAAAGAAGATAGAAGAAAGAAGATAGATAGAAGATAGAAGAAAGAAGATAGAAGAAAGAAGATAGATAGAAGATAGAAGATAGATAGAAGATAGAAGAAAGAAGATAGAAGAAAGAAGACAGATAGACGATAGAAGATAGAAGATAGTTAGAAGATAGAAGAAAGAAGATAGAAGATAGAATAAAGAAGATAGAAGAAAGAAGATAGAAGATAGAAGAAAGAAGATAGAAGAAAGAAGATAGAAGATAGAAGATAGAAGAAAGAAGATAGAAGAAAGAAGATAGAAGATAGAAGATAGAAGAAAGAAGATAGAAGAAAGAAGATAGAAGATAGAAGAAAGAAGGTAGAAGATGGAAGAAAGAAATGGAAGACAGAAGATAGAAGAAAGAAGATAGAAGAAAGAAGATAGATAGAAGATAGAAGATAGAATATAGATAGAAAAAAGAAGATAGAGGATAGAAGAAAGAAGATAGAGGAAAGAAGATAGATAGATAGATAGATAGATAGATAGATATATAGATAGATAGATAGATAGATAGATAGATAGATAGATAGATAGATAGATAGATAGATAGATAGATAGATAGATAGATAGATAGGTAGATAGGTAGATAGATAGATAGATAGATAGATAGATAGATAGATAGATAGATAGATAGATAGATAGATAGATAGATAGATAGATAGATAGATAGATAGATAGATAGAAGAAGGAAAAAGAAAATAGAAGAAAGAAGATAGAAGGTAGAAGAACGAAGATAGAAGAAAGCAGATAGAAGAAAGAGGATAGAAGATAGAAGATAGATAAAAGATAGAAGAAAGCAGATAGAAGATAGAAGAAAGAAGATAGAAGATAGAAGAAAGAAGATAGAAGATAGAAGAAAGAAGATAGAAGATAGAAGATAGAAGACAGAAGACAGAAGACAGAAGATAGAAGAAAGAAGATAGAAGATAGAAGAAAGAAGATAGAAGATAGAAGATAGAAGAAAGAAGAAAGAAGATAGAAGATAGAAGATAGAAGAAAGAAGATAGAAGATAGAAGAAAGAAGATAGAAGACAGAAGATAGAAGATAGTTAGAAGATAGAAGAAAGAAGATAGCAGGCAGATAGAAGATAGAAGATAGAAGATAGAAGAAAGAAGAAAGAAGAAAGAAGATAGAAGATAGAATATAGAAGATAGAAGAAAGAAGATGGAAGATAGAAGATAGTTAGAAGATAGAAGAAAGAAGATAGAAGAAAGAAGAAAGAAGATAGAAGAAAGAAGATAAATAGAAGATAGATATAAGATAGAAGAAAGAAGATAGAAGAAAGAAGATAGAAGATAGAAGATAGAAGATAGAAGAAAGAAGATAAAAGATAGAAGATAGAAGAAAGAAGATAGAAGAAAGAAGATAGAAGAAAGAAGATAGAAGAAAGAAGAAAGAAGATAGAAGATAGAAGATAGAAGATAGAAGAAAGAAGATAGATAGAAGATAGAAGAAAGAAGATAGAAGAAAGAAGATAGAAGAAAGAAGATAGAAGATAGAAGATAGAAGAAAGAAGATAGATAGAAGATAGAAGATAAAATATAGATAGAAGAAAGAAGATAGAAGAAAGAAGATAGAGGAAAGAAGATAGATAGATAGATAGATAGATAGATAGATAGATAGATAGATAGATAGATAGATAGATAGATAGATAGATAGATAGATAGATAGAATAAAGAAGATAGAAGAAAGAAGATAGAAGATAGAAGAAAGAAGATAGAAGAAAGAAGATAGAAGAAAGAAGATAGAAGATAGAAGATAGAAGAAAGAAGATAGAAGAAAGAAGATAGAAGATAGAAGAAAGAAGATAGAAGATGGAAGAAAGAAATGGAAGACAGAAGATAGAAGAAAGAAGATAGAAGAAAGAAGATAGATAGAAGATAGAAGATAGAATATAGATAGAAAAAAGAAGATAGAAGATAGAAGAAAGAAGATAGAGGAAAGAAGATAGATAGATAGATAGATAGATAGATAGATAGATAGATAGATAGATAGATAGATAGAAGATAGAAGATAGATAGAAGATAGAAGAAAGAAGATAGAAGGTAGAAGAAAGAAGATAGAAGAAAGAAGATAGAAGAAAGAGGATAGAAGATAGAAGATAGAAGATAGAAGAAAGCAGATAGAAGATAGATAGAAGATAGAAGATAGAAGAAAGAAGATAGAAGATAGAAGATAGAAGACAGAAGACAGAAGATAGAAGAAAGAAGATAGAAGAAAGAAGATAGAAGATAGAAGAAAGAAGATAGAAGATAGAAGAAAGAAGAAAGAAGATAGAAGATAGAAGAAAAAAGATAGAAGATAGAAGATAGAAGAAAGAAGATAGAAGATAGAAGATAGAAGAAAGAAGATAGATAGAAGATAGAAGACAGAAGACAGAAGATAGAAGATAGTTAGAAGATAGAAGAAAGAAGATAGAAGAAAGAAGAAAGAAGATAGAAGATAGAAGAAAGAAGATAGAAGATAGAAGAAAGAAGATAGAAGATAGAAGATAGAAGATAGAAGACAGAAGACAGAAGATAGTTAGAAGATAGAAGAAAGAAGATAGAAGAAAGAAGATAGAAGATAGAAGATAGAAGATAGAAGATAGAAGAAAGAAGATAGAAGATAGAAGATAGAAGATAGAAGAAAGAAGATAGAAGATAGAAGAAAGAAGATAGAAGAAAGAAGATAGAAGATAGAAGATAGAAGATAGAAGATAGAAGAAAGAAGATAGAAGATAGAAGAAAGAAGATAGAAGATGGAAGAAAGAAGATAGAAGATAAAAGAAAGAAGATAGATAGAAGATAGAAGATAGAAGATAGAATATAGATAGAAGAAAGAAAATAGAAGAAAGAGGATAGAAGAAAGAAGATAGAAGATAGAAGAAAGAAGATAGAAGATAGAAGAAAGAAGATAGAAGAAAGAAGATAGATAGATAGATAGATAGAAGATAGAAGAAAGAAGATAGAAGATAAAAGAAAGAAGATAGGAGAAAGAAGATAGAAGAAAGTAGATACAGTACCTGACCGCGAGATTGTGTTTCCAGCGCGATAGCATCGCGCTGGTTCTCGGCGACAGGGTACTGTGCATGTCGCGCTAGCTCACTCATCGGGAGAGGAAAACTTTGTTTTCCTTCCGCGATGAGTGACAGGCAGTGCTGACAGCTGTCTGGTATGAATCCTGGGGCGGGAACACCGTGCCAAATTTTAAATGAAAAAACCGGCGTGGGTTCCCCCCCTAGGGGCATACCAGGCCCTTAGGTCTGGCATAGATTGTAAGGGGAACCCCCTACGCCGAAAAATTGGCGTGGGGGTCCCCCCAAGATCCATACCAGACCCTTATCCGAGCACGCAGCCCGGCCGGCCAGGAAAGGGGGTGGGGACGAGCGAGCGCCCCCCCCTCCTGAGCCGTACCAAGCCGCATGCCCTCAACATGGGGGGGTGGGTGCCTTGGAGGAGGGGGCGCCCTGCGGGGCCCCCCCACCCCAAAGCAGCTTGTCCCCATGTTGATGAGGACAAGGGCCTCTTCCCGACAACCCTGGCCGTTGGTTGTCGGGGTCTGCGGGCGGGGGGCTTATCGGAATCCGGGAGCCCCCTTTAATAAAGGGGCCCCCAGATCCCGGCCCCCCACCCTGTGTGAACGAGTTTGGGGTACATGGTACCCCTACCCATTCACCTAGGGAAAAGTGTCAATATAAAAAAAAAAACACAGTACACAGGTTTTAGGAGTAATTTATTAGTCGGCTCCGGGGTCTTCTTCCAACTTCGGGGGGTCTCCTTCCGCCTTCTCCCGGTGTTCGGCCTCTTCTCCCGGTGTTCGGCCTCTTCTCCGGGCCCCGCCGCTATCTTCTTCCAGCTCTATTGCCAGTGAGGGGCCCGGTCTGCTGCCGCTGTCTTGTCGCCGCTGTCTCGCCGCCGCTGTCTCTTCTTCTCTTCTTCTCTTCTTCCCCGAGGTTGACACGACGCTCTCTCCGGCTCGAATGCTGTGTGCGAGCTGCGGAGCCATTTATATAGGCGGTGACCCTGCCCCCTTACGATGTCATGGTCCCAGCATGCGCAGGGACTCTAGCGTCATAAGGGGGCGTGACCCCAGAGAAATGCGGCGAGATTGACACAATCTCGCGGTCACCTACTGTAGAAGAAAGAAGATAGAAGATAGAAGAAAGAAGATAGAAGATAGATGATAGAAGATAGAAGATAGAAGATAGAAGAAAGAAGATAGATAGAAGAAAGAAGATAGAAGATAGATAGAAGAAAGAAGATAGAAGATAGAAGAAAGAAGATAGAAGATAGAAGAAAGAACATAGATAGATAGATAGATAGATAGATAGATAGATAGATAGATAGATAGATAGATAGATAGATAGATAGATAGATAGATAGATAGAAGAAAGAAGATAGATAGAAGATAGAAGATAGAAAAAAGAAAATAGAAGATAGAAGAAAGAAGATAGAAGATAGAAGAAAGAAGATAGAAGATAGATAGAAGAAAGAAGATAGATAGAAGATAGAAGATAGATAGAAGATAGAAGATAGAAGAAAGAAGATAGAAGGAAGAAGATAGATAGAAGATAGAAGATAGTTAGAAGATAGAAAAAAGAAGATAGAAGAAAGAAGATAGAAGATAGATAGAAGATAGAAAAAAGAAGATAGAAGATAGAAGAAAGAAGATAGAAGAAAGAAGATAGAAGATAGAAGAAAGAAGATAGAAGATAGATAGAAGAAAGAAGATAGAAGATAGATAGAAGATAGAAGATAGAAGAAAGAAGATAGAAGGAAGAAGATAGATAGAAGATAGAAGATAGTTAGAAGATAGAAAAAAGAAGATAGAAGAAAGAAGATAGAAGAAAGAAGAAAGAAGATAGAAAAAAGAAGATAGATAGAAGATAGAAGATAGATATAAGATAGAAGAAAGAAGATAGAAGAAAGAAGATAGAAGATAGAAGATAGAAGAAAGAAGACAGAAGAAAGAAGATAGATACAAGATAGAAGATAGAATACAGATAGAAGAAAGAAGATAGAAGATAGAAGATAGAAGATAGAAGAAAGAAGATAGAAGATGGAAGAAAGAAGATAGAAGATAGAAGATAGAAGAAAGAAGATAGATAGAAGATAGAATATAGATAGAAGAAAGAAGATAGAAGAAAGAAGATAGAAGATGGAAGTAAGAAGATAGAAGACAGAAGATAGAAGAAAGAAGACAGAAGAAAGAAGATAGATAGAAGATAGAAGATAGAATACAGATAGAAGAAAGAAGATAGAAGATAGAAGATAGAAGATAGAAGAAAGAAGATAGAAGATAGAAGAAAGAAGATAAAAGATAAAAGATAGAAGAAAGAAGATAGAAGAAATAATATAGATAGATAGAAGATAGAAGATAGAAGATAGATAGAAGATAAAAGAAAGAAGATACAAGAAAGAAGATAGAAGAAAGTAGATAGAAGAAAGAAGATAAAAGATAGAAGATAGATAGAAGATAGAAGATAGAAGAAAGAAGATAGAAGATAGATAGAAGAAAGAAGATAGAAGATAGAAGATAGAAGATAGAAGATAGAAGAAAGAAGATAGATAGAAGATAGAATATAGATAGAAGAAAGAAGATAGAAGAAAGAAGATAGAAGATGGAAGTAAGAAGATAGAAGACAGAAGATAGAAGAAAGAAGACAGAAGAAAGAAGATAGATAGAAGATAGAAGATAGAATACAGATAGAAGAAAGAAGATAGAAGATAGAAGAAAGAAGATAGAAGATAGAAGAAAGAAGATAGAAGATAAAAGATAGAAGAAAGAAGATAGAAGAAATAATATAGATAGATAGAAGATAGAAGATAGAAGATAGATAGAAGATAAAAGAAAGAAGATACAAGAAAGAAGATAGAAGAAAGTAGATAGAAGAAAGAAGATAAAAGATAGAAGATAGAAGATAGATAGAAGATAGAAGATAGAAGAAAGAAGATAGAAGATAGATAGAAGAAAGAAGATAGAAGATAGAAAATAGAAGATAGAAGAAAGAAGATAGAAGAAAGAAGATAGAAGATAGAAGATAGATATAAGATAGAAGAAAGAAGATAGAAGATAGAAGATAGAAGATAGAAGAAAGAAGATAGAAGAAAGAAGATAGATAGAAGATAGAAGAAAGAAGATAGAAGAAAGAAGATAGAAGATAGATAGAAGAAAGAAGATAGATAGAAGATAGATAGAAGATAGAAGAAAGAAGATAGAAGAAAAAAGATAGAAGATAGAAGAAAGAAGATAGAAGATAGAAGAAAGAAGATAGATAGAAGAAAGAAGATAGATATAAGATAGAAGATAGATAGAAGATAGAAGATAGAAGAAAGAAGATAGAAGATAGAAGATAGAAGAAAGAAGATAGATAGAAGATACAAAATAGAAGAAAGAAGATCGATAGAAGATAGAAGAAAGAAGATAGGGATCTGTGGGTCCCCTTGTTAAAGGGGTCTTCCAGATTCCGATAAGCCCCCCAGCCCGCAGACCCCCACAAACTCCGGGCAAGGGTTGTGGGGATGAGGCCCTTGTCCCAATCAACATGGGGACAAGGTGTTTTGGGGGCTACCCCAAAGCACCCTCCCAATGTTAAAGGGCATGTGGCCTGGTACGGTTCAGGTAGGGGGACGCTCTCTCGTCCCTCCCTCTTTTCCTGTGGCCTGCCAGGTTGCGTGCTTGGATAAGGAAGAAAAAAGAAGATAGATAGAAGATAGAAGATAGATATAAGATAGAAGAAAGAAGATAGAAGAAAGAAGATAGAAGATAGAAGATAGAAGAAAGAAGAAAGAAGATAGAAGATAGAAAAAAGAAGATAGAAGATAGAAGAAAGAAGATAGAAGAAAGAAGATAGATAGAAGATAGAATATAGATAGAAGAAAGAAGATAGAAGAAAGAAGATAGAAGATGGAAGTAAGAAGATAGAAGACAGAAGATAGAAGAAAGAAGACAGAAGAAAGAAGATAGATAGAAGATAGAATATAGAATATAGATAGAAGAAAGAAGATAGAAGATAGAAGATAGAAGAAAGAAGATAGAAGATAGAAGAAAGAAGATAGAAGATAAAAGATAGAAGAAAGAAGATAGAAGAAATAATATAGATAGATAGAAGATAGAAGATAGAAGATAGATAGAAGATAAAAGAAAGAAGATACAAGAAAGAAGATAGAAGAAAGTAGATAGAAGAAAGAAGATAAAAGATAGAAGAAAGAAGATAAAAGATAGAAGATAGAAGAAAGAAGATAGAAGAAAGAAGATAGAAGAAAGAAGATAGAAGAAAGAAGAAAGAAGATAGAAGATAGAAGATAGAAGAAAGAAGATAGATAGAAGATAGAAGAAAGAAGATAGAAGAAAGAAGATAGAAGAAAGAAGATAGAAGATAGAAGAAAGAAGATAGATAGAAGATAGAAGATAAAATATAGATAGAAGAAAGAAGATAGAAGAAAGAAGATAGAGGAAAGAAGATAGATAGATAGATAGATAGATAGATAGATAGATAGATAGATAGATAGATAGATAGATAGATAGATAGAATAAAGAAGATAGAAGAAAGAAGATAGAAGATAGAAGAAAGAAGATAGAAGAAAGAAGATAGAAGAAAGAAGATAGAAGATAGAAGATAGAAGAAAGAAGATAGAAGAAAGAAGATAGAAGATAGAAGAAAGAAGATAGAAGATGGAAGAAAGAAATGGAAGACAGAAGATAGAAGAAAGAAGATAGAAGAAAGAAGATAGATAGAAGATAGAAGATAGAATATAGATAGAAAAAAGAAGATAGAAGATAGAAGAAAGAAGATAGAGGAAAGAAGATAGATAGATAGATAGATAGATAGATAGATAGATAGATAGATAGATAGATAGATAGATAGATAGATAGATAGATAGATAGATAGATAGAAGATAGAAGATAGATAGAAGATAGAAGAAAGAAGATAGAAGGTAGAAGAAAGAAGATAGAAGAAAGAAGATAGAAGAAAGAGGATAGAAGATAGAAGATAGAAGATAGAAGAAAGCAGATAGAAGATAGATAGAAGATAGAAGATAGAAGAAAGAAGATAGAAGATAGAAGATAGAAGACAGAAGACAGAAGATAGAAGAAAGAAGATAGAAGAAAGAAGATAGAAGATAGAAGAAAGAAGATAGAAGATAGAAGAAAGAAGAAAGAAGATAGAAGATAGAAGAAAAAAGATAGAAGATAGAAGATAGAAGAAAGAAGATAGAAGATAGAAGATAGAAGAAAGAAGATAGAAGATAGAAGATAGAAGACAGAAGACAGAAGATAGAAGATAGTTAGAAGATAGAAGAAAGAAGATAGAAGAAAGAAGAAAGAAGATAGAAGATAGAAGAAAGAAGATAGAAGATAGAAGAAAGAAGATAGAAGATAGAAGATAGAAGACAGAAGACAGAAGATAGAAGATAGTTAGAAGATAGAAGAAAGAAGATAGAAGAAAGAAGATAGAAGATAGAAGATAGAAGATAGAAGATAGAAGAAAGAAGATAGAAGATAGAAGATAGAAGAAAGAAGATAGAAGATAGAAGATAGAAGATAGAAGATAGAAGATAGAAGATAGAAGAAAGAAGATAGAAGATAGAAGAAAGAAGATAGAAGATGGAAGAAAGAAGATAGAAGATAAAAGAAAGAAGATAGATAGAAGATAGAAGATAGAATATAGATAGAAAAAAGAAAATAGAAGAAAGAGGATAGAAGAAAGAAGATAGAAGATAGAAGAAAGAAGATAGAAGATAGAAGAAAGAAGATAGAAGAAAGAAGATAGATAGATAGATAGAAGATAGAAGAAAGAAGATAGAAGATAAAAGAAAGAAGATAGGAGAAAGAAGATAGAAGAAAGTAGATACAGTACCTGACCGCGAGATTGTGTTTCCAGCGCGATAGCATTGCGCTGGTTCTCGGCGACAGGGTACTGTGCATGTCGCGCTAGCTCACTCATCGGGAGAGGAAAACTTTGTTTTCCTTCCGCGATGAGTGACAGGCAGTGCTGACAGCTGTCTGGTATGAATCCTGGGGCGGAAACACCGTGCCAAATTTTAAATGAAAAAACCGGCGTGGGTTCCCCCCCCAGGGGCATACCAGGCCCTTAGGTCTGGCATAGATTGTAAGGGGAACCCCCTACGCCGAAAAATTGGCGTGGGGGTCCCCCCAAGATCCATACCAGACCCTTATCCGAGCACGCAGCCCGGCCGGCCAGGAAAGGGGGTGGGGACGAGCGAGCGCCCCCCCTCCTGAGCCGTACCAAGCCGCATGCCCTCAACATGGGGGGGTGGGTGCCTTGGGGGAGGGGGCGCCCTGCGGGGCCCCCCCACCCCAAAGCAGCTTGTCCCCATGTTGATGAGGACAAGGGCCTCTTCCCGACAACCCTGGCCGTTGGTTGTCGGGGTCTGCGGGCGGGGGGCTTATCGGAATCCGGGAGCCCCCTTTAATAAAGAGGCCCCCAGATCCCGGCCCCCCACCCTGTGTGAACGAGTTTGGGGTACATGGTACCCCTACCCATTCACCTAGGGAAAAGTGTCAATATAAAAAAATAACACAGTACACAGGTTTTAGGAGTAATTTATTAGTCGGCTCCGGGGTCTTCTTCCAACTTCGGGGGGTCTCCTTCCGCCTTCTCCCGGTGTTCGGCCTCTTCTCCCGGTGTTCGGCCTCTTCTCCGGGCCCCGCCGCTATCTTCTTCCAGCTCTATTGCCAGTGAGGGGCCCGGTCTGCTGCCGCTGTCTTGTCGCCGCTGTCTCGCCGCCGCTGTCTCTTCTTCTCTTCTTCTCTTCTTCCCCGATGTTGACACGACGCTCTCTCCGGCTCGAATGCTGTGTGCGAGCTGCGGAGCCATTTATATAGGCGGTGACCCTGCCCCCTTACGATGTCATGGTCCCAGCATGCGCAGGGACTCTAGCGTCATAAGGGGGCGTGACCCCAGAGAAATGCGGCGAGATTGACACAATCTCGCGGTCACCTACTGTAGAAGAAAGAAGATAGAAGATAGAAGAAAGAAGATAGAAGATAGATGATAGAAGACAGAAGATAGAAGATAGAAGAAAGAAGATAGATAGAAGAAAGAAGATAGAAGATAGATAGAAGAAAGAAGATAGAAGATAGAAGAAAGAAGATAGAAGAAAGAAGATAGATAGATAGATAGATAGATAGATAGATAGATAGATAGATAGATAGATAGATAGATAGATAGATAGATAGATAGATAGATAGATAGATAGATAGATAGATAGATAGATAGATAGATAGATAGATGATAGAAGAAAGAAGATAGAAGATAGATAGAAGATAGAAGATAGAAAAAAGAAGATATAAGATAGAAGAAAGAAGATAGAAGATAGAAGAAAGAAGATAGAAGATAGATAGAAGAAAGAAGATAGATAGAAGATAGAAGATAGATAGAAGATAGAAGATAGAAGAAAGAAGATAGAAGGAAGAAGATAGATAGAAGATAGAAGATAGTTAGAAGATAGAAAAAAGAAGATAGAAGAAAGAAGATAGAAGATAGATAGAAGATAGAAAAAAGAAGATAGAAGATAGAAGAAAGAAGATAGAAGAAAGAAGATAGAAGATAGAAGAAAGAAGATAGAAGATAGATAGAAGAAAGAAGATAGAAGATAGATAGAAGATAGAAGATAGAAGAAAGAAGATAGAAGGAAGAAGATAGATAGAAGATAGAAGATAGTTAGAAGATAGAAAAAAGAAGATAGAAGAAAGAAGATAGAAGAAAGAAGAAAGAAGATAGAAAAAAGAAGATAGATAGAAGATAGAAGATAGATATAGGATAGAAGAAAGAAGATAGAAGAAAGAAGATAGAAGATAGAAGATAGAAGAAAGAAGACAGAAGAAAGAAGATAGATACAAGATAGAAGATAGAATACAGATAGAAGAAAGAAGATAGAAGATAGAAGATAGAAGATAGAAGAAAGAAGATAGAAGATGGAAGAAAGAAGATAGAAGATAGAAGATAGAAGAAAGAAGATAGATAGAAGATAGAATATAGATAGAAGAAAGAAGATAGAAGATGGAAGTAAGAAGATAGAAGACAGAAGATAGAAGAAAGAAGACAGAAGAAAGAAGATAGATAGAAGATAGAAGATAGAATACAGATAGAAGAAAGAAGATAGAAGATAGAAGATAGAAGATAGAAGAAAGAAGATAGAAGATAGAAGAAAGAAGATAGAAGATAAAAGATAGAAGAAAGAAGATAGAAGAAATAATATAGATAGATAGAAGATAGAAGATAGAAGATAGATAGAAGATAAAAGAAAGAAGATACAAGAAAGAAGATAGAAGAAAGTAGATAGAAGAAAGAAGATAAAAAATAGAAGATAGAAGATAGATAGAAGATAGAAGATAGAAGAAAGAAGATAGAAGATAGATAGAAGAAAGAAGATAGAAGATAGAAGATAGAAGATAGAAGATAGAAGAAAGAAGATAGATAGAAGATAGAATATAGATAGAAGAAAGAAGATAGAAGAAAGAAGATAGAAGATGGAAGTAAGAAGATAGAAGACAGAAGATAGAAGAAAGAAGACAGAAGAAAGAAGATAGATAGAAGATAGAAGATAGAATACAGATAGAAGAAAGAAGATAGAAGATAGAAGATAGAAGAAAGAAGATAGAAGATAGAAGAAAGAAGATAGAAGATAAAAGATAGAAGAAAGAAGATAGAAGAAATAATATAGATAGATAGAAGATAGAAGATAGATAGAAGATAAAAGAAAGAAGATACAAGAAAGAAGATAGAAGAAAGTAGATAGAAGAAAGAAGATAAAAGATAGAAGATAGAAGATAGATAGAAGATAGAAGATAGAAGAAAGAAGATAGAAGATAGATAGAAGAAAGAAGATAGAAGATAGAAAATAGAAGATAGAAGAAAGAAGATAGAAGAAAGAAGATAGAAGATAGAAGATAGATATAAGATAGAAGAAAGAAGATAGAAGATAGAAGATAGAAGAAAGAAGATAGAAGAAAGAAGATAGATAGAAGATAGATAGAAGATAGAAGAAAGAAGATAGAAGAAAGAAGATAGAAGATAGATAGAAGAAAGAAGATAGATAGAAGATAGATAGAAGATAGAAGAAAGAAGATAGAAGAAAGAAGATAGAAGATAGAAGAAAGAAGATAGAAGATAGAAGAAAGAAGATAGATAGAAGATACAAGATAGAAGAAAGAAGATCGATAGAAGATAGAAGAAAGAAGATAGGGATCTGTGGGTCCCCTTGTTAAAGGGGTCTTCCAGATTCCGATAAGCCCCCCAGCCCGCAGACCCCCACAACCTCCGGGCAAGGGTTGTGGGGATGAGGCCCTTGTCCCAATCAACATGGGGACAAGGTGTTTTGGGGGCTACCCCAAAGCACCCTCCCAATGTTAAAGGGCATGTGGCCTGGTACGGTTCAGGTAGGGGGACGCTCTCTCGTCCCTCCCTCTTTTCCTGTGGCCTGCCAGGTTGCGTGCTTGGATAAGGAAGAAAAAAGAAGATAGATAGAAGATAGAAGATAGATATAAGATAGAAGAAAGAAGATAGAAGAAAGAAGATAGAAGATAGAAGATAGAAGATAGAAGAAAGAAGATAGAAGATAGAAAAAAGAAGATAGAAGGTGGAAGAAAGAAGATAGAAGATAGAAGATAGAAGAAAGAAGATAGAAGAAAGAAGATAGATAGAAGATAGAATATAGATAGAAGAAAGAAGATAGAAGAAAGAAGATAGAAGATGGAAGTAAGAAGATAGAAGACAGAAGATAGAAGAAAGAAGACAGAAGATAGAAGATAGATAGAAGATAGAAGATAGAATATAGATAGAAGAAAGAAGATAGAAGATAGAAGATAGAAGATAGAAGATAGAAGAAAGAAGATAGAAGATAGAAGAAAGAAGATAGAAGATAAAAGATAGAAGAAAGAAGATAGAAGAAATAATATAGATAGATAGAAGATAGAAGATAGAAGATAGATAGAAGATAAAAGAAAGAAGATACAAGAAAGAAGATAGAAGAAAGTAGATAGAAGAAAGAAGATAAAAGATAGAAGATAGAAGATAGATAGAAGATAGAAGATAGAAGAAAGAAGATAGAAGAAAGAAGATAGAAGATAGATAGAAGAAAGAAGATAGAAGATAGAAAATAGAAGATAGAAGAAAGAAGATAGAAGAAAGAAGATAGAAGATAGAAGATAGATATAAGATAGAAGAAAGAAGATAGAAGATAGAAGATAGAAGATAGAAGAAAGAAGATAGAAGAAAGAAGATAGATAGAAGATAGATAGAAGATAGAAGAAAGAAGATAGAAGAAAGAAGATAGAAGATAGATAGAAGAAAGAAGATTGATAGAAGATAGATAGAAGATAGAAGAAAGAAGATAGAAGAAAGAAGATAGAAGATAGAAGAAAGAAGATAGAAGATAGAAGAAAGAAGATAGATAGAAGAAAGAAGATAGATAGAAGATAGAAGATAGATAGAAGATACAAGATAGAAGAAAGAAGATAGAAGATAGAAGATAGAAGATAGAAGAAAGAAGATAGATAGAAGATACAAGATAGAAGAAAGAAGATCGATAGAAGATAGAAGAAAGAAGATAGGGATCTGTGGTTCCCCTTGTTAAAGGGGTCTTCCAGATTCCGATAAGCCCCCCAGCCCGCAGACCCCCACAACCTCCGGGCAAAGGTTGTGGGGATGAGGCCCTTGTCCCAATCAACATGGGAACAAGGTGTTTTGGGGGCTACCCCAAAGCACCCTCCCAATGTTAAAGGGCATGTGGCCTGGTACGGTTCAGGAGGGGGGACGCTCTCTCGTCCCCCCCTCTTTTCCTGTGGCCTGCCAGGTTGCGTGCTTGGATAAGGGTCTGGAATGGATTTTTGGGGGGACCCCATGCCATTTAAAAAAAAAAAATTGGCGCGGGGTTCCCCTTAAAATCCATGAAGGGCCCGGTATGGAATTTAGGGAGACCCTCCACATCATTTTTTTTTAAATTTTGGTTCGGGGTTCCCCTGTGGGGAATTCCCATGCCGTTTTTATCAATGAACTTTTATGTGTATTGTCGGACCGGCAATTCATTAATAGCCGCAAGTAGTTTTAAATGACTTTTTTTCCTTTGAAATGTCATTTTGCTGTCAGACTGTTCTAAACACGGGAAACATGCGCCCCTTTACAGGCATACTATAGACACCCCTCAGGTACAAAATTTAAAGGAATAGTACACTTTTATTGTTTCACTTTAAGCATTATTAAAATCACTGCTCCTGAAAAACGGCCTGTTTTTAAAACTTTTTTTTGCATTGATCCATGTCCCCTGGGGCAGGACCCAGGTCCCCAAACACTTTTTATGACAATAACTTGCATATAAGCCTTTAAAATTAGCACTTGTGATTTCTCCCATAGACTTTTAAAGGGTGTTCCGCGGCTTTCGAATTTGCCACGAACACCCCAAATTGTTCGCTGTTCAGCAAACTGGCGAACAGCCGATGTTCGAGTCGAACATGAGTTCGACTCGAACTCGAAGCTCATCTCTACCTAGGACCGTGCCCACCCAAAGTCTTTTCATACGGTGGAAGTCAGGAGTGGAAAGCTGGGTTTCCTGGAGTAGGGCAATGTCCATCTTCAGTCTTTTAAGGTGGCAAAGGATTTTCATTCTCTTATTGGGGGAACAAAGCCCTTTCACATTCCAGGAGACTAGTTTCATATTGGGGAGTCATAAGGGGGGTATGTGCTGGTGTTATATGAGTTGTGTGCGCTAGTATGTGGTGGTGAGCTGCAAGTACATTTGGGGATATGGGGGAGGCTAGGCTGTCTCAAAGTATGGATTTAATGCCATTTGGTGTAAATGTATCACAGGATGAGGGTGCATAGGGAAGGGGGGGGTACAGAAGGAGGGAGGTAAAAGAGAGAAACAATAAAACATATTTGAGAAATATCACTTTTTTCTGCATGGAGTCACTGTGTAGGCCAACTCCCATTGCAAGACCCATTGACTGCTGTACTTAAACCCATGTTTAAGAGGGTGATGCATGCTGGCAGCTTGGGTTGTGCACGGGGAGAATGGTCTGAGCTACACAGGGATGCCAGGGGAGAAAATCGTTGTATAAGATAAAACAATAAACCAATTATGACAGTTTAGCAGTATGTAGAACATTAGAGAAAACTCTGCCTACCAGTAGTTGAAGTACCTGGTAAGGAGGAGAGAAGAAAACTGAGAGAATGATAAAAAATTTAGTGAGAGTCATCTCGGCTAGGGTTGAGCCAGCATGGCTGGTTGAAGAGCAATAGTGACTGAAGCCAAAATGGAGCTGTGAGAGTGCTCTTCAATGAGGTGTGGAGCGATGTTGGTCAGGGTCAGAGGCTCTGAATCATTTTGGAGAGTCTTTGTGTGGGCTCCTTTGGTCTAGAGCACAGTTGACAGGAGCTGTTCTGGAAGAGGGGCTGAGATGGGGACCTGTGCGAAGTGATCTTAGGAAGGCCTCCGCCTCGGATGGATCATGAAATGAGAGCTGGTCGCCATTAGGGGCTTTGAGCCGGAGGGTAGCTGGGAAAGTTAAGGTAAATTTGATTTGTTGCTAGAGTAGTTCCAAGTAAATTTGTTGGAAAGCTTTTTTTTTCTTTGATCCTTCAATATAGTAATCTGCGAAAATCAGGATCTTTATTCCGTCAATCTGGAGAGAATTGGATTGCCTGAATTTCTGTAAGGTGAAAACTTTGTCTGAGTATTTGAGGTATTTGGTGATTATAGGTCAGGGCAATTTGCGATCGGAGTTAAAGGTTCCCATGAAGTGGGCACGCTCTACTGTGAAGGGTCCTGGGAGGCCTAGTACTTCGGGAATGTGCCTTGCACAAGTCCGTGAGGGCTGAAGGCTGTAGCGATTCTGGAATGCCCACAAATTGCAGATTACTCCTTCTGGACCTATTTTCCAAATCGTCCAATTCCTCTAGAATGTATTTGTTCGTCTTGTCTTGGGCCTGCTCTGTGGATTGTGTCTGGTACAGTTCCTCCTCTATATTTAGCTATGCGATGTTCAGCCTCATTCAGCCTGGAGGCATGTTCCCCTAGCTGGGCCTGGAGCTGTTGAATGCCTGCGCTGACAGCTTTCTCCACAGAGGCTGCTATCATTGGGGAGAGGAGAGCTGCCACAGCCTGTGCAATCAGGACTGTGTTATGGTCCCCTATGTGCTGAGTTGCAGTGTCAGCTAGTGAAGCAGAGGGGGCTGAAGCGCTGCTTACCTCAATGTTGGGTACCATTTCTGTGAAGGGCTCCATGTAGGCCTAAGCCGGGGCCTCGATTTGTGGGTGTGCCATTCACGCGGCCGCATACAATCGCACGCGTTTTTTTTCACAAATCAGTCCATCTCATGACCGGATGATAGGTGAAGGTGTTGCCGGTGAGTGTGGCGGGTTTATGGGCTTTATATGCAGGTTTAGGAGTCGAGTTGCAGGAGCTGAGGTGAAGAGCAGCTACTCCATGCGGCGCCGGAACTGGAAGTGTGAGGGCTTTTTAAGTATGGGAGTGATCTGCGAATGAAGGTGCCACTAGAGAGGGACAGATTGAAGACGTGAGTGAGGGAGAGGGAGTATAGGATAGAAGAAGAGGGTGACCGTAGTAGTTGCGAGGGAACAGGATCCAAGGGTTAGGTAGGCATCTAAAAAAGTTTTGTAACTTCTTCAGTAGTAGCCAGTTCAAAAAAGGAGAGTGTTGAATGTGGGGAAGATGTATGCATAGTGGAGGCAAAGTATGTTGGGTGGGGAAGATGTATGCACAGTGGAGATGTCCTCACAAATTGCATCAATCTTGTTTTTGTGATTGGCAATCTTTTGGGCAGTGAGTGAGTTAGTGGGTAGAGGGGGGTGGGGGACGAAGCAGAGAGTTAAAGGTTGAGAAGAGCCGATGGAGACTGGATGACAAGGTATTAATAAGAGAGACAAAGTAGGCTTGTTTGGCAGCAGGGAGGCAGGAATTGTATATTAGAAGGGCAGATTTATATAGGGTGAAGTCCTGCAGGCATTTGGTTTTAACCCAGGGTCATTCAAGAGCATGGCAATGTTTCTTGAGATTTCTAGTGTTGTCAGTTTGCCAGGATTGTAACGGTCAGGGCCTGATTCTGCGTGTGGTTAGAGGAGCAAGTGCATCTAGTGATGCTGAGAGTGAACTGTTGTAGACAGAGGTGGCCAGGTCAGGACAGGACAGGACAGGGGAGAGATTATGTCATATAGGTGGTCAGTAGCAGAATAGAGCAGAGAAGAGTTAAAGTGGTGAAGGTTCCTACAAGTAATTGTTTTCTTCTTGGAAGGATGGGTTATTGGAGGCAAGGATATAGTGAAACTCATGAGGTTGTGATCAGAGAGAGGAAAGGGGGTGTTTGTGAGGTTGCCAGGATTGCAGAGATGGGAGAATACAAGGTTGAGGGTATTACCATTGGAGTGAGCGGAAGAATGTGTCCATTGGGTTAGGTCAAAAGATGAGGTTAAGTTGAGAAGTTGAGCTGTAGTTGGGCTGATAACTTTGACAGGAATGTTGAAGTCACCAAGAATGATAATGGGTATTTCAGAGGAGAGAAAGTAGGGTCAGCAGGCAACAAAGCCATCCAAAAAGCACGATACTGGTCCAGGAGGACTGTCAGGAGAATTAGTAGACCAGACTGTGTGGACTGCACAGAGATAACCCAAAATGCATGTAGAGTGAATAATGATATTTATTAAAATAGATGATAATCAGAAAATACAAACAGTGCCCAAACAACCCAACAAACCCACCAACAACAACAATATATACAGCAAGGAGCAATACCAGAATCACAGATGTCAGCCAGGCCAGGGTCATACGCGACAGGTCAGCAGGACAAGGGATATTCCAGGAATGTAAACGTTAGCCAAGCCAAGGTCATACACAGGGAGATCAATAAATGAGGAACAGGGAACCAACAGGACAGAGGGGGAATGGATCGGGCTGAAGGGTACAGGAACACAGAAGGGACCGGGTCAGGATAAGCTCGGGAACAAGGTCAGATGCAGGCTCAGGATCGGGTAAGAGGCGAACAAGGTCAGGGCTCAAGGAGAGAGATACCAAGGCAAGCATGTGAGGGCTTGCTGGGTATTTATGGGACTGACAATAATTGTCTTCAAGTAACACCTGAGCGCAGGGAGTGTTGTCTGCTCCATACTGCCAGGATCCATCCGCTGGTGGACGTCATTACTGCGGCCAAAAGATGAAATAACACCAGCAGGGAAATATCCCCCTGACAGTTCATAACTGCCGGGAGACACCTGCTGGTGGACCCCAGTACTGCACTCCAAATGATATATCTTACCAGTGGATGGGCCCTTTCCTGACAAGAACGAATAAATGCTGCAATCCTCAGGGAAATGGGAGAAAACAGACAAATACAGTGCATCTTGAAAGAATAAAGGAATAGAGAGAGAGGAATAGGAAGGACTTGGAAGGTGCTTTGTGGGGATAGAAGGAATCCAACTCCCCCTTTTTTCTGTCCGTTGGGTCTGGGGGAGTGAGTCCAATGGAGGCCACCATGGGAGAGGGCAGCAGGAGAAGCTGAGTCAAAATTTTGAAGCCAGGTTTCAGTTATGGCAAATATGTTAAAGCCATGAGAGATGAGAAGGTCATGCACAAATGTTAGCTTGTTACAGATGGAGTGGGTGTTCCAAAGGGCGCATGATTGATAGGCTGGTTTGAGGAAGCAGGGGGATAGAAATTAAACTAAGCTGATTGTGGTGGTTGCCAGAGGAGGAGGGGAATTGGATATGTGGATTGCAGTTGGAAAATGGCGGACCAGGATTAGGAGAAATGTCACCTGAGACGAACAGAAGAAGGAGGGTGACGAAAGCAAGATCGGAGTGGAATATGCATGAGTGCACATGTCTAACGGCCCTGGTGTTTATGTCAGCATGTGGGTGCAGGAGATGATGGGTGCAGTAGTATGGAGAGGGTAGGAGTGAGGGTGATATGTGCATGTTGCAGGTGAGAGAGGAGGGGTAGAGGAAGGATAATTTGAGGATAGAAGACAGCGATGTGAGATGGAAGAGAAGAAGGAGCATGTTAGTGGATAGAGAGTGGGACTCTGACTTCATATAAAATAAATGTAAAATGCTGGTTTGCTTGTCATCTTTCAGAGTGAAGCAGAGTTCGTTATATCTTCATCCAGCTTTCGTTATCCTGCTTTCGTTAAACTGCAGCGGTGTGCATCACTCCTGACAGAGCCACTCAGGAAAGAGCCATGGTGTCACCCCATAGCCTGCTTTAATTTTTTAGGGAGACTGAACAGGTTTGCATTTCTCAATTGGTCACTATAGGGTCTGATTTGAGACACCTGAATATGGGAGAGGAGATGGCCAATACCAAACCAGCTTGATCACTCAAGCCAAATGGGGTTGAGAATCAATCACCAGTAATGTTGCTATTGCAGTGTGTTTGTTATAGAGCTAGCATTAAATATAGAAGATTAAAGATATGGCAGCAGAAGACATTTACTAAAAACGATACAGTAATGTCAGATAGTCCAGCAGAGTAGAGTGCACAGATGGATAGAAAACATTTACCAAAAATGATACAGCAATGTCAGATAGTCCAGCAGAGTAGAGTGTACAGATGGATTGAAGACATTTACCTGTAAAAAAGCAGAGAAGCAGAGATAATATGTTATTTTATTTTATTGTATCTGCTGTCTACTCTTATTTCATAATTTTAATGATTACTTTTAACTTTGTGTTAATTAGACTATATCAGGTTGTCAGGTGTTACCTGAGCAACTTCCTAGTTCTCTGAGCTCCTATTTGCTAGTGTTATGTGTATTTAGTGTCTGACCACCCATGTACATACTCCAACTTTGTCTGCCGTTTGTGCTTGTCTGTCAGGGGCATATCAGTGGCCGTTGGGCAAATATGCGTGCACACAGGTGCACAAGAAGCTCTTCCAGGACAATTCTGCTCAATTCCCCACCAGGGGGCGCCGGAGCGCTCCCGCGTGTGCCCGTATGCGCGTTCGCGCGTTCGCGCGTGCGCGCGCGCCCGTGCGCGCGCCCGTTCGCGCTAGCGCTGTTTGGCGCCAAGGCCCCTTTAAAAGTATGACAGGTGCTTCTGTCAGATGCTGTTTGTCTGCAGCTCTGTACCTGCGTTCCTGCTTTCCGCTTGATTTGTACTTACCTGTGACCCGGCTACGTCTGACCATTCTCCAGTCTCCAATCCGACCCGGCTTGCCTGACCTTGTTTATCTGATTACCTGTTGCCGAACTTCTGCCTGCCTGACTATTCTTGGATCACCCCTTTGCCATACCTGCCTGATCTCCTGCTGAAACGGACTGTCTGACTTGCTTCTGCCTGTGTCCTGGGACGCTGCTTCCAGCCTGCCTGTCAAGCACCCTGCCGCTGCCTTCTCAGCTACCTGCCTGTCTACCGGCCTGCATCCGCATACCTGCATCCGCAGCTCAGCCATCCCTGAGGGGCATCCTTCCGGACCATCATCTGCTTCTGCTGGAACCGCATCAGGCCCTCCTACCCACTGTGCTCAAGAGACCACTGTTCCCACTTCCAGTGGCTCCTGAACCAGCGCTTAAGAGAGGTCTCCTTCTACCAGTCAGGCTCAACTACCAGGTACCTTACAGTACAAACAGCCATGACTGAGCCTGCAGGAGAGACCTCTCCCATCAAGGAGATCTGTACGCACTTAGCAGCACTTACCCAGGCAGTACAAACCTTACAGGACAGTTACAACAGACTGGAGGGTCAAGTATTGAACCTCAGTGGCCCCAGTAATGTGGCCCCTGCTGCAGCCGCTCCAGTACAGGCTGCTGCACCGCCCTCTGTGGTAATGCTTCCACCTGAGCCAAGAGTGCCTACCCCCGAAAAGTTTTCTGGTGATCGAACAAAATTTGTGGCCTTCCGCAGCACTTGCCAACTCTATTTTGCCCTACAGCCACGGACTTTTTCCTTGGAGGCCACCAAGGTGGGATTTGTTATATCCCTCCTTCAGGGGAACCCTTGACCTGGGCCCACCGCCTGCTTGAAACCAACGCTGCACAGGTCCAGTCCCTGCCCGCCTTCTTTGAAGCCATGGCCCAGCTTTATGAAGATCCTCAACGGACTGCTACCGCTGAGGCAGCTTTGTTCGCGCTCCAGGACTATGTAACAGACTTTCGACGCTGGAGCGCGGACACTCAATGGAACAACGCAGCCCTGCGTCACCAGTTCCGCATGGGACTGTCTGAGGGTCTGAAGGATGAGCTTGCTCGAGTAGGGATGCCTGATACCCTTGAGGAACTCATCGCCATTACCATCCAGATTGACCGACGCCTTCGTGAGCGCCGGTCTGAACGCTCTTCCCAACCAACACGCCCTATGTGGATGACTCCAAGAGTTCCGGTTCCTGCCTCCCGATACCTACCTTCTGCTTACCCGAGTCCAGTCACCCAAACAACCGAGGCTCCCGAACCGATGCAGCTGGGACTTATGCGGGCTACCCTGACCCCGGAGGAATGGGCGCGCAGACGCCAGTTAAATCTCTGTCTCTACTGTGGTGGGACGGGCCACTATGTGAACAACTGTCCAGTAAAGACTCGTAAGTGCTTTTCTTCTACTCCAACCTGTTTATCTGCTTTAACCGCCAATACAACTCAACTTGTCCTTCCCCTCTCATTGCAGCTCCAGGGAAGAACAATCCAGGTCAACGCCATTGTTGACTCCGGGGCATGTAGTTGCTTTGTGGACTCTGCTTTTGCCACCCAACAGAACCTGCCTTTAAAGAACAAGACACATAGACTCTCAGTTTTCTTGGCCGATGGTTCCCATATAAAATCTGGACAAGTCTCTCAGGAAACCCTTCCGCTGCCTGCCACCTGCTCATCCCAGCATCAAGAGATCCTAACCCTGGATGTTATTTCATCTCCATTATTTCCAATCATCTTGGGCATGCCCTGGCTTCAGGCCCACAACCCTCTGGTTGACTGGGTCACGGGCGAGATCAAGTTCCAGTCACCCTACTGCCAAAGACATTGTCTACCAGAAGCCTCTAAACCTGCTGCTACCTTACTTTGTATGGTCATTGATCCAGACCTACCCCAAGATGTACCAGAAGTCTATCGGGAATTTGCGGATGTGTTCAGCAAGAAGGGGGCAGACACCTTGCCTCACCATCGTCCCTATGACTGCCCAATTGAGCTGCTTCCTGGGGCTGAAATTCCTTTCGGGCGCATTTTTCCGCTGTCCGAAAAGGAGCAAGAGGCACTTAAGGTTTATTTAAACGAAAATCTTGAAAAGGGCTTCATCTGACCTTCCACTTCACCAGCTGGTGCCGGAATATTTTTTGTTTCTAAGAAGGATCAGTCTCTTCGCCCCTGTGTGGACTATCGGGAGTTAAACAACATTACAGTCAAGAACCGTTACCCGCTGCCACTGATACCTGAACTGTTCCAGAAGCTGAGATCTGCTACTATCTTTACCAAACTGGATCTGAGAGGGGCCTACAATCTGGTCCGCATTCGGGCCGGGGACGAGTGGAAAACGGCTTTCAGAACCCGTTTCGGACACTACGAATACCTCGCCATGCCCTTTGGTCTATGCAATGCCCCCGCCATGTTCCAGCATCTGGTCAATGACGTGTTTAGAGATTTCCTGGACATCTTTTTAATTGTCTATCTGGATGACATTCTAATCTTCTCCAGTTCACTTGAGCAGCACAGGGAACATGTCCGTAAAGTCTTGATCCGACTCCGTTTGCACAGGCTGTATGCTAAGGCGGAGAAGTGCGAATTCGAACAGCAGGAGATCCAGTTTTCGGAATTGGTAATCTCCCCAACCGGCATCAAAATGGACCCTCAGAAGGTATCTGCTGTGTTAGAGTGGCCTGCTCCCATGGACAAAAAAGGTGTACAACGCTTCATTGGGTTCGCAAACTTCTATAGGAAGTTCATTAGGGGGTTTTCTGCTATTATATCCCCCATCACGCAGCTGACTAAGCAGAACTCCCGTTTCCATTGGAGCCCAGAAGCCCAGAGGGCCTTTGAGGAATTAAAGAAACGTTTTACATCAGCTCCGATCCTTAGCCATCCGGATCCATCCTTACCTTTTATCCTGGAGGTTGATGCGTCCGAAGTAGCCGTGGGTGCTGTTATTTCCCAACGACAAGGCAACAAGGACTTGATGCACCCCGTAGGGTTCTTTTCCAGGAAACTTTCACCTGCGGAGCGGAACTATGATGTGGGGGATCGAGAGCTACTCGCTATCAAGACAGCTTTGGAGGAATGGAGGTACTTGCTAGAAGGCGCAGTTCACCCAGTACTGATTTATACAGACCACAAAAATCTCGAGTATTTAAGATCCGCCAAGAGGTTAAAACCCAGACAGGCCCGTTGGGCTCTATTTTTCACACGATTCTGTTTCCATATTACCTATCGGCCCAGATCCAAGAATGTAAAACCGGACGCGCTGTCGCGCATGTTCGATAACCCTAAAGACTTTTCGGTACCTGACACTATCTTGCCGGCAAATAGCTTCCTCCTTCTCCAAACAGATCTTCTGTCCATGATCAGAGAAGCATCTCCAGAACCTTCAAGCCTTCAGGGATCCTCTTTAACACCTCGTGATGGACTTTTGTGGAGAGGAAGTCAAATTTTTGTACCAGAGAGTGCCCGAGTCAAGGTGCTGACACTTCTGCATGACCACCCACTTGCAGGACATTTTGGGGTACGTAAGACCCTTGAGCTGGTGCAGCGCACCTTTTGGTGGCCTAACCTAAAGGAATTCTTCAAAACTTACGTCAACTCATGTTCTGTCTGCATCCAGAATAAAACTCCCAGGAACAGAGCTTGGGGTTTACTGAGACCATTACCTATACCAGATAGGCCCTGGAGGATGATAGCGATGGACTTTATAGTGGAACTGCCTTGCTCTGAAGGATGTTCGGCGATCCTTGTGGTGGTCGACCGACTATCCAAGATGGCCCACTTTGTGCCCCTAAAGGGAACACCCTCTGCTGTGGAGACTGCCCATGTGTTCATCAAGGAGATTGTCAGGTTACATGGAATCCCTGCAAATATAGTGTCCGATAGAGGGGTGCAGTTTACATCACGTTTTTGGAGAGCACTTTGTGAGATCCTGAAAATTGAACTAGCCCTGTCCTCAGCATACCATCCCCAAACAAATGGGCAAACTGAAAGGACAAATCAGACACTAGAGCAGTACATAAGGTGTTTTACATCTTTTGTACAAGATGATTGGGTATCTCTGCTGCCCCTAGCAGAATTCGCTTACAACAATGCCAGCCACTCTGCTACCGGTCAATCCCCTTTCTTTTCCAACTATGGTTTTCATGCATCTTTTTTACCAGATTTTCTTTCAGAATCCCCAGTTCCAGCAGTCCAGGACACAGTGCAGTTCCTTAGTCATAATAACCAGATCTTACGGGAAGCAATATCCAAGGCACAAGCGGACAACAAAAGGTTCTTTGATCAGAAAAGAAGAGGAGACCTAAACCTTCAGCTTGGTGACAAGGTATGGCTGTCTACTGATAATATTAGATTAACCTGTCCCACTAAGAAGCTTGCTCCTAAGTTCATTGGGCCCTTCCCTGTGAAAAGAAAGATTAATGAGGTGTCCTATGAATTGTGTTTACCTGATTCACTCAAGATTCACCCTGTGTTTCACGTGTCACTCTTGAAACCTGCTGTAGATGATCCTTTTCCTGACAGGGGCACCAGGGTCCCTGAACCGGTTCTGGTGGACGGCAATGAGGAATATGAAGTGGAGGCCATCCTTGATTGCAGAAAGAGAGCTGGGCAAGTACAGTTTTTGATTAAGTGGAAGGGGTATGGGCCTGAAAATAATTCATGGGAACCTGACTGTAATATCCATGCCAGACATTTAATCCATGCTTACTTCTCTGCTCATCCTGAAAAGAAGGGTATTCTGGGCATCCGGAGGCTGCCCGTTGGGAGGGGGCAATGTCAGGGGCATATCAGTGGCCATCGGGCAAATATGCGTGCACACAGGTGCACAAGAAGCTCTTCCAGGACAATTCTGCTCAATTCCCCACCAGGGGGCGCCGGAGCGCTCCCGCGTGTGCCCGTACGCGCGTTCGCGCGCGCGCCCGTGCGCGCGCCCGTTCGCGCTAGCGCTGTTTGGCGCCAAGGCCCCTTTAAAAGGATGACAGGTGCTTCTGTCAGATGCTGTTTGTCTGCAGCTCTGTACCTGCGTTCCTGCTTTCCGCTTGATTTGTACTTACCTGTGACCCGGCTACGTCTGACCATTCTCCAGTCTCCAATCCGACCCGGCTTGCCTGACCTTGTTTATCTGATTACCTGTTGCCGAACTTCTGCCTGCCTGACTATTCTTGGATCACCCCTTTGCCATACCTGCCTGATCTCCTGCTGAAACGGACTGTCTGACTTGCTTCTGCCTGTGTCCTGGGACGCTGCTTCCAGCCTGCCTGTCAAGCACCCTGCCGCTGCCTTCTCAGCTACCTGCCTGTCTACCGGCCTGCATCCGCATACCTGCATCCGCAGCTCAGCCATCCCTGAGGGGCATCCTTCCGGACCATCATCTACTTCTGCTGGAACCGCATCAGGCCCTCCTACCCACTGTGCTCAAGAGACCACTGTTCCCACTTCCAGTGGCTCCTGAACCAGCGCTTAAGAGAGGTCTCCTTCTACCAGTCAGGCTCAACTACCAGGTACCTTACATTGTCTGTCGCTCCCACCCTGACCTTTGCTTGTTTCCCGAATCTTCTTGTTTTTCCAGCCACATGCACTTTGCACATGTGAGTGGTCTCCATAAAATGTTAAAAGAGAACTGTATGGCCCTCAGTAGACCGTCCATTACAGAAAGACGTAGCGGTGGAAGAAAGGGAGCAGCGTGTAAAGATGGAAGACAGCATGGACATGGAAAATCTGGCCCCCCTGCGCCCTCAGAACTTTCTTTTCGGTTGTGAACTGAAGGCTGACAAAAAAGAATATGCGTTTAAAGTGGATGACGATGAAAATGATCATCAGCTGTCTTTGAAAACGGTTACTTTGGGTGTTGGTGCTAAAGATGAACTGCATGTTGTTGAAGCTGAAGGAATGAACTATCACGCAAAACCAATAAAGATTGTGCTTGCATCTTTGAAACCATCTGTACAGCCAACGGTATCTCTTGGGGGCTTTGAAATTACACCTCCAGTGACTTTACGGCTTAAGGCTGGTTCTGGCCCTGTATATGTGAGTGGGCAGCATCTTATTGCTTTGGAAGAAGGATTGGAGTCATCGGATGAGGAGGAAGAGGAGGAGGAAGATGACAATGCTGGCATAGTAAAAAATGCCAAAAGGGCTGCAGCAGCTTCTACATCAAAGGTTCCACAGAAAAAGGCAAAAATAGAAGCTGATGAAGATGAAGATGATTTTGATGAAGATGATGAGGAAGATGATGATGAAGAGGATGAAGATGATGATGACGACGAAGAGGAAGAAACGCCTGTAAAAAAGCCTCAAGCTGCAAAACCTAAATCTGCCCAGAAATCCAACCACAACGGAAAGTTATCCGAACCGTCCACTCCTGCTAAACCTGCTAAAACACCTGAACAGAAAGGGAAACAAGAGGCAAAACAGAGCCCAAAAACTCCAAAAACACCCTTTACGCCTGAAGAGATTAAGGCAAAAATGCAGGGGACTTTAGACAAGGGTGGTGCACTTCCAAAAATTGAACCAAAGTTTACAAACTATGTGAAGAACTGTTTCAGGATGGATGACCAGAAGGTAATACAAGATCTCTGGAAGTGGAGACAGTCGCTAAAAGATAAATAACCTGCCTGTATCTCTTGCGGTCTCCTTGGTTTCACATCTTGTTTTATATTTTTTTTTTTTTTTTCTTGTAAGTAGATGAGAATGCATTGGTCTGTTATACTTGCCAAGAATGTTAAATGCCTGAAACTGCATATTTTGTACACACATTGTCAAGGTATGGTAAGATGGTTGGGCAGATCTGAAGTTCAAGCATATACATGTTTAATAAATCTGTATTTTTTACTTCAAAAAAAAAAAAAAAAAAGAGAACTGTATACAAATGGCAGCTGTGCCTTTGTCAGGAATATATTGCAAACCAATTTTGTGAAAGTGGCTAACTTATGCCTTTTGATTTTCCCTCTGTATGTCTCTAGTACAGTGGAGCTAGGCACAAGATTTAACACATTTAATGTCAGTAGTGGAAAATGTGAAGGATCAAAAAGGAGGGGCTTTGGCGCTCACCTCTGTTGCACATAAGTGTGTGATGATGTGCCACACACCAGGGGAAGCTTTTCCTGGTTCAGCAGCAATTGTGAAATCAAGGCCACTATATGGGATGGCAGTCAGTATTTTTCTATTATAGTGGTAGTAATCGCTTTGTGACTTGTACCTACAAGTAAGCTTATAATAAAGCTAATTTGTAGATACAAGGAATATGACCTTAATGTGCACTGTTTAGGAGAGGAGATATTAACTATTTCTGCAGCTAGTTATGTCACTGGCGCAAGCGCACTGCGCTCTGAAGGGACGGCATACTGAGTATTCTATTTCTTCAGAGCTATGTGCCACAAATGTGGCTCCAGTGTGCATGCGCTGGAGTGATGCTATCATGGCTCGGCCATTCAAATGGCCGAAGCCCACACACCCAGAAGGAAGACCTGTCAACAGTGACAGTGTGCCGCTGGAGGGCTTAGTTTTCAGTTAAGTTTTTCATAATGTGCTAGTATGTGATTCATACTAGCACATTATGCCTTTAACTTGCAGTGACAAGGTTTTTATTTTTTTTAGACTTTACTACCACTTTCATTGTTCTACCTTTATCTATGACTTCAGGCTGGTGGTTTCAGCCTTGATCAGGAGATGTGGCAAATAACTTTTTTGCCACGCTGCCTTGGAATGGTGGATACCTCTTGGATGGTGACATAGGTCCCTGTACTATTTTACCCAGCAGAGCAGCACTCCTCCCCCTTGCTGCCAACATCCCATCCCTTCTGTTTACTGCCAGCACCCCAACCATTTTCTCTTGTATTCCTCTGCCTCCTGGTGCCTTTTATTTTCAGGAATGGAAGAATTTGGTAAATTATCCTGCTGGCCCCTGATTCTCTTCCCCCTGGTACTGTGTCTCCAGTGCCTGATCTATAGCACCATGCAGTGAGTGTCTCTGCAGGAAAACCAGAGGGATCATGATGCTAAACCCTGCCTCACTATTTTGGTCATCTCTTCGAATGGCGACAAGATGCCGCTGTCCTGAATTAGGAGTCAATGATGGGGTGACAGTCTAGTGCACTGGTGCTGGTGCTGCTGCTGCAGCATGGACAACATAACATTTTGACAAGTGGGTGTATCACATATCAGGTAATTTGACGGCAGCTGCATTATAGCCAGAGGAAAACTTGCTGGGTGTTACCTCCTAAAGTGTTTGCACACTCTTCTAGCCTAATGACGAACATCTATGGTACGTATCCAGGAATCGCTGTACCACCATGTTCAAGGTGACGTGCAAACAAGGCTAATGTGTGTGAACTTTTATAGCCAAAGGGTATCCAGTTGTCACACAGAACCTGGTCTGTCACAAGCTCGTGTGGGATCAGTTGTGTTCAATCTGCCTGTCCCTGAAGAGTTTCCAGAGTCGCTGGCCCCATGGTGCATCCTGGCCCCCACACATACAAGCGAAAAAAACAACAGCATGACAGTGATTTTCCTGGGATGTTGTATTTTTTATTTTGCTCCAGCAGCTGTGAAAGAGACATCTCCCTGTCCAAAGATGCTGCTGGAGACTAGTGATGAGCTCAACTGCCTTGGTTAGGTTTGGCAGGTGTTCTGCAAACTTCAAATAAATTGGGATGTTGAACAAAACCCCACTGAAATCACTGGGAGCTGCATCTGTCAAAGTAGTAAAAATTTGCTTGCAATGTTATGTTCAAAAAGTACTTACTGTATTTATTTGCGTATAACACTCACTTTTTCACCATGAAAATTGGGTGCAAATAACGTGTGCGTGTTATACGCCAATACTTCAATTTTAGCTGCCTCGGAGGGGACAGGGAGGGGGGCGGGACGAGTGCCATCAGATTACATACAGTGAGAATCTCCTGTTTACTTGGTGGCCTCTGTAATAGGAAGTCCCGTCTCCTGGGCCGCCATTGGACCACTGTTCTATCATAGGAGATTCTAACTGTATGTAATCTGTCGGCGCTCAACCCACCCCACTCCCTGTCCCCTCTAGGCTGCAGATGGGCATCGATTAGGTTGCACTGATGGCAATGGTGAGGCTGCTGCATTGATGGCAATGGTGAGGCTGCTGCATTGATGGCAATAGTGAGGCTGCATTGATGTGGACTGATGAGGCTGCATTAATGGCACTTGTGAGGCTGCAGATGGGCATTGAGCAGGCTGTATTGATGGCAATGGTGAGGCTGCAGATGGGCACTGACCCTTATTTTGCTTCAAAGTTCCTTATTTATAATTTAAGTTTTTTTTCCTGAAACTTCCCTCTTAAAATGAATGTGCGTGTTATACGCCTGTGCGTGTTATACGCCGATAAATATGGTATATATTTTTTTCTTGTTTGACCAGTTTCCTTCAACGCCACAGGAATGGCAGACTGTGGCAGCCCATTTTGCCACCCGTTGGGACTTTCCCAATTGTGGAGGGGCTATAGATGGGAAACACATCCACATTGTGCCACCACCCCATTCGGGGTCATACTATTTTAATTATAAGGGGTTTCATAGTATTGTGTTAATGGCGGTGGTGTCGGCATAATATGAATTTCTGTATGTGGACGTGGGGAAGAATGGCCGGATGTCGGATGGAGGAGTCTTTGCCCAGACGGAGTTCTACCAGCGTCTCCAGAGTGGTGACCTGGGATTGCCACCTGATGCAGATAACGTGGAAGGACTCCCCTTTGTCTTCATTGCAGATGAAGCCTTCGGTCTGGGCGAGCACCTAATGAGGCCATTCAGCCAAAGGACCCTCACCCTGGAGAGGAGAGTTTTTAACTACCGGCTGGCCAGAGCGAGAAGAGTTGTGGAGAATGCCTTCGGGATACTGGCCAGCCGGTTCTGTCTGTTTCAGACAACAATCCACATGGCAGACTACAAACTTAATCACATTGTCCTAGCATGTTGCTATCTGGATGAGTATGGTAAGAATTAACATATTGAATCTGAAATTAATAGACTGTTTTTGAAACTCACTAAATTCCTTGAGAAAAAATCGTCCCTGTATTGGCACATTCGATCCTTTCGGGACTATATCAATGACAATATGAACCCATTGGGACTTAGGGTCCAGATCTTCCCTAATCTAGAGGGTTTGGACACTGATTTCAAAAATGCCTGGGAAAAAATCCTACGCACTTGTTCCAAGGACATGATGGAACTTCTCATTACCGAATATCAAAAGCGATCAAACGCATTGGATGGCGATATACAGGCCATTTGTTTAAAACTTCAACCACTCCAAACCCATAAAACATACATAGATAGGGAGACCAAACTTAAAAAACATCTTGAGGATTTCAATAAAGACATCCTTATTAAGAAAGAAACCAAATTCAGCAGGGACCGTGGTGCCTTTGAGGAAAACAGGGCCTATAGATGGAACCAACCACAGCCCAAAAACTTCAATAGATTTAGAAACCAGAGGGATCACTACTCCACCATTTCCAATTCTTCTTCAAGTGTCTCCTCTGTTTCCTCACAGGTTTCCTCTAAAACCAAAAAGGGAACACGTTCTAACCAAAGTGAAAATAGATCTCAGGGAACAAGGACTCACAATGTGAACACAACGGATGGTCCACAAAATATATCTTCGGTAGCGGGTAGACCATTGGGAGGGACTAGCGGTTGTTCCACCGTGGCCCCTCCCTTACCCCCGGTGAACAACATAAATTTACCTCCGGTCACTAGATAAAAAAACCACTCTTCAGGGAGCTGACAGACAGGACATTGTCCCTTTAGCAGAGACACTTTTAAACAAACTCACAAACAGGACTTAGTTGGGGTTGGGGAGGCGGGTTCGCCGGACGGGGTTGCTCGGCCCCTTGGGACTTTTAGCATTGTCAATCTTTCCTCCCATATCCTCACAGAAGGGGAAAAAAACATACTACAGAAGGGAATAGGGTTTTGCCCTAATGAAAACATGGACAGGTTTGAGGTTGTTAAGGACCTCAAATTGTTCGCACGAAAACTTATGTTAAAGAACATGTACTACAAACCCCATGGATCTACAGATTTCACACCTCAGGAAAATCAGGCAATAGATCAGTTGGTGTCGCTCCTGGAGGAGAGCGACACAACTGATCTCATTGATCGCATTGACTTGCCCTCTGTGCTTTCCCTTCCCTTGGTCAGCAGGGAGGGGTCGACTCGGGAGTCTGCCCAGGGGTCCAAACTTAAAAAGAAATCGGTCCAGTTCCCACCCCCTAGCTCTAACCCTAACATCTCTACATTTCTTAAACTGGTATATAAAGAGATTGAGAGGTTGCACATCCATACCCCCAGTGAGATTAATACCAACTTGGCTGATAGACAGGCACTTAAGAAACTCAGTGATAACAAATCCATAGTCATCAAACCCTCGGATAAGGGGGGGAACATTGTCCTGATGGACAATGCTCAATACATTTCAATGTGCCAAAAAATTCTAATGAATAAAAACTGGTACAAAAAAATCTCTAGGGAATTGGTCAACAGGCTCCACCAGGAATATTACTCCCTGGTGGATTCTGCATATAACAACAAAGTTATTAACAAGACTGTTTGGGAATATATCAGAGTGAAATTCCCAATTGTACCAACCTTCTATTCACTACCAAAAATTCATAAAGACAGCCAGAACCCCGCGGGGAGACCTATTGTCTCGGGTAGAGGGTCTATCAGCGAACATGCTAGTCGTCTGATTGATGAACATCTCAAACCCCACGTTACCAGCTTACTGTCGTATGTAAAAGACACCATACACTTCCTCAAAATTATAGAAAACCTCACTATACCAGATAATGCATATCTTGTGACGATTGATGTATAGGCCTTGTACAGCTCTATTCCCCATGCTGGGGGACTGAGGGCTGTCAAGAAGGCCATCTTCCAGAGACGGGATGGTGACTGGGCCTATAATGACTTCATTTTACAGCTGCTGGAATATATTTTGTACCACAATGTCTTTACCTTTGATGGCTCCCATTTCCTCCAGGTACAGGGGGTGGCGATGGGGACGTGTTGTACCCCATCCTACGCCAACCTGTACCTGGGGGAATGGGAAACCACCTTCCTCAGTGGTGAAGACTCGTTGATGTATACGAGCCACTTTTTGTTGTGGTTCAGATACATCGACGACATTTTCACCATCTGGGATGGTCCTCTAGAGCTTTTACAGTCATGCCTTGTTTACATGAATAGGAACTGCTTCAATCTCAATTTCACTATGGCATCTAGTCGTAGTGAGATTGCATTTCTGGATGTTATGGTCTACAGGGATCGGGCTGGTGGACTCAGCAGTGGCCTCTTTCGGAAGGCCACTGCTGGGAACACCATCCTACATGCCTCCAGCTTTCATCCATCTAGTCTCATTAAGTCTATACCATACAGCCAGTACTTGAGGGTGCGGAGAAATTGCACCGATGAAACAACTTTCAAAAATGAAGCAAACAATCTACGTGCGAGACTCCCTGAGAGGGGATATTCACGCACCTCCCTCAAAAAAGCCTACAAACGGGCTACTACATATACCAGGCAGACTCTTATTTATTCGCAAAAAAACAAGACTCAGGACAATTTCCTACGTATCATTACAAAATATTGTAATCAACATGCTGAAGTTAAGAGAATTGTGTCTAAGTATTGGCACATTCTCACTATGGACCCCAATTTACAGAGACTCCTCCCTGAAAGCCCCCTCTTTATCTTCAGGAGGGCTACCTCTCTATCCTCCAGACTGGTGAGGAGTGAGTTTAGGGATGAAAAATTTGCACAGCACTGCAAGTATAGGGGTACATTCATGTGTGGGGCCTGTGGATATTGCAGATTTATGTACACTACTAAAAATCCTACTTTACCTGATGGCAGTGTCTTCAGGCCCAAACATTTTGCGAACTGCAAGACCAAGGGGGTTGTCTACATGCTCTGGTGTGATTGCGGATGTTTCTATGTCGGGAAAACCAAATTGGAATTCTGGCATAGGGCATACCGCCACATCAGAAGCATGCAGACATGCGACCCCGACCTACCACTGGGGAGACATACGGCTTTGGTCCATCAGGGAAAGTTTCCGAGAATCAAATTTTTGATCTTGGACCGTGTCCACCCAGGTTGGAGGGGGGGAGACTGGAATAAGGATCTCCTCCAACTTGAATTGAGGTGGATCTATAACCTACGGGTGACCAGACCCCCTGAACTGAACGATACTACTTGTTTCAAGCCCTTCCTTGAGGGCTTTGACTCTGGGGGCATGGAAAGATAGACTTTCACCTTGGCATCTTTTTTAGATGCATGCCCCAGAGCTGACCATATTGAACTCATAGTATCTAACTTTGGCCTCCGTTCTGCCGCTATGCATGCAATTGCAATGTGCAGACTTGCTACTTCCCATGTTGTACGTTTAAAATGCATACCATCATGGGGTTCATGTGTTATGCCTTGGGCCAATCTGTGCATCCATCCCCTTTGACTTGCCAGACACTTGCCCCCCCCCCTTTCCCTTATAATCAGGCCCCAGTAGTGAGGGGCAACTAGGTCTGATCCCTCCCATGTTTGCTTTGTGAATGGATGTTTTTGTCTCTGTTTATCCCCATGTTACAGCTTTGCTGTGGTCCCTCACGCCCTAGGTGCACTGACAGGTAACCAATACCTGGTCCTTTAGTGTACAACATATTGACATACATATATATGTACTCTTTATCCCCCCTTTTTTTGTCACTGTGCGTGGACCTGGCACGGTAAGGTTGTCCCCTCTGGGACACATCAGGGGAACTGTGCTTGTTCCTCTCCTCCGGATCTGAATCAGCAATTGCTGATTCCAGCTCCGGCTTTCCGTGCCGGTGGGGGTGGACAGCGGCGCGCGTCTCCGGGACGCAGCGCCGTGACGTCAGCCGTGACGATGCGCTCCAGCTTGACTGGCGCGCATGCGCGGTATGGGGTTGGGGCTGGCGCCTGTGGGGAGGCGCGGCGCGGTCCACGCCCAGGGGGTTCTTAATTGGACCAGGGCCATAGGAGACTCGCTCAGAGGCTGACTGTTTGTCAGCTGGGGGATAATAGGAGGAGGTAACGTAGGGTAGACTCGGTGCGCACAGCTGATTGCCTTTGCAATCAGCTGGCAGCGCACCCAGCATAGTTAAATACGCCAGCTCATTCACTCTGATCTTTGTGATCGGAGGAGGATGTTGCTCTCATGCTGCGCTCTTGGCTGCTAGAGTAAGTTACTATGATTGATTGGGGGCACTTGGGACTGTTACTCGTTAGACTATTCTCAACTTTGGTGTGGTTTATTATACCACAACCTGTTCACATTTTTTACAAGCTCCACTTTCTTCTCTATACCAGGTCTCTTCTTTAGTATCAGATGCTTGGCAACCAACATGGCGTTCTGTGAGCCCTCCTCCCCTCCCCTACGTTACATCTTGTAGGTGTCATTTTTTTTGGCTCTAGCTCCCAGGTATGTCTTCTATCGCTAGCCTCTATATATGTGCATGTTATTTATTTTTCTGGGACTAGTCATTCTTTGGATCCCTATATATATGGGTGCTTTTTTTATTTACTTGCCACTTCTTATGGCATCATATGCTTAGTCCTAGGTCCGAAGATCCTTTTGGACCCCAGCCCACGCACAGGCGTCGCGCCAAACTCTTGGACGTGACGCTTTTCAGCATTTTCGGGGACTGTACTCCTTATATCAATCACTTATAGTGTTCCACCCACCCACAATTGGATTCTCGCTATGTGCACATGGGCTGGGATACCAAAGCAGAGCTGATTCTATGTCTTGAATGTTTTTACAACACTTGCATTGGGTAAGAGAGTTTATTCTCACACAGAACCTCACGGGATGTGGGGGGCATATTTTCTCATATATGTATGTGATGTTAACCATTTGTCTTTTACTTTTGTAATATTCAATAGATGATAATTCTCACTTATCAAACCTTAATGAAGGACTTTTCCGAAACGCGTCGGTTTAGTGAGACTTCCCTTATCCAACATTTTGGTCTGTTTCTGTTTTTTGTGTTGTGATATTTTGTATCTCATACTTGTCATCCTTGATGCAAATGTTTGTATGTATTATTTGTATCTGATTTAACTATTTTATATGGCGTATTTTTTGATATGTGTTTGTACTTTGCAATAAAAAATCTCTTCTTTTTTACTTATGTACTTTTCATGGTAATGCCTTCAAAATCCCACCTCAGGGGAACCTCTTGTTCTTTTAGCATGTTGCATCCTGCACAATTTTTTACACAAAAATTCAAGCAATTATCTTGAATCACTTGGGCCTGAGGCCGGACTTACAGAGAATCCTTTGACGGGCCAGGATACTGGCCGTACTGGCTTGGCCTCCCAAAGCGCCCGTCAAGTTAGGGATAAATATGTTGATTTTTTTACGGGTAGGGGGGCCATTGCAATGCCAGACCATCTTTAATTTTTCTTAATAAAAAATAATGATCAGATAAAATCTAGAAATGTATTTATTGCTTGCCTTTCTTTTTGGCTGTCTCCTAGGTTCTCCTAGTGCGTGTGTAGTGCCAAGTGTATTTTCCTTTAGTAAATAAGCCCCATTGTCACTCTAAACACCAAATAACTTACAAAACTGGTATAGAGCATTGAAAGAAGAAGCCGCACATTATTGTGATTAACATAATTTTTAATCTGTGCACATTCACATGTGCGTTTAGGATTTTTTTTTAAATATATATACCGTATATACTCGAGTATAAGTCGTTCCGAGTATAAGTCGAGGCCCTAATTTACCACAAAAAAATGGGAAAAACTTATTGACCCGAGTATAAGACGAGGGTGAGAAATGCACAGCTACTGTAAGTGGAAAAGAGGGTCAACAATGCCAATTTGCAGCATCACTGTTCCCATTTGCATGCCTCACTGTGCCCATTTGCAGCCATAGGTCCCCTGAACTTCAAACTCGGTAGTTAAGGGTTCCTAGATGCCCCCTAGCTGCAGCCTAAATTTGGGGTCTCTGAACCCAAAGGGTCCCGAAATGACATTGCTGCAGATGGACACAGTTGACCGAATATGGGGCCCTGTATCTCGGGGCCACTTAGTGCTAAGAACCCCAAATTTGGTGTGCAAACCCAGTGGAACTAACACCATAAAATTTCTAAAGCTGGGGTTTCTAGCACCAAGTGGCCTCGAGATACAGGGCCCCAAATTTCAGTTCCGAAAATGTCAAGCACTTCTTTGCAGCAGAGAATGACATTTTCCGAACCGGTTTTGGGGCCCCGTATCTCAGGGCCACTTGGTGCTAGGAACCCCAGCTTTGGATATGTTATGGTACCAGTTCTACTTGGTTTGCACACCAAATTTGGGGGTCCTAGCACTAAGCGGCCCTGAGATACGGGGCCCCAAATTCGGTTTGGAAAATGAATTTTTTTGCTGCAGAAAAGTGCTTGACTCTAGTATAAGTCGAGGGGGGCACTTTCAGCACAAAAAAATGTGCTGAAAAATTCGACTTATACTCGAGTATATACGGTATATTTTTTTTCCAAACAATATATTTAGTTTGGTTTATAATTTTTTTTTTTTCTCACAAACAGGCCTCTATTTTTTTTTTTTATAAACAGGCATCATTTTTTATTGGAATTTTTTTTTTTTTAACAAACAGGCCTAAAATTGTTAAAAGTCAGAATGGGGTCAGCAAAAAAGGAAATGAAGAACATGATCAATTTTTTGGGGGGGAAAAAGGAATTAGATTCTCCCCAAAACATAGATCATGTTCTTCATTTCCTGCTGCATATTGTCCAGCCGATTATGCATTATGTCCAGGCTAGTGCGCATGGCATCAATATCCCCATTCTAGGCCTTGATCTGCCCAAATATTCTTTAGGCACTGTCCGTGGTATATGGTTCCCCTTCTTCCACAACCAGAACATCACCTAAAATTGATGAAAAAAGATGTATTTAGAAATATGCAGGCATACATAGATTACCAGAAGCTGGGGTGTCAGACACTCACCTGGTGGGGTGCACATGTCGCCAACTTCCTCCACCTCTCCTTCATCAACATTCTTGGGGGGGGCGCTGGTGCTTGGAACTGGTTCCACCGCTTACCCTTCCACAACTAGAACATCACCTAAAGTTGATGAAAAAAGATGTATTTAGAAATATGCAGGCATACATAGATTACCAGAAGCTGGGGTGTCAGACACCCACCTGATGGGGTGCCCATATCGCCCCACCCATTTCCTCCACCGCTCCTTCCTCCACATCCTCGGTGGGGTTTGGGCTGATTTTCCAATCTGGCAGGCGAGGTCGGGGGTCCCTGGGATCAGGTTGTCTGAGTCTATTCTCCCATATGAGAATGAAACAAAAGGTATACTGTACTTAGCACACAGATATTTGAGTCCAGGAATAGGAATATGAAACATTGTATTGAAGTGGTGTACAATTGTCTGTTTGGGTAGAGATCCAAGTTGAAGACATGATTAAAATTCCCTTTGAAACAAGCCGTTATACTTACTTTTTTGTCCACATTTCACAGATAGAGACACCCCAACAAGTATCTACTGGAGCACCTGTGTGGGTTACCCCCAAAAATTTATTCTGGTGTCCCACTCTAGTGCTCCTGAGTCCAGATGTGTAAACAGCTGCTGGGTAGGGATGAGCTTCGTGTTCGAGTCGAACCCATGTTCGACTCGAACATTGGCTGTTGGGTTGTTAGCCGAATTCCGAACATTATGGGCCGTTCGCGCCAATTTCGTGTGGCGCGTCACGGCCCATAATTCACTGTGGCATCGCAGTGCATTGCTGGCTGATGATTGGCCAAGCATGCACTATGACCCGCATGCTTGGCCAATCACAGCGCCATCGGTAGAGAGAGTTGTAATTGGCCAAAGCCAGGGTGGCTTTGGCCAATTATGGCTCAGGGGGTTTAGAACACACCCCACACTATATAAGGCTGCCTGCATGGCGGCCCTGTGTAGTGTGTGTTCCGGCGTTGAGATACATAGATAGACAGAGAGACAGTGTCATTTCATTTGAGTTAGCTAGATTAGGCAGGACAATCAGTGAGTTAGCTGCACTTACAGTGTATTGTGTATATATATATGCATCCCAGGTGTTGCATATATATATATATATATATATATATCTATATATATATATATATATAGATATATATATATATAGATATATATATACACTGTATTCAGTTTAGCTAGATCCGTTCCTGTTATCTTCTTACTGGCAGGCAGGCTTGTCTTGTTACAGTATTTACAGCTACCTGAAGAAAATTGCTGGTGTTCTTTTGATCCTATTAGTACCACAGTCAGGCAGCTAGACTACTTACAGTTAGTGTAGTGCGTCCTGCTCACAGTGTTCAGCTAAAACTACAAGTTAGTGTAGTGAGACCTCTGCACAGTGTTCATCTAAAGCTACAAGTTAGTGCAATGCGTCCTGCTCACAGTGTCCAGCTAAAACTACAAGTTAGTGTGGTGCGTCCTCCTCACAGTGTTCAGCTAAACCTACACGTTATTTTTTTGCGAGCTCTGCACAGTGTTCATCCAAAGCTACAAGTTAGTGCAATGCGTCCTGCTCACAGTGTCCAGCTAAAACTACAAGTTAGTGTGGTGCGTCCTCCTCACAGTGTTCAGCTAAACCTACACGTTATTTTTTTGCGAGCTCTGCACAGTGTTCATCTAAAGCTACAAGTTAGTGTAGTGCGTCCTGCTCACAGTGTTCAGCTAAAACTATAAGTTAGTGTGGTGCGTCTTCCTCACAGTGTTCAGCTAAAACTACAAGTTAGTGTAGTGCGTCCTGCTCACAGTGTTCAGCTAAAACTACAAGTTAGTGTAGTGAGACCTCTGCACAGTGTTCATCTAAAGCTACAAGTTATTTTTTTGCGAGCTCTGCACAGTGTTCATCTAAAGCTACAAGTTAGTGTAGTGCGTCCTTCTCACAGTGTTCAGCTAAAACTACAAGTTAGTGTGGTGCGTCCTTCTCACAGTGTTCAGCTAAACCTACAAGTTACTTTTTGGCGAGCTCTGCACAGTGTTCACCTAAAGCTACCTGTAGAAGGTTGGTGGTGTTTTCCTGATCCTATCACTACCGCAGGCAGCTAAAAAAGCTACAAGTTAGTTTTTTGCAAGCTCTGCACAGTGTTCAGCTAAAGCTACCTGTAGAAGGTTGGTGGAGTTCTCATACTACAGGCAGGCAGTTGATTTGGCTAGCTGCAGTATCAGTATATATATATATATATATATATATATATATATACATATCCCAGCTTAGTGCAGCTACAGGCCATTATTATGTCTGGAAGGCCAAGAAGGAGAGGCAGACAGTCACAAGCCAATAAAAGAGGGCAAGCAGGCTCTGTGTCTAGTGCTGGTCATTGAGACGGTGCATCCTCATCAGCACGTGGCCGTGGGACACGCTTGGCCTTTTTTTCGGCAGCTGGCCATGTTGAGCCACAACATGCAGAAGACTTGGTCGAGTGGATGACCAAGCCGTCCTCATCCTCCTCATCCTCTCTCACCCATGCCCAGGGTGCTTTCTCTGGCAAAGCAGCGGCCTCTTCCCTCGGCTCAATGTCATCAGTGACTCCTTCCCTTGCCCCACCATGTCCTCCTGAGGAGTCCCTCGAACTGTTTGACCACAGTGTTGGGTACATGCTCCAGGAGGATGCCCAGCGTTTGGAAGGCTCTGATGATGATACTGAGCTCGATGAAGGCAGTAACATGAGCACGGACAGAGGGGGTGCCCAAGAAGGACAGCAATCTGGCAGTCATGCTCCCCCTGCTGCAGCATACTGCAAGGTTTGCTCCAGTGATGAGGAGGAAGGGGATGATGAGGTCACTGACTCAACGTGGGTGCCTGATAGGAGAGAGGAGGAGGCGGCACATCACCAACGAGGCAGGATGCCCTCCAGGGGCCAGCCTAAGGGCAGTACACTGACTGTATCACACCCCAAAGCTCCACATGTGTAGGGCTCTGCAGTCTCTGCGTGTTATTCAAAAAGTTCTTTGGTGTGGGCCTTTGAGACGAGTGCATCAGATTGCACCACTGCTTTATGCAACATATGTCTCAAGCGTATCTCGCATGGCCAAAACATCTCCCGCTTGGGTACCACATGCTTGACCAGACATATGTTGACCTGCCATGCAGTTCGTTGGCAAGCGTATCTAAAAGACCCACACCAAAGAACAAAGAGGACCTCTCCTTGCTCCTCATCAGCTGAGATCTCCAACCCCACTATACCTTCAGTCCTCTCTGAGACCTGCACTGAGAGGAATGAAGGTGTAGAATTAGGTGTGTCACAGCCAAGTACTTGTGGGCAATCTGCTTTCGGTACACCGACGTCAGATTGTACCAGGCAAATTTCCCTGCCCCAGCTGCTGCACCGCCGAAAGAAGTTTGCTCAGAGCCATCCACATGCCCAGCGGTTGAATGCTAGCTTGGCAAAATTGCTAGCACTTCAACTGCTGCCTTTTCAGTTGGTAGACTCTGCCCCCTTCCGTGAGTTTGTGGAATGTGCGGTTCCTCAGTGGCAGGTACCCAAACTCCACTTTTTCTCATGGAAGGCGATTCCGGCTCTCTACCGGCACTTGGAAGGCAATGTCCATGCCTCGCTGGACAGGGCGGTCAGCGGTAAGGTGCATATTACCGCTGACTCATGGTCCAGCAGGCATGGACAGGGACGTTACCTAAGTTTCACGGCGCATTGGGTGACTCTGCTGGCAGCTGGGAAGGATGCAGGACAAGGTGCAGTAGTGTTGGAGGTTGTTCCGCCACCACGCCTCCAAAATGCCACTACTAATGATTGTGACATACCTCTCTCCTCCACCCCCTCCTCTTCTTCTTCCTCCATGGCCTCTTCCTGTGCTTTTTCTTTAGAACCAGCGGTGCTCCGTAGCCGTTTAAGGGGCTACGCAAGTACGCAGGCCAAACGATGCCATGCAGTGCTTGAGCTGGTGTGCTTGGGGGACAGGAGCCACACTGGGGCAGAGGTTCTGTCAGCTCTGCAGGGGCAGGTTCAAAGGTGGTTGACGCCAAATTAAGGCAGGAATGGTGGTTTGTGACAATGGAACCAACCTCCTCTCTGCCCTCCGACAGGGACAAATGACCCATGTGCCCTGTTTGGCTCACGTCCTTAACTTGGTGGTGCAGCAGTTCTTGGGCAGGTACCAGGGCTTACAGGATGTCCTGAGGCAGACCAGGAAAGTCTGTGTGCATTTCCGCCAGTCATATAATGCCAGTGCTCGGCTGGCGGACCTTCAAAAGGAGTTTAACCTGCCCAAGAAACACCTAATCTGTGACATGCCCACCAGGTGGAACTCAACGTTGGCCATGCTGCAGCGGCTGCACACGCAGCAGAGAGCCATCAATGAGTACCTGTGCGACTATGGCACCAGGACAGGGTCAGGGGAGCTTGTTTTTTTTCCCCACGCCAGTGGGCCATGATCAGGGATGCATGCACTGTCCTGTCACCATTTGAGGAGGCCACGAGGATGGTGAGCAGTGGCAGTGCATGCATCAGTGACACTGTCCCCCTTGGCCACCTGTTGGAGCACACGCTGCATGGAATAATGGACAGGGCACTTGAGGCAGAACAGAGGCAGGAAGAGGAGGACTTCCTTAGCTCTCAAGGCCCCCTTTATCCAGACAGTGTTCCTGCGTGCCTGACGATCACACAGGAAGAGGAGGAGGATTGTGTGGAGGTGCCTGGCACTCAGCATCAGCTGCAGTCTTTAAGGGATCATTTACAGTCCGAAGAAACCCATGGACTTGTACGTGGCTGGGAGGAGGTGGCTGTGGACCATGTTGTCCTTAGTGACCCAGAGGACTCCAGACCGAATGCCTCAGCAAACCTACGCTGCATGGCCTCCCTGATCCTGCAAAGCCTACGTAAGGATTCTCGTATTCGTGGTATCAAGGAGTAGGACCAATACTGGCTGGCAACCCTCCTTGATCCACGTTACAAAGGTAAGGTTGCGGACCTTATCTTGCCATCGCAGAGGGAGCAGAGGATGAAACATCTTCCGGAGGCCTTGCAGAAAGGTCTGTGCAATGCGTTCCTAGAGACTGGGAGGTTACAAACACCTGCATCTGGACAACGTGTTGCCGAGGCTTCGGTCAGTCAAAGAAGGAGCGGTGGAGAAGGTGGCCATCTGAACGATGCGTTCAGACAATTTTTTGGTCCGCAGCCCCAAGGTATGATCGGTTCAAGCAACCATCGCCAGCGTCTGTTTTACATGGTGCAGGAATACCTAGGGGCAAGATCTGACTTGGACACCTTTCCCACTTAAAATCCTCTGGGTTACTGGGTCTTGAGGATGGATCACTGGCCAGAGCTTGCACAGTATGCAATTGAGCTACTGGCCTGTTCTGCATTCAGCGTTCTTTCGGAACGCACATTCAGTGCTGCTGGAGGCTTTGTAACCGATCACAGGGTGCGTCTGTCCACCGACTCGGTCGATCGACTGACCTTCATAAAAATGAATCAGTCTTGGATCACCACCAGCTACCAAGCACCTGATGCTGATGTAACCGAATATTTTTTTTTAAAATCTCAGATCCTTTCAAAGACTGCCTATGCTGATGCTGAGTGACTATCCCTGAGTAATTATCCTCTTTCTCCTCAATGATCACGCTGATAGCTTGTAAGAACATTTTTGGTTCTGGGCGCCACCACCAGTGCCTAAGGCCCAATTTTTCAGCCCCTGTTTAACAGGGGCTTGTAATTACAATTTTTGATGCAATACTTTGCAGCAGGGCTCGTTTCTGCATTCCAACTAGAGTATCTGTGAGGGGTTGCAGTGTTGTGGCACCACCACCAGTGCCTAAGGCCCAATTTTTCAGCCCCTGTTTAACAGGAGCATGTAATTACAATTTTTGATGCAATACTTTGCAGCAGGGCTCATTTTTGCGTTCCAACTAGAGTATCTGTGAGGAGTTGCAGTGTTGTGGCACCAGTGCCTAAGGCCCAATTTTTCAGCCCCTGTTTAACAGGGGCGTGTAATTACAATTTTTGATCTAATATTTCACAGCAGGGCCCATTTCTGCACCCACCAAGAGCGAGTGAGGACTTACAGTGTTGTGGCACCAGCACCACCACCACCACCAAAGGCACAATTTTTCTGCCCTTGTTCAACAGGGGCATGTACCGTAATTATCGGCGTATAACACGCACGGGGGTATAACACGCACATTCATTTTAAGAGGGAAGTTTCAGGAAAAAATCTTATATTTTAAATAAGGAACTTTGAAGCAAAATAAGGGTCAGTGCCATCTGGAGCCTCACCAGTGCCATCAATGCAGCCTGAACAATGCCCATCTGAAGCCTCACCATTGCCATCAATTCAGCAGCCTCACCATTGCCATCAATTCAGCAGCCTCACCATTGCCATCAATGCAGCAGCTTCATCAATGCCTACAATGCAGCAGCCTCACCATTGCCATCCATGCTGCCTGATCGATGCCCATCTACAGCCTAGAGGGGACAGGGAGGGGGGTGGGATGAGCGCCGACAGATTACATACAGTGAGAATCTCCTATGATAGACAGAACAGTGGTCCAATGGCGGCCCAGGAGATGGGACTTCCTATTACAGAGGCCGGCAAGTAAACAGGAGATTCTCACTGTATGTAATCTGACGGCGCTTGTCCCGCCCCCCTCCCTGTCCCCTACGAGGCAGCTAAAATTGAAGTATTGGCGTATAACACGCACACGCTATTTGCACCCGATTTTCATGGTGAAAAAGTGAGTGTTATACGCCAATAAATACAGTAATTACAATTCTTGATCTAATATTTCTCAGCAGGGCCCTGTGAGGGCTTACAGTGTTGTGGCCACAACAACACCTAAGGCCCAAATTTCTGCTGAGTATTTAGGGCAGGCCCCTACTTTCAAACATCTAACTTACAAATGACTCCTACTTGCAAACGGAAGGAGACAACAGGAAGTGAGATGAAATCTACCCCTAGGAAGGGAAATTCTCTCCTGTAAGAGTTAATATGGGAAAAACATTTCTCCTTTCCACTAATGCTTTCCAATCCTTGTTCCACAATAAAACCCAAATTTTGAAAAAACATTTGTCATTGGGACAAAAAGTGAGGTGAAATCTTCTGAAGAGGAGGACAGACAGCAAAACAAATGTCACAGGGGTGATAACCCTTCCCTATGTTTTCCAAAAAGCTTAAAAAAGATTTTTTGGCTGGAGCTAAATACGTTAAAAATGTACCCTTTCAAAATTACAAACAGATTCTACTTAACAACAAACCTACAGTCCCTGTCTTGTTTGCACCGCCTGTATACTGCTGTTCAGAGTATATAGGGACAGGTGGCCCCACACCTTTCCTTATTTTAGTTTGGGTGCGGAGTTCCCCTTAATATCCATACAAGACCCAAAGGGCCTGGTAATGGACTGGGGGGTACCCATGCCGTTTGTCTCACTGATTTTCATCCATATTGCCAGGACCCGACATTACATTAAACCCACAAGCAGTTTTAAATGACATTTTTTCCTTAAAAAATGACATTTTGTGCAGGGACTGTTCTAAGCACGGGAAACATGTGCCACTTTACAGGCATACTATAGACACCCCCCAGGTACGATATTTAAAGGAATATTTCACTTTTTTTTTACTTTAAGCACATTAAAATCACTGCTCCCGAAAAAACGGCCGTTTTTAAACGCTTTTTTGCATTGATACATGTCCCCTGGGGTAGGACCCGGGTCCCCAAACCCTTTTTAGGACAATATCATGCAAATTAGCCTTTAAAATGAGCACTTTTGAGGGGGCGCATGCGCGGTGCAGAGGAAGATGGACGCCTGATACAGTAGCTCCGCTACACCCGGGACTCTATAGGCTTCCTGAGGGCCATAAACAGCTCAAACTTCATTATTTTTTGCACCCCTCTAGCCACATATGCTTAGTGCATGCCGTCGAAGCGAAGGAAATCTCGGGGCTCCTCTCAGAATACCTTAACCCACTATCTCCTTTGTACGCGGGAACGCTACAGCATGGCCCAAGATGGCGCCGCGGGAAGAGGGAACTCTCCGGCTCCATCCACTCCGCCGCAGCCGGACCTCTCTGCTAACAAACACAGCTCAAGTGAGTACCACCCCACCCTTTCTAAGGCGGACTTGGACAGTAGTCTGGAAGCCATGTACACAAAATTGGCAACCAAATTCCAAACGGAGCTGCATAAAACCTCCCATACTCTGTCGCAAGAGATAGCGGCCCTGGGCTCACGTACTGAGCTGCTCGAAACCAAACACGATGAGCTAGCCCTGGCTTATAATGACCTCAGTCGTGACCACGAATCTCTATCTCTGGCCCTCAATACAATACAAGCCCAAGTCGAAGATCTCGACAATAGAAATAGACGCAATAACCTGAGGCTCAGAGGCATCCCTGAATCTGAGACAGAACTAATCCCAACTGTGATCCGTTTATTCAAGTCACTTCTCCCTGATCTTGAATCTGCGGCCTTCAAGTGTGATCGCATCCACAGGGCTCTCCGCCCTAAACCACCTGATGACAAGCCCCCTTGGGATGTGATCCTCTGTATGAAGGACTTCCTCACCAAAGAAGAAATCCTGAGGGCTGCTCGTAACAATCAACGCATCACTCTGGATAATCACATTATTCAGATTTACCCAGATATTTCCCCAGCAACTCTAGACAGACGCAGAGGCCTGAAGGAGATCACTACAGTGCTACAGTCTGCACACATTCGATACAGATGGGGATTCCCGTTCAAACTGCTGGTCCCCCATAATGGTACCACGTTTGCCGCTTCCTCTCTTCGTGAGGGCCAAGAAATCCTGGTGAAGCTCGGCCTCCTGGATGCTGCTGCGTTACGTCGCCTTTCATCAACACCCCGTCCAGCTCCCATCTGGCAAACCCCTCCGCCCAGGAGAGACAGAAGGAGGATTCGTTATGAAGCCGGAGAGGGCCTCGCAGAACAACTACGCTAGAAGTTCCCGTGAGATGCTCAGCACCACAATTACTCCTTTCCTTAGGATGGTGGCCGTCCCTCGGTGTCGCAATATGTTCTCCCCACCCAGCAAAGTAACTCTTTTTTTCATTTTTTTATCCTTGTGCCTTGGGGCACTGTAAGCCCTGTTGACTACACACTCTGCAACCCCACTCAGGGGAGCTGCAGTCCTGCTGGGTACGAGACCTAGTTGTCTCGCTTGTGAATTATTTGTTTTTTTATCAGGTAAAAAGGTTTTTTTTATAACCTTCACTGATCCGGTTTGAATGTTTGACTTTATGTCTTTTTTTAGTAGCCTGAATCTGGGCCTTTTTTCCTTTCTGATTTTCTATTTTTTTCAAAAATTTTTCCTTTTTCGTTCTTTTGGTCAGTCAATTCAAAACCTAATGCACGGACTCTTTGTAAATATTGCTAAGGATCCTTATGCATTTAAGATTCACATCCTTATATGCTATAATTGCATTTTATTGAATATTGTAATGGCGGTACCCCTGCTTGACTTCTTATACCTTAACTTACAAGCTCAGCTTACCCTCCGTGTAGGCTTTACTATAAACTCTCTCAGCTGTGATAGTTCGACTATGATATATCATGGTTATCACATGTATTTCCCATAATGTGAAGGGATTCAATTCCCCGGTCAAAAGACGCAAAGCCTTTGATCAATATAATCATCTTGGCGCTAAGATTCCCCTAATTCAGGAAACTCATTTCTCACATACCTCACACCCAAAATTCCTTCACAGGAATTTTCCCCAAGCATTTTATTCACTTCATTCAACCAAAAGCAGGGGTGCCGCCATATTATTACATACCTCCTTGCCAATGGAAGTAAAGCATTGCCATAAAGACAAGGATAGCAGGTTCGTCATTATTAAAGGGTTAATCCACAACAAGGAAATAACCATAGCTAGTGTTTACGCCCCTAATGACGCGCCTGCATCCTTTTTCAAATCCTTCTTTGACAAGTTGGTTTCTTTGAACTCACCTCATATGATAATGGGGGGTGACTTCAACTTAGTTGCTAACCCAACACTGGATAGATCCTCCTCCACGATCTCTTCTAAAGCCTTCCCGAGGTCTCTTTCACAAGGTCTGGTTGACCACCAGCTAATAGATACCTGGAGAACGCATAACATGGGACTAAAAGAATACACCTTTTACTCGCATCCACATAATAGTTATGCTAGGTTGGACTATATTTACACTACCCCCATCATTTTAGCCAACTCATCGAATGCCATGATCCAACTTTGTGTCTGGTCAGATCATCATATCACCTCTTTCACCACACAATTTATTGGCCTCGCTCCCACCCCACACACCTGGAGATTGAACGAAGCTTTGCTCTCGGATTTAGTGGCTGAATCCGAGACAGCTAAGTCCATTGAGGAGTACTTTTCCTTTAATGATCTCCCAGAAACCCCACCTGCTATAATATGGTCTGCCCACAAGGCAGTTATAAGGGGAAAACTTATCAGCATTGCCTCTTCCCATAATAAGATGCATAGACAAAAAATCCTTGACCTCACGACAGAATTGGACCGTTTATATAAAAACACCGCTTTGTTATGCTTGGAATCTACCAGGAAAACAATAGACCAAAAGAGTCTAGAATTAAACTCTCTCCTATCCTCCAAGACTGAGAAAGACTTTAGATGGTCCAAAGCCAAATTTCTGTTGCATAATAATTCCACTACAACTCTTTTCGCTAGGAAACTTAACCAGGCCTCCCGCCCCACACATGTATACAAATTGACTTCTACAGCGGGTCTTTCCACCTCTCATCCTAAGGAAGTGCTTCACATTTTCGAACGCTTCTACTCCTCCCTCTTAGCGCCAGTTCAAACCCCTCCCACTAGTACTGAAGATACTTGGTTTCAAAATGTCCCTATACCTTCCCTCTCCCCTTCACAAACAGAGAAACTTAACGCCCCCATTACTACTTCAGAAGTGCTTAGATTAATAAATCCCTTAAGGCGGGCTCTGCCCCCGGCCCCGATGGCTTTTCGGCCATATACTATAAAAAATTTGCCACCCTTCTAACCCCCAGCTTAGTACAGCTATTTAACTGGGTCCTACAAGGGGGTAGTTTACCAGATGAGATGTTATTGGCAAACATGTCCTTGATCCCCAAACCCAATAAAAATCACTTACTTCCCCAAAATTATAGACCAATTTCGGTCATGAATAATGACTTAAAGATTTTTAGTAGAATTCTAGCAGACAGGTGGGCCTCTATTATTTCCTCCCTTATCTCCCCCTTCCAATCAGGATTTATACCCCATAGATTTATAACTGATAACATCAGGTTAGCTTCCAACATAATTCAAGATGCAAACCAGACCTCCAGGAGACTCTTCATGCTCAGCCTTGACATACATAAGGCGTTTGATAGTGTCTCCTGGAACTACCTTTCCATCCTTCTGCAGCGTATGGGCTTCTGCATTGAATTTTTGCACGGGTTCCATGCCCTTTATATCAATCCCAAAACTCGCATTAAGATTCCGGGCTGTTACTCTGAATTTTTTTCAGTTGGTCGGGGCACTAGACAGGGGTGTCCGCTTTCCCCCCTGATTTTCACCCTTGCCCTGGAACCCCTAGCCATTGCCATACTCACCAACCAAGATATTTCAGGGTATTCAAAAGGTGCCTCTACATACAAATTTTGCATGTACGCAGACGATGTCCTCATGTTCTTGACCAACCCCCTCATTTCCCTCCCTAATCTCCTTCAGACCCTATCAAATTTTGCTGGAGTCTCTGGTCTTAAGATCAATGTCACAAAATCGGTAGCCCTACCGGTGGGATTTTCCCCAACGGAACTCCAACACCTTAAAGACACCTTTCATTTTATGTGGGCAGATACCCACCTATCCTATCTGGGCATCTGTTTGACGGGAGAGTTCAGCAAACTTTTTGAATTTAACTATCGTTCCTATGATTTCCAAACTGAAAAAGACTCTGAAAATGTGGTCCCAACTTCACATCTCCTTTATGGGTAGAATTACAGCCCTCAAAATGGTGATCCTCCCCAGGTTACTCTATCTCTTTAGATCCCTCCCAATTAGAGTTTCCAAATCATAGCTGCTGAACCTTCAGGCACAACTTAATAAATTTATTTGGCAGGACAAACCCTCCAGACTTGCTAGGGACACCCTTTACCGTTCTGTTAAAAGCAGGGGATTGGGGGTCCCTCAAATTTGGCTTTACTACCTGGCCAGCAGATATGCTCAACAAGCCCAATGGAATATCCGAGATTCTAAGGTCCCGTGGGTCAAATTTGAACAAGACTCTATTTCTCCCCTATTTCTCCCTGGGATAATGTGGTCCTCTATCCCCTCCCTGCCAGATATTTCCTCCAAAAATGTGGTTGTGTCTCTGGGGTTAAAACTTTGGAATTCCTACAAATATAGGTTCAGCCTCTCTACCCTATCCCCTCAGGGAGCCTCCTTTCTTGGTGACCCTAGATTCCCTTCAGCTTACTATCACCCAGAGTCATTCCAAGAATGGACACAACACAACTTAATCACTCTGGGCGATTTCCAGGTTAACTCCAAATTCACCACATTCTCGTCATTAAAAACCAAATTTAATATTCCAGACAGGGAATTTTTTCGCTTCCTTCAAATACGTCACTTTTTTCAACAACACTACCCCACCCCATCAGAGGCTAACACGTCCCTATATGAGGATCTATGCCATGAGGCCCCCCGATAGCGGGGTCTCATCTCACTGATCTATAAACTTTTGGAGGCAACTGTAGATGTCCCGACCCTGAAATATAGGTCTCAATGGGACCAAGAACTAAACCTAGATCAGGACGCTTTGGATTGGGAGAGAGGTTGGTTAAATATACGCAAATGTACCAAATCCCTAGCCGTTAGGGAGACAGCTATAAAACTCACGACAAGATGGTACTATACCCCATCCCGTATTCACAAAATATACCCACAAACTTCCCCTAGATGTTTCAGGGGGTGCACGCTTTTGGGTTCATACATGCACATTTTCTGGGACTGTGAAAAACTTCAACCTACTTGGAGAGAGGTCTTTAAACTGGTGGATAGACTGGTGGGTCACCCCATCAGTCTCACTCACCTCCACTGCATCTTTTTCCAAGATATCCCTGAAATTCCAAAACCTCTCCTGAGGTTAATTCACTCAATATGTATAGCTATGATCTGGTGCACAGCTCTTCACTGGAAATCCGCTGCTGTTCCATTCGCGCAAATTATTGCACAAATTGATTGTATGATGATATCCGAGCAAATATTTCACATATTACATGACTCTACTCCTGCATACAATGCCAAATGGAATCCATGGTTCTTATTAAGGCTTCAGGATTGAGCACTCCTGACCAAATTATTGTTTCTGGTATGATTTTCCTTTTTCTCTTCTTTCTTTTTAGTTTTTTAATTATTACACACCCAACTCTTAGGGTATAACCTCTCCTTTGTGGTACTTTGTGTAGTTCAGGAGAATATTGAGTTTACTAAATGGTTCTTAATGTGATAGACCACTCTATACTTTTATCCTCATGATATATATTGTACCCTGAAAGTATTGAATATCCTCATTCAATGTATGTGAACTCTTTCCTTTTCTTTAATAAAATCTTTTGAAAACAAAAAAATGAGCACTTTTGATTTCGAACGTTCAAGGCCCATAGACGTCAATGGGGTTCTAATGTTCATGCAAATTTTCGGTCCGTTCGCAGGTTCTGGTGCGAACTGAACCGGGGGGTGTTCGGCTCATCCTTACTGCTGAGTGTCCTCTCCTTACATTCCACTGAATGAAGTTTGCTATTCATTCTGGTTTCAAAGACATCTAGACAACAATGTTCTAAACTTCTTTTAATAAGACAAATTATCAAGACCAAAGTATTGTTTAAACCCTGTATCAACTAAATACATTGTATAATATATAATAAGAAAGCTGCGCTAAAAAAGAGAAGTATGTCCAAAAGGTTATGACAATCCAATGGAAGCACTTAAAATCTTGCAAACACTCTGGTGTGCACACATAAACAAGGTGAAGTGCCCGACCACCGTAGCTGTAGATTAGGCTTACCAGACAGCAAGCAACAAAAGCAGATGGCTTACAACTCAGCCAGGGCCTTTAAAATTTGCAGATGATCACCATGGGGATGGTGGTTTAGATGGTTGACCTTTCTCACTCGCTTCGGCTAAGGTATCCATTCTCTCAGTATATAACCCAAAAGAGAAGAGAACTGGCCATAGTGTAATATATCCAAAGTAACTTTAATAAAATGTAGTTTTGCAATTACACTTAAGAAGTAGTAGAATCGCATGTATAAAAAAGCCGGCTGGCATAAACAAAACACAAAACGGAGCCCTTCCTCCTCTCCGAATCACGTGGTAGCATCACTACATGCCTCTCCATACGCGTTTCGTCATCAATCGGACATTCTCAATAGAGACCGATTGAACGAACGTCCGATTGATGACGAAACGCGTCTGGAGAGGGTTTAGGGTCAGATAGGGTCTGCGTCGCCCCAGGCAGCGTCAAGTTAGTGCCAGTACCGCTAACACCCACGCACGCAGCATACACCTCCCTTAGTGGTATAATGTCTGAACGGATCAATAACTGATCAGATCTATACTAGCGTCCCCAGCAGTTTAGGGTTCCCAAAAACACAGTGTTAGCTGGATCAGCCCAAATACCTGCTAGCACCTACATTTTGCCCCTCCGCCCAGCCCACCCAAGTGCAGTATCGATTGATCACTGTCACTTACAAAATACTAAACACACATAACTGCAGCGTTCGCAGATTCAGGCCTTATCCCTGCGATCGCTAACAGTTTTTTTGGTAGCGTTTTGATACAGTCGCTAACAGTCAGGAGCTTTTTTACCTGTGAGTCTCACTAGTGTACCACTAAATTTAGACCCCAAAATGGCAAATCTAAGGTACACTAGTGAAGAGGCCTACACATTTCTGAGCATGACAGATGGTGAAGAGGAAGTTACTCATCTGTCAGATTCAGGATCAGAATACGATCCTGTAGAGGACAGCGGCTCCATGACAGATAGCTCTGACAATGGAGTTGTGGTCCCTACCAAGGACAGGCGTACCCGACCCCGAACTTCTTCTTCTGTTGTTGATGTGCAAGAACCGCAGGTCCCTCGTATGGAGCAGAGCAGTACTAGTGCTGATATTCCTTCTGGTGAACTGGCAAACACCAGCGGCCTAGTACACCCTGGTCGTATTCAATCCAGCACTGCAGTATCACGTGGTGACATGGCGAGTCCCATAAGTGCAGTTCAAGCTGGTGAGGTGGCAAGCACAAGTAGTGTCCCGTTGCCACCAAGAAGGCGAACACAGGCCTGTCATGCCCATAGTGCCCTTCCTGCTGTATTCACTAATCCTAATTGGGAACCCACCACTTCTGCAGCACCCGTACTTCCCCCATTCACTGGCCAACCCGTCATTCAGGTGGAAACAGTTGATTTTATGTCACTTGATTTTTATTCGCTGTTTTTCACCGAAGATCTCTATAGATCTATTGTGGACCAAAGCAATTTATACGCTGGTCAACACATCGCCACTATTCCCCAGTCCTCCCTTGCCAGAGATTGGATCTGAATTTAAGCTCTTTCTGGGCCTTTCCCTCAACATGGGCATAACTAAAAAGAGTGAGTTACGGTCATATTGGTCCACTGACCCAATTCACCATATGCCCTTGTTCTCTACCTCCATGACCAGGGCACGATACGAGTAGATCTTGCACTTCAATGACAATGAACTCTGTCGTCCTCGTGGAGAACCTGGATACGATCGGCTCTGCAAAATTCGGCCCCTCGTAAACCACTTCAACCAACGTTTTGCAGACTTGTTTACTCCCCATGAAGTTGTCTATGTTGATGAGTCCCTGATTAAGTTTTCTGGCCGGCTGTCATTTAAACAGTACCTTCCCAGCAAGCGTGCCAGATGTATTAGCTCTGTGACAGGGCCACAGGCTATACATGTAGTTTTATGGTTTACAAGGGAAAAGATAGCCACGTAGAGCCGACAAACTGCCCTGACTACATAGGAAGTGCTGGCAAGATTGTGTGGGACTTGGTGCATTGACAATTATTACACGAGCGTGCCACTTCTTAGTCACTTGTTTGATCAGCAGATTGGAGCATAGGCACCGGGGCTTACCCCAGAGGCTTGTAGATTCCCGTCTTAGGCTGGGGGAGAAAGCCTGCTTGAAGTGTAATAACTTGCTCACTATGAAGTGGAGGGACAATAAGAATGTTTTTGTTCTTACCTCCCTTCATGCAGACATGACGGTCCAAATTACTACGGCGACTGGTGTTGTGGAGAAACCCCTCTGTGTCCACGAATATAACTAAAATATGGGAGGGGTAGACCTCAACGACAAGTTGTTGGCGCCGTACCTAGTTGCCCGTAAGGCCAGACGCTGGTACAAGAAAGTGTTTGTTTATTTATTTCAATTGGCTTTGCTGAACACTCATGTGCTATACAGAGCTTCAGGATGGACTGGATCTTTCCTTAAATTCCAGGAAGAGATTGTCCAAGCCCTTCTGTTTCCAGATGGTGCTCCACCTCACCTTCCCCAACCAAATGCAGTAAGCCGGCTGCATGAGAGGCATTTTCTTTATGTCCTCCTGAGTACCCCTACCCAGCGAACCCCCCAAAAAAGATGTCGCGTCTGCAGCAAGCATGAATATAGGCATGACACTGGCTATTATTGTCCCTCCTGTCCTGACAATCCTGGTCTTTGCATTGGTGAATGTTTTGAACGCTACCATACACTAGTTGAGTATTAGCGTAGGGTACAGCACTGCACAGACTAGGCACACTTTCACAGGGTCTCCCAAGATGCCATCGCATTTTGAGAGACCCGAACCTGGAACCGGTTACAGTTACAAAAGTTACAGTTACAAAAAAAGTGTAAAAAAACAAAAAACCCCACAAAAAAAATATAAAATAAAAAAACAAAAATAGTTGTCGTTTTTTTGTTCTCTCTCTATTCTCTCTCTATTGTTCTGCTCTTTTTTACTCTATTCTATTCTGTTCTAACAGGGAACCTGAGAATGCAGCTGGTGATTCAGCCAGCTGACCATAGAGCTGATCAGAGACCAGAATGGCTCCAATCATCTCTATGGCCTAAGAAACCGGAAACTACGAGCATTTTATGACTTAGATTTCGCCGAATGTAAACAGCACCATTGGGAAATTGGGAAAGCATTTTATCACACCGATCTTGGTGTGGTCAGATGCTTTGAGGGCAGAGGAGAGATCTAGGGTCTAATAGACCCCAATTTTTTCAAAAAAAGAGTACCTGTCACTACCTATTGCTATCATAGGGGATATTTATATTCCCTGAGATAACAATAAAAATGATAAAAAAAAAATCACAGGAGCAGTTTAAGAATAAGATAAAAAAGCAACAAAAAAAAGCACCCCTGTCCCACCCAGCTTGTCATGACTATACTCACCAAGGCCAAGATGCCGAGAGCGGCTCGCCCTTACGACCACACGCACCCGAACCCCTGGAAGTGATACAGGGAGTTGGAGGCACGCGGAGGCACAGGCTTACGGTAGTAGCAGGATTCCAGGAGAGCCTGATGGAAGTCTGGATTGCCGTTTGATACTGAAGAACTGAAAAGACAAGAAGTTAGATCCAAACCGGGGTATCAGGCAGAGCAGAGTCCGTTAAACAAGCAGAGGTCAGAACCGGGGTATCAGGCAGAGCAGAGTCCGTTAAACAAGCAGAGGTCAGAACCAGGGTATCAGGCAGAGCAGAGTCCATTAATCAAGCAGAGGTCAGGGGTATCAGGCAGGCAGAGTAATCCGAGGTACAGGCAGAGGTCAGGGGTATCAGGCAGGCAGAGTAATCCGTGGTACAGGCAGAGGTCAGGGGTATCAGGCAGGCAGAGTAATCCGAGGTACAGGCAGAGGTCAGGGGTATCAGGCAGGCAGAGTAATCCGTGGTACAGGCAGAGGTTCAGCACAGGGTTAATAGGATTCACAGGACAACAGCAGAGGTACAGGGAACAGGGCACAGCTGATGACAAACCAGCAACCCGACTGGGTGCTGGAGCCGTCACATGTAGCCCTCCGGTGAGCGCGTCAGCGTGACACGCTACCGGGCACCCGCACGGGCTACGACGTGCACACGGGGACCGCCGTGCACCCGCACGCGCCGCACCATCGGGCCGCAAACGGGTGTGTGGCGTAGCGCGAGTCCCCCGTGCATGCGCCCTGAGGCCCGGCGGACGGAGGCGGCCTGTGCCTCCTGACAGTGCTCCCCTCCTAAGGGCGGACACTGGACGCCCAGGCTGGACATCAATTCCGGATGGTCTCGATGGAAAGCTTGAATTAAGCGTGGTGCATGCAGGTTTTTTGCGGGTTCCCAAGAATTGTCCTCAGGTGGGTATCCCTTCCACTGGATCAAGTACTGCAGTTGCCTGCCCTTCTTGCTACAATTAAGGATGGACTCCACCTCGAACTCATTCTCTCCATCCACCCTAATTGGTGGAGGAGGAAGTTCTCCTCTTTCTGGAAAAGTGCTGTCCACCACGGGTTTCAACAAGGACACATGGAAGACAGGATGGATCCTGTACGTTCTTGGATATGCTAGCTCCATAGCCACAGGGTTGATAATTCTCTTGATGGGGAAAGGACCAATGAACTTGGGCCCCAGTTTCCGAGATGGCACGGATAGTTTAAGGTTGGTGGTGGACAACCAGACCTCCTCCCCAATATTAAAAGTTGGGTTCTCCCTCCTGCCCCGGTCATACTGTTCCTTGTAATCCATTTGGGCTTTCTGCAACCTGTCTTGAATCCTCTGGAAATTAGCTTATAAAGAGGTTATCCTGTCATGCACTGCAGGGACTGCTATCTCAGGAACATCGTTAGACAGAAACGTGGGGTGGAATCCACAATTTGCCCAGAAAGGTGTTTGGTTGGTAGCAGCGTGAACGGAATTGTTATAAGCGAACTCCGCGTATGGGAGAAGACTTGCCCAATCATCCTGGGAACCTGAGCAGAAACACCGGAGGTATTGCTCTAGGGTCTGGTTCGTCCTCTCCGTTTGGCCGTTGCTCTGAGGGTGGCAAGCTGATGAGAGGCAGACTTTGATATCCAGGGCTTTGCAGAGCTCCCTCCAGAAATTGTTCCCCCCTGTCCGACACAATACTCTTAGGTACACCATGGAGCCTGATGATTTCTTTCAGAAAAATATTGGCCGTCTCATGGCAGAAGGGGTGCCCTTCATGGGCAAAAAATGAGCCATCTTAGAGAGACGGTCAACCACGACAAAAATAGTGGTAAAACCCCCCGAGGCTGGCAAGTCCACTATGAAATCCATGAATACGTCAGACCATGGCCGTTCTGGAATGGGCAGGGGTTTTAGTAGACCCCAGGACTTGGTGTTTTGGCCTTTGTTCCGCTGACATAGAGGACAGGAAGCCACATATTCCTTGCAATCCCGTCTCCACCCAGGCCACCAGAAGGAGTGAGAGACCAGCCCAGACGTCTTCCTTACCCCGAAGTACCCTGAGAGTTTATGGTCATGGCACATTTTAAGGGTTAGTGACCGTGTCTCCTGAGGTACAAAAATTTCCCCACGGATCCAAAAAAAATTCCCATATCTTTTCAAGGAATGTATCTCTGGTTCCATACAAGAGTTAGACGAGGATTTGATGGATGACATCAAGTCCACCTGTGCCATCCCAAGGAAGTTTTGAGGAGAGAGGATTGTACTAGGTTCTGAAGTCTGGGAATCTGCCGAGAACATCCGCGAGAGTGCGTCTGCCTTTCCATTATTTGCGCCAGGTCTGTAAGATATGTGAAAGTTGAAGCGAGAGAAAAAGAGAGCCCAACGGGCTTGCCTAGGTTTTAGCCGTTTTGCTTCCGTAAGTACTCAAGGTGCTTGTGATCTGTAAAGATCATTACTGGGTGTAATGCGCCTTCAAGCAAATACCTCCATTCCTCTAGAGCGAATTTTATGGCCAGCAGCTCCCTGTCACCCACGTCGTAGTTTAATTCCGGCGGGCAGAGTCTCCGGGATGCAAATGCAACGGGGTGTAGGATGGCTTTAGGTCCTTGTCTTTGGGAAAGAATTGCTCCTGTTGCAATTTCCGAGGCGTCCACCTCCAATACAAATGGCTGAGAAGGATCGGGGTGGCGAAGAATTGGAGCAGAACTGAACAGGGTTTTCAGTTTCAGGAAGGCCTCGGACCACCGGAAGGAACCGTGCTGGCGGGTTAGCTGGGTGATGGGTGCCACTATGGCCGAGAATCCGATAATGAATTTCCGGTAAAAGTTGGCGAATCCTATGAACCGTTGGACCCCTCTTTTATCGGACGGGGCTGGCCACTCCTGAATAGCTTGTATCTTTTGGGGATCCATTGCGATCCCATTTGCTGATATGATGAACCCCAGGAATTATACCACTGATCTTTCGAATTCGCACTTCTCCACTTTCAAATAAAGCTTGTGCTGCTTCAATATGGCAAGAACCTTTTTCACGTGCCCCTTGTGTAGCTCAATCGTGGAGGAGAAAATGAGTATATCATCTAGATAGACAACAAGGAAATCATCCAGGTATTCTCGGAATATATCATTGACTAGGTGCTGAAAAGTGGCTGGAGCATTACAAAACCCGAATGGCATCACCAAGTACTCGAAGTGTCCAAACCTGGGGCCGTCTTCCATTCATCCCCGGCTCTGATTCTGACAAGGTTATAGGCACCCCGGAGGTCTAATTTGGAAAAGACTTTGGCGGATCGAAACCGTTGAAAAAGCTCCGGGATAAGCGGCAGTGGACACCTGTTCTTGATGGTAATATTATTAAGCTGCCGGTAGTCCACACATGGTCTAAGAGACCCATTCTTCTTCCCAACAAAGAATATTCCTGCTCCGGCAGGTGAGGATGAGGGACGGATAAAACCTTTTTCCAGGTTCTCATTGATGTATTGTTTGAGAGCCTCCAGTTCGGTCTCTGAGAGAGGAAATATACGACCGAACGGGATCTCTGATCCGGGCAACAGGTCGATCGGACAGTCATAAGGCCGATGAGGTGGTAGGTGGTCGGCCATCTGTTTATTGAAGACCTCTTGGAACTCAAGATATTCGGGGGGAATATGTTGGAGCCTATCTAACGGAACAGTAACCGTAGCACAAACTTTTGGGATTGAAGAGAGGCAATGTTCGGAGCAATACGGAGAGGAGAAGGATACCACCTTAGTGCTCCACTGAATCTGTGGATCATGAGCCTGTAACCAGGGCAGGCCTAAGATGACTGGAAAAATGGGAGAATGAATTAGGTCTAGCCGTAGGAGCTCTTGATGCCCGGAGTCAGTGGTTACTAAAATAGGCCGAGTTTCCTGGGTGATTGGACCCGAACTAGGGAGAGACCCATCAGCCAGATGCACTTGTAGACCTTGAGCTTTAGTTTGCAAGGGAATACGTAGGTTGCGGGCCAGGGCTGCATCCATGAAGCAACTACAAGCACCCGAATCAATGATGGCCGGTAGGCGAGACTCCCCTTCCGGTAGCTGTAGAGAAACAAACAACATTACGTAAGATTTTGGAGCATTGTAGTCTTGGCAATTCATCAATTTTGGCTGAAGAAACTTACTGGGCCTTATTGGGCAGCTGCGCAGGAAGTGTCCGGCTCCCCCGCAATAGAGACACAAGTTGGACTGCCGTCTGCGTTGCCTCTATTCTGAGGTTAGTGGAGCTCGAACCAGGCCAAGCTGCATGGGCTCGGCCACGGGAGGTGTCGTAAGACACGGCTGCCGTAGGAGATGGTGACTGCATGGGTGAGGCCCTGAACGGTGTCCACGTAGGGCGTGGACCCTGGAACCGCTCTGAGCGACGTTCCCGCAGGCACCTATCCAGTTTCGTGGCTGCCTGAATTAACTCTTCCAAGGAAGCGGGAGTCTCCATTCTGGCTAATTCATCCTTGAGGAGTTCGGACAAGCCTTGACGGTACTGATAGCGCAGAGCCGGCTCGTTCCAATTTGTGTCGGCCGCCCATTTACGGAATTCCACCGTATAGTCTTCAATTGGTCTCTTCCCTTGGGACAGGTGGTGCAAGATGGCTTCGGCTGTAGCCATCCGCTGAGGGTCATCATAGAGTTTGGACATACTCTCAAAGAAGGTATCTATGGTGTTTAACACAGAACTTCCCTGTTCCATTAAGCCGTGGGCCCAGGCCTGAGGTTCTTCCGACAGCAGTGAGATCGCAAATCCCACCTTGACGATTTCTGATGCGAAAGTCCGGGGCTGAAGAGCAAAGTAGAGAGAGCATGCGTTCTTAAAAGCCCTGAATTTTTTACGGTCCCCTGAGAACCGTTCGGGTGTAGGGACCCTAGGTTCTGGAAGCGCCATGACAACTGTGGGACTGGTGGTGGCCTGGGGAAGTGGACCTTCACTGCTGGGTGCGGGAGCTGCAGCAGCAGGAGGAAGTACCCCGGTAATTTGTTGGAGGTGGTTGTCAATCTGAGTGTACCCCTCCTGTAGTTTCTGAACGGAGTCGGCCAGAGTGGAAACCTGCTGACACGGGATCTCCAAAGGAGGGCGCGCTCTGTCGGCCTCGGACATCTGGCTGGTTTGTACTGTCACGACTATACTCACCGAGGCCAAGATGCCGAGAGCGGCTCGCCCTTACGACCACGCGCACCCGAACCCCTGGAAGTGATACAGGGAGTTGGAGGCACGTGGAGGCATGGGTTTCCGGTAGTAGCAGGATTCCAGGAGAGCCTGATGGAAGTCCGGATTGCCGTTTGGTACTGAAGAACTGAAAAGACAAGAAGTTAGATCCGAACCGGGGTATCAGGCAGAGCAGAGTCCGTTAAACAAGCAGAGGTCAGAACCGGGGTATCAGGCAGAGCAGAGTCCGTTAAACAAGCAGAGGTCAGAACCGGGGTATCAGGCAGAGCAGAGTCCGTTAATCAAGCAGAGGTCAGGGGTATCAGGCAGGCAGAGTAATCCAAGGTACAGGCAGAGGTCAGGGGTATCAGGCAGGCAGAGTAATCCAAGGTACAGGCAGAGGTTCAGCACAGGGTTAATAGGATTCACAGGACAACAGCAGAGGTACAGGGAACAGGGCACAGCTGACGACAAACCAGCAACCCGACTGGGTGCTGGAGCCGTCACATGTAGCCCTCCGGCGAGCGCGTCAGCGTGACGTGCTACCGGGCACCCGCACAGGCCACGGCCCGCACACGGGGACCGCCGTGCACCCGCGCGCGCCGCACCATCAGGCCGCAAACAGGTGTAGCGCGAGTCCCCCGCGCATGCGCCCTGAAGCCCGGCGGACGGAGGCGGCCTGTGCCTCCTGACACAGCTCTTGTGCAAAGGCGAACGCAAGAGTGGGTCAAATGTAAACAGCAATTGCAATATGCATTTGAGGTATTACCGCGAAGGTCAGATTGAGGGCAGTAATTTTAGCAGTAGACCTCCTCTGTAAATCTAAAGTGGTAACCTGCAAAGGCTTTTAAAGGCTTTTAAAAATGTATTTAGTTTGTCGCCACTGCATGTTTGTGTGCAATTTTAAAGCATGTCGTGTTTGGTATCCATGTACTCAGCCTAAGATCATCTTTTTTATGTCATTAAACATTTGGGCAATATAGTGTGTTTTAGTGCATTAAAATTGAAAAAAGTGTATTTTTTCCCAAAAAAGTGTTTGAAAAATTGCTGCGCAAATACTGTGTGAAAAAAAAAAAAATGAAACACCCACCATTTTAATCTATAGGGCCTTTGCTTTAAAAAAATATATAATGTTTGGGGGTTCAAAGTAATTTTCTTGCAAAAAAATACATTTTTTCATGTAAACAAAAAGTGTCAGAAAGGGCTTTGTCTTCAAGTGTTTAGAAGAGTGGGTGATGTGTGACATAAGCTTCTACATGTTGTGCATAAAATGCCAGGACAGTTCAACCCCCCCCAAATGACCCCATTTTGGAAAGTAGACACCCCAAGCTATTTGCTGAGAGGCATGTCGAGTCCATGGAATATTTTATATTGTGACACAAGTTGCGGGAAAAAGAAATGTTTTTTTTTTTGCACAAAGTTGTCACTAAATGATATATTGCTCACATATGCCATGGGAATACATGAAATTACACCCCAAAATACATTCTGTTTCTTCTCCTGAGTACGGGGATACCACATGTGTGAGACTTTTTGGGAGCCTAGCCGCGTACGGGACCCCGAAAACCAAGCACCGCCATCATGCTTTCTAAGGGTGTAAATTTTTTATTTCACTCTTCACGGCCTTCGGAGGCCATTGCATACACAGATGCCACAAACCCCCCCAAATGACCCCATTTTGAAAAGTAGCCACCGAGAGGTATGGTGAGTATTTTGCAGGCCTCAATTTTTGTCACAAAGTTTAGAAAAATTAAAAAAAAAAAAAAATACATTTTTCTTGTCTTTTTTCATTTTCAAAAACAAATGAGAGCTGCAAAATACTCACCATGCCTCTCAGCAAATAGCTTGGGGTGTCTACTTTCCAAAATGGGGTCATTTGGGGGGGGGGGTTGTGCTATCTTGGCATTTTATGGCCTTCAAAACTGTGATAGGTAGTGAGGAGTGAAATAAAGAATTTATGCCCTTAGAAATCCAGAAGGCGGTGCTTTGTTTTTGGGGCCCCGTATGCAGCTAGGCTCCCAAAAAGTCCCACACATGTGGTATCCCAGTACTCAGGAGAATCAGCAGAATGTATTTTGGGGTGCAATTCCACATATGCCCATGGTCTGTGTGAGTAATATATCATTTAGTGACAATTTTGTGCAAAAAAAAAAAAAGCTTGCCATTTTCCTGCAACTTGTGGCAAAATATAAAATATTCCATGGACTCAACATGCCTCTCAGCAAATAGCTTGGGGTGTCTACTTTCCAAAATGGGGTCATTTGGGGGGGGGGGGTTGTGCCATCTTGGAATTTTAAGGCCTTCAAAACTGTTATAGGTAGTGAGGTGTGAAATCAAAAATGTACGCCCTTAGAAATCCTGAAGGCGGTGCTTGGTTTTCGGGGCCCCGTACGCAGCTAGGCTCCCAAAAAGTCCCACACATGTGGTAGCCCCATACTCAGGAGAAGCAGCTAAATGTATTTTGGGGTGCAATTCCATATATAACCATGGCATGTGTGAGCAATATATCATTTAGTGACAACTTTTTGTACATTTTTTTTTTAATCATTATTCAATCACTTGGGACAAAAAAATTTAATATTCAATGAGCTCAACATGCCTCTCAGCAATTTACTTGGGGTGTCTACTTTCCAAAATGGGGTAATTTGGGGGGGTTGTACTGCCCTGCCATTTTAGCACCTCAAGAAATGAGATAGGCAATTCATAAACTAAAAGCTGTGTAAATTCCAGAAAATGTATTCTAGTTTGTAGACGCTATAACTTTTGCGCAAACCAATAAATATATGCTTATTGACATTTTTTTTACCAAATTTTTTTTGCCAAATACATTTTGGCCTAAATGTATGACTAAAATTGAGTTTATTGGATTTTCTTTATAACAAAAAGTAGAGAATATCATTTTTTTTCAAAATCTTCGGTCTTTTTCCATTTATTGCGCAAAAAATAAAAACCGCAGAGGTGATCTAATATCATCAAAAGAAAGCTCTATTTGTGGGAAAAAAGGATGCAAATTTCGTTTTGGTACAGCATTGCATGACCGCGCAATTAGCAGTTAAAGCGATGCAGTGCCAAATTGTAAAAAGTGCTCTGGTCAGGAAAGAGGTAAATCCTTCCGGGGCTGAAGTGGTTAATAATCAGAATAGGAATACACGACAATTACTTACTTTTTTAAGAACTTTCTGGATTCATCTGTACTGATCCGGCTCCCTCAATTTAAGGTCGGACCATCATTACCTCAGCTGGTCTTTAGAGTGTTGTACCCCCAAATTATGATGCAGGGTCTTCACCACTTTGGACAGTATTTTTGCCTTTCGTAAATTAGGCTGGGCGTACGGTCCATGCTTCCCATCCTAATCTTTTCTCTGCAAAATTGCTACCATCTCCACCATCTCTTCAAAGGCCATAATGGAGGCCTTACATCTCCTTTTCCTCATTACTGGAGTAATTAGTACACACCTGGTGTGTCTCCGCCATTGTTTCTCCTACTGTGCACCATAGAGTGAAGGGGCGGAGAACGCTGGAGAGACTTCTGGCATTTGTGCAGAGTTTCATCCCAGAAGCAACCGTGGAGATTTTGGAAAAGAAAATTGGGATCTTGCGAAATATGTATAGAAGGGAGCATAACAAGATCCAGACTTCCCTAAGATCAGGAGCATCAGCAGATGATGTGTATGTACCTAGGCCATGGTACTTTGAGAAACTACGTTTTCTGGATGACCAGACTGAAGCCAGGGAATCACTTTCAACCCTTCCCTCCACCCTTCCTTGCACCCTTCCCTTCACCCCAGCAGAGGCTGATGAGGACCAACCTGGGACTTCCATCCTGGAAGAACCGGATGTGACCATCTGGAGTCAGGTATATTATTTTTAGACATGTTTAGTGTCCTAATATTAATAATGTTAACTAGATGTTCTAATTGATTACCTATTAAGGATTTTATCCAAAAAATGATGTCTACATATCAATTGACAATAGTGGCCAAAAATGTTTGTCACCAGCTTGGAAAAATGCTGGTGTCAGAATGATACTCTTTTATATGTATTAACATTGAATTTGCAAGTCATGAGCTGAAAATTGTGTGTGATTGATAAACCAAAATCTAAAGCTATGTTCCCTTTTTTTATACACAGGATGAGCTCAGCCAAGACGAGGGTCTGGAAAGTGGCAGGCAGGAGGAGGCTGGGCCCAGTGACAGCCAGGAGGAGACAGGGGTTAGTGTCATCCAGGAGGTGGCCGGGCCCAGTAGGAGCCTCACACAATCACAGGTGCCTCCCCTCTGCCTTCATACAAAAAGGCCCAGAAAGGGGACGGTGACAGAGGAGGCATCACTGCTCCTCATGAGAGAAGCTACAATTTTCCTCAAGAGCCCCCCTGAAGCTAAAGAGGCCTATGGCTCCTATATAGCCAGCAGGTTGCTCGAAATGGAGAAGGACCAAGGCCTCCTGTGTGAAAAACTTTTTTCTGATCTTCTTCACAAGGGGCTGAAGGGTGAGTTAACTGTCAACACCCAAATAAATGAGCAAGCCCCTCCTCCTCCTCCTGCCACAAGTCAACCACCAGAGCCACAGCCTCCAAGGAAGGCTGCAGGGCAGCGTGGAGGGAAGGCTGCAGGGAAGGGTGCAGGGCAGCATGGAGGGAAGGCTGCATTGAAGAGAATAACATGATGACCTGGCTTCAGTCTGATCTGGCAGAAGACGCAGGCTGGTGTAGTACCACAGCCTGGGGACATATATGTCATCTGTTGCTGCTCTTGATCTCTGGGATTCCTGGACCAGATTGTGCTCCCTATTATATGGACTCCTCAAGATCCCAATTTTCTTTTCCACAGACTTGATGTGTGCCCTGGGGCCAAAAGGCTTCACAAATTCCAAAAGTTTCTCCAGCGTTGACTTCATCTTTATTTTGTTAACCAGAATAAATGGATATTTTATTTTCATAAAATACTTGCCTATGTGTTTTTATTAAAATACATTTTTGTTTCAATAATTTTTATTGAAGATTTAAATGAAAGAGTGAACAGACATTGTCAAAAATCACATTCTAATTACATACAGTTGAGAGAATTACATATCAATATTCATTCGTCAATTGTGGTGAGAATAATAGAACTATAACAGTTGTTGAAGGTAAGATAAAGTGTGTGAATTATTAACCCCATGTACCCCTTATGGGCTCATGCTGTAGCATGGGTGGTTGTGGTACCTTCATTCCCATGGTGTAAAGACATTTTAAACAGTAATCATTTAACAACTTAGAATATCATTAACTATTCGTACGAAAGGATGGTATTAATTCAGAAGTGTAGGTTTTATAACTTCAAGTGTAGGAATGTGTTGAAACGTGTCTTGTCTAGAGTACTTATCGAACTTGAGTATAATTATGAGAGCTATTCGTACTCGTAAGGAACTGTATGTAAAGTGTAGTAGAGAGTAGTAAGTAAGGTAGTTGGGGATAAATAATAGAAAGAAGAAAAAGGGGGGTGGGTGAGGGGAGGGGGCAGGAAGAGTAGTGGATGAGGGTAGAGAGCATTGTCATATATTGAGTGAAGAGAACAATATGGGTCGAGTATGTGTAAGTAGTATCAGAAAATTATCAGGTAAGTTTTTGTGCATACCAATTTGACCAGGGGTACCATAGTTTGTGAATTTTTCCATACGAGGGTTTTGCCTTTGAAATAATTAGTTCATATGCGAAGTGGGAGTGAACTAGTGTTATGACTTCTGTCAATGTTGGGGATAAGTTTGTTTTCCATCTTCTAGTTATGAGTAACCTAGTAGCTAGAAGTATGTGTGTGATTACAAGTCTAAAAGGTGGTGGTAATAGTTCAGTGTTCAAGTTCAGTATGGCCAGTTGTGGTGTGAGTTTGATGGGAAGGTGACAGATGTCTTGTATAATGTATTCCACCTCTTCCTAGAGGGTTTTTAGGACTGGACATGACCATAGAATGTGAGATAAGGTACCTATGTGGTCACATTCTCTCCAACATTTGGATGAGGATTGTGGATGAAACTTGGCCATTCTCTGTGGCGTTAGGTACCATCATAGGTGTATCTTATGCATTAATTCCCATAGAGAGGTGCAGCTAGTGGATTTATATGTGGATTGAATTGCCTTTTGCCATTGTTGTTCTGAGAATTGTAGATGCAATTCTTTTTCCCAGTCTGTGTATGGTTTAGATTTTAAGAATACTGTTTTTTCCTGCAGGATAGAGAATATTAGTGAGGTGCCTTTGGTAGGTGTGTTATTGGAGAAGTAGTAGTTCCACATTTTGAGTGGTATTTCTCCTTTTAATCGTGGGTGAGCCAATAGGCATTGTTGAATTCTGGTACAACTAAAGAAGTCTGTGGGGGGTGCTTGGTATTGTGATTGTAATTGGGTAAAGGGTTTATGTAATATCTTAGCCCTGAGGTCTGTGGTAAGAGGATTTTGATCTGTTATCCATTTGGGAATAGTCAAATCAGGTGACAGTAATTGTAGGGTTTGGGTAGGTATTGGAATGCTTTTGGTTGGTAATTGGGACCATTTCGCAGAGTGTAGTATTGTCCAAGCCCTAACCAAAGCTTGTATGGTTGGTGAATATAATCGAAGATTTGGGCGTTTGGTTGTAGTGCTGAATAACCAGTATTTAAGGTTGGGCCCTGGAGTCATGTTGTTTTCAATGTTTCCCCATAATGTAGTAGTGTGCGTGCTAACCCATTCCTTCATTTGAGATAGAACGGTAGCTAGATAATAATCTTTAATATCTACATATCCCAGGCCACCCGCCAGTTTATGTTTAGTAGTTTTGAGATGACTACATCTAGGCTTCTTATTTTGCCAAATGTAATGGTGTAAAATTGATTGTAGAGATTTGATGTATGTATTGGTAAGTGGAATAGGAAGAGTGCGGAATGTGTAGAGCAATCTAGGGAGTATGAGCATTTTAAAGGCTGCTAGCCTACCAGTCCAAGAAAATTCAAATTTTGAAAGTTTGGAGGTTTCTTTAATAAGCATCTGTTTCATTTCAGTGTAGTTGTTGGTAAAGAGGTTTCTGGTGCATTTGGTGAGTGTGACTCCTAGATATGATATACCTGTATCTGCCCATGGATATGTATGGAAGTTTCGTAGAAGGTTGCTGGTTATGGCATCTAGACCTAGGTCCAGAATATATGACTTATTTTCATTTACCTTATAGTAAGAAATGGTACTAAATTTTTGTAGTACAGATTGTATCGAAGCCAGGGAGGATATAGGGTTGGTTACCATTATGATGACGTCGTCAGCAAACAGGTTGATCTTGTGTTCTAATTTACCAATTTTGAATCCTGTGATGGATTTGTTTATTCTATCTAATCTTGAAGATTATGGGTGATAAGGGGCAGCCCTGGCGAGTGCCATTAGAAATTGGAAAAGCAAAAGAGAGAGGCGCCTCTGGGTGCAGACTAAAAACAAGGTTTATTTCATAAAAAGGTAATGATCATCAAACTCACATGTTGAAGGTCGTCAGTAGGCATAAAATAGTAATTAATACTGAGGAGGACATCATCCATCAAAGGTTCAAGACAGTCAAAAACAACTCCTAGCAGGGGGCTCTGCCTGTGTGTGAGGAGAGGTACCGCTGAGATGTGAGGCCGGCCGCAGCGGTGACAAGTCACAGTACTAGGTGGAGAGCATGGAAGGCTGTAAACATCCGGCGAGGAGTGATGACGTCATGAGTCGAGCGACGCGTTGCCGGGCGTACGGGCTGTGATGACGTGACAGCCGCGCCCCTTCATCAGGCTAAAGATGGATGGGATAGGGCAGCTTAAGACAACCAGAAATTGTGGTGATTGGTGTGGGTGAGGAGGGGAAGGGGCGGGACCGGGACTACAGGAAGTAACCAGAGGAACGATCAAGAAGTGTCAGCAGTGAAGTGTAAAGTGTAAGTGTCAGCAGTTAAGTGTAAAAGCATGACAATGATGGGGAGGAAATGATGTAAAAGAAAGTTGAATTAGAATGGAGAAGATATATACTGAAAAATAAGATGAGAATGGTAATAAAAAAAAAAAAAAAAAAAAAATAAAATATAAAAAATAAAAATAAAAATAATAATAAAAATAAAATAAAAGTAAAAAATAAAAAATAAAAAATAAATAAAATGATAATTAAAAAAAGAATGAAAAATAATGAAAATTAAAATAGGTTAATTAATGATATATACATGAATATGAATATGATGAGTCTATGGGGGGAGGGGGGGGGGAATAGGAGGGAAAAGCATATACGTATATCTATACATATACGTATACATGAACATATACAGTCCCATATGAAAAATAGAACTGGAAGGAAAGGGGGGAGGGGAACAAGAAAAAGCAAAAAATCCACATATACACATATATACGCATATATATACATATACATACACATGCACATGAATACATACAGGCACACATGACTATAATAAGGAAAATGTCTGATAAAACTGGAAGGACGGGTGAGGGGGGGGGGGAGGGGGAGGGAAAGGCGGAGAGAAAAGAGTGGGCATGTATCTCTCCACTGGTTACTTCCTGTAGTCCCGGTCCCGCCCCTTCCCCTCCTCACCCACACCAATCACCACAATTTCTGGTTGTCTTAAGCTGCCCTATCCCATCCATCTTTAGCCTGATGAAGGGGCGCGGCTGTCACGTCATCACAGCCCGTACGCCCGGCAACGCGTCGCTCGACTCATGACGTCATCACTCCTCGCCGGATGTTTACAGCCTTCCATGCTCTCCACCTAGTACTGTGACTTGTCACCGCTGCGGCCGGCCTCACATCTCAGCGGTACCTCTCCTCACACACAGGCAGAGCCCCCTGCTAGGAGTTGTTTTTGACTGTCTTGAACCTTTGATGGATGATGTCCTCCTCAGTATTGATTACTATTTTATGCCTACTGACGACCTTCAACATGTGAGTTTGATGATCATTACCTTTTTATGAAATAAACCTTGTTTTTAGTCTGCACCCAGAGGCGCCTCTCTCTTTTGCTTTTCCTTAGGATTGGAATGTGGTTTCACTTCTTGATGAAGGCAGCCCTGCTCGTGGACCTATCATTATTAACTGGACCCTTGAACTCCTCATGTCCACATGACAGTGAGACCGTACCCTATGTATGTTAATGAGATATTCAATTTCTCCACTTTGGACATATACATGTGGACATTATCTATCCATTTAATGTAATGTGAGACTGGAAACATTTCAGTTTGTCCCCTATCCCTTCGTTCTTATTATTGTTGTTATTGTTGTTATCGCCAGTTCTTTGCGCCTTCACTTGCATACCATTAGAAATTGGAAATGGTTTAGATAGCATCTCAGAGGTATAAACCTGGGCTGAAGGTTTTGAGTATAAGGCCATTATAGCGGAAAGAATGGGACCTTGGAGGCCAAATTTAAGAAGTGTAGCTTGGAGATAGATCCAATTGACTCTATCAAACGCCTTCTCTGCATCCAGTGATAGAAGCAGAGAAGGCGTTCGCTCAGATTCCGCATGGTGGATTATATTAATGATTCTACGGGTTGCATCAAATGATTGCCTACCTTTTGTGAACCCGGATTGGTCAGGGTGGATTAGTGAGGGCATAATATTTACTAACCTGTTTGCTATGAGTTTTGCATAAATTTTTGTGTCAATGTTTAGTAGCGATATGGGTCTAAAGTTTTGCGGTGAGGTAGGGTCCTTGCCTGGCTTTGGCAATGTAATGATTAAGGCATTTAACATTTCCTGTGGGAGAGAAGAGGAGGAGGCAGTGTCGTTGCACATTTGGGCCAAAAAAGGGGCTAGGATTGTACGGAATTCTTTATAATACTCTCCAGTGAGACCGTCTGGTCCTGGGGATTTGTTGGATGGTAGGGCTGTGATGGTTTCTAACACTTATATTGGGGCGAATGGAGCATTAAGTATTGTTAGTTGCTCTGAGGATACTTTGGGGAGATTAATTTCCGTCAAGAAGTTTTCTATATCTTTTGAGCAAGGTTGACTAATAGTGGAGTCATTTTTTAGATTATAGAGTGTTTCATAATAACGGCTAAACGCTTCTGCTATGGCTTGGGGGTCTATCACTTTTTGTCCCGTGGAGGGATGGTAGAGGTGAGATATCTTGCTTTTAATATGATGACCTTTGATTCTGACTGCCATGGCTTTCCCTGCCTTATTCCCAGTGGAGTAGTGGTTAGCCTTAAATCTTTTCTGGGTTTTTTCATATGTTTCTAGTAGTAAGTTTCTTAATTCTTGTCTAAGAAGTACAAGTTTTTTCCTAAGGGCAGGATCAGGGCTGATTTGGTTTTGGGCCTCTGCTGTTTTAATTTGGGAGGTGATGGTGTCAAGACGCTGTGATCTCCTCCTCTTCTCTCTAGCCCCTATTTGAATAAGAATCCCTCGGATGACCGCTTTATGAGCGTTCCATAAAATAGTGTTGCTTGATGTTGATCCTTGATTCAGCTCAAAGAATTCTTCTAGGTGTTTACGGATAGTAGCTGAGTGTTCGGGTGATTGAATAATTGAAGCGTTGGTTCTCCATAGCTTCGTACGTGAGGAAGTAGGCAATGACTCAAGGGTTATAGACACTGGTGCGTGGTCAGACCACGTTATCGTATCTAAAGATGATTCAGAAATTTTTGGCAGGGTCCACTTGTCGACTAGGAAGTAGTCGATTCTGGTGTATGAGTTGTGTCGATGGGAAAAGAAGGAGTAGTCTCTCTCAGTGGGGTGGTGGCATCTCCATACATCATATAGGTCATTGTTTCGTAGGAACTGTCCCATAGGTGAAGTAATTCTAGTTTTACGAGAAGAGGCATCTAGGGTATTGTCCGGAACTATGTTGAAATCACCGCAGATTATGAGGTTTCCTTGGCGAAATTTGGCGATTTTGGGCATCAACTTAGAGAGGAATCTAATTTGATTAGTGTTGGGCGCATACACCATTACAATAGTGTATCTAGCATTGTCCAAGGTACAATCTAGGGCCAGATATCTGCCATCTTCATCAACTAAGCTGTTATGGAGCGTAAAGTTGATTGTGTGTTTGAATGCAATTAGAACTCAGTTTTTCTTAGTGGGGCCTGGAGCATGGTAGATATTGGGGAAGGATTTGTTATTGCAGTGTGGCATTGCAGATTTTTTAAAGTGTGTTTCTTGTACACATATGATGTCACATGAAGATTTTTGGGCTGTCTTCCATAAGGAAGCTCTTTTAACCGGATGGTTTAGTCCTTTGGCATTTAGCGAGAGGAATTTTGGCATCTTGGTGGGTGGTGTAGGGTAGAATATATGGTAAGTTTTACTCACAATTAGTAGTTGGGTTCTTCTATGTAGAAAGATCTGGTGGTCGTGGTACTCGTGTCCTTTTTTTTTTCTTCCGTGCGCTCTCAGGAGAGAAGAGATGTTGGTTAGAGGAAACTTTAGGGTGAGGAGAAAATAAAGTGAGTTAGGGAAAAAAAAAAAAAAGGGTAAACAAAACCTAAGAACTGACAGCAGTTAATTAAAACTGGTACTGCTGTGTTGTTGTGGGGTGTAAGTTCGTGGAGCAATTTGCAACGAGCAAGGCATCCGACCGGAGATGTGGTAAAGTGGGTCATGGGCGATCCCACTATTCAGGTATAGGTTAGTGCTTACCGGAGTGACGGTTATCATTGGAATGCGGAGAGTTTCCTCTGTGGTTTAGTTGAGCTGAGTTAGGTGGGTCCGGAATAATTCCCCATATGTGGAGTAATTTGAGGCCTTCCTCCACTGTGGAGATGTTATGCTTGGTCCCATTCTTGGTGACTATGATCTTGGTAGGAAAGCCCCATTGATAGGGGATCTTGTGATTATTGAGTGGTTTGGTAATAGTATTTAGTTGTCTCTGTAACTGGCGGGTGTGCTGTGAGAGGTCAGCGTATAGTTGTAGATTAGTATACGGGGCAGGTAGCTGTTCCAGGTGTCTGGATTTGAACAGAAGTTGGTCTTTAGCGTGAAAAAAGTGAATTCTCATCAGGGTATCACGTGGGACTTCGGCTGGGAGATGTGGGGGTTTAGGGAGGCGATGGATGCGATCGATTATGGTTTCCATGGGGGTGAGATCAGGCAGGAGCGTGGAAATTAATTTTCTCGCATATGCGTTTAAATCATGCGGTAGTATAGATTCAGGGACCCCTCTGATCTTTACATTGTTACGGCGGGACCTGTCCTCGAGGTCCGCCATTTTGGCCCTCATCCATTGCTGTTCGTCTCGTGTATGATCATGGGCGTCTACTAGATCATTGACCGTTTCGGTCATGTCTCCCATCTGCTTCTCTACTATGTGTATTTTCTGTCCCATATGATTCATTTGTGAGGAGAATCTGGAGAACATATTGGAAATATCATTGTGAAGGGAGCTCTGAAGGGAGATGAGCATCTCCTTCATTGTGGTATCTAGTACAGGCTGGTTTGTGGTAGGGAAGGCTGCTATGGGGGATGGATGAGCTGGGGCTGTGTCAGACTCAGGGCTCACCTCAGATGTTGCAGATTCTTCATCCAAGCGCATCCGCGCTTTTGCGGGGCTGTTACCGGCTGATGAAGCAGGGGATGATGGTGAGGCATCAGGAGAGTGAGGATGTGGGGTTATTTGCAGTTCATCCTCATCAGGAAGATCTGTGTAGGCCGCCGAATTCCTGCATTCAGGGCCGCGGGCGCCATCTTGGATTTTCAGCTGTGTATAGTAATCTGTCAGCTTCTTAGGCTGACGGTATTCTTTCCGTTTGTGGTTCGTTGGTTCGTCGATGTATAATCCGGTCGGTGCAGGAGCTGTGTCACTACACGTCCATCTTGCTCGGCAGTTGGCCACGCCCCCATTAAAATACATTTTTAAAAGACAATGTCAAATTAACAAGGGACAGCAACCTCCTTGAGGTTCCAAAAAATTTAAATATCTAATTTTCTTGTGGTAACTTTACACCAAAAAAAAAAAAAAAAAAGGTTCCTGTGGTAACTTTACACCAAAAAAAAATATATATAAATATATATATATATATATATATATATATATATATATATATATACCGTATTTATCGGCGTATAACACGCACCGGCGTATAACACGCACCCCAATTTAGGAGGGAATTTTAAGGAAAAAAAAACTTTTAGGAGGGAAGTTGAAGGGAAAAAAACTTACATTTAAATGCCCATCATTGCAGCCTTCTCAGTGCAGCCTTGCCCCAGTGCAGCCATGTCAGTGCAGCCTTGTCAGTGCAGCCTTCCCCAGTGCAGCCTTGTCAGTGCAGCCATGTCAGTGCAGCCTTGTCAGTGCAGCCATGTCAGTGCAGCCTTGTCAGTGCAGCCATGTCAGTGCAGCCTTCCCCAGTGCAGCCTTCCCCAGTGCAGCCTTGTCAGTGCAGCCTTCCCCAGTTCAGCCTTGTCAGTGCAGCCTTCCCCAGTACAGCCTTGCCCCAGTGCAGCCTTCGATCCCCTGTCCCTGCTTCCTGGGCTTCAAAAACGCTGACCGCGATTTGAAACGAGAGCCGCCGGAAAGAGCCGAGGACCGGCTCTGTGTATTTCGGCACCGGCGGCGCCATTTTCAAATCGCGGTCGGCGATTTTGAAATTTTGACAGCTCGGGATCGCAGGGTATCGGCGTATAACACGCACCTGCGACTTTCCCCTGATAAATACGGTATATCTATATATATATCTATGTAGCAATAACTCACGGTGGAGCTGCTGGTTTAAGCGGGTCTGTTACCTTCACCGGGTCTAGGGTTCCCTTGAGTTTACTTCTGGGTGACACAAGCACCAACACTGGAGTACGTTTTTAATGCTTTATTAAACAAATTACTTAGGAAGTAGCAAGAAAGAGGTAGAAAGGAAGCTCTCAGGAGAAACTCAAATATTCTCTGAAAGGGTTCTCTTGGCAAAAGGACTTGGTATAATTCAAATACTATTTGAAATGCGCTCCCCTCGTGGGACACACTACTTGCTCGTCTGTATAGGCCTCTCTCACCGGTCTAGCAGCCAGTACACAGCACGAATCAAAGTCTCTGCCACAGACTTGTTTGGGAATAAAATCCGTACAATCCTCTGCCACAGGATGTATAGATCTACTGTAGTGAAAGTCAGTCACAGTGCTTGAACCTTTAAGCCGAGCCAGCAACACTATGCTGTATAGGTACTTTTGGATACGTCCTCCAACCGAGTCACCAGGCCCCTCTATAGACCAGCATGCAACGTGATCTCTCCAAGACGGGTCCTCCCCTGGAATCTCCTTGGTTGTCCAGCTTCGTCACACAGGACCGACAGCTCAGGACCATTCCTCGGCCGCAGTGGCAGGCTCCAGACAAGCCTCTGGATCCACCCCTGCACCGCTGTATCGTGGGCCTCCCGGACGGAGGACCACGAGGTAGCTCCTTAACACATACCTGTTGGCCAGGAGGGCCAGCAGGTGGCTGTAAAAACGAACCCCAAAATATGAAGTCTGTCCCATAAATACCCTCACCCAGAATGCAACTCGGAGGACCACCTCCACCGAACATGCCTCCGGGACAGAGGAGCATCCATACGCTCCAACACATTGCCTTTCCAACCCTGACCAGTGGTAACAGCGACACCCACCGGTCAGCACGGAAACACCCACAACGTCAGCCAAGCTGGAACAGAGGCAAACTTTTAACCTTCCTAACACACAATTTACTAAATTTACCTAACATGCGGTAGATTGCAATACAATAGACGTTGTCCCCAACGTCTGTCCCGACACAGTAACAGTAACTCTCAAGCCTGAGAGTAAGCATTTGAGTTTCTTATAACTTTAGATAGGCAAAGAGAGAGAGAAAGGACAGTTTAAAGACACTATGAGACTTATATCTATAAAACATTATGTTCACAGCCGTAAACAAAACCACAGTATTATTGTACACAACCTCACTAACTAACTAGCTGAAAAGCCTCCCATCTCTATATATGTTATATTCTTAATATCTAAATTTTAATTGGCTCTATAAAAGGAATATACATTGCCTACAGTTGTATGAATGGCAGACATTGAGTTAATAACATCCAGATGGTGACTCATTAACGGAGACTGCAAGTCTAGAATCTATCAGGATTTTGATGGATATTGTAAATAATATATGTATGGTTTCAAAATATTCCTATGTAATCGTATATGCTGTTTGAAAGATGTTTGTGTTTTAAGTGGTCTTATGTGTAGTCTGAATGTCTCTCTCCCACATATCCTGTTTCATGTTTGGAAGGTTTGTTTAAGTTAAAGCAGATGTTGAGAGCTCAGATATATAATCTAGCCCCCACCATTGTAAAAGGAGGAGAAAGGGGAGTGTATGGGAGGGGTTTGTGTTTGGGCGCAAATTTTGGAAAGGCTGACTCCATTTAGACAGAAGGAAAAAGCTGTTGCAGTCGCTTCCATCTTTGGCTGCCTTCAGATCAACACCACTGCACACAGAACACATGAAGTTTTTCGGCCATTTTAAGAAATCAAGACTAAGGAAAATGCACATGGTCTAATGACTTTATGAACTCTTTTCACATCTTTGAAACAAATGAACTATACTTGAATATTTTTGATCATATATGAAACAACACTAATTCTGAATTTGAATGTACTATTTATTGTAAGTATTTTCCAAGTTTATGTGTGTACAATAAAACACACAGTTTGATTTAAGCTGACTCAGACATAATTAAGAAATTTCGTCTCACGATCAATCATCATTATTGAAAGCTTTTTATACAATATTAAGCTCTTTATTACATTGGCTCAGCCAGCCAATTTCAATCGTCAGAAGTCTTTGCCACTTTCTTCCGTTGATCAGAGGGGAAAAGTGATGAACAGAAATTAACTTCGCTTGAAAGAACCTAGAATCGATTAATTGATTTGTGAAGACCAGAGAATTTTGGATATACAGAAGTCTTGACAGACAGTTTAATTCGAGTACAGTGGAAAACAGAAAAGTTTTATATTTGGTGAGTACCAAAATATGGAATTTATAAATGTAATAGCCGAAGAAAGTAATTTCGAATTTGAAGGTTTAGCCAGTCATATTTCAGATGCTAAGTTATGGAAATCTATGTTTCAGCAATGCCTACAGGCAAATAATGAAATTGATAAAACTAGATTTTCATTAGCTAAAACAAAGAAAAAATTACATATGTAAAGAAGCTAGTTACGGTTTTCAATACAATGGTTTTTGATGAGCCAGATAAACAAATGATTTGTGTAGTGAATCAGTCAGCAAGTCAAAATGTAAGGGAAATTATGCAAACACAAGAGAATGTACCTTTTGAACCTAGTTGTTCAAATTGTGAAACTTTTTGTACATATATTGAGCATTTAGAGAATGAAATAGAAATGCAGAATGATACTATTTCAAAAAGCAAACATATCTTGGTACTTACAAAGGGGTCTGAAAAGAATAAAACAGTCAGCTGCGACAAAATCGTCGTTTATACTGGATAATCCTGTTGAGTTAGAGGAACCGTCAGAAGGTGATGTTTGAAAGCAAAAGCTATTAGACAGAACGTCTAATCTTAAATTGCAAATACACGATCAGTTGATGAAAAATTTGAAAGATATCCCGCATTATGATTTGAGAGCAGATGTGTTTCGCAATGGGGATGTCTTTGAAAGTTTTTGTGATCGTTTCAATTTGACTGATGAGCAAAGGAATAACATTTTCTGTTTATGGGTTCCTAATTATATAGCAAGACGTTTAGTTACAACACCTTACATTGATGATTATGGAACTGAAGTTCATACTGATGCATCTGAAAGATTGCGTCAGTTACTGATGTGTATCACAGGGGAGGAAACTCCGACAGCTGAAATATTGGATTCTTTAAAAGTAACTATACATGACGATCCATATCATTTTCGTGAAACATTTGCAAAGGCATTCAAAATGGTATATGCAGTGGGAGATGAGAATTCTGCATTAATAAGGGCATTTGTTCGGAAATTTACATATCTATATCCTGCATCAATGGCGTTAGCCAGTCAAATAGAAACTCTGGACGATGCAACTTCAGTTGTAGATCTTGTAAGAAGACAATTGAAGCGGAGTAATTTGAAAACTAAAATTGCTGTCATTCAGAATAGAAATTTTGACATAGACATTCAGAATAATGTTAAAGCAGGCGGTGCTGCCACCTTCAGGAACGACAGGGTAAGACAGGTTGATAAGAAAAGACCAATGACTTGTTTCTTTTGTCAGAAGCCTGGTCATTATAAATCACAATGTAGGAAGTATTTAAAATATATTGAGTCGAAAAACATTGGGAAAGAAAATGGATTAGTATTCACCAAACATTCTGCCCCACCTTCAACTGCCCCTTTGAGGAAAGAGCTAAAAGAGATTGGTACAAATATGAATGCACATTAAACCAGCGATAGCAGTGGGAGACAGCCACTGTTATGTTCTCCATGAGAGATAGAGGAAAAAGAAATTAAATACCACTCTTTAGTCCCTGTAGTGCCTATGTTTCTAGACAAGAGTGGTCGACCTTATTTAAAGGTTAAAATTAATGGACAAAAAGTGAGAACTCTTTTAGACACTGGTGCTCAGATTAGTGTCACTGGTTTGAAATTACCTGTTTTATCGGATGCAGCAATTTGTACAATTGTTGGGTTTAATGGAACAGGTGATTCTCAAGTTAAAATGTGTAAAAATGTTTCTTTTGAAATCCCAGGTCATTTGAAAACTGAGATAAACATGTGGTTCTGTAAAGGATCTGAAAATATCATTGGAACTGATATTTTGTATCAAAGAGGGTGGATTATTGATTTAGGCAATGGAGTGCTTTGGAAAGGTTAAGCTAATCGTAAGCCTGTGGTAATTGATCCAGCTGATTATTCAGAAGTGGGAAGCATATGTTTAACAGAAACAGTTGACACTGACTACAAATGGCCTGATACAGGAGAGAATTTGAATTTAAAACAAGTGGTACAGTCACGCAAAAAGCTTTGGAGTCAAAAAAAGAACGATGTTGGCTTATGTAAAGGTGTTGAAGTTAATGTTAAAGGCAAGGACCATCCTTTAGTGAAGCCATATAAATTACCACCAGATTCTGATGAACCTGTCTCATTGATCATTCAAGAGTTTTTGAAACGGGGTATCATCAGGAAAGCAAATTCTGTAACAAATAATCCTTTATGGGTTGTGGTTAAAAGAGATGACCCCAGTGCATACAGACTTTTGATTGACCTAAGAATGCTAAACAAATACATACCATGTTGTTCACCTATTGTAGCGGAAACACCAGATATCATGTCGCAATTAAATGCTAATGCAAAAGTGTTTTCTGTATTAGACACTGCAAATGGATTTTTTAGCATTTCTTTGGCCAAGAGCTGTCAATACAAATTTCCATTGGTGTATAAAAATGTTTCATACGTTTTTACAAGACTTCCGCAAGGATTTCATAGTTCCGCGTCTATATTTCATCAGGCGTTGGCAAATGTTTTATCAAGGTTCTCTAGACCTGGTTGTTTAATTCAGTATGTAGATGACATACTTCTTTCAAGTAAAAATGAGGAGGAGCATTTGACTCTTCTGGCAGAATTGTTCACACTTCTGCAAGAAGAAGGTCTCAAGCTGAATACACGCAAAGTTCAGCTTATGAAAAATGAGGTAAAATTTCTAGGAATTTTGATTGGCCCAGGGAAGAAGCAGCCTTTACAGGAATGTATAGAGGCTATTGCATCTTTACCTGTACCAACAACATTCAAAGCATTAAGACAATTTTTGGGATTGGTAAATTTTTCCAGAGATTTTATCGAGTCATTTGCAGAGAAGGCGAAACCGCTATATGACTTGTTAAAACATACAGAGAATAATGAATTTGGTCCCTGGACAGAAGTCCAGCAAAAAGCTTTTGAAATGTTGAAAAATGATTTGCAGTCAGCCCCTGCATTAGCGACAGTGGATAAACAAGCACCATTTGCTTTGCAAGTGCATGCTTCAGAGATTGCCATCTCAGTTGTTTTGCTTCAGAAACAGGGAGAAGATTTGAGAATTCTTGGGTATTTTTCACTTTTAATTACCCCAGTGGAGAGGGGACTCGTTGAATGTGTTCGACAATTAGTGGGTGTGCCTTATGCAGTAAAAGCAACAGAGCATATTGTAGGATTTAACAAAATCATTCTGCAAACCCCACATAGTACCTTGAAGTTCCTTTTTGAGAAAAATGTTCCTGGAGTCTCTAACCAAAGATTTTCTCAATGGTTATTGGCTCTGTCACCTAAACAAATACAGGTTGAACACAATGCCAAGTATATCCTTCCTCAGTTGATGGAATACAATGGGCTAGAACATGAATGTTTGTGTGAAGTCCATGAAACACATTCTCCTCTCTTTCGGAGAGAGGCAGAGGAAATTGATAAACCTGTATTTGTTGATGGTTCAAGATATTGTATGTCAGGTAATTATTACAGTGGGTATTCAATTTGGTATCCAAAGTGTAATCTTGCCATACAACACAAGTTGCCAGGATATTTTTCAGCTCAACGAGCAGAACTTGAAGCAGTAAAAACTGTATTGACAATTGACAAGGAAAAGAATAGAGGCTCACTAGTGATTTATAGTGATAGCTCATATGTTGTTCGTTCTCTTACTGATTATTTACCTATTTGGAAACAAAGAGGTTTTGTAGATTCATACAACAAGACTCTTGTGCAGAAAGAGACATTAGAATCAGTTTTTGACCTTGCAGAGAGTAATCCTCTTGCATATGCTATTGTAAAAATTCCATCACATAAAAAAGATAATAGTGAGTTATCTGTAGGCAATAGAAAAGCAGACACATTAGCAAAGGAAGCAGCTTTGCATGGAGAGTTAGTAATTCAACCTGAAACGGTCTCAATTAATGTTGTGAAAAAGACAGACACACATTTACCTTCGTTTTCTGAGGAACAAGAGAGAGACAAGTCCATCTCTTGTTTTTCATCGGGTGGTTTATGATCTTCTTCTTTTGTTTATGAAAACGGGATCCTATGTCATAACTTAGACGGTTTATTGTGTCCTGTTATACCACAACACCTACAGGTGGAATTCACTAAATTTAACCATGACAGTTTAGGTCACATTGGTAAGCAAAAATTGCTTGAAGTTCTTAAAGAGAAATTCTATTGGGACAAAATGGAAGAGACAGTGGACAGTGTAATCAAATCTTGTCTGATTTGTGCACAAGTGAATCCTAGACCAAAGGATCAGAAACCTCCTTTACAAAGAATTCCTCCAGCAGATGGACCTTGGTCTTCTATACAAATAGATTATATAGGGCCATTAAGATCAGGAAAAAATGGATTCAGATTTGCATTGGTTTTAATTGACATTTTCTCAAAGTGGATCGAGATTCTTCCAGTACGTAAAGATGATGCTTTAACAACTGCTAGGATGTTGATTAATCATGTTTTTCCAGTTTGGGGTATACCAGCAAATCTCAGTAGTGACAGAGGATCCCATGTTATAGGTAAAATCATGCAGGCAATGTGTAAAATTTTGGGAATTGAATAGAGATTTCATGTACTGTATCATCCACAGTCTGCAGGAATGAATAGGACTATTAAATCTAGAATTGCAAAAATGTTGTTAGACAGAGAAAATACTTGGGTTGATGTTATTCCCTTCATTTTAATGAGTGTAAGAAGCACAGCTTCTGCTGCTACAAAGTATTCTCCTTTTGAATTAATGACAGGAAGGGAAATGCCCCTTGTGTTTCCACATGAACCTTTTTTGTCTACACCCCAAAGGGAGGCAATAGAGAAATCAAAATGGTTGCAGATGTTGCAGGACAATTTGAATAGTATTTTGCCACATGCAGCTACTTGTATGCAAAAAATGGTCCCTCAACATATTTCTAAGTTTGAGAAAGGAGGTCAGCTCATGGTAAAAAGTTTCAGGAAAAGTGGGCCTTGGCAAAGTAATTGGGAAGGTCCATTTGACATCTTGGATGTTCAAGGGGTAATGGTACAGGTACAAAGGCCCCTCAATTCAGTGAAAAATGCACGTAGACAACAAAAAACGTGGGTACACACTGATTGATGCAAACTTTATAATCCGAGATAATGATGCTGCATTTCTTTTTCCAGGAATGAATTACACAAATCTAACCTGGAGAAACTGTGGATTCCAAAAGGAAGAAAAGATGTCAGCTCAACAAAAAGGTTTTAGAGAGAGAAAACGTATCATCATCACAGAATTCATCTTTTCTCTAGTGACAATTTTATCTGTGGTAAAATATCTCACAAACTATTCCAGCTATGCAGAGGTTAACAGGATTGAAGAATTACACAACAAAGACATTACATTATTCAGAAACAAAAGATATGTAGACATTGATGAAAATTCAGAGGAACAAAATGATAAAAACATTAATATCAATACAAAGGACAAAAATGAGAGAGTTATTGATATTAATGCACATGACAGAAATCATGATTTTAGATATGTTGATATTAATACAGGAGAAGATTTGTATGGATATGTTTGCGTAGGACAGGGATATGATTGCTGTCTGCATTTGTATTTCATTCATAGCAATAATATCAAAGTCAATGTTAAAATAAAATCTAAAACAAATTTTGTTAAAATGCAGGGATCTTATAGACTAAACAACAAAACTGGAACTTTTGAATGTAATATATTGTTGAGGAGTTTCTATATAATTAAGGGGTAATGATTCAACAATTTGGTCTAGAGATGTTACTAATACTATGTCAAGATCTGGGAAAGTATTTTATCCCTTAGATCAATTTATTACCTTTTTAAAGTTTCGTAAAAATATTAGATCCAGAACATTTAAATATAATTGGAGATGAAAAAGGGGATGTTGTAAGAACATGGGATTTTAAAGTAACAAGACAATTAACACAAATAAGGGTTAAAGTTAGTATTTCTGTGGTCAACATGATTATTCCAGAAATGTATATATTCCCACAATCTTTAAACATTTTTGAAGATAAAGATAGTTTGCATTTGATATGTAAAACAGAAATATATGTACCTCAAGATTCATTGGTAACTTGGAAAAGGAACGATGAATTTTTGGGAAGTTTTCTTCACAGTTCTACTATGATAATTCATAAAGGAATTTTTGGTAGTGTTAATTGGATCAATAATACATTTGTTTATCAACAAATGAGAGTATCGTTGAATGATACTGGTATATATGAATGTTGCATATCTATAGGAAATTATCCGGTGAAATGTGCGAAGGCAAGTGTTGTTGTAATGTCTCCTAGGAAAACTCCATGTGTTGGTAAGAAAAGTGTCTCGGCAAATCCATTTCAGATTAACCATTTCCAATCCAGAACTCTTCTGAGAGAGGGAAAGTTTGTCATTATATTGTGGAACTTTAATGTTTCAGAATGGAAAATTTCTACAAGGTTTCCACAATGTCAAGGACATTTGGTTAATATGGAATTGGGTATTCAGAGATGGTTTGGAATTAATAGTAGAAATCATAACAGAAATAAGCGTGGTATTGTTGAAGGTATTTTAGGAGGGATTGGCACAATAGTATGGATATTAATACTTTAAAGTCTGATCTTGAAACAGCTGGTTTAGTGGGTAGTAATGGGATTAAAATACAGAGAAATTGAAATGAAATTTTAGAAAATATGGTTATTAAAACAGCTAATATAATGGGTCCATCTATTTTACATCTTCAAAATATTACTCTTGATTTAATGATAAGTGAACAACATTCTCATATTGCCAGAGCATGTTTAGGAATCCAGACTGAATATTGCACTAATTTTAAAAAAATTGCACAAGCATTTCAGAGTGGAATAACCCCTCTTGGCATTTTACAGAATTTACCCAGAGAATATGTATATGCTATAAATCATACAGATTTATGGGTAAATAAATGGATAGGATGCAAACAGGATGTTTGTTATAGTTCTTCTATGATTCCAATAGCAGGACAAGAACAAATTTTGGTTCCAATCACTGTCTTGGGATTACCCGTCAGCAATACACAATTATTGTACTATAAATTACAGTATACAGATTTTGCATTTAACAATGAAAATTCTGAATTAAACAATTAGATCTGTCATCATGTTTACAATTTCAATCTAAAGTTATCCGTTTACCTAATCAAGATAAAAGTATTTTTCATTCTTGTTATCATAATCATACATTATGTTCTGCAAGAATAGAAAAAGTTGAAACAATTTCTGAATTAATTACTCGTGTAGATAAAAAGAAGGTTTGCTTCCAGATCATGTCAGATATGGAAAGGGTTAAAACTTTTTTCTCTTCTTGTACAAATACAGAAAACCTAAATCAAGGTTTGTATTGTATAGAAGGAGACATTGTAGCAATAAGTATTAATGGGTTTAGAACAAGTTTAACAAATATGCTTATGAAAAATATAAGTGCTCTTCCCACACAATATAATATATCTCAGATAGATGAAATTCCTTGGGAAAAATGGGCAAATGTAATTTATAAGGATAAAGGTTTATTGATAGCTTTAGCTAAGGAACTTCAGAATGCAGAAATATTGTTTAAACATGAACAGGGTAATTTGCAAGAGATATCTCATCAATGGTCAGAATTTTCAGGAAGTAATTGGTGGAAAAAATTCAGTAATAGTGTATCAATTTGGGGAAAAACTTCAATAACCTCAGCAGCAGGAAATATTTTATCACATCCTATAGTCATTCTTTTTACTATTATTATATTATTCATTATATTCCAGTTATGTTTGATGTTTAGAATGAAAAAATTATATTATCGAATTAGAAATGAAATCAGGAAAGGAGATGATTTATTGCAAAATAAGCATAAAAGAAAGATGGGTTTTAATATTCCAAACTCGTTTAATGATGGAAATACATTTGGAGTTATTGGATCAAAGTCAGAGTGAATGGGACATGGATGTTATGAATGAATTTAAAGCTTGAAAATATGATTATTATTCATATTTCAGAGGGGAATGTTATATTCTTAAAATCTAAATTTTAATTGGCTCTATAAAAGGAATATACATTGCCTACAGTTGTATGAATGGCAGACATTGAGTTAATAACATCCAGATGGTGACTTATTAACGCAGACTGCAAGTCTAGAATCTGTCAGAATTTTGATGGATATTGTAAATAATATATGTATGGTTTAAAAATATTCCTATGTGATCGTATATGCTGTTTGAAAGATGTTTTTGTTTTAAGTGGTCTGATGTGTAGTCTGAAAGTCTCTCTCCCACATATCCTGTTTCATGTTTAGAAGGTTTGTTTAAGTTAAAGCAGATGTTGAGAGCTCAGATATATAATCTAGCCCCCACCATTGTAAAAGGAGGAGAAAGGGGAGTGTATGGGAGGGGTTTGTGTTTGGGCGCAAATTTTGGAAAGGCTGACTCCATTTAGACAGAAGGAAAAAGCTGTTGCAGTCGCTTCCATCTTTGGCTGCCTTCAGATCAACACCACTGCACACAGAACACATGAAGTTTTTCGGCCATTTTAAGAAATCAAGACAAAGGAAAATGCACATGGTCTAATGACTTTAAGAACTCTTTTCAGATCTTTGAAACAAATGAACTATACTTGAATATTTTTGATCATATATGAAACAACACTAATTCTGAATTTGAATGTACTATTTTTGTAAGTATTTTCCAAGTTTATGTGTGTACAATAAAACACACAGTTCGATTTAAGCTGACTCAGACATAATTAAGAAAATTTATCTCACGATCAATCATCATTATTGAAAGCTTTTTATACAATATTAAGCTCTTTATTACAATATATGATCCCTGAAAAGGAAACATAGTTAAACACACACATATACATCCTATACAACAGTAGGAGCAAAGTCTCTTTAAAAATGAAACTCTCTTCCCACAATCTACATTAGAAAAAAAAAATATACTTAAGGAGTCCATCCCTGCATAAGAATTTTTTTTTTTCTCTATAAAAGAAATCCGGCTAGCAAACAAGAAGTCCTTGGATTTGAACACAGAACAGGATCCATAGATCTTGACCACACAGACCTCTTTACCCTGTCACCATCTAACTAGGTAACTTCAAAGTTCTATTGTCCAAAATTACCAATAAAACCGAGGATCTGGCAAGGTTAATGATTTCCCTTCTTTATCCACAGTGGTAATAAAGTACACAACACTGTCCTTTTCTGGTCTGCAAATTATCACTTTATCGGCATAGATATGCCGACCGAAGTTCCAATATACAAAGCATCCGCTGAAACGTTCATCCATCCGGATGGATCATCCAGTCTTTCTGAAGGGCTTAGGCACAGACAAGTAGTCCCAAACAGCTTCACTGTACCAAAGTTCCCGATTAGCTTCAATCTCCCGCATAACATCCTGGGACACATAGGGAAACTCCAATCCATACTCTGCGGCAACACGCTTGTTTAACATCCGTTGCAAGCGAGCAAATTTGGGAAAGATCTGTCTCTCCCCATAACAGGCAGGACACAAGAATTTAGTGACTTTCCCACCATAGACCCAGCCGGTGTCTGTAGTGAATTAGTAGCCTCTGGCAAAGTCCCAGCAATAGTACTGTGTGTTTCCACACAGGGTGACGTCTTCCCAGAACTCATGGCAGTCCATTCAGGAAAAGTCATTGTGGAGGCAACATCTTCGCCTTGTGACCACAATAGCTCTTGCGACATGGTTTCAAATAAATCATCATCACCGGAAAGATCTGGCATGGATTCTATTTCCGAGTCTCTCAATTCTTCAGCTGGCAAATATTTATTTACAGTCCCCAACAGTGGCTTACCCGTTCTGGACGTAGACTCTGGTAGCTCCGGCTCAGGTATCCTCTGGGGAAGGCCACGGCCACAGGAAGCCTTTACATAGCCGACCTTCTTCTGAGTACCACAGGAACAAGCGTAGTGGACTCAGGAACCAAAGTAATTTCTCCAGGCGAGACAACAGCAACATTGTCTTTTTCTGGAACATTGTCAGTGGCAACAGGCAAAGTGGCAGCCCGTCGCTCCCTCTCTGTAGCAATAGCAGCTTCCACTGTAGCGATACCTGTCACCCAATCCATCCGATAGGCACGGGGCAACATGGTAGGTTGCTCCACCACAAACAGGTGCTCTCCACACTGTGGACATCGGCCGAATGGGCGAAGATGCACGGCCAATCCTTCGCATCGATGTCAGGTCATGCCCAATCCCTCAACATCTCCCGAGGTATACAGACCTCCCCTGCGGCTTCAATCAAACTCCAGTATCCGTGAGCAAAGTCCCAGATTGCACATTATTCATCACGGTGCTTGCAGAGAACACTCTGGGTCCCACAACCGATTGCAACACCGAAAAAGACATGGCCACACTCTGATCTTCTCAACATGATCACGAGGCCTCTCTTTTCCTCTGGCGCCAAACACATACACGCGTCTCACGCGGTAGCAAGTAGGGTAACTCCTTCCACTTGTTCTTCCAGTCACGTAACTCCCGGGCCTTTCTCTGGTGCCCAGTGTATACGCATTTAGAAGCAAAGTCCTGCAGTGTAACCTTTCCTCTTCCTGAAAAGATTTTTTATCAAAGTCCAGCTCTCTGTAAACTCCCGGTAAAACACTCCACTGGGTTGCAGCAACTGACGGTCAACAAATCCCGGACGACGCCCCCACATGTAGCAATAATTCCTGGTGGAGCTTCTGGTTTAAGCGGGTCTGTTACCTTCACTCTGCTTCCCTCTGTTCACCGGCACCGGGTCTAGAGTTCCATTGATTTTTCTTCTGGGCGACACATGCATCAACACTGGAGTACGTTTTCAATGCTTTATTAAACAAATGCCTTAGGAAGTAGCAGGAAAGAGGTAGAAAGGAAACTCGCAGGAGAAACTCAAATATTCTCTGAAAGGGTTCTCTTGGCAAAAGGTCTTGGTATAATTCAAATACTATTTGAAATGCGCTCCCCTCGTGGGACACACTACTTGCTCGTCTGGATGTATATATGTGGAGATCACTATAAAATAATTTTGTAACAATCCTAAAAAAAAAATCTTGATGAAATAAAAAATAATAAAAGATGACTCCAAAAAACAAATGTGTAAACATTATTATGTAGATCGGGCTTTTAAAAAATACAATATCATTCATGAGATCAAAGAGAAATAATCCAGAAATCAGTTTGTGAGAACTCTGTGTGAATATGAGCAGCAAAACAACTTCGTTCTTCTAGCATTATAATGAAGACTGCACTGTATTCAAACGATCACAGAATTAGCAGCGTGAGGAATGTGCTAGCTACAATATGAACACTAGTTTTACCAGACCAAGCGCTTCCATTTCATACTTGCCTCTGGCATGCGTTGTTTTTTTGTCCATCAGACTAGCATACAGACGGGCGGATTTCTCGATAGGAACTGGGTCTGGCGGAGTTCCGGTGGAAAGATTTGAAGCATGGTCCAAATCTAAAGTCCATCAGACTTTCGACAGAAAAAGTCAGCTGAAGGTCCGATGAAGCCGACACACGGTCGGATTGTCCCCCCGATTCGGTCCGTCGGACCAGTCCGGTCGAAAAGTCCGCTCATGTGTACTCAGCATTAGTGTCTCAATTCTCCTGTGCTAATATGAGTGCCATCATAATTACATGTGAATAAACAACAATATAATACAATAATATAATACGTTCATGTATATTTCTTCTTATAATAATATAAATCCTGTGCTTAAGTGCCATTAAATAGTTAATGAATAATGTCAGAAAAAAAGTTGTAACTTGTTGAGTCTTCACAAATCCTCAAAAGTCTGTGCTTTGTATCAATTCACCTTAGTGCACCCCCATCAGAAATGTACTCATCTCACAGAGTGTGACCTCACACTTAACTTTGGTCAAATAAATCTTTTTAGTCATCCCGGACTAAAAGACCATGCTTTACACCTCATTGCTTCATTGATGTACCTCCATTATTACTCGATATATGTGAGAGAGAAAGAGCTACAAATAGTGCTTGTATAGTTTTAAACAATATTCAATTTATTAATAAATGTGCATAGAAGTCACATTTAAAAGGTGCTCCAGTGCACCAACTGTATACAGCATATGTCGTAAAACCACGATGCTGCAGCTACTTCGTGCCTCTCCTTGAGAAATGCAAACATGTCTTGCCAAACCAATCTGCCCCTCCCCTACTCGTTACATCACAGGGTCTCGTGACTCATGAGCACGCGAATGCACGCATGTGAACAGGCGCACGCACAATGTCTGTTGGTGTCAGACGAACTGTTTAACCACTTCATGGAAGATGTTGCTGCTTAATGCTCAGGCCATTTCTTGCGATTCGGCACTGCATCACTTTAACTGCCAATTGCGCGGCCGTTCGACGCTGTACCCAAACAAATTTGACGTCCTTTTTTTCCCACAAATATAGCTTTCTTTTGGTGGTATTTGATCATCTCTGCAGTTTTTATTCTTTGCGCTATAAACAAAACAAAAAAAAGAGCAACAATTTTGAAAAAAACACAACATATTGTACTTTTTGCTATGATAAATATCCCAATTTTTTTTTTTTTAAAAAAGCTAATTTTTTCCTCAGTTTAGGCCGATATGTATTCTTCTACATATTTTTGGTAAAAAAAAATTGCAATAAGAGTATATTGATTGGTTTGCGCAAAAGTTATAAAACTTATTTTAGTTACTAGTTATTTTTTACTTATTAAGTTATACTACAAAATAGGACATTGATTTATAGCATTTTTATTATTATTGTTTTTACTAGTAATGGCGGCGATCTGCGATTTTTATCGGGACTGCAACATTATGGCGGACACATCGAACACTTTTGACATATTTTGAAACCATTGACAATTATTCAGCAATCAGTGCTATAAAAATGCACTGATTACTGTGTAAATGTCACTGGCAGGGAAGGGGTTAACACTAGGGGGCGATCGAGGGGTTAACTGTGTTCCCTGACTGTGTGTTCTAACTGCAGTGTTAGGGGACTGTCTATAGAAGATGACAGTTCATGGTTCCTAGCTATTAGGAACTCACAATCTGCCTCTCCTCTCCTCACAGAACAGTATAATGATGGCGGCTGGTCGGCAAGTGGTTAAGGATGCCTTTGTCTGTGCTCTATGCTGACTGGTCTTTAGCTGTTCTCTGTGTCCTGTGTACTTCCAGTGTGTTCCCTTGGTTACTGACCTGGCTTACTCCCGACCTGATCTCAGATCCTGCTTGTCCTGTCGCTAATTCCTGACCCAGCCTGTTCCTGACTTTGGCTCTGCTTCTGATTCAGTACCTCGCTACCTGCTCGCTGATGAACCTAGCTATCCTATGACTATGCTCCTGTCTTTGATCCTGTCTTTCTGACTCGTTTGAGTGTCTGCTTGGCTGCCAGCGATCACAGTTCTGTGACCCGCTGTACGTGCCCGCCAGTCTGCTGAAAGCTCTAACCTGCCACACGCTTCAGTCCTGCAGTGCAAGTGGAGTGTATCCTTAACCTTAAGCTGAACTAAGTTGCACTACTACTGCTCCTGACCTGATCGTTCTCCTGCTTCCTCAGAATTGCATCTTCCTCTGCAAGTCCCCGGGTCTTCACCTACAGGTACTAGTGTTCCTCCTGTCCCTCGGCGCCCTCTGTGTCACACTCAGTGGGTCCTGGGTTGGAGATACAAGAGAGGCTGACCCCGTAATTTCAGTCTCCCTTCAGGTATGCGACACTACCCAGTGTAACATGAACCAATGCAAAAAAATAAACATTCCATACAGCCGGGATTCAGCTCTCATTGCTGAATTCTTTAAGAAAAAAAAAAAAAAACACACCCTAAAGCCTCCTACACACAATCAGATTTTCCAACGGGAAATGTTGGCTGTTGGCGGAAAATCCGACCGTGTGTATGCTACATTGGATAATTGTTGTCGGATTTTTCGCGGAAAAATGTTGGATAGCAGGTTTTAAAATTTTCCGCTGACAAATGTCTGTTGTCGGATTTTCTGAGCATGTGTACACAAGTCCGTCGGACAAAAGTCCAAAGTACAAACACGCATGCACGGAAGCAAGGACGAGCCAGAAGCGGTCGGTCTTGTAAACTAGCGTTCGTAATGGAGAATTAACATTTGTGACGTGGCACATTATGAAATCTCGAAATGCAGTGCACATTCTCTTCTTCTTTAATGGGATAATTGAGAGAATGTAGGAGTGGAGGTGTGAGAGCAATTGCTGCCACTGGTCTATGCACGTCCATGCCTAAAAAATTGGATTTTGGACTATCTCGGCACTTGATAATTAATAACAATTATAAAAAGGGGGGGAAATTGTGCTAGGTGCAAAAAAATGATAAAAATAACGAAAATAAAAAAAGTGAAGGAAATCCTGCAGCTAAAACACCAAAACCCCAATACAAGGGCACATTAAAAGTATCAAAATTAGAACAGTGTAGCGCTGAACTAATGATAAAGTGAACATATATGTTATAAACACATGTGGAATATTTATGTTGTGACCTAAATTTATTAAGTCACAAAATTAAATTGCAATGGTGAAAATCAATAAATACAATTGGCTGGTATAAAACCATACCCTAAAGGGTGTATACAAGGTAGAACACAAGTGCAAAGTAATAAACATAAAAATAAAATTCATAAATGTGATAAGTGAGGAATAAAGTTCATAAATGTGGTGAGTGAAGAGACAAGTCCACAGAAAAGCCAATGCAGGGTCCGGAGTTACAAGATCCACCGCTAGTACAGCCCGCCAGCAGATGATAAAGTTGGAGGCTTACCAGAGAGCCTGCGACCGCCCTTACTCAGGGAGGTCAAAACAGGCTTAGAAGTGGAAGATGGACTCCTGGAGATGTCTCGCAATGGAAGCGTTGCCATGCATCTTGTCTCCTAGAAAGGTTTTCATTTGTCCACCGGCATCAAGGAGAGGATTTGGCGAGGGGAATTTTTGGATATGTTATCATTACTCCCCTCATCAAAAGAGTTTCTTTAAAAGTCAGGTGGAAGAGATGATAAATGTCATGAGCATAAACTTAGCAGCATTGAGGTGAGGAGAGTGTGAAGTGTCGCGAGATTTTGAATGCAGAAGCGGCAGCTGGGAGGAAAGCTGCAGGCAGGGTGCGCCCAGGACTGAGAAGGAGCTCTCGCGACACTTCACACTCTCCTCACCTCAACGCTGCTAAGTTTATGCACATGACATTCATCATCTCTTCCACCTGACTTCTAAAGAAACTCTTTTGATGAGGGGAGTAATGATAATATATCCAAAAATTCCCCTCGCCAAATCCTCTCCTTGATGCCGGTGGACAAATGAAAACCTTTCTAGGAGACAAGATGCATGGCAACGCTTCCATTGCGAGGCATCTCCAGGAGTCCATCTTCCACTTCTAAGCCTGTTTTGACCTCCCTGAGTAAGGGCGGTCGCAGGCTCTCTGGTAAGCCTCCAACTTTATCATCTGGTGGCGGGCTGTACTAGCGGTGGATCTTGTAACTCCGGACCCTGCATTGGCTTTTCTGTGGACTTGTCTCTTCACTCACCACATTTATGAACTTTATTCCTCACTTATCACATTTATGATTTTTTTTTTTATGTTTATTACTTTGCACTTGTGTTCTACCTTGTATACACCCTTTAGGGTATGGTTTTATACCAGCCAATTGTATTTATTGATTTTCACCATTGCACTTTAATTTTGTAAATAATCCACATGTGTTTATAACATATATGTTCACGTTATCATTAGTTCAGCGCTACACTGTTCTATTCTTGATAATTAATAACAATTGATCATAAAAATATATAAATTTTAATGCGTACAATACATAAATATACAGACAATGCGTGTTAAAAACAACAGTTTGTATACGCCACAATTAACAAGTTACTGACGGGTTCCCCCATGGAGTTTCTGTTGGAGAGGGGTGTACATAAGGTTCTTCAACCGGTTTCGCAGTAGAAAACAGCTTCTTCAGGAGGAGTGGTCTATAAAACAATTAATATATTTATAGCAACATAGAAAGTGCAGCAAACAAATTTAAAACAGCATATTGCATTCAATTTAGAGGGTAATAGAAATTAAGAATTTGGAAACTAAAATTGGTTGGAGGTGCACACCCAGGTATGATAGGGTAGTGAGCGGAACAGGAAAGTGATGACGTGAGGGTAGATACGTGTGGGGGGGAGAGGACACAAGATGGAGGGGGGGTGATGGGGGGTGGAATGGGAGGATGGGGAGGGGGACACGGACGAAAGGAGGGGAGAGAGGAGGAAACAGGGGGGAACTGTTTCCTCCTCTTTTCCTTCCTTTCATCCCTGTCCCCCTCCCCATCCTCCCATTCCACCCCCCATCACCCCCCCTCCCCCCTCCGTCCTCTACCCCCACACGTATCTACCCTCACGTCATCACTTTCCTGCTCCGCTCACTACCCTATCACACCTGGGTGTGCACCTCAAAACAATTTTAGTTTCCAAATTCTTAATTTCTATTATCCTCTATCCAGATTCTGTTTTTACAATCCCCCGTGTCCGACAATACCCCACTCCAACAGAAACTCCACGGGCGTATACAAACTGTTGTTTTTAACACACACTGTCTGCATATTTATGTATTGTATGCATTAAAATTTATATATTTTTATGATCAATCAATTGTTATTAATTATCAAGTGCCGAGATAGTCCAAAATCCAACTATTAAGGCGTGGACATGCTTAGGCCAGTGGCAACAATTGCTCTCGCACCTCCACTCCTACATTCTCTTAATTCAAATCTGGATGATGGCACGTTTATTTGTTGTATATTAGTCTTCTACTTGAGGCCATACTCATTAATTACTTTAATGGGATAATAATGAAGCTGCTTTGCTGGTGATACTGATGGAGTTTTTTTCTAGTGATATCAAGAATAATATTATAATGCTTTTTTTTTTTGGGCAAGTTACCACAACACCATTATCCCATAGTTTTTAAGATCAAAGATACAACTATGTTGGTGTCCCTTGTCAATTTTACATTGTGTTTTTTTTTTATGTAACTGCCTACTCCCAAACTGTCATTTGAAGTAAAACACATAGCCAAGTATTATTCTCCACATTTTTTTTATTGTGCATTAAAAAAAGAAAACAAATAAAATTAGACATGCTATCTGCCAATAGAACTTAACCAAAAAGTGCATTCTATGCATTCAAAAATAGAGAAAATATACCAAATCAAATCATTATTCAACCAAAAAATAATTTCAAAGCAATAACTCCAAGGCCAATAATAAATAACACCTTATCTCCTCCGATTCCGCAACATGTCTGGTTGACGAACGGCCGTTCAGAAACGAACTGAAAAGCATGAAATGAAAAGCGTTAAATGAAAACCGCAAAATGAAAAGCGCAAATCAACACTCACCAAACTTCTACTAACGCGAAATTAGCAGAAGGAGCCCAAAGGGTGGCGATAAAGAGCTGAAAAAACACAGTATGTTCATGTTTGTTGGCCGACAATTCCTTGCCTTTTTTTTTACAAGACAAGTTTGGGCCAACGCCCTTCGAACAAAAGTTTTATTGGCCAACAATCCGATCACATGTACGAGGCTTAAGGGTTTACTACAGTATGTTTTTGTGGGATCTTTAAAAGTGCCTGTTTTTTAATTTTTTTTTTTTAAAAAGAAGCAGATTGTGGTGACCAGTGGCCATATTTGGATACTGATGTCACTTTTATGTAAAGGGGTGGAGATTCCCCATGACATCTGTGGCTCTTAGGGAAGCACTTGTGGCTTTCTTAGATATAGTAAAGATGTAAAAAATTGTGTGTACACTCACTAAGATAGTGCCTTTCCCAGCACCTGGAATAATCTGCTGATTCCCACAGGGTGTGACACTGCTCCATTCCTTTCTGGAGCCAGCATGGGTTCCACTAAGTGGAAGTGACATGGTAACCAGAAGTCCCGCCCCTATGCATTTCCTCATATCTAGGATGTCCTCAGGAGGCATGGCCACCCACATCATCTCTGCCATATTTATACATTACACTGGTTTACAATTGACCAAATGTAAGCTACCAACAAAACTATGATTTTAAACCCGTTGGTGGTGCGGAGCAGTTGTGGATACACAGAGCACTTTTTGTTTAAAAGGATCTTCATCCAGAATACAAATGGATGCATAGTCACCTTGAAATTAGCTATTTTGCTGGACTTTAGGCACTTTAATGTTTTATTTGCACTTTTTTGAGATTGCCACACTTTATTGACACATATTGGATATATGATAATTATTAACTGAGTGGATTTTATAATATTTATTGGATAAGAAAAAGCGCAGATCCTGTTTACTATAAATAATATAATAAACAATATGCATGCTTTTAAGATTTAATTGCTTATGAGTCTTTTTTTAAGTCTGCATTTTTTCAAATTTATGATGACTTTGATAAATGGATCAAAAATTAAAACCAAGCTCATTCTCTCATCTCTATTACTCTTCATTGTTATCTAGATACCTATGGATTGTTCTTCTAGATTCTACTGTTTTGACAGTTCCCATTGTTAAAGACTAAACTGATATTTGTTCATGCTTTATTGTCTCCCTCAGTGAAATATAATCAACTTTCCAATTCTTTTGGGTATGGAGGAGCATGTGTCACACTCTGTATGACAGCTTGGTGATTGGCCAAAAGATGTAACATGAGGGTGAAGAGCATCCTCAGCACAGTGTAAACTCAGACTAGAGTGTCAGTTTTAAATAATTACACAGAGCTTATGCAAATAACATAATCTGTATATCAAAGTGTATGCAAAACCAAAACTCTCCCTGAAAGGAAACCAGACATCAACAACTAGCAGGGGTTCTAACTCTTTCCCAAAATATGTGCAACTTGTTGTGTCCAAGTGTCCAGAAAAATATGTGTACAACAACACAATGTTCCATCAGACATTATGAACATTCATTCCTGTATTTCAAACAGAGATTTTGGATTTATAGTATTGTAATGGAATGTGATTATGAGCGTTATTGTGAAATGCCTATTTCTAATATAATCACATAGATATAAGTGCTTATTTTCTTATAACCAGCTATTAGCCTTAATCATGCTCAAATTAGATGTCTGCCAGCTTCTCCTTTCATGTAAAACAGAACTGCAAGAGTTAAAGTACAAAGAACAAAGTTAAGAAGATTGCACCTATTTTCAGGCCTATGAGGCTACACTCAAGACAAACAGGAATTGAAAATAAGACACCGTAAATAGCTATGATAGTTTGCTATCTCCTTATACAGATATAACCCAGCAAAGCTTACATTTCATCACAATAATGAATATGTATAATTTGTGGTTTGTACACGCTTGTTTTATTTGATATTTGATTTGATAATGAAATTTCCGGCTCTCAGCATATCATTTTGAGCCCAGGAAATAAAAAACAGAAGTACCAAACTTACTGAACGTGTCCGTGTCAGTGATTGTGGTTAAATGTGCACATTTTCACATCGAAGGTTAATTTGGCCAGGGGGACAGAAACAAGGGTACCGAGCGGTTCTGTTCGGTCCAAAACATTTTGGCGCACAACGTGGGGCTCGAGATTGGCCCAAAAGGAAGCCGTACTTAGAGGACGCTGAAACAGGGCCAAATACGGGCGGAGCAGAGCCTGATCAACTCTGGAGAAAACGGTAAGACACTTTTTAATAATTTGTCTGCTGTTTGACCCGCATCCGTATTTGGTTAATTTCTGTCTCCGCATCGGCTTCCCGTGGTCCACAAAGACAGGTATATATCTTGTCTCGAGCCTATTTATATAGTACGAACCTGCAATTGTTTCTGACCCGCATGTATTTGTATTTGGAGTATATTGTGGTTTGTTTTGTTGATCGATCATGTTGTGTGACGGCTATTGTGAATGAGGGATTGATTATATGTTCACGGATGTGGGTGACGTGGTTAAACTTCTCTTGAGGATTGATATCAAGAGAGGGCGTCAGGACGCGGTAAACTCCTCCTGGGGCAAATAATTGTGCGGTAAAGCACGGGTTACCAGGAAAGGGGGCGTCAAATTACGCCCAGCGGTGGCGTGGGGATCCCGTGAGGATCTGATTAAGTCCAGAATTTACTCCAGTCGTCACATCAATTGTTGTTGGTAATGTCATGTCCTAGATGTGTCTGTGGACTGTTATTTGGCATTAATGAGGAGGCCTGGGGCTTGGTCACAAAGGTAGAGTCAGGTTATAAGAGATATATTCTCGGTTACAAACCTCTAGTGCCAGAGGTCCCCCAAGTAATGGTATTCAGATTGAAAGAAATTGGAAGTTATTTAGGCTGAGGCTGAGGCTAGGATAAAAGGACAGGGACGTGAAAGTTGTCCCCTACAACCTCAGCAGCCAGAAGATTACGGGGGGGCAGAGAAAGCCAGAGTGAGGAGTTTGGGTTTTGAGTTGGGACATGTAGAAGACGTTTAAAATGGTTCACTGAATACTAGCTGTTGACTTACATTCTGTGTTTTGTCTGCTCTGTTTCATGTCTCCCCTTTTGCTGATTTAACAGAGATCTCTTCACTTCCTCATCTTCCACATAACCCTGTCACTGCATATCTTCGTTTCCTTTCTGTTTTGCCTCAACTTTTCTCGTTTTTCTCGCCTCCTATTCAATTAAAGAGTTGTGTGAAATGGGAAATAAGTTAATTAGGCCCACAGAGGGCGGTTTGGCCTGTGATTTGGTACTAGAACGAGAGGGAGAGGGTGCTGTAAAAAAGGGAAAGAAATTAGCAAAAGTTTGTGGAATTGATATGCATTTGGGTGGGGGATTACAAGTAGATGAATGGTGTACTGTTTTTTGAAATGTAAATAAGGTCTGTTGTCAGATTATGGGTTGCTACGGGCAGCAGATGCTTGGTTTAAAGTTGCAAACGCTATTCATGAAGAAGAGGGTGGATGGAACCAAAATGGCCACATAGTGTACGGGAACAAGAAAACTAGAAAAGAGGAAGCCAAGTAGTCAGCCACCGCCCTTCAATGGCGTCTGGTCTCCAAGTAGACACTGCCCTTCATCTACCGCCCCTTTGTTCTAAGTGACACCTCCCCCTGTGGCAACACGCCCTAAGCCACCGCCCTATGCAACCACCCACACCGAAACCCACCCACATGTTTCCAGTGATGGTGCATAGTAGCAACCAATGTAGCATTTTAATTAAATAAATAATTTATGTATAGGATGTATTGAATATTTCAATCAGAGTCTGAATTTATTTTGGTTTTAATTGTGTTTAATTTGTATTAGCAAAAGAGGAAGTTTATGTATTCTAGGCATTATGCCAGAAGAGCAAAAGAGGAAGTGCTTTCTTTGCTTAAATCTATGTGCTGAGCGTTTTGTATTCAGCAGCCTCACCATTGCCATCAATGCAGCCTGATCGATGCCCATCTGCAGCCTAGAGGGGACAGGGAGGGGGGCGGGACGAGCACCGACAGATTACATACAGTAAGAATCTCCTATGATAGACAGAACAGTGGTCCAATGGCGTCCCAGGAGACAGGACTTCCTATTACAGAGGCTGTCAAGTAAACAGGAGATTCTCACTGTATTTAATCTGACAGCGCTCGTCCCGACCCCTCCCTGTCCCCTCCGAGGCAGCTAAAATTTAAGTATTGGCGTATAACACGCACGCACTATTTGCACCCAAATTTCATGGTGAAAAAGTGAGTGTTATACGCCAATAAATACAGTATCTATGTTGTGAAGATCGGCTGGAAAAAGGCTCCCTATAAAAAAATTATTCTGTATGGAGATGGTTCACATTTCTACTCTAGAACGCCTGAAGTCAATATGTGTACAAGAAGTTTACTGATTTGAGTTTTAGCGTGCTGAACGGAGAGCATAGACACATGTTAGCTGCCGCATTTATTTCAGGTCTTAAAGAGTCAATATGAAAGGGTCTGAGTATTGAGAACCCACAACCTTTGAGCTTGAGACCTTGTTATTAGTAGTTATTAGGTCCAGAATCCTCACAGAACAGTAGAGAGTAGCTCCTCTCATGATGGCCTCTGACACACCCTATCTGCGCCCACCAGTACCAACTCCATGTGTCTGCTTGCCACAACTGCGAAAGACCCAGCCACTCCAGAAGGGAATACCGAAGCCCATGGAAATTCACCCGCAGTCGGGCACAGTCCCCCAAAACCACAGTCAAACTGGGCCGTACAGAACCAGTCACACTCGTCGCCAAGAATCTCAGGATCCACCTCACCAACTGCCACACCCCACTGCGGAACACATGGACCTTCTCCGCTAGGATTCCAGCAAGCCTGTGTCACCTGCCCCTGTCATGACACAGGTGCAGCCCGGCCCGTAATCAGGGCAGAAGAATTACCCGATACCTCATTCCTATCGGACATTAACATAGCATGTGTAGGGGTTGATGGAACGCCCAGAAAGAGCCCGTTGACCTGCCCCCTTCAAGTTGACAACTTTCCTGACTTATTAGCGAGATTTGTGGTCTCATCCACATGCCCCCTGAACCTACTAGGAACTGATGTTCTGTCCAGGCTCCAAGCCTCTATTTCCTTCCAACCTGATGGTGGTGTTCTGATCACCTCACCACTGGCCATCGATGACGCATCGGCACTCTGCTCCATCCCACTCCTGTTATCCCTGAACCCAAAAGACGAACCTGAAGTCCCCGAAGAAGTTTTGGATCGGGTCCCCACATGCCTATGGTCCACAGGGACGGAAGACATAGGACATCTGAAAGTGCCTCCAGTCATGGTACAACTGAAGCCTAGGGCTCCCCTACCCAGAAAACCACAATACCCCTTGAAGCCTGCACAATCAGCATCCATCTCAAGACAAGTTGAGGCTCTTCTGTCAAATGGAGCCTTGGTACCCTGTACATCTCCTTGCAACACACCACTGTTCCCAGTGAAGAAGCAAACCGCAAAAGGGGAACCAGAAAAGTACAGGATGGTACAAGACCTCAGAGCAGTGAATGAAGCTACCATCCTGGAGACCCCCACCGTCCCCAATCCCCACACTTTGCTAGCAGAGCTACACCTGCACTGTTATGCCCCAAGGGATGAGACTACACCCAGATGTTGTACTTCTCCAATATGCAGATGACTTCCTGCTGTGTGCAGATTCCTTCGGTGATGCCTCCATATTCTCAGAAAGTCTCCTCCACTACCTGGTTGAGCAAGGTTGCAAGGCCTTAAAAAGCAAAAAGTCCAGAAAGAAGGTGATTTTCCCAGGCCTCTGCATCTCCCAAGGCACCTGACATCCCACTAAATAAAGAGTTGCTGCAATCAAGGGCATCCCTTTGCCTCAAGGTCAAGCAATCCCTTTATGATGCCCTGAAATATGACCCTTTCCTGCTTTCTCCAGAAGCTGTGGACAATTTTGAAACCCCGAAGGAGAGCCTCTCAACAGCCTCTGCTTTTGGATTAAAAGACTTTCAAGACTTTTCAAACTGTTTGTCTCAGAGAGGCAAGGACATGCCACAGAAGTTTTGGCTTAGGCCCATAATAACAGACTCAGGGTATCACTCCTGCCAACTGGACTCAGTGGCCAAGGGGGGACCCTCCTGCCTCAGAGCCGTCTTTGCAGCCCAAGTTCTCTTGGACAAGACTGCGGACCTCGTCTTGAGTTACCCCTTAATCCTTGCTCCTCATGACATAACTGCCATACTGAACCAGATCCAACCCAGACACCTGTCTTCACAAAGACACCTCAGACTCCAGTGTGCCTTACTTCTCCCTGACAACATCACCATTCTCTGATGTGATACCCTCAACCCATCCACTCTACTTCCCCTTCTCGAGGGGGGAACCTCTGTGGAAGATGATTATCACTATACCGCCCATGACTGTTTTGAAGTGATGAAGATGGAGACATCACACCTGCCGACAGTCAGTGAAACTGCCCTTGAAAATCCTGACCTGACAATCTTTGTGGATGATTCCAGATATGCAGATGATGCTGGGCGGTACCATACAGGATATGCAGCTGCCACAGAAGACACGGTCCTCCAAGCCTCAGCGTTGAAGCCAGCACAAGAAGCCTGCGATTTTGGGATCATTTGGAAAACTAGAGGATTCCTGACAGCAGCAGGAACTCCTGTAAAACACAGCACAGCTATCAAGAACCTGATGGATGCCTTACTGCCCCCAACACAGGTGGCCATACTTAAAGTAAAAGCACACGGCAAACTGGTTTCCCAAGAAGCACGAGGCAATTATCTGGCAGATACTGCCGCAAAGCAAGCTGCAGATGGAACGCGAGAAGTGGTCAGCAGAGTGAATGCACCTATCCTGGGTGACCCAATAGACACCCCTGAAGAGACTGTACAAACCACTATGATTCTACAAAACCTTCCTGTAAACAGGACTTGCCTCAAGGAGCAACAAGAGACAGCTGACAAAGAAAGAAGAAAGAAAGAAAAAGAAGTGTGGATTAAAAAAGGAGCCACGTGCGTCTGCCACGTAGACCGGAAGCCTATCCCGTTACCAACATGACGGCGAAGACCACAGCTAAAAGACTTTTATCAGAAATAGTGTGCAGATATGGTGTTCCAGAGGTTATAGAGAGTGATCAGGGGCTGGCTTTCACGGCCTCAGTAACCAAGGAGATATTGACAGCCTTAGGGGTCACACTAGCTTTCCACACTCTATACCATCCTCAGAGTAGTGGAAAGGTGGAAAGACTAAATGGCACAATAAAGTCTAGAATGCTAAAAATGTCTCAGGAAACAGGAATGAGTTGGCCAGACAGCCTACCCATTGCCTTGTTCAGTGTCAGGTACACCCCAAGGGGAAATCATGGTCTGTCACCCTATGAGATATTGTTTGGTTCAGCCCCCAGACTGGGTTGTTATTTTTCACAACAGTTGCAACTGCAATCTGATGTATTAACTGATTATGTGACTGCCTTATCTCGAGGATTAACCCGTATCCATGCGCAAGTGTTTTCTTCCATTCCAGATCCTGAGTTAGACACAGGATCGCACAAGTTGGTCCCTGGTGATTGGGTCCTGATATGATGGTCCTTTCCAAGTCCTTCTAACAACCACCGCATCAGTAAAAGTGGCCAGAAGGAACTCGTGGATACACGCCTCTCACCGCAAGTCTTGTGCCCAAGGAAGAGGCTGAGAAGACCAAGCCATGATCCTGCTTATCTTTTTTGTTATAATCTTTTATCAGGCCCAAGAGGTGGCCATCAAACAGAAAAATGGTATAACTCAATTCTGGTACAACTCATCCAACATACATGTTGCCACGTTTATATCCCCTTATAGTAAGATACTTCCAGGTACAGATTACAGAATCTGATCCTATGAAGGAACAATAGGTCCCATGACTGTGTATGTATGTATTACCGACTACTACTGGGGCGACAACTGTGATTACTGGGGAGCAGTGGGTTGGAACACTGGGGACACAAACTGGGGATATATGAGCCTGAAATCGCCCAAAATAAGAAAGACAAGAATGGGAAATCACTCCTAGACAGAATGACAATCAACAAGCACACAGATCAATACAAAAGAGTTTAGACTAATCATTGAGAATCCCAGCCCAGGGGACAGTGGGACCTATGTATTGGGTCTGTGGTGGGCAAATGGGTATCCCAGCTTTAGGATACCTTTTCAACTGAAAGACATGTTCAATAACCCAGAGTGGACAGTTCCCCAATCTACATCCAATTCAAACCCCCTAAAGCCTCACATGCAAACATTAGGAGACATGGTAGCCATAGCAGACCCTACCTTTGAGGACACCATGGCTGCTGAGACCGGTTTTTCAGATGTCAACTTATGGCTCGAATGGATGAGGTACAATGCAGGGAAACATAACAAGACTAATTGCTACGTGTGTGTGGGGCTAAACCACATCTAGGAACAGTCCCCCTTAACATACCCCCAGAACATGAGACCTGTGTCCTTAGTTTGTTCACAAACACAGCTACAAACCACTCCCTATGCGAGCATTGGAAAAAGGAGTACCCCATAGTCACTAAAACCCCTAAACCAGCAGAAGTTATTACCATATATCCTGGCAATTATACATGTTATGGGAAGTACCATGGGGTGGGAAAACCCCTTGGGAACTTCACTGAGCGTTACTGCGAGTCTTATAGTGAGGTGTCTGCACACCTAGTGCAGAATCAAGTCCAGTCCCTAGGAGATGTGTACTGGATTTGTGGGGACATGAAAGTTAGAAGTAGAATGACAGGACAGTGGACAGGAGAATGTGCACTGGCTAAAGCCATAATGCCCCTGCATATTCTCCCACAAACCCCAGAGCCGGCAGCCAGTGATGCACACAAATCAAACAGGAAACGTAGGAGTGCCCCAGCAGGAAGCTTTGATCACTTTAAACAAGAATGTAGACTGGATAAATTACATCTACTACAACCAGCAAAGATTTGTCAATTACACCAGGGACGCACTCCAAGGTCTGACCGAACAGTTAGAGGCAGCATCACACATGACTTTCCAAAACCGTATGGTCTTAGACATGCTCCTAGCTGAGAAGGGGGGTGTATGCAAGATGATCCCTGAGACAAGTACATGCTGCACTTACATCCAAGACAACACTGGCCCAAGTGACTTTAGCCATCCAAAAACGAGAGAATCTGTCCAAAGGATTAAAACAGAATTCAGGGCTCACCAACCCATGGGACCAGTATTTTACCTCGATAAAAGGAGGGTGGCAGGGACTACTGACCCAGATAGGGATAGCCGTCCTGACAATAGCTGCCATAATCTGCTGTGTCTTCCCCTGTATTAAGAAGTGTGTAGAAAAAGTTGTTGACCAAAGTAGCCCCACATTTGTGAACCAAGAGATCCCAGATGATGACGATGATGTCTATGTAAGGCTTGATGAAACCCATGATGAAAATTACACATTACGCTTACAGTCACCCTTCCCCGAGATGCAACACCGTAGTGCTATAGGGACAGATAGCACCTGGCGGAATTTCACCAGCTGTATTGGGGGGGGGTGGTGAGCTAGTCACAGCCCTTTCTCTACATACAGCTTAAAAGAGTTGCAGTCAGTGAAATGAGCTGGGTGAAAATGACAGGATGTTCTCCAGTGTGAGGGACAGTTTTAGGAAATACACATTTCAAGGGGGGACTGTAATGGAATGTGATTATGAGCGTTATTGTGAAATGCCTATTTCTAATATAATCGCATAGATATAAGTGCTTATTTTCTTATAACCAGCTATTAGCCTTAATCATGCTCAAATTAGATGTCTGCCAGCTTCTCCTTTCATGTGAAACAGAACTGCAAGAGTTAAAGTACAAAGAACAAAGTTAAGAAGATTGCACCTTTTTTCAGGCCTATGAGGCTACACTCAAGACAAACAGGAACTGAAAATAAGACACCGTAATTAGCTATGATAGTCTGCTATCTCCTTATACAGATATAACCCAGCAAAGCTTACATTTCGTCACAATAATGAATATGTATAATTTGTGGTTTGTACACGCTTGTTTTATTTGATATGTGATTTGATAATGAAATTTCCGGCTCTCAGCATATCATTTTGAGCCCAATAAATAAACGACAGAAGTACCAAACTTACTGAACATGTCCGTGTCAGTGATTGTGGTTAAATGTGCACATTTTCACATCGAAGGTTAATTTGGCCAGGGGGACAGAAACAAGGGTACCGAGCGGTTCTGTTCGGTCCAAAACAGTATTTAAAAAAAAATCTTTTTATGATTTTGCACCTAAAACATACAGACTAAGCAAAAACATTACAGAAGCATCACACAGATGTGCACAGGCTTAAGTGACAGCAGGTTCTAGCCCAACTGCGGGGGCTCAGCTGTAATTAAGAGAAGAATTCTGTCTACAACATGTAATATGTACATTGGGAAGATATAAAAACAAATAAAATAAGCATATACTAAAGGATGGATTTAAAAAGTTCAGATCCATATAAAGCACATACTGTATATATTAGGGAAATTTGTTATTATACTTACCGCATTTTTCCTTTCCTGGATCCTCCTCACATCAACCTACTACCAGTCAGCAGTGCCCCTCTTGATCTCTCCAGGACTGCCCATACCTAGACCATAAATTTAGCCTGAATCCCCCCAAACCAAGCATTCTATCTCAAGCATTGCGACAGATACAAGGGGTGGAAGGCCTAGGCTGACGTGAGGAGAATTCAAGAAAGGAAAATTACGGTGAGTATGATAACAATTTTAAAGTATATTAAAGCACTGTGCTGCCTATAGATGTTTTAAAAATCCTATAAATCAATTACATATCCAAAAATGAATTTTTAATTGTCACCAGCTCTTTTATCGTAAGCACTAGTTTTATGATGTTCTTGTGTGCACCTATTTGATTTTTGGATATATAATTGATTTATAGTTTATTTAAAACAGATACAGGCAGCACAGCACTTTATTATGCCCCGTACACACGGTTGGATTTTCCGACGGAAAATGTTCGATGGGAGCTTGTTGTCGGAAATTCCGACCATGTGCAGGCTCCATCGGACATTTTCCATCGGAATTTCCGTCACACAAAATTTGAGATCTGGATCTCAAATTTTCCGACAACAAAATCCGTTGTTGTAAATTCCGATCGTGTGTACACAATTCCGACGCACAAAGTTCCACGCATGCTTGGAATCAAGTAGAAGAGCTGCACTGGCTATTGAACTTCCTTTTTCTCGGCTTGTCGTACGTGTTGTACGTCACCGCGTTCTTGACGTTCGGAATTTCCAACAAGATTTGTGTGACCGTGTGTATGCAAGACAAGTTTGAGCCAACGTCCATTGGAAAAAATCCATGGATTTTGTTGTCGGAATGTCCGATCGTGTGTACAGGGCATAACACTTTAGGATTAGAAGTTCTGGAAACATAAGACAGCACCTGCATCTACCATCTTTGATACTCAGTGGAAGTTTAGCACACATGGTTCATGTATATACACTGAGCAAAATTATAAACGTAACCCTTTTGTGTTTGTTTTTATCATGAGCTGAACTCAAAGAGCTATGACTTTTTCTATGTACACAAAAGGCCTATTTCTCTCAAATATTGTTCGCAAATCTGTCTAAGCCCAAGTTCACACTGAGCTGCAGGAATGAAGTCTTGCGAGTTTAGCTGAACTCCTGCACGTTAGTAACGGTTTCAACTGTGATTTCACAGACATCTGTTCATGTTTCTGCACAGATGTCAATGGAAATCTCAACCTGAAATCGTAAAAAGTAGTAGAGAAACAACTTTTTTAAATTGGCGCAGCGCCGCAAACGCAGCATCGCACAGATTAGGACAGTGCCATTGCCGGAAATTGCCGCCGATTTGACATGCAATTTGACATGTCAAATTGCACCAGTGTGAACCAGGGCTAAATCTGTGTTAGTGAGTGAGTTCTCCTTTGCCGAGATAATCCATCCACCTCACAGGTGTGTCATATCAAGATGCTGATTAGACAACATGATTATTGCACAGGTGTGCCTTTGGCTCTCCACAATAAAAGGCCACTCAAAAATGTGCAGTTTTACTGTATTGGGGAGTTGGGGGGGGTCCGAAAACCAGTTAGTATTTGGTGTGACCACCATTTGCCTCACGAACTGCAGCATATCTCCTTCACATAGAGTTTATCAGGTTGTTGATTGTGGCCTGTTGAATGCTGGTCCATTCCTCTTCCATCACTGTGTGAAGTTGCTGGATATCGGCACAGAAACTGGAACGCACTGTCATATACACCGATCCAGAGCATCCCAAACATGCCCAATGGGTGACATGTCCGGTGAATATGCTGGCAATGCATGAATTGTGTACAGATCCTTACAACATGGGGCCGTGCATTATCATGCTGCAAAATCAGGTGATGGTCGTGGATTAAAGACACAACAATGGGCCTCAGGATCTCCTCACGGTATCTGTGCATTCAAAATGCCATCAATAAAACGCACCTGTGTTTGTTGTCCGTAGCATATGCCTAACTCCACCGCCACCTTGGGCCACTCGATCCACAACGTTAACATCAGCAAATCACTCACCCACACAATGCCATACACGCTGTCTGCTATCTGACCTGTACAGTGAAAAACAGGATTTATCCGTGAAGAGAACACCTCTCCAAAGTGCCAGATGCCATTGAATGTGAGAATGTGCCCACTCAAGTCGGTTACGACGACAAATTGCAGTCAGGTCAAGACCCCGATGAGGACAAAGAGCATGCAGATGAGCTTCCCTGAGACGATTTCTGACAGTTTGTGCAGAAATTCTTTGGTTATACAAACCGATTGTTGCAGTAGCTGTCCGGGTGGCTGGTCTCAGATGATCTTGGAGGTGAAGATGTTGGATGTGGAGGTCCTGGGATGGTGTGGTTACACGTGGTCTGCAGTTGTGAGGCCAGTTGGATGTACTGTCAAATTCTCTGAAATGCCTTTGGAGACTGCTTATGGTAGAGAAATGTAAAGAGATAAACAGGAAGCAGGCGCCTCTTAGGTAAGAAATATAGACAGAAAAGAATTACTCCTGAGCTCGTGAAGACGTTGTTGGTGTAAATTGGTAGCACTATTAAAAAGACAAAACAGGAGAAGATGGTCAAGCATTTCCCGCTGCCTAAACTGACCAGGGGTGGTCTGGAGGAGACTGCGTGGGAAGGGTGGATGGAAGGTGCGTGATCGAACGCTTACATCAAAAAACATTCAGTTTATTTGTGTACAATGGAATACATACATGTAAGAAATATATATACTACGTTTCGTAAAAATAGGTTACAAAATATGCACTTAAAAGATTAAAAGTGGAACATGCCCATGCAAAGGCAAGTATTCAGAAATAGGCTGACACGTTTCGAGGGTAATCTCTTCATCAGAGCCTTGAGGACAGGAGCACAGTCTGTGTAAACAGGTAGACCAGCATATGCATACATAGAGAGGATTGGCTAGTTGGGAGATATAACATGTGATGAATAATCAGTTCTCCTTAGCTCCATAACAGTCCACATCCAAGCGCTCTAAATGAAATAAAGATCATTTGTGTATAATACGGAGCACATAGAGAATGTATGCTACACAGTACAGATTAGAGACATATAATTGAAGTGTGGATTCAAAATGATATGATAGATAAAATCGCACATATTTAGATTTTGAAATGATGATAAAAATAATAACAATGTATTAAAATAGAACATTGAAGCATATAAACGTACAAACATAAGAATGTAAAAATAAATATATATATATAGCCATAGGAAGCCTTGTCAGGTAGGTGGTTTACTACTGATAGTATTGTTTAGGGTGTTTTGTAAATGAAACGTGCGGAAGAATTTAATCATGCTTGCATACATACAGACCTGTCCAAATAGATGTATAGATTAATTTGAAAGATGCATATGAAACACATGGAAAAAATATATGAAAAAAAAAAAAAAAAAAAAAAAAAATATATATATATATATATATATATATATATATATATATATATGAAGTGCACTACTCCCATAGGAGCTGCTAATAGTTCGTTCTTTCCTGAAGTATGTTCCCATTACCCCCCTTTCCCTCATATGAAAAAATATATGAAAAATATATATATATATATAAATGAAAAATAAAATATGTATATATATACATATATGTGAAAAAATTGATATACACTAATCCAATACACAAAAAAAAACAAATCTCACCGTATAAAGAGTCATATGGTATTCATGTACAATGAACGTGCGCATGCGTGTGCAATGCATCCATGCCAGCACATAGACAGCAGCACAAGAGTAAAGATGGGTGCAGGCGTATACAAATATATATATATATATATATGTGTACATATATATACATACATACATGCGCACGTGTACATGTACTTTTGCAAGGTATACAGTATATGTTAACTGATGGAGCATGTTGAATGTAAGCAGGTCAGTGTGTAACAAAACGTATAGACCACGCATGCAGAGGAGTGCACATGTATGGGAGAACTGCATCACACCTACCTATGAGGTGTAGCGAAAGTATTTTTTCTTTTATTCTTTTTTAATGTGGGTCTGTCGAATGTACCCACAGAGGGAATGAACACAAAGGAAAAGAAGGTGGAACAGGATGGATGGACCTGAGAGGAATCTCTCAAAATGCTTATTGGGCACGGTGAGGTGGCCATTATAGGCACGGCGAGGCTGCGATTATGAGCATGGTGAGACAGCATTATGGGCACGGTGAGGCTGCGATTATGGGCACGGTGAGACTGCATTTTTAGGAACGGTGAGGCTGCGATTATGGGCATGGTGAGTCTGCATTATGGGCATGGTAAAGCTGTGATTATGGTCACGGTGAGGCTGTGATTATGGGCATGGTAAGGCTGAGATTATGAGCACGGTGAGACTAAGTTTATGACGTGTGACGTCCTAGCCATGCCCCGCTATGTCCGGCTTCGGCCATTGCCATAACAACGGTGCTAAATCAGCTAAAAGTAGTTGGATCTGTGTTGGATCTGTATGTGTGTTATAATCGAAATTAGTCGATTAATCAATTAAAAAGAAAATCGATTAATCGAACACGAAAATTTTAATCAGTAACAGCCCTAGTATATACCTATTTTATTTGTATATATGTATATTTCTATAATTACATAAAACCCTCTGAGTGCACACCTCGGACAAGCATGGCACTCATGGTTCCACCCACATTGGGATGGTATATGTTTCCACACACCTATTATGTGTTTCCCTTGTCTGGAGCCACCTATGTGGCTGCTCTCACAGCATACATTGATCTGGCTCGTTACAAGACAGTTGTTTTGCTAGATCATCCTCCCCTGGGTACAGGCAGATGTTCAGACATGTTTTCGGTATCTGGAACGCACGATCACACCCACTTACTCAATGGCGTACATTCCAGGGTAAGACCCACCCATCTTCCAGGTCTGCTAAGAGGACTTACTAGCCTGCCCACGGACCCGCCCCCTGCCGGCTCTTAAACAAGCCTGCACATCCTCTCCTTCACATTACCCATGTCTCATGCGGACTGAGACAGCCATAGACCTCTGTAGGTACATGACAGGAATACTGGTGGGAGACATCATCCACCTCCCACCCTCACATAACTTACGACCCTCTGGCTCCCAAGGACGAACGCAGCCTGCAGCTCCCCTATACAACTTTGGAGACAGGTTAGTTATCCAGATATCCCACACACTCAGGGCATTCCACATCCCTCTACTATCTAATGTGGTTACAATTGACATCCAATAAGCATTTTGAGAGATTCCTCTCAGGTCCATCCCTCCTGTTCCAGCTTCTTTTCCTTTGTGTTCATTTCCTCTGTAGGTACATTAGACAGACCCACATTAAAAAAGAATAAAATAAAAAATACTTTCACTACATATCATCGGTAGGTGTGATCCAGTACTCCCACACACACACTTACCAGTATGTCTCCTTCACTCATGTTAATTAGCACCTCTATGAGCCTATTACATGTGCACGCCTCTGCATGCGTGGTCTATATGTTTTGTTATGAAAACAGACTAAACCTAAAAACTAAAGTGGGACTTTATATGAGGCAGTAAAATATATACAAGCACCTCCATCCCTGATACATTTTTATATGTTTTGTTACACACTGACCTGCTTACATTCAACATGCTCCATCCCTGCTATCAGTTAACATATACTGTATACTTTGCAAAACTACATGTACACGTGCGTATGTATATATGTACACATACATTGGAACCAGAGCAAGATGGAAGTTCTTCACAGAGGCTTTATATGTTCTGGATTGAGTGTTGTGTTTCCATTGCATAAATCTTTGGGAGTTATTCAGAGTGGCTCCTTAATGCAATACCGCAACAAATATCGGGATTAGTGCGCTTCATATATATATATATATATATATATATATATATATATATATATATATATATATATATATATATATATTATTTTTTCCATGTGTTTCATATGCATCTTCCAAATGAATCTATACATCTATATTTTCATATATTTTTTCCATGTGTTTCATATGCATCTTCCAAATGAATCTATACATCTATTTGGACAGGTGTGTATGTATGCAAGCATGATTAAATTCTTCTGCACATTTCTTTTACAAAACACCCTAAACAACACTATCAGTAGTAAACCACCTACCTGACAAGGCTTCCTATGGCTATATATATATATATATTTATTTTTACATTCTTATGTTTTTAAGTTTATATGCTTCAATGTTCTATTTTAATACATTGTTATAATTTTTATCATCATCTCAAAATCTAAATATGTGCGATTTTATCTATCATATCATTTTGAATCCACACTTCAATTATATGTCTCAAGTCTGTACCGTGTAGCATACATTCTCTATGTGCTCCGTATTATACACATATGATCTTTATTTCATTTAGAGCACTTGGATGTGGACTGGTATGGAGCTAACTGGTATGGAGAACTGATTATTCATCACATGTTATATCTCCCAACTAGCCACTCCTCTCTATGTATGCATATGCTGGTCTACCTGTTTACACAGACTGTGCTCCGGTTCTCAAGGCTCTGATGAAGAGGTTACCCTCGAAACGCGTCAGCCTATTTCTGAATACTTGCCTTTGCATGGGCATGTTCCACTTTTAATCTTTTAAGTGCATATTTTGTAACCTATTTTTACGAAACGTAGTATATATAATTATATATACTACGTTATATACGTTATATATAATTTCTTACATGTATGTATTCCATTGTACACAAATAAACTGAATGTTTTTTGATGTAAGCGTTCGATCACGCACCTTCCATCCACCCTTCCCACACAGCCTCTTGGGTAAGAATGTAGTATTTAATAAACAAAGTGCATTAAAATGACTCACATTTTAGTATCGTTAATCAGGCACAGTGGAGTCCGGTTACACCAATCTCTATCACAGCTTTCAGCAGGGGTCATGTCCTGTGGGTCCGTTCATGTATGGCCGGCGTCCTGACCAGCGCGAGTCTTTCAGCGTTCAAGCGGAGTCCAAAGCGAGGCTTGGAGAGCAGCTGGTGGATCACAGGAGAGTGCTGGAACACAGCATGTGGCAGGATGGCGTCACGGATGTAATAGTGACGCGTTTCCGGGCATGCGCACTAGGGAGATGTCTTTAATGCGCGCTCCTTTCTCAAGCTAATTTGAATAGGCTGTGATCAGCCTTTTTATGTGCCTTGGTGGTGCTGCCACCCAGTGGGGAAAATTGTAATAGCACTCTATACATACGAATAGAGGCTTACAAGATCCTAATTATAAAAAAACACACTGTGAAGATATGTACATATATATCTCTCTGTGTGTTCAAAACACAACAATATAAAACAATAGACATGGTTCTTCAGTGCTAATATATCTAAGATATTATGTAAAAACATATGTAAACACTTTAAAAACAAACAAACATGAGAAACCATATTACTCGATTGAAAATTAATTATATATGTGCTGAGAATTATATCCGCAAGCATGGGGTAAATTGGGCGGTGTTAGATGGGTGTTTCTAATACCCATCTAATAAACACCCATCTAACACAGCTAGATATATTTATGATCTACCAGCTGCCCTCCAAGCTTCGCTTTGGACCCTGCTTGAACGCAGAAAGACTCCTGCTGGTCAGGATGCCGGCCATACACGGACCCACAGGATGTGACCCCTGCTGAAAGCTGTGACGTAGATTGGTGTAACCGGACTCTACTGTGCCTGATTAATGATACTAAAATGTGAGTGTTTTTAATGTGCTTTGTTTATTAAATACTACAGTCTTACCTAAGAGGCACCTGCTTCCTGTTTTTCTCTTTACATGTTTGAAGTGTGCTTCAGCTCTCCCTGGAAGACTGCCCTGTTTCCATAGACCGTTTCCTCACACAGAGCTTAATAGCTCAAAGGAGATCTTGTATGGACTCATATTTCATGCCATATACTATAACCTGCGCCGCTATCCATTGCATTCCTATGGTAGAGAAATGAACATTCGATTCAAGTGTAACAGCTCTGGTGGACATTCCTGCAGTCAGCATGCCAATTGCACGCTCCCTCAAAACTTATTTGAAGTAAAAGTTTGGCATTGGTGTCTTTTATCTTGTGGCAATAACACTGATTTGCCACCAGAGATCCAGTGAATAGTGTTATTGAGGGTCTTCCTGAAAAGCATTTTCCCCAAAAAAGGAATTGAACAAAGCCCCTGTTTTGACACATTTTCTGCTGATCAATGTTTTAGCCATAAGGCTTTGAAAATTGTCACTGAATGAGCCACTAACCTGGCAGCCATTCTTACATGGCTGCTTCTGCAATGAAGTCTGCCAACATTTGTAAGCATTGTGGTTTGAAAAACCTGACTTCCTCTCTACTTCCTCTTGTAAGCCTGAATACAGCGCAACCAACCAAACCCCTAGAGTCTTCACCATGGAGGTTAAAGCCACCGCTGGTCTACATGCTGCTTCCAACTGATGATGACAACTCTAATGCCCCTTACACATGAATGGAATTTCCGTAGGAAAAATCTTGGATGGCTTTTCCAACGGAATTCCGCTCAAGTTTGGCTTGCATACACATGGTCACTCAAAAGTTCTCTGAACTTTCGACCGTCAAGAATGCGGTGACGTACAACACTACAACGAGCCAAGAAAATTAAGTTCAATGCTTCAGAGCATGCGTTGAATTGTTTCCGAGCATGCGTGATTTTTTGCACGTCGGAATTGCATACAGACGAATGGAATTTCTGATAGGAACTTTTTCCGATGGAAAAATAGAGAACCTGCTCTCAATCTTTTGCTGGCAGTAAATTCCACCAGCAAAAGTCCGATGGAGCATACACATGGACGGAATTTCCGACCAAAAGCTCACATCAGACTTTTGTTGGTGGAATTTCTGCTTGTGTGTACGGGGCATAAGCTTTTCTGAGTGCAATTCTTTGTCTTTTATTATTTTCAATATTTTTTCTACACAATCCAGTTTGCTTAACTTGTTCTTTTCTTTTGTAGTCACAGCTCTGGCACTTTCCAAGTGTTCTTATAGGGGAGCAGCAAGGATTGTATGGATTACCTATACTACTATTTTGAACTGCTTTTGTCCATGCCTCATCCTATTTAGGACTGGTGACTAATTTTTGCTATTTTCATCTCTCTGGGAGTGATCAACTTCATGTAACACACCTTGTATGTATTTTTGTTTATGTTTTTCTCAGTCCTTACCTAAGAATGCACAAAAATGACCTGTGGGCTGTCTGTTTCCAAGTTTGAGAGGTGCGATAGAGTTCTAAATGCAAGCTAAGGGAAATTGAGGTGCTTGATGTACAGTACTTTAGGGAATACAAATTATCTACAATGCAAATCCAAGAGAAATGACACTTAGAGCTTTGGAGAGAGATAAGTAAACACTACAGATATTTGTGCTTTGCTCAGATTTCATTACTGAGGTTTACAACCACTTTAACATGCTACTGGATGTGGCAGCGGCGGCACCAGTTATTTCAGGTACTTTTATAGCACAGTCAATTTACGAAGCGCTTTTCATATACATTGAACATTCACATCAGTCCCTGCCCTTAAGGAGCTTACAATCCAAGGTCCCTAACACATTCATACATACTAGGGCCAATTTAGACAGAATCCGATTAACCTACCAGCATGTCTTTAGATTGTGGGAGGAAACCGGAGTACTCGGAGGAAACCCACGCAGGCACAGGGAGAACATGCAAACTCCAGGCAGATAGTGTCATGGCTGGGATTCAAACCAGCGACCCTTTTTGCTGCTAGGTGAAAGTGCTAACCACTACATCACTGTGCTGCCCCAACCAGTTGCACATATCATATATATGCAATAAAAGCACTTTTATGCATTAGTAAACATAAAAACTATGTCATCACTGCGCATGCTTGCGATCTCCAAGATGGCCGCTTGAGCCGGGAGCTCCGCAGCACCTCCGCCCTCCGAGCCTCACAGCAACGGCAGCACCCGAGGAATTGAGTCTCCAATGGACCTGACGCACTCGGGTCTCCTCCAGGACCCCCCCTGAATGTCTATTCCGGCCGCCAGGCGTGATCTGGGACCGGAATTCGATCGAGCAGACCACGGTGGGTGTACCAAGATGGCATCACCTCCACACAGCAACACATGGCCTGCGGGGAGAAGCAGCCAGAATACAGGCAAGTGATTGCTCCAGCCACTGACCTTCTCCCAAGTGGTCCAAAGAGCCCATCAAAGCCGCCCAGCTCCCTCTCCAGCCTCCACAGAATCCCTCCTGAGCATAACGCTGGAGGATTATAACCTGTCCCCTGCAGGGCCTGCTCCTACACTCTTCCAGGCAGATTTCTCTCCCTATCATCAGGACCAGGAACAATCCTCAGCATAGGGAGATCTCTTCCAGAAATTCTCTGCCTTACTGGAGAGGGGCCTGGCTAACACAGCTGCCCAGATTACCAGAGACATTAAGACAGACTTTGCCAACCTCGACTCCAGAATGGAGGCAATAGAAACCAAACTGGATATCACTGTCTCCCACACCAACCAGAATGCGGCTCACATACAGGTCCTCCAGGAACAACTGGATACAGCCTTGGCCAGGATAGATGACCTCGAGAACAGGTTGAGGAGATATAATTTCCGAGTTCGAGGTCTCCCTGAAAACATCACAGATGTTCCTACCGCAATCCAGGATTTCATCAAGGAGCTGATCCCCAACACATCCCTTCATCGTCCCATAGAGCCCTTGGTCCCCCCAGAAGGGATGTATCCCCGAGGGACGTTATTGTCAAACCTCACTTTTATGCTATAAAGGAGGAGGTGATGAGGCAATCCCGCCTCAAACAACAAGTCCTTTGCAGAAATCATCAAGTTCAAATATATGCAGATTTGGCCCCCTCGACCATCCAGAAGAGAAGGTCCCTTAAACCGCTCCTGACAGTTCTGTCCCAACGGGACATCAAGTATCGTTGGAACTTTCCTTTTGGAGTAAAATTCTCCATCCAAGACAAAGCCTTTTCCTTCTCCTCCCTGCCAGAAGGAGAGAAACTTTTCCTTCACCCTAAGCTGATATCCCAGGAAGCACCCATGGATCTCACTGCGGCTCAAAGAGGTTCCTCCAAAAGATCCACGCCGGAGAGTCCGATATCCCCTCTATGGAACAAAGGCAAGTCAAAGAAACCCAAAGAAGGTCTTCCACCATATGCCGCTATTGGGGTTCCTCTCATCCTCATTGCCCTCATCGGGGCCTTCCACTTGGGGATGTCATTCCCCCCCCATTGTTGGAGCCTAGGGCTCCTTTCTCCACCCATGTTGCCAATCTTTAGGCTTTTCGAAGTTTCAATTCACAGTTCCCCGTTTCTCACGATTATTCCCATGCCTCAGCCAGACTGAATAACGGACTTATGGCATGCGCTTTAGGTCCCAACCCCCATTTTACTCTGTGGGACAGGATGGTTCGTGACTTTTTGGATTACAACAGTTTTCTTTTTCTAATCTACCATCCGGGTTGATCTAACCGTGTACGAGGAGATCATCCTACAGAACTGGCAAACAGAGAACTTGGTGATCTCAGGGACCTTTGATAGAATGCGACACAAGACCTTGGACCCGGGGACAGTTCTGCTATCAAAAAGTTGATTTCTCCTGATGTACCCCCAGGTCTCCCTTATCTCCCTGACTAGAGGGGAAAGGGCAGGAGTCATTAATCTAGGTAGCAGTCCACTTTACATCTCAGGTTCCGAGACCCGAGGACTTCCTTTATTTTTCTAAGGGTACTAGGTCATGTTGCTGTTTCAGTTTACTTCAATTATTGTTATCATATAAGTAAGGGCCGGGGGTGCCACCCCTGCACATTCACTCATTCCACAGATGAGGTTATCATTCCTCTGTGGCATGAGACTTCGGACCCCTTCTAGAGACCTCCGAAGCCACACTGTAGATGTCAGATGGGGTTCGACCCCGTCTGGCATCTTTTGTCTTTTTAGAAGACGATGTTTTTTGTTCTTTTTTTCTTTTTCTTTTCCTTTTCCCCCCTCCTCCCTAACCTCTTCTCTCTTTTGAGCCACTCAGCAGGTTTCACAAAGCATATGACACCAAATCTGTTTCATTCTGAGCTTTTCCAGAGTCAACGGCCCCGGCTGAAAAGACTTCCAAGGGCAAGTGCGTCTCTCTCAACAGCATCCCACCCCTCTGATTAAATGTCTATAGGGAACACGACACACAAGGATCTTAGAGTGGCTTCCCATAATACTCAAGACTTGAATTCTCCTAGAAAACTTAGAATTGCTTTTGAAAACTACCGATCCTTGAAGATAGATATAGTCTTAATACAAGAAACTCATTTTCCAATCTGATACAGCCCTAAATTCCTCCATTCACACTATCCCTCATTCTATATAGCGAATGTAGCTAATAAGACCAAAGGAGTAGCAGTCCTTTTTTCTAAAAACAGTACATTTTCTTACATTTCTGACCACAAAGACCCACAGGGTAGGTTTATCCTGGTTAAGGGCACTATTGAAGGCAATATGTATTCTATAATTTCATACTATGCCCCCAATAATATCTTTGGGGGCGACTCAAATATAGCCTTTGACCAAGGACTCGACAAATCAAAGCCCCACAAAGCCCAACTGATGCGCCCCACCAAAACTAGTTTGAAAATAGCGAAAACCCTATATGGGCTAATTGACAGATGAAGGGAACTAAATCCCTCAAAAAAGGACTATACCCACTTCTCGGCTCCCCACCAGTCGTACGCAAGAATAGACCATATTCTGATACCCCCTTCACTTATTCCCTATACATATTTTATTTATTTTTTAATTTTATTTCAGGTACTTATATAGCGTTGTCAATTTACACAGCGCTTTACATATACATTGTACATTCACATCAGTCCCTACACTCAAGGAGCTTACAATCTAAGGTCCCTAAGTCACATTCATACATACTAGGGACAATTTAGACAGGATCCAATTAATCTACCAGCATGTCTTTAGAGTGTGGGAGGAAACCGGTGTACCCGGAGGAAACCCACGCAGGCACAGGGAGAACATGCAAACTCCAGGCAGGTAGTGTCTTGGTTGGGATTCGAACCAGTGACCCTTCTTACTGCTAGGCGAAAGTGTTACCCACTACACCACTGTGCCGCCCATATAAGGTGACCATAATTGATACTGCTTGGTCGGACCACTCCATAGTTCTACTACATATGCAAAATGCCTTCTCCAGGCCATTGGGCTCTCATTGGCATTTAAATGAATCTATTCTAAATGACTCCATCAAAACTTCTGATTTGGAAAACTCACTGAAAGAATATTTCCTACTTAACAACACTGACGACATATCCCCCGAGACCCTCTGGGTGGCCCATAAAGCATCCATTAGAGGCAAAATTATTAGTATAGCAACCCAAATGAAGGGAGAAAGACTAAAAGACATTATAAAGCTAGAAAAGAACTTTTCTGCCCTTAAAAGTAGACATAAGAAAAATCCCTCTAAAACTCTGTTAGCACAACTGGATGCAGCTAGGCTTGAACTGAATCTGGCCCTCATGGTAAAAGCGGAGAAGTATATTTGCTGGAGTGGAGCCAGATTCTAGTATCAAAAAGACAAAATAGGTCCAATGCTAGCCTCGAAACTATCTCCGCGCCTACGATCTCATTGTATTCCCAGGATAAAGGTAGCTGGTCATCCTCCATCGGCTGACCCCAACAAGGTTTTAGAAGCCTTCTGGGAATTGTACACAGAACTATATGCCAAGCCTACCAAGAACAAAGATCTTTTGATTCCCAGATTTCTTCAGGACCTTCCGATACCTACGTTATTGGAGGATCACAGGGAGATTATGGAAGCAAGCATAACCATTGAGGAAATAAAGGAAGTTGTGAAACATCTGAAAACAGGCTCGGCCCCTGGTCCCGATGGCCTTTCAGTGGCATACTATAAGGCCTTCGTGGACACGCTAGCTCCCCACATGGCTAAATTCTTCAACGCAAGCCCAAGGTTCCCCCTTTGATCCACAACTCAATGCGGCCTATGTAACGATAATCCCCAAACCTAATAAAAATCCAGAAGCGATTGAGAATTACAGACCAATCTCCCTTATAAATAACGACCTCAAGATCTTGATGAAAATATTGGCTAACCGCTTATCTTCCTTCATTGGGCAATACGTCCATAAAGATCAGGTTGGGTTTATACCAGGGAGACAGGGGCCTGACCAAATTAGAAGGGCCATTGACTTGGTCTCCCTTCTATAAGCAGGTTGGGACAGGGTCCCCAAACAGGAAGGGATGCTGCTATCTTTAGACTTACACAAAGCCTTTGACACAGTAGAGTGGCCTTATCTGTTTGGATTATTAGAGAGATGGGGATTTGGGCACCAATTTTTGGGATTTCTTTACTCCCTCTATTGCAAGCCATCGGCACAGATTAGACTATGTGGGCACCACTCCAGACCCTTCAATATTGCAAGGGGCACTAGAAAGGGCTGCCCCTTATCCCCTTTAATTTTTGCCATGGCTATTGAGACGCTCGCAGTGGCAATTCGTTCTAACCCCAATATTCAGGGAATTTCCTGTGGTCCTCAAATTCATAAATGTGGTCTTTTTGTCGATGATATGCTAGTATTCGTAACCTCACCCATCACATCTCTCCCAAATTTATGTAGCCTCCTCAATGACTTTGCTGATGTGTCAGGCCTAAGGGTTAACTATGACAAGACCCATGCTCTCAACATATCTCTGAAACCAACCACAGTAAAATCATTGAAAAACTCTTTCAAATTTAAATGGAACGAATCGCCACTAGAGTATCTAGAGATTCAACTCACTGCCAAAATTAACCAACTATAACCAATGAATTTTCCACCCACATATAAGAAACTGGAGTTGGAACTAAAGTCCTGGGGCAGTAAAGAGCTTTCCTGGCTAGGGAAGATCCACTCAATAAAAATGACACTCCTCCCCAGACTATTATATTTATTTAGAGCGATTACGATCAACCTTAAAAAGGATCACTTGCAATCCCTCCAAAGGATGATCAACAAGTATATCTGGGGAAACAAGGGTCATAGAATACCAAATAGCACTCTTTATAGGTTACGTCCCTAGGGCGGTCTGGGTTTACCAAGGCTTTTCTGGTACTATCAGGCAGCGAGAATCGCCTAACTCTCAACGTTTTTTTCTAGAACAGAAAAACCTGATTGGATCCAAATTGAAAGACAGTCAGTTCCTAACCATACTCTTGATTACTTATTATGGATCCCTCCCAGGGACAGACCCCCCATACTCTCATCTACCCTCTCACAATCCATGACCCTATGGGACAAAATAATGACTCTACCTTCATTAACCTCTAACTGTCGACCTCTGACCCACATTTTCAATAATCCAGATTTTATTCCTGGCCTAAATATTTCATCATTCAAATGGTGGGTGGACAAAGGGCTGTAACAGATTGGTTACTTCTTTACGGCATCAGGCCCTTTAACCTTAAAATTCTGTTAACAAAAACTGGACATTCCAGAAAGGGAACATTTTAGGTTACAACAAATACATCACTTTGTCCATAAAATATGGATAGGGAAACCCGTCCCTCCAAGGATCACCCCTTACGAAGCTTGGATAGACCAGACCACGAATCAGAGGGGTGGAATCTTTGTCATATACCAATCTCTAGCTCAGCAGGAAGGCAAAATCTCGTATATGACTGCTTGGGAGAACGATTTCCAATTCCAATGGGATCTTGATAAATGGCGAATATCCTTCTCCAGAGCCTATAAAGGGATTCAAAATATTTCCCTAATAGAATCAAATATCAAAGTGATGACCAGGTGGTATCTCACTCCTTCTAAATTGGCCCACATGTTTTCCTCTGTCAACCCCCGGTGTTTCAGAGGTTGTGAACTGATCGGCTCTATGGCCCACATATGGTGGGAATGTCCCAAAATTAGGTCATTCTGGAGGAAGATATTTGCTCTAATTCACAAAGTGACTGGACAACAGATTCCCAGAACTCCCAGTGGCCCTCTTGAACGCAAATGTCCCTGGCGCTTCCAAATGGACTCGCAAATTAATCCACTTTATCCTCCTTAGCGCCAAACTATATTGTAAAGGCCTGGAAACAGCCTAAGGTGTCGTTTCTGGCAGCCAAGCGAAACATTTCCTGGTTGATGTCCCAGGAGAAATTGACCAGCGCTTTACTAAATTCCAAGGCACAGTTCGAATCCACCTGGGCTACTCACATAGGTATTTCCCTCATCCCTGGAATCCTGGAATGCAAACAAACCAAGTAAACGTCTCCACCCTTTCTCCTTCGTGATACTTGCTGAGTGGCTCTTCGACCCTTCCCTTCTTTCCTTCCCCCCTCTGGTTTTCCTTTTTGTTTTCTTTTTGCTTGATGGATATTACGAGTTCACATTTGTTGCGAACAGACTTTTTGCTCCATATATCAATGCAGTCCGAATGCTCCCTTTCTACAGTGTCTCAACCTTCCGTAGGAGCCAATAAGAAATAAGCTCCTATACACTTCTCCACTGAGATGCGATGTGTTTGACAATAATCTTGGCTGTGCTCTGGGGGTCTCGGGGGGACTGCCTCGGCACAGTTTGTTCCCATTAGGGGTGCCGGGGGGCCTCCCGTGACAACTGGAGCTAGGCTTGAGTATGGTAAAGAGTAACAGGTGGCATCCTGTGGATTCCATTTGTTTTTTTTCGTGAACATATTATTTCTCGAGGATTCATACTCCTCAGTCACTTCCTGGGCCCCTTCTATACCTACTAGAGGCTTTCTTGATCGGATAAATTTTGAAGCATCTTGTTATGTCTTTTTGCAATGTCTGTTCTTGTATTTATAAAAGCTGAATTTTAACTACTGGTCAATCTGTGATAATGACACAAAGTCAAAATAGCGGCGCTAAATGTTTGTGCACAATGTAAATTGTGAGTGACATGTGACTCACAATTTACAAATGAGAATATAACTGACATGTGCTAAAATATAATAAATGCTAAAGCACTAAATTGACAAATAGCACTAAACACCCTGTGACAAGTGAAGTGATATGATGTAGCTAGTAAAGCTACAAAAGAACAAAAAAAAAAAATGTATCCAAAATATAAAACATAAAGTCCATAAAATATTGAAGAGGATCTATAGTCGATGTGAAGATCTCTTAATCCATTCACCAAACCAATGTGTCTGTGATTCCACTCCTCTAAAGAAACGCACTCACCGAATTCCAATGCCTACATTCTCATGTTAGGCTAAAGCGCATTTAAACCACATGGATAGGGTTTTAGAGCAAGCATTCGAACTCCAGCCGTGCTTCTCATATAATCTCCACATGTGAATAAAAAAGTGTACTAATAGTGTAATACCGTAAACAAAGCTTTAATGAAAACACGAAACAGCCTTCAAGATTTAAACTCACATGGTACAAGTTAAAAGACAGCAAAAGTGACTAAGGTAAGCCTTTCAAAGCCTCCAGAGCAGTGGATAAAATTGCCACGGCGGACCCAAGGTGTGCAGGCATAAGGTTGAATCTCACCCATCCCTTGGTCCTGGATCTAAACCTGCTCATCAACTTGCTGGTGTGTCAAGCAACATCCTGCCTCAATGATGTTGATTGCCATACAGCCACGCCCCCGACATGTTTCGTCACAAGGACTTTACTCAAGCCCATGAGTAAGTCCTTGTGACGAAACATATAGATCCTCTTCAATATTTTATGGACTTTATTTTTTATATTTTGGATATTTTTTTTTTTTTGTTCTTTTGTAGCTTCACTAGCTACATCATATCACTTCACTTGTCACAGGGTGTTTAGTGCTATTTGTCAATTTAGTGCTTTAGCATTTATTATATCTTAGCACATGTCAGTTATATTCTCATTTGTAAATTGTGAGTCACATGTCACTTTAGGGGATTTGATACTCCTTGTGCACAAACATTTAGCGCCACTATTTTGACTTTGTGTCATTATCCCAGATTGACCAGTAGTTAAAATTCAGCTTTTATATTTTATCCTTTTAAGTGGCAGCTTCCACATACTCTGTATCTATCCAGAGGCGCAGTGGCGGTATTTTGAGTAGTGGCGCCTTTTTCTCAATTATACCCACATGATTACGCTTGTATTTATATTGTTGAAATACCAATAAAATCTTTGAAAGTAAAAACTATGTCATTAGGAGCATTGTGCTTCTGAGTGGTAATCAGGGCTAAAGTTGTAAGCTCTAACAAGCAGAGACCTCTGATCCCTCCTGTATTGATTTGTATTGTAAATGTACTGTCTGCCCCATGCTGTAAAGCGCTGCCCAAACTGTTGGCACTATATAAATCCTGTATTATAATAATAATAATAATAATAACAACAAAGTCAAGGGATAGGCAATCTACATTAAGGTTGTCAGTAAATATGGTAAAAAGATGTAAGGATATCCTATTCAATAAGGTGTTGCCAGGATGTGTGTCTTAAGCCAGGCGAAGGATAGTGTTTGCTGCAACATCTGGATCTAATAACAATAATCTACAGTAAGCATTGTATCAACAGATCCAATAAAGTGGAGTTCATAAATGCATCTATCACTAAACACGTAATGATTTCAATGATTATACAGCTGTCAGTGTTTAAAAATCTAAGACAGCAAAACTAATCTTTATTTAAATGTGTTGAAAAACATATAACAGGAGTAATGTAGATTGATTTTCAGTCATGTGCCTTTCTTTATGTAAGTAATATGAATTGGAAGGATATTTTTTAGTATAAAAGAAAGTAATAGAAAGTAATGCAATTCTAACATCAAAGGCAAACAAAACACAAGAATTTAATTTAGTATTGTAAAGAATATCCAATAAAATGGCAAAGCATTGCAAATATAGTCATTAGTCAAATAGTTATTGTGGTCTCTAGGGATGAGCTTCGTGTTCGAGTCGAACCCATGTTCGACTCGAACATCGGCTGTTCGGTCGTTCGCCGAATTGCGAACGATATGGGCCGTTCGCGCCAAATTCGTGTGGCGCGTCACGGCCCATAATTCACTGCGGCATCGCAGTGCATTGCTTGCTGATGATTGGCCAAGCATGCACTATGACCCGCATGCTTGGCCAATCACAGCGCCGCCTGAACAGAGAGCCGTAATTGGCCAAAGCCAAGGAGGCTTTGGCCAATTATGGCTCAGGGGATTTGGTACACGCCCCACACTATATAAGGCCGCCTGCACGGTCAGGCAGCTAGACTATTTACATTTAGTGCAGTGCGTTCTGCTCACAGTGTTCAGCTAGATCCGTTCCTGTTATCTTCCTACTGACAGGCAGGCTTGTTTTGTTACAGTATATAAAGCTACCTGAAGAAAATTACTGGTGTTCTTTTGATCCTATTAGTACCACGGTCAGGCAGCTAGACTATTTACATTTAGTGCAGTGCGTCCTGCTCACAGTGTTCAGCTAGATCCGTTCCTGTTATCTTCTAGACTATTTACATTTAGTGCAGTGCGTCCTGCTCACAGTGTTCAGCTAGATCCGTTCCTGTTAAATTCTAGACTATTTACATTTAGTGCAGTGCGTCCTGCTCACAGTGTTCAGCTAGATCCGTTCCTGTTATCTTCTAGACTATTTACATTTAGTGCAGTGCGTCCTGCTCACAGTGTTCAGCTAGATCCGTTCCTGTTATCTTCTAGACTATTTACATTTAGTGCAGTGCGTCCTGCTCACAGTGTTCAGCTAGATCCGTTCCTGTTATCTTCCTACTGACAGGCAGGCTTGTCTTGTTACAGTATTAACAGCTACCTAAAGAAAATTACTGGTGTTCTTTTGATCCTATTAGTACCACGGTCAGGCAGCTAGACTATTTACATTTAGTGCAGTGCGTCCTGCTCACAGTGTTCAGCTAGATCCGTTCCTGTTATCTTCCTACTGACAGGCAGGCTTGTCTTGTTACAGTATATAAAGCTACCTGAAGAAAATTACTGGTGTTCTTTTGATCCTATTAGTACCACGGTCAGGCAGCTAGACTATTTACATTTAGTGCAGTGCGTCCTGCTCACAGTGTTCAGCTAGATCCGTTCCTGTTATCTTCCTACTGACAGGCAGGCTTGTCTTGTTACAGTATATAAAGCTACCTGAAGAAAATTACTGGTGTTCTTTTGATCCTATTAGTACCACGGTCAGGCAGCTAGACTATTTACATTTAGTACAGTGCGTCCTGCTCACAGTGTTCAGCTAGATCCGTTCCTGTTATCTTCCTACTGACAGGCAGGCTTGTCTTGTTACAGTATATAAAGCTACCTGAAGAAAATTACTGGTGTTCTTTTGATCCTATTAGTACCACGGTCAGGCAGCTAGACTATTTACATTTAGTGCAGTGCGTCCTGCTCACAGTGTTCAGCTAGATCCGTTCCTGTTATCTTCCTACTGACAGGCAGGCTTGTCTTGTTAAAGTATTTACAGCTACCTAAAGAAAATTACTGGTGTTCTTTTGATCCTATTAGTACCACGGTCAGGCAGCTAGACTATTTACATTTAGTGCAGTGTGTCCTGCTCACAGTGTTCAGCTAGATCCGTTCCTGTTATCTTCCTACTGACAGGCAGGCTTGTCTTGTTACAGTATATAAAGCTACCTGAAGAAAATTACTGGTGTTCTTTTGATCCTATTAGTACCACGGTCAGGCAGCTAGACTATTTACATTTAGTGCAGTGCGTCCTGCTCACAGTGTTCAGCTAGATCCGTTCCTGTTATCTTCCTACTGACAGGCAGGCTTGTCTTGTTACAGTATATAAAGCTACCTGAAGAAAATTACTGGTGTTCTTTTGATCCTATTAGTACCATGGTCAGGCAGCTAGACTATTTACATTTAGTGCAGTGCATCCTGCTCACAGTGTTCAGCTAGATCCGTTCCTGTTATCTTCCTACTGACAGGCAGGCTTGTCTTGTTACAGTATATAAAGCTACCTGAAGAAAATGACTGGTGTTCTTTTGATCCTATTAGTACCACGTTCAGGCAGCTAGACTATTTACATTTAGTGCAGTGCGTCCTGCTCACAGTGTTCAGCTAGATCCGTTCCTGTTATCTTCCTACTGACAGGCAGGCTTGTCTTGTTACAGTATATAAAGCTACCTGAAGAAAATTACTGGTGTTCTTTTGATCCTATTAGTACCACGGTCAGGCAGCTAGACTATTTACATTTAGTGCAGTGCGTCCTGCTCACAGTGTTCAGCTAGATCTGTTCCTGTTATCTTACTACTGACAGGCAGGCTTGTCTTGTTACAGTATTTACAGCTACCTAAAGAAAATTACTGGTGTTCTTTTGATCCTATTAGTACCACGGTCAGGCAGCTAGACTATTTACATTTAGTGCAGTGCGTCCTGCTCACAGTGTTCAGCTAGATCCGTTCCTGTTATCTTCCTACTGACAGGCAGGCTTGTCTTGTTAAAGTATTTACAGCTACCTAAAGAAAATTACTGGTGTTCTTTTGATCCTATTAGTACCACGGTCAGGCATCTAGACTATTTACATTTAGTGCAGTGCGTCCTGCTCACAGTGTTCAGCTAGATCCGTTCCTGTTATCTTCCTACTGACAGGCAGGCTTGTCTTGTTACAGTATATAAAGCTACCTGAAGAAAATTACTGGTGTTCTTTTGATCCTATTAGTACCACAGTCAGGCAGCTAGACTATTTACATTTAGTACAGTGCGTCCTGCTCACAGTGTTCAGCTAGATACGTTCCTGTTATCTTCCTACTGACAGGCAGGCTTGTCTTGTTACAGTATATAAAGCTACCTGAAGAAAATTACTGGTGTTCTTTTGATCCTATTAGTACCACGGTCAGGCAGCTAGACTATTTACATTTAGTGCAGTGCGTCCTGCTCACAGTGTTCAGCTAGATCCGTTCCTGTTATCTTCCTACTGACAGGCAGGCTTGTCTTGTTAAAGTATTTACAGCTACCTAAAGAAAATTACTGGTGTTCTTTTGATCCTATTAGTACCACGGTCAGGCAGCTAGACTATTTACATTTAGTACAGTGCGTCCTGCTCACAGTGTTCAGCTAGATCCGTTCCTGTTATCTTCCTACTGACAGGCAGGCTTGTCTTGTTACAGTATATAAAGCTACCTGAAGAAAATTACTGGTGTTCTTTTGATCCTATTAGTACCACGGTCAGGCAGCTAGACTATTTACAGTTAGTGCAGTGCGTCCTGCTCACAGTGTTCAGCTAGATCCGTTCCTGTTATTTTCCTACTGACAGGCAGGCTTGTCTTGTTACAGTATATAAAGCTACCTGAAGAAAATTACTGGTGTTCTTTTGATCCTATTAGTACCACGGTCAGGCAGCTAGACTATTTACAGTTAGTGCAGTGCGTCCTGCTCACAGTGTTCAGCTAGATCCGTTCCTGTTATTTTCCTACTGACAGGCAGGCTTGTCTTGTTACAGTATATAAAGCTACCTGAAGAAAATTACTGGTGTTCTTTTGATCCTATTAGTACCACGGTCAGGCAGCTAGACTATTTACAGTTAGTGCAGTGCGTCCTGCTCACAGTGTTCAGCTAAACCTACAAGTTAGTGGGGTGCGTCCACCTCACAGTGTTCAGCTAAAGCTACCTGTAGAAGATTGGTGGTGTTCTCATACTACAGGCAGGCAGTTGATTTTGCTAGCTGCAGTATATATATATATATATATATATATATATATATATATATATATATATATATATATATATATATATCCCAGCTTAGTGCAGCTACAGGCCATTAGTATGTCTGGAAGGCCAAGAAGGAGAGGCAGACAGTCACAAGCCAATAAGAGAGGGCAAGCAGGCTCTGTGTCTAGTGCTGGTCGTGGAGACGGTGCATCCTCATCAGCACGTGGCCATGGGACACGCTTGGCCTTTTTTTCGGCAGCTGGCCGTGTTGAGCCGCAACATGCGGAAGACTTGGTCGAGTGGATGACCAAGCCGTCCTCATCCTCCTCATCCTCTCTCACCCATGCCCAGGGTGCTTTCTCTGGCAAAGCAGCGGCCTCTTCCCTCGGCTCAATGTCATCAGTGACTCCTTCCCTAGCTCCACCATGTCCTCCTGAGGAGTCCCTCGAACTGTTTGACCACAGTGTTGGGTACATGCTCCAGGAGGATGCCCAGCGTTTGGAAGGCTCTGATGATGATACTGAGCTCGATGAAGGCAGTAACATGAGCACGGACAGAGGGGGTGCCCAAGAAGGACAGCAATCTGGCAGTCATGCTCCCCCTGCTGCAGCATACTGCCAGGTTTGCTCCAGTGATGAGGAGGGAGGGGATGATGAGGTCACTGACTCAACGTAGGTGTCTGATAGGAGAGAGGAGGAGGAGGAGGAGGAGGAGGCGGCACATCACCAACGAGGCAGGATGCCCTCCAGGGGCCAGCCTAAGGGCAGCACATTGACTGCATCACATGTGCAGGGCGCTGCAGGCTCTGCACGTTATTCAAAAAGTTCTTTGGTGTGGGCCTTTTTTGAGATGAGTGCACCAGATCGCACCGCTGCTATTTGCAACATATGTCTCAAGCGTATCTCACGTGGCCAAAACATCTCCCGCTTGGGTACCACATGCTTGACCAGACATATGTTGACCTGCCATGCAGTTCGTTGGCAAGCGCATCTAAAAGACCCACACCAAAGAACAAAGAGGACCTCTCCTTGCTCCTCATCAGCTGAGATTTCCAACCCCACTAGACCTTCAGTCCTCTCTGAGACCTGCACTGAAAGGAATGAAGGTGTAGAATTAGGTGTGTCACAGCCAAGTACTTGTGGGCAATCTGCTTTTGGTACACCGACGTCAGATTGTACCAGGCAAATTTCCCTGCCCCAGCTGCTGCACCGCCGAAAGAAGTTTGCTCCCAGCCATCCACATGCCCAGCGGTTGAATGCTAGCTTGGCAAAATTGCTAGCACTTCAAATGCTACCTTTTCAGTTGGTAGACTCTGCCCCCTTCCGTGAGTTTGTGGAATGTGCGGTTCCTCAGTGGCAGGTACCCAAACGCCACTTTTTCTCACAGAAGGCGATTCCGGCTCTCTACCGGCATGTGGAAGGCAATGTTAATGCCTCGCTGAACAGGGCGGTCAGCGGTAAGGTGCATATTACCGCTGACTCATGGTCCAGCAGGCATGGACAGGGACGTTACCTAAGTTTCACGGCGCATTGGGTGACTCTGCTGGCAGCTGGGAAGGATGCAGGACAAGGTGCAGTAGTGTTGGAGGTTGTTCCGCCACCACGCCTCCAAAATGCTAATGAATGTGACACACCTCTCTCCTCCACCCCCTCCTCTTCTTCTTCCTCCATGGCCTCTTCCTCGGAACCAGCGGTGCTCCGTAGTCATTCAAGGGGCTACGCAAGTACGCAGGCCAAAAGATGCCATGCAGTGCTTGAGCTGGTGTGCTTGGGGGACATGAGCCACACTGGGGCAGAGGTTCTGTCAGCTCTGCAGGGGCAGGTTCAGAGGTGGTTGATGCCACGCCAACTTAAAGCAGGAATGGTGGTTTGCGACAATGGCACCAACCTCCTCTCTGCCCTCCGACAGGGACAAATGACCCATGTGCCCTGTTTGGCTCACGTCCTTAACTTGGTGGTGCAGCGGTTCTTGGGCAGGTACCCGGGCTTACAGGATGTCCTGAGGCAGGCCAGGAAAGTCTGTGTGCATTTCCACTGGTCATATAATGCCAGTGCTCGGCTGACGGACCTCCAAAAGGAGTTTAACCTGCCCAAGAACCGCCTAATCTGTGACATGCCCACCAGGTGGAACTCAACATTGGCCATGCTGCAGCGGCTGCACACGCAGCAGAGGGCCATCAATGAGTACCTGTGCGACTATGGCACCAGGACAGGGTCAGGGGAGCTTGTTTTTTTTCCCCACACCAGTGGGCCATGATCAGGGATGCATGCACTGTCCTGTCACCATTTGAGGAGGCCACGAGGATGGTGAGCAGTGACAGTGCATGCATCAGTGACACTGTCCCCCTTGTCCACCTGTTGGAGCACATGCTGCGTGGAATAATAGACAGGGCACTTGAGGCAGAACAGAGGCGGGAAGAGGAGGACTTCCTTAGCTCTCAAGGCCCCCTTTATCCAGACAGTGTTCCTGCGTGCCCGCCGATCACACAGGAAGAGGAGGAGGAGGAGGAGGAGGAGGAGGAAGATTGTGTCAGTATGGAGGTGGAGCCTGGCACTCAGCATCAGCAGCAGTCTTTAAGGGATCAGTCCCAAGAAACATATGGACTTGTACGTGGCTGGGAGGAGGTGGCTGCGGACCATGTCATCCTTAGTGACCCAGAGGACTCCGGACCGAATGCCTCAGCAAACCTACGCTGCATGGCCTCCCTGATCCTGCAAAGCCTGCGTAAGGATCCTTGTATTCGTGGTATCAAGGAGAAGGACCAATACTGGCTGGCAACCCTCCTTGATCCACGTTACAAGGGTAAGGTTGCGGACCTTATCTTGCCATCGCAGAGGGAGCAGAGGATGAAACATCTTCGGGAGGCCTTGCAGAAAGGTCTGTGCAACGCGTTCCCAGAGACTGGGAGGTTACAAACTCCTGTTTGCAACCGTGTTGCTGAGGCTTCGGTCAGTCAAAGAAGGAGCAGTGGAGAAGGTGGCCGTCTGACCGATGCGTTCAGACAATTTTTTGGTCCGCAGCCCCAAGGTATGATCGGTTCCAGCAACCATCGCCAGCGTCTGTTTTACATGGTGCAGGAATACCTAGGGGCAAGATCAGACTTGGACACCTTTCCCACCGAAAATCCTCTGGGTTACTGGGTCTTGAGGATGGATCACTGACCAGAGCTTGCACAGTATGCAATTGAGCTACTGGCCTGTCCTGCATCCAGCGTTCTTTCGGAACGCACATTCAGTGCTGCTGGAGGCGTGGTAACCGATCACAGGGTGCGTCTGTCCACCGACTCGGTCGATCGACTGACCTTCATAAAAATGAATCAGTCTTGGATCACCACCAGCTACCAAGCACCTGATGCTGATGTAACCGAATAATTTTTTTTGAAATCTCAGATCCCTTCAAAGACTGCCTATGCTGATGCTGAGTGACTATCCCTGAGTAATTATCCTCTTCCTCCTCAATCATCACGCTGATAGCTTGTAAGAACATTTTTGGTTCTGGGCGCCACCACCAGTGCCTAAGGTACAATTTTTCAGCCCCTGTTTAACAGGGGCGTGTAATTACAATTTTTGATGTAATACTTTGCAGCAGGGCTCGTTCCTGCATTCCAACTAGAGTGTCTGTGAGGGGTTGCAGTGTTGTTGCATCAGCACCAGTGCCCAAGGCCCAATTTTTCTGCTCCTGTCTAACAGGGGCGTGTAATTACAATTTTTGATGCAATACTTTGCAGCAGGGCTCATTCCTGCATTCCAACTAGAGTGTCTGTGAGGGGTTGCAGTGTTGTGGCACCAGCACCAGTGCCCAAGGCCCAATTTTTCTGCTCCTGTCTAACAGGGGCGTGTAATTACATTTTTTTAAGCAATACTTCGCAGCAGGGCTCATTCCTGCGTTCCAACTAGAGTGTCTGTGAGGGGTTGCAGTGTTGTGGCACCAGTGCCTAAGGCCCAATTTTTCAGCCCTTGTTAGACAGGCTCGTGTAATTACAATTTTTGATGCAATACTTTGCAGCAGGGCTCGTTCCTGCGTTCCAACTAGAGTGTCTGTGAGGGGTTGCAGTGTTGTGGCACCAGCACCAGTGCCTAAGGCCTCATTTTTCAGCTCCTGTTCAACAGTGGCATGTAATTAAAATTCTTGATCTAATATTTCACAGCAGGGCCCTGTGAGGGCTTACAGTGTTGTGGCCACAGCAACACCTAAGGCCCAAATTTCTGCTGAGTATATAGGGCAGGACCCTACTTTCAAACATCTAACTTACAAACGACTCCTACTTGCAAATGGAAGGAGACAACAGGAAGTGAGATGAAATCTACCCCTAGGAAGGGAAATTCTCTCCTGTAAGAGTTAATATGGGAAAAAAAATTCTCCTTTCCACTGATGCTTTCCAATCCTTGTTCCACAAAAAAACCCAAATTTTCAAAAATCATTTTTAATTGGGACAAAAAGTGAGGTGAAATCTTCTGAAGAGGAGGAAAGACAGCAAAACAAATGTCACAGGGGTGATAACCCTTCCCTATGTTTTCCAAAAAGCTTAAAAAAGATTTTTTGGCTGGAGCTAAACACGTTAAAAATGTACCCGTTCAAAATTACAAACAGATTCTACTTAACAACAAACCTACAGTCCCTGTCTTGTTTGCACCGCCTGTATACTGCTGTTCAGAGTATATAGAGCCTGGTGGCCCCACACCTTTCCTTATTTTAATTTGGGTGCGGGGTTCCCCTTAATATCCATACAAGACCCAAAGGGCCTGGTAATGGACTGGGGGGTACCCATGCAGTTTGTCTCACTGATTTTCATCCATATTGCCATGACCCGACATTACATTAAACCCGCAAGCAGTTTTAAATGAGATTTTTTCCTTTAAAAATGACATTTGGTGCAGGGACTGTTCTAAACACGGGAAACACGCGTCACTTTACAGGCATACTATAGACACCCCCCAGGTACGATATTTAAAGGAATATTTCACTTTTTTTTTTTTTACTTTAAGCATTATTAAAATCACTGCTCCCGAAAAAACGGCCGTTTTTAAAAGTTTTTTTTGCATTGATACATGTCCCCTGGGGTAGGACCTGGGTCCCCAAACCCTTTTTAGGACAATACCATGCAAATTAGCCTTTAAAATGAGCACTTTTGATTTCGAACGTTCGAGTCCCATAGACGTCAATGGGGTTCTAACGTTCGTGCGAACTTTCGGTCCGTTCGCAGGTTCTGGTGCGAACCGAATCGGGGGGTGTTCGGCTCATCCCTAGTGGTCTCCTATCCTTTTACAGGCTCCTAAGTGTATGTATGTATGTATGTATGTATATATATATATATATATATATATATATATATATTTATATATATATATAGTGCCTTGCAGAAGTATTCACCCCCTTGGCTTTTACCTATTTTGTTACATTACTGCCTTTAGTTCATTTTTTTTAATCTGAATTATATGTGATGGATCAGAACACAATAGTCTAAGTTGGTGAAGTAAAATTAGAAAAATATATACATAAAACTATTTTTCAGAAATAAAAAACTGATAATTGGCATGTGCGCATTTATTCACCCCCTTTTTTTATGAAGCACATAAAAAGCTCTGGTGCAACTAATTGCCTTCATAAGTCACATAATTAGTGAAATGATGTCCACCTGTGTGCAATCCAAATGTCACATGATCTTTCATTACATATTCACACTTTTTTGAAAGGCCCCAGAGGCTGCAACACCTAAGCAAGAGGCACCACTAACCAAACACTACCATGAAGACCAAGGAACTCTCCAAACAAGTAACGGACAATGTTGCTGAGAAGTTCAAATCAGGGTTAGGTTATAAAAAAATATCAAAATTTTTGATGATCTTTAGGAGCACCATCAAATCTATCATAACCAAATGGAAAGAACATGGCACAACAGCAAACCTGCCAAGAGACGGCCGCACACCAAAACTCATGGACCGGGAAAGGAGGGCATTAATCAGAGAGGCAGCACAGAGACCTAAGATAACCCTGGAGGAGCTGCAGAGTTCCACAGCAGAGACTGAAGTATCTGTACATAGGACGACAATAAGCCGTACGCTTTATGGCAGAGTGGCAGAGTAACCCCCGATGTTACTATATATATATATATATATATATATATATATATATATAGTAACATCGGGGGTTGGTTTAGCTTAAAGGTAGAGCTTACCAGTGAGCTGAGTCCACGCCAGATATGCAGTTTTAAGGGCTTGTAGGCCCACTTTTATTAAAGAAAGAAAATGTCCGATAACAGAAGAGTTGCCCACACAGGGGTTTCAGCTTTCCACAGCAACAATGTAAGTTCAATCAAAAATACCAAGCCACCTGGCTCTCTTTAGCAGCACTGCTGCTCAGACTTATGCTTCAGCCCTCTCGGCTCTATAACAGAGTTCCTGTAAACCCAGTACCTCAGCACTCTTTTCCAGCTTACTTTTCCAGCCCACAGGCTTGAACCCTCTGTCTACTCTGACAGACCTGTGCAGACATGCACACTTCTCTCTTGCTTGCCTGGACTCCTCGGGAGGGTGGAGCCCAGAACTATGGTCAGGTGTCTACAAATAGCCCAACACACACCTGACCAGTCAATATGCTGGTGGATCTCAACATCTGGACCCAGGACTGGGGATTTCATCCCACCTAAGACACTATGGAATCTCCAAACTACAGAGCCCCATGACCGAAAACCAAGACCTGGAGAAAGCTGCGAAAGCAGTTTTCTCTAGTCTACATTTATGCTCTGTAGCCTTGCACCAAGCAAATGTGCATACCCTGTGTCCCCCAAACTATCAACTTTACCTTGACAGCATCTCCTACTGTCACAATATATATAGATATATATCTATATCTATATATATAGATATATATATAGATATAGATATATATCTATATATATATATTTTTTTTTTAATGCCATCAGACTTAAGGCTTAGCTCAACTTTTTTACGGGTTTTTTTTTTTTTTTCAAAAGATTTTATTGAAATTTTACAGGTTAACATGCAATGTTTGCCATACATCTGAGATAAACAAACAATCAATGGGCAATCTGCACATATAGATCCTCAGAGTAAGAACATGAGCCAATATAGGCCTTTATGAGCATGCATGAGGCTCAACAGTTTAAAAACAAGTAGGTATCGCCTCTTACGACTATGGATGCAGATTCAGAGAGGACGGATGGAGTTTGCGGAGCAAGGCCAGACCGCGTTATAAGCAATCCCGTTTCCGTTCACCCCCGACGGGATCTTAGCTGTGAACGAGAACGGGATACCTGACAAGGCATATGTAGTATTTAATATAACGGGATGGCGACTGAAATGTAGAACTTGTACGAAGCAGTGAAGTTGTCCAAAGTGTAGGGCAGACCGAGGGTGGGTCTAGGTAATATATTAAGCCGCTATCGAGTAAAGGCATGTGTGATATGCATGTATACGGCAAACTTTAGGTTTCCTGAAAATGTCAAGTCGGTATCTTTGGTGGGGGGAGGTATGGGGAGAGGGGGGTAGGGTGGACAGTGGGGGCGGGTACGTTAATAAAGGTGGACACGAGTGCATTTGTCGCATGGGCTCCTCAGGGAGTCTGAGGGGTCGGTTGGGTCAAGGCCTGTGGCGTTTGTGAGCTTCTATAATGATTCCAACAGGCCCAAGTGGCCTGAAATTTGGTAGGAGTATCCGCTGCTTGGGAGATGAGTTGCTCCATTTCCGCTATTCGGTCTACCCTGCGAGTCCAGTCTTGAACTGTGGGGGGGGAGGGGTTTCTCCAACGTGCAGGGATGCAAAGGTTGGCTGCATTGATCAGGTGAATAGTTAGGGTTTTTTTGTATGAGGTGGGGGACCCTTGGCTGTGGTGCAGTAAGTATCTGGCGGGGGAGAAGTCTGGAGTATATGTGGTGATTCGGGAGATTAGTTCATGAATGTCTGACCAGAAGGGTTGGAGAAGGGGGCATTCCCACCAGATGTGAAGTAGAGTACCTCTAGCGTTGTTACACCTCCAGCAGGTGGAAGGGACAGAAGGGTGGAAGTGGTGGATTTTGTCTGCAGTCCGGTACCATTTCGAGAAAATTTTGTATCTGTTCTCCTGCATCGTGACATTAATGGACCCCTTGTGCATGAGGGTAAATATGTGTTCCCACTCTGTGGGGGTGAAGTCTATGGCTAGGTCCTTTTCCCATTGTTGTATAAGGGTGTCGTCTTTAATCTTGTGGCCTGTAAACAATAGGGCGTAATTCGAGGAAATGAGGTGGCCTTGTGGTTCTGTTGAGGTACAAAGAATTTCAAACGGCGTGAGATCTCTGTGCCAGTGAGAGTGTTGGGCAGAGGGTTGGAGGAAATGTCTTATTTGCAAGTATTTGTAAAAGGGTATATCGTAAGTAGGTAGAGTAGTTACAAGTGTCGGGAAAGAGAGGAAAGACCCATTTATGAAGAATTTCTGTGCTCTAGCTGGGGAGTCTAGGTATCCGGGGCAGGATCTTTTAGGAAAAGACCCGGGGGGAAGGCTGGGTTGTCGTCCAGAGGGGTCAAGGGGCCTGGTGAAGGTGTGAAGGCCAGTATTTTGCATGCTCTTTTGAACAATGAAAGTGTGGTCCCGATGAGGGGGTGAGTAGTGAATTCCTTGGGAACATTGGAGTGGGTCATCCACGGCGTGTTGGCTAAGGGCAGGTGTGCGAAGGATGCTTCTAGTGCAATCCAGTCCTTGGAGGGACGATGTATATGCCAATCCGCCAATCTGGTCAGGTGGCAGGCCCAGTGATATTTTTGGAGGTCCGGGAGACCCAGACCCCCCAGTCTTTTAGGGAGAACAAGTCTGTCCCAGCCAATACGCGGAGTTTTGGAGGCCCATACAAAGGTTCGGGAGAGCAGTTTATAGGAGGCAAAGAAGGAGGCAGGTAACGCGATCGGGAGAGCTTGAAGGAGGTAGAGGAGTCTGGGTAAAATGTTCATTTTTAATATTGCTATTCTACCCAACCAGGAAAAGGAACCTAGATTCCATTTCTGCAGGTCACCCTGGATGGAGCGGAGTAAGGGGAGGAAATTTTTGGCGTAGAGGTCTTTTAGGTCAGTAGTGATTTTGATCCTTAGATATAGTATTTCGGATTTCTCCCAAACAAATGGGAAATTACTACGACATAGCTTCACCGTCTCCCTTGGTAACGTGACATTAAGGGCCTTGGATTTACTAAAATTAATTTGGAGATTAGATAAAGTCTTGAAAAGGGTAAAGCAGGTTAGGTATGGTCGTGATAGGGTCTGTCAAAAATAGTAGAATATCGTCAGCGTATGCTGCTAGTTTATATTGTTTTTGTTGGATGTTAATTCCCTTGATATCTGAATTTGCTCTCAGTTTACGGAGTAGGGGTTCTAATGTTAAAATGAAAATAAGGGGCGACAGAGGGCACCCCTGTCGCGTCCCATTGGATACAGAGAAGGCGTCCGACAAGCCACCATTGATCCGGAGTCTGGCAGTCGGGGAGGCGTATAGTGCTAAAATCATGTTTAGCATGCGCGGTGGTAAACCCATTGCCTGCAAAGTAGCCTCCATATAGTCCCAAGCTACCCGGTCGAACGCCTTCTCTGCATCCAGTGAGAGAAAGAATCCTGGTGTGGCAGTTTTAGTAAGCCAATGATGGATGTTGAGGGCCTTAGTGGTGTTGTCCCTGGCCTCACGGCCCGGGACAAAACCGACCTGATCTAGAGAAACCAGGGCTGGGATGAAGGGGACGATACGATTGGCCAAAACTTTCGCGTATAATTTCAGATCGACATTAAGGAGCGATATGGGACGATAGTTGGGTACCAAGGAGGGGTCTTTGCCCTGTTTCGGGATGAGGGTAATGTGGGCTTCCAATAAATCTCTGTGGGCTACCGAGGTTGTTGTAAGGTCATTAAGTGCTTTAGTTAAATGTGGTATGAGAATTTGCGGGAACGATTTGTAATATGCTGCTGTGAGGCCGTCCGGTCCCGGGCTTTTACCTGTCTTCATGTGTTTGAGAGCAAGGAGGATTTCGTCCGACGTTATTGGGAGGTCTAGAGTCTGTGAGTCCTCTGGGGTAAGCGGAGTGGGGCCAAATTGTTCTAAAAAATCAGTTAGGGTCTTCCTACGGGTATTTGCAGCATCAGTACTTTGGGCATTCGGGAGGTTATATAGCTTGGTGAAGTATTGTACGAATTGCGCAGAAATGCCCTCGTTTGTGACCACTGCCTCTCCTTTGGGGGTAGTAAGCTTATGAATAGTATGAGAGGCTTTTTTGGATTGGAGAGCTCTCGCCAATAGTTTACCGGCTTTATTGCCGAATTCGTAATATAGCTTATGTGATAATGTATACTTGCGTTTGACCGCTGTCGTCAGTGTGTCTAAGAGGTCTTCCCTAGCTTGAGAGAGTTCAGCAAGTGTGGACTTGGCGAGTGAGGCCTTGTGTGTCTGCTCTAGTGTACGAATGCGAGCCATCAACTCCTTCAGTCGAGAGTTCTTAAGTTTGTTACGGTGTGCAGCTATATTCATCAGTTCCCCGCGGACGACACATTTATGCGCTGCCCATGTAACCGTGGGAGCTACTTCTGAGGATGAGTTATCCCGAAAAAAGTTGGAGAGGCAAGTGGTCAGTCTCTGAGCATATGTCTCGTCTGTTAAGAGGGAGCTGTCTAGGCGCCAAATACGTTGTTTCCTGGTGGGTGATTGCAGTCGTAGAGTCATGGAGATGGGATTGTGGTCCGAGAGGATGGCTGGGTCAATGGTTGCGTTGGCTAGGTGTGAGAGATCCGTCTGGGAAAGAAAGAAGTGGTCAAGTCTTGAGTACTTGTTGTGTGGGGGAGAGAAGAAGGTATAGTCCTTTACCTTGGGGTGTAGCGTGCGCCACGTGTCATGGAGTAGGAGGTTATGAAATTGTTGCTTGATCGACTTTAGGGCCCTATAGGAAAGGGAGGAGGCTCCATTTGAAGTATCAATGGAGGGGGTTAGGGAAACGTTAAGGTCGCCGCCCACGATAAGGGTTCCTGAGTGGAAGCTGGAGAGTTGCTGTAGAGTATGTCGGAAGAAGGTTACCTGGCCAATATTAGGAGCGTAAATATTCGCAATGGTGAGGGGTATTTTGTTCAGGGTGCCTTTAATAAAAAGAAAACGTCCCATTGGGTCTGTTTGTACTTCCGTTACTTGGAGTGGGCAATTTTTGGCAATGAGGATTAGCTCAACTTTATTAAAATCATTTTTTTTTAATTTAATTTAAAAAAAAAATGTTTTGAAACAAAAGAATAAGTGTAACATGAATTATAAACAAAATATAAAAGTTAATAGTGGTATACAAGATGACACAATATATCCCAAAAGAACGATGATACCAAGTATCGCTTGGACAGATTCGCTGTCTTTAACAAGGATGGAACTGAGGGAGACATAAATTTTGAGGAGGCAAAATGCACCTGCACGGTTAGGAAATTAAGCGCCATCTGCCTTGGAGCCCCAACACCCCAAATGGGATCAGACTGTGTGAGGGCCTCAAGGTCTCCTGGCTATGGGAAACAAAGCATGTCAAAGTACATTATTAGGGGGAAACATAATAACACATGAACCCCCATTGAGAACCTGAAAAGAGACTCCTCCTCATGAAAGAAAAATAAAAAAATAAAAATTGGATCTGTTCCAGAGGTAACTGAGGCTATTGTCGGGATTTGGGGGACTGCAGCGCCCGTGACTCTGTGGATTAGCTGGAAAAGTTTATTCCAGTAGCCCCCAATCCTGGGGCACTCCCAAAAAATATGGAGGAGGGATCCCAAATGTCCACATCCCCTGAAGCATAGGGAGGAAGACTGTGGATGAAATTTAGCTAGGTGTGTTGGAACCAGGTACCAGCGTGATAGGACCTTGAGGTCTGCTTCAGTTAGGGAAGTGTTTAGAATCCCTTTGTAGGCGCTTGTGAATTGGGAGTGCCATGTGTCTAGGTCCCATTCGAGCTCAAGGTCACGCTCCCAGCTCAGCATATATGACGCTTTTTCATGCGGTTCAGCTAAGGCTGAGTAAATCAGGGAGATACCCCCCTCAAGTCCATGGGCGTGGAACACCACTGTTCGTAAGGGGTGACAGTTAGGGGGGGCGATTCCTGGGAGTAGAATGTAGAAAATGGGCTATCTGATGGAAGCGGAATTTTTCTGTGGTGGGCATTTCAAGTTTCGAGATACATTGGGTCAGTTTAAGGGGGCAACTTGAATTGACAAAGTGTCCTATTCGATATAGATCTTTGTCAAGCCACAATTGAAATGCATTGATATCCATCTCTGGCGGGTTTATTGAAAATGTGGGCTAGGGGTTGCCACCTGGATGTTATGGCATTTAATTCATGTAGAGTCGCATAAAGCTAATGAGTGAGAAAGGGTAGGGAATAGGATTGGGGGTCTAGATTTAGGGGGATGCCAAATAAGATAGTCAATAGTAAAGTTGGGGACAGCCTGTCTCTCTATTCCTATCCAGTCGGGCTTAGGTCCTCTGGAGTAAATAGCTGATATTTGGCCTAGCTGAGCTGCCTGGTAGTACCACCAGATATTGGGTAAACCTAAGCCTCCTTTCCACCTGGGTCTGAAGAGGGTCTTTTTAGGAAGTCTGTGATTTGATTTGCCCCAGGTAAATCGAATTATTGAGGACTGTAGGTTCTGGATCTGGAGTTTGGGGTTTGGTATAGGAAGGAAGCGAAATAGGTATAGTAACCTAGGGTCATTTTGATTGCTTTTATCCTACCTAGCCAGGATAGTTTGTGTAGTGATCATTGATCAAGATCATTCTTAAGCTTTTTGAACATGGGTGGATAATTGTATTTATAAAGTTGGTCAATGTTGGAAGTCAGGTGGACGCCCAGGTAAGGTATGGAGGAATTACTCCAAGCGAAGGGGAAGTGGTTCCGTAGGGACGTAGGAGCTGATATATTAAGGGCAACTGATTTAGACATATTAACTAGCAACTGACCAAATTTGTGAAGGAGTTTTAAGATATTAGGGGTGGAAATGAGGGGGGAGGCTATAAAAAGGATATCGTCTGTGAAGAGCACGCATTTATGTGTAGAGTGGCCGCATTTGACTCTGTGAATGTCTGGGTGATTCCTAATGGCAATGGCTAATGTTTCTATTCCTATGGCAAAAAGGAGGGGGGAAAGTGGGCAGCCTTGTCTCATTCCCTTGGTGATGGAAAAGGGGTCAGAGAGATGTCCCTGGATTCTGATCTGGGCCTTTGGGTGGGAGTAAAGTGCTTCTAGAAGGTTAATGAAGTGTGAGCCAAAGCCCCACTTTTCTAAGATATTAAAAAGGTAAGGCCATGTAACGGTATCAAAGGCCTTCTGGAGGTCAATGGATAAGAGAAAGCCTTCTTGTGCAGGATTGCCATCCCAGCCTGACTTCAGAAGGGAAATGATGTCTAAAGCTCTCCTTATCTGGTCCGGTCCCTGCCTCCCCGGAATGAAGCCTACCTGGTCTTTATGTACATAGGACCCTATGAAGGAGCTTAATCTATTGGATAGAATTTTTGTCATAATTTTCAAGTCATTATTAATTAATGATATAGGTCTGTAATTACACACTAAGCTCTGATCCTTACCAGGTTTGGGGATGACCATAATGTAAGCTAAATTCGCTGCTGAGTCTAAGGGAGAGTCTTTGCTAAGGGAATTGAAAAACCGGAAAAGGGGTCAGTACCTCAGAAAAAGTCTTGTAGTACTGTGTTGACAAGCCATCAGGGCCTGGGGCAGAGCCTCTTTTTAGCCCTTTTATAACTTCCCTAACTTCTTCTTCAGAAATGGGGTCTTCCATTATAGAGCGATGATGATCTGAGAATTTGGGAAGGGGGATGTTATCAAGGAAAGAATTAATTGGATGGGTGGTGTCGAAATTCGGCCCAGAATATAGGTTTGAGTAGAATGATTGGAAAGCTTCGAGGATTTGTTTGGGGTTTTGAGTTAGGGTACCTGTTAAAGTATTAATTTTGGGCATTGTGTGGGCTTTGTATTTAGGTGAGAGCTTTACTGCAAGCTGAGGGCCAAATTTGTCTGAATGGAGATAAAATCTCCCGCTCACCCATCTCAAGTGTTTCTCTGCGCTAGAAGTGAGATCTGTGTTTAGAGCAATCCTAGCAGCATCTAAGAGGGCCAGGGAAGTGGGTGAAGGATTTTCTTCTCGCGTTTGAGGTGTGATGCTAGCTGAATAAGATTACCCTTTACAACCGCTTTATGTGCTCCCCATAAGGAGCTTGGGGAAATGTCTGGGGTCTCGTTTAAGTGGAAATATTCCTTTAATATTTCCTATTCGATCAGGGCGCAGTGTACAGGATTGATGAGGAGAGTTTCATTAGGGCGCCATTGAGGGGGCCTCGCTTGATTTAAGAAACCAGTGATTTTAATGGAAACCAATGAGTGATCTGACCAGGGGACTTCACATATAGAGGCCTGAGAGGCCTGAGAGGTTATATGGTCTATGCGAGCATAAGTTCTATGAGGAGCAGAAAAGAGGGTGTAATCTGTAGGTGAAGGGTGTAGTTCCCTCCAAGAGTCTATCATGCCTAATGAGTGAAAGAGCCTAGCTATCCGAAGGCTCTGTTTGGGTGGTCGTTTGAGTTGGGTTTTGTTTTGTGTGGATTTATCTAATAGATGGTCAAAAGCTACATTGGAGTCGCCGCCCATGATCACCTTACCTTCAATATGGGGGGAAAGGAAGGTTAGCATGGAAAAAAAAAGGAAGCTTGACCTTTATTAGGGGCATAATACGAGATGAGGGAGAATAGTGTCCCATTTTTATATCCTTTGACTAGGATGTACCTTCCTTCTCTGTCCTTAATAGTTTGGGAAGGAGTGAACTGGGTGCGTTTGGAAATGAGGACGGCAACCTGTCAGGAAAGGTCTCCTCCGCTGGTAATATCGGTCATTTGCAGTACTGAGGTCCACCAGCAGGTGTCTCCTGGCAGGCTGGAGCTGTCAGAAGAGCTTTGTCACCTTTGGGCCGCAGTACTGGCGTCCACCAGCGGAGGAATCCTGGCAGTATGGAGCAGGTATTCCCCTCTGCAGACAGGTGTCACCTGACCTTAATTAGCTACAGTATAAATACCCGGCAAGTACACACTCATGTTGCCCTGGTATTGTCCTTGGGCCCTGACCTGCAGCCTGCTCCTCTGATCCTGAAACCTGATTCCTGAACCTGAAGCCTGATTCCTGGAACCTGTTGATCCTGTTTCCTGTCTGTTACCTGGACCCTGAGCCTTATACCTGACCTGTCCCTCCTGTGATCCATCCATCCTCTCTTGTCCTGCTTGCTTCCCTTCCCAGCTACTGATCTCCTGTTTATGACCCTGGCCTGGCTTGACTACAATTCTGGTACTCCCTTTTGCTACATTTACCTTAATAAACTTACTTTCACCTATTTATGTCTGGTTCACTCTGTTGCAGTCCACACAGTTCTGGTCTTATCTGGTATATGACACAACCCCTTGCATTGGCAAGGAAAAAGGTAGGGTAACTACGGTGCAAGAAGGAAGGGTCAAAGCTGTTAGGGAAGTGGGTCTCCTGGATTAAGATGATGTCTAGCCCCCTAGAGTGGTAGTTATGGAAGACTTTACATCTTTTGATTGGGGAATTTAGGCCCTGAGTGTTATGGGATGCTATTTTGAGAGACGTCTGTTTGGGGGTGTTATCAGCCATGGACACAAGGGGATGAAAGCGAGTGGGTGTACAAATTTCTTACCTGGTCCGTTTGAGTGGATTCAACTAGCTGGGTGGAATCAAGCATGCGTGAGATCTGCGAAAGCCTGATTCAGTAAGCTCTCCTTGAAGGCACCTGGAGGGGGGGAGAAAGGAAAGCAGAGGAAGTAAGGGAAGACCAGGAAGGAAAAAGAGAAAATAAGAGAATGAGAGAGGATAAGTCCAGCATATGGAATATCCTGGACTCTCCAATAGCAGGGTTGGGAGGCAAAGACCTGCTCCAAAGCCCTAAAAATTTGTAGTATACGGATAGAGGGCAACCCAAAATTGGGTTGCAGACCTGGTGTCACCACAGGAGGGAAACTCCTCAAGGTCACAGCAGGTGGAGTGGCAAGCAGCCCCGCTTCGTTCGCAGGGCACCTTAGTAAATTTAGTCAGGGGATGATCCCTGTAAGAGATAAACATATGTTATTCAGGAGGTGTCATCAAAACATGCAAGAAAAAAAAGGGGTGTATCTTCTAAACTGAGACAAAAACAAGAAGAAAAGAGCAAAAAACATTAAGCAAGCATTTAAATCAGCCTTTTAAGCACAGTACCAGGGGTAAAGATGGGGGGAAGGGGTAGGGGAGAGGAGGAAGAGGGTTAGGGGGGAAGGGGAGGGGAAAAGAGGGTAAAGCGTAGGGGGAATGGGTAAAGAAATCCTGGGTTGAGGACTGTACCAGTCCTTCAAGTCCAAGTCCACGACATGACTGGGTAACTGCAGTTTTCGTGGAGGGGGGAGTGGGAAAGTGGGTCTTGGGAGAGAATATTAAAATATTAATGACCAGCAAGTTCCGTGAAGGACTAAGAGGGTGTGGGAGTAGCTATTACACCATCCAGGGATCCGGATAGGACGGAAAAATTAGGATCAGACCCCTAAGGGGTCAGTTGGACCCAGAGTTCATCTTGGGGGGGATAGAGTCACGGTGTCTCTTAGATTGCTGTTTCACCCACAGTGGAGTGAGGGGGCTATTCAGAGGGGGTCTCTTGGATGAGCTTGGGCGGTTCTCTGTTTGGTGCGGAGGAAGTCCCTGCGAAATGAATCCATGTTGAAGAAGTATACGTTCCCCATTTTGGAAGTTCGTAAAGCTGTAGGATTTATCTTTGTACTGGAATTGCAGGCGGAAGGGAAAGCCCCATCTGTACTTTATCATCTTCTGGGTGAGGATGTCAAGCAGAGGTCTTAGGGATCTCCTTTTCTGGATTGTGGCAGGAGAGATATCTGCGAAAATCTGGATTTTATTGCCATGAATAGTAATATTTTCTCAGTTGTAAGCTCTCTTCATGATCTCTTCCTTCACCCCATGGAAATGTGGTTTGACAACAATGTCCCGAGGGAGACCGTCTGGGATAATATCCTTGATTAAAGATTTAACAGTGTTGTGTATGTTGATTCGGGAATCCCTCGGACACGGAAGTTATACTGTCTGCTCCTATTCTCTAAATCTTCTAATTTAGAGAGTGCTGTTTCAAGTTGTTCTTGCAGGAACTGGATGCATGAGGTGTTCTGATTTGTGCAAGCTGCAGAATCATCTACTGCCTGTTCAATTGCATCCATTCTGGCCCCCAGGCCCTGAAGGTCTGCTTTGATTGAAGATGTAATTTGCGCTGCGTTTTGAGCTAATCCAGCAGCCAGCATATCAGAGAAGCTGCTTAATAGCTGAGCCATATATGGGGGGTAGTTGGGCGGCATGGGAAAGGCCTGTAAAGAGTCAGTCAGGTTGTTTGGGGTGTTAATCAGGGGAGAATAAGGGTTGCCGATCTGTATTCTGCCCACAGCTTGTATAACAGTGTAAATTTGCTGTCCACTCAAAATAACTCAACAAACAGCCGTTAATGTCTAAAGCACTGGCACCAAAAGTGAGTACACCCCTAAGTGAAAATGTCCAAATTGGGCCCAATTAGCCATTTTTCCTTCCGTTGTCATGTGACTCGTTACAAGGGCTCAGGTGTGAATGGGGAGCAGGTGTATTAAATTTGGTGTTATCACTCTCACTCTCTCATACTGGTCACTGAAAGTTCAACATGGCACCTCATGGCAAAGAACTCTCTGAGGATCTGAAAAAAAGAATTGTTGCTCTACATAAAGATAGCCTAGGCTATAAGAAGATTGCCAAGACCCTGAAACTGAGCTGCAGCACGGTGGCCAAGACCATATAGCGGTCTAACAGGACAGGTTCCACTCAGAACAGGCCACTCCATGGTCGACCAAAGAAGTTAAGTGCACATGCTCAGTGTCAAATCCAGAGGTTGTCTTTGGGAAATAGATCTATGAGCGCTGCCAGCATTGCCGCAGAGGTTGAAGGGTTGAGGGGTTAACCTGTCAGTGCTCAGACCATACACCACACACTGCATCAAATTAGTCTGCTTGGCTGCCCCAGAAGGAAGCCTCTTCTAAAGTTGATGCACAATAAAGCCCACAAAAAGTTTTCTGAAGACCAGAAGACTAAGGACATGGATTACTGGAACCATGTCCTGTGGATGAGACCAAGATAGACGTATTTGGTTCAGATGTTGTCAAGCGTGTGTGGTGGCAACCCTGTGAGGAGTACAAAGACAAGTGTGTCTTGCTTACAGTCAAGCATGGTGGTGGGGGTGTTATGGTCTGGGGCTGCATGAGTGCTGCCAGCACTGGGGAGCTACAGTTCATTGAGGGAACCATGAATGCCAACATGTATTGTGACATACTGAAGCAGAGCATGATCCCCTCTCTTCGGAGACTGGGCCACAGGGCAGTATTCCAACAAGATAGAAACCCCTAAAACACCTCCAAGATGACCACTAGCTTGCTAAAGAAGCTGAGGGTAAAGGTGATGGACTGGCCAAGCATGTCTCCAGACCTAAACCCTATTGAGCAACTGTAGGACATTCTCAAACGGAAGGTGGAGGAGCGCAAGATCTCTAACATCCACCAACTCCATAATGTCATTATGGAGGAGTGGAAGAGGACCCCAACGGCAACCAGTGAACCTCTGGTGAACTCCATGCCCAAGAGGGTTAAGGAACTATTGCTGCTACTGATGGAAAATAATGGTGACCACACAAAATATAGACACTTTGGGCCCAATTTGGACATTTTCACTTAGAGGTGCACTCACTTTTGTTGCCAGCGGTTTAGACATTAATGGCTGTGTGTTGAATTATTTTGAGAGGACAGCGATTTTAAACTGTTATACAAGCTGTACACTCACTACTTTGTAGCAAAGTGTCATTTCCTCAGTGTTGTCACGTGAAAAGATAGAATTAAATATTTACAAAAATGTGAGGGGTATACTCACTTTTGTGAGATACTAATTTTATATATATATATATATATATATATATATATATATATATATATATATATATATATAGTAAATATTGTTCTAAATGGGAAATGTTAACATTTTGATTTTGCTTGTTATATTTTCCATGCAGTAACTATATATTGCAACATTGTCTTAAGAATGTATGTGAATGGGACACAGCTTTGGCTACATAGACGGGGAAACCCTTCATCAAGTGTACTAAAAATGACACCCTATTTCACAAGCTCCATCCCTTGTATCATGCAATTACTTTTAGTAAAAACTAATGCTGGACACATGACATCTGCATTATATTTACAGCTATGTTTTGACTGTGGAAGTCAAGAAACAAAGAAAAGGAGAAATGGTTTCATTTGTTTTGAACTGCTGTGTGTATTTTGACTCCTTTCATCATACTTCCAATATTGTACATTTGATTAATTTAGCCAAGATGGCCAGTAGAGGAAAAGGAAAAAAAAAATAGTAGGCAGTGGTTCATGTCTAATGCCCCGTACACACGATCGGATTTTCCGACAACAAATGTTGGATGTGAGCTTGTTGGCGGAAAGTCAGACCGTGTGTATGTTCCATCAACAAATGTTGGCCAGCAGGTTCTCAAATTTTCTGCCAACAAATGTTTGTTGTCGGACTTTCCGATCGTGTGTACACAAGTCCGTTGGACAAAAGTCCACACATGCTCGGAATCAAGTACGAGCCGGAGATATAACTAGCATTTGTAATTGAGACATCACATAAGTCTTGTACATCACTACGGTCGTAATTGTTGGCCAGCATTTGTGTGACCGTGTGTATGCAAGACAAGTTGGAGCCAACATCCTTTGAAGAAAAATCCACGGTTTTGTTGTCGGAAAGTCCGATCGTGTGTATGGGGCATTACAGTGTGAAAATGCAGTCTTAAAGAGGAAGTAAACCCTGATGAGTTTTACTTCCTCTTTATTCCCCTGCAAAGTAAAAGCATAATGGGCTAGTATGTATCACATACTAGCCCATTATGTGGCACTTACCTGCAAACGAAGCCTGCAATGTCCCCACTGGTGGAAGCATCCATCTTCACCCCTTTTCCTTCCGGGGTCACAGACTCCGGCTCTATGACTGGCCAGAGCCACGTGACATCACTCCCGTGCATGCACGTGGGAGCCCCCAGTCACAGCACACACTGGGGAAGAAACAGCATGGAGGGCCGTTTCTTCACTGCGCATGCGCTGATGACATCGTCTGCACACTACAAGGGAAATAGCTCAGTACATATAGGTAAGGGGATATTTTCAGTACATATAGGTAAGCCTTAATATAGTCTTACCTATATGTAAAAATGTCTCAGGGAGATTTACAACTACTTTAAAATTGAAGTTAAATGTGAACACTTGTCAACACAATCAACACATGCTTTCTAAGGATTACATTGCTTAGATAAATTATAAGTCCTGTCATAAAAGAAAAATGAAGGGTGCCATTACTAAAATATTCTTTAAAATTTTGTGTTACATGGCTTTCGTAGCAATCTTCTGTTGGCACTGCTTATTGAGTCAATACATTAGAGTAAGTTAGCAATCAAGAAATTTGACTTACCTTGATTTAATTACTGCACACTTGCTTGGTCTGTCACTCAGGCAACTGTTAATTTTAATGGGACATCATCAGAGGTAACTTCCTTAATCATCAATGAAAAGTTTTCCTTTAAACAGCTATAATATGTTGTACAAGGAGTAGGGCTAAGAAAACAAATTATTGGGGCCACATACACAGGCAAGAGTTGTGCGGAATAAACATTTATAACATTTTTTTTCTTCTGGAAAATAGGTTAAAGCCATATGAAAAAAAGCTGACTACAGGAAGTAGAACAATAACAGATCTATAGGCAGGACCAAAAGGTAATAAATAGTGTTACAGGAGGGACTCAACAAAGGAAAAACCGCTGTATTAAGGCCATAGACTACATAACATAAAATGTATTTTCCACTTAAACTTACCAGTATTTAGAAACTCACATTAAAATTCACTATACAGTATATACAGTTAGGTCCATATATGTTTGGACACAGGCACAATTTTCATACTTTTGGCTAAAATTAAAACGAAACAATCCAAATGGATATGAAATACAGACTTTCAGCTTTAATTCAAGGGGTTGAACATAAATATCAAGTACAAATTTTAAGAACTGCAACCATTTTTATACATAGTACTCCCATTTTCAGGCGCTCAAATATAATTGAACAAATGAATATAATCATAAATAAAATGTTAATTTTTAATATTTTGCTGAAAATCCTTTACTGGCAATGACTGCCTGAAGTCTGGAACCCATGGACATTACCAAGGACTGGGTTTCCTCCTTTCTGATGCTTTGCCAGGCTCTAACTGCAGCTGTCTTCAGTTGTTCTTTGTGAGTCTTTCTGCCTTTAGTTTTGCCTTCAGCAAGTGAAATGCAATCTCAATTGAGTTGAAATCAGGTGATTGACTAGGTCATTGCAGAATATTCCCCTTATTTTTCTTCAAAAAATCCTGGGTTGCTTTTGCAGTGTGTTTTGAATCATTGTCCATCTGTACTGTGAAGCCCCATCCAAAAAACTTTGCTGCATTTGGCTGACTCTGGGCTGACAGCATATCTCTAAACACTGCAGAATTCATCCGGCTGCTTCTCTCTTCTGTTACATCATCAATAAACACCAATGACCCAGTGCCACTGGAAGCCATGCATGGACATGGCCACTGGAAATCATGCATGACCATGCCATCACACTGCCGCCACCATGTTTTACAGATGATGTTGTATTCTTTCGATGATGAGCTGTTCCAAGCCTTCTTCACACTTTTTTCTTCCCATCATTCTGGCACAGATTTATCTTAGTTTCATCCATCCAAAGAATGCTTTTCCAGAACTGGTCTGGCTTTTTTAGATTTTTTTGGCTAATCAGGCTTTTCTACTCTTTAGGCTTATGAATGGTTTGAACCTAGTGAAGTCTTCTCTTGATTGTGGGCTTTGCCAATGATACCCCCCTCATTCAGAGTGTCCTTCACTTGTCTGGATGTTGTGAATGGGTTTTTTTTTACCATAGAGAGGATCCTGCAACCATCCACCACTGTTGTCTTCTGTGGACATCCAGGCCTTTTTATCTTGCTGAACTCACCAGTGCGTTATTCTTTCCTCAGAATGTACTTAAACTGTTGATTTGGCCACTTCTAATGTTGCTATCTCTCTGATGGATTTGTTTTGTTTTTGAAACCTTACAATGGCCCATTTCACTTGCATGGACAGCTCCTTTGAACGCATGGTGTAGGTTCACAGCAATAGATTCCAAATGCAAATACCACACTTAAGCCTCGTACACACGATCGGATTTTCAACAGAAAAAACCTCAGACTTTTGTCCGAAGGTGTGTGCCTGGATTTTGTCTTGCATACAAACGGCAAGGAATTGTCGGCCAACAAACAGGAACATAGTGACATACTACGTGTTTTTTCAGCTCTTTAGCGCCATCCTTTGGGCTCCTTCTGCTAATTTCGTGTTAGTAGAAGTTTGGTGAGTGTTGATTCGTGCTTTTCATTTTATGCATTTCATTTAGCGCTTTTCAGTTCGCGCTTTTCATTTCGTGCTTTTCAGTTTGTTTCTGAACAGCCGTTTGTCAACCAGACATGTTGCGGAATCGTAGGAGATAATGTGTATTGGCCTTGTAGTTATTGCTTTAACCCAAGTCCAGTCCAGGAACAAGAGGAGGAGGAGTTTTTGGACCAAAAATTGGTTTCTTTATTAATCGTGACCAATTATGTCATATGCCTTTGTTGCAGGAGCTCCAGGAGAATAATCCAGATGTTTTTCGTAATTATATCCGGATGACAGACTCCTGCTTTCACCAACTCTTGGCATTGTTGACCCCCTATATTAAGAAGCAGGACACATGCATTCGGCTTTAATTTTATTTTTTTGGTTGAATAATAATGATTTGATTTGTTATATTTTCTATATTTTTGGATGCATAGAATGCACTTTTTGATTAAGTTCTATTGGCAGATAGCATGTCTAATTTGAATTGTTTTCTTTTTTTTTTAATGCACAATAAAAAAATTGTGGAGAATAATACTTGGCTATGTGTTTTACTTCAAATGACAGTTTGGGAGTAGGCAGTTACATTTAAAAAAATACAATGTAAAATTGACAAGGGACACCAACATAGTATTTAGTATATATCATCTTTGATCTTAAAAACTACGGGATAATGGTGCTGTGGTAACTTTCCCAACAAAAAAAAAAGCATAATAATATTATTCTTGATATCACTAGAAAAGAAAAGCCTTTGAAAATTTGTTTGCAATAACTCCATCAGTATCACCAGCAAAGCAGCTTTATTTTTATCCGTCATACGTGCCCCTTTGAAGACGTCACGTATGACGAAACATGTAGGGCGTGGCTATGCAGTGTACGCCATCATGCCATCGAGCCCCATGTAATTGTGGACGGGCGTTCTGCTTTTTAGTTTATGCCGGCTTTTTAATGTGTTTTTGATTTTCATGTTATTGTGCAATATGATGCCTTGTGGATCGAGGCAATACAATTTTAAATCTTCTACACTATTGGAGTTTTTTCTCCCCTCTCCCTCCCTTTTTCATCTACGCTTCCTGTGATGAGTGAGTGCTTGTTTCAACGCTGAAGTACCGGAATCATCCCCTGCTGTATGCTGGCTGATTTGTCATCCATCCGTCCCTGCAGATGGCCATATCTGTATGCCCATATGACCTTGCTATAAAGGAGGTCCAACTTGTCTGGTAAGGGTACATCTATTATTACCCCTTGGATCCACTGGTGGCTGGAAGTCTCTTCACGTCCTTCTATTTCTTCTTTCATTCATATGGGATGCAATTAATGAACTGTGGATATGCGGTTTTGCTACTTATGCGAGTTTTAATTTTTTCATGCAATTCTAAATCTCCAATTTTGCACTTTGGGTGGACTGAACGTGAACACTATTCTTTGCACTTTATTTATTGTTATGTATTGAATGTTCTTCGCAATATTATTGTAATCAATATATGAATTTAGCATTTATTTTTACTGTGTAGTATAGCAATATTTTTCACCTGGAGTCATTTTCCTTTTTTGATCCTATGTATAAATATTAAGATAAAGACATACATCATTTAATGCAAGCACACATTTTTTTTTATAATATTTGTTACACCGAACTGATATTTGTGGTATTTGTTGGAGCTGCAGTTACTTTATATTTTTTTTTGTTGCTTGGTAGCGCAGGTTTTTTCTTTCTTCTTGTTTTTTATTCTTTAGAGCTGTAATTCCTAAACCCTTCCTTTGATTTGGATGTACATACCCTCAAATTAAACCTGAGAGTGTGCACTTTCAGCCCATAGCCATTATATTACTATAGCTTGAATATGTTTTGGTAAATACTGTGCCTGAAAAAAACAAAAACTGTACCTGTGTCCAAATATATATGGACCCAACTGTGTGTGTGTGTATGTGTATATATATAATATATTATATTTACATTTATACATTTTAAGAATATTTAATGTAGAAACTTGTTCATTAGTTACATATAATGATGATGATTACAGAACCTGTTTTATTATTAGCTTGTTTGATAAGCTATGCCAATTAAGTGCGGCATACTATAGCATGTCACATTTTATTAACATAAAAATACAAATTAAGTTGCCATGCTATGCCAATTTGATTGAAGTAAACTGATCTTTGATAAGACCGTTAAATAGCTTAGCCAGATTTATACAATCGCCAAGAAACTGACTGCTGATATTAATACAAAATGCCATTGCTGACTTAAAATAGTATTAAGCCAAAAAAAAGATTGGGAATAATGCAGCTTACCAATGCTAAGATGTGGTGTCTGCATTAGTTTTCTTTTTTAGACTTTTTTCTTTTATTGTCTCCTAGTGATCCTGCCAGTAATTCTGTTTTTTTTCCCCAATGTTAAACTATTTGTCCATGCACATTAGGGAGTTTACAGGCATATTGAGAAAGAAGCTTTTTCAGGTAGAAAAAAATCTGAATTGTGTTTTTGAGAGGAGCTTTCAGCAATATAAAAACCTTGAGATGCATAAACATTCATAAAGGCTCTGACCCCCCCCCCCCCCACCCCAAAGCACCTTCCCTCTTCCGGACAACCCTGAGCAGTGGTTGTGGGGGTCTGAGGGCAGGGGGCTTATCGGAATTTGGAAGCCTCCTTTAACAAGGGGACCCCCAGATCGAGACCTCCTGTGTGAATGAGTATGGGGTACATTGTACCCTTACCCATTCTCCCACAAAAAAAAAGATGTGTAGTGTTACAAAACACAAGAGACATTTTTTGACAAGTCTTTTATTAAAATTTGTGTCTTCTCCCTCCGCTGTCTTGTACCCCATACTCATTCAAATAGGGCTGGGCTGGGATCTGGGGATCCCCTTTTCCCACAGACCCCCCAAAACGACTGAAGGGGGGTTGTCAAGAAGACATAACATAGGGACAAGGTGCTTTGGGGATGGGCAGAAACAATACACTATATAAAATCAATAAAAGGTTGTTTCAAAATACCCACAAAACATGAGACATCTTTCTGTGTTATTTTTGATATTACAGCAGTAAATAACCCACATTACATTGCATTGTTAATTAAACCGACCCTTCCAGCACTGTCCAGCTATCATGACATAATATATTAACATTATTATTATCACTATACAACACAGCATGTCCTGGTGCTAGTTCAGTGAGGTGGGATAACTTCACAGTCTATCAAAGCTGCTTCATCAGAAGTGTCATTGGAGGGAAGATCTAGAATTGATCACAAAGCACATAATAAAGTTACTATAGCATACAACATGGGTTCAAGGGTTCTAGATATCATTTTTCACCTGTATTTTTTTTTTTTTGTACCTTTTAACAAGCACAAACATGCAAACTAGAAATTGTAGCGTTATTTGACTTTTTGACATTCTTTCATTTACATTACATGGTGAGAAAAATTAACAGCATGTATAAGGATATAAATGTTACAGAAGAAAATCCCTGCTCTCCACCAGCATATAGAAGCTAATGTCTCCACTGGACATATGGTCAGCAGCAAGGTCCACATGACCACACACACACATGGTCCAGAATATATGGGCAGGGCCAATTTAGTTCTTTCATGCTGCACTGGGTAAATTTGCTGATGGCTGGACATGCACTGGACATGGCTCACAATAAGGCAGAGATTCTGTTAGCTCTCCAGGTACAGGCTGATTGATAGCTGACCCAAGCCATCTTGTGCCAGGAAAGGTCATGTGTGACAACTATACCAACCGCTATCTGCCCTTCAGTAGGGACAAATCAGACACATGCCCTGCCTGGCATACCTCCTTAACCTGGAGGTGCACAAGTTCTCAGTTTAGGTGACCTGCAGAAGACCAGAAGAAGAGCATGTCATCATTTGCAGTCACAACCTGCCTTCCAGCCACCTGATATTCGATATGCCCACATGCTGGAACCTGACCTTGAACATGTTATAGTGGCTACACTAGCATTAGTGGACTGTTAATGAGTATTTGTTGGAGTATGTTATGAATCGGGATGCACGGCTAATCATTCAGAACACATGCACAGTCTTGTCACCATTTAAAGATGTGCTAGAATGGAGAAACCCCTGCATGGTATAATCTACTGGGCACTGCAGACACATCAGTAGGAGGAAGAGGAGGACTTTCTGATGTCTAAAGGTCCTCTTTATCCTGACTCCATCATGATGAGGCAGCACCAGTCACAAGAAGAGCATGAGGAGGACAATGGTTGGGGTGCTGGGGGTAAGAAGGAAGAGGGCATGGACCATTAATTTTTGAGTGTATAGAATGGTCCACTGCCCTGAGTCTATTCAGTATGCAATCTAGCTGCTGGGTTGCCCTGCACTCAGTGTACTATCAGAACAGGCATTTGGTGCAGTGCCTGTTCCCAGACACAGTTGACAAACTCACCTTAAAGTAATTGTAAAGGATCATTTTTAATTTTTTAAAAAATAACAAACATATCATATTTACCTCCACTGTGCAGCTCGTTTTGCACAGAGTGGCAGCGAACTGGGGTCCCCGGAGGCTCTCGCAGCTCCTTCCCACGTCAGATAACCCCCTAGGAGAAGCACTCTCCCGAGGGGGTTACCTTGCAGGTGTGCTCAGTAATCCAGCATTTGCGTCCACAAACATGAATGCTGGACTCGCCCCCGGTGCCCGCGTCATTGGATTTGATTGACAGTGCCCGCGTCATTGGATTTGATTGACAGCAGCGGCAGTCAATGGCTGCGCTGCTATCAATCTATCCAATCAAGAGCCGGGACTCCGTGGAGGGAGATGAAGGGGCTCAGGTAAGTAAAACGGGGGGGGGGGGGGGGGCGGTGACTGACAGGTGTTTTTTCACCTTAATACATAGGATGCATTAAAGTGGAAATACACAGGGGTTTATGACCCCTTTAATAAAGAGCAACTAGTACCTAAGCCCTGCAGCTGATGCTGATTATTACATTTTTCTTTGAATATGGACACAAAAACATTACTATAGCATTACCATATTCTGCCACTGTTGTTGATCTTCCACTAAATCCATTTTGTGCCATCATTATCACATCCTGCCACCACTACCAGCTTATTTTACAGATGGCAGCCTAACAACATAAACATTTCTGTCAACACTGCTGATTTTCCAACATTACCACCATGTTCCGCCTCTACTTCCCTACTTCTGCACTGTCAAGGTTTCTCATCTACAGTAATGTTTCCACAGCTTCTCCTCAGCTCCAATTTTTTTCCTGCAAGATCAGGCCTGCATTGTTCCTGAAACTTTGTAGAGTTTTCTGGTGCTCCATGATTTTGACAGTGCTATACATGTTTCTGGAGCTGCCCCTTAGCTGCCAGATATATGCATTTTTTTCTGCAGGGTCAATCCTGCATTGTGTTTAAAAGTCTGTGTTGGATTCTGAAGCTCCAGCACAGTGAAGGTGCCACACGTAGAGGGGTTGGAGATTTACTGAAACTGGAGTGTGCAAAATATAGTGCAGATCTGCTTGCGGTTTTTGTTGTCAAAGCTTAACTGAACAAACTGGAGCTAGAAGCTGATTGACGACCATGCACCAGATTCTGAATGCTCCAGTTTTAGTAAATTTCCTCCATAATGTTTCCACAGCTGTTCCCCAGTTGCAAAATCTATAGTGTTTGCTGCAGGCTAAATCATGCTTTTTGTCACCTATTTTATGACCAGTTCCAGTTCAAGAATATTTGTAGCTTATGTCTCTTTAAAATCGTGTACCTTAACTATTATTTATTCATTAAAACCTCTCCTCATTATACTGTAGCCCAGTAAAACTTTTTTGGTGAAGTAATAAACTTCATTGTTGAGTTTTTAAATTATATTTCTCCTGTTTTAAATGGTCAGTGGATATTTATATTCTCAGTGGATGCACTTTATTTCTCAGTGGATGCACTTTACTTTAGGCCGGGTTTACACTAGCTGTGGTCAGGGCTCGCAGCAGGGGGTCCAGTGCATCCCTGTTCTCCGTTTCAGGTCCACATTTTTTGTCTGAATTTGGACCTGAAACAGATCCAAAGATGCACAGGACCCTTTTCCAGTGCGGACTGTGGCCGCCCCGGCGGTGTGTGAACCGGCTCCATTGAACCACAGTTATAGTCTCCTGTCATGCGAATTGGATGCGAGGAAATCTGCATCCAATTCGCATAAATGTGAACCCAGCCTTATTTAGTGGATGCACTTACTGTATGTTGAATCAGGAATGCACTTTGGACCATAATGGAAAAGGACAATAATGAAATGAATCATGGAGTTTTGACATATTTGCACCGATTCCACATTGGAATTGGATGTATGCACTTTAGTCATTCATTTTATTTTTTAGTTTGGATATTGCACAAGTATTTATTTTGCATATTGCACAGACATTTAAGCACTTTATTGTATGACATAGTAGAAATTGCACATGATGCACATACTGTAGGAATTGTTTACACTGTATAGCACAGCACCAGTTTCGAACTGAACTCAATTTTAATTACATAATGTTTTCCTGTTGCATTAATACATTCTATGGTAGAAGAGAGAAAAAGAGAAGTAGGTGGGACTTTGAATGAGGTAACAGGGTCGATCAAATCCCCTCCTCCATCCCAATTTGGCACATAAAAAATGGGAGAACAAAAGCGGGACTTTGCATGAAGCACACGGAGGCAGGAAAAGTTCATTTGACATAAAAAACATTATTAATTTTGATTTCAAATTATCATAGAGTTTTTTATTTATTTAACTCATTGCATTATGCCCAATATCGAAGTATATACAGTTCATAAAGACCACACAGTTCACTTTCGTTAGCATTTCAACAAGGAATTAGAACATGTTAAACAGAAACACAGAATACTTGATGTATGATTATACACATGGTAAAAAGTACCTGTAATGCCCCGTACACATGGTCGGATTTTCCGATGGAAAATGTCCGATCGGAGCGTGTTGTCGGAAATTCCGACCGTGTGTGGGCTCCATCGGACATTTTCATTGGATTTTCCGACACACAAAGTTTGAGAGCAGGCTATAAAATTTTCCGACAACAAAATCCGATCGCATCAATTCCGACTGTGTGTGGCCAGTTCCGACGCACAAAGTGCCACGCATGCTCAGAAGAAATTCCGAGACGGAACAGCTCGGTCTGGTAAAATTAGCGTTCGGAATGGATACAGCACTTTCGTCACGCTGCAATGTCAAAAATAGTTTAATACAGCGCACTCTCTTCTTCTTTAAGAATGAAGTAGTTTTGCTGCTCATATTCACACAGACTTTTCACAAACTTCTTTCTTTATTATTTATCGGGATTTCCTCAAGATATTTTGATTTGTCACATCTGACTAAATTTGTTTTGGTTTGTTTTTAAATTTTTTTGGTTTTCTTCCAGGCTGGTTTTGTATTTTTTGGGGGGTTTGTTTTTTTTTTTCAAGGCTGTGTTTTTATTGTTGTTTTTGTTGTGTTTTACTCTATAATATTTTTGTGTGTGTTTTGTCTGTCAAGTTACCACAACACCATTGATATCTTGTATTATTGCATCTCAATGAGATTGTTTGGTGTTGGTGTCTCTTGTTAATTTCACATTGTATTTTGAAATGTATCTGAATCCTCACAAACAAACTGTCCTTTTTGAAGGAAAACACACATAGGCGAGTATAATTGATCAAATAATTCCTTTATTAAGGGCTCACAACCAGGGGCGGATCCAGGGGGGGGGGGCAACGGAATTTCCCCCTCCGAAAAATGCGGGTGAGTGAGCTGGCGGGCAGGTCCGTAAGTGAGAGAGCCGCCAGGCGGCTCCATATGTGAAAGAACCGCCGGGCGGCTCCGCAGAGAGAGACAGCGGCAATGGCGTTGTTAGGTGGGTGCGGGGGGGTGCGGTCCACACCCGGGTGACACCCGCCCGCTGACCTGATCTGCTCCTCAGGTATTGCGCTGTGTGCCTCAGCGCAGCGGACTGAAGCCGCCTCCCCCTCCTCTCTGTTTACATCCACACAGGAGGAGGAGGAGCCCGAGGGACACACACAGCTGTGTGCATCTGTCCGCGCTGTTCTGAGGTCTGTAAACTTCATGCATATGTGGGTTGACATGTGCAGGGGGGATTCTATATTAATGGGGGTTCTGCACTGAGGGGGGATTCTATATTAATGGGGGTTCTGCACTGAGGGGGGATTCTATACTAATGGGGGGCTCTGTACTGAGGGGGATTCTATACCAATGGGGGGCTCTGCACTGAGGGGGGATTCTATACTAATGGGGGCTCTGCACTGAGGGGGGATTCTATACTAATGGGGGGCTCTGCACTGAGGGGGGATTCTATACTAATGGGGGCTCTGCACTGAGGGGGGATTCTATACTAACGGGGGCTCTGCACTGAGGGGGGATTCTATACTAATGGGCATAACAACATCTCTCTGCTGCCTGTCTCTGGGACACAAGAGACCACCTTAGCAGGTGGCAAGTGACAATCTTCATCTGGTGACAGGCGACGTGGCAAGAGACAATCCGCAACATGTGGCAGGCGACGTGGCAAGTGACAATCTGCATCTGCTGACATGTGACGTGGCAAGTGACACACTCGGGGCTCCCACTGATTCTGCATTATGGTGAGTTAAACTATTTAATTTTTTATAACAATGTAATAATAGTAAAAATGCGCTTCAATCATCCTGACACCATAACAACCATGGTGCCGTGATGATTGAAGCGCCAACACCAGCCTTTTCTCCGATAGATGTACCCCAAAAAAATATATTTTCTGGCAGTGCCCCTCCCGAGACTAGACTCTGGATCCACCCCTGCTCACAACTAAACAAAGAGGGAGGCAACGCTGGAGAAACAGCTGAAGTGGGTGAAGCCTTTGGCCCCCAGGGCACACTTCAACTATTTTCAAGCAAACTTGGTGGCCTGAGGAGTCCATATATAATGGAGTGCAGTCTGATCCAGAAGTCCCAGAGATCCGGAAAGCAGCAGATGACATCTGTGTCCCCAGGCTGTGGTCATACAAGAGACTGTATCTTTTGTCAGACCAGACTGAACCCAGGGCCATCACTCTCTGGTCTTCATTCCACGCTGTGGCTCTGGTGGTGGAGTTGTGGCAGCAGGAGGAGGAGGAGGAGGGGCCAACTTACTCAGGTGGGTATTGGGTGTTAGTTCCCCACTCACCCCCTTACTTAGGACTTTATAGCTTGCGTTGACCCTCCTGCATGCCCTTCAGTTTTGTGGCAGCCATGCAGGCAAAGGCCTCTTCAGGAGTGGGTAAGGCTCTGAGGGATGCAGAAGCCTCCTGAATGAGCCTGAGCGCTGAATCCTGCATGTGAGTTGCCTTCCTCGCTCTTTAGTATGGAAGGCGGAGGGGAGGAACCTGCGATTCTGTCAGTCTGCGACTGGTCCCAGGCTTCTACTGGCTGCCACTTAGCCCCGCCTCCTCCTGGCTGCCACTAACCCCCGCCTCCTCCTGGCTGCCACATTCCAGAGCCTCCTCCTGGCTGAGGTCTTCCTATGTATGAAAAAGGGACATAGTTTTAGTTTTTTATTCATCAATCACACACAATTTTCACCTCCTGACTGTTGCAAATTGAATGTTAACAAATATAACAGACTATCATTCTAAGCCCAGCATTTTTCATTCTTGTCCCAATTTTTTGTGCCCACTACTCTCTATTGATATGTAAAACACTTTTTTCAATCAGCAATTAGTGATCAATAATAACATCTAGTAAACATAATTTATTCATTGACCAGAAATCTGTAGAAGAATGCTATACCTGGCTCAAGCTGGGCTCCTCCACTTCTTCCTGGCTGGAAGGCCCAGGTAGGACATCGGAAGCCTCAGCTGGGGTAGAAGGAAAAGTGGAAGGAAAAGTGGAAGGAAGGGTTGAGAGGGATTCCCTGACTTCAGTGTGGTCTGACAGAAATCGCAGTCTCTCATAGTACCACAGCCTGGGGACTTAAACGTCAACTGCTGTAGCTCCGGATCTCTGGGAATCTGTGACCTTCTTGCGCTCCCTAAGATATGTGCTCCTCAGGCCACCAATTTTGGTTTTTAAATAGGGGATGGTTGCTGTGGGGACCACCGGCGTCACCAATTCCAGCAGTTTCTTCAGCGCTGCCTGACTCTTTTGTTTATTATTATAATGAGGATGTCTCACCTGCCACAGACTGGGCAGCTCCCTGTATTTGTCTATGAACAGGGGGAGGAAATTGTGGTCGTTGAAGCCATCCATTTTCTCTGCAAGACACAACACAAGACAAACCCTAATGTCAGGCCAAACTCTCCTAATCTTGTTACAATATAGGCCTCAATTTAGAAGCGGTATAGGCCCAAGTTTAGATCTTACCTTCATATTCATGATCGGCGCCTCCGATACTCCTTCCTCCGCTCACAGATCGTACGTACTTACGCTTTATAGACACTACGCATGCGTGTAACTCCTCCCGCCCCTGACGTTCTTTCTAGTCTATTCCCTGCCCCTTTTCGTTCGGCGCAGTGGGGAAAGAGCACATGGCGGAGACACAGCAGGTGCGTGCTAATTACAGCAACAAGGAGGAGGAGGAAAGCCCAGATCCAGAAACGTCTGGATCAAGAAGGAGAAGATTTAAAGCCTCAAATATGTCCTTTGGGGAGATGTTGGAGATGGTCGACATCCTGAAGAAGGGCGACTATGACGGGAAGTATGGACCTTACCCCAACCCCGATGTCAGAAAGGCCAAGATAATGGCGAAAGTGGTCAAAAGTCTGCACCGAAATTTCAGGGTACGTCGATCGAAAGATCAGCTCAGGAAGCGGTGGTCGGACCTGAAATTACGAGAACACGAGCAGTACAGAAAGAACCGGGGAGTGCTGCAAAAAAGTAAGTAGTTGTCCTGTGTTCCTATTCTTTTTGTGTTTATTACGTTCGTGCTGCTCCATGTGCTTTTAGAAACTGTTGTACAGTTTAAAATGGCAACTTTCATGTTCATGGGCACATTATTTTTTCGTATCAAACATTTTTCTTTCGGCCTATGAAACACCATTGTTTTTGCCATATGCATTTGTCCACATTTTTTAGGGCCTACTTGTATGAAACTAATTTGGTTGTGTAGATGTGTTTGTTACTAGAATGAAATGCAAACTAGATTCTGTGTAAGGAGAGGACACTCAGCAGCAGTTTTCACATCTGGACGCTGGAGCACTAGTGTGGGACACAAGAACACACTTTTAATTAGGGGGCCCACACAGGTGCTCCAGTGTATACTATAGGGGGGTCTCCATCTGTGAAGCTTGTACAAGACAGGTAAAGTATTGAAGCTTGACAAAGGACAATAAAAATTCTACATCTTGGAACTCTGCCAAAATAGACAATTGTACCCCACTTCCAAGCAATGTTTCATATTTATAGTTCTGCCATCAAATATCTGTGTGCTAAGTATACCTTTTTTGTTTCACATAGGGGAGAAAAGACTCAGAGGACACCCCTCATCCAAGGAGAAGAAGGGGAAATACCCCAAACACAAGAAGAGCAGGAGGAAGAAGACGTGGTGGAACTAATCATCACAACAGGTGAGTGTCTGCGACCACAGGCTCAGGTAAGAGATGGATGCTGCCATATTTATAATACATGTTTTTTGGTTTCTCTCTTTTTAGGTGATCGTGATGTTGTGGATCCAGATCCTTTCACCTCGGAAAGTGCCCAGATCCTGATCGGGGAGATCATGGGGTGTAATGTTGCCTTGGAAAACATCACGAAAAACATCAATGATGTTATTAAAAAAAAATAAGAACATCATTGATGTTTTGGGGCGAGTTTAAAACCCCTCCAAAGCCCTTTCTTTTATGGTGTACTACAATTTTTATTTTTTTTCCAGAATTGGAGAAAAGCCAAATTTTGAGGATGCACACAGTGTGCCAACATGTGCTATCTGCCATCACGGGAGATCAATGGATGCGTTTTGGGGGTGCAACCCCTTCCTCAATAATAAAGTAGCTGTGAGGAAGGGGTTGCACCCCCAAAACACGTCCCTTGATCCCCCGTGATGGCAGCTAGCACATGTTGACATTCGTAAATTGGTGTGCATCTTCAAAATTTGGCTTTTCCTGGGGTGACTTCGCCCCATCTGAACGCAATATCAAACACAGTTCCTAAATACTCATGTTTGATATTGCCTTCAAGTTCTACCAAATGTGAACTTTGTAAGTTGCTTGTTGGTTTGAAACATGCCTGTTTTATCTTAAATGGACATTTCTACTTTTTCTAATGCCACCCCAAAAATTGTTATACAACAAACATGTTGGTTTGTTTTAAAAACCTTTTCTAAATGCACATGTGATTGTGCTAGTATTAAAAAGATTGTTAATCAAGAATGTGTGGATAATTGTCTCAACGCTACAACACTTTTGTGGTGCTCCAATTGCTGCTTTATGTGACAATGGGGGTTATTTAATAAGGGGAAATCCACTTTGCACTACAAGTGCAGTTTCAAGTGCACTTGTAGTGCAAAGTGTCTTTGCCTTTAGTAAATAACAACCAACAGTGCTTTGTAAGGTTACACAATCACGCCATTTTCAGGACTCACCACATTTCTGTCAGGGTCAGCTAAAACAAACACAAGCAGTAAATGTCACCAAAGATGTGCTTAATTTTTTTTATTTGATAAAGGTTTCACACATTGTCTGGCATATTGATGGCCCCCCTACCCGCAAAGAACTCAAGGTATCTTAGCCAGACATCACGGGCACTCAGGGAGGGCAAGCCAGGACGGCCACTTTCAAGTGCCGTCAGGGTTATTTCATTTATAATTCCGGCCTCAGGCCCAACTGAGCCAGCATAGTTGGCAGAATGTTGACGTAAAAAGTTATGTAGAACACAGCACGCCAGGATAATATGATTCAGTTTATACTCCGCCATATGTATAGGTGTAAGAAATAGATGGAACTGGCTGGCCATGATTCCAAATGTGTTCTCCACCACTCTTCTGGCTCTGGCGAGCCGGTAATTAAAAACCCCCTGGTCCGGGGTGAGGGTCCTCATCGGGAATGGCCGCATAAGATGGTCCCCCAGCGCAAATGCTTCATCCGCAATGAAGACGAATGGGAGTCCTTCCACATTGTCTTCTGGAGGTGGCAAGTCCAAGCTATTCTGGAGATGCCTGTAAAACTCCATCTGGGCGATGACTCCACCATCGGACATCCGGCCATTCTTCCCCACGTCCACATACAGGAACTCGTAATTAGCTGACACCACCGCCAACATCACAATACTATTGAACTTATAATTATAATAGTACGACCCCGAGTTGGGTGGTGGGACGATGTGGACGTGTTTCCCATCAATTGCCTCATACAGGTATCCTGCCTGCTGATATAGGGGGTCAGCGAAGCCAACAAATGGTGAAAAACCGGGTCCACCATCTTGAGAAAGTTTCTGAAATTATCAGGATTATTCTCACGGATCTTACGGAGCAAAGGCATATGACAGAACTGGTCACGCTGAAGCAACCAATTCTTGGTCCATGAACTAGTCCCCACCCTGTTCACGGACTGGACTTGTGTCAAGGTCAGGACCCCAACACCAAGCCCCTACACAGCACGAACTCTACGAGGAGTACGTATACGCAACATGGCTAGAAAATGGTCGGCTGCTCAGAACGAAGTAACAGAACGCACTGAAGAACAGCACGGCCTGTGAAGAGCGACCTGAAAAACAGTAACGAACGAACAAGAACACACTGACTAATCAAAGTCATGTGTAGCTTGCTGCACGCACTGAAGAGCAGATAAAAACCCACAAGCACAAACTGAACAGCAGAAAACAATCTGAAAACCACGAGTCTGAAAAAGTGCGAATCGTCTCTCACCAAACTTTTACTAACACGAGATTAGCAAAAGGAGCCCAAAGGATGCCGCGCTTGGTTCTGAACTGGCCTTTTCTAGTCTTGTCGTACGTGGTTGACGTCACTGCGTTCTTGGCGATCGGAAATTCGGACAACTTTGTGCGACCGTGTGTACGCAAAACAAGTTTGAGCCAACATCCGTCGGAAAAAATCCTAGGATTTTGTTGTCGGAATGTCCGATCAATGTCCGACCGTGTGTACGGGGCATAACAGGTCATTGACGCACTAAAGCATAACTTAAAACAGGTAAAGAAAGAAAATCATTGTATACAAGAGAAAAATAACCTGTTACAGGTTATTGACACATTAAAGCGTAGCTTAAAACAGGTAAAAGAGGGAATAGTTATACACATAATAGAGTATACCTGTTACAGGGTATTAACACATTAAAGCGTAGCTTAAAACAGGTAAAGAAATAATAAAAATAGAAAACATGAGATAGGAACGGCCATAGAGAATTCATGAATATATACATAACTCGGTAGTTCTTAGCTCTATGCGTTTCTAGGCCTTATAGCCCCTCGTCAGGAGAAAAACCGTGTATGTCATCTAGGATAGGAAAGAAAAATCATAATAAGATCTGTTCTAAATGGATCATGTGGGCAAATACACAATATGGGAGAACCCCCACATGGCTATTCAACCCACATAGTTACTGGTGAATAGGGATGAGCTTCGAGTTCGAGTCGAACTCATGTTCGACTCGAACATTGACTGTTCGCAAGTTCGCCGAACAGCGAACAATTTGGGGTGTTCGCGGCAAATTCGAATGCCGGCGAAACACCCTTTAAAAGTCTATGGGAGAAATCAAAAGTGCTAATTTTAAAGGCTAAGATGCAAGTTATTGTCATAAAAAGTGTTTGGGGACCTGGGTCCTGCACCAGGGGGCATGGATCAATGCAAAAAAATTTTTTTTAAACGGACGTTTTTTCAGGAGCAGTGATTTTAATAATGCTTAAAGTCAAACAATAAAAGTGTAATATCCCTTTAAATTTCGTACCTGGGGGGTGTCTATAGTATGCCTGTAAAGGGGCGCATGTTTCCTGTGTCTAGAACAGTCTGACAGCAAAATGACATTTTGAAGGAAAAAACTCATTTAAAACTACCGCGGCTATTGCATTGCCGACAATACACATAGAAGTTCATTGATAAAAACGGCATGGGAATTCCCCAAAGGGGAACCCCGAACCAAAATTAAAAAAAAAAAAAGACGTAGAAGTCCCCCTAAATTCCATACCAGGCCCTTCAGGTCTGATATGGATATTAAGGGGAACCCCGGCCAAAATTTTTAAAAAAAAATGATGTGGGGTTCCCTCTAAATTCCATACCAGACCCTCCAGGTCTGGTATGGATTTTAAGGGGAACCCCGCGCCAGAAAAAAAAAAAAAAAAAACGGCGTGGGGTCCCCCCAAAACTCCATACCAGACCCTTATCCGAGCACGCAACCTGGTAGGCCGCAGGAAAAGAGGGGGGGACGAGAGTGCGCCCCCCCTCCTGAACCTTACCAGGCCACATGCCCTCAACATTTGGAGGGTGCTTTGGGGTAGCCCCCCAAAACACCTTGTCCCCATGTTGATGAGGACAAGGGCCTCATCCCCACAACCCTGGCCGGTGGTTGTGGGGGTCTGCGGGCGGGGGGCTTATCGGAATCTGGAAGCCCCCTTTAACAAGGGGACCCCCAGATCCCGGCCCCCCCTGTGTGAAATGGTAAGGGGGTACAAAAGTACCCCTACCATTTAACTAAAAAACTGTCAAAAATGTTAAAAATGACAAGAGACAGTTTTTGACAATTCCTTTATTTAAATACTTCTTCTTTCTTCTATCTTCCTTCATTTTCTGGTTCTTCTGGTTCTTCTGGTTCTTCTGGTTCTTCCTCCGGCGTTCTCGTCCAGCATCTCCTCCGCGGCGTCTTCTATCTTCTTCTCCTCGGGCCGCTCCGCACCCATGGCATGGGGGGAGGCTCCCGCTCTTCTCTTCATCTTCTTCATCTTCTTCTCTTCTTCTTTTCTTCTCTTCTTCTCTTCTTCTCTTCTTCATTTTCTTCTCCGGGCCACTCCGCACCCATGCTGGCATGGAGGGAGGCTCCCGCTGTGTGACGGCGCTCCTCGTCTGACAGTTCTTAAATAACGGGGGGCGGGGCCACCCGGTGACCCCGCCCCCTCTGACGCACGGTGACTTGACGGGACTTCCCTGTGACGTCACAGGGAATGCCACAGGGAAGTCCCATCATGTCCCGTGTGTCAGAGAGGGGCGGGGCCACCGGGTGGCCCTGCCCCCGTTATTTAAGAACTGTCAGACGAGGAGCGCCGTCACACAGCGGGAGCCTCCCTCCATGCCAGCATGGGTGTGGAGCGGCCCGGAGAAGAAAATGAAGAAGAGAAGAAGAGAAGAAGAGAAGAAAAGAAGAAGAGAAGAAGATGAAAAAGATGAAGAGAAGAGCGGGAGCCTCCCCCCATGCCATGGGTGCGGAGCGGCCCGAGGAGAAGAAGATAGAAGATGCCGCGGAGGAGATGCTGGACGAGAACGCTGGAGGAAGAACCAGAAGAGCCAGAAGAACCAGAAGAACCAGAAGATAAAGGAAGATAGAAGAAAGAAGAAGTATTTAAATAAAGGAATTGTCAAAAACTGTCTCTTGTCATTTTTAACATTTTTGACAGTTTTTTAGTGAAATGGTAGGGGTACTCCCTTACCATTTCACACAGGGGGGGCCGGGATCTGGGGATCCCCTTGTTAAAGGGGGCTTCCAGATTCCGATAAGCCCCCCGCCCGCAGACCCCCACAACCACTGGCCAGGGTTGTGCGGATGAGGCCCTTGTCCTCATCAACATGGGGACAAGGTGTTTTGGGGGGCTACCCCAAAGCATCCTCCCAATGTTGAGGGCATGTGGCCTGGTATGGTTCAGGAGGGGGGGGGCCGCACTCTCGTCCCCCCCTCTTTTCCTGCGGCCTGCCAGGTTGCGTGCTCGGATAAGGGTCTGGTATGGAATTTAGGGGGGACCCCACGCGTTTTTTTTTTTTTAATTTTGGCCGGGGTTCCCCTTAATATCCATATCAGACCTGAAGGGCCTGGTATGGAATTTAGGGGGACTCCTACGTCTTTTTTTTTTTTTTTTTAATTTTGGTTCGGGGTTCCCCTTTGGGGAATTCCCATGCCGTTTTTATCAATGAACTTCTATGTGTATTGTCGGCAATGCAATAGCCGCGGTAGTTTTAAATGAGTTTTTTCCTTCAAAATGTCATTTTGCTGTCAGACTGTTCTAAACACAGGAAACATGCGCCCCTTTACAGGCATACTATAGACACCCCCCAGGTACGAAATTTAAAGGGATATTACACTTTTATTGTTTGACTTTAAGCATTATTAAAATCACTGCTCCTGAAAAAACGGCCGTTTTTAAAAAAAATTTTTGCATTGATCCATGTCCCCTGGGGCAGGACCCAGGTCCCCAAACACTTTTTATGACAATAACTTGCATATTAGCCTTATAAAATTAGCACTTTTGATTATTCATGTTCGTGTCCCATAGACTTTAACGGTGTTCGCGTGTTCGAACGAACTTTTTTCCTGTTCGCATGTTCTGGTGCGAACCGAACAGGGGGGTGTTCGGCTCATCCCTACTGGTGAATCTGCGCAATGGTAGCACGGCCATGAAAAGTCCAAGACCAGCCAGAAGCGCCCCCGCCGGGAGCTGAGGGGTCGTGAAAGGCACCAGTAACCCACATAGGCTGCACCCCGAATGGGCCAAGTGTAGAATAGCACCAAAGGAGGTTAGATGGGGTGACCCCAAGAGTGGGGATTCTGAATATGAAAAAATGACAAAAAAAAGAAAAAAGAAAAAAGAAAAAAATATTAAATTATAATGAAATTAGAATGAAAAAGAGGTGAAATGTGGATAGTGTGAAAATGAATATGGAAAGTAGGTGCAAGAGTGAAGGAAAAGTGACAAGGAAAAAGGAATAAGGGATAAAAAAGCAATGGTGAGTGAGAAATGAAAAAAGTTTGATTACCTATGGAGAATTGAGAGACAGATAAATTCTCGTGGTGCATGATGTCAAGTGAAGAAAATGGATCTGTGTAGGGGGCCCACCCAGGGGGGAAGCCTATATAGGGAGTGCCGCCAATAACCACGCCCCCAACAACACATTACAGCACATGTGAGGAGGGAAGGAGGGCGAAACTGCGCTAGGCAGCCGAGCCAACAAGGCTATCTAACGGGAAGTGCCCACGCCAATCCCGTCCAACGTGCCGCCAGAGGGAATGCACTCAGCCGGGGAAACGGAAGTCAAGGACGCCGCACATCCGGTGATGCGAACGTGACGTCGACCCGCAGTGAAAGAGACCCCACCTGCCCCAAGTCAGTGGGCGGAGGGGAGGCTGCCAGCACGCGATGCAGCTCCCGGATTGGGCAGAAAGGGTAAGGTCCGGTGAAACAACATGGCAGAACCAACAGTGTGCACATTCAAAGGGATGGTAAACTTTAATGGGAAAATTAGAAACGGACAACTAAGAATTGACTCAGAGAAAGAAAAAATAAATAAATAAATAAATTAATTAAAATAAATTAGTAAATAAAAAAGAGAACAAAGAATCAAGAGTTGCTTCCGACGCAGCCAAAAACTGTCAAAATAGATGAAATTATTAATGTTAGTGCCAACCGTGTGCTTCCATCCCTAATTAATTGATGAAGAGAGAAAAAGAGAAGAAGTAGGTGGGACTTTGAATGAGGTAACAGGGGTCGTTCAAATCCCCTCCTCCATCCCAATTTGGCACATAAAAAATGGGAGAATAAAAGCAGGACTTTGCATGAAGCACACGGAGGCAGGAAAAGTTCATTTGACATAAAAAACATTATTAATTTTGATTTCAAATTATCATAGAGTTTTTTTATTTATTTAACTCATTGCATTATGCCCAATATCGAAGTATATACAGTTCATAAAGACCACACAGTTCACTTTTGTTAGCATTTCAACAAGGAATTATTATATGTTAAACAGAAACACAGAATAATTGATGCATGATTATACACATGGTAAAGAGTACCTGTTACAGGTCATTGACGCACTAAAGCGTAACTTAAAACAGGTAAAGGAAGAAAATCATTGTATACAAGAGAAAAAATACCTGTTACAGGTTGTTGACGCATTAAAGCATAGCTTAAAACAGGTAAAAATGCGTAGAGCTAAGAACTACCGAGTTGTGTAAATATTCATGAATTCTCTATGGGCGTTCCTATCTCATGTTTTCTATTTTTATTGTGTTTCTGTTTAACATATAATAATTCCTTGTTGAAATGCTAACAAAAGTGAACTGTGTGGTCTTTATGAACTGTATATACTTCGATATTGGGCATAATGCAATGAGTTAAATAAATAAAAAACTCTAGGATAATTTGAAATCAAAATTATTAATGTTTTTTATGTCAAATGAACTTTTCCTGCCTCCGTGTGCTTCATGCAAAGTCCCGCTTTTGTTCTCCCATTTTTTACATTCTAAAGTAGATTTTTTTGTATTAGCTGACTAGTGTCCAGCCTGTACCAAATGCAACCTACCAAAAATGCTTAAATAATGTCTTTAAAGATAAATATGTATGGGCTGCAAAACTGTTTGCTGTCTTTCATTGCCAAACAAGGCCTACACAAGCTTGTTGAAATAATGCTTATGCAGTATATACAATATTCCTTCATTTCAACAGTGGCTTTTGTACCAAAATGTGGTACGAGAAAGGCATTTCATCAAATGAGGCTTCCTAGGCATACAGTATATTAAAATTACACTCATGCAACATGTACCATATTTCTTGAATTTTATTGTGAAAAATAGAAGCTTTACATTTTGGGTGCTGTCTACATCTTACCAGGGATATAGTTTAGCCAATGATGTCTGCAAATCTTTCTGCTAAATATGCTGTGTTTAGCATATTACTTCTATTTCAATTAGGGATGAGCTTCGTGTTCGAGTCGAATGCATGTTCGACTCGAACATCGTGTGTTCGGCCGTTTGTCGAATTACGAATGTTATGGGCCTTTTGCGCCAAATTCGAGTGGCGCGTCATGGCCCTTAATTCAGTGCATTGCTGGCTGATGATTGGCCAAGCATACACATGACCCACATGCTTGGCCAATCACAGCGCCGTGTGTACAGAGAGCCGTAATTGGCCAAAGCCAGGGAGGCTTTGACCAATTATGGCTCAGGGGGTTTAGTACACGCCCCACACTATATAAGGCCTCCTGCGTGGCGGCCTTGTGTAGTGTGTTGCGGCAGAGAGAGATAGACAGAAGGACAGTGTCTTTTGATTTAAGTTAGATAGAGTAGGCAGGTCGAGTCAGTTAGCTGCACTTACAGTGTATTGTGTATATATATATATATCTATATATATGCATCCCAGGTGTTGTGTGTGTGTATATATATATACACACACACACACACACACATATATATATATATATATATATATATATATATATATATATATACACACTGTATTCAGTTTAGCTAGATCCGTTTCTATTATTCTCTTCCTAATATACTGCCAGGCAGGTGCTTGTGTGCTTCTTCTGATCCTATTTATAGCACAGGCAGACTCTTGAAGTATCTCCAGTTAGTGTACTGTGTACCCTGCACAGTTGCACCTACAGTATAGCTACCTGTAGCTAAGTGCTTGTGTGCTTCTTCTGATCCTATTAATAGCACAGGCAGGCTCTTGAAGTATTTCCAGTTAGTGTACTGTGTACCCTGCACAGTTGCATCTACAGTATAGCTACCTGAAGACAAGTGCAGGTGTTCTCATACTAATAATACTACAGGCAGGCAGTTGATTCTGCTAGATTCAGTATAATCGGTATATATATACATCCCAGTTTTGTGCAGCTACATCTCACTGCAGGCCATTAGTATGTCTGGAAGGCCAACAAGGAGAGGCAGACAGTCACAAGGGAATAAAAGAGGGTAAGCAGGATCTGTGTCTAGAGGCAACAGTGCTGGTCGTGGACACGGTGCATCCCCGTCAGCACGTGGCCGTGGGACACGCTTGGCCTTTTTTTCGACAGCTGGCCGTGTTGAGCTGCAACATGCGGAAGACTTGGTCGAGTGGATGACCAAGCCGCCCTCATCCTCTCTCACCCAGGCTCAGGGTACTTTGTCTGGCAAAGCATCTGCCAACGCAGCCTCTTCCCTCGGCTCAATGGCATCAGTCACTCCTTCCCTAGCCCCACCATGTCCTCCTGAGGAGTCCCCCGAACTGTTTGACCACAGTATTGGATACATGCTCCAGGAGGATGCCCAGCGTTTGAAGGCTCCAATGATGGTACTCAGCTAGAGGAAGACAGTAATGTGAGCCCAGACAGAGGGTGCCCAAGAAGGACAGCAATCTGGCAGTCATGTATCCCCTGCTGCAGCATACTGCCATGTTTGCTCCAGTGATGAGGAGGGAGGGGATGATAAGGTCACTGACTCCACGTGGGTGCCTGATAGGAGAGAGGAGGAGGAGGAGGCACATTACCAACTAGGCAGGATGCCCTCCAGGGGCCAGCTTCACATGTGCAGGGTGCTGCTGTCTCTGTGCTTTATTCCAAAAGTTATTTGGTGTGGGCCTTTTTTGAGACGAGTGCATCAGATCGCACCACTGCTATTTGCAACATATGTCTCAAGCGTATCTCGCGTGGCCAAAACATCTCCCGCTTGGGCACCACATGCTTGACCAAACATATGTTGACCTGCCATGCAGTTCGTTGGCAAGTGTACCTAAAAGACCCACACCAAAGAACAAAGAAGATCTCTCCTTGCTCCTCACCAGCTGGGATCTCCAACCCCACTATACCTTCAGTCCTCTCTGAGACTTGCACCGAGAGGAATGAAGGTGTAGAATTAGTTGTTTCACAGCCAAATACTTGTGGGCAATCTGCTATCGGTACACCGACGTCAGATTGTACCAGGCAAATTTCCCTGCCCCAGCTGCTGCACCGCAGAAAGAAGTTTGCTCCCAGCTATCCACATGCCCAGTGGTTGAATGCTAGCTTGGCAAAATTGCTAGCACTTCAACTGCTACCTTTTCAGTTGGTAGACTCTGCCCCCTTCCATGAGTTTGTGGAATGTGTGGTTCCTCAGTAGCAGGTTCCCAAACACCTCTTTTTCTCATGGAAGTCGATTCCGGCTCTCTACCGGCATGTGGAAGTCAATGTCTTTGCCTTACTGGACAGGGCAGTCAGTGGTAAGGTGCATATTACCGCTGACTCATGGTCCAGCAGGCATGGACAGGGATGTTACCTAAATTTCACGCGCATTGGGTTTCTCTGCTGGCAGCTGGGAAGGATGCAGGATAAGGTGAAGTAGTGTTGGAGGTTGTTCCACCACCATGCCTCCAAAATGCTACTACTGGTGATTCTGACACACCTCTCTCCTCCACCCTCTCCTCTTCTTCCTCCATGGCCTCTTCCTGTGCTTTGTCCTTGGAAACAGTGGTGCTCCGTAGACGTTCAAGGGGCTACGCAAGAACGCAGGCCAAAAGATGCCATGCGGTGCTTGAGCTGGTGTGCTTAGGGGACAGGAACCACACTGGGGCAGAGATTCTGTCAGCTCTGCAGGGGCAGGTTCAGAGGTGGTTGACGCCATGCCAGCTTAAGCCAGGAATGGTGGTTTGTGACAATGGCATCAACCTACTCTCCGCCCTCTGACAGGAACAACTGACCCATGTGCCCTGTTTGGCTCACGTCCTTAACTTGGTGGTGCAGTGGTTCTTGGGCAGGTACCCGGGCTTACAGGATGTCCTGAGGCAGGCCAGGGAAGTCTGTGTGCATTTCCGCCAGTCATATAATGCCAGTGCTTGGCTGGCTGACCTTCAAAAGGAATTTAACCTGCCCAAGAACCGCCTAATCTGTGACATGCCCACCAGGTGGAACTCAACGTTGGCCATGCTGCAGCGGCTGCACTCACAGAAGAGGGCCATCAATGAGTACCTGTGCAACTATGGCACCAGGACAGGGTCAGGGGAGCTTGTTTTTTTTCCCATGCCAGTGGACCATGATCAGGGATGCATGCACTGTCCTGTCACCATTTGAGGAGGCCTCAAGGATGGTGAGCAGTGACAGTGCATGCATCAGGGACACTGTCCCCCTTGTCCACCTGTTGGAGCACACGCTGCATGGAATAATGGACAGGGCACTTGAGGCAGAACAGAGGCAGGAAGAGGAGGACTTCCTTAGCTCTCAAGGCCCCCTTTATACAGACAGTGTTCCTGCGTGCCCGCCGATCACACAGGAAGAGGAGGAGGATTGTGTCAGCATGAAGGTGGAGCCTGGCACTCAGCATCAGCAGTAGTCTTTAAGGGATCATTTACAGTCCCAAGAAACCCGCGGATTTATACGTGGCTGGGAGGAGGTGACTGTGGATCATGTCGTCCTTAGTGACCCAGAGGACTCCGGACCAAATGACTCAGCAAACCTACGCTGCATGGCCTCCCTGATCCTGCAAAGCCTGCGGAAGGATCCTCGTATTCGTGGTATCAAGGAGAGGCATCATTACTGGCTGGCAACCCTCCTTGATCCACGTTACAAGGATAAGGATGTGGCCCTTATCTTGCCATCGCAGAGGGAGCAGAGGATGAAATATCTTCGGGAGGCCTTGCAGAAATGTCTGTGCAAGGCGTTCTCAGAGACTGGAAGGTTACAAACTCCTGTTCCTGGACAACGTGTTGCTGAGGCTTCGGTCAGTCAAAGAAGAAGCGGTGGAGAAGGTGGCCGTCTGATCGATGCGTTCAGACAATTTTTTAGTCCTCAGCCCCAAGGTATGATCGATTTCAGCAACCATCAACAGCGTCCGTTTTACATGGTGCAGGAATACCTAGGGGCAAGATCTGAATTAGACACCTTTCCCACCGAAAATCCTATGGGTTACTGGGTCTTGAGGATGGATCACTGGCCAGAGCTTGCACAGTATGCAATTGAGCTACTGGCCTGTCCTGCATCCAACGATCTTTTGGAACTCACGTTCAGTGCTGCTGGAGGCTTTGTAACCGATCACAGGGTGCACCTGTCCACCGACTGACCTTCATAAAAATGCATCAATCTTGGATCACCACCAGATACCAAGCACTTGATGCTGATGTAACCGAATATTTTTTTTTTAAATGTCAGATTCCTTCAAGACTCCCTATGCTGATGCTGAGTGACTATCCCGTTATGCTAAGTGACTATCCTCTTCCTCCTCAATGATCATGCTGATAGCTTGTAAGAATATTTTTGGTTCTGGGCGCCGCCACCAGTGGCTAAGGCCCAATTTTTCAGCCCCTGTTTGACAGCGGCGTGTAATTACAATTTTTGTTGCAATATTTTGCAGCAGGGCTCGTTCCTGCGCTCCAACTAGAGTATTTGCGAGGGGTTGCAGTGTTGTGGCACCAGTGCCTAAGGCCCAATTTCTCTGCCTCTGTTCAACAGGGACATGTAATTACAATTCTTGATCTAATATTTCACAGCAGGACCCGTTTCTGCGCCCACCAAGAGTAACTGTGAGGACTTACAGGGGTTGATTTACTAAAGGCCAATAGACTGTGCACCTTGCAAAGTACAATTGCACTCTGCAAGGGCAGTTGCTCCAGAGCTTAGTAAATGAGGTAAAGCTTCACTTTGCAAAGAATACCCAATCACATGCAAGGAAAAAAAAAAAAAAATTTTTGCTTGCACATGATTGGTTGATGAAAGTCAGCAGAGCTTCTGCTCTTTACTAAGCTCTGGAGCAACTGCTCTTACAGTGTGCAACTGCACTTTGCAAAATGCACAGTCTTTTTGCCTTTAGTAAATCAACCCCACAGTGTTGTGGCACCAGCACCACCACCACCAAAGGCCCAATTTTTCTGCCCCTGTTCAACAGGTACATGTAATTACAATTCTTGATCTAATAATTCACAGCAGGGCCCATTCCTGCGCCCACCAAGAGTAACTGTGCGGGCTTACAGTGTTGTGGCAACACCAACACCTAAGGCCCCAATTTCTGCAGAATAAATAGGGCAGGCCCCTACTTTCAAACATCCAACTTACAAACGACTCCTACTTGCAAACAAAAGGAGATGACAGGAAGTGAAATTAAATCTACCCCTAGGAAGGGAAATTCTCTCCTGTAAGAGTTAATATGGGAAAAAACTTTCTCCTTTCCACTGATGCTTTATCACCAATCCTTGTTTCACTAAAAACCCAAAATTTTCTAAAAACATTTGTCATTTGGACAGACAGTGAGGTGAAATCTTCTGAAGAGGAGCACAGACAGCAAAACAAATGTCACAGGGGTGATAACTCTTCCCTATGTTTTCCAAAAAGCTTAAAAATAGATTTTTTGGCTGGAGATAAACACTTTAAAAATGTACCAGTTAAAAATTACAAACAGATTCTACTTAACAACAAACCTACAGTCCCTGTCTTGTTTGCACCGCCTGTATACTGCTGTTCAGAGGGCCTGGGGCCCCACGCCTTTCCTTTTTTTAATTTGGTTGGGGGGTTCCCCTTAATATCCATACAAGACCCAATGGGCCTGGTAATGGACTGGGGGGGGGGAGCGGACTCATTCCGTTTGTCTCACCGATTTTCATCCATATTACCGGGTCCCGACATTACTTTAAAGCCGTAAGCAGTTTTAAATTACTTTTTTTCCTTTAAAAATGTCATTTTGTGCAGGGACTGTTCTAAGCACGGGAAACACACGCCACTTTATTGGCTTACTATAGACACCCCCCAGGTACGATATTTAAAGGAATATTTTACTTTTTTTTCACTTTAAGCATCATTAAAATCACTGCTCCTGAAAAAACGGCCGTTTTTAAAACTTTTTTTTGCATTGATACATGTCCCCTGGGGCAAACTCCTTTTTAGGACAATACCATGCAAATTTTCCTTTAAAATTAGCACTTTTGATTTTGAACGTTCGAGTCCCATAGACTTCAATGGGGTTCTAAAATTCGTGCAAAGTTTCGGTCCGTTCGCAGGTTCTGGTGCGAACCGAACCGGGGGGTGTTCGGCTCATCCCTAAAATATTTTATTTATTTTGCTCCTCTAAAGCAAAATGTCAATGTGGTTTAGGCAATGTAACTTACAAAAACTTGTACACATGTTATGTATTGTCTATAGCATATCACATTTTTTTCAGAAAAATATAAACTTTACATTTTTTTTGGTCCTACAAAGCTATTGGATGGTGTTTAGGCAAAGAGGACATTAAAGAGGAGTTCCCATTTTAAAAACAAAATTAAAAGTCAGCAGCTACAAATACTGCCGCTTCTGACTTTTAATAATCTGACACTTACCTGTCCCACGGTCCAGCAATGCAGGGGATAGAAGCTCCGCTCGTCTCCCCCTCCGTTCGGCTGCACCGGCATTGCAACTGTGGGTGCCGGCTGTAAAGAAACCCACTGCACATGCGCGAGCAGCGCCGTGTGCCGTGATTGGCCGCTCAGTCATCTGGGACCTGTAATGTGTCCCTGATGATTGACAAGAGGGAGGGGGCAGAGCTGAGCCCTTCCTGCACCGAGGGGAAGCGATGTCACCAGCCCAGGCACTGAAGGAGGCAGTAGAAGCAGCAGAATGTATTTTGAGGTGTAATTTCACATATGCCCATGGCATGTTTGAGCAATAGATCATTTAGTGACAACTTTGTGCAAAAAAAAAAATTCATTTTCCAGCAACTTGTAGCAAAATATAAAATATTCCATGGACTCAACATGCCTCTCATCAAATAGCTTGGGGAGGAGAAGCAGCAGAATGTATTTTGGGGTGTAATTCCACATATAACCATGCCATGTGTGAGCAATATATCATTTAATGACAACATTGTGTAAAAAAAAAATGTTAATTTTCCTGCAACTTGTGGCAAAATATAAAATATTCCATGGACTCAACATGTCTCTCGTCAAATAGCTTGGGGTGTCTACTTTCCAAAATGGGGTCATTTGGGGGGGGGGGGGGGTTTGAACTGTACTGGCATTTTATGCACAACATTTCTGACACTTTTTGTTTACATGAAAAAAATTTTTTTTTTGCAAGAAAATTACTTTGAACCCCCAAACATTATATATTTAAAGCAAATGCCCTACAGATTAAAATGGTGGGTGTTGCATTTGTTTTTCACACAGTATTTGCGCTGCAATTTTTCCAAAGCAATTTTTTGGAAAAAACACATTATTTACTAAAGGCAAAACCACTTTGCACTACAAGTGCACTTGAAGGTGCACCGAAAGTGCACTTGAAAGTGCAATCACTGTAGATTGCTGTAGATCTGTGGGGAAGCTCTGAAATGAAGGGAAGTTCTGCAGATTTTATCATCCAATCATGTGCAAGCTAAAATGCTGTTTTTTTTATTTTCCTTGCATGTCCCCCTCAGATTTACAGCAACTGCACTTTCAAGTGCACTTGCTGTGTGCACTAGTAGTGCAAAGTGGATTTACCTTTAGTAAATAACCCCCACTATATTGCCCAAATGTTTGACAAAATAAAAAAGATGATCTTATGCTGAGTACATGGATTCCAAACACGAAAATTACACACAAATGTGCAGCGGTGACAAACTACATACATTTTTAAAAGCCTTTACAGGTTACCATTTTAGATCTACAGAGGAGGTCTACTGCTAAAATTACTGCCCTCAATCTGACCTTCATGGTGATACCTCACATGCATGGTGCAATTGCTGTTTACCTATGACACTAGACCGACGTTTGTGTTCGCCTTTGTGCATGAGCAGGGGGGACCGGGGTGCTGGGTTTTTTTATTATTTATTTTGCTTTTTTATTATATTTTTAAACTGTTCTTTCATTTATTTTTTTTTATCATTTTTATTGTTATCTCAGGGAATGTAAATATCCCCATGATAGCAATAGGTAGTGACAGATACTCTTTTTTTGAAAATTTTGGGGTCTATTAGACCCTAGATCTCTCCTCTGCCCTCAACCACACCAACATCAGTGTGATAAAATGCTTTGCCAATTTCCCAATGGCGCTGTTTATATCCGGTGAAACCGAAGTCGCAAAATGCTCATAGCTTCCGGTTTCTTAGGCCATAGAGATGATTGGAGCCATTCTGGTCTCTGATCAGCTCTATGGTCAGCTGGCTGAACCACTGGCTGCATTCTCGGGTTCCTTGTTGGGACAGGAGAGCGCAAGAAAACCATGGAAGATGGTGGGAGGGGGGGATGTTCCCTCCCACTGCTTATAAAAGAAGTCTAGAGGCTAATTAGCCACTAGGATTGCTTTTATATGAAAGCCGACCACTGGCTGAAAAGAATGATACCAAAATGATACCTAAACCTGCAGGCATCATTCTGGTATAACCACTCAAAGTCCAGCAACATACCAGTACATTGCTGGTCTTTGTTGGGCATTGTAATGTTCTTTTTTTTCATGAAACCTGTGGGCGGAATGAAAAAAAGAGATTGATTGGTGGCTATACCCACCATTAGAATACCGCCCTTCATCCACCCACTTCTAATGATGGGCATGCATGCACCATTTTTTAAAACTGTGGTGGTGAAATCACCTCCAACAGCGCTGGAGTCACAGCTTTACGTATTGTGGGAGCAAACGCTGTTGCTGTCAGGATAAATAAACCTGTGCTGCAGCTGAATGGCGTACCTGCTAAGCAAATGATGGTTAACAATAAAACAAAGTAACATTACAGTATAACAGTAATGCCGCGTACACACGATCGGACATAGAGGCAAACACAAAAGTGTTACGTTTATAATTTTGCTCAGTGTATATACATGAACCATGTGTGCTAAACTTCCACTGAGATGGTAAATGCAGCTGCTGTCTTATGGTTTCCAGAACTTCTAATCCTAAAGTGTTATGCCCTGTGCATGCGATCGGACATTCCGACAACAAAATTCATGGATTTTTTCCAACGGACTTTGGCTCAAACTTGTCTTGCATACACACGGTCAGACAAATCTTGATGGAAATTCCAAACGTCAAGAACGCAGTGATTTACAACACATACGACGAGCCGAGAAAAATGAAGTTCAATAGCCAGTGCGGCTCTTCTGCTTGATTCTGAGCATGCGTGGAACTTTGTACGTCGGTAATTGTGTACACACGATCGGAATTTACGACAACGGATTTTGTTGTCGGAAAATTTGAGATCCAGATCTTAAATTTTGTGTGACAGAAATTCTGATGGAAAATGTCCGATGGAGCCTACACACAGAATTTCCGACAACAAGCTCCCACCGAACATTTTCTGCCAGAGAATCCGACCATTTGTACGGGGCATAAGACTTACCATACCTGCAAAGCAAATACAATAAAACATAGTAAGAATAAAACATTGCAATCTGTGCCTAAAAAAAATATATGCCAAAGCATGGGGGCAATCCGCCCCTAATGTTAGGAGCAAATCGCTCCTCCACCCCTGCCCCCATGCTTTGACATATATGCTCTTTTTTTTTAACTGTGGTGGTAAAATCACCTTCGACAGCTCTGGAGTCATGGCTTTATGTATCGTGGGAGCAAACGCTGTTGCTGTCAAGATAAATAAACCTGTGCTGCAGCTGAATGGTGTACTAAGCAAATGATGGTTAACAATAAAACAAACATTACAGTATAACATACCATACCTGCAAAGCAAATACAATAAAACATAGTAAAAATAAAACAGAGAGAGAACGATAGATATAGAACATTAGTGAGAGAACAGTAGAGCGGACAGTAAAGAGCGAACATAAAGGAGAGAACAATAGAGAGAGAGAAGAAAAATACAACCACAACTATTTTTGGATTTTTTATTTTATAGTTTTTGTGTTTTTGTGTGATTTTTTAAAACTTTTTTCACTTTTATAAAAACTGTAAAAAAAACTGTAAACTGAACGTTGCAGATGAGGGTCTCTCAAAATGTGATGGCCATCACATCTTTCCAGACCCCGAGACCCTGTGTTAGTGTGCCTAGGACTGTGTGGTGCTGTACCCTATGCCAATACTCAACTAGTGTGTGGTAGCACTTGAAACATTCACCAATGCAGAGACCAGGTTGGTCAGGACAGGAAGGACAATAAAAGCGGGCGTCACGCCTAAATCCGCGTTTGCTGTAGACACATCTTCTTTGGGGTGCTCTTTGGGTAGGGGTACCAGGGAGGACATAAGGAAAATGCCTCTCTTGCAGCCGGCTCACTGCATTTGCGTTGGGAAGTTGGGCAAGAGCACCATCTGGAAACAGAAAGGCTCTGACGATCTCTTCCTGGAATTTAAGGAAAGATCCAGTTCATCCTGAAGCTTTGTATAGCACAAAAGCGTTCAGCAAAGCCAGTTGAAACAAATAAACAGACACTTTTTTGTACCAGCATCTGGCCTTACGGGCAATTAGGTACGGCGCCAACAACTGGTTATTGAGGTCCACCCCTCCCATGTTAAGGTTGTATTCGTGGACACAGAGGGGTTTCTCCACAACACCAGTCACCGTAGGAATTTGGACTGCCGTGTCTGCGTGAAGCGAGGACAGAACAAAAACATTCCGTGAATCCCTCCACTTCACTGCTAACAAATTATTATGCTTCAAGAGGGCTCTCTCTCCCTGTCTAAGTCGGGGATTCTACAAGCCGTTGGGGGAAGCCCCGGCTATTAGATTGCACGGTGCCACATGCGCCAATTCCATAATCAAAAAGGTGACTAAAAAAGTGGCACGCTTGTGTAATAATTGTCCATGTACAAGTGGTACCCCTTTCCGAATAAGGGTGACACCAAGTCCCACACTATCTTACTAGCGCTCCCTATGTAGTCTGGGCAGTTCTTCGGCTCTACGTGACTATCCTTTCCCTTGTAAACCATAAAACTATATGTATAGCCTGTGGCCCTGTCACAGAGCTTATACATATTGACCCCATATCTGGCATGCTTGCTGGGAAGATACTGTTTGATAGACAAGCGGCCAGAAAACGTAATCAGGGACTTATCAACGCAGACAATTGGATCGGGAGTAAACAAGGCTGAAAAACGTGGTTCAAGTGGTTTACGAGGGGCCGAATTTTGTAGAGCCAATCAAATCCAGAGTCACCCCGATGACAGAGTTCATTGACATTGATGTGCATGAACCGCAAGATCTGCTTGTATCGTGTCCTGGTCATGGAGGCAGAGAACACGGGCATATAGTGAATTGGGTCAGTGGACCAATGTGACTGCAACTCACTCTTTTTAGTTACGCCCATGAGGAGGGATAGGTCCAGGAAGGTCTTAAAATCGGAGACCGTAATAGGTCTCCAATCTCTGGCAAGGGTCAGCTGGGGATTAGCGGTAATGAATTGACCAGCATACAAATTGCTTTGGTCCACAATAGATCTATAGAGATCTTCGGTGAAAAACAGCGAATTAAAATCAAGTGACGTAAAATCAACTGTTTCCACCTGAATTCCGGAATGGCCAGTGAATGGGGGAAGTACGGGTGCTGCAGAAGTGGTGGGCTCCCAATTAGGATTGGCGAATGCAGCAGGAAGGGCACTATGGGCACGATGGGCCTGTGTTTGTCTTCTTCTTGGTGGCAGCGGGACACTACTCATGCTTGCCACCTCGCCAGCTTGAACTGCACTTATGGGACTCGCCACGTTACCAAGTGTTACTGCAGTGCTGGATGTATGATCAGGATGTACTAGGCTTGCGCTAGTATTGGCTCTCTGCTTCATATGAGGGACCTGCGGTTCTTGCACCTCAACGACAGCAGAAGAAGATCTGGGTCTGGTACACCTGACCTTGGCAGGGTCCACAACTCCGTCGTCAGAGCTATCTGTCAGGGTGCCGCTGCTGTCTACAGGTTCATAGTCTGAGCCTGAATCTGACAGATGAGTGACTTCCTCTTCACCATCTGTCATGCTCAGAAACGTGTTGGCCTCTTCACTACCGTACCTTCGATTTGACATTTTGGTCTCTAAATTTACTGGTACAGTAGTGAGACTCACAGGTAAAAAAGCTCTTGACTGTTAGCGACTGATTCAAATGCTACCAAAAAAACTGTTAGCATTCACAGGGATCAGGCCTGACTCTGCGAGTGCTGCAGTTATGTGTTTAGTGTTTTGTAAGTGACAGTGATCGATTGATACTGCACTTGGGTGGGCTGGGTTTGGCTGGACTGGGCGGAGGGGCTAAACGCAGCTGCTAGCAGGAATCTGGGCTGATCCCGCTAACACTGCATTTTTGGGAACCCTAAACTGCTGAGGATGCTAGTATAGATCTGATCAGATCAGATATTGATCCGCTCAGACACTATACTACTAAGGGGGGGGTGTGGTGCGTGTGTGGGTGTTAGCGCTACTGGCACTAATCTGACACTGCCTGGGGTGACGCAGACCCTATCTGACGCTAAAACCTAACTTATATCACCTGCCTTTATTGAGTAAAATACGGCGGATGCCCTGACGCTATAAAAAATAAACTAGCTGAACTGCATCACCCGTGACACTAATGCCCCGTACACACGGTCTGACATTGATCGGACATTCTGACAACAAAATCCTAGGATTTTTTTCCGACGGATGTTGGCTCAAACTTGTCTTGCATACACACGGTCACACAAAGTTGTCAGAAAATCTGATCATTCTGAATGTGGTGACGTAAAACACGTATGTCGGGACTATAAATGGGGCAGTAGCCAATAGCTTTCATCTCTTTATTTATTCTGAGCATGCGTGGCACTTTGTGCGTCGGATTTGTGTACACACGATCGGAAATTCCGACAACAGATTTTGTTGTTGGAAAATTTTATAGCCTGCTCTCAAACTTTGTGTGTCGGAAAATCCGATGGAAAACGTGTGATGGAGCCTACACACGGTCGGAATTTCCGACAACAAGGTCCTATCACACATTTTCCGTCGGAAAATCCCACCGTGTGTACGGGGCATTATACTGTGATCACAGGTGACAGGGGGTAATTAAGGGGTTAAACCTTTATTGGGGGGGTAGGGGGGTCCCTAGACCTATCTGGGCCTAAGACTAATTACCCTAATGCCCCGTACACACGGTCGGATTTTCCGATGGACAATGTCCGATCAGAGCGTGTTGTCGGAAATTCTGACCGTGTGTGGGCGCCATCGGACATTTTCCACGGATTTTCCAACACACAAAGTTGGACAGCAGGAGATAAAATTTTCCGACAACAAAATCCGATCGCGTCAATTCCGACCGTGTGTGGCCTGTTCCGACGCACAGAGTGCCACGCATGCTCAGAAGAAATTCTGAGACGGGACAGCTCGTTCTGGTAAACTTAGCGTTCGCAATGGATACAGCACTTTCGTCACGCTGCAATGTTAAAAATGGTTTAATACAGCGCACTCTCTTCTTCTTTATAATGTGACAAGAATTAAGTAGTTTTGCTGCTCATATTCACACACACTTCTCACAAACTTCTTTCGTTACTATTTATCAGGATTCCCTCAATATATTTTGATTTCTCACATCTGACAACATATTTTTGTATATTTTTTTTTGCCTTTAATGTAGAATCTTTTTTGTGTTTCTCTTTTTTTTTTTTTTTGGTGATTTTGATTTGTACTCCCGAAAATGTTTGTGTGTTTTTTGTGACAAGTTCCCACGACACCATTGATATGTTGTTCTATTTAATCTGTAGAGGATTGTTTGGTGTTGTTGTCCCTTGTTTATTTCACATTTTATGTTAGAAATGTACCTGAATCGTCACCAACAAACTGTCCTTTTTGGATGAAAACACACACAGGAGAGTAGAATTTACCTAAAAAAAATTTATTAAGGGGTCACAACTATAAAAAAACAAAGAGGGAGGCAACGCTGGAGAAACTGCAGAAGTGGGCGAAGCCTTGGACCCCCAGGGCAGACATCAATTATTTAAAAGCAAAATTGGTGGCCTGAGGAGTCCATATCTAAGGGAGGGCAGTCTGGTCCAGAAGTCCCAGAGATCCGAAAAGCAGCAGATGACATCTATGTCCCCAGGCTGTGGTCATACGAGAGACTGCAGCTTTTGTCAGACCAGACTGAACCCAGGGCAATCACTCTTTGGTCTTCCTTCCACGCTTCCTTACAGGCTTTGGCTGTGGTGGTGGAGTTGTGGCAGCAGGAGGAGGATCGTCGATCTCAATGACATCTGTCTTGGGTGTTAGTTCCCCACTCTCCCTCTTACGTAGGACTTTATAAATCAGGTCCTAAGAGAGCTTGCGTTGGCCCTCCTGCATGCCCTGCAATTTGGTGGCAGCCATGCAGGCAAAGGCCTCTGCAGGACTGGGGAAGGCTCTGAGGGACGCAGAAGCCTCCTGGATCAGCCTGTATGCTGAATCCTGCACAGAACTGGGAGTGGCCTTCCTGGCCCTTTTGTATGGCAGGTGGAGGGGAGGAACCTGAGACTCAGTCAGGCTGCGACTTGTCCCAGGCTTCTCTTGGCTGACACTTAGCCCCGCCTCCTCCTGGCTGACACTGGCTGACACTAATCCCCGCCTCCTCCTGAAATTCCACCGGAATTTCGGGGTACGAAGATCGAAAGATCAGCTCAGGAAGCGGTGGTAGGACCTGAAATTACGAGAACATGAGCAGTACAGAAAGATCCAGAGAGTGCTGCAAAAAAGTAAGTATTTGTGCTGTGTTCCTATTCTTTTTGGGTTTATTACGTTCGTGCTGCTCCATGTGCTTTTAGGAACTGTTGTACAGTTTAAAATGGCAACTTTCATGTTCATGGGCACATTATTCATTCGGATCACACATTTTTATTTCAGACTATAAAATACCATTGTTTAGGCCATATGCATTTGGCCACCATTTTGACGCCCTATACTTGGCTTCAAAGAATTGGGTTGTGTAGATGGCTTTGTTACTAGAATGAAATGCAAACTAGATTGTGTGTAAGGAGAGGACACTCAGCAGCTGTTTTCACATCTGGACACTGGAGCACTAGTGTGGGACACCAGAACACCATTTTTATTAGGGGGGCCACACAGGTGCTCCAGTGTATACTATAGGGGGGTCTCCATCTGTGAAGCTTGTACCAAACAGGTAAAGTATTGCAGCTTGACAAAGAACACTAAAAAATCTACATCTTGGAACTCGGCTAAAATAGATAATTGTACCCCACTTCCAAACAATGTTTCATCTTTATAGTTCTGCCATCAAATATCTGTGTGCTAATTATACCATTTTTGTTTTACATAGGCGAGAAAAGATTCGGAGGACACCCCTCATCCGAGGAGACCAGAGCCCCCCCCCCTCTGGTAGAAGGGGAAATCCCACCAACACAAGATGAGCAGGAGGAAGAAGACGTGGTGGAACTAGTCACCACAACAGGTGAGTGTCTGCGACCACAGGCTCAGGTAAGAGATGGATGGCGGCATTTTTTTGAAACCTAATTTATTTTGGGGTTCCTCTCTTTTTAGGTGATCGTGAGGTTGTGGATGAAGATCCTTTCACATCCGAAAGTGCCCAGATCCTGATCGGGGAGATCATGGGGTGTAATTTACAATTGGAAATCATCAAGCAAAACATCAATGATGTTATTCCAAAATATAAAAACATCATTGATGTTTTGGGGCGAGTTTAAAACCCCTCCAAATCACTATCTTCTTTTGTGTGCTACAATGTGCGAAATGTTTTTGTGATTTTTCCCAAAGCCAAATTTGGAGGATGCACACAGTGTGTCAACATGTGCTATCTGCCATCACGGGAGATCAATGGATGCGTTTTGGGGGTGCAACCCCTTCCTCAATAATAAAGTAGCTGTGAGGAAGGGCTTTCTCCCCCAAAACACGTCCCTTCATCCCCCGTGATGGCAGATAGCACATGTTGACATTGTGAAATTTGTGTGCATCTTCCAAATTTGGCTTTTCCTGGTGTGATTTCCCCCCATCTGAACGCAATATCAAACACAGTTCCTAAATACTCGTGTCTGATATTGCCTTCCAGTTCTACCAAATGTGAACTTTGTAAGATCAAGATTTGTGTCTTTCTTGTGGGTTTTACACAGGCCTGTTTTCTATAAAATGCACATTTTGATTTTGGATAATGACACCACAAAAATTGTTATACAACAAACATGTTGGTTTGTCAGAAAAACCTTTGGTAAATGCACATGTGATTGTGCTGGTATTAAAAAGATTGTTCATCAAGAATGTGTGGATTATTGTCTCAACGCTACAACACTTTTGGGGTGATGTAATTGTTGTTTTATGAGAAAATGGGGGTCATTTCCTAAGGGCAAATCCACTTTGCACTACAAGTGCAGTTTCAGTGCAGTTGCAAGTGCACTTGTAGTGAAAAGTGTCTTTGCATTTAGTAAATAACAGCCAACAGTGCTTTGTATAAGGTTACACAATCACGACATTTTCTGGACTCCACACATTTCTGTCAGGGTCAGCTCAAATAAACACAAGCAGTAAATGTCCACAAAGAAGAGCCTGGGGGGAGATGCCTGTCGAGAACTTGAGGTCCTGCAGGCTTCTCCCTGTGGCCAAATACCGCAAGGTAGCGACCAACCTCTGCTCTAGAGTGATGGCTTGCCTCATGCAGGTATCCTGCCTGCTGATATAGGGGGTCAGCGAAGCCAACAAACTGTGAAATACGGGTCCGTCATCCTGAGAAAGTTCCTGAAATCATCAGGATTATTCTCACGGATCTCACAGAGCAAATGCATATGACAGAACTGGTCACGCTGAAGCAACCAATTCTTGGTCCATGAACTCCTCCCCACCCTGTTCATGGACTGGACTTGTGTCAAGGTCAGGACCCCAACACCAAGCCCCCGCACAGCACGAACTCTACGAGGAGTACGCATACGAAACATGGCTAGAAAACGGTCAGCTGCTCAGAACGTAGTAACAGAACGCACTGAAGAACAGCAAGGCCTGTGAAGAGCGACCTGAAAACCAGTAACGAACGAACAAGAATACAATGACTACCTAAAGTCACGCGGAACTTGCTGCACGCACTGAAGAGCAGATATAAACCCACAAGCACAAACTGAATGGCAGAAAACGATCTGAAAGCCACGGGTCTGAAAAAGCGCGAATCGTCTCTCACCAATCTTTTACTAACACGAGATTAGCAAAAGGAGCCCAAAGGGTGCCGCACTTGGTTCTGAACCGGCCTTTTCTAGTCTCGTCATACGTGGTGTACGTGACAGCGTGGTTGTCGATCGGAAATTCCGACAACTTTGTGCGACCGTGTGTAGGCAAAACAAGTTTGAGCCAACATCCGTCGGAAAAAATCCTAGGATTTTGTTGTCGGAATGTCTGAACAAAGTCCGACCGTGTGTACGCCCTATAACACTGATTTTTGTCACTAATGACACCAGCACAGCAATCAAAAAAAAAATCTGATCGCTGTACTGGGTGACACAGTGACAGGTGGTGAAGGGGTTAACTGGGGGGGGTGATCGGGTGTGAATTGTGTTCCTACATGACCTGGTGTCAGTGTAGTGTTGGTGCAACTCACTGTTAGATGCTCTCTCCTCTTGGTCTAGAATGGAAAAGACCGACATGAGGAGAGATGACATCACTTCCCCTGTCAGTATTCACAGTTACACAGACAGCGGAACGATCTCATTCGTCAGGACTCTTCACCAGGTTCAGGCCAGATATAATTGGCCTGGGCCTGGGGAATGATCGGTTCCTGATCAAATCTGATCGTCGCGGAACATATACCTACGTTGTTTTGCGAAGCCGGACCAACCTGCGCAGTATAACTGCAGCAGCTGGTCCGGAACTGGTTAAATGGGGATGTGATAAACACAATGAAGCCTACAGGAAATCATAGAAGTACTAAATATCATGTATGTGGCATAATATTTCTGTTTAAGTTAGAAAAATATAAACATATAAACTTTTTTTAACTTACAAGACTAAATTGGAATTTGGTTTGGAAAATATGGCCCACTAGAAATTGTAGACAAAATGCACACATGTAAAAGATTTTAGGTGTGCTGTTTCTTTAAATTAAACATCAAATGAAAAAACTGAGTGAAAACATTGAACACACAATGAAAAACATGCATATGACAGTGCAAACCCAAAAGGGTTAATTTGAAAATGAAAAATAAAAAAAAAGTGTATGTGATAACACCTATGTATAAATTAGAGTTGATAAACCACATATAAGAAAAAAAGAAAAAAACAAGTGCAAATGCAAATGACCAATATGCAATATATCATAATCTGCTGATGAGCTAAACAGTAAAGTCTATCATATAATCTTTTTACAAAAAGTCCATATAAAATATAAAGTGATAAGGTGCTCAGTGCTTATGGAAAACCAAAAAAGGACATAGATTAATAAATGCCCAAAAAATATTTTAAAAATCTGGATCTTGCACAAAAACGCTTCATCATCACATCATCATATAAACTATAGCTTTATTGGATTATAATAGGATCAAAGATATTGGTAAATTAAACACATACATATTCATGTATTATCAAATTCATGTATTATCAAATTAGGTAAAACCACATACTGCTGACACAAATGGTTAACATCAGAAAAATGATAGTAATCTGCAGAATAATAAATTGATATTTAAATTAATAATCCAAAATGAATGCATATATTGTGAATGCATAATAAGATTGAAAACTAAAATGTAAATAAAAATGCCGGTTCCTAAAAATTATTTTTAAAATCAAGAAAATAAGGGGTTTTGGGTTTAAAAACACTAACAAAGGTTTTTCAGTTTAAAGTGCTCCCCCACATTGATGATAAAGGAGAAATGTTAGTGACCACTAGGGATGAGCTTCGAGTTCGAGTCTGAGCACGCAGGAAAAGAGGGGGGGACGAGAGAGCACCCTCCCTCCTGAACCGTACCAGGCCACATGCCCTCAACATTGGGAGGGTGCTTTGAGGTAGCCCCCCAAAGCACCTTGTCCCCATGTTGATAAGGTCAAGGGCCTCATCCCCACAACCCTTGGCCGGTGGTTGTGGGGGTCTGTGGGCGGGGGGCTTATCGGAATTTGGAAGCCCCTTTTAACAAGGGGACCCCCAGATCCCACCCCCCTGTGTGAAATGGTAATAGGGTAACCCCGCCCCCCTCTGACATCATGGGGAAAGCCATAGGGAAGTCCCCTTCAAGTCCCCGTGCGTCAGAGGGGGGCGAGGTCACCGGGTGGCCCTGCCCTCCGTTATATAGGAAGTGTCAGAAGAAGAGAAGTGTCACACAGCCGAAGCCACCCATGGATGCGGAGCAGTCCAAGAACGAAGCGGGGAAGAAGACGCCGCAGAGGAAGATGCCGAACGAGAACACCGGAGCAAGAAGCAGAGAATCGGAAGAAGAACCAGAGGAAGAAGATGGAGGAAGAAACTGAAGGAAGAAGGAAGGAAGAAGGAAGAAGACCCGAAGAAGATGGAAAGAAGAAGACTTTAAATAAAGGAATTGTCAAAAACTGTCTCTTATCATTTTTAACATTTTTGACACTTTTTTTGTGAAATGGTAGGGGTACTTTTGTACCCCATTACCATTTCACACAGGGGTGGGATCTGGGGGTCCCCTTGTTAAAGGGGGCTTCCAAATTCCGATAAGCCCCCCACCCGCAGACCCCCACGACCACCGGCCAAGGGTTGTGGGGATGAGGCCCTTGTCCTCATCAACATGGAGACAAGGTGCTTTGGGGGCTACCTCAAAACACCCTCCCAATGTTGAGGGCATGTGGCCTGGTACAGTTCAGGAGGGGGGGTGCTCTCTCGTCCCCCCCTCTTATCCTACGGCCTGCCAGGTTGCGTGCTCGGATAAGGGATATGGATCTTTGGGGGGACCCCACGCCATTTTTTTTTTAAATTTTGGCACGGAGTTCCCCTTAAAATCAATACCAGACCTGAAGGGTCTGGTATAGATTTTGAGGGGGATCCCCCTTTTTATCATCCCCACAACTCTTGCCCGGTGGTTGTGGGGGTCTGTGGGCGGAGGGCTTATTGGAATCTGGAAGCCCCCTTTAACAAGGGGAACCCCAGATCCCGGCCATCCCCCCTGTGTGAAATGGTAAGGGGGTACAAAAATACCCCTACCATTTCACAAAAAAACTGTCAAAGATGTTAAAAATGACAAGAGATAGTTTTTGACAATTCCTTTATTTAAATGCTTCTTCTTTCTTCTCAGGGTGTCAGCAGGAATGCCAGTAAGACGGTGGGCCAGACTGAAGGACAGGGGCTCCCCCCCCCATTGGGATTGCATATCCTGCTAACCTGGTACTCCCTTCAGAAACCTTCAGGAATGAGCCTACAGAGGGGTGAGTGATCTGCTTTGTATTTGGTCGTATACTATAACTGTGCTGCAGCACTACTGGATGGATTTAAAAATTTGGATAAAGAGAGACTCTTCTGCTGAAACAAGGACTAAAGCTGAGAAAAGTAACAAACACAGACCTAATTGGTAAGTGAAACCAAAAAGACAGGGGGGGGAAAAGGAAAAAAAAAAAAAAGAAAAATAGTGACTGGTTGTGAGAAATATGTGAGTGGGGTAGCTGAGTAGGAGCTTACATGTTTCCCAGAAGGATATATACACGTGCTATGGTGAGGTCTGTCATCATCTGTTTGCGGCGCCCGACTGTGTCGGGAGGGGCCATATATGTACACCCGCCCCAACCACGTGCACGCTAGCAGACACCAGCGTCACGCAGACACGACATGTGCAGGGAAGGGCTCCAGCGTGGGCAAAAAGCACCACCCACAGGGGATGCCCACATGACCCCGCTGACCGGCCGAGATGGAAAACCTGATGCCTGCACGCCGTGACGTCAGAGTTAACATCACCCGTGCGGCAGGATGCGTGGCGCCGATGCGCTGTGAGCGCCCGCCCGCTCCCTGCACACGTCCACTCCCCCCGATCATGATAGGACAGTTGCATATATATTAATATATACATATATTAATTGCTTACTTTACTACATTCCATAGATATGTTTGAGCACTGTGCCCCTGATGAGTGGTTTACACGAAACGCGTCAGTCATTTTGTTACGCAGATACATGCTCACATCTTACTATCAACTCAGAACATCTCTCTTCAATCAATTACGGGTTTACATATTTTTACGATTATTGTCCTATGCTGCTTTTATGTGTATATATATCTATTTATCATTGTATGTATCCATTGATCACTTGTGACTATCATGTGGCCTCTAGTTTGACATATTGATGTATTCTTGATGCTTATTGCATGCGCTCATACATATGTGCGTAGGTATATTGAATGACATTTATTACAATGTTCTTCTTTTACATGCAGTCTATATTTGTGATATGGTTTGATACAGGCTTCATGATCAATAAACAACATTTTTCATTCACCTCCTGATGTCCGTGGGCCTCACTTAAAGTCCCAAACTCCCTTCTTTTCATAGTCCACTCTTGCATCTCTCATTAATAAAGGAAAAGTGTCTGAATTCAATAAATTAGAACTGTAATATAATTGGCACTGTGTTTTTCATCTCATAAGCAGTGAATCATTGAATTACCGTTAAGAACACTTGCATTATTCAGAAATAACCAGTGTGATAGTGGGAAGGTGGACAAGGCTAGACATTAACTAAGCAGTCACCCAAACCCCCCCCACCTGACTGGACCTGTCTGTGGACAGCAGCTGATCTCTCCAAAAATTTTTGGAAAATTGCCAGGAGAGTAGATGTCAGGAACGGTGTCATCTCCGGTTTCACCTGCTGGTGGGACTATTACATTCAGCACCAAAAGGGTGTAATTCCAGTGGCCACCAGTGGGTGTCTCCCTGCCTGGACTTCAGACTTGCCATCAGCACACCTGTCATGGGTCTGCTGGACTATAAAAGCCCACCCTGAACTAAGCCTCAGTGCTTCAGAATTCCTCTGCTAGCCCTTGTCCCTGCCAGTACCTACTCTTGTTCCAGCCTGTTCCTGTTTGTTCCTGGACCCCGTTTGTGTATCCTGTCCTTGAGCCCTGTTTCCTGTTCCCTGCTCCTTTGGTCTGCTTCATTATTCCTGTTTTCTGTTCCCTTGTCGCTTTTGCCCATGCCTTATTTTTTATTTCATGTTTGTTTCCTTGCTCGTGTATTATATTAGTTAGATAGATAGTTAGGTGGGTTTGGGGGTTTGCTGTGTTTTCACCATTTACTTGTTTTTGGTTTGCTGTCTTGATTTCACGTGTGTCTTTATCATTAACAATAAACATACCTTTTTTATTAATTTACTCGTTTGTCCCTGATTCCTTGGTGCAGCCCAGCGATCTGATCACCTGCATTGGATGTTGTGTATAACATCCTCTGACAGTAGAACTGTAAGATAATAAGCATTGTATTGCGCTGTTTATCTGATAGCAGTGAATTATTGAACTACCGTTAAGAACTACCAACCAGTATCAACCTGTGGGATAGCGGATAGGTGGACAAGGTTACACACTAACTAAGCAGCTACTCACCCCTCCCCCCTCTACTTCACTGGATTTGTTTTGTGGCCAGCAGCAGATTTCTTTAAAAAATTACTATATTGGACTTACACCTGAAATATAAACAAAAAACAAGATGAGAGGGAAACCCGCAAAGGGGGCAAGCGTGAATCCACCCAGAATGAGCATGAGCCCTGGCTCTATAAAAAAATATATGACACAGGATGAGGGGATAGAGAGCCCGGGGGAAATTGACAGGGGCCAAGAGTAAAAAACCCTCAGAAGGAGTTAAAAAAAATGGACAGAGAAAACAACCAAGAGTCCTAAAGATACCAGATATCTCAGAAAGCATCTGTGAGGATGAGGAGGAAGAACTGGCAACTGAACTTAGACAAAAAAACAGTTGCCAACCAAAGGAGAGATGGCGGAGATGTTCGCAAAATTAGAAACATCTATCAAGGGTAAAATGGCCACCTTACATGAGGATTTGAATCACATCTTGAGAAGGGTGGAAGGCACAGAAGAGAAACTGGATGGTAAGACTACAAAGAGATCAGAGAGACATAATGTATCGGTTAGAAGACCAGGAAAACTGGAATAGAAGGAAAAATCTTCGAATAAGGGGAGTACCAGATATGCAGGGAGAAGATCTACAGGTAAAAGTGGATAAAATATTTGGGCACCTACTGGGACTAAAAGAGACTGAAAAAATAAAGTTTAATAGGTGCTCCGGGTAAGAAAGCCAGCTACACTGGCAATAGAAATACCAAGAGATATAATAGCAATATTTCATTATTTCCAAGACAAGGAACAGATCTGGCAAAGTCTAAAAAATAAACAGCCAATTAAATATGAAGAGTCTACCCTGCAAATATTTCTGGACCTATCAGCTGAGACCCTGGCCAGAAGAAGAACACTGAAATCCTTACTGGAACACCTGAAACTTAATAATATACAATATTCATGGGGTTTTCCAGCATGTCTAACAGGGAGAAAAGAGGGACAGTCAGCTACCCTGAGATACCCAGAAGACACGGCCATTTTTTGGGATAGATTGGACATACCACTTGTCAAAATACCAGGCTGGTGGGAAGCACAAAACAACACTTTGATCACAGAGGGACAGAGATGGCACCCGATTATAAGGAGAAATAAGAAGAACTGAGAAATAAAGAACTGGGTGCTGAAGGGGGGACAGAGAGGGGGGAAGGGAAGGGAGAGGGTAGAATAAGAATAAGAGAATGAGTTAAATATTGCGGGGAGAGGGGACAGGGCAGGGGTTAGCCCTATTTTCAGGGGGCAGCTGGTCTGACGGGACCCACAGGTAAAGTCTAAACCTCCGGGGGGGAACCAAAAGGGCCTAGGAGGGGAGGAGGGCCTTGGATAAATGGGCCTTGGGAAGTCTAATTACCCCAAAGAAAGGGGGGAGGGTAGATGTTAGACATCAGAGTTTATAAATGAATTTGGGTCTTTTGAGAATGATTGACTTGCTTATGTATATCATCATATATTCTAGGTATGGATAAAGTGAAATATATATATATATAGATAGATTTTTACATATATTTATGTAAAGATTTGTTTGAAGCTTCAAATGCATTTATTGGAAAAGCAGTTCTTTTTTTTTTTTTAAATCTTTATTTTATTTTACATAGCAAAAGAATACAAAAAGACATCAGCCCCTACAAATGGGTGGGGTTCTAAAACAACATATGTCTATTACTCGCCATAAGGCTACCTTGCATAACAATTCCCCCCCCCCCAAATTTTCCTCCCCCCCTCCCTCCCCACCTCCGCCCCCTCGACCTCCCACCCCCCACCTCTCCCCCACAGACGTTCCTCTTCTTTTCTGGACCTGCCAGATCCCAGACTCTCCTATTTAGACAAACAGGTGGTTTATTATACTGAGTTATACTGTCAAAACTTCTATATATCACTTAGATTTTCTAAAAGCCTCCCATTTACCCCATTTACCCCTATTATCCTCTTGGTCCCCTTCTACCTGAACTTCTACCTTCTCCCTTAAGAAGATTTTGTTTACTCTGGCTATCCAATCCCTAGGCTTCGGGGCCTCAACTTCCTGCCATTTCCTTTGGGATTACGTTCTTTGCTGAGTTTAACAATATAGGGGTTAAGGAGGATTTGTAACTTTTTTTATCTCCCTCTGACCCATGAAACAGGCAATCCCAGGGGTTGTAAGCTATAACCTTTCCCATTATCTCTTCAATTATCTTAATCACTTCTTTCCAGAATATTTTAATTTTGGGGCAATTCCACCATAAATGCGCCATGTCTCCCGGTGTCCCGCACCCTCTCCAACAGTTGGGTGACCTCCCTGGTGTAAATTTACTAAGCTTAACCGGGGTCAAGTACCACCTGGCTAAACATTTATAGTTACTCTCAATTGTTTTCATATCCAATGCAGTTCGGTGCATAGCCCTTAGGATAGTTTTCGCTACTTCCTCACTACAGCCTGCTCCCAACTCCTCCTTCCATTTCTTCAAAAATGGCGGAAGTTCTTGCCCCACTCTGCTCATCAGAATTTTATAAATTGCAGAAATTTTCCCTTTCACCATATCCCTACAAAATAGCTTCTCAATCCCTCTGAAGTCCGCTTCTTCCCTCAAGGGGCCTGGAAGGCTTCGAACAAAGTGCTTGAGTTGCCAATACCTCCACCCGTTTAGTTCCAGTAAGTCCCTTTGTGATTCTAATTCCTGTTGTGTGCATATTTTCCCTCCTTTTAATAATATCCCTTAACTGTGCTTCCTTATTCAGTATCCATTTTCCTCCCACCTCATCCATCCCTGGTGGGAAGAACATATTATTTTTTAAGAAAATCAAGGGGGAGTTATACTCCCATTTATTAATTTGGTGCATCTGATCCCATGTTTTTAAAGTGAGGTGCGTGATATAGTGCGTTTCAGTCCCTAACCTCCTCTGATAAGGAGGGTTCCATATCATGTGGTTTAACTGTGTCTTACTTAACCCTAACTCTATGTTAACCCATCTTTTATTTTTGATATTTTTCCCCCACTCAAGTGTACGTGATAAAACAATCGCTTTATGGTAATTTCTAGAGTCGGGGATCGCCACCCCCCCCCCCCCCGTGCTTTTTCTCTACTCAACACTGTGTATGCCACCCTTGGCTTTTTATTTCCCCAAACATATCTACTTATTACCTCTGCTAATATTCTGAAAAAATTTTGCGGTATAGGAATAGGGAGCATCTGCATCTTGTATAATACCCTAGGAGCCAACACCATCTTCACAACATTCACTCGCCCTATCCATGAGACAGGGCGATAGCTTATTCTTTTTATTTCTGCTCTAATTTCATTCAGCAGGGGTATGAAGTTCAACTTATATAGTTTCTCCCTGGAGTTTGCCAGTTTTACCCCCAAATATTTTATATTATCCCTCAATGGGAAATGAAACGCCTCGGCTAGTCTACCTGCTTCTTGTTTATTAATGTTGATCTTTAGTGCTTCTGACTTATCTAAGTTGACTTTAAAGTTCGAGAGCTCGCTAAATTGTCTCAAAATTGCCATTAAATTTGGAATAGAGATTCTTGGATTAGAGATAAATAAAAGTACGTCATCGGCGAATGCGGCCAGTTTGTGTTCCTCCCCGCTCACCTTGCAGCCACTAATGTCTGGGCTCCTACGAATCCTGGCGAGAAGGGGCTCCAACGCCAGGACAAACAGGAGCGGGGACAACGGGCAGCCCTGTCTAGTCCCGTTTTCCATGACAAACTGAGCTGAGGGCAAATTATTTACCTTCACATAAGCTGTTGGTTGATTATACAGAACTCTCAACCATTTTAACATTGTTGGCCCCACTCCCATCATCTCTAACGTAATAAACATGAAACCCCAGTCCACTCTGTCGAATGCCTTCTCGGTATCTATCGACAAGAGTACGGCTGGGGCTCCCCTTGCCCTGAAGACCTCCGTTATGAGCAGGGACCTCACCCCATTGTCTCTGCCTTCCCGGGACAAATCCTGCCTGATCCGAATGGACCAGAAAGGCCATTTTCTCTTTCAGCCGAAGGGCCAACACCTTGGCATATAACTTTGTGTCTACGTTTAGGAGTGCTATCGGCCTGTAACTTGAGCAGAGGGTGCGATCTTTGCCCTCTTTGGGGATAAGTGTTACTGACGCCAACAGTGCATCCCTACATAGTTCGCCCTGTTTCCCCAACCCATTCCATAACTGGCAGAGTCGAGGAACCAGAGATTCCTTAAACTTTCTAAAAAAACTTACTGTGAAGCCGTCAGGCCCGGGGCTCTTCCCTGTAGGGGTTGCTTTTAATGCTTGAATTATCTCCTCCTGTGTAATTGGTCTCTCTAGTTCCATTGTCTCCATTTCTGAAAGTGAGGGTAGGTCTGCTTCTTTTATGAATTCTCTCATCTTATCCTCCTTATTACTACACTTTCCCCCCTGCCCCACCGAGTAAAGAGCTGCATAGTACTGTCGAAATTCCTCCCATATTTCTCTAGTGGTGTGTCTAATTTCCCCTTCCTTGTTTTTAATTCTCTCTATAAAGTTCTCTTCCTTCCTTTTCTTTACAGTTGCTGCCAGGTGTTTCCCTACCTTATTCCCCCTCTCATGAAGGTTTTTGAAGTGTCTGTTTCTATGCTTCAAGGAATCTTCTACTGCTAATTCCCTCAATTCATCCCTCTTTAGCATTAGTTCTGAGAATACCTCCTTTTCCCCTCCCCCCCGGGCTTTATGCATCTGTTCTAATTGGTGTATTTTCTCTGTAAGGCCTTCTATCTTTCTTTTTCTTTCTCTCTTTTCCCCCGCACCAATCGATATTAAAACCCCCCTTATGTGGGGGCGTGTCCTGACCATGGAGGAGTGAGGTTGTGTCTTGCCTCAGCTCCGCTCCACCGCCGCACTAATCAGCTCAAAACCGGGGGTAAATCGCCGCTACAAACTCCCCACATGTCACAGAGGCTCAGGCAACCTACACAGCCAGCAAGGACTGATAGTTCCAGACAGGGACAGCTGGATTTCTCCTTCACAGGGACCCGAGGACAAGGCCACGAACCATCCAAGATGGCGCCGCCCGGGAAGGCCCAGAAGGCGAGCAAATCCTCCCAGCCAGCTGCAGCCACAACACGGGCACTGAAGGGAACAAACTCCCCAGCATCTCCGGTTCCATCTCCAGGGTCGGTGAGTGATTCTGCCCCCTGTGCTTCCCCAGCTTCTCTAGGAGGCCGCTCTGAGATCTCTGACTATCTCAGTGATGAGGACATTCGGCGCCATATTATGTCCCTGCCTACCAAAGAGGACTTAGAGCGCTTCACAAACAGAGTGGAGAAAGCCTTCACTGAGGACATAGCCCAATTGAAAACTGACACCACTCACTTGGGTAACAGAATAGAATCTATTGAAGAAAAACTGGAGGAGGCTCTCCCCACTATTGCTCTACTGCAATCACAATGCCAAATACAAAGCCAGCAGATTGAAAGCTTGCTTTGCCAGCTGGATGACGCTGAAAATCGCAGCAGGAGAGCCAACATAAGGATCAGAGGCCTACCTGAAGCCACAGCTTCAAGGGATATTATCCCCACACTGACAGACATCTTCAGGGATATACTAGGCCTACCTGCAACTACACCGATAGAAATTGACAGAGCACATAGAGCCCTGAGACCTCCATCCCAAGACATGGACAATCCTAGGGACATAATTTGCAAACTTCACAAGTATAATCTGAAAGACCGCATTATGCAAAAAATGCGTGGTAAACCATTCTATGATTTTGACGGCGCGCACTTATTTTTCTACCAAGATATCTCTAGACACACCCTCATGCAACGCAGGGCTCTGCGTCCACTCCTGAATGCCGTTCAAGAGGCGGGTCTGCTGTACCGCTGGGGCTTCCCTTTCTTCTTACAAGTGACAAAAAATGGACGCCAAGCCACACTGCGCAATAAGGATGACCTACCGAACTTCCTTTCCACTCTTGACCTGGCTCCAGTGGACTTTCCAGATTGGAGAAGCACATTTAATGCTCCCGGGACTCAAACCCCATCTCAATGGTCAACAGTCTCCCGCAAGAACCGCAGAAGAGATAGACAGCACCAGAATCGAGACAATGAAATAGGACCCTCCACCACTAGAGATTAACACCGCAGTCCTCATGTGATACCTTGCTAGATATGGATGACTTATACAATTCATACGCAGCCCATGTGTGATACCCTGAGGACTATGGGTGAACTACCAAAAAGGTCCACACTCACACTCCGGGACTTTGCCCCCCTTTTTCTTTTTCCCCAATTGGATATGCAAAGCAAGATACCCGCGAGCAAATCCTCAGGTTATCTACGATCACTAGCTACAATCAATAAATGAGGGACACTCGTTGACAAAGCCCAAGAACCAGATGACCTCATGCGAAAACCACCTTCCTGATCTTATTGTCTCACCCATTTTTACTTAGGCCCCATATAATGTCAGGCTGCACACACCCCCTTAGAATGATCCCCCCTGTTTAATACTATGTTCTACTGATGCGGTGGACGGAGACGGCACCCCATGTCTCCCCCCGTGTTTAGGTTAATGTTTCCCCACGTAGGCCACCCCTTGTTGGGTATTGCCCCTAGTTGGGACATTAGTCTAAGGTCTGAGGCCTCCCCTGCTATTAGGGCAGACCTCACACCTCACAAGCAGAACATCTGCTCATTATCACTGTTACTCATAAGTTGTACTGTTTTGTATGTTTTAACAATACTCTCTTTGTGCTTTTTTTTCCTCTACCTTTCTGGCCCCTCCCACCCCCTCCCTACTCCACCCCTTTTTTCACAGGAGCGATACTTCACTGGGGGCTCCGTGCCGGACGGGTTCGACCGCGCGACATGCGTCCAATCACCTGACCCATCATGTCTACATTAAAGGTAATATCCTATAACATAAGAGGCATATGCTCCCCTGGGAAGAGAAGCAAATTATGGTGGGAACTCAAAAAACTAAAGGCACAAATAGTTTTTCTACAAGAAACCCATTTTACCCATCTCTCCTTACCTAGACTTCCGACCCATTTATATAACCAGTGGTTTCACAGCACTTCCCCAACCGCCAAATCTAAGGGAACTTCAATAGCGATCCACAAAACATGCCCCTTTCAACTTTCAAACAGCAAAATAGACCCATTAGGTCGATACGTTTTCCTGAAAGGCACCATAGCAGAACGTAAATACACGTTCGCCTCGATATACGCCCCCAACTCAAATCAAATTTCCTTCATAGACAAGGCTCTTGAACTCCTGACAGAGTTTAAGGAGGGATTTGTAGTCCTTGGAGGAGACTTTAACGTCAGCCCAGACCCTTCCATTGACACCTCCAACTCTAGTCACACCCACTCTTACGCCTTTCTTAAACACTTCCGTAAGTCCTTTCAATCACACATGCTCATTGATGGCTGGAGGGCCCTACACCCTACAGAGAGGGACTTCAGCTATTATTCGGCAATACACAATGTCTATACCCGAATAGATCAAATATATGTTGATCGGCAGGCGCTGGAGCTCCTACGGTCAGCATCCATCGGGAACATCACCATATCGGATCATGCACCGGTAGGTGTGACTCTTAAGCTACCGTCCGGCTCCCGTGGGGCATGGACGTGGAGATTAAATGAAAACTTGCTGGATGATGCGGCTGTGGGAGCTGGAGTGTCGGAAGCCATCACAAATTATTTTAGAGAGAATATCACTAACGATCTGAAAGAAAGCACAGTATGGGAAGGCCATAAGGCTGTAATAAGAGGAGAGTTAATATCTTTAGGGGCCAAACTCAAAAAGATGCTCCAAGCTGACTTCACAAGAGTACTGACTGCCCTTCAAGAAGCAGAACTAAAACATAAACAAAATGAGAGCCCTGAGGCATTACAGAGGTTGACTGAACTACGAAACTTGTTGTCACGTCTACTAGATAGACAGACTCGGAAACAAGCCAGACGCCTATCACACAAATATTATGAACACGGTAATAAATGTGGGCGCATGCTCGCTAGAGCTCTTCCTAAGAAACAAGCCCAGACTTATGTCCACGGGTTGCGCTCCCCAAATGGAGATGTTTCGGTCCAATCCTCTGGAATTGCCGCAGGGTTCCAAGAATACTATACTCAACTTTACAATTTGACCACTGATCACCCTTTAGATGCTCAGGCAAATAGGATTACAGCCATACGAGACTACCTGGCGTCAGCCGGTGTTCCACCCCTAAACGAAAATCAATGTACTGAACTAGAACTACCAATATCACCAGAAGGGGTAGAGCTAACAGTGAAATCCCTGCCCAAAGGCAAAAGCCCAGGCCCAGACGGCTTTACAGGGACATATTATAAAATGTTCCTACATCTTTTAAGCCCCCACATGTGCAGATATTTCAATTCCATTGCAAATGGGAATCCTATCCCCACAGAGGCACTTCTAGCACACATAACAGTGCTACCCAAAGAGGGCAAAGACCCGATGCTACCCCAAAGCTACCGACCCATATCCCTCCTTAATGTCGACATTAAGATTATGGCGAAGGTATTAGCAAACAGACTTGGAAATCTTATACCTAACATAGTCCACCCAGATCAAACAGGGTTCATCAAAGGGAGAGAGGCAAGAGATAACTCAATTAGAGCCATCCAACTCATACATTGGGCGCGTACCCGCCCAAACTTAAAACCTTACGTAATTCTTTCTACTGACGCCGAGAAGGCTTTCGACCGGGTCGATTGGACATTTCTTAAAATGGTATTAGAGACACTAGGACTCAAACCACGCATGCTAGCCTCGATCCTAGCTCTTTATTCCACTCCTTGTGCACAAGTTAAAGTGAACGGAGTACTATCCTCACAGTTCCCGATTCGGAATGGCACGAGACAGGGGTGCCCACTTTCCCCTCTCCTTTTCGCCCTAGTTCTTGAACAGTTGTTATGCACTGTCAGAGCGAACATAAATATAAAGGGCTTGAAGATTGGAACGACTGAACACAAACTGTCTGCCTACGCGGATGATGTTCTATTTCATTTATCGGAGCCCCTGATCTCGTTGCCAAATTTGATGAAGGAACTGAACGAATTCGGATCATTATCAAACTTTAAAATTAACTTCTCTAAATCAGAAATTTTACCTGTTCACTTGCCTCCCTCCCTGAAGAGTAACTTGCAAAATGCATTCCCCTTTGCTTGGGCCAAATCTTCAATTAAATATCTAGGAATACAACTGACAGATAGATATGATGCCCTGTACATCACAAATTTCCCCCCACTTCTTAATATAATTAAAAAGATCTCTCACAATGGACTAAGACTGCTTTCACATGGATAGGACGTGTCAACATAATCAAAATGAATATTTTACCCCGCATCCTTTTTTACTTACAAATGATCCCCATACCCCTACCGAACAAGTTTTTCTCCCAGATTAACAGTATACTATCGGGTTTTGTATGGAACTTGCAGAAACCTAGAATAGCCTTGAGAGTGCTGAAACGATCCAAATTGGCGGGAGGGCTAGGAATTCTTGACATTTTGCAATACCATAGAGCTATAGTCCTTCAAAGAATCCTCAGTTGGCGCTTCCACACCCAGTCCAAGCTATGGGTCTCCTTGGAAAAATGGCTAGCGGGTAGGAATCTGGCTTACGCGCCATGGCTACCTAGAGAGTACAGGGGACTGTCGGAAGATACTTCCCCTCTGACACTCCACGCACTCTCCACTTGGGACAAATTGAACTCAAATTTAAATTTGTCTCCTCCTATGTCACCACTAGCTCCACTAGGGGGATTTCTCTGGTTCCCACCAGGAGAACGGATGGGCTTTTTCGGCCCCTGGTTGGATGATGGAAATGCCAGCTGTGGGAAACTAATGCATAAAGGCAAATTAATGGACTTTGAATCTTTACAAAAGAGACACGAAGGCTCCAGAATGAACTTCTGGAGATACAGACAGCTCCACCACTTCTTCCAGACAAATGGGAATTCAATTAGAGACCTTCCACTCTCACAAGCTTTGAAAAAATTTTCATAGAAGAAGACCCAATCCCCCACATGATCTCGGAAATGTATCGCCTATTAAGTAATACTACTGACAATCTTAGGCCAACTTATATAAGGGCATGGGAAAGGGACTTAAAGATGGATCTCCCCCCAACTCAACTAACACACCTCTACCATCTAACCCATTCGAGCTCCATAGAATCCAAATCTCAAGAAACTAATTATAAAATTTTATCGCGTTGGTACCGGGTCCCGGCTGACTTAGCTCGCATCTACCCTATGGCATTGGACCTGTGTTGGAGGGGGTGTGGACAAAAGGGTACACTCCTCCACATCTGGTGGGAGTGCCCACTGATACAGCCATTCTGGAGTGAAATTAAAAACCTAATAAAAGAGATTTTAGATCTCGACATCCCTATGTCACCTGCACACTTCCTCCTGCACATTCCACAAATGCCAATCAGTAAATACAGAAAATGTATATTGCCACATCTCCTAAACGCAGCCAGACGCCTCATCCCGATATACTGGAAACAAACCAAGACCCCATCAAAAACAGACTGGATAAAGAAAGTGAATGACATTAGGGAAGCTGAACACTGGGTAGCGACCTGTAAGGGGAAAGTAGAAAGATTTGAAATTATATGGACCCCCTGGAATGAATACATGACAGAACCTGACCATGAAAACTCCAGCTTAGACATAGCCCTACTAGAGTTAGCAGAACCTTCCCTAAGGTCTCGCCTAAATGTCAACAATACCTCATAAAGAATAAGACCCACATTAAATGTTGGGGGGACGTGCGGTGGTCGGGGCCCGTTCGGCGCGGATTCCTGTGACTTCTTCAAACACAAGGTATGCTCCTCTTCTACCTTCCCCACTCTACCCACCTACCTATACCCTTCCCTTACCCCAACTCCTTATCTATACTTCCTTCCCCTCTTTCACCTATTTTCTATCACTAAATATGATTTATAGAATATGCAATCTTTCTATACCCAGGGACGGGATACTAACTGTGTAAACACTCTGCAACAGCGAGCAACAAAGCAATAGTGGCCAATCACGGGGGTGTGGGCCCGGCCCCTCTAGGCCCTGTAGGGACGGGGGGGCCGCATCTCGCACCCCAGAAGATAGAAGTTGGGGGGGTGCTCGCGCCGGGGTGGCGGCCCGGGGGAGGTTGTTGGAGGCAGAAGGCCCCCCTCTCCCCGGGCTGTCGCCGGGGTGGGCGCTCCATATACCCACCTGAACAACTTGCACCCTTGGTGGGGGAGGACCGTCACCGGATGGGGCTCGCGCCCCGGGGATGTAAGGAATCAATAAGATATCTAAAAGCCACAAAAATTGTGATTTAATATTACTTGTGACAGGGTTAGCTGCAAAAACTTGTATCGCTGTAAACCTTCCTTGGGCCACACTATTAATGCTTACTCTATGTAATGTTTCTGTTTTCACTGAAATGTTCTCAAAATAAAGATTATACAAAAAAAACCCCCCCTTATGTAAGCCTTAAACATTTCCCAGATTATTACCCCCGGGGTCTACTCGGAGTCATTATTCTGAAAGAACTTTTCAATCTCCCTCTGGATTTTTTCAACGATACTATCCTTCTCGAGGAGTTTTTCATTTAACCTCCATGCAAAGGGGATCTTCTGGAGTCCCTCCAATCTCACTGTTATTGTTACCGGGGCATGATCTGACACAGTTGTAATCTTTATCCTTGATCCTATTATGGAGTCCAGCAAGCTATGATCCAATATCCAGTAGTCCAGCCTTGAATAGGTCCCCCGGACCGGAGAAAAGAAAGTGTAATCCCTCTCCTTAGGGTGCTGCACCCTCCATACATCAATCAGGTGGTTGTCATGTAATTTCTGTCTCAGTCCTATCAGCTGTTTTTGGGCTTCTCTGCCAGTTCCTGATGACCTATCCAGGGCCGGATCCATACACAGATTAAAATCCCCCGCCAGAATCACTTCCCCCTCACGGAATTCCACCAACTTATTCAGGGTCCGGGAGAGGTATTTAATCGGGTCTCTATTTGGGCAATAGACATTAGCCATCGTATAAATTTTATCCCCTAGGTTTATTTTAACAAACTGATAACGACCCTCTATGTCCTCCTTCCTATCCAATAATGTAAATTTGGTCCGTTGCGAAAACCCGGTGGCCACTCCCTTCGCCCTTTTAGTTGGTGAATCACAATATATCCAGGTAGGGTATTTCTTTGTATCAAGCTTTATACCTTCCTCCTGTATCAGATGTGTCTCCTGCAAAAAAATAATGTCTGCGTCATATCTCTGTACTTCTTTTAACACCATACTTCTTTTCCTTGGAGAATTTAGCCCTCTTACATTATACGACAGACATTTAACTTCCATTTTTACTACTCTTTACGCTTGCTCACATTACTCTCAGGGGCCGCTCCACTTCCCTCTTTTTTGTCCAAGTCTTCTTGCCCAGGGAAAACCACAATAACAGAAAAAAAAAAAAACACAACAATATAAGAGGATCTATCTATATCTACATTGACAAAGTAGATATGCCCATCCCCATGGAATGTTTTGGTTAGACATGGTTTTGTATTCCAACATCCTGTGTTGGAAGGAGTGACACCCACCTTTTTAGAAAGGTGGGGGGGAAATGCTCATTCAAAGTTCCCGGTTTTTCTGTGGGACTATAAGGAAGAAACAAACCTTTAAACCAGCCTGAATAGGAAAAGGGAGGGGTTGTTTTTTTAGGAGTAGAAAAGCTTGTAAAAGGAGGGGACAAAGGCAGACATTCATTCCAGCTCTTCATGAGGATACACTCACACACATACATCTTAAGACATTGATGCTACTTTTTTACACAGACATATCTGATTTAATCTTCATTTCAAGAATAAGAAACTTATTGATTCTATTTTTATATTCTAAATTTGACATTGTTTTTGTAACATTTTGCTATTTTATTATTAAATAAATTTTGGAGTTTTTACACAAGAACTTAACAGATTTTTCTTGGAAGTTTCCTTATCAATATGAAATACTGAAATATAGTTATTAATACAGTAATAACTCAAATTCAACAGTAGAAGGGAGGGGGGAAAAAAGGAGAGGCTCTCTCAGAGATCTGCCCTGGAAGGGATCAATATTTAGATGATGGGAGGGGGGTCTCTGCCCACTGTGCTCCCGGAAGGGGGAGAGGGGAAGAGATGTGCCAAAGCTCAGTAGGCAGAGATGACCACCCTTAACTTCATGACTTACAATGTCCGTGGTCTAAACGCTCCTATAAAGAGAAGTAATGTAATAAGAGAGCTTAAACATTATAGAGCAGACGTAGTCTTATTACAGGAGACACATATATCATATGACTCAAATTTAAAAATATTTTCAAGAGATTATCCAGTGTCGTATTACGGGGACTATCCAATAAAAAGAGGTAAAGGGATTGCTATAGGATTTGCCAGAGGAGTAAGGTTTGCCCTAGAGGACAGAGTCACAGACCCGGAAGGGAGATATCTGTTTCTGAAGAGTAAAATTAATGAGGAAGTATACGCTGTGGCAAATATCTTTTGCCCCAATAATAATCCAATAAAATAGTTTATGGATTTCAAGAAAGGATATATCATCCTGGGTGGAGATTTTAATTTCTGTATGACTCCTGGGATCGACAGTACGTCAAGTGCACAGAGGACTGCGCATATTATGGTAGTAATCAGAGGCTTCAGGCTCCAAGGGGTTAAACTAGTGTGGCCATGCAAACCACACACTGAATATGATAGGCTCTTCTGTTTGAATGGGTTAACACAGACCGGGCTGCACAGGCTATACAGCGTCCATTATTACTAAAACTTTGTTTCAAATGAATTGCCCTTTGATGCCTGAGCAATTTCCTTGAATTCTTATGAGAAAACGGCCACCCAGTAGTTTCTAGGCAACCATCAAACTTTACCTCGCTGTTCCGTCTACTGTGTTTTGTTTTTACTCGGTGGGCGGGATTACCTGTCAGCTGCACGCTGTTTCTCATCCTTAGTACGGGAACGTGCAGTGGGCGTGGCGCTATAGCACGGCCGCTCCCCTCTTACACACACCTACTGTGTGATTGATGTGATGACGCTGCGCTGATTAGATGCACGTCACGCTACACCACGCCCCCCCAGGCTCCTTATATTTCAGCGATGCACTTGAACGGGCTTATCATTACCGCACTTGGCAGTGACCGGCCCGGACGCGCTACAGGACAACCCATGCTTCACCAGGACTTAACATTGCACCCTCATGTAAGTACTATCTTTGGATGGCTGTGGTCCAGCTATACCGTTTGTTTATTTAATTTGAAACTCTCTGGGTTGCTATTACAACTTTATCCCCTGTTTGTTTGTCCACAGACCTAGCCCTCATATGGGTTAATTCCCTGGCTCGATCTGCACTTGCATACACATGGCAATACTCTTCCCTCTCTTATGGTGATGCAGACTGTTTTGGCCTGAACTGCGGATATCCCGGTATGAACACAGCCATCCTATTAACCCCCACCTCTTCCCTCTGATTTCTTGAATTGCTTATTAGCCTCTGGCAAGCTTTTACTATATAGCATGTGTTTCTATCCCGCAGATGATACAGCATGTTGTAGTGCCTGCAATTTGGCTTTAGTTTGTGTGGCGGAGCCGCGGGACGCCCCCTTATGTCTGTGGGTTGGATCAGTGTGGATAGAGTTGGGCCAGCTGATGCACTCAGGTCCTTGTTTACATCTGTCAGACCTGGGGTATCTGACACCGTTACTGCAGTGATCTTGGCATAGATGCTCCGTTACTGATATGGATGGGTAGGTTGCGCCTTTCTTATTCACGGTCACAATAAACCAAATGACATATATGTGATACCTGTAAATATCATTTATACATGATTGTTTTTTGTACTCATTTTGTTTGTATTTCATTGTATAATAGGTCTATGATCCACGACCTGTCTCTGATGAAGGGACATTATACCTAAGTCCCGAAACGCGTAAGATTTTCGTGGCAAGACCATTGAATATAGTCTTGAATTTCATACATACAGTATATCGTTGTATAGTTTTTTATAGATTGTATGACACTGTTTTTGTTACCCTTTTGTCACAGACTCTTTATGTCTTTTATGATATATATATACTTTTTCTACTGAATAAAATAAATTTTACATTTTAAATGAGTTGCCGTTAAAGTCCCTTTAACCTGTTGGGGGTAACCTCCTTATATATTCCAGCAAGGGTGAACGGATCAGTTTCAGAACCCTTTGAAATGCATAAAGGCACTAGACAAGGGTGCCTCCTGTCCCCCCTACTGTTTTTCCTGTCACTTGAACCATTATTGTCGAAAATACGACAGGATGTGGACATTAGGGAGATCACGGTGAGAGAAGCGGAACATAAGATGGCAGTATATGCCAAAGATATATTGTTTTTCATTTCATGTCCCAGGATATCTCTACCAAACTTGATGAAATAACTGAAACAATATGGTGATTGTTCAAATTTTAAAATAAACCCAGCTAAGTCGGAGATCCTGAATATAAGTGTCCCTTTTCAGGAGGCTCTTGCATTTCAGGAGAAGTTTCCATTTATTTGGAGAGAGAAAGAGTTAAAATATTTAGGGGTCAATATTACAAAGTCCACGGACATGCTTTACTAATCAAACTTCCTGCCTTTACTGAATAAAATTAAAAAGGACTTAAATAAGATAGCGTCTAGACATGTGTCTTGGCTGGGGAGAATTAATATATTTAAAATGAGTTTATTGCCAAAGATCATGTATCAATTTCAGATGCTGCCGATACCTCTCCCACAAGTGTATTTTAAAACTTGGAAAACTATACTCCTTAGGTTTATTTGGAAAGGGAAAAAAACGAGAATTAGCTTACAGGTACTAACTAGAGACAGAAAGCAGGGGGGCCTAGGAGTCCCTGATTTAAAGAACTACTATAATGCAGTTCTCCTCACATGGGTTATCGACTGGGCAAAAAACAATAAAAATAAAAGATGGGTGGAACTGGAAAATACAATTAGTGAGACAGAGTTGGGGAAAATAGTTTGGGTATCTACACATATGAGGAAATTAGGAAAGAAATCATATAAGATTACATTTAAAACTTTAGAGACGTGGGATATGATACACAAAAAACAAAAATGGAGCTATAACTCCCCATGTATTGCACTGAAGGACACGAAGTATTTTCCACTGGGGAAAAGTAATTTATTTGGAAATTGGATTAAAGAACCGAACGCACAATTAAAAGATGTGATGGTAATGGGAAGGTTATGCACATTTCAACAGTTAAAACAAAAAATAATATAATGGTGATAGATGAATGGCATTTTTCCCATCTAAAACACTTTTTTGATTCACTCCCTCAACCAGTGAGATCAGCAGATAATCTGCTACCGATGGAGAAACGATGTACAGAGGTAGAAAAAAGGTGAGGGATATCGGTAATATATAAAATCTTAATAGAGGGAACTGGGATGGGAAAGCCGCCATACATCAGCAAGTAGGAGGAGGAATTAGGGTCACACGTGAATGAGTCAGAGATGAGAAAAATTATGAGTTTGGTGTTTATATATTCACAGGATAGCAATATGATAGAAATTAGTTTTAAATGTTTAGCACGGTGGTATATAACTCCGGATAAAGCCCACAAGTTTCAAACAGAGACCTCACAGTACTGCTGGAGGGGGTGCGGAGAACAGGGAACTATGTCTCATATTTGGTGGACGTGTCCTAAAATTAGACAATTTTGGAGAGAGATAATTCAGAAAATAAAAGAGATAACAAAAGAGGAAGTCCAAGAAGATCCGTGGGAGTGTTTATTCCACCAAAGACACCAGTTAACCAATATTTAAAAACCCTGGTCCCCTCACTCCTGAACGCAGCCAAAAGTTTAAACCCAAGACATTGGCAAGATCCAGATAGCCCTACATTGAGGAACTGGAGCAATAGAGTAGATGACATCTATAATTTGGAGTACCTGAGATTCAGTGGAGAAGAGGGTTGGGCGGGATTTGAGAGAAAATGGAAGGACTGGCACTCATTTAAGATTACTTTGAAGTTCGCAGAGATAGTAGGAGTCTGATTGGTTTAGGAGTCGGTACCGAGATAGATGTAAGCAACATCAATAGTCAGTTCCAGAGCAGGGGAGGGGAGAGGATAGTATAGGGTGGGGGGGGGGGGGGTTAAAAGTTTAGAGGCAATCTGAATCTAGTTGTGGAGAAGAAAGTCTTTGGGTGATGAAATATATGTTATTAAATTGTAATTGAATTTCTTTTTTTTGTACCTAAATTTAATAATAATAAAAGATATTAAAGAGAAAAAAATACTTTCATTTCTTGGAGAAAAGGGGGTAATGTTAAATTATTAAAGTTTTTGTTTTTAACAAAATTATTTGTGTATTTTTTGGACAACATAAATTTGTTTAACTCTTTCAAGTTTGTGAACACATTGTATTAAATGCTGAGTTTTATGTTTTAAGTGACTTCTTTTTTTATAGCAGAAAGTGCAGCTTGATTATCAAAATTCACTATTCCAGCCCAATGATCCTTTGCAATTATATTAAATTTCCAAGACTACATTCTAATGAAGCACTGCTTCAAGTCTTAGTCAAACTTGTTCCACCTGATCCCAGGTGCAAACATAACACCTATATCAGTAAGACCTAACAAAATCACACATGCCAAATGCCACATAACAGGCAGCCCCACCCCCCTCTGATGCCACGGGGAAGCCGTTGGGAAGTCCCCGTGTGTTAGAGGGTGACAGTCATTATGCCGGGTGCCTCCCATGGAGGTGGATCGGTGGCGGCGTGCAGGTTTTTTTTTTCGGTCCATCGGCAGAGCGAGAGAAGAAGATGAATGGACTTTGTGGGACATTTTTATTTTTTAATAAAGGACTTGTCCCAAGATGCGTCTTCTGGTTTTTTAACATTTTGACACATTTTTTGTGAAATGGTAGGGGTACAATGTACCCGTTACCATTTCAAACAGGGGGGCTGGGATCTGGGGGTCCCTTCTTAAAGAGGACTTCCAGATTCCTATAAGCCCCCTGACTGCAGATCCCCACAACCACCGGGCAAGAGTTGTGGGGATGAGGCCCTTCTCCCCCTCAACATGGGGACAAGGTACTTTGGGGGGCTACCCCAAAGCACCCTCCCCATGTTGAGGGCATGTGGCCTGGTACGGTTCAGGAAAGGGGGCGCTCTCTCATCCCCCCCTCTTTTCCTGTAGCCTGCCAGGTTGCATGCTCAGATAAGGGTCTGGTATGGATTTTGAGGGGGACCCCTACACCATTCAAAAAAAAAAAATTGGCGCAGGGTTCCCCTTAATATCCATACCAGACCTGAAGGGCCTGGTATGGAATTTGGGGGGTCCTCACCACAATTTTTTTTAAATTTTGGTTTGGGGTTCTACTTAATATTTATACCAGACCCAAAGGGCCTGGTATGGATTTTTGGGGGACCCCCATGCTTTTTTTTCAATTAATTTTATCTGTATTGCTGAGACCCAACAATTCATTATAGCCGCGAGTAGTTTTAAATTACTTTTTTTCCTTTAGAAATGTCATTTTGTGCAGGGACTGTTCTAAATACGGGAAAACTGAGCCACTTTACAGGCATACTATGGACACCCCCCAGGTACGGAATTTAAAAGAATATTTCACTTTTATTGTTTCACTTTAAGCATTATTAAAATTACTGCTCCCAGAAAAATGGCCATTTTTAAAATGTTTTTTGCATTGATACATGTTGATACATGTCCCCTGGGGCAGGACCCAGGTCCCCAAGCACTTTTTATGAAAATAACTTGCATATTAACCCTTAAAATTAGCACTTTTGATTTTTCATGATCGTGTCCCATAGACTTTAACGGTGGTCGCCTGTTTAAATAAATGTTTTGCCTGTTCGCATGTTCTGCTGCAAACCGAACAGGGGGGTGTTCGGCTCATCCCTATAGACAAGTACAGGGAGCTGCCCTATCTGTGGTAGGTGAAACATTTGCATTATAATCATAAACAAAAGAGGCAGGCAGCGCTGGAGAAACTGCTGGAGTTGGTGAAGCTGCTGGTCCCCACAGCAATCATCCCCTATTTAAAAGCCAAAATTGTTGGCCTGAGGAGTACTTATAATAGGGAGTGCAATAAGGTCCAGGATTCCATTAGATCAGGAGCAGCAACAAATGCCATTTATGTCCACAGGCTGTGGTACTATGAGAGACTGCAGTTTCTGTCAGACCAGACTGAAGTCAGGCAATCACTCTCCACTCTTCCTTCCACTCTTCCTTCCACGCTTCTTTCCACCCCAGCTGAGACTTCCGACATCCAACCTGGGCCTTCCAGCCAGGAAGAAGTGGAGGAGCACGGCTTGAGTCAGGTATAGCATTGTTCAACATATTTCTGGTTGTAAAATTAATGATGTTAACTAGATGTTATTATTGATCACTAATTGCTGATTTAATAAAGTGTTTTACATATCAATAGACAGTAGTGGCCAAAACTGTTTGGGACAAGATGGAAAAATGCTGGGGTCAGAATGATAGTCTTTTCTATTTGTTAACATTCAATTTGCAACAGTCATGAGCTGAAAATTGTGTGTGATTGATGAACAAAAAACTAAAACGATGTTCTTTTTTCATACACAGGAAAGCCTCAGCCAGGAGGAGGGTGTGGAATGTGGCAGCCAGGAGGTGGCCGGGCCCAGTAGTAGCCCGACAGAATCCCAGGTCCCTCCCCTCCGCCTTCCAACCAAAAGGCCCAGGAAGGGGAGTAATGTGCAGAAGGCAGCGCTTGGGCTGATTCGGGAGGCTGAGGCGGCCCTCAGAGCCACACCCACTCTTCAAGAGGCCTTTGGCTGCATGACTACCAGCAAAATGCAGGAAATGGAGGAGGGTCAATGCCTCTTGTGTGAGGAAATTATGTATATGACCCTAAAGGGGTTGAGGGGCCAACTCACAACCAAAACACACCTGTGTGAGTTGGACCATCCTCCTCCTCCTCCACCTCCTGCCACACCTCCAACACCACAGCCACAGCCACAGCCTGGAAGGAAGCCTGGAAGGAAGAGTGGAAGTAAAACAAGAAAGTGATGGCCTGGGTTCAGTCTGGTCTGACAAAAGACACAGACTGTTGTATGACCATAGCCTGGAGACATATATGTCATCTGCTGCTGTTCCTGATCTCTTGTAGTCCGGGACCGGATTGGGCTCACTATTATAAAAACTCCTCAGGCCACCAATTTTGGGTGTAAAATAGTTGATGTGTGCCCTGGGGTAGAAAGGCTTTCCCAATTTCACCAGTTTCCTCTTTATTTGGTTATGATCCATAATAAATGGCTATTTTATTTTCACAAATACTTGCCTATATGTTTTACTTCGAAAAGGGACAGTTTGTTTGTGAGTAGGCAGGTATATTTCCAAAACACAAGGTCAAATTAACAAGGGACACCAACATCAAACAACCTCCTTGAGGTTAAAAGAATACAAGATAATAATGGTGTTGTAGTAACTTGACACACAAAACTAAAAACAATATTATGGAGAACACTAAAAAAAACAAAAAAACAAGGAGAGCTTGATAAAAACAAACAAACACTATAAACAAAAATTAAATACACTATTATGGAGAACTGACGAAAACCAAAAAATAAAATATTCAGATCACGAATAATAAAGAAATCATTTTTTAAGAACTCTGTGTGAATATCAGCAGCAAAACAACTTAATTATTCTAGCATTCTAAAGAAGAAGAGAATGCGCTGCATTAAAAGATTTTAAAAATTCCAGCGTGACGAATGTGCTATCTCCATTACAAATGCTAGTTTTACCAGACTGAGCGCTTCCATCTCGTACTTGATTCTGAGCATGCGTGGAACTTTGTGCTTCGGAATTGTGTACACACGATCAGAATTTACAAGAACGTATTTTGTTGTCATAAAATTTGAAATCAAGATCTCAAATTTTGTGTGTCGGAAATTCCGATGGAAATTGTCCGATGGAGCCTACACATGGTCAGAATTTCCGACAACAAGCTCCCATCACATTTTCCGTCGGAGAATCCAACCGTGTGCACGGGGCATAAGAGTAGACTAAAAGGGAGGGGGAAATATCCCCCTCAGATACTGACAGGCACTTTTCTCCCTCGCAGAAGAATCTTGGCCAGCTTGGCCAGGCAGTGGGATATGCAAGGCATCCGCTACACAAAGAATGCATGAAGATAAAAAACCTTGAGCCTTTAGAACCACTTTAAAATCCCTGCCAAGTTTTTATTGCTGGGTGTACAAGGAGAAAATCCCCTGATAAAGTCACGTGATTGGGTGACGTCACGCGTAGGGACGGGATAGGCACTGACACAGACCGGGTTTGACGAGCTCGCCGCTCGTAGGATATACATGTGATGTACATCTGCTCCATGTAAGTACATACTGTTGACTTGAATAAAAGCATCATCTTGCTCAAAATACTACACTATCTGGCATCCCCTTTTTTGTTCCTCCATATGCTGACTCTGCTATTGTTGATGCTGGTACTGAGGGATTAAAGCGCAGGGACCATCGGCTCCGGCCCCGGGGACCCCAAAGAGAGACCATCTCCTCCATTTACACTTTATGCGGTTGTCCCATTGCCGCAAGGTAAGGGGCCACTACCTATCTGCGTGTGTTTAAGCACGAAGAGGATAAACACCCTCTCTCTTTCGGCACCCCACCGACTATTTATGGCACATTTGGATTTTAAAAGGATCACTGAATATTTCCTTTGAGTCTGCACTGGCACATATGCTTTATTGTACTTGCAAAATAATTTGTTCTGGACTTCACGCAGCTATATTTCTAATGGCATTTTCTATTTGGGCCATATAGAGTGATGCCATACACCTATGTTGCACTGATGCGTTTTTTGCACAGTTTTTTGCACAATATTTATTCTGTATAGTTTTTCACTTTGTGTCCATATATATTCACCCTGCAGGATTTGCACTTTTTTTAATCCACATATTTAATTTCTACTTTTTGTATATGCTATTTCTGTGATATTTATTTTTTGTTACACATGCTTTACGATTACATTTTATTGATACGGGTTGCACAGTGACACTATAGCACTTTAAAGTTCATCTGCACAAGTTTTACTAGCACTAGGTGTGCAAGAGGATTATATCTATTGGTTCCCTGCACACGCTACACCGATACAGGATAGATATTCACCCTTTTACATTGCTGGATTGTTTCACAGGATACTGTGCAGACAGACATACTACCTGCACACCCCTCCAATTTTTTTATTTTTTTATTTACATTTTGCTTTTACCGCACACTATCATATAGTTACACTTTACTGGACCAGCGCAGCACTATTCATTTTTATTTTTTACACTACCCATGGGCTTTGTTTGATCCCACTCAGTGTTTGCAGCTGTCCATGTGCACCACTGTTTTCCAAGGTAGCGCAGGAATAATTTATACATATATTTCTGACAAAGAGAAAAGCGTTGAAAGCAAATGTATGAATTATGGAATCAATTTTATTTAGAACCCTATATCATAAGAAGCCAACACATTTTGGGGATTGAAAGGGTCCCCCTTCATCAGTGCCTAGGACAGTTGAACAAAGCATGTATTGGACTGATAACATTGAAGGGATCTCGAGGGGAAATTAGTGATCACTTTGGATGTCGGATGGCAACTGCTCTTGATATGATTCCAAAAAAACAATCTGAACTTAATGCTTTCTGCTCCTGGCAGATGCAAAAAAAACAGAGTCACCCAGGTGTGGTCTGCACCCCCATAGCTATGCCAGTGGTTAAAATTAACACATTCAGCAACCGTGACAAAGATTTGTTTGTACAATAATACTGTAATGTAAAGAAAAACCCACCCAAAACAGATAGTTAAACCTAAGCCACATATCCAATACCTCTCCCCCTCTGGCAACCACCTTAATCCACTCAGTTTAATTTCTATCCCCCTGCTTCCTCAAAGCACCCCACCAATCTCATGCGCCCTTTGGAACGCCCGCTCCATCTGTAACAAGCTAACATCTGTACATGACCTCTTCATCGCTCATGGCTTGAACATACTCGCCATAACAGAAACCTGGCTTCAAAATTTTGACTCAGCTTCTCCTGTTGCCCTCTCCCATGGTGGTCTCCATTGGACTCACTCCCCCAGACCCAACAGACATAAAGGAGGTGGAGTTGGCTTCCTTCTATCCCCACAAAGCACTTTCCAAGTCCTTCCTGTCCCTCCCTCTCTATCCCTCTCTTCTTTCGAGATGCACTGTATTCGTCTGTTTTCTCCCATTTCTCTGAGGATTGCAGCAATTTATAGGCCTCCAGGACTGGTATTGCTCTTTCTTGATGACTTTGCTGCCTGGCTACCCTACTTTCTCTCCTCTGAAATACCCACCATTATTCTTGGTGACTTTAACATTCCTGTCAATGTTAACAGCCCAACTACAGCTAAACTTCTCGACTTAACCTCATCTTTTGACCTAACCCAATGGACACATACTTCCACTCAATCCAATGGTAATACCCTTGACCTTGTATTATCCCATCTCTGCAACCCTGGCAACCTCACCAACACCCCCTTTCCTCTATCTGATCACAACCTCATTACTTTCACTGTATCCTTGCCTCCAACCACCCATCCCTCCAAGCAGCAAACAATTACTTGTAGAAACCTATGCCACTTTAACCCTTCTCTTCTCTATTCTGCTACTGACCACCTATATGACATAATCTCTCCCCTGACCTGTCCTGACCTGGCCACCTTTGTCTACAACAGTTCACTCTCATCATCACTAGATGCACTTGCTCCTCTAACCACATGCAGAATCAGGCCCCGACCGTTACAACCCTGGCAAACTGACAACATTAGAAATCTCAAGAGACATTGCCGTGCTCTTGAACGACTGTGGGGTAAAACCAAATGCCTGCAAGACTTCACCCTATATAAATCTGCCCTTCTAAAATACAATTCATGCTTCCATGCTGCCAAACAAGCCTACTTTGTGTTACTGTTGTATTATTAATTCCTTGTCATCCAGTCCCCGTCTGCTGTTCTCAACCTTTAATAGGGATGAGCCGAACACCCCCCTGTTCGGTTCGCACCAGAACATGCGAACAGGAAAAAAATTCGTTCGAACACGCGAACGCCGTTAAAGTCTATGGGACACGAACATGAATAATCAAAAGTGCTAATTTTAAAGGCTAATATGCAAGTTATTGTCAATAAAAGTGTTTGGGGACCCGGGTCCTCCCCCAGGGGACATGAATCAATGCAAAAAAAGTTTTAAAAACGGCCGTTTTTTCAGGAGCAGTGATTTTAATAATGCTTAAAGTCAAACAATAAAAGTGTAATATCCCTTTAAATTTCATACCTGGGGGGTGTCTATAGTATGCCTGTAAAGGGGCGCATGTTTCCCGTGTTTAGAACAGTCTGACAGCAAAATGACATTTTGAAGGAAAAAACACATTTAAAACTACCGCGGCTATTGCATTGCCGACAATACACATAGAAGTTCATTGATAAAAACGGCATGGGAATTCCCCACAGGGCAACCCCGAACCAAAATTAAAAAAAAAAAAATGATGTGGGAATCCCCCTAAATTCCATACAAGGCCCTTCAGGTCTGGTATGGATATTAAGGGGAACCCCAGCCAAAATTAAAAAAAAAAATTGACGTGGGGTTCCCCCTAAATTCCATACCAGACCCTTCAGGTCTGGTATGGATTTTAAGGGGAACCCCGCGCCAAAAAAAAAAAAAAAAATGGCGTGGGGTCCCCCCAAAAATCCATACCAGACCCTTATCCGAGCACGCAACCTGGCAGGCCGCAGGAAAAGAGGGGGGGACGAGAGTGCGCCCCCCCCTCCTGAACCGTACCAGGCCACATGCCCTCAACATTGGGAGGGTGCCTTGGGGTAGCCCCCCAAAACACCTTGTCCCCATGTTGATGAAGACAAGGGCCTCATCCCCACAACCCTGGCCGGTGGTTGTGGGGGTCTGCGGGCGGGGGGCTTATCGGAATCTGGAAGCCCCCTTTAACAAGGGGACCCCCAGATCCCAGCCCCCCCCTGTGTGAAATGGTAAGGGGGTACTTACCCCTACCATTTCACTAAAAAACTGTCAAAAATGTTAAAAATGACAAGAGACAGTTTTTGACAATTCCTTTATTTAAATGCTTCTTCTTTCTTCCTTCATCTTCTTCTTCTTCTGGTTCTTCTGGCTCTTCTGGTTCTTCTGGTTCTTCCTCCGGCCAAGATAGCACAAAACCGCCCCAAAATGACCCCATTTTGGAAAGTAGACACCCCAAGCTATTTGCTGAGAGGCATGGTGAGTATTTTGCAGCTCTCATTTGTTTTTGAAAATGAAGAAAGACAAGAAAAACGTATTTTTTTTTTCTTTTTTCAATTTTCAAAAGTTTGTGACAAAAAGTGAGGTCTGCAAAATACTCACTATACCTCTCAGCAAATAGCTTTGGGTGTCTATTTTCCAAAATGGGGTCATTTGGGGGGGGTTTGTGCCATCTGGGCATTACATGGCCTCCGAAACTGTGATAGGCAGTGAAGAGTGAAATCAAAAATTTACGCCCTTAGAAAGCCTGAAGGCGGTGCTTGGTTTTCGGGGTCCCCTATGCGGTTAGGCTCCCAAAAAGTCTCACACATGTGGTATCCCCGTACTCAGGAGAGGCAACAGAATGTATTTTGGGGTGTAATTTCACATATTCCCATGGCATGTTTGAGCAATATATCATTTAGTGACAACTTTGTGCAAAAAAAAAAAAAAAAAAAATAATAATTTGTCTTTTTCCCGCAACTTGTGTCACAATATAAAATATTCCATGGACTCGACATGCCTCTCAGCAAATAGCTTGGGGTGTCTACTTTCCAAAATGGGGTCATTTGGGGGGGTTTTGAACTGTCCTGGCATTTTATGCACAACATTTAGAAGCTTATGTCACACATCACCCACTCTTCTAACCACTGGAAGACAAAGCCCTTTCTGACACTTTTTGTTTACATGAAAAAATTATTTTTTTTTGCAAGAAAATTACTTTGAACCCCCAAACATTATATATTTTTTTAAAGCAAATGCCCTACAGATTAAAATGGTGGGTATTTGATTTTTTTTTTCACACTGTATTTGCGCAGCGATTTTTCAAACGCATTTTTTGGGGAAAAAACACACTTTTTAAAATTTTAATGCACTAAAACACACTATATTGCCCAAATGTTTGATGAAATAAAAAAGATGATCTTAGGCCGAGTACATGGATACCAAACATGACATGTTTTAAAATTGCGCACAAACGTGCAGTGGCGACAAACTAAATACATTTTTAAAAGCCTTTAAAAGCCTTTACAGGTTACCACTTTAGATTTACAGAGGAGGTCTACTGCTAAAATTACTGCCCTCGATCTAACCTTCGCGGTGATACCTCACATGCATGGTGCAATTGCTGTTTACATTTGACGCCAGACCAACGCTTGCGTTCGCCTTTGCGCGAGAGCAGGGGGGGACGGGGGTGCTTTTTTTTTTTTTTAATTATTTTTTTGATTTTTTATCTTATTTTTAAACTGTTCCTTTCATTTTTATTTTTTTTAAATCATTTTTATTGTTATCTCAGGGAATGTAAATATCCCCTATGATAGCAATAGGTAGTGACAGGTACTCTTTTTTGAAAAAATTGGGGTCTATTAGACCCTAGATCTCTCCTCTGCCCTCAAAGCATCTGACCACACCAAGATCGGTGTGATAAAATGCTTTCCCAATTTCCCAATGGCGCTGTTTACATCCGGCGAAATCTAAGTCTTGAAATGCTCGTAGCTTCCGGATTCTTAGGCCATAGAGATATTTGGAGCCATTCTGGTCTCCGATCAGCTCTATGGTCAGCTGGCCGAATCACTGGCTGCATTCTCAGGTTCCCTGTTGGGACAGGAGAGCCAGAGAAAAACATGGAAGACGGTGGGGGGGGGGCATTTCCTCCCACTGCTTGTAAAAGCAGTCTAGAGGCTAATTAGCCGCTAGGATTGCTTTTACATGAAAGCCGACCGCTGGCTGAAAAGAATGATACCAAGATGATACCTAAACCTGCAGGCATCATTCTGGTATAACCACTCAAAGTCCAGCAACATACCAGTACGTTGCTGGTCCTTGTTGGGCATATATTGTAAACTTTTTTTTCATGCAGCCTGTGGGCTGAACGAAAAAAAGATATTGATCGGTGGGTATGCCCACCATTAGAATACCTCCCTTCATCCACCCACTTCTAATGATGGGCATACATGCACCATTTATATATGCCAAAGCATGGGGGCATCCTCCCGCAAAAGGCAGGAGCAAATTGCTCCTCCACCCACTGCCCCCACGCTTCGGCATATATGCTGAAGTATGTAACTGTGGTGGTGAAATCACCTCCGACAGCGTTGGAGTCACGGCTTTATGTATCGTGGGAGCAAACGCTGTTGCTGTCAAGATAAATAAATCCGCGCTGCAACTGAATGGCGTACCTGCTAAGCAAATGATGGTTAACAAAAAACAAAGTAACATTACAGTATAACAGTAATACTTACCATACCTGCAAAGCAAATACAAAAAAAAACCATAGTAAAAAATAAAACATTTAACGCAACCTGTGCCTACCTAAAATATATATATGCCGAAGCATGGGGGCATCCTCCCGCAAAAGGCAGGAGCAAATCGCTCCTCCACCCACTTCTGCCCCCACGCTTCGGCATATATGCTGAAGTATGTAACTGTGGTGGTGAAATCACCTCCGACAGCGCTGGAGTCACGGCTTTATATATCGTGGGAGCAAACGCTGTTGCTGTCAAGATAAATAAATCCGCGCTGCAACTGAATGGCGTACCTGCTAAGCAAATGATGGTTAACAAAAAACAAAGTAACATTACAGTATAACAGTAATACTTACCATACCTGCAAAGCAAATACAAAAAAAACCATAGTAAAAAATAAAACATTTAACGCAACCTGTGCCTACCTAAAATATATATATGCCGAAGCATGGGGGCATCCTCCCGCAAAAGGCAGGAGCAAATCGCTCCTCCACCTACTTCTGCCCCCACGCTTCGGCATATATGCTGAAGTATGTAACTGTGGTGGTGAAATCACCTCCGACAGCGCTGGAGTCACGGCTTTATATATCGTGGGAGCAAACGCTGTTGCTGTCAAGATAAATAAATCCGCGCTGCAACTGAATGGCGTACCTGCTAAGCAAATGATGGTTAACAAAAAACAAAGTAACATTACAGTATAACAGTAATACTTACCATACCTGCAAAGCAAATACAAAAAAAAACCATAGTAAAAAATAAAACATTTAACGCAACCTGTGCCTACCTAAAATATATATATGCCGAAGCATGGGGGCCTCCTCCCGCAAAAGGCAGGAGCAAATCGCTCCTCCACCCACTTCTGCCCCCACGCTTCGGCATATATGCTGAAGTATGTAACTGTGGTGGTGAAATCACCTCCGACAGCGCTGGAGTCGCGGCTTTATGTATCGTGGGAGCAAACGCTGTTGCTGTCAAGATAAATAAATCCGCGCTGCAGCTGAATGGCGTACCTGAAAACAAAAAAATGTTTAAAACACAGTAAACTATAAAAAAATTACATACCTGAAAAGCAAACATGATAAAACATAACAATAAAACAATGCAGAATAGAATACAGTAAAAAAGAGCAGAACAATAGAGAGAAAATAGAGAGAGAGAGAACAATAAAACGACAACTATTTTTGGTTTTTTTATTTTATATTTTTTTTGTGTATTTTTTTTTTTTTACTTTTTTTTTTTTTATAACTGTAACTTTTAAAACTGTAACGGTTCCAGGTTTGGGTCTCTCAAAATGCGATGGCATCTTGGGAGACCCTGTGGAAGTGTGTCCTAGTCTGTGCAGTGCTGTACCCTACGCTAATACTCAACTAGTGTATGGTAGCGTTCAAAACATTCACCAATGCAAAGACCAGGATTGCTAGGACAGGAGGGACAATAATACCGGGTGTCACGCCTAAATCCGCGCTTTCTGCAGACACGACATTTTCTTTGGGGGGCTCGTTGGGTAGGGGTACTCTGGAGGACATAAGGAAAATGCCTCTCATGCAGCCGGCCTACTGCATTTGGATTGGGAAGGTGAGGTGGAGCACCGTCTGGAAACAGAAGGGCTCTGACGATCTCTTCCTGGAATTTAAGGAAGGATCCAGTCCGTCCTGAAGCTCTGTATAGCACATGAGCGTTCAGCAAAGCCAATTGAAATAAATAAACAGACACTTTTTTGTACCAGCGTCTGGCCTTACGGGCAATTAGGTACGGCGCCAACAACTGGTCGTTGAGGTCCACCCCTCCCATATTAAGGTTGTATTCGTGGACACAGAGGGGTTTCTCCACAACACCAGTCGCCGTAGTAATTTGGGTCATCGTGTCTGCATGAAGGGAGGTGAGAACGAAAACATTCTTCTTATCCCTCCACTTCATAGCGAGCAAATTATTATACTGCAAGCAGGCTCTCTCCCCCAGCCTAAGACGGGACTCTACAAGCCGCTGGGGAAAGCCCCGGCGATTAGGTCGCACGGTGCCACATGCTCCAATCTGATGATCAAACAAGTGACTAAAAAGTGGCACGCTCGTATAATAATTGTCCACGTACAAGTGGTACCCCTTTCCGAATAAGGGTGACACCAAGTCCCACACTATCTTGCCAGCGCTTCCTATGTAGTCAGGGCAGTTTATCGGCTCTACGTGACTATCTTTGCCCTCGTAAACCATAAATCTACATGTATAGCCTGTGGCCCTGTCACAGAGCTTATACATCTTGACCCCGTATCTGGCACGCTTGCTGGGAAGGTACTGTTTGAAGGACAAGCGGCCAGAAAACTTAATCAGGGACTCATCAACGCAGACAACTTGATGGGGGGTAAACAAGTCTGCAAAACGTTGGTTGAAGTGGTTTACGAGGGGCCGAATTTTGTAGAGCCGATCGTATGCAGGGTCTCCACGAGGACGACAGAGTTCATTGTCGTTGAAGTGCATGAACCGCAAAATCTGCTCGTATCGTGCCCTGGCCATTGAAGCAGAGAACACGGGCATATGGTGAATTGGGTCAGTGGACCAATATGACCGCAACTCACTCTTTTTGGTTATGCCCATGTTGAGGGAAAGGCCCAGAAAGATCTTAAATTCGGAGACCGTAATTGGTCTCCAATCTCTGGCAAGGGAGGACTGGGGATTAGCGGCGATGTGTTGACCAGCGTACAAATTGCTTTGGTCCACAATAGATCTATAGAGATCTTCGGTGAAAAACAGTGAATAAAAATCCAGTGGCATAAAGTCAACTGTTTCCACCTGAATTCCGGGTTGGCCAGTGAAAGGGGGAAGTACGGGTGCTGCAGAAGTGGTGGGTACCCGATTCGGATTGGCGAATGCAGCAGGAAGGGCACTATGGGCACGACGGGCCTGTCTTTGTCTTATTGGTGGCAGCGGGACACTAGTTGTGCTTGCCACCTCGCCAGCTTGAACTGCACTTATGGGACTCGCCACGTCACCACGTGATACTGCAGTGCTGGATGTACGACCAGGGTGTACTAGGCCGCTGGTGCTTGCCAGTTCACCAGAAGGAGTAGCGGCGCTAGTACCTCTCTGCTCCCTACGAGAGCCCTGCGGTTCTTGCACGTCAAGGACAGAAGAAGAAGATCGGGGTCTGGTACGCCTGACCCTAGCAGGGACCACAACTCTGTCGTCAGAGCTATCTGTCATGGAGCCGCTGTCCTCTACAGGTTCGTATTCTGAGCTTGAACTTGACAGATGAGTGACTTCCTCTTCACTATCTGTCATGCTCAGAATCCTGTAGGCCTCTTCACTAGTGTACCTTCTATTTGCCATTTTGGGCTCTAAATTTAGGGGTACACTAGTGAGACTCACAGGCAAAAAAGCTCCTGACTGTCAGCGACTGTATCAAAACGCTACCAAAAAACTGTTAGCGATCGCAGGGATCAGGCCTGACTCTGCGACCGCTGCAGTTATGTGTGCTTAGTGTTTTGTAAGTGTCAGTTATCGATCGATACTGCACTTGGGTGGGCTGGGCTGGGCTGGGCTGGGCCGAGGAGCAAAACGCAGGTGCTAGCAGGTATCTGGGCTGATCCCGCTAACACTGCGTTTTTTTGGGGGACCCTAAACTGCTGGGGAGTATAGATCTGATCGGATCAGATATCGATCCATTCAGATACTATAGCACTAAGGGAGGTGTATGCTGCGTGCGTGGGTTTTAGCGGTACTAGCGCTAACCTGACGCTGCCTGGGGCGACGCAGACCTTATCTGATCCTAAAAACTTAACTTCTATCACCGCCGGGCAATTAGGGGGTTAAACCTTTATAGGGTAATAAACGGCGGGTGCCCTAAAACTGTAATAAACTACAATAAACTACAAAAAACAAACCAACTAACCAGCGTCACCTGTAACAATTATATGGTGATCGCTGGTGAAAGGGTTAACTAGGGGGCAATCAAGGGGTTAAAACCTTTAGCAGGTAGTATATGGGGGTCCCTGTCGCTATAAAACACTGACAGCGAACCTATATACTTACCTCCCTAACTAGCGTCACCTGTGTCACTAATACAGCGATCAGAAAAACGATCGCTTAGTGACACTGGCGACGGGGGGTGATCACGGGGTTAAAACTTTATTAGGGGGGTTAGGGGGGTACCCTGGACCTAAAGGGGGGTACCCCTGACCTAAAGGGGCCTAACCTAACTGCCCTAACACTTGTTACTGTCACAAACTGACACCAATGCAATAAATCAGAAAAAAAAAAAACCTGCTATTGGTGTCAGAGTGACAGGGGGTACAGGGGGGTGATCAGGGGGTGATCGGGGGGTGACAGGGGGGTGACAAGTGTGCCTGCGTGTTCTACTGTATGTGTAGTGTTGGTGCACTTACTTGGATGTCTTCTCTCCTCGGCGCCGGACGAAAAGACCGGCTCGAGGAGAGATTACATCACTTCCTCTGCTTCTGTTTACATTCACAGAAGCCGAGGAAGCTTGTCATTGGCCAGGAGCGATCGCGAGGTGGGGGCCACGAATGAGTGGCCTCCCCCTCACCTTTGATCGACCCTGACCTCGATCCGACCGCCGCAGGCACTGGGGGGGGTCCGATCGGACCCCCCACCCGCGGGCAGGCAGGGACGTACAGGTAAGCCCTTTTGCCTGCCCGTGCCGCTCTGTCGACGTACATCGTCGTGCGGCGGTCGGCAAGTGGTTAAAAAGCCCTTACTGGACCCTACTGACCTGAACAACTTAAGACCCATCTCATTGCTCCCGTTCACCTCTAAACTTCTAGAACGCTTAGTCTACAACCGTCTTAGCTCCTACCTCAATGAAAATAACCTTCTTGACCCCTTACAGTCTGGCTTTCGCTCGCAGCACTCCACAGAAACTGCCTTACTAAAACTCACTAACGATTTACTAACTGCTAAAACCAACAGCCAGTACTCCATACTCCTACTACTTGACCTCTCTGCGGCCTTTGATACTGTTGACCACCCGCTCCTTCTCAATAAACTACATTCCCTTGGCCTCCGAGATTCTGCTCTATCCTGGTTCTCTGCCTATTTATCACATCACAGCGCTCCTTCAGTGCCACCTACAACTCTGTCTCCTCCTCTCCATTGCCCCTTTCTGTGGGGGTCCCCCAAGGCTTGGTTCTTGGACCCCTTCTCTTCTCTATCTACACCTCCTCCCTCGGTCACTTAATAACTGCCCTCGGCTTCCAATACCACTTATACGCTGATGACACCCAAATCTATCTGTCTACGCCTCACCTCACTCCTTCAGTCTCTGACTTGTCATTTCAGCCTCAAATCCGATCGTTGTCAAAAGTTTGTAGAATTCACCTCTGTAACATCTCTAAAATTTGCCCCTTTTTAACAAATGAAACCACCAAGCTCCTCATTCACTCCCTTGTTATCTCGCCTTGACTATTGCAACTCCCTTCTCATTGGCTTACCTCTCCATAGGCTATCCCCTCTTCAATCTATCATGAATGCTGCTGCCAGACTTATCCACCTTACCAACCGCTCAGTGTCTGCCAACCCTCTACTCCAATCACTACACTGGCTCCCAATCACCCAGTGAATTAAATTCAAAATACTAACCACAACATACAAAGCCATTCACAACTCTGCCCTGAGCTACATCACTAATCTTGTCTCCAAATATCACCCAAATCGACCTCTCCACTCCTCTCAAGACCTCCTGCTTTCAAGCTCTCTCATCTCCTCCTCCCATGCTCATCTCCAGGATTTCTCCAGAGCCTCTCCCATCCTCTGGAACTCGCTACCTCCATCTATCCAGTTATCCCCTACTCTTGGTACCTTCAGGCGATCCCTGAAAACTCATCTCTTCAGGAAAACCTATCACGTCTTCAACTAATCTCCTACCACTTCCACCAGCTCATTCCCCACAGCTACAACCTTTTGTACCACCTGCTCCACCCTATTAGATTGTAAGCTCTTCTAAGCAGGGCCCTCTTAATCCTCTTGTATTTTATTGTATTACAACTGTATTGTCTCCCTTTTATATTGTAAAGCGCTGCGTAAACTGTTGGCGCTATATAAATCCTGAATAATAATAATAATAATACTATAAGCATACAATGTATGCTCTCCTTCCAAGACCATACCAGGATCTACGACATTCCTCATAAAGACTTCTACAAGTACCTACAAATTTGACACCTCGTATCCCCTAAAACTAAGGGAAGACGCCCTAATGAAATTGATTTCTCTGGAACATGACTTACAAAATGCAGCAATGGTGTCAAGCACTTCAACAACCAAGTGTAGCACCCTCTGCTATAGGTAGATGCTAGAGGTGTAGTGTTGTAGGTTCTGTCAGTGCAGGTAAATTTAAGCAGGCCTATGCTGTAAGCTAGGCCTGTCTGTTTTTGATCTGGGGGCAGGAAGTGGTTAGTGTAGCAGTGGGTGTGACTGACATGTACTTCAGCTTTTGGGCACCTCCCCTGCTTTCAATGAGAATGTTCTGGAAGAGGGGCAGGGCTGAGAGTTGGAGTTGCATGGAGTACATGTGAGGAGCCCTGACCAATCCCCAACTAGGATTGGCAGGGGGCAGGCCTCCTACATATACTCACAGTCAGCCTGCTGGGGGAGGAGTTGTCGACTGGGTGAACTGAAGGATAGAGTGCTAGACTGCATACAGGAGGAACACCCCCATCTGGGGGGATGCGACTTAGGTGGAGGAGCTTGGGGGCTGGGAGGGAGCCTCCCCTTACACGGTCATGGAGAGGTGTCCTGTAACAGGAGCTGGAGAAGCAGTTGGTCCGCACGGTCCAGGTAAATCCTTCAGGAAGGACTAGGGCAGGAGTCAGTGAGTGAAGCACAGTGGAGATCTGGAAGAGGCATACCAGGAGAACTGGGTGTAGAGCCCAGAGGAGAGACTGTGGGATTTTGTGCCAAATCGTTGCAGCCTGAGGGCACAGGGTTTGCAAGTCGGGCTAGCTGGGATCAGTAGTCCGTCATCAAATATCTTTTCCAACTAAATGTTCAGGGCCACCAGGAAGGTGTACTGCAGGCCCTTGGCCCATTAAATAGTGAATAAGTGAATAATTCTGCACCACAAAGTGTAAATAATAAATAGTAAATAGTGCAGCTACACCCTAAACAAAAATGAATAGAATCATTGATGCATAAATGTAAGAAAAAGAGAGGGGTAGGGGAGCGCTGAAAAAATATATATGAGTGAAAAAAACTAATACATAAAAATTGTTCAGTGTATACTGACAAATAAATACAAATGATAAATACCAGCCTGCCTAAGTGAGAAAGAATTTTGAATATACAAAAACATAAACCTGAAAACAGGAAATGTATACATGTGTTCAATAGTGATCTTAACATATGATAACCAAAAGAAATATTCGATATATCAAATATGCAATAAAAGTAAAAAGTCCATCAAAAGCTCAAAAGTTGATTGTGATGAAATCCTGATGTGAATCTTGATATCAACAAACGTGAGCAGCAAAATCCCTTCACCATCACTGAAAACAGCACACCAATGTGCTCATGGGAAAAGGTGTACTACTTTTATTGCATATTTGATATATCGAATATTTCTTTTGGTTATCATATGTTAAGATCACTATTGAACACATGTATACATTTCCTGTTTATAGGTTTATGTTTTTGTATATTCAAAATTCTTTCTCACTTAGGCAGGCTGGTATTTATCATTTGAATTTATTTTTCAGTATACACTGAACAATTTTTATGTATTAGTTTTTTTCACTCATATATATTTTTTCAGCGCTCCCCTACCCCTCTCTTTTTCTCACCTTGGCCCATTAAGAATCATCAAGTGAAACTACTTCTAGGTTTTTTTCAGAGTGAGGCCTAGTCAGCTCAAGATGACCAATTTGTTTCTATGGGCATGCCATATCCCTTCCTCCAACCAAGTTCAATCCCCCAAATAAAACAACAAAACAAAGCAAAAGACTTTTCATTGTCTGCAAGTGTGACATATGGATTTCTGACAGCAGGTTAAATATGTGTGGATGTTAGTAACTAGTGGCAACACACCGTTATACAAGGAAAGCATCCCGCTGCATATCTCAAAGAGAAACAGTTCTAAAAATCCTTCACAGGTGGTCCCTAACACTGCAAGTACTTGCAAATTGTTACCCAGGTGCCCACTTGCCATTATGCTGGAGAAAGTATGGGTGCGTGGGGTCAGCCACATATGGTGGTATTGACTGAAAATTACAACTTTCTGGAAAGAGACATCTGATCTTATTTCCTCTACCACTGGGATAACCTGCCCAATGTCTCCTGAAACAGTCCTTTTTGGCACTGGCCTGGATAAATGAACGAGCACATTCCATGTCTTCATCACCCATGTCCTAATTGCAGCCAGAAGAGCTCTGGCGAGCGCCTGGAGGTCAGATACTTCTCCATCCTCCACTACAGCTATCAACTTTCTAAACATTCATGCTACCCACGAACAAATGTTTGCATGACTTCAAGATGAAAATACCCTATTCCAACAAAAGTGGATGTGCTGGATCAAGGACAACAGAAACACGGTTATGCCCCGTACACACGGTCGGATTTTCCGATGGAAAATGTCCGATTGGAGCGTGTTGTCGGAAATTCCGACCATGTGTGGGCTCCATCGGACATTTTCCATCGGATTTTCCGACACACAAAGTTGGAGAGCAGGAGATAAAATTTTCCGACAACAAAATCCGTTGTCGGAAATTCCGATCGTGTGTACACAAATCCGACGGACAAAGTGCCACGCATGCTCAGAATAAATAAAGAGATGAAAGCTATTGGCCACTGCCCCGTTTATAGTCCCGACGTACGTGTTTTACTTCACCGCGTTTAGAACGATCGGATTTTCCGACAACTTTGTGTGACCGTGTGTAGACAAAACAAGTTTGAGCCAACATCCGTCGGAAAAAATCCTAGGATTTTGTTGTCGGAATGTCCGAACAAAGTCCGACCGTGTGTACGCCCTATTATACTGTGACCAATATCGGTCCAAACTCTCATCATCAAGTCCATAACTGACTCCTTTTTTTTCTGCCTGGGAACAACCAATCCTCCCTTGAAATATTTTACCAGTTCTTTTAAAGCTATCTTCTTTATATAAAAAATAATAAATGCACTTTTCTTACAGGTAAAATTTGCAGGTTATTTTTTCAAAGGAGCCTGCAGAGCATTGCAGCTGTGATCAGCATATCCTGGGTGCAATGCCATGCTCCTTAAGAATTTCAGTATAGCTGTCTGCCTGTTTCTCCTGTACAGGCAGACAGTTACTGATTTGCAAGAATATGAATGAACTATGAGAGCATTCATTAGCACTCTTGCAGGTCATTGAGAATTACAAGCCATCTGCTGCAATGGAGGATGGTACTTGTAGATCATTCATTCAGAGAACTCTCTGCATGGTCACGCTATTTTCAAATTGTGCCAGCGAGTGTGGGGAACTGTCATGACAGAGATCGGGGAGAGGGAGAGGATTCTGAACGTGCTACATGTTACACCATAAAGACCGGTGTATCGTATCATGTTAAGAAAGGTGAACTTAATGTTTAAGCTACTATTTCTCCCCCCACCATTTAATTGAGATGAGCAGAAGAAAACATGTTTATAGTCCAAACTATGGTTCTCTCCATATATAGCTATCACAGAGAGAGTGTAGATATCATAGGACAGAAAATGTGTTATCTGAAGGGTTACCAGGTGAAAATAAAAGAAGAAAATCCTAGAAAATGAAAACTAATGGGGGGGGGGGGGTTAGATGAGCTTTAAAGCAGGATTAAAGTCTGTTTTACTTACCTTCACTCCAGTGCTGCAAAAGTTCAATAGCTCCCTCATCATGGCTAAAATCTTTATCTGGTCTTTATTTAGGTTTGGCAACTTCTGTCATCTTGATGACATAACTACCACATATGTTAATTTATCCTGGCGCCCTGGTTCACAATTCACTGAATGGGCAAATGCAATGGACAGATTTGACCAGATCACCCATCTGAATCTCCTTAAATTATTGGCAATATTCCTATGAGGCAGTGTCCCTATCAACATGGGGGCAAGGTTCCTTTCCAAAGGGGCCCCTTGGCAAGATACCCTCCACATGTTGACTGCATGTGCCCTGGAATGATTCAGAAGGGATGCATGCTCTCTGACCCTCCTTTTCCTGGCCAGCCAGACTACATACCTGGATAAGGATTTGGTATGGATTTTGGGGAGATGCTACTTTTTTCTGCAGGGCATTTGGCCTGATATGAACAAGGACTGGTATAAATGTAAACATAAATACTGATTTACTATGATCTTCAGATCCATCCAGTGCCATAATGAGGTACTTTCTCTTTTCTTTTTTTATGAATGAATAACATTTGATCTGCAGAGGAAATAGCCTGGAGACATTCAGTTTTGCTACATTCATACTGAATGAATATACATTTTTTGAAGGTTGCGCTCAGCCTCTGAAGTATAGGGGCTGCTACACTAAAAAATACAGCTCCAGCTTTCCTTCGTCATTTCCAGAATGTTGACATATCCAGAAGTCACACGATGAAAACCAGACATCCCTGGCACTCCTTCAGCTGCACATTCCTGCTACTTATCTTCTATTGCCAGATAACAAAGTGCTGACAGATCAGGAAGCTGATAATGCACTATGAGTTCTTTTCTTGATTTTAACTCCTAACGTCTATGAACTGAAATCCCAGTGAGAGCTCTATAAGGAGTGGCATCCATTCCATCAGGACACATGATATGTGCATAAGATCCCTTGTGGATCTGAGCCTCTGGTAGTGGCCATTTATTTTACTCAGGACACAGTGGTGAAGCACTGGCACTTGTGATTGGTTTTTCACAAGGACACTTCACCACGAAGACATGGATGGACACTCTTATGCCCCATACACACGATCGGACTTTCCGCCAACAAAACCATGGATTTTTGTTCGAAGGTTGTTGGGTCAAACTTGTTTTGCATTCCCACGGTCACACAAATGTTGGACAACAATTCCGAACGTGAGAACGCGGTGACGTACAACGCGTATGATGAGCCGATAAAAAGGAAGTTCAATAGCCAGTGCACCACCCTTTGGGCTCCTTCTGCTAATCTCGTGTTTATCTCGTGTTAGTAGAAGTTTGGTGAGAGACAATTCGTGCTTTTCAGCCTTGTGCTTTTCAGTTAGTTTCTGCTTATCAGTTTGTGCTTGTCGGTTCATATATGTTCTTCAGTGCATGTTTTCAGTTCGTTTCTGTCTTTCAGTGCGTTCTATTTATAGTTCGCTTCAGTTTTTCAGTGCATTCTTGTCTGCTCATTTCTGATTTTCAGTTTGTTCTTCTCAGGTCCTTTCTGATTTTCAGTGCGTTCTGTCAGTTCGTTCTGAGCAGTTGACCGTGTTCTAGCCATGTTGTGGTTATGTACTCGTCGTAGAGTTTGTGCTGTTGTTGAGCTTGGTGTTGGAGTTATTGCTTTGACCCAAGTCCAGTCCATGAACAGGGGAGGGAGGAGTTCACGGACCAAGAATTGGTTGCTTAATCGTCTTATATGCCTTTGCTGCGGGAGCTCCAGGAGAATAATCCTGATGATTTCAGGAACTATCTCCGGATGACGGACCCCATTTTTCACCATATGTTGGTTTTTCTGTCCCCCTATATTACCAAGTAGGACACCTGCATGCGGCAAGCCATCACTCCCTAGCAAGGGCTTGTCGCCACTTTGCGGTACTTGGCGATGAGGAGAAGTCTTCAGGATATTAAGGTCACGACTGGGATCTCCTCCCAGGCTCTGGGAATCATTATTACAGAGACCTGTTACTGCCATCCTACGGACTATGTTAAGGTAAGTTTTATCCTTTAACATCACATTCTATGTATTTAATGTTTGCTAACATATTTTATTTATTTTATCATTCCATAATTACCATGATTGTAATATGCTGTGAATGTCCTCTTTGTCCTTATGCATGCTGGAAGCTTTTACTGCTCCTTTTTTGTCCTTCATGCATATTTGCCTTCACTAACCTGCCCAGCATGCTATCCTGGGCCCATACACAACTAGCCTAATCACTTAACAATGTATTTTGTCAGCTCCATTGTAGTGCTTACCCTAAAATGTGGGCAAATGTTATTGTTGTCCTTAGATTCAGGCAGAGTACCAACCCAATACTCTATTTGCTGACTTTGCCCAACCCATACACACTATACCTACCTCTTTTGTGGTCAGATTTATTTTAAAACATCTCCCTCCACCATAAATGTTTTCCAGTGGGCCATCAGAGGGGGGGAATCTGATAAGTGGACCTTATACTTTTGTCTTTAAATACTAATTTCAATAAATGTTATACTTATGTTGGCCAAGAATGTTTGCGTCTAATCTGCTTGCAATGTCATGTGCAAAAATAAAAAAAAAATTCTTGTTTGAATCCACAGTTTCCTTCCAACCCACAGGAATGGCAAACTGTGGCCTCCCAATTTGCCCAGCAGTGGGACTTTCGCAACTGCGGTGATGTGATAGATGGGAAGCACGTCCGGATCGTCCCACCCTCCAACTCGGGGTCATACTACTACAACTACAAGGGGCACAGTAGTATTGTATTGTTGGCGGTGGTGTCAGCGACTTATGAGTTTCTGTATCTGGGGAGGAATGGCCATATATCAGATGAAGGATTCATCACCCAGACTGAGTTTTACAGATGGCTCCAGAATGGCAGCTTGGGCTTGCCACCTCCAGTGGAAAACGTGGCAGGCCTCCCGTTTGTCTTTGTGGCGGATGAGGCCTTTGCGCTGGGGGAGCATTTGATGAGGCCGTTCCCCATGAGTACCTTGACCACGGACCAGAGGGTTTTTAATCCAAGTCCAAATGGCCATAAACATTGTCAAATACAAACTGAACCACATAATTTTAAGCTGCTGCATTCTGCATAATTTTTTGCATAAGAATTCAGCCAACTATCTGGCCTCAGTTGCAACTGAGGTCGACTCACTGGCAGAAATGATGACGGCACTTGAAGCTGGCTGTCCTGGCTTGCCCCCCCAAATCGCCTGCAAAGTACGGCAAAGCTATGTGGAGTACTTCACGGGTAGGGGGGCAATTGATATGCCAGAGAATCTTTAAGCTGTTTCAAATACATTTTTTGAGAAAATTTAAACTCATATTTCATTTGATTTACTGCTTGTGTTTCTTATCTGTCTCCTAGGTTCTCCAAAGGCCTTTTATTATTTTTTTTTTCATTTTCTTCAATAGTGCAAACGTAACTTATTTGATACATGAGGTGAAAATCTCTTTTTCAGCTAATATTATGTTGTACTGTGGGTCTGCCACAGACACACGCAATATTTTTGTTGTTAATGTATGTAATGCATTAATGATAAAAATATTCCTCATTTTCAACTTCATGAATTAATTGCTTGTAGTCCCTAAAATGGTCTGATTTTGGGAAATTTTACAGCACAGTGGGGGTTATTTACTAAAGGCAAATCCACTTTGCATTACAAGTGCACTTGAAAGTGCACTGAAAGTGCAAAGTGGATTTGCCTTTAGTAAATAACCCCCATTGTCACTGTAACTACACCAACTTACTAAAAAAACTGGTATTGAGCATTGAAAGAAGAAGCCACACATTGTTGACTATAAAACATTTTACTCCAAGCACATTCACATGTGCGTTATAAAAGGGTTTTTTAACAAACCAACATCTTTGGTGTATAACATGTATGTTTGACAGTATATAGCCTTTTTTGTGGCTAAACAGGCATGTTTAAAACCATAACATACACATCCCCAACTCAGGAACTTACAAAGTTCAACTTTACTAAAGTGAAGGCAATATGAGACATTAGTGTGTCAAAATTGTGTTGATTTTGCCTTCATCAGATGGGGTGATCTCACCCCTGTAAAAGCCAAATTTTGAAGATGCACACAAATTGGGACTCAAAATGTAGATTTCCCTCATGATCCCGTACCACAAATGTGTGTCTTTTCCCTACATCTATTTTACAAATGCCACAAAACACACAGTGTGTCAACATGTGCTATCTGCCATCATGGCAGATAGCATAGTTTTGTGGGTGCAACCCCTTCCTCGCAAATAAAGTAGGTGAGAGGAAGGGGTTGCACCCCCGAAACATGTCCATTAATCCTCCACAATGGGAGCTAGCACATGTTGACACACGGCCTTATATTAGAAAGGACAATCCACTTTGCCCTACAAGTGCTCTTTCAAGTGCACCTGCAGGGCAAAGTGGTTTTGCTTTTTTGAAATAAGCCACGGTGTGTCAACTTGTGCTAGCTCCTATCATGGGGGATCAATGGACGTGTTTTGGTGGTGCAACCCTTTCCTCGCACCTACTTTAGTTGCAAGGATGGGGTTGCACCCACAAAACGCGTACATTGATATCCCATGATGGGAGCTAGCGCATGTTGACACACTGGGGATTATTTACTAAAGGCAAATCCACTTTGCACTACAAGTGCACTGCAAGTGCACTTGGAAGTGCAGTCACTTTAGATCTGAGGGGGGGCATGCAAGGAAAATAAAAAACAGCATTTTTGTTTGTACATGAGTGGATGATAAAATCAGCTGAGCTTGCCCTCATTTCAGATCTTCCCCTCAAATCTAAAGCAACTGCACTTCCAAGTGCACTTGCAGTACACTTGTAGTGCAAAGTGGATTTGCCTTTAGTAAATTAACCCCACTGTGTACATCTTCAAAATTTGGCTTTGTAATTACTTTAAAACGTTTAAAAAATGTAAAACAATACCGAGAAAATTTACATTTTTGGGTGGTTTTAGATTTTTGCTAAAACATCAGTGATGTTGGTCAGTCTTTTTTGAACATCATTGATGTTTTGATTGACCTTCTCTAAATCCTGATTTGCACACCATTATTTCACTGATGAGGTCTTGTGCACTTGCACTGTTGAAGTGAGTTTCTTCTTCCACAACATCCACATCACCTAAAAAGAATAAAACACACCATGTATTATAAATATGCAGGCATACATCTATTACCTGAACCTGTTGTGGTCACCATTTCACCCACATCCTGAACCTCAGAATCCACATCCTCAGGTTGTGTGCTGAGTTCCTCTTCTTTAGGAGGTGTGGGGTTCCTGGTGTCCTCAGATGTCCCGATTCTTTTCTCCCCTATGTGAATACAAAAAAGCTATACTTAGCAGACAGATATTTTAGGCTAGAAATAGTAATATGAAACATTGCTTGGAAGTGTCGTCCAATTGTCTGTTTTGGCAGAGTTCCAAACTGAAGACATGATTTTTTCCCTTTCAAAAGCTGGAATACTGTTTAGTGCAAGTTTTACACATGGAGAGACCCCTAGTATCCACTGGAGCAGCTGTGTGGGACACCATATAAAGGTTTTTCTGGTGTCCCACACTATTGCTTCTGCGTCTATATGTGTAAACAGCTGCTATGTGTCCTCTCCTCACACTGAATCAAGTTTGCATTTCTTTATAGTTACAAATACATCTAGACAACAATGTAATAAACTTCTTTTAATATAAATAGGCACGAACAAATGTAGTTAATCTGCATCTGCCAAAAACATTGTATTAGTGGTCGAACAAACGATGTTTAATACGAACGATTTCTATGCCCACGAACCTCAAACTTGGCATTTTAAATTGTACAACAGTAAAGGAAAGCACATTGACCAGCCTGAAAGTAATAATAATAATAAGAACACACGACAAATACTTACTTTTTTGAAGCGCTTTCCTGATCCTTCTATATTTATCATGCTCCCTCAATTCCAGGTCTGACCAGCGTTTCCTCAATTGCTCCTTGGATCGTCATACCCCAAAATTCCTGTGCAGACTTCTCACAACTTTAGTCATGATCTTGGCCATTCTTACATTTGGGTTTCTGCACAGTCCATGATTCCCATCATAGTCTGTCCTCTTCAAGATGTCCACCATATCCACCATCTCTACAAAGGACATATTTGAGGCCTTATTTCTCCTCCTGGATGTGGAACTGCCTTGGTCCAGGCTTTCCCCATCCTAGTCGTTGCTGCTCTCTGCAGGCACCTGCTGTGTCACCACCATGTGCTCTCCCACTGCCCTGAAAGAGAAGAGGTGGGGAATAAAGTAGAAAGAAGGACAGGGGCGGAGTTTCACACATGCACAGTGTATATAAAGCATAACACGCATGCAACATACGTACGATCTGTGAGTGGAGGACGGAGGATCGTAAGCACTGATCGTTCAAACGAAGGTACAATTGTAACTTGGGGCATCAGTAGTTAGTGGCCTATACTGCTTATAGATTGAGGCCTATATTGGGACAAGACTAGGAGAGTTTAGCCTGACATTAGGGCTTGTCTTGTGTTGTGTCTTGCAGCTAAAATGGTGGATAAACTCACTGACCCAGACTTCCTGCCCAAATTCCTAGACATGTACAGGGAGCTGCCATGTCTCTGGCAAGTCCAAAACAGGGACTACTCCAACAAGCTGAAGAAGAAGGCAGCACTGGATAAACTGTTGGAATTGGTGAAGCTGGTGTATCCCACAGCAGACATAAACTATTTGAAGGCCAAAATTGGTAGCCTGAGGAGCACATATAATAGGGAGCGCAAGAAGGTCCAGGATTCCATGAGATCCAGAGCAGCAGCAGATGATGTACATGTACCCAGGCTGTGGTACTACGACAGACTGCGTTTTTTGTCAGACCAGACGGAACCCAGGCCATCACTATCAACACTTCCTTCAACACTTCCTTCCACATCAGCTGAAGCTCCTGAAGTCCAACCTGGGCCTTCAACCCAGGAAGAAGATGTGGAGGGGCCCAGCTTGAGCCAGGTATAGCATTGTTGAACATATTTCTTGTCAAAAAATGAATGATGTTAACTAGATGTTATTGATCACTAATTTCTGATTTAACAAAGTGGTTTACATATCAATAGACAGTAGTAGCCAAAAATGATTGGGACAAGAAGTCTTTTCTATTTGTTAACATTCAATTTGCAACAGTCATGAGCTCAAAATTGTGTGTGATTGATGACCAAAAACCGAAAACTATGTACCATTTTCAAACACAGGAAAGTTTCAGCCAGGAGGAGGCGTGGCAAGCAGCCTGATGGAATCCCAGGTTCCTGGAGGAGTCAGTGACTGTTTTCCTTCGCCAGGCTACTGCGACACTTAACATGACCCCTGGTGGCCACATTTGGCTGTGTGACAGCAAGCAAACTGGAACACGTGGAGGAGGGCCAATGCACAATCTGAGGAAATCACTTTGAAGGCCCTAAACAAGGGGATGACAGGTCAACTCACAAATAAAACCCATCTGTGTGAGTTGGACCATACTCCACCTCCAACAACACCACCAACACCACAGCCACCCAAGCCACCAGAGCAGCATGGAAGGAAGCATGGAAGGAAGTGTTGCGAGTGATGGCCTGGGTTTGATGTGGTCTGTCAAAAAATACAGGCTGTTGTAAGACCACACCTTGGGACATATATGTCATCTGCTGCTGCTCCTGATCTCTCAGAGTCCTGGACCGTATTGTGCTATTAAATGGACTCCTCAGGTTACAAATTTTGACAGTCAAATAATTGATGTCTGCCCTGAGGTACAAAGGCTTTACCAATTCCAACTGTTTCTTCAGCATTGTCTTCCTCTTTATTTTGTTATGACTCCTATTAAATGTCTAATTTTGGTTTTGACAAATACTTGTGTTTTATGTGTTTTACTTCAAAAAGGACAGTTTGTTTGTGAGCAGGCAGGTACATTTCAAAAATACAATATCAAATTAACAAGGGACACCAACATAGTTGTATGTTTAAGGTTAAAAAATACAAGATAATAATGGTGTTGTGGTAACTTGAAAAATAAAATAATTATGGAGATCACTATTATAGCATTATTATAGCATTATAAAGAAGAAGAGAATGCCCTGCATTGAGAGATTTCAAAATTTGCGCATGACGAATGTGCTATTACGAATTCTAGTTTTACAAGACCGAGCGATTCTGGCTCGCACTTGGTTCCGAACACGCGTGAACTTTTGTGAGCGGATTCGTGTACACACAATCGGACTTTCCGACAACAACGTTTTTTTGGTGGAAAATTTGAGAACCTGCTAGCAAACATTTGGTCCAACAGCAAATGTTCGATGGAGCATACACATGGTCGGACTTTCCGACAACAAGCTCACATCCAACATTTCCCGTCAGAAAATCCGACCGTGTGTACGCGGCATAAGAGGGCATTTTACTCACTTATCCATGAACATTTTTCATCCTAAAAAGTTTTTTTTGTAATATTACATTTGTTTTACTTCACTTTAAGCAGTTTTGAATGCACTAGTCACTTTATATTGAATTGGTTCACATATCCAATAACAATCTCTTTTCTCTTTAAAGCACTTTTGGTTGTCAGTTGACCAGTATCTAGTGTTTCATGTGCAATATTATCATTGAACTATTCATTTCTAAGGTTGATTGATTTGTTTCGTTATATGCGTATTGATGCAAATATGACACATCAGTCATGTCCATAAATATTGGGACATTGATACAATGCTAATCTTTTTGGCTCTATACACCACCACAATGGATCTGAAATGAAACAAACAAGATGTGCTTTAACTGCAGACTTTCAGCTTTAATTTGAGGGTATTTACATCCAAATCAGGTGAATGGTGTAGGAATTACAACAGTTTTTACATGTGCCTCCCACTTTTTAAGGGACCAAAAGTAATGGGACAGATTAACAATCATCCTTCAAACTTTCACTTTTTAATACTTGGTTGCAAATCCTTTGCAGTCAATTACAGCCTGAAGTCTGGAATGCATAGACCTCACCAGACGTTGGTTTTCATCCATGATGGTGCTCTGCCAGGCCTCTATTTCAACTGTCTTCAGTTCCTGCTTGTTCGTGGAGCATTTTCTCTTCAGTTTTGTCTTCAGCATGTGAAATGCATGCTCAATCGGATTCAGGTCCCGTGATTGACTTGGCCATTGCATAACATTCCACTTTCCTTTAAAAAAGTCTTTGGTTGCTTTCGCAGTATGCTTCGGGTCATTGTCCATCTGCACTGTGAAGCGCCGTCCAATTAGTTCTGAAGCATTTTGCTGAATATTAGTAGATAATATTGTCCGAAATACTTCAGAATTCATCCTGCTGCTTTTGTCAGCAGTCATATAATCAATAAATACAAGAGAACCAGTTCCATTGGCAGCCATACATGCCCACGCCATAACACTACCACCACCATGCTTCACTGATGAGGTGGTATGCTTTGGATCATGAGCAGTTCCTTTCCTTCTCCACACTCTTCTCTTCCCATCACTCTGGTAAAAGTTGATCTTAGTCTCATCTGTCCATAGGATGTTGTTCCAGAACTGTGAAGGCTTTTTTAGATGTTGTTTGGCAAACTCAAATCTGGCCTTCCTGTTTTTGAGGCTCACCAATGGTTTAAATCTTGTGGTGAACCCTCTGTATTCACTCTGGTGAAGTCTACTCTTGTTTGTTGACTTTGACACACATACACCTACCTCCTGGAGAGTGTTCTTGATCTGGTCAACTGTTGTGAAGGGTGTTTTCTTCACCAGGGAAGAAATTCTTTGGTCATCCACCATAGTTGTTTTCCGTGGTCTTCAGGGTCTTTTGGTGTTGCTGAGCTCACCGGTGCGTTCTTTCTTTTTAAGGATGTTCCAAACAGTTGATTTGGCCACACCTAATGTTTTTCTTTTCTCTGATGGGTTTGTTTTGTTTTTTTCAGCCTAATGATGGCTTGTTTCACTGATAGTGACAGCTCTTTGGATGTCATATTGAGAGTTGATAGCAACAGATTCCAAATGCAAATAGCACACTTGAAATGAACTCTGGATCTTGTATCTGCTCCTTATAAATGGAATGAGGGAATAACACACACCTGGCCATAGAACAGCTGAGCAGCCAATTGTCCCATTATTTTTGGTCCCTTAAAAAGTGGGAGGCACATATACAAACTGCTGTAATTCCTACACTGTTCACCTGATTTGGATGTAAATACCCTCAAATTAAAGCTGAAAGTCTGCAGTTAAAGCATACCTTGTTCATTTCATTTCAAATCTATTGTGGTGGTGTATAGAGCCAAAAAGATTAGAATTGTGTTGATGTCCCAATATTTATGGACCTGACTGTGCATTTTGAATTTCACGTTTGGATAGCGCACTATTTTTCACAGAATGAATATACCAGCAGTTTTGCCAGATGAATTGCTATGCATTTTTTTTTTTACAACTCTATTTATATCTGGGTGAATTATACCTTATTATTTCAGGACAAATGGAGCCTTCATGTGGATAGAAATGCTAATAGCTATCTCCTGATTTTGTTTAATGATCAAAAAGAAAACTGACAAAAAATTGTATTATTATTTTTTTTTTTTAGTAATTTATTTCTTGCTATTACCATCACCCACAACCAAAAAAAAAAAAAAACTCAAGATCAGTTGTTTTTTTCCTGTTGTGCATTGAGATACCATGCATTATTTGTTGCTTGTACCTGCAGTGGGCCCAGGAATAGGGATGAGCTTCGAGTTCGAGTCAAATTTAAAAAAAAAAAATGACGTGGGGGTTCCCCTAAATTCCATACCAGGCCCTTCAGGTCTGGTATGGATATTAACCACTTGACCACTGGGCACTTAAACCCCCTTAATAACCAGACCAATTTTCAGCTTTCGGTGCTCTCACACTTTGAATGACAATTACTCAGTTACTTTTTTTCACACAAATAGAGCTTTCTTTTGGTGGTATTTAATCACCGCTGGGTTCTTTATTTTTTGCGCTATAAAAGAAAAAAGACCGAAAATTCTGTAAAAAAATGAATTTTTCTTCGTTTCTGTTATAAAATTTTGCAAATTAGTAATTTTTTCTTCATATATTTTGGCCAAAATTTATACTGCTACATATCTTTGGTAAAAATAACCCAAATCGGTGTATATTATTTGGTCTTTGTGAAAGTTATAGAGTCCACAAGCTATGGTGCCAATCTCTGAAAATTGATCACACGTGAAGTACTGATGGCCTATCTCATTTCATGAGACCCTAACATGCCAGAAAAGTACAAATACCCCCAAATGACCCCTTTTTGGAAAGAAGACATTCCAAGGTATTTAGAAAGATGCATGATGAGTTTTTTGAAGTTGTCATTTTTCCCACAATTCTTTGCAAAATCAAGATTTTTTTTTAATTTTTTTTTTTCACAAAATTGTCATATTAGCAGGTTATTTCTCACACACAGCATATGCATACCACACATTACACCCCAAAACACATTCTGCTATTACTCCCGAGTATGGCGATACCACATGTGTGAGACTTTTACACAGCGTAGCCACATACAGAGGCCCAACATGCAGGGGAGCACCTTCAGGCGTTCTGGAGTGCCCAGGCCAATTCTGACATTTGTCTCCTACATGTAAAAATCATACGTTATTTGCTAGAAAATTACATAGAACCCCAAAACATTATATATATTTTTTTAGCAAAGACCCTAGAGAATACAATGGCGGTCGTTGCAACTTTTTATCTCACACGGTATTTGTGCAGCAATTTTTGAAAAAAAAAACAGTTTTGTGCTTTCAAAAAAAACAAAACAGTAAAGTTAGCCCAATGTTTTTACATAATGTGAATAAAGAAGTTATACCGAGTAAATAGATACCTAACATGTCACCCTTCAAAATTGCACTCGCTCGTGGAATGGCGCCAAACTTCGCTACTTAAAAATCCCCATAGGAGACGCTTTAAAAATTTTTACTGGTTACATGTTGTGAGTTACAGAGGAGATCTAGGGCCAAAATTATTGCTCTTGCTCTACCGATCGCAGCGATACCTCACATGTGTGGTTTGAACACCATTTTCATATGTGGGCGCAACTTAGGTATGCGTTTGCTTCTGACTGCGAGCACACAGGGACACGAGGAATTTTTTTTTTTTTTTTTTATTGTTCATTTTACCTTATTTATTTATTTATTTATTTATTTTATTTTTTTGCCACTTCAGCGAAATTTATTTTAAGAGAAGTCGTATCAACTTTGAAAATCAAAATTTGTCCCGTCTCTTTTTTTTTTCACATCATTGTGGCTAATATATTGTTTATTTTTATTAATCCTAGACTTCATAGTTAAAAGTAAAGCACAAATTTCCTCCAAGCGAGCAGATCATATAGAGACCACATATAGATATACAATCTTTAGTAATATCCACAAGCCTTTAAAACCTCCATTTTCCCCTCATACCCCCCCCCCATCCCTCCATTCCCCTCCACCATCCACTTATCCCATACGCACACCACCCATACCACCTCATATTCTTACATTTATCCAGCCCATTCATGCTCGAGCCATAACTTCCATATATTCTTATATTTCATTAGACTACCTCTTTTTCTATACCAATATTCCTCTTTCGTGATCATGTCCTTGACCTCATTTCTCCATTCTCCTACTGTTGGGGGTTCTTTTGCCTGCCACTTTCGTGCTATAATTTTCCTTCCTTGAAACAGGCATCTTATAATAGCGGACTGGGTGTCCCTCGGCATATCATTTTCCTCCAGCAAACTCAACAGACAGATTCTGCCCTCCATTTCTAATGAGGACCCAAATATTGCATTGATTTCCTCCACTAGTTTTTCCCAATATCTGTATAACTTGGGGCATCGCCAAAACATATGCACGAGGTCTCCTTTTTCATCTCCGCACCGCTGACACTTCGCATCCTGCCTCTTACCAAACCTAAATAGTTTCTCTGGTGTGTAATAAAGTCTGTAAATCAAAAATAAATAAGAAACTCCCTGTGACGGTGATAGAGATATCCTTGGCCCTAATGCCAAAATAAATTTCCATTGTTCCTCCGTTATTGAACCAACCTCTTCCTCCCATTTAGCTCTCTTCCTGGGCTCCACCCCCCTTCTCGCCCCGCCTTATTTATACTCTTGTACATTTGTGAGATCAGCCCTTTAGACCCCTTGGTATTTACCAGATTCCTTAGCAAGGGCATTTCACTCCACTCTATCGCCTTGCCACTGAATTGTACCTCCAGGGCATGCCTTACTTGCAGGTAGCTGAAAAATAATCTGTTGGGTACTGCAAATTCCTCTTTTATCTCTTGAAACATTTTCAACCTTCCTGCCCTGTACAGTTGCACCAGACAATGAATACCCCTCCTATCCCATTATTCCATTCTCCCCATCACCCTGAACTCCTTCAGATTTTTATTATTGGGGAAAACTCGGAGTACCGGAGTACCGGAGTACCCTGTATATCCCAGTACCGCCTTTACCGACTTCCAGCATTTAATCATTAGCTGAGTTGTTGGGCAGCTATATCCAAAAAGTTCAGCCTCCACTGCCTTCACCTCTGTATCATGACTGCTATTGTACAACCATACACTATTTCTTCCTACCCTTTCTTCCGCCAGATTACTGCCTCTCATAAACTGGATTTGGGCTGCCAAAAAGTAACTCCAGGGGTCCGGTAGCGCCAGGCCTCCCTCCTCTCTCGGCCGCCGCAGCTCTCTCAAACCAATTCTTGCCACTCCGTTTTTCCAAATTAATTCCCTAAACAAACTATCCAGCCTCCCAAACCAGTGCTTCGGGATCCAGACAGGAGAATTGTGTAACACAAACAAGATTTGCGGCATCCATATCATTTTAATAAGATTGCATCTACCGGCGACCGAGAGAGGAAGGCCGCCCCACACCCGGCTCTTCTGTTTTAACTTTGCCATTAATGGTACCACATTGCCAGTTATATACTGCCCTGGGTCTTTGGTTATGTTTACCCCCAAGTACCTCATTTGATTTACGATTTTTATGGAATTCACCTGTCCTGGGAGCGGGTTAACCAGGGGGTCTATCGGTAAGAGAGCCGATTTTTCCCAGTTGATTCTCAAACCCAAAAAGCGCCCAAATTCTTTAATCAGTTTCATAGCCCCTAGCAGGGAGGCTTGTGTATCTTCCAGAGGGCACCCCTGTCTCGTCCCCCTCCCTAACTGAAACCACCCGGAGCACTCACCGTTAACCCTAAGCGTGGCTCTCGGTTTGTCATATAAAAGACTCAACCAGTTCACAAAATTAGGGCCAAATTTAAACTCTGCCAGTACTTTCCACAAATAATGCCACTCAAGGCAATCAAATGCCTTGACCGCATCTAGTGATAGTATAGCTCTATTCCCTTCTTTCTCCGTAGGTACTTGTATATTACTGTACACTCTTCTAATATTCATACTCACGATCTGTCCGGTATGAAGCCGGTTTGGTCTGAGTGGATTACTTTCGCAATTATCTTTTTTAACCTGTTTGCTAGGGTTTTTGCCAGAATCTTAATATCTGTGCATAGAAGTGAGATTGGTCTATATGAGGCTACATCTAACGGGTTCTTCCCTTCCTTTAACAAGATTACAATAGTGGCTTCTGTCATAGACATGGGCAATCTACCCTCCACAACAACTCCGTTCAAAACTTCCAGTAATTTTGGCAACAAGACATCCCCATATCCCCAAGTTTCAATGGGCAAACCGTCCGGTCCTGGCGTTTTTTGATTTGCCATTTCCTTTACCACTCCCTGCAACTCCACCAGTGTCAATGGAGCTTCCATAGCATCTCTTTCCCCACTGGATAACGGGGTTATTTTTAATTTCTCAAATAACTCCCACATCTCCCCCTCTACATCTGACTGTGGGGCCCCATACAGACCTTCATAGTAGTCTTTAAACACTTCCACTATACCAGGGGTAGTTCTAATGGTGTTCCCATCCTTATCCCATATTTCTGCTATAGTGGATGAGGGGCCATTTGCCCTAGCTATCAGAGCCAAAGTTCTACCCACTAATTCCCCTTCACAAAAAAAATTCTGTTTCTGAAACATTCTGCTCCTTTCTTCTTTCTCTAGTACTAATTTCCTATATTCTTCCTGGCCTTCTACCCAAGCCTCATACCTAGCTATAGTTGGCTCCTCTGGATACCTCCCTTCTGCCACCCTCACCTTTTCTCTTATTCTGTGTTCCATGACCCGTGTTTTCTTTTTGGCATAGGAGATTTTCTGAATGAAGACCCCTCTAAGGAATGCCTTCAAGGTGTCCCAGGTTATACCTAGCGAGGCAGATCCTGAGTTCATATTTTAAAATTCTTCCAAACAACCAGCTATCGCCTCATCATCCTCAATTATTTCAAGCCAAAAGGGGTTCAGTCTCCACTCCCCCCCTCCAACGCTCAGCCCCATTCTAACTGAAAAAACCAGTGGAGAGTGGTCTGAGAGCCCCCTTGGCTCATAATCTATCCCTCCCATTATCCTCAGGGCTTCCTCATTACAGAGCACTAAATCAATCCTGGATAAAGTTGCATGCGTGCTCGAGTGGCATGAATATTGCCTCTCGCTCGGATGCCACTTCCTCCAGATATCCACCCATCCCACTTCCACACAGAATTGGGAGAGTGGGCCCTTAGATGACCCTCCAGGGATCCCCTTTGTCGGGAATCTGTCTACACAGTTGTCCATAACCGTATTAAAGTCCCCTGTCACTACAACCGGTACCCCAGGTTTGTCCGCTATGAAGCCTATCGATTCGCTAAGTATTTCTGTTTTGAATGGTGGAGGAATATACACACTTGCAGGAACATAATCCCGTCCCTCAATATTACAGTAGAGAAAAACATATCGACCATACTTATCCAGTTTACTCTGCCTGCAGGAGAAAACCAACCCAGTATTTATCAGCACACTCACTCCCCTTGAATATGAGGTATGAGTTGAGTGATACTGCTCTTGATAGTTCCTATTCCTCAGAGTGTTCACTGTATCTTTATCTAGGTGGGTCTCCTGGAGACAGAGTATCCTGACATCCCTTGTTCTGGCCATAGAAAAAATAGCTTGTTTCTTACATACATCTTTCACCCCCCTTACATTCCAAGAACATATCTTCATATATTTAGATTTACCTAAGGTCACCCTCTTATCTATTTTAGTGCCTACCATTCACCTATTCCTGTGTCTTGACTCAACATAATATTCTATTCCCAAAACTTTTGAAATTAATAATTGAAATCTTAGTGTTTTTACTTTTTGTGTTTCTTCAATACTTCCTACTTCACACCACTCTACCCTCTTACTCCCCTCCCTCCCCCCATACCACCATATACCCATCTCCCTCCCCCATTCCTCCCAACCCCCCTCCCTCCCCCATCCCATCCCCCCTTCCTCCCTCCCTCCCCCCATCCCATCCCCTCCTCCCCCCTCCCCCACCGGCCCAACCTTGGGCTTATCCCTCCGAGCTTCTAAAGTGACCGTGTTAACCCACAAACCGTGGATACACCTCCTTCCCCCTTTTGCATTGCAACCCGAACCTATATATATATAAGAGGGGGATTACCCCCAACATAATAATGTGTAAAGGATTCTTATCCACTACCTCCCTATACCCACCCCTCTGCAAATATAACCATGAAAAAAGGGGAGGGAAGAAAACCGAGAAAAATGACAAAAAGCTTTAAAAAAAAGAAAACAAAAAAGTCACGTCCCCAAGTATACATCTGCTCGCTGGGCAAAATGCCCCAAATTCTGTCCTCCACCTCCCCCTCGCTCTTCTTCTAAGGCCTTTCTCCTGACCGAGATCTTCCCTCGTTCTTCTCCAGCCATGAGAACACTTCCGCGGGGGCATTAAAAAACTGTACCTCCCCATTTGTTGTTACCTGTAAATGGGCTGGGTATAACAGCGCATAGCCTATTTTATGCTGCTGTAAGCTCCGCTTGCACTCTGCAAATTTTGCCCTCTGTCTCTGCAACTCAGGGGAGAAATCTGGATACAGGGATATTCTTGCACCATTATACAGAATATTCTTCATCTCTTCATTTTTCTTAAGCATGAATCTAGTTGTACCTTCATCTTTTTAACCTCCTGTCTCAGTGGATTCACATCGTCTTCCACCTGACTGAGTCTCTCCTCAAGAACGGTGGTCCGAGCACATACCTCCTGCGTGTCCCTTTTAAGCGTAGCTAAATCGTCTCTGATGCCTCTAAACTGATCCCCTAAATCCGACAGCGCAGTCTTACAGGCATTGGTGGCTAGGAGAATTTCCTTTAGAGATGGTTCCTGCTCTGGTGTCCCCTTGTCCTCTATTATTTCATTGACCAGACCGCTCTCCCTACCTAAGTGCGTCTGCGATGCTGTTATGGTGACTGCAGGTGCGCAAACTTGGGCTGGGCCTTGACTTTTCCTTCCCACAGAATGATTGGCCTGCGCACCTTGACCCCCCATCTGGCTACTTTTGTTAGGTGTTCAATTTGGTGTATGAGCAAAGCATTCCAGCTTTGCTGCCGCACCCTGACTGACTTTATCCTTGGGGCCGCGCAAATTGTGCGCCCCAGCTCCTTCTTGTGCTGCGGTCTCCTCTGACCCCTTTTTTTTGGTCATCCTGTCCTCCCTCACCCCTTGGGACTTAGAGAACAGAAAAGTTATACAGTCCTGCTATATTTCCTCCCCGGATGGTTTGAGATTCTGTTTGATAGACCCACAGGAGCACCGCTTTAAAAAAAAAAAAAAAAACAGAATGTAGCCTGCAGTGGAGCGTTTAGCCAATAAATTTGCACCCCTCCTCACAGCCACCTTTCCAGCCCCCAATATCCTCCTCCCCACTCTTCAACAATAGGAGCTCACCAAGGGGTGCCTTCGGGAGAAGTTTCCAGAAAGTCTCATCCAGGGGGATATTTAATCAAGCATTCCCAGGACATATAAAGCATAGCATAAAGCGTACCTGTGCGGTCTTCCTTACCCCACCGTTCAGTCAGCTGTTCTACTCAGCAGCATCCTCCAGCTGCTTCCTGCTTGTATTAAGCGAGCGCTCTGAATAGGAATCCTATAGGGCATACATGCAGCAAACACCGAGGCGCCGGTCGGATCCTTGGATATGCCGCTCCGCAAATATCTCCTTATCTCCCCGGGATCGGGCCATCACAGGCATAGAAGTGTCGCTCCGGCGTTCATGCTTCCAGCGTGGACATCGAGAGGAGCAGCTTGGTCCGGGTCCGCAATGCCCTCCCCTTCCCCTCAACCTCCGGTCACGCCCACCATCTCCTTACAGACTTTACTTTATTTATTTTAGTTTGAGGCTTTTTTCCAAAAAATAAATTTTTTGATCACTTTTATTTCTATTACACCCCCTGTAATAGGAATATGGCACTTTACACTTTACAGTGAGATATGGGGTCAATAAGACCCCACATCTCACCTCTAGGCTGGGAAGCCTGAAATAAAAAAAAAAATGATCCTGGCTTCGATCGTAGCGGTGAGTCGGTAGAAGCACCTGAGGGTGGCGAGAGGGGGGCGTCCCCTCTCGCCTCCCGTAAGAATGATCAAGCAGTGGAAAATGATGATCGTATGATCATTCCTATGGTGTGTGGAATCGCCGCTGAAAAAGATGATATCTGAATGATGCCTATAGCTGCACCCATCATTCAGATATCCCTGCACAAAGTCAAGGACGTCATATGACGGCAGGCGGGCAGAAAGTGGTTAAAACACATTTTTTTTAACACAAAGTTGTCCATTTATACAATATTTCTAACACATAGCATGCACATACCAAAAATGACACCCCAAAATAGATTCTCCTACTCCTCCTGAGTACGGCGATACCACATGTGTGAGACTTCCACAGCCTGGCCACATACAGAGGTCGAGTACATCCGAGCATGGCCGAGTATGGCTGAGTATGGCAAAGTATGGCTGGGTATCACCGAGTATGGCAGAGTATGGTGGAGTATGGCAGAGTATGGCAGAGTATGGCAGAGTATGGCAGGGTATGGCAGGGTATGGCGGGGTATGGCGGGGTATGGCGGAGCATTGCACAGGATCATTGCAGAGGATTGCACAGGATCATTGCAGAGTATTGCACAGGATCATTGCAGAGTATTGCACAAGATCATTGCAGAGTATTGCACAGGATCATTGCAGAGTATTGCACAGGGTCATTGCAGAGTATTGCACAGGGTCATTGCAGAGTATTGCACAGGATCATTGCAGAGTATTGCACAGGATCATTGCAGACTATTACACAGGGTTGCACAGGATCATTGCAGAGTATTGCACAGGGTTGCACAGGATCATTGCAGAGTATTGCACAGGGTTGCACAGGATCATTGCAGAGTATTGCACAGGGTTGCACAGGATCATTGCAGAGTATTGCACAGGATCATTGCAGAGTATCGCACAGGGTTGCACAGGATCATTGCAGAGTATTGCACAGGGTTGCACAGGATCATTGCAGAGTATTGCACAGAATAATTGCAGAGTATTGCACAGGATCATTGCAGAGTATTGCACAGGGTCATTGCAGAGCATGGGGGGATGGCTGAGCATGGGGGGGATGGATGTGACTGTACATGTCACTGAGCTGCGCTGTGGGCACTACACATCCAGCCCACAGCGCGGCTCCCATCTGATCTCTCCCCCTCGGTACCGATCGGTACAGATAGGGGAGGGAGGAACCGGCGTCATGACATGACGCCGGTTTGTTTACATGTGATCGCTCCGTCATTTGATGGAGCGATCACATGGTAAACGGCCGCGATCCGTGGTCAAGGATGTTCCCGTGTGCGCGTCCCAGGGGGCGCGCGGGAGTAGTTTTCTGGAATCACATCATATGACGTGATCCCAGAGTTATCCAACCGCCCTGCAGCCGTCATTTGGCTATGGGGTGGTTGGCAAGTGGTTAAGGGAAACCCCGTGCCAAAATTTAAAAAAAAATGCAGTGGGGGTCCCCCTCAAAATCCATACCAGGTCCTTCAGGTCTGGTATGGATTTTAAGGGGAACCCCGCGCCAATTTTTTTTAAAAAAATGGCGTGGGGCCCCCCAAAAATCCATACCAGACCCTTATCCAAGCATGCAACCTGGCAGACCGCAGGAAAAGAGGGGGGATGAGAGAGCACCCCCCTCCTGAACCGTACCAGTGTTCTCATCCGCATCTTCCTTCACGGCGTCTTCTTCCCTGCTTCGTTCTTGGGCCACTCCACATCCATGGGAGGCTCCCACTGTGTGACACTTCTCTTCTTTTGACACTTCTTAAATAATGAAGGGTGGGACCCCGGCCCCCTCTGACGCACGGGGACTTGACGGGGACTTCCCTGTGGCTTTCCCTGTGACGTCAGAGGGGGCGGGGTCACCCGGTTACATAACGGGTGACCCCACCCCCCTCTGACATTACAGGGAGCAAGAAGCAGAGGATCGGAAGATGAACCAGAGGAAGAAGAAGATGGAGGAAGAAACCAAAGGAAGAAGGAAGGAAGAAGGAAAAAGACTCGAAGAAGATGGAAAGAAGAAGACTTTAAATAAAGGAATTGTCAAAAACTTTCTCTTGTCATTTTTAACATTTTTGACGCTTTTTTTGTGAAATGGTAGGGGTACTTTTGTACCCCATTACCATTTCACACAGGGGGGGTGGGATCTGGGGGTCCCCTTGTTAAAGGGGGCTTCCAGATTCCAATAAGCCCTCCGCCTGTAGACCCCCACAACCACCGGCCAAGGGTTGTGGGGATGAGGCCCTTGTCCTCGTCAATGTTGGGACAAGGTGCTTTGGGGGGCCGCTACCCCAAAGCACCCTCACAATGTTAAGGGCATGTGGACTGGTATGGTTCAGGAGGGGGGGTGCTCTCTCGCCCCCCTCTTTTCCTACTGCCTGCCAGGTTGTGTGCTCAGATAAGGGTCTGGTATGGATTTTTGGGGGACCCCATGCCATTTTTTTTATTTTGGCATGGGGTTCCCCTTAATATCCATACCAGACCTGAAGGGCCTGGTATGGAATTTAGGGGGACCCCCACATCATTTTTTTTTAAATTTTGGTTTGGGGTCCCCTTGTGGGGAAATCCCATATCATTTTTATCAATGAACTTCTATGTGTATTGTCGAACCGACAATTCATTAATAGCAAGTAGTTTTAAATTACTTTTTTTCCTTTGAAATGTCATTTTGCTGTCAGACTGTTCTAAACACGGAAAACATGCGCCCCTTTACAGGTATACTATAGACACCCCCCAGGTACGAAATTTAAAGGAATAATACACTTTTATTGTTTCACTTTAAGCATTATTAAAATCACTGCTCCCGAAAAAACGTCAGTTTTTAAAACTTTTTTGCATTGATCCATATCTCCTGGGGCAGGACCCAGGTCCCCAAACACTTTTTATGACAATAACTTGCATATCAGCCTTTAAAATTAGCACTTTTGATTATTCATGTTCGAGTCCCATAGATTTTAACGGTGTTCGCATGTTCAAACTAATTTTTTGCCTGTTCGCATTTTCTGGTGCGAACTGAACAGGGGGGTGTTCGGCTCATACCTACCCAGGAACAATAATGTGCATTTTCCCTGCATGAGCTTCCTGATTATGTGATCATTGTGATTGACTGTCACAGTCATCACGTGATTAGGAGCCCATTCTATCAGCCCCCAATCATCACTGTGTTATCAAAAGTTCTCAGTCACAAAGTTGTACAGTGCTTGCAGGAACTTGAATGGCAATATAACTGAAGTTCCTGAAACATATAAGTAATTAGCATGTAGTTCAACCCATTTGCACTAAGAATACCAGTTTTGGGATGGAGTTGTTCTTTGCTATATCAGATTTGGCACACAACTATATTTCCAGAATGGGGTGGCATTGAATTTAACCTGTACACTATGACAAATATGTGGCACTGATTAATGGTTTACATGAACAGTCTTTGCTTTAAAATTTTAGTTGACAAGAATACAGTATTTTTGATGCATGATGAAAAGGGAACTTGTAATAATGTTCTGCAATAAAACGAATTGCAAATTATCCATCAGATATACAATTACTGGTATTTTTCTATGAAAATCCTTCTAAAACACTTGAATCAAATGAATGTAGAGTAGATTAAACAATATACATGGCTGTTTATTAATATGTAAACCCCATCGAACACCTGTGGTTTTTCATAGCATTCCAATAGAGATTACATTGAGGATATAATTGCATACTCTGTACTATAACCATGTCATTATTTTTATTTTTTCAGCAGTGCTATTAAGAAAAAATGGCCATTTTTTCATGTATTAATGGACATAAATCTGTGGAAGTTCCAGCTGAGCATTTCTATGTAACATCGTGTTTTAACACTGCAGAAATGAGATGTAGGAACAGGCCTCAGCGATTCTGCTATTTCTTCTATGACAAAGTCAGTTAAACTGGGAATCAGATTTGTAATTATTTGTCTTTTTAAGTGTACTTGATCTTTTGCCTTGCTGAAAGATAAGCAGATACCATATTATTTTCTTTTGTGACTGGAACTATTGCAGCAATTGTTACAGTACCATGAACAGGAGAATGATAAATGTTGCATTAATAACACACAGAATAAAAATATTAACTGTATTTTTTTAATTGCTTTCAATATTTATAATAAAAAAAATGACAAATGACTAATTGATACAAACTATGCTCCAATAAACATAGTCAACAATGTCTGGAATTAACTTTAGCTCTGCCAGTTCTCCTTGGTGGTACTGCAAGTAAAATTATAGTCAGTCTAATCCAATAAAATGCTTACCTTTCCCCTAGAGCAGATTCCACTGGACCTTGACTCATTACTGCATCACTGACAATTCTTCTTCTTAGGTGACATTTGGCTCTGTGTAAGAGAATGGTCCTGATTTGCTGCATGGACATACTAACCCCTGTATCATAGCAGCCACTACTTATTCTGTATTTATATTATATATAATAATTTTTCCAATGAATTAATACAGTATGCAATGATCACAGAAGAGCTACAAAGATGCATCAGCATAAGACATAAGATCACATGAACAGACATAGCAAACATGTGGGAAAGTGTTCCTGTGTCCAGCAGTGGTTCAGTAGGTTTGTGTGGTTCTGCTGTGGAGAATCCAGTACATATGGTTGATGCCCTGTGCAATATTTGTATGTTTAGAACGGGGAAAAGGCTGCTGCTGTACCATAGGCATCTAGCCCCCTTTCCATAACAGGGGCTTAGTTGTAGATGCAACTGTTGCAAACTCAAGCATTATGCCACTGTGTGCTGGAGATCTCCTCTCCTCTGCTGCTGACCAACCAGCCTTCCGCATCTCAGCATTCATCTGATTCACCTGGCTCTTGATGGTACATTAGGTCACATGGCAAAGCTGAATGACTCTTCGCTCTACATGGTAGGAAGAGTGTCAGACAAATATATATGCCCTGTCCTGGGCCTCAGATAGCTGCCTTTGTCCCTCGCTGGCAATTTGGATCATAGTGCCTTGAAAGGTAAATCTACCTAAAGATTTGGTTAAAAGCTGATAGGGTTGAATCTTCAGTATATCTTGAGAACTGTGATGAAGAGATTACTACACAAACATTTCCATAGTTGCATAGTTAACCCTGTTCAGAAAAGACACAAATCCAACCAGTTTAATGAATACAATATATTATATCTTCAGTTGATCCAAAGAAAGGCAAATAAACCCCTCTAAAGCATTGTCCAATTTACTCCAGTGGGTAGAAAAACCTCACTGAGCAATTGGATATTCGCTGGATCAACAATCTCTGTTGTTATCTATATTATCTTATATATCTATTATCTATGTTATCTTATTATCTATAAATATTAATATTCAATTATATTCTGTACATTTAGGGATGAATTCAGCTCTTTTTTTATAAACAATCAACTGAGCTGGCAAGGATTAGTTCCTGAGGGAGTCTACTCCACATTTTTATAGCTCTTACTGTGAAGTAGGGACGAGCTGAACACCCCCCAGTTCGGTTCGCAGCAGAACATGCGAACAGGCAAAAAATTTGTTCAAACACGAACACCATTAGAGTCTATGGGACACGAACATGAAAAATCAAAAGTGCAAATTTTAACGGATTATATGCAAGTTATTGTCTTAAAAAGTGTTTGGGGACCCGGGTCCTGCCCCAGGAGACATGTATCAATGCAAAAAAAGTTTTAAAAACGTCCGTTTTTTCAGGAGCAGTGATTTTAATAATGCGCAAAGTGAAACAATAAAAGTGTAATATTCCTTTAAATTTCATACCTGGGGGGTGTCTATAGTATGCCTGTAAAGTGGCGCATGTTTCCCGTGTTTAGAACAGTCCGAGAGCAAAATTATATTTCTAAAGGAAAAAAGTCATTTAAAAGTACTCGCGGCTATAATGAATTGTCGGTCCCGGCAATACACATAAAAGCTCATTGATAAAAACAGCATGGGATTCCCTCACAGGTGAACCCCAAACCAAAACTTAAAAAAAAGTGTGTGGGGGCCCGCCCAAATTCCATACCAGGCCCTTCAGGTCTGGTATGGATTTTAAAGGGGAACCCCGCGCCAAAATTTAAAAAAAATGGCATGGTGTCCCCCCAAAAATCCATACCAGACCCTTATCCGAGCACGCAACCTGGCAGGCCACAGGAAAAGAGGGGGTACAAGAGAGCGCCCCCCCTCCTGAACCGTACCAGGCCACATGTCCTTAACATTGGGAGGGTACTTTGGGGTAGCCTTCCAAAGCACCTTGTCCCCATGTTGATGGGGAGAAGGGCCTCATCCTCACAACCCTTGCCCGGTGGTTGTGGGGGTCTGCGGGTGGGGGGCTTATCGGAATCTGTAAGCCCCCTTTAACAAGGGGACCCCCAGATCCTGGCCCCACCTGTATGAAATGATAACGGGGTACCCCTACCATTTCACAAAAAATGTGTGAAAATGGTAAAAAAAAGACAATACACGCCTTGGGACAAGTCCTTTATTAAAAAAAAAACTGTCCCACAAAGTCTTCTTCTTCTTCTCTCGCTCCAACGGACCAAAAAAGCAAAAAAAAGCCGCACGACGCCTACGATCTGCCTCCATGGGAGGCACCCGCCGTATTGACTGGCCTCTCAGGTGACAGCTTTTTTATAACTGAGGGCGGGACCACATGATGACGTTGTTGGGTGACCCCACCCCCTCTGACACACGGGGACATCCCTATGGCAGAGGGGCAGGGCCACCCAGTTACGTAACCGAGTGACCCCACCCCCTCTGACACTACGGGATCGTAGGCTGCGTGCGGCTTTTTTTTTTTCTGTTTCTGTCCGTCAGAGTGAGAGAAGAAGAAGACTTTGTGGAACAGTTTTATTTTTTATTTTTTTAATAAAGGATGACAAATAAAGTCCCAAGGCATGGATTTTTTTGTGAAATGGTAGGGGTACATTTTATTAAAGAGGGCTTCCAGATTTCGATAAGCCCCCCACCCGCAGACCTCCACAACCACCGGGCAAGGGTTGTGGGGATGAGGCCCTTTTTCCATCAACATGGGGACAAGGTGCTTTGGGAGGCTACCCCAAAGCACCCTCCCCATGTTGAGGGCATGTGGCCTGGTACAGTTCAGGAGGGGGGGCGCTCTCTCGTCCCCCCTCTTTTCCTGCGGCCTGCCAGGTTGTGTGCTCAGTTAAGGGTCTGGTATGGATTTTTGGGGGGACCCCACGCCATTTTTTTTTAGATTTTGGTGCGGGGTTCCCCTTAATATGCATGCCATACCTGAAGGGCTTGGTATGGAATTTGTGGGGACCCCCACCCATTTTTTTTTTAAATTTTGGTTCGGGGTTCCCTTAATGGGGAATCCCATGCTGTTTTTATCAATAAACTTTTATGTGTATTGCCGGGACCGACAATTAATTATAGCCGCGAGTACTTTTAAATTACTTTTTCCTTTAGAAATGTAATTTTGATCTCGGACTGTTGTAAACACGGGAAACATGCGCCACTTTACAGGCATACTATAGACACCCCCCTCGGACGAAATTTAAAGGAATATTTCACTTTTATTGTTTCACTTTAAGCATTATTAAAATTACTGCTCCCGAAAAAACAGCAGTTTTTAAAACTTTTTTTGCATTGATACATGTCCCCTGGAGCAGGACCCAGGTCCCCAAAACACTTTTTATGAAAATAGCTTGCATATTAACCTTTAAAATCAGCACTTATGATTTCTCCCATAGACTTTTAAAGGGTGTTCCGCGGCTTTTGAATTTGCTGCAAACGCCCCAAATTGTTTGCTGTTTGGCGAATGGGCGAACAGCCAATGTTCGATTTGAACAGACAGCCCATCCCTAATTATATATTGTACACTGCACTATATACCCTGCACTGTATTATATATACTACTCTGAGTGCACTATATACTTTGAACTGCAGTATACAGTATATACTATACGAACTGCACTATATACTCTGCTGAAAAATTGGGCCTTAGGTGTTGGCGGTGGCAGAACATGGTAACCCTCACCGTTACTCTTGTTGGGTGCAGGAATTGTCCCTGCTGTTAAATAATATTTCAAAAATTGTAATTACATGCCCCTGTTAAACAGGGGCAGAAACATTGGGCCTTAGATGTTGGTGGTGCCAGAACATGGTAACCCTTCACAGTTACTCTTGTTGGGTGCAGGAAAGGTCCCTGCTGTTAAATATTATTTCAGAGGCTGCTTGCCCTCTTGCCCTCTCCTTGGAGGCCTCCTGGACATGATGGGTATTTTTTCGTTAACACCACAGTACACTGTATTATATACTGTGTACACCGCCTAAAGTGTACACACTGTATTATATACTGTGTACACCGCCTGCACTGTATTAGAAACTCTACACTGCTGAATGCACTGTATATATAGGCTACGCTGAATGCAGAATATATATATATATATATTTATATATAGTGACAGTACGGATCCCTGTCCTAGAGATTGTTGCCCAGGATTCTCAAATAGGCAGGTTGAGAGGCTCCAGGAGGTAATTTCGTTTGGGGGAAACTGTTTTATCAGTTTCCTCTGTGGTTGGTAAAATCCAGTTGAGGACCTGGAGCCTGGAGATTTCATAACGATCTGGGTGGGATGGAATCTCCAATCCTGGGACCGGGTTTTGGGAACAGCCAGGAGTCTGGCTTGTTGATTGTGCAGGTGGGTCCTGGGCTTATAGAAGAGCCAGGACCAGGGTTCTGAGCTCCACCCTCCCGAGGAGTCCAGGCAAGCAAAGGGAGAAGTGTGCATGTTTGCGCAGTTCTATCAGTCAGAGCAAACAGAGGGTCCAAGCCTGTGGACTGGAACAGCAAGGAAGCTAGAAAAGAGTGCTGAGGTGTACAGGAACTCCGTTACAGAGCCAAGAGGGCTGAAGCACAAGCCGGAGCAGCAGTACTGCTAAAGAGTGGCTTGTTATTTTCCGTGTAACTTACAATGTTGCTCTTCTGTTATTGAACTTGTTTTCTTTTTTCTTTAATAAACGTGGGCCAACAAGCCATTAAATGGCACAACTGGCATGGACTCCGCTCACTGGTAAACGCTACACTTGAGCTAAACAACCAACAATATATATTATACTAATCTGAATGTATGTTTGTATGTGTGTATATATATATATATATCGAAACAGGTACATTCTTTAAGTGTAGCTCTAGGCAAAAAGATCTATTTTAAGCTTTTGGATAGCATAGGGAAGGGTTATCACCCCTGAAACATTTGTTTTGCTGTCTGTGCCCCTGTTCAGAAGATTTCACCTCACTTTCTGTCTTAATGACAATTGGATTTTGTAAATTTTGGGTTGTTAGGAAAACAAGGATTGGTGATAAAGCATCAGTGGAGACACCTTTTTCCCATATTCCCAGGAGTGAATTTCCGTTCCTAATGGTAGATTTCCTGCCACTTCCTGTTGTCTTCCTACTTTGTAAGTAGGAGTCGTTTGTAAGTCGGATGTTTGTAAGTAGGGGACCCCCTGTATATATCTAAAATACACTGCCACTAACTAACCTGCTTGTCTAATCTAACTAGCTCAATCTCTCTATCCCCATCCACTATAACACACTATACAGGCACTGTGTAAGCAGCCTTATATAGTGTGGGGCGTGGACTTGGTCCCCCTGAGCTATGATTGGTCAAAGTCACCCTGCGTTTGGCCAATTATGGCTTTCACTGAGGAGCGTGCTGTGATTGGCAAAAGCATGCAGGTCAGGTGTATGCTTTGGCCAATCATCATACAGCAATGCACTGCGGTCTTGCAGTGCATTATGCGGCGCTTGAATTTGCTGCAAACGCCCCATAAAATTTGTTGGTCGGTGAATGGACAAATACCCGATGTTTCGAGTCAAACTTACGTTCGACTCGAACTCAAAGCTCATCCCAAGTCCCCATTAGGGAGATGTACTAAAAATAAGGGTTACATAGTTACATAGTAGGTGAGGCTGAAAAAAGACACAAGTTCATCAAGTCTAACCTATGTGTGTGATTATGTGTTAGTATTACATTACATATCCCTGTATGTTGCAGTCATTCAGGTGCTTATCTAATAGTTTCTTGAAGCTATCAATGCTCCCCGCTGAGACCACCGCCTGTGGAAGGGAATTCCACATCCTTGCCGCTCTTACAATAAAGAACCCTCTACGTAGTTTAAGGTTAAACCTCTTTTCTTCTAATTGTAATGAGTGGCCACGAGTCTTATTAAACTCTCTTCTGCGAAAAAGTGTTATCCCTATTGTGGGGTCACCAGTACAGTATTTGTAAATTGAAATCATATCCCCTCTCAAGCATCTCTTCTCCAGAGAAAATAAGTTCAGCGCTCACAACCTTTCCTCATAACTAAGCTCCTCCAGACCCTTTATTAGCTTTGTTGCCCTTCTTTGTACTCGCTCCATTTCCAGTACATCCCTCTTGAGGACTGGTGCCCAGAACTGGACAGCATAATCCAGGTGCGGCCGGACCAGAGTCTTGTAGAGCAGGAGAATTATCGTTTTATCTCTGGAGTTGATCCCCCTTTTAATGCATGCCAATATTCTGTTTGCTTTATTAGCAGCAGCTTGGCATTGCATGCCATTGCTGAGCCTATCATCTACTAGGACCCCCAGGTCCTTTTGCATCCTAGATTCCCCCAGAGGTTCTCCCCTCAGTGTATAGATTGCATTCATATTTTTGCCACCCAAATGCATTATTTACATTTTTCTACATTGAACCTCATTTGCCATGTAGTCGCCCACCCCATTAATTTGTTCAGGTCTTTTTGCAAGGTTTCCACATCCTGTGGAGAAATTATTGCCCTGCTTAGCTTAGTATCATCTGCAAATACAGAAATTGAACTGTTTATCCCATCCTCCAGGTCATTTATAAACATATTAAAAAGGATTGGTCCCAGCACAGAACCCTGGGGAACCCCACTACCCACCCCTGACCATTCTGAGTACTCCCCATTTATCACCACCCTCTGAACACGCCCTTGTAGCCAGTTTTCAATCCATGTACTCACCCTATGGTCCATGCCAACAGACCTTATTTTGTACAGTAAACGTTTATGGGGAACTGTGTCAAATGCTTTTGCAAAATCCAGATACACCACGTCTACGGGCCTTCCTTTATCTAGATGGCAACTCACCTCCTCAAAGAAGGTTAATAGATTGGTTTGGCAAGAACGATTCTTCATGAATCCATGCTGATTACTGCTAATGATATCGTTTTTATTACTAAAATCTTGTATACAGTCCCTTATCATCCCCTCCAAGAGTTTACATACTATTGATGTTAGGCTAACTGGTCTGTAATTCCCAGGGATGTTTTTTGGGCCCTTTTTAAATATTGGTGCTACATTGGCTTTTCTACAATCAGCTGGTACCATTCCAGTCAATAGACTGTCTGTAAAAATTAGGAACAACGGTCTGGCAATCACCTGACTGAGTTCCCTAAGTACCCTCGGATGCAAGCCATCTGGTCCTGGTGATTTATTAATGTTAAGTTTCTCAAGTCTAATTTTAATTCCATCCTCTGTTAACCATGGAGGTGCTTCCTGTGTTGTGTCATGAGGATAAACACTGCAGTTTTGGTTACTGAAGCCCCCCGATTCACTCGCGAAGACTGAGGAGAAGAATAAATTCAATACCTTTGCCATCTCCCCATCCTTTGTAACCAGATGTCCTTCCTCATTCTTTATGGGGCCAATATGGTCTGTCCTCCCTTTTTTACTGTTTACATACTTAAAGAATTTCTTGGGATTTTTTTTGCTCTCCTCCGCTATGTGTCTTTCATGTTCTATCTTAGCCGTCCTAATTGCACCCTTACATTTCTTATTGCATTCTTTATAAAGAATTTTTTAAATTTTGAGTTTGTCACCAAAACAGTAATAGAGAGGAAATCTTCCATCTGGGACATTTGTTCCTGTGAACAACTCTTTAGGAGGGGAATTCCCTCACATTGGAAAGACATCCTCTCACTTCCTGTTGAGTGAATAGAAATATACCTGATAAGACTCAGATGGCAAGAACAAAATAGCAGTTTTAAACTTTCTCTTCTCCATCCAGAATAAAGTAAAACATTTCGGATTGATATATTTTTTAATCATATATCCATTCTAAGCCTAGTAACTGGTTAGGATTTATTACAAAGTTAATCAATAGCAGAATAGGTTTTAAGGATAAAATTCTTAATACACACTGTGAGAACAGAGAAGTAATACTGGTAGGGATCAAAATCATACTTGTACACTGCTCAATGTGATATATTTTAATAGGTTTGATGTTTATTTTGGACATGATTTGTGATTGTGAGGCATTGCGTAAAGATTGGGAGCAAATATCATTCTGTAATACTTTGAAATGTTTGTTGAGGTCGATACTGGCCCATGCGGTCAGTGATAGTGGAGAGGATTGAACATTATTAAGACTTAAGTGGTATTCAGTACCAGGGTGCACGTAGGTTTCTGAGCATTTTAAAACAGGGCTTTAACTTGATACTGTATCTCTTGAAATTCACCAGTGACTTGCTTTGAATTTCGCATGCAATATCCAATCTAGACACATCATTCAAATCTTATGATATATTCCTACAGTGTATAGTGTATTCTCTTTGAATTTTAAATACACATGAGAGATTGCTACTTTTCAAAGGCATTAAATCAGAATCAGTTTTCTGAGTGTATTCCTCATTAAAAAAATGTTGTGTGTTAGACTTGAGAACATTTGTTTAGTTAAGCCTCCATTTTAAAGGCATGATACTATATTAATGAGACCCTCTGTATACCAATAAGGCTTTAATTAATTTTCTTTGTGCAAATGCCATCAGTATTGTTATGATATGCTGTAAACATTTTATGTTTATGTTATTTTTTGTTAAATAGCAATCAATTTGAATATATGTGCTACAAAATTTGCTGCAGTGGAATGTTCCTTGGTGTGTTTCTAACTAATTCAACTAACCCTATAGGTGAACCAAGCTTCAACCTCCTCCTCATAGGTTAACAATGTCCTTTTATCTTACTGACTCAATTAATTTGTAACCTTACTAGTAATTCCTATACATAGAGGCTCACAATTATGCTCTTCTACAGCGCAAAGGCTCTAAGGTTAAGTGGGGTCACAGCTCGACCTCGACCCTATTCTTATTGCAGGATTTGTTTAAGTTGCACTCGCTACACAATTATTTCTCAAGCAAGATGTAGACTCTCACCCAAATTCACGAAAGGGGGCAAAGTCTACCAGCTGAAAAGGCAGCAGTTGCAGTGCTAGCAATCTGGCCAAGCTAGCATTCAGACTCTGAGCATGTGGATGGCTGGGACCGAATTTCTTTTTATGCTTTAGCAACTGGGGTAGGGAAATTTGCCTGCTAAAATCAGATGGAGGTGTACTGATAGCAGATTGGCTGCAAGTACTTGAGCCACCTATTGCTATACCTTCATTCCTATCAGTGCAGGTTTTTGAGAGGGCTAGAAGTATAGTGGGGTTGGAGATCCCAGATGAGGAGCAAGGAGATGTCCACCTTTTTATTTGATGTGGGTCTTTCAAGTGCTGTTGCCAACAGACTGCATGGGAGGTCGTCATATGTCTGGTCAAGCAAGTGGTGCCCAAGTGGCTGCTGTTCTGGCCATGCTTGATCTGCTTCAGACATAGGTTGCAAACAGCAACGGTGCGATCTGTTGCACACGTGTCAAAAAAGGCCCACACCAAGGAACTTTTCAAAATCAGCGTGGAGTCACCAGCGCCCTGCACCTGCGGAGCTGTACGGTGTGATGCAGTAGGGTGGCTGCCCTTAAACTGCCCCCTAGAGGACATTCTGCCTCATTGGAGTTGTGCCTCCTCCTCTCTATCAGGTACCCAAGTAGAGTCAGTGACCTCATCATCCCCTCCCTCCTTGTCACTGGAGCAAACTTGGCACTATGCTGCGTCTGGGGGAACATGACATGGCTCAATAACATGCCCAGCAGCAGAAAAAAAGGACAAGTCTGCCACCTGCAGAAGATGCACCATGTCCACGACCAGCACAGTTGACTGTAGACACAGAGCCTGCTTGCCCTCTTTTAGTGGCCTGTGAGCATCTGCCTCTCCTTGGTGGCCTTCCGGACATGATGTATATCTTGTTTTGCAACACCACACTGCACTATATTGTGTACTGTGTACACCACCAGAAGTGTAGTAGCAACTGCACTATGGCTGCACTGTATTGTGTAATGTGTACACCACCAGAAAAGTAGTAGCAACTGCACTATGGCTGCACTGTATTGTGTAATGTGTAATGTGTACACCACCAGAAAAGTAGTAGCAACTGTACTACGATTGCACTGTATTGTGTACTGTGCACCACCAGAAAAGTAGTAGCAACTGTACTACGATTGCACTGTATTGTGTACTGTGCACCACCAGAAAAGTAGTAGCAACTGCACTACAGTTGCACTGTATTGTTTACTGTGTACACCACCAGAAGTGTAGTAGCAACTGCACTATGGCTGCACTGTATTGTGTAATGTGTACACCACCAGAAAAGTAGTAGCAGCTGCACTATGGTTGCACTGTATTGTGAACTGTGTACACCACCAGAAAAGTAGTAGAAACAGTACAGTATGGAATGCACTGTAGATATAGGCTACACTGGAAGCTGCAGAGAGTATATATATATATATATATATATATATATATATATATATATATATATATATATATATATATATACTAGACTGTCTGTATATATATATATATATATATGAAATACACCTCCTGAAGTAGATTACAAATAGTACACACCACGGAATGCACTGTAGAATGTAGATCTAGGCTACACTGACTGGATGCTGACTGGATATATATATACTAGACTGACTGTATATATATATATATATATATATATATATATATATATATATATATATATATATATATTATGGTTGAAGCCCTATGGCTGATACAGATATGAACAAGATAGACTTACAATATGAAATGGACCTGAAGTGTGCCCTGGTCTGATGGACGGTATGCCAAAATAAGGGGGCATACCCAAGATTAGAATATTAATATTTTGTGAAGAGAAATGCCCTGAAAAAGGGGGTGGGAGGGTGGGTATCACACACAGGAAACTGACAAAGACAACAGGCGAGCGGGCTGGTTAACTACCCCCTCGGTCTCCTCCCATAAATTCAGGCCAGCATACTGGCCTTCTTACTTATGGTTGAAGCCCTATGGCCGATACAGGTATGAACAAGATAGACTTACCATAAGACTTACAACATGAAATGGACCTGAAGTGTCCCCTGGTCTGATGGACGATATGCCAAAATAAGGGGGCAAAAACATTCAGGTAGGGGCGTAGTTTTATTCGTTTTCAGTGTTATTCATTGAGCAGGTTTTGTAAATGCTTGTGACACTTCCACCTGAGGATGGGGGATGTATCGGGCAAAGCAGGCAGACTTCCACCTGCCTAGTGTCTTAATGACATGGACTGGGACCTCATGCCGAGACGCAGTCGAGGCTGCTCAGATACGGAAAGAGTGATCGGAGTACTGACTGGGGTTGAGGTGTAGGTTGCGAAGAAGAATCCTCACATGTTTGATGAACTGGTAGACACTCAAGGGTTTGGTCGGAAAAGGTAGTAGGGGGCTAGAGTTTGACTGTCCTGATAGGAGTGACAGTAGGCAGTCGAGTATGGTTCCGGACACCAGACATTGTTTGTTTTATAGGTGAATGTCTACCCTGGAGCCTGATTGCTGGGTTTTAGATACTGCAAGGTGAAGGATGAAATGGTCTTGGTAGCAAGCCAGGTGACGTCTACGCAAAACTTGGCTGGCGGGGTTGCTGTGAGTAAACTCTCTAGGCCGCAAGAACCCAGAGTAAGCTAGGTAGATGGCCGCTTGTATGACCAGGCTGGGGAGAAGGCCAAATGGCGAACTAGCAGGGATAGTAGACATGTCCCGGAAGATGGCATTTGTTATAGGTAGACGTTTGGCCTTGCTCGTGGATTGACGTTTTGGATGCCGCGTAAGATGGCTCGGATCGTATGGGATGCGACTAAAGATGGTTTTGGGGATCTGGTATGGCCAGAAAGTGCTGGACACTGGCTAAGTATATTTAGGGGTATCTCTGGAGGCCATGGTCCTGTAAACCAATGGTGGCCAAAAATTGTAGCGAAGCCTGTGGAGGCTGCAGCATCTGTCACTACCTGGGGTGATAGGGGCGATATTGACGGTATAAACATTGATATACCGTTCCACATATTACAGAACCCTCCCACGTTGATAGGTCCTCTACTGCCGCAGTATCTAAATAAGGATCTGATCGGGGTCCTGCGTCTGGGAGAGACAGACCAGGAGGTGTGACACAAAGATCGACCCTGGGAAATGACCCGTATTGCAGAATTGAGCATTCTCAAGAGAGACTGAAGCTGCTTCTTAGTACACCCCCATGTATGGGTGAAGTCTTGGAGAACTGACCTAATGGGGGTCAGCTTGTCAAGGGGTTAATGTAGACCTCGGGTCCGGATTGTTGAGTTTTGGAGACTGCAACCTGAAGGATGTAATGGTTTTAAAAATGATTCAGGTGGTGTCTATATAGTACCTGGCTGCCAGTGCCACTAAAGATGAATTTGCTAGGCCGTAGAAAACCGTAAAGGGCCAGGTAGATGGCCGCTTGGATGACTAGACTGGGGAATGTGTGAGGATTTTTGACATGTCCCTAAAATGGCAGTTGTGATGGGCAAACGGCTGTTGGCTATGGGCTGATGCTTCTGGATGCCACGTAAACACAGAGGACAGGAAATGCTGGACGCTGGCTAGGTATAGCCTGATAGTGTTACAAAAAGAAGTCAGCTGCAGGTGGCAATACGATACCTGGTGCAGGACGGAAGCTAAACTCAACTGTCCTAAGGGAGAAATGACAGACAGGAAATGGTGAGTGGCTCGTGGCCAATAAAGTGCCACTGAAAATGATATGTGGCTGTTTGTGTGCCACTGGGAATGTGCTTGCAATGATTGCAAGAAGTTATGGTAAGTTGCGTGCCTTGCAACGATTGCAAGAGTTGTGCTTAACCACTTGCCGCTCGCCATATAGCAGAATGACGTGGCAAAGTGGTTTCAAAACCCTGACTGGGCATCACGTGATGTCCTCAGTAAATTAAGCCACTGAACGCCCTCGGGGGCGCGCATTGTGGCGACCGTTGTTGCAGTGTGTCAGTCTGACACACCGCAACTCCGATCTAGGTAAAGAGTCTCTGACGGAGACTCTTTACCACGTGATCAGCCGTGTCCAATCACGGCTGATCACGATGTAAATGTGAAGAGCCAGTGATCGGCTTTTCCTCACTCGCGTCTGACAGACGCGAGTAGAGGAGACCCGATCAGCTGCTCTCCTGACAGGGGGGGTCTGTGCTGATTGTTTATCAGCACAGCCCCCTCGGATCCCGCCCAGGACCACCATCATGCCGCCCAGGACCACCAGGATGGCCATCCACACTGGACCACCAGGTATGCCCCCCTAGACCCCCCGGAAAATACTAATCTGTGCCCAGGCAGCTGCCAATCAATGCCCAGGCAGCTGCCAATCAGTGCTCACTCACAATGCCTACCACTGCCAGTGCCACCAAGGATGCCTATCAGTGCTGCATATCAGTACCCATCAGTGCCACAGATCAATGCCCATCAGTGCCGCCTATCAGTGCCCATCACTGCCCAACAGTGCCGCCTATTAGTGCCCATCAGTGGCCAGCAGTGCCGCCTATCAGTGCCACCCATAAGAACCCATTTTTGCAGCCTTTCAGTGCCCATCAGTGCCCACCAGTGCCACCCATGAGTGCCCATTAGTGCCACATATCAGTGCCTATTGCCAGTGCCCGTCAGTGCCCGCTCATTGGTGCCACCTCATCGGTGTCACCTTATCAGTGCCTGTCAGTGCCGCCTTATCAGTGCCCATCAGTGAAAGAGAAAACTTACTTATTTACAAAATTTTATAACAGAGACAAAAGCAAAACTTTTATTTTTTGCAAAATTTTCGGTCTTTTTTTATTTGTTTAGCAAAAAATAAAAACCGCAGAGGTGATCAAATACCACCAAAAGAAAGCTCTATTTGTGGGAACAAAATGATCAAAATCTAGTTTGGGTACAGTGATGGATGACCGCTCAATTGTCATTCAAACTGCGACAGTACTGAAAGCTGAAAATTGGTCTGGGCAGGAAGTGCCCTGTATTGAAGTGGTTAAATGTGTGCTTGCAACGATTTCAAGGGAGTTTATGTCACTGGAGATGTGTTTGTAGTGACTGTTAGAAGTTCGTATTACTGCATGTGCTTGCGAAAACTGCAAGAGTCGTGCTTGAATGCGTGTTTGCAACGATTGCAAGGAGTTATGCTTGGATGCGTGCTTGCAACGATTGCAAGAAGTTGTGACTGGATGTGTGCTTGCAATGATTGCAAGAAGTTATGCTTGGATGTGTGCTTGCAGCAATTGCAAGAAGTTATGTTTGGATGTGTGCTTGCAGCGATTGCATGAAGTTATGCTCGGATGCATGCTTGCAACGATTGCAAGAAGTTGTGCTTGGATGTGTTTTTGCAACAATTGCAACAAGTTATGCTTGGATGCGTGCTTGCAACAATTGCAAGAAGTTGTAATTGGATGCGTGCTTGCAATGATTGCAAGAAGTTGTGCTTGGATGTGTATGAAATTAATCCGAAATGAATCGGTTGTAAGTATGAAATGAGTCCTATACGAATCGGTTGTATGAAATGAATCTGATACGAACCAGTTGTAGAGTGTATGAAATTAATCTGATATAAATTGGACTGAGTAGAGTATGAAGTAGATCCGATACGAATCGTTGTGCCGTCGATGCGACCGGATTTGAACCGGGCTGTAGCGTGTATGAAATGAAACCGATACAAATCTTTTGTAAATTGTATGTAATGAATCCTAATACAAATCGGTTGTAAAGTGTATGAAATGAAACCAACATGAATCGCATTGTGCGACTATAAGGGGAAGTAGCAGTGAGGCGAAGGTTTTAACGAATGAATCGAGACCCTGACTGAACTTCGAAGGAAGACGGGGTGTGTTTTTTTTGTATTGTAGAGGTGTCAGAGAAAATGCACAAAGGATTCGATATGAAGTGACTGCCGGGCCTGGGGGGAATGATAGGCAACATGCGAACGATACCTGTAAGGCTGAATGATGGGTGTGGATCGATGCATTGCTGGTTTGAGTGGATTTGACTCAAGCGACAAGTGTGTGAAATGAAGTGAGTGAAATGTTTTGCCGTGATATACGCACGAATCGGTATGCCGCGACTGTGACAGTGAAATGAGAGAAATGATGAAATGAATGAAATGGTTTGCCATGACAGAGGCACGAATCGGTGTGCCGCGACTGCGACAAGCAACAAGTCGAACTGTGGAGCACGGAATGAAATGAGGCCAAGTCAACTGGGGCACACCAGGATCGATGCATCGTGGATGCCATTGGATTTGAATCGGAACACGGAACGTGACAGTGAAATAAATTAAATGTTTGACATGACAGAGGCATGAATTGGTCGTGCCGAGACTGCAACTGACAACGAACCGGACTCTGGAGCATGTACTGAAATGAGGCTGAAATTACCTGGGGCACGCTGGAACGAATCGGTGCATCGTGGATGCGACTGGAATAGTTCCGGAATGTGATACGTGACAGTGAAATTATTTGCCATGACAGAGGCAAAAAAACGATGATCCGCAAACTGCGACTGACAACGAACCAGACTCTGGAGCATGTACTGAAATGAGGCCGAAAAATTAACTGGGGCACGCTGGAATGAATCGGTGCATCAGGAATGCAACTGGATTTGAATCGGAGCGTGATACGTGACAGTGAAATGATTTCCCATGACAGAGGCACAAATCGTGTTCGCGGCAAATTCGAAAGCCGCGGAACACCCTTTAAAAGTCTAAGGGAGAAATCAAAAGTGCTAATTTTAAAGGTTAATATGCAAGTTATTGTCATAATAAGTGTTTGGGGACCTGGGTCCTACCCCAGGGGACATGTATCAATGCAAAAAAAAGTTTTAAAAACAGCTGTTTTTTCAGGAGCAGTGATTTTAATAATGCTTAAAGTGGGGGCGTGACTTCCGCTGATACGACCGGATGTGAGCAGCAGAAGCTCTGAGTCAGCCTGAGTCTCCGTCAGTATCCTGAGTAGTACGTGCTACAATCCGAGACCCAAGACCCCGACATACGAACAAACCCGGCAGCGATGAGTTCTAAGCAATTGGCAGCCGATCGCCTAAAAGAATATGCGAGGACGGAGAAAACGGAAAGCGTTCGGAGCCCCCCGCAGACAAGGAGCGGCGGGCCTTCGGCGCTCGAAGTCCAGAAAACGAGCGTGCCTCCGTCTCAAGCTGAGAAACCAGAGAAAGCTACGAAGCTAACGCTGGAGCAGGTGAGCGGACAACTAATGGCAGCCATCCAAGCAAGCAGCGTGGGACTGACAGGTAAAATGGATGAAATCAGAATGGATATTGGACTGATTAGGCAAGATATGCATAGTATCAGAGATAGGATGGCCGAGGTGGAAAATAGGATATCTCAATTGGAAGATACAGTAATTCATATACCTAAAAAGATAGCAACAGTAGAAAAGCAGATTGGTACATGGCAGCAGAAAACGGATGATTTTGAGAATCGGATGCGCCGCAATAATATAAGAATAATAGGTCTGCCTGAGAAAATGGAGGGGTTCAACCCGGGGGACTTTATTGAAAAATGGTTGATAAAAACATTTTCAGAGATGGAGGTATCAAAGACATTTGCGGTGGGGCGGGCGCACAGGGTCCAGGCAGTAATACCTAAGCCTGGGCTTCCCCCTAGACCTCTGCTGGCGCATCTCTTGAATTGCAGGGACAGAGATACAATTCTGCGAAATGCAAGACAAAAAAGAGAGATCCACTATGAGAACAGTAAAGTGTCAATATTTGCAGACTTTTGAAAAATCAAAAGGGAAATACGGGGATTATAGCGGTGCCAAAACATACACACTACATCATAGTAAAAACCAGAAATATTTTATTAACAAAAAATTCTTAAAAAGTCGACATAGAGTTCACAAAGACAAGGTGTGCATCATAATACATAAATTTAAAAGACACAATTGTGTAGCGGGAATTTTGTTTAAGAAACTTGGCCTGAGGAGCGTGGCGGCCAGTTCCGTAAGTAGGTATTTAGATGTCCGACATGTTTCGCCAGTAATGGCTTCCTCAGGGACAGATGTTTGATACCTATAGCGCTACAATTTGATCTGTAAATCACCAGGGACAGGGGCAAGACACCCTCAGCAAGGACTCAAGCACAGACTACAATTCAATAGCTGCAGGGGGCAGATAGAAGGACCTGGCAGAGAGTATAATAATTAATTGAACCGATAATGTGCAGGACACCGATAACGATTAGTTAAGGATATTATGGATGCCATAGCTCATAAGGTGGGTATAGCAATCGAATGGCATAGTGCAATGAATTGAATCAATCGTTGATGTAAAAGTTACAGCTGGTAGTATTGCTCAGTATGTCATGCAAGCCGAAATGGCAGGTACCGAGGCGGTGTCCTGTAGATCCCGTAGCTCGCCAAAGCATTGTGTGAGTTGTCTCCGCCAGGGGCGGATCCAGAGTCTAGTCTCGGGAGGGGCACTGCCAGAAAATATATATTTTTGGGGTACATCTATCGGAGAAAAGGCTGGTGTTGGCGCTTCAATCATCACGGCACCATGGTTGTTATGGTGCCAGGATGATTGAAGCGCATTTTTACTATTATTACATTGTTATAAAAAATTAAATAGTTTAACTCACCATAATGCAGAATCAGTGGGAGCCCCGAGTGTGTCACTTGCCACGTCACATGTCAGCAGATGCAGATTGTCACTTGCCACGTCACCTGCCACATGTTGCAGATTGTCTCTTGCCACATCGCCTGTCACCAGATGAAGATTGTCACTTGCCACCTGCTAAGGTGGTCTCTTGTGTCCCAGAGACAGGCAGCAGAGAGATGTTGTAATCCCCATTAGTATAGAATCCCCCCTCAGTGCAGAGCCCCCATTAGTATAGAATCCCCTCTCAGTGCAGAGCCCCCATTAGTATAGAATCCCCCTCAGTGCAGAGCCCCCCCCATTAGTATAGAATCCCCCCTCAGTGCAGAGCCCCAATTAGTATAGAATCCCCCTTAGTACAGAGCCCCCCATTAGTATAGAATCCCCCCTCAGTGCAGAGCCCCCCATTAGTATAGAATCCCCCCTCAGTGCAGAGCCCCCATTAGTATAGAACCCCCCTCAGTGCAGAACCCCCATTAATATAGAATCCCCCCTCAGTGCAGAACCCAAATTAATATAGAATCCCCCCTCAGTGCAGAGCCCCCCATTAACATAGAATCCCCCCTCAGTGCAGAGCCCCCCATTAGTATAGAATCCCCCCTCAGTGCAGAGCCCCCATTAGTATAGAACCCCCCTCAGTGCAGAACCCCCATTAATATAGAATCCCCCTCAGTGCAGAACCCCCATTAATATAGAATCCCCCCTCAGTGCAGAGCCCCCCATTAATATAGAATCCCCCCTCAGTGCAGAGACCCCCATTAGTATAGAATCCCCCTCAGTGCAGAACCCCCATTAATATAGAATCCCCCTCAGTGCAGAGCCCCCCATTGGTATAGAATCCCCCTCAGTGCAGAGCCCCCCATTAGTATAGAATCCCCCTCAGTGCAGAGCCCCCCATTGGTATAGAATCCCCTTCAGTACAGAGCCCCCCATTAGTATAGAATCCCCCCTCAGTGCAGAACCCCCATTAATATAGAATCCCCCCTCAGTGCAGAACCCCCATTAATATAGAATCCCCCCTGCACATGTCAACCCACATATACATGAAGTTTACAGACCTTAGAACAGCGCGGACAGATGTACAAAGCTGTGTGTGTCCCTCGGGCTCCTCCTCCTCCTGTGTGGATGTAAACAGAGAGGAGGGGGAGGCGGCTTCAGTCCACGGAGGCACACAGCGCAATACCTGAGGAGCAGATCAGGTCAGCGGGCGGTGTTAGCGGTGCTTGCCGCTACCTACGGGTGTCACCCGGGTGCAGACCGCACCTCCCGCACCCACCTAACAATGCCACTCCTGCTGTCTCTGCGGAGCCGCCCGGCGGCCCCTTCACATATGGAGCCGCCCGGCGGCTCTCTCACTTACGGAGCCGCCCGCCGGCTCACTCACCCGCATTTTTCGGAGGGGGCAATTGCTCAGTTGCCCCCCTGGATCCGCCCCTGGTCTCTGCTGAGATAGATGGCGCTGAGTTGGTGAGCAGGGTCCCTGGGCTGAACAGTGGAGGACCATGTGGGTGACACTGTTCCTGGCTCCTTTATCCTCAGTCTCTTGGCAGCAGTCTCAGGAAAAGCGTGTCTCTCTCTCTCTCTCAGATGGTGGTAGACAGTGTGGCCCTTTCTTTCTTAGATGGAGTTCCACCACACAGTACCGTCACCTCACCACTCCTGTCCTCTATCCCCTCTCCTCACGGTAACTCTCCCTGGTAGTCTCAGGAGAAACATGGCTTTGTGCTCCCTCTGTTGGGTCACACAGTCCCTGGTGTCAGCGTGTGTCTCTCCCCTCAATCAGTTGCTGGTACCTCAGACCGCTCTCCTCAGACAGCCCTCCTCAGATCTTCTTTCAGCATTCTCTCTGTAGTGCTGTGTGGAAAACCTCTCTCTCCCTCTTTCCTCTCACCTCAGCACTTCCCTCTCCTCATTTACCTCAGCACTTCCTGAAATGCTCCTTTTTCCCAGTGTGCTTTGTGTATCTGAGTTTTCTGGAAGGACAAGTCAGCATCTCTCTGTCTCCATTTTATGGCCAAAAGGAGAAATTGCATTACAACCTGCCTGCTACATATGTAACCAAATACATAAGCAAATACAATAGTTATATAATCATTAAAAAAATGATGTTTTTTAAATATTGCCTGCATAAATATGTGATATGTGATTTGTGCTTTATTCTAGCATCTAGAGTAAGGTAGCTTTGTTTTAATGCATAAAGAGTGATAATCTAGGTGGCAAACATGCTTTTAAACACCATTACAGATTTAACACTGGATGAGTTGCTCAACTACTGTAGACATATCAGCGAAAAAATGACCTGACTAAAAGGAGGGACCTTCCTGCATTAACTATTGGATTTTCCCTTTACAGCTGTACATGGTAGGAAAAGTAAACAAAGAATAAATGTGTGCCCTATCTAGATACCTCCCTCTCACAGTGTTTTAGTCAATTGCTTGCAATCATCTTTGGTAATGTGGGAATTTGGGAACACCATATTGCTCCACTTTTACATAATACTAACATACAGCAAGCAAATAGAGAAAGGAGGTTGGCAAAATGTCTCCTGAGTTTGTGGTAACTAACTAGCCACATGAAAGAAGAAGAAACCAGCATTAACATCATCAACAAGATATTTCAATGTTGTATGGATTAACATTTTTTTTTTTTTTTTAAATGCAGGCAATTCTGTCACCTGTACGCCTTCTGAACGCCTCTACTTTGGGCAATGGGTGCAACATATAGCCTGCTTCCCACTAGTAATATTATGTCTTGCTGGTTGCTACACCAGTGATTGGGGATGTCCAAAGAAATATATCATTTTAACATTATTAAAGTATCAAAGTGTGTACCCTAATGAGATGGCTTATTCAGAAACATTAAATATATGCTTGAAATAGCTATATTATTTAGTGCTTAAAATTGATAGTTGCCATGTACTGTAGTTTCTATTTTTACTAGTTATTGCTATGGATCACTAATATTTTCCTATAAGATGACAGTTCTTTAATGTAACTTTCAATATATAAATATATTACTTTGCAGAAAGAAGTAATTTCATGGATTTCAATATTATTTTATCTTAACTGGTTCCCACCCACGCTTTAGCCAAAAGATGGCTACAGTGTGGCTCTCCAGTTCTGAGAAGACATCCATGGACGTCCTCCCATGTGCTCGCCTTCCGATGCACCCCCTGAGGTGCGCATCTGGCTTGCTCTGTGTCCTTTGGGACACAGCTGATCACATATCAGGCTAAAGAGCCACTCACAGCAGCCCTTAACTATGTGATAAACTGTGTCCAAACACAGCTGGTCCCATGTAAACAGACTTGTCGATAATCACCCTTGTTTTTGTGAGTAAACAAGAGCAAGTTTGTCAGGGCAAGTCTGTAAGGACATAGTGAGTACGTTGTTTACACTGATAATCAGGGCACTGAACATTATCAGTGCCCATCAGTGCATCTTATCAGTGCCCATCAGTGCTGCCACATCAGTGCAGCCTCATCAGTGGTGCAACACTTTAACCACTTAAGGACCGCCTCACGCCGATTTACGTCGGAAGGTGTCACGGACAGGCAGAATCACGTACATATACGTGATCTGCCTTCCGCGGGTGGGGGGTCCAATCGGACCCCCCTGGTGCCCAAGGCGGTCCGCTTCTGACCAGTGGCGATCAGAGATGTGGGGGAGACCATCCGTTCGTGGCCCCCCCCTTGCGATCCCCGCCGGCCAATCAAATCATTCCTTTGCTGCTGTATGCTAAACAGCAGCAAAGGAAATGATGTCATCTCTCCTCGGCTCGGTATTTTCCGTTCCGGCGCCGAGGAGAGAAGACTGCAATGTGAGTGTAAAACACACACAGTAGAACATGCCAGGCACACAAAACACCCCCCTTTACCCCCGATGCCCCCGATCACCCCCTAATCCCCCCTCCCCCCCTGTCACACTGACACCAAGCAGTTTTTTTATTTTTATTTTTTTTTTCTTTTCTGATTACTGCATGGTGTCAGTTTGTGACAGTTACTGTGTTAGGGCAGTTAGTATTAGCCCCCTTTAGGTCTAGGGTACCCCCCTAACCCCCCTAATAAAGTTTTAACCCCTTGATCACCCCCTGTCGCCAGTGTCACTAAGCGATCATTTTTCTGATCGCTGTATTAGTGTCACTGGTGACGCTAGTTAGGGAGGTAAATAGTTAGGTTCGCCGTCAGCGTTTTATAGTGATAGGGACCCCCATATACTACCTAATGAATGTTTTAACCCCTTGATTGCTCCCTAGTTAACCTTTTCACCACTGATCACCGTATAACTGTTACGGGTGACGCTGGTTAGTTTGTTTATTTCTTATAGTGTCAGGGCACCCACCGTTTATTACCGAATAAAGGTTTAGCCCCCTGATCGCCCGGCGGTGATATGCGTCGCCCCAGGCAGCGTCAGATTAGCGCCAGTACCGCTAACACCCACGCACGCAGCATACGCCTCCCTTAGTGGTATAGTATCTGAACGGATCAATATCTGATCCGATCAGATCTATACTAGCGTCCCCAGCAGTTTAGGGTTCCCAAAAACGCAGTGTTAGTGAGATCAGCCCAGATACCTGCTAGCACCTGCGTTTTGCCCCTCCGCCCAGCCCAGCCCACCCAAGTGCAGTATCGATCGATCACTGTCACTTACAAAACACTAAACGCATAACTGCAGCGTTCGCAGAGTCAGGCCTGATCCCTGCGATCGCTAACAGTTTTTTAGCGTTTTGGTGGACTGGCAAGCAAAAGTGGCCTAGTACACCCCGGTCGTAGTCAAACCAGCACTGCAGTAACACTTGGTGACGTGGCGAGTCCCATAAGTGCAGTTCAAGCTGGTGAGGTGGCAAGCACAAGTAGTGTCCCGCTGCCACCAAAAAGACAAACACAGGCCCGTCGTGCCCATAGTGCCCTTCCTGCTGCATTCGCCAATCCTAATTGGGAACCCACCACTTCTGCAGCGCCCGTACTTCCCCCATTCACATCCCCAACCAAATGCAGTCGGCTGCATGAGAGGCATTTTTATGTCCTCCCGAGTACCCCTACCCAGCGAACCCCCCAAAAAAGATGTTGTGTCTGCAGCAAGCGTGGATATAGGCGTGACACCCGCTATTATTGTCCCTCCTGTCCTGACAATCCTGGTCTTTGCATTCAGGTACGCCATTCACGACTTTGAGTGGTTATACCAGAATGATGCCTGCAGGTTTAGGTATCATCTTGGTATCATTTTTTTCAGCCAGCGGTCGGCTTTCATATAAAAGCAATCCTAGCGGTTAATTAGCCTCTAGACTGCTTTTACAAGCAGTGGGAGGGAATGCCCCCCCCCACCGTCTTCCGTGTTTTTCTCTGGCTCTCCTGTCTCAACAGGGAACCTGAGAATGCAGCCGGTGATTCAGCCAGCTGACCATAGAGCTGATCAGAGACCAGAGTGGCTCCAAACATCTCTATGGCCTAAGAAACCGGAAGCTACGAGCATTTCATGACTTAGATTTCGCCGGATGTAAACAGCGCCATTGGGAAATTGGGAAAGCATTTTATCACACCGATCTTGGTGTGGTCAGATGCTTTGAGGAGAGCTCTAGGGTCTAATAGACCCCATTTTTTTCAAAAAAGAGTACCTGTCACTACCTATTGCTATGATAGGGGATATTTACATTCCCTGAGATAACAATAAAAATGATTAAAAAAAAAAAATGAAAGGAACAGTTTAAAAATAAGATAAAAAGCAAAAAAATAATAAAGAAAAAAAAAAGCACCCCTGTCCCCCCCTGCTCTCGCGCAAAGACCAACGCAAGCGTCGGTCTGGCGTCAAATGTAAACAGCAATTGCACCATGCATGTGAGGTGTCACCGCGAACGTCAGATCAAGGGCAGTAATTTTAGCAGTAGACCTCCTCTGTAAATCTAAAGTGGTAAACTGCAAAGGCTTTTAAAGGCTTTTAAAAATGTATTTAGTTTGTCACCACTGCACGTTTGTGCGCAATTTTAAAGCAGGTCATGTTTGGTATCCATGTACTCGGCCTAAGATCATCTTTTTTATTTCATCAAACATTTGGGCAATATAATGTGTTTTAGTGCATTACAATTTAAAAAAGTGTGTTTTTTCCCAAAAAAATGCATTTGAAAAATCGCTGCGCAAATACTGTGTGAAAAAAAATGAAACACCCACCATTTTAATCTGTAGGGCATTTGCTTAAAAAAATATATATAATGTTTGGGGGTTCAAAGTAATTTTCTTGCAAAAAAAAAATAATTTTTTCACGTAAACAAAAAGTGTCAGAAAGGGCTTTGTCTTCAAGTGGTTAGAAGCGTGGGTGATGTGTGACATAAGCTTCTAAATGTTGTGCATAAAATGCCAGGACAGTTCAAACCCCCCCAAATGACCCCATTTTGGAAAGTAGACACCCCAAGCTATTTGCTGAGAGTCATGTCTAGTCCATGGAATATTTTATATTGTGACACAAGTTGCGGGAAAGAGACAAATTTTTTTTTTTTTTTTGCACAAAGTTGTCACTAAACGATATATTGCTCAAACATGCCATGGGAATATGTGAAATTACACCCCAAAATACATTCTGTTGCTTCTCCTGAGTACGGGGATACCACATGTGTGAGACTTTTTGGGAGCCTAGCCGCGTACGGGACCCCGAAACCCAAGCACCGCCTTCAGGCTTTCTAAGGGCGTAATTTTTTTATTTCACTCTTCACTGCCTATCACAGTTTCGGAGGCCATGGAATGCCCAGGTTGCACAAACCCCCCCAAATGACCCCATTTTGGAAAGTAGACATCCCAAGCTATTTGCTGAGAGGTATAGTGAGTATTTTGCAGACCTCACTTTTTATCACAAAGTTTTGAAAATTGAAAAAAGAAAAAAAAATGTTTTTCCTTGACTTTCTTCATTTTCAAAAATAAATGAGAGCTGCAAAATACTCACAATGCCTCTCAGAAAATAGCTTGGGGTGTCTACTTTCCAAAATGGGGTCATTTGGGGGGGGGGGTTGTGCCACCTGGGCATTCCATGGCCTCCGAAACTGTGATAGGCAGTGAAGATTGAAATCAAAAATTTACACCCTTAGAAATCCTGAAGGCGGTGATTGGTTTTCGGGGCCCCGTACGCGGCTAGGTTCCCAAAAAGTACCACACATGTGGTATCCCCATACTCAGGAGAAGCAACTAAATGTATTTTGGGGTGCAATTCCACATATGCCCATGGCCTGTGTGAGCAATATATCATTTAGTGACAACTTTGTGCAAAAAAAAAAAAAAAATTGTCACATTCCCGCAACTTGTGTCAAAATATAAAATATTCCATGGACTCAACATGCCTCTCAGCAAATAGCTTGGGGTGTCTACTTTCCAAAATGGGGTCATTTGGGGGGGTTTTGTGCCATCTTGGCATTTTATGACCTTCAAAACTGTGATAGGTAGTGAGGAGTGAAATCAAAAATTTACGCCCTTATGCCGCGTACACACGGTCGGACTTTCCGGCATACTTGGTCCGGCGGACCAGAGTGTGCCGGACAATCCGCCCGTGTGTGGGCGGCGGCGGACTTCTTCCCAAAAGCCCGCCGGACCTAGATTTAAAGAAAGTTTCAAATCTTTCCGTCGGACTCAGTTTCGGGCGGAAAGTCCGCTCGTGTGTGTGCTGGTCCGACGGAAAGCCCGCTCGTGTGTAGGCTGGTCCGACAGACCAAATACGACACGAGGGCAGGGTATTGCATCTCGCGCTCGCTGCAATAGAAAAAACAAATCTTCCTATTGCGGCGAGCGCGGGGCATTCCAGGCCCTTAGGTCTGGTATGGATTATAAAGGGGAACCCCTACGCTGAAAAAACGGCGTGGGGCCCCCCTAAAATCCATACCAGACCCCGATCCGAGCACGCAGCCTGGCCGGTCAGGAAAGGGGGTGGGGACGAGCGAGCGCCTCCCCCCTCCTGAACCGTACCAGGCCGCATGCCCTCAACATGGGGGGTGGGTGCTTTGGGGGAGGGGGGCGCCCTGTGCCCCCCCCCCCAAGCACCTTGTCCCCATGTTGATGAGGACAAGGGCCTCTTCCCGACAACCCTGGCCGTTGGTTGTCGGGGTCTGCGGGCGGGGGCTTATCGGAATCTAGGAGCCCCCTTTAATAAGGGGGCCCCCAGATCCCGGCCCCCCACCCTATGTAAATGAGTATGGGGTATGGGGTTTTTAAAATATTTTATTAAACAGCTCCGGGGGGGGGGGATCTTCCTCCGGCTTCGGGGGTCTTCCTCCGGCTTCGGGGGTCCCTCCGCTTCATCTTCTCCCGGCGTCCGGTTGGTTCTTCTCCGCTCTCCGGCCTCTTCTCCCGGTGTCGCAGGTCTTCGGCCGGCCCCCTCCGCTGTCTTCATGTAGCTCTATTGCCAGCGGAGGTCCGGACTTCTTGGCTTCTTGGCTTCTCTTCTCTTCTCTTCTCTTCCCCCAGATGTTGACACGACGCTCTCTCCGGCTGGACTGGTCTCTGAGGGCTGCGTTGTGACTTATATAGGCGGAGACCCCGCCCCCATATGATGTCACAGTCCTTGGGCATGCTGGGACTGTGACGTTTTAGGGGGCGTGGTCGACACCGGGAGAAGAGGCCGGAGAGCGGAGAAGAACCAACCGGACGCCGGGAGAAGATGAAGCGGAGGGACCCCCGAAGCCGGAAGAAGACCCCCGAAGCCGGAGGAAGATCCCCCCCCCGGAGCTGTTTAATAAAATATTTTAAAAACCTGTGTAGTGTGTTTTATTACTTACACTTTTTTCCTAGGTAAATGGGGCAGGGCGCCCCCCTCCCCCAAAGCACCCACCCCCCATGTTGAGGGCATGCGGCCTGGTACGGTTCAGGAGGGGGGGGGCGCTCGCTCGTCCCCACCCCCTTTCCTGACCGGCCAGGCTGCGTGCTCGGATCGGGGTCTGGTATGGATTTTAGGGGGGCCCCACGCCGTTTTTTCGGCGTAGGGGTTCCCCTTTATAATCCATACCAGACCTAAGGGCCTGGTATGCCCCGCGACGGGGCTCGCAAGGTGTCAATCTCGCCGATAAAAGCGGCAAGATTAACATCCTTTTCTAGTCCCGTCGCACCTGAGTCACGTTCAAAATGAACGGACTTGTCCGTGTGTGGGCAAGTCCGTTCATTCTGAAAGTCCGCCGGAACTCCGGCGAAAGTCCGTCGGAAAGACGGGCGGACTTAGCCCGCCGGAAAGTCCCGGCATGTGTGGGCAAGTCCGTCCGTTTTAAAGTCCGGCGCACCTGGCGGACAAAGTCCGTCGGAAAGTGTGCCGGACCAAGTAGGATAGAAAGTCCGCTCGTGTGTACGCGGCATTAGAAATCCTGAAGGCGGTGATTGGTTTTCGGGGCCCCGTACGCGGCTAGGCTCCCAAAAAGTCCCACACATGTGGTATACCCGTATTCAGGAGAAGCAGCTGAATGTATTTTGGGGAGCAATTCCACATAGGCCCATGGCCTGTGTGAGCAATATATCATTTAGTGACAACTTTTTGTAAATATTTTTTTTTTGTCATTATTCAATCACTTGGGACAAAAAATAAATATTCAATGGGTTCAACATGCCTCTCAGCAATTTCCTTGGGGTGTCTTCTTTCCAAAATGGGGTCATTTGGGGGGGGGTTGTACTGCCCTGCCATTTTAGCACCTCAAGAAATGACATAGGCAGTCATAAACTAAAAGCTGTGTAAATTCCAGAAAATGCACCCTAGTTGTAGACGCTATAACTTTTGCGCAAACCAATAAATATACGCTTATTGACATTTTTTTTACCAAATACATGTGGCCGAATACATTTTGGCCTAAATGTATGACTAAAATTGAGTTTATTGGATTTTTTTATAACAAAAAATAGAAAATATCTTTTTTTTTCAAAATTTTCGGTCTTTTTCCGTTTATAGCGCAAAAAACAAAAATGGCAGAGGTGATCAAATACCATCAAAAGAAAGCTCTATTTGTGGGAAGAAAAGGACGCAAATTTCGTTTGGGTACAACATTGCATGACCGTGCAATTAGCAGTTAAAGCGACGCAGTGCCAAATTGGAAAAAGTCCTCTGGTCCTTAGGCAGCATAATGGTCCGGGGCTAAAGTGGTTAAGTGCAACACTTAAAACTTCAAAAAATAAATCATAAGGTGAAAATGATAGCTCCTCAAAATCTCCAGTGTAATGCCCCATACACACGGTCGGATTTTCCAACGGCAAATGTGTGATAGGACCTTGTTTTAGGAAATTCCGACCGTGTGTAGGCTCCATCACACATTTTCCATCGGATTTTCCAACACACAAAGTTTGAGAGCAAGCTATAAAATTTTCCAACAACAAAATCTGTTGTCGGAATTTCCGATCGTGTGTACACAAATCCGACGCACAAAGTGCCACGCATGCTCAGAATAAATAAAGAGATGAAAGCTATTGGCTACTGCCCCGATAACTTTGTGTAACCGTGTGTATGCAAGACAAGTTTGAGCCAACATCCGTCCGAAAAAATCCTAGGATTTTGTTGTCGGAATGTCTGATCAATGTCCGACCGTGTGCACGGGGCATAAATCTCTCTATACATACTGTACTGTATACAGACATATAGCACGTAATTAAAAATAAAGTACTTCCACATGTGCACAAAAAAAATCTTCCATCACCAAGTCTAAATTGATGTGAAATCTTATTGAGTATGTGTACACGCCATCACCCACTGCAATGGACACTCACCAGAAACAAATACTACAAATAATTTAGCAAACAAAGCATGAAGGTCTTAAAAAAATGTAGTCCACATCAGCTCACAGTCTCCCCAATGTTGTATATCAATATAGGCTGTGGTAAGCAAAAGCTCACAAATAAGCAGACAAGATATACCAATAAGGTAATATTTGTATTAAAATGGATGTAAACCCAATGCCATCCTTTCTAAACTACTGCTATAGGGGTTATCTATAAGGATATACATGCCTCCTGCATGTATCTTTACCTGTCAAATGTCTCCCCTCTGTCTGTTATGAGACCCGAAAAACTGCAGATTCTGTGGGTGGGTCTGTTGTCTGGAGCTCGGTGGGTGGAGTTGTGATGTCAGTAGACTCCCTGCCCACCTCTACACTCCCCTTGTCAATATGCATTTTCTCCTGTGTATTTCTTACACTGAACTTCTGTTATGATCGCTATCATCCAGTGATAAGACAGGAAAGTAACCACATGACTTCAGCATGCCAAATCATGCTGAGGTGTGGAACAGCCAATTCTTGCAGAGCTGCTGAAGAAAGGAGTGGTTGTGGGAATTAAAAAAATAATGTATTGTAAACAATTATTGTAAATAAGCTGTCACTCACAGCAAAGGGGAGGATTTGACAAAGTCTTTCTCTGTTTGTCAAGTTTTATCTCACTGAACAACAAAAGAGGATTGCTCAGAGCTGGATTAACTCTTTGTGGCGAGACTGGGCTCAAATGATAGGAAATCCTATACTCTACATTATGACATCAAAAAAAAGAAAAAAGTTTTCGGGTTTACATCCACTTTAATTATGAGTGCAAGATACAATTTAACTCAATTGCAAGTTTTTACTGTCTTCTGACCTCACACTGTTTATTGACCACAATTCAGCCTGCTGCATAGACTGATCTTTTGCCTGTTTTCTGACAAAGTCTCTGCCTGCCGCTTGAACAGTCTCATCTGCACATCTAATTTCTTATGTTTCTGCGAGTAACCAGTTCCATCCAACCCCTGTGAACAATTCCACTCCTGCAACCACAGGAATTTTTTTGTTCTTCCTTTCTTCAGCCTCCTGTATTTACAGACCAGTGAACATGGCATTCCTGGGGGTAACCATGTACCAGTAGACTAGGCTTGCTTGGCTTAGGAACGGAGACTGCTATAGGTGACGTTACACTAAGCTATATTCCCTGACCACTGGTACAGAGGAGATCATTATCAGTGCCCATCAGTGCCGCTTCATTAGTCCCCATTACAGCTTATCAGTGCTCATCAGTGCTGCCTCATCAGTGCAGCCTACTCAGTACAACCTCATCCATGCACATCAGTACAATGTGAGTACCAAATGGGGTACTCACATTTGAAAGGTGCGTCAGTGCACTCCTCTATGTAAAGTGTATAAATACATCACGCATAAGCACTTTCATATGATTCATCTTGAGGATTTCACGATAAAGTTGTTTTATTAGGAACTGTTTCTGTCACAAGAACTGTGTGGCACTAAAGCACTTTTTGATATAGAATTGATTTAATATTATTATATGCACCTTTGGCATGTTGGTTTAATTGAATTGTGCATATCTATATGTATGTAAATATGCACTTTAAAAGGTTTATTCACACCAGCATTTAAATATTAATATTAAGAGCACTTTTTTTATCACATTTGTTGTATACCCAGTGGGGGTATTGATCACGTATATTATTTGTGTTTTTTTATTTACATATTTATTTATGATTTTCATTTATACATCTGCATAAATCTGGAATAGCACAGATTTACACAATATAGCACACTTTAGCGCAGCGTAATTTTCTATTATATTATCCAGAATCCTGATTGGCCTGTTTATTCACCACAATTCAGCCTGCTGCATAGACTGATCCTTTGCCTGTTTGCTGACAAAGTCTCTGCCTGCCGCTTAAACAGACCCATCTGCACTTCTTATGTTCCTGCGAGTCACCAGTCCAATAAAACCCGCCCCCCCCCCCCGTGAACAACTGCACTCCTTGGAACAACACGAACTCTTTTGTCCTTCCTTTCTTCAGTCTCCTGTATTTACAGGCCAGTGAACATGGCATTCCCGGGGACATCCAAGTGCCAATAGGCTAGGCTTAGGAACAGCGATTGCTATAGGCGACACTACACTAAGCTATATTCCCTGACCACTGGTACAGAGGAGATCATTATAGTACATCGGTTTTGATAAAATTGGTTGATTTTAGTGTTATGCCCCGTACACACGGTCGGACATTCTGACAACAAAATCCTAGGATTTTTTCCGACGGATGTTGGCTCAAACTTGTTTTGCGTACACACGGTCGCACAAAGTTGTCGAAATTTCCGATCGCCAAGAACGCGGTGACGTAAACCACGTACGACGAGACTAGAAAAGGCCAGTTCAGAACCAAGCGCGGCACCCTTTGGGCTCCTTTTGCTAATCTCATGTTAGTAAAAGTTTGGTGAGAGACGATTCGCGCTTTTTCAGACTCGTGGTTTTCAGATCATTTTCTGCTGTTCAGTTTGTGCTTGTGGGTTTGTATCTGCTCTTCAGTGCGTGCAAGCAAGCTCCGCGTGACTTAGTCATTGTGTTCTTGTTCGTTCGTTACTGTTTTTCAGGTTGCTCTTCACAGGCCTTGCTGTTCTTCAGTGCGTTCTGTTACTTAGTTTTGAGCAGCCGACTGTTTTCTAGCCATGTTGCATATACGTACTCCTCGTAGAGTTCGTGCTGTGCGGGGGCTTGGTGTTGGGGTCCTGACCTTGACACAAGTCCAGTCCATGAACAGGGTGGGGAGGAGTTCATGGACCCAGAATTGATTGCTCCAGCGTGACCAGTTCTGTCACATACCTTTGCTCTGTGAGATCCGTGAGAATAATCCTGATTATTTCAGGAACTTTCTCCGGATGATGGACCCCGTATTTCACCGTTTGTTGGCTTTGCTGACCCCCTATATCAGCAGGCAGGATACCTGCATGAGGCAAGCCATCACTCTGGAGCAGAGGCTCGTCGCCACCCTGCGACACTTGGCGATGGGGAGAAGTCTGCAGGACTTGAAGTTCTCGACAGGCATCTTCCCCCAGGCTCTGGGGATCATTATCCCAGAGACCTGTTCTGCCATCATCCAGGTCCTGCAGAAGGAGTATATTAAGGTAAGATTTTTATCCTTTAATATCACATTTTATTGTATTTAATGTTTGATAATATATTGTATTTCTTTCCTCATTCCCTAATTACCATGATTGTAATATGCTGTGAATGTCCCCTTTGTCCTCATGCATGCTGGATTTTATGTAATTTTTTTGGTCCTTCATACATATTTGCCTTCACTTACCTCCCCAGCATGCTTTCCTGGCCCTATATTCACCTCATGTAGTCACTTAACAATGGTTTTTATCGGCACCATAGTAGTGCTTTACCCCAAACACCCCCTAAAATGTTTTTAAATGTGATTTGTGCTTTAAATTCAGGCAGAGTGCCCTATGCTTTTTTTGGGGGTCCCCAAATCATTTGGAACCCTCCCTCCCCCAACTGCTAAGTAAGCTGATACCAATTCTCTATCTATCCTCAATCATCTATCTGCTGACTTTGCCAAACCCATACACACTATAAACACCTCTTTAGTGGTCAGATTTATGGATGAATTCCCCAAAGCATGTAGTGCAAGGGCCTGCCTGTATACTTTCAAATGGTACTGTTTAAAGTTTTTATATACTATTATTATCTTGATAGGTAATAACAGAATGTACAAATGTGCTCAAATGTGTACAGTGTGTATTTATCTGTTTGTATTATGACACTTCTTACCTGTCCATTGGGCTGCCAATAGTGTAACTAAGGAGGGGCTGTTCCAGGTAATACCCATTATTTAGGCATTCATCTCTCAATGAAGTGGAGAGGGTTACCTGTCCATGAGCCCCCCCCCCTATAATGTTAGAAATGTCCCATGAGGGGGGGGGGGGGGATATGATAGGTGTACCTTATACTTTGGTATTTAAAAACTCCCTCAAATAAATATTATCTTGATGTTGGCCAAGAATGTTTGTGTCTAATCTGCTTTCCATGTTTATGTGCAAAAAGACTAAATTTTTTTGTTTTCCTCAACAGTTTCCTTCCACGCCACAGGAATGGCAGACTGTGGCCTCCCACTTTGCCCAGCGGTGGGACTTTCCTAACTGCGGACGGGCAATTGATGGGAAACATGTCCACATCATCCCACCACCCAACTCGGGGTCGTACTATTATAATTATAAGGGGTTCAATAGTATTGTGATGTTGGCAGTGGTGTCGGCTAGAAGAATGGCCGATGGTGGAGTAATCGACCAGACGGAGTTCTACAGGCGTCTCTAGAATGGCAGCTTGGACTTGCCACCTCCAGAAGACAATGTGGAAGGACTCCCATTCACCTTCATTGCGGATAAAGCCTTTGCGCTGGGGGACCATCTTATGTGGCCATTCCCGATGAGGACCCTCACCCCGGACCAGATGATTTTTAATTACTGGCTGGCCAGAGCCAGAAGAGTGGTGGAAAATACGTTTGGAATCATGGCCAGCTGGTTCCGCCTATTTCTTACACCCATACATATGGCGGAGTACAAACTGAATCACATTATCCTGGCGTGCACAACTTTTTACAGCAACATTCTGCCAACTATGCTGTCTCAGTTGGGCCTGAGGCCGGAATTCAAAATGAACCAACCCTGATGGTGCTTGAAAGTGGCCATCCTGGCTTGCCCTCCCTGAGTGTCCGTGATATCCGGCTAAGATACCTTGAATTCTTTGCGGGTAGGGGGGCTATCAATATGCCAGACAATGTGTGAAACCTTTCTCAAATAAAAAAAAACATTAAGCAAATCTTTGGTGACATTTACTGCTTGTGTTTGTTTTAGCTGACCCTGACAGAAATGTGGTGAGTCCTGAAAATGGCGTGATTGTGTAACCTTACAAAGCACTGTTGAGTGTTATTTACTAAAGGCAAAGACACTTTGCACTACAAGTGCACTTTAAACTGCACTTGGAGTGCAAAGTGGATTTGCCCTTAGGAAATAACACCCATTGTCACAGAAAACACCAATTAGAGCACCCCAAAAGACAATAATCCACACATTCTTGATTAACAATCTTTTTAATACCTGCACAATCACATGTGCATTTAGAAAAGTTTTTTTTAAAACAAACCAACATGTTTGTTGTATAACAATTTTTGGGCTTACATTAGAAAAAGTAAAACTGTCCATTTAAGATAGAACAGGCATGTTTAAAAACACACAAAAAAGACACAAATCTTGAACTTACAAAGTTCACATTTGGTAGAACTTGAAGGCAATATCAGACATGAGTATTTACGAACTGTGTTTGATATTGCGTTCAGATGGGGTGAAGTCACCCCAGCAAAAGCCAAATATTGAAGATGCACACAAATACCTGAATGTCAACATGTGCTACCTGCCATCACAGGGGATCAAGGGACGTGTTTTGGGGGAGCCACCCCTTCCTCACATCTACTTTATTATTGAGGAAGGGGTTGCACCCCCAAAACGTGTCCATTGATCTCCTGTGATGGCAGATAACACATATTGACATACTGTGTGCATCCTCAAAATTTGGCTTTTCTACAAGTAGACAAAAAATGTAAAAATTGTAGCACACCATAAAAGAAAGGGATTTGGAGGGGTTTTAAACTCTCCCCAAAACATCAATGATGTTCTTATTTTTTTGAATAACATCATTGATGTTTTTCTTGATGTTTTCCAATGCAACATTACACCCCATGATCTCCCCGATCAGGATCTGTGCACTTTCCGAGGTGAGATGCCCTGGATCCACAACATCACATTCACCTAAAAAGATAGAAACCAAAAAAAACATGTATTATAAATATGCCAGCATCCATCTCTTACCTGAGCCTGTGATCGCAGACACTCACCTGTTGTGGTGACAATTTCCACCACGTCTTCCTCCTCCTGCTCTTCTTGTCTTTGGGGGATTTCCCCTTCTTCCAGAGGTGGGGGGTCTCTGGTCTCCTCGGATGAGGGGTGTCCTCCGAGTCTTTTCTCCCCTATGTTAAAAAAAAAAGTATACTTAGCACACAGATATTTGATGGCAGAACTATAAATATGAAACATTGCTTGGAAGTGGGGTACAATTGTCTGTTTTGGCAGAGTTTCAAGATGTTGAATTTTTAGTGTCCTTTGTCAAGCTTCAATACTTTACCTGTTTTGTATAAGCTTCACAGATGGAGACCCCCCTATAGTATACACTGGAGCACCTGTGTGGGACCCCCTAATAAAAAGGGTGTTCTGGTGTCCCACACTAGTACTCCAGCATCCAGATGTGAATACTGCTGCTGAGTGTCCTCTCCTTACACAGAATCTAGTTTGCATTTCATTCTAGTAACAAACCCATCTACACAACCAAATTATTTTCATACAAGTAGGCCCTAAAAAATGTGGTCAAATGCATATGGCCAAAACAATGGTGTTTTATATTTAAAAAGTGTGGCGCTAAAAGATACGTGATGTTCGTTATTGGGCAAGACCAGCCAGAATATTCATCCAGATGTCAGAAAATGCACAATAAAGTATTTGATGAAACAAAAACTCTACTGAATACGTGTGAATCAACCACAATATAAACTAATCAAAAACATCTGTGTATCTATAAATCAATCCAGTATACCAAATTTCTAATTGTGCATAAAAGTAACTTAGCAGTACATAAACTATAGGTCACTGTGTATGACCCGATTTAAACATCAAAAATAATAAAGATATGTCTGTATGGTATACACTCATGTGAATGATGTTGAAATCATAACTAAAAACGGATCTGAAAATAAACATATGCTCAAAAAAAAAGTGAAAAAATAGAATAAAGTAAAATAAAAAGTTCAGTAAGAGTTCTTTGGAACATATATAAGAAAAATGGCTATTGTAGCCTACAGTAGGGCGTATTCTATCGATCCCCCATGGCTGGGACAAACTTCATTGCAGTATGGTAACCGGGCTCTTAGTGTGGATATAGACAGGTAAAAATACCCTTACTGGAATCGATGGCTGAGAGTCAGACAGGCTTAGGGAGCAACTGGAGCTGGTAATCCTGGAAAAGGTGAATGCGACACTGTATCCAGGCTCGATGGAGAAACGGTAGAAGCACTCACCAGGCACTCTCACTAAATCTCACTGCTTTGCAGTCTCCATGGTACAGGACTGTGTGGCAATCTATTAATAAGTCTTCACGGAAAGGATATATCCCTCAAAATGGAAAAATGGAGAAAATAGAGAAAATACTTCCACATAATGTAAATCAGCTTCCGAAAAAACTTTTATTAAAAGTTTTGTAATAAAAAACACTCTGGCTCCTAAAACAAACAGGGACCAGGTGCAAAAACTGGTAAAACAAGCGCTTACATAAATCGTGGCTGGACAGGCATATTGAACCCGACGCGTTTCGTCTGCATGGACTTCAACTGGGGTATATGTCTGTCCTCCACTAGCATGCCGATTTATATATAAAAAATATAATAAAAAGCCATAAACACCTGTTTGCGCCATGTGAAGAGCTGCTTCCGGGTATTCAGAAGATGGCGTCAATGGTATTATCAGTCAATCATATTGGACAAGTGAGGCATAGACAACAAAGCCTCAGTCCGATTAGCCAATGGGGCGCCGTCACAACGCTTCCTATCATGCCCTACTTACGTTGACGTCAGACGGCGGCCCCCCACCAACCAGGACCGTCGACTGTAAGTCGTCACAACGTGACAACGTGACGCCACGTGACCGCCTCGATATCGAGGCCAATCGCCAACAGGTTGTCAACTGGAACCGTCAGTATATCTGAGCCCACGCATATTGCGCGTGACGTCAGTGACAGTCTGTTAGACAGGCTGCTGGAAGTAGGAAGCAGAGGCAAGGCGTTCGGAACGCAGATGCAGTTCTAGCCTCAAAGTGGACTTAAATGTTAAACGGAACTTTACTGGGGAAAGTTAAAAAGTTTTTTGGACAGTCAGGATAATAACATTATCTATTTTACAGATTTTCCAATGTTAGACTTCACATAACGCCAACAATGTTGTAGGTCACCTGATATAATATAGCATCTAAACAAAATATAATACAAATATTCTCATTAATTAACAATTATAGTATAAAACAGATAATCTAATTGCTTTCAAGTGTGTAATACAGAAGTTGCTATTCCTATGTATGAACACCCTTATATAGAGAACATTGTTTCGAACAGATGGAATAGTCACCTCACCTATATATACTAAGTGATTAGGCGATAGTGGTGTATAACCATAATTAATCGACTGCGAGACTCAGAAATTAATGTAGAGAGAACAGATAAAATATTCTCTAGTAAAACTAGAGAAAATATGAAATAAAGAAAAAAAAAAGTAGAAATAAAAATAAGATACCTATGTGTTCAATGGGAAGCTAAAACATACATCAATGGTGTTTTATAGGCCGAAAGGAAAATGTTTGATACGAACGAATAATGTGCCCATGAACATGAAAGTTGACATTTTTAACTGGATAACAGTTAAGAAAAGCACATGGAGCAGCACAAACATAATAAACATAAAAAGAATAGGAACACAGCACAACTACTCCTGAGCTGATCTTTTGATCGACGTACCCCGAAATTTCGGTGCAGACTCTTGACCACTTTCGCCATGATCTTGGCCTTTCTGACATTGGGGTTGGGGTAAGGTCCATACTGCCCATGATAGTCGGCCTTCTTCAGTATGTCGACCATCTCCAACATCTCCCCAAAGGACATATTCAATGCCTTAAATCTTCTCCTTCTGGATCCAGACGTTTCAGGCTCCGGGCTTTCCTCCTCCTCGTTGCTATAATTAGCACGCACCTGCTGTGTCTCCGCCATGTGCTCTTCCCCCACTGCGCCGAACGAAAAGGGGCGGGGAATAGACTAGAGAGAACGTCAGGGGTGGGCGGAGTTACACGCATGCGCAGTGTGTATAAAGTGTAACACGCATGCGTAGTATGTACGATATGTGAGCGGAGGAAGGAGTATTGGAGGCGCCGATTGTGATAACGAAGGTAAGATAAAAACTTGGGCCTATACTGCTTCTAGATTGAGGCCTATATTGTAACAAGATTAGGAGAGTTTTGCCTGACATTAGGGTTTGTCTCGTGTTGTGTTTTGCAGAAAAAATGGACCACAACTTCCTCCCCCTGTTCATAGACAAGTACAGGGAGCTACCCTGTCTGTGGCAGGTCAAACACCCCCAATACGACAATAAACAAAAGAGGCAGGCAGCGCTGGAGAAACTGCTGGAGTTGGTGAAGCCGGTGGTCCCCATGGCAACCATCCCCTATTTAAAAACCAAAATTGGTGGCCTGAGGAGCACTTATCTTAGGGAGCGCAAGAAGGTCACAGATTCCCAGAGATCCAGGGCTGCAGCAGATGACGTTTATGTCCCCAGGCTGTGGTACTATGAGAGACTGCGATTTCTGTCAGACCACACTGAAGTCAGGGAATCCCTCTACACTCTTCCTTCCACTCTTCCTTCCACCCCAGCTGAGGCTTCCGATGTCCAACCTGGGACTTCCAGCCAGGAAGAAGTGGAGGAGCCCAGCTGGGGCCAGGTATAGCATTATTCTACAGAATTCTTTGCAAAACATAAATGATGTTTGCTAGATGTTATTATTGATCACTAATTGCAGATTTATTAAAGTGTTTTACATATCAATAGACAGTAGTGGGCAAAAATATTTGGGACAAGAATGAAAAATGCTGGGCTCAGAATTATCATCAGTTATATTTCTTAACATTCAATTTGCAACAGTCATGAGGTGACAATTGTGTGTGATTGATGAAGAAAAAACTAAAACTGTCCCTTTTCATACACAGGAAGACCTCAGCCAGGACGAGGCTCTGGAATGTGGCACACAGGAGGAGGCTGTGGAATGTGGCAGCCAGGAGGAGGCGGGGGTTAGTGACAGCCAGGAGGAGGCAGGGCTAAGTGGCAGCCAGGAGAAGCCTGGGACCAGTCGGAGCCTGACCGAATAGCAGGTCCCTCCCCTCCGCCTTCCATACAAAAGACCGAGGAAGGGGAGTAACGTGCAGGATTCAGCTCTCAGGCTCATTCAGGAGGCTTCTGCGTCCCTCAGAGCCTTACCCACTCCTGAAGAGGCCTTTGCTTGCATGGCTGCCACCAAACTGTAGGGCATGCAGGAGGGCCAACGCCTCATGTGTGAGAAACGTGTTTATAAAGTCCTAACTAAGGGGGTGAGTGGCAAAATCACACCCAAGACCAACGTGATTGAGTTGGACCATCCTCCTCCTCCTCCTCCTGCTGCCACAACTCCACCACCACAGCCACAGCATGGAAGGAAGCGTGGAAGGAAGACCAGAGAGTGATGGCCTGGGTTCAGTCTGGTCTGACAAAAGATGCAGGCTCTTGTATGACCACAGCCTGGGGACACAGATGTCATCTGCTGCTTTCCGGATCTCTGGGACTTCTGGACCAGACTGCACTCCCTTAGATATGGACTCCTCAGGCCACCAATTTTGCAGTAAATTAATTGATGTCTGCCCTGGGGGTCAAAGGCTTCACCAATTTCAGTTGTTTCTCCAGCGTTGCCTCCCTCTTTGTTTGGTTCTGAGCCCTTAATAAAGGAATTTTTGGTTCAATTATACTTGCCTATGTGTGTTTTCCTTAAAAAAAAAAAACAGTTTGTTGGTGAGGAGGCAGGTACATTTCAAAAATACAATGTGAAATTAACAAGAGACACCAACACCAACCAATCTCATTGAGATTAAATAATACAAGATAATAATGGTGTTGTGGTAACTTTACACACAAAACACACACAAAAATATTCTGGAATAAAAAGCCAAAAAAAATTTTAAATAAAAACCAGCCTTGAAACAAAATTTTTTACAATTAAAAACAAACAAAAAAATGGTCAGATGTGACAAATCAAAATATATTGAGGGAATCCCGATAAATAATAAAGAAAGAAGTTTGTGAAAAGTCTGTGTGAATATGAGCAGCAAAACTACTTCATTCTTCTCAAGTTATAAAGAATAAGAGAGTGCGCTGTATTAAACCATTTTTTACATTGCAGCGTGACGAAAATGCTGGATCCATTGCGAACGCTAATTTTACCAGACCGAGCTGTTCCGTCTCGGAATTTCTTCTGAGCATGCGTGGCACTTTGTGCGTTGGAACTGGCCACACACGGTTGGAATTGACGCAATCGGATTTTGTTGTCAGAAAATTTTATAGCCTGCTCTCAAACTTTGTGTGTCAGAAAATCCGATGGAAAATGTCCGATGGAGCCCACACACGGTCGGAATGTCCGACAACATGCTCCGATCGGACACTTTCCATCGGAAAATCCGACCGTGTGTACAAGGCAATACTCAAAATACAATGTCGGTACATAATCAATCTAAAGAGTGTGGTATGAAGGACAGCTTCAAAAGATCTGCACCTTCACCCTCCTCCTTTCCAGGCTGCAGAGTGCCCATGAGTAAGAAGCAGCACAAGACTACATACATCGGGAAAGACAGGGAGGAAGGAGATATGGATACACTGGCTGCTTACCAACTTCTGACAACCCTGTATCAGAATACACACTGAAACACATGTTGCTCTTATTGAAGAAAGATCTCCAAAGGGATCTACACAGGTCTGTGCTGTAGATCATATTGGTGCGAGTGTACTGCCCATACTGAACAACAGATGTCAGAATATGCAAGAGCACATTAAGAGCTAATGGATACCCCCACTCATCACACTGAGGAGATTCAGACATTTAAAGATAAAATTGCTGACCTTGAAGACAGGTCCAGGAAAAATGATTTAGCATTTAGGGGTTTTCCTGAGTTGTGCCTAAAAATTTGCTGACTGTCTATCTCCAGTGATTGTTCAAAATATTTCTGCCATTGCAAAATCTCCAAGATTTTATAATCGATTGGTTACACAGAGTTTTCAAGCCCAAGCACATTCCAGCATCTGCACTGAGGGATGTATTAGCATGCATACATTATTAAGGAGGGAATCATGTTGGTTGTTGGTTTATTAAATATATTCTCAGATCCATACACACATCTATCCTTCTTCACAAATATCTCAACACATACGGCTCAGCGCAGAAAGGAATTGGCCCCTATCACCAAGGTCCTTAGAGACCAGACCATTTCATAAATGGGGCTTCCCAACTTAACTTCTAAATTTGTTTCAGAACAAATCGATCCAGGTCTGTACCCCAAAAGATGGGATTAAGAAACTTCTCAATTGGCGTCTCACATATACACCCTCAGCTGACAACCCAAAAAAACTATCCTCCTACCAGACTCTCTGATACCTAGACTCAAGTTATTCACATTTAATACATTTTTTTATGGGCTGTTATTTTATTATTGCCGCTAGGTGACAATTATACTATTATACTAGGAAACTCTAAACAAATGGCCACTGCCCCCACTTATAGTTAGACTTTGCAGCAAGGAGCACATTGAAGGGAGACACACGTCAAGCAAAACCAAAGAAAATTCCCAGCTCAACTTATCAATAAGTGAATTATCCTGGGTTTAGTTTGCACAGATTTGCAAATACATGTGTAAGCTGCAGAGCTACTTCATAGCACCCCAGTATTATCTGCAGTTCTAACTCTAAATTTTGAGAGGCTCTACAGTGGTGACATGGATTATAATGGATTGGCAGAGGGTAGGTAAGCCTGGAAAGAGCCCACCCCTCCTTAAAGGCACAGGGGCACAATGGACACCCAGCGTATAGCACAAAGGTGTCCAGTGTGTCCCCTCACCAGTATTCCAACAGTAAAAATAAATAGCCACTTCCTAACCTATAACTGGCCTTTGCATCAAGGAGCACATGGAAAGGTGATGCAAACCAAAGAAAATTTACAGCTCAACATACCGATCAGTCTGCAACCAACCAAATGATCCTGTCTAACAGTACGCATTAAAAACATGAGGTTTAGTTTGCATACATTTTCAAATAAATGTGTAAGCTGCAGAGCCACTTCACTAAACCCCTGTTTTTATAATGGATGTGCTTCCACTGTGAAGGCTCTCAAAATTTAGAGTTAGGAATGCAGATAATACTGGGGTACCATGAAGTGGCTCTGCAGCTTACACATGTATTTACAAATGTGTGCAAACTGTCACAGCCCCTACCGTGCCATGCAGATGGCCAGGCATGGTCACACTCCAAGTAGCTCAAAGAGGTATTGAACCTATGACTGCCTGCTAGTGCTCCTGTTACTTTGCCTCTTAGCCACACCTCAGTTTCTTTCAGCCTGCTTTCCAGCTTTGCACAGTTCTGCATGAAATACTAGGGCCATACTCTGGATCTTGTTGCAAGTAGTACCTGTCACTCCTGGTTCAGCTGAGGCAGTTTATCCAATCAGCTGGGTATAAAACACTGCCTCACTCTGAAGGCTTTGTCAGTTAATTGTCTCTTGTCTCTATCATTGCCAAAGGTTCCTGTGTTCCTGTGTCTCTTGTTTTGCCTAAGTATTCCTGTGTTCCAGTGTTCCAGTGTTCCTGTGTTCCTGTGTTCAAGTTACAGTGTTCCAAGACTGACCCCGGCTTCTGACCCTGGCTTGTTTATCGTTTATTCTGACTTCTGGAATCCCTGACTATGGCTTTACCTGGATAATACTTTGGCAAATTCCTGTCAAGCCCTCGTGCACAGATTCACAACCCAGGTAGCTTCTTACCTTGTTACCGTGGGCTGTGTGTATTTGCAAGGGTGAGCATACATCTCTACACTACTGTTCCTGTGCTACTCAGTCTGATGTTCCAGTACCTGTTGCCCAGTCTGATGTCCCTGTGCCCATGTTCCAGCTAGAAGTTCCTGTGCCTGTGTCCCCGCTTGAAGTTCCTGTGCCTGTGTTCCTGCTTGAAGTTCCTGTGCTTGTATCCCCGCTATCTCCTGACTGTACGTATGCCTAGAATGGCACCATAGTCCATAAGCAGGACCTGAAGATTTTTGAAAGAGCCTTGCGAGCAACGAAAGTCTCCCCAACTGGAACTTCTAAAATAAGGAAAACCCAAAGGAAATAGGCTGTTCCATGCTCTGAGGGAATTCCTAAGGGGAGGGAACTGTCACAGTCTCTACCATGCCATGCAGATGGCCAGGCGTGGTCACACCCCAAGTGGCTCAAAGAGGTATTGAACCTATGACTGCCTGTTTAGTGCTCCTGTTACTTTGCCTCTGAGCAACACCTCAGCTCCTTTCAGCCTGCTTTCCAGCTTTGCACAGTTCTGCATGAAATACTAGGGCCATACTCTGGATCTTGTTGCAATTAGTACCTGTCACTCCTTGTTCAGCTTTGGCAGTTTATCCAATCAGCTGGGTATAAAACACTGCCTCACTCTCAGTTTGTCAGTTCATTGTCTCTTGTCTCTATCATTGCCAAAGGTTCCTGTGTTTCTGTGTCTCTTGTTTTGCCTAAGTATTCCTGTGTTCCAGTGTTCCTGTGTTCAAGTTACAGTGTTCCAAGACTGACCCCAGCTTCTGACCCTGGCTTGTTTATCATTTATTCTGACTTCTGGAATCCCTGACTACGGCTTTACCTGGACAATCCTTTGGCAAATTCCTGTCAAGCCCCCATGCACAGATTCACAGCCCAGGTAGCTTCTTACCTTGTTACCGTGGGCTGTGTGTATTTGCAAGGGTGAGCATACATCTCTGCGCTATGGACTCCAACCAAGGTAAGCCCTTACACAAACTTAACCCCTGTTTTTACCACATACTGTTAGACAGGATAGTTTAGTTGGTTGCAGACTAGTCAATATGTTAAGCTGGAAATGTTCTTTGGTTTTGATTTACACTAGGAAATTTCCTTCACCAGACATGGCACAAGCCTCATTTTATGTCTGCACCCCAGGCAAACTGTGTGTTAAGCACACCTATACAAGTTTCTGCTTTGTTACTTGTTGTGTTTTGTTGTTTGACTACTTCTCTTAGACAATTATGTCTATTTTCTTATACAAGCTGGCATGATATGCTTCTGTGTACACATCATAATTTTCTTGGTCAATATGTCCCCTAATTGGTCCTGATTATACTAAGAGTCATAGTTACTATGTGCCCATATATAGTATTATTTGCCACTAGAAATGGCTTTTAAAATTCCTTCTATTAATGCACAGGGTCTTAATAGCCCTTACAAAAGAGTAATGCTCTGGAAGGAAGCATTACTTGTGATAAAAGTCATAAATGTGATATACTATGCATATAGGAAATACATTTATGTCAGCTAAATCCCCTGAAATGTCAGCATAAAGGTTTCCTGAACTAGTTCTATGCCAATGCTGATAAGAAGTGAAAAAGTGTAATGATTACCTTACCCAATATGCTATTCTTTAAGATTCTTCATCTAGTAACAAACCACAGTAGGAAATTTATCATTCTCTCCACTACTATTGACAATAAAGCTCGGACTATTGTCAATATACAGTATATGCCCTCAATATACACCACAGAAATACTATACTACCCTAATGCATAAATTACAACCCTACAAAGCTAAATACTTGAATATCTGTGAAGATTTTAATGAAGTGATTGAGACCACTTTAGATTTCTCAAATCTATCTAGAAGACACTCTCCAAACAACTGTCAAAACTAACATTGGGATTATCACGTGGCTGATCAAGCCCTGATCTCCAATGAGTTGAGTCACTAGACCTGCATCTGGTTCATCCACGGTATGGAGATTAAATGCTTCCATTAGATATATTTATCCATGATAACTCCCTAACTACACACTACAGATTGACTCTGCAATTAAAGACTTTTTTAAGGTGAATGCTGGTAAAATTCTGAATGATATTGTGACATGGAAAGCACATCAAGCATATATTAGAGGCTTTTTAATTAAAATCTGTGTCCATAAGAAAAATAAACACATGGAGACAACTGCTAAATTAAGGGACCAAATTTGCATCCTTGAACAAAAACACAAAACTTCCCTTAATGACAAAAATCTGACCCAACTTCGTTCATTGCACCACAAATTAGTCTACATCTTCAAAAAGGTTTTGAAAGTGCAATCAGCACAAACAGATAGAGTAGATTGAATTTAGAAAATGATTGCTAGCTGAACACTGGAGGATATTCACATCACCTCAAAGATAAACAGTACAAATATAAAATGCAGGGCAAAGAAACCAATCCAAATGATAAAAAAGTCCAAATGCTTCTAGGTAGAACCCCAGAGCCCAGAACGCTACAAACACATACATGTGGGGAAGAAGAAATCCATGGGCAGAGTATGAGTGACAATCACCTCCACCAATGAGTATCTTGCTCGCTCACCTCAATAGATGGGCCCCTGAACTAAAAGGTTGTATGCACATATCCTCCTTTGTTGGGGTAGAGTAGAGATCAGCGATGTTGAAACAGCCTTTGAACAATCCCCATGCACATGTGGATGATGAAAAAATATATACGAAGTGCTCTCTACTAAAACTTCTTAGGCCTTATTAAAAGTTTATGGCTTACCGCTACATAAGGCTCCAGGCTCTGACAGCTTCAGCAATGAATACTACAACGTTTTCCTAGACTCTCTGATGCCCCACTTACTTAAAATGTTTAACCAAATTCCTAAAACAGAAACACTCCCTTAATATTTCTTGAAGCCCTTATTATAATTATCCCAAAACCAGGAAAATCATATGCGGACCCTGCTAGCTATCACCCCATTTCTATTCTAAGTTCTGACATAAAAGTATACACAAAACTTAGCTAATCAATTAGCCTCACTGTACAAAATGTTCTTACTACTACATGTCTTCAACAATAAGAAAAGGAGCCAATGTTTGAGCTTTCCCGGGGATCACTGTCACATCCCATGTAAGGAAGAAAACCAAAAAAGGAGGGTGTGCCCCAGAGGGATAATATGGACAGTGTATCACCGGGAAACCAAGTGGCTGGTGCAGAGAATCAGATATACAATTTTGTTAAAATTAATACCAACAATTTTTATTGGTTACAAAACATGTACAAAACATTCTATAATATAAAAGCAAAACAAATAAAGGTAGAAAAGACAGTAATCAAACATAATCAAACTGCTAAGGTTCTGTCATGCAACAACCCAGGAAATTCAAGAATTTCTTCGCTGGGGTGAAGGTACGGCAACACGTGATACTCTACATGTTTCAGAATATAGAAAGGCTCAATTCCTTCTATACTGTATATTTCCTTCTTCAGGAGTTTCAAAGTACAAGTTTAGATAAATTTCTAGGGAAAAGAAAAACAGGGATATATATGTATATGTGGGTATGTATCACAGAGTATAAGTATGATTAGCACCAGCATGGAGTATAAAACAATTGTGCCACCAAGTATAAGAGACTGTTAAACTTTAAGCAAAGCATAAGGATAAAAACAAAATCTCAGTCTGAACAGGCATGAACATTTTGGTGTACTCACTAGAAAACTTGTCTCTTCAGCATAAAAGTTGCACACACAGGCATCAAGAGATGGACTCCCACCTCCTTCAGTCCAGAGGATTGAGGTTGATTGAGTGGAAAGCCAGCAGTAAGTGTGTATTTATGCTTCTAAGCTGTTTTCTGGCATGGGAGCACCTACCATTTCTAAATATTACAAAGCTGCCATTCTGGCACAAACCAGACATTGGTGGACTTCTTTGTCTGATGCCTCTTTTGAACAAATGGAATCTCGTGTTGGGTGCTGACCCTAAAATTCTGCTGGAAGCTTCCCTCATACACCAACAACCACGTAAATTGGTTTTGGACACTGTAATGGCCTCCTGTTGTGTCTGGAACTGTATTATACAAGCCTCAAATGATATACCAATCTGCTCATTGTTATACTTACCTTTCGTTGCATCTTACACCTCCAAACGTGGATCTCACCTCCTGGACAGCAGGGGACATCCACTATGTCAGATATCTCTTTATAGGTTCCCAGTTAAGAGCCTTCCACAACCTCTGTCATACTTATCATTTCAGCCACAAAGAATTCTAAAAATATTTCTGAATTAGACATGTCCTATCAGTGATGCAATTGAAAGATGATGCTCTAATTCAGGACTTCCTCAAACTCTTTTATAGCCCATCAGCCCTAAGCTACAGCCTTTCAATTCATTATGCAACCCTCTATAGCAAAGAAAACTGCCCACTATGGAATTCTGGGAACAAAAACTTAACTTTACAATACCCATTGAGCAAAAAAAAAAACCCATAACAGAAACCTTTACCTGTCTCAAAATGTCTATCCGACTGGGAATCACCCCAAAAATGACTCCATTAATAGTACTACACTCCTCACGGATTGGCAGTAATCTTTCTAAATCATTTCTCCACCCTGCTGTAGACAATGTGGTCACAGAGGAAATCTAAATCTGGAATTAATTGATCTCTCATGGATTAGCTGGACATGGGAGTTCCATCTTTACATTGTAATATGGAACTCCCATGTTCAGCTAATCCATGAGAGATCAATTGGATTTTCTTCAAAGTAATTCCGCTAACTATACACAATTATTGAATCCACGATCCCGGCTTGGGCCCGGGTCCCCGCTGGGATGGCTCGTCGGTGCTCCCCGACACGGAAAGGCCTCTGTCTCTCTTTTTTCTCAGGAAGACTGAGGCATTCTCTTAGCAGCGCTGATGCGCATGCGCACGACGATCGGTCTCGCGCCTGCAAATATGGTAGTTTTCCATCCTTACCCCGCCAGCCTGCTGCCTTTCCATGTCGGCGGCCTTTGTCAGCGGATGATGTCACCGCGCCTTTTGACGCGCTGGCGTCCGCCGCTGCTTAGGCTGAGGAATCGCAGTGTGGCGGCCCACACATCACTCACACAGACAGCTGATGATCACCTGGTGTGGCACGCATTTGCTTACCGACTAATCAGCTGTGTCATTTGCATTTGAGCTTACCCCGCCTTTGAAGTTAATGATTGGCCCGTTAACTCCACACCCTGTCCCACACAAGGTACTTATTACCACTCATACACACACTTTCCTCTGCTACACAGCCAAGAGGATCTTGCTTTCCCTGTTAGTGTATGCCTATGCTGAGAAACACCAGAAATTAGTATGTAATTACAACCTCATTTACTATACACATTGATTATTTCTTCTACATACCCCTACACCCCAAGGCATGAACTTGGAGAGTCAAGCGCCCTGCATTTTGCTCTACATATTCATTGCTTGTAAATAGCAAAACATATCTCTGATTTCCTCTTTTCAATTCCAATTTCATAGATGTGTGCTTGGACCGCCTAACATTAGTGGCTCTTATGAGCCCTGGCCGGCCGCTTCTGTGGGGATCCACGCCAAGTCTGGAATGTGTGAAGCACCCCAGATTTTTCCTTCCCTCTCCTGGGTTCCAACCATACAGCTACACTTACTGCTGGCTTTCCACTCAATCAACCTCAATCCTCTGGACTGAAGGAGGTGGGAGTCCATCTCTTGATGCCTGTGTGTGCAACTTTTATGCTGAAGAGACAAGTTTTCTAGTGAGTACACCAACATGTTCATGCCTGTTCAGACTGAGATTTTGTTTTTATCCTTATGCTTTGCTTAAAGTTTAACAGTCTCTTATACTTGGTGACACAATTGTTTTATACTCCATGCTGGTGCTAATCATACTTCTACTCTGTGATACATACCCACATATACATACCGTATTTATCGGCGTATAACACGCACTGGCGTATAACACGCACCCCAATTTAGGAGGGAATTTTAAGGAAAAAAAAAAACTTTTAGAAGGGAAGTTGAAGGGAAAAAAACTTACATTTAAATGCCCATCATTGCAGCCATGTCAGTGCAGCCTTGTCAGTGCAGCCATGTCAGTGCAGACTTCCCCAGTGCAGCCTTCCCCAGTGCAGCCTTGTCAGTGCAGCCTTCCCCAGTGCAGCCTTGTCAGTGCAGCCTTCCCCAGTGCAGCCTTCCCCAGTGCAGCCTTGCCCCAGTGCAGCCTTCCCCAGTGCAGCCTTGCCTCAGTGCAGCCTTCCCCAGTGCAGCCTTGCCCCAATGCAGCCTTCCCCAGTGGAGCCTTGCCCCAGTGCAGCCTTGTCAGTGCAGCCTTCCCCAGTGCAGCCTTGACAGTGCAGCCTTCCCCAGTGCAGCCTTCCCCAGTGCAGCCTTGTCAGTGCAGCCTTCCCCAGTGCAGCCTTCCCCAGTGCAGCCTTGCCCCAGTGCAGCCTTGCCCCAGTGATCCCTGCCATTCTGGGCTTCAAAATCGCCGACCGCGATTTGAAAATGGCGCCGAGTAGGTTCGGATAGCTCCGCTCGGGACTACGAGTGGAGCCGAAAGTGAACGAGAGCCGCCGGAAAGAGCCGAGGACCGGCTCTGTGTATTTCGGCGCCGGCGGCGCCATTTTCAAATCGCGGTCGGCGATTTTGAAAATGTGACAGCTCGGGATTGCAGGGGATCGGCATATAACACGCACCTGCGATTTTCTCCTGATTTTAAGGGGAAAAAGTGCGTGTTATACGCCGATAAATACGGTATATATCCCTGTTTTTCTTTTCCCTAGAAATTTATCTAAACTGCTACTTTGAAACTCCTGAAGAAGGAAATATACAGTATAGAAGGAATTGAGCCTTTCTATATTCCGAAACATGTAGAGTATCACGTGTTGCCGTACCTTCACCCCAGCGAAGAAATTCTTGAATTTCCTGGGTTGTTGCATGACAGCACCTTAGCAGTTTGATTAAGTTTGATTACTGTCTTTTCTACCTTTTTTTTGTTTTGCTTTTATATTATAGAATGTTTTGTACACTTTGTAACCAATAAAAATCATTGTTATTAATTTTAACAAAATTGTATATCTGATTCTCTGCACCAGCCACTTGGTTTCCCGGTGATACACTGTCCATATTATCCCTCTGGGGCAAACCCTCCTTTTTTTGGTTTTCTTCCTTACTACTACATGTCTTGTACTTATTCACTACTCTACATTTACCATTGTTGCCATCACATCTCCGTGCCATATAATCCATCATCAACACTTTTATCTGACAGAAAAAGAGACCCTGCATCTGTAACTCTATTTATGCTTCTAAGCTGTTTTCTGGAATGGGAGTACCTACCATTTCTAAATATTACAAAGCTGCCATTCTGGCACAAACCAGACATTGGTGGACTTCTTTGTCTGATGCCTCTTTTGAACAAATGGAATCTCGTGTTGGGTGCTGACCCTAAAATTCTGCTGGAAGCTTCCCTCATACACCAACAACCACGTAAGTTGGTTTTGGACACTGTAATGACCTCCTGTTGTGTCTGGAACTGTATTATACAAGCCTCAAATGATATACCAATCTGCTCATTGTTATACTTACCTTTCGTTGCATCTTACACCTCCAAATGTGGATCTCACCTCCTGGACAGCAGGGGACATCCACTATGTCAGATATCTCTTTATAGGTTCCCAGTTAAGAGCCTTCCACAACCTCTGTCATACTTATCATTTCAGCCACAAAGAATTCTAAAAATATTTCTGAATTAGACATGTCCTATCAGTGATGCAATTGAAAGATGATGCTCTAATTCAGGACTTCCTCAAACTCTTTTATAGCCCATCAGCCCTAAGCTACAGCCTTTCAATTCATTATGCAACCCTCTACAGCAAAGAAAACTGCCCACTATGGAATTCTGGGAACAAAAACTTAACTTTACAATACCCATTGAGCAAAAAAAAAAAACCCATAACAGAAACCTTTACCTGTCTCAAAATGTCTATCCGACTGGGAATCACCCCAAAAATGACTCCATTAATAGTACTACACTCCTCACGGATTGGCAGTAATCTTTCCAAATCATTTCTCCACCCTGCTGTAGACAATGTGGTCACAGAGGAAATCTAAATCTGGAATTAACAAAACAAAACAAAATACAGTGTAGCGCAAACAAGTCCAAATATATCAAAATTCCACCATTGTGCAACTTTCGGTGACAGTTCATAAATTTCCAATGACTTCAGTGACCACCACCTCTAGCTGGAATGCCTGCTCACCTCCAAATGTTGACCCAACTACAGAGTCACACATGCCTGTGATTATATCTCTCAGAATTCCTTGGGAAAACTCCTCCTCCTGGTGTTCCTGGACAAGTCAGACCTCCTCCCGGGTTCTTGCTATCCCCAAGCACCAGCACATGCTGGGAGGGACCGCCAGACAAGATCTAGGTCCCCAATTCGAGTCCATTTACAACCGGAGCAAATCCAACATGGCGGCCACATCCCATACACGAGACCAGGCCGCAGAAGATCTCAGGAAGTCTAGGCAAGTGCTGACACCAGCAACCCTCTCCTTAACCCCCCAGATGCTAGGCACCAACCATAAAAGCCATACTCCATCCGCAGCATCCACAGTATCGCTCATAGAGCGCTCCATGGGGTCATATGGACTGTCCCCGATCAGATTAACCCCTGCACACCCAGGCCCCAGCCCATTTCCAGGAGACTTAGCCCAGGACATCCCATTTAATGTCTCTGATATCTTCACTAAATTCTCGGAGCTGCTGGACAGAGGGCTGACACAGATTGCTGACAGAATCACTGGAGATATTCGGTCAGATTTTTAGAACCTGGGCTCGAGGATAGAAACCATCGAGCATAAACTGGATATCACTATCTCCAGAGCTAATCAAAATACGGACCATATCCACTTTTTCCAAGAACAACTTGACATGGCCCATGCTAGGATCGATGACCTCGAAAATTGATCAAGGAGGGACAATTTCAGAATCAGGGGACTCCCTGAATTCTTTACAGACATTCCTTCAGCGCTATAGGACATTGTCAAAACCCTCATCCCTTCTATTCCAGCACATAAACTGGAACTAGACAGGGCCCACAGATCCTTAGGTCCACCCAGGAAAGACGGGTCCCCAAGGGACATTGTGGTGATAACCCACTTTTACTCCATCAAAGAGGAAGTTATGAAGAGATCTCACTAGCAAGCCCATTTAAAGTTCCAGGGACATATCATCCGGAGGTCCCTAAAACCCCTTCTCGTTGCCCTCACTAAGAAAGACATTAAATACAGATGGGCGTTCCCCTTCGCCTTAAAATTCACATACATTTCAAGGAACTCGCAGTTTCCAGCTTCCCGGAAGGAGAATGACTGCTGCTGGACCTCAAACTCATCTCCCAGGAGTCCGTGATGGACACTTCAAATTTACAGCAGGGGTCAGCCAAACATCCCACTCCAACGAGCCCCACATCACCGTTATGGGAAAAAGCCAAGACCAAGAGAGTCAAGGACAATCTACCCCCTGATTTAAATGACCACAAACTAACTCATTACTCCCAGTCAGGCCAGGCTCCTAGCCTGAGGACTCTAGTTTAAGAGGTTGAACCTCGACATCTGTTCACACACTCAGTTTAACAAGTTAGGGGGTTCGCCCCACTTTAGGCAACACTCAAAGGGTGCTTTCCCAGACCCCCCCTTGCCAACTACACAACCTTTTGACCACTCCACATTTACCCTGGCCCTCCGCTTTTGGGCAACAGTCCTGATGGTTTTGATTCTGCCTATGACAATACTTATGTTAAAGAATTGTTCAGGGCCGGGGCAGTTGCCTCGTGCCTCCTCCCGCCATTCGGATATGATGTCTCCGAACCCGAGTGTTGGAACAATAGCCCCGGTTGAGGGCTATGAAAAAATGTTTGTTTTGAATGAAAGGAAGGAGCTTCTCCTTTCCTTTCATTCCTGGCCTGTATTAGGCCTTACTGTTCTAATGTTTTTAAGAGCGTACTTTCTCTTTTCTAAACTCTCCTCTTTTTCAGCCAGCCTACAGATGCTACCTTAGTGTGAAGCTATCACGGGTGTCCTAACAACCACACATCAGATCAGCTATCTCCCAACCCCCCTCTGGGACAAGGTAGGTGACAATAGATCGAGTAGCTGTCATCTGTCTGCTCCATGGCCAATGACAAAAAAAATACTTCTCCCCTACGTATAATCTCCCAAAATGCACAAAGTTTAAACTCACCTTTGAAAAGAATGAAAGCCTTTCAGGCATACCATTCCCACCATATTGACATGGTCCCACTTCCCAGCGCGGTACACCCCCTCATTCCTTCATGCACACTTCCCCCAGTTCTTCTTCAAATGCCAAAGACAAAACAAGGGGGGTGGCGATTTTAATATCCAAACACTGCAAATTTACCCCACAACTGGAAGAGACCCAGAGGGAAGGTTCCTCCTAGTAAAGGGAATTTTGGATGACCACCAATATTCCTTTATATCCTACTACGCCCCTAACAAAGGGTAGACAATTTTTTTTCAGCAGATGCTTCAAACCCTGGGGCCTCTAGCGGAGGGCATCACAATACTCGAAGGTGACTCCAATACGGCCTTCGACTCATGCCTTGATAAAGCCAAACCCCTAAAGCACAACTCGTTAGGCCCAGCAAGGGTAGTGTTAAGATAACAAAAATGATCTTTCAATATGGTTTGGCGTACATATGGAGGGAACTGAACCCCACCAAACAAGACTTTACGCACTTCTCAAACCCACATCAATCATACTCTAGAATAGATCATATCCTGATCTCAATACAACACATCCCATTAGCCATTAAATCCTCTATTATAGACACGGCCTGGTCGGACCACTCTATGGTCCTGCTGGCACTGTATAAAGATGCACCTAGACAGAGTGCACCCCACTGGAAACTAAATCAATCAATCCTGAGCGATCCCATCCGAGTCACAGAACTGCAACGAGCTCTGCAGGAATACTTCCGCCTCAATGATGTGAAAGACGTTTCAGCAGAGACACACTGGACGACTCATGAGGTGACAATTCTGGGCAAATCCATGCAGATAGTATCCCAACTGAAAAGGGAGAGACTGGGAGAAATAGAGAGACTTGAGAAGGAATTCACTAGACTACACAAACAACACAAAAAAGACCCCCTCATCCCTATAGCTAACCTAGACACAGCAAGATTAGCCCTAAATCTAGCACTAACAGGGAAAGCTGATAAGAACATTAGATGGACTGGGGCTAAGTTCTACCAGCTAAGGAAAAAATAGGACCCATGGCACCTTTACACTAAATCCACAGCGTATAATGCAGTCCTTCCAGGATTATTACACTGACCTAGACACGAAAATGAACCTGACACAGATAGAATCATTCCTGATGGGTTTTACTTCCTCTTTATTCCCCTGCAAAGTAAAAGCATAATGGGCTAGAATGCATAGAATACTAGCCCATTATGTGGCACTTATCTGCAAACAAAGCCCACAATGTCTGCGGTGTCCCCACTGGTAGCCACATCCATCTTCACCCCTCTTCCTTCCGGGGCCATAGACTCCAGCTCTGTGACTGGCTGGAGTCATGTGACGTCACTCCCACGGGAGCGGTCACAGCACGGGCCCTATGGAAAGGGCACAATCGTGCCCTTTCTTTGGTGCGCATGTGCGGATGACGTCGGTGCTAGCGTATATGGTAAATATCTTGTAAACTGTGCAGGTTTAGGACATATTTCCAGTACCTACAGGTAAGCCTTATTATAGGCTTTACTGTAGTTAAAAGTGGTGTGTAAGAGTATACAACCACTTAAGGACCGATCCTCTTTTTGAGATCTGTTGTTTACAAGTTAAAATCATTTTTTTTGCTAGAAAATTACTTAGAACCCCCAATTTTTTTTTTCAGACACCATAGAAACACACTGTATTTGCTCAATGGTCTTACAAATGCAATTTTTTTGGAAAAAATAAAAATTTTTGAATTAAAAAATAAGAAAACAGTAAAGTTAGCCCAATTTTTTTTTTTATATTGTGAAAGATAATGTTACGCTGAGTAGATTGATACCTAATATGTCATACTTCAAAATTGCGCCCGCTCGTGAAATGGCGAAAAACTTTGTCCCTAAAAAAAGTCTCCATAGGCAACGTTTAAAAAATTCTACAGGGTACCAGTTTTGAGTTACAGTTCATTTTTTGATAGAATTATTGCTCTCGCTCTAATGATCACGGCGTTATCTGCTGAAGAAGCTCATCAGAGAGCGTAACACGTATAGGTGTGAGGTGTTGCCATTTAGGAAGTTTTCTCTGTTCACATCATGATTGATGATATGCATATTTTTCCCATTTGTATGTGAGTATTTTTTATATTCAAAGCTTTTTATTGGTTTTCAATAAATCAACAACACAGAGGTCATAGTACAAAACATTGATCATCATGTTGACATATGGTTGGATCATCCAGGATTGAAAGCTTAGGTAAGAGCCAACTTGGCTTTCTGTTTGCATCTATCTGGTGTTTTGTATGTAATTTAAACTAGGAGGACGTGGGTGCCTCACCTCGCTCCAGGCACCCCCAATGGGATCACACTGTGCCTGGGGCATGGTGGATGCACCACCGGCCCATACCATTCCAAATCCTATAGAAGCTTTCATAGTGTAGATTCTTAGGCGCTTTGGGTCCATTAAGGGGATGGTCCCATTAAGCACCTTGACCTTGGTAGTAATTCTGTTCCTGGTTATGTTTAGGACTTCTTTAGGTCATATGGACCCTGTTGTGTGATCAATTAACAGATTTTGTGGAGTGTAGAGTACACAAGGGGAAGAAAGAAAAGAGTAGGGAGAGAATAGATAAGAGGAAAGAGAGTTTCCAGCCTGTGAGATGTCAGCCCCAGTGTTAAGAGACCATTGTTTCTGGGTAGCAGATAAATGCCCAGGTATTGGGCATTTCATGTCTGTAATGTGGTCATGACTAAGGCCTTATAGGCTGAAACGCGTCAACTGTTCTTATTTGCATTTGGTCACTGTGGCTTGTCAATAAATATTATACTTATCAAGAGCAATCACCGGAGTGCGGATCATCTTTTCCTCATTTACTCAGCCAGCGACTGTGGATTGAGCACCTGGGATCTCTGCTTTTTATGTGATGTATGGGTAGTAGCACTGACTTTTTTGTTTATATTCTGGACTTTATTCATTTGTTAGTGCTCCCTGTGAAAACAAGATTGCTATTCATAGCCTGACAGCTTGATACCTGTTATTGCCACAGTGACAAACTGCATGATATGGAACTTCATTCGAGTGAGACAACCAGGGACAATGTGGTCCCACAGACACACAGAGATCGTGTCAATACCGTTTTTACAAGGGATCCCTCACAGGTTCTGGACAGCACAGCCTGTGAATTGGAATTCAACAAATTACTCCGTCATATGAAATCAGTGGTGGGATCTCACCAGTTTAAATCAGTATCTGGGTGAACAAATGATTCCACGGGGGTTATGTATTAAGAAGATCCCCACTACAGTCTATCTAATTGTCCGGTATGAACAGGAGTGTTTGTACAAAATCAACTCAAACATCAAAGACCAAAAAGAAGCAGTAAATAAGTTTGCACATTTACCCACATTCACAGATTCAGAGAACAAACTGCAACGGACAATAGAGGAATTAGAAACACAGATTACACAGATCAAAAGGACTAAATACCTCCGTGATGTGGATGATTACAAGAGCAATACAGTTTATGCGTGGGGGAGGAGGAGTAGAAGGTTCAGCTCTATACCACGATCTATTCTCAGGAGAAAACACAGATCTGCTAGTATAATTAAGAAAGTGGGATTCAGCTCACCTGAGGCATCGGATTCCTTATCTGAAGTCTCAGATACAGTTGAGGGGGATGGTCTGTCCCTGTCTGACACTACTGCAGCTCTGAGAACATCTACTCCCCGAATCTCTTCAGACAAAGTTTTTTTCCAGCGGAAGTGTTAACCCCGAGGGGTCAAAAAATGCCATGTCTGCAACATACTACCAGCAGCCGAAGAAAAAAGAAACAAACAAAAAACAGGACACTGCAAGAAAAGGCAAAGGCGAGGAGGGAAAAGACGGAGATCGGCGATATCCACAGAGAAAAAACAAAATAAATAGTGAATTACCAACCATTACCTCAGTACTTAATTTAACGGATGAGGTTTTGACTGATTCTGAATTATCTCTGTTGTCACGGGGTCTATCTTTTTCACCCACCTACCACTTTGATATTTTTAATACCATTTTGGACACCAACAGGTTTGTCAGGAACCTCTTACTGCGGAAACATTTTCAAGAAGGAATTGATGAACAGTTGGATGACCCACTGACATCAGATATGGTGAGTGAATCTGACCAAAACCAATCAATTGCAGAACAAGATGTTTGCCCGCATGTTTCTTTTTATGTTTCAGGATTTATCTGCATCATTAACTTTAGAACAGCTGTATTCAGAATCGCATATGGGCTCCTATGGAGCTTCATGCAGTACATCACAATATGTTTTTTTTTTACCCTGTACATGCAAGAAACTCTACTATAGACACTTTTCAGGCTGTAATAGATTCCCTCAATATATTTTGATTTGTCACATCTGACCATATTTCTTTTTTGTTTTATTTTTATTTTTTTTTCTCATGCTGATTTTTTGTTTTTGTTTTTGGGCTAGTATTTTTTTCAAGGCTGATGTTGTTTTTTTTTTTTGGGGGGGGGTTTACTCCATAATATTTTTGTGTGTGTTTTGTGTGTCAAGTTATCACAACACCATTGATATCTTGTATTATTTAATCTCAAGGAGATTACTTGGTGTTGGTGTCCCTTGTTAATTTCACATTGTATTTTTGAAATTTACCTGCCTCCTCACAAACAAACTGTCTTTTTTGAAGGAAAACACACATAGGCGAGTATAATTGAAACAAATTCCTTTATTAAGGGCTCAGAACCAAACAAAGAGGGAGGCAACGCTGGACAAACATCAGAAATTGTCGAAGCCTTGGACCCCCAGGGCACACATCAATTCTTTTCCTGCAAATTTGGTGGCCTGAGGAGCCCATATCTAAGGGAGTGCAGTCTGGTCCAGAAGTCCCAGAGATCATGAAAGCAGCAGATGACATCTGTGTCCCCAGGCTGTGGTACTACAAGAGCCTGCATCTTTTGCCAGACCAGACTGAGCCCAGGGCCATCACTCTCTGGACTTCTTTCCACGCTTCCTTCCCGGATGTGGCTCTGGTGTTGGAGATTTAGAAGAATGCTATACCTGGCTCAAGCTGGGCTCCTCCACATGTTGCTGCCTGGAAGGCCCAGGTTGGGCATCAGAACCCTCAGCTGGGGGGGACGGAAGTGTGGAAGGAAGATTGGAGAGTGCTGGCCTGGGTTCAGTCTGACCTGCCAGAAAATGCAGCCTGTCATAGTACCACAGCCTGGGGACATAAATGTCACCTGCAGCTCCTGATCTCTGGAAATCCTGGACCTTCTTGTGCTCCCTTAGATAAGTGCTCCTCAGGCCACCAATTAGGATCTTCAAATAGGTGATGTCTGCCGTGGGGATCACTGTCTTCACAAATTCCAACAAATTATCCAGCGCTGCCTTCCTCTTTGTTTGGTTCTTATATTCAGGGTGATTTATCTCCCATAGACAGGGCAGCTCCCTGAACATATCAATAAAGTTGGCATAAAGTCCGTATCTTTCAAGATATCCATTTTTACTGCAAGACACAACACAAGAAAAACCCTAATGTCAGCCTAAAGTCTTCTAAACTTGTGCAAATACAGGCCTCAATCTAGAAGCAGTATAGGCACAGTGTTAAATCTTACCTTCGCAATCACGATCGGCGCCTCCATTACTCCTTCCTCCGCTCACAGATCGTACGTACTACGCACGCGTGTTACGCTTTATAGACACTACGCATGCGTGTAACTCTGCCCGCCCCTGACGTTCTTTCTAGTCTATTCCCTGCCCCCTTCTCGTTCATCACCGTTAGGAAGAGCACATGGCGGAGTCAGAGCAGGTGTCTGATAGTTACACCAACGAGAAGGAGAAGGAGGAAAGCCCGGAGCCAGAAATGTCCCAATCCAGGAGACGATTTAAGGCATCAAATATGTCCTTTGGGGAGATGTTGGAGATGGTGGACATCCTGAAGAGGGCTGACTATGACGGGAAGTATGGATCTTACCCCAACCCCAATGTCAGAAAGGCTAAGATCATGGCAAAAGTGGTCAAGAGTCTGCATAGGAATTTCGGGGTACGTCGATCGAAAGATCAACTCAGGAAACGGTGGTCGGACCTCAAATTAAGAGAGTACGAGCAGTACAGAAAGATCTGGAGAGTGCTGCAAAAAAGTAGTTGTGCTGTGTTCCTATTCTTTTTATGTTTATTATGTTTGTGCTGCTCGTGCTGTGCTTTTCTTAAATTTTATCCAGTTTATAATGTCAATTTTCATGTTCATGGGCACATTATTCGTTCGTATCAAACATTTTTCTTTCAGCCTAGAAAACACCATTGTTTTGGCCATATGCATTTGCCCACATTTTTTAGGGGCTACTTGTCTGAAAATAATTTGGTTGTGTAGATGGGTTTGTTACTAGAATGGAATGCAAACTGGATTCTGTGTAAGGAGAGGACACTCAGCAGCTGTTTACACATCTGGACGCTGGAGCACTAGTGTGGGACACATGAACACCCTTTTTTATTAGGGGGCCCTCACAGGTGCTCCAGTGTATACTATAGGGGTGTCTCCATCTGTGAAGCTTGTACAAAACAGGTAAAGTATTGAAGCTTGACAAAGGACAAGAAAAATGCAACATCTTGGAACTCTGCCAAAACAGACAATTGTACCCCACTTCCAAGCAATGTTTCATATTTATAGTTCTGCCATCAAATATCTGTGTGCGAGGTATACCTATTTTTTTTAACATAGGGGATAAAAGACTCGGAGGACACCCCTCATCCGAGGAGACCAGAGACCCCCCACCTCTGGAAGAAGGGGAAATCCACCCAAGACAGGCAGAGAAGGAGGAGGAAGACGTGGTGGAAATTGGCACCACAACAGGTGAGTGTCTGCGACCACAGGCTCAGGTAAGAGATGGATGGCGGCATATTTATAATACATGGTGTTTTTTTTTCTTTCTTTTTAGGTGATCGTGATGTTGTGGATCCAGATCCTTTCACCTCGGAAAGTGCACAGATCCTGATCGGGGAGATCATGGGTTGTAGTAGGGACTTGGAAAACATCCAGAAAACATCAATGATGTTCAACAAAAAATGAAGAACATCATTGATGTTTTAGGGAGAGTTTAAAACCCCTCCAAATTCCTTTGTTTTTTTGTGTGCTAAAAATTATTGACATTTTTTGACAAATTTGAGAAAAGCCAAATTTTGAAGATGCACACAGTGTGTTAACATGTGCTATCTGCCATCACGGGAGATCAATGTAGGCGTTTTGGGGGTGTAACCCCTTCCTCAATAATAAAGTAGCTTTGAGGAAGGAGTTGCACCCACAAAACACGTCCCTTGATCCCCCGTGATGGCAGCTAGCACATGTTGACATTCGTAAATTTGTGTGCATCTTCAAAATTTAGCTTTTCCTGGGGTGACTTCACCCCATCTGAATGCAATATCAAACACAGTTTGTAAATACTCATGTCTGATATTGCCTTCAAGTTCTACCAAATGTGAACTTTGTAAGTTCAAGATTTGTGTCTTTCTTGTTGGTTTTAAACATGCCTGTTTTTTCTTAAATGGAGATTTCTACTTTTTCTTTGTTAAATAGTTTTTATTGAAAAAATATTTAGTACATATACACAAATATGCAGTCATACAGGAATAGTTTAGTAACAATCCTGTACTACCTGTACAGAAAACAATTGAAAATCGTTAAATAATTTTTAAACATGAAATATGTCTGTAGCAATCTGCTAAGTATCTTATCGGTTATTGCTTTGTTTACTGTGAAGTAACTGTGAGACCTGAATAATTATGCCAGTCTCATAAAAAGCTGTAAACATATAAAAGGAATGTGGAACTTATATAAAGGGGGGTAGAGATCCCCCGGGCACCCCAATGGGAACACACTGTGCTCACAAAGGATCCCCCCCCTGTAATGTATTAGTAAATCAATAAACAATTCAAGAGTAATTCGAATGACTCGAGGATTACGAAAAAGTATTATTTGCAGATATTACCAGTTACAGCTAGTTTGAATGAATAAGTGAAAGATTAAAACAAATAATTGGAAGAAATAAATTGTTTCCATGGAGACCAGTTAAATTCAAACCTTGAAAAGTTTCCATCTCTGTATGCCATCATTTTCTCATATTCTGTTATAGTGTTTATTTTTATTTTTATGTCCTTAATAGTAGGTACATCAATAAATTTCCACCTGTATATTAGTTCCATTCTAGCTGCCAGCAAGACTTGTGTTACTATACATCTATGTTCTGGTTTATATTGGTCCATATTTAATCCTAGAATAGCTTGTTCTATTTTTGGGACCACTGTACAAGCATATCGTAGACCTTCCACCAATCGGACCCCCCCCCCCGGTGCCATCGGCGGTCGGCATTTGGTTGGGAGCGATGAGAGACGAGGGGGAGACCATCCGATCGTGGCTCCCCCCTCGCGATCGCTCCCAGCCAATGAGAAACATCCCCTGCCTCTGTATAGTACACAGAGGCAGAGGATGTGATGTCATCTCTCCTCGGCTGGGCAGTTTACGTTCCAGCGCCGAGGAGAGAAGACATGTAAGTGCACCAACACTCACACACAACACAGTAGAACATGCCAGGCACACTAAACACCCCCGATCCCCCCCCCATCGCCCCCCGATGACCCCCAATCACCCCCCCCAGTCACAAACTGACACCAAGCAGTTTTTTTTTTTTTTCCTGATTACTGCATAGTGTCAGTTTGTGACAGTTAGCAGTGGTAGGACAGTGAGTGTTAGCCCCCTGTAGGTCTAGGGTACCCCCCTAACCCCCCCTAATAAAGTTTTACCCCTTGATCACCCCCTGTCGCCAGTGTCGCTAAGCGATCATTTTTCTGATCGCTGTATTAGTGTCACTGGTGACGCTAGTTAGGAACGTAAATATTTAGGTTCGCTGTCAGCGTTTTATAGCGACAGGGACCCCCATATACTATCTAATAAATGTTTTAACCCCTTGATTGCCCCCTAGTTAACCCTTTCACCACTGATCACCGTATAACTGTTACGGGTGACGCTGGTTAGTTCGTTTATTTTTTATAGTGTCAGGGCACCCGCCGTTTATTACCGAATAAAGGTTTAGCCCCCTGATCGCCCGGCGGTGATATGCATCGCCCCAGGCAGCATCAGATTAGCACCAGTACCGCGAACACCCACGCACGCAGCATACACCTCCCTTAGTGGTATAGTATCTGAACGCATCAATATCTGATCCGATCAGATCTATACTAGCGTCCCCAGCAGTTTAGGGTTCCCAAAAACGCAGTGTTAGCGGGATCAGCCCAGATACCTGCTAACACCTGCGTTTTTCCCCTCCACCCGGCCCAGCCCAGCCCACCCAAGTGCAGTATCGATCGATCACTGTCACTTACAAAACACTAAACGCATAACTGCAGCATTCGCAGAGTCAGGCCTGATCCCTGCGATCGCTAACAGTTTTTTTGGTAGCATTTTGGTGAACTGGCAAGCACCAGCCCCAGGCAGCATCAGATTAGTGCCGGTACCGCTAACACCCACACATGCAGCATACGCCTCCCTTAGTGGTATAGTATCTGATCGGATCAATATCTGATCCGATCAGATCTATACTAGCGTCCCCAGCAGTTTAGGGTTCCCAAAAACGCAGTGTTAGTGGGATCAGCCCAGATACCTGCTAGCACCTGCATTTTGCCCCTCCGCCCGGCCCAGCCCAGCCCACCCAAGTGCAGTATCGATCGATCACTGTCACTTTTTTTCATAGCATTTTGGTGAACTGGCAAGCACCAGCGGCCTAGTACACCCCGGTCGTAGTCATACCAGCACTGCAGTAACACTGGGTGACGTGGCGAGTCCCATAAGTGCAGTTCAAGCTGGTGAGGTGGCAAGCACAAGTAGTGTCCCGCTGCCACCAAAAAGACAAACATAGGCCTGTCGTGCCCATAATGCCCTTCCTGCTGCATTCGCCAATCCTAATTGGGAACCCACCGCTTCTGCAGTGCCCGTACTTCCCCCCATTCACATCCCCAACCAAATGCAGTCGGCTGCATGAGAGGCATTTATATGTCCTCCCGAGTACCCCTACCCAAGGAACCCCCCCAAAAAAGATGTTGTGTCTGCAGCAAGCGCAGATATAGACGTGACACCCACTATTATCGTCCCTCCTGTCCTGATAATCCTGGTCTTTGCATTGGTGAATGTTTTGAACGCTACCATTCACTAGTTGAGTATTAGCGTAGGGTACAGCATTGCACAAACTAGGCACACTTTCACAGGGTCTCCCAAGATGCCATCGCATTTTGAGAGACCCGAACCTGGAACCGGTTACAGTTATAAAAGTTACAGTTACAAAAAAAAGTGTAAAAAAAAAAAAAACCACAAACAAAAATAAAAAAAAATAGTTGTCGTTTCATTGTTCTCTCTCTCTCTCTATTCTCTCTCTATTGTTCTGCTCTTTTTTACTGTATTATATTCTGCAATGTTTTATTGTTATTATGTTTTATCATGTTTGCTTTTCAGGTATGCAATTTTTTATACTTTACCGTTTACTGTGCTTTATTGTTAACCATTTTTTTGTCTTCAGGTACGCCATTCACAACTTTGAGTGGTTATACCAGAATGATGCCTGCAGGTTTAGGTATCATCTTGGTATCATTCTTTTTAGCCAGCGGTCGGCTTTCATGTAAAAGCAATCCTAGTGGCTAATTAGCCTCTAGACTGCTTTTACAAGCAGTGGGAGGGAATGCCCCCCCACCACCACCATCTTTCGTGTTTTTCTCTGGCTCTCCTGTCTCAACAGGGAACCTGAGAATGCAGCCAGTGATTCAGCCAGCTGACCATAGAGCTGATCAGAGACCAGAGTGGCTCCAAACATCTCTATGGCCTAAGAAACCGGAAGCTACGAGCATTTTATGACTTAGAATTCGCCGGATGTAAACAGCGCCATTGGGAAATTGGGGAAGCATTTTATCACACCGATCTTGGTGTGGTCAGATGCTTTGAGGGCAGAGGAGAGATCTAGGGTCTAATAGACCCCAATTTTTTCAAAAAAGAGTACCTGTCACTACCTATTGCTATCATAACGGATATTTACATTCCCTGAGATAACAATAAAAATGATTTAAAAAAAAATGAAAGGAACAGTTTAAAAATAAGATAAAAAAGCAAAAAATAATAAAGAAAAAAAAAAAAAGCACCCCTGTCCCCCCTGCTCTCGCGCTAAGGCGAACGCAATTGTCGGTCTGGCGTCAAATGTAAACAGCAATTGCACCATGCATGTGAGGTATCACCGCGAAGGTCAGATCGAGGGCAGTAATTTTAGCAGATATAACAAAAAGCACAGCGCTGGATATAAATGCAAAAATACAACAAAAATTTATATTACTATTAAAGCACCAACAACTTTCATATGTGATCCATAAATGATAAAAGAAAATAAAAATGAACAATAACATGAATGCTTCACTATAGTGATATATATGCGTGACTATTCCCAGTTATTTATCCACACATTTAGAAAAAGTCCAAAGATGCAAAAATTATATAAAAAAAAAAGTGTCCAAAAGAGCAATTAAATGTGACTTTCTATGAATAATAAATCCGTGACTGTCACCGTGTTGAAATCCCGTCACCTGGTATAGATTGAAGGCTTACCAGACAGCCTCTGATCAGAGGCATAGAGCTAACAGCTTGGGGTTTTCCTCCACAGCGGCTGGAACTTTAGCTGGGATGATGGATGTAGATCCACAAACGATCGCCACAGGCTTCCAGACAGCGGTACAATCAGGGAAGAGAGCTCTCACCGATATCGAAGTGTTCAAAAGAAAAGAGAGAACTCCAATGGTGTAGAACATTTTATCTCTTGTTTATTAAAAATCGCCACACTGGCATCCATAAAAACACTTTTCCTTGCAAGGAACCAATACAGCTTTAAAACGAAACTCCGCGCATGCGCCGTCGGTACGAGCGTGTCAACCCTACGGCCGTTTCGTCAGAAATGACATCATCAGGGGCACCAGTAATTTTAGCAGTAGACCTCCTCTGTAAATCTAAAGTGGTAACCTGTAAAGGCTTTTAAAGGCTTTTAAAAATGTATTCATTTTGTTGCCACTGCACGTTTGTGCGCAATTTTAAAGCATGTCATGTTTGGTATCCATGTACTCGGCCTAAGATCATCTTTTTTATTTAATCAAACATTTGGGCAATATAGTGTATTTTAGTGCATTAAAATTTTAAAAAGTGTGTTTTTTCCACAAAAAATGCGTTTGAAAAATCGCTGCGCAATTACTGTGTGAAAAAAAAAATGAAACACCCACCATTTTAATCTGTAGTGCATTTGTTTTAAAATAATATATAATGTTTGGGGGTTCAAAGTAATTTTCTTGCAAAAAAAAATAATTTTTTCATGTAATCAAAAAGTGTCAGAAAGGGCTTTGTCTTCAAGTGCTTAGAAGAGTGGGTGATGTGTGACATAAGCTTCTAAATGTTGTGCATAAAATGCCAGGGCAGTTCAAACCCCCCCAAATGACCCCATTTTGGAAAGTAGACACCCCAAGCTATTTGCTGAGAGTCATGTCGAATCTATGGAATATTTTATATTGTGACACAAGTTGCGGGAAAGAGACAAATTTTTTTTTTTTTTTGCACAAAGTTGTCACTAAATGTTATATTGCTCAAACATGCCATGGGGATTTGTGAAATTACACCCCAAAATAAATTCTGTTGCTTCTCCTGAGTACGGGGATACCACATGTGTGGGACTTTTTGGGAGCCTAGCCGCGCACGGGGCCCCGAAACCCAGCACCACCTTCAGGATTTCTAAGGGCATACATTTTTGATTTCACTCCTCACTACCAACTTTTGCGCAAACCAATAAATATACGCTTATTGACATTTTTTTTACCAAAGACATATGGCCGAATACATTTTGGCCTAAATGTATGACTAAAATTTAGTTTATTGGATTTTTTTTATAACAAAAAGTAGAAAATATCATTTTTTTTTCAAAATTTTCAGTCTTTTTCCGTTTATAGCGCAAAAAATAAAAACGGCAGAGGTGATCAAATACCATCAAAAGAAAGCTCTATTTATGACCGCGCAATTAGCAGTTAAAGCGACGCAGTGCCGAATTGTAAAAAGTGCTCTGGTCAGGAAGGGGGTAAATCCTTCCAGGGCTGAAGTGGTTAAAACCCTTTCTTCCTGGTTTCTCCACAGGAGGCTATGACAAAGAACTGTAGGATAAATGCTTACCACATCAAGTCACCTTGTCCTATTTTCTCCTCTTACCAGGCGATCTAGTATTCCTCACTATCCTTCATCCTCCACATATACTTATCAACCTCTGTTTTATCGGTTTTACCAGTGTGTGGTATTTGGCAGATATCTTTTGGTCAATGTTCCACAACAATTCCCTGCTTGTCACTCTAACCCATTCTTTTTGCACTCTTTGTCATCATGCTCCCTACCAGTCTGAACTTTGGGTTTAAATAAATGTCAATTTTGGACACAGTCAAAGGTCCACCCTACCAAAGGGAGGAACATCAAACAAATGTATTCACTTTAATTGTCATCCTACTTGTCTGTCTTCAATATACATTTGTATTTGAACACCAAGAATTTGTACTTATATATGTATATGCTTTATTTCCAGGGATGCATTACAATGTAAAGATGGAACTCCCATGTCCGGCTAATCCATGAGAGACCAATTGAATTTTCTTCAAAGCAATTATGCTAACTATACACAATTATTTGACCCACGATCCCGGTTTGGGCCTGGGTCCCCGCTGGGATGGCTCGTCGGTGCTCCCCGACACGGAAAGGCCTCTGTCTCTTTCTTCTCAGGGAGACGGAGGCATTCTCTTAGCAGTGCTGATGCGCATGCACCCGATGATCGGTCTCGCGCCTGCGCATACGGTAGTTTCCCATCCTTACCCTGCCAGCCTGCTGTCTTTCCGTGTCGGCGGCCCTTGGTCAGCGGATGACATCACCGCGCCTTCTGATGCGCTGGCACTCGCCGCTGCTTAGGCTGAGGAATCACAGTGGGCGGCCCACACATCACTCACACAAACAGCTGATGATCACCTGGTGTGGTACGCTTTTGCTTACCTACAAATCAGCTGCATCATTTGCATTTGAGCTTACCCCGCCTTTGAAGCTAATGATTGGCCTGGTAACTCCACACCCCGCCCCACACAGGGTACTTATTACCACCCATACACACACTTTTCTCTGCTACACAGCCAAGAGGACCGTGCTTTCCCTGTTAGTGTATGCCTATGCCGAGAAACACCAGAAAGTAGGTATGTAACTATAACCTCTTTTACTATACACATTGATTACTCCTTCTACATACCCCTTCACCCCAAGGCATGAACTTGGAGAGCCAAACGCCTTGCATTTTGCTCTACATACTCACTGCTTTTAAATAGCAAAATATACCTCTCATTTCCCCTTTTCAATCTCAATTTATAGATGTGTGCTTGGACCGCCCAATATTAGTGGCTCTTGTGAGCCCTGGCTGGCCGCCTCTGTGGGGATCCACGCCAAGTCTGGAACGTGTGAAGGACCCCAGATTTTTCCTCTCCTGGGTTCCAACTATGCAGCTACACTTAGTGCTTGCTTCCCAATCAATCAATCTCAATCCTCTGGACTGAAGGAGGTGGGAATCTATCTCTTGATGCCTGTGTGTGCAACTTTTATGCTGAAGAGACAAGTTTTTTGTGAGTACACCTAAATGTTCATGCCTGCTCAGACTGAGATTGTGTTTTTATCCTTATGCTTTGCTTAAAGTTTAACAGTCTCTTATACTTGGTGACACAATTGTTTTATACTCTATACTGGTGCTAATCATACTTCTACTTTTTGATACATACCCACACATACATATATATCTCTGTTTTTCTTTTCCCTAGAAATGTATCTAAACTGCTACCTTGAAACTCTCGAAGAAGGAAATATACAGTATAGAAGGAATTGAGCCTTTCTATATTCCGAAACATGTAGAGTATCACGTGTTGCCGTACCCTCACCCCAGTGAAGAAATTCTTGAATTTCCTGGGTTGTTGCATGACAGCACCTTAGCAGTTTGATTATGTTTGATTACTATCTTTACTACTTCTTTTTGTTTTGCTTTTATATTATAGAATGCTTGTACACTTTGTAACCAATAAAAATCGTTGTTATCAATTTTAACAAGATTGTATATTTGATTCTCTGCACCAGCCACTTGGTTTCCCGGTGATACACTGTCCATATTATCCCCCTGGGGCACACCCTCTCTTTTGGTTTTCTTCCTTACATGGGATGTGACAGTGATCCCCGGGAAAGCTCAAACAATCCTTTCCTAATTGTTGATTCCGTATTAAAAAGATTGATAATCAAGAATGTGTGGATTATTGTTTCAATGCTCCAACACTTTCGTGGTGCTCTAATTGGTGTTTTCTGTGACAATGGGTGTTATTTCCTAAGGGCAAATCCACTTTGCACTACAAGTGCAGTTTCAAGTGCACTTGTAGTGCAAAGTGTCTTTGCCTTTAGTAAATAACACCCAACAGTGCTTTGTAAGGTTACACAATCACGCCATTTTCAGGACTCACCACATTTCTGTCAGGGTCAGCTAAAACAAACACAAGCAGTAAATGTCACCAAAGATTTGAGTAGTTATTTGTTTTTTTTTATTTGAAAAAGGTTTCAGACATTGTCTGGCATATTGATAGCCCCCCTACCCGCAAAGAATTCAAGGTATCTAAGCCGGACATCACGGGCACTCAGGGGGGGCAAGCCAGGACGGCCACTTTCAAATGCCGTCAGGGTTGTTTCAGTTTGAATTCCAGCCTCAGGCCCAACTGAGCCAGCATAGTTGGCAGAATGTTGCCATAAAAAGTTGTGTAGAACACAGCACGCCAGGATTATATGATTCAGTTTATACTAGCTATAGTTTATAGTTTATAGCTATAGTTATGTAGCTATAGTTTATATAGCCATATCTTTGGGAGTAAGAAATAGGCGGAACCGGCTGGCCATGATTCCAAACATGTTCTCCACCACTTTTCTTGCTCTGGCCAGCCGGTAATTAAAAACCCTCTGGTCCGGGGTGAGGGTCCTCATCGGGAATGGCCGCATAAGATGGTCCCCCAGCGCAAATGCTTCATCCGCAACAAATACGAATGGGAATCCTTCCACATTGTCTTCTGGAGGTGGCAAGTTCAAGCTGCCATTCTAGAGACGCCTGTAGAACTCCGTCTGGGCGATGACTCCACCATCGGACATCTGGCCATTCTTCCCCACGTCCACATACAGGAACTCATAAGTAGCCGACACCACCGCCAACATCACAATACTATTGAACCCCTTATAATAGTATGACCCCGAGTTGGGTGGTGGGATGATGTGGACGTGTTTCCCATCAATTGCCCCTCCGCAGTTAGGAAAGTCCCACCGCTGGGCAAAGTGGGAGGCCACAGTCTGCCATTCCTGTGGCGTGGAAGGAAACGAGTCAAACAACAACAAAAAATTAGTCATTTTGCACATAAACAGGGAAAGCAGATTAGACATTCTTTGCCAACATCAAGATAACATTTATTTGAGGGAGTTTTTAAAGACCAAAGTAATTGGTACACCTATCAGATTCCCCCTCTCATAGGCCATTTCTAACATTATAAGGGGGGGACTCTTGGACAGGTAACACTCTCCACTTCATTGAGAGATGAATGCCTAAATAATGGGTATTACTTTGAACAGCCCCTCCTTAGTTACACTATTGGCAGCCCACTGGACAGGTAAGAAGTGTCATAATACAAAGATATAAATACACACTGTACACATTTGAGCACATTTGGGCATTCTGCTATTACCTATCAAGATAATAATAGTATACATAAACTTGAAACAGTCCCATTTAAAAGTATACAGGCAGGCCCTTGCACTACATGCTTTGGGGAATTCATCCATACATCTGACCACAAAAGAGGTGGGTATAGTGTGTATGGGTTTGGCAAAGTCAGCAGATAGATGATTGAGGATAGATAGAGAATTGTTATCAGCTGACTTAGCAGTTGGGGGGAGGGTTCCAAATGATTTGGGGACCCCCCCAAAAAAGCCTCTGGCACTCTGCCTGAATTTAAAGCACAAATCACATTTTTACACATTTTAGGGAGTGTTTGGGGTAAAGCACTACTATGGAGCTGATAAAATACATTGTTAAGTGACTACATGAGGTGAATATAGGGCCAGGAGAGCATGCTGGGGAGGTAAGTGAAGGCAAATATGTATGGACAACAAAAATAATTACATAAAAATCCAGCATGCATGAGGACAAAGGGGACATTCACAGCATATTACAATCATGGTAATTAGGGAATGAGGAAAGAAATACAATATATTAGCAAACATTAAATACAATTAAATGTGATATTAAAGAATACAAAACTTACCTTCATATACTCCTTCTGCAGGACCTGGATGATGGCAGAACAGGTCTCTGAGATAATGATCCCCAGAGCCTGGGGGGAGATGCCTGTTGAGAACTTCAAGTTCTGCAGGTTTCTCCCTGTCCCCAAGTACCGCAGGGTGGCGACGAGCCTCTGCTCCGGAGTGATGGCTTGCCTCATGCAGGTATCCTGCCTGCTGATATAGGGGGTCAGCAAAGCCAACAAACGGTGAAATACAGGGTCCGTCATCCTGAGAAAGTTCCTGAAATCATCAGGATTATTCTCAAGGATCTCACGGAGCAAAGGCATATGACAGAACTGGTCACGCTGAAGCAACCAATTCTTGGTCCATGAACTCCTCCCCACCCTGTTCATGGACTGGACTTGTGTCAAGGTCAGGACCCCAACACCAAGCCCCCACACAGCGCGAACTCTACGAGGAGTACGTATACGCAACATGGCTAGAAAACGGTCGGCTGCTCAGAATGAAGTAACAGAACGCACTGAAGAACAGCAAGGCCTGTGAAGAGCGACCTGAAAAACAGTAACGAGCGGACAAGATCGCACTGAATAGTACAATACGAACTGACTGCACGCACTGAAGAGCAGATACAAACCCACAAGCACAAACTGAACAGCAGAAAACAATCTGAAAACTACGAGTCTGTAAAAGCGCAAATCGTCTCTCACCAAACTTTTACTAACACAAGACTAGCAAAAGGAGCTCAAAGGGTGCTGCGCTTGGTTCTGAACTGCCCTTTTCTAGTCTCGTCGTACGTGGTGTACGTCACCGCGTTCTTGGCGATCGGAAATTCCGACAACTTTGTGCGACCGTGTGTACGCAAAACAAGTTTGAGCCAACGTCCGTCGAAAAAAATCCATGGATTTTGTTGTCGGAATGTCCAATTAATGTCCGATCGTGTGTACGGGGCATAAGGTGTGTGACAAATAGTGGCATACATATGGATCACTCAATGTGCAGTATAGCTGATTCCCCTTTTTTGGATAATTGCCTGTAGTCAATTAAGACAATTAATGGGTGGAGCCAGTGATCCTTGGAGCTACTATTTATTTTCAAAGTTTCATGTCTGTAATGTGGTTATGACAAAGGCCTTATAGGCTGAAACGCGTCAACTGTTCTTATTTGCGTTGTCACTGTGGTGGCTTGTCAATAAATATTATACTTCTCAAGAGCAATCACCGGAGTGCAGATCATCTTTTCCTCATTTACCTACTCAGCCAGCGATTGTGGATCGAGCACCTAGGATCTCTGCTTTCTATGTGATGTATGGGTAGTAGCACTGACTTTTTTGTTTATATATTGGGCCCAGGGTTCCCATGTCGCTTTGAATTGTTTGGTTGTGTCCAAGATGACACTTTCTATTTTTTCTTGGGTCACTATCAAGGAAATTTTCCTTTTCGTGGATAATAGTGAAACCTTGGATCCTTTCCAGGCCTTAGCTATAGAGATTTTTGCGCCAGTTAGGATAAACATGATCAATTTGTGAATTGAGTTTGGGGATGCTCGGGATGAATCCATTAAGCAAGGCTATAGATGGGGTTTGGGGGATAGCGCAGCTCGTGACCTTGCCAATGAGGTAGAAAATATCTAGAGAATGACTTGTGCCAGTCTTCCAAGTCCCATGTGTCTTGGAGGTCTTTTTCCCATAAGGTAGTTTTTTAGTGTTCCTTGCAAGTGACGCATCGATTATAGATATCCCTCCCTTCTGCTCCATGGCCTGACCACACCAGCATTTGTAATCCATAAACATGGGGGGGATTGGTTTGTTTCTCCCTATGGAGTGAGTGTAATGGGAAATTTGGTGGAACCTGAATCTTTCTGTGATTGGGAGCTCTAGTTCCTTTTCAAAGTGCTTAGGGGGTAAAGGACCTGTGCAGAAATAAAAGTGTCTGATGCAGTACACCCTCTTGTCTAGCCACCATTTGAAGGATTTGGTGTTTGAAGGATTTGATTTTCATGCCCGGATAAAATAGAGGGTTATTGAAAATGTGGGCCAGGATAAAATAAAGGGAAAATGTGAAAATGTGGGCTAGTGGTTGGATATCAGAGACCAGGGTGTGAAGTTTTCTCAGTGAGTCCCACTGAGAGAATGAGTGTGAAAGAGTAGGGGATAGGATTGGGGGTCTACGCTTAGGTGGACACCATAGTAGGAATTCTAGTGTGAAGTTTGGTACTGCTTCTCTCTATGGCCACCCAATCAGGTTTTTCTACTCTGAGGTAGACAATAGATAATTGTGCTAATCTTGCAACTTGATAGTACCATATTAAAGCGGAGTTCCACACAAAAATGGAACTTCTCGGAACCCTCCCCCCCTCCGGTGTCACATTTGGCACCTTTCAGCGGGAAGGGGGGTGCAGATACCTGTCTAAGACGGGTGTTTGCATCCACTTCCGGCATAGACTCACACGGGAGTCTATGCCTCTTCCTGTCCCTCCGTGCTGTCTCCTGGGAAACACACAGCTCCCAGGAGATAGCGGGGACCAGTTACGATGCACAGCGTGACTCGCGCATGCACAGTAGGGAACCGGGAAGTGAAGCCACAACGCTTCACTTCCTGATTCCCTCACCTAGGATGGCGGCGGCAGCTGTCGAGAGTCGAGCGGGTTATCGGCGTTGGCTGCCGATATCGCTGGACCCTGGGACAGGTAAGTGGCCATGTATTAACAGTCAGCAACTGCAGTATTTGTAGCTGCTGGCTTTTAATATTTTTTTTTTTTTTTTTGGTTGATGTAGGTGGACTCCCTCTTTAAGTTTGGGAGGCCTAGTCCTCCTTGCGTTGTGAGGTTGAAAAGGTTGCATTGTGAGAAGCGGGGGCCTTTCTTGTCCCAGATGAATCTGGTAATCTTTCCCTGAAAGGACTTAAGGTGGTCTCTTCTGGGGAGGGAGCGGAATAAGTATAGTAACCGGAGGAGGAGGGTCATCTTGACAGAATTAATTAATTAATTCTACCCATCCAAGCCATTTTGTACGGGGCCCAGTTTCTAAGATCAGATTCTAGTTTTCGATAAATGGGGGTAGTTTGCCTGATAGAGGTGTTCGACCCTAGGGGTAAGATTGAGCCTCAGATATCTGATGGAGGTATTGCTCCATTCAAATTTGAAGGAGTTTTTCAGTTGAGAGATAAGGGAGTGTTGTAGGGAAACATTTAGTTGTTGTGATTTGGCCATATTTACCTGTAGACCTGATATTTGGGCGAATTTATTCAGTAAGTGACACAAATTAGGGAACGAGGTGGACGGGGAAGTTATGAAGAGAAGCAAATCGTCAGTGAACAGGGTGCATTTATGGGTTGTCTGACCACACTGTACTCCCCTGATATCTGGGTGGGTACGGATAGCTATCGCTAATGATTCAATCATCATGGAAAATATTAGGGGTGAGAGCGGCAACCCTGACGTGTGAATGGTACCCTTGTAGCCTGACTTTAGCTTCTGGTGCAGAATACAGGGCCTCTAGGATCCTGATAAATTTCGGACCAAATCCCCAACATCGGAGTACCATAAATAGATACGTCCAGCAGAGTGAATCGAAGGCCTTCTGAAAGTTTACCCTCTTGCCTGGGTCCTCCCTCCCATCCAGATTGCAGTATTGAGATTATGTCTATCGCTCTTTGCACCTGATCAGGGCCCTGCCGTCCCGGTATGAATCCCACCTGGTCCTTATGAATATATTGACTGATAAATGTAGGTAGGCGGTTTGCTAGGACTTTAGTTAAGATTTTTAAATCATTGTTAATTAGTGAAACGGGTCTGTGGTTCCCTACAATCCCTGCATCTTTTTGAGGTTTGGTTATTACTGAGATGTAGGCCAATGTTAGTTGGTTTTCCAATGGGGTGCCATTCTTTTTTGAGTTAAAGAATCTGGTTAGGTATGGGGTTAGGATTTCTGCAAACCTTTTATAGTAAGGTGTTGGGAATCCATCTGGCCCCAGTGCTGTTCCCCCTTTTAGATTTTTGATAACCTCCGCTACTGCCTCAGATGTGATAGGTGCTTCTAGATCAGCTTTGTGGTCTTCTCCCAAAGATGGGAGAGGTAAACCTTCCAGGGTTTACTTCCTCTTTAAGCATGTGTGGACCCAGCAACTTGTCGTACACAGGAGTCAAATTCTCAACCAAAACCACATTCTCTGCATATGTGAACTTCAGATTTTGTTGTCGACCATCTAAATGTTTCCTCTTCTTGATAAGGGTAGAGAATATGTGCTTGACACTGCTGTCACTGGAACTTTCCTTATGTCTGGTTTTCTTGGCTCTTGAGAGAGCCGTGTTCATGCAACCATTACTGCTGTTGTTCCTCAACACAGGGCACATAGGTTTGGTCTGCAGCCTCATCATCCACTTCTGTACTGCCATCTACGTATGTAATTGACTTGATTCAGAGTTAAATGGTGTTTTCTTCTCTCTTGAATAGTGGCCCTTTGTGACTCTTCTTCTTTGTCACTTGCTAAGATGGTGTAATTTTTAAAAAGACAGATCTGCTAAAAGATTTACATGACATTAATAACATGTTTACTTGTTTGACTTTAGCATTCTGAGAGGTTTTATTCTAACCTTGTTTTAGTGTCTTCCAGATGAGCGAGACTTGGTGGGCGATCTGTCGATTACAGGATTGCTTGCTTCTGTGACAATGTTGTCTTTGGGGCACTATGAAATACACAAATATAGTTTTAAGTTGCTGAGTATTTCACTTTGCATGTGACATGTAAAAATACCACCTATTGTTTACCATAAACTTGGCTGGTTTTAATCACTTGCCGCCTGCCATATGGCAATATGACAGTGGCAAAGTGGCTTCAATATCCTGACTAGGGATGGACTGTCTGTTTGGGTCGAACATGAGTTAGACTCGAACATTGGCTGTTCGTCCATTCGCCAAATAGCAAACAATTTGGGGTGTTCGTGGAAAATTCGAAAGCCGCGGAACACCCTTTAAAAGTCTATGGGAGAAATCAAAAGTGCTAATTTTAACCACTTGACAACTGGGCACTTAAACCCCCTTCCTAACCAGACCAATTTTCAGCTTTCAGTGCTCTCACATTTTGAATGACAATTACTCAGTCATGCAACATTGTACCTATATGAATTTTTTGTCCTTTTTTTCACACAAATAGAGCTTTCTTTTGGTGGTATTTAATCACCACTGGGTTCTTTATTTTTTGCGCTATAAAAGAAAAAAGACCGAAAAATCTGTAAAAAAATGCATTTTTCTTAATTTCTGTTATACAATTTTGCAAATTAGTAATTTTTCTTCATATATTTTGGCCAAAATTTATACCGCTACTTATCTTTGGTAAGAATAACCCAAATCGGTGGATATTATTTGGTCTTTGTGAAAGTTATAGAGTCCAAAAGCTATGGTGCCAATATCTGAAAATTAATCACACCTGAAGTACTGACGACCTATCTAATTTCTTGAGGCCCTAACATGCCAGAAAAGTACAAATACCCCCCAAATGACCCCTTTTTGGAAAGAAGACATTACAAGGTATTTAGAAAGATGCATGGTGAGGTTTTTTAAATTGTCATTTTTTCCCACAATTCTTTGCAAAATCAAGGTTTTTTTTTCCTTTTTTTTTTTCACAAAATTGTCATATTAGCAGGTTATTTCTCACACACAGCATATGCATACCACAAATTACACCCCAAAACACATTCTGCTATTACTCCCAAGTACGGTGATACCACATGTGTGAGTCTTTTACACAGCGTGGCCACATACAGAGGCCCAACATGAACGGAGCACCTTCAGGCGTTCTGGAGCTCCCAGGCCAATTCTGACATTTCTCTCCTACATGTAAAAATCATCATTTATTAGCTAGAAAATTACATAGAACCCCAAAACATTATATATTTTATTTTAGCAAAGACCCTGGAGAATACAATGGTGGTCATTGCAACTTTTTATCTCGCACGGTATTTGCGCAGCAATTTTTTTAACACTTTTTTTGAATAAAAAAACAGTTTTGTGCTTTAAAAAAAAACAAAACAGTAAATTTAGCCCAATGTTGTTGCATAATGTGAAAGATGAAGTTACACTGAGTAAATAGATACCCAACATGTCACCTTTCAAAATTGCACGCGCTTGTGGAATGGTGCCAAACTTCGCTACTCAAAAATCCCCATAGGCGACGATTTAAAATTTTTTACTGGTTACATGTTTTGAGTTACAGAGGAGGTCTAGGGCCAAAATTATTGATCTCGCTCTACCGATCACAGCGATACCTCACATGTGTGGTTTGAACACCTTTTCATATGTGGGCGGGACTTACGTATGCGTTCACTTCTGCATGCGAGCACACGGGGACAGGGGCGCTTAAAATTTTTTTTTTTTTTATTGTTCATTTTACTTTATTTATTTTAGTTTGATGTTTTTTTCCAAAAAAAAAAAATTTAACCACTTTTATTCCTATTACAAGGAATGTAAACATCCCTTGTAATAGGAATATGGCATGACAGGTCCTCTTTACAGTGAGATATGGGGTCAATAAGACCCCACATCTCACCTCTAAGATGGGAAGTCTGAAATAAAAAAAAAAAAAAAAAGATCCTGGCTTCAATCATAGCTGTGAGTCAGTAGAAGCACCGGAGGGCAGCGGGAGGGGGGGACATCCCCTCCCGCTTCCCGTAAGAACAATCAAGCAGTGGAACAGCTGCTATGATCATTCTTATGGTGTAGGCAATCGCTGGCTGAAAAAGCTGATATCTGAATGATGCCTGTAGCTGCACCCATCATTTAGATATCCCCGCACAAAGTCAAGGACGTTGTATGACAGCCGGCGGGCGGGAAGTGGTTAAAACGCATTTTTTTCTTTTAACACAAAGTTGTCGATTTATACAATATTTCTAACACATAGCATGTACATACCAAAAATGACACCCCAAAATAGATTCTCCTCCTCCTCCTGAGTACAGCTATACCACATGTGTCAGACTTCCACAGCCTGGCCACATACAGAGGCCAAGTATAGCTGAGTATGGCTCGGTATGGCTTGGTATGGCTCGGTATGGCTCGGTATGGCGGGGTATGGCAGGGTATGGCTGAGTATGGCGGGGTATGGCTGAGTATGGCGGGGTATGGCTGAGTATGGCGGGGTATTGCAGGGTATGGCTGAGTGCTGCGGGGTATTGCAGAGTACTGCGGGGTATTGCAGAGTATTGCAGAGTATTGCAGAGTACTGCGGGGTATTGCAGAGTACTGCGGGGTATTGCGGGGTATTGCAGAGTATTGTGGGGTATTGCAGAGTACTGCAGGGTATTGCAGAGTACTGCGGGGTAGTGCAGGGTATTGCGGGGTATTGCAGAGTATTGTGGGGTATTGCAGAGTACTGCAGGGTATTGCAGAGTACTGCGGGGTATTGCAGAGTACTGCGGGGTATTGTAGAGTACTGCTGGGTATTGCGGGGTATTGCAGAGTATTGTGGGGTATTGCAGAGTACTGCGGGGTATTGCAGAGTACTGCGGTTTATTGCGGGGTATTGCAGAGTATTGCGGGGTATTGCAGAGTACCGCGGGGTATTGCAGAGTACTGCGGGGTATTGCAGAGTATTGTGGGGGTATTGCAGAGTATTGTGGGGGTATTGCAGAGTATTGTGGGGCATTGCAGAGTAGTGCAGGGCATTGCAGAGTATTGCACAGCATTGCAGTGCATTATGGATGACTGAGCATGGATGGATGGCTGGATGTCACTGTGCAGCGCTGTGGGCACTACACAACCAGCCCACAGCGCTGCAGTCATCCATCCATCCCCCTCTCCGCTCACAGTGTACCGATCGGTACACAGAAGGGGAGGAGAGGAAAGGCGGTCTGTTTACATGTGATTGCGCCATCATTTGACGGCGCAATCACATGGTAAACGGCCGCAATCAGCGGCCATTTACCGGGATCCGTGATGCGCCGGGTCCTCTGGACTCGGCGGTCATGGATGCATTCGGGTGCGCGCCCTAGGGGGCACACGAGAGGGGAATTCTGGGAGGACGTCATAGTACGCCCTCTCAGAGTTATCCAACCGCCCTGCAGCCGTCATTCAGGTATGGGCTGGTTGGTAAGTGGTTAAAGGTTAATATGCAAGCTATTGTCATAAAAAGTGTTTGGAGACCTGGGTCCTGCCCCAGGGGACATGTATCAATGCAAAAAAAGTTTTTAAAACGGCCGCTTTTTCACGAACAGTGACTTTAATAATGCTTGAAGTGAAACAATAAAAGTGAAATATTCCTATAAATTTCTTACCTGGGGGTGTCTATAGTATGCCTGTAAAGTGGCGCATGTTTCCCATGTTTACAACAGTCCGAGAGCAAAATGACATTTCTAAAGGAAAAAAAGGAAAGTCATTTAAAAGTACTAGCGGTAGCGCCGGCAGCTATAATGAATTGTCGGTCTCTGCAATACTCATAAAAGTCATTGAAAAAATCAGTGCCCATCCATGCCCATCTGTGCCGCCTATCAGTGCCCATTTGTGCTGCCTATCAGTGCCCATCTGTGCAGCCTATCAGTGCACATTCGTGCTGCCTATCAGTGCCCATTCGTGCTGCCTATCAGTGCCCATCTGTGCCGCCTATCAGTGCCCATCTGTGCCGCCTATCAGTGCCCATCAGTGCTGCCTATCAGTGCCCCATCAGTGCTGCATATTAGTGCCCATCATCAGTGCCCATCAGTGCCACCCCATCCGTGCTCATCAATGCAGCCCCATCAGTGGCCATCAGTGAAGGAGAAAAATTACTTATTTACAAAATTTTGTAACAGAAACAAAAAAAAAAACATTTTTTCTTCAAAATTTTCGGTCTTTTTAAAATTTGTTTAGCAGAAAATAAAAATCCCAGAGGTGATAAAATGCCACCAAAAGAATTTTCTATTTGTGGGAACAAAATGATAAAAATTTTGTTTGGGTACAGTGTAGCATGACCATGCAATTGCCATTCAAAATGCGACAGCGGTGAAAGCTGAAAATTAGTCTTGGCAGGAAGGTATATAAGTGCCCAGTATTGAAGTGGTTAACAATCCCATCCTTCCTGTGATTTTTTTTTTGTATGTTTTTGTATGTTTTGAATGTTTGGACAGGTGTAAATAGCTTTACAAGAGTGCAGTACATCACTTCTTTTGGGAAGTAGGCATTCGGACGTGTTTTTTTTCCCTTGGTGTTTTCTAGGATGAATATTTTGGGTGCCTACAAAGGAAAGAATATGAAGATGCTTGTTTCAACAAGAAATTCCTTCAAACAACAGTAGGCACATATTTGCAGCAAACTATTGACATTTTACATGTGATTGTATTTAAAGACTTGCTTCCAATACAGGATTGGAAGGAAGTTATTATATCTGATCTCTGAAACATTCTTTCTTGTTCCCCTCTCTTGCTCCAGGCTCCATTTGGGATGTACCATCTATTGAACACAAAAAAAAGTACAAAAATCCGAACATATGCATATGTAGGTGTGATTAATAAATACAAAGTTACATTTGATCATGGATGCTTTAAGGATGTAGCAGAGAACGTGTGCTCCATGTTTTCACACTGTTGAAAAGGACAAAATACAAGGCTTATGCCCTGTACACACGACCGATTTTCCCATCGGAATAAACTCTGAGGGTTTTTCTGACAGAGTTCCGACGGAATTCTGCTCAAGCTGTCTTGCATACACATGGTCACACTAAATTCCGACCGTCCAGAATGCGGTGACGTACAACACGTACAACGGGACTAGAAAATGGAAGTTCAATAGCCAGTAGCCAATAGCTTCCGTCTCGTACTTGCTTCACAACATGCGTCGTTTTTGGTACGTCGGAACAGCATACAGACGAGCGGTTTTCCCGATAGGAATTGGTTCCATCTGAAAAATTTAGAACATGTTCTCTTTCTAGGTCCATCAGAATTTTCAACGTAAAAAGTCTGATGGGGCATACACACGATTGGAATATACAATGCAAAGCTACCATCGGACTTTTTCTGTCGGGCATTCCGCTCCTGTGTACACGACATAAGAAGAGGCAGAGAAACCATCTGAAGCATATTTAATAACAAGAGAAAAAACATTTTCGAATGGATGAAGTGAAATGTATATTGACGGTAAATCGAACAAAAGATGCATGTTTGGAGCTGTAAATAAATATTCGTAAGATTACATGTTTGTGCTTGTCTACTTTTCCTATTCTAAACCATATCAAACAACTGCACAGGAAACATGTTGGGGCATGCTTTACAAGTCCAAACAAATGGGAAAGAACGTCTGAGCATTTACACTGGACATTTTTAGGCAAACAAGCATGCAACATGTGTGCCGCAAGCAGTAAGGGACACAGTAGAAGTGTACAGCTAAAACAGGTCTAAACATACAAAAATGAGCCATATACAGTATCTCACAGAAGTGAGTACACCCCTCATATTTTTGTAAATATTTTATTATATCTTTTCATGTGACAACACTGAAGAAATTACACTTTGTTACAATGTAAAGTAGTGAGTGTATAGCTTGTATAACAGTGTAAATTTGCTGTGCCCTCAAAATAACTCACAGCCATTAATGTCTAAACCGCTGGCAACAAAAGTGAGTACACCCCTAAGTGAAAATGTCCAAATTGGGCCCAAAGTGTCAATATTTTGTGTCGCCACCATTATTTTCCAACACTGCTTTAACCCTCTTGGGCACGGAGTTCACCAGAGCCTCACAGGTTGCCACTGGAGTCCTCTTCCACTCCTCCATGACGACACCATGGAGCTGGTGGACATTAGAGACCTTGCGTTCCTCCACCTTAAGTTTGAGGATGCCCCACAGATGCTCAATAGTGTTTAGGTCTGGAGACATGCTTGGCCAGTCCATCACCTTTACCCTCAACTTCTTTAGCAAGGCAGTGGTTGTTTTGAACGTGTGTTTGGGGTTGTTATCATGTTAAAATACTACCCTGTGGCCCAGTCTCTGAAGTTAGGGGATCATGCTCTGCTTCAGTATGTCACAGTACATGCTGGCATTCATGGTTCCCTCAATGAACTGTAGCTCCCCAGTGTCGGCAGAACTCATGCAGCCCCAGACCATGACACTCCCACCACCATTCTTGACTGTAGGCAAGACACACTTGTCTTTGTACTCCCCACCTGGTTGCTGCCACAAATGCTTGACAAAATCTGAACCATTAGGTTTATCTTGGTCTCATCAGACCACAGGACATGGTTCCAGTAATCTATGTCCTTAGTCTGCTTGTCTTCAGCAAACTGTTTGCGGGCTTTCTTGTGCATCATCTTTTAGAAGAGGCTTCCTTCTGGGACGACAGCCATGCAGTCCAATTTGATGAAGTGTGCAGCATATGGTTTCAGCACAGGCTGACCCCCCCACCCCTTCAAAATCTGCAGCAATGCTGGCAGCACTCATACATGTATTTGCCAAAGATGACCTGATGCTGAGAACGTGCACTCAACTTCTTTGGTCTACCATGTCTTGGCCACCGTGCTGCAGCTCAGTTTCAGGGTCCTGGCAATCTTCCTATAGCCTAGGCCATCTTTATGTAGAGCAACAATTATTTTTTTCAGATCCTCAGAGAGTTATGAGGTGCCATGTTGAACTTCCAGTGACCAGTATGAGAGAGTGATTGCGATAACACCAAATTTAACACACCTGCTTATCTCCACCCAAAAACTGAAACACTGCTATCTGCTTTTCTTATGTGTCTCTAATAATGCTGGTATGTTATTTTTACTTAACCATCTGTAGACCTGTCCACATTACAATGCTTTATTATCTCCCTTGTCTTACCCAAAATTATGGCCCGTTTAACTTAAGTGCCCTCTTGCTAGTCTGTTTCTGAATTAGGAATTTTGCCCTCTTAACCAGCCAAGCTTTATTACCTCCTGAGTGATAATTTAAATCCACCCACACCCCACCCCTATCCAGGGCTTTTTTTCTCAGAGAATAGGTGCAGGAACTCTGCCTTTCGGAGTTAGCCCTTGTCTCTGCTCCTACCCACCCTACCCACCTCCGAGCACCGTTACTTGGTTCTACCCCCCTATCAACCTCCCAATACTGCCCCTTTTAGAAAATACAGAACCGAGTAACATTTGTGGTACTAAGTAATTTGTATGAAATTTATTAATAATAACAAGAAAAGCAGTATAAAAAAGATCCCCTGCAGCCAACAATAGACCCCTTCTCCCCTCCTCCCCGTAGTAACAATGGACCACCTGCAAAAAATACCCCCTTCCAGCAGCAATAGACCCCCGGCAGCAACAACAAATCCCCCCCACAGACAGCATCAATAGACCCTCCAGCAGTCTGCTCCCTAAACAGTAAATCCCCTCAACAACAACTGACCCCCCAGCAACAATAGATCCCCGCCAGCAACAACAGGCCCCTCTGCAAAAATATATTGCTTCCAGTCACAATATGTCCCCCAGCAGCAACAATAGACCTCCCCAGCAACAATAAACCCCTGCAAAAAAATAGCACCTCCAGTAACAATAGATCCCCTAGCAGCCAGCATCAATAGGCACTGTAACACAATCCAGCACCCCTTGCCATTACATAAATTCAGTGCTGAAGGTACCGGAACTGCGTTCCCCGCGTTCCCGCTGAAAAAAAGCCCTGCCGCTGTCAGTATAAATATAAGCTTCTCTTGGGGGAAGCATTTTTAGGGGGCACACATTTGCAACTGGGCTCTTTCTAAAAGTGGGCGATTTCTATAAGTGGAAGCACTTCTGACTCTGCACTTCAGCGAACGCACAAAGTGAAGGGACACAAGATAAACACTTTGAAAACACCACAGACATCAGGTGACCCAGTTTACCCCTTTAGCTCTTTCTCCTTGTAACATGCATTCTCTACCACTCCTTTTGACGGCTCTATCCTCTATCCTAAAACTATCTCTCCTTCACCCCTCTTGTTCCCCCACAGCATATATATATATATCACCCTCACTTCTGTCCTCTCCTTATTACTACACCCACCAACTCCTGCTAATTCTAAATCCACACACACTAAAAATCTCCATGTCCCTTCATATAATTCCCACTCCTATATTACCCTCTTGCTTCTCCTAATCTCTGGAGATATATCCCCAAACCCTGGGCCTCCATCATTTAACTGTACCCCATACACCCATCACCCTGCACCCTCTGGCAGCAGCAGCAATCAACACAATTTAGTTCCCATTTCTATTCTTCCCAAGACCAGACTCCCTTTCTCTTGTGCCCTTTGGAACTCCCGCTCTGTCTGCAACAAACTCACCTCTCTCCATGACCTCTTTATCGCCAACTCATTTAACCTACTCACCATTACCGAAACTTGGCTCCACGAATCCGACACTGCGTCTTCTGCTGCCCTATCCCATGGTGGTCTTCTCTGGACTCACTCCCCCAGATCCAGTTAATGTAAGGGAGGAGGTATCGGAATCCTTCTAGCCTCACATAGCACTTTTCAGGTACTTCAGCCACCTCCCTCTCTGTCACTCTCCTCTTTCAAACCACACTGTATTCGTCTTTTCACTCCAATTTCTCCATAGATAGCCGTGATCTACAGGCCCCCTGGACCAGTATCAACCTTTCTTTATGACTTCTCTGCTTGGCTACCCTACTTTCTTTCCTCTGAAATCCCCACAATCATTCTCGGGGACTTAAACATCCCTATTAATACTAATGCCCCGTACACACGGTCGGACATTGATCGGACATTCCAACAACAAAATCCTAGGATTTTTTCTGACAGATGTTGGCTCAAACTTGTCTTGCATACACACAGTCACACAAAGTTGTTGGAAAATCCGATCGTTCTGAACGCGGTGACGTAAAACACGTACGTTGGGGCTATTAACGGGGCAGTAGCCAATAGCTTTCATCTCTTTATTTATTCTGAGCATGCGTGGCACTTTGTGCGTCGGATTTGTGTACACACGATCGGAAATTCCAACAACGGATTTTGTTGTCGGAAAATTTTATAGCCTGCTCTTAAACTTTGTGTGTTGGAAAATCTGATGGAAAATGTGTGATGGAGCCTACACACGGTCGGAATTTCAGAATTTCCAACAACAAGGTCCTATCACACATTTTCCGTCGGAAAATCCGACCATGTGTACGGGGCATTACACTCCTGCCCCTTCCAAACTTCTCAACCTAACCTCCTCCTTTGACCTGAAGCAGTGGATACATGCTTCTATTCACTCTAAAAGCAATATCCTTGACCTCGTTTTCTCTCACCTTTGCACTCCATGCAACCTCTCTAACTATCCATTCCCTCTCTCTGATCACCACCTTATTAGTTTCACTCTCTCCCTCTCCTTCACCTCCTCTCCCTCCAACTGCCTTAAAGTTACCCTTCTGTTCTCACTCCTATCCTGCAGCAACCTAGCCACTTCTGTCTACATCGCTTCACTTCTAGCCTCACTGGACTCACTGGCCCCCCTCACTACACACAGAATCAAGCCCCGACCCCTTCAACCTTAGCAAACAAATGATACTAGAAGTCTGAAAAAACATAGTCGTGCTCATGAGCGCCTGTGGGGTAAGACCAAGTCTCAGAGAGATTTCAGCCAATATAAATCTGCCCTACAAAAATACAATTCCAGCCTCCTCTCTGCCAAGCAGACCTATTTTACCACTCTCATCTCAAAAAAGGAAGGAGCCTGCAAATGATGCGTGAAGACTTGGGCTGGATGCTGGAGCGAGCGGTCACAAGTTTCATCAGTCATGGTGACTGTGGTCTTTCTACAATATAAAATACCCCACTGTGCAGTCAAGCAATTTTCACGCACTATTTGCAGGGTCCTTCCTTTTTTGGCCTCAGTGGGTCCACTGGCTTTTCCCTCTCGGGTTGGTGCTGTGTGTGTGGGGGAGCTGGATCAGCATTTTTGGGCCAGGCACCTCCATTTTTTTGAGGCACGCCTTTTGTATTGAACTCTCTGGCTCAAGCAATTTGGAAGCAACTTTCTGTGCACTCTTATGTTTTTAATCTGCAACAGTTGTGTCAGGGACGTACTGCCCGTTCCAGAAGGCGTGCGCCTATGCGCATGCACGAATCACGGACTTCGCACACGAATGTGCACATGCGTGCATGTTAGACGCGCTTTGGTGCCCAATAGTCCATAAAAGATGCGCAATGGTGCTGCCCCTTGCGGTTTGATCTTCTTCTGTTTCCTGTGATCCTGATTTGTACCAGTACTCTGTTCCTGTGTTGACCCGGCTTCCTGACCCTGCTTATGTCTCCAATCCTGACCTTGGCTCGTTTGACCCTGCTCTGTTACCTGCCTGATTGCCTGTTGCCAAGACCTAGCCTGGACTCTGACTATTCTCTGCCTGCTGTTTCTGCTGTGTTCCCTGATGTGTATGATCCGGTTAGTCTGACTCCGCTTCTGTCTGCTGACATGCATCCGCTGCTCTGCAAACCTGCATCCGCTGACCTGCATCCACTGCTCTGCAAACCTGCATCTGCTGACCTGCATCTGCTGCTCTGCCAACCTGCATCTGCTGACCTGCATCCGCTGCTCTGCAAACCTGCATCTGCTGACCTGCATCCGCTGCTCTGCAACCTGCTCCTGCTAACCTGCATCCACTATCCTATTTCTGTTGACCTGCAACCACCACTCCAGCTTCCACGCGAGGAGACCACTGCAAGCAGTAAGGACTCAGGCACCTTTACCTCACTGTGCTCTTACTGCCACTGTTCCCACTCCAGTGGTCTCCGAGCCAGGGTGGTACGGGAGGTCTCCCTCCACACGTCAGGCTCACATCTCAGGTACGCTACAGTATCAAACTGCCATGTCTGAGCCTGCAGGAGGGACCTCACCTATAGACTTTGTCTGTCAAACTCTCACAGCCCTCACTCAGGTCATGGAGACCCTGCAAGACAGCCTCATCTGAATGGAAAAGTGGACACAAGATCTGACCATCTCGGCAGACCCACTTCCTGAGCCTAGGGTGCCTGTCCCTGAGAGGTTCTCTGGGAATCGAAACAAATTCCGGGCATTTCGCAACGCATGCGAACTATATTTCTCATTGCTACCTCGGACTTTCTCATCTGAAATTACCAAAGTAGGCTTTGTTAGCACTTTGCTGTAGGGGGAGCCACAGACCTTGGCCCATAACTTACTTGAAGTCCGCCATATGGCTCTGGACCCACTGTCATCCTTCCTTGATGCCATGGCCCGACTTTATGACGACCCCCAGCGGACTTCCACCACCGAGGCTGCCCTCCAAGCGCTCCAGCAAGGCCGCCGAGTGGTCGAGGACTATGTAACCGATTTCAGAAGCTGGAACACAGATACCCAGTGGAATGAGGCCGCCCTCCAACACCAGTTCCATCTCGGTCTGTCTGAGAGTTTGAAGGACGAGTTAGCCCGGGTTGGTATTCCTGATGCTCTAGAGACTTTAATTACATTATCCATCCAGATAGACCGATGACTCCGGGAACGCAGAGCAGAAAAATCCACTCAGCAGCTCCGCCCAGCTTGGATGCTACCCCGGATGCCAGCTTCCGTGCATCCCATCTGCACCAGTCCAGTTCCAGTCAAGACTGCATCTCTTAACCAGACTTCTGCTTCCATCAAACCCAAGCAGCATGGACTGATGAAACATTCCCTGTCTGCCCAAGAACGACTTCGTCGGCAGCAGAACTACCTATGCCTGTATTGTGGAGAAGCTGGCCACTATGTCTCCTCTTGTCCCGTTAAGCTGCGCAAGGTCCTGGCAACCTCTTCTCCCAACCACGCATCTCCCTCTACCAGTGCCACTCACCTGGCCCTACCCATCTCGTTCCAATTACCAGTGACTGCGATAATCGACTCAGAGGCATGCAGTTGTTTTATCGACTTAGACTTTGCAGCTCAACAACGCATCCCTCTCCAACCCAAGGCCCAGGGACTTTCCATCTTCCTGGCAGATGGGTCCCGCATCAAGTTTGGAGTAGTGACCCAGGAAACCCCTCCTTTGCCTGTAATCACCTCTATGGATCATAAGGAACTATTAAGCTTGGATGCTATTTCATCTCCTTTGTTTCCAGTCATTCTGGGCCTACCCTGGCTTCAGGCACACAATCCACAGATCGATTGGGGAACCGGAAGTGTTAAGTTCCAGTCACTTTACTGCCTGCACCATTGCGTGCCATCATGTCCCAGCAACTCTGGTCCCTTGCTATGCCTGGAACCAGATCCAGAGATATACTCTTCTGTGCCCAAACAATACCATGAGTTCCTGGACGTTTTCAGTAAACGTGGGGCCGAAGTTCTACCACCGCATCGTCCATACGATTGTCCAATTGAGTTTCTTCCCGGTTCTGAGATCCCTTTCGGACGCATCTTCCCCTTATCTGAACGGGAACTAGGGGTACTGAAGGAATACATTAATGAGAATCTTAAGGGGGGATTCATCCACCCTTCCACCTCTCCAGCAGGAGCAGGAATCTTTTTTGTAGAAAAGAAGGACCACTCTCTCCGGCCCTGTGTGGACTATCGGGAGTTGAATAAGATCACGGTTAATAACCGATACCCTTTGCCCCTGGTACCTGAACTCTTTCAAAGACTTAGAACTTCCTCTGTGTTTACCAAATTAGACCTGCGGGGGGCTTACAACTTGGTCCGCATCCGTGCAGGGGATGAATGGAAGACTGCTTTTCGTACTAGGTTCGGCCATTACGAATAATTAGTAATGCCTTTTGGGTTATATAACGCCCCTGCCACATTTCAGCACCTGATTAATGACGTTTTCAGAAACTGTCTGGATATTTATGTAGTTGTCTATCTAGAAGACATTTTGATTTTTTCTTCTTCTCTTGAGCAGCCTCGAGAACATGTCAAGAATGTACTCTGTCGCCTTCGTCAACATGGACTATACGCAAAACCAGAAAAATGCGAGTTTGAGTGACAGAGTATTCAGTTCCTTGGCCTCGTGATCTCAACAGAGGGATTCAAGATGGACCCTCAGAAAGTTTCAGCCATTCTGGATTGGCCTGCACCTTCAGACAAGAAAGGGGTGCAGCGCTTTGTTGGCTTCGCAAACTTTTATCGGAGATTCATCAAAGGCATCTCTGCTATTATTTCCCCAATTGCGCAGCTGACCAAGCAAAATGCATGGTTTCATTGGACTCCTGAGGCACAGGCCGCCTTCACGAACTTAAAAGGACTTTTCACGTTGGCTCCTATTCTGAGTCATCCTGATCCTGCAGTTCCTTATCTGCTAGAGGTAGATGCCTCAGAGACAGCGGTTGGAGCTGTCATCTCCCAACGCCAGGGTCTCAAGGACTTGATGCACCCCATAGCCTTCTTCTCCTGGAAGCTCACCCCATCTGAGAAATACTATGACGTTGGGGACAGGGAGCTATTGGCCATTAAATCTGCCCTTGAGGGGTGGAGGTATTTGTTGGAAAGAGCAGCGCACCCTATACTCATTTATACAGATCACAAGAACTTAGAGTATCTGAGAGCTACCAAACGTCTAAGACCCCGCCAGGCACGATGGGCATTATTTTTCTCTAGGTTTTCATTTCACATAACCTAACGGCCCGGCTCCAAGAACACCAAACCGGATGCTCTTTCCCGCATGTTTGATGACCCGAAGGAAGTACCAGCCCCAGACACCATTCTATCGGAAGGTAACTTTTTACTTTTGCAAACTGATCTCATGTCTGGCTTGCAGGTGTGTCTGGCCCTCCTGGAGTTACTCTGCTACCTAAGGATGGACTACTGTGGAGAAATAACAAGATCTTTGTGCCTGAGGAGGTCCGAGTCACAGTGCTGAATTTGTGTAATGATCATCCCCTGGCAGGCCATTTCGGGATGCATAAGACTCTGGAACTAGTCCAACGTATGTTTTGGTGGCCGGATCTTGAGAAGAACTGCAGGGAATATATAAGCTCTTGTGCTACCTGTATCAGTAGCAAGACCAGTAGATGCAAGGCCTGGGGTTTGCTCAGACCCTTACCAGTCCCTGACCGTCCTTGGAAAATGATCGCCATGGATTTCGTAGTGGAACTTCCCCCATCAGAAGGTTACTCAGCCATTTTTGTTTTGGTTGACCGTTTATCCAAGATGGCCCACTTTGTTCCACTAAAGAGTACACCCTCTGCCATGGAAACTGCCCAGGTCTTCATTAAAGAGATAGTAAGGCTACACGGGGTTCCTGCGGACATTGTTTCGGACAGAGGGGTGCAGTTCACCTCTCGCTTCTGGAGGGCTTTGTGCAGGGCTCTAAAGATTGAACTGTTCATGTCCTCATCCTATCACCCTCAGACCAATGGGCAAACTGAAAGGACGAATCAAACGCTCAAGCAATATCTCTCATGCTTCACCTCCTTCGTTCAAGATGACTGGGTATCTTTAATACCCCTGGCAGAAGTTGCCTTTAATAATGCCAATCATTCGGCTACAGGTCAGTCTCCATTCTTTGCCAATTACGGGTTCCATCCAACCTTTCTACCTGATCTCATCCCGGATTCAACAGTACCTGCGGTCCAGAGTACCGTTGATTTCCTGACTCGTAATAGCAAGATATTGCAGGAAGCCATGACCAGGGCACAAGCAACCAATAAGAGGATGTTTGACAGGAAGAGGAGAGGGGAATTATGTCTGCAACAGGGCGATCAAGTATGGTTATCCACCACCAATCTTAAGATGGCTTGCCCCGCAAGGAAATTGGCACCCAAATTCATTGGTCCCTTCCCAGTAAAACAGAAATTAAATGACGTTTCCTACGAACTTGCCTTACTGGAGTCCTTGAAAATCCACCCGGTATTTCATGTTTCACTATTAAAACCTACAGTGCCTGATCCCTTCCCAGACAGAGGATCGAGACCACCCGAACCTATAATCATTGACGGAGATGAGGAGTTCGAAGTGGAGGCCGTCTTAGACTGCCGAAGAAGAAGGAACCAGCTACAATTCTTGATCAAATGGAAGGGTTACGGTCTGGAAGAGAATTCCTGGGAACCCCAATGGAACATTCATGCTCAAGAATTAATTTGGGACTTTTTCCGCAGTCACCCCCAGAAAAGAGTTCTCTTGGGCACCCGGAGTTTGCCCTTAAGGGTGGGGCACTGTCAGGGAAGTACTGCCCGTTTCAGAAGGCATGCGCCTATGCGCATGCGCGAATCACGGACTTTGCACACGAATGTGCGCATGCGCACGTTAGACGCACTTTGGCGCCCAATAGTCCATAAAAGATGCTCAATGGTGCTGCCCCTTGCGGTTTGATCTGCTTCTGTTTCCTGTGATCCTGATTTGTACCAACACTCTGTTCCTGTGTTGACCCGGCTTCCTCACCCTGCTTATGTCTCCAATCCTGACCTCGGCTCGTTTGACCCTGCTCTGTTACCTGCCTGATTGCCTGTTGCCAAGACCCAGTCTGGACTCTGACTATTCTCTGCCTGCTGTTTCTGCTGTGTCTCCTGATGTGTATGACCCGGCTAGTCTGACTCCGCTTCTGCCTGCTGACCTGCATCCGCTGCTCTGCAAACCTGCATCTGCTGACCTGCATCTGCTGCTCTGCAAACCTGCATCTGCTGACCTGCATCCGCTGCTCTGCAAACCTGCATCTGCTGACCTGCATCCGCTGCTCTGCAAACCTGCATCTGCTGACCTGCCAACCTGCATCTGCTGACCTGCATCCGCTGCTCTGCAACCTGCACCTGCTAACCTGCATCCACTATCCTACTAGCCTGCATCTGCTGACCTGCAACCACCACTCCAGCTTCCACGCGAGGAGACCACTGCAAGCAGTAAGGACTCAGGCACCTTTACCTCTCTGTGCTCTTACCGCCACTGTTCCCACTCCAGTGGTCTCTGAGCCAGGGTGGTACGGGAGGTCTCCCTCCACACGTTAGGCTCACATCCCAGGTACGTTACAAGTTGTCATCCCATTATATAATACTAAATCTTCTTGCTCAAGTCATACCCCTGAAGAAGGAGAACTACATATTCACTCCAAAATGTGTTGGCTGCAAGAAACATTAGCTTATTATTTGTATTATGTTTTTGATGACAACACTGTAAAATTCATTCTAATGCCGTGTACACACTGGCAGACTTTTTGACCGGACTAGTCCGACAGACTTTCGATGGACTTTTGACGGACTTCCGACTGACTTTTTAACGAACGGACTTGCCTACACATGATCACACCAACGTTTAACGGATTCATACGTGATGACGTACACCAGGGTAAAATAAGGAAGTTGATAGCCAGTAGCCAATAGCTGCCCTAGCGTTGTTTTTTGTCCACCGGACTAGAATACAGACGAGCGGATTTCTGGGTCCGGCGGAGTTATGACGTAAAGATTTGAAGCATGTTCCAAATCTAAAGTCCATCAGATTTTTGACTGGAAAAGTCAGCTGAAGGTCCAATGAAGGCCACACACGATCGGATTGTCCGCCGGACTTGGTCCGTTGGCATCCGTCGGACCAGTCCGGTCGAAAAGTCCGACCGTGTGTACGCTGCATAACACATTGTTATGTGCTTTTTATACATGTTTTGTATTTTTCATACTAAATACATTTTTTCGTATTAGAAAAATTCTTCCTTTATAATTTTTCTGCCTTAAAAGTCCACCACCAGGGGATTTTGTTTAATTTCCTGTAACATTGGATGTGGCACAACTATATGCTCAATTACAACCGACTCATCTTTGTAACTCTTTTCTGAATGTGACCCAATCAAACAAAAAAGTGTATCACTACTCAACCTGGTGATTCAAACACCTCCAGCTTCAAGAGGACCTGCCTCACCTGACAGACAAGCTGAACACAAAAAGATAGATACGCACTCCAGAACACAGCCTGATCCTGAATATGCCAAATAGGCTTCAGCTCTGCCTCCTCCCAAGTCATGCCCCTCTCTAGAGACAGAGCTGAAGCCTATTTGGCACATTCAAGATTGAGCGGTCTTCTAATGTGTGCTTCTATCTTATGTTTTTAGCATATTTTCTGAATTGAAAGTAGAAATTAAATATCTGCGTGTAAATCTATGCATATCTTAGCTGCTGACACTATGCCTAGAGATACTTGGCACAACAGATATACAGTAGGTATATAACAAAGATAAACAGATAAATTCTTTTAACAGAAGGCACTTGACTAGCTTTACATTCACACAGATTGGTAAATTCTATGATATACAGTATGCTTGCTTATCTCTTGTGCTACAACTCAGATGGTTTATTTGCTGCAGTGTCCATGTGGTTTGCAATACAGTATGTGGGGCACGCAACACAGGCACTGCAGGCTTGTTTAACCCCTTCAGCCCTGGAAGGTTCTACCCCCTTAATGACCAGGCCATTTTTTGTGATACGACACTGCGTCGCTTTTACTGACAATTGCAAGGTCGTGCGATGTTGTACCTAAACAAAATTGATGTCCTTTTTTTCCCACAAATAGAGCTTTCTTTTGATGGTATTTGATCACCTCTGCAGTGTTTATTTTTTGCACTGTAAACAAAAAAAGATTGATAATTTTGAAAAAAACATAATTTTTTACTTTCTGCCATAATACAAAAAAAATTATATATATATATATATATATATATATATATATATATATATATATATATAAAATGCATTAATCAGTTTAGGTCAATATATATTCTTCTACATATTCTTGGTAAAACAAAATCACAATAAGCATATATTGATTGGTTTGCACAAAAGTTATTGCGTCTACAAACTATGGGAAAGATTTATGGACTTTTATTTTTAATGTTTTTACTGGTAATGATGGCAATCAGCGATTTTTAGTAGGGCATTTCGGCAGACATATCTGAAACTAAGTGACACTTTTTGGAGACCAGTGACGTTATTACATTGATCAGTACTAAAAAAATGCACTGATCAATGTATAAATGACACTGGCAGGGAAGGGGTTAACACTAGGGGGCGATCAAGGGGTTAACTGTGTTCCCTGGGTGTGTTCTAACTGTGTAGGGGCTGAGCTCACTGGAACGCCACAGAGATCGCTGTTCCTGATCCCTGGGAACAGCAGATCTCCATGATGTCCTCTGTGTACCACGATCGCGGGTCGCTGGCGGACATCGAGTCCGCGGGACCTGCGGCCATGCTCCTGCAGCATGCAGTGCACACACAGTGTCACATGCATGGACCGCCGTTCGGGTATGGTTGTTTGTGCAATCATGCCGACCTGCCGCCGTATATATACAGTGGTTGGTTGGCAAGTGGTAAAATGAGCATATTGCCAATTAGGGATGAGCTTCGCATTCGAGTTGAACCCATGTTCGACTCGAACATCGACTGTTTGATCGTTTGCCGAATTGCAAACGTTATGGGCCGTTCGTGACAAATTCGTGTGGCGCGTCACGGCCCATAATTCACTGCGGCATCGCAGTGCATTGCTGGCTGCTGATTGGCCAAGCATGCACTATGACCCGCATGCTTGGCCAATCACAGCGCCGTCGGTAGAGAGAGCTGTAATTGGCCAAAGCCAGGGTGGCTTTGGCCAATTATGGCTCAGGGGGTTTAGAACACGCCCCACACTATATAGGGCCACCTGCACGGCGGCCCTGTGTAGTGTGTTCTGGCGTGCCGAGAGATAGAGAGAGAGACAGTGTCATTTCATTTGAGTTAGCTAGATTAGGCAGGACAGTCAGTGAGTTAGCTGCACTTACAGTGTATTGTGTATATATATGCATCCCAGGTGTTGCATATATATACACAATATATATTGACTGTATATATAAACTGTATTCAGTTTAGCTAGATCCGTTCCTGTTATCTTCCTACTGACAGACAGGCTTGTCTTGTTACAGTATTTACAGCTACCTGAAGAAAATTGCTGGTGTTCTTTTGATCCTATTAGTACCACAGTCAGGCAGCTAGACTATTTACAGTTAGTGTAGTGTGTCCTCCTCACAGTGCTCAGTTAAAGCTACAAGTTATTTTAGTGTGACCTCTGCACAGTGTTCAGCTAAAACTACAAGTTAGTGTACTGCACAGTGTTCAGCTAAAGCTACAAGTCAGGGTAGTGCGTCCTCCTCACAGTGTTCAGCTAAATCTACAAGTTAGTTTAGTGTGACCTCTGCACAGTGTTCAGCTAAAGCTACAAGTTAGGGTAGTGCGTCCTCCTCACAGTGTTCAGCTAAAACTACAAGTTAGTGTAGTGCGACCCCTGCACAGTGTTCAGCTAAAGCTACAAGTTATTGTAGTACGTCCTCACAGTGTTCAGCTAAAACTACAAGTTAATGTAGTGAGACCTCTGCACATTGTTCAGCTAAAGTTAAAAGTTAGTGTAGTGCGTCCTGCTCAAAGTGTTCAGCTAAAACTACAAGTTAGTGTAGTGCGACCTCTGCACAGTGTTCAGCTAAAGCTACAAGTTAGTGTAGTGAGACCTCTGCACAGTGTTCAGCTAAAGCTACAAGTTAGTGTAGTGCGTCCTGCTCACAGTGTTCAGCTAAAACTACAAGTTAGTGTAGTGCGACCTCTGAACAGTGTTCAGCTAAAGCTACAAGTTAGTGTAGTGCGTCCTCCTCACAGTGTTCAGCTAAACCTACAAGTTAGTTTAGTGTGACCTCTGCACAGTGTTCAGCTAAAGCTACAAGTTAGGGTAGTGTGTCCTCCTCACAGTGTTCAGCTAAAACTACAAGTTAGTGTAGTGCGACCTCTGCACAGTGTTCAGCTAAAGCTACAAGTTAGTGTAGTGCGTCCTCCTCACAGTGTTCAGCTAAAACTACAAGTTAGTGTAGTGAGACCTCTGCACAGTGTTCAGCTAAAGCTACAAGTTAGTGTAGTGCATCCTCCTCACAGTGTTCAGCTAAAGCTACAAGTTAGTGTAGTGCGACCTCTGCACAGTGTTCAGCTAAAGCTACAAGTTAGTGTAGTGCGTCCTCCTCACAGTGTTTAGCAAAAACTACAAGTTAGTGTAGTGAGACCTCTTCACAGTGTTCAGCTAAAGCTACAAGTTAATGTAGTGCGTCCTGCTCACAGTGTTCAGCTAAAACTACAAGTTAGTGTAGTGCGACCTTTGCACAGTGTTCAGCTAAAGCTACAAGTTAGTGTTGTGAGACCTCTGCACAGTGTTCAACTAAAGCTACAAGTTAGTGTAGTGCATCCTGCTCACAGTGTTCAGCTAAAACTACAAGTTAGTGTAATGAGACCTCTGCACAGTGTTCAGCTAAAGCTACAAGTTAGTGTAGTGCGTCATCCTCACAGTGTTCAGCTAAAACTACAAGTTAGTGTAGTGCGACCTCTGCACAGTGTTCAGCTAAAGCTACAAGTTAGTGTAGTGCGTCCTCCTCACAGTGTTCAGCTGAACCTACAAGTTATTTTTTTGCGAGCTCTGCACAGTGTTCAGCTAAAGCCACCTGTATAAGGTTGGTGGTGTTTTCCTGATCCTATCACTACCGCAGGCAGCTAAATAAGCTACAAGTTAGTTTTTTGTGAGCTCTGCACAGTGTTCAGCTAAAGCTACCTGTAGAAGGTTGGTGTTCTCATACTACAGGCAGGCAGTTGATTTTGCTAGCTGCCGTATCAGTACATATATATATATATATATATATATATATATATATATATATATATATATATATATATCCCAGCTTAGTGCAGCTACAGGCCATTAGTATGTCTGGAAGGCCAATAAGGAGAGGCAGACAGTCACAAGCCAATAAAAGAGGGCAAGCAGGCTCTGTTTCTAGAGGCAACAGTGCTGGTCATGGAGACGGTGCATCCTCATCAGCACGTGGCCGTGGGACATGCTTGGCTTTTTTTTCGGCAGCTGGCCGTGTTGAGCCGCAACATGTGGAAGACTTGGTTGAGTGGATGACCAAGCCGTCATCATCCTCCTCATCCTCTCTCACCCATGCTCAGGGTACTTTGTCTGGAAAAGCAGCGGCCTCTTCCCTCGGCTCAATGTCATCAGTGACTCCTTCCCTAGCCCCACCATGTCCTCCTGAGGAGTCCCTTGAACTGTTTGACCACAGTGTTGGGTACATGCTCCAGGAGGATGCCCAGCGTTTGGAAGGCTCTGATGATGATACTGAGCTAGATGAAGGCAGTAACGTGAGCACGGACAGAGGGGGTGCCCAAGAAGGACAGCAATTTGGCAGTCATGCCTGGCAGTCATGCTCCCCCTGCTGCAGCATACTGCCAGGTTTGCTCCAGTGATGAGGAGGGAGGGGATAATGATGTCACTGACTCAACATGGGTGCCTGATAGGAGAGAGGAGGAGGAGGCGGCACATCACTAACGAGGCAGGATGCCCTCCAGGGGCCAGCCTAAGGGCAGCACACTGACTGCATCACACCCCAAAGCTCCGCATGTGCAGGGAGCGCTGCAGTCTCTGCGTGTTATTCAAAAGGTTCTTTGGTGTGGGCCTTTTTTGAGACGAGTCCATCAGATCACACCGCTGCTATTTGCAACATATTTCTCAAGCGTATCTCACGTGGCCAAAACATCTCCCACTTGGGCACCACATGCTTGACCAGACATATGTTGACCTGCCATGCAGTTCGTTGGCAAGCGTATTTAAAAGACCCACACCAAAGAACAAAGAGGACCTCTCCTTGCTCCTCATCAGCAGAGATCTCCAACCCCACTATACCTTCAGTCCTCTCTGAGACCTGCACTGAGAGGAATGAAGGTGTAGAATTAGGTGTGTCACAGCCAAGTACTTGTGGGCAATCTGCTTTCGGTACACCGACGTCAGATTGTACCAGGCAAATTTCCCTGCCCCAGCTGCTGCACCGCTGAAAGAAGTTCGCTCCCAGCCATCCACATGCCCAGCGGTTGAATGCTAGCTTGGCAAAATTGCTAGCACTTCAACTGCTGCCTTTTCAGTTGGTAGACTCTGTCCTCTTACGTGAGTTTGTGGAATGTGCGGTTCCTCAGTGGCAGGTACCCAAACACCACTTTTTCTCATGGAAGGCGATTCCGGCTCTCTACCGGCATGTGGAAGGCAATGTCTTGGCCTCGCTGGACAGGGCGGTCAGGGGTAAGGTGCATATTACCGCTGACTCATGGTCCAGCAGGCATAGATAGGGACATTACCTAAGTTTCACCGTGCATTGGGTGACTCTGCTGGCAGCTGGTAAGGATGCAGGACAAGGTGCAGTAGTGTTGGAGGTTGTTCCACCACCACGCCTCCAAAATGCCACTACTAATAATTGTGACACACCTCTCTCCTCCACCCCCTCCTCTTCTTCTTCCTCCATGGCCTCTTCCTGTGCTTTGTCTTCGGAACCAGTGGTGCTGCGTAGCCGTTCAAGGAGCTACGCAAGTATGCAGGCCAAAAGATGCCATGCGGTGCTTGAGCTGGTGTGCTTGGGGGACAGGAGCCACACTGGGGCAGAGGTTCTGTCAGCTCTGGAGGGGCAGGTTCAGAGGCGGTTGACGCCACGCCAACTTAAGGCAGGAATGGTGGTTTGCGACAATGGCACCAACCTCCTCTCTGCCCTCCGACAGGGACAAATGACCCATGTGCCCTGTTTGGCTCACGTCCTTAACTTGGTGATGCAGCGGTTCTTGGGCAGGTACCCGGGCTTACAGGATGTCCTGAGGCAGGCCAGGAAAGTCTGTGTGCATTTCCGCCGGTCATATAATGCCAGTGCTCAGCTGGCAGACCTCCAAAAGGAGTTTAACCTGCCCAAGAACCGCCTAATCTGTGACATGCCCACCAGGTGGAACTCAATGTTGGCCATGCTGCAGCAGCTGCACATGCAGCAGAGGGCCATCAATGAGTACCTGTGTGACTATGGCACCAAGACAGGGTCAGGGGAGCTTGTTTTTTTTCCCACGCCAGTGGGCCATGATCAGGGATGCATGCACTGTCCTGTCACCATTTGAGGAGGCCACGAGGATGGTGAGCAGTGACAGTGCATGCATCAGTGACACTGTCCCCCTTGTCCACCTGTTGGAGCACACGCTGCGTGGAATAATGGACAGGGCACTTGAGGCAGAACAGAGGCAGGAAGAGGAGGACTTCCTTAGCTCTAAAGGCCCCCTTTATCCAGACAGTGTTCCTGCGTGCCTGCCGATCACACAGGAAGAGGACGAGGATGAGGAGGAGGAGGATTGTGTCAGTATGGAGGTGGAGCCTGGCACTCAGCATCAGCAGCAGTCTTTAAGGGATCAGTCCCAAGAAACACATGGACTTGTACGTGGCTGGGGTGAGGTGGCTGCGGACCATGTCGTCCCTAGTGACCCAGAGGACTCCGGACTGAATGCCTCAGCAAACCTACGCTGCATGGCCTCCCTGATCCTGCAAAGCCTGCATAAGGATCCTCGTATTCGTGGTATCAAGGAGAAGGACCAATACTGGCTGGCAACCCTCCTTGATCCACGTTACAAGGGTAAGGTTGCGGACCTTATCTTGCCATCGCAGAGGGAGCAGAGGATGAAACATCTTCAGGAGGCCTTGCAGAAAGATCTGTGCAACACGTTCCCAGAAACTGGGAGGTTACAAACTCCGTTTTCTGGACAACGAGTTGCTGAGGCTTCGGTCAGTCAAAGAAGGAGCGGTGGAGAAGGTGGCTGTCTGACCGATGCCTTCAGACAATTTTTTGGTCCGCAGCCCCAAGGTATGATCGGTTCCAGCAACCATCGCCAGCGTCTGTTTTACATGGTGCAGGAATACCTAGGGGCAAGATCTGACTTGAACACCTTTCCCACCGAAAATCCTCTGGGTTACTGGGTCTTGAGGATGGATCACTGGCCAGAGCTTGCACAGTATGCAATTGAGCTACTGGCCTGTCCTGCATCCAGCGTTCTTTCGGAATGCACATTCAGTGCTGCTGGAGGCTTTGTAACCGATCACAAGGGTGCGTCTGTCCACTGACTTGGTCGATCGACCGACCTTCATAAAAATGAATCAGTCTTGGATCGTGGTGATGCTGATGTAACCGAATAATTTTTTTTTTGAAATCTCAGATCCCTTCAAAGACTGCCTATGCTGATGCTGAGTGACTATCCTGAGTAATTATCCTCTTCCTCCTCAATGATCACGCTGATAGCTTGTAAGAACATTTCTGGTTCTGGGCGCCAGCACCAGTGCCTAAGGCCCAATTTTTCAGCCCCTGTTTAACAGGGGCGTGTAATTACAATTTTAGGTGCAATACTTTGCAGCAGGGCTCGTTCCTGCGTTCCAACTAGAGTATCTGTGAGGGGTTGCAGTGTTGTGGCACCAGCACCAGTGCCTAAGGCCCAATTTATCAGCCCCTGTTTAACAGGGGCGTGTAATTACAATTTTTGATGCAATACTTTGCAGCAGGGCTCGTTTCTGCGTTCCAACTAGAGTATCTGTGAGGGGTTGCAGTGTTGTGGCACCAGCACCAGTGCCTAAGGCCCAATTTTTCAGTCCCTGTTCAACAGGGGCATGTAATTACAATTCTTGATCTAATATTTCACAGCAGGGCCCGTTTCTGCACCCACCAAGAGCGAGTGAGGACTTACAGTGTTGTGGCACTAGCACCACCACCACCAAAGGCCCAATTTTTCTGCCCCTGTTCAACAGGGGCATGTAATTACAATTCTTGATCTAATATTTCACAGCAGGGCCCTGTGAGGGCTTACAGTGTTGTGGCCACAACAACACCTAAGGCCAAAATTTCTGCTGAGTATATAGGGCAGGCCCCTACTTTCAAACATCCAACTTACAAATTACTCCTATTTGCAAACGGAAGGAGACAGCAGGAAGTGAGATGAAATCTACCCCTAGGAAGGGAAATTCTCTCCTTAATACGGGAAAAACGTTTCTCCTTTCCACTGATGCTTTATCACCAATCCTTGTTTCACAAAAAACCCCAAATTTTCAAAAAACATTTGTCATTGGGACAAAAAATGAGGTGAAATCTTCTGAAGAGGAGCACAGACAGCAAAACAAATGTCACAGGGGTGATAACCCTTCCCTATGTTTTCCAAAAAACTTAAAATAGATTTTACTTAACAACAAACCTACAGTCCCTGTCTTGTTTGCACCGCCTGTATACTGCTGTTCAGAGTATATAGGGCCTGGTAGCCCCACGCCTTTCCTTTTTTTAATTTAGGTGCGGGGTTCCCCTTAATATCCATACAAGACCCAAAGGGCCTGGTAATGGACTGGGAGATACCCATGCTGTTTGTCTCACTGATTTTCATCCATATTACCAGGACCCGACATTACATTAAAACCGCAAGCAGTTTTAAATGACTTTTTTCCTTTAAAAATGACATTTTGTGCAGGGACTGTTCTAAACACGGGAAACACGCGCCACTTTACAGGCATACTATAGACACCCCCCAGGTACGATATTTAAAGGAATATTTCACTTTTTTTTTTTAACTTTAAGCATCATTAAAATCACTGCTCCCGAAAAAACTGACGTTTTTAAAAGTTTATTTGCATTGATACATGTCCCTTGGGGCAGGACCCGGGTCCCCAAACCCTTTTTAGGACAATACCATGCAAATTGGCCTTTAAAATGAGCACTTTTGGGGGCGTGGCTAGCCGGCAGAGACGATGGACGCTTGCTAACAGAGCTCCGCAGTATCCTGGACCTAAACGGGTGATAACAGCGACACAGAGCCTCGTTTCACGGATCCATACACCAGACCCACAGTGGACACACTCCCGGATGCCTTCCCGCAAACGAAAGGAGCCCACGAAGCCAAGAAAGATGACAGGCTTTCTTATACAGCCGCGTCATCTCACTGCCCAAGATGGCGCCAGCAGACATGCAGGAGAGCCGCGCGGCCTCGGCACACAGCACGGACGCGACGTTAGACAAGCCTCTGGCCACCCATATGGAGATAGATCACAGGGACAAGGTCAGTACCCTCCACCTCCATCTGCATCCTCCAGCCCTGCAAAAAGCAAGTTGAAAATGTCTTCGCCCTGTATAGACAAAGCAGATGTCAGTGGATTTGAATCCTCCCTGGATGATACCAGGGAACTACAGGAGTCCATTATAGACTTCCCCACACAAAATCAGCCGGTATTAGATACCACACTTAAAGACATGTTAGTATCCTTGCGATCAACCTTACATGCTGACATGTTGGCAATAACACAGCAATTCAAATCAGAGGTAGCAGCGGTTGACTCAAGGGTATCCACATTGAATCTAAGATTCAAGGGTGAATTTGCGTCAACTTTTAACGATATGGTGGACGCTCATAACGACAGGGATGAGGAAATCATAGCTATCAAAACAAAAATGGCCGACCTAGAGGACAGATCAAGATGCAATAACGTCAAAATAAGGGGGATCCCTGAATCGGTCAAACCTCCAGATTTAAAGGAATACTTTACAAACCTTATGAAAGCTGCACTTCCAGAAGCACTCCTTAAAGACTTAATCATAGATCGAATACACCGCCTCCCAAAACTCAGAAACATACAAGAACACCTTCCCAGAGATACAATAGTGCGCATCCACTTTTTTCACATCAAGGACCAATTCATGATGACAGTTAGAAGAAGAGAAAACCTCCCTCAAGAACTACAAGACCTTTCTTTCTTTGCTGACCTGTCAGCCTTTACCATGCAGCAACGCAGACAGTTAGCAACTATAACGAAACCACTGAATAACCACCGCATCCAGTACAGATGGCTGTATCCGGCTAAGCTCCTGATTACTAAAGAGGGCAAATCACACGTCGTAACAAATGTTAGGGAGGGAATCGTCTTCTGAGAGATTGGCGAATCTTTGACCCAGATGACAACGGCCAGGATGGGCCACATTCTCTCTCATCCACCAGAGCCAGCTCAGACGCAGAAACAGGCTGATCTACTCGGCTGAAGATCGACAAGAAACCCGTTTGACCCAGGAGAATGCCACTTAGCTAACTCCTTGCTTTACCCCCCGAGTTATAGCGGAATTGCATCCGCACAGATCCCTATCAGGATCGATAATTATTTTACGACTTTTCGTTTGTACCCTTTCTCTCTCCTCCCCTCCCTATTTTCCTTTTCGTCTACAGGAACAGAAATATGGACATACTGATCCATCCTTCTCAATCATTGGAGACTTTTGATCCGCAGTATCCAGAACATCGGAAGCCAATACCATCAGGAGGCCAGCTTTCCTTCTACACTCTCTACAAGCAAAGGTATGAGTTACACAACTAAAAACATGTCTTTCAAACTATCATCACTAAATGTGAAAGGTCTGAACAGCCCCTACATACGTCAATTGGCCTGGAAGGAAGCATCTAGGCTGAAAAGCGACATCATGTGTTTCCAAGAGACTCACTTTTCAGCTGCCAAACCTCCGGTCTTTAGAAACCGTAAATCCCCCCCCCCTATACACAGCACATGGCCCAAAGAAAAAAGGAGGGATAGCAATTGCAATCAGAGACTCTATCCCGTTATCAGAAATCACAACCTACCTGGATAACTTCGGCAGGTACATCACACTGGTATGTGAGATCTTTGCAGTCAAAAATACCTTAGTCAATATATACCTACCAAACAACCAACTCCGATTCTTAAACAAAATATGGAAAAAGGTAGAATCTCTGAAACAGGGACATGTTATCCTATGCGGGGACTTCAACGCGATCCCAGACAAGTATTTTGTCACTGATAGTACTCACCGAGGCCGAGATGCCGAGAGCAGTTTTGCCTTTGCGACTAAGCGCAGTCCGCCCCCTGGAGTTGGGACAGGGAGTGAACGGCACAAAGAGGCACAGGCTCCCCAATGGACCGTGGGTAGCTTGCTTGTGGGGTCTTGACAGAGAAGAGCCGCTGTGCAGGTACTGGTAGGCAGAAAGTCCAGAGCTGAGCAGAGGATCAAACACCGGGATGGTGCTATGGCACTGCAGGATCTAAAAGGTAAGGTGACAAGATAAGAAGAGTCCAGGTACAAGCAGGAGGTCAGGCTAGGAGACAGGAGACAGTCCAGGTAACAGGCCGAGGGTCAAACACAAGAGATTGGTGGGAACCTGATAAACAGGCTGAGGTCAGGTCCAGGAGAGAGGCAAGAGAAGTCCAAAGGCAAATCCGGGTCACAACGGGTAGTCAGGCAGAGATACAGGATACAAGTTCAGGTAATACAGGAAGCTGAGACAAACCAGCAACTTGTTTGATTCTCTGAGCGCCTTTTATAGGCTGCCCAGGGAATCACATTGGGTGTGCACCAGTGCGCGTGCGCCGGAACGCGGAACCGCGAACGCGCATGCGCCGGAACGCCGTTCCGCCGGGAATGCGTGAAAAACGACTGGACCGGAACGAAGGCTTCTTCTGACATATTTGGACTGCACTAACCCCAAACACCTAAAGCATAGAAGGACGACGCTGGCAAGATTTATTAATACATCAAACCTCTTTGACGTATGGAGGCGTCAACACTCATCAGAGAAGGACTTCACCTTTTTTTCTAATGTACACAGCACTTACTCAAGAATAGATTTATTTCTAGTGGACAAATTTTTATTGCAGAAGATTGTTACATCAGACATTGATATTTTATCATGGTCTGACCATGCTCCAATATCCATAGGTGTGGGGGGGTGGAATGCCAAGACAGCAGCAAATAGATGGAGGAATGATGTGCTATCTATCTCCCAACCCGAGAATATTAAATTAATCAGAAAATCTCTGACTGAATTTTTTGAAATCAACGCTCCCTCAGTATCCGACCCTTTCACGCTGTGGAACACTCATAAAGTAGTTATGCGGGGTCTCCTAATACAATTAAGCGCAAGGGCTAAAAGGCAGAGGACAGAGAGGCTCAACGACCTGCTGAACAAAATAAAAAACTTAGAACTCTCCAACAAACAAAATTCTACCCAAAAAACAAGAACTCTATTATTTGATGCTAGACAGGATTTGAGAACACTTCTGGTGTCCCAGCAGAATAGGTGCCTTCGCATTTTAAAAGCGAATAACTACCGCTGCCGCAACAAGGCGGGTAGGCTGCTGGCGAACCAGCTGAAAGAAAAAATGATAAAACAAAGAATCCCACATATAGTGAATCCTAAATCTAAAAAAACAGTGTCCAACCCCAAAGACATAGCAGCCGCTTTTAGCGACTACTATGAAGCCCTATATAATCTTAAAGAAAACCCAGATACACCACAACCATCTGAAAACATGATTTCATAATTCTTGGAAGCAATTAATCTTCCAAAGGTCCCACAATCAGAACTCACTAAATTAAACGTACCGTTTACTACCCAAGAAATTGAAAAAACAATCAGGAATATGCCTCACAACAAATCTCCAGGTCCTGATGGATAATCATCTGAATACTACCAACTATTCCAAACTGAACTGTCCCCGTATCTAAAGCAGGTCTTTGATGCCGCAATGTCCAAAGCCTCATTCCCAAAAGAAATGTTAACGGCAACTATCATAACCCTGCCAAAACCAGGTAAAGATTACTCAGCTCCACAAAATTTTAGGCCTATTTCTTTACTGAATGTGGACGTCAAGTTGTACGCTAAGATCTTGGCCAATAGATTGACATCACTATTACCACAACTCATTAATCAGGACCAAGTGGGTTTCGTATCTGGTAGGCATACTACCGACGCAACCAGAAGAATGATAAATATAATCCATCTAGCAGGGGAGTCTCGAAGGCCTTCTCTGCTCCTGACTTTGAACGCGGAGAAGGCCTTCGATAGAGTCCATTGGGGATATTTGCTCAAGGTGTTGGAGAAGTTTGGTTTGATAGGCCCCATACAACAAGCAATTTTAGCATTGTATTCCTCCCCGTCCACCTATGTTTTTACTGAAGGAATGTTCTCTAAAAACTTTCAAACAACAAATGGAACAAGGCAGGGGTGTCCCCTGTCACCACTAATTTTTGCACTAATTATGGAACCACTTGCAGAAACAATTAGGAATAATATAGAAATCCAAGGAATTCCCTCTTCTGCCCGAGAACATAAAATATCACTCTTTGCGGATGACGTCATTTTGACTCTATCTGACCCCTATAATTCATTAAAAGCCGCACACGAGACACTATTGAAATTTAGTAAAATAGCCTACTACAAGGTGAATGCATCTAAATCTAATATTCTAGGAATAGCGATTGACAACAAAATTAAATCCGACATGCAAAAAGAATTCCCTTATCCATGGTCTCCAGAATCTATCACCTACCTAGGTATACAACTAGCATCCCCCACTTCAAAACTTTTTCAACTTAATTACCAACCTCTACTAAAAGCATTTCAAGAAGATATCTCAAGACTCCAAAAATTTTACTTATCTTGGAATGGCCGATTAGCGGCATACAAGATGTTACTACTCCCAAAATTAATGTATATTTTCAGAACCCTTCCAATACCTATCCCAAACACCTTTTTTAAAGCCATGCAAAAACAAATGTCAAAGTTTATATGGGCAAGTAAGAGAGCTAGGTTCCTGTCGCAAATGCAAGAAAATCACAAAGAAATAGGTGGTTTAGGAGTACCAAATTTAAAAGACTACTATATAGCAGCAGTCCTAGACCAACTGAAACAATGGTTCGCCAACAAAGAAATTAAACACTGGTCCCAACTAGAACAGTCATGGTTGTACCCTAGATCCCTACAGTCATTGATACTTGCTAACAATATACAACAAGTTACAATCAAAAATGATCACCCTAACATACAAGCTACAATGCAAGCCTGGTCCCACCTAAAAAAGACATCTAGCCCAAAAATGGAACACACAGAAGTACCTATTCCACTAGAAGCCTTAAAATGGCTGATCCCAAACATTTCCCTAGAACAATGGCAAAGTAAACAAATCTTACTATTGAGGGATATAATACAAGAAGATAAGCTGCTGTCATTCAAAGAAATACAAAATAAGTTTTATCTACATTCATCAGAGTTTTTGACCTACCTACAGATTGCCTCATGGTATAACAAATGGAAAATATCAAATTCTCTCATACCAACTCTAGTATTTAAGTATTTGAATTCCACTAACCCTAAAACTAAAGGCATATCTCTGTTGTACACACTACTCAATGTCAAAAGAACATTTACTAAACTCACTCCCTTACAAAAATGGGAAAAAGAACTAGGCCAGACGTTTACAGAAAAACAATGGTTATTGGCATTTAAATGTAATCACAGATTTTTGAGGTGCTCTAACTACGAGGAACTGGCGGCAAAACTAATAGCAAGATGGCATTATACACCGTATATGATGGCTAAATTCTTTAGAGAAAATTCGAATTTGTGTTGGAGGGGCTGCGACCATGTTGGAACATTGACTCACATGTTATGGTCATGCAAGCATATTCGCAGCTTCTGGTCAGAAATATTTAAACTAATAGCGAAAATAACAGGAATCTTTACCACTCCTTCAATCGAGAAGGCCATTCTAAGCATTAATATGTCAGAATACCCAATTTCAGTGAGATCTATAGCGATGCATATACTATTTGCGGCCAGGTCCCTGTTGGCGAGTAAATGGAGATCCGACGAAATTCCCAGTATCAGAGAAATTATCACAAAGATCAACATGATATCTGTTTATGAAAAATTTTTAGCCTATAGAGATGGTTCTGGCGCAAAATACCTTTCCAATTGGAAACTTTGGAATTCATTATTTCATACATAAAAATACTCTGTTACCTGTAATCCAGTTGAAGTTCAATACACTTTCCTTTTACTCCTTTCTTTCTTTCTCCCTCTCACCATCTACCTACCAGTTTTTATGGTGATATGTTGTATTCACCTCAGTTACTGTATTTCAATTCGAGCTAATCCATTGTGAAGCTCATCTAAGAAACATAAAGCAAAAACAATGAGATTCACTTGTCCCAGGATATTGTATTATCTACATAATCTTAAACTGATTTATTCTGTAACATTTTAGCATTTTGTTTATCTGATAATTGTACAGTTGACTATCCCATGATGGACAAGTTAAATGTTTTCATAACATGTATATATGTCAAATTCTTAATAAAAATGAAATTAAAAAAAAAAAAAAAAAAAAGAGCACTTTTGATTCAGAACGTTCGAGTCCCATAGACGTCAATGGGGTTCTAACGTTCGTGCAAATTTTCGGCCCATTCACAGGTTCTGGTGCGAACCGAACTGGGGGGTGTTCGGCTTATCCCTATTGCCAATATTAGGAAAGGCTATAAAAGCCACAGTGTTTCCAAGCAATACGCTTTGCGACATAGCAAAAATCCAGCAAGTACCGTGTTTGTTGCCAGTTGGAGGGGAAATAATGCTAGTAGGATTATTTTCAATTACTATTTATTTGTTTTTATCATTTTAATTTTGGGTTTGTGAGCTTATATACCTATAATTCTGAATTCTCTGGAGTTGTGAGCGGGGTACCCCAGGGCTCTATCCTGGAACCATTTCTGTTTAAAGTATAACTAAAGATAAAACTATTTCGTAGGTTTGTATGGAGTGGAGAGGGATTAGAACACGTAACAGCTTTTTATTGCTGTCTGTGCCCTGTTAGGTGTTTCATCCTCTTTATTTGTCGTATGTGCCATGAAAGTAATAGAAAATCCCAATTTTTTGAGGGGTTACCCACAAAATAGGAATAGAGGGTAAATCTTCCACTTGGTATGTGAGTTCTGGTGACCCTGATGACAACCAGGGATCTGGTTATTTTTGAGGGATTTCCATATCAATTCCTGTTTTGCCTATGGGACAGGAAGTTAAGGGAAATCCCCCCAATGGGATGCAGATGGTAAACAATCCATTCTCTATCCAAAATGAAAAAAAACATAGTTACATAGTGAAATAAATGTCATTTTTAGGTTATATTAATGATATTTCAATAATTCATATTGATGAGGAAAGTTCCAAGAAAGCCCGTTCAGTTCTAGTTTAAAAACGCAAAAATTTATTTAATAATAAAAATAGCAAAATATTACAAAAACAATGTCAAAGTATCATTAATATTGTATAATATTCTTAAGATGAAGATTGAATCAGATGTGTATGTATGTAGATGTGTGAGAATAGCTGTATCAGCTTCCTTCCATGTCTTGTGGTGTCTCGTGTCTGCTGCAGAATCTGCCTGTCTGCCCTCTCTTACAAGCTTTCTACTCCCCAAATCAGCCCCTGAAGATCACCCCCACCTTTCTATAAAGGCTTGGTTTGCCCTAAAAGTTCTTATTTATTTAAAGTTCTTATTTAACTTATAGTCCTATATTTGTGGGCTTTCCTGAAATATATCTTTCCTCCCACCAGGGTGGGGGTAGACATTTCCGAGGTGTGGGCTAAGAGTGCTATGTAAAACCATTTTAAACATATACAATATGTGTGAGAGGGGGCGTCGCTTGGAGCTCAACAGGAATGGGCGCTGACTAGCTGAGCGAGACAAATTGCCTGCTTGTCCTCGGCAACAGCGATCACTCTCCACACCCAGATCTCGAAGTATCCCAGAGTTATTTGGATCCCAGACACACAAGACTAGAGGCCATGCTGCTGCCAAGATGGCGCTCATGTGACACGAGGCAGAGCACAGTGAGGATTCCCTGTCGGCCTCAGAGGACACGGTAAGGGAGCCGGACTATACCGATCACCCCCTGAGATATTCTGAGATGACCAAAATAGCAGCTGACATTAAAAGTACGTTTTCATTAGCTATAAAGGATCTAAGGGCAGACTTTTTAGCTTTATTAGAATGACTATCCCACACAGAGAGAGCAGAGGCCAAGAGAGATAGAGCTGTAGATAAACTGTCTGCCACTGTCTCATCCCATGCCACACACTTAATCCTCATGAATAGACATTTAGAGGATCTTGATAATAGGAGAAGGCGACAGAATATCATGGTGAGGGGGATCCCTGAAAAGGTGGAACCTGCTCAGATTAAACAAGCCCTGCATGCGGTGTTTAATGAGCTACTAGAATGCCCTAAAGAGACAGACATTGAATTTGTAAGGGCACACAGGGCTTTGGCAGCGAGACCGGCTGATACAGCTCCCCCCAAGGGATATTGTATGTTGTCTCCAGAGTTTTCCGTTGAAATAGGAGATATTGAACAAAGCAAGGAAAAATGATCAAATTCTTTTCGAACATAATATAGCCCTGTACCAAGACCTCTCTCACATAACCCTTCAGAACAGGCGAGCCCTGCGCCCTATGGTTACTGCACTGAGAGTCAAAGGCATACCCTATCGCTGGCGCTTTCCCTTTGCACTAAATGCCACGTACCTTGGCAAACAATACTATTTGAGGATGCCTGAAGATATCCAGAACTTTTGTGACCAGCTGCAATTACCCCTAATTGACTTGCCGGAATGGTATAAAGAGTTCCGCTCACCTCCACAAGGGATTTCTCCACCCCATACACCACCATCCTCACCGTCCAAACCATCCTCTACAAAGAAGGCTAAATCTGCTAAATATCCAGGAATGGATATGGGCAAAACTGCCTACCCAGCTAAAGGTCCCAGGTCCCATGAATATACCTCAACCTTGCATGAAACCCCATGTTGTATACACTTTTTCAGATCGCTGAAACAGGTCATTTCCTTTTTCCTTTGGATTTTGGACCCCATAAATCATCTACTCTTACCTCACCAGATGACTACTACTGGGACAGAGTCATCACAGCCACTTAGGAGTAAAGGCTGACGAACCCCCCCCCTTTTTTTGTACTCTTACTTGCTCCTGACCGAACAAGACAATGTTAGCCTTTAAATTTAGAAATAATGCCTACCAAGCTATACTGCTTTTATTGGATGAATGTTTTTTCTTTTTTTTTTTCATAAAGTGGCTATTTGTCCAAGATCGCCATCTTGTGGCAAAAACCTAGTACTACATTATGACGACTCATCTATTATTACATATAGGTGGAAGACCCAAGCCAGGCAGTTGACACGGGTCAGGTTATATGGAAAAGCATGCATACCTATACTTTTGTCTCACATCCTAAACAGGAGGGGGATGGGACTTCATTGGAGGGGATTCATGGGTATGGCCCCACTCTGCGTTATCCCCCACGTCACAATAGACGTTGGTGGGCGATGTCGGACTGGGTTCGGCCCGCTTAAGAAATTGGTCTGACTCTAGAACTATCCAGATGGGCACAGGGAAATGTTTGTTGTTTTTAGACCAGTTGATTCTAGACCAACTTACCTTCTGAACTGTTAAGGCTTAGTTGTCCCTCTAGAGATATGGGTATTTTATGCCCCAAACTGCAACACATGACATTTATGGGATATTTGCCCACCAAACCAAGGCTTGGGCTCCACGCCACCCCTTTTTGGAGGACTATGTTAAAATATTTCTGCCCATAATGAGCCCATATTACTTATGGATATCTAGTAAGGCAAACATTCTGTTCTTACAGTTAGCTTGAAACGATCAGTTTCTGATAGAGCAAAGCACAATATGCCTTAGTTATGTTAATGTTTAAAGTTTTTCTTGAGTCTATTCATGTTACCACTCGATAGCTGGAAGGGGTACATGAATAATCTTTACATATGCTTCATATAAACCGCGGGAAGCTTTCTTCATGATAGTCTGTTAATACTGGTTCTTTTGTCCTTTAGTATTAAGGACATTTCTGTGAAAAACCTCCCACAGCTTCCACAGTGAAGTCGTGTTGGGCCATTAACTAACATGATTTTTACTACTCTCTCCTTAGTGTGACACTCCCTCTGAGGGTTACTGGTTTGCTTTCTCTTATTCTTTCCTTCTACCCTTTCTCTCTACTTTCTGTCACAAGGTCAAAGACGGTAAAGTATTTTCATATCTAACCAAGGCACCTAGAGGTGATTTTAAGCATGTCTTACTTCATGTTGGATAATCATCCCTTTGTTATTTCACATAATGTCAGGGGTATAAATACGCCGGAGAAGAGAGTTTCTTTACTCAGAGAACTACACAAGACAAAACCAACGGTGGCATTTCTCCAGGAGACTCACTTCAAGACAGGTACTGTACCGAAACTTCAGGACAAACACTATACACAAGTATATCACACAACAAATCCCACATCTAAGTCAAAAGGAGTCTCCATTCTTATACATAAAAATGCTGACATCACCATTTCGCAGCAACAGGCAGATGCAGAAGGAAGATACCTCTTCCTTAAAGGGCACTGGGCAGGTATACCAATCACATTGGCTAATGTGTATTTCCCCAATGCCGCTCAAGTTACTTTCTGCCAACAGATAGTGGACGAATTGAAGGGCTTCACTGTGGGGTGTTTGGTGCTGGCGGGTGATTTCAACCTAGCACTGAGTCCCCTATAGGACACATCAGATGGCACATCCAGTTTGCCATACAAAAAACTACGCAAAATTAAAAAACTTCTGACCTCACTAACTTTAGTTGACACCTGGCGCTTGACCAATCCCACAGGTAGGGATTTTACATTCTATTCGGCTTTGCGTAACAAATTTACACGTATTGATTACATTTTCCTATCACAACGAGACCTATGTCTTCTGCTAAATGCCAAGATAGGCATAAAAACTTTCTCAGATCATTCACTGATCTCAATGACTTTACACAAAACTGCTAGACGACTTGGTACCCCTAACTGGAGGTTGAAACTCGGACTACTCACAGACACATCAAAAGTAGATAAGATAACAAAAGCGATACAAATGTACTTTAAGGAAAATACCACGGATGGGATGTCACCGCTGACAATATGGGCTGCTCACAAGTGTGTAATACGGGGGGGAGTTTATGAAAATCGGTGCTGCCAAAAAGAGGGTGATGGAAGAGGAACTTACTGATCTGACACGGGCAATAGGTGAACTTGGTAAGCATAAACGATCACTAGCACTGGACACTGCTACAGCCTTACTTGATCTATGTAAGAAGCTACAAAGCCTTCTAGATCTTAAAGCACAGAAAATCCTCTTTTTGTCAGCATACTGACAAAATGGGTAAGTTCCTGGCGAGGGCTTTGAAATACGCCACTCTTTCCACAAACATAGCAGCCATAAAAACTAAGGACTCACTATTAACGCAAGGAACCACAAAGATAGCCCAAAGGTTCCAAGAATACTACACCACCTTATATAATTTACCGAACTCGCACAAACCTAAAGATCTATCAGGGACCAAGAGAAATATAATTAGTCAATTTCTAGAAGACAGTGGACTCCCCTCTCTATCTGATTTAGACTCCAAACGTTAGAAGAACTGATCACAACCATAGACTTATCAGAGGCCATTAAAACCCTTAAGACTGGGAAAAGTCCGGGCCCAGATGGACTAACAGCCCACCACTACAAGACCTTCCTTACCCCACTAGCTCCACATATGGTAAAGACTTTCAACTTCCTTAAAGACCCATGTGAGACTCCCGAAGACTTTTTGAGAGCACACGTGACAGTATTGCCTAAACCTAACAAAGATCCCAGACCGATCTCCTTGCTTAACACCAACTTGAAGATTTACGCAAAAATATTGGCACCCCTTTTACATAAACTGATTGAACCAGAGCAGGTGGGCTTCATGCCAGGCAGAGAAGCAAAAGATAATGTGATAAAAGCTTTAAATCTGATACACAAGTCTCAAACGGATAAATTCGAAGGTATGCTACTCTACTGATGCAGGGAATGCCTTCGACCGAGTGTTGTGGGACTTTCTCTTTGCTACATGCACACACATAGGTATGAGGCCACACATGATGAATTGGATTAAAATTCTTTACCAAAACCCAACAGCTCAAATTAAAGTTAATGGGACATTGTCAGAGACAGTACAAATCTGCAATGGGACTCGTCAGGGATGCCCCCTCTCCCCTTTATTGTTCATTCTCACCCTGGAACCCTTGGTCTGTACAATTACCAATTCCCCATCAATACAGTACTTTCTGGTCAGAGGCATGACCTACAAATGCGCAGCATACGCTGATGATCTTTTGTTCTTCATCACTCAGCCACACATCTCTATGCCCAACCTATGCAATGTCTTTGACCACTACAGTTATGTTTCAAATTTCAAAATAAATTACAATAAATCTGAAGCATTAAATTTGACACTCTCTGACGCCACAAGACAGAATATACTAACTAAGTGTAAATTTAAATGGGAAGCTCCGCCCTTAAATACCTGTGCATTTTATTAACACCACACCTAAATTTACTCTATAAACACAACTTTCAACCACTTTTGCATACTATTACTAAAGACCTGCAAAGATGGACTCTTAAACACTTTTCATGGTTTGGCAGAGCCGCAATTATCAAAATGACAATTTTACCGAGAATTCTATATTACTTCCAGACCATCCCCATTATTCTGCTGGCTATTTTCTTCAGGTCCTTGAATACTATATTCATAAAATTTCTTTGGGCATCCAAAAAGCCTAGAGTGAGCTTACAAATACTTACCCGGAGCAAACAAGTAGGTGGCATGGGATTCCCAAACCTCAAAAATTATTATTTAGCCACTCACCTAACAAGAGTAATAGATTGGCCACGCAGAAAATAAGGACTGGGTAGCATTGGAAAACAAAATAGGGCCCATACCTGTGACATATTCAGCTTGGATACCATGGGAAGCATGTCCCAACCAATTGAAACAACACCCCATTATAGGAGCAACTCTCAGATGTGTACAAACAGTAGCACGAACATCAGATTCAACCACACCGGCGGGTCCCCTGACTCTGTTATCAGGCAGCCCGGACTTTATACCGGGTTTGGTCAACCTTTCCCATCTATACACCAAAAGTGATACCCCTTTATTGGCCACACATTGTAAATTTAAGTCCACCATTGAATTACAGACCGATAGGGTTTTGACATACTTAAACCATTGGGAGTACCGTCAGTTACACAACTATGTCATGAAATCACAGAGGCATGGAAACTTCGCAAGACCCTTAACTCCTTTTGAATTAGTATGCTTCATGTCCAACACATCCACAAAAAACATTACCCTTATTTACTCCTGGTTGCAGGCCTTAGATTTAAGGGATGTATAAACCAAGTGGACTGCGCTAGCAACTAATTGTGTAAAGATGTATAATCAAAAAAACCTAAAAACACCAAAAGGTGTTGGTGAAGTGACAAGTGAGTAAAATTATGGATGTGTCAGAGAACTGGACCTGCAGCTCGTGCACCCGAGTCAGCACTCAGTGTGCATGCACTACGCCGCAGCACCAGAGCTCCAAGACCCTCCACACAAACAAAATCAATTGGTGTAGAAGTGACAGGATCATGGGACGATGCACTATTAGAACAGATGCATCTATCAAATCTCAGAAATTGGCATACAATAATATAAACAAAAATAAATATATATGCAAATAAAACTTGACAATTGTGAAGAAAGTAGAATAGCTTGGAGCGAACCACTCAGCACATTCCAGATAGCACAGAGAGACCATAAAATGTCATCTATAATATGGATGCTCCTTCATGAGGCAAACATTCACATGATGAACGGGCTTCACACTTTTTAATCTTGGGCCAATGGTGTGGTGATATAAAAAGGATTGCTCATACAGCCATGGAAGCACACGTCAAAGACTTTGATAACGCCCTGGGGGAGGGGCGAAACGCGTCGACGCAACATCCTGTTCACGTTTTTTCGACCTGTACCAGTGACATCACTTCCTGGCGGTGGAGCGCACGCCATGAGCGGCGAACCGACCGATATATCTGAATGCCTGCTTTTCCTTATTGGTCCCGTGAGTAGCGCATTTATGCGCAGGTGACCTCTGGTTTTAAAAGATTTTATGCCATATACTTCTCTTCTCTCCTTCGGTGGAACGTGTGCTTCCATGGCTGTATGAGCAATCCTTTTTATATCACCACACCATTGGCCCAAGATTAAAAAGTGTGAAGCCCGTTCATCATGTGAATGTTTGCCTCATGAAGGAGCATCCATATTATAGATGACATTTTATGGTCTCTCTGTGCTATCTGGAATGTGCTGAGTGGTTCGCTCCAAGCTATTCTACTTTCTTCACAATTGTCAAGTTTTATTTGCATATATATTTATTTTTGTTTATATTATTGTATGCCAATTTCTGAGATTTGATAGATGCATCTGTTCTAATAGTGCATCGTCCCATGATCCTGTCACTTCTACACCAATTGATTTTGTTTGTGTGGAGGGTCTTGGAGCTCTGGTGCTGCGGCGTAGTGCATGCACACTGAGTGCTGACTCGGGTGCACGAGCTGCAGGTCCAGTTCTCTGACACATCCATAATTTTACTCACTTGTCACTTCACCAACACCTTTTGGTGTTTTTAGGTTTTTTTGATTATACATCTTTACACAATTAGTTGCTAGCGCAGTCCACTTGGTTTATACATCTTCAAAGTACAGTACTTTCACCCTGCTGCTGCAACAAAGTTCCATTTCTTTCCTTTTTTTGGTTTCACAAAAGTTTTTGTTTGATATTATTGATTTGCAAGCGCTGTATTGTATGATTTCATTTAGATTTAAGGGAACCTTACAAACACAAACAGTTTTGGGAAACAGCTCTAAACACATCCTTCACGAAGGATCAACGGCTGCAGGCCTGTGTGTTTGCTAACAAATGTGCAATAAGTACACGTCTTCAGGAAACCTCGTTTAAACTCTTGACAAATTGGTACAACACACCAATTAAGCTACACAAGTGGTTCCCTTTAGTCCCCGATCTTTGCTGGCGCTGCAACCAGGAAAAAGGCTCTCTACAACACATATGGTGGGACTGCATATGGATACAGCCCTTTTGGAAGCAGGTGATTGACTCCATAAAAGTTATCACAGAGACCAAAATACTTTTGGACGCAGCTTGCTGCTTATTACATATCACTAACTGCTCAATGAAAAGGTACAAAAGATCTTTGACTAGATTCCTACTCACTGCCGCGAAAGCGGTAATACCTAGACATTGGAGAACTGCCACCACGCCCACAATCAAAGAATGGTTAGACGAGGTACATTTCATCTATGGGATGGAAGAAATCAGGGCAACTGCTCATGAGCAAATAGAACAATTCAATAAGACATGGCAATCTTGGATTATCTTTAAGTATTACTACCTCATACACAACTCTTATGCCCCGTACACACGGTTGGACATTGATCGGACATTCCGACAACAAAATCCTAGGATTTTTTCTGACGGATGTTGGCTCAAACTTGTCTTGCATACACACGGTCACACAAAGTTGTCGGAAAATCCGATAATTCTGAACGCGGTGACGTAAAACACGTACGTCAGGACTATAAACGGGGCAGTAGCCAATAGCTTTCATCTCTTTATTTATTCTAAGCATGCGTGGCACTTTGTGTTTCGGATTTGTGTACACACGATTGGAAATTCCGACAACGGATTTTGTTGTCTGAAAATTTTATAGCCTGCTCTCAAACTTTGTGTCTCGGAAAATCCGATGGAAAAAGTCCGATGGAGCCCACACATGGTCGGAATTTCCAACAACACGCTCCGATCGCACATTTTCCGTCTGAAAATCCGACCGTGTGTACGGGACATTAGACAATCATGAAACCTTGACCTTGTGACACTTTCCTTTATCTCAGGATGATCTATGCTCCTGACATAATCTCTATTTTATCATATTCTTCATTTTCTTTTCTTATCTTCCTCCTTTTTTTTTACCTACTGTATTGGTTTACATTTCTTTTGGGCAAGCAATTACCGTTGCAATCACAATTAAGTAAGTGATCAGCCGATCATCGCAATATTTCTTACGGTTTGTGGTGCTGCCACACTTATGTCTTTAGTTGTACTTGAATCCTTAAGATGCCATTTAAATCTGAGGACTGTTACTGTGAAATTGTATCGTTGTAACTGGTAATAACCACTTTAAATTTCACTATACTCGAGTACATGTTAAAAGATTATACGTTCTTACATCTGTACAATTGTTACCTATTTAAATCTTACAATAAAAATTTTATTGACAAAAAAAACATATACATATATATTAATATCCTAATCAAGAAATATTGTATAAGATACTATGATCTTAACTAACATCAAAACTTTAGCATCTTAAGTGATGTGAAACCTTCCTTCTCATCTCATGGGGGGAGGTTAAAGGTCAGCTCACTCTTAATTACTGCCATATGTGACTCTACATAGAACTGCTCATGAGCTTATAACAGCATAATCTTTCACGAGTATAAAACCTTATATAATTTCACCTTTTCCATACATAGAAGATATATATATATACACAGTATCTCACAAAAGTGAGTACACCCCTCACATTTTTGTAAATATTTTATTATATCTTTTCATATGACAACACTGAAGAAATGACACTTTGCTACAATGTAAAGTAGTGAATGTACAGCTCGCAACAAAAGTGAGTAAACCCTTAAGTGAAAATGCTAAATTGGGCCGGAAGTGTCAAAATTTTGTGTGGCCACCATTATTTTCCAGAACGGCCTTAACCCTTGTGGGCATGGAGTTTACCAGAGCTTCACAGGTTGCCACTGGAGTCCTCTTTCACCCCTCCATGATGACATCACGGAGCTGGTGGATGTTAGAGACCTTGCGCTCCTCCACCTTCCATTTGAGGATGCCCCACAGATGCTCAATAGGGTTTAGGTCTGGAGACATGCTTGGCCAGTCCATCACCTTTACCCTCAGCTTCTTTACCCTCAGTTGTCTTGGAGGTGTGGTTGGGATCGTTATCATGTCGGAATACTGCCCTGTGGCCCAGTCTCTGAAGGGAGGGAATCATACTCTGCTTCAGTATGTCACAGTACATGTTGGCATTCATGGTTCCCTCAATGAACTGTAGCTCCCAAGTGCCAGCAGCACTCATGCAGCCCCAGACCATGACACTTCCACCACCATGCTTGACTGTAGTCAAGACCCATTTGTCTTTGTACTTCTCACCTGGTTGCCGCCACATACGCTTGACACCATCTGAACCAAATAAGTTTATCTTGGTCTCATCAGACCATAGGTTCCAGTAATCCATGTCCTTAGTCTGCTTGTCTTCAGCAAACTGTTTACGGGCTTTCTTGTACATTATCTTTAGAAGAGGCTTCCTTCTGGGATGACAGCCATGCAGACCAATTTGATGCAGCGTGCGGCTTATGGTCTGAGCACTGACAGGTCGACCCCCCACCCCTTCAACCTCTGCAGCAATGCTGGCAGCACTCATACATCTATTTCCCAAACACAACCTCTGGATATGATGCTCAGCACGTGCACTCAACTTCTTTGGTCGACCATGGCGAGGCCTGTTCGAAGTGGAATCTTTCCTGTTAAATCATTGTATGGTCTTGGCCACCATGCTGCAGCTCAGTTTTAGGGTCTTGGCAATCTTCTTATGCTGCGTACACATGACCGGACTTTCCGTCAGAATAGACTCCAACGGTCTATCTGACGGAGTTCCGCTGAAACGGACTTGCCTACACACAATCACACCAAAGTCTGATCGTTTAGAATGCGATGACGTACGACGGGACTAGAAAAAGGGAGTTCAATAGCCAGTAGCCAATAGCTGCCCTTGTGCCGTTTTTGGTCCGTCGGGAATAGCATACAGACGAGCGGTTTTCCCGATACTAACTGATTCAGTCAGACAGATTTGAAACGTGTTCTTTTTCTAGGTCCGTCAGAATTTTAGAAAGAAAAAGTCTGATGAAGCCCACACATGATCGGAATGTCTGACAGAATGATTCCTTTGGAACTTTTCTGACGGAAAGTCCGGTCGTGTGTACTTGGCATTATAGCCATCTTTATGTCAAGCAACAATTCTTTTTATCAGATCCTCAGAGAGTTCTTTGCCATGAGGTGCCATATTGAACTTCCAGTGACCAATATGAGAGAGTGAGAGCGATAACACCAAATTTAACACACCTGCTCCCCATTCAAACCTGAGACCTTGTAACACTAATGAGTCACATGACACTGGGGAAAGAAAATGGCTAACTGGACCTAATTTGGACATTTTCACTTAGGGGTGTACTTACTTTTGTTGCCAGCAGTTTAAACATTAATGGCTGTGTATTGATTTATTTGAGGGGACAACAAATGTACACTTTTATACAAGCTGTGCACTCATTACTTTACATTGTAGTAAAGTGTCATTTCTTCAATGTTGTCACATGAAAAGATGGAATAAAATATTTACAAAAATGTGAGGGGTGTACTCACTTTTGTGAGATACTGTGTATATGTATAATTTTGTGAAATTATCGATGCTCTCCGCTGAAACCACTGCTTATGTTCCAGAATTCCACATCCTTACCGCTTTTACAGTAGAAAACTCTCTACGCAGTTTAAGGTTAAACCGCTTCTCTTTTAATTTTAGTTAATGGCCGCGTGTCCTTTTAAATTTTCTTGCGTGGAAAAGTTTTGTCCCTATTATGGGGTCACCAATAGGAACAGCCGAACAAACAGGTCATTCAACTGTTTGTTCGCCCCCGAACTGACCACAATGCATTGCGGAGCTGAACAGTGCATTGCAAGCCCTGATTGGCTGAAGCAGTGAACGCTTCAGCCAATCAGGGCACAGAGCACTGTCAGAGTCATGATTGGATACTGTCATCATGACTTTATCCAATCATGGCTCATTCCCGCAGCAGGTTTAAAATTATTCTTTCTTTTCAGTGTGATTTTGGCATGGAGAGAGATATAACAGGGCTCTGTTCAGTGCTATTATTTGGTCATTGTGCTATACTGTGCTATTTTGCTTCAATTGTCAGTGTAGAATATTAGTTTAGTGTCATTCTAGGGATAGTGTGAGTGTAGTGAGGAGGACCATAATTCAGTTTTGCATAGTGTGCAGCTAGAGTAGGGACAGCTCAGATAGTTTCACTATAGTGTATTGAGACCATGTCATGCATACATACATTAGTGTAGAGTAGGGACAGCTCAGATAGTTTCAGTGTAGTGTAGTGAGACCATGTCAGTTATCTTGACATTAGTGTATAGCTAGAGCAGGGACAGTTCAGATAGCGTCAGTGTAGTGACAGTTGAACACCGTCTATTTGATTGAGTTACTGCCAGTTTAACGGCATTTACTTCTGTCTGCATTACTGTCAGTTTAACGCCATATAGTTTTGTGTGTGTTACTGCCAGTTTAACGGCATATAGTTCTGTGAGTGTTACTGCCAGTTTAACGCCATATAGTTTTGTGTGCGTCACTGCCAGTTTAACGTCATATCGTTTTGTGCGTTACTGCAAGTTTAACGTCATTTACTTCAGTGTGCGTTACTGCAAGTTTAACACCATTTACTTCTGTGTGCATTACTGCAAGTTTAATGCCATATAGTTCTGTGCATCACTGTACGTTTGGCGCATTATATTGCAGTATATTATAGTGTGTCCATGGAGTGTGTCTGTGTAGTGTGAGTACTCAAATTAAAGTGCACTAAACACCACTTTACATTGATTAAAGTATATCTACGTACAGATTTCCACTTCTTCTTTACATTTGCTAATAAGCACCACCCCCTCCTTCCTTGGACGTGGTGGTCAGTCCTCAGGCAGGGCATCATTTCCTCTGTTTAGTGAGTTTGCCCGTGCTATCCAGCCACAGCATGCCGAGAGGTTGGTGGACTGGCTTACTAAACCTTCCTCATCCTCCTCATCAAGTAGAGACAAGTGTGCAGTCCCCTGCCAATGACAGAGTGGATAAACCTTCCTCCTTGTCCACACCTTTTCCTGCCATAGCCCCAACATCAGCCATGGAGGAGTCAGCTGAGTTATTCGACCACAGCGTCAGCCACTTGCTCCTTGATGATGCCCAGCCATTACTGGATTCAGATGTTGGTTCTGAGGTTGAGGATGACAGGAACATGAGCCTAGAGAGAGGGGAGAACACTGGTAGACAAATTGGAATTCATGTTCCCCCAGCCGCAGCGCTTTGCCAAGTTGTCTCCAGTGGTAATGATGATGATGGAGGAGATGGAGATGATGATGATGATGATGATGTCACTGATGCAAATTGGGTGCCAGATAGAGCAGAGGAGGAAACTAAAGGTGAGGCCACACAACCCCAAGGAGGCCGACATCAAGAAAGAGTAGAGAGCAGCCACCCTATTTCATCACATTCTGCAGCTGTTATCTCCCGGCCCACACCCCAAAGCTCAGTTTTCTGGGCCTTTTTCAGCACATCTGCAGCAGACCACACTGTTGTTATCTGCAAACTGTGTCTCAGACACATCAAAAGTGGCATTTAACGTCCAACTACTCAGCCCTTTTGGCAAGAACACCTAAAAACCACACAAAAGGGTCACAAATCTGTCCCTCCTCCTCCTCCTCCTTACCCATTTCAGTCTGCCCCTGCTATATGGAGTCATTACCTCTCAGGAGCCTCCACTGACAGGGATGTTGGTATAGCACAGGGTGTCCCAGGTCCTAGCAGCACATCTACCAGCAGCACACCACCAGCTGTAGACTGTAGCCGGCAAATTTCTCTGCCCCATCTGCTGCAGCAGAAAAAAAATACAGTCCCTGCCACCCACATGCCCAGCGTCTAAATGCAAGCTTGTCAAAGCTGTTGGCTCTCCAACTTCTGCCTTTCAGCCTGGTGGATTCTGCCTCTTCCGTGAATTTGCACAATTTGCTGTACCACAATGGCAGGTTCCCAGTTGCTACTGCTTTTCACGTAAGGCCATTCCATCTCTTTACCATCACGTGGAAGGGAATGTTCTGGCATTGTTTGGCAAGGCAGTCAGCCGTAAAATCCACCTTACTGCTAACATGTGGTCCAGCAAGCATGGGCAGGGACGATATATTTTGTTCACAGTACACTAGGTAACGCTGCTTGCAACTTGAAAGGATGCAGGGCAAGCCTCGGTGCTGGTGGTGATGATGCCAGACCCGTGAGCTCTACCCCCTTCTCCTCCTCCTCCGCCACCTCTATGCCCTCCTCCGCAGAATTGTCCTATGAACATCAGGTACCCCCTAAGCATTCAAAGGGCTATTCCATGAGTCAGGCTAAAAGGTACCATGCAATGCTTCAGCTGGTGTGTTTAGGGGACAGGAACCACACTGGAGCAGAGATTCTTGCAGCTCTGCAGGGACAGGCCCAGAGGTGGTTCACACCATGCCAGCTGGAGCCAGGAATGGTGGTGTGCAATAATGGTTCAAACCTCTTGTCCGTCTTTAGACAGGGAAAGTTGACACATGTGCGATCCCTGGCATATGTCCTCAGTTTGGTGGTGCAACGTTTCCTAAATATGTACCCAGGGTTACAAGATGTGCTAAAGCTGGCCAGAAGAGTCTGTAGCCATTTCACTCAGTCATGCACAACCAGTGCTCGGTTGGTTGAAATTTAGCAGGAGTTCCACCTGCCCGTAAACCGCCTGATTTGTGACATGCCCACCAGGTGGAACTCGACTTTGGCAATGCAGCAGTGGCTATACATGCAGCAGAGGGCCATCAATGATTACCTGTGTGAATACGGCACAACGACAGGCTCAGGCCGCCTTGGTTTTTTTTCCCGACGCCAATGGCTGATCATTAAGGATGCTTCTCAAATGGCTAATCACCATTTGAGGAGGCCACAAGGATGGTGAGCCGTGACAGTGCAAGCATCAGTAACACAATCCCTGTTGTGTTCCTGCTGGAGTAGACTCTGCATGACATTATGGACAGGGCACTGGAGGCAGAGCAGCAGGAGGGAGAAGAGGACTTCCTTTCCTCTCAAAGCCCACTTTATCCAGACACCATCATTCCTATGTCACAGAACACATGAAGGGAGAGAGGAGGAGGAGGAGGACTCTGGCACTTTCATAGGCTTCAAAGAAGAGGAAGATGTGTCAATCTGTAAGTGATGGCTTTCCAGCCCCAGGACCCTTAGGAGTAGTATGTGGCTGGGAGGAGGAAGTTCCAGATGCTGTCATCCTGAGTAACCCAGAGGAGTCTGCTTCTCAAGCCTCAGCAAATTTGAGGCGCAGGGGCAACCTCATGCTTCAAAGCCTGCAAAATGACCCAAGAATATGTTGCATAAAGGAGAAGGATGATTACTGGTTGGCAACCCTGCTTGACCACCGTTATAAGGGGAAGGTCTCAGAACTCATCCCAACCCCACAGAGACGGATAAAAACGGATATTCAATCGATGAATAGCCTCACAGAAGTGGAAGATTCTTCACAACTCCAGGCAGCAGCTATCAGGTAAGTACAGAAGACGTATGACCTCCATCTACCATACATGTTTGAACTCTACAGACAAGTGGAAGATTTGGACAACAGGGAACGCAGGCATAATATTAGAGTCAGGGGGGTCCCCAAAGGAGTAGAACCTTCGGCACTACCACAGACGATCTGCTCCATATTCAACAACCTACTTGACCACTCAGCTGACTCCCCTATTGAAGTGGAAAGACTCCATTGCATGCTGTGACCCCCTCCCTGTGATTCCGAACCACTGAGGGACATTGTGTGCTGTATTGCAAACTTTCCTCTCAAGGAGGAGATACTCCGCAAAGCAAGAGACAGAGGCTGCATTTTATACAATGGCACAGACATTAAACTATTCCAAGACCTGTCTCAGATAACCTTACAAAACAGACACACCCTACACCCCCTGCTGGAATCATTACGCGCCCGCAACATTCGATATGGATGGAAGTTCCCGTTCTGCCTCTCTGCAACCTCCAGAGGTTGCACTGCACTCCTCCAAACACCGGTAGACCTGCCTGTCTTTTGTGAGCAGCTCAATTTGCTGCAAGTTGATCTACTGGAATAGTATTCCTTCTACTTCCCCTTGAAACCATGAAAGCCGGTCTCCCACAACTCATCATCTAAGACCCAGCGACATCGATCCAGACATCGCAGGTTGGATCCCACATCACCTGGAGACCATTTATCACGTAGAGATCTCCCCCCGCACGATCCAGAGCATGCTGAAACCCCATGCAAGGGACACCAGGACATCTAATCTCCTTCTCACTACACCTCAGACCTCCGTGTTAGTAAGTTGAGAGGTTCTCGCATTAACCATTCCTTACTCAGACTGTTTGTTTATCTGTTTCCCCATTTCTACCATTACAATGAACGCCTAAAGACTTTCGGCGCACCGTGAAGAAATCTCCCTTCCAACTCTCTCCTCGGACCAGCGGACTTCACCATGGATAACTCCTCTGTCAGGTACTATGTTCTTATACCCACAGGTATCCCCTATGAAGACCTCTACCTGGATGAGAGACTAACCCATGGCCATACTCCCCATATCCCCTCACACCATCCCAGAAACTCCCCAGTGAGCTCACCTGCATACTGTATACAACAGAAACTGTTTGTCGGAGCTAGAAGGGCAGGTAACACTTTTGAGCCTGTGTGATTTTTCATTGTTTTCATGTTATTAGGTTTCTAATTCTTTATATTCTTATGGTTGTTTGTTTTATCTCATAAGTGATGCTTTAACCACATGCTCTTCGAATAATAGATGAGGAAAGACCTGAACTTTAACCAACCAAGACTTACACCTAGGACCTGAAATAGAATGTAATCACAACACTTTTCTTAAGATGTGGGTACACTCCACAATCTTGACAGTAGGGATGAGCCGAACACCCCCCTGTTCGGTTCGCACCAGAACATGCGAACAGGAAAAAAGTTTGTTCGAACACGCGAACACCGTTAAAGTCTATGGGACACGAACATGAATAATCAAAAGTGTTAATTTTAAAGGCTTATAGGCAAGTTATTGTCATAAAAAGTGTTTGGAGAATAAGCATTTACATAAAGGAATTGTCAAAAACTGTCTCTTGTCATTTTTAAAATTTTTGACAGTTTTTTTAGTGAAATGGTAGGGGTAAGTACCCCCTTACCATTTCACACAGGGGGGGCGGGATCTGGGGGTCCCCTTGTTAAAGGGGGCTTCCAGATTCCGATAAGCCCCCCGCCCGCAGACCCCCACAACCACCGGCCAGGGTTGTGGGGATGAGGCCCTTGTCCTCATCAACATGGGGCCAAGGTGTTTTGGGGGGCTACCCCAAAGCACCCTCCCAATGTTGAGGGCATGTGGCCTGGTACAGTTCAGGAGGGGGGGCCGCACTCTCGTCCCCCCCTCTTTTCCTGCGGCCTGCCAGGTTGCGTGCTCGGATAAGGGTCTGGTATGGATTTTTGGGGGGACCCCACGCCTTTTTTTTTTCTTTGGCGCGGGGTTCCCCTTAAAATCCATACCAGACCTGAAGGGTCTGGTATGGAATTTAGGGGGAACCCCACGTCATTTTTTTTTTACATTTTGGCCGGGGTTCCCCTTAATATCCATACCAGACTTGAAGGGCCTGGTATGGATTTTAGGGGGACCCCCACGTCATTTTTTTTTAAAATTTTGGTTCGGGGTTCCCCTGTGGGGAATTCCCATGCCGTTTTTATCAATGAACTTCTATGTGTATTGTCGGCAATGCAATAGCCGCGGGTAGTTTTAAATGGGTTTTTTCCTTCGAAATGTAATTTTGCTGTCAGACTGTTCTAAACACGGGAAACATGCGCCCCTTTACAGGCATACTATAGACACCCTCCAGCTACGAAATTTAAAGAGATATTACATTTTTATTGTTTAAATTTAAGCATTATTAAAATCACTGCTCCTGAAAAAACGGACGTTTTTAAAACTTTTTTTGCATTGATCCATGTCCCCTGGGGCAGGACCCGGGTCCCCAAACATTTTTTATGACAATAACTTGCATATAAGCCTTTAAAATTAGCACTTTTGATTTCTCCCATAGACTTTTAAAGGGTGTTCCGCGGCATTCGAATTTGCCGCGAACACCCCAAATTGTTCGCTGTTCGGCGAACTTGCGAACAGCCAATGTTCGAGTCGAACATGAGTTCGACTCGAACTCGAAGCTCATCCCTACTTGACAGGAAAGCGCTGCACTTGGTAATCAATTGCTGCGATACCTCACAATCACGCAACAAAGTTTATTGACTAATTATCTAAGGAAACCCTTTGACAGGTCTCTCCATACTAAGACACATTCTTACCCATGTATAGTAAGGCTTTTGTTCTATTAGCCTAAAAGAACAAAATCCAGAAAGAAGAGGGGGAAGAATTAGAGTGTATAGCCTGAAAGTTCTTCACACTCTAGTATTTCATGTGAAGTTACATGCACCTACTAGCGGCAGTTACACACGCTGCTCGACTAACCTCTCTACACCTAACTTGTCACTTCCCGCTACTGGTGTCCCGCACATGCTAAACCCTGAACCCAACCTTTCCTTGTAACATCCTATAGTACATAAGCCTATCCTTTTCGTCCTCACTAGTGCTAGCCCATCTGTTCCTCTCCCAGTTTACTGTCCCACCACAGCTGTCCTAATGGACCATAGCTGACACCCTGGACTCTTCTATTTAGGTGGATAGGTGCACCTATAACCACCTCCGGTGACTTCCCATACACATCACGTGGATTTCCCACTGTTGTGTTGACCCTATAATCCATCCTATCCCGCATTCCTCCCCCCCACTTGATCATCCTAAGACCTACCCCATATATCTTTCTCTCTTATCTTCCTGATCTTCTGTCCTTTCTCTAACCCCCTTTTCTGGTGGGGGGCGCTCTTCCTTTCTACCCCTACCCCCCACGGACAATACCGAGACTCTAAAGCGAATCCCACTAACCTCACATATTGAGACTATTTACCTTAGCAAAGTACAAAATGCACCCAGAACAGGTGACCAAACAAACAAAACTATCACTGAAATGCATCTCGCTTTATGTAAAAGGCTTAAATCTCCCAGAAAAGAGATCACAGGTTATTTCTGCCCTGACGAAACACGAAGCACATTTCCAAATGCTCCAAGAAACACATTTTCGATCGGGTGCCATTCCCAAACTAGCAAATCATATATACAAACAGACAATACATTCCACAAACCCAGACTCCAAAATTAAAGGTGTATCTTTACTTATCTCTAAACATGCTGATTTCCAGCTGGCAGACACAATAATCAATCCCAGAGGCAGATATGTCTTCATCAAGGGCACATTTGCATCCAAACCAATCACTCTGGCCAATATTTACTGCCTAAACGAACACCAAGTCTCATTCTTCAAAAAAATCTGTGACCTCCCATCCAATTTTCAGGAAGGTTTGGTAATATTAGGAGGAGACTTCAATGTCCCATTGAACCCAACTCTAGACACCTCCACTTTAACATCCACTCTCTCCTACCGTGCACTCCACCAAATTAAACTCCAACTCCAAAATCTAACACTCCATGATACCTGGTGAAACTGACAAAGACTACACCTTTTACTCTCTTCCACACTAAAAATACCCCAGAATAGACTATTTCTAATCACAGACTGACCTGTCGCTCCTCACAAAGGCCACTATAGAACCAATGTTTTTGTCCGATCACCACCCCATCCCAGTAACGCTTACATTACCGGATTCAAATGAAACAACAAAAACATGGCGATTAAATCCCTCTCTTCTAAAAGACCCAGAGATGCTAAATCAGATCCAATCCCACAATCAATTGTACTTCCAAGAAAATTCCACCCCAGACACTGTAACTATTACACTTTGGGAGGCGCATAAATGCGTGCTAAGGGGGGAATTTATATCCCTAGCAACGACCAACAAAAAGAGACACCAAGAACAGATTAAATCACTTATCAAAACCATAAACCGACTTGAGGCAGCACACAAACAATCTCGCAAACTACATTACAGGACCTTTTACAAGCTCGATCCGCACTATTAGATGAGCTAGGGAAAAGCACAAGGAGGCGGTATGTTCTCCAACAGAAAGTGTTCTACGAACATGGCAACAAAAGTGGGAGACTTGGCCTGCACGATACGAGACTTTCGAGACAATCAAGGCACACTCCTCTCAAAAAACTATGATATCGCCAGACACATTGAAAACTACTACTCTAAACTTTACAACTTACCGCAAAGCAATGATGAAAGAACAAACGCGAACAGTCGCGCTTCCCAAATAAAAGACTTTATAGCCCAATACTGCCCCAAACCTATCACCACTCAGCAAGCTGAAGCCATGGAGAGCCCACTCTCCATGGAGGAGCTTCACCTAGCAATAAAGCAGATGAAGGTAGGAAAGAGCCCTGGCCCCAATGGTTTCCCACTAATATACTACAAATGCTTTCAAGACGTACTAGTACCAGAGATGCTTAGGACTTTTAACTCCCTATCAAACCTCCACACCTCATTAGGCAGATTGTTAGAAGCCTATGTGACTGTCATCCTGAAGGAAGGTAAAGACTCCTTACAAGCATCCAATTACAGACCCATCTCTCTACTTAATGTAGATATCAAACTGTACGCAAAGATGCTGGCGAATAGATTGCTACCTCTTATTCCTGGCCTCATATCATCTGATCAAGTAGGATTTATCCCAGGTATAGAGGCCAGGGATAACACCATACGCACCCTAAACATTCACCATTGGCTGACCTCTTCGGGAACCAAAGGTTTTCTCCTTTCCCTTGATGCTGAGAAGGCGTTCAACAGGATGGCCTGGGACTACATACAAGAAGTACTAAGAGGTATAGGACTCTTACCTCACATGTTTGCTCACATTAACACCCTGTACACTAACCCCTCGGCGAGGGTGAGGGCCAATGGCCTCCTGTCGAATGCCTTCTCTATAAGCAACGGTACACTCCAGGGTTGCCCCCTGTCCCCCTTCAGTAAAGCTGTTTCTCTTTATAAATTATCGTTATACTCAGGGCCAATGACTTACCTACGCGGGAACCGGATTTCCTGCCGGGAGAATCTACTACGTTCCTCCAAAAGGAATGGCCACACGAAGAGATACAGACACACCATTTCTTCCATAGGGGTCGCATTCAACCCTATGAAGATTTGGTGTCTGAGTCACGCACAAACACGTTTGCTTTCTGGTCCTACAGACAACTAAGACATTTTCTTACCTCTACAGTACCAATTGCAACATGGACCAGATAACTTATTCCATTTGAAACCCTTTGCTCACGCAATACACCACAAAGACATTTCATATCGTACATTTAAGCTCTTGTCCAGGACGACACCCTCCTCTCAACGACTGGGCTCCTACGTAGTTCCTGGGAAAAAAAACTACAATTGACACTGACGGATGACGACTGGGAAACCATTTACACACTTGCCTATAAGGGATCCATGAATGTTGCAATCCAAGAAAATGTATATATAATTATAACCAAATGGTACAGGACTCCATCCCGACGGCACAAATTCTCACCCTCTATCCCAAACATCTGTTAGAGCTGTAAAAAGGCAGAAGGCTCCATGATACATATTTGGTGGGAATGCGATTCCATTCAACTATTCTGGAGGGAGGTTCACTCCATAATAAAGCATATTACCACTTACACCTTGAATTACAATCCCGCACAATACCTCTTACATCACACAACTCTACCCAAGCATGATTACCACAAATCGTTGGCCATGCACATGGTCAATGCGACGAGACTATGCATTCCAATACACTGGTGATCAACGGACATACCAACCATTAGAGAATGGTTGCTTAGAGTTACCAAGATAGAGGAGATGGAGGAATTGATATATACCACCCAGGAACGCATACAAAAATTTACAAAGACTTGGGCCTGTTGGACACATTTCAAGATGTCAGACTGGTACAAATCCTACTTCTCTTCTTAATTTCCGATAACTCAGAACTCCTAGAAGTGATTTCCCCCCCCACTTCTGGAGCTTAAAAGGGGGGTTACAGTTGATGAGCGGTCCCCACTCCCTTCCTCCTCTTCTTTCCTCTTACCCCCTCCTCCCCTTCTCCCCAACCTTTCCCCCTCACACCAAATTCCCTTCATTCGGAAAGTCCGCCGTAAAGTCCGTTGAAAAGTTCGCCGGACAAAGTCTGCCGTAAAGTCCGATTGTGTGTACGTGGCATAAAAATACACCTGTAACCTAATTAACCTTATTAACATGAGCTAGTTTACTAAATCATTTACCCAGACTAGATGACTCAGAGACATGACCTTTAGGACACAGACTTGTGGTCACCAAGCTTCACACAGTAGTATAAACACAATAGCAGGAGCTAATTACAATTAACGGTACAAACAACAATGAGTTGAATACTCTTAGAAGCTGTGGTAAGCCAGACTAGACTTGTTTACAATAAACACATTATAGCAGACAACAAGACAGGTAGTTGGAGTTGATGATATTAGCATCTCCTCACAGTATGTGTCCCAACAGTATGAATCAGTCACTATTGCTAATATGGCAAATACAGGGTCCCCAGAGTCTGTGTGTCCTGGGGGACAAGGACCCAAATCCAAAGTAATAACACCTCAAGGGTACCCTAAATGCCAGGGTCCATAATCTGTAGGCAAGAAGCTGGCATTCAGTCCCCTCCAAAAGCCCCTATCCTGGGTGAGTCTGTCACATTTCTCCCCCATCAAAAGTTGACTAACAAGGCTCCAGACCTCTACATGGTCTGGACATGCGTTAGTCAGGCAGAGTGAACTCACAAAGTCTGTCCGCATGATCTCCTCTCTTGGCTGCAAGGAATAGTTGACCTCAGTAGGTGTGGGGCAGAGGTCACCACCCAGCTGTCAGCGCTTCAGCTGGGTGGTGTTTACCATTCTATGGCTTGGCCTGTTGCTGGGCAGAGGGGCCCACTGTCCCAGTTCCCTGAAGCTGAGAAGAAACTGTAGGTGCTAGGCAGAGGCCAGCAGCACTCTGCCCTGTTGCCAGCGATTCAGCTGGGAGTAGCAGCTTCACTACATCAGCTTATCACCGGAGGGAGGGGCCGACTGCCCCGGCTCCCTGGATTTCCACTCTGCCCTGTTGCCAGCACTTCTGCTGGGGACTTGACAACCTCTGCTGGATTCCTCCACTCCCAAACTGTGTAGCTGCCATTGGGGAGGTGAGCCAGCTGCTTCCTGTTCCATTCCCTCATCTGGCTGCTGGGACAACATGTCTCTGATAATGTCTCCCAGGTGCACGGATCTTTGCTAGGGAGGAAAGACCGCTTCCTCCACCCTGGCCAACTGTTGTGGAGGGACAAAGAACACCTCCTCTCCCTTCTCCCCCTGTATCTGCTGCTGGGAAGTGATTGCCATATTCTCACCCTGAGCCTCCAAAACTGCCACAGGTGTGGGGCAGAGGTCTTGGACCCTCTGTCTGGTGACCAGCATTTCAGCTGGGGAAGTTCCTTGTAACTCCACAGATACTGCTGTTGGTACTGGGCAGAGCACAGTGAAGTTTGGCCCTAATACCAGCTCTTCTGTTGGAGGCTCATCAGGTTGTTCTTCCTCAGCAGAAAAGTCTATCAAATCCCCTGTCTCTATAATTGGTGTCTGGGGATAGAGGTTCACCATCTCCTGTCCGTGAAACTCAGAAGATGCTATCGGTGCTGAGCAGAGCACAGTGAAGTTTGCCCCTAATACCAGCTCTTCTGCTGGGGGCTCACCAGATTGTTCTTCTTTAGCAGAAAAGTCTATCAAATTCCCTTGTCTCTTCTGTTGGATGCTCATCAGGTTGTTTTTCCTCAGCAGAAAAGTCTATCAAATCCCCTGTCTCTATAATTGGTGTCTGGGGATAGAGGTTCACCATCTCCTGTCCGTGAAACTCAGAAGATGCTATCGGTGCTGAGCAGAGCACAGTGAAGTTTGCCCCTAATACCAGCTCTTCTGCTGGGGGCTCACCAGATTGTTCTTCTTCAGCAGAAAAGTCTATCAAATCCCCTGTCTCTGCAATTGGTGTCTGGGGATAGAGGTTTACCATCTCCTGTCCATGGAACCTAGAAGATGCTACTGGTGCTGGGCAGAGGTTAGCAGAGCTCTGCCCTGTTGTCAGCACTTCAGCTTTGGGGATGGCAATCTCCAGATTTTCCACTGCTGATTCTCTGGCATGCTGCTGGACAGGCACATTCCTCCATCCAAGATCATCCCATGCAGAAACAGGATCATCAAGGTCAGTCAGCACTTGCTGCATCCGCCATAAGACCTCCGCCTCCATAGCTGCGGGGGCAGGTTGGCAAGGCACACTATTACTTTGCCACATTACTGACTCTTCAGCCAGGATTTCAGGGTTGTCAACTGGTATTTCCTGATAGTCCCAGGCAAAGGGAGCACAGCCCTGGCACTGAGTAAAGTCTAGCAGTCGTCTGTAGGCGATCTCCTGCTCCCATTCCTAAATGGCCAGAAGCTCTATATCTTCCAGTGCCCAGTGCACTTCCGAGACATTCAGTAGCCGTTCTCTGTAATCCATGATTTTGTCCAACCTCCACTCCAAATCACTCCCAGAGTTAGGGTCCTCTGTCAGCTTCACATACAACAGTCCTAAGCCCGTAGCTTAAGCTTTCTGTTGGGCTGTCATCCGCTATCCAGGGGCATGCTTGGGATACTCATCAAGCTTCATCTCTGCCCAGACCAGCCTGCTTAATTCAGCTGTCTGCTCCTTGTGCGTTTTTTCTCCCAAAAACAGCACCCACAACCCGTACTGCGACCAGTACCTTTCCTGGATGGAGGGGAGAACTTTTCCCCGGTGTCAATGCTCACAGGCTAGCGCTTCCTTACAGAGTTTGCAGCGAATAGAATCAAACCGTCCCAACAGGACCTGTTCTGATACTGGTCCTCTGTGCTGTATCTGCATCTCTCGCAACCTCCTTCTGAATTCCTCTTCCATGGTGGCTGGTATCTGTACCTCTCCTCTCCTCTCCTGCTATCTGGACCTTGGATCCAGGTGGAAGTTTGGATGTCCCAGATTGCAGGAAGCGTCCCGCTGCTTGCCACCAATGTAACATAATGTCCCACACTCCGCTTGAGTGCTTCCATCAGTATACCACTTCCTCCCAGTCTGGATACAGATATTCCAACCACTCCCAAGCACAAAACAAGACGAGACTTGCTTAGCTGCTAACATGGACTCATTTATTAGAACCAGAATACAAGTCTTTTTATACAGTAGAAGAGGAGGTTCCCCCCTCCTGCTCATATTACTCTAACAATACACCTGTAACCTAATTAACCTAATTAACATGAGTTAGTTTACTAAATCATTTACCCAGACTAGATGACTCAGAGACATGACCTTTAGGACACAGACTTGTGGTCACCGAGCTTCACACAGTAGTATAAACACAATAGCAGGAGCTAATTACAATTAACAATACACACAATGAGTTGAATACTCTTATGCCGCGTACACACGATCGGACTTTACGGCATACTTGGTCCGGCGTACCGGATTTCGTCGGACAATTCGATCGTGTGTGGGCTCCAGCGGACTTTGTTTTCTCAAAAGTTTCACTGGACTTAGATTTGAAACATATTTCAAATCTATTCGACGGACTCGAGTCCAGTCGAAAAGTCCGCTCGTCTGTATGTCAGTCCGACGGACAAAAAACGCCGCTAGGGCAGCTATTGGCTACTGGCTATGAACTTCCTTGTTTTAGTCCGGTCTTATGTCATTACGTACGAATCCGTCAGACTTTGGTTGATCGTGTGTAGGCAAGTCTGTTTATTCGGAAAGTCCGTCATAAAGTCAGTCGAAAAGTCCGCTGGGCAAAGTATGCCGTAAAGTCCGGTCGTGTGTATACGGTATAAGAAGCTGTGGTAAGCCAGACTAGACTTATTTTACAATAAACACATTATAGCAGACAACAAAACAGGTAGTTGGAGTTGATGATATTAGCATCTCCTCACAGTATGTGTCCCAACAGTATGAATCAGTCACTATTGCTAATATGGCAAATACAGGGTCCCCAGAGTCTGTGTGTCCTGGGGGACAAGGACCCAAATCCAAAGTAATGACACCTCAAGGGTACCCTAAATGCCAGGGCCCATAATCTGTAGGCAAGAAGCTGGCATTCAGTCCCCTCCAAAAGCCCCTGTCCTGGGTGAGTCTGTCACATTTCTCCCCCATCAAAAGTTGACTAACAAGGTAAGTCTGTCACATATGTATAATTGTGCTCAGCCCAATAGGCTAGTGGACATCCTCATGGGTTCAAATCCCACAGAGGGATCCTAAAAGATTGCATTGGTAGAAAAAGGAGAATCTCTATTAACCAATTAGCCAAAGCAGCATATGCTGAAAATAGGCGAATGCCAATGCACCATAGATTTATTCTATTATATTAATTCTTCAAATGCATGCAATGGTATGTAATTATTCAATAATATTATGATGTGGAATTCCAAACATCACACACTAGTAATGGGCAGTTTACATTTTTTTGTTTGTTTATTTTAATTTGCTTGTGCACTGAAAAAAAAAAAAACTAAAACTTAGCTGGTGAATGGTAGGTTGGCTGGGATTTGAACTCATACCTTGAACACTGTGGAGATATCTGAGCAGACCACCAAGCCACTGTGCTAAGTACGCTGAGCCCTGCATAACAGTGTAGCATGATTGAAGAATGAACATAAATAATTACCGCTTTATACCCACCAGAATAAAAAAGAAAAAAACAACATAAAACATATAGGTAACCTAAATGTTCAGTACTTGCAAGTTTACAGAATAGCAGACATTACTCTCTAATAATCATTCATAACTGCATTTGTTAGCAAAACAAGGGAAAAAATAAGAATATTAATTGCAATATACATCAATAGATGCACATGAGGTAGAGAACATCTCATATAAAAATGTTTCTTTCACATACATGGATCATGGTTGCAGTGCAATACTGTAAAACAACTTAATAGAAGTTGGCACTTGCATGTCCGCGGAATCGCTAATTATCGCTGATTTCGAATTTACTGATGTATGTTCGCTGCTAATAGCGCTCTTTTTCATTCGCACATGCACCTGTCGACATTTTAATTGCCTAAAATGGGAGCTTTTATATGCAATAGTGCCCAGTACTTCCCGGCACTATAGTAAATGATCCCCATAGAATATTAAAGCTTCCCTATAGCATTTTGGGGATTGGGCCAAGTTCCAACAGTTCTGTTTTTTTTTATTTTTTCCCTTTCGACATTGGATAATTGTTTTATATAAATTTATGTCATTGTATCTATTACCAACTATGACAATAGTAACAGTAACACCAGGGTTTAGGAACAGTCATGTGACTATTTTGTTTGTATATGTGACACACAATCCTCTCTACAGTCCTAATATGTGGCAGTCATCATATGTGGTCATTAGTCAATTTTTTTTTTTGTTGGTCAGTTTTCTTTTTTGTCCCATAACTAAGTTCAAAGATCATTGTTTAAATATCGTATAGATATACTGGGACTTGTGAGACGCATAGTGATTGGCAAATAGCAATATATCTATAACAATTCTATTCAAAGGTCCTTAATACCCAGAATGACAAGAGAAGCATTTATTTGAATGCATATCTCTTAAAAGTGCACGTGTTTTTTTTTCTTTCTCTACCTTTTTTCACAATAATAAAGTATAATCTTAGAAAGCCAGGAAAGCTGGTCCAAAGGCCATTACTGTATGCTGTATCCAATTGGAATCACCATGGAAGGCTGTCCCAGAAGCAAGGGCAACATGACCAGATTGGCATTATGGACTTTCAAACTATTATTATTGGACTGTTAAGAACAAGGATCCTCATGGTTTTTTTCTTCCTTCTTGTTTTTTTGGTGTTTTGTCTCTTATGATTTTTATTATGGACTTACTACATCCAGAACAAGTGATGACTACTGATACTGGGATCCAAAAATGTGGACTGTAGAGATGGAGAGTTTAAAAGTTTTTTTTTTTCTCAAAGAGTTTTTCTATTTCAGAAGGCAAAGCCAAAAGTTCTACATATTAAAGGAGAGCCTCTTATTCATGGTCGAGTCTCATATTCTCAACTGGCCACAAGGGGCCATCTGTTGGCTTATGAGTTTATGTGAAATCTTGATTAATAGCTGTAAAATATTGTAATTATGAATATATTTAATTTAGTTTGTATCTATGTAGGGCGTGCAACATAGCTTCACAGAAGTGTCTGTTCGACAGACAATTCGTGCCTACCCTTGTGTATCTAAACAATGGGACCCAAACCTCATTATTCTACACTTATTCATGTCAAAGGATTCCATGTTTAGATATGCAATGAAGGGTCAACCGTCATCAATACTTAACTTTCCTGAAGGTCATGTACCTACAAGTTAAGTCTCCCACTCAAAATAGTCGGTGCCAAAGATTTGCATTAAAGGGGGCTGACTTATGCAAAGTATAGGGATTGGAGATGTAACCAATCCTAAACCAGGAATAGGGAAGCCCACCAATCAGAGCCACGCCATGCCTACCAATGAGGCATCAGCCTGTAATTATATACACAGACTTGATGGGAGGGAAACACACACTCTAGGCAGAGCAGTCACGTGAATGGAACTTCTATGGGAATGGTAAATATGGGAAATCTCCCTTGTACTTGTATCTAAATATGTTGGTCTTATGTATTTTCTGTCCTACTGTTTGTAGATTAATGTTTTAACTCTGCATTCCTTCATGTAATCCATGATTTTTATCTATTTCCTGTACAATTAGATAGATTGCTGTGTATTAGTCTAGGCCTACTTTACTATATACCAATACAATTTTGTTATTGTGCTTTTACTCATGGTCAAAGAACTCTCATTTAATCCAAATCATAACTGAGATATATTAAATCTCAAATATAGTATACAGGTAACACTGTTTCCTGTGAGAGACTCACACTTGGGTTACAGAATTGGCATGCCCAAAAAGAAGTATAAATCCTCTGCTCCACACTGACTGATTATTTTGCTGCACCAGCAATAAAGGAGACCCAAGATGGTTCCTGAGCAATGCTGTGCTAACTCTCACAGAGGCACAGTATGTCAAATGCAGAACCACTGCAAAAGGAAGACACAAGGGATCAGTGTGATTCGGATGGCTCACAGAACATGGACAGCTCAGCTCCAGCCTTCCTCCACCCACTACATGCTGCTGCAGGCAGGGGTTAAAGAGCTGCTCTCTCCCCTGCCCATTTTCCAGATAAAGCCCATTTGGAGAAAGAAACAGCATTGGGCAACACCTGAAGGGCTATACGATTAATTGAATCTCTCTGTCTCTTTAGCTATGCTCCCAGCCACTGACAATCCAGTATCCAAATACACGTTAAAGCTAATGCTAATGACTCTGTAGAAAGATCTCCATAGAGACCTACACACATCAAAATCACAGTTGCACTCCAGAACTGACCACCTGGAAGACTGAACCGATCTCTTAGAGCAGAGGTCTCCCAAATGATGGCCCTTCAGCTTTTCAGGAACTACAATTCCCATCATGCCTAGTTATTAGAGCTCATAATGAAATGGTTGACACAACAATCACTCTGAGGAAATCCAACAACTCAAGACCAAAATCACAATCCTGGTAGTATGTTCAAGAGGGAATAACATAAAGTATATAGGCATTCCTAAGTCAATTAACCCTTCTGAGTTTGTTTCTTACCTCCAGCAGTTTTTTGTGAAGCTTCTACCTCATCTTACACCTCATGTCATCATTATTGACCGGGCACACTTCATTCCCAAACCAAACTATCTTCCTGCAGTCACCCTTAGGGATGTTTTAGCATGATTAATTTTTTCATGTTAAAGAACAAATCCTTTCAGCTGAACGATCTTCCATAAGCAAACATTTCCTTGTTTGCTGATCTATCTGTCGCTATGCCAGCAATGTACAGAATTTTCTTTAGTTACATCTGTTCTCAGTGAACATCATATTCAGTAAGTGGGGCTTTCCAACAAAACTCTTGATCACCTATCAAAATCAAGTGGTCCCAAATACTCTCACCAAAAGACGGCATTAAAGGCTTGCTGAATTGGGACCTCATTACAGCACCTCTACCTTCTCCCAAGCAGCGTAAACCACCGCCACATGTTTCTCAACCCTGGGCTACCATGAGCAATGCCTACTGTAAATAATGATCTCTCCTCAGTTCTTGCATTATAATGTATCACTCTCCCTAGCCCTTTGTCGCAACTAACTATCCATCAAGAGCATAGTTTCTCTTTGTTTGACAAACTATAGATTTTGAATGTGCTAAGCACATATACAGTTTATTTTGTTTTATTGCTTGCTATTCTTGTTGTTATATATGGTTCTATGTACCTGTTCTTTGAAAGTTTAATAGAATACTCAACTCCATGTGTGTATCTGCATGCCATGGTGCAACACTAAATGATGTAATCTTTCTTCTATTACTATCCATCCATCCTCTCACTATCTTCCATGGCTATCACTATTACTTCAATTAATGCCAAAGGCTTAAATGCCCCAAAAGGAACCTCTCATAGAAGGAAGCACTATCTCAGAAAGTGCACATATTATGTGTCCAAGAAACTCACTTCCCCAATTCCAATCCACCATCCTGTAAACACAGGCTTTTCCCATACTGTTTCTGTGATAATACGACTAAGAAACACAGTAGGGTTGATTTACTAAAACTGGAGAGCTGATTGGTTTGTATGCAGAGCTGCACCAGATTTTGCATTCTCCCGTTTTAATAAATCAACCCCTGTGGTGTAATGATTGCAACATACTTCACAGTGTCTTTCCAGATATAGCAGGCAGAGGCTAATGCCTCTGGAAGACATAATTTTATCAGCCATAATCAATAACCATCCCATTACCACAGTTAAACATTTATGCCTCAAATTCTCATCAGAGGAAATTCTACAAATCCATTATTGGGAGAATAAAACCCTATTGGAAAGAACATCTGATTGTGTGCAGGGATTTTAATGATATAATAGAGCTCTCAATAGACTTCACCAATGTCTTGAGGAGCTATTCCTCAGCTAGCTCTTGTTTTATTAAATCAAAAGACCTTTATGACACCTGAAGATGCCTACATTATGTAAAAAAAAAATAAACCTTCTGCTTGGACATCCAGAGATCTTACTCTTGAATAGATCTGTTCCTCGCCGACAAACATACCCTGCAAATGGTTTCTGAGGCTCATATCAGACTCACCACATGATCTGGCCACACAACCATCTCCATCATTTTTTTTCCTAGCCCACATACCTCTAAAAGAACAATATGGTGACTTAATGCCACCTTACTTAAAGGTGTTGTAAACCCTTTTGGTTTTTCACATTAATGCATTCTATGCTATTCAGGCAGAATATACGCAGGCAGAGGCATGGTCAGTTTAGGCAGTTAAATAACATTCCATGGTCAGTTCAGTAGCAGGCATAGGCATGATGTGTGTGAAGGAAAATGGTAAAATACAGGGAAATGGTAAGAATTCAGAACTACATTCACCATACTTCACTAATATTGTAGAGAAGCATGGTAATAGCGGAAGCATTCTCCTATGCATAGGCCTGGTTGGGAAGGACACTGGGGACAATAATAAATGGTGTCTCATCTAACTCCTCCCTTCTGGAGAACACACTACTTTTTTTTACGTTTTTGGTTGTTGCTCTGGGAGGGACTTTATAGAAAAAATGATGTTCATGGAGTCTGCTCACTGCATCTTGAATGCTGAGTGAATGCTTTCTGGTGGGGGGGTCCTTCCTGTTACACAAGGGCAGTGATGATTTTCTTGTACCTGTTCTTGCTGCAAGATAGGGTTGGATCAGCTGATCATTAAAACCGACTCCCCCATGAACATATTGTACTCATGTTCACATTTGGGCTTCTGGACTGGGCCATTCCTTCTGTGGATTTGAATGGTGGAGTCATTGTGGATTGAAGAAAGAAAAAATATATGTCTCATTTGTCCCTCCACTTCATAGCCAATACGTCTTCATTTCGCAAATTCACCAACTCTTTTTAGTTTTGTATCTACCAGACTTTGAGGGAAGCCCTTCCTATTAGCTTTCATGATGCCACGTGCTAATGTTTTCTTCTGATAAAGATTGCAGAAAAGGAGTAAGCTAGTATTATAATTATCAAAGCAGAGATGATAATCCTTTTTAAAGAGTGAGAATACTAGGTCCAAAATTATTTTTACATTCATTCTAATATAATCTGGGCAGGTAGGGAGATGCAGCTGGGTGTCATTTACTTTGTACATGCAGAAGGCATATGTGTACCCTGTGGCTCTGTCGCATAACTTGTAGAGTTTCACCCCATATCAGGCCCTTTTACTAGGGATGAACTGCTTGATGCCCAGCCTGCCAGTAAAGTGGATGAGTGACTCATCCACACAGATGTTTTTGTCCAGAATATATAATTGGGAGAGTTTCTCTGAGAAAAAAAATCAAGAAGTGGCTTAATTTTATATAGTTTATCATATGCAGGGTCATTTCGGGGAGGGCACTGGGTGTTATAACTGAAATGGAGGAACCGCATGATTATGAAATACCATGTTCTTGGCATAACTGATGAATAAATGGGCAGGTGATGGATGGGGTCAGTGAACCAGTAAGAGCATAGTCATTTTTTTAGTCCAATATTAAATGTGAGGCTTAAAAAGAACTCCTTCACTGTTAACTGTTTCCAATCATAGGGAAAGGCATAATATGAAGTTGGGTTGATGGCAATAAATTGTTGGGCATAAATGTTGCCCTGGTCCATAACTGAACTTAATAAATCAATGGTGAAAACTAAATTTAAAAAAATCAATGGGTACAAAATTCTCTGTGTTAATCTGGTCATCTGGATGTGCAGTAAAAGGGGGGATATTAGCTGCTTCTTAGTTAGGGAAAGCCATACAGGGTTTTCAAGGGTATATGGAAGACTGGCATGGGCCCTAAGCCTTTGGGGCTGATGTGACACCCCACTAGTACCTGACCTTTCATGCAAAGGTACTTTGTTTCTGGTGGTTGTCACTGTAGTACTGGTAGTTGCCTGTTCCTTTACCAGAATGACTTTGTTTGGTTGGCATGCTTTCTGCCTTCTCTGATTTTGTTACAGACCCACTACTAAAAAACTGGTTTATATTAAGAATAAGAAGGAAGTGTCACCAGTACACCAGGATCTCCAAAATTGGGTCCAAAATTTTAATCACATAGTATCAAAAAAATAAATAGAAGTGACGTTTCGGAGCCACGCAGGACCCCTTCATCAGGCATGTGACAAATTGTGATACAAACAGTCCACCATTTAAAGAACCATTCACCAATCAGTGCAAAGAGGAAATAACCCCCAGCCTGCCCCCTGACATCCAATGACATTACATCCCATTTATAAACCTGTGTGTTTGCTCCCTATTTACATAAAACAGCCATCAGACTGTCATTAACCACTTTGGCCAAAGTGGATCAGTGTACTAGTATTCTGTTCATACTAAAATGAATCCTATTTGCACAGAGAACTAACTTGCAATTGCAGCCCCATCAAACATGTCTGTTCCTTTCCTTAATTGTGTACTTCCACATGGCCATTTACTACCGTTGCTAGGTAACCATTAGGGGCTTGCCTTTCTACTCCAATCCGACGACACGCTATGCACATGCGCCCTAGGGGATCAATGCGTCAATGCAGACGGTGGTGGTCTGCAATTAGACAGGAAGCACTCTGGGGCTTGGTGAAAAGAAGAAGGTTTGAAAACCGAGTGCAAAAGTGAGTCATGGCCGCTGAACCTCGAAGATATGGAAAGTGAAAAAAAGACAAACATTAAAATAAAATATAAAAATAAAGGAAAAGAGAAAGAAAAAAGAATAAGAAGACAAAAAGAAAAATATACAAGTTATAAGAAGGAAACCTGATATTCACGGGGGAGTGACCGGATGCCAGAGTGAGAGGCGGTGTCAGCGGTCTCCCTCTGGCCTGATGCCTCCGTGTTCATCCGCACCAGCTTGACGGATTAAGCCCAGCCGGAAGCGCTCCTCCTTCTCTCTGCAGGGCTTGGAGCTCGCTTGGCTGCCTGGCTCCCCTCAAACCATCTCGTGCCCGTAGGGGCCGCTGGAGCATCATCGCCACTACCTGGATAGCGGCACCAACGACCCCCACCTTGGAGCGGCGAGGAGCGGCGAGGAGAGCGCGAGACGCCGGCCGTGTCTGGGAGGGTTGCCAGGGCGACGGCTTCGACGCTAGCGGCTCCGGCGGTGTCCATTGACAGGGGAAGAGGCGACCAGTGTGGAGCGTCCCTGCACTGCCCAGGTAGCTTGGCAGTATCGAGGTACCAAATATAGTATAGGAGGCTGTCTTTGTTTCTCTTCTCTCTTTCTTACTGGGGGCTGGATTGCTGCCTGAAGCTGTGGGCTGAGGCTCAGCAACTCACCCTTCAATCAAAGAGCGGCTTGTCCTCGTGGGGGAGAGGAGCACCCTGCTGGCCAAAACTGATACACACAATTGAAGAAAACAACAGACAGATAAAACAGAATTGCCCATTATACCAGGCTGGGTACTAGTCCTGCATGTAACCAAACACTAGGAAAATATAACTGTGACTGTGCTATTATTCTGACCTGGGAGGAAGAAAGGAAGGGGAAAAGGGAAAGAGAAAGAGAAAGGGGGAAGGGAAAGGCTAACTTGAAGAGCCGTTAAAACCCCATAATCGTTCTCCTTCAGGCCATATAACAAACCATGACTAGAAAAAAAGGTGAAGAGCCGCAGCAGCACGAGAATGTCAGTTCTCAAACCACTCGCACATCAAAAGAAAAGGGGAGCCAGGCAGCAGCAGCAGCAGCGGCCAAGTTGGAAAAGTTTGCACACCCCTCGACCCTATCACCATCTAAAAATACCTCCCACCAGCAGGAGAAATCTCATGTGGGGGGCTCTGGGGACAGGAAGAGCTTAGGAAAAGGGCCGACGGTAACACACGCAACAAGAACTGCGAGCAATAAAGGCTACCCGGGCGAACCTTCAGGCACGGCAACTAGTATTGCCGCCGAGCAAAATATATCTGTAGTAGAGGAGCCAACATTGAAAGACGTCCTATGTGCTGTTAATTCCTGTAAAGCCTCCCTAAGCGAATTGTGCGACCAGCTGAAGGGGTTAAAGGAAGAGTTAATTACAGTAAGCCAGGAATTACAAAGGACAGTTGCTAGAACAACTATACTGGAGGAGAGGATGAGCCAGGTTGAGGATGATCTGGCTCCACTGAAGCAGGAGCTCAAAGCAATGAAAACGCAGGTTGACCTGCATAGGGTTAAGATGGAGGAAATGGAAAACAGGTCCCGCAGGAACAATGTACGGGTGGTCGGTTTACCAGAGCGGTGTGAGGGTCCCTACCCTGAAGAGTTTATGGAGAAGTGGCTTAAGGGAACATTCGGAACAGAAACCTTCTCGCACCTTTTTTCCATCGAAAGAGCCCACAGAGTGCCAACCAGGCCCCCGCCACCAGGAGGATACCCCAGACCAATAATTATGAAATTCCTTAACTATAGGGATAAGGTTACACTTATGCGCAGGGCTAGAGAGAAAGGGGATGTTTTATACAACGGGGCAAAAATTTTATTCTTTCCCGACTACTCCCCAGACCTGCAGAAACGAAGGGCTGAATTCAGGGACATTAAGCGCAGACTGCGGGACTACAAAGTAGAATATGCCCTATTGTATCCGGCACGCCTGCGCATCACTGCCCTAGGGGCTACCCATTTCTTTGACACAACGACAGGGGCAATAAAATGGCTCGAAGATAACAAAACGACTTTATAGAGTTAGGGGTTCTGTGGGGCTGGCTGGGTTACCATGTTTTGTTTTGTTTTTTCCTTTTCTTTTTTTTGTTATATAGCGGATGGCACGGGGGGGGGGGGCAGGGGGGGGCGTGATGGATGGAAGCACGGATGAAGGATGTGGTTTTTCTAGGTTTATTCACTATAAGTATCGATTTGATGTTTTGGAATTTGGTTGGGGGAGGGGGGGAGGGGGGGAGGAGTTTGGAAGTGTGTCACGATGCACTTGGTCAGTATATGAGTGAGGAGTTTTTTTTTTCTTCTTTTGAATGGTTGGAAGGGAGCAAAAAGGTCACATGCACAACCCTAAGGGCTGGCCTAGCTAGGCAGGAGGGGGGGCACGAAGGGGGGTGGGGAAAGGGGGGATGGGTCAGGTTGAAGTTGGGGGGGGGAGGGGGGTAGGCTAAATAGAGGGAGGGGAGGGGGGCCCATGATAAATCATGGGGTTAGATATTCTGGGGAACGAAAGGCACACGTATCTAGGGGGAGAAGGTCTACAAAAATAAAGCACACCTGCACATGTTGTACACATTTACAATTAAACAGCACTGGAGGAGGGGGCGGAGTGGTGTCTGGACGCGGGGACCCTCGCCCCCTCACCCTATTTTTCTTTTTCTTTATTTTTAATTTAACCATAGAGACTATGGCAAGTCTAGTAGACACAACTGCACAAATGAACTGTTTTTACCTTTTTGAAGGGTTAGTTTATTTCTTGTTTTTTTTTCTTTTTTCTTTTGTTTTTGTAAATGTCATTTAAAACCTTGAAAATAGGTTCGTGGAATATTAGTAGTATGAGCGACCCGGCTAAGAGGGCAGCTGTATTTTTGGTGATGGAAAATTATGATGTCGGACTGGTTTGCCTGCAGGAAACTCACCTCACTAATGAGACTAAACAGTACGTTCGGAATAATAAATTCCAAGAACAGTACCACTCGGTTCACACCTCCTATTCAAGAGGGGTGAGTATCTTGGTGAGGAGAGGTATTTCATTTTCCTGCAGGGAAGCTAGGCTAGACATGTTGGGAAGGTATGTTTTTCTGAGCTGTGTTGTGGAAAATAGACCTCTGGTAATAGCAAATGTTTATATTCCTCCTCCGTTTAAAACAGAGATCATGCTGGATCTGCTGGAGTTTGAAGATGGCATGGTGAGTATCCCTATAATAGCGGTGGGTGATTTTAACGCAGTTTTAGATAGTAGTATGGATCGATTACCCCCTGTGTCCCGCACGGAAAGAGTTTCAGAGGGGCGACTAGCCCAATTGCTTGTAGAAATCGGATGGCACGATCTGTGGAGATCTTATAATCCAAACATCCGGCAGTACTCCTGCCACTCAGGGTCACACTCCACCCTCTCGCGCATAGACATGGCAGTAGGTAACAACGAAGCCCTGCGATTAATAGGAAATATAGAATATAGACCGAGGGGAATATCGGATCATTCACCTCTGACTTTGACTCTAAAATTAAATACCGGAACCAGTCAGAAGAGGTGGACAATAAATCCACTATGGCTGGACCTGATCAGTAATCCAACAGAAATACTCCCCAAGCTAAAAGAGTTTGTAACATTTAACTCAGGTACAGCACCAGTAGGAGTGGTGTGGGACACCCTAAAAGCATATCTTAGAGGACTACTACACCAGCAGGTCGTAATGGCAAAAAAAACATCAAGGGACTGGGAGGTGAGGGCCAGTAGGGAAGCTATGGAAGCAGAAGCACAATTCGTATCAGACCCAACCCCAGAAAAACAGGAGATTTGGCTTAACAAACAACAAGAGTATAAAGAGGTAATCAACAGAAGAATAGAGAACAAGAGACTCTTCCAGAGACAAAATTATTTTGGGGAAGGAGAGAAGGTAGGTCGGACGCTTGCCCTTTTAACTAGGACCAATTTACTCTCACCAACCATCTCCTCAATTAAAACACCAGCTGGAAATATCACATCGGACCCAGTTTAGGTATTGGAAATTTTTTCCATATTTTATAGAGACCTGTATAGGTCCCGTCAGGGCTCGAACCAGCACGAGATGGATAGGTTTCTGGAGGGAGTAGATCTGCCCATGCTCTCGGAAAGGGATAGAAGCGAGATGGATTCCCCTCTGATTCTGGAGGAGCTACAAAAGGCAGTCGCAGAACTGTCAGGCCAGAAATCTCCTATAGGAAGTATGGGAAGATCTTGCTCCCGGAGCTCCTAAAAGTGCTAGAGCAGACGACCAGGGATGGTAGGTTGCCCTTATCAATGTCAGAGGCTGATATAGTAGTGATCCCAAAGGAGGGGAAGGATCAATCGGAAGTTTCATCATACAGACCGATATCACTGCTGTGCACAGATGTTAAGATCATCGCAAGAGTGCTGGCATCCAGGCTAAATAAATGTATAGACAAACTGGTGCACTCAGACCAATCGGGATTTATCCCCGGCCGGTCCACCAGTACAAACATCAGAAGAGCTTACCTGAACCTACAGGTACCAACAGAGAATGTGGGATCCAGAGCCATATTGTCTCTGGATGCTGCCAAGGCTTTCGATAGCCTAGAGTGGGAATACCTATGGAGGGTGCTAGAGAGGTTTGGATTCGGTCCTACATTTATCACCTGGCTAAAAATTCTGTACAATCAGCCAAGGGCAAGGCTCAAGATAAACGGTGAATACTCGGAAAGCTTCCCCCTCGAAAGAGGGACAAGACAGGGATGCCCCTTATCTCCTTTGTTGTTTGTGCTGGCTATGGAACCATTAGCAGGAGCAGTGAGATCATCCACGGAAATACAGGGATTCCAAAGAAAAGGGAGAGAAGAGAGAATAGCACTTTTTGCAGATGATGTCATATTTTTCCTGGGGAACACGACTTCCTCGTTGGAGAAAGTGATGCATTTAGTAGAGGACTTTGGAAAGTTTTTGGGATTAGTTATCAACTGGGAGAAGTCGTCGCTTCTACCGGTAGATTCAGTGGCTATTACTACCCCAACGTGCCTGCCTCACTTGAAGATTACAGAGAAAATGAAATACCTTGGCGTGGTGCTGTCTAAGGACCCCGGTACGTTTATCAAGGACAACTTGATCCCCCTCTTATTAAAATTTAAGAGGAAACGTGACATTTGGAGCAGACTCCCTTTGTCTGTGGCGGGCCGAGCCAATCTGATAAAAATGGTCTGGATGCCGCAACTGTTATACCTACTACATAATTCCCCAGTTTGGATTGGTGGGAAGTGGTTCCAAAAGATCCAGTCCCTTTTTAGGGAATTAATATGGAAAAAAGGGCAGGCCAGGATCGGCCTACAAAAACTGCAGCGACCCGACACGGAGGGGGAACTGGGGGTCCCACAGCCATTCATGTACTATCTGGCAGCCCAGCTACAACAACTGGGAGGATGTGCCACTGAGAGAGGGGGAAATAATAACGTTAAAATCATTCTACAGGGGAATCCACACAGTTCACTAGTGGGAGCACTGGAGGCAGACTCGCTACAAGGAGAAATTCCGACACTTAAAATGATCACCAGGGTCTGGCAGGCAGCTAAGAAAACAATGGGGTACAAAGGAATAACAGAACATGCGCCACTATGGAATAATAAGCGTTTGCACGAATTATCAACTGTAGATAGGAATAGATCGTGGGAAAGTTGTGGGATAAACCGGTTGATACAATTATACAAAGGGGATACTTTGAAATCCTTTGAGGACCTAAGACGCGAGTATGGGATGCCAAACCAGGCATTCTATAGTTACCTGCAGATCAGGCATGCTCTTAGCAAACAATTCAGTAGGCAACCCCCAGTATGGTGTAGGACCCCACTCCTACAAACAATAATTAAATCAGAGACTACTAAAGGCTTAATCTCAGAGATATACTCCCAACTAATAAAGAGAGGAAACACGAAGGCAGGCCTATTAGGAGGAAGGGGTAAATGGGCGGCCGACGTGGGGGAGATAACGGACGAGCAATGGGAGAGGATTCTCGAGTTTGGACCAGAGGTATCGGTCTCTCCTTCACAAAAAGTCTCCCACTTGATGCTGCTACACAGATCTTACTATACACCAAAAAGGCTGTTTATGTTTGGCCGTAGAACTAACGATGAGTGCCCTAGATGCAAAGGAACAGGTGACCTAATTCATATGGTTTGGAGGTGCCCAAAACTAGTAAGGTACTGGACTGAGATTATAAAGAAAATAAACGCTACGTTTAGGGTGAACTTAGTGCCCGACCCCAAAATCTGTGTGCTGGGGTACGTCAGTAGTGCTCTGAGAGATAGAAATACAGCCATAGCGATAGTAAGATGCTTGTTTCAAGCTAGAAAATTAATTGCACAAGCATGGCAATCAAGCACACCTCCAAATCCGGAAGCCTGGGCCGGGACGGTTAACTCCATAATACGGAGTGAAAGGACATTTTACATAAGGCTAGGCAGTTACAAAACGTTCACGAAACTATGGAACCCATGGATCCAAGCAATGCCATCCTCCTTTCCAGTGTTACCTTAGTACTGAGGGCAATCACCCTCTTACTGGGGTAGAGATGGTGCACCATAGCCAGAGACCCGAAGCTGAGGGAGAACGGGGAGAAGGAATAATAGCTAGACACAAGGTGTGAATCGGAACTATGAGCGTAGGTCAATGGGGGGATGGGGGGCGGGGGGGGTTCACTAGTTTGGGTAATTTGGAAAGGGCTTAGGGAAGAGGTCTTCCCGTTTTCACTATGACATATTTTTGTACAATTGTAAATTTTACACACTGAAAATATAAATTAAGAGAAAAGACTGAATGGCCACAATGATGTCACTCGACAAGAGACAAATATGACCATCAATCTGAAATATGTCTCTGAATCAAGGTAACTGAAGTGGCCAAAAAAAAAAAAAAAGAAGGAAACCAAAACAAATTAACACTAAACAGTTTCGAAAAAATGAAAAAACGAAAAATAAAAAACGAAAAAAAAAACGAAAAATAAAAAATGAAAAAAGAAAAAAATACCCTGTGCCAGCTGCCATGATAGACAAAGAAACAGAATAGCTGCAAAATAGATGCGCAAATAAAGCATAAAGTAAAAGAATAAAATTGTTGTTACATCACAACCATAATCAACATCACGATCCAAATTTTCTCTCTTCAAGAAAACACAGATAGGATAGAGTGGTATTAAGGCTCCGTGGCTGGACTGTGCCCAAGGTATATGTCCAGTATGCCTCACAGCGAAGGAGGAGACGATCACGGACTCCCCCCTCACTGGTCATGATATTTGTTCAATGTCCATGCCCCTTAATTTTTGTACTTGATGCTTCTTAGCAACAAAGTGTATTGCTACAGGTTTGTTTAAATCAGGTGTTTTGCCTTTCAGGGTCCTCTCCAGCGCTACTCTTATATCACTCTTATGTTTCTGGAATCGTTGTTTAAAAGGGCCAACTGTTTTCCCTACATACAACAATGAGCAAGGACATTTCAAAATGTAGACCCAAAACTCTGTGTTGCAGTTCATATATCCTTGTATGCGATATTGTCTGCCATTATGTGGGTGGGTGAAATGTTCATCACATATCATAGAGTAGCAAACGTTACAATCATAACATCGTTAACAACCGCTTTTTTGTGAGATTCTAACCTTTGGCTTAACATATTTAAATCTTGGGTCTGCCTGTACCAATATGTTGCACAAGGAACTACTTCGTTTGTGGACTAGTAATGGTGGTTTCTTGATACTTGTTAATGTTGCATGTGGTCGCCTGCTTAATACGATCTGATTCCTGGTTAGAACCATGTATGAGCAAAGTCCTATCAGCTGTTTTATTAGTTTTAAATAAATTTGAAGTGGCACTGCTGAGCGCTTTGTCAAGTGTCGTGATGGGATACCCTCGCTCAATTAATTTCCTGTACATGGCCTCTAGTTGTATATTCCTCTCACTTTCATAAAAGCAGATACGCATTACCATTTTAAACTGAGAAATGGGTAGGCTATCACGGAGATGTTTTGGGTGTGCACTCTGATAGTGTAACAACGTGTTCCTGTCAGTTGGTTTTGCAAATAATGAGTTATGTAATGTACCCTGCTCATTGGTAATTCTGACATCCAGATAGGTAATACTATCCTGGGAAATTTCTGGATTAAATATTATGCCCGGGAATATCCTATTCAAATGCCCCACAAACTCATGAAAAATGCAAACTTCACCATCCCAGATTAAGAAAATGTTGTCAATGTATTTTAACCAGCACTTGACGTGCTGAGAAAAAAGAGACATAGGAAAAATGTGATGTTCCTTCATGTATCCAACGAACAGGTTCGCAAACAAAGGGGCTGCTGAACTGCCCATGGATGTACCACAAATTTGGGCAAACTTTGTTCCTTCGAAGGAGAAAAAATTACTCTCCAGAACAAATTGTAAACCTTCAATAAGAAATTCATCTGAGGGATTATGGACTATCAGTTTGAATAAGTAATATCTCAGCCAGCTTTGTTTGGTATGCTTGTGTGCAAGGACGAAATGTCCATGGTCGCAAATTTCCAATTAGCATCAAAGGTGAAGAAACATCTTAATTTCTCCAAAAAGTCACTCTTGTCCCTGACGTACAATGATACATTTTTTACCAGGGGCTGAAGATTAAAGTCAATCAACTGGGTCAAGGGCTGCGTAATTGATTCTGTTCCTGAAACTATCGGCCTAGTGTTGTTCCCTCATAAACTTTTGGTAGCCCATATATAACGGGCAGTCTAGGATGCTCATTCATCACAAATTCAACTGTTTCTTTAGAGATCCAATAGTTTGAGAGACCAATATTAATAAGGGATGACAGGGCATTAATTTTGCTTTGTGTAGGATCCCTATCAAGTTGTATATAGCTGGCAGTATCTGCTAGAATCAGCAACATGCCAACCCTATAGTCTGTGTAATTCATTGCAGCAATGGCCCTGCCTTTGTCAGCGGGTTTAAGAATGAGATTTTTATTGTCCCTCAATGATTTCAAAGCCTTATATTCCCCCGGATTCAAGTTGGTGTATTTTTTCATAATGGAGGCACTCGAGCAAACATCATGCTTCAGAGTGCGAATGTAACTTTCTATAGACTGATATTGGCCAGAAGGCATGAGTTTACTTTACATCTTAAATGCTTGGCCCTTAGACACAGTTACAGTTCCTGCTTGCGTACGAAAAAATTGTTTTATGTTTAGTGCCCTTTCAAACTTGAACAATTCTATTTCAAAGTTAAAACAATCAGATTTTGCTGTAGGACAAAATGAAAGACCTTTGGATAGAAGGTCTAACTCACCCTCTGTGATGATTCTAGATGACAGGTTGATCATCGAGATCATCTGCCTGTTTGTTGATGGCCCCTGCGAGTCTGATAGGTGCTGAAACCTCTTGATGCCCCTCCTTCCTCTCCCACCTTTGAAAAAAGGGAATTACTGTTCCCAATACTGGGCACTGTGGGGTTACTGTTAACCCCGCCCTCACTGTCGGTTGAAGGATTTTCAGTTGGTCATTCACTATCCGATGTGGTCTGCGGATCGTCCCTTTATGATCTACTAAACGGCAGATAGGTGGGTGGTCGTCTTCTCTGCCTTGAAACACCAGTCAATGATGGGTACACCCTTCCATCTTGATAATGCTGATTCACTTGTTTAAACTTCTCCCATTTGGCTTGCATTTGTCTTGTGGTATAGGCCACAATTTCCTTGTCGATCTCCTGAAATATGTTGGTTTGTTTATCTTTATCTTGCACTGCCAATTCCAAAACCAGTTCACCTGACACAACTGCACTTTGACCTCCTCGATCACTAATAGCATGTAATTCAAAGAGTTCTGAGTGGATACTTTGCACCATTTGTCACAGAAATCATGTTTATGCCGCCCAATCGTGGGCTGATTTCTTATCCGAAAACCCCTTGGGATTTTCCTCACTCTGCAGTACTCGGATAAAGTCTGTCCATGCAATTCCAGATCAATTTGTTTCTGTCTTAATCGTTTATCCTCTCTGGATCGATTGGTTGCTGTGTCGGTACCAAAAGCCAACGGCTGGAACCGACTGCAATCATGAGAAGGAAGTGTCACCAGCACACCAGGATCTCCAAAATTGGGTCCAAAATTCAAATCACATAGTATCAAAAATTCCAGCTTGTGTATACAGCCAGGATGAAATTGAAGCAATTCTTTTTCCACCAGATACGGATAAGGCTTTTGGTACTGACACAGCAACCTATCGATCCAGAGAGATTAAACAATTAAGGAAGAGACAAATTGATCTGGAATTGCATGGACAAACTTTATCCGAGTACTACAGAGTAGGGATGAGCCGAACACCCCCCTGTTCGGTTTGCACCAGAACATGCGAACAGGCAAAAAATTTGTTCGAACACGCGAACACCGTTAAAGTCTATGAGACACGAACATGAATAATCAAAAGTGCTAATTTTAAAGGCTTATATGCAAGTTATTGTCATAAAAAGTGTTTGGGGACCTGGGTCCTGCCCCAGGGGACATGGATCAACACAAAAAAAGTTTAAAAAAACTGCAGTTTTTTGGGAGCAGTGATTTTAATAATGGTTAATGTGAAAAAATAAAAGTGCAATATCCCTTTAAATTTCGTACCTGGGGGTGTCTATAGTATGCCTGTAAAGGGGCGCATGTTTCCCGTGTTTAGAACAGTCTGACAGCAAAATGACATTTCAAAGGAAAAAATTTAAAACTACCTGCAGCTATTAATGCATTGCCGGTCCGACAATACACATAGAAGTTCATTGATAAAAACGGCATGGGAATTCCCCACAGGGGAACCCCGAATCAAAGTTTAAAAAAAAAATGACGTGGGGGGTCCCCCTAAATTCCATACCAGGCCCTTCAGGTCTGGTATGGATATTAAGGGGAACCCCGACCAAAATTTAAAAAAATGGCGTGGGGTCCCCCTCAAAATCTATACCAGACCCTTGAGGTCTGGTATGGATTTTAAGGTGAACCCCTCGCCAAAATGTAAAAAAAAAAACGGCGTGGGGTCCCCCTAGAAATCCATACCAGACCCTTATCCGAGCACGCAACCTGGCAGGCCGCAGGAAAAGAGAAGGGGATGAGAGAGCGCCCCCCCTCCTGAACTGTACCAGGCCACATGCCCTATACATTGGGAGGGTGCTTTGGGGTAGCCCCCCAAAACACCTTGTCCCCATGTTGATGAGGACAAGGGCCTCATCCCCACAACCCTGGCCGGTGGTTGTGGGGTTCTATGGGCAGGGGGCTTATCAGATTCTGGAAGCCCCCTTTAACAAGGGGACCTCCAGATCCCGGCCCTCCCCCCTGTGTGAATTGGTATGGGGGTACAAAAGTACCCCTACCATTTCACTAAAAAACTGTCAAAAATGTTAAAAATGACAAGAGACAGTTTTTGACAATTCCTTTATTTAAATGCTTCTTCTTTCGTCTTTCTTCTTTCTTCTATCTTCCTTCGGTTTCTTCCTCCATCTTCTTTGAGAACACCGGAGGAAGAACCAGAAGAACCAGGAGAACCAGAAGAAGAAGAAGATGGAGGAAGAAACCAAAGGAAGATAGAAGATAGAAGAAATAAGAAAGAAGAAGCATTTAAATAAAGGAATTGTCAAAAACTGTCTCTTATCATTTTTAACATTTTTGACAGTTTTTTAGTGAAATGGTAGGGGTACTTTTGTACCCCCTTACTATTTCACACAGGGGGAAGGGCCGGGATCTGGGGGTCCCCTTGTTAAAGGGGGCTTCCAGATTCTGAATATACCTGAAGGGTCTGGTATAGATTTTGAGGGGGACCCCACGTCATTTTTTTTTAAATTTTGGTTCGGGGTTCCCCTGTGGGGAATTCCCATGCCGTTTTTATCAATTAACTTTTTTGTGTATTGTCGGACCGGCAATTCATTAATAGCCGCGAGTAGTTTAAATGACTTTTTTTCCTTTGAAATGTCCTTTTGCTGTCAGACTGTTCTAAACAGGGGAAACATGTGCCCCTTTACAGGCATACTATAGACACCCCCCAGGTATGAAATTTAAAGGGGTATTACACTTTTATTGTTTCACTTTAAGCATTATTAAAATCACTGCTCCCGAAAACTTTTTTTTGCATTGATCCATGTCCCCTGGGCAGGCCCCAGGCCCCAAAACACTTTTTATGACAATACTATGAATATAAGCCTTTAAAATTAGCCATTTTGATTTCTCCCATAGACTTTTAAAAGGTGTTCCGCGGCATTCGAATTTGCAGCGAACACCCCAAATTGTTTGCTGTTCGGCGAACTTGCAAACAGCCAATGTTCGAGTTGAACATGAGTTTGACTCGAACTCGAAGCTCATCCCTACTACAGAGTGAGGAAAACCCAAGGGGTTTTCGGATAAGAAATCAGCCCACGATTGGGTGGCATAAACGTGATTTCTGTGACAAATGATGCAAAGTATCCACTCAGAACTCTTTGAACTGCATGCTATTAAGTGATCGAGGAGTTCAAAGTGCAGCTGAGGAGGTAAAATGTCAGGTGAACTGGGAGCTAGCAGTTTTGGAATTGGCAGTGCAAGATAAACAAACCAACGTATTTCAGGAGATCGACAAAGAAATTGTGGCATATACCACAAGACAAAGGTAAGTCAAACGGGAGAAGTTTAAACAAGCAAATCAGGATTATCAATATGGAAGGATGTACCCATGGTTGACTGTTTTTTCTTTTTTTTTTCCTTTATATCTTTATTAAATTTCTTTAAAAAATAAATAAATATTCAAGAACATATCTCTACTATACATTACTTATTACATACATATCTGTATAAATCCCCCCTCCCAACCCCACCCCCCCGATCCTCTCTGGGCTTAACTTTTCAATGCGCCTAAACCACTCCCTTTCCCACCCCCTTCATTATGTTCCCATCTTTTCGGCAAAACTTAGTGTCTGCTTAAAGTTTAACCAATCTCTCCATTTCTCTTCAAACCCTTCCCATCCCTCTTCACTACTAAACCTTAGGTACTCTAAATTATAGATATCATTTACTTTAATACACCAACTCCTCATAAGGCTTTCTAGTTCTTGCCACTGTTTGGGAATTAAACTTTTGGCTGTGTTTAATAGGTGTGAAACCAGTGTTCTCATGTAACGTTTAGTTGGCATTTGGATTCCATGAAACAAACACCCCCACGGGTCCTCTAATATTTCTATATTGGTTATATTTTTTATTATTTGCATTACCTCTCTCCAGTATTTTTTTATTTTTAGGCAGGTCCACCAAATGTGGGACATGGTTCCTAATCCCTTACACCCCCTCCAACATAATTGCGAAACGTCCCTTTGATATTTACGTGCCTTATCTGCGGTTATGTACCACTGTGCCAAACATTTATAGCTCATTTCTATTATTTTGGAATCTATTGATGTGATATGTGCCATCTTTATTATTTTCCCTATTTCTGAATTGTTCACTTGTGTTCCCAATTCTTCTTCCCATTTTCTGATAAATGGCGGCATTCCCAGCCCCTTCACATCCATCAATATTTTATATATCTTTGATATCCCCCTCTTTTTACCTGTTGCAATGCACAGCTGCTCCAGCGGGTGTAAGTTCACTTTAGATCTAATTGGTTGGGGTAATATCGTCTCTATGAAATGTTTCAGCTGGGAATATCGCCACCTATCTATCACCATTAGGTTATTTTTATATTTTAAGTCCTCGAAAGTGCACATTTTCCCTTCTTTATTACATCCTTTAAATGTGCATTATCATCCTTAATCCAATTTCCAAACATTCTTCCTATTCTGGGTGTAAAATAATGTGTGTCTTTTAATGGTGTCAGTGGTGAGTTAAATCCCCATTTTTCCTTTTTATGAATCATGTCCCAAATTGCCAGTGCTTTATGTGTTATACTATGTGTATCCTCATTCAAATCTCTCAGTTGTGCGGGTATCCATATTAAAGAGTAGCTTTACTACACGTACTTTCTAAATTAACCCATCTTTTTTCTTTTTTCATTATTTTTTGTCCATTCTTCTCTGAAAGTATAATTGCATTATAATAATTCTTAAGATCGGGTACCCCCAGGCCCCCTTGCCCCTTTTCCCTGGTCAGTACTGTCATGCTGATACGCGGCTTCTTTTTCTGCCAAATAAACTTTGAGAGTAGTGTTTTTAGTGTTTTAATGTATACCTGTGGAAGAGGAATCGGTAGCATTTGCATCTTGTATGTTATCTTTGGCAATATACCCATTTTAAAGATATTAATCCTACCAATCCAAGATACGTGTCTTGATGCTATTTTGTTTAATTCAAATTTGATATCATTCCTTCTCCCCTATCACTATCCCCCTGATGTCCGAATTCTGTATAATCTCAGCAAACAGTGGTTCAAGTGACAGAACAAACAGCAGGGGGGATAGGGGGCACCCTTGCCTAATACCATTGTTCATCTGAAAGGGTCCTGTGGCTACTCCATTTCCTTTCAACCTCACTATCAGCTGATTACAGAGTGATCCAGTGGGTCATTTTTGTGCCTAGTCCCATTGCCTCTAGTTTACTCTGCATAAATACCCAGTCTACCCTGGCAAAAGCCTTTTCGGCATCAATTGACAGCAGCAGTCCTGGGGATTTACTTTCTTTTATTTTCGGAACCACTAGAAGCGTTATGATTCCATTATCCCGGCATTCTCTTCCTGGAGTAAAACCCACTTGGGCGGTATGCACTAGGTCGTTCATTACTAATTTCATCCTAGTTACCAATACAGTCGCAAATAATTTTTTATCGGCATTTAGCAATGAAATAGGTCAGTAGATTGAGCATAATGTAGCATCCTTCTTGAGCATAATGTAGCATCCTTTCCTTCCTTTGGTATGATCGTAATTGCGGCCTCTAAAGCTTCCCTCTGCATCTCCCATTTAGTTTCTACCCCATTCATGTAGGAACACAATTTGGGGATTAAAATATCCTCAAACCTCTTGTAGTAGAGTGTCGTCAGCCCATCTGGGCCTGGACTTTTTCCTGCCGGTGAGTCTTTTAGTTTTTTTTTTCATCCACTGTAATGGGGACCTCTAGGACGCTAAATTTATCTAAGTTTATCTTTCAATATTTTATTTAGGCCTAATTCGTGTAAAAAAGCTTTTGTTTTTTCCGTTGGCATTTCCAGGTGTTACCTTTTGATTGATCGAATATAGTCTACCATAATATTCCCGGAAGGCCCTTGCTATTCCTATAGTAGTATGTGCCATTTCCTCCATACCGTTTTGTATTCTACCTATATAATTAGCTGTTGTTTTCTTTTTTAACAATTTAGCCAAATATTTCCCGGTCTTATTTCCCCCTTGGTACCTCTCTTTTTTTATTCTTTATTTTCTTTATTTTTTTTATTATACATCATTCGGGTTTCCTGTTTGGTTAGTTCTTTAATCTCTTCCTATTTTATAATGGCTGCCACTAATAGTTCTTGTTCTTCATTTTTTTTTATGTTGCTGTTCTAAATCGTAAATTTTCTTAAAAATGATTTCCCTTTTTCTTATTCTCTTCCTTTTTATTTCTGAACCTATTAAAATCAGGACCCCTGGGTGTCACTAATTTTGAAGAACTGCTCTATTTCATTTTTAACCACTTCCCGACCAACCGCCGCAGTTATACTGTATCAGATTGGCTCCCCTGCGGGAACTGTCATAGCCAAACGTTGGTTCGTGGGGTCTGGATAGCAGGTGCGCCCGCTTGCCTGCTGCACAGCTGGGGTGCTGATGCTCATGGCCGACAGTCGCGATGACCACCAGCCATGAGCAATCGTGAGCAGGAGACACAGAACAGGGACGAATGTGTGTAAACACACACTTCCCTTTTCTGTTCTGAGAGGAGTGATAGATCGTGTGTTCCTATTAGCTAGGAACCACAATCCGTCACTTCCTCTAGTCAGTCTCCTCCCCTTTAGTTAGAATCACCTCCCAGGGAACACAGTTAACCCCTAGATTGCCCCCTAGTCTTAACCCCTTCACTGCCAGTGACATTTTTACAGTAATCAATGCATTTTTATAGCATTGATCGCTGAATTAATGCCAATGGTCCCAGAAATGTGTTAAAATTGTCCGATGTGTCCGCCATAATGTCGCAGTCATGATAAAAATTGCAGATCGCCACCATTACTAGTAAAAAAAAATAATGGGGGTGTGGCTTGGCTCGCAGCGGAGATGGTTGCCTAATACAGGAGCTCCATCGGTAAAGCAGCCCTAGCTCATCTCTTTGTACCCAATCTGCTCAATAATGCACAAGAGGAACACCGGAACATCCTGCATGAGATCCCGCCGTCTGTCTGAAGCTTACAAGGGGAGAAACATCACAGATCCCTTCAAAAATCCGCCGGCGCCACAGAGCAGCATGTCAGGTGGCAAGATGGCGACACCGCATGTGGAGCAGGAATACAGTCAGGACCCACAATCCACAATGGATGACAACAGTAGGGAAACGCCCCACCCTGATCTTCCCCTCACATATGCTGGGATGTCTGGCTTTGCAGCGGACATTAAGGCTGCTTTTTTAGCGGCAATAACAGACTTAAATTCCAGTATGCTAGTTCTCACAGACAAGATGGCCACTGCAGAAATGGCTGGGAGACACAGATACAAGGCAATACAAATATTGGAAAGGGTCACCTCCTCACAGTCCCAACACCTTATCGACATTAATAAACATCTCGAGGACTTAGACAACAGAGGGAGGAGGAACAATATTAGGGTCAGGGGGATACCAGAATTGGTGGATGCAGAACAAATAACCCCAGCCTTACAGAGGGTTTTCAACAGTCTCCTAGAATGGCCTGAGGACACAGCCATAGAATTTGTAAGGGCACACAGAGCTCTTAGAGCAAGAGGACCAAATAACATGCCTCCACGTGACATTATCTGCTGCTTGTACAACTTCTCCCTAAAGGAAGACATGATGCGTAAAGCTCGCAGAAATTATCAGATCATCTTCAATGGCAAAACTATTATGCTCTTTCATGATCTCTTGCAGATCACGCTAAAGAACCGCAGAGCCCTGCGACCCCTGTTAGAGAAACTAAGAGAAAAGGAGCTACGCTACACATGGCATTTCCCATTTGCACTCATGCAAAACTACAACGGGAAACAACACACACTTTGCTCGCCAGAAGACCTACGTGAATTCTGTCAAGCACTTCAAATGGATCTAGCGGAGCTGCTGGAATGGTATCAGGACTTTATCCTGCCCCCTCTGGACAAGCAGCAGACCAGGTCTCCATTCACGTCTCCAGACAGGCGTCACCCAAAAAAGATGAAATCATCTCATCCTGGAGGCTCCCAAGCAGGTACACCGAACAACAGACCTCACTCCTCCAGGGGGTTTGAGGACATTTGATGGCAGACTCTGTAATCTTAACACACTCGTCGAGGCTGTAAGTATCCTCACATACTCCACCACGGGGAATGTTAGACCTCAAATCACCTAGCCACAGCAAGCGTAAAGACAGACCAGGCTAAGTTATATTGTGGTCTGGCCAGACCTACTCACCTGGTAACTCACCACACAAGGAAATGACTGACTCATATCTTTGCAAACCCTACAGGGATTCAAGTTCTTCCTTACCCATGTTCCCCCCACGAGTATAAGGGATATATAGCGAAACTTTTTCAGTAGACATTAACCCTCTTTATACTCAACTGAATGCCATATCAACCAAGGAAGAAATTGAAAAACACAAGAGACTACTCCAAACCTGAATCTCCATAACAGGATTAACATATCCACATTGGGACATTCTTATTTTCTCCTCTCACAGATAATCGTCAGCTGATTGGATGCAGAATACAGAATTAGTAGGATATGCAGAAAACACAATGATAGTAACAAAATATTGTTTCAGGTGGATAACACTCAGTTTAATCTGGTTACATAGAAAAGTAAATTAAAATGGTTTCAGCAACAATTAGTTGCTAGCAGCTTTACCGCCCTTGCCACTACATGAGAGTGGCTTCATACAACCACATACAGATGGGGTTATTACGGCAAATATTTAGGGTAATAAAACCTCTACTTAACCTACTTATACCCTACCCTGGATTGAGTTTAACCTCCCAGTTGCAGGTTTACAGTTTCCTCCCCATGACATCCTGGGTACAGGGATGACAATATCAGAATACACACCATTTTTACAGGCTGCTACCGATTTCAGTTCATACCTCAGTTTTTTCACTGTTTTTTTTTTCTAGTTGTAACGACCGGGTCGGCTGCTGCATACTGAACCCCCAAAAGTGCCCCTATCGGGAGTACAGTAACCTGAAAAAGGGCACTACTTTACTTACCTAGGGACCCTACTGGGACCCAAGGAGAATATAATATCTCCCATTCGTTTCATTTCTCTCTTATCTCCACCTAATATTTCACCTTCTAAATCAATATCTCTTTCTTCTTCTAAGTGCAACAAGGTATATATTTTTATGTGATACTCTCTAAAGACTCTAACGATTTTCAAGCTTCCTTTTTTTTCAGGACCGGGCTTGCCAGCTCTCTCTGAATCCACACCATGGCCTACTCCTCCTTGGGACACAAACCCACAGTAATTTCACACAACACCAAAGGGTTGAATATCCCCGAAAAACGTACCGCACTCCTAAAAGAACTCAAAAAAGTAGGCCTCGTCTTGTATTTTTACAAGAGACACATTTCAAGACTCATCAAGTTCCTAAGATCACTGATTCCTACTTCACACAGGCATTTCACGCATCCAATGATCTAGCTAAATCCAAGGGAGTGTCTATACTCATTAGTAGGGACGCCTCCTTCGAACTCACTGACTCACTTATAGATCCTGAAGGCAGATTTCTCTTCCAGTAAGGAAAATGCAGTGGGATCCCTATCACGCCAGCAAACGTGTATTTTCCCAACATGGCCCACCTATCTTTCTGCCAGCGCACACTCAATAAACTTAAAGACTTCAGCTCCTGTTGTCATATTATGGGGGGGATTTCAATGTACCATTGAACCCTCTCACTGACTCATCCACAGGCAAAACCTATATCACCTACAAAATTTTTAAAAGAATCAAGACATTACTAAACTCCCTCCAATTGGTAGACACCTGGCGCTTCACCCACCCAGAGGATAAAGACTATACCTTTTACTCTATACCACACGGCCGATATTCAAGAATCTATTACATTTTTATATCACAAAGAGACCTTGACAAGAACTTTGGAGCAAACATTGAGATTCAAACCCTATCAGATCATGCCCCTGTATCCTTAACACTAAATTTGTCTGAACCACCTTCCAAATCTAATACTTGGAGGCTGAATTCTTCTCTTCTGACTGACCCAACATTGTACCCTCAAATAGCGACAGCACTGAAGGAATACTTCACTCACACCATCACACCAGGGATAAACCCCATGACGATACGGGAAGCCCATAAGTGCACTATTCGAGGAGAACTCATTCGACTAGGGACCCAACCTAAAAAAGATAGAGAAAAGGAAATCAAACTCTTGACTAAGAAAATCCAATCCTTAGAAACCAAACACAAACTATTTCTATCTGAACAATCAGCACTAGAATTATTATTATAGAATATATTATTTATAGAATTATAGAATAATTATTATTAAGAAACCAGAAAAGCACTTCAACAGCTCTTTGACAGCAGGGCTAAAAGATTCTTATTTTTTAAGATACTTGATTTGATTGTATCCGTATTAGTGCAATTGTGACAGAGAAAATTGAGTACTGTCCGTGATACTTTTTTATTTGCACTAACATACAATTTTTCATGACAAGTTTTCGGGGTATGTCCCCTTCTTCAAGGTCGAAGCAGTATTGATTCATAAATTTTTAAGCAGTATCTTAAAGAAAAAAGAAAAAAAAAGAGAAAAACAAACACATACAAATAATGGTAATAAAGATCGCAGCAGAGTTAGTGAGATAAGACAAAGGGAGAGCTATAGACTGGAGGTGGAGGAGGGGGCATACTGGTCACAGAGGGGGTTGTAAAACTTTAGCATAATGTGTAAGGAAACCAATATTTAAATTCAGGCCATTATTTTTCGTGTCAAAAAGAATTATCATTCTTAGTTCAAACGTTTTCCTTTCCTGGATAGTTCTGAAATTCCCTTTAACTAAAACATTGAGGTCTTCTATAGTGTGGTCCGGTTGTGAGAAATGATGTCCCACAGGTGTGCATAAATTGTCTTCTTTATGTTCTTTGATGGTATGTCTGTGCAAATTCATCCTCGCTTGCAACTTCTGTCCTGTTTCACCAACATAAGATCCTTTGCTGCACCTTTTGCATTGGATGAGGTACACAACATTGCTAGAGGTACTTTATTAGAGGATCTTTACTGTAAGATCCCATGATATTGAAGGTCCCATTTGTGTGTGCAACACTTTTGAATAGATTGATCTGGTTGCATAGTTTGCAGCGTTTTTTATTGCAGGGTTTGCTTCCATTATTTGTGACTTCATAATCAGAGTGAAGTTTCCTGCTGATTAGTTTGTGTCTGAGGTTGGGTGGTTGTCTGAAAGCCAATAATGGGGGTTGTTGGAATATTCCTTTCAGAGTTTCATCCTCTGTTATAATGGGTTGTAAATCTTTGATTATCTTTTTGATCCCTTCAAGTGCTGGGTTGTATGTGGTGACTAGATGTACTCGGTTATTTGTTTTTTTTTCTGTGTATTGGAGGAGATTTTCTCTTCGGGTTTTCAAGGCTGTGTTTATGCTGTTATTGATGGTTTTGTCTTTGTAACCTTTCTTATGGAAGGAGTCTGCCAGTGTTCTGAGATGTTTATCTCTGTCTTCTGGGTCTGAACAAATTTGGTGGTATCTGATGGCCTGGCTGTGTATGATGGCCCGTTTAGTGTGTTGGGGGTGAAAACTGGAACAATGAAGATAACTGCATCGGTCAGTCGGTTTTCTGTATATTGACGTGTGAAGCTTGTCATCCCTGATGTATACTGTAGTTTCCAGGAAGTTGACATGTGTGTTTGAATAGTCCATTTTTAGTTTGATAGATGGGTGAAAAGTGTTGATCAATGAGAAGAATTGGATTAGATTTTCTTCACCTTCAGTCCATATCATGAAGATATCATCAATATAGCGGTAATATCTGTATGGCTTTTGTTGTATGCTATTCAGGAATTTGTCCTCCAGGTCAGCCATAAATAAGCTTGCATATTGGGGTGCCATTTTGCTTCCCATAGCAGTACCCATACACTGGAGATAGATGTCATTATTGAAAGTGAAGTAGTTGTGTGTAAGAATGAATTTGATGAGCTGTGTCACATCCTCAGCAGTGTATTTGTGGTTTGGTGAGGGTGATAAGAATCTGTGACATGCCACCAACCCATCCTTGTGAGGGATGTTACTGTACAGAGATTCTACATCCATAGTGACTAGAAGTGTATTTGGTGGTAATTGTTGTATATTGTTAAGCTTGTTCAGAAAATCAGTGGTGTCTTGCAGGAAACTCGCAGTGTTCATGACTAAAGGTTTTAACATGTTTTCTACAAGGCCTGAGATATGTTTGGTAAGTGTATTCATACCTGTTATAATAGGTCTGCCTGGATTTCCTGGCTTGTGAATCGTGGGCAGCATATAGAAGTCTCCAATTTCTGGATTATCCGGAATCGCATTGATGAGTTCTGAATGTAGGTGGCTTGGTATTGTCGCAATGAGACCTTTTAATTGCTTAGTAAAATCCTGGGTCAAATCATAATCCAGTTTTTTGTAGTAAGTAGTATTTGCCAGCTGCCTCTGGCCCTCTTGTATATATTTGTCTGTATCCATCACAACGACTGCTCCCCCTTTATCTGCTGGTTTGATGGTTATGGCCTGATTATTGCACAGATCATGTACAGCTCTTCGCTCCAGGGGTGAAAGGTTGTATAATATTTTCTTTTGCTGGGTGGATATCAGGGACGTGACTCGCAGCCTGAAGCTGTCAATATAGGTATCCAGTTTGGGGTTACGTCCTTGTGGAGGTGTGAAGTTGCTGTTCTTTTTCTTTTTGTCACCTTGTATTGTCCTAGGATTCCTTTCCTTACTGTGAAAATATTCTTTGAGCCTTAGTCTCCTAAAGAATTCCTCCATATCTGACCATACCTGTAAACTATCCAATTTGGTAGTTGGGCAGAATGTGAGGCCTTTGGAGAGGACTGTTGTTTCTGGTGTAGAAAGTTTATGATTTGACAAATTTATGATTCCGAGTTCCTCTGTTATATCCACATTTTCTGTAAAGTCAGCATTTACACAAGGGATACCTTGGGATTCTGGATCGGGTTCCAAACACCAACTGCTTTTGTTTCCGGATTGTTTCCCTTTTACCATACAGTTTATGAATGAGCTTGTTCCTTAACATTTCGCTGGTACGTCTGCAGAATCCTTCTGCATAAGGAGAGTTCAGTGTATTTGCACAAGGATTTTTAATCCGGAGACCCTGTGGTATGAGATTCCTCTTTTTGCATCTTGAGAGAAAGATGTCGCTGTTGACCTGTGTTTCCTTTGTGATCAGGTTGGTTAACTGCTTCTTTATGCGGCTATATGCAGTATCTTCTATCATACTTGATTTGATTGTAGCCGTATTAGTGGAATTGTGACAGAGAAAATTGAGTACTGTCTGTGATACTTTTTTAAAGAACAAAATATGCTACGAATATGGCAATAAAACAGGCAAATATCTAGTGAGAGCCTTGAAAAATGACAGAACACACCAAAATATTTCAGGCATATGCACGAAAGAAGGGAAATTAGACATTACCACCAAACTTATTGCCAAACACTTTCAAGATTATTACACAGCCCTATATAACCTTCCTGAATCACAGAAACCAGACACCATACAGGGAACTAGGCCACAAATCATTCAAAACTTTCTCAGAGGCTTCAATATACCCACTCTGACAGTAGATGATATAAACCAATTAGAAAAACCCCTAGAAGCCATTGAACTCCAATATGCCATAAAGGACCTTAAAACAGGGAAAAGCCCAGGGCCAGATGGCTTTACTGCCATATATTACAAAATGTTCCAGAACACTTTGTTGGGGCCACTACTGAGGGCATTGAACTTCATGTCAAAATCCAAGGAGACCCCACCAACTTTTCTAGCAGCACCTATAACAGTCCTTCCCAAGCCAAATAAGGACCCAGCAAACTGCGCCAGCTGCAGGCCAATTTCACTGCTTAATCTTGATAAGAAATTGATGTAAAAAATAATTGCAAACAGATTGAAACCCCTGCTCCATAGCTTGATAGGCTCCGAACAGGCAGGATTCATGCCAGGCAGAGAAACAAGAGATAATGTGATTAAAGCTCTCAACCTGATACATGCTACCCAGACTCAGAACATCGAGGGCCTTCTCCTGTCAACCGACGCAGAGAAGGCCTTCGATCGAGTGGCCTGGGACTTTATGCTGGAGACATGTAGATATATTGGCTTGGGAAACCACATGATGGCGTGGATTTCATTGCTCTACAGAAACCCAACAGCACAACTCAAGATCAATGGTTCTTTATCACAAACAGTAAAAATCAATCAAAACAATGGAACGAGACAGGGATACCCCCTCTCACCCCTCTTATTTATCCTAACATTCAAACCATTTATTAGAAGGATTGTAGCCGACAACTAAATGCAGGGATTTAAAGTAAAGGGAAAGGAGTTCAAAGTAGCGGCCTATGCAGATGATTTACAATTCTTCATAACTAACCCACACATCTAACTCAACTCCTTAATGAAAGAATTTACCCTATTCGGATATATCTCAAACTTAAAAATCAACTGTTCCAAATCTGAACCAATTAATATCTTTATTCCCACCAAATCTTTTGAGAAAATTAAACCCAATTGCCCCTTCAAATGGGAGACTTTAGCACTTAAATATTTAGGGATCTGGCTAACTCCTAGATTAACTCACATCTATGAACACAATTTTTTGCGCTTGTTAAAAACACTCCTTGATCTTCAAACATGGAACTCATGACACTTCTCATGGTTTGGGCAAATTGCTATTTGCAAGATCAATATCTTACCAAAGGTCATCTAACTGTTTAGGAACCTACCAAAAAAAATACCCCAGAGTTTCTTTAAAACTCTTCAATCAGTTTAATCAAAATTTATATGGGCTCATAAAAAACCTAGGGTTAAATTCTCCCTACTAACACAAGCCAAAGAAAGGGGAGGGATAGGCATCCCTGACTTCAGGAACTATTACTATGCCTCGCATATAACTAGGATTGTTGACTGGCATTGCCATCATAAGCTCAAAGACTGGGTGGAACTGGAAGACATGCTAAGGCATAACTCCATTCAGTTCTCTCCATGGATCCCTTGGACAAGCCATCCAGCAATCATAAAATCACACCCTCTCATAGGTACCACCTCAGCAATATTCCATAAATTAACCAAAATACCGAATTTCTCATCACACCCAAGCCCACTCACCCCCCTGAGGAACAACCCCGACTTCATACCGGGCATGAGAAATCACACCTTATGTCCCACTGACTCAAACAAACCTCTCGCCATGCACTGCTTCCATAATCAGGAATTTAAACATTTCACGACTATCAAGGCAGACAACTACCTAACACACCTACCACTATGGACATACTTTCAATGCTGCAGCTATTTTAACCACACATCCAAAAAGGCAAATTTCAGCAGATCATTGACAGACTTAGAATCAGTCTGTATCGAAGCAGAACCTATCCCAAAAGCAACATCACTGGCTTACAGTTGGATTCAAAATAAGGAGGATGCAGGTGGAAGTTGATTCAGGGAGTGTTGTTCTGCAGAACTGGGCACTTTCCTTGCAGATAAACAGTGGTGAAAGGCTTGCATATTCGCCCACAAATGCTCTCTGAGCACCAGAACTCAAGAAACAGCGTATAAACTACTTACTCAATGGTATGCCACCCCAGTAAAGCGTCATACCTGGTTTCCTCACTACCCTGAAACTTGCTGGCGCTGTAATAAAGAGAAGGGCCCATTATTGCACATTTTAGAGAGAAAGTATTTCAGATCACAGAGACAAAACTGAAGCTGGACGCAGTGGGTAGCCTCCTCCATGTCCCAGACTTCCCTATCAAAAAATACAAACACTTGCTTTCCATGCATTTATTGAATGCTGCCAAGGCGCTAATTCCTTTTTACTGAAAGTCTACACATATACCAACCATCCAGGAATGGTTTCGCAAAGTGTCTGAGGTCTGCAGGATGGAGGATACAATTGCCCAGATGGGAGACAACACTGAACGTTTCCACGTTAAATGGTCTAAATACTCACAGGCGTACATGGACTTAATGAATATACATTAATGCCTGACACCTCTACCTACTTGATCTCAACAGAGAAATCATACATTGAATGATATATAAACTTGAGATATCTGATTTTCTTTATTTAGTTGAATGTCATGACAGGATCTTTCCTGAAAGGTTCTAAATATATTTAGTAATGTATTGGATGAAACAACACTATTGCACTACTATCCTTTACCTAATATTTGCTTTTTCAAACTAACTCTATCCCCTTTTCCTTTTCTCCTGAGATAATCTCTAGAACGAGAAGTGTCTTTAGTTTTATTTTTTATTATTCTTTGGTTTCTGAAATAATACAAGTTTCAATCAGTTAACATGTCTATATTTTGAAGAAGGCACACATGACACATTCTTGCCACAACAGAATGATACTTTGTTTATTCTTAAATGTGCTTCAATATTTGATGTATATGCTTGAATTAAATGGAGCTGCGACTCCATATCTGTACTTCTTTTACTTCAATAAAACTTGATGTTAAAAAAAAAAAAAATAATAATAATAATGAAAATGCTATAAATCTATCCCCTATTTTGTAGACGCTATAACTTTTGCGCAAACCAATCAATGTATGCTTATAAAAATATGTAGAAGAATACATATTGGCCTAAACTGAGAAAAAAATTGCCTTTTTTTAACAAAATGGGGATATTTATTAAAGCAAAAAATACAAAATATTGTGTTTTTTTTTTCAAAATTGTGGCTCTTTTTTTGTTTATAGCGAAAAAAATAAAAACCGCAGAGGCACTCAAATACCACCAAAAGAAAGCTCTATTTCTGGTAAAAAAAGGACATCAATTTTGTTTGGGTACAAGGTTGCACGACCGCGCAATTGTCATTTAAAATGATGCAGTGACGAATCGCAAAAAGTGCTCTGGTCAGGAAGGGGGTAAATTCTTCCGGGGCTGAAGTGGTTAATCTTACCTTCTGCCTCTTTATCCTGTAGCAGTTCTCCATTTAATCTCCAATACGTGGACCTATTTTGGGCCCCCTCTATCTTCATTTTTAATGTCACTGGAGCATGATCTGAGAAAGTTGTGATTTCGATGTTCGTACTAATTACTGTCTCCAGCAACCTATGTTCAATAAAAAAAATCGATTCTTGAGTATGTTCCGTGTACAGAGGAGTGGAATGTATAATCTCGTAATTTAGGATGTGGTATTCTCCATGCGTCTATTAGTTGATGTTGGAGAAGTTTCTTTAATAACATCTTCCTTTGTACATTTCCAGTCCACTGCACATGGGACGTACTATCGATCCTTGGATCCATACAGGGATTGAAATCCCCAGCCATAATAGGCCTTTCTAAAACTCCATAAACTTCCCAACTACCCCTTTTAGACATCTAGTTGGATTTTTATTTGGGCAATAAAGGTTTGCCAGGGAGTACTCCACCTCATTTATTCTTCCCCTCAGAAACAAATAGCACCCTTCTGGGTCCGCTATTTTCTCCTCCAGGGTGAAACTTACTCCTTTGGCAAATCCGATGGTGACTCCCTTTGCCCATTTAGTTCAAGAGTCCCCATAATACAATATAGGGTAGTCTTTTGAGAATATTTTAGAATTTGATTCTTGTGAGAAATGGGGCTCCTGTAAAAAGATAACCTCAGCTTTAAGATGTTTTATTTCTCTAATTATATTAGATCTCTTCACAGGAGAGTTTAACTCACAAACATTATACGACAAGAATTTTAATGTCATCATCTTTGTTCCTTACACCCTCCCACCTGTTCCCGTCTTCCATTCTCCGCCCAGCCATTGATCCAAGTGGTGATATTCCATTTCTATGTGTAATTGCCTTCCAGAGGAGTCCTTATACCATGGAGTGTTGGTGCTACTTCTTCTACCCATAGACTACTTCAGTGAGAATCCCCCACCCTCCCTAGACCTCAACCCACCCCCACCCTCCCTAACCCATCCCTACCCACTCCCCTCCCTATTCCCCTTATCAGGGGTATAGATCTCCCCATGATCGGTGAACTCAAGGCACTCCTCTTCCTTCAAGCCTATAGTTCCCCCCCTGAGGTGGTGATCTTATACTGTGCCCCGGACCAAGCCGCTACCCCCCCCGATAGTGGGTACCCCGTCTCCGCTCCACTCCACATTTCATGAATTTCCCTCTCCCACCAGCCAGGAATTTCCATTAGTGTCATGTCCAGTCTATTGCAAAATTTGGGCGTATCTTCTCGGTATCTAAGCATGGCTGATCTCCCCTCCTTTCTCCCAATTAGGCAGGCCGGAAAACCCCAGGAATATTGAATTGAGTGCACTTTCATTTGTTCCAATAGAGGTTTTAAAGTTCTTCTCCTAATCAGGGTTCCTATGGCCAGATCTGGGAATATTTGTAAGTTAGATTCTTCATACTTAAGGGGATGGGTGTATTTTAAAGTCACCCAGATCTGTTCTTTGTCTTTGTAGTGAAATCGCACAATCACATCTCTTGGCACTTCTCCTACCATCTCTGCCGATTTTCTGATCCTGTGGACTCTTCCAAGCTTTATTTTTTCTGTCTGTGAGAATCCCAACAGGGGGCCAAATATTTTATCCATCTTTTCCTGTAGGTCTTCACCCTGTAATTTAGGAAGACCTCTAACTCTTATGCCCCGTACACACGGTCGAATTTTCTGATGGAAAATGTGTGATAGGACCTTGTTGTCGGAAATTCCGACTGTGTGTAGGCTCCATCACACATTTTCCATCGGATTTTCCAACACACAAAGTTTGAGAGCAGGATATAAAATTTTCCGACAACAAAATCCGTTGACGGAAATTCCGATCGTGTGTACACAAATCCGACGGACAAAGTGCCACGCATGCTCAGAATAAATAAAGAGATGAAAGCTATTGGCCACTATAGTCCCGACGTACATGTTTTACGTCACGGCATTCAGAATGATCGGATTTTCCGACAACTTTGTGTGACCGTGTATATGCAAGACAAGTTTGAGCCAACATCCGTCGGAAAAAATCCTAGGATTTTGTTGTCGGAATGTCCGAACAAAGTTCGAGCGTGTGTACGGGGCATTAGATTTTTTCTCCTAATGCGGTTTTCCTGGTGTTCCATTTTATATCTCAGGTACCATTGTTCACTTAAAACCTCATCCATCTGTTCTTTGAGATCCTTTATTTCATCCGCTTGTGAGTGCAATTTTTCTTCTGTTTCTTCCTCTCTTAAAATATGATTCAGATCACTGTGTATTGTTGCCATTTCCTCCAGCCTAGCAAACATCTCCGCTATTTCACTTTTAGCTGGTAATTGCTTTGTTTGTCTAGGCTCTACTTCACTTTCTTGTACTTCCTCCTTATTTACAGTCATAACATCATTTGTTCCTCCTGATAGCCGGGTCTGCCCATTTCTCAGGGAACCCTCTATTAGTTTGCATTTGGCACCAGTCAGTTTTCTGGGGCTGTCTTTTGTTCCCTCTTGTGTCATATATTTCTTAATGGTTCCCAGGCTATTGGTCACTTTAGGTGGATTTGCTCCTGCACCCCTCACTGGTTTACCCCTCATTCTATTCAATGGGTTTAGAGAATATTCCACAGTATTTTATTGATCACACAGTCATGTTATTCTTGTCGCTTATTTTTAATGTGTTTAGGCAATAAACTTCCCGGGAGCCTGTTCCTTGGAACCCATGCTTCCAAGTAGGCTATCCATTTGAAAAGTCCTTTTAACTCTGGTTCCACTTAAACTGGTGTACCGGATCACACGTTTGCTTATTTTAAATAAACGTCCTGTTCTGACTCAGGGAGTCCCAAGGCTTTCCTTTTTTGTTTCTTTTCCTTCCTTCCCTTCTCCTTTCCGGCCGAGAAATTAACCATTTATCGAATCTTGGTTTTAGTCCCGGCCAGTAGCATTTCCTCAGGTAACTCAGGTAACTCAGAGCAATACAAATATGGTTATTATGTTTTTTTTTTCCTTTCCTCTCCCTCCCCTTTCACAAAAAAAAGGGGAGACAAGAGGAGAAAAGGACAGGGGCAGGATGCCCGAGGCCAAATAGGGTCCACAGTCTACCCACACTGCAATATAATCCTGTCCGTCACCCATCGTTCAATACAGCTACAGGGACATAGACATGGAGGTGCCCCACACTTCAGATATGTTCCAGTACACGTACATACAATCAGTCAGAGAAGTACAGCACCATTATCTTTACACTTCAAGCTTCCAGCTTCAAATCAACTTGTTACACTTGTATACTTATAACCAACTGTAATACTCACTGTGCTTCTCTGTGCTTCTCTGTAATGGCTGTGTTTAATCAGCCTGATCTGCCTTCCAGGTAAGGTGCTGTTGCTTATTGCTTTGCTTGTATTATCAGGCTAGGTTGCAGGGTTCCAGGGGTGCGAGGAGGAGGAGGGCAACTTTTGCTCCACTAGCCCGTTTCCCAGGAGGGGGGGAGGGGAGGTTCGCTACCCATCTCCCTGTTCCATCCAGCATGCTGTCACTTCTCCCATCCTAATGGCTGTCCGGACCAACGTGGTTAGTGCTGCCCAGCGCGTGCTACACTGCACATGCCGTTCGCCTCCACCACTGCCATCCGAACCCAAGGATCCTCTCAGTGCTGGTGAGACTTCACTTCAAGAGGGGTGGTAAGGTCCCTCCAAGTGACGGCAGGGTGAGGTGAGTCTCGGGGCACGGTACAAGCCAAACTTCATCTACACATTCCGTGCAAAGCTTCACGGACCTCTCAGGGTCAGCAGCCACCTATGTCTGACTCATGCATCAGGCACTGCCCTCATTGCCAAAACTGAAGTTGTGAATGGTCGACTGGTATTTCAAGGCAGAGAAGATGACCACGCACCTATCTGCCGTTTAGTAGATCATGAAGGGGCGATCCGCAGACCTCGTCAGATAGTGAACGGCCAACTGAAAATCCTTCAACCGACAGTGAGGGTGGGGTAAACAGTAACCCCACAGTGCCCAGTACTGGGAACAGTAATTTTCAGATTCGCAGGAGCCATCAACAAACAGGCAGATGAGCCCGGTGATCAACCTGTCATCTAGAATCATCACGGAGGGTGAGTTAGGCCTTCTATCCAAAGGTTCATTTTGTCCTGCAGCAAAATGTGATTGTTTTAACTTTGAAATAGAATTGTTCAAATTTGAAAGGGCACTAAAGATAAAAAAAATTCCGTACGCAAGCAGGAACTGTAACTGGGTCTAAGGGCCAAGCATTTAAGATGAAAAGTAAATTCATACCACCTGGCCAATATCAGTCTATAGAAAGTTACATTTGCACTCTGAAGCATGATGTTTGCTCGAGTACCTCCACTATGAAAAAATACACCACCTTGAGTCCGGTAGAATATAAGGCTTTGAAATCATTGAGGGACGATAAAAATCTCATTCTTAAGCCCACTGACAAAGGCGGGGCCATTGTGGCAATGCATTACACAGACTATAGGGATGGCATGTTGCTGATTCTAGCAGATACTGCCAGCTATATACAACTTGATACTGATCCTACACAAAGCACAATTAATGGCCTGTCATCCCCTATTAATATTGGTCTCTCAAACAATTGGATCTCTAAATAGACAGCTGAATTCCTGATGGATGAGCATCCTAGACTGCGCGTTATAAATAGGCCACCAAAGGTTTACAAGGGAACAACACCCTTGAAGCTTAGGCCGATAGTTTCAGGAACAGGATCGATTATGCAGCCCTTGGCCCAGTTGATTTACTTTCATCTTCAGCCCCTGGTAAAAAAAAAAATATGTCAGGGACACGAGTAACTTTTTGAAGAAATTAGGAAGTTTCTTCACCTTTGATGCCAATTGGAAATTGGCGACCATGGACATTTTATCCTTGTACACAAGCATACCAAATGAAGCTGGCTTGATGGCAGGGAGATATTGCTTATCCAAACTGATAGTCCATAATCCCCCTGATAAATTCCTTTTTTTTTTTAAATTGTTTGTTTATTGAAAGTTTACCATGTTATACAATGATATAACAATATACACACATATTAAATGGAATAACATAAGAAAGAAGTCCATCTCAAGGAAACCACTTCATCACATTCTATGAATAAACAAGGGTAGGAATAGTATAACTAGTGATTGACATATAAAATATACACATCTAGTGTAGGAGAGAAAAAAAAGACCAGCATTAAATTATTCTAGGTATTGGTTAGCTACATGAACATCATGTCTGATTGGGTTTCTCCAAATTATATTCAGAAGCATCCCACGGTTCCCATGTTTTATCGAAACTAGGAAGGGTTTCTTAAATAATAGCCGTAAGATGTTCCATCCTACGAATATCACCTGTGTTATTTAGAAATTGAGCAAAAGTAGGGGGAGCATTGGTCAACCAGCATTGGGGAATGGCCCGTTTAGCTGCTAGTAAGACGAAAGCCATCAACTTCCTATGGTGTTTGGACATTTCTGGGATCGGAAGGCCTAGCAGAAGGTGTATTGGGTGAAAGGGGATAGAGATGTTCAAGATCTTCTCTAATGATATGTGGATCTGTGTCCAAAAAGGCAATAGAATGGGGCAATCTCAAAATATATGATAATGTGTGCCTATGGACACACCAGATCTCCAACATAAGCCTGAAGTTGTCAGTTTATGCTTCAACAAGAAATCTGGAGTCCTATACCAAAACATACAGACTTTGTAGGCTGTTTCTTTGTGGGTCACACATCTGGATACTTTTGAAGTAGCTTCCCAAATCTCCCTCCATTCTTGTAGAGCAATAGGCCGATCTAAGATGTGGGACCATTTACGCATGTATGCGTGGGTGTGTTCTGTAAGGGGGGGAGTTTCTTGCAGTATTTTGTATATAGTGGAGATCAGGCCGGGTTCATGAGGACCTCTGGAGCACGTCAATTCAAATTGTGTGGGTATAGAAAGTGTCAGTTGTGGTAGTTTTTTGGAGAGAAAATGTTGAATTTGAAGAAATGAGTAAAAGAGATTCCGCGGAATTCCATGTTTAGATTGTAGTTCTAAAAAGGTAAGTATTTTGCGTGTTATCGGATGAACTATATGGCGTAGCTGGAATATACCTGCTTTTGTCCAGGGCAACATGGCTTCATAGGATAGGCTATCCGGAATGTCTGGATTAAAGGTGATGTTTATTAAAGGGGAACAATGGGATGTGAGTGAAAATTTGCCCGAACATTTTTTCCAAATTGAGAGGGTAAAGAGCATTGGATTTAGGCATATCTTGCGTAGTTGGGCGAAGGATTTAACTGTGGATGGCCATAATAAACTGCATGGATGAGCTGGGATTGTAATGCTCATCTCAATTTCGGACCAGCGGTTAGGAGCAAACCTAGATGTCCAAGAGGCTATAGCCCTCAAATGTGTAGCATAATAATATTTGATTATATCTGGTGCTCCTAGGCCTCCTCTATTTTGGGAAGTTAGAAGTACTGAGCTGGCCACTCTATGTGATTTATTATCCCATATAAAATTTAGAAAACTTCTCTGTAGGATTTTGAGCTGAGACAACGGAATCATCACTGGCAAGGTTTCGAAAAGGTATAAAAGTTTCGGGAGGATCGACATTTTAAGGACATTTATCCTTCCTAAGAGGGAGAGAGGGAATTTCGTCCAGGTTTTCAATAAGTTGTTGATTTCAGTGAACATAGATGGAAAATTAGCTTGGAAAAGGGTAGAATACGAAGGGGTCAAATAGACTCCAAGGTATTTTAGTGACTTAGGACACCATCGGTAGTTAAAATTACCTTGTAGGGTCGAGAGTGCATCTTCTGAGATATTAATAGGGAGTGCTTCTGTTTTGGTTGAATTGATTTTATAACCGGAAATATCCCCAAATAAGGCTAAAGTTGTGTGAAGTGAGGGAAGTGATATGTGAGGATGGGTTAAAGCTAAGAGGATATCGTCTGCGAAGAGTGATAATTTGTATTCCCGTTGTCTCAACCGGACTCCACTTATGTCTGGATGGGATCTAATGGCCTCTGCCAGGGGCTCTAAGCTAAGGATAAAAAGAAGGGGAGATAGGGGACAGCCTTGGCGAGTACCATTAGTTAGAGTAAATGAAGGAGATATATGGGAAGCCATCTGCACTTTGGACGAAGGAGAAGAATAAAGTGATTTTAACGCTTGTACAAAGGGACCGGAGAAGCCATATTTACGTAAGATAGCAAACATGAATGACCAATTCAAGCGGTCAAATGCTTTCTGAGCGTCTAGGCTAAGAATCAAGGCAGGTTTCTTAGTTTTCGTCAGGAGATCGATAAGATCGATCGTTCTCCTAGTGTTGTCTCCTGCCTGTCTAGAGGGGACAAACCCGACCTGGTCCCCATGTACAAGCGACGGGAGGAGCAAAGAGAGTCTGTTGGCCAAAATCTTAGTGAAGATTTTATAGTCAGAATTAAGAAGGGCAATGGGTCTATAGTTATCAGGTAAAGAGGGGTCTTTCCCTGGCTTTGGAATGACTGTAATGAAGGCGTGGAGGAATTGGGAGTGGGGTATTGTACCTGACATTAGCGAGGAGAATAAATTAGCCATGTGGGGTAATAGAACTGGCAGAAAACCTTTAAAGTAGGGGTAGGAGAGTCCATCAGGGCCAGGCGCTTTATGATTAGGGAGTTGTTTCACTACTTCAGTGATTTCTTCCACAGAAATGGGGGCATTTAGGCCTATGCGATCTTCAGTGGAGATCGTGGGGAGTCTCAAGGATTCTACGAAGGAGTCAAATTTATCCTGGGTGAATTGAAAATTCGGGTCTGTTGATAAACAATTGTATAAGCCTTGGCAAAATTCACCAAAGACCCTTGACATATTACAAGGGCAGTATGTGGGAACACCGTTAGACTGTATTAAATGGTCAGGAGTGGAAGTGTATGCTCTAGGTCTTAGTTTGTTAACCAACATTCTATGAGGCTTGTTGGCAAACTCATAAAACTTTTGCTTGGACCATAAATTGGATTTAGTAAACTTAGTCAGATCCAAGGATTTGATGCGGTTGCACAGAGAGACCACTGCTCTGAGGCGGGTCACCGTAGGGAGGCTGAGTAGGCGTTTCTCTGCTTCAGACAGATTGTCTAAGAGGGACGTTCTCTGAAGTTCACGGTCACGTTTGTAACGAGAGCCTGCAGAGATGCATTCTCCTCTGAAAAAGGCCTTATGGGCCTCCCATAGGGTGGACGCCCCAGAGACTGAACCCTCATTAAGTTCAAAGAATTCCTTCAACTTTCCCTGTAAGTGGAGATGTATTTCAGGTACCTTGAGAAGAGACTCATTAAGGCGCCAATGGCATGTTCTAGGTGTAGGTTTTGACAGAAGGATATCTAGAGCGATGGGTGCATGATCAGACCATGTTATAGGGTGTATTTCGGAATTCACCACATAGGGTAAAAGGGGGGCTGAGACAAAGAAATGATCTAGTCTGGTATATAATTTATGAGGTGGAGAATAAAAGGTAAATTGTTTGGCTAGTGGATGTTTTATCCTCCACGTGTCAAACAGATTGTGGGATCTTATCAATTTCCGGAATGCCGTGAAAAGCCGCTGAACCTGAGGGGATGGAGCATGTGAAAAAAGGGCGAGTCTATCCTTAGTAGGTGACATACACATATTAAAGTCTCCTCCAATAAATAAATATGGTTGACAATAAGACTGGAGTTGATCAAAGAAAATATCCATGAACCCAATCTGACCTGTATTGGGTGCATAAACGTTGGCCAGGGTGAAGGAGACGTTATTGTGATCACAATTCAGGAGGATAAATCTGCCCTGGGGGTCAGCGTAAGAGGATTTTACCTGAATAGATGAGGAGCGTTTTAACAAAATAGCTACCCCAGCCTTCCCAGAAGGGTCAGAGGCTATAAAGGCGGTAGGAAATTGTTTGGAAGCAAATTTAAATGTACCATTTGTCTTAAAATGCGTCTCCTGAACCATGATCACATCAGCCTTTAAAGATTTGAACTCCCTCAGCGCCAGCCAACGCTTGCGTATAGAGCCTAAACCCTTAACGTTACAGGAAAAAACACTTACAGCCATTTTTTAAATATGAGCACAAAGCAGTGGGAGCAATCACAATAGGGCGAAGATGTGTATACTATGATAAGTGGGAAGTTGAAACATAGACAATATATGCATTCAGATGGACATGTATAAAAAATGGCAAAGGAGCCTCTGTATACCAATATTGGATCAAAAAAAAGATCCCTTACAAAAGTTTTTGGAAAAAGAAAGCCAGAGAGAAAAAAAATGAAAAAAAAATAGAAAAAAATGTAAAAATAAAAAATAAAACTAGAACCTGAATAGGATCAAAAAGGATCTGTAGTAAAAAGAAAAAAAAACTGAAAATTTTTTTTTTCCCCCAAGGGGGTCACCTTTTTGGGTCGTGACCATGATGGAAAAAATGGAAAAAATGGAAAAAAGGGGGGGCATGTCAACCTACGAAACCAGATACGTAGGCTCGGCCCCAACCGAACATTAATTAACAGAACAATCCACCTGTAACATATAGATGGCTATAGAGTGGAGGATTATATGAATTGTAAGGCAACCAAGGTAAAACTGTGGACTTTGAACGGGGAGTCCGAGGCCGTGTAAGGTAAAAGAGGAACGTGGCCCAGCATGGCAAAGGTAAAACCAGATTTGAGTCAAATAGGATCCTCAGGTGGGACCCTTTGATGATGTTGCTCCTAGAGGAGTGACAGGTGTTTTCCGCGATCTTTGACGAACTGGGGTCCAGATCTTCGCAGGTGTGGACAGAATCCGGGAAGGTGGGAGTTGGGGCTGAAAATCTTCATCCGGGATCGGGGGTAGTCCTAGGTTCCTGACAAAGGACTCACATTCCTGCAAGTCCCTCATTGAATGTTGAGTCCCATCTTTGTTGACTGACAAGCGGAAGGGGAAACCCCATCTATAGGGGATTTGATGTTGTTGTAGGTGAGATGTAACTGGTCTTAGAGCTCGACGTTTTCCCAGGGTAATAGGAGACAAGTCGTTAAAAATTTGAATCTTCGCACCTTTAAACTCCACTCGGGATCTATTACGGGTAGCTACGGTCAGAGCCTCCTTGCTCTCATAGAAAGGAAAGCGAGCAATGATGTCCCTGGGATTGGCACCTGGAGGGGGCTTAGGAGCCAGTGATCTGTGGGCCCTGTCAAGTCGCCAGTCTATGTCAGGGATGTGGGGAGCAAGCGTTACAAAGAGGTCCAAGAGATAGGGACGAATTTCCTTGTCAGGAACATTTTCGGGAACCCCTCGAATCCGTAGATTTTGACGTCTCTCCCTGTTTTCGAGATCCTCTTGTTGCGTCTGTAGTTGTGTAACTGAATTTTTTAAAGTGACGTTTTCTTTTTCTAGTGCATGTATATAGTGGACCATGTCATCAAACTTGGACTCCAGCGTATCTGTGTGCTCCCCCAATTGGTCTATCTCACCCCTAAGTTCATGAGCAAGTTTGCTGACTTCTTTGGTGATGGTCTGGGTGGTGCTGTGGAGCAAAGCTTGCAGCTTGGTGTCCAACACGTCTACTGAGACATATTGGTGGGGGGGACAGTTAGGTGGGTAGATCCTGAATGATGGGGCTGGTCTGTGGTGGGCGAAGGGGAACTAGCCAATGTGATCGTATTAGTCGCGATCGTATCAGTTAGGACCGCAGGGTATGATGGGATATTTGGAGCTGGGGATTGCGGCTTACGGAGAAAGCGATCCATAGACTGGTTGGGCTTGGTTGCGTCCTGTGAATTGTGACCTCGATATACGTGCCTCTGATCACCGATCTTCCCCGTAAACCGGTCGGGATGTAGCTAAGTGAATCCCCGAACAGTGGATATAACTCCCGGGTCTGTGGTTGCTAAAGTAGCATAGCGGGATGTTTTGATGTACGGATGGGGGCCAGAGCCTAGGTCTTAGGTGTCCGCCATCTTAATAGGCTATGGTTGCAACTGTCCACCTATCCAATAGAGGTGGCTTTTGTGAAGGTTGCTTTAGCAGATCCGCTGAAGGGAGAGGTGACTGGGTGAGATTGTGCTATGCCCACGTTCACACACCGTTCTGGAAGAGTGATGAAAGAGAAAATGATGAGGTGTAGAAGGAGTCCCAATATGGCCACCGGCTTCCGGGTGTAGGCCGAAGCCGTGGTCTTTCCTACAAGGCTGCCGCCTGAGTGGGTGCCGCTTCTATCGGGGCTTCATGTGATCTACTGGGCACAGGGGATGAATCAGCAAGTGGACGCTGTCAGGGGCTTCTGCTATACAGGGAGGTGGTAGGAAGATTGTTGTTACTCACTGTGGCCACTGATGAGCCCGGGAGCTGGAACGACAGGCCGCAGGCTTCGGCGCGGTGTTAGGCCGTATGGTGAGCGGAGCTCAGATACCCTCCGGTGGATCCCAGATAGCCGATTGCCGCTGCGGAGACAGCCGATGTCCGCCGAGGGTGAGGCGGATATGTTCTTTGGGATGGCTATTGAATTCCCTGCAGGATGTAGAGTGCCAGGGAGAAGGGACCGCAGGCCTCAAGATGGCGGCGGGCCTCGAGGCCGGATAGCAAAGGACAGTCACAGGGTAAGCTCGTCCGAGCCAGATATGCTCCCAATAGGCAGTTGTAATTGTTGCCTTCAATGTCCTGAAGGATATGCCAGAGCAAGTGGTGTAAGCCGGGGTGTAGCAGTGGCAGGATGGCGGTGGATTGTCCGGATGACAGCTTTTCTATATATTGCTGCACCTGGGTGAGGAGGCTGTGGCTGGCCCTGTAGGCCTCAAGATGGCGGCATCCGCGGAGATGTGGAGTAGGCCATCAGGGATCCCCAGATGGGTTCTCAGCCGATCCGTCCCCTCCAGAGATGGAGTCACAGGTGGATGAGGATGGGCGGCCTTTCGTCCCACGGATCGTGGCACTCTAGGCCGGAGGATGCTGGAGGCTCTGTAGGCCTCAAGATGGCAGCAGGCCGCGGCTGTGTGAAGCAGGTCGCGGGCCGGGTGGAGGCCTAATTAGCTTGCCAGGCTCTTCGATACAGGCTGGAGCTAAGGTAAGGGATGCCCAGGGGCAGATGGGTGGACATTGGAGGCTCTGTGGGCTTAGGATGGCGGCGGGCCGTGGCTTGTGCAGATTGGGCCGGGTGGAGATCCCACCGTCCGGCCGAGCTCCTCAATACAGGCTGGGGATGAGAGAGGGGATGCCCAGGGACAGGTAGGGTAGATTTGGCAGCTCACCAAGGTTGTCTGTGGCAAGGATGGCGATGGATTGTGGCAGGATTTGCGGAGCTCTACACCAGCACGTCCTCCTCTGTTCACATCGGGACACGCCCCCCCCTGATGAATTTCTTATAGAACGTTTACAGTTTGTTCTGGAGAGTAATTTTTTCTCCTTTGAAGGAACGAAGTTTGCCCAAATCTGTGGTACAGCTATGGGCAGTTCAGCAGCCCCTTCGTTTGTGAACCTGTTCGTTGGATACATGGAGGAACATCACATTTATCCTATGGTTCTTTTTTCTCAGCACGTCAAGTGTTCGTTAAGATACATTGACAACATTTTTTAAATCTGCGATGGTGAAGTTTGTATTTTTCATGAGTTTGTGGGGCATTTGAATATGATATTCCCGGGCATAACATTTCATCCAGAAATTTCCCAGGATAGTATTACCTATCTGGACATCAGAATTACCAATGAGCAGGGTACATTACATATATCATTATTTGCAAAACCAACTGACAGGAACACGTTGTTACACTATCAGAGTGCACGCCCAAAACATCTCTGTGATGTTTTGGATGTATTTTAAAAAGGTAAAGGTTTTTTGGTGGCCATTCTTACATTGTAGAGAGGCCCTAATTAATATCTCAGGGATGTCAATATTGTGTAAAATCAGAGTTTAATGTAACATAATTTTAAATTCAGTGTTTATGTAATCAATAAACATTCAGACGTGACTCTTATTACACTTGGAGAAGTGGTGATAGTGGGAGCATGCACTTATGAAGTTACCTGTGCCTAGACAATTTAAAGAAAAGGGGCAACCTCCAAGTTAGGTATCCTTTAATGTGGTGGAACATTACATAAAGCTATTTTTCTAATTTGACCACAAAGGATAGCTGGGTGAAACTAATGCATTTCATTTATTTTTGGCAAACGTTAATGTGTTTTTAATGTTTTGTTTTGTAAATATGCACTGCTAATGTGCAACATTCCTATGGTAAGCAGTGTATTTGGACACAAACATTTTTGGAACAATATTTTATTGGTTTAAATAACCACTGTTTTAAGGCACTGTTTAATTAAGCTGAGGTTGTTCTGTACTTATGTATACTTATGTATACATATACTTATGATGTACTTATGATGTACTTATTGTTGGGACTGGGCAGCTGTTAAGAGAGTAGAGTGAAGGTGGAAAGCACAGCTCTAAACATTTATAAATGCTTTCACACAAAAATTCACTTGTGAATTAATTTTTGACAATGCTGGGCACTGAATTTGTAGTTACTGCTGGGCCCAGTCATTACTGTTATGGAGAGGCACTGCGAATACAGTTGGTGCTTTTTGGAGACTGCTGGGGCAAGTTATAGCTTCTTTCTTTTCTGCAAATGAAAAGGGTTTGGATAATTCCATAACCTATTTGGAAGTTACCGCTGGAAGCTGTATAAAGTTAAAAAAATATTTCCATTGTATCAGATCTGGGTGGGGTTGTTTTCAAGATGGGTTAAATTGTAAAGTGTAAAGTAAAATGTGACAGATTGATTAGCAATATTGTAAGGGGTAATTTAGTGTTTGCCTTGAGGTTCTTTAACTACTTCATTACTGTGCCAATGCTGAAAGACGGATAAAGAGCAGCTCTTTCTTTCTGGAGGGTGTCCTCCTGAGAACACGCTTCCTGGTTTTCTGGGGCTCTCATGGGGTAATTACATACACCAATGAGCAGGGACATTTAAAAATGTAGACACAAAACTCTGTGTTGCAGTTCATATATCCTTGTATGCAATACTGTCTGCCATTATGTGGGTGGGTGAAATGTTCACCACATATCATAGAGTTGCAAACGTTACAATTATAACATTGGTAACAACCGATTTTTTGTGAGATTCTAACCTTTGGCTTAACATATTTAGATCTCGGGTCTGCCTGTACCAATATGTTGCGCAAAGACTTACTTTGTTTGTGGACTAGTAATGGTGGATTCTTGATACTTGCGGTCAATGTACCGTCAGCTCTCAAAATGTTAATGTTGCGTGTGGTCGCCTGCTTAATATGATCTGATTCCTGGTTATAACCATGTATGAACAAAGTCCTATCAGCTGTTTTATTAGTTTTAATCAAATTTGAAGTGGCTCTGCTAAGCGCTTTGTCAAGTGTTGTGATGGGATACCTGGTACATGGCCTCTAGTTGTATATTCCTCTCACTTTCATCAGAGCAGATACGCATTACCCCTTTAAACTGAGAAATGGGTACATACACTCCACTCCTTGAGAGTCAACACAGGGCATAATTTTTTTTACAAATAGAGTAATTTTGTCACAATTTGTAAACCATACCTTAATTTATTTATTGCTGTCTTACTGCATCTAAGAATGTGAATACAGCAACAGATTGATATTAAGCAAGTGATGATCTACTTGTAGAACTCTTTCTAATAAACACCAGTCTGCCTTTACTCATTCTTTAGGGGGTCCATGTTGATAATTATTATACTAGTTAGCCACCGCTCAATACAGTTTCATACTGTTTTATACTTTGCTTTGCTTTCTGTTTAATACACATTTGTTTTAGTGATGCTTTTATGTGTTATTCTCCATTTATGGCCCTTAAAGACTTTTTTTTGTTAAAACATGCATTTTTGTCCTCAACAAAAAGGTTTACAGACATGGCCAGATCTAGGAGGGTGCTGGGGTGGGCTGTGCCCCCTCAGATTTTAGTTACGCCCACCCAAAGGCTTTGTTTAAGGTAAGTATCTTACGTATGCATACCTTATGCAATGCATACTAGCACATTATGCCCTTAACTTGCAGGGGGATTTTGTTTGTGAAACTTTATTACCACTTTAATGAAAGAGGAACTCTAGGGACCCTGATGTTGGGGGGGGGGTAACTCTGGGGACCCTGGTGTAAGGGGGGTGACTCTGGGGACCCTGATGTGAAGGGGGAACTTTTGGGACCCTGATGAAAGGGGGAGGACTGTAATATAGAGGGGGGCTTTGGGGACTCATTGTCCCAGTTGCTGGTTTTGATGAACTTCTTCTTTAAGGTAGGCTAAGACAGACAAAATTATCACTTTTCTTGTGCAGAAAAGCATATGTGATAGAAATGTTTAAATATTTAAAATTGATTCTTCATTCTGAGGTTTGTGTATCTGTGAGATTGTTACTTGTGACATAGTAAGTAGGAGTATTTTGTGGGTATAAGGACTGTGATATATGTGTGCAAAGAATACAGTGAGGTATTATACAGTACATATTTTGTTTAATGGTCCCCCTTTAAGCTCCCCCCACTGTTAAGCAAAACCTGTCCACTGCATCACTTACTACTGACCCCTGAACTCTGCCTCATCTACTACTGACCCCTGTCCACAGCCCCACTTACCCCTGTGCCCTACGAACTAATGGCCTCTATACATTGCAGTACAAATGTCTGACCCTATCCTCTGCCCTGCTTATCCCCTGTACACTTCCCTGCTGACCTCCCATCTTCCGACCCTGTTTTTACTGCACCCCCACATCAGACAGGCTAGATCCAGCCCTGTTTACAGAATAGCAATGATGATCCAGCTGTGCTACTTCTTTGGAACAATATACAAAAAGGAAAACTGTAAGGGCAGAGATATGTGTACCTCTATACATGCAACAGTCACAGCTCATTAGTCCATATGATAAGTTAAACAATGGCAGCTCCTAAAAGGAAATGATGGTAGGTGGCAGCTATCATTAGAGAGAAGCCAGCTCTGTAATAGGAAGACAAGGGAACAAAAAGGAAGCGCCACCTAAGTGCAATAAGTTAAGTAAGATTTTAATGACACAGCAACTAATGCACTTACAGGAAGGTGAATAAAATCAGGCTCATCTGTGCTATGGGCACAAGGTGCAGTCCAGTCCCTTACTCTGATATTTTTTCTGATGCTCTGCAGTAGATTTACCTATCTCTTTATTCTTTTTGATAAGTTTATAGTCAATAGAGCTGATATATGGTTGAAGATTGAGTGGTGCGGGGGTGGGGGTGGGGTAGGGGGTGGGTAGTTAAAGTGTGCTACCTTGCAATACATTACACTATATTTTATGATGTTGTATCTTTTAACCTTGTTTCGCTAATTGTGTAACAATATCCTAATGTATAAATAAAGAAAAAGTATTAGAAAAAAAAAAAAGAGAGAAGCCAGCTCTATAATAGGAAGACAAGGGAACGAAAAGGAAGCGCCACCTAAGTGCAATAAGTTAAGTAAGATTTTAATGACACAGTAACTAATGCACTTACAGGAAGGTGGATAAAATCAGGCTCATCTGCGCTATGGGCACAAGGTGCAGTCCAGTCGCTGGTCCATCCTAATCCACAGGGAGGTGGTCGTGGGAGACAAGATGTGCAGTCTTTTCCTGTGGCCACCAGGAAGACAGCCAGGTCCGACGTGGAACGCAGGTGGAAAGCAGGTGGAAAGCAGGTGATGACGTCACAGGTAGTGGAACCAGGGGAAGTAACAAGTGAGGAAATTCTGGAAAGAACAAACAGGCTACGCGCTCGGAGTCTACTGCTCCTTCTACAGGCCTATGGAGGTACTGCTGGTGGGGAGATATTTATGTGCCAAGCTGCCTGTGGGACAACAGGCGCCAGCACACCAAGATCCCACTGACAGCAACAAAATTTAAAACAAAAGAATTGGATTAAGGTTGATACATAACTAAAGGATGTAATCTATTAAGGAAATATCATAATATTAAAATTAAGAGTGTTGTATTGGATTATGTATGTTTATGACACGATCTGACCAACGAGGGAGCAGTGGGGGGGGGGCAAAAACGAGACCAAAGGATGTTTAAGGCTAAAAACACAATGTGTCAAAATAAAAGCTCATGTAAAAAACTAAAATTGAATAGGAAAGATGCATACACGCATGCACCTTCACCAAAGGCGTCTGTATATAGAACGCATGGGCTTATATTAAATGTAAAGTGCATTAAAACATATATATGTATAAGCACAGGGAAGGCAGTAATAACATCAAATACAATATATGCATATAAAACATCAAGAAACTCCATCATTCATAAAAAATATAGAAAAGAAAAAAAGGAGGGGGGTTTTTGAGGCGTAATTAGAAGTATGTACGTAAACAGGGATCAAAGAGCGTAAAAGCTATTATGGTCCATACAGAAAAATGTTACGAACAAGTGATGGTACTCTAAAATACACATACGCACACACATAGATGGTGTGTACGTGGAGATGGTCATGTACTCACATTGCATGGTAGTAGGCTAAATATACCTATACAGAAAAAGGCAAGGCAATCATATGCAAAAGGGATGGTAAGAGTCTTATGGTGTGATAATCAATGCTAGAAGTACCGTGTCCGTTTTGGAAAAGGATATAATTGCTATCAATATCAATATAACGTATGTGTACAGCATACTGAAAGTAACAGTTACACGGGATGGTACTTACTATGTGAAGGATACCGAATGGTACTTACTATGTGAAGGATACCAAATGTGAAAAATGGACCATAAGGGTCAGCTGTGAAAGAAAACAAAGGATAGAAATGTTGTGAGTAATTCCGTCAGGAGAAACACAAACTATAGATACAGAAGGGTATGAACTTCAATTTCTTCATTTAACCCTCCAGGTGGCAAAGTCCCTAAGGAATAAATCCAATAGGATTCCTGTTGGCAAAGGTGTCTAAACTGTTCAGCTGTAGGCAATGTCCCAGGGATAGATTCCAGAACCCAAACTTTCAGGCCCACCTTAGATTTTTTTGTGTTGACAAAGAAAATGCTTGGGGACACTGTGATGGTTTTGTCCTTTCTCAATAAAAGGCCTATGTTCTCCAAAAAGTGCTCTAAGGAGCCTGGTGGTCCTTCCTACATATAGGAGCCCACAAGGGCATGTAAGACAATAGATAGCATAATCAGTAGAGCAATTGTAGAATTATTTAAAAGTATATGTTTTACCCTTGGCTGTAATGCCCCGCACACACGGTCGGATTTTCGGATGGACAATGTCCGATTGGAGCGTGTTGTCGGAAATTCCGACCGTGTGTGGGCTCCATCGGACATTTTCCATTGGATTTTCCGACACACAAAATTGGAGAGCAGGAGATAAAATTTTCCGACAACAAAATCCGATTGCGTCAATTCTGACCGTGTGTGGCCTGTTCCAACGCACAAAGTGCCACGCATGCTCAGAAGAAATTCCGGCACTGAACAGCTCGTTCTGGTAAACTTAGCGTTCGCAATGGATACAGCACTTTCGTCACGCTGCAATGTTAAAAATGGTTTAATACAGCGCAATCTCTTCTTCTTTATAATGTGACAGGAATATAGTAGTTTTGCTGCTCATGTTCACACAGACTTCTCACAAACTTATTTCATTACTATTTATCTGGATTCCCTCAATATATTTTGATTGCTCACATCTGACAACATATTTTTTTTTATTTGGCTTTAATGTAGATTATTTTTTTGTGTTTGTATTTTTTTGAAGGGTTTTTTTTTGGGGGGGATTTTGATTTGTACTCCCGAAAATGTTTGTGTGTGTTTTTTGTGACAAGTTCCCACAACACCATTGATATGTTGTTCTATTTAATCTGTAGGAGATTGTTTGGTGTTGTTGTCCCTTGTTAATTTCACATTTTATGTTAGAAATGTACCTGAATCGTGACCAGCAAACTGTTATTTTTGGATGAAAACACACACAGGAGAGTATAATTTCCCTAAAAATTTTTTACTAAGGGCTCACAACTAAACAAAGAGGGAGGCAACGCTGGAGAAACTGCAGAAGTGGGTCAAGCCTTGGACCCCCAGGGCAGACATCAACTATTTTTAAGCAAAATTGGTGGCCTGAGGAGTCCTTATCTAAGGAAGGGCAGTCTGGTCCAGAAGTCCCAGAGATCCGGAAAGCAGCAGATGACATCTGTGTCCCCAGGCTGTGGTCATACGAGAGACTGCAGCTTCTGTCAGACCAGACTGAACCCAGGGCCATCACTCTCAGGTCTTCCTTCCATGCTTCCTTCCACGCGGTGGCTGTGGTGGTGGAGTTGTGGCAGCAGGAGGAGGAGGAGGATGGTCCAACTCAACCACGTCAGTCTTGGGTGTTAGTTCCCCACTCACCTCCTTACGTAGCACTTTATACATAAGGTCCTCACAGAGCCTGCGTTGACCCTCCTGCATGCCCTGCAGTTTGGTGGCAGCCATGCAGGCAAAGGCCTCTTCAGGAGTGGGTAAGGCTCGTATGGACGCAGAAGCCTCCTGGATCAGCCTGAACACTGAATCCTGCACGGGACTCGGAGTCATCTTCCTGGCTCTTTTATGGAAGGCGGAGGGGAGGAACCTGAGACTCAGTCAGGCTGCGACTGGTCCCTGGCTTCTCCTGGCTGCCACTTAGCCCCGCCTCCTCCTGGCTGCCACTAATCCCCGCCTCCTCCTGACTGCCACATTCCACAGCCTCCTCTGGCTGAGGTCTTCCTGTGTATGAAAATGGGACATAGTTTTAGTATTTTTTTCATCAATCACACACAATTTTCACCTCCTGACTGCTGCAAATTGAATGTTAACAAATATAACAGACTTTCCTTCTGAGCCCAGCATTTTTCATTCTTGTCCCAATTTTGGGTGCCCACTACTGTCTATTGATATGTAAAGCACTTTCAAGCAGCAATTAGTGATCAATACTAACATCTAGTAAACATCATTTATTTATTGATCAGAAATGAGTAGAACAATGCTATACCTGACTCCAGCTGGGCTCCTCTACTTCTTCCTGGCTGGAAGGCCCAGGTTGGACATCGGAAGCCTCAGCTGGGGTGGAAGGAAGCATGGAAGGAAGAGTAGAGAGGGATTCCCTGACTTTAGTGTGATCTGACAGTAATCGCAGTCTCTCATAGTACTACAGCCTGGGGACATAAACGTCATCTGTTGTAGCCCTGGACCTCTGGGAATCTGTGACCTTCTTGCGCTCCCTAAGATAAGTGCTCCTCAGGCCACCAATTTTGGCTTTTAAATAGTGGATGGTTGCTGTGGGGACCACCGGCTTCACCAACTCCAGCAGTTTCTCCAGCGCTGCCTGCCTCTTCTATTTATGGTTATAGTGGGGGTGTCTGACCTGCCACAGACAGGGCAGCTCCATGTATTTGTCAATGAACAGGGGGAGGAAATTGTGGTCGTTGAACCCATCCATTTTCTCTGCAAGATACAACACAAGACAAACCCTAATGTCAGGCCAAACTCCCCTAATCTTGTTACAATATAGGCTTCCATTTTGAAGCAGTATAGGCCCAAGTTTAGATCCTACCTTCGTTATCATGATCGGCGCCTCCGATGCTCCTCCCTCCGCTCACAGATCGTACGTAATACGCACGTATGTTATGCTTTATATACACTGCGCATGCGTGTAACTCCGACTGCCCCTGACGTTCTTTCTAGTCTATTCCCCGCCCCTTTTCATTTGGGGGGAGGAGCACATGGCGGAGACACAGCAGGTGCGTGCTAATTGTAGCAACGAGGAGGAGGAAAGGCCGGATCCAGACACGTCCCGATCCAGAAGGAGATTTAAGGACTCAAATATGTCCTTTGGGGAGATGTTGGAGATGGTCGACATCCTGAAGAGGGCCGACTATGACGGGAAGTATGGACCTTATCCCAACCCCAATGTCAGAAAGGCCAAGATCATGGCGAAAGTGGTCAGGAGTCTGCACCGGAATTTCGGGGTACGACGATCGAAAGATCAGCTCAGGAAGCGGTGGTCGGACCTCAAATTACGAGAACATGAGCAGTACAGAAAGATCCGGAGAGTGCTGCAAAAAAGTAAGTAGTTGTGCTGTGTTCCTATTCTTTATGTTTATTACGTTCGTGCTGCTCCATGTGCTTTTAGGAACTGTTGTACAGTTTAAAATGGCAACTTTCATGTTCATGGGCACATTATTCGTTCGGATCCAACATTTTTCTTTCGGACTATAAAATACCATTGTTTAGGCCATATGCATTTGGCCACCATTTTGACGTCCTATACTTGTCTTAAAAGAATTGGGTTGTGTAGATGGCTTTGTTACTAGAATGAAATGCAAACTAGATTCTGTGTAAGGAGAGGACACTGAGCAGCTGTTTTCACATCTGGACACTGGAGAACTAGTGTGGAACACAAGAACACCATTTTTATTAAGGGGGGCGCACAGGTGCTCCAGTGTATACTATAGGGGGGGCTACATCTGTGAAGCTTGTACTAAACAGGTAAAGTATTGCAGGTTGACAAAGGACACTAAAAAAGCTACATCTTGGAACTCTGCTAAAATTGACAATTGTACCCCACTTCCAAGCAATGTTTCCTATTTCTAGTTCTATATAACAAATAAACCTGCGCTAGCAATTTGCTAAAAATAGATAATAAACTGTACCAAAACCAAATCATAAATGATCTATACAAATAATAATAAATGTGAAAAATGTGTGAAAAATATTGGTAATGTATACCATACACAATCAACTGCACACTGGGTAAAGTCGTGCATAAGGTGCACTAAAAAGAAAAATTTGCAAAATGCAAATAGACAAATCGCAAAATATAGTGAACAAGCGCAACTATAAAGTGATATAGTGTCATTAAACTGATGCAAAAATTATATAAAATAAAAAATAAAAAATAAAAAATAAATAATAGATATAAATAACCGCTCTCATATGTGGTAAATGACAATGAGGTGAGCCTCTAAACAATCATAGACCCCAAGTGAAAAGATAAAACAAAAAAGTCACTTGCATCCAAATTTAAAAATGATGGAATATCCATAACTTTAAGAAGCTCCTTCACAGAAGGGACAAATGGCAGACTTCCAGCATGTTTATCCGCAGGATGATATATGGCTACCGATTACTGATGTTAAAGATGATTGGGACCATAGAACTCGCGTTCCACCAAAAAAGAAGGGAAAAATATATAGCATAAAACCTTAGGATGGCATAAGGTTACCTGCGCATAAAAGCGCTACTCACAAGACCGGCATGCAGAGCAGGCATTCAGATAGTTGGTCGGTTCGCCGCTGATCGGCGTGCGTGCCACCAAAACAGGAAGTGATGTCACTGGTAGTGGTTAGCAGGCGTAGGCAGAATGTTACGTCGACGCGTTTCGCCCCTCCCCCAGGGCGTTATCAAAGACTAAACATCCTGCTCACGTAAGGAGCTATTTATAACAGGCTCAATGAGTGACAGCCAATTACGGCCAATGGGTGAAAAACCACCCATTCCTTCCTCTGTCATCATATCCTGTTGCAATTAAAACTTTATTCAATGGCCAAAGATACAAACATATCCAATATACAAATGAACACACCTGTACCATTTGACGCTAGCCATCTCAAACAAAAATAAGAAATAAAATACAGCATAATATCTAGACAAATACGAATTCTATATGCATATGTGAGATATTCGATTCCCTAATTACAATATTTTAATATAATATAAAATAAACGGATGGACATATGAAAATAAAAATATATATGTGAAAAGTTACACGTACATATAGATAAAATATGGCTGATCAGAAAATATTTTTACATAAAAACACTATACCTTACTGGATTGCTAAATCTTAACAAGAAGAATATGATGAAAATGTGAAAATAAAAATAAAAATAAAAATAAAAATAGAAATAAAAATAAAAATAAAAATAAAAATTCAAAATAAAAATAAAAATAAAAAATAAAAATAAAAAATAAAAATAAAAATAAAATTAAAAATAAAAATAAAAAATAAAAATAAAAATAAAAATAAAAATAAAATGAAAATAAAATGAAATAAAATAAAAATAAAAATAAAAATAAAAATGAAATAAAAATAAAAATAAAAATAAAACTACCAGTTGGATAAAAAACAATTTAGGTCCAACTCAATATTCAGGCCCAGGGGGTTCAACGTACATAATCTATGTATCCACTGGGTTTCATTTTGTGAGATGTTTTGTCTAAGATTGGAACCTCGCCAGTGTTCCTCAACTCTATCAATCCCACAAAAGGTAAGTAGGCTTGGGTCCTGATTATGAAATATTTTGAAATGGTTGGAAAGACCATGAAACTTATACCCCTTTTTGATCCTATTTACATGTTCCTTGAGTCTTGTGCCCAATTGCCTAGTAGTTCTTCCCACGTACTGAAGATTACAAGGACAAGACAGAAGATAAGTAACATGTGTGGTGCTACAGGTTATAAATTTTTTAATTTCATAGGATCTGCCATCCACCAGGGAACTAAAGTGGGTGGTTTACCGTTTGCGGAATTTGGATGTTCTACACATTACACACCTGCCACAGCTGTAAAATCCAACACTCTCTAGAAAGGTCAATACCTTCCTAGGAGGGTCTATGACATTGTGTGCTAACTGGAGCCTTAATGTAGGTGGTTTGGTGTAAATAAATCTAGGCTGTTTTGGCAACACCTTCTTGAGATCATTGTCCTGAAGAAGGAGAGGCCAATGTCTCTTGACAATTTTCTCTAAATCACGATACTGTCTGTTGAATCCTGTGAAAAAGGACAAACCATAATCATTTTGTTCCCTTTTCTCTCTAGATCTAAACAGATCATTCCTGTCCATTTCCCCAACCATTTGTTTGATCCTCTCCAAATTTTCCAGACTATACCCTTTTTCTTGGAATCTTTTCAGAATAATATTGGCTTGCAAGTTGTAATCACTTAAATTGCTACAGTTTCTTCTAATCCTAAGTAGCTGGCTTTTTGGGATACCCCCCAACCATCTAGGATGGTGGCAGCTTGTCAGGGGGATATAGCCATTTCTATCGACATCTTTAAAGAAGGTACGAGTAAGTAGCTTATTCCCCTCTCTGAATAGTGTCAAATCTAAAAAATTGATTTGTTGGTAGCTAAAACTTTGGGAAAAAGAGATACCAAACCGATTGGTCCCTATTTTGGCCAAAAATTCCAAAAAGGAGTCGGGTGTTCCTGCCCAGATAATTAGAATATCATCTATGTACCTTCTGTACAACCTGAGCTCTGGGATATTAGATTGAAAAATAGCCTCATCCTCCCAAAAGCTCATGAACAGATTAGCCACTGAAGGTGCATACTTAGCACCCATTGCGACTCCTTTCTTTTGTCTATAGTATTCTTTTTGATGCCGAAAAAAGTTGTGGCTCATTGCTAGATCAAGAGCTTTTAGGATAAACTTCTTTTGCTTTAATTTCATATCTGTATTACCCAGGGCCCATTCAACTGCTTGTAGTGCGTGTTCTTGTTGGATATTAGTATAAAGTGAATTCACATCAATACTTGCAAGTAGACAGTTTTCATCTATTGTTAGTTAATTCAATTAATTCTCTGCTATCTTTAAGATATGCAGGGTATTTTTTAGTGAGTGGTTGTAAGAAACAGTCCAGGTATTCACCGAGTCTGGAAAAAAGGGATCCAATCCCGCTGATTATCGGTCGGCCTGGAGGCCTAGATCTATTCTTGTGAATCTTCGGCAATTGATATATCACGGGTACCCGTGGTGCATCAGCGGTAAGGTATCTGGCCTCTTTTTTCTTCAAAATACCCTCTTCAGTTGCTGTTTTAATTAAATTCTTTAATTTTATCTTAAATTTCCTAGTGGGGTTACTCTTTAGCTTTTCATAAGTTTCTTGGTCTCCAACTAATCTGTTTAATTCTTCTAGGTAATCGGTTTTATTAAGTATCACCACTCCCCCTCCTTTATCGGCTGACCTGATCACTATGTTTTTGTTTTTTAACAATGACTCCAAACCTCTTTCTAGATCTTTTTTACGTTTTTGGGGTTTAACAACAAGTTTGTCCAGATCCTGTTCCACCAGAGATTTGAACACCCCTACAAAATGGTTGTTATTAATCTGGGGGTTGAAGATTGAATTATTCCTCAAAGTTGTATGCATATATTCCTCTTCCGGGGAATTTAATGCGAATTCTTTGTTAGAGAAATGTTTTTTTATGTTGACTTTCCTAATGAATTTTTGTAGGTCAATGAACACATCAAATTTGTTGAGATTTTTTTCCATAGCGTATTTTAAACCCAAATCTAAAACCTTTAGTTCTTCTTGAGAAAAAGTGACATCACTTAAATTAAAAATTCCTTCCATTAAACCATTATTTTTCGTTTTCCTTTTCCCTCCTCTACATCCTCTTGTTCTCCTCTTCTTTCTGGATTTGGTTGCGGGGTCATGGGATACCATGGTCTCCATTGTTCTGGTGGACCCTGGTCTCTCCCCCAGCCCCTGGGGGTCGTGACACCTCTCCCTCTCGTGATAGGTGGTCCCCCTGATCCTCTCCTCTGAAAATCCCCTCATTGGTTATTAGGGTACCATCCTCTTCCTCGATGGGTTGAGGGAAAATGATCAGACTGGTTGTAGGCCCAGGATTGTCCTCCATATTCTCCTCCTCTATTATTGTATCCCCTTTGATTATGAGATCCTCTATGGTCGTAGCCCCTTTGTCCATAGGATCCCCTTTGGGATGGATAAGGATGATCATAATCAAGGGGTTCAAAACGGTTGTATGTGGGTACACTGTACCCAGATGCTGATGCACCATAATAGTCATTATTCTGACTATTGTATGTGACTTTCCCAGGGTCTCTGTAAGAGCCGTCATATTTCCTAACAGGAGTTTTGATGGTATCCAACACTCTAGTTGGCTCCGTCTCCATGGGATTGGATGCAGTGTTTGACTCCTCTCCTAATTCTTGCCATTTGTAGACCTTATTGGATTTGTAATCATTAGTATCTCTAAAGAATTTTTTTCTTTTTTTCTTTTGAGTATCTTTATCCAATTTGTCTACAAAATCCTGAAGTTGTTTCAGTTTGTCCTTACACTCGCCCGAGGCGATGAGGGGACCTAGTTTGGATTTGATTCCATTAATGTTAGCTTCAATTAGTTTTAATTTCCTTTCTTTTCTTGCTATCAGCATTTCTAAAAGTTTCCTTTCAACACCGTTAAAAAAGGAAAACCATTCATCCTCCAGATCTTTATCTGTAAGCCCATCATTTGGGGCTAAATCCCATCTAAGCCATCTGGGGGTCATCCTATCCTTCACATATTTTCTGAGGGAAAAAATATCCCACCAGGTTCTTACTTGCTTGTCAAGGGCGCCCTTAAGATGTTTAAATTCTGAATTGATATCAGATTGTTCATTATTGGATGAGAAGAAATCATCCGCATTTAGACTTCTATCATTGATAAATGAAAAAATCTCCATTGTGATCTAAATAATTTTGCAGCTGTGTGACCAAGTGCTCTACTTGTGAAATGCAAAAGATGTATACAAAACAGCGCTCGCAAATAAATTCATATAATGTCGTGATCTTTAAAAATCCTCTTGCAGCTGCAGGATGAAAGTGCTTACACTTTGATGATATATAACAAATAAACCTGCGCTAGCAATTTGCTAAAAATAGATAATAAACTGTACCAAAACCAAATCATAAATGATCTATACAAATAATAATAAATGTGAAAAATGTGTGAAAAATATTGGTAATGTATACCATACACAATCAACTGCACACTGGGTAAAGTCGTGCATAAGGTGCACTAAAAAGAAAAATTTGCAAAGTGAAAATAGACAAATCGCAAAATATAGTGAACAAGCGCAACTATAAAGTGATATAGTGTCATTAAACTGATGCAAAAATTATATAAAATAAAAAATAAAAAATAAAAAATAAATAATAGATATAAATAACCGCTCTCATATGTGGTAAATGACAATGAGGTGAGCCTCTAAACAATCATAGACCCCAAGTGAAAAGATAAAACAAAAAAGTCACTTGCATCCAAATTTAAAAATGATGGAATATCCATAACTTTAAGTAGCTCCTTCACAGAAGGGACAAATGGCAGACTTCCAGCATGTTTATCCGCAGGATGATATATGGCTACCGATTACTGATGTTAAAGATGATTGGGACCATAGAACTCGCGTTCCACCAAAAAAGAAGGGAAAAATATATAGCATAAAACCTTAGGATGGCATAAGGTTACCTGCGCATAAAAGCGCTACTCACAAGACTGGCAAATTGCTAGCGCAGGTTTATTTGTTATATATCATCAAAGTGTAAGCACTTTCATCCTGCAGCTGCAAGAGGATTTTTAAAGATCACGACATTATATGAATTTATTTGCGAGCGCTGTTTTGTATACATCTATTTCTAGTTCTGCCATCAAATATCTGTGTGCTAATTATACCATTTTTGTTTTACATAGGGGATAAAAGACTCGGAGGACATCCCTCATCCGAGGAGACCAGAGCCTCCCCCCCTCTGGAAGAAGGGAAAATCCCCCCAACACAATCTGAGCAGGAGGAAGAAGACGTGGTGGAACTAGTCACCACAACAGGTGAGTGTCTGCGACTACAGGCTCAGATAAGAGATGGATGGCGGCATTTTTTTTAGACCTATTTTATTTTGGGGTTCCTCTCTTTTTAGGTGATCATGAGGTCCTTTCACATCCGAAAGTGCCCAGATCCTGATCGGGGAGATCATGGGGTGTAATTTACAATTGGAAATCATCAAGAAAAACATCAATGATGTTATTCCAAAAAATAAAAACATCATTGATGTTTTGGGGTGAGTTTAAAGCCCCTCCAAATCACTTTCTTCTTTTGTGTGCTACAATGTGCTAAATGTTTTTGTGATTTTTCCCAAAGCCAAATTTGGAGGATGCACACAGTGTGCCAACATGTGCTATCTGCCATCACAGGAGATCAATGGAAGCGTTTTGGGGGTGCAACCCCTTCCTCAATAATAAAGTAGCTGAGAGGAAGGGCTTGCTCCCCCCAAAACACGTCCCTTGAAACCACATGATGGCAGGTAGCACATGTTGACATTGTTAAATTGGTGTGCATCTTCCAAATTTGGCTTTTCCTGGGGTGACTTCACCCCATCTGAACGCAATATCAAACACAGTTCTTAAATACCGTATTTATCGGCGTATAACACGCACAGGCGTATAACACGCACATTCATTTTAAGAGGGAAGTTTCAGGAAAAAAAACTAAAATTTTAAATAAGGAACTTTGGAGCAAAATAAGGGTCAGTGCCCAGCCTCATCAATCCACATCAATACAGCCTCACAATTGCCTTCAATGCAGCAGCCTCACCATTGCCATCAGTGCAGCCTGATTGACGTCCACCTGCAGCCTAGAGGGGACAGGGAGGGGGCAGGACGAGCGCCGACAGATTACATACAAAGAGAACCTCCTATGATAGATAGAACAGTGGTCCAATGGCGGCCCAGGAGACAGGACTTCCTATTACAGAGGCCGCCAAGTAAACAGGAGATTCTCACATGGTGCTCATCCGGCCCCCCTCCTTGTCCCCTCCGAGGCAGCTAAAATTGAAGTATTGGCATATAACATGCACACGCTATTTGCACCCGATTTTCATGGTAAAAAAGTGAGTGTTATACGCCAATAAATACAGTACTCATGTCTGATATTGCCTTCAAGTTCTACCAAATGTGACGTTTGTAAGTTCAAGATTTGTGTCTTTCTTGTTGGTTTTACACATGCCTGTTTTATCTAAAATTGACATTTTGAGTTTTGATAATGCTAAACCAAAAATTGTTATACAACAAACATGTTGGTTTTTGTGAAAAACCTTTGGTAAATGCACATGTGATTGTGCAGGTATTAAAAAGATTGTTAATCAAGAATGTGTGGATTATTGTCTCAATGCTACAACACTTTTGGGGTGATGTCATTGTTGTTTTCTGAGAAAATGGGGGTTATTTACTAAGGGCAAATCCTCTTGGCACTACAAGTGCAGTTTCAGTGCAGTTGCAACTGCACTTGTAGTGAAATGTGTTTTTGCATTTTAGTAAATAACAGCCAACAGTGCTTTGCATAATAAGGTTACAGAATCAGGACATTTCCGGGACTCAACACAATTCTGTCAGGGTCAGCTAAAACAAACATAAGCAGTAAATGTCCACAAAGAATTTCTTTTGTTGTTTTATTATAAAAAGGCTTCACAGATTTTCTGGCATATTGATAGCCCCCTACCCGCAAAGAACTCCAGGTAGCATAACCGGACATCACGGGCACTCAGGGAGCGCAAGCCTGGACGGCCGCTTTTAAGTGCCGTCAGTGTGGTTTGATGTATCATTCCGGCCTCAGGCCCAACTGAGCCAGCATAGTTGGCCGAATGTTTCCTTAAAAAGTTATGGAGAACAAAGCACGCAAGTATATTATGGTTCAGTTTATACTCCGCCATATGGATGGGTGTCAGAAATAGGCGGAACCGGCTGGCCAGGATTCCAAATGTGTTCTCCAGCACTCTTCGGGCTCTGGCCAGCCAGTGATTAAAAACCCTCTGTTGCGGGGTGAGGGTCCTCATTGGGAATGGCCGCATCAGGTGGTCCCCCAGCACAAACGCTTCATCAGCAACAAACACAAATGGGAGTCCTTCAACATTGTCCTCTGGAGCTGGCAAGTCCAAGCTGCCATTCTGGAGACGCCTGTAAAACTCTGTCTGGGCGATGACTCCACCATCGGACATCCGGTCATTCTTCCCCACGTCCACATACAGGAAGTCGTAATTAGGCGACACCACCGCCAACATCACTATACTATTGAACCCCTTATAGTTGAAATAGTATGACCCCGAGTTGGGTGGTGGGCCGATGTGGACGTGTTTCCCATCAATTGCCCCTCCTCAGTTAGGTCCCACCGCTCGGCAAAGTGGGAGGCCACAGTCTGCCATTCCTGTGGCGTGGAAGGAAACTGTTGAGGAAAAAACAATAAACATTACTATTTTTGATCAGAAACATGGCAAGCATATTAGACACAAACATTATGGGGCAACCTCCAGATAGCATTTATTAAGGGGAATTTAACAATGCCAAAGTATAAGGTACACCTATCATATTCCCCCTCCCCCTCCTCTCATGGGCCATTTCTAACATTATAGGGGGTGTGTGGAAATCTTGGACAGGTAACCCTCTTCACTTCATTGAGAGATGAATGCCTAAATAATGGGTATTACTTGGAACAGCCCCTCCTTTTTTTAAATCAGAAAGGTTTTTATTTTGCATAAGAAGCAAAATCATACATCATACATGTTGAAATATTGAATGTATACACATTTTAAAGTTTTAGCACAGTCTGTCATGAATACAGTTATCAACATTTTAAGATTGCCAACAGGAGGTTCTATTTGCACTCTAACAGAAGTAAAGGCAATTGCACTATTATCCTTTAACAATAAATTTGGCATATAATATGCCTCGTAAAAAGTATGTATCTGGGTGTCAGATAGTATACTCGGATTTCAACTGGAATAGTGTCTCCCTTGTACAGAAAAAAAACTCCTGTGTTATATTATATCCTTAAACTGTAAAAAGGGGAGACACAGTAATCTTCTAGTAGAATCAGTGGGATCAATCTCAGTGCAATATAGCTCTATTATCCTTGTCTATGTTCATTATAATTAGTGCAATATAATATTCTCCAGTATAGAAAGGAAAAAGAAAACATTAATCAATAAAAGGAAAGAAGAAGGAAAGAAAGAGAAAGAGAAAAACCATAACACAACAGAGCCAAATCTTGCCATACATTGCAATATTACATACTCTGCCTTATACCTCACAGGGAGCGTATTGCCCTGTCTTTCCCTTTCTTTTACATACGTTTATTATCCATATAATGGTCATGTCTACATCAACCCAAAAGTAACCTATCTTTGATTAATTGGTGTGGGGCTAGACCAGGAACATCCAGCCACGCTTGCCATATCGATAGAAACTTTTGTGGGACTTTTCTATGTTGGTAAGCAATCTTTTCTCTTATTAAAAGCCTATTGACACTGTCTATCCATTGCTTCTTGGTGGGCACTCGCGGAGTGATCCACCACTGAGCAATTAATTTCCTTGCCATGTATAGTAGTCGGATGAGCGCTATACGGGTGGGTGGGGGTATCGACTCGTCATCTATTCCTCCTAATATACATGTTACTGGGGTTCTCTCAAGAGGTATCATAAATATTTCTGTTATTGTGTCTAGTACATCCTTCCAGTACCTAAATAATTTGGGGCACTTCCAGATCATATGGAGTAAGTCTCCATGATCACGTTCACATTTTGGGCACATGGGAGAATCTCTAATTCCCCACTTATATAGTTGAAGGGGAGTTCTGTATGCTCTGTGAAGTAAATAAAGGTGTGAGATTTTCTGAGATGCAGATAGAGAGACCAAGGGGACGTTCACTAGGCATACATCCCAACTATCCCCGTCTATTGCCCCTATGTCCTCCTCCCAGCGCTGTCTACATGGTAGTCTAGAGGAATCCTGTATTCGCGTGATAAGGGTGTTATAGCAGCGGGATATCATCCCCTTTTTAGTTTCTTCCATGAAAACTTCCTGAACAATCGGATGTTCTGTGTGGTGGATCCTGACGGTTCTGCTCTGGGTTTGTATGGCATGTCGCAATTGGAGATACTTATAAAAATTGTTATGTGGGATCTCAAACTCTATTTGAATCTGCTGGAATGATTTGAGGGTATTATCTTGGTATAATTGTGAAATATATTTGATACCTGCGTCCTCCCAGTTCTTAAAACCTTTTAATTTTTGTATTTCCTTAAGTTGTCTGTTTTTCCATAGAGGTGTGCAGGACAAAAAACCTGTAACGCCCAGTAATTTTTTAACAAAAGACCATAGCATGATCAACAATTTAACCGTAGGGGCCTCAGGGTCCAAATGTAAGAACCCCACCTCCAAGCTTGCCAGTGCTGAATAATCATTTTCGTCTCCTGTTATAAGCATCCGAATCGGGTCTGTGGGATCCAATAGGCCCCATCCTCCTAGCTGTTGCAGTTGGGATGCTAAATAGTACATTCTGGGATGAGGGACAGCAAGTCCCCCTTCCTCCTTGCCATATTGTAACGTGGATAATTTTATTCTTGCTATCTTTTTCCTCCAAATAAGCTCCCTAAATTGGGTTTCTATCCTATCGAACCATCTCTTAGGTATCCATACTGGGGAATTATTAAAAATATATAGTAGTTGCGGCGCCCAGACCATTTTAATAAGGTTAACTCTCCCAGCCACTGACAAGGGTAATTTACACCAAGCTCTGCCTTTTTCCCGGAATTTAGTCAAAAGGGGTGCCAGGTTCTGATCAATATAGGTGGCCGGGTTTGATGTCACCTGAATCCCCAGGTAGCGAAATGAGCTCACCTGTTGTATCATTTCTGCACCCAGGGGCAGTGGAGTATTCAGGGGGTCAAGTGGCATCAACACCGACTTGTCCCAATTGATGGAGAAGCCTGATAGTTCTCCAAAATCCTTTATGAGGGACATGACCGTTTGCAATGTATCTTTTATGTCTCCTAAATACAGCAGGGTATCGTCTGCATACATGGATACCACATCCTTATTCCTTCCTCTCTGAAAACCTACTATTCTGGAGTCCCCTCTAATTTTGGCCCCCAAGGGCTCCAAGGCCAGGGCAAACAGCAGGGGCGACAGTGGGCACCCCTGCCTAGTGCCCCTAAATAGAGGAAAGGGTTCCGAAAGCTCCCCATTAATTTGGATCCTGGCAGTGGGCGTGGCATACAGAAGCTGTATCCAGCAGATAAAGGTGTCCCCTAGTCCCATGCTCCGTAGTGTCTTCCACAGGTAAGGCCATTCGACACTGTCGAAGGCCTTAGCTGCATCTAGTGAAAAAATTGCCCTATTGCCTGGGTTGTTGACTGGGAGTTGTAAGTTTAGAAATAGCCGTCGTATCTTTTGGGCCGTGGATCTCGTGGGTATGAACCCAGATTGGTCTCTATGCACTATTTTATGGATTACTTTGGCTAACCTGTTTGCTAACATCCGAGCCAGCAACTTAATATCGGATGTGAGCAATGATATGGGCCTATAAGAGCTAGGGGAGTTCGCATCTTTACCCGGTTTTAGGAGGACAACAATGATTGTCTCGTTCATCGAGTTTGGTAGGGAGCGTTCTTCTAGTGCCTCATTATAAACTTTTAATAATGTGGGGAGCATAGAGTCAGCATAGCGTTTATATACCTCTGACGGGAGGCCATCCATGCCTGGTGATTTGTTATTTTTAGTTTGGGATAAGGCAAGGTCTAGTTCTTCTGCCGTTAAAGGGGCATTAAGCATGGTCCTATCTTCTATTGGGAGATTGGGGAGCTCACATCTTCCTAGAAAATCTTCTATTGCACTGTCCGTGGGTGTCACTTTGGAGGAATAAAGATTGGCATAAAAATCACTAAAGACTTTCAGGATATCAGAGGTAGAGGTTTTCAGAGACCCCTGCTCATCACTAATGGCGGGAATAAGAGTGGATGATTGCTGAGACCTTGCCATTACTGCGAGCATATGTCCAGTTGTCTCCCCTCCTCAAAGTGTGATTGTTGCAGAAAAAACGTTTATTTTCCGCTAACTGCAGTGCTAGTTGGCCAGATATTGTCTGCGCGCTTAACCATGCTCTTTTAGTATCTTCTGTGGGGTCATTAGTATAAGTGTTTTCAGTCTCGGTGACCATATTCCGTACCAGCAATTCCCAGGCTTTGGTGTCAGTCTTAATCTGTGAAATTGTTTTAATAAGCTGTCCTCTCAAAAAGGCCTTCGCTGCATCCCAGACCACCCCCAACCTAGCAGTGCCAATATTATCCTGTAGAAACAGCCTGAGTGCTGCATGTATAGGGTCAGGTACAGCAAACAGCGAAAGCCAGAAGGGATTAAGCTTCCAGACTGGGCGCCTGATCTTATTTGGCAGTGAAATGGTCACCCAGATGGCAGAATGATCAGAGATATTCCTATCTGCATATCCTGATTCCAAAACCAGTTGTAGCATCTTATAATTTCCCAAACCCAAATCTATTCTAGACAATCCAGCATGGGAGGCCGAGTAACAGGAGTATTTTTTGTCCCCAGGATGTTTGCACCTCCACACATCTATCAATCCTATTTCTTCAAGCATTTTAGCAAAAGGAGTTTTACCTTGTATCTGACATGTATTAGCAATAGGTATAGGTAATTTATCCTTAATAGTGTTTAAAAAATTATTATAGTCTCCCATTGCCAACAAGGGTACTTCTGGGTATTGGGCCATGAAACTTGCCAGGTGTTTAACAATCTCGGAAGTATACGGTGGGGGAATGTAAATACTAGCAAGAATACATTTTAGGTTTGAGATTGTGCATAGAAGAAATATATATCTGCCATCTGTGTCTATGCGTTTTTCTATACAGTTGAATTGGACATCCCTCCTGATCAAGATACTTGTTCCTCTAGAATAGGTGGAGTGGGTTGCATGAAACTGGGCCACATATAATCGTGGGTTGAGGCTGGGGGTAGGATCCGCCGAGAAGTGAGTCTCCTGCAGGCAGACCACCCCCGCACCCAACGACTTGAGATGCCTGAGGACCGCCATCCGTTTGATTGGATTACCCAGCCCCCTGACATTCCAAGTCACGACTGTCAACTTAGCCATCCCCATTTCACTTTAGAGACATTAGTCAGTCTAGTATATCCCTTATTAGCACCCACAAGTTGTATATCAGTAAGACACCAATGACATAAAAGAAAAACCATATCAATCTTAATTTCCCTCTTCTGGAGACAATTAGGCATCCGTAGACATGGAATCAGAATACAAGGCAAAGAAACATACTCTAATATGTTAGGATATAAGCACAGAAAAAAATAAATTTTTAGTTTAAGGTATATTGCTCTGTATGGCATAGCTCTAGAGGTTGGTGGTTCACACAACCGTAACATTTGCATTGTTAACTTTTCCTCCACACAACAGGTGTGGGGGGGGTAAAAGCCTTGAAAACTCCCAGTTAACCAACAGGTCAGTTCTTGCAGGGGCTTTACAGAAACGGCAGGCACGTAGTCCTTCTTTGCTTGTAATCAAAAAAAAGGGGGGGGGGATAAAAAATGAAGAAGAATGGGGGAGGGGGGAAAAAAATAAAATAAACAGGACTCCTCATCCGCCTAAGCAACGGATATGGGTGCAGGGACTGTCCACATTTATCTGTAAACTCGGGTCTTGAGGCCCGCATCCGGTTCAGGCGCCCGCCCCAAAAAAGGGGGGGGGGGAGAAATAAACAGGGGGGGGAAGGAGACTGGATCCCATGAGTCCAACACCAACACAAGGCACATCACTTAGGGGGGAACATCTCTTTGCAGTCTAGCAGCTTTAAGGGCTCTGTCTTCTCTGTCCAGCCACTGAGCCGCCATATCCGGCCAGTCAAAAAAGCGGGTTTCCCCGAGTGCGACCACCCGTAGGCGGGCAGGATACAACATTGCATAGGGTAGATTCAGATCTCTCAATCTTCGCTTGACATCCATGAATTTTGCTCGCTGTTTCTGGAGTTCAGCCAAGAAATCCGGGAATAGGGATATCTTGGAATTTTCCACAGCTAGTTTACCTCCCATGTTTCTGGCCTTAGCAAGGATGGCATCCCTATCCTTGTAGTTGAGAAGTTTAAAGAGAAAAGCGCGAGGATGATTGCCAGGTGGTAGTGGGCGAGATGGCACTCTGTGCGCTCTCTCCACCGCAAATAGTGGAGAGAAAGCATCCTTTCCAAATGTGTTGAGAAGCCATTGCTCAATGAAGGTGACCGGGTCTTTACCCTCTATTCTTTCCGGGAATCCCAGTGCGCGTACATTGTTGCTGGGCATGCGGTTTTCTAAATCATCCAGACGAGCTGCGTGCTGGTCTACTAAGTGCCAATTATACTTTAAGTCCCTCTGCATGGGTACAAGATCGTCTTCAATCACACTGACCCTGCTCTCTATTGCAGCTGTGCGCTCTCTCAGTTTCTGCATGTCCTGTCTCACATAGGATATCTCAGCTTTGACTCCTTTAACTTCATCCGTCAGATGTGATATGGATTTGTTACATATAGTCACTGCTGAGAGTATGTCTCTGAGAGTGGGTTCAGTATTATCCACTGGCATGCTTGGTGTCTGGGTGTCCTGACATGTGTGTAGTGCTGTACTCACTGCGGCCCAGTCTGCAGGGGATCCAGTGCCATCCTCCAGTGGGATAGTGTTGTCTAACTCCAGCTGGCCTCCCTCCTCTTCACTAAGGTCGGATGCGGGCGAGGATGGCTCTTTGGAGGTTTTGTTGCCAAACAGGAGTCTCTGAGCGGCCTCCTTGTATTTCTCCTTCTGGGATCTCTGTGGCAGAGCGCCATCTTGGGCCTGAGTCACAGGCGGGCCGGCACCTTCCTTGCCCCATTTTGGCATGTTAATCAGCCGCGGATCGAATGGCGATATGGACCGGATGAGTCACCAATAGTGTGCGGTTCCGATCGGGGATGTTATCGGGTCGGATGGGTAATCCGCAGGATTAATTACAGGATTCTCGGCTGAGCAGAGGAGAAGTGCGTCCTGCTACATGCGCTGCCTGGCCACGCCCCCGAACAGCCCCTCCTTAGTTACACTATTGGCAGCCCACTGGACAGGTAAGAAGTGTCATAATACAAACAGATAAATACACACTGTACACATTTGAGGACATTTGGACATTCTGCTATTACCTGTCAAGATAATAATAGGATACAAAAACTTTAAACAGTACCATTGGAAAGTATACAGGCAGGCCCTTGCACTACATGCTTTGGGGAATTCATCCATAAATCAGAGCACAAAACAGATGGGTATAGTGTGTATGGGTTTGGCAAAGTCAGCAGATAGATGATTGAGGATAGATAGAGAATTGGTATCAGCTGACTTAGCAGTTGGGGGTTGGGAGGGTTACTAAAAATTATTTGGGGACACCACCAAAAAAAAGCCTATGGCACTCTGCCTGAATTTAAAGCAAAAATAACATTTCTAAACATTTTAGGGGGTGTTTGGGGTAAAGCACTACTATGGAGCTGATAAAATACATTGTTAAGTGACTACATGAGGTGAATATAGGGCCAGGAGACACCATGTTGGGGAGGTTATTGAAGGGCAAATATGTATGAAGGACCTAAAATAATAAGTACATAAAAATCCAGCATGCATGAGGACAAAGGGGACATTCACAGCATATTACAATCATGGTAATTAGGGAATGAGGAAAGAAATACAATATATTAGCAAACATTCAATACAATAAAATGTGATATTAAAGGATAAAAATCTTACCTTCATATACTCCTTCTGCAGGACCTGGATGATGGCAGAACAGGTCTCCGGGATAATGATCCCCTGATCCTGGGGGGAGATGCCTGTCAAGAACTTGAGGTCCTGCAGGCTTCTCCCTGTCGCCAAATACCGCAGGGTAGCGACCAACCTCTGCTCCGGAGTGATGGCTTGCCTCATGCAGGTATCCTGCCTGCTAATATAAGGGGTCAGCGAAGCCAACAGACGGTGAAACACGGGGTCCGTCATCCTGAGAAAGTTCCTGAAATCATCAGGATTATTCTCAGGGATCTCACGGAGCAAAGGCATATGAGAAAACTGGTCACGCTGAAGCAACCAATTCTTGGTCCATGAACTCCTCCCCACCCTGTTCATGGACTGGACTTGTGTCAAGGTCAGGACCCCAACACCAAGCCCCCGCACAGCACAAACTCTACGAGGAGTACGCATACGCAACATGGCTAGAAAACGGTCGGCTGCTCAGAACGAAGTAACAGAACGCACTGAAGAACAGCAAGGCCTGTGAAGAGCGACCTGAAAAACAGTAATGAACGAACAAGAATACAATGACTAAAGTCACGTGGAACTTGCTTGCACGCACTGAAGAGCAGATACAAACCCACAAGCACAAACTGAACGGCAGAAAACAATCTGAAAGCCACGAGTCTGAAAAAGCGCAAATCGTCTCTCACCAAACTTTTACTAACACGAGATTAGCAAAAGGAGCCCAAAGGGTGCCGCGCTTGGTTCTGAACCTGCCTTTTCTAGTCTCATCGTACGTGGTGTACGTGACCGCGTGGTTGGCGATTGGACATTCCGACAACTTTGTGCGACCGTGTGTAGACAAAACAAGTTTGAGCCAACATCCGTCGGAAAAAATCCTAGGATTTTGTTGTTGGAATGTCCGAACAAAGTCCGACCATGTGTACGCTTTATAAGAGTCTTTTGTCCATGCTGGACAGACTGGCAAGTCAGGCATAGAGGGTTCTTACACTGAAACATGCCAATTAAGGGAATTAGTACCAATGGAGTAGTGGATTTGGTGTGTTTAACTTTACTGGGGGCAATTTTGCTCTTGATGTTGCGAGCTTTGCGATAAGCAACCTTGGGATGGATGGTTATGCTCGACTTGAGGTAGGGATCCTAAAGAAGTATGGACCAATGGTTGGATAGAATTCTCTCCATCTGTTTGAACCTTGCATGAAATTGAGTTACAAAACGTGTAGGTGGCTTAGTGTTAGAGGTAGAAGTAGTCTTGTTGCGGTTAGTGTTATGGACTTGTCGATAGTGTTCACAGGCTTCATCTACCAGCATGGCTGGGTATCCTTTGTCAAGGAATTTTTGTGTAAGAGGGCACCGTAGTGATCATAGTCACTGTCTCTGGTGCAATTTCTCCTTAGGTGGCAGAACTGGCTGCATGGAATGTTATTAATCCACCTGGGATGGTGGCAACTCTTATAATGGATAAATGAGTTACCTGCCGTAGGTTTCACAAAGTTCTGGGCATAGATTGTGCCGTTGTCATGGCATAGCTCAAGGCTAGTACATGTGTAAAGGACAGTCCCAAATGATTATTATTGCAATAGGCTCCAAATGACTCAATATCCTGAGGGGTCCCATCCCATATTATAACTATATCATCGATATAGTGGCCATAGTATACAACATGGGATGCGAACGGATGGCTGACTGACAGAAAGAGATGTTCCCAATACCTTGGTGTGATTATGACACCATAAGTCTCGTACCATCCTTTTTGCATATAATTGCCTTGCCCTTTTCTGTATAGGTATATTTAGCCTACTACCATGCAATGTGAGTACATGACCATCTCTACGTACACACCATCTATGTGTGTGCGTATGTGTATTTTAGAGTACCATCACTTGTACGTAACATTTTTCTGTATGGACCATATTAGCTTTTATGCTCTTTGATCCCTGTCTACGTACTTCTAATTACACCTAAAAAAAACACCTCCCCGCCCCCCCCCTTTTTTCTTTCTTTTTTTTTTTTTTACTATTGGTAGACATCACATATCCCTTTTTCACACACAGATTCATATGTATAACAATTTTTAATTTAAACTATTTTATTCACTTGTTGTTTATACCTGTGTGTAGATATGTTTCTCTCAAATATATTTTTTATGAATAATGGAGTTTCTTGATGTTTTATATGCATATATTGTATTTGATTTTATTACTGTCCTCTCTGTGCTTATACATATATATGTTTTGATGCACTTTACATTTAATGTGAGCCCATGCGTTCTATATACAGACACAGATACACGCGTGCACCCTTTGGTGAAGGTGCATGCGTGTATGCATCTTTCCTATACAATTCCGATTTTAGTTTTATACATGAGCTTTTATTTTGACACATTGTGTTTCTAGCCTTAAACATCCTTTGGTTCAGTTTTTGGCCCTGCCCCCTGCTCCCTCATTGGTCAGATCGGGTCATAAACATACATAATCCAATACAACACTCTTTTATTTTTAATACTATGATATTTCCTTAATAGATTACATCCTTTAGCTATATATCAACCTTAATCCAATTCTTTTGTTTTGAATTTTGTTGCTGTCAGTGGGATCCTGGTGTGCTGGCACCTGTTGTCCCACAGGCAGCTTGGCACATAAAAAGCTCCCCACCAGCAGTACCTCCATAGGCCTGTAGTAGGAGCAGTAAACTCCAAGCGCGTAGCTTGTTTGTTCTCTCCAGAATTTCCTCACTTGTTGCTTCCCCTGGTTCCACTTCCTGTGAAGTCATCACCTGCTTTCCACCTGCGTTCCAAGTCGGACCTGGCTGTCTTCCTGGTGGCCACAGGAAAAGACTGCACATCTTATCTCCCATGAACGCCTCCCCGTGGATTAAGATGGACTAGCGACTGGACTGCACCTTGTGCCCATAGCACAGATGAGCCTGATTTTATTCACCTTCCTGTAAGTGCATTAGTTGCTGTGTCATTAAAATCTTACTTAACTGATTGCACTTAGGTGGCGGTTGCTTTTTGTTCCCTTGACTTCTTTGTAACAGACAAACCTGTTTAGGAGCTACAAAAAAGGACATTCTAAAAAAACAAACTATCAGGAAAACATTTGAAGAACTTTAGTAAATATAATTAGGACAGATCTCAGTTTTTTTTGTGTTTTTGTTTTTTTTGTGTGTTGGTTAGATTTTGTATGTTTGTATATATGCAGTTAGTTGTAGATGTGTATATGCTAATTATGTTTTATAGATGATATATGCAAAGAAAAAAAAGAAAAATTTCAGAACTTGCCTAGGACTGACCATATATATGGTTTGAGAAATAGGGAAATTATGTATAAGTTTAATAAGGAGATAAGTACTAGATTTTCCAACAAGAATGTATTTTGGTCTGTAAATGATGAAATTCTATAATAAAGGAATATAAAGTAAAAAAAAAGGACAGATCTCTGTGCACCAGTGGATGGCAGTAAGAGACATACCTTTATTATTGCATGTAAGGTCTTCTAGTAAATTGTGGGGAGTACAAACACCCAAGTCCAATAAGCTAAATTCCAACCAACCACAGTTATAAGCATCTCTGCAGAAGCTCAAACATGCAGCTCAAGTAAACAGGCTGGCAGTGGCGCACGGACCATTAGGGGCGCACGGGCGCCACCCCCCCGTCCATGCATCTGGCCCCTATACTACATTCAGGGCATCGGTGCATGGATTCCAATTGGGGGGGTATAAGCATGTGATTAGAGCCAGAGGCTCTAATAGGCTCCAAAAAAGGATGGCTGGGGGCTCCGAGCCCACCCTGTTATGTGACACTAGTGAATGAATATTTGCTATTTTCACACTGATCCTCCTCCCGGCCAATCAGGAAGCGTGTCCTGAGACCCATCACCCAATTGGCTAAAAGGACAGGCGATCCTATTGGATGCCTGGGAGGAGGAGGGAGGAGACGCACGTGATGCAGAGGAGGAGGAGATGCACGCCCGCCCGTCACCCGTAGGAGCGCTGCCCGTCAGAACCTAGATGGAGTAAGTGCAGTACTGGATGAACAACCAAGAGACCCCAGGGGGATTACCGGTGAACCCGACTGTGCGGGAGCGGGGGGGGGAATGGTTTTTGTTTGCACCATAAAAGCACATATTTAAGACAGGTATGTTGCTATATACATATTTTACATCTATTCTTCATAGTAAACTAGGGCATCTATTAATTCACCTGTCTTTTTTTCTACAGTAATATTGTTACAGTTATACACAGATGGACAAATAAAGTAAAAAAAAACACATTTCTAGCCATCTGCAATATTCACAATTGAAACTAAAACATCACAAAAGATAAATAGTGGAATATTCTCCAAGGAATATTTTTTTCATTCTAGTGAAGCAATTTACAAGACATCTTTGAAATCTAATAATGTTTGCAGTGAAGCATGCAGAGGGAAAAACTGCAGCTTGTTGAAGCTGTTGATAAAATCTAGGAAGAAAAATAAATGTGGCTGTTGGAGATGGTGCTGTGTTTTAGTAAAATACTTTGGGTAATGTGTTTTCCACTTCAACATAATTCAGAATCTCCCCTGACCTTGAGATGTTCTAGTTTGAGACAAGTAAGGAAACAATTTGTGTTGGACAAAATACAGTTATATTAAGAAAAGGGTAGCTGATGGACTCAAAGGAAAATGATTACTTCCGGTATATTATTTCAGTATTCATAAATTGGCCATTAGAAATAGAAATAATAACATTGTCTTTCTATTTTCATATTTCAAAGTTAAAGGAGAATTTTATCTATAAGTAGACTTGCATTTGAAAAAAAAACACCTAATAATTCCTGTACCTGGGAACAAGTACAGTGTCAGGTTTCACCTTTAGCACCAGAAGGGAAAGCTGACCCTTCTAAACATTATGCAGCTTAATAAATGCTATTATATATTAATAGACTTAGTACATGAAATGAATGAGAAATTAAGTCTTGCTGTTAAATATGAAAACACATGCTATTTCATATAAACATATTTAGATATCATTGGTATTATGAGATATTATATACTGTCAGCGACTGAACATTGAAACTCCAACTTATTTATTAGCAAAATATTCAGCAGATCACAATTTTTCATAAATCTTTTGTTGTCAAGTTAATTTGTTAATTAAACATGGCTTGCAGCCAATGAACCTGGTCTGGTCACATCTTGAATATGCTGTCCAGTTCTGGACCTAATCCTCAGGAAGGATGTGCTGGAACTGGAGAGAGTCCAGAGAAAGGCAACAAAGCTAATTAAGGGAATAGAGGACCTCAGCTATGGGGAAAGACTACAAGCATAGAACTTATTCTCTGTGGAGAGGAGATGCTTGAAAGGGGATATGATATCAATGTACAAATACCGTACTGGTGGCCCTAGCATAGGGAAAAAACTATTTAGTGAAAGGGAATTTAAAAAGACACCTGGCCATTCACTAAAGTTGGAAAAGAAGAGGTTTAACCATAAAATGTGAAGAGGGATTTTTACTGTCAGAGCGGTAAGGATGTGGAATTTTCTTCCACAAACAGTGGTATTGGCAAGGAGTGTCGATAGTTTTAAAAAACTATTAGATAGGCACCTCAACGACCACAACATACAGGGGTATACGATGTACTATTGACATAAACACATACACACACACACATCATATGTTGAACTGGATGGACTGATGTCTTTTTTCAACCTCACCAACTATGTAACCTAAAAGAACTGGAACCCACTCTACTAGTAGTTTGCTGTATGATAAAGGGTTGGCACTTGTGAGTGGCCATAGTGTATCAACAATTTTATAGTGCAATGCTAAAGTTGATGTGTTTTATGCATAATAAGTGTATTAAACCTTATTAGTATGTAATATTTGACTAATGCCGCATACACACAATCAAAATTCTCGTCGGAAAAACCTATGATGGTTTTTCTGACGGAATTACGTTTAAGCTTGTCTTGCATACACACGGTCACACCAAAGTCTGACTGTCCAGAACGCGGACACGTACAACATGTACGACGGGGCTAGAAAAGGGAAGTTCAATAGCCTGCGCGCCACCCTTTGGGCTCCTTCAGCTAATCTTGTGTTTATCTCGTGTTAGTAGAAGTTTGGTGAGAGACGATTCGCGCTTTTCAGACTCCTGCTTTTTCAGATCGTTCTACTGCTGTTTAGTTTGTGTTGTTGGTTTGTATCTGGTTATCAGTGCATAAAGTCAGTTTGTATCTGTTTTGCAGTGCGTTCTTGTCCGCTCGTTACTGATTTTCAGCTCACTCTTCACAAGCCTTGCTGTTCTTCAGTGCATTTTGTTTAGTTCGTTCTGACCAGCCAGCCGTTTTGAAGCCATGTTGCGGGTACGTGCTTGTCATAGAGTTTATGCTGTGTGGGGGCTTGGTGTAATAATCTTAATTATGTTGCCTCAATTGGGCCTGAGGCCGGACTTTCAGAAACTCCAATGACGCCCCTGGAAGTTGGCCATCCTGGCTTGCCCCCCCAAAAGCGCCTGTGAAGTGCGAGAAAAATATGTTGAATATTTTACGGGTAGGAGGGCTATTGCTATGCCAGCACATTTTGAATAAATTTTCTTTTTTATCAGATCAAATCTTGATTTTCATTTACTGAATGGGGTTCTTTTAGCTGTCTTCTAGGTTCTCCTAGTGCACTTGTAGTGCCAAGTGGTTTTTCAATTATTAAATAACACTCATTGTCACTGTAAACACCAACTTAAGACAAAAATGGTATTGATCATTGAAAGAAGAAGCGACACATTGTTGAGTATAAAACCTTGTACTCCGTGCACATTTACATGTGCATTTTATCAAACATTTGGAGGTAAAGTTTTACCTTGAAATTTTTGAAACAATACAGAAACAGGAATGTTTACAAACATAACATACACAACTCTAGAACTTACAAAGTTCAACATTGCAAAAAAGAAGGCAATATCAGACATTTTATAGTGTGAAAAAGGTCTTGATCCTGCCTTCATCAGATGGGGGGAAGTCACCCCTGTAAAAGCCAAATTTAGAAGATGCACACAAATTGTGAGTCAAAATGGGGATTTACTTTCTGTCTCATACCTAATGTCAACATATGCTATCTCCCAGCATGTCCTCATATTTTCTGAGTCTTTGCTCCCCTTTGAGAATGAAACAAAAGAAATACTTAGCACACAGATATTTGAGTCCAGAAATAGGAATATGAAACATTGCTTGGAAGTGGGGTACAATTGTCTGTTTTGGCAGAGTTCAAAGCTGAAGACATGATTTTTTCCCTTACCAAAGCTGGAATACTTCCCTTTTTAGGACAATTTTCACACATGTAGACACCCCAAGTATCCACTGGAGCACCTGTGTGTAAACAGCTGCTGAGTGTCCTCTCCTTACATTACACTGAATCAAGTTTGCAATCCATTGTAGTTTGAAACACATCTAGACAACAATGTCCTAAACTTCTTTGAATACAAATTATCATGACCAAATGTAGTTAACTCTGTATCTGGCAAAAACAGCGTATTTATTTGCAAACAAACAATGTTTACTACGACCGATTACTGTGCCCACTAACAAGAAAGTAGCCATTTTAAACTGCCCAACAGTAAAGAAAAGCACATGGCGCAGCATGTAAGTAATAATAAGAATAGGAACACACAACAACTACTTACTTCTTAGAAGCACTTTTTTGATCCTTCTGTACTGATCCTGCTCCCTTAATTTGAGGTCCGACCAGCGTTTCCTCAATTGCTTCTTGGATCGTCGTACCCCAAAATTCCAGCGCAGACTCTTCACAACTTTATCTTGGTCTTTCTCACATTTAGGTTTAGGTACGGTCCATACTTCCCATCATAGTCGGCCCTCTTCAATATGTCGATCATCTCCACCATCATTTCAAAGGACATATTTGAGGCCTTAAATCTTCTCCTCCAGGATATTTCTTGCTCTGGGCTTACCGCCTCGTTACTGCTATTAAGCACCTGATGTGTCTCCACCATGTCGTCTCCTACTGCGAGAGATGGGGCGGGGAATATTATAGAAAGAACGTCAGGGGCAAGCGACGCGGGTGTAGTTTCACGCATGCACCGTGTATATAAAACGTAACACGAGTGCGCCGTACGTACGATTTGTGAGAGGAGGAAGGTGTAGCGGAAGCGCCGATCATTATAACGAAGGTACAGTTTTAAGTTGGTGCATCAGTGGCCTATACTGCTTATAGATTGAGGCCTATATTGGGTCAAGATTAGGAGAGTTTTGCCTGACATTAGGTTTTGTCTTGTGTTGTGTCTTGCAGAGAAAATGGATCTATTCAATGAGGAGGACTTTTTGCCCATATTCATTGATATGTACAGGGAGCTGCCCTGTCTGTGGCAGGTAAACCACCCCTATTATAACAATCAAACAAAGAGGAAGGCAGCGCTGGATCAATTGGTGGAATTTGGGAAGCCGGTGATCCCCACGGCAGACATCCCCTATTTGAAGGCCCTAATTGGTGGCATGAGGAGCACTTATAATAGGGAGCTCAAGAAGGTCCAGGATTCCCCGAGATCAGGAGCTGCAGCAGATGACATTTATGTCCCCAAGCTGTGGTACTATTTTTTTTAAATCTTTATAATTCTTTTATTTTTGAAAAATTACATACATTATTCATAACGTTCGTACATGTTGTTTGATATAACAATACACATAATGATACATGCCCAGTCTTATATTCGTGCCCTATTTCATATCAATATTATATTTCTACTACTAAATCATATCCCAACCTTTTCCCTTCCCTCCCCCCCCCTTACCTTCATTTCTACAATCGTCTCCTGTATCTTACAATATCTTATTCACCACACTCTCATTTGTCCCTTACTTTCCCCACAACCAATATTCTTTCTTGTCTAATTGTTCAATCATTACTCCTTTGGGCCATTTTTTTCCTGTGGTACTATGACAGACTGCATTTTCTGGCAGGCTAGACTGAACCCAGGCCAGCACTCTCCAAACTTCCTTCCACACTTCCTTTCCCCCAGCTGGGGCTTCTGACGTCCAACCTGGGCCTTCCAGGCAGCAACATGTGGAGGAGCCCAGCTTGAGCCAGGTATAGCATTCTTCAAAATATTTCTGGTTGTCAAATTAATGATGTTAAATATATGCTAATTTTGATCACTAATTTCTGATTTCACAAAGTGGTTTACATATCAATAGACAGTAGTCGCCACAAATGATTGGGACAAGAATGAAAAATGCTGAGGTCAGAATGATAGTCTTTTCTATTTATTAACATTAAATTTGCAACAGTCATGAGCTGAAAATTGTGTGTGATTGATGAACCAAAAACTAAAACGATGTCCCTTTTTCATACACAGGAAAGCCTCAACCAGGCCGTGGAAAGTGGCAGCCAGGAGGTGGCCGGGCCCAGTAGCCTGCCAGAATTGCAGGTCCCTCCCCTCCGCCTTCCACTAAAAAGTGGCAGGAAGAGGAGTAATGTGACGGAGGCAGCAATTGGCCTATTTATGAAGGCTACTGCAGCCCTCAGAACCCCCCACAGTGTTCAAGAGGACTTTGCATACATTACAGCATGCAAAATGCTGGAAAAGGAGGAGGGCCAACGCCTCTTATGTGAGGAAGTGATGTTACAAGGGCTTGAGGGGCCAACTCAAAAGTCAAAGTCACATTTGTGAGTTGAACCATGGTCCTCCTCCTCCTCTTCCAGGTCCTCCTCCTCCTCCTCCTCCTCCTCCTCCACCTCCTGCCACACCTCCAACACCACAGCCACAGCTTGGAAGGAAGCATCTAAGCAAGACCAGAGAGTGATGGCCTGGGTTCAATCTGGTCTGGCAAAAGATGCAGGCTGTGGTATGACCACAGCCTGGGGACAGATATGTCATCTGTTGCTGTTCCTGATCTCTTGTAGTCCTGGACCAGATTGTGCTCACTATTATAAGGACTCCTCAGGCCACCAATTTTGACTGTAAAATTATTGATGTCTGCCCTGGGGTACAAAGGCTTTACAAAGTTCACCAGTTTCTCCAGCGTTGTCTTCCTTTTTATTTTGTTATGACCCAGAATAAATGGATATTTTGTTTTCAGAAATACTTGCTTACGTGTTTTACTTCAAAAAGGACAGTTTTTTTTGGAGTAGGCAGGTACATTTAAAAAATACAATGTCAAATTAACAAGGGACACCAACCAACCTCATTGAGATTTACAAAGACAAGATAATAATAGTGTTGTGGAAACGTGACATACAAAAAAAAAATGGAGATCACTATAAATTAATTTAAAAAAAAAAAACAACAGGAGCTCTTGATTCCAAAAAAATTTAAAAATGACTATGAAAATTAATTCTAAATATTATTAGGGAGATCTGGCTTTAAAAACCAAAAAGTTTATTCAGAAGATCAAGAGAAATAATAAAGAAATACGTTTGTGAGAAGTCTGTGTGAATATGAGCAGCAAAACAACTTCATTCTTCTAGCATTATAAAGAAGAAGAGAATGTGCTGCATTGAAAGATTTAAAAATTTGCAGTGTGATGAATGTGCCATCTCCATTAGGAATGATCATTCTACCAGACTGAGTGGCTCCGTCTTGTATTCGATTCTGAGCATGCGTGTTTATTTGCGCGTCAGAATTGCATACACATGAACGGAATTTCCGATAGAAACTTTTTCCATCGGGAAAATTGTGAACATGCTCTCAATCTTTTGCTGGCAAAAATTCGGCCAGCAAAAGTCTGATGGAGCATACACACGGTCGCATTTTCCAACCAAAAGCTCTCACTGGTCTTTTGCTGGCCGAATTTCCAATTATGTGTACGTGGCATAAGTCTATAAAATAAATGAAAGATTATGTCTTGCTATTAAATATGAAAAAAGTGCAGTAGACATGTGTCTGGTATTGATATAAGGCTGGCACTTGTGGAAAATAATTATTGCTACAGTGTACCAAACATTTTTTTTATTGTAATGAAACATGTTTTGTGCATAATGATTCTATCAAACCCGCTTTATAAAAGGAAGAGGAACTTCAGTTTGTTAAACCTAATCAAGAGTGGGTATCTGTAAACATATCCTCTACAAGAGCTTATATCAATAGTCATTAGCACTAAAGGGACCCCGCATTCTACTGAGAAACATGTATGGGGTAGATAAAGAATCTACAAACCTTTGCTCTCTTGCAGTCTACCTCACTAATCTCTTTTACTCCACACTACCTGCAAATAGGATAAAGGAGTGTAATGCTTCAGATAGCTCAATAATCGCTTTTTTCTTAATTTAAAGTGTAACTGCACCTTCAGTACAGTTACTTTTATTTTGTAACCTTCTCAGCCACTTCCCTCTCTCCTATTCTTATACTGACCAGTAGGGATGAGCTTCGTGTTCGAGTCGACCCCCTGTGCGACTCGAACATCGTCTGTTCGCCCGTTCGCCGAATTGCGAACGATATGGGCCATTCGCGCCAAATTCGTGTGGCGCATCATGGCCCATAATTCACTGCGGCATCGCAGTGCATTGCTGGCTGATGATTGGCCAAGCATGCACTATGACCCGCATGCTTGGCCAATCACAGCGCCGTCTGAACAGAGAGCCGTAATTGGCCAAAGCCAAGGAGGCTTTGGCCAATTATGGCTCAGGGGATTTAGTACACACCCCACACTATATAAGGCTGCCTGCACGGCGGCCCTGTGTAGTGTGTGTTCCGGCGTTCATTGAGAGAGAGAGAGAGAGAGAGAGAGAGAGAGAGAGAGAGACAGACAGACAGTGACATTTGATTTGAGTTAGATAGATTAGGCAGAACAGTCAGTCAGTCAGTTAGCTGCACTTACCTTGTATTGTGTATATATATGCATCCCAGGTGTTGCATATATATATATATATATATATATATATATATATATATATATATATATATATATATATATATATACACTGTATTCAGTTTAGCTAGATCCGTTCCTGTTATCTTCCTACTGACAGGCAGGCTTGTCTTGTTACAGTATTTACAGCTACCTGAAGAAAATTACTGGTGTTCCTTTGATCCTATTAGTACCACAGTCAGGCAGCTAGACTATTTACAGTTAGTGCAGTGTGTCCTGCTCACAGTGTTCAGCTAGATCCATTCCTGTTATCTTCTTACTGACAGGCAGGCTTGTCTTGTTACAGTATATACAGCTACCTGAAGAAAATTACTGGTGTTCTTTTGATCCTATTAGTACCACAGTCAGGCAGCTAGACTATTTACAGTTAGTGCAGTGCATCCTGCTCACAGTGTTCAGCTAAACCTACAAGTTAGTGGGGTGCGTCCTGCTCACAGTGTTCAGCTAAACCTACAAGTTAGTGTGGTGCGTCCACCTCACAGTGTTCAGCTAAACCTACAAGTTAGTGGGGTGCATCCTGCTCACAGTGTTCAGCTAAACCTACAAGTTAGTGGGGTGCGTCCTGCTCACAGTGTTCAGCTAAACCTACAAGTTAGTGGGGTGCGTCCTGCTCGCAGTGTTCAGCTAAACCTACAAGTTAGTGTGGTGCGTCCACCTCACAGTGTTCAGCTAAACCTACAAGTTAGTGGGGTGCGTCCTGCTCACAGTGTTCAGCTAGATCCGTTCCTGTTATCTTCTTACTGACAGGCAGGCTTGTCTTGTTTTTTTTGTTTTTTTTAACATAAAGTTTATTAAAGATTTTAGACAAAATAAAATAAAACATTACATTGCCAGTTTATACCATCTAATAAACAAATATCAAGAATTGCTTCACGTATCCGCTCACGCAGTGCATATTGCAGCATTTCCAGTAGTATGTACTTATCAGAGTAATACCAGACAACCCCCATCCCGTCACACCAGGGAGGCATTCAGGACCTACCCTAAGGGGGGGGTGGGGGGAGGGGAGGCAAAATGGTGGAGTAATCCCACCTCTAAGTAACATGTGGATTACAACTACGGGATAGTAAGGTGTTTTGCCTTTACCCATTCCGACCATATTTTCCCAAACTTTTTTGTACAATTTCTGCCCATATATGTCAGCTTGTAGAGTGGGAGTGCTGTGTTTATCAGTGATTGCCATAGCTGTTTAGTAGGTGGCGAGTTCTGGTTCCACTTCAACAAAATAGCCTTCCTAGCATAAAACGTGGTGTAGAAGAGGAACAGCTTTTTTCCCCATGTTAAGTCAAGGAAGTCACTTATGCCCAGAAGAAGAGGGATCGGGCTGTACGGGACTGATAATTTTCCAATGTTATTGATTTCAGCTAGGATTTCTTTCCAGAATTCCGTCACTGCAGGACAAGACCAAGTTATATGAAAGAAGTCGGCTTCGTGATAGTTACATCTGGGGCATGTAGCAGTGCGATCAGAATAAATTCTTGCCAGGTGAACCGGGGAATAATATGCTCGGTGGAGGAACTTCAGCTGAATATATCTGTCCCTAGCCGAGATCACAAGGGGCAGATACTGTTGGACACCCTCCTCCCAATCATCATCTGTTAGCTCCGGGATATCCCTCTGCCATAAAGCCAAGAGCCGGGAGACACCAGAGGTATTCAACGTAATAAACAGACTGTATAAGGTAGACATCGTTTTAGTTAGATCAGGGGATCTAAGCAATTTCTCCACCGGCGACATCTCGAGTGAGATCGAGGAGGGGAATTGGGATCTAAAGGCATGTCTTAGCTGGATGTACCTGAAAAACATATGGTTCGGGATACCACGGTCGTGTTTTAGTGCATCAAATGGAATCAGCTGCCCCTGAAGTGTTATGTCGCTCAATTTTGTTATTCCATGTCTGGCCCAGGCAATAGGATCAGGTATGGAGCGAAAATGTGGTAATCGAGGATTCCCCTACAATGGGGTCTCAGGGGACCACCTCCCAGGACCACTCACCTGTTTGGCCACCGAGTCCCACACCTTCAGGGTCGCAATCATAGGAAGGGTAACCCGAGAGTTAGATCTAGGACCCCTATGAATCAGGTTCCTAAGCTCCGCATATGAACCCAGCAACGCCGCCTCCAATGAGGAGGCAGGGTTAGCTGGTTCCTCCGACAGCCACCACTTGACCGTCACCAGGACCGCCGCCCAGTAATATTTCAACAGGGACGGCAGTGCCAGGCCACCAAGCGACGTGGGCATCTGCAGTTTCGCTTTAGCCACCCTGGGAGCTCCCCCATTCCAGACAAAGGATATCACAATGCTATCCAACCTCTTAAAAAAGCTATGTGGTATTGGTACAGGGGCTTGGCGGAAAAGGTACGTGAACTTAGGAAGAATCGACATTTTAATTAGATTAACTCTTCCGACCGGTGTCAGGGGGAGTGACCTCCATCTGGCACAGCTCTGGGACACCTGCTGAACCACCGGGTTGAGATTCAGAGGGATAAACTGCCTTAAGTCTCTATGTATCTCAACTCCCAGGTAGCGAAACTGAGAAACCCTCCGCAACTGTCCATCCATCTGCTGGCCCCCCGTCCCAGAATGTAGGGGAAATATCACTGACTTCCCCCAGTTTATTCTGATTCCTGAGAATCGCCCAAAGCTGTCTATAATTGACAGAGCCGACCGTAGTGAGCACCCATCATCTCTCAGATACAGTAGGGTGTCGTCTGCATACAGAGATACCTTTTCTTGCAGTGGTCCCCTATCAATCCCTTTAGTTTGTGTTGATGCCCGCAGAAGTGCCGCCATAGGTTCAATTGCTAGAGCAAAAAGTCCCGGGGATAGGGGGCACCCCTGACGCGTTCCCCTGCCCAACGCAAAGGGCGAGGATAAGACTGTTCCGGTACGTACCCTGGCCCTCGGCGCCCCATATATCAACCTGACCCAGGAGACGAAGGATGGCCCAAAACCAAATTTGTTGAGGACCTCCCAGAGATAGCCCCATTCAACTGAATCAAAGGCCTTCTCCGCATCTAGAGAGGCCACCATTTCCTCAGCCCCTCCCTCATCTCCAGAGGCCAAGACTGCATAGAGCCTTCGCAGGTTGATATCTGTTCCCTTGCCAGGCATGAATCCCGATTGATCTTCATGGATGAGGGTAAGTATAATTTCATTTAGACGCCTGGCAAGAATTTTGGTAAGTACTTTGGCGTCAGAATTGAGCAGGGAGATGGGCCGGTAGGAAGAGCGTCACCCCCTCTAGAAATTTGTGCAGCTCATCTGGGGAGTAATTTACCCTAGTAGAGTACAAGGCCTCGTAGAATTCTTTAAAGCATCGATTGATGCTCAACGGGTCCGCCACTTTAGTCCCATCCTCCCTTCGCAGACTCGCAATGGTGGAGATTGCAGACTGCTCCTTGGAAATCCAAGCCAGCAATCTACCTGGCTTTTCACCATGTTCGAATATCTTTTGTGTTTGGGTAAGCTGACGTTTATGAACCTTATTAACTCTAAGCAACATTACTTCTCGATATGCTACCTTCATATCCTGAGCGGCGATAGGATTAGAAGTCATGGCAAACCTAGCCTCCAGTTCCTGTGCTCTGGCCTCCGCCTCCTCTAGTGTAATTTTATCATTGTTCCTTTCTCGTGAAATAGATGATATATAGCACCCTCGTATATAGGCTTTAAATGAATCCCAAACCATCGCCATCCCTGTGGAGGCGGCATTAGTCAACCAAAAACCTCTTATCTCTTTGGCCACCTCTATTTCTATGGTCGGGTGTTCAATCCAGAATCTAGAAAGTCGCCAAAGTCTGTCTGCTTGGGAAGTATGAGTTTGTATTGTGCAGAGTAGGGGGGAATGATCCGAGATACCTCTTGGAAGTATCTCGACTGAAATAACCCTAGGGAGCATTGCGCCACTAACATAGGTCACATCAATACGGGACAAGGTATTATATGAAGAGGAGTGGCAGGTGTAAGCTCGCTCTGATGGATTCTTCCATCGCCATATATCTACTAGCCCATACACATCAGCCCATTTAGACAACGCGGAGTCCCCAGCGGGGTCCGGAGATAATTTATCCATACAAGGATTGGGCGGTATATTAAAGTCTCCCGCTATGACCACATTGTCAGTCTGGAATTGGGCAATCAACCCTATCAGTTTCTGCAGCACAGAAATATTAGCCGGAGGTGGCAAATACACTCCTACCACCACCATGTCTACTGTATCAATGTTAGCATGTATCAAGACGTATCTCCCTTCCGGATCTGTAATCACATCTATCAGTTCAAAATTAAGATTTTTGTGTACCAGGACACTAACTCCTCTAGAGTAGCTGGAGTACGTGGCATGGTAGTGTCGGCTTACCCAAGGTCTCTTTAGACCCATCACCCTACCACCCACCAGATGCGTCTCTTGAAGGATGCAGATTTGAGGGGAATATTTTTTAAGATAGTCAAAGACCAGAGATCGCTTAATTTTGTGATTTAGTCCCCTGACATTCCAGGACAGAATTTTAATAGGGGCCATCATATGTTATACTGTAGTGGATTATCGAAGGGATCCGGGAGAGAGAGTATCCCACATAGCTAGGCTTTATCAGAGACATCAGCGAGCACCGAAAGACTTCATGGCGGGCATAGTAAAACAATCTCATAGACAGTAAGGCATAAAAATAGGCAATTAAAGTGAAAAACATAAAAAACTGGAACAAATCAAACTCCCCCCCCAGCCCACCCCACACCTCCATATGTAACTCATGGGGTGTACTTATACCCGAACCTAACCCAATAAACATTTCAGATAGGAGAAATCTCCCTTGGGGGGTGGCGCGTATTACTAAGCGCCCCAAGGACCTAGAGCCCCAGCCGGGGCTAGGGAGCCCCGCCCACAACCGGTCATGAAGACCACTGTCGCCCAGGGGACCCCAACAGAATCAACCGTCCAGGAGTCCCCCGCCGACAGCTCACCTGGAATTATCCAGGGGCACAAACTTAAAAGCCCTTTTACAGGCATTATTCGCAGTTACCGGGAGTCATGTGGATGGCCACATCTCCACCCCTATATCAAAATCACCTTCGCTTCCTTCAGACTCTCTAAGGATAAACCTCTGCCTGGAGGTACGTCCTGCTTACCCTGTTGCAGGGGGAGAAAGAGGCATGGAGCTAAGTCTAATTCAAGCATCTGTATCTTCCCTTCAGTACATCCCCATCTGACCAATGGCACTGACTAGGGAATGTGTAAATCATGCCTATCCTCCCATGTGTGGAAAGAGAGTTACTGTTCCTGACTCAACCCGGCTAAGCACAATGATCCCCCCCACCCCATCCACAGCAAGTCAAAGGTACTTTCCAAATTGCAATGTACATTAACAAACAGTTATAATCTTCGGGATCCCCCCTAACCAGCGGCAGGTTCAGAAATAGAGCGCCAGATGGGGATGGGGGCGCCGTCCCTCCCAGGCCAGTGCAAGATTCGAGTTCTCCACAATAAGGGGTGCCAGGAGAATTATGTCATTCAGAGTAGAAGTACTCAGCCAGGAGGAGGAAAGGCAGGGATTCCCGCAGCAGTAAGCACCATGAGCATCCAAGGGTGGCCGACTTTGTTATCCTGAAGGAGAACCTCAGGGTGTCATGGAAATAGGAGCTCTTATATCCCCAGAGTGAGGATGCTGCATCCCCCCACCCCCCCCCCCCGCCCCCACAGCAAACAAACCGCCTGTCAGGGGAGTCCCCAGGGAAAGCCTGTGTGATAACCAGCCCACATATTGAAACCTTAGATTGTCATGCACCTCACCGGCAGCTGCGCACTTGACCAGAGTCTTCCAAAGTGGTCAAAAGAAAAAAAAATATAAAACAATCGAAAAACAGGGGGGAATGGGAGACAAAGCGGCGGACATCTTAACGATGCCTAGGAAGGGATTCAACCCATCTGGAAGCCTCCTCCGGGGAAACAAAAAACTTGGTGGTCTCGCCATCAATCACTCTAAGGCGTGCTGGAAACATCATGCTGTACTTGAGACCTTTGCTCCTCAGTTGGGCCTTGACCTGGTCGAACGATCTTCGTTGTCATTGTGTTTCGATGGAGAAATCCGGAAGCAGCATAATCTTCACGTTCTCATAACGCAGTTCTCCAATCTTCCTGGCCTCTCTGAGAACCAGATCCCGGTCTCTAAAGTTCAGTAAGCGAAAAATAAAAGTACGTGGCGGAGCGCCAGGAGGGCCTGGAGCGGATGGCATCCTATGAGCCCGCTCAACTGCAAAGTGGGGGGAGAATGGCGCCTGCGGGAGAAGCGTACGCAGCAGTTGTTCTGCATAGTTTTTGGGGTCTCTCCCTTCAGCCCCCTCCGGGAGACCAACCATGCGTAAATTGTTCCGCCGATTTCTATTCTCCTGATCTTCTGCTCGGGATTCGATCGCCTTCATTTTAAGCTGTAGCGTGCGTAGGGAGGTGGAATGTTCCCTGAGCGTGTCTTCTGTCTCCCCCACTCTCCGCTCCGCCTCTGTTAATCGGTCCCGGTGTTTGTCCATGTCTCGCCTGATAAGGCCCATCTCGAGCTGCATTTGCTCAATTTTGTTGGTCAGAGTAGCTTGGCAGCCCGTGATGGCTTGCATAAGCGCCTGGAACTGATCAGTTCCCAACTGGGGCGACTCGGTTTGCTCCGTCTGGGACGCCATGTTGGTGTAGGCCGCCCCGCACGCACCGCTGGATGTTAGCGAGATCCTGGGAGCCTGCTGCCTCTTCCCCTGGGAACTGGATCTTCCCCTTCTCATACCCGCTTGTCTCCTCCACCGCTCGGTAGCGTCAGGGTGAGGCTATGTCCCCTGAGAACGGATAAATTATCGGCATAGGACGGAGCTCCCTTCACACACGTCCTATCTGGTCGCCATCTTGGCCACGCCCCCCAGGCTTGTCTTGTTACAGTATATACAGCTACCTGAAGAAAATTACTGGTGTTCTTTGGATCCTATTAGTACCACAGTCAGGCAGCTAGACTATTTACAGTTAGTGCAGTGCGTCCTGCTCACAGTGTTCAGCTAAACCTACAAGTTAGTGGGGTGCGTCCACCTCACAGTGTTCAGCTAAAGCTACCTGTAGAAGGTTGGTGGTGTTCTCATACTACAGGCAGGCAGTTGATTTTGCTAGCTGCAGTATCAGTACATATATATATATATATATATATATATATATATATATCCCAGCTTAGTGCAGCTACAGGCCATTAGTATGTCTGGAAGGCCAAGAAGGAGAGGCAGACAGTCACAAGCCAATAAGAGAGGGCAAGCAGGCTCTGTGTCTAGTGCTGGTCGTGGAGACGGTGCATCCTCATCAGCACGTGGCCGTGGGACACGCTTGGGCTTTTTTCGGCAGCTGGCCGTGTTGAGCCGCAACATGCCGAAGACTTGGTCAAGTGGATGACCAAGCCTTCCTCATCCTCTTCATCCTCTCTCACCCATGCCCAGGGTACTTTGTCTGGCAAAGCAGCGGCCTCTTCCCTCGGCTCAATGTCATCAGTGACTCCTTCCCTAGCCCCACCATGTCCTCCTGAGGAGTCCCTCGAACTGTTTGACCACAGTGTTGGGTACATGCTCCAGGAGGATGCCCAGTGTTTGGAAGGCTCTGATGATGATACTGAGCTCAATGAAGGCAGTAACATGAGCACGGACAGAGGGGGTGCCCAAGAAGGACAACAATCTGGCAGTCATGCTCCCCCCACTGCAGCATACTGCCAGGTTTGCTCCAGTGATGAGGAGGGAGGGGATGATGAGGTCACTGACTCAACGTGGGTGCCTGATAGGAGAGAGGAGGAGGAGGAGAAGGAGGCGGCACATCACCAACGAGGCAGGATGCTCTCCAGGGGCCAGCCTAAGGGCAGCACATTGACTGAATCACACCCCAAAGCTCCACATGTGCAGGGCGCTGCAGTCTCTGCGCGTTATTCAAAAAGTTTTTTGGTGTGGGCCTTTTTTGAGACGAGTGCATCAGATCGCACCACTGCTATTTGCAACATATGTCTCAAGCGTATCTCGCGTGGCCAAAACATCTCCCGCTTGGGTACCACATGCTTGACCAGACATATGTTGACCTGCCATGCAGTTCGTTGGCAAGCGTATCTAAAAGACCCACACCAAAGAACAAAGAGGACCTCTCCTTGCTCCTCATCAGCTGAGATCTCCAACCCCAGTATACCTTCAGTCCTCTCTGAGACCTGCACTGAGAGGAATGAAGGTGTAGAATTAGGTGTGTCACAGCCAAGTACTTGTGGGCAATCTGCTTTTGGTACACTGACGTCAGATTGTACCAGGCAAATTTCCCTGCCCCAGCTGCTGCACCGCCGAAAGAAGTTTGCTCCCAGCCATCCACATGCCCAGCGGTTGAATGCTAGCTTGGCAAAATTGCTAGCACTTCAACTGCTGCCTTTTTTAGTTGGTAGACTCTGCCCCCTTCCATGAGTTTGTGGAATGTGCGGTTCCTCAGTGGCAGGTACCCAAACGCCACTTTTTCTCACGGAAGACGATTCCTGCTCTCTACCGGCATGTGGAAGGCAATGTCCATGCCTCGCTGGACAGGGCGGTCAGCGGTAAGGTGCATATTACCACTGACTCATGGTCCAGCAGGCATGGACAGGGACATTATCTAAGTTTCACGGCGCATTTGGTGACTCTGCTGGCAGCTGGGAAGGATGCAGGACAAGGTGCAGTAGTGTTGGAGGTTGTTCCGCCACCACGCCTCCAAAATGCTAATGATTGTGACACACCTCTCTCCTCCACCCCTCCTCTTCTTCTTCCTCCGTGGCCTCTTCCTGTGCTTTGTCCTCGGAACCAGCGGTGCTCCGTAGCCATTCAAGGGGCTACGCAAGTACGCAGGCCAAAAGATGCCATGCGGTGCTTGAGCTGGTGTGCTTAGGGGACAGGAGCCACACTGGGGCAGAGGTTCTGTCAGCTCTGCAGGGGCAGGTTCAGAGGTGGTTGACACCACGCCAACTTAAGGCAGGAATTGTGGTTTGCGACAATGGCACCAACCTCCTCTCTGCCCTCCGACAAGGACAAATGACCCATGTGCCCTGTTTGGCTCACGTCCCTAACTTGGTGGTGCAGCGGTTCTTGGGCAGGTACGCGGGCTTACAGGATGTCCTGAGGCAGGCCTTAGGAGTTTAACCTGCCCAAGAACCGCCTAATCTGTGACATGCCCACCAGGTGGAACTCAACGTTGGCCATGCTGCAGCGGCTGCACACGCAGCAGAGGGCCATCAATGAGTACCTGTGCGACTATGGCACCAGGACAGGGTCAGGGGAGCTTGTTTTTTTCCCCACGCCAGTGGGCCATGATCAGGGATACATGCACTGTCCTGTCCCCATTTGAGGAGGCCACGAGGATGGTGAGCAGTGACAGTGCATGCATCAGTGACACTGTCCCCCTTGTCCACCTGTTGGAGCACACGCTGCGTGGAATAATGGACAGGGCACTTGAGGCAGAACAGAGGCAGGAAGAGGAGGACTTCCTTAGCTCTCAAGGCCCCCTATATCCAGACAGTGTTCCTGCGTGCCCACCGATCACACAGGAAGAGGACAAGGAGGAGGAGGAAGATTGGGTCAGTATGGAGGTGGAGCCTGGCACTCAGCATTAGCAGCAGTCTTTAAGGGATCAGTCCCAAGAAACCCATGGACGTGTACGTGGCTGGGAGGAGGTGGCTGCGGACCATGTCGTCCTTTGTGACCCAGAGGACTCCGAACCGAATGCCTCAGCAAACCTACGCTGCATGGCCTCCCTGATCCTGCAAAGCCTGCGTAAGGATCCTCGTATTCGTGGTATCAAGGAGAAGGACCAATACTGGCTGGCAACCCTCCTTGATCCACGTTACAAGGGTAAGGTTGCGGACCTTATCTTGCCATCGCAGAGGATGAAACATCTTCGGGAGGCCTTGCAGAAAGGTCTGTGCAAAGCTTTCCCAGAGACTGGGAGGTTACAAACTCCTGTTTCTGGACAACGTGTTGCTGAGGCTTCGGTCAGTCAAAGAAGGAGCGGTGGAGAAGGTGGCCGTCTGATCGATGCGTTCAGACAATTTTTTGGTCCGCAGCCCCAAGGTATGATCGGTTCCAGAAACCATCGCCAGCGTCTGTTTTACATGGTGCAGGAATACCTAGGGGCAAGATCCGACTTGGACACCTTTCCCACCGAAAATCCTCTGGGTTACTGGGTCTTGAGGATGGATCACTGGCCAGAGCTTGCACAGTATGCAATTGAGCTACTGGCCTGTCCTGCATCCAGCGTTCTTTCGGAACGCACATTCAGTGCTGCTGGAGGTGTGGTAACCGATCACAGGGTGCGTCTGTCCACCAACTCGGTCGATCGACTGACCTTCATAAAAATGAATCAGTCTTGGATCACCACCAGCTACCAAGCACCTGATGCTGATGTAACCGAATAATTTTTTTTGAAATCTCAGATCCCTTCAAAGACTGCCTATGCTGATGCTGAGTGACTATCCCTGAGTAATTATCCTCTTCCTCCTCAATGATCACGCTGATAGCTTGTAAGAACATTTTTGGTTCTGGGTGCCACCACCAGTGCCTAAGGCACAATTTTTCAGCCCCTGTTTAACAGGGGCGTGCAATTACAATTTTTGATGCAATACTTTGCAGCAGGGCTCATTTCAGCATTCCAACTAGAGTATCTGTGGGGGGTTGCAGTGTTGTGGCACCAGCACCAGTGCCTAAGGCCCAATTTTTCTGCCCCTGTTTAACAGGGGCGTGTAATTACAATTTTTGATGCAATACTTTGCAGCAGGGCTCGTTCCTGCGTTCCAACTAGAGTGTCTGTGAGGTTTTGCAGTGTTGTGGCACCAGCACCAGTGCCTAAGGCCTAATTTTTCAGCCCTTGTTCAACAGGGGCATGTAATTACAATTCTTGATCTAATATTTTACAGCAGGGCCCATTTCTGCACCCACCAAGAGCGAGTGAGGACTTACAGTGTTGTGGCACCAGCACCACCACCACCACCAAAGGCCCAATTTTCTGCCCTTGTTCAACAGGGGCATGTAATTACAATTCTTGATCTAATATTTCACAGCAGGGCCCATTTCTGCACCCACCAAGAGCGAGTGAGGACTTACAGTGTTGTGGCACCACCACCACCACCAAAGGCCCAATTTTTCTGCCCTTGTTCAACAGGGGCATGTAATTACAATTCTTGATCTAATATTTCACAGCAGGGCCTATTTCTGCACCCACCAAGAGCGAGTGAGGACTTACAGTGTTGTGGCACCAGCACCACCACCACCACCACCAAAGGCCCAGTTTTTCTGCCCCTGTTCAACAGGGGCATGTAATTACAATTCTTGATCTAATATTTCACAGCAGGGCCCTGTGAGGACTTACAGTGTTGTGGCCACAACAACACCTAAGGCCCAAATTTCTGCTGATTATATAGGGCAGGCCCCTACTTTCAAACATCTAACTGACTCCTACTTGCAAACGGAAGGAGACAACAGGAAGTGAGATGAAATCTACCCCTAGGAAGGGAAATTCTCTCCTGTAAGAGTTAATATGGGAAAAACATTTGTGAGGTGAAATCTTCTGAAGAAGAGGAAAGACAGCAAAACAAATGTCACAGGGGTGATAACCCTTCCCTATGTTTTCCAAAAAGCTTAAAAAAGATTTTTTGGCTGGAGCTAAACACATTAAAAATGTACCCGTTCAAAATTACAAACAGATTCTACTTAACAACAAACCTACAGTCCCTGTCTTGTTTGCACCGCCTGTATACTGCTGTTCAGTATACCTTTCCTTATTTTAATTTGGGTGCGGGGTTTGGACTATAGATTTTTCTATAGTGACTAGGGATGAGCCGAACACCCCCCGGTTTGGTTTGCAGCAGAACATGTGAACAGGCAAAAAATTTGTGCAAACACGTGAACACCGTTAAAGTCTATGGAACGCGAACGTAAAAAATCAAAAGTGCTAATTTTAAAGGCTTATATGCGAGTTATTGCCATAAAAAATGTTTGGGGGCCTTGGTCCTGTCCCAGGGGACATGTATCAATGCAAAAATAGGTTTAAAAATGGCCATTCGGGTCTGGTATGAATATTAAGAGGAACCCCGCACCAAAAATACAAAAAAAATGGCATTGCTGTCCCCCCCCAAATCCATACCAGGCCCTTCAGGGCTGGTATGGATATTAAGAGGAACCCCACACCAAAACTTTGAAAAAAATGGCGTAGGGGTCCCCGAGGCACTATATTCTCTGAACAGCAGTATATATACTATTCGGACTGCGCTATATACTCTGCAGAAAAATTAAGCCTTTGGTGTTGATGGTGCCAGAACACTGTACCCCCTCACAGTTACTCTTGTTGGGCGCAGGAACGGGCCTTGTTGTGAAATATTATATCAAAATTGTAATTACATACCCCTGTTAAACAGGGGCAGAAAAATTGGGCTTTGGTGGTGGTGCCCTAAACCAAAAGTATTGTTGGAAGCTAGCATCATCAAGATTGAGGAGGAATAGGATAGGCAGTCTTCAAGGGATCCCAGATCCATAGTAAATTAAATCAGTTACATCAGCATCAGGTGCTTGATAGCTGCTGATTCAGGACTGATTCATTTTTATAAATGTGAGCCTATCAACGGAGTCTGTGGACAGGTGCACTCTTTGATCCATTACAAACTCTCCAGCAGCACTGAATGTGTGTTCAGAAAGCACACTGGATGCAGGACAGGTCAGTAGCTTGATTGCATATTGAGCAAGTTCTGGCCAGTGGTCCATCTTCAAGACCCAGTAACCCAGTGGATGTTCTGTTGGAAAGGTCTCCAAGTCTGCTCTTGCCCCTAGATATTCCTCCACCATATAATGCAGACACTGGCGATGGTTGCTTGAACCGATCAGACCTTGGCTCTGAGGACTGAAATTTTTTTAAAGGCATCGGTCAGCCGGCCACCTTCTCCACTGCTCTTCCTCTGACTGAACGAAGCCTCAGCAACACATTGTCCAGCACCAGGAAACGATAACCTCCCAGAGTCTGGAAATGCATTGCACAAACCTTTCTTCAAGGCCTCCTGAAGATGTTTCATCCCCTGCTCCCTCTGCGAAGGCAGGATGAGTTCTGCAACCTTACCCTTGTAATGTGGATCAAGAAGGGTTGCCAGCCAGTAATGATCCCTCTCCTTGATACCACGAATCCTAGGGTTCTTTCACAGGCTTTGCAGCATCAGGGAGGCCATACAGCATAAGTTTGCAGAGGCATTCGATTCTGAGTCCTCTGAGTCACTAAGGATCACATTATCCGTATCTACCTCCTCCCAGCCACGTACAACTCCTTGGGTTTCTGGGGACTGAAAACCATCCCTCGAAGACTGCTGCTGAGTGTTATCCTCTACATCCATGCTGATACAATCCTCCTCCTCCTCTTCTTCCTGTGTGTTTGGGGGGCCCGTAGGAATGATATTTGGATAAAGGGGGCCTTGAGAGGAAAGGAAGTCCTCCTCTTCCTCCTGCTGTTCTGCCTGAAGTGCCCTGTCCATGATTCCACGAAGCGTGTGCTCCAGCAGGAAGACTAGAGGGACAGTGTCACTGATGCATGCATTGTTGCTACTCACCATCCTTGTTACCTCCTCAAATGGTGACAGGACAGTGCATGCATCCTTGATCAGTAGCCACTGGCATGGCAAAAACGAGCCAAGCTCCCCTGACCCTGTCCTGGTGCCATACTCATACAAGTACTCATTAATGGCCCTCTGCTGTGTGTGAAGATGTTGCAGCATTGCCAATATTGAGTTCCACCTGGTGGGCATGTCACAAATGAAGCGGTTGGTGGGCAGGTTGCATTCCTTTTGAATGTCAGCCAGCCGAGCACCGGCATTGTATGACCGGCAGGAATGACCACAGACTTTTCTGGCCTGCTTCAGGAGATCTTGTAAGCCTGGGTACCAGGTCAAGAACCACTGCACCACCAAATTGAGGGCGTGTGCCAAACATGGAACTTGGGTCAAGTGTCCCTGTCAGAGGGCGGGGAGAAGGTTGGTGTCATTGTCACATACAACCATTCCTGGCTGAAGCTGGCATGGCGTCAACCACCTCTGAGCCTGTCCCTGCAGAGCTGACAGAATTTTTGCCCCAGTGTTTCTATTGTCCTCTAGACAGACCAACTCAAGCACCGCATAGCATCTTTTAGCCTGACTGCTTGCGTAGCCCCTTGAATGCTTACAGAGCACTGCTGGTTCAGGAGACAAATCTGCAGAAGAGGCCATAGAGGAAGAAGAGTAAGGGTGGAGGAGAGAGCTTTGGCAGAATCACCACTAGCTTTTTGGAGGCGTGTTGGAGGAACAAGCTCCAACAACACTGAACTCTGTCGTGCATCCTTCCCAGCTGCCAGCAGAGTTACCCAGTGTGCCGTGAAGGAAAAATAAAGTCTCTGCCCATTCCTTGCTGAACCATGAGTCAGCAGTAATAAGAATATTACTGCTGACCGCCCTGTCCAACGAGGCCAAAACATTTCCTTCCACATGACGGCAGAGAGCTGGAATGGCCTTCTGTGAAAAGATATGTTGTTTTGGAACCTGCCACTGTGGTACAGCACATTCTACAAATTTGCGAAAGGGGGCAGAGTCTACCAGCTGAAAAGGCAGCAGTGTCAGGGCTGGCTCAGCCCTTCCTTCTCTGAGAAGGCTGCTCAGCTGTCGGCTAATTGCGAGCTCTCATCTCTCTCCACAGTTAACCAGCTGTTGTGGATCTGCTCGTCAGTCCCGCCTACTTAAAGATCTCCAGCTCACTTCATTCCTGCCTTCACCTTAGTCACATCACAAGAAACCATCTCCTGTGTTCCTGTTTAAAGACTGGCTTTGCTGACATCTCTTCTGGCTCCTTATCCTGCTTGCTGTTCCTCTACTTGGATCCCTGACTTCTGTCCTGGCTGATTACCCGATCTGGTTACTGAACTCTGGCTTGGCTTATTACCCAATCTGGTTACTGAACTCTGGCTTGGCTGACTACCCAATTCGGTTACTGGACTCCGGCTATGCTTTGACTACGCTTACTCTATTTACCTTTTTATTTTTATTAATAAACAAGTGTTATTTTACTGTACTTCTGTCTCGGTCTGGTTCATGGTTTCAGACAGTAGGCGAAGGCCATGAATTCAGAAGATACAGTCAATCCACTTGTTGGTAATATTTTTTCCAGATTGGATGAGCAAGATCACCACATGGATCAGTTTGCCATGGTGTTACAAACGCTCCTGAGTCGCGCGGCTCACCTGGAATCCCCCACTGTGACTGCTCCGGTACAACCTGAGTTGCAGGCCGTCCCTGCTGCTGCGCCAGTCTCTGTTCAGGCACCCGCCTTGAGTATTACCTCTATAAGAGGTATGTCTGGTTCCACTCCGCTTCCCCAGCGATTTGGGGGTGATTCAGTTCAATGCAGAGGGTTTCTCAACCAAGTTGAGATATACTTTGAGATGCTGCCCCAGGCGTTTCCCATGGACAGAAGCAAAGTAGGGTTTGTGATATCTTTGCCTTCTGAGAGTCCCTTGGCCTGGGCTAACCCTCTATGGAAATGTAGATACTTGCCAGCACACCAAGGATCAGCACAAGGTGGCGTCCAAATGGTTTAATTTATTGCATGATCACAACACAAAAAGGTGCAATGTTTCGGAGTCACGCAGGACCCCTTCGTCAGGCATGTGATAAACGAGAAAAAACAGTGAAGAGACAGAGGCGCCCATGTGGGGGTAATTGCTTTGGACTACAGCAGTCATCGCCGGCCACGCATGTCTGATGTGCGGGAGGTAACCAGGCAACAGGGGATGCTGTATTGCCGGGGCCGCCGATGTTATAGAAACGAATGATGGCGGCTGGCCCCGCCCACCGAGGCACCGAAGAGAAGAGAGAGAAAGGAGAAGGAGAAAACAAAAGTGGTGAAAAATAGAAATGAAAATAAATGAATAAAATACAAATAGAAAAATAAGGAAAAGAAGAATAAATAAACATTGCAATAAATGATAAACAAATAAATAAGGAAAGAAAAATAATGAAAGAGATAAATATAAATAGAAAATAACAGAAATAAAAATAAATAAAAATAATAAAAATAAATTAATTAATTAAAATAAATAAATATAATATGCTAATAGATCATGGAAATAATAGAAATAAAAATAATAATAAATATAAAAATGAAAATAAAAATAAATCATAATAATAAGGAAGAAAGAAAAAATAAAATTAAATATAAAATAGAAATAATAAAAGAGGGGAGAAAGAGAAAGAAAGAGAAAAGGAAAAGGGGGAAGCGAAAGTGGGAAAAGGTGGGGGGTGAAGGAATAAAGAGGAAGAGGGATCGCTCAGAACCTGGTTGCAGTTGCAAAAGCTACCTACACTCAAAAATTGAATCTGAAGGTTAATTATATGTAGGGAAAGATACCAGTGAGAAAAAATCTCAACGGATCCAAAATAGTCCTATATTATATTGACACAAGGCCATCGCCCAGATAAGTGAGTAAACATTCAGGAAAGGAAAAGGGGAATGAGCAAAGAAGAGAAACTCCAAGGTCAAAGGTCTATTATTTTTATTTCTATTATTTTCCATTTTCTATTAGCATTTATATTTATTTACTTTGATTTTTATTTATTTTTATTATTTTTATTTATTTTTATTTCTATTATTTTCTATTTATATTTATCTCTTTCATTATTTTTCTTTTTTTATTTATTTGTTTATCGTTTATTGCAATGTTTATTTATTCTTCTCTTCCTTATTTTTCTATTTCTATTTTATTCATTTATTTTCATTTCTATTTTTCACCACTTTTGTTTTCCCCTTCTCCTTTTTCTCTCTTCTCTTCGGTGATCTACAATCCTTTTCTTTCTTATCTATTTTCAACTCCTTGGTCCCGAACTCCCCCCCCATTTCTTCCCTCCGTGTTTCTCTCTCTTTCTTTTGTTTCTTCCACTTCCTGCTCTTCTCTTCTCACATCACTCACTCTGCCCACATCTACTCCTCCTCCGCACCTCCCTCGATTGGATGTAGTCTGCCTCTGTGGGCGGGGCCAGCAGGCGTCATTTGTTTCTATGACATTGGCGGCCCCAGAAATACAGCGTCCCCTGTTGCCTGGTTACTGCCCGTGAATCACGCAGGCGTGGCCGGTGTTCTGCCGAGAAAGTTCCCCTCAGCGGAAAAGGACCCCCCTCTACTGTGCAGGCCCAACGCTTGCGCAGTAGGAGCCGGCGGAAATAGCCGAAGCTGAATAGAATACAAATTAGCTGTACACGGCGCCTGTAAGAGGGCCCCTCACGGGCTAGCTTCGCTCGCCACGCTTCGGGCACGGCCTCGCTTCGCTCGGCACTTTATTATTCTCCCTCTAGGTCCACTTGGATGGTGGGGCTTCAACCTTGACCCAGGGCGCAGGCGCCGTGTACAGCTGATTGAAGTTTTTCACCTTCGGCTATTTTCGTCAGCTCCTAGTCGTTCGTACTGCGCAAGCGCTGCGCCTGCGCAGTACAGGGGGGTCCTTATCCGCCGGGGAAACTTTCTCAGCAAGACACCGGCAATGACTACTGTAGTCCAAAGCAATTACCCCCACACGGGCGTCAATCTGGCACCAATAACATGTTGTTCCACGGCATCGGCATCCCCCCGTCACTACAGCGTCCCTGTTGCCTGGTTACTGCCGCCTCATTGCGCATGCACGGTCGGTGATTGCCGTCCCTGCATTAGCGCCGATTGACATCTCGATTATGCGATCATTAGGTATGTTACCTAGCAACAGGCTCGTCCCTATAATGACTCAGGATCCACAATACCGAATTTCATATGAAAAATACAGGTAATGTCAGTAGCTTCTTAACCCCTAATTTACATGTTTGGTGATCTGTTTTAATTATGCTATCCTTTTATTATGCAAATGTTTTAGTCTTTTTTGGTGGGATTTGTGACGTCATGCCTCTCTGGGGGGAGAAGCTTTGTTTTTTCTTGTTTTTTTTTTATTTTTTGATTGGTTGATGGTTATTTAAATTCTCTTCACTGTTTTTTCACGTTAATCACATGCCTGACGAAGGGGTCCTGCATGAATCCTTGGTGTGCTGGCAATATCTACATTGTGATTTGGACCAGTATCCAGCTGGTTGTTGCTGCAGCACCCAACCTTTAGAGCTTATACCAGGAACGTGTGCGATGGGAATATGAAGCACAACCCTCTATGGGAGACGCAAAAACCTGTTGTCTTGAGTTACCCAGAGTTTGTGGCCTCCTTTAAAAGGGTATTAGACGTTCCTGCACGCTCCGCTTCTGCTGCCAAGTGCCTCATGTCCATCAAACAGAGTACGAGAACTGTTGCCGACTACGCCATTGAGTTCCGTACTCTGGCAGCAGAGGTTGCTTGGAACAATGAGGCCCTCGTGGCTGCTTTTTCTCATGGTCTCTAGAATTCCATTAAGGATGAGATAGCAGCCCGAGATATACCCACTGAGCTGGAGAGCTTGATCTCATGTGCCATCCTCATTGACTCCAGACTCAGAGAAAGACTTTCTTTTTTTTTTTTTCAGATATTTTTATTAAACAGTTTTCCAGAGTACAAAACATAGTACAAAATTATACAGATAGTGCAAGAAGCATAAAAATACACGTTAAGGCGTTAGGAAACCAAAGTATACATTACTTAGGTTAATTAGCTCATTTATACCTGGTATACACCTATAAGTGGTAGAATGGTGTTTTTTTACTTTCCAAGATAATATAGTGCATTCTTATAGAACAGTAAAATTAGATTAGAAGGGGGGGGGGTAGTAGATGGATAGCAACAAGTTTAATATTAACATTTTTCAGTTAGGTAGTGCATGTAGAAAACTGGTATTACTCATATATAAACGTAGTCAGAAAGAAATAAAGTACACCCGACACAACACAATCCTTATTCCGTTATAAACCAGTCTGACCATATTTTCCATTGTTTATCAAAGAAGGGTCTCTTTTCAGTCCTATTAGCCAGTAGTGATTCGTAAGCGTAGTTAGTTTGTGTGATTTCAAGAGCTTCTGATACCTTGGGCACTGTGTTTGATTTCCAGTTTTTGGTTATTAGTGATCTAGCGGCTAATAAGATGTGTGTAACCACTGTGCAAAAACAGGGAGGGAAATTTTCGATACCCAGGTTCAGTAATGCTAACCCAGAGCTTGGTGACTTTAGGATTTCTGTGATACGTGAGATACATTTAAATATGCTCTTCCAGAAACTAGTAAGATGCTTGCATTACCAAAACACATGTAGAATATTTCCCACCTCGCCACATTCTCTCCAGCATAATGGTGAGGTGGAGGAGGAGAATTTAGACAACCTATATGGTGTGAGGTACCATCTCTGAGAGAGAAAGACTTTCTTTTAAGGAGCGCTTGCGGAAGCCTCCTGTACATTTGCCTCCGAGCTTTGCAGTCCCACCCATGCCTCCCTCACCTCCCATGCATCCTGGTACCGAATCGGTCAGTGAAGATGAACCCATGCACTTGGGCTTCACGCGTCTCTCTGTGGATGAGAGAGCCTTTAGGAGGATGGAGAAATTGTGCGTTTATTGTGGCCAGGCAGGTCACTTTTTGAAGTCTTGTCCTACCTGTCCTGGGAACACCCGAACCTTGAGGTCCTGTCATGGACAGACCTTAGGTGGTGTTGTGTCATCCCCAGTTATCCAGAAGGATAAGCCCCTGGTTTTGGTCACCCTTTCTTGGGTGACCAAAACCAGGGGCTTATCCTCCTGGATAACTATCGAGTCGTCTAATCGAGATACAGGCTCTAATCGACTCTGGGGCTGCTGTTCATTGATGCTATAAGTGAAGTTGAAAAAAATCGCGCTTAGGACAAGTATATAGGCCAAGTGTTTTACAGGTTGCTGCCTCCCTTAAACAGAGACACTCCCTAGGAATGTCCTGCAGAAATAAGAAATATTAGGGGATAAATAGGGAAAAACGGCGCTACCCGAAAGACCTGTTTGGCTCAGCCTATACAGGGAACGTTGTATAAACGTAATTTTAAATGAAAAATGTTGCAGAGTCACACTCCATTGGCTAAAGTACATATGTGTGGGTCAGTATATAATCGCATACAGAGATAATCAGAAAAGACTCTGTATGTGCTAAAATATCATATGCTTTTCATAGGACAGTGTAGTTTTACCCATCACAACACACATTCAGCACTTAGTACAAAATAAAGACATCTTGTTTATAGCGACAAAAATGCATGAAACATGCGTGGATCCACTTATGTTGGTTCCTATGGATGAACCAAGTTTATAGGCCAAGTGTTTACAGGTTGCTGCCTCCCTTAAACAGAGACACTCCCTAGGAATGTCCTGCAGAAATAAGAAATATTAGGGGATAAATAGGGAAAAACGGCGTTACCCGAGAGACCTGTTTGGCTCAGCCTATACAGGGAACGTTGTATAAACGTAATTTTATATATATCACAAGATTTCAAACCAATATGGGTGAAAGGGTGCTGTAATTAAATGGAAAACGGAAAATGTTGCAGAGTCACACTCAATTGGCTAAAGTACATATGTGTGGGTCAGTATATAATCGCATACAGAGATAATCAGAAAAGACTCTGTATGTGCTACAATATCATATGCTTTTCATAGGACAGTGTAGTTTTACCCATCACAACACACATTCAGCACTTAGTACAAAATAAAGACATCTAGTTTATAGCGACAAAAATGCATGAAACATGCGTGGATCCACTTATGTTGGTTCCTATGGGGAAAAGGATTCCATATACAATATCGCAACAGTATCTCTATGTCTCAGTGCACATATAGTTCATATGTTGTAGCAATTGCACAAATGTGTAATAGTCTCATGTATTTCATGCGGCAATCAGACATGATATTATCCCCAAAGTGACTTGGTGTGTACAGGGTAGGATGGTGACTTCTGTGATCCCCCTCAGATTGCTCACTCACCAGATGTCGGAACCCCTACAGGGGTATCAGGCCTGTAATGCTGCACGGAAGACTGCTACTGCTGCGATGCTTCAGATGGCTCCAATGATCATGTTGCAATTAGCCCAGATGTCGGAACCCCTACAGGGGTATCAGGCCTGTAATGCTGCACGGAAGACTGCTACTGCTGCGATGCTTCAGATGGCTCCAATGATCATGTTGCAATTAGCCCTCATATCAGGGAAAGAAAAAGGCTTCCATAGTATAATATAGTCCCAAAAAGTATTTATTTAAAAAGTAGTATAAAAGACTGTTCATTGATGCTGCCTTTGTATCAAAGCACTCGATTCCAATGGCTGCATGACACTCCACTTGCCATTGAGACTTTTGATGGGAGACATCTACAGCCTGCTCATGTGACTCATGAGACGGTTCCATTGTCCATGGCCATAGGGGCTCTTCACCATGAGATAATCCAATTCCAAGTGATTTCCTCTCCTAAGTTTCTGCTGGTTATTGGTTATCCTTGGTTAGAGAGGCACAACCCCTCTTTTGATTGGCTCTGTGCTGAGGTTCTCTCCTGGTCACCACAATGCAGTGAAACATGCTTCCGAAAGGTAGCCAAGGTCCTGTGTACCTCTTCACTCTCCTTCCTGCCAGAGGAGTACTGTGATTTTAGCGATGTCTTTGATCAAGGTCAAGCCGGTAGTTTGCCTCCACACTGGCCGTATGATTGCGCAATTGACCTTCAACCTAGTGCCACTCCCCCTCGTGGCTGGGTTTACCCTTCGTTGGTCTTGGAGGATAAAGCCATGGAGGGGCATGTTGCAGACGCACTTTCTCAGGGTTTCATCCGCAAATCCTCATCTCCTGCTGGTGCTGGTTTTTTCTTTGTGAAGAAGAGGAGCAGTGAACTGAGACCTTGTATTGATTATAGGGCTCTAAATCGTTTCACGATTAAGAATGCCTACTCGAAAAAACAGAGGGAGATGGGCGGAGCCTAACGGAGCAGACATGCATTGTTAGAGCTCTGCACCGCTGAGGAGAGAAGAGAAGGACAAAGCGGAGCCTGCAGGCTCAAAAGGTATCCATTTGAACCTTTTTGCCCCAGGGAACAAACTGTGAAAGTTTGGGCAGGAAATATGGTACTGGGAGGAAACCGTGGTAGAAATAAAATCACCTCACAAAGAGCTCACAGGCACTCACTGCAACTAAAGCAGCTCCAGTCACCTCACAAGATACAGCATCAGGGCGCTCTCACAGACAGAAAATGTCACAGCAAGACTCTCCATTTGAGTCAGATACAGAACAAATCCTCTCACAAACTTCTCCACAAGCCTCCTCAGCATCCCCAGTAATATTATTACAATTTGAAAAGATGCTTCATAAGGCTTTAAAACAAACCTCAGACCAAATAACAAATAGCCTAACCAAAGAAATAAGAGAGCTGGGAAACCGCACCGCAGCCTTAGAAATAAAAATGGATGAAATTGAAATTACAACCCAAGTAAATATAACAGAATTGGAACAATTAAAAGAAGAGAATTTAATACTTCAAACTAAGCTTGAAGATTACGAAAATAGAGCCAGACGTTCAAACTTGCGCATAAGGGGAATACCTGAAACTGTGACAGACCTGCAATCTACTATTACTGCTCTATTACAAGAACTAAAGCCAGATATCCCTATTGAACGTTTAGAACTGGACAGAGTACACAGAGCCCTCACAGCCAAAAAGAAAGATGGACCCCCACGTGATATAATCACAAAATTTCATTATTACAGAACGAAAGAACAAATACTAATTGCTGCAAGAGAAAAAAAGGAACTTAATTTTCAAGGACACAATTATCAAATTTTTGCTGACCTATCCCAACTTACTATTACTAAAAGACGATCCATGAAACCCCAACTAATGGAACTGCAAAGCCACAACATTATGTATCAATGGGGCTTCCCCTTTTCAGTCAGATTTAACTACAAAGGTACAATTTACAGAAGCAGATCAGCAGATGAACTACAACAAACCCTTTTAAAATTAAATCTGACAGAACCCACAAGCAGCAACTCTCCCACACGCAGAAGAATGACATCATCTTCACCTTCAGGCAGCACTCAGAAAATTTCAGAACAAAATGGGAATCATCATTCTCACAAAAGAGGCCGTTATGCCACATTATCCATGGACCAAGAAGATTCAATGGACTGACATCCTAATTCCTGATATCTCTTCATTTATTATACTAAGAGATGGTTCTCTATAAAAAACCTGTATTTATAACTGAATGTAACTGCATTCTGATAGTCACACACTGTGTGGGATCATGTTACATTCCAGTTATATTTCTTATTACTTCTGATTCATATAGCCTTAGAATATATAAGTGAAATAAGGAAATTCTTGTTCAGTTATATATTATCAGGTAATAACAATAGATTTATTACTTTTTAGGACAAATATGTTCAATAATTCAGAAGTAATGGAAGCTTTTTCTTTCTTTTCCTAACTAGTTCCTAGAATTATGTTTTTGTTTATTCTAATCTGAAGCAATACAACCTCAATATTATGAGTTAACATATCTAAACAGTTACATATGAATAAAATATGTAATTGTTTACTCTAAAAGGGTTAAAATCCCAAAATAATTCAAACTATCTTCATCAATACCAAAGTTATTAACAGTACCTTTCTAACTGAATTATTTAGCCTAGGGCAAGACTAACCATATACAACCACCCTGGACTAAATAATTTCAACAAAAACTATATTCTGCACTCCAATTAATGAAACATCATTTTGATGTCTTTTGACATAGCACTTCTCTCCTGTAAGCGGAAGATCCGCGTACCCCCATTAGCCCTCCTCATTCTCCCAACCATATTATGTGGGAGTGTGACGAAGGCACTTATTCCCCTGAGAGAGATATTTACTCTCTTTCATGGGTAAATTGTGATTACTTGCAAAAAATAATTTATACAATGTATCATCTAATCTCATATGTTTTTTGTTTACTCTTTACTCCAGAATTCACTGGTTTCTTTTCTATCTATTCATCTCTTCAGTCCACACAGGTTGATCTGCGCAGTCAGCTCTGCATAACAAAAAGTAAGTCAAAACTATTTGATCTGTTGCCATGGCACCACTGAATATACTTTCCCTGAATGTTCAGGGAATAAATGTCCCTCAAAAAAGGACCAAAGCCTTCCGTACTTTTCATAACAAGAAGGCTCACATAGTATGCCTCCAAGAAACACACTTCACCAAAGATTCTACTCCAAAATATATTTCTCCTTTTTATCAACAAATTTACACGGCTTCTGCCTGTACCAAGCAAAGGGGAACTCTAATTGCATTTCACCGATCCACACCATTCACCTTATCATCAGAAATTAAAGACCCAGAAGGTAGATACCTGATACTCATGGGTTATATAATGGATACAGCAATCACGGTGATTTCCTACTACGCTCCTAACAAACAACCTACACCATTCCTCTCACATATATTACAAGTGATTAATACACACAAAATAGGAACAGTGATAATGTGTGGGGATTCGAACCAGGTCCTCCTCCCATTTCTAGATAAATCACCTTTTACACCATCTAAAATAACCTCTAGATTACCTTTTCCTCAACTTCTTTAAAAATACAATCTGGTAGATTCATGGAGAGAAAGTAACCCAATGAAAAAGAAATTCACTTATTTCTCGCACCCTCATCAAACCTTCACCAGAATAGATCATATTTTTCTAACAATAGGAATGATACCAGAAATTATTGCATCAGATATAATTCCGATTCCGTGGTCTGACCATAATGCAGTATACACTACTATAGCCTCAGTAATACCAAAAGTGCATGACCCAACGTGGTACTTACCGGACATAATGCTCAAACACCCACTACATCAGATGGCCATTGAACAAGCTTTAAAGGAATACATGTCAATTATTAATACAACAGACATCTCCCCAATAACACTGTGGGAAGCTCATAAGCCTGCCTTGCATGGTACAATACAAAGACAAATGGCACTATTTAAACGGGAACACAAAAATCTAGCAAAAAAACTAGAACTCAATTTTAATGCAGCCTACATATCATTTCAAGATAATCCATCTCAGAGTACAAAATCTCATCTGGAAAAATCTAGATTGGAATACGATCTATTTCTCACTTAGTCAGTTGATAAATCCCTCAAACGCTCCAAACACAATTTCTACATGAATACAAACAAACCAGGTACATATTTGGCTCGGGCATTAAATTCAACTAACAAATCTTTCAAACCAATACGTTTGAAATTATCAAAAAATGTTTACACTTGTAATCCAGTTAAAATAGTCCATAAATTTCACTCACATCTCGCAACTTTATACAAGACAAACAATGTATTACACTACAGAGGCTGAATCCTTCTTCTCAAAAATAACCTTACCTGAGTTATCTCAGAATCAAAAAAGCAGTTTGGTCGAACCTATAACTATAGATGAAGTTGCTAACGCCATAAAAGACCTAAAACTTAACAAAAGACCAGGCCCAGGCGGCTACTCGGCTTTATACTATAAAACATTCTCAGAAATACTCTCTCCCATTCTCACTGAAACTTTTAACAAACTTCTAGATGGACATTCTTTTCGGCAAGAAACACTAATGGCAATTGTTTGTATGATCCCAAAACCCCTCTCTGATGATACTTCCTGTGTGAATTATCGGCCTATCTCTCTGTTAAACCTCGATATTAAATTATTAGCAAAAATAATAGCAAAACGCCTCAATAGCATTATAGGAAAATTAATACATAGAGATCAAGTAGGCTTCATGCCAAATAGACAGACAGGCGATAATGTACGCAGGGCAGTGTTATTGGCACATATTGCTAAAAAACGGAAAATCCCTTTATGTTTTCTATCTCTCGATATTAAGAGGGCATTTGACACAGTATCCTGGCAATATATGCAATATTCATTACAAAAATGGGGTTTTGGACCCCACTTTTTAACATGGATCAAAGCATTATATAATAAACCCAAAGCCTATATAAAATATGCTGGATACAAATCTGATGCCTTTAATATCGAAAAAGGTACCCGACAGGGTTGCCCATTATCTCCCTTATTATTTGCCCTTATACTCGAACCCATGGCCCAATACATCAGAACAAACCAAACTATAACTGGCATTGAAGTAGGAGGTATTACACACAAATTATGTATATTTGCAGACGATATATTACTTTTTCTATCATCACCACAGGTCTCTGGTCCTAACTTAATACCAGCTCTTGATGGATTTGCAGCCCTATCCGGCCTTATGATTAATCATAAGAAATGCCTAGTGCTTAATATTTCACTCACAAACATGGAATTGATCCCGGCTAGGGCTGCACTCCCATTCACATGGGCAGAAAAATCAATCCCATATCTTGGAATTCATTTAACAGCATCTCATTCTGACTTATTCTCAACCAATTATCCTCCTGTATTAAGACAGATCACAAATCTAATAAAACAATGGTCGCAACTTCCTTTATCCTGGATAGGGAAGATTAATGCAATCAAAATGACTATTCTACCCAAATTGCTTTATCTATTCAGAGTCCTCCCTATTCCAATTCCTTCCTATTTTTTGAGAATAGTACAAAAAAGAGCAACTTCGTTTATATGGGGCTCTTCTAAACCACGTATACCTATACACACACTACATCTTCCCAAAAATAAAGGAGGCCCGGGATACCCTAATTTTACTAACTACTACAGAGCAGCACATTTGGCCAGTCTGTCCAAATACCATGCAAAACAGGAAATCCCATTATGGGTATTTATAGAGGCTTCAGAAAATGACCCTCTATTAATATCAAATTTATTATGGCTTGATCCTAAAGACCGCTTTAAAATTCATAATCCCATAACTAAACACTTCTTATCTCTCTGGGATAAACTAAAAACCAAATATCAGTTACAATCTCCACACAATCCTCTCCTTTCTTTTATCAGAAATCCGGCCTTTTATCCGGCATGGATCTACCCAAATTATTTTAAAGCTTGGACAACATCAGGCATTCAGACACTAAATGACTTCATAGCATCTAAATCATTCCTTTCATTCCCATCGCTTAGAGAAAAATATGATCTACCAAACTCTGAGATATTTAGATATCTCCAAATCAAAAATTTCTATACACCATTCCTAAAGGGGGATACACCATTATCCCAATTATCCATTTTTGAATCAATCTGTACAAAAGATCCATTTGCTAAAGGTACAATTTCATCACTTTATAAATCTTAATAGACCCTCTTACGTTCAGAGGTGGGAGGAGGACCTGGGATGAACTTTAGAAGACACGGACTGGTCTAACATATGGCTCACATCTAAGTCATCTTCACCCAACATCTTAGCACTGGAGACAAATTATAAAGTCCTAACTCGCTGGTACCTTGTACCCGCTAGAGTGCAAAATATTCACCTAATACCTCAGCTCTTTGTTTTCAAGGATGCCCAGAAATAGGCACATATTTACACATATGGTGAACGTGCCCAGTAATCCAAACCTTCTGGAAGGAAGTCTTCGTGATTGCATCTAAAATATTTAAAAAAATAATACAACCAGATCCATATTTAACTTTACTTAATCTAAAACCGGAATGGTTAACACTCTCTCAATTCAAACTTATGATCCAACTAATAACGGCTGCAAAACAAACAGTGGCCAAGGCATGGAAATCTCCTACATTGGTACTAGCAGAAACAATTCACAGAATGAATAATACAATGTCCCATGCTAAGATGGTAGCCATCGATCAAAATCAAATTCCAAAATTTGAAAAACTTTGGCACCCTTGGATAAAACAACAGTTCCTGTCAAACTTCAATGACTCTGTCCTGTTGCCATGGTAACAGATTAAATGACTTACAGAGACACCCATTCTAAGGCTTCAAAGAGAACTAAAAAGAATAATAAACTGACGAGCGGGACAACCTTGTGGACCATACCTCTACCTTTCAACCCTTTTTCTTCTTTCTCTTTCCTTTTCTCCACCTTACGATTAAAGCTCATTATCAGAATTTATTTGACCTATATACACTCTACTTGTAAACAATATGTATAGTAGGTATAAATCATTTAAATACCTACAAAAGTAACTAAGGAAATGATATATATCTTTAATTTAGGTTTACGTGAACCCAATGTTTAATATTTGAAATTTCATGATATTTACCTATATAAACCCTACTGTAAAACAATGAGCTTACTTTATAGATCCTTGTAAACTTACTTTATGTATCTTTATAATATTGTATACTCAATAAACTTCTTTTGACAAGAAGAATGCCTACTCGATCCCCTTGATTACATAATTATTTGACCGCCTCAAGGGAGCAATGGTTTTCACTAAGTTTGATCTGAGAGGGGCTTACAAGCTCGTGAGGATTAAGGAGGGCGACGAGTGGAAAACTGCACCTAATACCAGAACAGGCCATTATAAGTATCTTGTAATGCCTTTCGGCCTTTGGAATGCCCCGGCAGTTTTCCAGGAATTTATTAACGATGCCCTCCGAGATTTGTTGCAGTTATGTGTGGTGGTTTATCTCGATGATATCCTCATATTTTCCAAGTCCCTGGAGAGCCACCACAAAGATGTCTATCGTGTGCTTCAGAAATTAGGGGCGAACAATCTCTATTGTAAACTGGAGAAATGTGGGTTAAATCGGGAACATGTTAAATTCCTGGGCTATGTCATTTCCACTGCTGGTTTTTCGATGGAGCCAGAGAAACTTTCGTCAGTCCTACGGTGGCCTCGACCCGTGGGGTTACGTCCTCTGCAGCGTTTCCTGGGTTTTGCTAACTATTATTGGAATTTTATTCGTAACTTCTCGTCTCTGGTCAAGCCCCTGGTCGATATGACCAGAAAGAATGGTAACCCACAGAGTTGGTCTCTGGACCTTTAAACGGCTCAAGGCTGCCTTTGTTTCAGCTCCTGTGTTGGCACATCCTGATTCTACGTTACCTTTTATCCTTGAGGTTGAAGCTTCTGAGACTGGTGTTGGCGCCCTTCTGTCAGGTACTCACCAAGGCCGAGTTGCTGAGAGAGGCTCCCCTTGCAGCTGGGCGCACGATACCCTCTGGAAGTGGCACAGCGAGTATTGGGCACGAAGAAGCACGGGTCGCCAGCAGGTAGTAGAGGAGCTGGGCGATTCTTCAGGCAGGGAAGAGATCCGTGCTGGGTAGCTGAGCCGGGTACTGAGGGTCAACCACAAGGCAGACGTCTGGAAATAGGCCGAGGGTCAAACACCGGTATGCAAGTAGGCAAGAGTCCAACACTGGGTAAGGTTGAGACAAAGTCCAAGAACAGGCCGGGGGTCAAACACAGGTGGTCAGGCAGGCAGATAATCCACAGTAGGGTGAGGCAGAAGCAAGTCCAGGAGCAGGCCGAGGGTCAAACACAGGTAATCAGGCAGGCAGATAATCCACAGTAGGGTAAGGCAGAAGCAAGTCCAGGAGCAGGCCGAGGGTCAAACACAGGTAATCAAGCAGGCAGATAATCCACAGTAGGGTAAGGCAGACCAAGTCCAGGAGCAGGCCGAGGGTCAAACACAGGTAGTCAGGCAGGTAACGAAGTCCAGAAGGCAGCCGAGGGTCAAGCACAAGAGAGGTTCAAGCAGAGTCGGGGTTGGTCTGGGTCACAACGGGTAGGCACAGGTACACAGATTCAGGAGCAGGTTACAGAAGCTAAAAAGACAAACCAGCAACAAAACACAGGCCATAGCTGTCTTTATATAGGCCCGCCAGGGGAGCGTCCCGATGTGCGTGCACGCGTTCGTAACGATGCGCTGCGTCGTGCACCCACGTGAGCTGATCCGTTCGGGACACGCGCTCGTACCCGCTGACTGTAAAACGGTACGTGCCGATGTGCAATTCTACCACGCAGGCGCATGGGGAAATGCCTATATTGACAGGCCCTGATTCTGGCATTTCCCTGACACCTTCTGTTTCAACGTCCTACCTTTGAGAGTGCTATGCATCCTTGTGGCTACTTTTCAAAGAAATTGTCACCTGCCGAGTGCAATTACGAGATTGGTGACAGAGAGCTGTTGGCAATCATTTTAGCCCTGAAAGAATGGAGACATCTCCTCGAAGGTACCACTGTGCCGGTTCTGATTCTTACTGACCATAAGAATCTCACATTCTTGTCTGAGGCTAAATGCTTCTCTCCCAGAAGGGCGCGATGGACACTTTTCTTGTTTCAATTACGTTGTCTCATTCTTACCCGGTACTAAGAATGTAAGGGCTGATGCCTTGTCATGACAATTTTTCTCCACTTCCAAGTTGGAGTTGGTTCTGGTTCCTATGATTCCTCCTGATTCCTTCGCACCAGTCTTACTTCTCCTTTGGGTGACAAAATTCTTGCTGCTCAGTTTGATGCTCCTCCTGAGAAACCTTGTGACCACTGCTTTGTCCCAGAGTATCTCCGTACTGCTGTGCTCCAGACTTACCATTCTCCCAAGGCAGCTGGCCACCCTGGTAAGAATCAACTCATTTGGGCCATTTCCCAACAATTCTGGTGGCTTAGTCTACGTGCTGATGTAACTGCCTTCGTAGCTGCCTGTTCCGTGTGTGCTCAGAGTAAGACTTCACGACACCTTCCAGTGGGCCTCCTACAACCCATACCCAATAGAGAGAGGCCCTGCACCCACCTGTCTATTTCATTGTGGAGTTGCCCAACTCCCAAGGCAATACAGTTATCCTTATGGTGGTTGACCGGTTCTCCAAGATATGTCATTGTATTCCACTTAAGAAGTTGCCCACTTCTAAGGAACTGGCTTACATTTTTGCTTGGGAGATCTTTCGCTTACATGGGCTACCCAAGGTGATTGTCTCGGACAGGGGTAGTCAGTTTGTGTCCTGGTTCTGGCGAGCCTTTTGTGCACAGCTGGGATTTCAGCTTGCTTTCTCCTCTCCGTATCACCCGCAGTCTAATGGGGCCACAGAACGAACCAATTAGTCCTTGGAGCAATTCCTATGTTGCTATATTTCTGACCATCACAACAACTGGTCAGACCTATTACCATGGGCAGAGTTTGCTCACAACAGTGCTTGGAATTCTGCTTCCCATTTGTCTCCATTTATGGCAAATTATGGTTTCCAACCTTCCATGTTGCCTGACTCGTTTGTTCCGCAGAGTATTCCTGCGCTAGAGGAGCATCTCCGTGGTCTTCGTTCCACTTGGCACAATTCCAGGAGGCTTTGCGTCATGTTAATGATAGGTACAGACTCCATGATGACCGCAGACGCCTGCCTGCACCTTCCTACCAGGTTGGGGACAGGGTCTGGCTGTCATCTCACAATCTCCGACTTCGTGCTCCCTCACTGAAGTTCGCACCTCGGTTTATTGGACCTTTCCATATCCTTCCCAGGTAGGGATGGGCTTTATGTTTGGGTCAAACATGAGTTCGGCTCGATCGAACATTGGCTGTTTGCCCGTTCGCCGAACAGCGAACAATTTGGGGTGTTCACGGCGAATTCAAAAGCCGTGGAACACCCTTTAAAAGTCTATGGGAGACATCAAAAGGGCTAATTTTAAAGGCTTATATGCATGGTATTGTCATAAAAAGTGTTTGGGGACCTGGGTCCTGCCCCAGGGGACATGTATCAATGCATGTCTATAGTATATCTGTAAAGGGGCGCATGTTACCCGTGTTTAGAACAGTCTGACAGCAAAATGACACTTCTAAAGGAAAGAAAGTCATGTAAAACTACTATCGCTAGTGCCGGCTATAATGAATTGTCGGTCCGGCAATACACATAAAAGTTCATTGATAAAAACGGCATGGAATTTCCCCACAGGGGAACCTCAAACCAGAATTTAAAAAAAAATGCGTGGGGGTCCCCCTAATTTTCATACTAGGCCCTTCAGGTCTGGTATGGATTTAAAGTGTAACCCCATGCCAAAATTTTTAAAAAAATGGCTTGGGGTCCCCCCAAAAATCCATACCAGACCCTTATTCGAGCACGCAACCTGGCACCCCCCTCTTGAACCATACCAGGCCACATGCCCTCAACATTGGAAGGGTGCTTTGGGGTTACGTAAACAGGTGACCCGGTTATGTAAACGGTGACCCCGCCCCCCTCTGACAACACAGGGAAAGCTAGAGGGAAGTCCCCGTGAAGTCCGCGGGGGTCACCGGGTAGCCCCGCCTTCCGTTATATAAGAAGTGTCAGAAGAACCGATGCGTTACACGGCGGAAGACTCCCACTGAGGCGGATCGTGCAGACAGAGCAGAGAAGAAGCCAGGGAAAGATGCGGGACGAGAAGAGCGGAGGAAGAAGAAGATGGAGAAGAAGAAGATGGAGGAAGAAGAACACTGAAGAAAAACCAGAAGAAAGTAGATGGAAGAAGAAGTGGAAAGAATAAGAAATTAATAAAGGACTTGTCAAATCCATCTCTTGTGTTTTTTAACCTTTTTGACACTGTGTGGCCCTCCCCACACAGGGAGGAGGGCTGGGATCTGGGGGTCCCCTTGTTAAACAGGGCTTCCAGGTTCCGATAAGCCCCCCGCCAGCAGACCCCCACAACCACCGGGCAAGGGTTGTGGGGATGAGGCCCTTCTCCCCATCAACATGGGGACAAGGTGCTTTGGGGGGGCTACCCCAAAGCACCCTCCCAATGTTGAGGGCATGTGGCCTGGTACGATTCAGGAGGGGGGAGCTCTCTCATCCCCCCTCTTTTCCTGCAGCCTGCCAGGTTGCGTGCTCGGATAAGGGTCTGGAATTGATTTCTGCGGGGACCCCATGCCATTTTTTTTTAAATTTTGGTGCGGTGTTCCCCTTAATATCCATATCAGACTTAAAGGGCCTGGTATGGAATTTAGGGGGACCCCCACGCATTTTTTAAAAATTTTGGTTTGGGGTCCCCCTGTGGGTAAATTCCGTACCGTTTTCATCAATAAACTTTTATGTGTATTGCCGGATCAACAATTTATTATAGCCGGTGCTAGCGATAGTAGGTTTACATGACTTTTTTTCCTTTAGAAATATAATTTTGCTGTCAGACTGTTCTAAACACGGGAAACATGTGCCCCTTTACAGGCATACTGTAGACACCCCCCAGGTACGAAATTTAAAGGAATATTACTACTTCTATTGTTTCACTTTAAGCATTATTAAAATCACTGCTCGCGAAAAAACGTACGTTTTTAAAACTTCTTGTTGCATTGATACATGTCCCCTGGGGCAGGACCCAGGTCCCCAAATACTTATGACAATACCTTGCATATAAGCCTTTAAAATGAGCACTTTTGATTATTCATGTTGGTGTCCCATAGACTTTAACGGTGTTTACGTGTTCTAACAAATTTTTTTCCTGTTCGCATGTTCTGGATGCGAACCGAACCGGTGGGTGTTTGGATCATCCCTATTCGCAGGATTAACCCAGTGGCTTACGCGTTGGACCTTCCTCCTAGTATGCGCATCTTAAATGTCTCCTTATTGAAACCGTTGGTCTGCAACCGCTTTACCACCTCGGTGCCATGTCCTCACCCTATACAGGTTGAGAACCATGAGGAGTATGAGGTACAATCCATTGTTGACTCCCGTAGGTTCTGTGGGCTCATACAGTACCTGGTGCATTGGAAGGGGTACGGTCCGGAGGAACACTCCTGGGTCTCATCCTCGGACGTACATGCTCCTGCCCTCCTCCATGATTTCCATAGACATTTTCCCCTCAAGCCCGGTGGTCCTTCGAGGGGAAGGGGTCGTTGAGGAAGGGGGTACTGTCAGGGCTGGCTCAGCCCTTCCTTCTCTGAGCTGGCTGCTCAGCTGTTGGCTAATTGCCAGCTCTCATCTCTCTCCACAGTTAACCAGCTGCTGTGGATCTGCTCGTCAGTCCCACCTACTTAAAAATCTCCAGCTCACTTCATTCCTGCCTTCGCCTTGGTCACATCACAAGAAACCATCTCCTGCATTCCTGTTTAAAGACTGGCTTTGCTGACATCCCTTCTGGCTCCTTATCCTGCTTTCTGTTCCTCTACTTGGATCCCTGACTTGGCCTGGCTGATTATCCGATCTGGTTAGCCATATCAAGGGATTGTGGTCCGTCATGATGGAAAAAGAGCGTCCATACACTTAGGGCTGCAATTTCTTTAAAGCCCAGACTAAGGCCAAATACGAATTTTCCGCGGCAGAATATCCAACTTCACAGGGTAACAACTTGCATCTGAGATACGCCACCGGGTGCTCTTTCCCGCTGTCGCCAACTTTACTTAGTACGGCTCCCAATCCGAACATGGAGGTGTCTGTATGGACAACAAATTGCTTGTTAGGACCGCCAGTAAGGGAGCTTGTGTTAGAGTGGTTTTTAACTGATGAAGTGCTGTCTCACACTCCGGGGGACCAAAGAACTTGTCTAGGGAGAGTATTTTTGGTCAGGTCTGTCAAGGGTTTGGCTATATCAGTATAGTGGGGTACAAACTTCCTGCAGTACCCTGCTGTCCATAAAAATGCAAGTACCTGGGTCTTGGTTTTGGGAACCGGACAGTTTAGGACGGCCTCGATTTTTGCAGGTTCTGGCCTCCGTTTCCCACATGCCACCCTATTTCCCAGATATTGCACCTCAGACATCCCGATATTACATTTGTCTGGCTTCAGGGTCAGGTCTGCAGCTCGGATCCTAGCTAGCACTACTCCCAGGTGTCTAAGATGTTCCTCCCATGTCTGGCTATAGATTTTGATGTCGTCAAGATATGCACATGTAAAACCTTGCAGACCATTGAGGAGTTGATCTATGAGGTAGCTGAAGCATTCTTCATCCAGAATGGCATTACCCTAAACTGGTAAAGGCCAAACGGGGTAATGAAGGCTGACTTTGGAATTGCTTCCACTTCCAAGTGGCCCTTACAGAAGTCAATAGTCTTCAGATAGTGTCCCTGAGCTATTTTGTCCAGCAATTTGTCCACTCAGGGCATAGGGTAGGCGTCTGTCACAGTACAGTCATTCAGTTGCCTATAGTCCACACAGAATCGTGTCGTGCTATCGCGTTTCCTAATTAATACTACAGGGGAAGCCCAGGGGCTTGCTGATGGTTCAATCACACCTAACTTGAGCATCTTCCTAATCTCCACTCTCATCCCTTTTCAGACGGCTCTGGCGTCTCACAGAGACGCCAGAGCTGCTGCATCAACTTGGCTGTGAACTGGGTACCCTGATCGGACAATATCTCCTGGGGAAACCCTACCCTAGTGAATACCCACATTAGGCATCGGCTACCGTATCAGCCTGGACATTGGAAAAGGGAATGGCCTCCGGGTAGCCGGTGGCATAATCCACCACCGTAAGAATATACTTTTACCCAGTAGCACTGGAGAGGGCCAGTGGGCCTATAATATCTACCGCTTTCTGGCTAAAGGGTTTTCTAATGATTGGCAGGTGTTGCAGAGAGGCTTGTGGGTGATCCCCTGTCTTTCCTTCTTTCTGACAAGTCTCACAGGTCCGGCAGTTTTCTCGCACCTCAGCATGTAATCTGGGCCAGAAGAGAGCACAAGACAATCAACTCAGGGTCTTAGCTATCCATAAGTTTCCAGCCAAGAGGATGTCGTGAGCCAGCCGCAATAGCTCCGTCTGTATTTCTGGGGTACAACTAGCTGTTTGTAGGGACCCTGTCACTTCCCAGTGCCCACCCCTCAGTGTAACGATAAAGAAACCCCTCCCACTCTATTCTGTCTTCCCCCAACCCCCCTGGATCCTTGCTCGCCATGTCCTGATAACCAGCTAAAGTAGGGTCACTCTGAGTCTCTTGCCAAACGTCAGAGGGAGAATCCCAGAAAACAGGGTTGTCAAGTCATGGTAACGTAGGAGGATTTGGTCTTACCTGGGTCCCCATAGGAGTGGAATTGCCTGGAAGTTGGCTCTGTCATCAGGTGGTCACGGCCATGGCAGTTTCTGGGGCATATGAGGAAGTTAATTGTCCCAAATCGTTCCCCAAAAGTACTTCTGCAGGTAACTCACGTAGTAATCCCACTCACACTTGTCGCTCCCTGAGCCCCAATCTAAGAGGACTTGGGCGGTGGATAAATGTAGCACCTTACCCCTGCTTCCCTGACTGCAACAGTCTGGCCAGTCCAGGCCAACTGGGGAATCACGTGAGGCTAGATGAGGGTAGCTCCGGAATACGCGGAGTACCTGGGTCGGCTGCCCATTAACCCATACTGCCTAACATCGGTGTTTTTTTCCGGCAGCAGCTTGAATGGGATCAGCCTTGAAAAGTTTGCCGCACTCTTCCTGAACATCTTGATGGTTTGGCTCGTTCTGGATGCAATGAGCTACTGGTCTGGCAGGATGAGCAGTCTTCCTGTACCTAAAGGATCGGGTAGGGCAATATCGCTGCAGATGACCGGTTTGGTTACAGGTATAGCACTTAGGTCTGGTAGGAGGGTTGGGTTGGGGATCTATAGGCGGACCACTGAGGTACTGGAGTTGGGTTAGAGACTGGTAAACTGGGCCAAGATAGTGGATATCGCTCGCTTTCCCCTGACCTCCGAGAGTCCAGATATTTATCGGCCAAAGTAGCCGCTTTCTGTACAGTCCATGGTCGCTTATCTTGCACCCAATCCCATACTGCTGGAGGGGTGTGGTTAAAGAACTGTTCTATAAGTACTAGATGGGTGATGTCCTCTATAGTATAAGCGTGGCTTCCCTGGAACCAGCCCTTAAGGTTTCACTGCAAACGATGTGCCCACTCCACGTATGGTATGTTGGTCCTGGGATTTTCTAAATGTAATCCATCTGGCTTCAGGTGTAATGGCAAATTGGGCTAGCAGAGTATCTTTTAATCATAATCCTTAGCATCCACGTCCTCCAGGGCCCGATGCACATCCGCCTCTCTGCCAGTTAAATTACTCAACAGTAAGGCGACCCAATCTTGGGACAGTACTTCATGTATAATGGCATGGTCTCTCAAAGTCCCACAGGACGCTTCAATTTCCTCTTCTCCTTCCTTAAATAGTTTGAACACCCGAAAGGGCAACTTATGAAAAGGCGCTGTATGTCTAAGTGTTGTCTCCGATATTTGCACCATTCTCCACTCATGTTGCCGCTCTAGTTATCTCTCTTGTCGTTCATCCTGCATCTGGATGTCTTTAATGGCATTCTGCATGGTAATCTTTGATGGGTTGGCACCATATAATGCCAACCACTCTCAAACTCGTTGCTGAAACAAGTTTTCAACTGACCAGGGTCCTACATCATGATCCATTTCTGCTAGTTCACTGATCAGGGTGGCCTTGTTCTTTGTCCCAGCGGTCCCTCCTCAGCTCTCAAGTAGGTCTTTCAGTGTGGCTCTCCTGAAGGCTGCATAGCTGGTTATTCCCTGTGGTGGTTTGGAGTGTCCCAGTAACTGGAGAGCAAATCCCACTGCTGCTACCAATGTAACGAGCCCCTGCTTGCTCTGTTTCACTTTCCCGACACTCCTCTGCTACTATTGGATAAGATTGCAGATCGCAACGTCTGATATTTGGGTCGTCCGATGCTTTGGGATTCGAACTTCAGCTCTGTGCCATTCGAATCTAATTGTGAACAAACACCAGGCAGGCTGTATGTAAGTTCAAACAGGAATCTTACGTTTATTGGATGCACACAACAAACTTTTATACACAGCAGTTTGAAAACCCCGCCTAAACAACCACTTTCCTATTGGTCAATTGTAAAGTACACCCTAGTCCTCGCATAGGTTCTCTTGGCCATGCAAATGAGGACTTGAAACAGGGTCAGCAGGGATTGGACCAATAGCTTGGATAGGAGGGCTGAGGTGTAATTACACAGAGAAGTCCCAGGAGATAATTAGAGTATATAAACAAACGATCAAACACAAAGCAATGCCTACCTTCCAGACCACAGAGCCATCTGGAGGGGGTTAGCCTTAAGACAAACGGTGAACAATGGAACAAAATTAGGGAGATCCAAACATAAGACAGGGTGGAGGACCCACCACTGTGTAATAGAATCAAGGAAAAATACTTCAGTATTCCAAGGACCATGACATGGGTCTTTCAAGTGCTGTTGCCAATGGACAGCATGGCAGGTCATCATATGTCTGGTCAAGCATGTGGTGCCCAAGAAGCTGCTGTTCTGGCCACGCTTGATCAGCTTCAGACATAGGTTGCAAACAGCAAAGGTGCAATCTGCTGCCCACGTGTCGAAAAAGGCCCACACCAAGGAGCTTTTAAAGGTCAGCTGGGAGTCAGCAGCGCCCTGCACCTGCGGAGCTCTGCAGTTTGATGCAGTAGGGTGGCTGCCCTTAAGCTGCCCTTAGAGGACATCTCGCCTCGTTGGAGTTGTGCCTCCTCCTCACTTTCCTCCTCTGTTCTCTCAGGCACCTCATCATCCCCTCCCTCCTCATCACTGGAGCAAACTTGGCAGTATGCTGCAGCTGGGGGAACATGACTGCCAGTTTCTTGTCCTTCTGTGGCACCCCCTCTCTCTAGACTCACGTTACTCCCTTCCTCAACCTGTGAGCCAACATTCAAATATTGAATTTATTGAACGTTCAAATCCTCAATACACATCTTCCAGCAGCATGTACCCGACACTGTGGTCGAATAGTTCGGGGGACTCCTCTGTGCATGATGGTAGGGCTACGGAAGGAGTGACTGTGAACAAGGAGCCAGTTGAATAGGCTGCTTTGGTAGCTGTGTTGGAAGGCAAACTACTATAAGCCTGAGTGACAGAGGATGAGAAGGATGAAGACAACTTCGTTATCCACTCCACCAACTCTTCTGCATGTTTTGGCTCAATAACACGGCCAGCAGCACAAAAAAAAGGACAAGCGTGCTCCACGGCCACCTGCAGAGGATGCAGCATGTCCACAACCACCACTGTTGACTGTAGACACAGAGGCTGCTTGCCCTCTTTTAGAGGCCTGTGAGTGTCTGTCTCTCCTTGGTGGCTTTCCTGACATGATGTATTTTTTTGTTTTGCAACACCACACTACACTGTATTATATACTGTGTACACCACCTGAAGTGTATTAGAAACTATACACCACTGTCATAAACCATTAATCAGACTGAGACAGAAGTACAGTTAAATCACACTAGTTTAATAATAATAGAAAAAGGTAAACAGAGTAAACATAGTCAAAACATAGCCAGAGTTCAGGAACCGGAACGGATAGTCAGACAAGCCAAAATGTCAGGGAGCCAGAGATGAGCATAGTAGAACAGCAAGCAGGATCTGGAGCCAGAAGGAATGTCATCCAAGCAAGTCTTTAACAGGAACACAGGAGAGTGTCTCTAGAGATGTGACCAAGGCGAAGGCAGAGATCATCTGGACTGGACGGCTTAAGTAGGCAGGACTGATGAACAGGATATCATCAACAGGTGAGTCACTCTGGAGAGATAGGTGCTGACAATTAGCCGACAGCCAGCTTTGAGAAGGAAGGGCTGAGCCCAGCCCTGACAGTACCCCCTCCTCAATGGCCCCTCCTTCTCGGAGGACCACCAGGCTTGAGGGGAAAATGTCTATGGAAATCACGGAGGAGGACAGGGGCATGTACGTCCGAGGATGAGACCCAAGAGCGTTCCTCCAATCCGTACCCTTTCCAAATGCACCAGGTATTGTATGCACCCACGGAACCTACGGGAGTCAACAATGGAGTGTACTTCATACTTATCATGGTTCTCAACCTGTACTGGGTAAAAACGAGGCACCGAGGTTGTAAAGTGGTTACCGACCAAAGGATTTAAGAAGGAGACATGAAATACATTTGAAATATGCATATTAGAAGGAAGGTCTAATGCGTAAGCCACTGGGTTAATCCTGCGAAGAATACGGAAAGGCCCAATAAACCGAGGTGTGAACTTCAGAGAGGCAACACGAAATCGGAGGTTGTGAGATGACAGCCTGACCCTGTCCCCAAAGTGGTAGGAAGGCGCAGGCAGGCATCTGCGGTCAGCATGGAGTCTATACCTATCATTAGCATGTCGCAAAGCCTCCTGGACTTGTGCCCAAGTGGAACGAAGACCATGGAGGTGCTCCTTTAATGCAGGAATACTCTGTGGAACAAATGAGTCAAGGTACATGGAAGGTTGGAAAGCATAGTTTGCCATAAACGGAGACAATTGGGAAGCAGAATTCAAGGCACTTTTGTAAGCAAACTCCGCCCACGGTAGGAGATCTGACCAGTTGTTATGATGGTCAGAAATATAGCAATGTAGGAATTGCTCCAAGGACCGATTGGCTCGTTCTGCAGCCCCATTAGACTGCGGGTGATACGCAGTGGAGAAAGCAAGCAGAATTCCCAACTGTGACAAAAAGCTCACCAGAACCGTGACACAAACTGATTACCCCTGTCCGAAACAATCACCTTGGGTAGCCCATGTAAGCAAAAGATCTCCCAAGCAAAAATAGAAGCCAGTTCCTTAGAAGGGGGCAACTTCTTAAGTGGAATAAAATGAGACATTTTCGAGAAACGGTCAACCACCATAAGTATAATTGTGTTGCCCTGGGAGTTGGGTAACTCGACAATGAAATACATAGACAGGTGAGTCCATGGCCTCTCTCCATTGGGTATGGGTTGTAGGAGGCCCACTGGAAGGTGTTGTGGAGTCTTACTCTGAGCACACATGGAATAGGCAACTATAAAGGTGGTTACAACAGCACGTTGAATAGGCCACCAGAATTGTTGGGAAATGGCCCAAAAGTATTGATTCTTCCCAGGGTGGCCAGCAGCCTTGGGAGAATGGTAAGTCTGGAGCATGGCAGTACGGAGACTCTCTGGGACAAAGCAGCGGTCACAAGGTTTCTCAGGAGGAGCATGGACCTGAGCAGCAAGAATTTATCACCCAAAGGAAAAGTGAGACTGGTGCAAACCGTAGCCAGAATACAATCAGGAGGAATCACAGGAAGTGGAACCGACTCCATCTTGGAAGTGGAGGAAAATTGTTGTGACAAAGCGTCAGCCCTTACATTCTTAGTATCGGGTAAGAATGAGACAATGTAATTAAAACTAGACAAGAAAAGAGCCCGTCGTGCCCTTCTGGGAGAGAGGCGTTTAGCCTCAGACAAGAATGTGAGATTCTTATGGTCAGTAAGAATGAGAAATGGCACAGTGGTACCTTTGAGGAGATGTCTCCATTCTTTCAGGGCTAAAATGATCAAAAATGAAAACAGCTCTCTGTCACCAATCTCATAATTGCACTCCGCAGGTCACAATTTCTTGTAAAAGTAGCCGCAAGGATGCATAGCATTCTCAGAGGTAGAACATTGAGACAGAAGGGCACCAAGTCCAGTCTCAGAAGCATCAACCTCGAGGATAAAAGGTAACCTAGGATCAGGATGTGCCAACACAGAAGCAGAAACAAAGGCAGCCTTGAGACTCTCATAGGCCTTAATGGACTCCAGAGACCAACTCTGTGGGTTATCGTCCTTTCTGGACATATCAGACAGAGGCTTGGCCAGAGACGAGAATTTACGAATAAACTTTCGATAATAGTTGGCAAAGCCAAGAAAACACTGCAGAGGATGTAAACCCACGGGTCGGGGCCACTGTAGGACTGCTGAAAGTTTCTCTGAGTCCATTGAAAAATCAGCAATGGAAATGATATAACCCAGGAATTTAACCTGTTTACGATTTAATTTGCACTCCTCCGTTTTACAATAGAGATTGTTCTCTCTTAGTTTCTCAAGCACACGACAGACATCTGTGTGGTGGCTCTCTTGGAAAATATGAGGTTATCTTCGAGATAAACCACCACACATAACTGCAACAAATCTCAGAGGACATTGTTAATAAATTCCTGGAAAACTGCCGGGGCGTTACAAACGCCAAAAAGCATTATGAGGTATTCATAATGGTCTATTATGGTATTAAACACAGTTTTCCACTTGCCACCCTTCTTAATCCTCACGACATCGTATGTCCCTCTCAAATCACGCTTTGTGAAAACCGTTGCTCCCTTGAGGTGGTCAAATAACTCCGTAATCAACAGAATCGGATAGGCATTCTTAATTGTAAAATGATTGATACCCCTACAAGGTCTCAGTTCACCACTCTTCTTCTTCACAAAGAAGAAACCAGCACCAGCAGGAGACGAGGATTTGCGAATGAAACCTCGAGAAAGTGCATCTGCAACATACTCCTCCATGGCCTTATCCTCCAAGACTGACAAAGGGTAAACCCGGCAACGAGGGGGTATGGCACCAGGTTGAAGGTCAATTGCTCAATCATACGACCGGTGTGGAGGCAAACTACCCTCTTGACATTTGTCAAAGATATTGCTAAAATTGCGGCACTCCTCCAGCAGGGAGGAGAGTGAAAAGTTGAACAGGACCTTGGCTACCTTCTGGAAGTATGTCTGCATTGTGGTGACCAGGAGAGAACCTCAGCATGGAGCCAATCAAAAGAGGGGTTGTTCCTCTGTAACCAGGGATAAACAATAACCAGTTGAAACTTAGGTGAGGAAATAATTTGGAAGTGGATTATCTCATGGTGAAGAGCCCCTAAGGCCATAGATAATGGAACAGTCTCATGAGTCATATGGGCAGGCTGTAGAGGTCTTCCATCAAGAGCCTCAATGGCAAGTGGAGTGTCACGCAGCTGCAGTGGAATCAAGTGCTTCGATACAAAGGCAGCATCAATGAACAGGCCTGCAGCCCCAGAGTCGATTAGAGCCTGTATCTCGACGGACGACTCAGTCCAAGAAAGGGTAACCAAAACCAGGGGCTTATCCTCCTGGATAACTGGGGACGAAACAATGCCCCTAAGGTCTGTCAGGACCGTAAGGTTTGGGCGTTCCCTGGACGGGTAGGACAAGACTTCAAAAAGTGACCTGCCTGGCCACAATAAAGGCACAATCTCTCCCTCCTCCTAAGGGTTCTCTCATCCGCAGAGAGACGCGTGAAGCCCAAGTGCATGAATTCATCTTCACAGACCGACTCCGTACCAGGAGGCCTGGGAGGTGAGGGAGGCACGGGTAGGACTGCAAAGTTCAGAGACAAATGTACAGGAGGTTTCCTCAAGTGCTCCTTAAAAGGGAGTCTTTCTCTGAGTCTGGAGTCAATGAGGATGGCAAATGTGATCAACCTCTCCAGCTCAGTGGGTATATCTCGGGCTGCTATCTCATCCTTGATGGTATCTGAGAGACCATGAAAAAAGCAGCCACGAGGGTCTCATTGTTCCAAGCAACCTCTGCTGCCAGAGTACGGAATTCAATGGCGTAATCGGCAACAGTTCTTGCACTCTGTTTGATGGACATGAGGCACTTGGCATCAGAAGCGGAGCGTGCGGGAAAGTCAAATACCCTTTTAAAAGAAGTCACAAGGTAACTCAAGGCAACAGGTTTTTGCGTCTCCCATAGAGGGTTTGCCCAGGCCAAGGCTCTCTCAGAAAGCAAAGATATCACAAAACCTACTTTGCTTCTGTCCGTGGGTAACGCCTGGGGCAGCATCTCAAAGTATATCTCAACCTGGTTGAGAAACCCTCTACATTGGACTTGCTCGCCCCCAAATTGCTGGGCAAGCGGAGCGGAACCAGACATACCTCTCATAGAGGTAATACTCAAGGCGGGTGCCTGAAAAGAGACTGGAGCAGCAGCAGGGATGGCCTGCAACACAGATTGTACCTGAGCAGCCACAGTGGGAGAATCCAGCTGAGCCGTGTGACTCAGGAGCATTTGTATAAAATCAAGATAGTGCTGCGCTGTACAATTAGTAAACAATGTGCAAAAAGTGCAATGTAAAGTGACCAAGTGCTGAGTGCTAAATACAATTCATGTGGCGAAAAAAAACCAATAAATATCATTATATAATTTGTTACAAACTAAAATATAACAAACGTAACACGTGCTAATCCTGGTGCTCCTAGATGGAAGCAGCGATTATTTCAAGCATCAAATGAATCCCTTTAAATATATGCAAAATAATAATTTTTCATAAATGTGAAACAAGTGAACTAATGTATCGGGGAAAGTCTTTAACATATAAAGTGTAGAATGAATGTTAACTGTATATCTTCAGTGCCACCTGGCCACCGTGAGTTGGCTGTATGTATCTATATGTGTATAGAGAACACTGCAAATGCATCAGCTGATCAAAAATGAAAAATCGCTCCACAATCAGCCCTGCACAAGAAATCTAACAAAGAGCCATTCCTTCAGAGAAGAAACAGCTCCCCACGCCCATCCACTAGGCTTACTTGATCCAGACATACTTGGCACAAAAAGGGGCCTCTGATTACAGACAGAGACACACACCAGCAGAGTCGGAGACGCCGAACTGGGAGGCTGACAGGCATCCACAGGGGACGTACTGGTTTTCTATAAAGATACATCCATATTCTGTTACCTTACAGCAGTAAGGTAAGGGGTCATCTATACACCACATTGCACAGAAGACAGGAAGTCACCAGTCACTTGCACTCCATTCAAGAGAGTGGTCACCAGCACCTTATATTTGTTTTTAACACTGAAGATATACAGTCACCATTCATTCTGCATCTTATATATTAAAGACTTTCACGGATACACTAGTTTACTTGTTTCACATTTATGAAAAAGGATTATTTTGCATATATTTATACAGGTTTATTTGATGCTTGAAATAATCGCAGCTTCCATCTAGGAGCACCAGGATTAGCACGTGATACGTTTTTTATATTTTCGTTTGTAACAAATTACATAAGGATATTTATTGTTTTTTTTCCCCACATGAATTGCCTCTATTAAGTCTATTTAGCACTGAGAACTTGGTCACTTTACTTTGCACATTTTGCACATTGTTTACTAATTGTACAGCGCAGCACTATCTTGATTTTATACTTTTATTAGGGTTCTGACATTGCCTTCAGTGCCTGCAGCAGTATTTATTTTATTTATTGGGTTGGCGCGGGGATACTCTTTACTCCATTTCAGGAGCATTTTTAACGCCATGGCAAACTGATCCATGCAGTGATCCTGCTCATCGAATCTGGAAAAAATATTACCAACAAGTGGCTTGACTGCATCTTTTGAATTCATGGCCTTTGCCTACTGTCAGAAACCATGAATCAGAATGAGACAGAAGTACAGTTAAATCACACTAGTTTAATAATAATAAAAAAGGTAAACAGAGTAAACGTAGTCAAAACATAGCCAGAGTTCAGGACCCAGTGCGGATAGTCAGACAATCCAAAACATCAGGGAGCCAGAGATGAGCGTAGTAGAACAGGTGAGTCACTGTGGAGAGATAAGAGCTGGCAATTAGCTGACAGCTGAGCGGCCAGCTTTGAGAAGGAAGGGCTGAGCCCAGCCCTGACAACCACCAAATGCACTGTATATATAGGCTACACTGAATGCAGAGAAAAAAAAAAAATATATATATATATATATATATATATATATATATATATATATATACACTACCTGAAGTGTATGAAGTGTATTAGAAACTGTACACACTGTACACACTGTATGAGATACTGTGTACACTGCTTGCACTGTATTAGAAACTATACAACAGCTGCACTATTTTACTTACTGTGTACACCACCAGAAGTGTATTAGAACCTGTACACACTGTATTAGATACTGTATACACTGCCTGCACTGTATTAGAAATTTGTGCAACGACTGCACTGTACTATATACTATACTGTGTATACCACCAGAAGTGTAGTAGAAACTGCACACACTGTATTAAAATCTGTGTACACCCCCTGCACTGTATTAGAAAGTATACACCACTGAATTCACTGTATATATAGGCTACACTTATTGCTGAATATATATAGATATATACTAGACTGTGTATAATATATATATATGGTGTCATTAATGACAAAAATCTGTGTTAGGGTACTTAGTGTAGGCCCAGATAGGTCTAGGGACCCCCCTAACCCCCCCTAATAAATGTTTAACCTCTTGATCACCCCCTGTCACCAGTGATCACTGTATTAGTGTCAGTGTCTGGTTAGCTAGGTTTTTTTATAGCATCAGGGCACCCGCCTTATATTACCTAAATAAAGGTTTAACCCCCTGATCACCCAGTGGGTGATATCAGGTTTTAGTGTAAGATAGGGTCTGCGTAGCCCCTTTTTGATTATGGAATTGGTGTATGTGGCACTGTGCGATCTTATCGCCAGGGCTTCCCCCAACGGCTTGTAGAATCCCAACTTAGACGGGGGGAGAGAACCTGCTTGAAGTGTAATAATTTGTTAGCAGTGAAGTGGAGGGATTCACGGAATGTTTTCGTTCTGTCCTCCCTTCATGTAGATAGGACAGTCCAAATTTCTACGGCGACTGGTGTTGTGGAGAAACCCCTCTGTGTCCACAAATACAACCTTAATATGGGAGGGGTGGACCTCAAAGACCAGTTGTTGGCACCATACCTAATTGCCCGTAAGGCCAGACGCTGGTACTAAAAAGTATCTGTATACTTATTTCAATTGGCTCTGCTGAATGCTTTTGTGCTATACAAGGCTTCAGGACGGACTGGATCCATCCTCAAATTCCAGGAAGATATCGTCACAGCCCTTCTGTTTTCAGATGGTGCTATGGCCCATCTTCCCAATGCAAATGCAGTGAGCCGGCTGCATGAGAGGCATTTTCCGTATGTCCACCCTGGTACCCCTACCCAAAGAACACCCCAAAAAAGATGTTGTGTCTGCAGAAAACATGAATTTAGGTGTGACACACGCTTTTATTGTCCCTCCTGTCCTGACCAACCTGGTCTCTGCATCGGTGACTGTTTCAAATGCTACCACACACTAGTGGAGTATTAGCGTAAGCTACAACACTACACAGTCCTAGGGCACACTAACACAGGGTCTTGAAAGATGTGATGGCCATCACATTTTGAGAGACCCTAATCTGCAACGTTCAGTTTACAGTTTTTTTTTACAGTTTTTATAAAAGTGAAAAAAGTGAAGAAAAAAAAAAAACACACACACAAAAACACAACAAAAATTATAAAATAAAAAAAGCCAAAAATAGTTTTGGTTTTATTTTTCTTCTCTCTCTCTCTATTGTTCTCTCTCTTATGTTTGCTCTATACTCTCCGCTCTATTGTTCGTTCACTATTGTTCTATATCTATTGTTCTCTCTCTGTTTTATTTTTACTATGTTTTATTGTATTTGCTTTGCAGGTATGGTATGACTTACTGTTATACTGTAATGTTTCTTTGTTTTATTGTTAACCATCATTTGCTTAACAGCTATGCCATTCAGCTGCAGCACTGATTTATTTATCTTGACAGCAACAGTGTTTGCTACCACAATACGTAAATAAGCAACTCCAGCACTGTAGGAGGTGATTTCACCACCACAGTTAAAAAAAAATGGTGCATGTATGCCCATCATTAGAAGTGGGTGGATGAAGGGCGGTATTCTAATGGTAGGCATACCCACCGATGACTTACTGTTATACTGTAATGTTTCTTTGTTTTATTGTTAACCATCATTTGCTTAGCAGCTATGCCATTCAGCTGCAGCACTGATTTATTTATCTTTACAGCAACAGTGTTTGCTCCCACAATACATAAATCAGCAACTCCAGCGCTGTAGGAGGTGATTTCACCACCACAGTTAAAAAAAAAATGGTGCATGTATGACCATCATTAGAAGTGGGTGGAAGAAGGGCTATATTCTAATGGTGGGCATACCCACCGATCAATCTCTTTTTTTCGTTCAGCCCACAGGCTGCATGAAAAAAAGAACATTACAATGTATGCCCAACAAGAACCAACGACGTACTGGTATGTTGCTGGATTTTTGAGTGGTTATACCAGAATGATGCCTGCAGGTTTAGGTATCATTTTGGTTTCATTCTTTTCAGCCAGCAGTCAGCTTTCATGTAAAAACAATCCTAGCGGCTAGCCTCTAGACTGCTTTTAAAAGCAGTGGGGGGGAACATCCCCCCCCCCACCGTCTTCCATGGTTTTCTCAGGCTCTCCTGTCCCAACAGGAAACCCGAGAATGCAGCCGGTGGTTCCGCCAGCTAACCATACAGCTGATCAGAGACCAGAATGACTCCAATCATCTCTATGGCCTAAGAAACCAGAAACTACGAGCATTTTATGACTTAAGTTTCGCTGGATATAAACAGCACCATTGGGAAATTGGGAAAGCATTTTATCACACAATCTTGGTGTGGTCAGATGCTTTGAGGGCAGAGGAGAGATCTAGGATCTAATAGACCCCATTTTTTTTTCAAAAAAGAGTACCTGTCACTAACTATTGCTATCATAGGGGATATTTACATTCCCTGAGATAACAATAAAAATGATTTATTGTCATGTATTGTGCTTACGTGCAAAGGCCAACGCAAGCATCGGTCTGGTGTCATATGTAAACAACAATTGCACCATGCATGTGAGGTATAACTGCGAAGGTCAGATCGAGGGCAGTAGTTTTAGCGGTAGACATCCTCTGTCAATCTAAAGTAGTAACCTGTAAAGACTTTTAAAGGCTTTTAAAAATGTATGTAGTCTGTCACCGCTGCACGGTTGTGCGCAATTTTAAAGCATGTCTTGTTTGGTATCCATGTACTCGGCATAAGATCATCTTTTTTTATCTCATCAAACATTTGGGCAATATAGTGTGTTTAAGTGCATTAAAATGTAAAAAAGTGTGTTGAAAAATTGCTGCGCAAATACTGTGTGAAAAAAAAATTGCAACACCCACCATTTTAATCTGTAGGGCCTTTGCTTTAAAAAAATATATAATGTTTGGGGTTCAAAGTAATTTTCTTGCAAAAATTTTTTTTTTGTGTAAACAAAAAGTGTCTTCAAGTGGTTATAAGAGTGGGTGATGTGTGACATAAGCTTCTAAATGTTGTGCATAAAACGACAGGACAGGGGGCGTGACTGGAAGAGAGCCGAGCAGGATGCCTCAGAGAAGAGCTCCTGAATCCCCAAAGCTCCATCCGCATCCATCAGAGTCTCATCACGCCTGGAACAGGTCTGGACCCCAAAGATTTGTTGGGCATCATCCCCTGCACTGGCCCATACCACTATTGTGCCCATTCGCGGCCTCTGGCCTAGTCCGCGGGCTTTGGCCTAGTCCATTACGGCCGTTCCCGGAGCCATGCTCAGGCTTCCAGAGCCTCATACCTGCCATCCTCCACCCAAGCAGCACTGCATCTCACCTGCCTTCCTCCCAGCCTTGTAGGAGAGCCTCTGGAGTGAGTAGTCTGGAGCTGCAGCCAGCTCTCCCCTCAGTAACAGCTCAAGGCGGGCCGCCATTTTAGCTCAATCCAGCTCCCTCCACATCCATCCGAGCCTCATCATGCCTGGAACAGGTCTGGACCCCACAGATTTGTTTGGGCATCATCCCCTGCACCGGCCCATACCACTATTGTGCCGATTTGCTTTGGCCTAGTCCATTACGGCTGTTCCTGGAGCCATCCTGATTGTACCAGGCAAATTTCCCTGCCCCAGCTGCTGCACCACCAAAAGAAGTTCACTCCCAGCCATCCACATGCCCAGCGGTCGAATGCTAGCTTGGCAAAATTGCTAGCAGTTCCACTGCTGCCTTTTCAGTTGATAGACTCTGCCCCCTTCCATGAGTTTGTGGAATGTGCAGTTCCTCAGTGGCAGGTAGCCAAATGCCACTTTTTCTCATGGAAGGTGATTCTGGCTCTTTACCGGAATGTGGAAGGCAATGTCTTGGCCTCGCTGGACAGGGCGGTCAGTGGTAAGGTGCATATTACAGCTGACTCATGGTCCAGCAGGCATGGACAGGGACGTTACCTAAGTTTCACCGCGCATTAGGTGACTCTGCTGGCAGCTGGGAAGGATGCAGGACAAGGTTCAGTAGTGTTAGAGGTTGTTCCGCCACCACACCTCCAAAATGCCACTACTAATGATTGTGACACACCTCTCTCCTCCACCCCCTCCTCTTCTTCTTCCTCCATGGCCTCTTCCTGTGCTTTGTCCTCGGAACCAGCGGTGCTCCGTAGGCGTTCAAGGGGCTACGCAAGTACGCAGGCCAAAAGATGCCATGCGATGCTTGAGCTGGTGTGCTTGGGGGACAGGAGCCACACTGGGGCAGAGGTTCTGTCAGCTCTGCAGGGGCAGGTTCAGAGGTGGTTGACGCCATGCCAACTTAAGGCAGGAATTGTGGTTTGCGACAATAGTACCAACCTCCTCTCTGCCCTCCGACAGGGACAAATGACCCATGTGCCCTGTTTGGCTCATGTCCTTAACTTGGTGGTGCAGCGGTTCTTGGGAAGGTACCCGGGCTTACAGGATGTCCTGAGGCAGGCCAGGAAAGTCTGTGTGCATTTCTGCCGGTCATATAATGCCAGTGCTCGGCTGGCGGACCTCCAAAAGGAATTTAACCTGCCCAAGAACCGCCTAATCTGTGACATGCCCACAAGGTGGAACTCAACGTTGGCCATGCTGCAGCGGCTGCACATGCAGCAGAGGGCCATCAATGAGTACCTGTGCGACTATGGCACCAAGACAGGGTCAGGGGAGTTTGTTTTTTTTCCCCACGCCAGTGGGCCATAATTAGGGATGCATGCACTGTCCTGTCATCATTTGATGAGGACACGAGGATGGTGAGCATGGATATTAAGGGGAACCCCGGCCAAAATTTATAAAAAAAATGACGTGGGGGTCCCCCTAAATTCCATACCAGACCCTTCAGGTCTGGTATGGATTTTAAGGGGAACTTCGTGCCAAAATTAAAAAAAAAAAAAGGCGTGGGGTCCCCCCAAAAATCCATACCAGATCCTTATCCGAGCACGCAACCTGGCAGGCCACAGGAAAAGAGGGGGGGAAGAGAGAGCGCCCCCCCTCCTGAACCGTACCAGGCCACATGCCCTCAACATTGGGAGGGTGCTTTGGGGTAGCCCCCCAAAACACCTTGTCCCCAATTTGATGAGGACAAGGGCCTCATCCCCGCAACCATGGCCGGTGGTTGTGGGGGTCTGTTGGCGGGGGGCTTATCGGAATTTGGAAGCCCCCTTTAACAAGGGGACCCCCAGATCCCGGCCCCCCCGTGTGAAATGGTAAGGGGGTACTTGTACCCCTACCATTTCACTAAAAAACTGTCAAAAATGTTAAAAATGACAAGAGACAGTTTTTGACAATTCTTTTATTTAAATGCTTCTTCTTTCTTCTTTCTTCTATCTTCCTTCATCTTCTTCTTCATTTTCTGGTTCTTCTGGCTCCTCTGGTTCTTCCTCCAGCGTTCTCATCCGGCGTTCTCGTCCAGCATCTCCTCTGCGGCGTCTTCTATCTTCTTCTCTTTGGGGCGCTCCGCACCCATGGCATGGGGGGAGGCTCCCGCTCTTCTCTTCATCTTCTTCTCTTCTTCATCTTCTTCTCTTCTTCTCTTCTTCATTTTCTTCTCTGGGCGGCTCCGCATCCATGGTTTTCCCTTAACCCTGGGAGAATGGAGCTTTCTTCCATAGGGGATAATATGGTGTGCCCTATCAATGATTCTGTGGATGCAGGGGATGCAGTTCCTATTAGTTGAGTGCTCTCTAATGCTCCAGGGAGAGGACTAAGGTGTATGGATTCCAGGGCTGTGCTGTGTGGTAAGTTACTCTGATTATCCAGTGCCGGAGGCTGGGTCATGGCCGCCATCTTGGTTCCCTGAGGAGAAGCGGCAGCAGGAGAGATTTGTTCCCTTGGGGGCCTATTAACCATTCCTGTGTATCGGATGTGGTACGCGCTCTCGTCACCTCTCTGGGGCTGCCTGATGAGCTGGTGATGAGACTCGTTGCGTGCCTGTATAGGCGCTTGTGTGTCGGAGCAAAGTGGTGCTCCTGGAGTACATGGCCATCCTAGGAGCCGCTTCCACACGTGCGGCTTGGGTCAGCTTCATTTCTCTGCAGAATCCCAGAATATCCTCCCACTTAATGTGGATGATGGCAGGGGAGAGCTGGCTGCAGTGCTGCCTGGGTGGAGTATGGCAGGTATGAGGCCCTGGGAGCCTCAGGATGGCATCAGTGACACTGTCCCCCTTGTCCACCTGTTGGAGCACACGCTGCGTGGAATAATGGACAGGGAGCTTGAGGCAGAACAGAGGCAGGAAGAGGAGGACTTCCTTAGCTCTCAAGGCCCCCTTTATCCAGACAGTGTTCCTGCGTGCCCACCGATCACACAGGAAGAGGACGAGGAGGAGGAGGATTGTGTCAGTATGGAGGTGGAGCCTGGCACTCAGCATCAGCAGCAGTCTTTAAGGGATCAGTCCCAAGAAACACATGGACTTGTACGTGGCTGGGAGGAGGTGGCTGTGGACCATGTCGTCCTTAGTGACCCAGAGGACTCCGGACCGAATGCCTCAGCAAATCTACGCTGCATGGCCTCCCTGATCCTGCAAAGCCTGCGTAAGGATCCTCGTATTCGTGGTATCAAGGAGAAGGACCAATACTGTCTGGCAACCCTCCTTTATCCACGTTACAAGGGTAAGGTTGCGGACCTTATCTTGCCATCGCAGAGGGAGCAGAGGATGAAACATCTTCCGGAGGCCTTGCAGAAAGGTCTGTGCAACGTGTCCCAGAGACTGGGAGGTTACAAACTCCTGTTTCTGGACAACGTGTTGCTGAGGCTTCAGTCAGTCAAAGAAGGAGCGGTGGAGAAGGTGGCCGTCTGACCGATGCGTTCAGACAATTTTTTAGTCCGCAGCCCCAAGGTATGATCGGTTCCAGCAACCATCGCCAGCGTCTGTTTTACATGGTGCAGGATCACCTAGGGGCAAGATCTGACTTGGACACCTTTCCCACCGAAAATCCTATGGGTTACTGGGTCTTGAGGATGGATCACTGGCCAGAGCTTGCACAGTATGCAATTGAGCTACTGGCTTGTCCTGCATCCAGCGTTCTTTCGGAATGCACATTCAGTGCTGCTGGAGGCTTTGTAACCGATCACAGGGTGTGTCTGTCCACCAACTCTGTCGATCGACTGACCTTCATAAAAATGAATCAGTCTTGGATCACCACCAGCTACCAAGCACCTGATGCTGATGTAACCGAATGATTTTTTTTGAAATCTCAGATCCCTTCAAAGACTGCTTATGCTGATGCTGAGTGACTATCCTGAGTAATTATGCTCTTCCTCCTCAATGATCACGTTGATAGCTTGTAAGAACATTTTTGGTTCTGGGCGCCGCCACCAGTGCCTAAGGCCCAATTTTTCAGCCCCTGTTTAACAGGGGCGTGTAATTACAATTTTTAATGCAATACTTTGCAGCAGGGCTCGTTCCTGCGTTTCAACTAGAGTTTCTGTGAGGGGTTGCAGTGTTGTGGCACCAGCACCAGTGCCTAAGGCCCAATTTTTCAGCCCCTGTTCAACAGGGGCATGTAATTACAATTCTTGATCTAAAATTTACAGCAGGGCCCGTTTCTGCGCCCACCAAGAGTGAGTGAGGACTTACAGTGTTGTGGCACCAGCACCACTACCACCACCAAAGGCCCAATTTTTCTGCCCCTGTTCAACAGGGGCATGTAATTACAATTCTTGATCTAATATTTCACAGCAGGGCCAGTTTCTGCGCCCACCAAGAGCGAGTGAGGACTTACAGTGTTGTGGCACCAGCACCACCACCTCCACCAAAGGCCCAATTTTTCTGCCCCTGTTCAACAGGGGCATGAAATTACAATTCTTGATCTAATATTTCACAGCAGGGCCCGTTTATGCCCCCACCAAGAGCGAGTGAGGACTTACAATGTTGTGGCACCAGCACCACCACCAAAGGCCCAATTTTTCTGCCCCTGTTCAACAGGGGCATGTAATTACAATTCTTGATCTAATATTTCACAGCAGGGCCCTGTGAGGGCTTACTGTGTTGTGGCCACAACAACACCTAAGGCCCAAATTTCTGCTGAGTATATAGGGCAGGCCCCTACTTTCAAACATCCAACTTACAAACGACTCTTACTTGCAAACGGAAGGAGACAACAGGAAGTGAGATGAAATCTACCCCTAGGAAGGGAAATTCTCTTCTGTAAGAGTTAAAATGGGAAAAACATTTCTCCTTTCCACTGATGCTTTATCACCAATCCTTGTTTCACAAAAAAACCCAAATTTTCAAAAAACATTTGTCATTGGGACAAAAAGTGAGGTGAAATCTTCTGAAGAGGAGCACAGACAGCAAAACAAATGTCACAGGGGTGATAACCCTTCCCTATGTTTTCCAAAAAGCTTAACCAGTTGCCGACCGCCTAACGCAGATATACTGCGGCAGAATGGCACGGGCAGGCAAAATCACGTACCTGGTACGTGATTGCCTTCCCGCGGGCGGGGTGTCCAAGGCGGTCGGCTTTGGTCTGGGAGCATTCAGTGATGAGGGGGAGGCCATCCATTCGTAGCCCCCCCTCGCGATCGCTCCCAGCCAATCAGAATCTTCCCCTGCCTCTGTATAGTACACAGAGGCAGAGGATGTGATGTCATCTCTCCTCCGCTTGGCAGTTTCCGTTCCGGCGCCGAGGAGAGAAGACTGAAATGTGAGTGCACAACACACACACATCCCAGTAGAACATGCTAGGCACACATATCATCCCCCTTTACCCCCCGATCCCCCCCAATCACCCCCCAATCACCCCCCCCCCGTAACACTGACACCAAGCAGTTTTTTTTTTTTTTTCTGATTACTACATGGTGTCATGGTGGTTTGTGACAGTTAGTGTGGTGGGGCAGTTATTGTTAGCCCCCTTTAGGTCTAGGTTACCCCCCTAACCCCCCCTAATAAAGTTTTAACCCCTTGATCACCCCCCGTCGCCAGTGTCGCTAAGCGATCATTTTTCTGATCGCTGTATTAGTGTCGCTGGTGACGCTAGTTAGGGAGGTAAATATTTAGGTTCGCTGTCAGTGTTTTATAGTGACAGGGACCCCCATATACTACCTAGTTAACCCTTTCACCACTGATCACCGTATAACTGTTACGGGTGGCGCTGGTTAGTTCATTTATTTTTTATAGTGTCAGGGCACTCGCCGTTTATTACCTAATAAAAGTTTATACCCCTGATCGCCTGGCGGTGATATGCGTCGCCCCAGGCAGCGTCAGATTAGCGCCAGTACCGCTAACACCCACGCTAACACCCACGCACGCAGCATACGCCTCCCTTAGTGGTATAGTATTTGAACGGATCAATATCTGATCCGATCAGATCTATACTAGGGTCCCCAGCAGTTTAGGGTTCCCAAAAACGCAGTGGTAGTGGAATCAGCCCAGATAACTGCTAGCACCTGCATTTTGCCCCTCCGCCCGGCCCAGCCCAGCCCACTCAAGTGCAGTATCGATCGATCACTGACACTTACAAAACACTAAACGCATAACTGCAGCGTTCGCAGAGTCAGGCCTGATCCCTGCGATCGCTAACAGTTTTTTTGGTAGCATTTTGGTGAACTGGCAAGCACCAGCCCCAGGCAGCGTCAGGTTAGCGCCAGTACCGCTAACACCCACGCACGCACCGTACACCTCCCTTAGTGGTATAGTATCTGAATGGATCAATATCTGTTTTGATCAGATCTATACTAGTGTCCCCAACAGTTTAGGGTTCCCAAAAACGCAGTGTTAGCGGGATCAGCCCAGATACCTGCTAGCACCTGCATTTTGCCCCTCCGCCCGGCCCAGCCCAGCCCAGCCCACCCAAGTGCAGTATCGATCGATCACTGACACTTACAAAACACTAAATGCATAACTGCAGCGTTTGCAGAGTCAGGCCTGATCCCTGCGATCGCTAACAGTTTTTTTGGTAGCGTTCTGGTGAACTGGCAAGCACCAGCCCCAGGCAACGTCAGGTTAGCGCCAGTACCGCTAACACCCACGCACGCACCGTACACCTCCCTTAGTGGTATAGTATCTGATCGGATCAATATCTGATCCGATCAGATCTATACTAGCGTCCCCAGCAGTTTAGGGTTCCCAAAAATGCAGTGTTAGCGGGATCAGCCCAGATACCTGCTAGCACCTGCGTTTTGCCCCTCCGCCCGGCCCAGCCCACCCAAGTGCAGTATTGATCGATCACTATCACTTACAAAACACTAAATGCATAACTGCAGCGTTCGCAGAATCAGGCCTGATCCCCGCGATCGCTAACAGTTTTTCTGGTAGCGTTTTGGTGAACTGGCAAGCGCCAGCGGCCTTGTACACCCCGGTCGTAGTCAAACCAGCACTGCAGTAACACTTGGTGACGTGGCGAGTCCCATAAGTGCAGTTCAAGCTGGTGAGGTGGCAAGCACAAGTAGTGTCCCGCTGCCACCAAGAAGAAGACAAACAGGCCCGTCGTGCCCATTGTGCCCTTCCTGCTGCATTTGCCAATCCTAATTGGGAACCCACCACTTCTGCAGCACCCATACTTCCCCCATTCACATCCCCAACCAAATGCAGTCGGCTACATGAGAGGCATTCTTATGTCCTCCCGAGTACCCCTACCCAACAAACCCCCCCAAAAAAGATGTTGTGTCTGCAGCAAGCGCGGATATAGGCGTGACACCCACTATTATTTTCCCTCCTGTCCTGACAATCCTGGTCTTTGCATTGGTGATTGTTTTGAACGCTACCATACACTAGTTGAGTATTAGCGTAGGGTACAGCATTGCACAGACTAGGACACACTTTCACAGGGTCTCCCAAGATGCTATTGCATTTTGAGAGACTCGAACCTGGAACCGGTTACAGTTATAAAAGTTACAGTTACAAAAAAAAGTGTAAAATAATAAAACACAAAAAAATATATAAAATGAAAAAAAATAGTTGTCGTTTCATTGTTCTCTCTCTCTCTATTCTCTCTCTATTGTTCTGCTCTTTTTTACTGTATTCTATTCTGCAATGTTTTATTGTTATTATGTTTTATCATGTTTGCTTTTCAGTTATGCAATTTTTATACTTTACCGTTTACTGTGCTTTATTGTTAACCATTTTTTTGTCTTCAGGTACGCCATTCATGACTTTGAGTGGTTATACCAGAATGATGCCTGCAGGTTTAGGTATCATCTTGGTATCATTCTTTTCAGCCAGCGGTCTGCTTTTATGTAAAAGCAATCTTAGTGGCTAATTAGCCTCTAGACTGCTTTTACAAGCAGTGGGAGGGAATGCCCCCCCACTGTCTTCCGTGTTTTTCTCTGGCTCTCCTGTTTCAACAGGGAACCTGAGAATGCAGCCGGTGATTCAGTCAGCTGACCATAGAGCTGATCAGAGACCAGAGTGGCTCCAAACATCTCTATGGCCTAAGAAACCGGAAGCTACTAGCATTTTATGTCTTATATTTCGCCGGATGTAAACAGCGCCATTGGGAAATTGGGGAAGCATTTTATCACACTGATCTTGGTGTGGTCAGATGCTTTGAGGGCAGAGGAGAGATCTAGGTTCTAATAGACCCCAATTTTTTCAAAAAAGAGTACCTGTCACTACCTATTGCTATCATAGGAGATATTTACATTCCCTAATATAACAATAAAAATGATTTTAAAAAAATGAAAGGAACAGTTTAAAAATAAGATAAAAAAGCAAAAAAAAATAAAGAAAAAAATAAAGAAAAAAAAAGCACCCCTGTCCTCCCCTGCTCTCATGCTAAGGCGAACACAAGCGTCGGTCTGACATCAAATGTAAACAGCAATTGTACCATGCATGTGAGGTATCACCGCCAAGGTCAGCTTGAGGGCAGTAATTTTAGCAGTAGACCTCCTCTGTAAATCTAAAGTGGTAACCTGTAAAGGCTTTTAAAGGCTTTTAAAAATGTATTTATTTTGCTGCCACTGCACGTTTGTACGCAATTTTAAAGCATGTCATGTTTGGTATCCATGTACTCGGCCTAAGATCATCTTTTTTATTTCATCAAACATTTGGGAAATATAGTGTGTTTTAGTGCATTAAAATTTAAAAAAGTGTGTTTTTTTACCAAAAAAATGCGTTTGAAAAATCTCTGCGCAATACTTTGTGAAAAAAAAATGAAACACCCACTATTTTAATCTGTAGGGCCTTTCTTTAAAAAAATATATAATGTTTGGGGGTTCAAAGTAATTTTCTTGCAAAAAAAAATAATTTTTCATGTAAACAAAAAGTGTCAGAAAGGGCTTTGTCTTCAAGTGGTTAGAAGAGTGGGTGGTGTGTGACATAAGCTTCTAAATGTTGTGCATAAAATGCCAGGACAGTTCAAACCCCCCCCAAATGACCCCATTTTGGAAAGTAGACACCCCAAGCTATTTGCTGAGAGGCATGTCGAGTCCATGTAATATTTTATATTGTGACACAAGTTGCGGGAAATAGACAAATTTTTTTTTGCACAAAGTTGTCACTAAATGATATATTGCTCAAACATGCCATGGGAATATGTGAAATTACACCCCAAAATACATTCTGTTGCTTCTCCTGAGTATGGGGATACCACATATGTGAGACTTTTTGGGAGCCTAGCCTTGTACGGGACCCCGAAATCCAAGCACCGCCTTCAGGCTTTCTAAGGTCGTAAATATTTGATTTAATTCTTCACTGCCTATCACAGTTTCGGAGGCCATGGAATGCCCAGGTGGCACAACCCCCCCCCCCCCCAAATGACCCCATTTTGGAAAGTAGACACCCCAAGCTATTTGCTGAGAGGTATAGTGAGTATTTTGCAGACCTCACTTTTCGTCATAAAGGTTTAAAAAATTGAAAAAAGAAAAAAAAATGTTTTTCTTGCCTTTCTTCATTTTCAAAAACAAATGAGAGCTGCAAAATACTCACCATGCCTCTCAGCAAATAGCTTGGGGTGTCTACTTTCCAAAATGGGATCATTTGGGGGGGTTTGTGCCACCTGGGCATTCCATGGCCTCCGAAACTGTGATAGGCAGTGAAGAGTGAAATCAAAAATTTACACCCTTAGAAATCCTGAAGGCGGTGCTTGGTTTTCGGGGCCCCGTACTCGGTTAGGCTCCCAAAAAGTCCCACACATTTGGCATCCCCATACTCAGGAGAAGCAGCTAAATGTATTTTGGGGTGCGATTCCACATATGCCCATGGCCTGTGTGAGCAATATATCATTTAGTGACAACTTTGTGCAAAAAAAAAAAAAATTGTCACTTTCCTGCAACTTGTGTCAAAATATAAAATATTCCATGGACTCAACATGCCTCAAAGCAAATGGCTTGGAGTGTCTACTTTCCAAAATGGGGTCATTTGGGGGGAGGTTTATGCCATCTGGGCATTTTATGGCCTTCAAAACTGTGATAGATAGTGAGGAGTAAAATCAAGAATTTACGCCCTTAGAAATTCTGAAGGCAGTGATTGGTTTTCGGGGCCCCGTACGCGGCTAGGCTCCCAAAAAGTCCCACACATGTGGTATCCCCGTACTCAGGAGAACAGGCTGAATATATTTTGGGGTGCAATTCCACATATGCCCATGGCCTGTGTGAGCAATATATCATTTAGTGACAACTTTTTGTAATTTTTTTTTTTGTTGTCATTATTCAATCACTTGGGACAAAAAAATTAATATTTACTGGGCTCAACATGCCTCTAGGCAATTTCCTTGGGGTGTCTACTTTCCAAAATGGGGTCATTTGTGGGGTTTTTGTACTGCCCTGCCATTTTAGCACCTCAAGAAATGACATAGGCAGTCATAAATTAAAGGCTGTGCAAATTCCAGAAAATGTACCCTAGTTTGTAGGCACTATAACTTTTGCGCAAACCAATAAATATACACTTATTGACATTTTTTTTTACCAAAGACATGTGGCTGAATACATTTTGGCCTAAATGTATGACTAAAATTGAGTTTATTGGATTTTTTTAAAAACAAAAAATTAGAAAATATCATTTTTTTTCAAAATCTTCGGTCTTTTTCCGTTTATAGCGCAAAAAATAAAAACGGCAGAGGTGATCAAATACCATCAAAAGAAAGCTCTATTTATGGGAAGAAAAGGACGCAAATTTCGTTTGGGTACAGCATTGCATGACCGCGCAATTAGCAGTTAATGCGACGCAGTGCCAAATTGTAAAAAGTGCTCTGGTCAGGAAGGGGGTAAATCCTTCCGGGGCTGAAGTGGTTAAAAAAGATTTTTTTTTTTTTTTTTTTGTTTTTGTTTTTGTTTTGTGCCACATCAGCGAGAAGATATACCATGGGAGTAACTTTTTCAAATTGAAATTCAAAAAATACTTCCCTTTTATCGTCACATCATTATGGCTTTTAATCTGTTTCATTAATTGGGATATTTCTTGACACAAAAATACGGGAGTAACGACCCCCCAACTATTTCCAGAATAAACCTTTAATTACTTACTCTCGTCTAGGAGCCATTTCCTGAACTACTCTTCCTTCCCTGGTGGAAAATATTCTACATCCTTTAATGACATTAGCGGTGAATTGTATTCCCAGTGTTCCCTTTTATGAGTCCGATCCCATATTCTAAGTGCGTGACTAGTGATTTCGTGCAGTTTTATATAATATTTTCTTAATTTTGGTGAGCACTATATTATTTTGTGAAGTTTTAACTTACTAACATTGTTTTCAATTTCTACTACCCTCCCCAGTGCAATAGCTTCATAATATTTACTGATGTCAGGTGCTCCCCATCCCCCTTTACTTTTAGTATTTATTAATTGATTATATTTTATCCGTGGTGTTTTCCCTTTCCATATAAACTTTAATATCATTGAATGCAAACTTTTGAGGTAACCAGGTGGAAGAGTGACTGGGACCATTTGCATTTTGTATGTTATTTTTGGCAATAAAACCATTTTGAATATATTAATTCTTCCCGACCAAGACAGTTGCCCCTGCTGTATTCTATTTAGTTCTAATTTAACCTCATTTATGAGCGGGATGAAATTCGCCTGGTATAGTTCTTCAATAGACGTTGTAATTTTAATTCCTAGATAGTTTAGAGCTTCCTTCTCCCACCTAAAAGGAAAATGTTTTTGGTAAGCGAAATCTCTTGTCTTATTTGGGTTGACATCTAGTACTTCTGACTTGGTGGTGTTTACTTTAAAATTAGACAGTTTCCCATACTCTTCTAGTATAGCCAGGACATTCGGAAGGGAAATTCTTGGATTTGTTATGTAGAGGAGAATATCGTCCGCAAAGGCGGCAAGCTTATACTCAATTCCCCCTATATTAACTCCTCCAATATCTGGATTCTGTCTTATCCTAATAAGGAGGGGCTCCAGTACTATCAGGAAGAGCATTGGGGAGATTGGGCACCCCTGTCTTGTTCCATTATACATATTAAAAGGCTCGGACAAAGTCCCGTTTATTTTAACTCTCGCTGATGGTTTTGTATAGAGCGCCCTTATCCAACTGCAAATCCTCTCCCCATAGCCCACTTCTTTGAGTGTTTCTATCATGAAGTCCCAGTCTACTCTGTCAAATGCTTTTTCAGTATCTATTGATAGCAGTAGTCCTGGGACCCCACTCTTTTTAATTTCCTGGGTTATCAAGAGCGTTTTAATACTATTGTCCCTTTTTTGTCTACCTGGTATAAACCCCACTTGATCAGGGTGGATGATATTTTTAATCGTTTGCTTTACTCTACCCGCAATAACTTTTGCGAAGATTTTTGTGTCATTATTTAAGAGGGATATGGGCCTAAAACTAGAGCACAGTGTGTTGTCCTTTCCCTCCTTGTGAATGATCGCTATGGTAGCTGCCAATGCGTCTCTACTCATTTCTCCTCTCTCTCCTATCTCATTCATGTAGGAACATAGTTTTGGCACTAAATGATCTTGGTATTTCTTATAGTATAATACTGTCAGCCCGTCTGGACCCGGGCTCTTTCCTGTCTGGATCTCCTTTATAAGCTTTCCTTACCTCGGCCTCTGTGATGGGGACATCTAACACAACACTCTCCTCTTTTGATATCTTAACCATCCCAGTACCTTTTAGATAGTTTTTAATTTTTTCTCATTTTTGCTCTTTCACTTTGTCCTTATCCTTTGTATTTATTGAGTAGAGTTCCCCATAGAATTCCTGAAAGGTTTTTGCTATGTCCTTATCCTTATATTTAAATTCTCCAGATTTCGTCTTTATCTTATCGATGTATTTATTGCTTTTCTTTTTGCTTATTGCCCTAGCCAGGAGTCTACCCGGTTTATTACCAGAAATATATCTTTCTTTTTTGACTAAGTTATACTTTTTACGATTTTCTGCCTCTATCTGCTGTCTCAAGGCCTCTCTAGCACCATATAGTTTTCCCAAAATCCCTCTTTCCCCCGTTTCCTTATGCTGCCTTTCTAATTTTTTAACTTTCTCCTGAAGTATACACAAGTCTTTGTTCTGCCTTCTTTCTTTCTCCACTCCCGCCTTTATTATTATCCCCCTGATATAAGCTTTGTGGGCCTCCCAGACTATTGATTCTGACATTTCTTCAGAGGAATTAGTTCTAAAATAGAATTCCAATTCTTCATTTATTAACTTATCAATTTCCTTATCATGAAGGAGATCTTCGTTTAGTCTCCAATTATAAAAAAGGGGATGTTTGATTGTTTTGTTTTATTCGTAATGTCACCGGGGCGTGGTCCGAGAATGTTATAGATCCTATATTAGTATTTTCTACCTCTTCTAAAAACCTATGATCAACAAAAAAATAGTCAAGTCTTGAGTACGTCGCGTGCACGGGGGAGTAGTAGGTGTAATCTATTATTTTTTTATGTTGCATCCTCCATACATCGACTAGCTGGAGCTGGTGTAATTTTTTTTAAAGTTTATTCGACCATACCCCTCCGGTCCCCCGGGCACGCGACGCATTATCTCTACCTGGCTCTAGGCATAGATTCAGATCTCCTGCCACAATAATCCTCCCTCTCCTGAAACCCTCTAACTTTGATAACACTCCAATTAGATATTTACTTGGATTGTTATTAGGGCAGTAGATGTTAGCTAATGTATATTCCTCCCCGTTTAGTTTTCCACTCAGAAACAAAAATCGGCCCTCTGGGTCAGTCAATCTCTCCTCTATCTGGAAGCGAATTTCCCTAGCAAAACCTATCGCCACCCCCTTTGCACCCCTTATCGGGGAGTCGCTAAAAATGCAAAATGGCTAGTCTCTAGACGATATTCTCTGATTTCTCCCCAGGTATAGATGTGTCTCCTGGAGGAAGACCACCTCGGCTTTATTGGATCTCAGCTCGCCCATCACGCCCGCACACTTTATGGGCGAGTTGAGACCCCTCACATTATATGTTACCAAATTAATTCCAACCATTTATTCTTCTTCTCAAAACCCAACCGCAACCACAACAGGAGACAATGAGGTTTGTACTGGTCTCGCCCCTCCCTTACCCCCCCTCTCCCTTCCCCACTCCCGCCCACTCTCCCTCCCCCCTGCTCTTGGGGGCATCAGGCCTCCCCATGGCCCTATTAACCGTGGCCTCACCTTCTCCACCCGGCCCTACGGTTGGCCCCTCGAGGGTTGAGCTCAGTGTGGGAATCCTTGAATCACCAATCCCGCCCCAGGAGCTATCAGACCTCCCCCTCCCCTCCATTCCCCCATCACCCTTACTCCCCCGGAATACACCCCCTTCCCCCCCAAGACTCCAGACTCTAGGCCCTTTGTCACCCATACCCCCCCACCCCCCGCCCCCAGCCGCACAGCTCTCTGACCTGCTGGTCTAAATTTAGCAACCTATTATTTCTACATGTTTAATTCTCATCTATACTCCTCTCCTTTTATATGCTGGTTTCCAATTTTGTACATCTTCAGCAATGTTCTGTCCTCTCACTCTCTCCCACCATCCCGGGATTTCTACAGGTGGGATATCCAGCTTGCGGCAGAAGTTTTGGGTCTCCTCTGGGAACCTTAATATCGCTGAGCGCCCATCTTGTCTCCCAATCAGACATGCTGGGAACCCCCAAGAGTAGTGCACCTCTCGAGCTTTGAGTTGTTCCAGTAGAGGTCTGAGGACTCTTTTTCTTGCCCGTGTCTCATTCGCCAAGTCTGGGTATATTTGTAGGTTGGATTCACCGTATTTCACTGATTGATTGTTTCTCAGGCTCGCCCTGATTTTTTCTTTATCTTGATAGTTATGGAACCTCACTATCACATCACGAGGAGTTTCCCTGCTAATCTCAGCTGGTTTCCTAAGTCTGTGCACTCTATCCAGTTTAATTGACTTGTCGCCAGGGTTGATAAGGCCTCCAAAAATTTGATCTATCTTTTCCTGAAGATTTTCACCCTCCCCTTGTGGCTCTGGGAGACCTCTGATTCTCAGATTTTTTCTTCTGCTTCGGTTTTCTTGGGCTTCTAATTTATATCTTAGGTCCCTTTGTTCACGTTGCATCTCCTCTATCTGAGATCTCAGGTCTCCCATCTCCGTCCTCTGTCTTTCAGCTACCATCTCAGCCTCTTCCACTCTTCTCAGTATGTGACCCATGTCCCCCCGTATAGCTTCTGTTTCAGCTCTAATAAAAGTTTCCAGCCTGGCAAACATCTCCGCTATTTCGTTCTTCGTTGGCATTACTCCTTCCCGTTGGCTCTCCATTGGGGCTTCTTCTAAGGTTTCTAAAGTCGCAGAGTTTAAACCTAGAGATTCTGCTTCTGCCGCCTGTCTCCTTGTATTAACTTTGGGCGGACCATCAAAAGTTTTACTTTTGGATCCCGGTACCTTCCCTGGGCTTATATTTGTGTTTTCCTGTACCATATACCTCCTTATTGTACCTGGACTAGCGCTTAATCTGGCGGACGCCCCTGTTGGATTAGTTGTTGCTGTTGTTCCCCCCCGCTTGTCTTTTCTCTCATTCTTGTTATCTTTTACCTCCTTAACTTTGTTTTACTCTATTAGAAACTGGGGTTGAGCAGCCTATATATCACCACTCAGCTTAGTGGAGATCTACACTTAGTGGAGATCTGAAAAAAAAAAAAAAAAGGGAAGAAGTCAGGGGCTATGCCACCAATAATGTCTTCATTTGCCTTTTTAGGCTAGTCCCATCCTTTGTGTGTTTTAAAGATATTTCTCAAGTCCCAAAGTGGGTACCCCCAATTCAGCAAAGGAGGGGCAATGTTATTCTTACTGGCAGTGCTACGTCCTTCAATATGGTGTTATGTAGCCCTTGACATAGAACTGTTCCTGAAATCCTGGGACAGCAGGTTTTTGGATTTTTACAAATAGATTATATAGACAGGTGAACCGTCTTCAATAGAGGTCCAGATGAGGATTAAATTATTCCATGTGTTACTTTAGCCATTAAATTCGGGGAGCTCAGAACAGACAGAACCTTCACATACAGTTCAAGCTGAACCCATCTATAGTAGTTCTCTAACTGTATACGCCAGGTCCCCATAGAAACATCAGCAACTCAAGAAACACACAGATAAGAAAAAGGAAACCTGATCCTGCAAACAGTCCCACACGTCTTCTCCTTTAACTGAATTATACTTTAGTATAATGCCTTACATACAACTTTAGGGAAGAAAATTCAAACCTCTATCGACAGTTTTATGCACTTTAAAGTATCCTTTTTGGGAGAGATCTGGATATGGTATACACATCTTTGTCCATGCATAGGCTGCCTGAATTTTACCTTTATCTCTCCAGTGACGTTTTAAATTGCATGTTAATACTCCCGCCGAGTTGCTATGTGTAAGGCACTTACCCTCTCCCTTCCGTATATTCGAGGGAACTTATCACTTATCTGAGGGTTGCCTGTCTCCACTTTCTCCAGCTGCTTCTGTGTCCCTTGGGAGCGGTCGGCAGCTTCCTCTGCGACCACACCTTCGGATCCCTCTCCCAGTGCTTCTTCACTTCATGAGCTTATACCGGTATTACCCGGCGCTGCCTCAAAGCTCCCCTCGGCAGTTGTTTCCACTCCCACCTCCTCGGTTACTGCTCAGAGTAGAGGGGATATAACGAAGGCGCGGCGGGGGGGAGTGGCACGGGGGGGACGGGGGGGCTGCAGCCACGATCGTACTGAGACCTAAGTCCCGTGGCGCATCCCGGAGGTAAAGGGCTAGAAGGCGGCCACCCGCATCAGAGATACGGGAGCCGTTGTCAGCGTCACTACCCCGCTGCTGACCACGAGGAGGAAGGAGAGACCCGGCATCCCAGAGCGCTCGATGAGGTCAACCCGGCGCCCGCATCCGGCCCCTCCCCTCTATCGATGTCAGAGCAGCGTTGCCTCTGCTGACACCACCAAAAATGAAAAAAAAAGATTTTTTGGCTGGAGCTAAACACGTTAAAAATGTACCCATTCAAAATTACAAACAGATTCTACTTAACAACAAACCTACAGTCCCTGCCTTGTTTGCACCGCCTGTATACTGCTGTTCAGAGTATATAGGGCCTAATGGCCCAACCATTCCTTTTTTTAATTTGGGTACGGGATTCCCCTTAATATCCATACAAGACCCAAAGGGCCTGGTAATGGACTGGGGGGTACCCATGCCGTTTGTCTCACTGATTTTCATCCATATTGCCAGGATCCGACATTACATTAAAGCCGCAAGCAGTTTTAAATGACTTTTTTTCCTTTAAAAAAGACATTTTGTGCAGGGGCTGTTCTAAGCACGGGAAACACGCGCCACTTTACAGGCATACCATAGACACCCCCCAGGTACGATATTTAAAGGAATATTTCACTTTTTTTTTACTTTAAGCATCATTAAAATCACTGCTTCCGAAAAAACAGCCGTTTTTACAACTTTTTTTTGCATTGATACATGTCCCCTGGGGCAGGACCCGGGTCCCCAAACCCTTTTTAGGACAATACCATGAAAATTAGCCTTTAAAATGAGCACTTTTGATTTTGAATGTTCGAGTCCCATAGACATCAATGGGGTTCTAACGTGCGAATTTTCTGTCCGTTCGCAGGTTCTGGTGCGAACCGAACCGGGGGGTGTTTGGCTCATCCCTACCCCAAGGTAATACATACAGGAAACAGGAAGGTAAGGACTTTGAGTGAGGTGGGCAAATGAGGCCAGTGGGTCAGTCACCGTAAAAAACAAGCCATTTTATTTATACATAGTAACATGATGACATAATGGTGATCCCAATATGGGTTGACTGTCACATCATATACAGATACACCCTGATTGGTACATTGTAAACATTCATAAATGTATAAATAAAATGGCTTGTTTTTTACGGTGACTGACCCACTGGCCTCATTTGCCCACCTCACTCAAAGTCCCAACCTTCCTGTTTCCTGTATGCATAGGGATGGAGACTCGCGTCTCACTCAAAGTCCCAACCTCTCGCCTCTTCAAACTCGATATAGGGTGGAGGTGGGCTGTGAGGCCTCTGGGAAATTATTCACCATTATGGATATTAATTCCATAGGGCACTTGCCCTGTTTTACTTGCCTTACCCCCCCTTTCTTTAGTGGTTGTGTAGTATGGCATTAACATATCCCTTTATGGTTCATATTCATCCTTTGTGTATATTGATTTGTTTTTTCTTTTTTCTTTTTGTTTTTTCTTTTCTTTCCCCTCATTGGTGCAGCCATGTGGGATTCCCCTGGGGATGCCGTGTCTGATCGCTGTGAGGCACGTTGGGATCCCTCCCCCTTTTCCCCCTCCTCGTCTGCTTTGGTGGGCGTGGGAGATCGGGGTGGGTTTCCCTCCGTGCATCGACATCACGCCCTCACGCCCCATTCGGCCGTCCCGGCATTGGCATTGTTTTCCCATTCGATGCAGACACGTGGACGGCGGCGCCTCCAGCAGCTGTGGGCGTTGATTTGCCGCTGCGCTTGAGGGGGCCTCCGTTCGCCTCAGTGTCTGCAATGTGTGACGTTGGGGGGAGTTTCTTTCTTTGGGAGGGTGGCCGGCTACACATATAAGGCACTGACCTTTTGCTAGCCTGTTTCCGGGCAGCACTTCCATTACTGGACTAGACACGGTTGGTCATCCTCCATCACCTACAGGTAAGGAGGACAACATATGGGCATTCATGTATGTGTCAGGGATGGGGGCTCTAGTAATTGGGGCCTCACCTTTCATACAGCATTTTCATTACTACAGAATCACCACCCGCAGCCACCTACAGTATGGACACACCATTCATTGCGGATTCCTGTGTGTGCTTGGCCCTTTTTCCCTCCCTCGGTTGAGCTCCTTCCTCAGCTCCCGGACCTGACATAGTTGGTGGCCCTGTGACCGCGCACCTCATGGAGTTCACACCCCATCGGCATGTGAGTATCCATTTAGGGCAGTGGCGTCCCTGCCTCCCCATATGCATATTTACTTTGTCTCCTTTTCACCATGCATATTGTACTTCATCCACCTAGAATAGCCTTCCTTTTTCTTTTGTCCTTAGATATTGGTGCTTAATCACCCCTGAAGAGTGTTTTGATACACGAAACACGTCGGACTGATGACATGCACCCAATAATCACCTCCCCTTTTACTGGGTCTACAAATCAAAAAGTTTTTTTACCTATCTACTTTGTGATGTTATGCAATTTATGGATATTTCACCTTTTATACCATTCGTCCTGTACCCGTTCCTAGGGGCTTGTTATGAATGTTCACAATGTACCAATCAGGGTGTATCTGTATATGATATGACAGTCAACCCATTTTGGGATCACCATTATGTCATCATGTTACTATGTATAAATAAAATGGCTTGTTTTTTACGGTGACTGACCAACTAGCCTCATTTGCCCACCTCACTCAAAGTCTCAACCTTCCCGTTTCCTGTATGCATAGGGATGGAGACTCGCGTCTCACTCAAAGTCCCAACCTCTCGCCTCTCCAAGGTAATACATAAAACCTGGCCTGTTAGTGGGCCCTGAGGACATGGTTGATGACCACTGGTATACAGGACCTTCAAGACCAGCTCGAGACGGCCATATCTAAAATAGATGACCTCGAGAATAGATCTCGCAGATATAACTTCAGGATCAGAGGTCTTCCGGAAAAAGTCACAGATGTGCATGCAGCGGTTCGCTCTCTCATTCGAAACCTTATCCCTGATATTCACCCCACAAACTGGAGTTGGACAGGGCTCATAGAGCTCTGGGACCCCCCCGTTCAGACGAACTCCCAAGAGACATTGTGGTGAAACCACATTATTATGCGATTAAGGAAGAAGTTCTGCAGTGGGCACGCTCCATCGCAAATCTCAAGACCCAGGATCATTCTATTCAAATATTTGCGGATATATCCCCATCTACCATCCAAAAAAGGAGATCGCTTAAACCGCTCCTCTCAGTGCTTGCTCAGAAGGACATAAAATATTGGTGGCTATTTCCATTCAATCTCAAGTTTTCCTATAAGAACAGGTCGTATACCTTCTCCAAGCTTCAGGAGGGAGAAAAACTCCTCCTTCATCTGGGACTCATTACTCAGACCCCGTCTTCTCCTTTACCTGGACCTGCCGCTGGATCCTCTAAACAACAGATGCTCACAAGCCTGATCACTCTGGTGTGGCAGAAACCAAAAACCAAGAGATCCAAGGAATCTGCACCTACCTGAATTACCTAACTATATGTGACTATCTAAGCTCGATGAGCTAAAACTGTTTTTTCGCTCTGGGCCCTTCCATTTGGCCCCAGCTGGGTCTCTTCGGAGCACTTGTTCCACCCCTTCTCTTTTTCTCTTCAATTTTTCCCACTTTTTGAGGGTAGGGAGGGATTTTGGGCAAAGGTTTGTTTGGGTTCTACACTGGTTCTAGATATTTTAAAACATGATATTTTAAATTTAGTGTATCAGATACGGTGTGGTGTGGGGGGGCTCCTCCCCCCCCTTTTTTTTCCTCTTTCCTTTAGTTTATTATTATTTTAATTGTGGGGCATGTCCTAGCTGAATTCCAGACACCAGGACAAATCCTATATACCTCTTCCACGAGGCTCATGGGTAAGTGGCTGTGTGTTGCTTGAGCTCCCCTTCCATCTGCTCCATGGCTGAAGCTGATAAACTGACCTCACCCTTACGAATAGTAATCCCATAATACACAGGGATTGAACTCCCAGGTTAAAAGAGGAAACATATTTCAACACTACCATAACCAAAAGATTGATGTGATCTTGTTACAGGAAGCACACTTCCCTAGATCATATTGCCCCAAGTTCATCCATCCTAAATTCCCAAATTTTTACCTCGCTAATGCGGAAAATAAGACTAAGGGTGTAGCATTTCTTTTCTCACACAAATCAAAATTCACACTCCAGCTGGAACATAAAGATCTGGATGGAAGGTTCATCCTAATCAAGGGAGTGTTGGATGACCGACTTTACTCTTTTGTTTCTTATTATGCACCCAATCGAGGCCAAGCAAAATTCTTTGAATAAATGTTCCAGAAACTGGAACCCATGCTGGAAGGCACAATTGTGGTGGGAGGAGATACCAACATAGCCTTCGTCTCAGGGCTTGACAAAGAGCGCCCACCGGGTACTCAAACTACCCACCCACCCAAACAAAGCTTACGGATAGCTAGACTCATTCACCAACATAAATTAATTGACATTTGGAGAGAACTTAATTCTCAAACTCGGGATTATACCCATTTTCCGCACCCACACCAATCCTTTTCCAGAATTGACCATATCTTCCTGTCTACCACGCATATACCCCTAGCACACAAATCATTCATAAGAGATACTGTGTAGTCTGACCACTCTATGGTTTTTATTCTCATACAAGGAGTCCAGAGTCCTCATGGAAAGAATCACTGGTGGCTTAAGGAATCAATACTTAGTGACCGGTGAGATCAATTGAAATTGAAAAAGTCATCAATGACTACTTCTCCTTAAATGACAAGGAAGATATAAACCCTGAAACTCTGTGGGCGGGCCATAAAGCCACCATCAGAGGGAAACTTATCCAGATTTCTTCCCAAATCAAACAAGCAAATAAAGCAGACATAGATAAACTAGAAAAGGAATTCTTAACTATTAGCAAGCAATATAAAAGAAACCCTAAATCTATTCCGGCAGCCAAATTTGATGAGACCAGACTGGCTTTAAACCTTGCTCTTACATCAAGAGCAGAGAAAAACTTACAATGGAGTGGGGTCCGGTTTTACCAAATGAGAGATAAAGTGGATTCAATGCTAGCAGTTGGTCTAACTCCCAAACTTTGCTCTAATACCTTACCAAAAATACGTCTCCCAAATGGATCTGGGACACACAACCCTCAGAAAAAAAGGAGCGCCTTTCGTGATTTCTATAAAACTTTATATAACGGAGGGGCGCAGGAGGATCAGGATGGTATTGACTCCTTTTTAGACTCTTTACCTATTCCCAAACTGGAAGATCGCCATATCGATAGATTGGAATCTCCAATAACAGTGGAAGAAGTGCTCTTGGTAATCAAAAACTTGAAACGGAGGTCGGCTCCCGGACCATATGGGTTCTCCATTCCCTATTATAAAAAGTTTGCACCCATTCTGTCCCCATATCTAGCATGATTCTTTAATGCCCTGAGGAAGGGAACGACCCTGGAATGATCACTTAACTCAGCGTTTATCACAGTGCTTCCAAAACCAGGGAAAGATCCTGGGGAGATTAGCAACTACAGGCCCCTATCATTAATTAATAATGACCTAAAGATCCTAACCAAATTGTTAGCGGACCAAGTGTCCTCCTTCATAAGGTTATACATACATAAAGATCAGGTGGGGTTCATCCCGGTAGGCAAGGCCCTGATCAAATTAGACAGGCAATTGACATTATCTCATTGTTGAGATCGGGCTGGGATGGGGGGCAATCTCAAGAAGGACTTTTACTATCTATAGATTTACACAAGGCCTTCAATACTGTCTCATGCCTTATCTTTTCAAAATATTAAAGTATTGAGGGTTTGGCCGACACTTCACTAACATTCTAAGAGCACTATATTTGATTCCCGAATCGGGCGTACTTCTTCAGGGATACTACTCAGAGCCATTTACAATCTCTAAAGGCACACGACAGGGTTGCCCCCTATCCCCCCTGATCTTCGCAATAGCGATTGAAACTTTAGCCATAGCGATCAGGACTCACCCGGATATTCGTGGCGTAAAATGTGGCCCACAATCACACAAATGTGCTCTTTTTGCAGACGATCTCCTCCTCTTCATCAGCTCACCACTAATCTCTCTACCAAATGTCTGCCACCTATTGGACGATTTTGGAAAAATGTCGATATGTCAAAGTCGCAGGCCTTTGACATAAATCTACCAGATTCCTTAGTTTCCCGGCTAAAAAGCCACTTCGCCTTTACATGGTATGATTCTCACATTCCCTACCTAGGGGGTGCATTTACCATCTAGGATAGAGCAGCTACTGTATATGCAACCGATTATCTGCCAATATTTTCCAAATTGGAATTGGATTTGCATGAATGGTTTTGACTACCTATATCATGGCTAGGGAGGGTTCACGCTATAAAGATGACACTACTTCCACGTATTCTCTATTTCTTTCGGTGCCTACCCATACCTATTAAAATGGACTATTTGTAACGCTTTCAGTGAAAATTATAGCCTTTGTTTGGGGATCAAAGTGGCACAGGCTAGCTAAGGGGGTCCTCTTTAGAGCCCAAAACAAGGGAAGGAAGGATGGGATTACCTAACCTACACAATTATTACCAAGCAGCACAATTAGCCCAAATATCAGTGATCTACTCCCGGATTGCAAAACCTGATTGGGTGCATATGGAAAGGGAAGCAGTACCACAATTCACACTAGATTTCTTTCTGTGGAGTCACCCTAGTAAACGACCAGCAATTCTCACCCCAACATTATCTCATTCGATGTCAATAAGGGACAAACTCAAAATGAATCCGGAGTTAATATCACCGTTTAAGCCGCTGGCCCATTTATTCCACAATCCCCAATTCCCCCAGGCATGAACATTAGAGCCTTTCAATGGTGGCTGAACAAGGGGCTATACAGAATAGGCCATTATTTTAACTCATCGGGTCCACTCACCCTCAATCACTGTATCAATATCCTTGAAATGCCCCCAACTGAAACTTACAGACACCAACAAATCTCTCACTTCCTACACTCCATTTGGGAATCCAAACCCTTACCACCTAGCATAACGGCATATGAACAATGGTGTGGCCAGCTTACCGAACAGAGGAGGGGGGGATCTTGGTGATATACGAGTCACTATCTGTAGAGCACTCTAAAACAACCTGTATGTTGTCCTGGGAAAGTGAGCTCAAACAGGAATGGGAGCTGTACGAATGGCACAGAGTGATCACCTGGTCGAATCAAGGTATACTCAACGTATCTCTGATGAAGGCAGACCTAAAAGTTCTAACTAGAAGGTACTTGGTTCCCGTTAGACTGGCAAAATTATATCCTTCAACTTCCCCCCTATGTTTCAGAGGATGTACACAGGCACCATGATCCATGTTTGATGGGAATGTCCAAAACTAAGCGGGTTCTGGAATAGAATGTTTGCAATCATCAGAAAGATGATGGATTTGTCCATCCCTATGTCCCCCCCACATAGCACTGCTGAACTTCCCAATAGAAAAAGCCTCTAAAAGTAAAAGGAGCCTTGTTCACTTTATCCTTCTAGGAGCTAAAATTACGATAGCGAAAGCATGGAAGCAGATCATGGTTTCCAGTGATCAGGCCAAACGAAAAATATCTTGGATCATAGCTCGGGAAAAAATAATTAGTATCCTACAAGATACTGTTCAAAAATTTGAGGCCATTTGGGAACCTTGGGCATATTACATGCACATACCCTTGACATCTTCGTAGGAATTGGATAAAACAATCTTGGTAGAACATCCCGGAAGGACATCTCATTCCTCCTTCTATACATCTTCGTTCTTTTCTATCCCCTTCTTTTTCCTTTCTCTCTCTCTTTATTTTTATTCCTTAATACCACCTTTGCTAAAATATTACCTAGTTAGGTGGGTAGCAGGCTTTAGAAGGTAGCATCCCCGCTAATTTAAATAGCATTTGATCTGTGGGTTGGATGTGCCGCTCCCCTTTCCATGACACAGCTTGTACCCATTTGGGGTGTCCAGAGAGGGGCGGCTCTTCCCCCCCCTTATGTTTGATTGATGTACCTGCACCCACTAACCATAGTAATTTCTAAATATATCTATTTGAAATTTGTTCTCTTATACGTTGCATTACTATGGATTTATTGTTCCACTATGTAAAAGAATGTATCAATGACTCTGTATTTTCTCTGAAAAACCTTAATAAAAAACTATTGAAACTAAAATGACAGGACAGTTCAAACCTCCCAAAAAGACCCCTTTTGGTAAAGTAGACATCCCAAGCTATTTGCTGATAGGCATGTTGAGTCCATGGGATACTTTATATTTTGCTACAAGTTGCGGGAAAAAAAAATATATTTTTTTTTTGCACAAAGTCGTCACTAAATGATATATTGCTCAAACATGCCATGGGCATATGTGAAATTACAACCCAAAATACATTTTGATACTTCTCCTGAGTATGGGGATACCACATATGTTAGACTTTTTGGGAGCCTAGCCATTTACAGGACCACGAAAACCAAGCACCTTCTTCAGGCTTTCTAAGGGCGTAAAATGGTGATTTCACTTCCTCACTACCTATCACAGTTTCGGAGGCCCTGAAATGTCAAGATAGCACAAAACCCCCCAAATGACCCCATTTTGGAAAGAAAACACTTCAAGCTATTTGCTGAGAGGTATCTTGAGTCCATGGAATATTTTATATTTTGCCACAGTTTCGTGATAATTTTTTTTTTTTTACAGAAAGTTGTCACTAAATGATATATTGCTCAAACATGCCATGGGCATATGTGAAATTACACCCTAAAATACATTCTGTTGCTTCTCCTGAGTACGGAGATACCACATGTGTGAGACTTTTTGGGAGCCTAACCATGTACAGGACCCTGAAAACGAATCACTGCCTTCAGGCTTTCTAAGGGCGTAAATTTTTTATTTCACTCCTCGCTGCCTATCACAGTTTCTTAGGGCCATGAAATGCCCAGATAGCATAACCCCCCCCCCCAAATAATCCCATTTTGGAAAGTAGACACCCCAAGCTATATGCTGAGAGGCATATCGAGTATTTTGCAGATCTCACTTCTTGTCACAAAGTTTTGAAAATTGAAAAAAGAAAAAAAATACATTTTTCTTTTCTTTCTTCATTTTCAAAAACAAATGAGAGCTGCAAAATACTCACCATGCCTCTTAGCAAATACCTTGTGGTGTCTACTTTCCAAAATGGGGCCATTTTAGAGGGGGGGGTTGTGCTATCTGGACATTTCAGGACCTCCGTAACTGTGATAGGTAGTGAGGAAAAAAATCACAATTTTATGCCCTTAGAAAGCCTGAAGGCGGTGATTGGTTTTCGGGGTCCTTTACACGGCTAGGCTCCCAAAAAGTCTCATACATGTGGTATCCTCATACTCAGGAGAAGCAGCATAATGTATTTTGGGGTGTAATTCCACATATGCCCATGGTATGTTTGAGCAATATATCATTTAGTGACAACTTTGTGCAAAAAAAAAAAAACTAATAATAATTTTCCCGAAACTTGTGCTAAAATATACATAATTCCATGGATTTAGCATGCCTCTCAAGAAATAGTTTTGGGTGTCTAATTTCCAAACTGGGGTCATTTGTGGGGGGTTTGTGCTATCTGGGCATTTTATGGCCTTCGAAACTGTGATAGGTAGTGAGGAGTGAAAAAAATCACAAATTTACGCCCTTAGAAATCCTGAAGGTGGTGCTTGGTTTTCGGGGTCATGTACACGGCTAGGCTCCCAAAAAGTCTCACACATGTGGTATCCCCGTACTCAGGAGAAGCAGCAGAATGTATTTTGGGGTGTAATTCCACATATAACCATGGCATGTGTGAGCAATATATCTTTTAGTGACAACTTTGTGTAATTTTTTTTCGTCATATTTCAATCACTCGTGACAAAAAATAAAATATTAAATGGGCTCAACAAGCCTCTCAGCAATTTCCTTGGGGTGTCTACTTTCCAAAATGGGGTCATTTGGGGGGGGGGGGTGGTACTGCCCTGCCATTTTATCACCTCAAGAAATTAGTAGGCAGTCATAAACTAAAAGCTGCATAAATTCCAGAAAATGTACCATAGTTTGTAGACGCTATAACTTTTGCTAAAGGGATGGTGAACCCGCGCAATGGAAGTAAGGTTTGTTTGGTGAGGTATTTGGAACTGCTGCCTCCCAACAAGCAGTCACCCTAAATGGGGACAGCTGAGATTTATTGAAATGATAGAAGGGTTTGGCGCTGTTCCTTTTAGTTGAATGATTCCCTACCTGCATATAGGTTACTAAGTGCAAATTTAAATGTAAATTCCTGGGTATAAACAATACCGTGCATGTATCAGATTGGTGATATACTAAAATGTTGGTAAATATTGTACAATTATAAGTGATACATAAACTTTAAATATATAAAAAAGTAAAACAGATGTCAAATCCCATATATGGTGTTGCTGATAAGTATTCCAAAAAACATAAAGTGCAAAGGGGGGGGAGAGGAGGGGAGTGACAGGGGAGAGGAAAGGGAGAGGTGTGGGAGATTTGCTCCTGGTGGAGGAAATAAACAATATTGGGATCCCTCCTAATAAAGTGCAAACGTGCTGGTGAAGTTCAAAGGAAGTCCTTATGTGTAATACACTTGTTGTCAAATTCTTAACATATATCTTGTGCAATATCTTGTGATGTTGTGATAATAACCCTTCAATTTTTATACCCTTGCTCTGAAAGTGCAGCCACTCATCAGATCACTTCACCCCTGCAGGGGTATCAGGCAGTTACAGTTTTGCGCCACTGTACGGCGTTCGCTGGCGGGCTCAGGATCGTGGTATATCATATGTAAAGAGAGAGGGAGTGCCCATAGCGTAAAATTGTTTTTTAAAAGTTTTATTAAGCAAAATAGAAAGGTACTCACACTTTTACAATGTAAATCAAGCGAGGTAGTAAAAAACGTCACAGTTAGCCTTCAGCGCTGGTACAGTAGGTGATGTTTGGGAAGCACAGAGTAGGCCACACCCTACGCGTTTCGTCGTTAGGACGTCTACGGGAGCGTGACCTGTGCTGTGTCTTCGCATCCTTATATAGTGTGCGGTGTCCCCCTGTTGAATTTTCAATTGGCATCCATTTTGCCTGTGATTCCGCGGACCGGAAGTACTTCCGGTCCGCAGCCATTTTGTTTATATTTTGCAGACCGAAGTCCGACTTCCTGTGAGAGTAACAGTGTTTCTAAGGAGCGATTTGTGGCCATTTTGCCTGGGATTTTAGCAGACAGTAGACCATATCCACTGTCTCTGTATGTTTATCCTACAAAGTCCGGCGGCCATTTTGCCTGTGTTTTTTTGGACAAAGGAGACCATAAAGAAGTTTTTCTTGCTATTAGTGTCAATTCCTACTTAAAATACAAGTATATAGTGTTAGGTCTGCCGCGCACTATGACAAGGTTTTTGCACATTAGTCAATTTGCTTTCTGTGACGGTAAAATTCAAGATATTTATGCTAGATTCAACTTTAAAATAAATAATTTAAAATACATAAGGAATGCATAAAAAACAGTATATGAGCCTCTTACTATGGGCGACTGCAATATAAAGAAACACACACATGTCATTATTAAAAGTGAAATGAAATACAAATAAAAATTAAAATAAAAATAAAAATTTATTATAAAAACATATTAAATAAAGTATATAAAATAAAAATACTTGAAGTTAAATTCATGTATATTTTGTGTGACACTTTTGTGTTTTTTATTACTCTCGAGAGAGGGAGGACATGTTTTTATGAGGGCTTATTATTCCAGCCTCATATATATTGGCTTTTGGATTGTCTATATTTATACATTATATATCCTCATTTAATTGCTACTATGATGCGCACGTGGGAGAGATATATTAGGTATCTTTTTAACGTTTCTTTCTGGGTAACATTGTGGACCTATGCCCAGAAGTTAAACTATATACAAATAAAATTAGAATATTTTGAATATGTATATATATTAGAGAGAGAAAATGAAGACAAAAGGAGAATCCTGGGGTGTTGTTTCTGGATGTTCCCCATATTGTGAGCCAATCCTTTCATGTTGCGAGTGTGTATTAAAGGGAGGTGTTTTGAAATCTGTATTATACTATTCATGCGTGTACGATTTGTGCATATATATGTACGATTTAAGTGAGTGTGAAAAGGTCCTCTATTTGAAAGGTGTACAGGACTTATTAGGCACTTTTCATGTTTGTACCCTGCTTTTGGTACGAATTCTGCTCATTTGGGGGAGAGAAAGGGTGGTCTGGTACCAACGTGTTTCTGAAGTCAAGTGTGTAGGTGCTACATGTCTCCCGAGTTGATGTTACTACTAGTAATTGGTTAGGAAGCAATTGAGTTCAAGGTCTATATTCATACCCATAGGCTGTAGGGTATCCAATAGGAATATCCACTTGGTTTTGTTTTGTGAAACCTTAGTTTTTTTATTATCGCCTCTCCAGTGGCCCTTGATTTTGTCTATTGCGTAAAATGTCATATGCGCCGGGTCTCTATTGTGATAATCTCTGAAGTGCCTAGAGACGCTGTGTTTGTTGAACCCTTTCTTGATATTTTTGATATGTTCTCTGACCCTGACATGTAACTCTCTCGTTGTTCTTCCTACATACTGCTTCCGACATGGGCACTCTAATACATAGGTAACGTGAGTACTGTGGCAGGTAATGAGTTCTCGAATGTTGAACTCTTTTTCGTTGACAGTTGATCTGAATTTTGTTGTTTTCTTGTTGGTTTTTTTACTGGTTCTGCAAGGTAAGCATTTGCCACATTTGAAAAACCCTTTTAGGCCTTTTCCTATTTTTATCTCCCTAGGTGGATCTATTGCATTGTGTACCAATTTATTCCTCAGGGTTGGTGCTTTTTTGTAGATGAAAACAGGTTTCTTGGGCAGTATAGAGTTGAGGACCCTGTCAGATTGTAAAATGGGCCAGTGTTTTTTAATTATAGTTTCCGCATGTTTGTATTGTCTATTATACCCCGTTAGGAAGGCTACTTCCATTTTATCATTTTTTGTTCTTCTTTGTTGTGTTCCTGTTTCATCTAACATTTTATTTCTTTCCATTTTCCCGACTGTATATTTCAGTGCCACCAGGTCCTTTCTTTTGTATCCCTTTTCTACAAACTTGTTTATTAGAGTATCCGTTTGTTGCTCGTAATCGTGTTTACTGGAGCAATTCCTATATAATCGCATGAACTGACCCTTGGGTATATTTCCAAGCCATCGGGGGTGGTGACAGCTACTGGTTGGGATGTACCCATTTCTGTCAGTGGCTTTGAAATATGTTCTTGTTTTCAGCTGTCCATTGTCTTTGTATATTTGTAGATCCAGATAATCCACAGTTTCTTTATTCCAATTTCCCGAAAAGGTGAGTCCATAGGCATTGCCACTGATCTCGTCAAAGAAATTCTGTAGTTCCTCTATCGTGCCCCCCCATACAATGAGTAGCCATGGGGGCTAAGTACGCCCCCAGTGTAGCTAACCTATTACTCAACAAATGGGAGGAGGAACAGATTTACAGTATTGAAAGAAGAAATCTGAAATTATACAGGAGGTACATTGACGACATCGTCATTGTATGGGGGGGAACGATAGAGGAACTACAGAATTTCTTTGACGAGATCAGTGGCAATGCCTATGGACTCACCTTTTCGGGAAATTGGAATAAAGAAACTGTGGATTATCTGGATCTACAAATATACAAAGACAATGGACAGCTGAAAACAAGAACATATTTCAAAGCCACTGACAGAAATGGGTACATCCCAACCAATAGCTGTCACCACCCCCGATGGCTTGGAAATATACCCAAGGGTCAGTTCATGCGATTATATAGGAATTGCTCCAGTAAACACGATTACGAGCAACAAACGGATACTCTAATAAACAAGTTTGTGGAAAAGGGATACAAAAGAAAGGACCTGGTGGCACTGAAATATACAGTCGGGAAAATGGACAGAAATAAAATGTTAGATGAAACAGGAACACAACAAAGAAGAACAAAAAATGATAAAATGGAAGTAGCCTTCCTAACGGGGTATAATAGACAATACAAACATGCGGAAACTATAATTAAAAAACACTGGCCCATTTTACAATCTGACAGGGTCCTCAACTCTATACTGCCCAAGAAACCTGTTTTCATCTACAAAAAAGCACCAACCCTGAGGAATAAATTGGTACACAATGCAATAGATCCACCTAGGGAGATAAAAATAGGAAAAGGCCTAAAAGGGTTTTTCAAATGTGGCAAATGCTTACCTTGCAGAACCAGTAAAAAAACCAACAAGAAAACAACAAAATTCAGATCAACTGTCAACGAAAAAGAGTTCAACATTCGAGAACTCATTACCTGCCACAGTACTCGCGTTACCTATGTATTACAGTGCCCATGTCGGAAGCAGTATGTAGGAAGAACAACGAGAGAGTTACATGTCAGGGTCAGAGAACATATCAAAAATATCAAGAAAGGGTTCAACAAACACAGCGTCTCTAGGCACTTCAGAGATTATCACAATAGAGACCCGGCGCATATGACATTTTACGCAATAGACAAAATCAAGGGCCACTGGAGAGGCGATAATAAAAAAACTAAGGTTTCACAAAACGAAACCAAGTGGATATTCCTATTGGATACCCTACAGCCTATGGGTATGAATATAGACCTTGACCTCAATTGCTTCCTAACCAATTACTAGTAGTAACATCAACTCGGGAGACATGTAGCACCTACACACTTGACTTCAGAAACACGTTGGTACCAGACCACCCTTTCTCTCCCCCAAATGAGCAGAATTCGTACCAAAAGCAGGGTACAAACATGAAAAGTGCCTAATAAGTCCTGTACACCTTTCAAATAGAGGACCTTTTCACACTCACTTAAATCGTACATATATATGCACAAATCGTACACGCATGAATAGTATAATACAGATTTCAAAACACCTCCCTTTAATACACACTCGCAACATGAAAGGATTGGCTCACAATATGGGGAACATCCAGAAACAACACCCCAGGATTCTCCTTTTGTCTTCATTTTCTCTCTCTAATATATATACATATTCGAAATATTCTAATTTTATTTGTATATAGTTTAACTTCTGGGCATAGGTCCACAATGTTACCCAGAAAGAAACGTTAAAAAGATACCTAATATATCTCTCCCACGTGCGCATCATAGTAGCAATTAAATGAGGATATATAATGTATAAATATAGACAGTCCAAAAGCCAATATATATGAGGCTGGAATAATAAGCCCTCATAAAAACATGTCCTCCCTCTCTCGAGAGTAATAAAAAACACAAAAGTGTCACACAAAATATACATGAATTTAACTTCAAGTATTTTTATTTTATATATTTTATTTAATATGTTTTTATAATAAATTTTTATTTTTATTTTAATTTTTATTTGTATTTCATTTTACTTTTAATAATGACATGTGTGTGTTTCTTTATATTGCAGTCGCCCATAGTAAGAGGCTCATATACTGTTTTTTATGCATTCCTTATGTATTTCAAATTATTTATTTTAAAGTTGAATCTAGCATAAATATCTTGAATTTTACCGTCACATAAAGCAAATTGACTAATGTGCAAAAACCTTGTCATAGTGCGTGGCAGACCTAACACTATATACTTGTATTTTAAGTAGGAATTGACACTAATAGCAAGAAAAACTTCTTTATGGTCTCCTTTGTCCAAAAAAACACAGGCAAAATGGCCGCCGGACTTTGTAGGATAAACATACAGAGACAGTGGATATGGTCTACTGTCTGATAAAATCCCAGGCAAAATGGCCACAAATCGCTCCTTAGAAACACTGTTACTCTCACAGGAAGTCGGACTTCGGTCTGCAAAATATAAACAAAATGGCCGCGGACGTACTTCCGGTCCGCGGAATCACAGGCAAAATGGATGCCAATTGAAAATTCAACAGGGGGACACCGCACACTATATAAGGATGGGAAGACACAGCACAGGTCACGCTCCCGTAGACGTCCTAACGACGAAACGCGTAGGGCGTGGCCTACTCTGTGCTTCCCAAACATCACCTACTGTACCAGCGCTGAAGGCTAACTGTGACGTTTTTTACTACCTCGCTTGATTTACATTGTAAAAGTGTGAGTACCTTTCTATTTTGCTTAATAAAACTTTTAAAAAACAATTTTACGCTATGGGCACTCCCTCTCTCTTTACATATGATATACCACGATCCTGAGCCCACCAGCGAACGCCGTACAGTGGCGCAAAACTGTAACTGCCTGATACCCCTGCAGGGGTGAAGTGATCTGGTGAGTGGCTGCACTTTCAGAGCAAGGATATAAAAATTGAAGGGTTATTATCACAACATCACAAGATATTGCACAAGATATATGTTAAGAATTTGACAACAAGTGTATTACACATAAGGACTTCCTTTGAACTTCACCAGCACGTTTGCACTTTATTAGGAGGGATCCTAATATTGTTTATTTCCTCCACCAGGAGCAAATCTCCCACACCTCTCCCTTTCCTCTCCCCTGTCACTCCCCTCCCTCCACCCCCCCCTCCTCCCCCTCCCCTTTGCACTTTATGTTTTTTGGAATACTTATCAGCAACACCATATATGGGATTTGACATCTGTTTTACTTTTTTATATATTTAAAGTTTATGTATCACTTATAATTGTACAATATTTACCAACATTTTAGTATATCACCAATCTGATACATGCACGGTATTGTTTATACCCAGGAATTTACATTTAAATTTGCACTTAGTAACCTATATGCAGGTAGGGAATCATTCAACTAAAAGGAACAGCGCCAAACCCTTCTATCATTTCAATAAATCTCAGCTATAACTTTTGCGCAAACCCCTAAATATACACTTATTGACATTTTTTTTACCAAAGACATGTGGCTGAATAATACAATCAAATACAATCAAAAGAAAGCTCTAATTGTGGGAAAAAAAGGATGCAAATTTAATTTGGGTACAACATTGCATGACCGTGCAATTACCAGTTAAAGCAGCACAGTGCCAAATTGTAAAAAGTGCTCTGGTCATTGAGCAGCCTAATCTTCCGAGCCTGAAGTGGTTAAACATGTATTAGAAACTATACACCGCTGAATGCACTGTATATATACGCTACACTGAATGCAGAATACATATATATATATATACTAGACTGTATATATATATATATATATATATATATATATATATATATATATATCAATGCACTGACTGCACTGACTGAATATAGAGTAAACACTAAATATAAAGTCTGTGCTAAAATGCTAAATGCAGAGTATATATATATATATATATATATATATATATATATATTAGACTGACTGTATATCTATATATCGAATACACTGCCACTAACTGAATAACCTGCCTGAGTAATCTAATTCAAGCTATCTCTCTGTCCACACCAACAGCACCACATGCGGCCGCTATGTAAGCAGCCTTATATAATGTGGGGTGTGGACCCCCTGAGCCATGATTGGCCAAAGGCACCGTGCTTTTGGTCAATTATGGCTCTCTTAGCAGAGCGTGCCATGATTGGCCAAAGCATGCAGGTCAGGTGCATGCTTTGGCTAATCATCATACAGCAATGCACTGCGAACTTGCAGTGCATTATGGGGCACTCCACAGCGCCTGAATTTCCAGCGAACACCTCATAATGTTCGCTGTTCTGTGAACAGGCGAACACCTGATGTTCGAATTGAACTTATGTTCGACGCAAACATCGAACTCATCCCTAATAGTGACCCAGTTAAATCTTTATTCACTGTAAAAATATTGGAAAGGAGGAGGAAGAAACCAGACAGTGATAAAACTATGGAACTATGGAACTCACATCCAAAATTTAGCAACGGAAGAGGTTGCTTTGGTTCCTAGATGTTACTATGAATGTGGAAATAAAACAGGCAGTTTGTAACTCAGGCATTAAGACAAAATCAATCAGCTTCTCTTAAATCTAAGATTAAAACGCACTGGGTTGCGCTGGTGAATACCCCTAAGGATATAGCAAAAATTTTAAAGGATTTTTTTTTCAAAAACGATATGGTATCAAAAAAGAATATAATACGTCCCCTTTTTTTGATATAATACAGGCTTATTTGTAAAGCAAATTTACTGAAACTCACAGAATCAAACAGCAACTGGTTGAACCAAGAAATGACTGAAGTGCAACTTTTTCATGCTTTTTTTGAGACAGCATAGGTAAGAATCCAGGCCCTAATGGTGTTTCAGTTCTTTACTTTATTTAAAAAAATTAAGGATACCATACTTCCTTTTTTTCTGAATGTATGCAAATTATTTAGCTGATAACACATATCTCTTTGATCCAAAAACAGGGTGAAGTAGCAAACCAATGTCACTTTTAAGTGTAGACACTAAACTTTAAACTAAAGTATTGGCTTTAGATATAATGCAAACTTTTTTTTCAGCTGATAAAAAAGATAATACTTGGTTCACCTTGGAAGAGCTGCAAGGAATGATGCACTGAGGGCTCTGTGGATTATATACTATGTGTCCAGAAACCTCCAACCTACCTTGTTATTATTTACAGATGCAGATAAAGCATTTGAAAGGGTAGGCTGGGGATTCTTGATGGCAACTTTGACGTATTATGGCCTTGAGCAAAGTATGCTCAATACGATAGGTGTACTTTACTGTCAGCTGTCAGCAAAAGTTAGGATTAAACCCTGCTTATGTACCATGTTACTTTGTGTAGCGGTCACATATTTGGGATGTAACCTAATGTATGTTAAATCTTAGCATCTGGTGCCATCTAGCGGCCAAAATATGGAAGGACTGCATCTTTATTTTTTATCATTTAAGATGTTGACATGGAAGTGTTTTGTTTGTTTAAATTTGGACATTAACGTGACCTACCCATGATGCCCATTAACTACCATGAACATCAGGAGAACAGAACTGCATTGTGGGAAGATTATAAAAAGGCTGGGATCGGCCATCTTAGCCTTAACCCTCCTCCACGGAAGAGCTATTCGAGCAGGGGTACTGCGACATGCCAGTGAGCTGAGCTGACGACGGAGCGGGACTGGGAAGGAGCCAGAGAAGCCTGTCGGAGCCATCTAATAGTGTGGGAGCGTCTCGTTGTGTGGAGCGGAGCAGCGCAGCAGTGTCGGCCGGCCGGAGACAGAACCCTGTACATCAGAGCAGAATCTTCTGACAACACTGTCCTGGTTGGGTGAGAGGGCTGTTGCCCAAAAGTTTCTTGATGCACTTTTACACATCCATCTGTACAAGACAGAGTTGCTGGGACCCATAGTCCCACAAGCAAAGTCAAGAGGATTAGACTGAGTTAATATTAGGCTCCGGGCCTGTACCTCATTGAAGAGTTAGTACTGTGTCATTGGCATCAGAGATAGTTACAGTGCTGCTGCACCAGAACTTTGCTTCTATATTTCAGCCTACTTTGATCAGGAGTCATTAACCCTTGGATTACAAATTTACTTTATTCTTTGCTAGCAGAAGAAAGAAGAAAAGAAGGACTGTTTAATAAAACACAAGGCTTTGTGTTCCTTTACCATATTAAGGTTAATGTGATACTAAATATGGGAGCTCTCTAAATATTGTGTTATACTTCATCAAGTTAATCTCTGACTTAGTATAGTTATAAAGCGCGCATAGAATAGGATAGTGCTCATAGTGAGATCAATTCACAGTTATCCTATTTACTTTATTACATTACTCACAAGTTACTTCAGACACTTTATACCTGTATAATATCTTTTTAAGATAGGATTCAGTTGACTGTCAGACTATGTTGGTTTGACAGTACAACCATTGTAGTGTTTAACCTTTTAGAGCAATTACAGTAAAAAAGGTTCTTGTTCAAGTACAACTGTGTGAGTGTTGTTTTCCTCTGCATCATCCAGCAAGTGGAGGCCAAGGTAAAGACAAACAGGTATATTACATTGTGTACTGTAAACTTGCCTTTAAGGTTTTGTCTTGACTGCACACTATTACAACGCAGCTGTGTCAGGAGATAATTCAAAGGGGAAATAAAAGCAGAGTACAGGCCCAAATAAATCAGCAGCTCCTTCGGGGGTCAGTGCTACATTTGCATACCAGGATGGGACAGGGATGTCCTTTTTCTGCAATTGTATTTGTTATTTCATTAGAACCATTCCTGAATATGGTCAGATTAAATCCTGCAATACATGGTGTAACATATCAATGATCAGGAGCATGAGCTTATGCTGATGACATTCTTTTATTGTCCAACAGACATCTATAGCTATTCTTAATCTTCTGTAGGGATTGAATTCCTACAGTCAACTTTCAAGTTTTAAGATCAGTTTAACTAAAACAGATATATTAAATATTATTTCTTTCATTGCTAAGGCATCCTTCTTAGGCCCCTTTTACACGAGGCGGACTCCGTTTCTACGGATGACAGGTCCCTCTCTGCTCACTGAGCAGGGAGGGGCTTGTCAGGTGCCGCTGCCGCCTATGGAGGGATCGGATGAAAACGGACAGCATGTCCGTTTTCATCAGATCTCACCCGATCCGATTCACCAGCGATGGACTAGGACGTAGAGCCATCCATCTGCTTTTAGCAGATCGGACCGGGTCGGATGTCAGCGAACATGTCTCCGCTGACATCCGACGCTCCATAGACTAACATGGAGTGCCCGTTCAGGTCCGCCGTCAAAACTGACAGGCGGACCTGAACGGTCCGATCACGTGAAAGGGGCCTTAGGCTCATACCTCTCTTTTCAGTGGCAGCAAGACAAGTTGAAATATTTATAAATATATGATGTTTGAATGAATTAGGCTGTAACATGCTAAATTGGAGGACAGACACTTGTTTTTGAGTGGAAAGAATAAATATTTTAAAAATGAATGTGCTCCCTAGATTCCTTTATGTTTATTAAATGTCAAATCAAATCCCTCCTCCAACATTTTGTTCATGGGTTGATTTACAAAAGTCAAATAGACTATTCACTGTTCAAAGGAAATTACACTTTGCAAAGGAATAATTCCCAGAGCTTAGGGAATAAGGTGAAGACAGTTATGTGCAAGCAAAAATGCTGAAGGCAAGCTAAAGATAGCTTGGACATGGTGTTAATGGGCATACACTTACTTTGCTCTCATTTGCTGAGATTATGCACTTTAATCCCTTATCAAAACTCTGCAATTCAAATAACCTACAACACTTCAATTACTGTGTACCTAAGAACAAACCCAATCTCATTTCATTTTAAATAATTAGTGATTATCAACATGTGTCCCATGGAACTTCTTTGCTAAGCCTGAATATATGTAGGAACATTTCCTAGGGAAAGTAGTCCCTCTTTCAATATAGCAAGCTGCCACATAAGCCCTTCAGTCTGTAGCTTATGGTAGAGATGTCAAAAACCCAGAGACTTACAATTTCAATTTATGGGTGTCTAAAAATATTTTCTTTTATGGATATGGCTTAATATGTTGCAGCTGTGCATGGTATCTAATTAGCTTCTAACTTCTGTTTGTTCAATTAAACTTTGACAAAAAAGGAAGCTGGTTTCTATGCAGAACTGCACCAGATTGTGCACTCTCCAGTTTTTGGTAAATCAACCCCTATAAAAGGAACAAAACAAGTTAGTCCATGGACTTTATGAACACACAATACCCATATTAGCAAAAATTTGATTTTTTTTTGCACATTTAAAATAATAAAATTAATTGAATCCAACAGTAGCATGTTTACTCCTATGTGTCAGTAGGGGTGGTGGCCCCTATATGTATATACGATAATATTCACAAAGTATGATGGTCACTAATCCTGCAAAGTACCATATATACTCGAGTATAAGTCGTTCCGAGTATAAGTCGAGGCCCTAATTTACCACAAAAAAATGGGAAAAACGTATTGACCCAAGTATAAGACGAGGGTGAGAAATGCACAGCTACTGTAAGTGGAAAAGAGGGTCAACAATGCCCATTTGCAGCCTCACTGTGCCCATTTGCATGCCTCATTGTGCCCATTTGCAGCAATAGGTCCCCTGAACTTCAAACTCGGTAGTTAAGGGTTCCTAGATGCTCCCTAGCTGCAGCCAAAATTTGGGGTCTCTGAACCCAAAGGGTCCCAAAATGACATTGCTGCAGATAGACACAGTTGACCGAATTTGGGGTCCCGTATCTTGGGGCCACTTAGTGCTAAGAACCCCAAATTTGGTGAGCAAACCCAGTGGAACTAGCACCATAAAATATCCAAAGCTGGGGTTTCTAGCACCAAGTGGCCTCAAGATACAGGGCCCCAAACATCGGTTCAGAAAATGTCAAGCACTTTTCTGTAGCAGAGAATGACATTTTCCAAACCGATTTTGGGGCCCTGTATCTCGGGGCCACTTAGTGCTAGGAACTCCATCTTTAGCTACTTTATGGTACCAGTTCCACTGGGTTTGCACACCAAATTTGGGGTTCCTAGCACTAAGTGGCCCTGAGATACAGGGCCCCAAATTCGGTTCAGAAAATACATTTTTTTGCTGCAGAAAAGTGCTTGACTCGAGTATAAGTCGAGGGTGGCACTTTCAGCACAAAAAAAGTGCTGAAAAACTTGACTTATACTCGAGTATATACGGTATCCATAAATGACAGTGTCACTATCTCTTCCCATGGGGCTCAACGTGTTTTGCGTAGTTTCACTTCTTCAGGAGCAGATGGTGCAAAGGTAAAAAATGCTACCTACAACAAAGGACACATATTAATACTAATAATACTGGTATAATAATAATAGTAGAATAAAATGTCAACCTAAGTGATTCAGCACACAAGAAAAACAGAAAAAAGCTGTCATTACACTTACAAAGACATCAGTTGGGAAGGGGAAATTATATCAGTCAGATATGACGAAACGCATTGTAGCGTGGTTATATGGCAATTTGATGCGGCGTCAGGACAGGAAGTAGCAGTGGCAGTGACATAGTGGTAATCCCAATCAGCTGGAGGTGGTGAGACCGCTATAGAGTGATACCTGAAGCCATCTTCATGTAATGGGCTAATTATATATGGTTTAAAATGTGAGTGATTTTCTTTTAATAAAAAGCTTGCAAAATTGAAGTATTACACCATTGGAGGCATTTGTCTTTTTCTTCTGCATGTGTTTACTAACATGAGAGCCGGCTAAAGGAGTTGTAGATCAGAAGGTTGCATACATAGTTACATAGTAGGTGAGGTTGAAAAAAGTCCATCAAGCCCAACCTATGTGTGGGATTATATGTCAGTATTACATTGTATATCCCTGTATGTTGCGGTTGTTCAGGTGCTTATCTAATAGTTTTTTTTCCTTGTCAAAAGAAGTTTATTGAGTATACAATATTATAAAGATACATAAATTAAGTTTACAAGGATCTCTAAAGTAAGCTCATTGTTTTACAGTAGGGTTTATATAGGTAAATATCAAATTTTAAATATTAAACATTGGGTTCACGTAAACCTAAATTAAAGATATATATCATTTCCTTAGTCACTTTTGTAGGTATTTAAATGATTTATACCTACTATACATAATGTTTACAGGTAGAGTGTATATAGGTCAAATAAATTCTGATAATGAGCTTTAATCGTAAGGTGGAGAAAAGGAAAGAGAAAGAAGAAAAAGGGTAGAAAGGTAGAGGTATGGTCCACAAGGTTGTCCCGCTCGTCAGTTTATTATTCTTTTTAGTTCTCTTTGAAGCCTTAGAATGGGTGTCTCTGTAAGTCATTTAATCTGTTACCATGGCAACAGGACAGAGTCATTGAAGTTTGACAGGAACTGTTGTTTTATCTTTTATTTTTTTTGGCAAGGATGCCAAAGTTTTTCAAATTTTGGAATTTGATTTTGATCGATGGCTACCATCTTAGCATGGGACATTGCATTATTCATTCTGTGAATTGTTTCTGCTAGTACCAATGTAGGAGATTTCCATGCCTTGGCCACTGTTTGTTTTGCAGCCGTTATTAGTTGGATCATAGGTTTGAATTGAGAGTGTGTTAACAATTCCGGTTTTAGATTAAGTAAAGTTATATATGGATCTGGTTGTATTATTTTTTTAAATATTTTAGATGCAATCACGAAGACTTCCTTCCAGAAGGTTTGGATTACTGGGCACGTCCACCATATGTGTAAATGTGTGCCTATTTCTGGGCATCCTCGAAAACAAAGAGCTGAAGTATTAGGTGAATATTTTGCCACTCTAGCGGGTACAAGGTACCAGCGAGTTAGGACTTTATAATTTGTCTCCAGTGCTAAGATGTTGGGTGAAGATGACTTAGATGTGAGCCATATGTTAGACCAGTCCGTGTCTTCTAAAGTTCGTCCCAGGTCCTCCTCCCACCTCTGAACGTAAGAGGGTCTATTAAGATTTGCTACTCCATATAATTGATTATAAAGTGATGAAATTGTACCTTTAGCAAATGGATCTTTTGTACAGATTGATTCAAAAATGGATAATTGGGATAATGGTGTATCCCCCTTTAGGAATGGTGTATAGAAATTTTTGATTTGGAGATATCTAAATATCTCAGAGTTTGGTAGATCATATTTTTCTCTAAGTGATGGGAATGAAAGGAATGATTTAGATGCTATGAAGTCATTTAGTGTCTGAATGCCTGATGTTGTCCAAGCTTTAAAAGAATTTGGGTAGATCCATGCTGGATAAAAGGCCGGATTTCTGATAAAAGAAAGGAGAGGATTGTGTGGAGATTGTAACTGATATTTGGTTTTTAGTTTATCCCAGAGAGATAAGAAGTGTTTAGTTATTGCATTATGAATTTTAAAGCGGTCTTTAGGATCAAGCCATAATAAGTTTGATATTAATAGAGGGTCATTTTCTGAAGCCTCTATAAATACCCATAATGGGATTTCCTGTTTTGCATGGTATTTGGACAGACTGGCCAAATGTGCTGCTCTGTAGTAGTTAGTAAAATTAGGGTATCCCAGGCCTCCTTTATTTTTGGGAAGATGTAGCGTGTGTATAGGTATACGTGGTTTAGAAGAGCCCCATATAAACAAAGTTGCTCTTTTTTGTACTATTCTCAAAAAATAGGAAGGAATTGGAATAGGGAGGACTCTGAATAGATAAAGCAATTTGGGTAGAATAGTCATTTTGATTGCATTAATCTTCCCTATCCAGGATAAAGGAAGTTGCGACCATTGTTTTATTAGATTTGTGATCTGTCTTAATACAGGAGGATAATTGGTTGAGAATAAGTCAGAATGAGATGCTGTTAAATGAATTCCAAGATATGGGATTGATTTTTCTGCCCATGTGAATGGGAGTGCAGCCCTAGCCGGGATCAATTCCATGTTTGTGAGTGAAATATTAAGCACTAGGCATTTCTAAGGATTAATCATAAGGCCGGATAGGGCTGCAAATCCATCAAGAGCTGGTATTAAGTTAGGACCAGAGACCTGTGGTGATGATAGAAAAAGTAATATATCGTCTGCAAATATACATAATTTGTGTGTAATACCTCCTACTTCAATGCCAGTTATAGTTTGGTTTGTTCTGATGTATTGGGCCATGGGTTCGAGTATAAGGGCAAATAATAAGGGAGATAATGGGCAACCCTGTCGGGTACCTCTTTCAATATTAAAGGCATCAGATTTGTATCCAGCATATTTTATATAGGCTTTGGGTTTATTATATAATGCTTTGATCCATGTTAAAAAGTGGGGTCCAAAACCCCATTTTTGTAATGAATATTGCATATATTGCCAGGATACTGTGTCAAATGCCCTCTTAATATCGAGAGATAGAAAACATAAAGGGATTTTCCGTTTTTTAGCAATATGTGCCAATAACACTGCCCTGCGTATATTATCGCCTGCCTGTCTATTTGGCATGAAGCCTACTTGATCTCTATGTATTAATTTTCCAATAATGCTATTGAGGCGTTTTGCTATTATTTTTGCTAATAATTTAATATCAAGGTTTAACAGAGAGATAGGTCGATAATTCACACAGGAAGAATCATCAGAAAGGGGTTTTGGGATCATACAAACAATTGCCATTAGTGTTTCTTGCCGAAAAGAATGTCCATCTAGAAGTTTGTTAAAAATTTCAGTGAGAATGGGAGAGAGTATTTCTGAGAATGTTTTATAGTATAAAGCCGAGTAGCCGTCTGGGCCTGGTCTTTTGTTAAGTTTTAGGTCTTTTATGGCGTTAGCAACTTCATCTATAGTTATAGGCTCATCCAAACTGCTTTTTTGATTCTGAGATAACTCAAGTAAGGTTATTTTTGAGAAGAAGGATTCAGCCTCTGTAGGATTAAATTCATTGTTTGTCTTGTATAAAGTTGCGAGATGTGAGTGAAATTTATGGACTATTTTAACTGGATTACAAGTATAAACATTTTTTGATAATTTCAAACGTATTGGTTTGAAATATTTGTTAGTTGAATTTAATGCCCGAGCCAAATATGTACCTGGTTTGTTTGTATTCATGTAGAAATTGTGTTTGGAGCGTTTGAGGGATTTATCAACTGACTCAGTGAGAAATAGATCGTATTCCAATCTAGATTTTTCCAGATGAGATTTTGTACTCTGAGATGGATTATCTTGGAATGATATGTAGGCTGCATTAAAATTGAGTTCTAGTTTTTTTGCTAGATTTTTGCGTTCCCGTTTAAATAGTGCCATTTGTCTTTGTATTGTACCACACAAGACAGGCTTATGAGCTTCCCACAGTGTTATTGGGGAGATGTCTGTTGTATTATTAATTGATATGTATTCCTTTAAAGCTTGTTCAATGGCCCTCTGATGTAGTGGGTATTTGAGCATTATGTCCGGTAAGTACCACGTTGGGTCATGCGCTTTTGGTATGGCTGAGGCTATAGTAGTGTATACTGCATTATGGTCAGACCACGGAATCGGAATTATATCTGATGCAATAATTTCTGGTATCATTCCTATTGTTAGAAAAATATGATCTATTCTGGTGAAGGTTTGATGAGGGTGCGAGAAATAAGTGAATTTCTTTTTCATTGGGTTACTTTCTCTCCACGAATCTACCAGATTGTATTTGGAAAGAAGTTGAGAAAAAGGTAATCTAGAGGTTATTTTGGATGGTGTAAAAGGTGATTTATCTAGAAATGGGAGGAGGACATGGTTCGAATCCCCACACAATATCACTGTTCCTATTTTGTGTGTATTAATCACTTGTAATATATGTGAGAGGAATGGTGTAGGTTGTTTGTTAGGAGCGTAGTAGGAAATCACCGTGATTGCTGTATCCATTATATAACCCATGAGTATCAGGTATCTACCTTCTGGGTCTTTAATTTCTGATGATAAGGTAATTGGTGTGGATCGGTGAAATGCAATTAGAGTTCCCCTTTGCTTGGTACAGGCAGAAGTCGTGTAAATTTGTTGATAAAAAGGAGAAATATATTTTGGAGTAGAATCTTTGGTGAAGTGTGTTTCTTGGAGGCATACTATGTGAGCCTTCTTGTTATGGAAAGTACGGAAGGCTTTGGTCCTTTTTTGAGGGACATTTATTCCCTGAACATTCAGGGAAAGTATATTCAGTGGTGCCATGGCAACAGATCAAATAGTTTTGACTTACTTTTTGTTATGCAGAGCTGACTGCGCAGATCAACCTGTGTGGACTGAAGAGATGAAAAGATAGAAAAGAAACCAGTGAATTCTGGAGTAGAGAGTAAACAAAAAACATATGAGATTAGATGATACATTGTATAAATTATTTTTTGCAAGTAATCACAATTTACCCGTGAAAGAGAATAAATATCTCTCTCAGGGGAATAAGTGCCTTCGTCACGATCCCACATAATATGGTTGGGAGAATGAGGAGGGCTAATGGGGGTACATGGATCTTCCGCTTACAGGAGAGAAGTGCTATGTCAAAAGACATCAAAATGATGTTTTATTAATTGGAGTGCAGAATATAGTTTTTGTTGAAATTATTTATTCCAGGGTGGTTGTATATGGTTAGTCTTGCCCTAGGCTAAATAATTCAGTTAGAAAGGTACTGTTAATAACTTTGGTATTGATGAAGATAGTTTGAATTATTTTGGGATTTTACCCTTTTAGAGTAAACAATTACATATTTTATTCATATGTAACTGTTTAGATATATTAACTCATAAAATTGAGGTTGTATTGCTTCAGATTAGAATAAACAAAAACATAATTCTAGGAACTAGTTAGGTAATAATATATTTGTTTTAAGAAAAGAAAGAAAAAGCTTCCATTACTTCTGGATTATTGAACATATTTGTCCTAAAAAGTAATAAATCTATTGTTATTACCTGATAATATATAACTGAACAAGAATTTCCTTATTTCACTTATATATTCTAAAGCTATATGAATCAGAAGTAATAAGAAATATAACTGGAATGTAACATGATCCCACACAGTGTGTGACTATCAGAATGCAGTTACATTCAGTTATAAATACAGGTTTTTTTTATAGAGAACCATCTCTTAGTATAATAAATGAAGAGATATCAGGAATTAGGATGTCAGTCCATTGAATCTTCTTGGTCCATGGATGATGTGGCATAACGGCCTCTTTTGTGAGAATGATGATTCCCATTTTGTTCTGAAATTTTCTGGGTGCTGCCTGAAGGTGAAGATGATGCCATTCTTCTGCATGTGGGAGAGTTGCTGCTTGTGGGTTCTGTCAGATTTAATTTTAAAAGGGTCTGTTGTAGTTCATCTGCTGATCTGCTTCTGTAAATTGTACCTTGGTAGTTAAATCTGACTGAAAAGGGGAAGCCCCATTGATACATAATGTTGTGGCGTTGCAGTTCCATTAGTTGGGGTTTCATGGATCGTCTTTTAGTAATAGTAAGTTGGGATAGGTCAGCAAAAATTTGATGATTGTGTCCTTGAAAATTAAGTTCCTTTTTTTCTCTTGCAGCAATTAGTATTTGTTCTTTCGTTCTGTAATAATGAAATTTTGTGATTATATCACGTGGGGGTCCATCTTTCTTTTTGGCTGTGAGGGCTCTGTGTACTCTGTCCAGTTCTAAACGTTCAATAGGGATTTCTGGCTTTAGTTCTTGTAATAGAGCAGTAATAGTAGATTGCAGGACTGTCACAGTTTCAGGTATTCCCCTTATGCGCAAGTTTGAACGTCTGGCTCTATTTTTGTAATCTTCGAGCTTAGTTTGAAGTATTAAATTCTCTTCTTTTAATTGTTCCAATTCTGTTATATTTTCTTGGGTTGTAATTTCAATTTCATCTATTTTTATTTCTAAGGCTGCGGTGCGGTTTCCCAGCTCTCTTATTTCTTTGGTTAGGCTTTTTGTTATTTGGTCTGAGGTTTGTTTTAAAGCCTTAAGAAGCATCTTTTCAAATTGTAATAATATTACTGGGGATGCTAAGGAGGCTTGTGAAGAAATTTGTGAGAGGATTTGTTCTGTATCTGACTCAAATGGAGAGTCTTGCTGTGACATTTTCTGTCTGTGAGAGCGCCCTGATGCTGTATATTGTGAGGTGACTGGAGCTGCTTTAGTTGCAGTGAGTGCCTGTGAGCTCTTTGTGAGGTGATTTTTATTTCTGCCATGGTTTCCTCCCAGTACCATATTTCCTGCCCAAACTTTCACAGTTTGTTCCCTGGGGCAAAAAGGTTCAAATGGATACCTTTTGAGCCTGCAGGCTCCGCTTTGTCCTTCTCTTCTCTCCTCAGCGGTGTGGAGCTCTAACAATGCATGTCTGCTCTGCTAGGCTCCGCCCATCTCCCCCCTAATAGTTTTTTTTAAACTGTCAATGCTACCCCCTGAGACCACCGCCTGTGGAAGGGAATTCGACATCCTTGCTGCTCTTACAGTAAAGAACCGTAGTTTAAGGTTAAACCACTTTTCTTCTAATTTTAATGAGTGGCCACATGTCTTGTTAAACTCCCTTTCGCAAAAAAGTTTTATCCCTATTGTGGGGTCACCAGTACAGTATTTATAAATTGAAATCATATCCCCTCTCAAGCGTCTATTCTTCAGAGAGAATAAGTTCAGTGCTCGCAACCTTTCCTCATAACTAATATCCTCCAGACCCTTCATTAGCTTTGTTGCCCTTCTTTGTACCCCCCCTAATTTTCAGTACATCCTTCCTGAGGACTGGTGCACAGAACTGGACAGCATATTTTAAGTGCGGCCAGACCAGAGTCTTGTAGAGCGGGAGAATTATCATTTTATCTCTTTAAGTTGATCCCCTTTTTAATGCATGCCAATATTCTGTTTGCTTTGTTAGCAGCAGCTTGGCATTGCATGCCATTGCTGAGCCTATTATCTACTAGGACCCCCAGGTCCTTTTCCATCCTAGATTCCCCAAGAGGTTCTCCCCCCAGTGTATAAATTGCATTCATATTTACCACCCAAATGCATTACTTTACATTTTTCTACATTAAACCTCATTTGCCATGTAGTTGCCCACCCCATTAATTTGTTCAGATCTTTTTGCAAGGTTTCCACATCTTGCGGAGAAGTTATTGCCCAGTTGTAGATTTTGTTTGGAATTTATCATCATTAAGCGCTAATAACAGTCACGAGAATGAATGGCAATCAGGTCCAGTGAGTGATATTTTGAAGGGAGTGGGACCTGCACTTTGGTGGTGGATTTATGGTTTATTGTCTTCAGTGAGAAGAGATAAAGTACTTATTTTTTGGCACATTTATTGACATTTGTTTGAAGGACTCACCTATTTATTTATGATAATAAGTTTTTCTTTTGTTGCTTTTTTGTCTACTGTGGAATATTATTGGGTTATTTCTGATGATTTTTTGGGTATATTTTGATTATGAAGTAGCAGCAGTGGTAGCATTATACATAGTGTTTTTAGGATTATTATTATTTTATAGCGCAGTGAAATGTTTGTAATTCTGTATACTTCTACGTTGTGCAGCTATATTAGAATTATTGGTTTTGTGATAGATCGTTTGCTCCATCCAAGTGGGGACCTCCTCCACTTGTGTTGAGGAAAGTACTGCAGGGGTATACAACCAAACCATTTAAGGGGATAACCTTATGGGAGTTTCATTTTATATATGTTTTGGTTCTCTTTTAGGCTTATAGCCACATATACAGTATATAACATCTGTTTACCTGTCAATGCTGTATGGAGTTTTCACACTTACCTAACATGCGTGTTGATATAGTTTCCCCTTCCCAACCAATGTCTCTGTAAGTGCAATGACTGCATTTTTCATGTGTATTGAATCACTTATATTGACATATTTTTCTACTCATGTGCCTTTTGTTGTAGGTAGCATTTTATACCTTTGCACCATCTTCCTGAAGAAGTGAAACTATGCAAAACATGTCTCGCCATGTGATTGGATAGTGCCACTTCCATTTATGGATACTTTGCAGGATTAGTGATCATCGTACTTTGTGAATATTATAGTATATACCTATAGGGGCCATCACCCCTATCAACACATAGCTGTAAACATGCTACTGTTTGGTTTTCAATGATTTTATTATTTCAAATATGCAAAAAAAAAGAATTATATTTTTTTCACTAATATAAACGTTGTGTACCCATAAAGTCCATGCACTGCAGTCCAAAACTAATTTTTTTTTTATTCATATCAATAGGATGTGGCACGTGTTGTATGTTCTAGATCAGGGATAAGCAATTAGCGGACCTCCAGCTGTTGCAAAACTACAAGTCCCATCATGCCTCTGCCTCTGGGTGTCATGCTTGTGACTGTCAGAGTCTTGCTATGCCTCATGGGACTTGTAGTTCTGCAACAGCTGGAGGTCCGCTAATTGCATATCACTTTTCTAGATCAACAAGAATCCATAACACCACCCAGTAAATTCTCGTTGGTTATCCATTTTTGTGATTCCCTATAAGGGGAACCTGAAATTAAAATCTTTTACTATAGAGAGCGATTTATTTTTTTTTATCGATCTTGTAGACTTTTTATATATGATGTCACAATGATTTATACTAATCTAGAATTCAAGATATATATGACATTTACTTATTTGGGCATTTTCTTACAGTGGCCTGACTTTTTATGAATAAAAATAAAAATAAATATAGTTCAAGTTACAGGATTCTTGTTTATGACTATTCCAGTTGTTCCAGTTACTGCACAAATGGTTTTGGTACAGGTCTACATTAGTTCTATTAAGTGAAGACTGCTGAAATAAAAGCCTAAGGAACATTACTTTATATTATAATCTGTTAGACCCCTTTCACTCTGCTAGGTGTCCGCTTGCTCAGCAGGGGGATCTGTCCACTTATTACTTACTCCCACCAACTTGCAGATGCTGGAATTATACATTGCACTTTGTGTGTGGGGCAGTCAGTGTAAAATAAAAATAATACGTTATCAGGAAACAGAAGTAGGTCAACATAGTTTATGTGCATTAAAGCACTTAAGTATATAAAACAATTGTGTTTACATTTCATTTATACAACCAGAGCTTTTTTTAGCCAGAACATGCCACATTCCAACACCTCTGGCAGCCCTCTCCTCTCCAACCTGACATGTAACACAGAAGCCAGTAGAGGAAGTTTTGTGCACAGCTGCTGCCCTCGAGCCCTCATGAGTGCTTCAGTTCCCAGCACTGCAACCTACAGCTGCAGTGATTTGAGAGGCGCTTCCATCTCCGCTTGCTGCCACTACTGAGACATTGTAGCATGGAGCCGAGGAGCCCGGAAACTCATCCTCACTTCTGTGCTACAGTAGATGGAGCTCTCTGTACTTTGCTGAATTAACAAAAAAAGCCTGCACATACCATAGAGACTGGTGATGGTCGAAGAGGCAAGGGATTTTCAGGACTGAGGTTGTGCAGAGAGGAGTGCACTGTGAAAGAGAGGGAAGGGGATTTTAGCAGAGAGGAGAGCTGGTGTGATATGTGCAGAGAGGAGAGCTGGGAGGATGTGTGCAGAGAGGAGAGCTTGGGGGATTTGTACATGGTGGAGAGCTGGGGGGACTTGTACATGGAGGAGAGCTGAGGGGATATGTACATGGAGGAGAGCTGGGGGATTTGTACAAGGAGGAGAGCTGGGGAGATTTGTGCAGAGAAGAGAACTGTAGGGATGTGTGCAGACAGGAGAACTGGGGGGAATTTGTACATGAGGAGAGCTGGAGAGATTAGTACATGGCAGAGAGCTGGGGGGATTTTTGCAGAGAGGGGAAATGTGAAAGTGGGGGGGCAGAGATTTGTACCGAGAGAACAAGGGGGGTTGTACAGAGAAGAGAGCTGGGGGGGATTTTTGCAGAGAGGAGAGCTGGGGGGATGTGTGCAGATAGGATAACTGAAGGGATGTGTGAAAAAAGGAGAACTGGGGGATTTGTTCAGAGAGGAGAGCTGGGAAAGTGTGGAGGGGGATTTGTGCAGAGAGCAGAGCTGGGGGGAATTTTAGCAGAGAGGAGAACTGGGGGTGGACATTTGTACAGAGAGGGAGAGGAGAACTGGCATGGGGGGAGCTTTGTGCAGAGGGGAGAGCTGCAGAAGGCAGGTTGTGCAAAGTGAGAGATAGGGAGGGGAGGGCAAGATGTGCAAAATGACAGCTGTGGTGGGTGGGGCAGGTTTTTCAGAGGTGAGAGCTGTGGGGGAAGCTGGGTTTGCAGAGGTGAAACATGGGGGGTGGCAAAGGTAAGAGCTGTGGATTGCAGTGAGCTTTTGATAGAGGTGCAGAAGGGGGGCAGAGTTAACGTGAATGGGCTGCAGAGGTGAGTTGTGGACTGGGGGTGTAAGCTGTGGTTGGAGGGTTACAGAAGTGAGATGTTGATGGTGGAGCAAATGTGAATTGTGGATGGGGTTGCTAAGGTGAATTGTTGATAGGGGTGCAAAGTGGAGCTGTGGACAGGGCAAAGAAGAGGTGACCTGTGGATGAGGGTTGCTGAAGTGAGCTGTGGAAATGGGGACACAGAGGTAAGCAAAGAGTTGTGCAGAGTTGAGAATTTGATGGTTACTTGTGGGGGGTAGGATACTTGAGTGAAGGGAGATTTTTGCTTGGGGAAGACCAGGGAAATTTGCTGAGGAACAGTAAAGCATACAGAGTTCAGTGTCCAAGAGTATGTAATGCATGGCTATAAGTTACATATTAAAAGCCTCGGGATGGTACTCCTAAATGCTGTACTCTGTACAATGGGTTTTGCATATTCATATGCTTTACCACTGCACTCTGTGTGATAGTCTCTATTTTACATATTCCTGACCCCTGCACTCTGTACATAGGGCTATATGCTGCATATGCGTAATATGAAATCTACAGTAAAAGAAGATTTATACAGTGATCATACATAAGAAATAAATAAATATGAAAATAAAACCAATGTGCAAAACATATGGTGATAGTGAAAAAAACAGTCCCATCCAATGAGGCATCAGTTAAATGTCATAGTGAGTCTAGATCACCAAAAATAGAAAACAAAAGTCCAAGTGACAATGGGTGTAATTCTGTAAAAGCGAAGAAGGGTCCACCACCAGAGAATAGAAGGGGTTGCTTCTTGCCAGATGGCCATGACCCCCCACCACAGAGGGTCACAGCAAGCAGAAAACTTTAAAAGCCAAAGGATGGGAACTGCCAGCGGTGTCCACCAGAGGTCATCTCATAATGCAGAATCATGGGAGCCCTGAGTGTGTCACCTGCCACGTCACTTGCCACATCGCCTGCCACCAGATGCAGTGTGTCACTTGCCACGTCGCCTGCCACAAGATGCCGCATGCCACTTGCCACGTTACATTTCTATTAACTGTTCATGTTAGATGTATGGAAATGTCACAGAAACATATGGCTCTAACCCAGTGTTTCTCAACTCCAGTCCTGGACTGGAGCCATATGTTTCTGTGACATTTCCATACATCTAACATGAACAGTTAGATGTATGCACCTGCACCTATTCTCTAAGAAAGAAAGCCCTGTGCACAACAATTAAAAAAATACATGCCTTAGGTATAGCTAGGTTAGCACCTGTGTGTATACCTTCTGTCTTAAAACAACAAACACCTGCTATTTCAGCTCTGAAATCCCATATTTCAGATAGCTCAACCTTTACTTGCCAAACATTTGATGCAATAAACACATTGATTGCCAGTTTGTTTCAGAATATGAACAGTGGTAGTGTAAAAATCAATGAGCAAACTCTGCATTTCATTGACATATAACTTCTTCAGGAGTATATAGGTAGGTGGTTAATAAAAACAGTTTCACAAGTCCTGTTTCATCACTGTATATATACTATATTAACAAAAGTACTGGGACACCTGCCTTTACACGCATATGAGCCCTTATGGCACCCCAGTCTAATGCCCCGTACACACGGTCGGATTTTCCAACGGAAAATGTGTGATAGGACCTTGTTGTCGGAAATTCCGACCGTGTGTAGGCTCCATCACACATTTTCCATCGGATTTTCCGACACACAAAGTTTGAGACCAGGCTATAAAATTTTCCGACAACAAAATCAGTTGTCAGAATTTCCGATCGTGTGTACACAAATCTGACGCACAAAGTGCCACGCATGCTCAGAATAAATAAAGGGATGAAAGCTATTGGCTACTGCCCCGTTTATAGTCCCGACGTACGTGTTTTACGTCACCGCGTTTAGAATGATCGGATTTTCCGACAACTTTGTGTGACCGTGTGTATGCAAGACAAGTTTGAGCCAACATCCGTCGGAAAAAATCCTAGGATTTTGTTGTCGGAATGTCCGATCAATGTCCGACCGTGTGTACGGGGCATTAGTCCGTAGGGTTTAATATTGAGTTGGCCCAGCCTTTGCAGCCTTAACAGCTTCAACTCTTCTGGGAAGGCTGTCCACAAGGTTTAGGAGTGTGTCTATGGGAATGTTTGACCATGGGAATGCAGGTCGCACATCTTCCCTCACCCAAAAGCTAACTTAAATTCTAAATATAATAAATAACACAGACACCACTGAGTGGCAAAAATTTTTCCCGTGGCATGTTTATTGGTGTAAATAAATTATCCATGAATCACAACATCCTATTGAAGATCATTTATTAATAATTAGACATACAACTTTAATATCTGCAAAACCACAACTGTACTCAGTCATAAAGGACTCTAGCACCAATATTATAAATCATACGACCAGTCCCTACCAACTGGACCTGACCACTCAAGTTTGGCCCCGCCCCATGACCGCAGCTGTCTCAATACTAGACTGTAACCCCAAGTTAAAAATATCTAGCCCTACTTCAGATAGGTGCACACCATCTGATCTATATAAACCACTAAAACCTCCTTCCTGATCTAGGTGTTTATATGAAAAGCCTATAAGAGGCATAAACTTATCCATTGTTTTGTTTATTCTATGTCTAATTTTCTACAAATTTTTAAACTTAGGGTTGCATAACCACAAAGGTCTAGGAACTATTTCTGAAAACACAATTGTAGTATTTGGGGACAAAAGTGTGAAACGGTTTAAATCCAGCTTCATTTTAAACATGAGATCCAAGGTGTTTACTTTACCCACGTCATTTCCCCCAAGGTGGATGATGACAATGTCGGGAGTTGGCCAAACTTCAAACAATCTGGAAATATGAAAGAACAAGTTAGACCAGCGAAGACCACAAATGCCTTTCCATACGAGTTGAAAGTTATCAGGATCCAAGAACAAATTAGACGTGCAGCAACAAAGTGCAGCTCTTTTATAAGCCCAGTAAATGAATGAGTGTCCCAGGATCCAAATATTTCTTCTATAACTTAACATTAAATGGAGAGGTCAGGTCTAATGTAAATTTTAAAACATTGAGCTTCCTATCTGCCCAATCTTTGAATGATAGAATAGTCAACACCCATTCTTGCAGCATCAGTAGCCGCCCTGATTCTAAAAGGATGGGATGTGACCCTAAAGTGTTGCAGACCTAACGTCTTTATGTAGCCTTTCAAAATAAAATTAAACTGGTACCTCGTCAGAGGAGAACTATCTGCATGAAGAAGAAAGAGACCACCACCATGAGCCTAATGTTCAGATATTTATTAACCAGGACTATAATTTCATCACCACATGTATGAAGATGAATCCACTTACCCCTACCAATCCTTTTTTTTAGAAAAGGGGATAAAGAATCTAATCTCCGGTATCCAAAATATCAACATATGTTAACAAAAGCCCAGCAGGAGATGACTTATTGTTTGGTAGCAATTCGGAAATGGGCTGTGCGCCAAAAAAGCTAACACAAATGCCACATTGAATAATATGGATTTAAATTCAGAAAAGCAAAGTATAGAAGTATTCAATTGAAGTAGGCTTCCTAGTATCAGCAGTATGATGGCTCTTTCTGTAACCTTTTAGAGCCAGTTGTACTGAGAAAAATTATGTACAATGAGGCAGACCTTGTTTTTCAGAAAACATGATACTCCTGCCAGAATTTTGACAATGTGGCTATAAGACAACTCCATATGCATTAAGGAGCACAGAAATGCTAATATTACATGTACTGAAGGAGAATCAAAATGGACATTAAAATCTCTAGCAAATTGTATCCATCTGTTCCATGCAGCAGAATATTCTGCCCATGTGCTGTTGGCAACTGACTTTTTTTATATAGTCTGTAATGATTTCTAGCTTAATTCCCAAAGGTACTCTGGGCCTGCTCCTTCCAAGTCAACCTTGGGTAGTAATTGATGGAATCTGGAAATCTGGAATCGAGACAAAGCGTCCGCTATTTGATTCTCCTTTCCAGGTAAATGTTTAGCTTTTAACCATATGTTAAAATGCAAGCATAAAAATACCAAATGTCTAAGTAATCTAACCACTAATAACGATTTAGTTGATAAAAAATTCACTGCATACATAACACCTTTGTTATCCATCTGTATTAGAATTCTTTTGTTGGCCACTTGTTCACCCCAAATCTCTAATGCGACTACCAAAGGAAATAGCTCTAAAGCCGCGTACACACGAGCGGACTTTACGGAGGACTTTGCCCGGCGGACTGGGTTTCGTCGGACAATTCGATCGTGTGTGGGCTCCAGCGGACTTTGTTTGCTCAAAAGTTGGACGGACTTAGATTTGAAACTTGTTTAAAATTTATCCGACGGACTCTTCTTTCTAGCGAACAAACCGATCGTCTGTGTGCTAGTCCGACGAACTCAAACTGACGCATGCTCTGAAGCAATTACAAGACGGAAGCGCTCGGTCTGGTAAAACTAGCCTTCGTCTTGAAGCTAGCACATTCCTCTTCTGTCGTCTTTTAATACAGCCTTTTTTAGGATTGATAATGCGAGAGGAATGAAGTTGTTTTTCTGCTTTATATTCACACAGAGTTCTCACAAACTACTTTCTTCATGATTTATCCTCCTGCCATGACTAATATAATATTTTGTAAAAGCCAGATCTCCATAACTTATAAATTTTAAAATCGATTTTGGACTAATTTTTTTTGTTTTGTTTTTTATCTCAACACTTAGCTATTTTACAATGTGTGTTAAATGCTAACCACATTTTTTGTGTGTATTTTCAAGTTACCACAATTAACATTCATATTTTGTGTTGTTTTAATGAACCTTAATGAGGTTGTTGTCCCTTGTTCATTAGACATAGGGGGGTGTATTTAACAAAGGCAAAATCATTTCTCACTACAAGTGCTAATTATACATTGAATTCCACAGAAAGAGCATTTTGAAGTGCGTTCGCTGTGGATCCGAGGGGCACATGCAAGGAAGCCCAAAAAAAAGCAAATAATTTTTATTTGACATGATTTTCGGAATAAATCAGCAGAGCTTCCCCGAATTTAAGCTCTTCCCCTCAGATTTTCAGCGACTGCACTTCCAACAAGTGCACTTGCTGTGCAATTTCTCAAGTGAACGTTTCACTTGATATTCTAAATGATTTAAGCCTTTTGTCAAAAACACACATAGGGGTTGATTTCCTAAAGGGAAAAAGACTGTGCACTTTGTAAAGTGCAGTTGCCCTCTGCAAGAGCCGTTGCTCCCAAGCTTTATTAAATGTGAAGCAGCTCTGCTGACTTCCATCATCCAATCATGTGCAAGCAAAAATGTTTTTTTTTTATTTTACTTGCACAGGATTGGCTACTCTTTGCAAAGTCAAGCTTTTAAATAATTTCTGATGCTCTGGAGCAATTGCACAGACTATTTGCTTTTCTCAAATCAACCCCATAGTCTTTTGGACCTGTACCTGCCTACTCCCAAAGAAAAAGGCGTTTTTTAATCAAAAGACATAGGCAAGAATGTAAGGTAACCAAAAATGTATTTAGTTTATTCTCAAAAAAATTAGGAAGGCAACACTGGAGACACTTTTAGAATCTGTGAAGCCTTTCGTCCCCCAGGACACACATCAAGTTTGAGGACAAGAAAATTGGTATCTTGCGACTATAGGGAGCACAGGGAGCACAGTCAGACCAGACAGAAACCAGGCAATCACTTTCGACTCTTCCGTGGAGCCTTCCCTCCACGCTTCTCTGCAGCCTTCCCTCCACGCTTCACTGCAGCCTTCCTTGGAGGTTGTGCCTCTGGTGGTGTACTTGGGGCAGGAGGAGGAGGAGGAGTGGCTTCATCTGCCAGATACGAGGTAGCAGTAAGCTCCCCTCTCAAGCCCTTCTGGTAAGCCTCAAAAATTAGACCCTCACAGAGGAGGCGTTGGCCCTTTTCCAACTCCAGCAATCTGCTGGCTATATAGGTGCCATACGCCTCCTCTGCATTGGGTGGTTTGCTCAGGATGAGGCTTGCTTCCCGTATGAGGGCTAGGGATTCATCCTCAGTTGGTGTCATTCTCCTGGGCCTTTTGTGGAGAATGCGGAGGGGAGGCACCTGACACTCTGTGCGGCTTCGACTTGGCCCAGCCACAACCTCCTCCTCTCTCCCACTGGGCAAGGCCTCCTCCTCTCTCCCACTGGGCAAGGCCTCCTCCTGGCTGAGGTCATCCTGTGTAAAAAAAAGGGACATAAGTTGTAATTTTGTGTTATGCAATCACACACAATTTTCAGCTCATGACTTTCAAATATAATTACACAAAATAGTAAAGGCTATCTATTTGACAACACCATTATTTCAGATGATCAACAAGATCTGAAGTGAAGTATATATTTGGCCACTACTGTCTAGTGATATGTCTACATATTACTCTTTGTGCAGAAGTGATTTTTTAGGAAGCACTTTTAAAATTAACACCTTAACATCATTAATAACATTTACACAATCCCAAGTTCAAAAAAAAAGGATACCTGGCTGAAGCTGGGCGCATCAACTTCATCAATGCTGAAAAGGCCCAGTTCATCCTGGGACTCCTCAGCTGGGGTGGAGGTGGATGGAAGGCTGGAGGGAAGAGTGGAAGGAAGGCTGGAGGGAAGAGTGGAGGGAAGTCTGGAGGGAAGGGTGGGGGGAAGGGTGGAAAGTGATTGCCTGGCTTCGGTCTGGTCATCCAGGAATCGCAGTTTGTTGTAGTACCACAACTTGGGTACATATACTTGGTCAGCTGCTGCCCCGGATCTGAGCGACTCCTGGATTTTTTTGTGTTCCCGCTTATACATGTTTCGCAAGATACCAATCTTCTTGTCCACAAACTTGAGGTCTGCCTGGGGGAGTCGAGTCTTCACAAACTCTAAAAGTGTGCCTAGTGTTGCCTTCCTAACATCCCTATTATAATATAGGGGGTGTTTTACCTCCCACAGGTTTTTCTTGTCCTCATAGAGCTCAATAAATTGGCACAAAAAATTCTTCCTCTTTAAAGGGATTCATTTTTTCTGCAAGACAAGACACAAGATCCAAACTTAAATGTCAGTCCCAAATCACAGGATTAGTTTGGGTTGTAATCTAGGGGACACATACACACACACACACACACCCACACACACACCCACTCACACTTTAATCTTACCTTCGTTTGTGACGCTCGCTACTTCCGCACGGACATACGTAGGCCATCGTAATAGCTTTATATACACTGCGCATGTGTCATGCTCCGCCTGCGTCGCCCGCCCCTGACGTTCGTAAGTACGATTTGGCCCCGCTCTTCACTCTTCGTTGCGCAGTGGGAGTAGATAGCAAAAGATGGCGGAGAGATTAAGTGGAAGTAGCGCGGAGGAAAGCCCGGAGCCCCAAACATCCACATCCCGGAGGAGATATAAGGCCACCAACAAGGCTTTTGAAGAGATGGTGGAGATGGTGTCCATATTGAGAAGGGAGGACTACGATGGCAAAAAAGGACCGTACACACGACCGAATATGAGGAAGGACAAAATAATGTCCTCAGTTGTCACCGCTCTTGAGGAGAAATTTGGTACAAAACGTTCGAAAGAACAATTGTGGAAGCGGTGGTCTGACATCAAAAGTCGGGAGCCAGAACAATATTGGCGAATAAAGAAGCTGCTTAAAAAAAGTAAGTACTTGTGTTTTACTATTGAGATACTGAACTTGCATGCTGATCCTTATTTTTGGATTTTTTTCTGCATCGTTCGTAAAGACCGTTCTTTAGAATAGATATGATACTTTATAAAGTGACGTTATTTTTTCGCCAAATATGATGGGACAGGGTTGGACATACATTTATGTCTTGATAATTTGTCGAATTCCCACAATGAGTTGATGTGGTGTAGATGTGTTTAAAAATATAATGCTTCATCAAAAATGATTCAGTGTAATGTAGGGACAGGACACATCAGCTGTTTCCACATCTGGACTCACGAGCACTATAGTGTACTATGTGACCATAAATACATTTTAGAGGGGTAATACACATAGGAGATCATTGAGGTGTCAGCATCTGTGAATCTTCCCTGAAAATGAGCATTGTTTATAATTGTTGTTCAGAGGTAATGTTCATCCTGTCTTCAACATTTATTATGATGAAAAATTGGCCAAAAATCATAACCAACGTTTAACTTTATTTATTAAAAGCTAAAAGATCATTGTGTTTTGACTATACCTTTTGTTTAATTCTCATAGGGGAGAAAAGACTCAGACAACAGTCCAAGGATCTCAGGACCCCCCCAAGTCACCAGCCTGAGGCGGAAGATACCCCAAGCCCCAGCCCAAGACCACGCCCACCCGACGACCTTGAGGAAGGAGAGGTGGAGGAAGTGTGCGAGGTTTCAAGCCCACCAAGTGAGTGACTGACACCCCAGCTTGAGTTACTGTATTTTGGCATGCATATTGTAAACCTTGTTTTTATTCACTCATTTTAGGTGAGTTTCTGGTTGTGGAAGGCCAAGCGGCAGAGCACTTCACCACAGACAGTGCGCAAAGACTGATTGGCCAGATAATGCTGTGGAATGGCCACATCGATAAAATGCGTGACCAAATTCACAGCATGCAACTTCGCCTGGACTCCATGCAACAGGAAATGAAGAACATGATTGATGTTTTGGGCCGAATATAATCACGTTCTTCATTTCCTTGGGAAGTTGCTTTGTTTTAAATATTGTATTTTACATTTTTGGGGTATACCCAAATTTACATTGTGTGATGCACACGGTGTGTCATCATGTGCTATCTTTCATCATGGGTTAGCAATGTACTTGTTTTGTGTTTGCAACCCCTTCATCCTGAAAAATCTTTGGTGGTGAGAGGAACCAAAAATGGGATTGCACACACAAAACACGTACATTTCTCACCCATGATAGGAGATAGCACATGTTGACTTGACCCTTTTGTAAAGCTCAATTTTGAGCATCTTATAAATGAACAATTTCTGCAAGGGTGAAATTACATGCACCGTTCTCTAAATATTGAACTTTGTAAGTTCATTTATTTTTTGATTGGTTTATAAAAACACTGTTGTGTATGTAAATCTTTTTATATAAAGGTCTATATATTTGTGAAAATATGCCTTGAATAATTTAGTAAAAGAAACATTTTTTACACAATGTAAAATAATTTAAAAAAAATCAAAATAAAAAAAAAAAAAAATTTTGGTTAAAAAATGCACCTTTCAATGTGCACAAAGTAAATTTTTTTACGCAATACAATGTGTGTGGCTGATTCTTGAAGTCAAATTTTGTGGTTTGTTTTTGTGGGCCTGATTAACTAAAGCTAAATGCACTTGACACTACTACAAGTGCACTAGGAGACAGACATAACTTAAATGTAAACAACAATAAAAACAAGATATTTAGATAAACCAATTTTCTTTTTTATTTTTGTAAGAAACTTACAGCTGTTGCTGAATAGCAATGGCCCCCCGACCATTAAAATAATTGACATAACGGTCACGCACTTGACGTGCAGTTCGGGGGGCCAAGCCAATACGGCCAATTTCTAGGCCTGTCAAAGTGCTATCCTGTTCCAGTCTGGCCTCAGGCCCAACAGAGGATAGATATGTAGCTGAATGTCTCCTTAAAAAGTTATGCAAGATGCAGCTAGCAAGGATGACGTAGTTTAGTTTATAGTCCGCCAAATTAATTGAAGAAAGGAATAAACGGAACCGGCTGGCCAGAATCCCAAAGGCATTCTCCACAACTCTTCTTGCTCTGGCCAGCCGATAATTAAATACCCTCCTCTCAGGGGTGAGTGTCCTTTGGGGGAACGGCCTCATCAAGTTCTCACCGAGAGCAAATGCTTCATCAGCAATAAAAACTGAGGGGAGTCCATCCACATTCTCGTCATCAGGTGGCAATTCCAGGCCACCGGTCTGGAGACGATGGCACAGCTCGGTCTGTGCAAAGACTCCTCCATCAGACATCCGGCCGTTCTTACCCACATCCACAAACATAAACTTCAAATGTGCCGAGACCACCGCCATCAAAACTACACTATGGAACCCCTTGTAGTTATAGAAATAAGACCCCCGAATGCGGTGGTGGCACAATCCGGACATGCTTCCCGTCAATCGCCCCTACACAGTTGGGAAAGTCCCAACGGTCAGCGAACTGGGAGGCCACAGTCTGCCATTCCTGTGTACTTGAAGGAAACTGTGGAGTGCAAAAAAAATAAGATAAGGAATTTAAAAAATAAATTGCATATCAGATTACACCAAAACATTAGTAAACAACAGCAGTCAAATATTATTAATATGTGTGTTTGTAATTGAAATGTTGAAAAACATAAGGCACACTTATAAGATTACTCACCCCCTCTGATGGCCCATTGATACATTTGAATGTGGGGGGAGGGGTTCTAATTAGGTTAACAAACACACCTGACTGGTTGAAACATTTGTGGGGTGGGGGAGGGGTTCTAATTAGGTTAACAAACACACCTGACTGGTTGAAACATTTGTGGGGTGGAGGAGGGGTTCTAATTAGGTTAACAAACACACCTGACTGGTTGAAACATTTGTGGGGTGGGGGAGGGGTTCTAATTAGGTTAACAAACACACCTGACTGGTTGAAACATTTGTGGGGTGGGGGAGGGACAAACAAGACAATGGAGCAGACAATATACATTGTTCAAGGGACTATAGGCTAGAGATATAAATGGACCCAGAATTGCATGGTGGGGAGGTTAATGAAAAAAATTATGCATGTAGGGCAATAAATGATTAAAATAGGCATGCACGAAGATAAAGGGGACATTCACAGCAGATTGAAAGCATGGCAATTAGGTAAAGAGGACAGTTCTACAATACATCAAAAAACATTTAATACATATCATGTAATGTTAAAGGATAAAACTTACCTTCATATATTCCTTCTGCAGGACCTGAATAATAGCAGAACAGGTCTCTGGGATTATGATCCCCAGAGCCTGGGGGGAGATGCCTGTTGAGAACTTCAAGTCCTGAAGACTTCTCCCTGTCGCCAAGTAATGTAACGTGGCAACTAGCCTCTACTCCGCACTGATGGCTTGCCTCATGCAGGTATCCTGCCTGCTGATATAGGGGGTCAGCATAGCCAGCAGACGCTCAAAGACAGGGCCTGTCATCCTGAGAAAATTCCTGAAATCCTCAGGACTATTCTCATGGAGCTTACGGAGCAAAGGCATATGAGAGAACTGGTCACGCTGGCGCAACCAATTCTTGGTCCATGAACTCCTCCCCACCCTGTTCATGGACTGGACTCGGGTCAAAGTATTAACCCCAACACCAAGTCCCCACACAGCACGAACTCGAGAACGAGAACGTCCACGCGACATGGCTTCAAAACGGTCGGCTGCTCAAACAAACAAACTTATAACAAACGCACTGAAGAACAGCAAGGCCTATGAAGAACGACCTGAAAATCAGGAACGAGCGGACCAGAACGGCCTGCAAGGCAGGTTACGAACTGACCAACACGCACTGAAAAGCAGATACAAACCTCACAAGCACAAACTGAACCGCAGAAAACAAACGAAATAAGCTGAAGTGTGAAAAGCACGAATCGTCTCTAACCAAACTTCTACTAACACGAGATAAACATGAGATTAGCAGAAGGAGCCCAAAGGGTGCCGTAGTGGGGCTTGAACTTCCTTTTTCTAGTCCCGTCGTACGTGCTATACGTCACCGCGTTCCAAACCAGCTGACTTTTGCAGTGAGCGTGTGTGGCCAAGTCCGTCCGTTTTTAAGTAAGGCGCAAGGAGCCAACAAAGTCCGACGAAAAGTCCGCTCGTGTGTACGCGGCATAATAGAACTATGTTCTTTGTAACTTTCATATTTTCCAATATAATAGGCTATTTACCACAGCACCAATGCATCTTTCATACTGCCAACCCTGCTGTATCTGTGAAAAGCTCAAAATCCACAGCAAATATGAAATTATCTTGGAAAAACCAACGACTGTTATAGCTGTAAAAAAAATTTTTAGCCACACTGACAAGACTTCTTTTAGACAAAGCAGAACAACGCTTCCCACTGGCATTATCCGAGACACAAAGGCTGATAGGCCTAACAATGACTGTAATTCTTTTAGTATAACTTTTTTCTTTAAAAAAAACAAATATCGTAAATTAAAATTTTTCTATTTTTGCCAAAGGTAACCTAAATTCTAAATTCTCTATAGCAATGTTTATCCCCAATTCAACTGAAGTCAACAAAACATTTTTTTCTGCTACCAAAGGCACAACAATGTGATCAGAAATCTTGCCAAAAAGTTGAAGCAAAAAAAACAAAGAGGAGAGTCTTGAGGGCCTATGAGTAGGAAATCATCTATATAGTGTAAGTTGCCTTCATATCCTGACTCAAATGACACTATCCATTCTAGAAAGGTGGCAATCTTTTCGAAAAAGATGCAAGATATTGAGCAGCCCATAGGTAGGCACATATCATAATAAAATTCTCCCTCAAAAGAATGCCCAGCAAATTATGTGCTGATTGAGCAATAGGTAATAGGCAGAAAGCCGCCTTGATATCTGTCTTTGCTAACAAAGCTAAACGTTCATCAATTTCATCATTTAGGGATGAACCTTTTGGATATGAGAGGTGGTGTATAAGCCGGTATGAGTTGGGTTCTTTTTTTGGGATAATCCTTAGTGAGGAAAACCTAAAATTGATAAAAGGTGTTTTTTTTTTTTAAAGGACCGGCCATCCGTACCTTGCTTATCTCTTTATTTAATTTTTCTTTGACAATATGTGGGAATAGTGATACAGTGTTTAGGTTTTCAACATTAGTACAATCATTACCATTAAATATAGGAAATTAGAAACCATGAGAAAACCCGTTAATTAAAAATTTGACTGTCTCCTGGTCTGGATACATTTCCAGCCATTGGAGCATTCTTTGCAATCTCACTGGTGCATGTGCTTTTTGCGGTGTGATCCCTTTGGCCTTGAAAATTATTATTTTTGAAACGCTTAAGCAATGGGTGTGTTCCTGAACAATGTGAACATTCATGCCTGTATTTACTGGCATTACCCCATTTACATTGGTGTTTGTGAAATGTGTAGTTTTTTGTAAGGCGAAACGAAGAATGGAGGCTGTGGCTTAGAAATTGCAGGTTTTTGTGGTAATAATAAATTAAGCCACAGCCCAACATCTTTCATATCCCACTTCAATGAAGGGTAGATTGACAATTTTTGTCTAAACGATTCGTCATAATTATACCACCACAATCCACCAAAATTCTTTTATGCCTCCAATATGTGTTCTAGGTGCTGCAGAAGACCACAACAAAATTCTGAAAGCTTTTCACTTGAAACACTCACGTATATTGTGAATGCCTGAAGCCAATTGTGAAACAATCTCGTCACTGGCCTACGTCTATCATCCTCTGATTTTTTATCAGATTTTTTATCGGATTTTACTATAGAATCCTTGGATGATGGGACAATATGTCAATAAGCTCACCTTTCCAAATCTTTTCTTTTGTCTGATTGGCAAGATGATAGCCCAGTGGCGAGATCTCACATGGCAAGGCTTCTTTTATACATGTTTCAGGAACAGATGAATTAAGCAGAGTAATACTAGAGACAACAGGCATACCTACAACCAAATTCATACTATTAGAATTTGAAGCGAAATTAGAGTTACTACCCTCTTCAACTACATTAACATTACTTGCATTGCTAGACCATACTAACGCATAATTAGGGGTAACATTAGAATTTGCGCTAATATTGTTAGATAATTTTGAGATAAAATCCATAATGTTATTAAGTAGGGTGTATAACTCACCATGACCACTGGATGACACTGATGAGGTGTTATGTGAAGAAGCAGCCCTGTGCTGCTCATTGTTGCCTTTGCTGGCCAGCAAGGGTATTGTCTGGCCAGGTTCCATCATTGGGCTGTGTTCCTGACCTACTCGCCTATGTATAGCCCATTGCCCAGAAACCACTTCTGCTACTGACTTCACCTCTTGATCCCTGATTGGCTCCACTTGAACAGCCCGCCCTCTTCCTCTTCTGGGTGGTGATGGGGATAGAATCCTCCACTTTGTTTTACTCCTCCAGCTGGCTTTTTTGTATCCAGCGGCAGAAGCCGCCTCTTCCAACAGCGTCTCCTGCTCCTCCACTTGACTCGGTTTTGGGAGCGATCGGGTCGGCGCGCCTCGCTGGCTCTGCCTGCGCTGCTGCAGGCTCCTGAGTGGCAGTCTCCCTCTCTTTTGGTGGCAAAGCAGTGAGTCTTCAGCTCCTTCTTCTTCTCCCTCCGCTCGTCGCCCTTGCCCTGATTCCTCCTCTTCGGCCATTTGAGGGTACCGCCGGAGCCACTCTTCTCTGCCGCTGCTTTCCGCCCGCTCAAGCACTTGGCGCACCAGGGACTTCGAGGTCATGACAGTGGCGACAAGCTTTCAGTATTATAGCTCAGATGGAGCTTGTTGCACTGTCAAAGACCCACTGGCAACTAACTCATAGCGGGGCTTCTTTTTTGAATGAGCCCCGCTTTCCAGAACTTTCCAAAGTATCACATGACCTTCCAGAATATTCCCAAGGGTAACATGATACCTCTCCTTCCCACCTTAATCACGCTTTTCCCACCTAAACTTTTTTTTAAATATAATAAAAGGGGTAGCCCCTTTAAATATTAAGGAATTTTTTTTCACTATTTATATAACATGGAGGGAGAGGCGACAGCATGCTTATGCTGTCAGGCCCAAATGCTTGTGATCTCCTTCTCATTCTTCCAAAAGAGCCTTTGTGAGGTTAGGTACTGATGTGGACAAGAAGACCTGCATCGCAGTTTCCGCTCTAATTCATTCCAAAGGTGTTCTATCAGGTTGGGGTCAGGACTCTGTGCGGGCCAGTCAAGTTCCTCCACCCCAAACTTGCTCATCCATGTCTTTATAGACCTTGCTTTGTGCATGGGTTCAAATCATTTGGTGGAGGGAGTATTATGGTGTGGGGTTGTTTTTCAGGGGTTGGGCTAGGCCCCTAAGTTCCAATCTTAAGGTGTCAGCATACCAAGACATTTTGAACAATTTCATGCTCCCAATTTTGTGGGAATAGTTTGGGGATGGCCCCTTCCTGTTCCAACATGACTGCACACCATTGCACAAAGAAATGTCCATAAAGACATACATAAGCGAGTTTGGGGTGGAGGAACTTGAATGTCCTGCACAGAGTCCTGACCTCAACCCGATAGAACACCTTTGGGATGAATAAAAGCAGAGACTGCAAGCCAGGCCTTATTGTCCACATCAGTGCCTAACCTCACAAATGCGCTCCTGGAAAAATGGTCAAACATTCCCATAGACACACGCCTAAACCCTGTGGACAGCCTTCCCAGAAGAGTTGAAGCTGTTATAGCTGCAAAGGGTGGACCAACCCAATATTGAACCCTACAGACTAAAACTATGATGCCATAAAAGTCATGTGCGTGTAAAGACAGGTGTCCCAATACTTTTGGTATTATAGTGTATTTGTGTACCATCCAGATATAACAACCAGAGCGAAGCTAAGAATGACTGTCAGCCTACTAACTCTACCAAATATGGTATTTATGCCCAAGCATTAGTAGAGTAAAAGTGTGAACCTGGCCTGAAGAGGTGAGGAAAGAGAGCAGGGAAGAACCCAAGCCCCTCTGCTACTAGATATCAAAAACAAACCATTGTCAGCTGGTTCTATGATATAGCACTAAATCCAGAAAAAAGTGAGATAGTTTAAATTAAGCAAAATGTAATCCCTGGCAAGCTTTCTCTCCAACCCTCCAGCGCAATACAGTGATCACTGTCACATACCTCAGTATTTTCTTTCCCTACCTGATAAATTTTTTTAGACATTTTTAAACTTAGTTCCTCTTAAAGGCAATCTGTCAAGAAATATGATTAATATGATATGATATAGCAGAAATCAGGCACTCCAGTCCTCAAACAGTGACATTTTTCCACTTGCAAATAAAATTGAGTGAGACAAGGTGCTGCTTAGCCATTTTCAGAAAGCTTTGTATTTTCTGAATTAATATAATGCTTCCTCTGATTGGCTGGCTGAAGCGGAAATTCATGCGAATGACTGAGCATTGCTCAGCCCAACTTGACTTTGTTCCATAATGAGACAGAACACATCTCTGTATACTGTATGTAGCTGAGGTTACATCTAGTTTATGCAGTGCTCACAGCGGGTACATCTGTTAGTGAAGCTAATATTTCATTTGGATCAGCTTGGTCCAAACAACCTATTTTGGAATGATGATGGAATGCTGGAGTTAGGATTTAAAGGTAACAGTGTGTCCTATAATTCTCAGTGGTAATATATCCTATGCAATGTGAGAAAATGCATAGAAGACACAGGTGTATAAAAAATGAAGACTTTATTTAGTAAAACAATATTCTTTCACTTACAGTTAGGCCAACATCTTTATGAAGGCATAGGATATGTACAGCATGATGTAAAACTGGCACTCTGGGAATTCTCTGCAGCCATCAATTTGTGAGCAGTAACGCTGCCACTGGCGAGGTGGGCCCACTTACAAGGTAGCATGTGCAGTGTTCCTTCTAGGTCAACCTACTTCTTCAGCTTGCTAATGCTAACATGCAATGTGTTTCAGGGCTCTGGCCCTGTCTCAAACCTATCAATGAAACTCACTGAGTGGATTTAAATACCAGACATTTATTCAGTTCCATCAATAAGCTTGAGAAAAGAGCAGTGCCCCAAAAACACTTACAAAACGGTTTAGCATTAGTAAGCTCAAGAAACAGTCTGATTTGGAAGGCCTGCTACTGCTGAACAATGCATATATTACCCTAAAAGTGGGTCTAGCTCATCAGTGCCAGTGGGGTTGCACCCACACTGCAAGTGAGAACGTTTTAGTCTTACAAAGTTCAGTTTTAAATTAAATGTAAACCCTAACATTAAACTTCTCTTATTTTTTTTCGGTTTGGTTTGGTTTGTTAAATATAACATTGATATTATACCAATGTTTTGTTATATCATTTGATAAAATAAAAAAATACCTGCTGATCTTACCAGAAATGTTTTGGGTTGATAACTTCCTGTGCTCTCTGCCTGTGCTTATGGGTATCAATTAAATTGTTCTCCACTATCAGTAGTTCTTTCTCATTTTTTAGTTCTGATACAGAAGGGTTAGTGAGCATTTTCATCATCAAGTGAAAATAAAGAGGAAAAAAAACTTGAAATAAGAAACAAAAACAGTCCCACATTTAAGGACTGGTAAGCTGCAATACAAAATGTACTTTATGTTGTAGGATTTACATAGGAATTAAATTCTCCGCATTGACTAGTTCCATTGCAGCAAAACACCATGTCTTTCCCTGTAAATTATGTTGCCACCCTAGAAGTAGTATGTAAGTATGGCATCAGAGAGAACTAATTTTAGATTCTACTCAACCAGATAAGTATCAATATGAAATTTCCATTAGAACCTTGGGCCCTGCAAGTGGCTTTCATAAATGTATATACTATTTGTAATAATAAAAAATGTAGAGTATAACACATCAGAACATAGTGTATTTTTTTCTTTAACCAAAAAGCTTTTCAGAACCAGAACAGGACAGCCTAGTGTTTGAGGAGTTAACCTATTTGCCCTCTGCTAACACTGCTTTTGCATCAGACATGCAATATATTACATTCAGTACTTCCTTTCTTGAGTTGTCTAAGAGTATGCTATTCTCTCTGACATATACAGTCATTTTCAGAAGAAATATTAATTCTTCCAAGCTTTCCTGGATGTATTTCACATTGCAGGAAGCTGAGCCAGTATGAGTCAAGCAAATGTCAGTTTTGGTTTCATCAAGGCTATCAAAGGAGTAGATATATTGAAAAAAGTATTTCCATATGATCTATCAAAGCAATGTCATAGCATGTATTATGAGAGTGGTACTTGTTAGTCTAAAAGACAATTTTGTCAAAAATGTCATACCAAGAGAAGAATTTATGTAATTTTACTGATTTGGAAAAGAGAGCAATAAGGCCATTAATAAATTTAGCTTGTACAGTACTTCATCATCAAGACGGAACAGTAATATTGCAGTAACTGTATCAATCAGACTATCCATTCCATGCTGCTGGATTAATTGCAGTACATAGCCATAAATATTCCTCCTTGTAAAGCAGCAGCTCGTGTAAAATGATATATTCTTTTCAGATAAGTCTCAATCTTCTTGGCTATAAGAAAGTGATAAATGTATAACATAAGGTCACCTTGATTTGTAACAAAGTACCCATGAATGAGTGTAACAATAATTGCTTGGAACTTAGAAAGAATTTGAGTGTTTGATTATATGTTTTTATATGGATGGATGTTCTTATACAGATGGAAATAGCATTTCAGCAGGTACTAAGGTAAACATTTTGGGGGTGTTTTGCAAAAGTGTTCCCTAGCATTCTCAGAAACAAAAAGGAAGGCAGTTCAAGGTCAGAAGGCAAGGTGAAACTCTCATTACATGTTAACTCTGTAGGACACCAACTGCCACGGAATTCTAACCCTTAATAGTTAGAACAACAGGTGAGAAAAAAGTATCTCTACTTCCCATGGCAACCAATCACATTCCAACTGTGATTCCTACATTTTGGTTAATTATTTGCTATGGGCTGTAAAAACTACTCTCTTTCCTACAGTCTTTCTAAATCTGGCATATTTGGCTTTTGTATAAATCAATACATTGGAAGCTTTTCTATTCTCCATTATTTTTCTTCGTATTGGTGAACCATACCCTTTTAAAATGACTAGTTTCAATCATACTGTTATGTCGCGTATACATGACCGGACTTTCCGGCAGAAAAGGTCCGACGGAATCATTCCGTCAGACATTTCGATCGTGTGTGGGCTTCATCGGACTTTTTCTTTTGAAAATTCTGACGGACCTAGAAATAGAACATGTTTCAAATCTTTCCGACGGAACTCCGCCGGAACCATTTTCTATCTGGAAACTGCTCGTCTGTATGCTGTTCCGACAGACCAAAAACGACGCATGATCAGAAACAAGTACGAGACATAATCGCTCGGTGTGGTAAAACTAGCGTTCGTATTGGAGCTAGCACATTCCTCATGCTGTAAATTCTGTGATCGCAGCGCATTTTTTTCTTCTTTATGATGCTAGAAGAATGAAGTTGTTTTGCTGCTCATATTCACACAGAGTTCTCACAAACTGATTTCTGGATTATTTCTCCAGATCTCATGAATAATATTGTATTTTTTAAAAGCCCAATCTCCATAATAGTGTTTCCAATTTTTTCATAGTCATCTTTTATTATTTTTTATTTCAAGATTTTTTTTTAGTATTAGTTTCAAAATATTTTCTAGTGATCTCCATATATTTTTTTTGTGTGTGTCAAGTTACCACAATAACATTATTATTTTTTTATTTTTTTTAACCTCAAGGAGGTTGGTGTCCCTTGTTAATTAGACATTGTCTTTTAGAAATGTATTTGAATAAAAACACGTAGGCAACTATTTTCAGAAGATAAAATATCCATTTATTCTGGGTAAAAAATAAAGATGAAGGCAACACTGGAGAAACTTTTGGAATTTGTGAAGCCTTTTGGCCCCAGGACACACATCAAGTCTGTAGAAAAAAAATTGGGATCTTGAGGAGTCCATATAATAGGTAGCTCAATCTGGTCCAGGACTCCCAGAGATCAGGACCAGCAGCAGATGACATATATGTCCCCAGGCTGTGGTACTACACCAGCCTGCGTCTTCTGTAAGACCAGACTGAACTAAGGCCATCACTTTCTTCTCTTCGCTGCAGCCTTCTGGCCCCTCAGCCCCTTTTGAAGGGCCTCAGTAAAAAGTCCCTCACAGAGGAGGCATTGGCTCTTCTCCAGTTCTAGCAACCTGGTGGCTAGATAGCAGCCATAGGCCTTTTCAGCATCAGGGGGGCGACTGAGGACATCTGTTGCTTCCCTAATGAGGCCCAGTGCTGCCTCCTCCATCACCGTCCCCTTCCTGGGCCTTTTTGTTGGAAGGTGGAGGGGAGGCACCTGGGATTGGGTGAGGCTCTTACTGGGCCCAGCCACCTCCTGGCTGTCACTGGGCACAGCCTCCTCCTGCCTGCCACTTTCCAGACCCTCCTCCTGGCTGAGCTCATCCTGTGTATAAAAAAGGGACATAGTTTTAGTTTTTGGTTCATCAATCACACACAATTTTCAGATCATGACTTGCAAATTCAATGTTAATACATATAAAAGACTATCATTCTGACCCCAGCATTTTTCAAGCTAGTCACAAACATTTTTGGCCATTACTGTCAATTGATATGTATACATCATTTTTTGGATAAAATCCTTAATAGGTAATCAATTATAACATTTAGTTAACACCATTAATATTAGGACAATAAATATGTTGAAAACTAATATACCTGGCTCCAGCTGGGCGCATCCGCTTCTTCCAGGATGGAAGGCCCAGGTTGTTCCTCGTCAGCCTCTGCTGGGGTGGAGGGAAGGGTGGAGGGAAGGCTGCAGGGAAGGGTCGAAAGAGATTCCCTGGCTTCAATCTGGTCATCCAGAAACCGCAGTTTTTGAAAGTACCACAGCTTGGGTACATATACGTCATCTGCTGATGCTCCTGATCTCAGGAAAGCCAGGATCTTATTATGCTCCTTCCTATACATGTTCCTCAAGATCCCAATTTTAAGTTCCAAAAACTTCATGTCTGCTTCTGGGATCCAAGTCTTCACAAATCCCAGAAGTTTCTCCAGCGTTGCCTTCCTTACTTGTTTATTTTAATATGAATTGTGTTTGACCTCCCACAGATTCCTCATCTGCCTCTACTTGTCAATAAATATGGACAGAAATTCTGGGTCCTTAAACTTATTTATTTTTTCTGTAAGACAATACAAAAGACAAAAACACTAATGTCAGCCTAAAGTCTCATAATCTTATTCCAATATAGGCCTCAATCTTTAAAGCAGGATATGCCACTGATGTTCAAAACTTCATAAAATTTACCATAGTTTCGGGCGCTCGAAACTTCCGTTACTCTTTTTTATGCGCACAAAACGTACATACGTACATAGGAAACATGCGTGTTAGCTTTATATACACTGCGCATGCGTGAAACCCCACCGATGTTGCCAGACCCTGACATTCTTTTTCATGAATATTCTCTGCCCCTTCTGTCTACGGTGCGCAGTAGGAGCAACATGGCGAAGACACAGCAGGTGGTTGATAATTATTCCAGTGACGAGGAAGAAAGCCCGGAGCCCGATACATCCCGATCCCGGAAGAGGAGATTTAAGGCCTCCAATATGGCATTTGAAGAAATGGTGGAGATAGTGGACATTTTGGAACGATTATGATGGGAAGCATGGACCGTACACCCAGCCGAATTTGCGCAAGGCCAAAATCATGACAAAAGTTGTGAAGACTCTGCAGCATAATTTTGGGGTACAACGCTCCAAACACCAATTAGGGAAACGCTGGTCTGACCTTAAACTGAGGGAGCCGGATCAGTATCAAATAATAAAGAAGGTGCTTCAAAAAAGTAAGTACTTGTCGTGTGTTCCTATTATCATTATTAACTTGCATGCTGCTCCATGTGCTTTTCTTTATTGTTGTACAGATTTAAATGGCTACTTTCATGTTCATGTTTCATGCTCATGGACACAGTAATCGTTCGTAGGAAACATTGTTTGAAAATATATACGATGTATTTAGTTGATACAGGGTTTTAACTACATTTTGGTCTTGCTAATTTGTCTTATTAAAATAAGTTTAGGACATTGTTGTCTAGATGTCTTTGAAACTTGAATGAATTGCAAACTTGATTCAGTGGAATGTAAGGAGAGGACACTCAGCAGCTGTTTGCACATCTGGACTCAGGAGCACTAGTGTGGGACACCAGAACACATTTTTTAGGGTAACCCACACAGGTGCTCCAGTGGATACTTGGGGTGTCTCTATCTGTGAAAATTGGCCAAGTATTGCAAGTTTGGTTAAAAGGAATTTTTAATCATGTCTTCAACTTGGATCGCTTCCCAAATAGACAATTGTACACCACTTCAAAGCAATGTTTTATATTCCTATTTCTGGACTCAAATATCTGTGTGTTAAGTATACCTTTTGTTTCTTTCTCATAGTGGAGACATTACCCATTTGGAATCCCAATTTGTGTGCATCTTCAAAATTTGGCTTTTACAGGGGTGACATCACCCCATCTGATATATGGCAATATCAAGACATTTTTGACACTATAATGTCTGATGTTGCCTTGATTTTTGAGATATTGAACTTTGTAAGTTCCAGGGTTGTGTGTATGTTATGTTTTTAAACATGCCTGTTTGTAAAAAAAAAAAAAAAGATTGTTAAAAAAAAATTAATATATTGATAAAAAAATAATTCTATGTATTTTTTAAAAAAATATATAAACGCACATGTGAATGTGCACAGATTAAAAAGTTTGCTAATCAACAATGTGTGGCTTATTCTTTCAATGCTCAATACCAGTTTTGTAAGTAATTTTGTGTTTACAGTGGCAATGGGGCTTATTTACTCAAGAAAAATCCACTTGGCACTAGGAGAACCTAGGAGACAGCCAAAAAGAAAAGCAAGCAATAAATACATTTCTAGATTTTATATTTTCCTTTTTTTATTATTAAAAATTAGACATTGTCTGGCATTGCAATGGCACCCTACCTGTAAAAAAATTAACATATTTCTCCCTAACTTCACGGGCGCTTTGGGGGAACAAGTCAGTACAGCCAGTATCTAGGCCATCAGAGGATTCTCTGAAAGAAGTCCGGCCTCGGGCCCAACTGAGGCAATATTAAATTTGTAGAATGTTTTATAAAAAAATTGTGCAGGATGCAGCATGATAGTATGATATCATTGAGTTTGTAGTCTGCCATATGAATTGCTGTTATAAACAGGCGGAACTGGCTGGCCATTATCCAGAAGGCATTCTCAACAACTCTTCTCGCTCTGGCCAGCCGGTAGTTAAAAACCCTCCTCTCCTGGGTGAGGGTCCTTTGGGGGAATGGCCTCATCAGGTGCTTGCCCAGACCAAAGGCTTCATCTGCAATGAAGACAAAGGCGAGTCCTTCCACGTTATCCACATCAGGTGGCAATCCCAGGCCACCACTCTGGAGACACTGGTAGAACTCCGTCTGGGCGAAGACTCCTCCATCCGACATCCAGCCATTCTTCCCCACGTCCACATACAGGAATTCATATTGCGCTGACACCGCCATTAACACGATACTATGAAACCCCTTATAGTTAAAATAGTATGACCCCAAATGGGATGGTTGCACGATGTGGATGTGCTTCCCATCTATAACCCCTCCACAGTTGGGAAAGTCCCAACGGGTGGCAAAATGGGATGCCACAGTCTGCCATTCCTGTGGCGTTGAAGGAAACTGGGGAGTCAAACAAGAAAAAAAAATATAAGTACTTTTGCACATAACATTGCAAGCAGATTACTGTCAGGTCTCCCACTTACCAGAACGGTGAGTCCGCTTGGGCAGAGGGTAGGCTCCCTTACATATCCGACTCGCGGCCCCTGATAGAGCAGACAGGAAGCCCATGAGTGCGGAGTGGTATGAGAGCATGGTGCAGGAGTCCGGATGCCGGAAGAGAGGTGGTCCTCCAACAGCAGGTAGTAATCAGGAGCACAGGCAACAGATGCTGAGCAGGAGCTGTAGACTGGTTACACACAGGCAGAGTTCGGAAACAGGCGGGCAGCAGAGGTACAAGAGGAGAAGGCAGGAGCGGGGTCAAACAAGCCGGGGTCAGGTGCAGGCAGAAGTCAGGACAGTCCAATAAACAAGCCGGGTTGTAAACAGATCAGATCTCAGGAACACAGGAACACAGAGAAGGTAACGGGAACTTTGGTACAGGAGCTGTTGATCAGGCAGCACCGAGCAGAGAGTGCAGCAAGCCTAAATAGGCTGATTGGTGCCAAACGCCGTGTACGTGCGTGCGCCGATATGCACAGGTGCCCGCACACCCGCACACGTCCGAGTGCGCCCCCGGACACCGGCGTGCACAACAGCACCACCAGGCACACGCATACCAGCGCCCATAGGCGGACGCGTGCTAATGCGAACGCACGCTCCCGGGCACCACCACGCATTCCACGGCCAGCCGGACCATACACACCAGTGCCCACAGAAGCACGCGCCTCAGCGCACACAGGAATGCGCGCACCAACGCGCACCGGCATGCACCGACGCCCAACCAGGTAACCTCTCTGACAGTGCCCCCTCCTCAAGGGCAGACTCTGGATGCCCAGTTGGGCTAACTTGGAGGCATGCAAATCTTTGAATGCTTGCAAGAGTTCTCTGGCATACAAGTTGCTTTCTGGCTCCCACAAGTTGTCTTCAGGGCCATACCCTTTCCACTTTATGAGGTATTGGGTTTGATTGCGCCTCCTTCTGCAATCTAGAATTGCTTCCACTTCAAACTCCTCCTCACTGTTAACTAGGATAGGCTTGGGTGGGCCAACACTATGGCCAACAAAAGAATTGGGAGTAACCAGTTTCAAGAGAGACACGTGGAAGACCGGGGGCACCTTCAGGAAATTAGCAGGTCAAGTTCGTAGGTGACGTTGTTAATCTTTCTCCTTACCAAGAAAGGACCCAAGAAATTAGGGCCTAGTTTCTTAGACGGACAGGCCAATTTCAGATTGGCGATAGATAACCATACTGGGTTGCCTGGTTCCAAAACACGTACTCCACGCCTTTACCTATCGAACATCTTCTTGTTATATTCTTGGGCCTTGACCATGGTATCCTGTAGTAATTTGTTGTTTACTGAAAAGAAATCCAAGGTTTCGGATACTGCAGGGATGGAGCACTCGGGTATTGACCCAGGCAGAAAGGACAGGTGGAAGCCATAGTTGGCGTAGAATGGTGTCTGATTGGTAGCTGAATGTAAGGAATTGTTGTATGAAAACTCCGCGATAGGGAGCAGGGAGGCCCAATCATTCTGGGAAAAAGCAAAAAAACAGCAGAGATATTGCTCCAGAGTTTGATTCGTCCTTTCAGTTTGCCCATTTGACTGGGGGTGATAGGCCGAGGAGAATGCCAATTCGATTTCCAAGGAGCCACAGAGGGATTTCCAGAATCTGGAGGTGAACTGGACACCTTGGTCAGAAACTATGTTCGTTGGGACTCCATGCAACCTAATAATTTCTTTAATAAAGATACTAGCTGTCTCCATAGCCGAGGGAGCACCTTTCATAGGAAGGAAATGGGCCATCTTAGACAGCCTATCTACCACAACAAAGATGGAAGAAAAGCCTTCTGATGGGGGGAGTTCAACGATAAAGTCCATTGAAATCATACTCCACAGTCTCCCTGGGACCGGTAAAGGTTTTAATAGGCCCCAAGCTATCGCCCGGCTGTTCTTGCTTCTGGCGCAAATATTGCAAGAGTCAACATACTCCTTACAATCCTTAATAAAGTGAGGCCACCAGAAGGTGCGTTGTACCAAGTCAATTCTTTTTCGTGCGCCAAAATGTCCGGCCAACTTATGGTCATGGCAAAGTTCCAACACTTGTACCCTTAGCTCCTCAGGGACCACAATTTTGTTTTCACGCCAAAACAGGCCATCCTTGGCACATGCCTCTGCAGGTGGGGTAATTCCCATAGAGGCCCGTCTAATTTGAGAGACAAGATCTTCTTGAAGAAGCAGGAAATTCCCAGAAGGGAGGATGGTGTCAGGAGGTAGGGCTTTTTCTGAGCCGTGGAACATATGGGAGAGTGCGTCAGACTTGACATTCTTGGATCCGGGTCTGTAGGTAATGTGGAACATAAATTGGGAAAAAAAAAAGTGCCCATCTGGCCTGCCAAAGTTTTAGCCTCTTAGCCATTCTTAGGTACTCTAAGTTCTTATGGTCCGTATAGACCAGAATGGGATGAGCAGCACCCTCCAGAAGATAACGCCATTCCTCTAAAGCTGCTTTAATGGCCCGATCCCCCACATCATAATTCCTCTCTGATGATGAAAGTTTACGTGAGAAAAACCCCACAGGGTACAGGAGGGCTTTGGTGCCTTGCCTTTGCGAGAGCACAGCTCCTACTGCAATTTCAGATGCATCAACGTCTAACACAAAAGGTAGAGCTGGATTGGGATGCTTAAGAATGGTGGCTGAGGTAAACAGAGCTTTGAGTTCTTCGAAGGCCAACTGTGCCTTAGGAGTCCAGCAGAACTGGGTTCCTTGTCTGATGAGCTCAGTGATGGGGGCGATTATCGAGGAGAACCCCTTGATGAACTTCCTATAGAAATTGGCGAAACCAATAAAGTGTTGTACCCCTTTCTTATCCGCAGGAGCAGGCCAGTCCAGGATAGCAGATACTTTTTGAGGGTCCATCTTGATATCCTCGGGAGAGATGACCAGGCCCAGAAACTGAACACATTGAAACTCAAACTCGCATTTTTCGAGTTTGGCATAGAGCCCTTGTTGCCTGAGTCGGCTGAGTACATTTCGTACGTGCCTACAGTGATCGATCAGGGAAGCGGAGAAAATCAGAATATCGTCCAAATAGACTATGACATACAGGTCCAGAAAGTCACGGAAGACGTCATTAACGAAGTGCTGGAAGGTCGCTGGCGCGTTACACAGACCAAAGGGCATGACGAGGTACTCGAAGTGCCCAAATCGAGTACGGAAAGCCGTCTTCCACTCATCCCTTTCTCTTATGCAAATTAAATTGTAAGCTCCGCGGAGATCCAATTTGGTGAAAACTGTTGTTCCTAGTCTTTGAAACAATTCAGGTACTAGGGGTAACGGGTATCTGTTCTTGATAATAATCTTGTTCAGCTCCCGGTAGTCGATACAGGGATGTAGGGAGTGATCCTTCTTCTCGACGAAGAAGATACCCGCACCCGCTGGAGACGTGGAAGGGCAAATGAATCCCTTTTTCAAGTTTTCGTTAATATAGACCTTCAAGGTGCCCAGCTCCTGCTCAGTTAATGGGAAAATCCTCCCGAAGTGAAGTTTGGTTCCGGGTAAGAGTTCTATTGGGCAATCGTAAGGCCTGTGTACCGGGAGAGTCTCCGCCCCTTCTTGCTGAATACATCCAGGAAATCCCGGTAGGGCTCGGGAAGGGATTGGCAAAGCTTGGCGTCAGAGTCCAAGCAAAGACACTGGGATGGTGTAACGGGTGTTCCATAAAAGCAGTGCTGCCTGCAGTAATCAGAGAGAAATTTAATCTTTCCCGTAGACCAGTCAATGCTGGGGTTGTGTGCCTGCAGCCAGGGCATTCCTAGGATGATTGGAAAGAGAGGAGAGGAGATGACATCCAAGCGTAAGAGTTCCTGGTGCTCCGGGCCTATGGTGGCCAGTAAAGGAACGGTCTCCTGGGTGACTGGACCAGAGCTGAGGGTGGAGCTGTCTGATAGAAATACTGCAAGTCCCTGGGCCTTGGGCTGGAGAGGAATGCCATGGTTGTTAACGACGTTCTGGTCAATGAAGCCACTGCATGCTCCAGAATCAATAATGTCTGACACCGGGATGTTCCTTCCAGGAAGCTGCAACATAACAGAGTGTCAAATGATTACCAGATTTGGGCAAGACAGGTGCACATTAAGAAGAGGACGGCAGGCACTTACGTATCTTGTTGAGGCAGGCCCTCACAAAATGTCCTTGTTCTCCGCAGTACAGACATAAATTGTGGGTACGTCTGCGCATTTTTTCTTCCGGGGTAAGGGATGGATGGAGCAGACCAAGTTGCATGGGTTCTGGAGCTTCTGCGACCGGAGCAGAGGAGGCAGGAGGAAATTGGTTGGGGGAACTGGAATCCCTGGGAAGCATCCAAATAGGATGAGGGTGACTAGTGGACCTCTCTGAACGTCTCTCTCTCAGGTGGCGGTCAATCTGAATGGACAAGTTGATGAGTTCATCCAGAGTCTGGGGTATCCCAACACGAGCCAACTCATCTTTAAGGGGTTCAGATTGATGATGCAGGGCAGCATCGTTCCACTCTATATAAGAGCTCCAGCGTCTGAACTCCACTGCGTAATCTTCAGCTGCTCTGTGACCTTGCTGCAGGGAGTGCAAGGCTGTAGCAGTAGCCGTTAGTTGAGGATCCTCATATAACTGTGACATTGCTGGGAAGAAGGCATCCAGTAGATGATGAGCCCAAGTTTGAGGCTCGCCGGTCAGTAGTGATATGACAAAACCCACTTTTGTGGCATCCAGGGAAAATGTGCGGGGTCGTAAAGCAAAATAGAGCTCACAAGCATCGCTGAACGCCCAGTATTTGCAATGTTCTCCAGTGAACTTTTCGGGTGTGGGTACCCTGGGCTCAGGAGGGAGCATTACTAAGGGAGGGTGCCGAAGAAAGTCCGGCAGACGATGCTCCCTGTGGGTGAGGAGATGCTGAGAGGGCTTGGAGCTGTTCCTCTAATCTGGTGTAGCCTTCTTGTAGGCTTTTAACTGCTTGGGTAAGGCCCGCTAGGTGCCTACAGAGTTCATCCATGGGGGAGGCCCCCTGCCCGGACTCGGTCATGGCTGCCTGATACTGTCAGGTCTCCCACTTACCAGACCGGTGAGTCCGCTTGGGCAGAGGGTAGGCTCCCTTATGTATACGACTCGCGGCCCCTGATAGAGCAGACAGGAAGCCCATGAGTGTGGAGTGGTATGAGAGCCTGGTGCAGGAGTCCGGATGCTGGAAGAGAGGTGGTCCTCCAACAGCGGGTAGTAATCAGGAGCACAGGCAACAGATGCTGAGCAGGAGCTGTAGACTGGTCACACACAGGCAGAGTTCGGCAACAGGTGGGCAGCAGAGGTACAAAAGGAGCAGGCAGGAGCGGGGTCAAACAAGCCTGGGTCAGGTGCAGGCAGAATTCAGGACAGTCCAATAAACAAGCCGGGTTGTAAACAGATCAGAACTCAGGAACACAGGAACACAGAGAAGGTAACGGAAACTTTGGTACAGGAGCTGTTGATCAGGCAGCACCGAGCAGAGAGTGCAGCAAGCCTAAATAGGCTGATTGGCACCAAACGCCGCGTGCGTGCGTGTACCGATGCGCACAGGCGCTCACGCACCTGCACACGCCCGAGCGCACCCCCGGAAACCAGTGCACACACCAGCACCACCAGGCACACGCATACCAGCGCCCATAGGCGGACACGCGTTAACACCACCGCGCATACCACGGCCAGCCGGACCATACACACCAGTGCCCACAGAAGCAAGTGCCCCAGCACACACAGGAACGCACGCACCAACGCGCACCAGCGCACACTGATGCCCAACCAGGTAACCTCTCTGACAATTACACAAAAAACATTCTTGCCCAACATCAGTATAACATTTATTTTAAGTATTATTTAAAGACTAAAATATAAGGCCCACTTATCAGATTCATCCCCCCCTCACCCCCTCTGATGGCCCATTGATAACATTTAAGGGGGGGCTTAAAAATTAATTTAAGGACACACATACCATTTGGACACATTTTAGGGGGGGGGGCTTATAAATTAATTTAAGAACACACATACCATTTGGACACATTTTAAGGGGGTGTTTAGGGTAAGCACTACAATGGAGCTGACATAATACATTGTTAAGTGACTAGACTAAGTGTGTATGGGCCCAGCATAGCATGCTGGGGAGGTTAGTGAAGGCAAATATGCATGAAGGACAAAAAAGGAGCATTAAAATATTACAGCATGCATGAGGACAAAGGGGACATTCACAGCATATTACAATCACGGTAATTAGGGATTGGTGAAAGAAATACAATACATTAGCAAACATTAAATACATAGAATGTGATGTTAAAGGATAAATCTTACCTTAATATTGTCCTTCTGCAGGACCTGGATGATGGCAGAACAGGTCTCTGGGATAATGATCCTCAGAACCTGGGGGGAGATGCCTGTCGAGAACTTGAGGTCCTGCAGGCTTCTCCCAGTCGCCAAGTACCGCAACCTGGCGACTAGCCTCTGCTCTGGAGTGATGGTTTGCCTCATGCAGGTATCCTGCCTGCTGATATAGGGGGTCAGAGCCAACAAATGATGAAAAATGGGGTCCGTCATCCTGAGAAAGTTCCTAAAATCATCAGGATTTATCTCACGGATTTCACGAAGCAAAGGCATGTGAGAGAATTGGTCACACTGGAATAACCAATTCTTGGTCCATGAACTCCTCCCGAGTCCCCACCCTGTTCATGGACTGGACTTGGGTCAAAGAATAAACTCCAACACCAAGCCCCAGCATAGCACGAACTCTACGACAAGTACGTACCCACAACATGGCTTCAAAACGGTCGGCTTGTCAGAACGTACTAATAGAATGCACTGAAGAACAGCAAGGCCTGTAAAGAGCAAGCTGAAAATCAGCAACGAGCATACAAGAACGCACTGAATGAACAAATGCGAACTGACTACATGCACTGAAAAGCAGATACAAACTCCACAAGCACAAACTGAACAGCAGTTAAACGATCTGAAAAAACACGAGTCTGAAAAGCGCGAATCGTCTCTCACCAAACTTCTACTAACACGAGATAAACATGAAATTAGCAGAAGGGGCCCAAAGGAGGGCGCAATGGCTATTGAACTTACGTTTTATAGCCCCGTCGTATGTGGTGTACGTCACCGCGTCCTAAATGAACGGACTTTGGTGTGATCGTGTGAAGTCTGTTTCAACGGAACTCCGGCGGAAAGACCGTCGGAGTCTATTCTCACAGATAGTCCGGTCATGTGTACGTGGCATTAGACTTGAACCATAAACAAGAGCATTGCCATATCTTACAGATATAAATTGTTATGCAGTATTGAAATGTCAGGCTGTAAGGAGACTGTACAGAGGCCATGTTAGGATATTTTAAAGTGATTCTATCACTATTTTAGGACCTATTCATACTTGTCCAATTTCATGTCCCAAAAATCAAGTATTTTGCTGCTATGTGGCTGTTTCACATCTATGCACTGCAGTTTAGTGTGAAATGGGAAAGATAAACTATATGGGCCTATTCACACAACATGTGTGTGTTACCTTGTAACACTAATGCCCTGTACACATGATCAGAATTTCCGAAGGAAAATGTGTGAACGGAGCTTGTTGTTGGAAATTCCGACCGTGTATAGGCTCCATCTGACTTTTTCCAGCGGAATTTCTGACACACAAAGTTTTGCACTGTACACACGATCGCACATTCCGACAACAAAATCTATCGGATTTTTTCGGATGTTGGCTCAAACTTGTCTTGCATACGCACAGTCACACAAAGTTGGTCGGAAATTCCGAATGTCAAGAACGCGGTGACGTACAACACGTATGACGAGCCGAGAAAAATGAAGTTCTATAGCCAGTGTGGCTCTTCTGCTTGATTCTGAGCATGCGTGGCACTTTGTGCGTCGGAATTGTCTACATACGATCGGAATTTACGTGAACGGATTTTGTTGTCGGAAAATTTTAGATCCAGCTGCCTAATGCCCTGTACACACGATCGGACTTTCTGATGGAAAATGTGCGATCGGAGCTTGTTGTCAGAAATTCCAACCATGTGTAGGTTCCATCGGACTTTTTCCATTGGAATTTCTGACACACAAAGTTTGAGAGCTGGATCTAAAATTTCCCGGCAACAAAATCCATTCACGTAAATTCTGATCGTGTGTAGACAAGTGCCACGCATGCTCAGAATCAAGCAGAAGAGCCACACTGGCTATAGAACTTCATTTTTCTCGGCTCGTAGTATGTGTTGTACGTCACCACGTTCTTGACGTTCGGAATTTCTGACCAACTTTGTGTGACCGTGTGTATGCAAGACAAGTTTGAGCCAACATCCGTAGGAAAAAATCTGATGGATTTTGTTGTCGGTAGGGCTTTTTTTCTCAGATAATAGGTTCAGGAACTCCCCTTTTCTGAGTCACCCCTTTTCCCCACCCCTACCCACCTCCTAGTACCGCCCCTTTTAGACAATACAGAACGAAATATAATTTTGTGGTGCTAAGATATTTGTATGGAATTTGGTAACGATATCAAGAAAAGCAGTAAAATTGATCCCCTTCAGCCAGCAACAATAGATCCCCCTAACAACAATGTACCACCCACAAAAAACCCCACCCCCCAGCAACAATAGACTCCCAGATATCTGCACAGCCAGCATTAATAGACTCTCTGGTAGCCAACAACACTAGACCGCTCCCCCAACAGTAGATCTCCTTCAGCAACAACTGACCTCCCAGCAATATAAGACCCACCCCTAACAACAATAGGTCCCCCACCAGCAACAATAGACCTACTCAGCAACAATAGACCCCCCTGTAAAAATAGATCCCCCTCCAGCTAGAAGAGATCCCCCAGCAGTGAGCATCAATACCCTGCAGCGCACCCCTTGCCATTACATACAGTCAGTCCTGGAGGTGCCGGAACTGCATTCCCCCGCGTTCCCGCTGAAAAAAAGCCCTGGTTGCCGGAATGTGCGATCGTGTGTACAGGGCATTACAGAACAGTGGGAATTCAACCTTAAAGATGAATAGTGACATTCTTTGTAAATCAAGCACTTAATATCAACTAATTACGAGTGAGTATGCCTGGGTTCAGTTTGTGAACTGTTTCAGAAATCATTTCAAGTTTAAGCTTTACAGCAAACCCCACTGAAGTCTATGACGGTTGAATTTAGTTATTTGGTTCTGCACATATGGGGGGCTAATAAGCAAGATATTGTCAAACAAAAGGCACGGAGGGCAAGTTCCAATACAAAAAAGTGTTGTGCAGCAAGGAGAGGGCCTTTTCAAAGACTAAAATTAAAATCCACAAATCCTTTAAACCACACGCTTGGGGGATGCTTTAAAGGTGTACTTGGTATTACAGATCAACATGAAGTTTATGGACAGTCTCAGAGATCACTTTCTCTTGCAGAGCATATTTATCTGTGGAACTGATTTTTTCAGTTTCACAATTAAATTACATACAGCAGTAGCACCCTAATCTAATCTCTTTAAGTTTGAAAAGGGTCTTTTTCCTCAACCTGTAATAGACTCACTTAGATTGGCAAATAGAAATTGACCGTTAATCTTCTGAGATTGTCCCTGTTCTTGTTGATAAAAGCCTGGTGCTACTAATATATTTCTATCAAACTTAAATTGAGAATTAAAGTGATACTAAACATTGAAAGTATTATTTGCCATAATTCTTTCACATAAATCATATATATATGGGGGGGCGTGGCCTGGACATGGCTGGATGAAGACACATTCCTTGTGAGCTCCTGGCTTCCCCCTGCCAATCCCACCGAAATCTACAGTACACAGCCTCAACTAATGGCATGCTAGCAGCAAAACGGTACCGAACACGATCGTCAGGACAGGGACATCGACCCCGCACTTCTCAGGGTGAGATTCACCGATTCTTTGGGAACACGGCCCATCTCTCCCCAGGCGCCATAGCTACAGCACCTCGTGACACCAGCTCACTAGATCCAGCAACCCTGCCTGGCTCGTCTCCTGATGCGGATTCCCTCTCAGGAACCCCCGCACTCCTACGCCCAGTAATGTCGGAGATGCCGGCCTCCCCTAGCAGACGTGAACCTGCTCATATGGATGGAAAAATCAGGGTGCTCCTCCAGGCTTTGCCTACAAAGCAGGACATTGAAACCTTAATACAGCGCGTGGAGGAGGCCAACCGCAGGGACATTCAGGTTGTGAGAACGGAGAACGGCCTTGTCTTTCCCTAAGTCTCTGCCTGACAGGGTGGACGCCAGAGAGTCATCTATCTCCTCTCTGGAAGCCAGAATGGGAGCCCTGGAACAGTCCAACGTAGCACAGGCAGAGGCAGCAGCCGCGTTGCAACTTCATTTAGAAGATTTGAAAGACAGGAGCTGCAGGAACAATCTGCGGCTCCGAGGATCCCGGAAGCAACAGGATTTGAAAACCTTTCAGCCACAGTGACTGCCATCTTCCAGCAGGCCCTGGTGTCTCCACAGTCCACCATCAAGCTGGACAGGGTCCATAGGGCCTTGGGGCCAAGATCGACGGGCCCGAACAGACCCAGGGATGTGGTATGCCTCATCCATAAATTCTCCCTGAAGGAACAGATAGTCCATAAAGCATGGGAGTGCGGAGAGGTGGACTTCAGCAGTGCATCCATCAAGATCCTCCCGGACCTCTCCCAGGCTACCCTGCAACGTTGTGCCCACCTGCGCCCGCTATTGGATCTGGCAAGAGACCAGGGTTTTACGTACAGATGGGATTACCCACTTTCTGTCACCTTCAGGAAGGAGTCTGCTTTCTTCACCCCTCGTACACCATCCGACCTGCCAGACCTGTTCACCTTCCTGGAGGCTGCGCCCATCCAAGTTCCCAACTGGCTGCAGCTCCTGCTGAGCCACACAGGCTGCCCTAGCCCTGCAGGTCCCAGAGGTTCTTTTCCAGCATGCCCTCAGTGACAAGGGAGGAGACCGCGGGCCCCATCTGGAGAGAGATCCTGGGAATCGTGAGTGCGGTGGACACTAGTCTACCTGAGTTCATACTGCTATGGTTGGTGTTTTTTCTTACTGCTCGCTACTGACTGCTAAAGTTACAAGTGGACGTTCTGAGTTGTCCCCGCTACACATTTTATACAGCATGTTCCCCCCCCGGCCTTGTCTTTCCCTAAGTGATGCCTTATGACGATGCGGGTGTTAGGGGGGTCCTCCGGGAAATCTTTCTTGCAAAGTATGGGGGCTTAAAATCCATACCGTTTACGGGAAAGTGGACATTCTAACCAGTACCCGCCATGGGTAGTGTTATGTCTCCAGGAGACCTTTCTCTCTCTCGAGGTTCAGAAAGGAGAATATTGTCATTTGATTGTATATTGTGTTGCTGCATCATTAAGCTATAAATTATGTTTGTTCCAGGTTAGCTGTACGCATGCGCCACCTACTGGCCAAACATTAATACCATTTGTAATAATACCTTTAACCTCTAAAGGATGTGACATAAAAATCATCACATCCTCTTTAGTCAGGAAGTGAAACCCCCTAGGGATCAGCATTTTCAAGATTATCCCAGCTGCGTAGATATAATCTCTTCCCATCCATGGCATCGGAGGTAAGCAATCTTCCCCTTCCTCCTCCACAGTCTATTAGGGAAAGCAGATATTCATTTCAGTTGTTATTTTATATGATGTTTACTATTGTATGGTAATGTTATATTAATCTTACCATACAATAGTAAACATTTTCTTGTTATTTTTAGTTTTTTCATTCACACTTGTATTAAAATCTGCAATGTGCCAATAAAGACACAGACAAGAAACAGCAGTCTATTATTGTGTGCGCAGAAAAAGGTTATCTGCCTGGATAGCTACCCATAGACTCCGGGAGTATGGGGGGCGAGGCCAGGACAGGTAGCTTACTGCAAAATTAGCACTTTCTCCTCGATTTTCCACACGAGAGAACGAGGGTGATTCTCAAAGTTACTTTTGTTCATTTCATAGCACGGACAGCACCATCCCCTAGATATTCTAACAAACCTAACATGGCATCCTAAGAGGTGGGCCCTTGTGCCCCAATGTTTTTCAGGCTCCATGAAATATTAGGGGCAGTTCATTTTCCATTGTATCAACTTCTAGATTAGGTCTTTGTGCCTCAATGTTTATTGTATTATGTACATCAATGTGCTAACCCTTTCTTTGCAGGTTATGCAGTCCCCTTTGAACCCTGCTACTAAGCTGGAGAGCTTAGTACCTACCGCTATATTTCTGACCCCAGTGTATTGGGTAATTTAATGCAGATCATTAGGGTGGATCATTTCGATCTGTCTGCCTGTTAAGATCGAGGGGCATACTTATGCTGTGCAATATACTGCTACCTAAATTTTAAGCGGGTAACAAACTCCTAAGACAGAGGAAAGCTCCCTTCTAATATACCTCTCTCCCAGTATACCTTCCCCCTTTCCCCCCCTTTTCCTACTGCCCTCTTTCCCCCTTCCCCCACCCCGCCTTTCTTCGCCCTCCAATCTTCCTGCTGCCCCCCCCTCTTGCCCCCCCCCACAGGAGATAGAGGATGCTCATTCTCAAATAGGCCTCAGGGACGGATTGACCGGTCCCCTACCTCTAGAGAGTTCGTCTCTGGGTCACTCTCAGGTCCTGTCAAGAACATTGCATGGGTAGTCTAATACTCATTCTATTGTAATGGTATGTTCTCACACAATGTCATATCTTCTATGTTATGCTTATTTGGTTACATAAATGTGTTTATTACTGACAGTTATTTGTTTGAGGTTAAAATACATTATTATTCACTAAATTTGTGGTTGGTAGGGATAGCTGGAGCCCCTTCCCTGGCTTTGTCTAACCAAACCCCTACATAGGCCAACGCTCAATCTCGAGGCAATTTTTCTGGTGAGCGTTCTAGCAAACTTGCTGATGACGTGTAAAGATGTTTTAGGAGCTAGTGAACCCTCGTCTGAATATCCTGCCTAGAGTGTTCCTTCAAACCCAATCAGGCCTGGAAATACATTCCGATAAGAAAATAATGACACAACAGTCAATACATACGGAATGTTCTGCTTTTTATTTCCGTAATCGTTCGCTTATATAACCAAAATGACATCACAAGAAAAGTCAGACCTTTTCATTAATATATGCTAAAGTTACAGACATACAGACGTACAGGATGTTTGAAACGAACAAAAAGAGGACATGATTTCTTCATACAGAAACTGTCAACAAGAAAAAACTTCATGCTTCATTTCAGGGAAATCAAACCATTTATAAGAATTTGAAACTAACTTTTGATAAACGTCACATATACTTATTATTTTACAATGGATACACATTTTTATAGCTAAAATGGAGGACAAGCAAGCTAAAATATCCCTACAATACTCTCTTTGATCATAAATGTATGATCTCACTTCCTTATCATGGTGGTATTCTCAGCTTGCTTCTGATGATACATACTGAGATAAGTTTTATTGGGAGATGAGGGATCTGAAATGCGAGTGGCTCTATTAATAAGGCACATAATAAGCTTACACACAAGATAAAGGAAAAGGAAAAATAACACAATCATGATTAAAATTATGGCAATATCCCTTATCCAAGAGAATATCCCTCCAAATCCAAAATCAACATTTCCAAAGGACTCCAGGTCTGGGCTATGTTGCGAGCCTCTTGTTGCAGCTTGGCCACCTCTTTTCTATCCTGAGGTATCACATAATAATAATCTGGTACCTCTATACTGGTATTGTGTACCCAAGTACAACATTCATAATCCTCAGTCATTTCACATAATCCTGTAAGGGCTGAACTCATGCTTCCAATGGCTAAGTCATGCAATTCTAGTTGTTTTCTAATAGCCCTAGTTTCAACATTAAGTTTAGAAATGTCATCAGAGTTCTTTTCCATTATTTCATCAATAATTCTTGAGTAATTATTTAACCTTTTCATCAAATCTATTCCCCATCCTGTCCAGGAAGGGAGCCATGCCCAGGCCATATCCTTTTCAAGGAATAACTCTCTCTTGTTATGATGTTTTAATGGATACCTTGGGTGTATACTAGCTTCAAGTAAATGACTCCCATCACTATCACCTATCACCCCCATTATGGGCACCAGTGAGGCCAGGTAACACCAGCCTTGGACCTCTTGTGGAATCCAGGGATAACAAGTCTTTCCACAACAAACATAAGTGGGGTTACCAAACGAGAAGGGCATATTCACAGCAGTCTCTTGATCTACTGCTGTAACTGTTGCTAGAACCTGAAACAAATGCTGTACATATTTACTACTATCATTTTCAGAAGCAAGAATCTTTTTAAAATCAGCCCGTACTATGACCTCATCTTGGTGTTTTTGATATAAAGAACAAGACTTCCCACTAGGGGCATAGCAATAAGAAATGTTCAAAACCGATTGACTACAGGTATGAGCATTTCTAGTAGAATTCCCTAAATTAAAACACCAGGTAGGATTATGACTCCTATTGATGATGTGAAAGGAAATGGTGTCATTAGTTCATCTGCTGACATTCAAAAGGTCAAGGAGAATCTTTCCTCTCAAAATGGGAGTAATATTTAAAGGTATAGCCATTAAGGGTATCCTAACAGTGCTAGGGTGCAGTTTACTACAGATCCAACATTTTTGAAATCCTGATTTCCAAGCATAAGCATATTTAAATTTTAGCAAAAGCATTTTATCAGCAAAATTATCTTCAATGTCTCTCTTATTTCTAACTTGTATTACTGTAACGTTCTCTTGTGTATGTGTGTTCCCACAAATACTTTTAATGGCACCCAAATCTTCAGGCTGGTAGATACAGTTAGTGATGATCCAAATGGGCGGGAACACCATCAGGGTGATCAGGAACAGGAGGCAGAATGCCTTGCCAGAAGTCTGTGGTGAAATAAGCGAGGTCATCTTCTCTGGCCGGACCTGCTTTTCCAGGAACTCCTCCTTCATCTGCTTGGACTTCTGCTTGAGGGCCTCCTGTGTTTAATCTCCTTCCTGCTCTTGGGGCTTTGGGCAACCTTTTTCACTCTGCTGGCATAGATGGCAATTCTCCACCAGGATAGCCGTTCTGGTCACTGCAATCACTGTAGTAGGAGGTCCAAAAGGATATTCCCATTTCTTGCTTCTGTTCAACTGCTGGACCACCACCGTGTCTCCTACTTTAAAAGGATGGGTAGGTTCCTGCGAAGAAAAAGGAGCGGTGCGAGCAACATTTCTCTCAACTGTATCCAAAGTTTTAATTAGTTTCCTCACATACTCTGACTGTACTAGATCCAAATCCCCCTGCTCTATCATAAGAGGTGCTCTGGCCCAGGGAGTGGGAAAGGGAAGACCCATCAACACTTCAAAAGGAGAGTAGCCTGTAGTTTTGGAAGGAGTACTTCTTATCTCAGCCAAAACAGCTGGGAGAACCCTCTTCCAATGGACAAAAGTTCCTCCTGTGGCTTTCCTTATTTTATCTTTCACGGTTCTATTTACCCTTTCCACTATCCCTGAACTTTGGGGATGATATGGAATGTTAAACTTCCATTCTATTTGGAGTGAGTGTACCAAGTCCGGACATACTTTTGAAGTGAATGCAGGACCTCTTTCTGAGTTTATCTGAAGTGGGCATCCCCATCGAGGAATTAGATTAGATTAGATATACTTTATTGTCATTGTATACATACAACAAATTTTTTTCGGATACTCTTTACAGCAGCAATAAAACATTTCTCAAGAAAACCACACATACATACTCCTAGCACATGCCCACATAACATTTTATATATTGATATATTTAAATAGATATTTAAAAATAAATAAATAAAAGAATATTAAAATTCTACATAAAATTCCTAAAACACTGTACCTGATGGGATTATGGACAATACAGCCCTACGGAAAAAACTATGCTTTAAGTGATTAGTGTGCGTTTTAAGTGTTTTATATCTTTTCCCTGATGGCAATGGGACAAACACACTGTAACCTGGGTGGGTTGGATCAATACTAATAGCTTTTGCCCGCTTTTTTAATCGGCTGGCATATGCTGTGTCCAAATTTGGTAGATCTGTTCCTATGATCCGCTGTGCTGTTTTCACCACACGAGACAGGCACTTCTTATCCTCCGCTCTGCAGCTGGCATACCACACTACAGCGCAGTGGAGAAGAATACTCTCAATGGTACAATGATAGAAATTGACCAGAAGCCTTAAGGGCAATCCAGCCTGCTTCAGTCTCCGAAGGAAAAACAGTCTCTGCTGCGCTTTTTTCACTAGAAAAAAAGTATTTTGAGACCATGACAACTCCCTTGTAATATGTACTCCCAAAAATTTAATAGTGTCCACCCTTTCCAACTCCTCACCCCCTATATAAACGGGGCAATGATTGATCTTTCTTGATCTCCTATAATCCACTATTATTTATTTAGTTTTTGCCCTATTGAGTATTAAATCATTTTCTCTACACCACTCAACCAAATGTTGAATTTCCTGCCTATAAGCTGTCTCATCATTATCTTGTATGAGTCCCACTAAGGTGGTATCATCAGCAAACTTCACTATAGTGTTAGACGCATGTATGGGAGTACAGTCGTGCGTGAACAATGTAAACAAGGCCGGACTTAACACACATCCCTGTGGTACCCCTGTATTCAAAATAATAGTGTTAGACATCTGATCTCCTATTCTCACCATTTGTGGCCTGTTTGTTAGAAAATCCATAATCCATGAGCGCAGTAATGGACAAAGGCCAAAGCTTTTAACTTTTCCACTAATTTTTCAGGAACTACTGTATTAAATGCAGAGCTAAAATCAATGAATAACATCCTAACATATGTGTTTGGGTGCTCAAGATGTGTCAAGGCAGCATGCAATGCAATAGCAATTGCATCATTTGTGCATCTATTTGCACGATAGGCAAACTGATACTTATCCAGATCAACAGGAATTCTTGCCTTAAGATGTGATAATACGAGCCTCTCAAAACATTTCATGATGATAGGAGTTAGAATAATTTCCTGTGTGAGAATTTTCACTACTATTTGTGCGTCTTCCTTTGAAGTTACAAAAAGTTCGACCCATCTCGAAAACATGTCCACGACTACCAAAAGATATTCCTGTCTTTTCCCTAACTTGGGCATGTGTGTGAAATCAACTTGTAGGTGAGTGAAAGGTGTACTGAGATATATCAAATGTTCACGTTTCGCTTTGTTTGGGATGTTTGGGTTGTTCCTAATGCAAGCAATGCACCTGGACACATAATCCCTTGTCAACCAAGGGAGATCTGAAATGTAAAAAATCTTGCCTAGTAATTCACAAGTTGCCTTCCAGCCTCTGTGACCTATTCCATGATACTGGGCAATAAAAAGTGATGCACTTGCCATTGGAATACATACCTTCCCCTCTTTGCACAATAGTCCTGTTTTTGGATCTATTTGTGCACCTACTTTTTCCCAATCTCTCATGTCGGCTTCTGAGGCATAATCTTGTAGGTCAGACAGTACATGGTCAAAACAAGGTAGTTCAGGCTCTAACATTGTCATTTGGATTTGAGCTGGTTGAGAGATAGCTGCTTGTCTGGCTGCTGAATCAGCTAGAGCATTTCCTCTAGCTACTTCTGTTTGTTGGCCTGTATGTGCTCTGCAATGTATTATGGCAAGAGTTCTAGGCAACTGAATGGCTTTTAACAATGACACTACTAGAGAGGAATGGGAGATGCTTTTTCCATCAGCTGCAGTGAAACCACGCCTACTCCATATGACGCCGAAGTCATATACCACCTCATACCCATATTTGGAGTCAGTGTAAATGTTCACATCTTGACCCTCAAACATTTGGCATGCCCTGGTGAGAGCAATCAATTCTGCAGCTTGTGCTGATTGATATGGGATAGGTTTGGCCTCAAGTATGACATCTGGAAGTTGCACAACCGCATATCCTGCATGATATGTGTGATCATTTGGCCTAGAACAAGATCCATCCACATACACATTTTGCACATTTGGCAAAGCATTAGGGGACAAGTCAGATCTGGGAGATGTGTCTTTGTGGATGAGGTTGGTGCAGTCAGGCTGTAGCATCACCTCATCCTGCTCTCCTTTTAATCCTAGCAGGGCATTTCAAATTGGAGCTGGGCCTGCATTAGGAGAAGCATATTTAATATGCAATTTTGGATTTGACAACAGTATCACCTCATAGCCGCTCAACCTTTGGGCGGACATATGTTGCATATGTATATTCCTCAGTAATATGGACACATTATGAGTAGTATACAAAGTAGTATCATGGCCCAAAGTGAAAGTCGCAGCCATCTCAACCAACATAGCACAAGATGCCAAAGCTCTGAAACATGCGGGCATTATGCGGGCATTATAATTAGGAAGACCAAGTCCTGGAGCTGTTACCATACCATTTTTCAAATACACAAAAGCATTACACATTTCATCTGTCCATTTAACACAGTCTGGCATATCTGAACCTGTGGCCTGTCTCAGGAGATTGTCGTAGTAAGAGCAGTCAGGTATCAATTGGCGGCAGTAACCAATCATACATAGGAAGGTGAGCATGTCCTTCCTGTTGAGTGGGTGGGGCAGACCCATCAGAGCCGTAACTCTTTTATGACTGACTCTTCTTTCTCCTTTTGTGAGAACAAACCCTAGATATTCAACTGTTTTCTGACACCATTGCAACTTTTTCTTTGACACTTTATGACTACTTTCAAAAAGACATTTCAAAAGATTTCTCCCATCCTCCAGGGCGGCCTCCCTTGTCAAGCTGCAGAGTAGCAGATCATCCACATACTGCAGCAAGACTCAACCATGTTCAAGTGTCCAAGCTCTAAGAGTGGTTTGGAGGACAATAGAATAGACAACAGGTGATTCTATATAGCCCTGGGGCAATCTACACCAGGTCAGCGTCCAATTGTGGAATCAGAATGCAAAAAGTGGCTGTGTTTCCTCATCCACAGAAATTGAAGAAAATGCATTTGAGAGATCAATTACAGAAAAATACTCAGCATCGGATGGTATGGAGGTGAGCAATGATGGCACATCAGGCACTATTGGGGCAATTGGTACCACTAAGTTGTTTATAGCCCTAAGGTCCTGTAGAAACCTGTAGAAGCCATCCGGCTTTTTAACAGGATTGATAGGAGTGTTGTAAGGAGAAATGATTTCTTTTAAAATACCTTTCTTCAAGAAATCCTCCACAATGGGCTCTATACCCTCTTCCTTTTCTCTAGATATGGGGTACTGTTTATGATACACAGGTAAAGCTCCTCGTTTCAAAGTGGCTTTATAGGGCGTACAGGAAATGAACCCTACATCAAGAGGATTCACTGCCCATACTCCCTCCTCACTCAATTTGACATCTTCCTCTTCTGGGTGTGAGAGCAATGTAAAAAGGTGAACCTTGTCAGATTTTACATATAACCCTCCTTTTACAGTAATTTTCATTGTAATGCCTAATTTTCCCAGCAAGTCCCTTCCCAAGAGACTCACGGGACAATCAGGAATAATTCTGAAACAATGTTGCAGATTACAAACAACACCAGTACGTGTGCTTAGTGAAAGCGGGGGTGTTTTAAAAGTTTTGGTGAGTATCCCATTTATTCCCTTTGAAGGCTCAGCATCCATAACCTCTCCCTTATAGAAATCCTTACTAATGTTACTACATGTCGCTCCTGAATCGGGCATGAATGGTACCTCATGCCCGTCTACAAGCAATGAAATTATAGGCTGTTCATGATAAGAATGAGTGGAAATGCCGGGATACTACCTTCCGGGCAGCTTCATTGTGACTGCTGTTGTTTCCAAGAAATGGGGTACTTAACACCATGTTGCTGCTGTACTGGGGTTGGTGCCTGAGGGGGAGTAGGGGCAGTGGGTGGCCCTGAATTTGTACACTCCTGGTCATACCAGGGGCATTGAGCTTTCCAATGTCCGAGGTCCCCACAATTAAAACACTGTGTCTTAGGTTGCCTCTGCTGGAAATCCCCTCTTTGTGGCCATCCTCTTCCCCCATATCCACCTCTATAACCCCCTCTGTCCTGTCCCCTTTTCTTATAAAAGTTTCCCCTTTGATTTCCTGAGAAATTATCCTGGTAATGTATCGGTGCTGGTGTTTGCTTGGGGATGTCAAAACATCCCGCTGCCTCTTTTTCAGTCAATTTTTTTTGAAAGTCAGTCATACTCTTTGTAGCCCAGTCTGAAATCTGCTGTCTCACAGTGAGTGCATATTTAGGGGTCAGGTTGCTAAGATAAGACTGTATTAAAAGACTATGCATTCCATCTTGAATATTAAGTCCGGCATCTTGTGTCCAGACCTCCTGAAATCTTTTCCAAAATTCCAACACTGACTCTGATGATTTTTGTTTACAAGCTACTGCAGTAGGGAGTGATGACTTATTAATGAAAACTCTTTTCATTTCTTTCTCTAGATCTTCACACATAATGTTCCTTCCTTCAACAGTGTTTAGTGAATAAGCCTCTGCCTTGGTAGTGGGTGCCTCTAGGACATCTATTGTGGGCACTTTAGTCCAATCCCAAGGGGAGGTAGTTCCCACCAAACTATCTATAATGATCCTTATATCTTCCTTTGTATAATTTCTACCCTTACAAGCTTTCTTTAAATAAGCTATCAGCCCCAAAGCTGATGTGGAAGGTTTGGGGCAATGTTTGATAATACGATTGATATCCTCAATATCAATAGATTTTATTAGTAGGACGTCACCGACAGTTAAAAAAGGAAAGCTCTGCATTGCTAGCTGCGTAGCTACTTCCTCTTTTTCTCCTGGCTGCTGTCTGTCAGCTATTTGTTTTAAAACTGCGTGTTGTGTGACCTCACCCTCTGCAGCTTGCTTAAACTTCTGCGTTGCACTCCTGGTTTGAGCAGGGTCCTCCCTATAGGGTCCATGGGGCATCTTTAGTTTATGTTCCCCCGCAAGTGTCTTTTCAGGTAACTCCTCATCCATAGTGGAGGAGGCAGCACCAATCGGCTGTTGCATTTGTGAAACTATAGGCAGTGGCTGATCTGATAGGACAGCAACCTGTGATTCTGGTAGGACAACAGGCAGTGCCTGACCCACCACTGTACCCTGCTGTGGAACGGGTACAGGGAGAGCAGGTGCCTCTGCAGGTGACAATATATTCTCAAATGGACGAACTGCTGCAACTGCAGCCAAAAACTCCATGTCCTCTTTTGAAAACGAGGGGTATATTTGTTTTGGTGATCCCCTATTTGGCTGCAGTATATAAGGTGGAGGTGACGGGGCACAGGGAACTGGGGCAAGAGCTAGTGCACATGGAACTAAGGACGGGGAACCTGATTTAAGTCTCTTCTCACAAGCATGTAGCCCCGGGGCTTCCTTGTCCCTTGGATTTAGACTTTTCTTTCTTATTTTCTTATCCGCTCGCTCATAACAGTAGAGGGCATACAATAACCAATTTTCCCCACCTTTCCTCATATATTCCTTATCCCATTGGGGGTCTCCCGTATAATATGGGAAAGCTTCCCTATCTCCCAAGCAAAGGCCCTTGACCATGTCCATGTGAAAAGTATCATTCTGGCCCTGTTGGGGAAACGGGTTACTACTCCTCATGGCTTCAGTCCGTCCCGCCAGATTATTTACCCAAGGGTTCATATACACATAATCAGTTCCACATATTCTGGCTACATAACATTTACATGTCTCTCCTACATCTGGAGGGGGAATCTTCTTCCCTGAAAACTGACCCATAACAATACAGTGGTGAACGCTACCTCACCTCTCAGCGTCCGACAAAATCCACACAATACACGTACAAATATTTTATTTTATATCTTCTAAGCGATAGATAAGTTAAGCAAAGAGGATGGGTTTTTCCGGCACACTCTATCAGATATTTTTATAAAACTTCTTACAGTACTGTATTATATTACTTTGGGCTTCTCAGAACCCCTTGGACTACTCAGAGTCCTTTCTTTTTGGAACAACTCAGAGTCCTTTCTTCCATCACCCGAACGGACTTCTACCGAGGTTCATACATTTACATAAATGTTTTTAACACTACACCTTCTGTTAACCCCATATAGGGAAATGGTCTTTTAAACTAAAAGTCACGGCAAGAGAAATAATAGTAATTAGATCAAACTTACCGGACTTAAATATTGACTATCCCACTGCTGCCACCAAGCTGATGGGGTGTAAAGATGTTTTAGGAGCTAATGAACCCTCGTCTGAATATTCTGCCTAGAGTGTTCCTTCAAACCCAATCAGGCCTAGAGATACATTCCGATAAGAAAATAATGACACAACAGTCAATACATGCGGAATGTTCTGCTTTTTATTTCTGTAATTGTTCGCTTATATAACCAAAATGACATCACAAGAAAAGTCCGACCTTTTCATTAATATATGGTAAAGTTACAGACATACAGACGTACAGGATGTTTGAAACGAACAAAAATAGGACATGATTTCTTCATACAGAAACTGTCAACAAGAAAAAACTTCATGCGTCATTTCGGGGAAATCAAACCATTTATAAGAATTTGAAACTAACTTTTGATAAACGTCACATATACATATTATTCCAAAATGGATACAGATTTTTATAGCTAAAATGGAGGACAGCAAGCTAAAATATCCCTACACTTGCTACCTCTCTAGAATCATCTCTTGTTTCTAGCTCTATTCTTCTTTCTTTTTCTATCTTTCTCTCCTCACTCTCTTTAACCATTGGTCCTTAACCTCCCCCCTCCTTCCACACCCCTCCCCCCCTTCTTTTTTTTTATCATAGATGTGCTTAAGGTGATCTCACTTAATGCCAAGGGACTCAACGTCCCAGAAAAGAGATGTATGCTTCTGCAAGATCTCCACCGCCTTAAAGCAGATGTGGCCCTTCTACAGGAGACCCACTTCAGAAGCAACAAACTGCCCATTCTTAAGAATAGAGCTTTCCCAGTAGCTTACCACTAGGGATGAGCTTCGTGTTCGAGTCGAACCCATGTTCGACTCGAACATCGGCTGTTCGCCCGTTCGCCGAATTGCGAACGATATGGGCCATTTGCGCCAAATTCGTGTGGCGCGTCACGGCCCATAATTCACTGCGGCATCTCAGTGCATTGCTTGCTGATGATTGGCCAAGCATGCACTATGACCCGCATGCTTGGCCAATCACAGCGCCGCCTGAACAGAGAGCCGTAATTGGCCAAAGCCAAGGAGGCTTTGGCCAATTATGGCTCAGGGGATTTAGTACACGCCCCACACTATATAAGGCCGCCTGCACGGCGGCCCTGTGTAGTGTGTTCCGGCGTTCATTGAGAGAGAGAGAGAGAGACAGACAGTGTCATTTGATTTGAGTTAGATAGATTAGGCAGAACAGTCAGTCAGTTAGCTGCACTTACAGTGTATTGTGTATATATATGCATCCCAGGTGTTGCATATATATATATATACACTGTATTCAGTTTAGCTAAATCCGTTCCTGTTATCTTCTAGACTATTTACATTTAGTGCAGTGCGTCCTGCTCACAGTGTTCAGCTAGATCCGTTCCTGTTATCTTCTAGACTATTTACATTTAGTACAGTGCGTCCTGCTCACAGTGTTCAGCTAGATCCGTTCCTGTTATCTTCCTACTGACAGGCAGGCTTGTCTGGTTACAGTATATAACGCTACCTGAAGAAAATTACTGGTGTTCTATTTGATCCTATTAGTACCACGGTCAGGCAGCTAGACTATTTACATTTAGTACAGTGCGTCCTGCTCACAGTGTTCAGCTAGATCCGTTCCTGTTATCTTCCTACTGACAGGCAGGCTTGTCTGGTTACAGTATATAAAGCTACCTGAAGAAAATTACTGGTGTTCTATTTGATCCTATTAGTACCACGGCAGCAGGGCTCGTTCCTGCGTTCCAACTAGAGTGTCTGTGAGGGGTTGCAGTGTTGTGGCACCAGCACCAGTGCCTAAGGCCTAATTTTTCAGCTCCTGTTCAACAGGGGCATGTAATTACAATTCTTGATCTAATATTTCACAGCAGGGCCCTGTGAGGGCTTACAGTGTTGTGGCCACAGCAACACCTAAGGCCCAAATTTCTGCTGCGTATATAGGGCAGGACCCTACTTTCAAACATCTAACTTACAAACGACTCCTACTTGCAAACGGAAGGAGACAACAGGAAGTGAGATGAAATCTACCCCTAGGAAGGGAAATTCTCTCCTGTAAGAGTTAATATGGGAAAACAATTTCTCCTTTCCACTGATGCTTTCCAATCCTTGTTCCACAAAAAAACACAATTTTTCAAAAAACATTTTTCATTGGGACAAAAAGTGAGGTGAAATCTTCTGAAGAGGAGGAAAGACAGCAAAACAAATGTCACAGGGGTGATAACCCTTCCCTATGTTTTCCAAAAAGCTTAAAAAAGATTTTTTGGCTGGAGCTAAACACGTTAAAAATGTACCCGTTCAAAATTACAAAGAGATTCTACTTAACAACAAACCTACAGTCCCTGTCTTGTTTGCACCGCCTGTATACTGCTGTTCAGAGTATATAGGGCCTTTCCTTATTTTAATTTGGGTGCGGGGTTCTCCTTAATATCCATACAAGACCCAAAGGGCCTGGTAATGGACTGGGGGGTACCCATGCCGTTTGTCTCACTGATTTTCATCCATATTGCCAGGACCCGACATGACATTAAACCCGCAAGCAGTTTTAAATAAGCTTTTTTCCTTTAAAAATGACATTTGGTGCAGGGACTGTTCTAAACACGGGAAACACGCGTCACTTTACAGGCATACTATAGACACCCCCCAGGTACGATATTTAAAGGAATATTTCACTTTTTTTTTTTTACTTTAAGCATCATTAAAATCACTGCTCCCGAAAAAACGGCCGTTTTTAAAAGTTTTTTTTGCATTGATACATGTCCCCTGGGGTAGGACCCGGGTCCCCAAACCCTTTTTAGGACAATACCATGCAAATTAGCCTTTAAAATGAGCACTTTTGATTTCGAACGTTCGAGTCCCATAGACGTCAATGGGGTTCTAACGTTCGTGCAAACTTTCGGTCCGTTCGCAGGTTCTGGTGCGAACCGAACCGGGGGGTGTTCGGCTCATCCCTACTTACCACTCAACTAACAAGGCTGTGAAGTCAAAGGGAATGTCTATATTGATCTCTGATAAGGTGCTGTGGACCTGCCTAGATTCCATGCTAGGCCCAGCAGGCCGGTTCTTATTCCTGAAAGGCATGATTGTAGGTGTCAAGGTGACTTTAGCAAATCTATATGCCCCTAACACTCATCAAGAGGTCTTCCTGGAGTGGACTATTGAAAAGCTCAGAAAGGCAGCTGATTGTGGGGGGTGACCTAAATGTCCCTATGATCCCTTCGGAAGATACCTCCTCGAGACGTTCTGTCATTCCTCCTGGTTCCCGTAAACGCATTGATCAAGCCCTACATAAAGCCCAACTAGTAGACGTATGGCGTAACCTCCATCCCACAGAAAGGGACTATATATTTTACGCTAATCCCCACAAAGTATACGCCCGCATAGACTACTTCCTAGTGCCGCACTCACATCTGCATGCAGTCAGATCCTCCACTATAGCATTCATTACATGGTCTGACCACGCACCAATCCCCCTATCATATGCCCTTACTGACTCCATCACCTCAAGAACTAAATATTGGAGGCTGAATTAAAGTCTCTTACAAGACAAAGAGGTAGTTTCAGAGGTTACTAAGGAACTTCAGTTCTACTTCAGCACGAACGATACGGCGGATTGTGTTTGGGAGGCTCACAAAGTGGTCATTAGAGGAGTGCTTTTTAAGCATGGCAATTATACCTGTCTGCCTCTCAAATGTCACAATTACCTGATTCAGCTCAGGAAGCCCTAGAAGATCCCATCATGATTGAAGACGTTCAAGGTGCGATAGTGACAAATAAACCTGGGAAAGCCCCTGGCCCTGATGGTTTCACCATCTGCTACTATAAAACCTTTATGCCAACCTTGAGCACATACATGGTTAAATTATTTTATAATGGAGTAGTCCCTGAATCACCTATTGTAGTAGAATCCTTGCAGGCTCACATTGCGGTTATACCAAAGGAAGGTAGAGACCCAACCTCCTGTGGAAACTACAGGCTGATATCCCTGCTCAATACCGACATTTAAGGGGTTGTAAAAGTAAAAATGTTTTCACCTTAATGCATTCTATGCATTAAGGTGAAAAAACTTCTGACAATACCGCCGCCCCCAGCCCCCCCGTTTTACTTACCTGACGCCTCGAAAGTCAGCTTCTCGTTCCTGACATCTATTCCTCCGCTCACCCTGGCCGCTGATTGGCTACAGTGGATGGATTGGAAGCAGCGCAGCCATTGGCTCGCGCTGCTGTCAATCACATCCAATAATGCGGCGCGCTGGGGGGCGGGGCCGAGTGATACAGTGAGCGGCTATAGCCACTGGCTGTATCACGGGAGCGCGCCCGCAAGTACTAACCACCATGCGAGGGAGCTCGCATTAAGGTGGTTAATGCTTGCGGGGAGGAGCTGAAACAGCCGCCGAGGGACCCCAGATGACCAGGTTTGGGGCCACTCTGTGCAGAACGAGCTGCACAGTGAAGGTAAGTATAACATGTTTGTTATTTTTTTTAAAAAAAATTTTACCTTTACAACCCCTTTAAACTGTTCACCAGCTGCTCACCAAAATACTTGCGAATAGAATTTAACAACATCTACCTCACCTCATTCACTTAGGTCAAATAGAGTTTGTGCCCAAGAGAGAAGCAAGGGACAACACCATCAAGGAACTAAACCTAATACACACAGCGAACAAATCACGCACCCCTTGCGTGTTCCTGGGCACGGATGTGGAGAAGTCCTTTGACAGGGTGAACTGGTCCTTCATGAACGCAGTCCTTCAATATGTTGGATTGGGTGCTAATATGTCCCAGTGGATCTCATCAATATACTCAAGACCCACAGCTCGTGTACGAGCTAACGGAGTCTTATCGGCTCCCTTATAAATCTCCAATGGGATGCGGCAGGGGTGCCCACTTTCGCCCCTCCACTTCGCCCTGTCATTGGAACCCTTTCTCTGCTTGGTTCGCAGAAACCCAGATATTAATGGCATTACGGTAGGAAACTCTCAACATAAAGTATCGGCATATGTCGACGACATGTTATTCTCCCTTACGAACCCCGTGATATCCATCCCGAATCTTTTTAGGGAATTTGATAAATACGGTGCCCTCTCCAACCTCAAAATAAATTTCATAAAATTTCATAAAATCAGAAGCGATGGGCATTAATCTCTTACAGACACTTAAGGCTCAACTCCAATCGAACTTTAAGTTGCAATGGAACAACATGACATTGACATATTTGAGCACAATTATTCCAGTCAACATATCAAAGGTATTTGAACTAAATTTCCCCCCGCTACTTACGAAGGTCCGGATGCTTCTCAATAAATGAAACTCGTGCTTCGGCCGATGCAATATTCTTAAAATGAGTATACTTCCTAAATTTCTATACCTCCTACAGGCGTTACCCGTACATATCCCATCTAATCATTTCCAACAAATACGAAAGGTATTTTTTGAATTTATATGGGCCCACAAATACCCCTGATTGAAGAGATCTCAGCTTACACTGCCAAAGCAATATGGGGGATTGGCAGTACCAGATGTACACAAGTATTATCAAGCAGTTCACCTCAATAGACTGGTTGATTGGTGTAGGCATGAATCCCTGAAGCTGTGGATTCAGCTGGAACAAGATCACAGCCCTATCCCTTTGAATAGAGCACCATGGTGTTATGACTCCTTACCTAATAAGGTAAAGTCACACCCGCTACTCGGCCAGACTGCAAAGGTGTGCTCCCATCTGTTTAAAAAAGGGTCCCTCTCATCCGTGACTTCGCCACTCTTCCCGATTTTGGGGAACCCATCTTTTTTGCTGGGCTATCAGGATGAACCCTTTAAACAACTAATATCCTCAGGTCATACACAGACCTCACACTTCCTAACGCAGGGAAGATGGCCCTCGTTGCAAGACCTCATGGACCCATTGGGGTCATTTCGCCTGAAGTTTTGGAATGCTTTCCAACTCTCCCACTTCCTTAGGGCTCTCCCCCCTGCAGGTAATATGGATTATCACCTCACAACCTTAGAGGAAATATGTTCAACTGATGGGGCATTACCACACATGCTCTCAAGCATGTATAATCTTCTGATCACTCCCCCAGATTCCCACTCCCTAAGCTGCATTGCTGATTGGGAATGAGATTTGAACCGCACATCTAGTCCACAACAAAAACAACGCATCCACCATTTCACATATAAATCGTCCATCCGCACAAAAACGCAGGAATCCAATTTTAAAATTTTAACCAGGTTGTATAGAACACCAGCAAGGTTAAGCAAAATTTTCCCCACAACTTCAGACAGATGTTGGAGATGCCAGGAGGAATGGAGTACCCTACTATATGTCTTTTGAACATGCCCTATAATAGCACAATTTTGGTCAGAGGTCAAAAATATTGCCCAGAAATTCTTAGATCGGCAAATTCCAGATGACCTTGCCTTCTTCCTCCATGTTTCGACTGCTCCGGTGAAGTCCTACATAAAATTAATTATTCGTCACCTCCTTGACACGGCCAAATCATGTATTCCTCTGAAGTGGAAAACTCCACAATCTCTGACTATTGAGATATGGCTCAGGATAGTAGAACTAATCAATAAATTTGAGGACCTAATACTAACAGCACGGCACCAACAAGAACGATATTCCAAGACCTGGTTACTTTGGAACATGTTTGTCTATTCTGAGGAGGGTCGCACTTTCCCTTTACCCCAACTGCCGTCTCTTCTTCTATCTACTCTACTTTCTGCTCTCCTTTTTATTTTAACCCTATCTCTCTTCTTCCTATCAAGCTCTGTGATTTCACAGTTGTAATTGTTTAATGTTGTTAAGTAAAAATGAGAGGGGAGGGTCACATGGGATTACTGTACTGAACAATGTGACTGCTGCCAGAGTTAGACAAACTGTTGTCTTACCATCTTGTTTCTTTTTTCTATATTGACTGACTCTTGTTTGTTCTGTACACATTGCTTTGATGTTTATTCCGTGTCAAGGGCCTATTGACCTCTCCCTTTGATTAAATAAAAGATTTGTAAAAAAAAAATCATATATATGTAGCACCCTCTAGTGTGCTACTAGTGTTAGTGTAGGCATAATTTAAGTTATGACTCATGGTTAGTTTGTAAATCAGAAATTGGGTCAGGGTTACTGCAGGTAAGGCTGGGTGGCTTCACAGGGGCAGATCTCTGGTACATCCCCCAGGATCTGGAAGTTTGGAAGTTTGGAAGAAACCTCTAGAAGTTTGTGGACTGATACCAGGAGGGTCTGATCATACTTGAGGGAACTTGGCCAATCCCAAGGTAGAAAGTTCTGGCAGGGTGTCTGAGCCAGCCCTTAAATATGGTGGAGTCATGCCAACAGAGGAGTTAGGTTGAAGATGAAGCCCGAGGAGACTGTAGGTGGCCTGGGAGGAGACCCCTGGGTCTTGGGGGGGGGCTCTGCCTCCAGGCTGGGCTCAGGCTGGCTTCGAAACATCCTATCAGCATCTCAGGCTGGGGAGAAATCTTGCCTAAGGAGCAGCAGGGAGCAACAAGGATAGAGTGAGTACATCAGCACACCCAGGGATTCACAAGGGGGGAGACTGCCACATGTAGCAAGCTTTCAGAAGGACAGCGCTGTGCTTAACCCTTCCTATTCCTTGCCCTGGAAGATCTGTGGAGCAGTTAGGTGGGCTGGTGGAAAAGCATCCAAGAGGGCTGGTAATTCCTGCAGGCAGTAGAGCTGGGAGCAGTTGTATAGGGGAGAGAAGATGCTCCTTGTGCAAGCTTACAAAACACTGTTATTTTCTAGGGACTTTTTTGCTTTTGATCACTAAAGACTGTCAGTGTCCAGGAAGGAAGACGGTTCATGATTTTGTACATAGGAAGGAAGTTGTCCCTATTCAATGTTCTGGTCAAGGTAGGCATCCCATGACCCGTATACCCCATTCAAGTTATTACCCCTTATAAAACAACAAAACCAAACTCAAAGACTGATTCTGATTTGGATGAAAATGAAAAATGCTTGTTGCCTGGCTGTGCAGAAATATGGGAACCAGTTAACAGCAGCCCCTTTGGAATTAGTGCTACATATACTGTATAATGCCACTGTATTTTGTTTTAAAAACATTCCTCTAAATCAGGGGTCTTCAAACTTTCTAAACAAAGGGCCAGTTTACAAGGGCCAAACAGTGGTCAGTGGGAATCAAAAATATCCGGACATCAGTGGGAAGAAATAGTGTTCCTTTGTTTGTTTCAGTGGAAGTAATTGTGCCCCATCATTGGTGTCATTGGGCTCCCCTATTGTTAGTTTCATTAAGAGAAATTGTGCCCCATTGTTGGTGTCATTGGGAGGAATTTTGCCTCATCCTTAAGGTCATTGGGAGGAATTGTGCCCCATCACTGCTGTCATTGACATGAATTGTGCCCCATCGTTTGTGTCAGTAGGAGGATAATTATGCCCCATTGTTGGACCGGATAAAAGCAAACAAAGGGCCTCATCTGGCCCTCGGACCGCATTCCTGTTGTGTGGCTACATGATCTTTCCCTGTTTTTTGGCATCAACAGGGAAAGATTCTTGGGAGGGGCTTCTAATATTACAGTATGAGTCTGTCTAACCTGATTGGCGCTGTGCTAGTCACATGAATTAAAAAAAAACTGTTCCAGAAGAACAATTCAAATTAAATTATAAATATCAAAAATGGTTTTGCAGTGCCCAGTAGATTTTTACTGAACTTCAAATGCATATTTTTTTGTGCATCAACAACTTCCTTACCGGACCATAGTAATATGATGCCGGCAGGAACACTCTCTCCCTCTGGGTGGACGTCACATGACGTCCCTCCATTCTCGCCGCTCTCGCGCGCCTCCTGGAGCATGCAGCCCGGCTATTGGGGATGAGCTGTGTCCCTCTGGATACAGCTCATCCCCAATCAGTGTAAAGAGACAATAAAAATGGTTCTTTATCACATGACCGGCTGTGTCCAATCACAGCCGGTCACATGCACTGTCCTCTTGCACGCCACTCGTGCGAGTCCCCAGGAGCATGTAGAGCGACGATCGGCGATGAGGAGTGTCACTCTGACACAGCCCATCCCCAATCAGGGTGAAGAGCCAATGAAATTGGCTCTTTAAAATGTGACCGGCTGTGTCCAATCACAGCTAGTTACCGGGTTCTCCTCCTCAGTCCTCACACACCGATCGTGTGTGAGGAGGAGATTACGGTAACAGCTAGTTGTCGATAACAGCACACACCAATACACACTGATTTCCCCCATAATAAAGAGTACCTATCACCAGCCCATCAGAGCACCTGTTACCAGCCCATTAGAGTACCTGTCATCAGCCCATCTGAGTACCTGTCACAACCCATCAAAGTACCCGAGTACCTGTCACAAGCCCATCTGAGTACCCGGTACTTGTCACAACCCCTCAGAATACCCGAGTACCTGTCCCCAGCCCAGAGTACCTGAGTACCTATCTGCAGACCATCAGAGTACCCGAGTACCTATCTGCAACCCATCAGATTACCCAAGTACCTGTCTCCATCCCAGAGTACATGAGTACCTGAGTACCTGTCTCCAGGCCAGATTACCCGAGTACCTATCTCCAGCCCATCAGAGTCCCCTAGTACCTATCTGCAGCTCATCAGAGTACCTGAGTACCTGTCTCTATCCCAGAGTACCCAAGTAACTATCTCCATCCCAGAGTAACCAAGTACCTATCTGCTGACCACCAGAGTACCCCAGTACCAGTCTCCAGCCCATTAGAGTACCCGAGTACTTGTCTCAAACCAATTAGAGTACCTATCTGTAGCCCATCAGAGTACCCGAGTACCTATCTGCAGCCCATCAGAGTACCCGAGTACCTATCTGCTGCTCATCAGATTACCCGAGTACCTGTCTCCAGCCCATCAGATTACCCAAGTACCTGTCTCCAACCCATCAGAGTACCCGGGTACTTATCTGCAGCCCATCAGAGTACCTAAGTACCTATCTGCAGCCCATGCCTCATAGAATATACGTTGGGGTGTTTATTTTTGTTTTTTTTTGTTGTTTGTATTTTTCCAAAATGGGATAATTTTGTGGGTAATTCCACTGTCCTGGTGCTCTGGGACCTTCAAAAGTGTGATAGGTAGGAATGAAATTAGATGTGTAATTTATGCTCCTAGAACACCTGATGGTGCTACCTGCATGTCTGGCTTTTCTATGTGGCCAGGCTGTGTAAAAGTCTCACACATGTGATATCGCCATACTCTGGACGAGTAGCACAATGTATTTTGGAGTGTAATTTTTGCTATGTACATGCTATGTGTTAGAAATATCTTATGAATTGACAACTTTGTGTAAAAAAAAAAGTTTTCATTTTCTTTCCACATTTTCCAAAAACTTGTGGAAAATGACATGTTCAAAAAACTCATAATGCCTCAGAGATTGGGGTGTTTGTTTTCCAAAATTGGGTCATTTTGTGGGTAAATCCACTGTCCCGGTGCTCAAGGGCCTTCAAAATTGTGACGGTGCTCCCTGCATGATGGATCTCTGTAAGTGGCCAGGCTGTGAAAAAGTCTCACTCTAGTGGTATTGCCATACTCAGAAGGAGTAGCAGAATGTATTCTGAGGTGTAATTGATAGTATGGATTTGCTGTGTCTGAGAAATAACTTGTTATTATGACAATTTTGTGTAAAAAAAAAATTATTCATTTCTTTATTTTGCCTAGATTTGTGGGAAAAAATTACAACTTCAAAAAAGTTGCCATGCCTCTTACTAAATACCTTGGACTGTCTACTTTTCAAAAAGGGGTCATTTGGGAGGTATTTGTACTGTCCTGGCATTTCAGGGCCTCAAGAAATGAGATAGGCCGCCAGTGCATCAGGTGTGATCAGGTGTGATCAATTTTTAGTGAATGGCACAATAGCTTGTAGATGCTATAGATTTCACGCAGACTAAATTATATCCACTGATTTGGGTTATTTTTACCAAAGATATGTAGCAGTGTAAATTGTGGCCCAAATGTATGAGCAAAAAGTACATATTTGCAAAATTTTATAATAGAAACTAAAAAAAAGTGTTTTTTTTTTTCAAAATGTTCGCTCCTTTTTCACTTATATCGCAAAAAATAAAAAACCCAATGGTGGTTAAATACCACCAAAAGAAAGCTCTATTTGAGTGAAAAAAATGATACATAATGTTGTTTGGGTACAGCGTTGCATGAGTAATTGACATTCAAAGTGCGAGAGCACTGAAAGCTGAAAATTGGTCTGAGAAGGAAGGGGGTATAAGTGCCCTGTATTGAAGTGGTTAATATGGTGTAGGCAGAGTCAGCGATGATTGACACTAACCTTCAATTTGTTCAGATGGCACCTGTATCCAAGGCACTTTTTTTACTTTACAGATATTATCAATTACATTTGATATATTTAATATTTATTTATATTAAAGCTGAGCTTTTGTGTGCATTCCTTAGTGAATGTACCGTGTTTATCGGCGTAAAACACACAGGCGTATAACACGCACATTCATTTAAAGAGGGAAGTTTCAGGAAAAAACTAAAATTTTAAATAAGGAACTTTGAAGCAAAATAAGGGTCAGTGCCCATCTGCAGCCTCACCATTGCCATCAACGCAGCCTGATCAATGCCTATCTGCAGCCTCACAAGTACCATCAATGCAGTCTTATCCGTCCACATCAATGCAGCCTCACAAGTGCCATCAATGCAGCAGCCTCACTATTGCCATCAATGCAGCAGCTTCACCATTGCCATCAATGCAGCAGCCTCACCATTGCCATCAATGCAGCAGCCTCACCATTGTCATCAACGCAGCAGCCTCACTATTGCCTTCAATGCAGCAGCCCCACCATTACCATCAGTGCAGCCTGATCAATTTTTATCTGCAGCCTGGAGGGGACAAGGAGGGGGCGGGATGAGTGCCGACAGATTACATACAGTGAGAACAGTAGTCCAATGGCTGCCCAGGAGACGGGACTTCCTATTACAGAGGCCACCAAGTAAACAGGAGATTCTCACTGTATGTAGTATGACGGCGCTCGTCCCGTCCCCCTCCCTGTCCCCTCTGAGGCAGCTAAAATTTAAGTATTGGTGTATAACATGCACATGCTATTTGCACCCGATTTTCAGGGTGAAAAAGTGCGTGTTATACGCCAATAAATACAGTAATTAATCAGCATATTATATCCCACCCCATAGTGTTTAGCAATAGGAGGAGTAGAGAGGTAGGGGAGCAGGGCCGTCTTTAAGGCAGGGCAAAAGGGTAGCTTCCCTGGGCCCCATCAATGTTGTGGGGCCCAAAGCAGCTGCCTCATACTTGCCAACTATCCCAGTTTAAATTCCCTTGTCCCTTGAAGTATTAGTCCCATGCTGTGTCCCGATATCTCAGTGTGAAGTTCTGTTACTAATGCTGCCCAGCTTTGCCCTATTGCCATTTACAGATGGCTCACCTACAGACCCTGTGTTTACCTGGAAATAACCTGCATTAATATGTAAATAGCCATGGACCAGTGGCATTGATATGTAAATAGAGACGGCATTCAAATGCATATCATGCCCCCTGAGGTCATATCCACCTTTACTTCTGCTGAATGCTGCCCACTGGGGAGTTAAAGGGGCATGCTTGAAAGTCCTGCCTACAACTGTGGTCATTAGGCCTAACATTAGCCTGTTATGCAAAGGTAAGTAAATTGGAGGTTGAACCCTTTTTTAAAATAACATGAATTTGGTGCATGTGCATATGCACAAGATGCATGAGGGTGTCATTGACAATTAATGCCACTGTTGTGTATCTGCTAAAGCGAGTTTGCATGCGTTCCCGACACAAAGAAATGTGAATGCAGGCTAAATATCTCAGGTCGTCAGTGTAATTTTTCTCATAACATTGAGGCTTGGTGTCCTTTCATTTACACTAGTGGCCCGTGTGAAGGCCCCCTTACATTGGTGGTCAGTGGAAATTCTTCATTACATTGGTGATCAGTGTATATTTTCCTTTACATTGATGGTAAGTGCAAACATTTCCTTACACTGGTGGTCAGTGTAAATCCCCCTTTACATTGGTGGTCAGTGTAAATACCCCCTAACATTGGTGGTCGGTGTAGAAGTATCACCTTGTATTGGTGGTCAGTACATATCTCCTCGACAATGGTTGTCAGTGTAAATTCCCCCTTACATTGAGGTCATTGTATATCCCCCCTTACACTGGTAGTTGGCGTAAATGATCCTATTACATTTGGTGTCAATGTAGAAATCCCTCTTTATATTTGGGGGGTGGTGTGAAATCCACCGTTACAAGGTGGTCAGTACAAATTTCCCCTCACATTGGTGTTCAGTGTAAACCCCTCCTCACATTGGTGGTCAGTGTAAAATCACCCACTATATACTTGCCAAATATTTCCAGCTTTGCTCTACATAATTCAGAATTTGCCACAGTGTACTGTCTCCTAACTAATCCCATCCCCCCACCACAGCCACTGATCCCATCAACCCCCCCAGCATTTCCATTGATCCCAGGAGTCCTGGGGTCTCTAAGAGTTTTCTGTCTATTGATGCGTCCCCTCACCTCCTCAGTCCTTGGTGTGCATGGTGTGAGGAGATGATGTGCTGTAACCCTTACCAAACAATCAGTGAGCAGTAATGATGTGCACTAACCTCTTGCAGCCAATCATTGAGCGGTAAGGATATGCCGCCCAATGTTCTTACTTATGTTCGACTTGAACATAGGCTCATCCCTACTAGCAACCAATTAACAAGCAGAAGTCATGTTCTGTAACCTCTAGCAAATAATCAGTGAGCCATAATGTGTGCTGTAAGCCAAAGATTTCCAGCTTTGCTCTACATGATTCAGAATTTGCCACAGTGTACTGCCTCCTAACTAATCCCATCCCCTTACCACTGCCACTGATCCCATCAACCCCCTCCCAGCATTTCCACTGATCCCAGGATCTCTAATGCCACATACACACGACCGGTTTAACCGTCAGAATAAACTCTGAAGGTTTCTCCGCTGGAACTCCGATGGAATTTCATTTTAAGCGGCCTTGCCTACACACGGTCAATCCAAAGTCTGACCAAAGTCCGACCGTCCAGAACGCGGTGATGTACAGCACGTATGACGGGACTAGAAAAAGGAAGTTCAATAGCTAGTAGCCAATAGCTTTCGTCTCGTACTTGCTTCAGAGCAAGCGTCATTTTTGGTCCATCAGAACAGCATACAGATGAGCAGTTTTCCTGATAGGAATTGGTTCCGTCGGAAATATTTAGAGCATGTTCTATTTCTAGGTCCATCAGAATTTTTGAAAAAAGAGTCCGATGAGGCACACACATGATCGGCATAGACGATGAAATTCTTCAGTCGGACTTTTTCTGTTGGACATTTCGCTCCTGTGGGAGTTTTCTGTCAATTGATGGGTTCCCTCACCTCCCCAGTCTATGGTGTGCAGGCAGTGAGGAGATGATGTGCTGTAACCCTTAACAAACAATCAGTGAGCAGTAATGATGTGCACTAACCTCTTGCAACCAATCATTGAGCAGTAAGGATATGCAGCAACCTCTAGCAACCAATAAGTGAGCAGTAATAATGTGCAGTACCCTCTAGCAACCAATTAGTGAGTGGTAAGGATGTCCAGTAACCTCTAGCAACCAAAAGAGCAGTATTGATGTACAGTCATCTCTAGCAACTAGGGATGAGCCGAACAACCCCCGGTTCGGTTCGCAGCAGAACATGCGAACAGGCAAAAAATTTGTTCGAACACGCGATCAACCGTTAAAATCTATGGGACACAAACGTGAAAAATCAAAAGTGCTACTTTTAAGGGTTAATATGCAAGTTATTTTCATAAAAAGAGTTTGGGGACCTGGGTCCTGCCCCAGGGGACATGTATCAATGCAAAAAAAGTTTTAAAAATGGCCGTTTTTTCGGGAGCAGTGATTTTAATAATGCTTAAAGTGAAACAATAAAAGTGAAATATTCCTGTAAATTTCGTACCTGGGCGGTGTCTATAGTTTGCCTGTAAAGTGGCACATGCTACCCCAAAGCACCCTCCCCATGTTGAGGGCCTGTGGCCTGGTACAGTTCAGGAGGGGGGCACTCTCTCATACCCCTTCTTTTCCTGTGGCCTGCCAGGTTGCGTGCTTGGATAAGGGTCTGGTATGGATTTTTGGGGGGACCCCCACGCCATTTTTTTTATTTTGGCACGGGGTTCCCCTAAAATCCATACCAGACCTGGAGGGTCTGGTATAGATTTTGAGGGGGACCCCTACGCCATTCAAAAAAAAAATTGACGCAAGGTTCCCTTTAATATCCATGCCAGACCTGAAGGGCCTGGTATGGAATTTGGGAGGACCCCCACGCAATTTTTTTTCTCCTTTTTTATTCGGGGTTCCCCTTAATATTCATACCAGACCCAAAGGGCCTGGTAATGGACTGGGGGGATCCCATGCCATTTTTTTCAATGAATTTTATCTGTATTGCCAAGACCCAACAATTCACTATAGCCGCTATTACTTTTAAGTTACTTTTTTTCCTTTAGAAATGTCATTTTGTGCAGGGACTATTCTAAAGAAGGGAAAAATGCGCCACTTTACAGGCATACTATAGACAACCCCCAGGTACGAAATTTAAAGGAATATTTCACTTTTATTGATTCACTTTAAGCATTATTAAAATCACTGCTCCCGAAAAAACAACCGTTTTTAAAACTTTTTTTTGCATTGATACATGTCCACTGGGGCAGGACCCGGGTCCCCAAACACTTCTTATGACAATAACTTGCATATTAACACTTAAAATTAGCACTTTTGATTTCTCCCATAGACTTTTAAAGGGTGTTCCGTGGCTTTCGAATTTGCCGCGAACACCCCAAATTGTTCGCTATTCGGCGAACAGACACACCCGATGTTCGAGTCCACCTTACGTTCGACTCGAAAATCAGGCTCATCCCTACTAGCAACCAATTAACAAACAGAAGTCATGTTCTGTAACCTCTAGCAAATAATCAGTGAGCAATAATGTGTGCTGTAACCTCTAGCAGCCAGTCAGTGAGCGGTAATGATACATTGTAACCTCCGGCAACCAATCCCAATTGCTGCCTGATCTCATTCAGTAAACTGATTTTGAGTCTAGCTGCTATTTATTGTATGTCTCAGAGCAGGTGGACAGCGAAATTACATGGAAGGGGGACCTAAGAAAATGTTTGCCCAGGGTCCAATCAATATTAAAGGCGGCCCTGGAGGGGAGTGTCCTTTTATGAGCATGCTCAGTACAGGACACCAGCTAGTCTTCACAATCTGAATGAGGACACAGAGAAGTTGGTGGGGGGGCAGCTGGGGGCAGGATCAACCAGGTACTGTATATTTCCCTCTACATAACACAGATGCTTTAGTGGCTTTGTGAGTAGGGATGGGCGAACGGTTCGGCCCGAGCATAAGTTCGGGCCAAACTTTTGTTGTTTGGACGTTAGGAGAACAGCCGAACAAACGGGACATTCGACCATTTGTTCGCCCCCCCATACCAACCACAACGCATTGTGGTGTTGAACAGTGCATTGCAAGCCCTGAAGCAGTGAAACCTTCAGCCAATCAGGGCACAGAGCACTGTTATGCCCTGTACACACGATCGGACATTGATCGGACATTCCGACAACAAAATCCATGGATTTTTTCCGACGGATGTTGGCTCAAACTTGTCTTGCATACACGCGGTCACACAAAGTTGTCGGAAAATCTGATCGTTCTAAACACGGTGACGTAAAACACATACGTCGGGAATATAAATGGGGCAGTAGCCAATAGCTTTCGTCTCTTAGTTTATTCTGAGCATGCGTGGCACTTTGTGCGACGGATTTGTGTACACATGATCGGAATTTCCGACAACGGATTTTGTTGTCGGAAAATTTTATAGCAAGCTCTCAAACTTTGTGTGTCAGAAATTCCAATAGAAAATGTGTGATGGAGCCCACACACAATCGGAATTTCCGACAACAAGGTCCTATCACACATTTTCCGTCGGAAAATCCAACCGTGTGTACAGGGCATTAGAGTCATGATTGGACACTGTCATCATGACTTTATCCTATCATGGCTATCAGCGTGATTTTGGTCTGGAAAGAGATAGAACAGGGCTCTGTTCAGTGCTATTAGTTAGTGTGCTATACTGTGCTATTTTGCTTCAATTGTCAGTGTAGAATATTAGTTTAGTGTCAGTCAAGGGATAGTGTGAGTGTAGTGAGGAAGACCAACATTAAGCTTTTCATAGTGTGCAGCTAGAGTAGGGACAGCTCAGATAGTTTCAGTGTAGTGTAGTGAGACTGTGTCAGTAATCTTGACATTAGTATACAGTCATGGCTGAAATTGTTGGCACCCCAGAAATTTTTCCAGAAAATCAAGTATTTCTCACAAAAAAGTATTGCAGTAACACATGTTTTGCTATACACATGTTTATTCCCTTTGTGTGTATTGGAACAAAACAAAAAAAGGGAGGAAAAAAGCAAATTGGACATAATGTCACACAAAATTCCAAAAATGGGCTGGTCAAAATTCTTGGCACCCTTTCAAAATTGTGGATAAATAAGACTGTTTCAAGCATGTGATGCTCCTTTAAACTCACCTGGGGCAAGTAACAGGTGTGGGCAATATAAAAAACACCTGAAAGTAGATAAAAAGGAGAGAAGTTCACTTAGTCTTTGCATTGTGTGCCTGTGTGTGCCACACTAAGCATGGACAACAGAAAGAGGAGAAGAGAACTGTCTGAGGACTTGAGAACCAAAATTGTGGAAAATATCAACAATCTCAAACTTACAGGTCCATCTCCAGAGATCTAGATTTGCCTTTGTCCACAGTGCGCAACATTGTCAAGACGTTTGCAACCCATGGCACTGTAGCTAATCTCTCTGGGTGTGGACGGAAGAGAAAAATTGATGAAAGGTTGCAACACAGGATAGTCCGGATGGTGGATAAGCAGCCCCAAAAAAGTTCCAAAGAAATTCAAGCTGTCCTGCAGGCTCAGGGAGCATTAGTGTCAGTGCAAACTATCCGTCTACATTTAAATGAAATGAAACCCTATGGTAGGAGACCCAGGAGGACCCCACTGCTGACACAGAGACATAAAAAAGCAAGACTACAGTTTGCCAAAATGTACCTGAGCAAGCCAAAATCCTTCTGGGAAAACATCTTGTGGACAGATGAGACCAAGATAGAGCTTTTTGGTAAAGCACATCATTCTACTGTTCACCGAAAATGGAATGAGGCCTACAAAGTGGTGGAGGTTCAATGATGTTTTGGGGTTGTTTTGCTGCCTCTGGCACTGGGTGCCTTGAATGTGTGCAAGGCATCATGAAATTTGAGGATTACCAAAGGATTTTGAGTCGCACTGTAGAGCCCAGTGTCAGAAAGCTGGGTTTGCGTCCGAGATCTTGGGTCTTCCAGCAGGACATTGACCCCAAACATACGTCAAAAAGCCCCCAGAAATGGATGGCAACAAAGTGCTGGAGAGTTCTAAAGTGGCCAGCAATGAGTCCAGATCTAAATCCCATTGAACACCTGTAGAGAGATCTTAAAATTGCTGTTGGGAAAAGGTGCCCTTCTATTAAGAGAGACCTGGAGCAGTTTGCAAAGGAAGAGTGGTCCAAAATTCTGGGTGAGAGGTGTAAGAAGCTTATTGATGGTTATAGGAAGCGACTGATTTCAGTTATTTTTTCCAAAGGATGTGCAACCAAATATTAAGTTAAGGGTGCCAAGAATTTTGACCAGCCCATTTTTGGAGTTTTGTATGACATTATGTCCAATTTGCTTTTATTCCTCTCTTTTTTTGTTTTGTTCCAATACACACAAAGGAAATAAACATGTGTATAGCAAAACAACATGTGTTACTGCAATACTTTTCTGTGAGAAATACTTGAATTTCTAGAAAAATTTCTGGGGTGCCAAGAATTTCGGCCATGACTGTATAGCTAGAGTGGGGACAGTTCAGATAGCTTTAGTGTAGTGATGGTTGAGTCTATTTGATTGCATCTATTGTATTGCGTGCGTTACTGCCAGTTTAACGCCATATAGTTTTGCATGCGTTACTGCCAGTTTAATGCCATATCGTTTGGCGTGCGTTACTGCCAATTTAATGCCATATGGTTTTGCGTGCGTTACTGCCTGTTTAACGCCATATAGTTTTGCGTGCGTTACTGCCAGTTTAACATCAAATAGTTCTCTGTGCCTTACTACAAGTTTAATGCCATATAGTTTTGCGTGCGTTACTGCCAGTTTAATGCCATATAGTTTTGGGTGCATTACTGCCAGTTTAACGCCATATAGTTCTGTGTACATTACTACAAGTTTAACGCCATATAGTTTTGTGCGTTACTGCCAGTTTAACGCCATATTGTTTTGCGTGCGTTGCTGCCAGTTTAACGCCATATCGTTTTGCGTGCGTTACTGCCAGTTTAACGCCATATCATTTTGTGTGCGTTACTATAAGTTTAACACCATATAGTTCTGTGTGCGTTACTGCCAGTTTAACGCCATATAATTCTGTGCATCACTGTACGTTTGGCACATTATATTGCAGTAAATTATATTGTATCCGTGGAGTGTGTTTGTGTAGTGTGAGTACTCAAATTAAAGGGCACCAAACACCTCTTTACATTGATACAAGTGCATCTACATACAGATTTCAACTTCTCCTTTACATTTGCTTATAAGCATTGCCCCCTCCCTCCCAATAATGTCTGGGAGAACAACAAGGAGAGGCAGACGTTCCCTTGGCACTGTAAGGGGGCCAGAAACAAATGTGTCCACAGGCAAAGGTGGATGTAGTGGTCAGTCCTCAGGCATGGCATCATTTCCTCTGTTTAGTGAGTTTGCCCTTGCTATTTAGCCACAGCATGCAGAGGAGGTGGTGGACTGGCTTACTAAAGCTTCCTCATCCTCCTCATCCTCTGTCACACTGTTTTGGACCGAACAGAACTGCTTGGTGCTTTTGTTTCTGTCCCCCTGGCCAAATTAACCTTCAATGTAAAAGTGTGCACATTCGACACAAATCACTGACACAGACACGTTCAGTAAGTTTGGTACTTCTGAAATTTACTTCCTGGGCTCAGGCTAATATACCGTGAGCCGGATATTTCGTTATCAAATCAAATATCAGATAAGACAAGCGTGTATAAACCACAAATTATACATATTCATTATTGTGACGAAATTTAAGCTTTTGCTGGGTTATATCTGTATAAGGGAATAGCAGACTGTCATAGCTAAATATGGTGTCTTATTTTCAGTTCCTGTTTCTCTTGAGTGTTGTCTCATAGGCCTGAAAATAGGTGCAATCCTCTTCTTCTTAACTTTGTTCTTTAACTCTTGCAGTTCTGTTCCATATGAAGGGAATAGCTGGCAGACATCTAATTTGAGCATGATTAAGGCTATTAGCTGGTTATAAAAGATAAGCACTTACATCTATATGGTTATCAGGAAAAAAGCATTTCACCATAACACTCGTAATCACATTCCATTACAGTCCCCCCTTGAAATGCGTGTTTCTCAAAACTGTCCCTCACACTGGAGAACAACCTGTCATCACCCGGCTCATTTCACAGACTTCAACTCTTTTAAGCTGTATGTAGAGAAAGGGCTGTGACTAGCTCACCACCCCCCTCGATACAGCTGGTGAAATGCCGCCAGGTGCTATCTGTCCCTATAGCCCTACAGTGTTGCATCTCGGGGAAGGGTGACTGTAACAGAGCGTACTGCGTAACTATTATCATGGGTTTAATCAAGCCTTACATAGACATCGTCCTCATCTGGGATCTCTTGGTTCATAAATATGGGGGTATTTTGGTCAACAGCTTTTTCTACACACTTCTTAATATAGGGGAAGACACAGCAGTAGAAGTATTGATCTGTGTGCATGTTGATTGTCATTCTGTCTAGGAGTGATTTCCCATTTTTGTCTTTCTTATTTTGGGCGATTTCAGGCTTATACCCCCAGTTTGTGTCCCCAGTGTTCCAACTCACTGCTCCCCAGTAATCACAGTTATCGCCCCAGTAGTCGTTGGTAACACATACATACACAGTCATGGGACCTATTGTTCCTTCATAGGATCGGATCCTGTAATCTGTACCTGGAAGTATCTTACTATAAGGGGATATAAACGTGGCAACATGTGTGCTGGATGAGTTGTACCAGAATTGAGTTATACCATTTTTCACCTCTTGGGCCTGAGCAAAGATTATAACAAAAAGGATAAACAGGATGGCTTGGTCTCCTCAGCCTCTTCTTCGGGCACGGGGACTTTCTTGCAATCCACAAGTTCTTTCTTTTACTACTGACGTAGTAGTTGTCAGAAGGACTTGGAAAGGACCATCATATCTGTGTTCAAAGGTGTGCTTCCTCAAAAACTTCTTAATCAGGACCCAGTCACCAGGGACCAACTTGTGCGATCCTGTGTCTAGCTCAGGATCTGGAATGGAAGAAAACACTTGCTACGATACGGTTAATTCTCGAGATAAAGCAGTCACATAATTAGTTAATACATCAGATTGTAGTTGCAACTGTTGTGGAAAATAACAACCCAGCCTGGGGGCCGAACCAAACAATATCCCATAGGGTGACAAACCATGATTTCCCCTTGGGGCGTACCTGAAGCTGAACAAGGCAATGGGCAAGCTGTCCCGCCAACTCATTCCTGTTTCCTGAGACATTTTTAGCATTCTAGACTTTATTGTGCCATTTAGTCTTTCCACCTTCCCACTACTCTGAGGGTGGTATGGAGTGTGGAAAGCTAGTGTGACCCCTAAGGCTGTCCATATTTCTTTGGTTACTGAGGCAGTGAAAGCCGGCCTCTGATCACTCTCTATAACCTCTGGAACACCATATCTGCACACAATTTTGGTCAAAAGTCTTTTTGCTGTAGTCTTGGCTGTCATGTTGGTGACAGGGTAAGCTTCTGGCCATCCGGAGAACATGCAGACAATGACAAATGCGTATTCATACTGGCCACTCTTCAGAATCTGGATGTGGTCAATCTGTATCCTTTGGAAGGGGTACTGGGCCTTTGCCAGGTGCTTCAAAGGTATCTTTTCTGTCTTTCCAGGATTGCATTTGGCCCAGATAGCACATGATCTGCAGAAGTTGTTGATAAGTGGGGTGATACCTGGGGCTAGGTAGTATTTGTTGATTAGGGCATTCATAAGAGTCTTTGACAGGTGGGAGGCCCCATGGGCCCACTGTACCACTGCAGGAAACATTGATCGTGGTAGGCACGGTCTTTTGTTTAACTCCATGATTCCTTCAACTTCTATGGCTCCTTTCTTGATCCACATTTCCTTTTCTTCTTTGTCAGCTGCCTCTTGTTGCTCCTTAAGGTAAGTTCTGCTCACAGGAGGGGTTTGTAGAATCATGGTTGTTTGTGTTGTCTCTTCAGGGCTGTCTATTGGGTCATCCAGGATAGGTGCATTCACTCTGCTGAGCACTTCTCGTGTTCCACCTGCAGCTTGCTTTGTGGCAGTATCTGCCAGATAATTGCCTCGTGCTTCTTGGGAAACCAGTTTGCCGTGTGCTTTTACTTTAAGTATGGCCACCTGTGTAAGGCATCCATCAGGTTCTTGATAGCTGTGCTGTGTTATACAGGAGTTCCTGCTGCTGTCAGGAATCCTCTAGTTTTCCAGATGACCCCAAAACTTAAGGCCACTCCCAGAGCATATCTTGAGTCTGTGTAGATGTTAGCTCTTTTTCCTTCTGCCAACTTGCATGCCATAGTTAGAGCCTGAACTCTGCTTCTTGTGCAGACATGGAGGGGGGTAACGCTGAGGCTTGGAGGACCGTGTCTTCTGTGGTAACTGCATATCCTGTATGGTACTGCCCAGCATCATCTGCATGTCTGGAACCATCCACAAAGATTGTCAGGTCAGGATTTTCAAGGGCAGTTTCACTGACTGTCGGCAGGTGTGATGTCTCCATCTTCATCACTTCAAAACAGTCATGGGTGGTATAGTGGTAATTATCTTCCACAGAGGTTCCCCCCTCGAGAAGGGGAAGTAGAGTGGATGGGTTGAGGGTATCTGTTAGGTACCTGGTAGTTGGGCCCGACTGGTAGAAGGAGGCCTCTCTTAAGCGCTGGTTCAGGAGCCACTGGAGTGGGAACAGAGGTCTCCTGAGCACAGTGGGTAAGAGTGCCTGATGCAGGTTCTTGCGATGACCAACACTGGAGCTGAGGAGACTTCCTCTGGAGTAGCTGGACTGCGGATGCAGGTAAGCTGAAGCGGATCCTTCAGCAGGCAGGTGGAGGATATTGCAGATATGGTATGGCCTCTGGTATACCATATTCAAACCGCCCCCCAATGCAAACTCCATATTCAAACCGCCCCCCAACAGCAACTCCACGCCTCTGCTACAACTGCGGGAGGCCTGGACACCTCAAGAGGGAGTGCCGAAGTCCCCGGAACCCCAACCACAGTCAAACTGGACCGAACCGTAGGCCGTACGGAAGCACTCCCGCTCGTCGCCAAGAATCTCAGGACCCACCTCACCAACCGCCACACCCCACTCCGGAACACATGGACCTTTTCCGCTAGGATTCCGGCAAGCCTGTGTCACCTGACCCTGTCATGATGTCTTCGGGAGATTCAGGAGGACCTTTAGCGAAGATAACCCTCCCCATTGAAGGACATCCCACCACATTTTTATGCGACACAGGTGCAGCCCAGTCCGTAAGCAGGGCAGAAGAATTACCCGATACCTCATTCCTATCGGACATCAACATAGCATGTGTAGGGGTTGATGGAACGCCCAGAAAGAGCCCGTTGACCTGCCCCCTGCAAGTCAGCAACTTTCCTCACTTATTAGCGAGATTTGTGGTCTCACCCACATGCCCCCTGAACCTACTAGGAACTGATGTTCTGTCCAGGCTCCAAGCCTCTATCTCCTTCCAACCTGATGGTGGTGTTCTGATCACCTCATCACTGGCCATTGATGACGCATCGGCATTCTGCTGCATCCCCCTCCTGTTATCCCTGAACCCAAAAGACGAACCTGAAGTCCCCCAAGAGGTTTTAGATCGGGTCCCCGCATGCCTATGGTCCACATAGAGCTGGAAGAGCAGGTGGTGAGCCTGGACAAAACATCAGTTCCTAGTAGGTTCAGGGGGCATGTGGGTGAGACCACAAATCTCGCTAATAAGTGAGGAAAGTTGTCGACTTGCAGGGGGCTCTTTCTGGGTGTTCCATCAACCCCTACACATGCTATGTTGATGTCCGATAGGAATGAGGTATCGGGTAATTCTTCTGCCCTGCTTACGGACCAGGCTGCACCTGTGTCGCATAAAAATGTGGTGGGATGTCCTTCAATGGGGAGGGTTATCTTCGCTAAAGGTCCTCCCGTATCTCCCGAAGACATCATGACAGGGGCAGGTGACACAGGCTTGCCGGAATCCTAGTGGAGAAGGTCCATGTGTTCCGGAGTGGGGTGTGGCGGTTGGTGAGGTGGGTCCTGAGATTCTTGGCGACGAGCGGGAGTGCTTCCGTATGGCCTACGGTTCGGTCCAGTTTGACTGTGGTTGGGGTTCCGGGGACTTCGGCACTCCCTCTTGAGGTGTCCAGGCCTCCCGCAGTTGTAGCAGAGGCGTGGAGTTGCTGTTGGGGGGCGGTTTGAATATGGAGTTTGCATTGGGGGGCGGTTTGAATATGGTATACCAGAGGCCATCATGAGAGGAGCTACCTTCTTACTACTTTGTGTAGACTCTAGACCTTTTGCTACTAGTAACAACTTATCAATTTCCATCGTTCTGTACTCTGGTCGCGCCAGGAGCAGACCTTTTCGGATAGGTTCTCTAAGACCTGAGACAAATGCGGCAGTCAGCATCTGTGCGTGTGCTTTGGTCCGCATACTAAACCCTAATGCCGCGTACACACGAGCGGACTTTACGGCAGACTTTGCTCGGCGGACTGGATTTCGTCAGACAATTCGATCGTGTGTGGGCTCCAGCGGACTTTGTTTGCTCAAAAGTTGGACGGACTTAGATTTGAAACATGTTTTAAATCTATCCGACGGACTCTTCTTTCTAGCGGACAAACCGGTCGTCTGTGTGCTAGTCCGATGAACTCAAACTGACGCATGCTCTGAAGCAATTACAAGACGGAAGCGCTCGGTCTGGTAAAACTAGCCTTCATCTTGAAGCTAGCACATTCCTCTTCTGTGATCTTTTAATACAGCGCTTTTTGTAGGATTGATAATGCGAGAGGAATGAAGTTTTTTCTGCTTTATATTCACACAGAGTTCTCACAAACTACTTTCTTCATGATTTATCCTCATGCCATGACTAATATAATATTTGTAAAAAGCCAGATCTCCATAAATAAAAAAAATTAAATTAGATTTTGGACTCATCTTTATTTTTTTTATTGATTTCAACACTTATCTATTTTACAATGTGTGCTAAATTATACCAACATTTTTTTGTTGTTTTTTGTGTGGATTTTCAAGTTACCACAATAACTTTAATATTTTGTGTTGTTTTAATGAACCTTAATGAGGTTGTTGTCCCTTGTTCATTAGACATAGGGGGTTTATTTAACAAAGGCAAATTCATTTTTCACTACAAGTGCTAATTCTACTTGGAATTGCACAGAAAGGGCATGTTGAAGTGCCTTCGCTGTGGATCCGAGGGGCACATGCAAGGAAGCCCAAAAAAAACAAAAAAATTTTTAGTGCACATGATTTTATGATAAAACCAGCAGAGCTTCCCCTAATTTCAGCTCTTCCCCTCAGGTTTACAGCGACTGCACTTCCAACAAGTGCACTTGCTGTGCAATTTCTAAAGTGAACTTTTCACTAGTACTTTTCACTTGATATTCGAAATGATTTAGCCTTTTGTCAAAAACACACATAGGGGTTGATTTACTAAAGGGAAAAAGACTGTACACTTTGCAAAGTGCAGTTGCCCTCTGCAAGAGCAGTTGCTCCAGAGCTTAGTAAATGAGCAGAAGCTCTGCTGACTTCCATCATCCAATCATGTGCAAGCAAAAATGCTGTTTTTAGAATTTTCCTTGCACAGGATTGGGTACTCTTTGCAAAGTCAAGCCTTTTAACTCATTTCTGAAGCTCTGGAGCAATTGCACTTGCAGAGGGCAACTGCCCTCTGCAAAGTGCACAGTCTATTTGCTTTTCTTAAATCAACCCCATAGTCTTTTTGACCTGTACCTGCCTACTCCCAAACAAAATGGCGTTTTTGAATCAAAACACATAGGTAATAATGTAAGGTAACCAAAAAATACATTTATTTTTGTTAAAAAAAAATTAGGAAGGCAACACTGGAGACACTTTTAGAATCTGGGAAGCCTTTCGTCCCCCGGGACACACATCAAGTTTTAGGACAAGAAAATTGGTATCTTGCGACTAGGGAGCACAGGGAGCACAGTCAGATCAGACAGAAGCCAGGCAATCACTTTCGAGTCTTCCGTGGAGCCTTCCCTGCACGCTTCTCTGCAGCCTTCCCTCCACGCTTCTCTGCAGCCTTCCTCGGAGGTTGTGCCTCTGGTGGTGTACTTGGGGCAGGTGGAGGAGGAGAAGGAGGAGTGGCTTCATCTGCCAGATATGTGGTAGCAGTAAGCTCCCCTCTCAAGCCCTTCTCAAATGCCTTAAAAATTAGACCCTCACAGAGGAGGCGTTGGTCCTTTTCCAACTCCAGCAATCTGCTGGCTATATAGGTGCCATACGCCTCCTCTGCATTGGGTGGTTTGCTCAGGATCTGGCTTGCTTCCTGTCTGAGGGCTAGGGATTCCTGCTCAGTTTGTGTCATTCTCCTGGGCCTTTTGTGGAGAATGCGGAGGGGAGGCACCTGACACTCCGTGCAGCTTCGACTTGGCCCAGCTACAGCCTCCTTCTCTCTCCCACTGGGCAAGGCCTCCTCCTCTCTCCACTGGGCAAGGCCTCCTCCTGGCTGAGGTCATCCTGTGTCAAAAAAAGGGACATAGTTGTAATTTTGTGTTATGCAATCACACACAATTTTCAGCTCATGACTTTCAAATATAATTTACACAAAATAGTAAAGGCTATCTATTTGACACCACCATTATTTCAGCTGATCAACAATATCTGAAGTACATAGGCGTGCGCACAGGGTGTGCCAGGTGTGCCTGGGCACACCCTAATTGCCTTGTGTGCCGCATATTCCCCCCTGTTTTGACCACTGATATTTCATCCCCCCAAAAAATGTTACACAAGCCCAAAAATTTGGGGAAAAGAAAATTAAATAAATTACACTGTCCACTGCCCTACTGACACCATCAGTGCATATACACATGCATATGTATGTAAGCTTTGGGGTACAAACCCTAATGCAAGAGGCTGTGCACACCTATGCAGAAGTATATTTTTGGCCACTACTGTCTAGTGATATGTCTACATATTAATATTTGTGCAGAAGTCATTTTTTATGAAGCACTTCAAAAATTAACACGTTAACATCATTACTAACATTTACACAATCATAAATTACACAAAAAAGGATACCTGGCTAAAGCTGGGAGCATCAACTTCATCAATGATAAAAAGGCCCAGTTCATCCTGGGACTCCTCAGCTGGGGTGGAGGTGGATGGAAGGCTGGAGGGAAGAGTGGAGGGAAGGCTGGAGGGAAGGGTGGGGGGAAGGGTCGAAAGTGATTGCCTGGCTTCGGTCTGGTCATCCAGGAATTGCATTTTGTGGTAGTACCACAACTTGGGTACATATACCTGGTCAGCTGCTGCACCGGATCTGAGCGACTCCTGGATTTTATTGTGTTCCCGCTTATACATGTTTCGCAAGATACCAATTTTCTTGTCCACAAACTTGAGGTCTGCCTGGGGGACTCGAGTCTTCACAAACTCTAAAAGTATGCCCAGTGTTGCCTTCCTTACATCCCTATTATAATATAGTGGGTGTTTGACCTCCCACAGGTTTTTCTTTTCCTGATAGAGCTCAATAAATTGGCACAAAAATTCTTCCTTTTTAAAGGGATTCATTGTTTCTGAAAGACAAGACACAAGATCCAAACTAATGTCAGTCACAAATTATTTTGGTTTGTAATCTAGGGGACACATACATACACACACACACACACACACCAAACACACCCCCCCCCCACTTTAATCTTACCTTCGTTTCTGATGCTCGCTACTTCCGCACGGACATACGTAGGCCATCATTATAGCTTTATATACACTGCGCATGTGTCATGCTCTGCCTGCCTCGCCCGCCCCTGACGTTCTTTAGTACGATTTGGCCCCGCCCCTTCACTCTTCGTTGCGCAGTGGGAGTAGATAGCTAAAGATGGCGGAGAGAATCAGTGGAATCAGTGGAAGTAGCGTGGAGGAAAGCCCGGAGCCACAACCATCCACATCCAGGAGGAGATATAAGGCCACCAACATGGCTTTTGAAGAGATGGTGGAGATGGTGTCCATATTGAGAAGGGAGGACTACGATGGCAAAAAAGGACCGTACACACGACCGAATATGCGTAAGGACAAAATAATGTCCTTAATTATCACCGCTCTAGAAGCTAAATTTGGTACAAAACGGTCGAAAGAACAATTGAGGAAGCGGTGGTCTGACATCAAAAGTCAGGAGCCAGAACAATATTGGCGAATAAAGAAGCTGCTTAAAAAAAGTAAGTACTTGTTGTGTTTTCCTATTGAGATACTTAACTTGCATGCTGATCCATATTTTTTTACTTTATACAGCATCGTTCGTAAAGACCGTTCTTTGTAAAATACATGTATTGGGCCTGGCAGCAATTAGGCATATACTTCAGAGGGATATGCACTCTGATCCCAGCTATAACGAATTCATCATCGAACTGCTCGAGTACATCCTTACTCATAATGTTTTCACCTTTTTCGGCTCCCACTACCTCCAGGTGCAGGGAGTGGCGATGGGGACATGTTGTGCCCCGTCGTACGCTAACCTGTACTTGGGGGAGTGGGAGAAAGCCCTCTTCTCAGATGACACCCTCACCCATTACACCAACCATATCCAAGCGTGGCATCGATACATAGACGACATTTTTGTCTTATGGGAGGGCCCTGAGGATGTACTCGAGCAGTTCGTACTTCGGATGAATAAGAATGATTTTAATCTGATGTTCACCATGTCCTTTGACAACACTCATGTAACTTTCTTGGACATTGAGATCTTTAAGGATAGACAGGGCAGACTCTCCACCAAATTATTCAGAAAAAGCACTGCCGGTAATACCATACTGCATGCTGCCAGTTTCCACCCTAAACCTTTAATCGATTCCATACCTTACTCCCAATACATTAGGATTAAGCGCAATTGCACAGACAACAAGAACTTTCTCACAGAAGCTGCTGCTCTTCGAGATAGACTATTACGACGTGGCTACTCCCACAAATCTCTTAAAAGAGCGTTCCAAAAAGCCAACAAAAAACCCAGACAAACACTCCTCCACCCTACTAAACAACATAAAGATTCTTACCCACTCAGTATCATTACAACATATCACCAGCAACACCGCCAAACCAAAAGAATACTTGAAAAATACTGGCACTTACTGGCCTTGGATCCCAACCTGGGCCATTTGGTCCCAGCAAAACCCAACTTTACCTTCAAGAGAGCTATCTCCATCGGTGATCATATCACTAATAGTGAGTTTAGACCATCTACAATCCACTGCAAATATAGGGGCACTTTTGCCTGTGGCTCATGCCACTATTGTGGCTACATGCTCACCCAAAAAACCCCATTCTCCCCAATGGGAAACCCTTTTTTCTCAAACACTTCGCAAACTGCAGAACCATTGGATTAGTCTATCTACTCCAATGTAACTGTGGCTGTTTCTATATAGGAAAGACCAAACTTGAATTTTGGCGACGAGCCTATAGGCATATCCTGTCCATGAAATCAGCCGACCCTGATTTACCCCTTGGACGACATGTAACCTTGGTGCACGGTGGTAAATTTCCCTCTATTAAATTTCTAATTCTAGACCGCATACACCCTAGCCCCAGAGGGGGCGATTGGAATAAAATTTTACTCCAGAAAGAATTGAAATGGATCCATCTGCTCAAGGCCACCATACCCCCAGGCCTTAATGAAGCGGTCTGCTTTAAGCCCTTTTTACAAGGCTTTAACTCTGGAGGTATGGAAAAATAGGGCCATGGCCATCCCATAGGATATCCCACTGTTCTGCTACAGCTCTTGGGTTTTTTCTTGATACTTCTGTATACCGGGCTGTATGTGTGTCTGATACGTGCCTCCCCCCCCCCTTTCCCCTCCCCCCCTCCCCCCCCCCTTTTTTCCCCCCCCCTTTCCCCCCCTCCCCCCCCTTTCCCCCCCCCCCCTTGGGGGGACCTCGTGTCTAGACACACAGCCAGCTTGGTTATTTCCCCCTCTATGATTTTTGTTTTGCTATACATATATTAGCATTTTCTGTTCTTTTGGTCTCTATTAGCAATATGTTATATTCATGTCCACCGTCTATTTCTTAGAGTATTTTGGTAATGTATAAAATGTATTCATATCTGTTATTTACTTTCTGCCATTATAAGCATATATCTGTTGCACATGCTAGCACATGTACATTTCCTACGTGTATTGAAATATTTTGGTTATTGCTCATGGTTGTCCTATTGTGCATTAATCCAGCATGTTTACTGTTTTGTGCAGCAATTCACCATCCCTAGTCTAATCCCATATTCCTCTGTGATGTTCCCCTTTCTCCTTTCCCTTCTTCTATCTCCTTCCCCCTTTCTTTGTTTTCCCCATACTTGGAGGCATACACTATAATTTAATTTTTTATTGGTATTGCTGATACTCTTTTTTGTGCCACCTATTGTGACAGTTTCTCCTTCTCCCCGCCCCTCCCTTGGGACGCGTCTGGCCGGAGCGGCTGCCCGGCACGGTAAGCCGCCACAGGAATTCCTGGGCGGCGCCTAGTGAGGTATTTGGGCGTCTTTCCAGCACACGCCCACTGCCTCCATGTTGGCACTCCAGGCGAGCATGCGCTCTCGCCGGAGTGTCACTTCCGTGCTGGTGGGGCGGGTGTGCGTGACGCTGCTCCAAACGCCGTGACGTTCGCGCACGCGCGGTTGGGGCGGCGCCGCGCACGCTCGCCTCGGGGGGTCAATACAGTGAGTCCCGACTTACGCTGTTCACGATACAGCTGTGCCTCATTGTTGACGCCAGCTGATAGTGACAGCCACACTACTTATACCAGTCTCACTCACTCTACACCAAGCCGCTGCACATTCCGGACGCTTGGCTGTGAGTCTGCTAACTTGCATTTTCAAGGTATGTCTTTTCATCACTGCTTGTCGTTTTCTCTTACTCCAGCATGTTTACTTCCATACATTTTCCATACTGATTATATATCATTATTACTTTTGAGTCATCTCTCACTTTGGTCCCTGCAAAAAATGTTTTATAAGCATTTCCACACAGGTTCAGCATCAATTTATCCTTTTCAAATTCTAGATACTAGCGACATGTTATGTATTATGGGTACCCCCACTACGCATGTTCGGCACAACTATCCGCTATGTGCGCAACCATGTACTTACCTTGTATACTCTGTTTAAACTCCAAACCCAAATTTATTTATATACATTTACATGCTGCCACTAGGATATATTATGAGCCGCACCTCTTTGTTACCGCTCTTTTTGATGCAACCGACCTTTGATGTACCTCAATAGTCACTCATTATTCCTTACATTTTCCCCTTACTAATATTCTAATTTGAACTAAACTATCTACACATTAGGTTATTTCTTTCTATCCATTTATGTTGGACCCCACCCTAAGGTCCTTTCCATATTCTGTTATTTTTAGGGACGCCTATTTGTGACCTCAGCACGCCGCTCTGGTGTGTGCGCGCCCGGACGGGCGGGACGGGAGTTTCTGCTACACCCTTCCAGGGTGACTGCAGCCCACCAACCTGCATCTCTTACCACCTAAGTATCCTCGTTTATACCAGCTATAATACGTATACTTCTTCCCATATCCTGCCCTTCCTCCATGGTTTTCCTTGTTTTTAGAGAAAAAACTAACTTTCACAAGTGAATAATCACACATAGTCAGGTAGGTGTTTAATTCACCACCCTATACCCCCCATTAAATATTGCCCTTAGCTTTATCCTTTACCTTACCCTTTCTTTTTCCTATCTCTTTCCCTATCTACTTAGATGAACCTCTCTCTCTCAGATCATGCCCCTGAAGAAGGATTGTACAGTTATTAAGTACCCCAAAACGCGTCAGGCTTGAGAAGAGTTTTTTCAATCATCATTGATTTTGTTTATTTGCTTACCTTGGCTATCATGTATTATGCACTATGTTAGTCAAAATTACTCACTGCTTGTTTTTATCCATATGTACTTGTGTATACGAATAAAATTTGTACTTTTTTTATATTGCCCTTGATTTCCTACACATGTCTATACTTTTTACTTGTTGCAAGTGCCAGGAAAGTCCACCCAGGGGAACCCCTTTGTTTTGTATCTTTGTAAAATACATATGATACTTTAGAAAATGACGTTATTTTTTTGCCAAATACGGTGGTACAGGGTTGGACATACATTTATGTCTTGATAATTTGTCAAATTCCCACAATTTGTTGATGTGGTGTAGATGTGTTGGAAAATATAATGCTTCTTCAAAAATGATTCAGTGTAATGTAGGGACAGGACACAGCAGCTGTTTCCACATCTGGACTCACGAGCACTATAGTGTACTATGTGACCATAAATAAATTTTAGAGGGGTAATACACATAGTAGATAATTGAGGTGTCTGCATCTGTGAAACTTGCCAGAAAATGTGCATTGTTTATAATTGTTGTTCAGAGGGAATGTTCATCCTGTTTTCTAAATTTTGGATGACCAAAAAAGGCAATTGGCCACAACTCCTAACCAACGTTTCAGATTATTTGTTAAAATCTAAAATATCACTGTGTTTTAACTATACCTTTTGTTCAATTCTCATAGGGGAGAAAAGATTCAGACAACAGTCCAAGGATCCCAGGACCCCCCCAAGTCACCAGCCTGAGGCAGAAGATACCCCAAGCCCCAGCCTAAGACCAGGCCCACCTGACGACCTGGAGGAAGGAAAGGTGGAGGACGTGTGCGATGTTTCAAGCCCACCAAGTGAGTGACTGACACCCCAGCTTAAGGTAATGTATTTTGGCGTGCATATTGTAACCCTTGTTTTTATTCACTCATTTTATGTGAGTTTCTGGTTGTGGAAGGCCAAGCGGCAGAGCCATTCACCACAGACAGTGCCCAAAGACTGATTGGCCAGATAATGCTGTGGAATGGCCAACTAGATAAAATGCGTGACCAAATTCACAGCATGCAACTTCGCCTGGACTCCATGCAACAGGAAATGAAGAACATGATTGATGTTTTGGGCAGAATATAATAACATTTGGCCTAAAAACATCAATAATGTTCTTCATTTCCTTGTGAAGTTTGTTTTTTCTACTAAATGTTTTTAGAATTTTTTTGTGATACCCAAATTTTCATTATGATGCACACGGCGTGTCATCATGTGCTATCTTCCATCATGGGTTATCAATGTACTTGTTTTGTGTTTGCAACCCCTTCATCCTCAAAATTATTTTGTGGTGATAGGAACAAAAAAAGGGATTGCACACACAAAACACGTACATTGCTCACCCATGATGGGAGATAGCACATGTTGACTTGACCCTTTTGTAATTCTCAATTTTGAGCATATTCAAAAGGAACGATTTCCAAGGGTGACATCGCATGCACCGTTCTTTAAATGTTGAACTTTGTAAGATCTTTAATGTTTTGTTATGTTTATAAAAACACTGTTGTGAATGTATATTTTTATCAAGGTCTATTTTTGCTAAAATATGCCTTTAATAAGGTAAAAAAAAGATATATTTTTACACCAATAAAAATCTGTAAAAAAAATAAAAACCAAAAAAATATTCAAAAATGCACCTTTCAAAGTGCACAAAGTAAAAAGTTTTTACTAATACAATGTGTGTGGCTGATTATTTCAGACAAATATTTTTTAATTTTTTTGGGGCCTGATTAAATAAAGGTAAATGCACTTGCCACTACTACAAGTGCACTAGGAGACAGACATAACTAAATGCAAACAAGAATAAAAACAAGATATTTTTGATCAATTATTTTTATTTATTTTTTGTTAAAATTAAAGCTGTTGCTGAATAGCAATGGCCCCCCGAACATTAAAATAATTAACATAACGGTCACGCACTTGACGTGCGGTTCGGGGGGCCAAGCCAATACGGCCAATTTCTAGGCCTGTCTATGTGGTATCCTGTTCCAGTCCGGCCTCAGGCCCAACAGAAGATATATATGTCGCTGAATGTCTCCTTAAAAAGTTATGTAGGATGCAGCAAGCAAGTATGACGTAATTTAGTTTATAGTCCGCCAGATTAACTGCAGAAAGGACTAAACGGAACCGGCTGGCCAGAATCCCAAAGGCATTCTCCACAACCCTTCTTGCTCTGGCCAGCCGGTAATTAAATACCCTCCTCTCAGGGGTGAGTGTCCTTTGGGGGAACGGCCTCATCAAGTGCTCACCGAGAGCAAACGCTTCATTAGCGATAAAAACTGAGGGGAGTCCATCAACATTCTGGTCATCAGGTGACAATCCCAGGCCACCGGTCTGGAGACGCTAGCACAGCTCGGTCTGTGCAAAGACTCCTCCATCAGACATCCGGCCGTTCTTCCCCACGTACACAAATAGAAAGTCCAAATGTGCCGAGACCACCGCCATCAAAACTAGTTATAGAAATAAGACCCCGAATGCGGTGGTGGCACAATCTGGACATGCTTCCCTTCAATCGCCCCGACACAGTTGGGAAAGTCCCAATGGTCAGCGAACTGGGAGGCCAGAGTCTGCCATTCCTGTGTACTTGACGGAAACTGTGGAATGAAAAAAAAATGATAAGGACTTTGAAACCTAACTTGTATATCAGATTACACAAAAACATTAGTGAACAACAGCAGTCAAACATTATTAATATGTGTGTTTGTAATTGAAATGTTAAAAAACATAAGGCCCACTTATAAGATTAATCACCCCCTCTGATGGCCCATTGATCCATTTGAATGTGGGGGGAGGTGTTCTTATTAGGGCCCAAAACACACCTGACTGGTTGAAACATTTGTGGGGTGGGGGAGGGGTTCTAATTAGGTTAACAAACACACCTGACTGGTTGAAACATTTGTGGGGTGGGGGAGGGGTTCTAATTAGGTTAACAAACACACCTGACTGGTTCAAACATTTGTGGGGTGGGGGAGGGGTTCTAATTAGGTTAACAAACACACCTGACTGGTTAAAACATTTGTGGGGTGGGGGAGGGTCAAACAAGACAATGGAGCAGACAATATACATTGTTAGAGGGACTATAGGCTAGAGATATAAATGGACCCAGGATTGCATAGTGGGGAGGTTATTGAAGGTAAATATGCATGTAGGGCAATAAATGATTAATGTCCAAAAACAGGCATGCATGAAGATAAAGGGGACATTCACAGGATATTGAAAGCATGGCAATTAGGTAAGGAGGACATCTATACAATACATTAGCAAACATTTAATACATATTATGTAATGTTAAAGGATAAAACTTACCGTCATATAGTCCTTCTGCAGGACCTGAATGGTGGCAGAACAAGTCTCTGGGATTATTATCCCCAGAGCCTGGGGGGAGATGCCTGTCGAGAACTTCAAGTCCTGAAGACTTCTCCCTGTCGCCAAGTATTGTAACGTGGCAACTAGCCTCTGCTCCGCACTGATGGCTTGCCTCATGCAGGTATCCTGCCTGCTGATATAGGGGGTCAGCATAGCCAGCAGACGCTCAAAGACGGGGTCCGTCATCCGGAGATAATTCCTGAAATCCTCATGATTATTCTCATGGAGCTCACGAAGCAAAGGCATATGAGAGAATTGGTCACGCTGGCGCAACCAATTCTTCATCCATGAACTCCTCCTCGCCCTGTTCATGGACTGGACTCGGGTCAAAGTATTAACCCCAACACCAAGTCCCCAGGAACGAGCGGACCAGAACGGCCTGCAAGGCAGGTTACGAACTGACCAACACGCACTGAAAAGCAGATACAAATCTCACAAGCACAAACTGAACCGCAGAAAACGATCGAAATAAGCTGAAGTGTGAAAAGCGTGAATCGTCTCTAACCAAACTTCTACTAACACGAGATAAACACGAGATTAGCAGAAGGAGCCCAAAGGGTGCCGAAGTGGGGCTTGAACTTCCTTTTTCTAGTCCCGTCGTACGTGCTATACATCACCGCGTTCCAAACCAGCAGACATTTGCAGTGATCGTGTGTGGCCAAGTCCGTCCGTTTTTAAGTCCGGCGCAAGGAGCCGACAAAGTCCGGCGAAAAGTCAGCCGAGCAAAGTCTGCCGTAAAGTCCGCTCATGTGTATGTGGCATAAGTCATTAAATGCTTAGATGATTCTGGTATGGAAAACAAAATAAGTGTAGCGCTAAAACAATCTTAAATATCCAACATAAAGACAATATAGTCCAGGAGCTGGTAAAACCTCTAGGTGCAAATTAGAAAAAAGTCCTCCATATTTGTATGACTCATAATGACTGGTGGTCCATAGAAATTGCGTGACTTCATGCAAGGAACAAATCAATAGATGCATGACATCTGAAGTGAAGACAAAAAAGCACACCACCACCGACAATAAGGAGGCTTACCGGATCTATTGGACCCAAAGAGACATACGCCCAGTTGGGTCAAAGCAGGCTTAGGTGGTGAACGACTGTAGGGGATCCAGAAGGGTTGTGAAGATGGAGGTCCTGGGATGAACCGTGGACTAGTATTTTCCCGACTCTTTGCACTCAAGAGCAAACAGCACTGACAAGAGACCCGTAAAAAGTCAGCTTCACATGATTCTGGTATGGAATTTCTTAACGGTTTCGCCCTTATCTTGTGACATATCTTGTATACTGGTAGCCTGATCTGCCAAACGATCTTGGGCCCATTGTTTCAGTTGGGCCACAAATTCACACCCAGAATCCCAAGTATCATCTCCATAACTTGTTGGTCTTTAAAGCACTTCTTCATTACCGGCCAGTAGGCGTACCCTGCTCTTATTTCACACAGACTTATTAAATCCAGCCACGCACTTGCATATGTTTTTTGGATCGCATCAGCCTTTCTATAAAAGACCATGGGCTGCTTCTCTGGGTCTGGCAGGCTTGCAACCAGAGTGGCAGCATCTTTGGGCCTAAAGGTTATGTACATCAGGGGAGCCCCTCGTGCCGCAGCTATCCCCCCAGGGGGTGATCTACTGGGTGGTGGTGGGCCATTTGGGGGTCATAGTTGTCCCCTTCCCCCAGGGGGAAATGGGCTGAAGTATGGATCCAGTCCCTGAAGCCAGTCTGAAGGGGGAGGTGGGACTGTAGTAGTTTTTGGGGAGACTGGAGGGTACCGAGGTGCCTCAACCGTGTCATTGAACAGGGAATCCGTTCCGGTCCCGGATTGTGGGTCATACTGTGGGAACGTGACACTTTGTCTCGGTGGAGCTGTATTTTGGGTCAGCGGTACAGTGGTTGCGCTGCTGTCTATGTTAGGCATGCCACCGGATAGGACAATGGCTTGTGTGCGGGGGTTGTTCTGGTTGCTCTGGTCAGGGCTATGATGAGAAGGGCCGGCCTGAGTCTCTTGGTGTGTTGAAGAGTGAGCAATGCCGTGATCTGTCAATGTATGGTTCGTCCTGTCAGTGAGGTTTGTCTGGTTTCGGTCTCGTACGGAGCCTGGTGACTCTGTGCCAGAACGAGGGGAATCCTCCACATCGTCCTCTGAACCCGCCATCATCAACTAAATGGGTTGGGCAGAGATGGGAATGAGTCGGGCCTTTTAATATGTTCCGGTTGATTGGTCTATCACCGGGTATATGTGTGTGGGTTCTGGTAAGGACGGTGGTGCAGCTGGTTCGGGTGAGTTAGGTGTATTACGGTGACTGCAATTGAGTGAGGGGTACAATAACAAGTGGGCCTTGCCAACCACCAAACATGGTGGCGGGAGTGTTCCCTGCTGATTTATTTCTTGCTGCGTAGGGGCAGTAGGGGGAGGTTCTGTCTGTGGAACAGGGGCGGTAGACAAAGGGCGGTACTCATTTTCTGCAGGCCAGCCGCCATCATAGGGCGGTGGCTGCCTGCTCAACTTCCTCTTTCCTGCTTTCTTGTACACGTACACTATGTGGCCTTTTTGGTTCGTTTCCTGTTCGACCCAGCCCTCTTCATGAATGGCTTTTGCTACTTTAAACTAGGAATCTGCTGCACGCAGTAGACCGTGATCTGATAACAGGCCTCTTTTTCTCTTCAAGAGAGTGCGCCATTCGTCTACTTGTAATCTACCACCCAAATGCATATCAATTCCACAAACTTTTGCTAATTTCCTTTCCTTTTTTACGGCATCCTCTCCCTCCCGCTCTAGTACCAGATCACAAGCCAAACTGCCCTCTGTGGGCCTAGTCAACTTATTTCCCATTTCACACAACTCTTGGATTGAATGGGAGGAGAGGAAAGCAAGAAAGGTTGAGGTAAAACAGAAAAGAAATGAAGATATGCAGTGACAGGGTGATGTGGAAGAAGAGGAAGTGAAGAGATCTCTGTTAAATCTGCAAAAGGGGAGACATGAGACAAAACAGACAAAACACAGAATGTCAGTCAACAGCTGGTACTCAGTAAACCACTTCAGATGTCTGCTACACGTCCCAACTCAAAACCCAAACTCCTCACTCTGGCTTTCTCTGCCTTCTCGTAATCTTCTGGCTGCTGAGGTTGCAGGGGACACCTTTTACTTCCCTGTCCTGTTATCCTGGCCTCAGCCTCAATAACTTCCAACTTCTTACCAACTGAAAATTTCAATGGATAATGTACATTCAATCTGAATACCATTACTTGGAGGACCTCTGGCACTAGAGGTTTGTAACCGAGAATAGATCTCTTATAACCTGGCTCTACCTTTGTGACCAAGCCCCAGGCCTCCTCATTAATGCCGAACAACAGTCCACAGACACATCTAGAACATGACATCACCAACAACAATTGATGTGACGACTGGAGTGAATTCTGGACTTAATCAGATCCTCACGGGATCCCCACGCCACCGCTGGGCGTATTCCTGACGCCCCCTGTCCTGGTAACCCGTGCTTCACCGCACGACAATTATTTCCTCCAGGAGGAGTTTAACCACATCCTGACGCCCTCTCTTGATATCAATCCTCAAGAGAAGTTTAACCACGTCAATTATTCCATCCGTGACTACATAATCAATCCCTCATTCCCAACAGCCGTCACACAACACAAGATCGATTGACAAAACAAAACACAATATACTCCAAATACAGGCGGGTCAGAAACAATTACAGGTTCGTATAAATGGACTCGGAAGAAGATATATACCTGTCTTTGGGGCCTCAGGAAGCCGACATTGAGAGATTAACCAAATGCGGGTACGGATTAAACAGTAGACAAGTTATTAAGAAAAATATCTTACCATTTTATCCAGAGTTGATCAGGCTCTGATCCGTCTCCGCAATGGTTGTATCTCAGTCTGGTTCCGGTTCAGCTGTCCTTTGGACCACTTCCGAGCCCCACGTTGGGTGCCAGATGTTTTGGACTGAACAGAACCGCTCGGTACTTTTGTTTCTGTCCCCCTGGCCAAATTAACCTTCAATGTAAAAGTGTGCACACTCGAGACAAATCACTGACACAGACACGTTCAGTAAGTTTGGTACTTCTGAAATTTACTTCCTGGGCTCAGGCTAATATACCGTGAGCCGGATATTTCGTTATCAAATCAAATATCAAATAAGACAAACATGTATAAACCACAAATTATACATATTCATTATTGTGACGAAATATAAGCTTTTGCTGGGTTATATCTGTATAAGGGAATAGCAGACTATCATAGCTAAATATGGTGTCTTATTTTCAGTTCCTGTTTCTCTTGAGTGTAGTCTCATAGGCCTGAAAATAGGTGCAATCTTCTTCTTCTTAACTTTGTTCTTTAACTCTTGCAGTTCCACATGAAGGGAGAAGCTGGCAGACATCTAATTTGAGCATGGTTAAGGCTAGTAGCTGGTTATAAAAGATAAGCACTTACATCTATATGGTTATCAGGAAATAAGCATTTCACCATAGCACTCGTAATCACATTCCATTACAACAGAAGCAGAGACAAGTGTGCAGTCCCCTGCAGAGTGGATAAACCTGCCTCCTTGTCCACATCTATTCCTGCCATAGCCCTAACATCAGCCATTGAGGAGTCAGCTGAGTTATTTGACCACTGCATCAGCCACTTGCTCCTTGATGATGCCCAGCCATTACTGGATTCAGATGCTGGTTCTGAGGTTGAGGATGACAGGAACATGAGCCTAGAGAGAGGGAGGAATGCTGGTAGAAAAATTGGCATTCATGTTCCCCAAGCCGCAGCGTATTGCCAAGTTGTCTCCAGTGGTAATGATGAAGATGGAGGAGATGGAGATGATGATAATGATGATGAGGTCACTGATGCGACTTGGGTGCCAGATAGAGCAGAGGAGGAAACTGAAGGTGAAGCGGCACAACCCCAAGGAGGTCGGCATCAAGAAAGAGTAGAGAGCAGCCATCCTATTTCATCACATTCTGCAGCTGTTATCTCCCAGCCCCCTCCCCACAGCTCAGCTGTCTGGGCCTCTTTCAGCACATCTGCAGCAGATCGCACTGTTGCTATCTGCAAACTGTGTCACAGGCACATCAAACGTGGCAAAAACACCAATCATTTCGGTATCACATGCCTAACAAGGCATTTAACGTCCAACCACTCAGCCTATTGGCAAGAGCACCTAAAAGCCACACAAAAGGGGCACAAATCTATCTCTCCTCCTCCTCCGTACCCACTTCAGTCTGCCCCTGTGATACCGAGTCATTGCCTTTCAGCAAGATTATCTCTATAGGGTTACGGTGGGAAGGCGCCACCGACACTCAAAGACCAATTTAACGCACCTATTACTTCTATCCAAAGTCAAAGTGACACCAGAATGTATCCAAAAAATCTCTAATCTTGTTCCCAGTGCACTACATTATGGCCTCATCATACACACACTGGCTCTCCAACTGTTGCTGAGCAAAATAAAGGCAGCTTCCAGGAAAAATGTCATTTTTTTGGCTTTATAAATTCAATTATTGCTGCAGCAGATTCTAGACATGGTACAGATCTGCCACTTTACAGACTAAGGGAACCCCCCTGGCACTATATTGGAAGGAATTTTTCATTTTTAAGCTTTCACTTTAAAAATAAAAAAATCACTGCTCATTTAAAGATGACGTTTTTCACAAACTTTTTTTTATTGATCCATGTCCCCCAGGGCAGGACCCAGACCCCTATAACCATTGTATGCCTAATTACTTGCATTTAAGCCTTCAAAATGGTCACTATCGATATTTAGCGTTCGGGTCCCATTGACTTTAATGGGGTTCGTTGTTCGGGTCCGAACATTCGCGGTGTTCAGAAGTTCTGGTCCGAACCGAACAGGGGTTCTTTCAGGCCTATCCCTATTTGTGAGTATGCCCACTTTGTTATATATCATGTATTTAAAGTTTTTCATAGTAGGATTCCACATGAGGGAGAATTGGCCAAAATGTACTAAGAAAAGTGTTCTACTACATGAATTTAGATATAAAATTGCCCAGTAACAGGACAATTTTAATCCTGGATCATGAATAGGCTAAATTGTTGTATGCCTAACTTCTCTTTTTACCATAGGGAGGGAGGGGCTGAGGTAAATATGATTGATACAATATGAGTTTGTTTGGTGCACATTGTTCCTGCACTTTTGTTTTGTTTTTTCCTTGAAACAATACAACAGCATGCTGTGGAGAGAAAATAGTTCCAAGCACAGATAGTCATTAACAAAAAAATCCCCAAATTATAATAACAATCAAAAAAGGAGCCAAGAAGGTTTGGTAGCCAAAAAAGCTAGCAATCCAAATTAAAGTACAGTTAGATACGTGACCCTAATCTCTTCATATGTACTTTAATACATTGTCACTATGCCTGCTGTGTGCACCTCTTCTTATAGTGCAGAGTGTGGCTTATCTAAATGCCCTATTAAAGCAGAAAAATGCAGAAAGGAGTTACATGCTCCTATACATACATGTGCAAGATGTGGCTTTTACTGCAATTTTTGACAGTTGTTTTCTGCCAGGAATTTTGGCATTCAGAGAGGCAGATGCCCCGTGTGTGTGAAGCCTTACCAAACATTCACACTCTTACCTATATGTGTGCAGAGAAGACTCTTTCTCCTTTGCTATTTGTAATACAGAGTCTTCTAGTAATTTCCGACTGCTGCCAAACCCCACCTCCTTCTTCATTTGCCAGTTGTTTCTCTTATTTATTACTTATGTTATTTCTTATGCCGCGTACACACAACCGGAATTTTGGTCGGAAAAAGGTATGATGGCTTTTCCGACGGGATTCCGCTCAAACTTGTCTTGCATACACACGGTCACACCAAATTCTGACTGTCAAGCACGCGGTAACGTACAACACGTACGACGGGACTAGAAAAAGGAAGTTCAATAGCCAGTGCGCCACCCTTTGGGCTCCTTCTGCTAATCTCGTGTTAGTAGAAGTTTGGTGAGAGACGATACGCGCTTTTCAGCTTTCGTGCTTTTCAGTCTGTTACTGCTGTTCAGTTTGTGCTTGTGGGTTTGTATCTGGTTTTCAGTGCGTGAAGTTAGTTTGTATCTGTTTTTCAGTGCGTTCTTGTCCGCTCATTTCTGATTTTCAGCTTGCTCTTCACAGGCCTTGTTGTTCTTCAGTGCGTTTTGTTAGTTTGTTCTGACCAGCTGACCGTTTTGAAGGGTACGTACTTGTCGTAGAGTTTGTGCTATATGGGGGCTTGGTGTTGGGGTTCTTGCTTTGACCCAAGTCCAGTCCATGAACAGGGTGGGGAGGAGTTCATGGACCAAGAATTGGTTACTCCAGCGTCACCAATTCTCTCATATGCCTTTTCTGCAGGAGACCCAGGAGAATAATCCTGATGATTTCAGGAATTTTCTCAGGATGACAGACCCCGTTTTTCACCATCTATTGGCTTTGATGTCCCCTTATATTAGGAAGCAGGACACCTGCATGCGGCAAGCCATCACTCCAGAGCAGAGGCTAGTCACCACATTGCGGTACTTGGCGACGGGGAGAAGTCTACAGGACCTCAAATTCTCTACAGGCATCTCCCCCCAGGCTCTGGGGATCATTATCCCAGTGACCTGTTCTACCATCATACAGGTCCTGCAGAAGGATTATATTAGGGTAAGTTTTATCCTTTAACATCGCATTCTATGTATTTAATGTTTGCAAATGTATGGTATTTATGTATTTATTTCATCATTCCCTAATTACCATGATTGTAATATATTTTGAATGTCGCCTTTTGTCCTCATGCATGCTGGAAGCTTTTAATGCTCCTTTTTTGTCCTTCATGCATATTTGTCTTCACTAACCTCCCCAGCATGCTATCCTAGGCCCATATACCCCTAGCCTAGTCACTTAACAATGCATTTTGTCAGCTCCATTATAGTGCCTTTCCCTAAAAAACCCCTAAAATTTGTCCTAATGTTATTTGTGTCCTTAAATTCAGGCAGAGTGCAAGAGGCTTTTTTTGGCTCCCAAACTCATTTAGAACCTCCCCAAATCTTTTTCCAATGGGCCATCAGAGGGGGTGAGGAATCTGATAGGTGGACCTTATTTTTTTGTATTTAAATACTCCTTAAAATAAATGTTATACTGATGTTGCCCAAGAAGGTTTGTGTCTAATCTGCTTGCAATGTTATGTGCAAAAGTACTAGTTTGTTTTTTTCTGGTTTGACTCCACAGTTTCCTTCAACGCCACAGGTATGGCAGACTGTGACCTCCCAGTTTGCCGAGCGTTGGGACTTTCCCAACTGTGGAGGGGAAATTGATGAGAAGTACATCCACATCGTCTTACCACCCCATTCGGGGTCAGACTATTTTAATTATAAGGTTAATTATAAGATTATAAGTTTCAATAGTATCATGTTGATGGTGGTGGTGTCGGCGACATATGAGTTTTTATATGTGGACGTGGGGAAGAATGGCCGGATGTCGGAAGGTGGAGTCTTTGCCCAGACGGAGTTCTACCAATGTCTGCAGAGTGGTGGCTTAGGATTGCCACCTGCGGAAGAGAACGCCAAAGGACTCCAATTTGTTTTAATCACTAATGAAGCATATGGTCTGGGTGATCACATGATGAGGCCATTCCCCCAGAGGACCATCATCCCAGGGAAGAGGGTTTTTAATTTCCGGCTGGCCAGAGCCAGGAGAGTCGTGGAGAATACCTTTGGGATAATGGCCAGCCGATTCGGCCTATTTCTAATGGCAATAAATATAACGGAGGACAAACTTAACCACATCGTGATATCATGCCTCATACTGCACAACTTTTTAAAGAAAAATGCTCCTAATTATGTAGCCTCAGTTGGGCCTGAGGCCGGACTTCATGAACCAACACTGAAGCTGGCCGTCCTGGCTTGCCCCCCAAAGCGCCCGTGAAGTGTGTCAAAAATATGTTGATTATTTTACGGGTAGGGGGGCCATTGCTATGCCAACATTTTTTAAATATTTTCAAAATATCTCCCATCATGGGGGATCAAGGGACGTGTTTAGGGGGTGTAAACCCTTCCTCTCACCTACTAGAGTTGCTAGGAAAGGGTTGCACCCACAAAACGCGTACATTGATATCCCCTGATGGCAGATAACACATGTTGACACACTGTGTGCATCTTCCAAATTTGGCTTTTAACCCCTTCCTGACCAGTGCGCGCCAATGTATGTCGGCAGAATGGCACGGCTGGGCAAATGGGCGTACCAGTATGACCGAGAGCTCCATGAGTTGGGTCGCGGGTCCCGCGGACTTGATCGCTGCAGGTATACCCATGATCGCCTCACGGGGAGGATGAACGGTGAGATGCTAATGTAAACAAGCATCTCCCTGTTCTGCCTAGTGACAGTGTCACTGATCTCTGCTCCCTGTGATCGGGAGCAGAGATCAGTGACGTGTCACACGTAGCTACGTCCCCCCACAGTTACACTCCCCAGGACGTACTTAACCCCTCCCTAGCCCCCTAGTGGTTAACCCCTTCACTGCCAGTGTCATTTACACAGGAATCAGTGCATTTGTATAGCACCGATTGCTGTATAAATGACAATGGTCCCAAAAATGTGTCAAAAATGTCCGCCATAATGTCGCAGTCATGATAAAAATTGCTGATCGCCACCATTACTAGTAAAAAAAATTAATAATAAAAATGCCATAAAACTATCCCCTATTTTATAAATGCTATAATTTTTGCGCAAACCAATCAATAAACACTGATTGTGATTTTTTTTTACCAAACATATGTAGAAGAACACATATTGGCCTAAACTGAGGAAAAAAAAATTTTTTTTAAATATTTTTGGGGGATATTTATTATAGCAAAAAGTAAAAAATAATGCGTTTTTTTCAAAATTGTCGCTATTTTTTTGTTTATAGCGCAAAATGTAAAAAACACAGCAGCGATCAAATACCACCAAAAGAAAGCTCTATTTGTGGGGGAAAAAATGTCAATTTTGTTTTGGGAGCCACGTCGCACGACCGGGCAATTGTCATTTAAAGCGACGCAGTGCCGAATCGCAAAAAGTGCTCTGGTTAGGAAGGGGGTAAAATCTTCCGGGGCTGAAGCGGTTAAACTGTATTAAAACTTAAAATTTTCTTTTAAAAAAAGTGTATTTTTTTGGATTTAGATTCTCCCTAATACATCAATCATGTTCTTCATTCTTTGTTCAATCTCCTTGGTTTTTTCCTTTATGAAGTCTAAATCCTGACTACAAAACATGATGTCCTGGATTAGCCTTTGTGCACTGTCAGTGGTGAAATTAGTAGATTGTTCTTCCACAACGTGCACATCACCTAAAAGGAAAATACACACCATGTATTATAAATATGCAGGCATACATCTATTACCTCAATCTGTGGTCACTATTTCAACCACCTGTCCTTCCTCCACATTCTCTGGTTGTGTGCTGAGTTCCCCTTCTTTAGTAGGTGGGGGTCCCTGGTGTCCTCAGACATCCCGAGTCTTTTCTTCCCTATATGAATGAAACAAAAGGTATACTTAGCACACCGATATTTATGGCCAGAAATATGAATGTAAAACATTGCTTCGAAGTGGGGTACAATTGTCTGTTTTGTCAGAGTTCCAAGCTGAAGACATGATTTATTTACCTTAACAAAGCTGGAGTTTCACACATGGAGACACCCCAAGTATCCACTGGAGCAACTGTGTGGGAAACCCTAAAAAGTTTGTTCTTGTGTCCCACACTAGTGCTCCTGAGTTCAGATGTGTAAACAAGTGCTGAGTGTCCTCTCCTTACATTACACTGAATCAAGTTTGCATTTCATTCTAGTTACAAGCACATCTAGACAACAATGTCCTAAACTTCTTTTAATTAGCATGACCAAATGTAGTTAACCCTGTATCTGTCAAAAACATCATATTTAGTTGGCGAACGAACAATGTTTACTGCAAACGATTACTGTGCCCACGAGCCTGAAAGTTGCCATTTTAAACTGTACAACAGTAAAGAAAAGCACATGGAGCAGCATGCAAGTAATAATAATAATTGGAACACACGACAACTACTTACTTTTTAGAAGCACTTTCTTGATCCTTTTGTATTGATCCTGCTCCCTCAATTTCAGGTCTGACCAGCAGTTCCTCAATTGCTCCTTGGATCGTCGTACCCCAAAATTCCTGTGCAGACTCTTCACAACTTTAGTCGTGATCTTGGCCTTTCTCACATTTGGGTTTAGGTAAGGTCCATACTTCCCATCATAGTCGGCCCTCTTCAAGATGTTCACCATCTCCACCATCTCTACAAAGGCCATATTTGAGGCCTTAAATCTTCCCCTCCGGGAATGGGACGTTTTGGGCTCCGGGCTTTCCTCCTCCTCGTTACTGCTATTACGCACCTGCTGTGTCTCCGCCATGTTCCTCTCCCACTGCGCCAAATGAGAAGGGGCGGGGAATATTTGAGAAAGAACGTCAGGGGCGGGCGGAGTTTCATGCACGCGCAGTGTATATAAAGTAAACACGCTTGTGTCGTACCTACATTCTGTGTGCGGAGGAAGGAGGACCGAAAGCGCCGAATGTTATAACGAAGGTAATATTTTAACTTGGTACATCAGTGGCCTATGCTGATTCTAGATTGAGGCCTATATTGGGCTAAGATTAGGAGAGTTTAGCCTGATATTAGTGTTTTTGTCTGTTTTTTTGTCTTGCAGCAAATATGAAACAATTCAAAGACCCTGAATTCATGGGCCAGTTCATAGACAAATACAGGGATCTGAGAAATTTGTGGGAGGTTAAAAACCCTTTACATTGCAATAAACCAGCTAGGAAGGCATCGCTGGAGAAACTGCTGCAATTTGTGAAGACGCAGGTCCCCGAAGCAGACATCGAGTTTGTGGAGAAGAAAATTGGTAGCTTGAGAACCACGTATAGGAAGGAGCTTAATAAGGTCCAGGCATACATGAGATCAGGAGCAGCAGCAGATGATGTGTATCTACCCAGTCTGTGGTACTACAACAGGATGTGGTTTCTGGAAGACCAGATGGAAGCCAGGAAATCACTTTCTACACTTCCATCCAGCCTTCCCTCAACCCCAGCTGAGGCTTTCGAGGACCAACCTGGGCCTTCCATCCTGGAAGAAGTGGAGGAGCTCAGCTGGAGCCAGGTAAAGTATTTTTGAACATAAATTATTGTTGTTAACTAGATGTTATTATTGTTAACAAATGAATGATTGAACAAAAAGTGTTTTACATATCAATAGACAGTAGGGGCCAAAAATGATTGTGACAAGAATGAAAAATGCTGGGCTCAGAATGATAGTCTTTTCTATTTGCTAACATTCAAATTTGCGACAGTCATGAGCTGAAAATTGTGTGTGATTGATGAACCAAAAACTAAAACTATGTCCCTTTTTCATACACAGGAAGACCTCAGCCAGGACGAGGCTCTGGAATGTGGCACACAGGAGGAGGCGGGGGTATGTGTCAGCCAGGAGGTGATGGGGCCCTGTAGCCTCACCTAATCCCAGGTGCCTCCACTCTGCCTTACAACAAAAAGGGCCAGGAAGGGGAGTAACGTGGAGGAGGCAGCACTGGGCCTCATTAAGGAGGCTAATGCGGCCCTGAAAACACCCCCCGACGCTGAAGAGGCCTATGGCTGCTATGTAGCTGCCAAATTGCAGCAAATGGAGGAGGGTCAATGCTTCATGTGTGAAAATCTAATTTTTCACACCCTTCAGAAGGGGTTGAGGGGCCAAAATAGTGAGAACATGCACTTAGGTGCGCTCGCCCATCCTCCTCCTCTTCCTCCTCCTGCCACAAGTCCACCTCCACAGCCACAGTCTCCAAGGAAGGCTGCAGGGAAGGCTGCAGGGAAGCATGGAGGGAAGGCTGCAGGGAAGACAAGAAAGTGATGGCCTGGGTTCAGCCTGGTCTGACAGAAGATGCAGGCTGTGGTAGTACCACAGCCTGGGGACATATATGTCATCTGTTGCTGTTCCTGATCTCTGGGAGTCCTGGACCAGATTGTGCTCCCTTAAATATGGACTTCTCAGGCTACCAATTTTAATTTACAAAGAGTTGATGTGTGCCCTGGGGGCCAAAGGCTTCGCAAATTCAAGCAGTTTCTCCAGCTTTACCTTCCTCTTTATTTTGTTATTATGAGCGAGAATAAATGGAGATTTTTTTATATGAAAATACTTGCCTATGTGTTTTTCTTCAAAAAGTACAGTTTGTTTGTGAGTAGGCAGGTACATTTCAAAAATACAATGTCAAATTAACAAGGGACACTAACACAAACCAACCTCCTTGAGCTTTATAAAAATACAAGATAATAATGTTGTTGTGGAAACTTGACACACCAAAAAAAAAAAAAATTATGGAGATCACTAGAAACTAATTTAAAAATGATCCAAAAACAGGAGATCTTGATTAAAAAAAAAGATGACTATAAAAAATAATTCCAAACATTATTATGGAGATCTGGCTTTAAAAACAAAAAAGATTATTCACGAGAAATAATAAAGAAATCAGTTTGTCATAACTCTGTGTGAATATCAGCAGCAAAACAACTTCATTATTCTAGCATTATAAAGAACAAAAGAATGTGCTGCATTAAAAGATCCAAAAGATTAAAAGAACCTGCTCTCAATCTTTTGCTGGCTGGAATTCCGCCAGCAAAAGTCCGATGGAGCATACACACGGTCGCATTTTCCTACCAAAACCTCTCATCGGAGTTTTGCTGGCGGCATTTCCGATTGTGTGTACGGGGCATAAGTCTCTCTTCTTGCATGCCTAAAACCAATGGTATTCATTAATCTGGCCATTAGTTATTAATCTGAAGATCCTCTATCACCTTTAACTTGATATGTTCAATGACAAAAAAAATTGAATGCAGCACAACTGCATGTATCAATGTACAATGTAACTCCAATCCACTCTTTTCTACAAAAATCTATAAATCTGTTTTCTACAACAAACAAAAATAACATGCAAAATAATTGCATTTGTGTGCATATCCCAATAACATTAAACGGCAAAACAGACACAGTGAGGTTGATTTACTAAAGGCAAATCCACTTTGCACTACAAGTGCACTGCAAGTGCACTTGGAAGTGCAGTCGCTTTAGATCTGAGGGGAAGATCTGAAATGAGGGGAAGCTCTTCTAATTTTATCATCCAATGATGTACAAGCAAAAATGCTGTTTTTTATTTTCCTTGCATATCCCCCTCAAATCTACAGTATTTTCAGATTGCTAGCAGTATGAAGACCTGTTGAAAAGAACCACTGATATAGAGCTGTTTTTTAACATGGACTCTTAAGTCTGCCTTTTTTTGCAACCTCAATCATTTTCCATCTAGCCACTGTGGTAGCTTTCCCAAAAGCGGATGCTACTAACATAATTGTAATATTACTTTTCTTATCTGATTAGCTCTTTTGGTCCCCAAACCACAAGCTTTCGATCTCTGATAAAATAATGGAATACATAGAAAAATAATTTCTAGGCTGTAATGAAATAATTTGATTTAATCAATGTAGAGGCAATAAGATCCATATCAGTCAAAGGAATCCCAGCTTTCTATTCCTAAATAACAATACAACAATATTCCTGGAATAACAATATTAATAATACAACTTGTTGTTTTAGATTACAGCAAAATATCAACCCTGTTGGTACTAACAATAAACATAAAAAACTTTTATAGTAATTTAATCTGTCCTCGATCAACAACGTTTGCCAATTATTAAAATAAAGTTATGACTTTTTTGCAACAACTTGCACCTTTTTAGACACATCTCAGTTCCCAAATTGACACCAATAGACAGAAACCTGCTGTACTCTGATCCTTCCCTTAATGACAGAGGCCCTTAACTTTTTGGTAGTAAAAAAAGTCCCTGACATACATAACCTGTAATTCTATTGCCCCAATTACTGCACATATAAGAAGCTTTTGCTCTCTCCTTACTTCCAGGTAGCGTACAAAGCCATTATTGTAGTTATTCCGAAGCCTGATAAGGACAGCTAAAAATCTGATTCTTACTGACTAATTTTGTTACAGACTACAGATATCAAAATCATTCCTAAGCCTTTAGCTCTTTGCTTATCTAAAGTTATATCTAAATCAGTCACTAGCATCCAGTCTGAGTTTAAACCCTCATAGGTCATCTTCCACAATTATACAAATGGTCTTTTTAAATTTAGAAAATGTTCATTTGAAAAAAAAAAATCTCGTCATTTGACACTGCTAAATAGGGATGAGCTCCCAGTTTGGTCTAAACACAGGTTTTGACCAAACTTTGCTTATTCAGGCTGGACTTTTAGCCTGTTTGGCAGAGCTGAACATCATATACAGCCTATTAGCAAATTTTCTCCCCTTTCTATACATAACAGTTTCCTTTTTCTGCTGTCAATGGTTATTAAGAAAATGGTGTGGGGTTTCTCCCATAATTTCTACCAAGCTCTTCAGGTCAGGTATGAATTTTAAGGGAGACCTCATGCAAAATAAAAAATAAAAAAACAGAGTAAGGCTCCCAAATTCTATACCAGATGCCCCTGCAAATACTTCATCCCCCAGGTTTATTAAAACAAGGGCCCTTTTCCAACAACCAGGGCAGGACTTAGGGTGGTGGGGGCCCCTGGGCTTGAGTCACTTTCGGGCCCTACCTTCTATACATATGCACAGCTCTATAAAACAGAAATAGAAAAGGACAAGGTGCGCCAGACTCAGTGCAGTATTAAAGAACTTCTGTTTAATTGGACAAGACAAAACAGCCAAATGGCTACTCACAAAAGTAGATAATATATAAGCATATAAGTGGGGGATACTGTACTGGTATTCATCCTGGGTCCACGATTAATAAAAGCAATAAAAATGGTTAAAATGATAATTACCATATTTATCGGCGTATAACACGCGCCGGCGTATAACACGCACCCCAAGTTTAGAAGGGAATTTTAAGGAAAAAAACTTTTAGGAGGGAAGTTTAAGGAAAAAAACTTACATTAAAATGCCCATCAATGCAGCCTTATCAGTGTCCATCTGCAGCCTTGTCAGTGTCATTGCAGCCTTGTCAGTGTCAGTGTAGCCTTGCCCCAGTGTCATTTACAGACTTGTCAGTGTAGCCTTGCTCCAGTGTCATTGCTACCTTGTCATTATAGTCTTTCAGTTTAAAAATGTCACCGCCGAGATACAGAGCCCAATGTCCTGTGTATCTCGGCTGCTATTGGCCGCTCTCGGCGGCTCTTGGCAGCTTTCAGTGGCTTTCGTCCGCTCTCGGTGGCTTTCGACGGTTTTCGGCAGCTCTCGTCAGCTTTCGGCGGCTTTCAAAATGGGCGGGTCCCCTATTGGCCGGGGCCCATGGGCTTGAGCCCAGTCAAGCCCAATGGAAAGTCCGGCCCTGCCAACAACCCAGGCCAGGTGGTTGTGGTGGACTGCACGTGGGGCCTTTTCAGAATTTGGGAGCCTCTTTTACCAATAAGGGGCACCCAGATTCTGCCCCCTGTTCATATAAATGAGTAAAGGGTACATAGTATCCCTACATATTTACACAAAAAAGTTAAATGTAAATAAACACACAAACACAGATTTTGACAAGTCCTTTAATAAAAAAAAGTCACATCATTCAAGATTTTTCTAGCTCAATGACCGCAGCAAAGGAACGGGGTTTCCTGGAAAACATCATTGATCTCATATGAATATGACCATATTTGGTCAATGACTTCACAGAGATCCCCTATACAATGTACCCCTTACTCATTCAAGTGGGGGACTGTAATCTGGGCGCATCCTTATTGTTAAAGAGGGCTTCCATATTCTGACAAGTGCCCCACCACAACCACCAGACCAGGGAAGAGGTTTTTGTCAACATTAGGACAAGGTGCTTTGCCCCTGCCAAGGTACCTCTATATTAAGCATGCATGCACTTGGCCTTTTTTGTTCAGGATAGGGGCAAACACTGCCCCCCTTTCCTTGTCTATCAGGCTGCATGTTCAGGTAAGGGTCTGAGAGATTTAATTTTGCCAACAATGTAACCATTTGCTGCCTGACATACATGTAATAATGTGCATTTTTTTACTGGATAATTATTTAGAACCCTCAAACATTATATATTTTCTGAAAGCAAAGGTCCTGGAGATCTTTTATTGAATTATAGTGCACACAAAAACAAAATGATATCCATTTTTATGTAAACTATAAAAGATGATGTTATGGCGAGTAAATAGATACCTAAGATGTGATGCTTTAAAATTGTCCTTTCCTCTACAATGACAACAAACTACGCTACCTAAAAATCACCATAGGGAATGTTTTAAAAGTTTTTACAGGTTACCAGTTTAGAGTTAAACTGAAGGTTTGGTGCTAGAAATATTGCTCTTGCTCTGACATTTGTGACAATACCTGTACCTTACATATGTGTTGCGATCACAGTTTAAGTATGCGTGCAAGACTTATGTATTCTTTTACATTTATGCATGAGCAAGGGGGTGCTTTAATTTTTTTTTAAAGTTATCATTTATTTTATTTTAAATTATTTTTCACCACTGTCTCTTTAATTTTTTTCATCAACTTTATTGCTATCACCTAAAAGAAACACCCCTTGTGATAGCATGGGCAGTGAATGGTACTCTTTACTGAGAGATCTGGGATCTAAGGCCCCCAGATCTCTCATCTTCCCTCAAAACCTCAAAAGCATATAATTAAAATGAGATCAGTTTGATCAGATGCTTTACAAGCAGGTAACAGCTTGAAAACAAAAAAACAAAACCAGAAATTACAAAATCCTCATTGCTTCAAGTTTCATACACCATAGATATGATCAGGGAATGGAAGTTCCTATTTCATCCCTATGATGTGCCAACCCAACTGGCCACTTCAGTCCTGGGCTTCCTAGTGAAACAGGAGAGCCCGGTAAGGCGGTGGGCGATGGAAGGGAGGTGGACCACTTTCCACCACCTACAGAAGTTGTAGGAGAGGAGTTACCTCTGTCAGAATACTATAGCTCAACTGGAGAGGTACAAATACACATCGTTGTGTTGATGTGAGGATCTGTGAGGTTTTTTTTTTGTTCAACCCGCTGGTTGAATGAAAAAAAAAACTAAGTGTCTACACTGCTTTAGTCATGAATAGACTATTCAGCGATCCTGGTCATTAGGATAGATAGCCCATATACACTTCATATCACACACGTTCTCTAACTCCTTTGCATGTTTAGTACAATAAAGATCACACAGACTTGATCCTTAATAATACCTTTAATCAGCTATCATATATTCCATATTCAAGTCCATTGTCACAGTTGTCTTTTTCATGTAATAATACTGTTGTAGCACTTACCCCCGAAGGAGCTGCTGGTTTAAATTGGGCTTACCGTTACCTCACCGTTTCCGTCCTAGGGGTCCCATTAGAAAAAAATGTTCAATGATGTCTACAGCAAACACTCAGTTCTGGTAGTTCCAATTCTTTTATTTACTGAGTCAGGCAGAGGGATGGAGGGTTAAGGGAGATTCAGGTACCTGGTATTTGCGGATCAGGGTATTTATTCTATCCATAGAACAAACGGTTTCCTCAGCTGAGTATAGCAATCGCCGGATAGGCCTCTCTCACTGACTTAGCAGGTGCAATGCCACAGACTTGATAAAGCACGTTATGATCGTTACACAGTCCTCTACCACAGGAATGGTGTAAACAGCTTTTGCAAGATTAAAGCATAACAGCACAGTACCAGTTTCTTTCAGCCGATCCGGCGATACTGTGAGATAGGTGACGCGGGTTGCATCCTTCAATTGAGTTTCCAGGCTTCTCCTGAGGTACCAACATACTTTTCTCAGTCACCTCCAGGAAAGTCCTCCCCTGTTTTCCTTCAATCGATCGGCTTCTCCCCACAGGCAAGACAGCACAGGACCAACCTCTGGATCAGCAGCACCAGAACTCCTGGGCCTACTTCTGTAGTAACAAGGCCTCGGGCCAGCCAGACCCACAGCAGAGCTTTCACAGCACACCTTGGGCCAGGAGGGCCTTCAGGTCGGGAAGAACGAATCCCGACAAATTGGCGCCTGTACCTTAAGTACCCTTACCCAGAATGCACGGTGAGTGAACCACTCCCACCGGGTTATTTCTGAGTAAAAGGGGTACCCAATGCATCCAGCTTGTTGCATTTTCAACACTTACCGGTGGTTACAGCGATACCCACGGCCAAGTAGAAACTGACACAACCCAGCTGAACTGGTACAGAAACCAGCAAATTTACCATAATTGGTCTGAGCTAAACTACAGCTTCAGACAAACTTAAATTTACATAAATAGCACCTGCCCATCAGGAGCAGGGTGCTACACTGTCTACTCTGATGCTACACTAAAAGGTTGTATGGACTGAAGGCTGCTTTCATCTGTTCTTTAAAATGTACGTCAACTGTCTTAGTTTGTATAGTTGTTTTTTTTGTTTTTCTTTTGCATGAAACACAAAAAAACTTGAAGAACTTTGTTCTTCTTTAATAAAGAATACTATTATGAAAATGTTTTGATTGTTTATTTGCAGTGATATTTTGTATAAATGCATCAATATCTAGCCACAGTCAGCCTGTGTATAGTCTAACAGTAAAAACACAAACCAATTCTGAGCTCTAATAAATATTAATGAGTTGATATGCCTTGATTGGCTTTGACAAATAAATAATTGCTAATTAGACTTAAGCAGTTCCTTAATTGTAAAAGGCGAGCTCAGTTTATGTTTTTTCATGAGGATAAATTAATTAAAGCTTGTGACAACTTCAATCAACATTTATTTTTTACTTTTAGCAAAATATAGTGACATGCAAATCTTTTTTCAGTTCATTCTGCTAATTGATTACTGAGGATGACAGAATATTTTGATATTTTATTGATGAGTTTCTAAGTGTTACAGACATGAAAACTAGAGGTTTTCCCAGTTTTAGAAATCTAGTCTTGAGACTTGGTTTAAGTTACCAGCTTCTATTAAAAGGAAGAGCAAGGCTCATATACATAATTATCAAAAGAGGAAAGTCATATGTAAAATGGTGAGAATGCCATAAATTTGTACTAGGTCGAGTAAAAGGTCGCTCTCCAGCATATCTCATTAAAGGATAAGTTCACTTTTGGAAACACATTACATGTTCCACCCGTTTTTAAGATGGAACATGTAACATCTTCCTGCTCCTGCAGCCACTTGCCGATCAGGCCCAGGTCATTTTCCCATCTAGAGATATAAGATGAGGTCTGATCAGGGGCAGGGAGGGAAAGCAACTTGTAAGATAGTGAAAGGCTAAGTATAATTGGAATGGTGGAAATGCAAAGCTTTTCAAAAGTCATATGAAAAGGCAATGGAGAGGGCAGTCTCCCTAGACTGGAGAGAAAGTGCTTAGCTGCAGCACGCTCCAGAAGGGGGGGGGGGGTCAGTCATGGACTGAAGTTGTTGCAAAGATTTAAAACCTGTTGTCGCAAGGAAGCTCTTGAAGCGAGACTGGTTGGCTTCAGTCAGAGGGTGGAACTATTTATTCATCAGTCCTGGAGCAAAGTTAGGGTGACCTACCACCGGCGTTAGGCGGGAGGGATAAAAATCTGAAAGAATGTATTTTCCCTCAGCTAAGATCATCTTGGCAGTGTACCCTACCAATGGGCGAGAAGTCACCAATGAAGAGAGGGCAGACTTCAGCCAGGGAATACACAGAAGAAGAATACCCACGAGGCTTCTTCTAATTGGATCCAATGCTTCTTATTCAACTGTGTGCAACAATCCAAAGCACGGTGTAGAGATGCACATCTCTGTGGTGTTTCAATGGGTCAGGGAAGCACAAGCTGCGTTTGGGGAGGGACAGTATCATATGTGACAATCAATGGGACTTGTGTGCCCATAGCAAAGTATTAAATTCTCCTTGAATTTTCCTAACAAAAGCTTTAGGTATCCTGACAGGTAAAGTCTGTAACAAATAAAGTAGATGCGGGTGCACATTCATTTTAAGGACACCAAACCAAGAGAAGAATTTAGTGGACCAGTTTCACAGGTCTTGACAAAGTTTTTTATGGAGATCAGTGGTTTATTCATTGCCTGATATTCTCCTTACTAAGGTGAGCGGCCATTGCAAATATTAGTGGATTTCACTCGTTCCCCTGGATTAAACACTGGACTGCATGAGCAATACTGCATCACTGCACTTTGAACTATTACTGTACTGTAACTGTGCCTTTCTTGACACAATTTTGCTTTGAACTTTCATTTACCTTGCATTTATTAATTTTAAAGTCACCTTTTGAATATTTACTTTGCACTTTCACATATGCTGCATATTCTTTACTGGATTGTTTTATAATATATTCTTATGGTGACTACTTATGATAACTATTTTTCACTTATTCTGCCTGCTTATTCATATTATAGTATGTGAGCACCTGATTATATATTTTATATCGATTTAGCGCCTTTCCATATGTTGATATTATCATGGTTGTTAAGGACGCGGGTGGGCGGCTTCCCGGCCCGCTGCATAACAACCAGCTATTTCTTTACACAGAATAGGAATCGGTCAATCATTTTTCAACCGATCCAAATTTTAATTGTTATGAAAAGTTGGAATTCGTTAGAAAATGAATAAACGGAGATTGGGATACATCCGAATCTCCAAATAACCAAAAATTTGACCGAATTTGAATTTGGACTGAAACCAATTGCACGTGTCTACTATGTAACTATGTCAGTAGAATGTCAAAATACATCTTGTCAAAATAAAGCTGGCCATAGATGGATCTTCTTTTTTTTTGATCAGTCAGTGGGCTGTTATAAAAATTAACTGCTGATCTGATCAAATTTTTGATCTATCTATGGGCCGCTTAAGTATGAATTAAAGTACCAGTTGCCATTTATGGTGCATTCTTAACTTGTGTCTACTAGGTGACCTTTCTATTAAAACATAGTTAGGTTTATTTGTGTTTACACAAGTATATTGGTGAAAAGTTACACTGGACAGTATGAAAGGTAAAAGTAAATGATGTCCCATCAGACTTGGTCAAGAGAAAACATTTGGGCTGAATAAATAAAGCTGTTGACAATATTCACTAAAAATTATGTGAATATACACTTCAATTATACAATCATGTGAAAAGCATCAACACATGATTGGTATTCAAAGTTATTAAAAATTTACTTTTTCAGAGGGGGCGTGACCGGATGCTGGTGTGAGCGGTAATGTGTGAGCTCTCTCCGTGCTCCAGCCTTCATGCTGCCAGCCTCAGTAGCCTAACCCAGCTAGCAGCCTAACCCAGTGTGGAGTACCTCGCCTCAGCTGAGCTGAAACTTGCTTTATTAGCCCTTGAACTCCCGTGCGGGGGACACAGTGTGGAGCTGAGGACGGCTGAAGCCGCTGCGGGGTAAGGGTGTCAGCCCTGTGCGGCCGGACCATACCTGAGTTGATCGCGCCTGCCTGCGTCTGCCTCGCTCCGTAGCAGGACAACAATGACAGGACTGTGTTAAGTTACTGGTAGATGGGTGGTACGGCAAATATTCATTAAAGAGGACAAGAGTCAAGTAATAATTGTGGACTGTGTACAAACTACTGGCTGTCAGTTTGTGGGGTGACTGTTCAGGATTAAAGACAAGAGGCAAGGGGTAACAGCCATAGAAATACTTGTTAAAGCGGGGCAAAAGGGGTAAAAGTGGCAATAACCAGCAATACCTTATTTTGTAAAGGAACTTTCTGGAACCTTACCGAAACACTACATTACACCTTTATTGTGACTAGGAAGAAAGGTGAGGAGCTTCAGCAGCAACCCCAGGAGAGCTTAGCAGCACAGTCCACCCGTTCCTCCAAGGAAAAGGGGAACCAAGCAACATCGGCAACTGCAGCGGCAGCAAAATTAGAAAAATACGCACATACTCCCTTGCACTCCCCTGCCAAAGGCATTAAGTTACCTCATGAGAAGACACAGACAGGATCCACTGGGGATAGAAAGAGCGTAGGCAGAATGTCAGCAACCTCAGTCGCACTACCAGCTAACACTAAAATAACGGATAAAAAAAGCCCTGAGAGGGACCTCCTGGAAAAAGTCACTGTAGCTACTAGTGGAGCTCCTCCTGATTTAAGTATAACTAGTAAACCTGAGCCTACATTAAAAGAGGTACTGGTTGCGGTAAACTCCTGTAAAGGATCCTTGAATGATCTGTGTAATCAATTAAGGGGCCTCAAGGATGAACTACGCTCCATGAGTCAAGAACTTCAAAAGGTTGTAGAGAGGACCTCTATTATGGAGGAAGGGTTGAGTCAAGTTAAAGATATGTTACATCCAATGCAATAAGAGTTTAAAATTATGCAAACTCAGTTTGAGGCGCATAGACTCAAAATGGACGAAATGGAAAATAGGTTGCGCAGATGCAACGTGAGGGTGATGGGCCCCCCAGAGAGAAGCGAGGGTTCCTGTCCTGAGGCGTTCATGGAAAATTGGCTCAAGGAGATTTTTGGGATTGAAACATTTTCACATCTTTTTGCCATTGAGAGGGCGCATTGAATCCCCACTAGGTCTACTATGTCAGGTGGTCGCCCCAGACTTATGATTATTAAGTTGTTTTGTTATAAGGACAAAGTGACACTGATGCAAAAATCCAGAGAGAAGGGGGACATTTTCTATAACGGTACCAGGATTTCATTATACCCCGATTACTCCCCAGATCTGCAAAAAAGAAGGGCAGGATTTGTGGACATTAAGCGTGCCCTACGAACTCACAAGATTCCATATGCATTGCTATATCCAGCGTGTTTGCGTATAGAGGCTCTAGGGACAATTCATTTTTTTGACACAGTCCACAGGGCCAAAAAATGGCTCGAGGATAACAAAAAGAACTTGTAAAGCTGGAGTACAAAAAGTTTAAATCACTGAATGTTAAAAGGGGCTGTTTTTTTTTTTTTTTGCAGCATGGGCTGGAGGGAGAGGGGCCGGAGGGTGAACAATCTCAATGAGAGATGGTATATGGTTGTGGTTGTGGGCTGATTTTTTGTTTTTTGTGGATGTTTTGATGATATCTTGCTCTAGGGGATTTGGTTTAAGGGGGGAGGGAGGGGAGGGCAAGTAGAGGGAACTGAGGGGGTAGACTTATTAGGGTGGATGTGGAAGTATTGGTTAGAATGGGGAGAAGGGATCACTAGGGTCACAAAATTTGCCCCTAGGGCTGGCCGAATTAGGCATGGGGGGAGAAGGGGGGTTCACTTAAGGATGAAGGGTTAAGTATTTCCTATGTGGGATCTAATTGCTATGTTACACTGAAACAGGGGAGGGGAAGGGGAAAAAAGATATATAATTCTTTTAGTTATTTACACACGCACAAGAAAAGAAAAGTAACTTTGGAGGATGGGGGGTGTAGGGATATTTTAGCTTGCTGTCCTTTATTTTAGCTATAAGAATATGTATCCATCTTAGAATAATATGTATATGTGACGTCTATCAAAAGTTAGTTTCAAATCCTTGTAAATAACATGATTTCCCCGAAATGACGCATGAAGGTTTTTGCTTGTTGATAGTTTCTGTATGAAGAAATCATGTATTATTTTTAGGTGTTTTTTAAACATCTGATGTATACGTAATGTCTGTAAATTTAGCATATATTCATGAAGGGGTTGGACGTTTGTTGTGATGTCATGTTGGTTATGTAAGTGAAAATAGGGAAGTAAAGGATTGGATCATTTTGAATTGCATGCCTTGTGTGTGTGTCATAATTTCTTGTCGGAATGATCTCCAGATCTGAATGGGTCTTTGGGGAACACTCTAATCAGGATATCATACGAGGGTTCACTTGCTTTTAGAACATACATGTACCCCAACAGCTTGGTGTCAGAAAGTGGGATGGTCATTATTTAAGTCGGGTGAGTCTGATTTAATTAATATTATTTCTCTTGCCGTGACTTTAGTTTAAAAGACCGTTTCCCTATATGGGATTAACAGAAGGTGTAGTGTTAAAGACATTTATGAACCTCGGTAGAATTCCGTTTGGGTGACGGAAGAAAGGACTCTGAGAAGTCCAAAGGAACTCTGATATAGTTCTAAAAAGAAAGGGCTCTGAGTAGTCCAAAGGGGCTCCGAGTAGTCAAAAGGAACTCTGAGATAGTTCCAAAAAGAAGGACTCTGAGATAGTCCAAGGGGTTCTGAGAAACCCACAGTACTGTAAGAAGTTTTATAAAGATATCTGATGGAGTGTGCCAGAAAAACCCAAACCTCTTTGCTTGCCTTTCTTTTGCTTAGGAGATAAAATAAGTAGATAAAATAAGGTCATCTGTTTGTCTGTGTGGATTTGTCAGGTGTCATAAGGTAAGATGACACCTTTCCACTGCATTGTATTATCATTGTATTATAATGAAATGTAGAGTGATGTTACAATATTTGGTGATGTATTGATGCTGACTTTTAATGATTTATATATAAATGCTTTGACTCTAAAGTATAAGACATATAGATATATATATAGTTGGCAGGATGATTCTGGCATTGATGCAGTGAGTAAAAATATTTTCTTTGCCTTGCTGTAATCAGACGTTCAGTGTCATCTTAGGGAAAATAAAAAAAAGGTTTCAAAAGTGTCCTGATTGTATTACTGGTTTAAACAAATTTGTGTTTTAAGAAGGATTGACAGTGCAGGGAGTAATGTCACTTATTGGAAGAGCAGGGGAGACTTATCAAGTCTGTCCCCGGTCTTTGAAGTATTGTGACTTTAGGGATGTTTTTACCATTTAAAATATGGGTAGAGCGTTAATAACACTTTTTTAAGGTAATACATAAATTGGTGAGGATAACTTTTGATTAAAACATGCTATTTGAATAATTCTTTTTGCTACTGACATCTCTTGCAAAGGGGTAGTCAGGTGCAAAATTTGGACATTTGGCTTTTTGCCAACAGGGTTCAAGTACTAATATCTCACTGACTGTAATAGATAGTGGGGAATTGTTTGTGGCATTAGTACTACTGCAATTGAAGGCACTGTTTGAACCTGTTGGCATACTGCAAAAAGGAAAAAAGAGACTCAGTATCTAATTAGAATGTTTAGAAAGAAAAACATAAATATATATGTTGTGGAGACCGAGGCTCCCTATAGTGTCCTAGCCCATACATTGTCCACGATGGGTTTAGCAGAGTCATGGGATGGTAAATTAAGGGTTAAATCTTACATACCACAACGCAGAAGTTGAAAGCTGTAGAGACTGCGCACGCCGTAGAGGGTCAGAATACAAAACACATAGTTTTAAAACAAGCAGAAGGCACGGAGTAAAAAAGAGGAAGTAACTAAGCAGTTAGTTATATAAAGTTTTCCTTTCATTACACAAGACGCCGGATTTAACACTTAAGATGAAATGCACAGTCCTTTAAATACAGACTTATTAAAGTCTGTCTTGAAAATAAAAAAAAACGTTGATTGAAAAAGACGCAGCAGGATGTTTTGACATCCCAAAACAAACACCAGTATCAACACATTATCAAAATGATTTCTTAGGAAATCAAAGGGGAAACTTTTATAAAAAGAGGAAAGGGGGCAAGGACAAAGAGGGAGTTACATACAGAGAAAGAGGATTTCTTAAAGAAAGGAATCTTAAGGGAAATTGTCTCGCCTTATAAAACTCCCAGAAAAAAAAGGGCAAATGGTGACTATAGGTTTGTACCAGACCTAAGGGACATCAATAGCCTAGTGGTACCAATTGCCCAAGTAGTGCCTGATGTGTCATCAATACTTACCACCATGCCATGCGATGCAGAGTATTTTACTGTGATTGATTTAAAGAATGTTTTTTTTTTATCCCTGTAGACGAGGAGACACGGCCACTGTACTCCAAGTCACCCTTGGGCCCTGGACTGCCCCTCATGGTTCTGTACTGTTGCAGTATGTTGATGATTTTTTGATTTGTAGTTCTTCAGAGGAGGACTGCCGAGCTGATAGCCTATCTTTATTGAAATGGTTACATGTATGTGGTTACAAAATGTTTAAGAAAAAGTTACAATGTTGTCAAAAGAAAAAAAAAACAGTTGAGTATTAGTGCTCACAAAAGGAGAAAGAAGAGTCAGTCATAAAAGAGCTGCGGCTCTGAATGGGTTTGCCCCGCCCACTTAATAGGAAGGACATGCTCACCTTCCTAGGTATGATTGGTTACTGCCGCCAATGGATACCTGACTGCTCTTTCAATGACAATATATTGAGACAAGCAATGTTTTTGAAGCAATGACTCTGAAATGTCTGATACTGTAAAATGGTCTGATGAAATGTTAAATGTTTTTGCCATGTTTTGCCATGTTGAAATGTATAATGGTTACCAGCCTGAGCCTCAGGCCTCCTTGAATATGGCAAAATGTTTCACTTGTTTGCCAGGGAAAATTGCAGAACCATGGCGGGAGTACTGGCCCAGGAATATAGTGGGAGACTGTGCCCTGTAGTTTTTTTCTCAAAGATGGTCCCGGTGCGCTCTAGCGTCCTGATCCATGGTGGTTGAGATGGTCACTTCTTTCACTCTGGGACACGACGCCACACTTCACATCACTTACAATGTGTCAATCTTGTTGAAAAGTGTACATACACAGCACATGTCTGGTCAGAGGTTGAGCGGATATGAGGTGATTTTGCTGTCCAATCCAAAAATCGCACATCAAATATGCTTCTCTCACTGCAGGCCCAGCACCCATTTTAAACGCCCTTTTAGGATTAAAAAGGAGAACAGGATGAGGTTGTGCCATAACATGACTGCATAAACCTCATTCACCAAGACACGTCACCCAGGTCTGATTTATTTTCCACAACACTACCAGACACACAGAATGTTTTTGTGGATGGTTCTTGCTCTAGGCTATAGTACACTGCAGAGCATACACAGGCCAACAGACAGAGATAGCCAGGGGAAATGAGCAGGTCTGGCTGACCTTGCTGCTAAATAAGCTGCTATCTCACAGACAGCAGACATCCAAATTGTTATGCTGATACCTGTCCTATCCCCTTTTGAACAGTCACTTGCAGATCCCCAGGATTATGCATCAAATTATGAGTTAAGGGACTGGAATGGAAAGGGTGTGTAGAGAGATCCAAGGTCTGGATTTCTCTGCAAAGAGGGGAAACCATGTATACCAACAGCAAGTGCATTCATAGTACCACGGAATAGGCCACGCAGGTATACAAGTCACGGCTGATTTCACATACAGGCCCAAACTAGGCAAAAGACAGGAATATCTTTTGATAAATGTGGACATGTTCTCAAATGGTCCAGCTTTTATAGCCAGGGTCTGTCAAGGAGAAAGGTCCTCCCAGCAGTCCAAGCAGAAATAAGTTTTTTTTTGAAGTTTTGATGAGTGGATTTTTCCGCAACCCATAGGCCAGAGCACCTTTAATGGTAGAAAAGGAAGATTTAGACTTAATACAGGAAGAATGTGTAAGAAAACTGGTTGAAATATTGGATACAGTCAAAGAAATGTTGCTCGCACCTCTCTTTTTTCTTCACAGGAAGCTACTCACCTCTTCAAGGAGGGAGACACCGTGGTGGTCCAACAGCTGAACAGAAATAAGAAGCAAGAGTATCCCTTTGGACCTCCTACTATGGTGATTGCAGTGATCAGAACGGCTATCTCTGGCCGGACCTGGAAAAGCAGGTCCGGCCAGAGAAGATGACCTCGCTTATTTCACTACAGACTTCTGGCAAAACATTTTGCTTCCTGTTCCTGATCACCCTGATGGTGCTCCCGCCCACTTGGATCTTCACTAACTATTTGCCATTCTGAAGATTTGGGTGGCATTAAAAGTATTTGTGGAAACACACATACATAGGAGAACATTACAGTGATACAAGTTAGAAACAAGAGAGACATTGAGAATAATTTTGCTGATAAAATGCTTTTGCTAAAATTCAAATATGCTTATGTTCAGAAATCAGAATTTCAGAAATGTTGGATTTGTGGCAAACTGCACCTTAGCACTGTTAGGATTCCCCTAATGGCTATACCTTTGAATATTACTCCCCTTTTAAAAGGAAAGATTCCCCTTGACCTTTTGAATGTCAGCAGAAGAACTAATGACACCATTTCTTTTCACATCATCAATAGAAGTCATAATCCTACCTGGTGTTTCAATTTAGGGAATTCTACTAGAAATGCTCATACCTGTAGTCAATCAGTTTTAAACATTTCTAATTGCTATGTCCCTAGTGGGAAGTCTTGTTCTTTATATCAAACACACCATGTTAAGGTCAGCGTACAGCCTGATTTTAAAAAGACTCTTGCCTCTAAAAATGATAGTAGTAAATTTGTACAGCATTTGTTTCAGGTTTTAGCAAAAGTTACAGCAGTAGATCAAGAGACTGCTGTGAATACGCCCTTCTCATTTGGTAACCACACTTATGTTTGTTGTGGAAAGACTTGTTATCCCTGGATTCCACAGGAGGCCCAAGGCTGGTGTTACCTGGCCTCACTGGTGCCCATAATGGAGGTGATAGGTGATAGTGATGGGAGTCATTTACTTGAAGCTAGTATACACCCAAGGTATCCATTAAAACATCGTAATAAGAGAGAGTTATTCCTTGAAAAGGATATGGCCTGGGCATGGTTCCCTTCCTGGGCAGGATGGGGAATAGATTTGATGAAAAGGTTGAATAATTATTTAGGAATTATTGATGAGATAATGGAAAAGAGGTGGCCAAGCTGCAACAAGAGGCTCGCAACATAGCCCAGACCTGGAGTCCTTTTGGAAATGTTGATTTTGGATTTGGAGGGATAATTCTCTTGGATAAGGGATATTCCCATAATTTTAATCATTATTGTGTTCTTTTTCCTTTTCCTTTATCTTGTGTATAAGCCTATTATGTGCCTTATTAATAGAGCCACTCACATTTCAGATCCCTCATCTCCCAATAAAACTTATCTCAGTATGTATCATCAGAAGCAAGCTGAGAATATCGGCATGATAAGGAAGTGAGATCATACATATATATATACATGTGTGATCAAAGAGGGGATTGTAGGGATATTTTAGCTTGCTGTCCTTTATTTTAGCTATAAGAATATGTATCCATCTTAGAATAATATGTATATGTGACGTCTATCAAAAGTTAGTTTCAAATCCTTGTAAATAACATGATTTCCCCGAAATGACGCATGAAGGTTTTTGCTTGTTGATAGTTTCTGTATGAAGAAATCATGTATTATTTTTAGGTGTTTTTTAAACATCTGATGTATACGTAATGTCTGTAAATTTAGCATATATTAATGAAGGGGTTGGACTTTTGTTGTGATGTCATGTTGGTTATATAAGTGAAAATAGGAAAGTAAAGGATTGGATCATTTTGTATTGCATGCCTTGTGTGTGTGTCATAATTTCTTGTCGGAATGATCTCCAGATCTGAATGGGTCTTTGGGGAACACTCTAATCAGGATATCATACAAGGGTTCACTTGCTTTTAGAACATACATGTACCCCAACAGGGGGGATGGGAGAGGGGAAACAGGGGTTCCCCCTTCTCACTCCTCTCACCTCTGTTTATAGTAATGGCACTGTTTGTTGTTTTTGAAGTCACAGATGAGTTAAAACAAATTGATATGTTGTATAGTAGAAAGTCTGATATGCTTGATAGGGTGGGCTGGGCAAGGGAGTGGTTTGTATTTTGCATTATTTAAGATAGATGTCCTGGAGCCACCCTCTCTTCCAGACCTAACTTCTTATGGGTTTTCCTTTAGTTTTTTTTTTTTTTCTTCTTATTTTTTTGATGTCTAGAACATTAGGAATAAGCTCATTGAATATTATGGGTATGGGAGATCCTGCCAAAAGAGCTATGGTATTTTTAGAATTGGAGTCCCATGGTACTGGGCTGATATGCCTGCAGGAGACACACTTGACTAACGAGTCTAAATCATTAATTAGGGATAAAAAAATTTTGAACACAATTTCATTCAGTTTACTCCTCTTATTCAAGGGGAGTGAGTATATTGGTCAAAAAAGAGGTGGCGTTTACCTGCAGGGATGTCAGGATCGATCCACTGGGCTGTTATATTTTTTTACATTGTTTGATAGAGGGTAGAGCATTGGTTATAGCAAATTTATATATCCCCCCCCCCATTTAAGTTGGAGATCTTGTATTGCTTGCTAGAATATATGGAGAATAAGATTGGTACCCCGATGATAGTGGTGGGGGATTTTAACGCAGTCCTCGATAGCCGCCAAGACAGGCTCCCACCTGGAGCCTGGACGGAAAGGGTGAGGGATTGAAGGCTTGCTCAGTTTCTGGAGGAGATCGGATGGTGTGACCTCTGGAGAATCCGCAACCCAAATAATCGGCAATACTCTTGCTACTCGGGGACACATTGTACATTATCTCGTATAGATCTAGCTGTAGGTAATAAAGAAGCACATCCTCTAGTGAATAAGATAGAATATTGGCCAAGAGGGATATCAGACCATTCACCCTTGAAACTAGTATTGAACATTCTTGACAGACAAACGCAGAGACCGTGGATAGTAAATCCAGTATGGTTAGAGGTAATAAGGAGAACGGAAGAAATATCCACTAGTCCAAAAGAGTTTATAGTTTATAACTCAGGCTCTGCATCAGCGGGGGTGGACTGGGACTCATTAAAAGCCTTCCTTAAGGGGCTCCTAATATAATACATAACAAGGGTAAAGAGGAAATCAAGGGCAGAGGGAGAACATATTAGAAACGATGTTATGGAATTAGAGAGACAATGTGTGTTGGACCCCAGCCCAAGGAAACAGGAGCTATGGACTAGAAAGCAACAGGAGTACAAAGCGGTAATAACCAGAAATGCCGAGAACAGGAGACTTTTCCAGAGGCAGAGGTGTTTTGAAGAAGGGGAAAGAGTGGGTCGAATGCTAGCTTTACTAGCTTGTACTAATTCTCCTTCCTCAACAACCTCCATGATTAGGTCTCCAAGGGGGGAAATTACATCTGACCCTGTGAAGGTTAAGGAGATATTTTTTGATTTCTATAGTGCACTATATAAGTCAAAATGGGGTATAGAAAGGGGAGAGTTGGATAGATTTTTGGAGGGGGTTGAGTTGCCGACCCTTTCTGCAACCGATAAGACCAGCCTAGAATCCCCAATAAAATTAGAGGAGTTAAAAAGCGCAGTGGCAGATATGCCTAACCACAAATCCCCAGGCCCAGACGGATTACCCCTCGAGATCTATAAATATTATGGGGAGGTTTTGCTCCCTACCCTTTTGAGGACACTGAATGGGCGGTTGTAGAGGGTAAATTGCCGAGTCGATGTCAGAATCCAATATTATACTTATACAAAAAGAAGGGAAGGACCAACTTGACGTATCCTCATATAGACCGATCTCACTGCTTTGCTCGGATATTAAAATTCTGGCAAAGGTATTGGCAACCAGGTTAAGTAAATGCATTGCAAAGTTGATACATCCTGACCAGGCAGGGTTTATCCCCAACAGATCTACCAGCGTAAATATTAGAAGGGCATATCTGAACCTCCAGACCCCAGTGGAGAGTAAGGACTCCAGAGCTGTCATGTCCTTGGATATTGCCAAGGCGTTTGACAGCCTGGAATGGGGGTATCTTTGGGGGATAATGGAGAGATTTGGTTTTGGCCCCTATTTATTAACTGGGTAAAAATTCTATATAGCCGTCCAAGTGCCAGATTAAAGGTCAACAATGAGTATTCAGAAAGCCTACCACTAGAGAGGGGCACAAGACAGGGGTGTCCGGTATCACCCTTGCTATTTGCCCTAGCAATGGAGCCACTGGCGGAGGTTGTGAGAAGTTCAAGAAAAACGGGGAGGAAAGGATCGCGCTTTATGCCGATGATGTTTTGTTTTTTTTGGGGGACACAGGACCATCCTTAGTAAAAACGATGCAGTTGGTGGAAGGATTTGGGAGGATCTCGGGCCTTGTAATCAATTGGGAGAAATCAACGCTTTTACAGATTGACCCAATTACCAGTACTCTCCCAGACGGTATGCCCAGGTAAAAACAACAGACAAGATGAGATACCTGGGAATAGTAATGTCTAATGACCCCAAACATTACATCCGAGATAACCTGGTCCCCTTGCTTGTAAAATTAAAAAAAAATGTGATATTTGGTGCCGACTTCCCCTGTCTATGGTGGGACGAACTAATTTGATTAGAATGATATGGCTGCCGCAACTACTGTATATTCTCCATAACTCCCCGGTATGGATCGGGAGAAAGTGGTTCTTAAAAATAACTTCTTTATTCAGGGAACTAATTTGGAAAAAAGGGCAGGCCAGGATCAGTCTACAAGCACTGCAGCAACCTACTAGTAAGGGGGGAATGGCAGTCCCCCATCCTTATGGCTATTATTTGGCCACCCAATTACAGCATATTGGGGGATGCGAGTCCCCAGGTGAAATACATGCCAGTAACAAAATCATGCTAGAGGGTAACCCGCATAAATCCCTAGCGGAAGCACTAGAGGCAGGATCACTTCAGCAAAGGTTGCCAACACATAAACTGGTTACCAAGGTCTGGCAGACAGTCAAGAGGACCATGGGGTATAAGGGCATCACCGAGCTTTCACCTATATGGCATTATAAATCCCTGCGGGATTAACTCCCAGGCAGCTGGATTCTCATCAGAGGGGTCCTTGTCCCTATATAAAGGAGTCTGGCTGCAGTGGGCAAGTACCCCAGACGAAGTCTTGTATGACGAAACGCGTCGGGAGGACTCCACTGCCACCATTTTACTTGCAAGCGTTTTTTATTCTGAAATGTAAGTGTTTTTCCTTTTAATAAATTTTTTATGGTTTACGGAATTACGCTATGAGCCCCTTCTTCATTACATGTGGGTAATGTCCGTTGGTGTCCGAGCTTCCATATGAAGAAGACCTCTTTGGGATAGCAACGTTACAACTTCACCATTCACCAGCCCTTGGTTCCCTACCTTCATTGCCAGTGAGCAATCCAAGCCTGTTTGACCCATATAGCGTATGCTAGGTGGGTCCCAACTTTCTGGTAAGCCTCCAGTCATCCTAGGTGGCGGTTTCGCACAAGTGTCTGTTAGCACATGTTGGATTACGTACAGAAATCTCTCACGAGTATATGTTTTGGAACTTATCACCATTGCAAAATTTATGTTCATCGTATCTGCATATTCAGTTTTGGACTTTATTGCCATTTTTACATCCTGTTATCACTTTTGGTGACCCTAAGACTTTATAATATAAGTGTTCTATATGTATGAATGTTCACAAAGTATACAAAACACTATCTTTTCACAATTCATTTTGCTATTATATGTGGTATAGCAATATTTTCTTTCTCATTTTTTAGCGCTACACTTGGTTACATATGATTTATTACAAATTTTCTATTTGTTGTGATAGCTGCTTACATCTATGACTTTTTTGGAGTAAGCGCATAGTTTATAGGTTTTTTATGCACATCAGAAAAAAAGATTCTATACAAGTGAGGAGGCGTTTCAGATCCTCTCCATGACTGATGAGAGCAGTGGGGAGTTCTCATCAGATTCAAATGCCAATTCCCATTGTGAATCAAATTCAGCATTTGAACTGATCGATAGTAGTGGATTGGCAAGCGAATCAGAGTAAGGATGGATCCCTCCTAAAAGAGAACAGCATTTTGGAAACCAGGCAGCCACCAGCAATATACCCCAGGATCAAATTCCCTGGCCCGGTACCAGCGCTGCTACCAGCGATAGACCCCAAAACCAAAGGCCCAGTACCAGAGCTGCCGCCAGTGAAAGGCCACAAGAAATGCCCAGTACCAGCACTTCCACAGCAACTACCAGCACTGGAGTGCCACGTCCCCCAAGAGCTAGGGCTGCTACATATCTCCCAGATGGTCTTGCCAATCCAACATGGCTGCCTTCCTCGGACAGGTCCACCAGATGTGCGTCATTGTGCCCTTCCGGGAGCACCCTCGGAAACACAGGGGGGAGTAGGCTAGAATGAAAAGGGCCAGTCTAGCCAGCGTATAGTACCACCTGTAAAGTACCTTATAGGCATTTTCTAAAAAGATAATGTTCTTGGAGCATTTGGATATTGTTAAAGTCATGACCTGCCAGTCCTCCGGATCTAGCTGTTTTCCTAGTTCCCTTTCCCATTAAAGGTGATAGGGCCGTGTCGGTGGTTTTTTAGAGGTAAATATAGAGGAATAGATCAGTGATATTAAACCCGAGGTTTGGGGTCTTGCTCTGCAGAAGTTCTCAAAAGGGGTCAAAGTATAAGGGGTCGGTCGATATTTTTATAAGCCCCTGGAGAAAATGGTGAATCTGTAGGTAGCTGTAGTGTTCGTGTAACGGGATATCATGAGAGGAGCGTAGAGCCTCAAATGATATTATCCTAGTGGGGGTAAAAAAAAGAGTGGATGTCTGTGAAACCATTTGTCTTCCACCAGGAGAACTGCTGGGGATTTTTGCAGCCTGGTGGGAACAATGGGCACTGGAAAAGTTGAAGTAAGGGTAGATGAGGAGAAATCAGGCCGGCCGAATACTTGAACAAATCCCATATGCGAAGGGAATGGGAAAGACACGGCCCTGTCACGAGAGGGAGATGTGTGGGGGGGGGGCCAGGGAAATGAGGAGATGGGTGTTGGGTGCAAGTCCACTAGGTCTATGGTGGCCCAGAGCGGCATTTGGTGTTGTGCATGGAGTTGGGATAACGGGGCAATGTTGGCAGCTATATAGTAGGTTTTTAGATTAAGGACTGAGAGTCCTCCATCGATTCTGCGGGCATATAATATTTGCTTATTGAACCTGGGATGGGTAGAACCCCACACAAATTTCAGGATTTTACGCTGATGTATTCGTAGGATATGCCGCAGAATCGGGACCGGTAGGACTCTAAAGAAGTAAAGTCGTTTCGGCAGGTATGTCATGCGAATTGCCACAATCCTACCGAACCAGGATAATGAAAGATGAGCCCAGGAGGACAACATGTCCATCAGCTTCTTAAGTATAGGAGGAAAGTTTGCCTTTAGAGTCCCGCGTAGGTTGGGGTGAGCCAGATCCCCAGGTAGGGTAATGAGGTCAGCCATTGGAATGGGAAGGTGTTTTGTAAGGTTATCAAGTCTGAGGAGAAGATTGATTGACATGGCTTTTGATTTGGTGGGGTTAACAGACAAGCCAGAGAGGGAGGCAAAGGAGTCTAGTAAAGAGAACAGGTTAGGTAGGGTGATTCTAGGGTTTATCAGGGTTAAAAGGATATCGTCTTCAAACAGTGATATTTTATGGGGTGTGCCTGCTATTTCAACACCAGTTATGTCTGGGTGAGATTGGATCGCCTCTGCCAACAGTTCTGCCAAAATAAATAGGAGTGGGGAGGGTGGGCAGCCTTGCCGGGTTCCCCTCCTGTTGGAAAAGGGGGCTGATTCGAAACCATAGTATTTGACCTTAGCTTGGGGGAGTCATATAGTGCCATTACCCATTGCAAGAATGACGATCCGAAGCCATAGTGGCGGAGTACCTTCATCAGGTAAGGCCAGGACAAAGTGTCGAAGGCCTTGTTCATGTCAAGAGACAGTAACATAGTTGCTATAGACCTGCTATGGGCTATGTGCTGAAGTTGTATTATACGTATAATACAATATTAATATTAATTACTAATAGCGTCTCCTGCTTGTCACCCCGGAACGAACCCCACCTGGTCCATTTTTGACCAGGCGTGGTAAGAAGGAGTTTAAGCGATTGGCCAAGATCTTGGTCAATATTTTAATGTCTACATTAATAAGTGAGATGGGCCTGAAATTGGTCCAAGACGAATGGTCACGGTCGGGTTTTGGAATCATAACAATATTGGCGGTTAAGAGGTTAGGGGAGAGTGCATGGCTATCTTTTACTGCATTGAACATAGTCGATAAATGGGGGGCTAAGATGTCTGCTAACTTCCTATAATAAAGGGCCGTGAAGCCATCCGGGCCTGGACGTTTGCCTACTCTCAGTTCTTTTGTGCCCTGTAATGTTTCCGTTAACTGAATGTCTCGTTCCATCGATGAAGTGTGTGTATCGGACAGTTTAGGCAATGTCAGTCCTGTCAGGAAGGATGTCAGGTCTTGGGTAGGAGGCTGAGGTGCCTAAATTCTTCCAGCACTTTCAATGGGTTACCTGTGAGGACATTATGTCAAGTGCGAAGAGTGATAGGGTTGTGTTTTGGGGTAAAGGTGCGCAGCCTGTTGGCCAGCATTGAGTTGGGTCTGTTGGCTTTGGCATACCATTTCTGGCGGGCCCAGCATAATGTACGTTCTGCCTCTTCAGTGAGGCATAGATCGAGTTCTATACGCACCCCATCTAATAATTTACGATTAGCCGGAGTAGGGGACTGTTTAAAAATAGTGGATAGGGAGTCTAGGCGTGCTTCTAAGGAGTGCCACATTGCTATTCGTTCTCGTTTGCGTTTTGATGCCAGAATTATATGCCCCCTGAGTACTGCTTTGTATGCTTCCCAGAAAGTCACCTCTGAGGAAACTGACCCAGCGTTAAGCCTGAAATATTCCACTGAGGCATGAGTAATATCGGTGAGGACTTCCTTAAAAGATAAGAGCGAGTCATTCATCGTCCAAGGGGAATATTGCAGTTTGCTGAGTAGCGAGTGGCATATGACCAAAACAGGGTCATGGTCTGTCCAAGGGGCTGCTAAAATGGAAGCAGACACAACCAGGGGTAGATGTTTCCTCAGAACAAACATATGGTCAATTCTGGAATGGGAATGATGAGGATGGGAGTAGTGGGTATAGTCCCTGCCAATGGGATGTAGCTCCCTCCAGATAACTACCAGATCGTGACTTTGTAGAGAATGCATACATTTTTTTGCATTGGGCGATGGAGCTTTGTGTTCCGAGGGGTACTTATCTAAAGCAGGGTTTAGCGCAACATTAGAGTCTCCCACTAAGACAGTGGTTCTTAACTCCGGTCCTCAGGACCCACTAACAGGCCAGGTTTGCAAGATAACTAAAATACATCACAGGTGATTTCATTTACCGCTCAGTGATTGCAGTATTCTTGTCTGCATCTCCCCAAGGTAATACTTAAAATCTGGCCTGTTGGTGGGTCCTGAGGACTGGAGTTGAGAACCACTGCACTAAGAGGAGAGTGCCTCTCTGGTGAGACTGCAACAGGGAGCAGATATGGGAGAGGAAAGGTCCCGGATTGTTATGTGGAGCATAATAAGTTAGGATAGTGACCTCCGTGTCCTGAATAGTGCCTTGCAGTAAAAGGTACCTACCATCTAGGTCTGCAATCTCTCTACCGCAACTGAAGGGGACTGACTTGTGTATGGCAATCAAAACGGCCCTCTGTTTAGTTGGGCCATTAGCCATAAAAACTTGAGGGTACTGGGCATCAAAGTATTTAGGACAGGAAGAAGATTAGAAATGGGTCTCCTGTAGGCATGCTATGTTCACTTTCTGTTGCTTAAGATATTGGCTATAAGATATTAAGATATAAACTTTAACCCTTTTTTGGGGGGAGTTCATTCCCTGCACATTCAGGGATAGCCAGTTAAGTGTCATGGTACATGGGAAGTTAACCATAAAACAACTTTACTCACCCACCGCGAGGACCTGAAAAAAGAAAGATGGAGTGAAACAAAGAAAAGAACAAGGTAGAAGGGCATGCTATAGTACACATAATGGCCAGTAAAAAATTGTAGCATATAGTACTGAAAAAGTATGAGTGCCAACACATGGGGGGGAGCAGTGATCCAACGGAACCACTCGGCTTTGTCATAATAAAATGAACTGTAAATCTTTAAGCACAAAACCCGGTGCCTTGCTTAAGGCACTAAAGAGGACTAAAGCACTAAAGAGGAACACAAACATTCTAAGATATGTGGTTGCCTTTATCGTGGGTCCCCCTGTCGCCATGGGCCCCCCTCCACTGTAGAGGGGGCCCATGGCGAGCGAGAGACCAAAATGACAATGAGGTAGTCCCATATGGCCACCAAACCTATAGAGAGAGAGAGGCAATCAATCTCAATAAAAATGTAAATCACAACACAAACAGGGTGAAGAAATGGCAACATATTTTGAAACCCACCCACCTCCCAGCAGGGACGAGGGACTACTGTCAGCAGTCCGCGGCACATTGACGGCTGCCGGAGAGCTGAGAGAACCAGCATGTTTGTATCAGGTAAAAACAAAGCTCGACAGAGCAAGTTGGAACAAAGTAAAACCTGTCAGAGTACTGTTATTCCGCTATGTAACAGGGTGTGAGTCTACAGAGGTGGTAGCAAGCAGCCCGCTAAACACTCCACAGCTACCACGTAGGACCCCTGCAAAAGGGGCCAAAATGTCATTCCAAATTAGGGGCTCAACGTTTTGCATCAATAAGGCCGACATATCCCGAAGGCACCATCTCACAATTGGGGCGCCTTAGGGGGCCCAGTTCTGTGAAGTTCTTAGAAAAAGTTGAGTGTCATTTTAGGTTCAATTAAATGGAAAAAAACCTAGCATCTGTGAGGTCAGTTCTGTCTATTACCGACACAATAACAGCATGCTGGGTATCAGCAGATGCTACACATAGTGTAGGACCAAAGGCAGTAGGAGGGGGGTTTCACTGAGGCATTCATAACTTTTCTTTATAGAACGGTCAACGTGAGAGGTTTCATGCCATCAGCCCTTAGAGCCCGCTATGAACCTTTGGGCTTGCAGGTCACGCAAGGCCTGCGAGCCGGGTTGAGACCTTCGGAGGGGCTGGGGGGTCTGGTGAGGAGGCTGAGAGGATCTGGGCCGGGAAAAAGAAGAAGGTACATCTCCCTGGGAAGGTGGTATATCCAGCTGCAGTTCCTGAAAATGGCGTTTCAGGTCAGAGGGAGAGGATGCGTGGAATTGGCGACCAAGATTTTTAAAGGAATATTTCATTTTTATTGTTTCACTTTAAGCATTAAAAAAAATCACTGCTCCCGAAAAAATGGCCATTTTTAAAACTTTTTCTTGCATTGATACATGTCCCCTGGGGCAGACCCTAGATCCCCAAACACTTTTTATGACAATAACTTGCATATAAGCCTTTAAAATTAAAATGAGCACTTTTGATTTTTCATGTTCGTGCCCCCTAGACTTTAACGGTGTTCTTGTGTTATGCCAATTTTTTTGCCCGTTTGGATGTTCTGGTGCGAACCAAACCGGGGGGGGGGTGTTAAATACAGTATTAGAAAGGAAAATAAATAATCATATCCATACTGCCACTGTCATTTTATAAGTGCAGTTATCAAATTAAACTCATCATACAGTTTAATACATAACTTCTAAATGTATAATTACAAAATTGTATAATAAATATTCTTATATATATATATATATATATATATATATATATATATATATATATATATATATATATATATATATATATATATATATATATATATATATATATATATATTATATATATAATAATAACTATTCTTAATGAGGCAGATCTATAGTGCCCATCTTAAAGCTAGATGTTGGAGTGATAGCTGTAGGAGTGAGAGAACTTGCAAACAATAGATAATATATGTTGAAGTTACATAGTTAGCCTGGTTGAAAAAAGACACAAGTCCAAAAAATAATCTCATCAGCCACCCAGTCAATGTGACTTATTTTATGCATTTTTTTAATGCAGATTTAAAATAGTATAAGCTATAGCTGTATGAATGACAGTAGGAGTGTGTTGAGGTTTATACACAAAACTGAGCAATACTTAAATGTGGCCCTTGTATTATGCTTCCATGGCAGCATTTTTTTCTGTATATTTTTTGTAATTTTGATTGTAGGTTGATTTTTTTATGGATATTTAATATATGACATGTTCCATCATTTGCATCTATATGGTGTAAGGTCATAAGTGTTTACAAAAATGTAACCTAACAGTTATGATTAATTTAACTAGAGAACAATTAAAGTAGAACCATAGGCAAAACTTTTTTTTTTCATTTTGAAGGGAGGGTCATAATCCCTGTCCATTTTTTGTCATCTATGTCCCATTGGGTGGATCTGCCTTCACTTCCTGTCCCATAGCCAAAACAGGAAGTGAGAGGAAACCCCTGCAAATGAATAAATTAGGCCCCCCTAGGTGAGCAGATCTAATGTCCCCTTTGGAAGATATTCCCTCTATTACTGTTCTGGGGGAAACATAAAATATGAGATTTTCTTCTACTTTCACTTTTGATGATAATGGTAAACAGGGCAAATGCATAGGGTGATTCTCCCTAACGGGGGCAGAGGTAGCAATAAAAACATGACAGGCGTTCTAACCTCTCTCTGCTCAATAAATAACTTTAGGTATACTTTAATAAGCGGGTAACTACGTTATGTAACTTTTGCATCACATGTGCATCAACTGAAATATAACCATTGCATAGAAAAAACAAACAACAATGCTTGATACTAGAATAAAGGAGTACGTAAATCTTTCCAGGCCTCTAATACTTTTGCCTTTTAGGTGAGATGAATAAAGGAAAAGGTCAGTCAGGCTCTTTCCCTAAACTGTCCAAAATGAGTGCAGAAACCAACATGAATATATATATTTTTTTATTTTTAAAAATCCTAATGTGGGGGAGCCCTCAGAACTGTGAAACATGTTGAATTTTAACTGAACACAACTTTGAATAAAAATCTTTGTGGATTCTATGCAAATGGGTATAGGAGAAAATACTGCGCCAACTAAGGTATCAGGAGCAGCCAACATAACAATCAGACCAAATTGTGAATCAAATAAAATAACAAAATGTGGCGCTAGAAAGTGGTGTTCATTATTAGGCAGGACAAACCAGAATATCGTCTGGGTGTCAAGTATGCGTAATAAAGATTTAATGATAACTAAGTACAAAAAAACGAGATTGAAGTGTGTGAAAGGACACGGGTGTGTCTGTGAATCTAAACCAACTAAAATAATGTACAAAAAATCCTCAATCTGTAAGGACATATATATATATGTGCAACAAACATTAATGAGTGCAAAAAAAGTTAGTTATAAACTAAATAGGACATAAACCTTTAAAAGTTCATGATGTGTACAAAACACTATAATGTGCATATTAGCAGATACACTGCAACCAAAGCAAATATATATAAAAGTCACAAAATGTTTGTGAAATGAACAAATATGATCATCTGAGGATTTGGCTTATGGAGCCTACAACGGAGAATACCGACTGGCATACGGAGCCTTCAGCAGAGTGTATCAGACATCAACAGCTGGAACAAACTCAGAAGTGATGTACTAGTTGAGTGCCCGAGGCGTGTGTAAGCAAATTAAACACTCTTACCGGAGCAGATGGACTCACTAGCCATACGGCTAGTCAAACAAGAGTCAAACGGGCTTGTAGGCAGAAAGCCAAGATGGTAATCCAAAGGGAACCGATCAAATTCCACAGCCAAAATTGATGTTGGGGTGGCCACGTCACTCACCGGTCATCTCCCCAGAGTCTTCCTGCACTAGGATCTCCGCAATAACAAGTGATGTAATGATGGGTAAATCAGGTCCCTAAAAACGACATGGTAAGGATGTAGCCCTCAATGAAAAAAATATCTCAACATAGTGTGAGATTGCTCAAAAAAAGTAATTTTATTAAAAAAATTCCAGATAAAAACATTCTAGGTTCCTTAAACCAATGAGGAACCAAATGTAAACAAATAATAAAAAGCGCTTACATGAATTGTGGCATAACAGGCATATCAAAATCCGACGCGTTTCGTCTACATAAGACTTGGGGTATATGCCTGTTACACACTGCTATGCCTATATATATGTATAAAAATATTAGCAAACCTCCAACAGCTGTTTACGCCATGTAAAGCGCAACTTCCGGGTTCATAAAAGATGACGACGGTAAAAGGTCAAATTGGAATCAAAATAGCCAAGCCTCGATCCGGTCATCCAATAGGATGCTGCTATGGAACTCCAGGTGGGTGTTTGCCAACACTTACGCTCTACGTGAGCGTCAATGAACAAGTATGCAGCCAATCTTAGCCGGCATATAGACTATGTCATTGAGTCACGTGCCAGTGCAAGGGGCTGGGTTAGGCAAGTCTGAAACAGCAGTCTTAATTGGCCGCGCAACACGCTCCACAACCGCCAGCGTGTGACGTCGGTCGGAACCCAGCCAATCAAGGCCCGCATACAACTAGCCTGTCAGAGCCAGCGTGTATGCTACCACGTGTGAATAAACGTCAACTAGTAGGGCGGCCTACGCTAGTGTAAACTAGCAAGCATAAGTGCCAGTACGTCACGCTCAACAGGCATTAGCACGTGACACCTACAGGAAGTCCTCCAAGGTCATAAACCAAAAAGGAAGTAAACAAATGGATCTTGAAACGAACATGCGGTTCAAGCCCATAAGAAGGAATTACACAGGGCAATATACTAAAAAAACAAAAACAAATTGAAGCGTTAGTAAAAAACTATCCAAAAATATAGCCAGGGCAATCGTCTTCGCATAGCGTCAACACTGTGGAGGCATTTACACAATACAATATAACTTTAAATATCTAAACCTACATATAGGTACATTAACTTAATATTTAATACAAGTAAATGTCCCTAAGTATGCTGCAGGTTAAGTATTAAAACGACTAGAGATCATATGGAGAAAACAGTAATCAGTAGATAAATGGAGTATTGCTATGCACAATAAATGCTCATTCATCACGGATTTAACAGAGAAAGGAGGGGGAAGCAAAATGATCTAAGAACCATTAATAAAAGCGTTTATGTCCCAATCAACATTGAGGCCATATGGAAAATAACATTTAAGCTGGTGGATCCAGAAAGTTTCCAATTTCAAACCCCCCTTTTAAGGGACTCCAATGCGGAACAAATTTATCTATGACTTGGAACGTGGTCCCAATTGGGTTTCGGTTATGACACAAAAGGTAATGCTTGGGGACACCGTGATTAGTGCGACCCTTCTTTATGTTGGTTATATGCTCGTTTACCCTTACGGAAAAGGTCCGTGTTGTCTGGCCCACATATTGTTTCCCGCAAGGGCATGTGATCAAGTAAACAACATATCTTGTCTGACATGTCAGAAAATGTTTGACTGAGTACTCTCTCTTTGTGGCTGAAGAGACAAAGGTTTCAGTTCTCTTCCTTCCACATGTATTATGAATAGGGATGAGCTTTGAGTTCGAGTCGAACTCATGTTCGGCTCGAACATTGGCTGTTCGCAAGTTCGCCGAACAGCGAACAATTTGGGGTGTTCGCGGCAAATTCGAATGCCGCGGAACACCCTTTAAAAGTCTATGGGAGAAATCAAAAGTGCTAATTTTAAAGGCTAATATGCAAGTTATTGTCATAAAAAGTGTTTGGGGACCCAGGTCCTGCCCCAGGGGACATGGATCAATGCAAAAAAAAGTTTTAAAAACGGCCTTTTTTTCAGGAGCAGTGATTTTAATAATGCTTAAAGTCAAACAATAAAAGTGTAATATCCCTTTAAATTTCGTACCTGGGGGGTGTCTATAGTATGCCTGTAAAGGGGCGCATGTTTCCTGTGTTTAGAACAGTCTGACAGCAAAATGACATTTTGAAGGAAAAAACTCATTTAAAACTACCCGCGGCTATTGCATTGCCGACAATACACATAGAAGTTCATTGATAAAAACGGCATGGGAACTCCGAACCAAAATTTAAAAAAAAAATGACGTGGGAGTCCCCCTAAATTCCATACCAGGCCCTTCAGGTCTGATATGGATATTAAGGGGAACCCCAGCCAAAAAAGGGCCTGGTATGGAATTTAGGGGGACTCCCACGTCATTTTTTTTTTTTTTTTTGGTTCGGGGTTCCCCTTTGGGGAATTCCCATGCCGTTTTTATCAATGAACTTCTATGTGTATTGTCGGCAATGCAATAGCCGCGGGTAGTTTTAAATAAGTTTTTTCCTTCAAAATGTCATTTTGCTGTCAGACTGTTCTAAACACAGGAAACATGCACCCCTTTACAGGCATACTATAGACACCCCCCAGGTATGAATTTAAAGGGATATTACACTTTTATTGTTTGACTTTAAGCATTATTAAAATCACTGCTCCTGAAAAAAAGGCCATTTTTAAAACTTTTTTTTGCATTGATCCATGTCCCCTGGGGCAGGACCCAGGTCCCCAAACACTTTTTATGACAATAACTTGCATATTAGCCTTTAAAATTAGCACTTTTGATTATTCATGTTCGTGTCCCATAGACTTTAACGGTGTTCGCTTGTTCGAACAAACTTTTTTCCTGTTCGCATGTTCTGGTGCGAACCGAACAGGGGGGTGTTCAGCTCATCCCTAATTATGAAGGCATACATTGCATTTTCGACAAGGAAAAAAAACTTTCATATTATGGAAGAAGGGCCGAGTAGTAGGGGGATCGACAATGTTCGGTGCGATCTGACCCCTTATAGAGGGAGCCCCTCTATATATAACTCCTCCTCGTTCTGGTAGTAGGGGACGTAATACGTGGTCATTTTTGAGGAACCTCCAGTGTCTAATTAAGATGTCCTTGATCTGCTTGTGTTGTACTGAGAAATTAGTCAAAAAGGACCACCTATGTCTGTTCTCCTGTGTACCTTTGGGTCGTTCTGATAATAGTAAGCCTCTATCTATCAAAGATACTTGGTTCATTACTTCATCAATATTCACTGAATCATAGCCTTTATCAATAAATCTGGATTTCAGAATTTGAGCTTGGTGAAAATAATCTGAAATATCACTACAGTTGCTTCAGCCACAAAGAGAGAGTACTCAGTCAAACATTTTCTGATATGTCAGACAAGATATGTTGTTTACTTGATCACATGCCCTTGCGGGAAACAATATGTGGGCCGGACAATATGGACCTTTTCCTGTAAGGGTAAAGATAAATTCGTTCCGCATTGGAGGGGCGAGTCCCTTAAAAGGGGGGTTTCGAAACTGGAAACTTTCTGGATCCACCAGCTTAAATGTTATTTTCCTTATGGCCTAAATGTTGATTGGGACATAAACGCCTTTATTAATGGTTCTTAGATCATTTTGCTTCCCCCTCCTTTCTCTGTTAAATCCGTGATGAATTTATTTTGCATATTAATACTCCATTTATCTACTGATTACTGTTTTCTCCATAGGATCGCTAGTCGTTTTAATACTTAACCTGTAGCATACTTAGGGACGTTTACTTGTATTAAATATTAAGTTAATGTACCTATATGTAGGTTTAGATATTTAAAGTTATATTGTATTGTGTAAATGCCTCCACAGTGTTGACGCTATGTGAAGACGATTGCCCTGGCTATATTTTTGGATAGCTTTTTACTAACGCTCCAATTTGTTTTTGTTTTTTTAGTATATTGCCCTGTGTAATTCCTTCTTATGGGCTTGAACCGCATGTGCGTTTCAAGATCCATTTGTTTACTTCCTTTTTGGTTTATGACCTTGGAGGACTTCCTGTAGGTGTCACGTGCTAATGCCTGTTGAGCGTGACGTACTGGCACGTATGCTTGCTAGTTTACACTAGCGTAGGCCGCCCTACTAGTTGACGTGTATTCACACGTGGTAGCATACACGCTGGCTCTGACGGGCTAGTTGTATGTGGGCCTTGATTGGCTGGGTTCCGACCGACGTCACACGCTGACGGTCGTGGAGCGTGTTGCGCGGCCAATTAGGACTGCTGTTTCAGACTTGCCTAACCCAGCCCCTTGCACTGGCACGTGACTCAATGACGTAGTCTATACGCCGGCTAAGATTGGCTGCATACTTGTTCATTAACGCTCACGTAGAGCGTAAGTGTTGGCAAACACCCACCTGGAGCTCCATAGCAGCATCCTATTGGATGACCAGATCGAGGCTTGGCTATTTTGATTCCAATTTGACCTTTTACCGTCGCCATCTTTTATGAACCCGGAAGTTGCGCTTTACATGGCGCAAACAGCTGTTGGAGGTTTGGTAATATTTTTATACATATATATATATATAGGCATAGCAGTGTGTAACAAGCATATACCTCAGTTGAAGTCTTATGTAGACGAAACGCGTCGGCTTTTGATATGCCTGTTATGCCACAATTCATGTAAGTGCTTTTTATTATTTGTTTACATTTGGTTCCTCATTGGTTTAAGGAACCTAGAATGTTTTTATCTGGAATTTTTTGAATAAAATTACTTTTTTGAGCAATCTCACACTATGTTGAGATATTTTTTTCATTAAGGGGTACATCCTATCCATTGTCGTTTTTGGGGACCTGATTTACCCATCATTACATCACTTGTTATTGCGGAGATCCTAGTGCAGGAAGACTCTGGGGAGATGACCGGTGAGTGACGTGGCCACCCCAACATCAATTTTGGCTGTGGAATTTGATTGGTTCCCTTTGGATTACCATCTTGGCTTTCTGCCTACAAGCCCATTTGACTCTCAGCCGTACGGCTAGTGAGTCCATCTGCTCCGGTAAGAGTGTTTAATTTGCTTACACACGCCTCGGGCACTCAACTAGTACATCACCTCTGAGTTTGTTCCAGCTGTTGATGTCTGATACACTCTGCTGAAGGCTCCGTATGCCAGTCGGTATTCTCCGTTGTAGGCTCCATAAGCCAAATCCTCAGATGATCATATTTGTTCATTTCACAAACATTTTGTGACTTTTATATATATTTGCTTTGGTTGCAGTGTATCTGCTAATATGCACATTATAGTGTTTTGTACACATCATGAACTTTTAAAGGTTTATGTCCTATTTAGTTTATAACTAACTTTTTTTGCACTCATTAATGTTTGTTGCACATATATGTATATGTCCTTACAGATTGAGGATTTTTTGTACATTATTTTAGTTGGTTTAGATTCACAGACACACCCGTGTCCTTTCACACACTTCAATTGTGGTTTTTTTGTACTTAGTTCTCATTAAATCTTTATTACGCATACTTGACACCCAGACGATATTCTGGTTTGTCCTGCCTAATAATGAACACCACTTTCTAGCGCCACATTTTGTTTTTTTATTTGATTCTATGCAAATGACTTGAGGAAATTAAGTTTTCCTCAGAGGTCACTATAAGTCGGCACAGTGGCGGCACAGTGGTGTAGTGGATAGCACTTTCGCCTAGCACTACCTGCCTGGAGTTTGCATGTTCTCCCTGTGCCTGCATGGGTTTCCTCCGGGTACTCCAGTTTCCTCCCACACTCCAAAGACATGCTGGTAGGTTAATTGGATCCTGTCTAAAATTGTCCCTAGTATGTATGAATGTGAGTTAGGGACCTTAGATTGTAAGCTCCTTGAGGGTAGGGACTGATGTGAATGCACAATCTATATGTAAAGCACTGCGTAAATTGATGGCGCTATATAAGTACCTGAAATAAATAAATAAATAAATAAGTCAGATAGTTGCTGTCCTGATAGATGGCAGGAATTTACTCACACTGTCTTTCAACACTTGCAAGAGCATATCAGGGTGAAACACAGAGCCCTGTAGCTTACATTCCTCTAAACTACAGGGCTCTGTTATTTGTCCCTATTTTGCATGCTGCTGCAGTGTATGAAACCAGGTAGCTGACCAGATGGCAGCTGTCTGTATTCAGGTGACCTCTAACTCCTGACATTTGCACTAATGTAAGCAAAGTTAATAAGAGAAGAAATATAAATCTTTCATAAGTAATTTTGTATCATTATCATTCAGAATTAACATTCAGCTAATGTATAAGCATATTCATGGCTGGTTTCCTTAAAGGGGTTGTAAAGGTAAAAAATTTTTCACCTTAATGCATTCTATGCATTAAGGTGAAAAAACTACTAACCATACCGCCGTCCCCAGCCCCCCCGTTTTACTTACCTGACCCCTCGAAATTCGGCTGCTCGTTCACGTCCTCGATTCCGCTGCTCAGGATGGCCGCTGATTGGCTAAAGTGGATGGATTGGAAGCAGCGCAGCCATTGGCTCGCGCTGCTGTCAATCACATCCAATGACGCGGCGCGCTGGGGGGCGGGGCCGAGTGATACAGCGAGTGGCTATAGCCGCCGGCTGTGTCACGGGAGCGCGCCCGCAATAACTAACCACCACGCGAGGGAGCTCGCATTAAGGTGGTTAATTATTGCGGGGAGGAGCTGAGATAGCCGCCGAGGGACCCCAGAAGAGCAGGTTCGGGGCCACTCTGTGCAGAACGAGCTGCACAGTAAAGGTAAGTATAACATGTTTGTTATTTTTAAAAAATAAAAAAAATACCTTTACAACCCCTTTAAAGCCTTGATATTTGTGCAATAGAAGCCAAAAGGGGACTAGGCTAAATGCTTTATAGGCTGCAGACACCTTCTACTCACAGTTATAAATTGCTAATAGGGATGAGCCGAACACCCCCCGGTTCGGTTCGCACCAGAACCTACGAACGGACCGAAAGTTCGCACGAACGTTAGAACCCCATTGACGTCTATGGGACTCGAACGTTCTAAATCAAAAGTGCTCATTTTAAAGGCTAATTTGCATGGTATTGTCCTAAAAAGGGTTTGGGGACCCGGGTCCTAACCCAGGGGACATGTATCAATGCAAAAAAACTTTTAAAAACGGACGTTTTTTCGGCAGCAGTGATTTTAATAATGCTTAAAGTGAAAAAAAAAGTGAAATATTCCTTTAAATATCGTACCTGAGGGGTGTCTATAGTATGCCTGTAAAGTGACGCGTGTTTCCCGTGTTTAGAACAGTCCCTGCACCAAATGTCATTTTTAAAGGAAAAATCTCATTTTAAACTGCTTGCGGGTTTAATGTAATGTCGGGTCATGGCAATATGGATGAAAATCAGTGAGACAAACGGCATGGGTACCTCCCAGTCCATTACCAGGCCCTTTGGGTCTTGTATGGATATTAAGGGGAACCCCGCACCCAAATTAAAATAAGGAAAGGTGTGGGGCCACCAGGCCCTATATACTCTGAACAGCAGTATACAGGCGGTGCAAACAAGACAGGGACTGTAGGTTTGTTGTTAAGTAGAATCTCTTTGTAATTTTGAACGGGTACATTTTTAATGTGTTTAGCTCCAGCCAAAAAATCTTTTTTAAGCTTTTTGGAAAACATAGGGAAGGGTTATCACCCCTGTGACATTTGTTTTGCTGTCTTTCCTCCTCTTCAGAAGATTTCACCTCACTTTTTGTCCCAATGAAAAATGTTTTTTGAAAATTTGGGTTTTTTTGTGGAACAAGGATTGGAAAGCATCAGTAGAAAGGAGAAATGTTTTTCCCATATTAACTCTTACAGGAGAGAATTTCCCTTCCTAGGGGTAGATTTCATCTCACTTCTTGTTGTCTCCTTCCGTTTGCAAGTAGGAGTCGTTTGTAAGTTAGTTGTTTGAAAGTAGGGTCCTGCCCTATATACTCAGCAGAAATTTGGGCCTTAGGTGTTGTTGTGGCCACAACACTGTAAGCCCTCACAGGGCCCTGCTGTGAAATATTAGATCAAGAATTGTAATTACATGCCTCTGTTGAACAGGAGCTGAAAAATTAGGCCTTAGGCACTGGTGCTGGTGCCACAACACTGCAACCCCTCACAGACACTCTAGTTGGAACGCAGGAACGAGCCCTGCTGCAAAGTATTGCATCAAAAATTGTAATTACATGCCCCTGTTAAACAGGGGCAGAAAAAATGGGCCTTAGGCACTGGTGCTGGTGCCACAACACTGCAACCCCTCACAGACACTCTAGTTGGAATGCAGGAACGAGCCCTGCTGCAAAGTATTACATCAAAAATTGTAATTACAAGCCCCTGTTAAACAGGGGCTGAAAAATTGTGCCTTAGGCACTGGTGGTGGCGCCCAGAACCAAAAATGTTCTTACAAGCTATCAGCGTGATGATTGAGGAGGAAGAGGATAATTACTCAGGGATAGTCACTCAGCATCAGCATAGGCAGTCTTTGAAGGGATCTGAGATTTCAAAAAAAATTATTCGGTTACATCAGCATCAGGTGCTTGGTAGCTGGTGATGATTCAAGACTGATTCATTTTTATGAAGGTCAGTCGATCGACCGAGTCAGTGGACAGACGCACCCTGTGATCGGTTACCACGCCTCCAGCAGCACTGAATGTGCGTTCCGAAAGAACGCTGGATGCAGGACAGGCCAGTAGCTCAATTGCATACTGTGCAAGCTCTGGCCAGTGATCCATCCTCAAGACCCAGTAACCCAGAGGATTTTCAGTGGGAAAGGTGTCCAAGTCTGATCTTGCCCCTAGGTATTCCTGCACCATGTAAAACAGACGCTGGTTGCTGGAACCGATCATACCTTGGGGCTGCGTACCAAAAAATTGTCTGAACGCATCGGTCAGACGGCCACCTTCTCCACCGCTCCTTCTTTGACTGACCAAAGCCTCAGCAACACGTTGTCCAGAAAACGGAGTTTGTAACCTCCCAGTCTCTGGGAACGCGTTGCACAGACCTTTCTGCAAGGCCTCCCGAAGATGTTTCATCCTCTGCTCCCTCTGCGATGACAAGATAAGGTCCGCAACCTTACCCTTGTAACATGGATCAAGGAGGGTTGCCAGCCAGTATTGGTCCTTCTCCTTGATACCACGAATACGAGGATCCTTACGCAGGCTTTGCAGGATCAGGGAGGCCATGCAGCGTAGGTGTCACGAAGATCCTGCCAGTAACCGGCGTCCCAGGCGCACGGGAACCCGGCCACGGGTCCCATTGCGCATGCGCGCGCGTTCACGGGTGCGGTCACGCACGGGCACGCGCACTCCCGCTGGTGTCAGGCGGGCTATTTAAACCTGCCTGTCACACTCCATCCCTGCTGTCTGCTCTACAGCGTTCTGTGAGTGATACCTGATCTGATCTGTGTTTCCTGTTATCTGACCCGGCTTCCTGTTTGACGATCCTGCTATCTGCCTGCACCAGACTCTCTTGGCTTGCCTGACCATCCCTCTGCATTACCCCTGGTACTTCTGCTGTCCGAACGTTACTGACCACCGGCTTGTTGACCCTCCGCTGTGTTTCATCAGCTTCCAGTCTGCTATTACCTGCTGTTGTTCCTGGTTCCAGTCCAGCTTCCAGTCTGCTATTACCTGCTGTTGTTCCTGGTTCCAGTCCAGCTTCCAGTCTGCTATTACCTGCTGTTGTTCCTGGCTCCAGCCCAGCGTTCCAGGCTACCTTCTGCTGGCTCCAGCCCAGCGTTCCAGGCTACCTTCTGCTGTGTTCCAGCCCAGCGTTCCAGGCTACCTTCTGCTGTGTTCCAGCCCAGCGTTCCAGGCTACCTTCTGCTGTGTTCCAGCCCAGCGTTCCAGGCTACCTTCTGCTGTGTTCCAGTCCAGTGTTCCAGGCTACCTTCTGCTGTTGTTCCAGTCCAGCTTCCAGTCTGCTATTATCTGCTGTTGTTCCTGGTTCCAGTTCCGCATTCCAGTCTCTGTCCTCAGTCTACTCCTCAGGCTACTGACTCCAGAGGGTGCCACCACTACTGGACTTTCAGCAACTGTTGATCCTGCCAGGCACCCATACCACTCTTCACTCCTGGCCCTCTGTCTCCATTCCAGGGGAACGGGAGTGGGAGCTGTAAGGGAGGTCTTTTCCTGCACTTCAGGCTCACAACCTACCAGGTACGTGACAGTAGGTTTGCTGAGGCATTCGGTCCGGAGTCCTCTGGGTCACTAAGGACGACATGGTCCGCAGCCAGCTCCTCCCAGCCACGTACAAGTCCATGTGTTTCTTGGGACTGATCCCTTAAAGACTGCTGCTGATGCTGAGTGCCAGGCTCCACCTCCATACCTCCATCCTCCTCCTCCTCCTCCTCCTCCTCTTCCTGTGTGATCGGCGGGCACGCAGGAACACTGTCTGGATAAAGGGGGCCTTGAGAGCTAAGGAAGTCCTCCTCTTCCTGCCTCTGTTCTGCCTCAAGTGCCCTGTCCATTATTCCACGCAGCGTGTGCTCCAACAGGTGGACAAGGGGGACAGTGTCACTGATGCATGCACTGTCACTGCTCACCATCCTCGTGCCCTCCTCAAATGGCGACAGGACAAAGCTCCCCTGACCCTGTCCTGGTGCCATAGTCACACAGGTACTCATTGATGACCCTCTGCTGCGTGTGCAGCCGCTGCAGCATGGCCAACGTTGAGTTCCACCTGGTGGGCATGTCACAGATTAGGCGGTTCTTGGGCAGGTTAAACTCCTTTTGGAGGTCCGTCAGCCGAGCACTGGCATTATATGACCGGCGGAAATGCACACAGACTTTCCTGGCCTGCCTCAGGACATCCTGTAAGCCCGGGTACCTGCCCAAGAACCGCTGCACCACCAAGTTAAGGACGTGAGCCAAACAGGGCACATGGGTCATTTGTCCCTGTCGGAGGGCAGAGAGGAGGTTGGTGCCATTGTCGCCAACCACCATTCCTGCCTTAAGTTGGCGTGGCGTCAACCACCTCTGAACCTGCCCCTGCAGAGCTGACAGAACCTCTGCCCCAGTGTGGCTCCTGTCCCCCAAGCACACCAGCTCAAGCACCGCATGGCATCTTTTGGCCTGCGTACTTGCATAGCCCCTTGAACGACTACGGAGCACCGCTGGTTCCGAGGAAGAGGCCATGGAGGAAGAAGAAGAGGAGGGGGTGGAGGAGAGAGGTGTGTCACATTAATTAGCATTTTGGAGGCGTGGTGGCAGAACAACCTCCAACACTACTGCACCTTGTCCTGCATCCTTCCCAGCTGCCAGTAGAGTCACCCAATGCGCGGTGAAACTTAGATAACGTCCCTGTCCATGCCTGCTGGACCATGAGTCAGCGGTAATATGCACCAGCGAGGCATGGACATTGCCTTCCACATGCTGGTAGAGAGCCGGAATCGCCTTCCGTGAGAAAAAGTGGCGTTTGGGTACCTGCCACTGAGGAACCGCAGATTCCACAAACTCACGGAAGGGGGCAGAGTCTACCAACTGAAAAGGCAGCAGTTGAAGTGCTAGCAATTTTGCCAAGCTAGCATTCAACCGCTGGGCATGTGGATGGCTGGGAGCAAACTTCTTTCGGCGGTGCAGCAGCTGGGGCAGGGAAATTTGCCTGGTACAATCTGACGTCAGTGTACCAAAAGCAAATTGCCCACAAGTACTTGGCTGTGACACACCTAATTCTACACCTTCATTCCTCTCAGTGCAGGTCTCAGAGAGGACTGAAGGTCTAGTGGGGTTGGAAATCTCAGCTGATGAGGAGCAAGGAGAGGTCCTCTTTTTTCTTTGGTGTGGGTCTTTTAGATACGCTTGCCAACGAACTGCATGGCAGGTCAACATATGTCTGGTCAAGCATGTGGTACCCAAGCGGGAGATGTTTTGGCCATGTGAGATACGCTTGAGACATATGTTGCAAATAGCAGCGGTGCGATCTGATGCACTCGTCTCAAAAAAGGCCCACACCAAAGAACTTTTTGAATAACGTGCAGAGACTGCAGCGCCCTGCACATGTGAAGCTTTGGGGTGTGATGCAGTCAATGTGCTGCCCTTAGGCTGGCCCCTGGAGGGCATCCTACCTCGTTGGTGATGTGCCGCCTCCTCCTCCTCCTCCTCCTCCTCTCTCCTATCAGGCACCCACGTTGAGTCAGTGACCTCATCATCCCCTCCCTCCTCATCACTGGAGCAAACCTGGCAGTATGCTGCAGCAGGGGGAGCATGACTGCCACATTGCTGTCCTTCTTGGGCACCCCCTCTGTCCGTGCTCATGTTACTGCCTTCATCGAGCTCAGTATCATCATCAGAGCCTTCCAAACGCTGGGCATCCTCCTGGAGCATGTACCCAACACTGTGGTCAAACAGTTTGAGGGACACCTCGGGAGGACATGGTGGGGCTAGGGAAGGAGTCACTGATGACATTGAGCCAAGGGAAGAGGCCGCTGCTTTGCCAGACAAAGTACCCTGGGCATGGGTAACCTTACCCTTGTAACATGGATCAAGGAGGGTTGCCAGCCAGTATTGGTCCTTCTCCTTGATACCACGAATACGAGGATCCTTACGCAGGCTTTGCAGGATCAGGGAGGCCATGCAGCGTAGGTGTCACGAAGATCCTGCCAGTAACCGGCGTCCCAGGCGCACGGGAACCCGGCCACGGGTCCCATTGCGCATGCGCGCGCGTTCACGGGTGCGGTCACGCACGGGCACGCGCACTCCCGCTGGTGTCAGGCGGGCTATTTAAACCTGCCTGTCACACTCCATCCCTGCTGTCTGCTCTACAGCGTTCTGTGAGTGATACCTGATCTGATCTGTGTTTCCTGTTATCTGACCCGGCTTCCTGTTTGACGATCCTGCTATCTGCCTGCACCAGACTCTCTTGGCTTGCCTGACCATCCCTCTGCATTACCCCTGGTACTTCTGCTGTCCGAACGTTACTGACCACCGGCTTGTTGACCCTCCGCTGTGTTTCATCAGCTTCCAGTCTGCTATTACCTGCTGTTGTTCCTGGTTCCAGTCCAGCTTCCAGTCTGCTATTACCTGCTGTTGTTCCTGGTTCCAGTCCAGCTTCCAGTCTGCTATTACCTGCTGTTGTTCCTGGCTCCAGCCCAGCGTTCCAGGCTACCTTCTGCTGGCTCCAGCCCAGCGTTCCAGGCTACCTTCTGCTGTGTTCCAGCCCAGCGTTCCAGGCTACCTTCTGCTGTGTTCCAGCCCAGCGTTCCAGGCTACCTTCTGCTGTGTTCCAGCCCAGCGTTCCAGGCTACCTTCTGCTGTGTTCCAGTCCAGTGTTCCAGGCTACCTTCTGCTGTTGTTCCAGTCCAGCTTCCAGTCTGCTATTATCTGCTGTTGTTCCTGGTTCCAGTTCCGCATTCCAGTCTCTGTCCTCAGTCTACTCCTCAGGCTACTGACTCCAGAGGGTGCCACCACTACTGGACTTTCAGCAACTGTTGATCCTGCCAGGCACCCATACCACTCTTCACTCCTGGCCCTCTGTCTCCATTCCAGGGGAACGGGAGTGGGAGCTGTAAGGGAGGTCTTTTCCTGCACTTCAGGCTCACAACCTACCAGGTACGTGACAGTAGCAGACAGCCATGTCTGAGCCTGAGCAGGGAACGTCTCCCATGGAGGAACTCTGTGCACACGTGGCAGGATTGACTGAAGCAGTCAAAAATCTGCAGCAAGGATACATCAGACTGGAGGAACGAGTGTTAACCCTGTCTAACCCCATTGGGGCCCAGGGAGCTTCCTCTGCTCCTGCTCCTTCAGTTGGGCCTTCCTCAACGGTGGTGATGCTCCCTCCGGAACCTAAGGTTCCCACACCTGAGCGTTTCTTTGGAGACCGCCATAAGTTCAGAGCCTTCCGCAATTCCTGCGAACTATTTTTTGCTCTTCAGCCACGTACCTTTTCCCTGGAGGCTACAAAGGTGGGCTACGTGATTTCTCTGCTCTCTGGTGACCCCCAAACCTGGGCCCATCGCCTCTTAGAGCAAAAGGACATATCTCTGACCAACCTCTCCACTTTCTTTGACGCACTAGGCCAGTTATATGATGACCCCCAGCTATCTGTAACTGCAGAAGCGGCTCTACACACCCTTCAACAAGGTCGCAGAGCAGCAGAGGATTATGTGACTGAATTCAGGAAGTGGAGTGCGGATACTAACTGGAACGATGCGGCTCTCCGTTATCAATTTCGGTTGGGACTTTCTGATCCTCTGAAGGATGAACTGGCCAGGGTGGGTACACCACAGACTTTAAATGCTTTAATCGATCTAGCTATCCAGATCGATCGACGCCTACGAGAACGCAGGTCGGAGAGAGCTATGGGGTCTTCTCGTCCAACTTGGGTTACCCCTAAGGTCCCACATCACCCATCATCAACACCACCTACCTCCACGCTTAACTTACCTGAGCCAATGCAACGGGGTGCCCTGCGACCTTCACTCACCCCAGAGGAACGACAACGTCGCCGTGCAAATAACTTGTGCCTGTATTGTGGGGAACCCAGGCACTACGTCAGGAACTGTCCTCTCAAACTCCGTAAGTGTTTATCCCTATCTACTGACTATGTGACATCTCTGGTTAAAAATACCACTCACCTTGCTCTTCCTCTTCTGCTACAGCTTCCAGGGAAGGATCTACAAGTCACCGCCATTATTGATTCAGGAGCTTGCAGCTGTTTCATGGATTCTCATTTTGCCATCCAACACCAAATACCCTTGTCATCTAAAGCCCATAGACTTTCTATCCATCTAGCTGATGGGACCGCTATCAAGTCTGGACCTGTCACCCAAGAGACTATGCCAATACCCGTTTTCGTTTCCAACGGGCATCAGGAACAGCTGCGCCTGGACATTATCGCTTCACCCCTGTTCCCCATAATACTTGGCATGCCATGGTTACAGGCCCATAATCCGGACATAAATTGGATCACGGGTGAAGTGACCTTTCCCTCTCCTTACTGCCAACAGTTTTGCAGAACCCAGAACATCCAGGAGAACTCTACTCTGTTATGCCTAGATACAGATCCTAGCCTGCTTCAATCCATTCCTTCCGCCTATCATGATTTCCTGGATGTATTTAGTAAACAGAGGGCAGAGGTGTTACCCCCTCACCGGGCCTATGACTGTCCCATTGAGTTACTCCCTGGTGCTGAAATTCCTTTTGGAACAATATTTCCCCTGACTGAGGTGGAGCAAGGGGCATTGAAGGAATACATTGATGAAAACCTCAAAAGAGGCTTCATTCGTCCATCCACGTCCCCCGCAGGTGCAGGCATCTTCTTCGTGCAGAAAAAAGATAAAACCCTCAGGCCGTGTGTGGATTACCGCGAACTAAACAAGATTACTGTGAAGAATCGGTACCCTCTCCCCTTAGTACCAGAGTTGTTTCAGAGACTGGGGACGGCTACCATATTCACCAAACTTGATCTCCGTGGGGCCTACAATTTAGTTCGTATCAGGGATGGAGACGAATGGAAGACCGCTTTTCGTACCCGTTATGGGCATTTTGAGTACCTCGTGATGCCTTTCGGCCTGTGTAATGCCCCTGCCACATTTCAATATTTTATTAATGATGTGTTACGTGACTTTCTAGACCTGTTTGTCATCGTCTATTTAGACGACATATTGATTTTCTCTTGTTCCCTTGAATCCCATCGCAGGCACGTCAGAAGTGTATTGGGCCGACTTCGACAACACGGTCTATATGCAAAGGCTGAAAAATGTGAATTCGAACAGGAAAGTATTCCATTTTTAGGGTTGGTCATCTCCAGTAAGGGCATTAAAATGGACCCCCAGAAGGTCACGGCTGTTCTAGATTGGCCAGTCCCGACTGATAAGAAAGGAATCCAGCGATTCGTTGGATTCGCTAATTTTTACCGCAAATTTATTAAGGGGTTCTCAGCTATCATTGCACCCATCACACAGCTTACCAAACAGGGCACACGCTTCCATTGGTCGGCCGAGGCTCAAAAGGCTTTTGAGACTCTCAAGGGCCTTTTTACCTCCGCCTCTGTACTGAAGCATCCAGATTCCTCTCTGCCATTTATTCTAGAAGTGGATGCATCTGAAATTGCTGTAGGAGCAGTATTATCCCAAAGACAAGGAACCAAAGCCCTGCTGCATCCTGTGGCTTTCTTTTCTCGTAAATTATCCACGGCAGAGAGAAATTATGATGTAGGTGACAGAGAGTTGTTGGCAATCAAGTCAGCATTGGAGGAGTGGCGCTATCTGTTGGAGGGTGCCGCTCATCCAGTTCTAATCTTTACAGATCATAAGAACCTGGAGTATTTGAGGTCTGCAAAGAGGTTGAAACCACGTCAGGCCAGGTGGGCTCTCTTTTTCTCCAGGTTCTCCTTCCATGTCACTTACCGTCCTGGCTCCAAGAATACCAAACCTGACGCCCTGTCTAGGATGTTCCACAAACCTCAAGAGATTTCCCCTCCAGACACCATTTTGTCTCCAGGGAACTTTCTTCTACTTCAGGGAAACCTGCTTTCCCAGATTAAACAGGCCTCCGCAGAAATAGAATCTTCCATTAAGACAGAACTCCAGGTTAAGGATGGGTTATTGTGGCATGAGGATAGGATCTTTATACCTGAAACACTACGAGTTCCAGTACTAGAGCTCTGTCACGATCATGCGCTGGCTGGGCATTTTGGTGTGGCTAAGACCACTGATTTGGTTCAGCGCACCTTCTGGTGGCCTCAGCTGCGCAAAGATTGTAAGGAGTTTGTAGAGTCCTGTACCACCTGCCTTAGGAACAAAGGGCACAAAACAAAGGCATGGGGTCTACTAAAAACCTTGCCTGTCCCAGATAGACCCTGGAAAATGCTCTCAATAGATTTTATTGTAGAACTACCCCCGGCCGGGGGCTTCACTTCAATCTTTGTCATAGTGGACCGGTTGTCGAAGATGGCGCACTTTGTCCCAATGAAGGGTACCCCTTCAGCTACAGAAACAGCACAAGCATTCATTAAAGAGGTCGTCAGGCTCCATGGGGTACCAGTTAACATCGTTTCAGATCGAGGGGTACAATTTACCTCTCGATTCTGGAGGGCTTTGTGTAAAACCTTGGACAATGAACTCTCATTTTCCTCGGCTTATCATCCCCAGACTAATGGGCAAACAGAAAGAACAAACCAGACCCTTGAACAATATTTGCACTGTTTTTCTTCCTTTGCCCAAGATAATTGGATTGCTGTTTTACCATTGGCCGAATTCGCTTATAACAATTCCATTCATTCTGCTATCAAGCAAACTCCGTTTTTTGCGAATTATGGTTTCCACCCCTCATTTTTACCAAACTCTCTTCCAGAATGCACAGTACCCGCAGTCCAGGAGAAATTGGATTTTTTTACCTCTAACAACCAAGTTTTACAGGACACCATGACCAGAACCCAGGAGTACAACAAAGCAACCTTCGATAAGAAGAGGCGAGGTGAGCTCTTACTTGCACCTGGGGATCAGGTATGGTTGTCCACCATAAACCTCAGATTGGCCTGCACTTGGGACCCAATTTCTTGGACCATTCCCTGTTAAACGGAGAATTAATGAAGTTGCATATGAACTTGAACTCCCGGATTCACTAAAGGTACATCCAGTTTTTCATGTGTCCTTGCTTAAACCATCTATTACTAACCCATTTCCAGGTCGAAGTACGGATCCTCCTGATCCAATCCTGGTAGATGGGGAAGAGGAATTCGAGGTGGAGGCTATCATGGACCACAGGAAAAGAGGTAACCAAAACCAATTTTTAATAAAGTGGAAGGGGTTTGGCCCAGAGGAGAATTCTTGGGAACCAGAGGATAATATTCATGCTGAAGACCTGTTACAAGCCTTTAAAACAGCTCATCCAGAGAAATTTTTTCAAAGGGGCATCCGGAGGCTGCCCCTTGGGGGGGGGCAATGTCACGAAGATCCTGCCAGTAACCGGCGTCCCAGGCGCACGGGAACCCGGCCACGGGTCCCATTGCGCATGCGCGCGCGTTCACGGGTGCGGTCACGCACGGGCACGCGCACGCGCACTCCCGCTGGTGTCAGGCGGGCTATTTAAACCTGCCTGTCACACTCCATCCCTGCTGTCTGCTCTACAGCGTTCTGTGAGTGATACCTGATCTGATCTGTGTTTCCTGTTATCTGACCCGGCTTCCTGTTTGACGATCCTGCTATCTGCCTGCACCAGACTCTCTTGGCTTGCCTGACCATCCCTCTGCATTACCCCTGGTACTTCTGCTGTCCGAACGTTACTGACCACCGGCTTGTTGACCCTCCGCTGTGTTTCATCAGCTTCCAGTCTGCTATTACCTGCTGTTGTTCCTGGTTCCAGTCCAGCTTCCAGTCTGCTATTACCTGCTGTTGTTCCTGGTTCCAGTCCAGCTTCCAGTCTGCTATTACCTGCTGTTGTTCCTGGCTCCAGCCCAGCGTTCCAGGCTACCTTCTGCTGGCTCCAGCCCAGCGTTCCAGGCTACCTTCTGCTGTGTTCCAGCCCAGCGTTCCAGGCTACCTTCTGCTGTGTTCCAGCCCAGCGTTCCAGGCTACCTTCTGCTGTGTTCCAGCCCAGCGTTCCAGGCTACCTTCTGCTGTGTTCCAGTCCAGTGTTCCAGGCTACCTTCTGCTGTTGTTCCAGTCCAGCTTCCAGTCTGCTATTATCTGCTGTTGTTCCTGGTTCCAGTTCCGCATTCCAGTCTCTGTCCTCAGTCTACTCCTCAGGCTACTGACTCCAGAGGGTGCCACCACTACTGGACTTTCAGCAACTGTTGATCCTGCCAGGCACCCATACCACTCTTCACTCCTGGCCCTCTGTCTCCATTCCAGGGGAACGGGAGTGGGAGCTGTAAGGGAGGTCTTTTCCTGCACTTCAGGCTCACAACCTACCAGGTACGTGACAGTAGGTTTGCTGAGGCATTCGGTCCGGAGTCCTCTGGGTCACTAAGGACGACATGGTCCGCAGCCAGCTCCTCCCAGCCACGTACAAGTCCATGTGTTTCTTGGGACTGATCCCTTAAAGACTGCTGCTGATGCTGAGTGCCAGGCTCCACCTCCATCCTCCTCCTCCTCCTCCTCCTCCTCTTCCTGTGTGATCGGCGGGCACGCAGGAACACTGTCTGGATAAAGGGGGCCTTGAGAGCTAAGGAAGTCCTCCTCTTCCTGCCTCTGTTCTGCCTCAAGTGCCCTGTCCATTATTCCACGCAGCGTGTGCTCCAACAGGTGGACAAGGGGGACAGTGTCACTGATGCATGCACTGTCACTGCTCACCATCCTCGTGCCCTCCTCAAATGGCGACAGGACAAAGCTCCCCTGACCCTGTCCTGGTGCCATAGTCACACAGGTACTCATTGATGACCCTCTGCTGCGTGTGCAGCCGCTGCAGCATGGCCAACGTTGAGTTCCACCTGGTGGGCATGTCACAGATTAGGCGGTTCTTGGGCAGGTTAAACTCCTTTTGGAGGTCCGTCAGCCGAGCACTGGCATTATATGACCGGCGGAAATGCACACAGACTTTCCTGGCCTGCCTCAGGACATCCTGTAAGCCCGGGTACCTGCCCAAGAACCGCTGCACCACCAAGTTAAGGACGTGAGCCAAACAGGGCACATGGGTCATTTGTCCCTGTCGGAGGGCAGAGAGGAGGTTGGTGCCATTGTCGCCAACCACCATTCCTGCCTTAAGTTGGCGTGGCGTCAACCACCTCTGAACCTGCCCCTGCAGAGCTGACAGAACCTCTGCCCCAGTGTGGCTCCTGTCCCCCAAGCACACCAGCTCAAGCACCGCATGGCATCTTTTGGCCTGCGTACTTGCATAGCCCCTTGAACGACTACGGAGCACCGCTGGTTCCGAGGAAGAGGCCATGGAGGAAGAAGAAGAGGAGGGGGTGGAGGAGAGAGGTGTGTCACATTAATTAGCATTTTGGAGGCGTGGTGGCAGAACAACCTCCAACACTACTGCACCTTGTCCTGCATCCTTCCCAGCTGCCAGCAGAGTCACCCAATGCGCGGTGAAACTTAGATAACGTCCCTGTCCATGCCTGCTGGACCATGAGTCAGCGGTAATATGCACCAGCGAGGCATGGACATTGCCTTCCACATGCTGGTAGAGAGCCGGAATCGCCTTCCGTGAGAAAAAGTGGCGTTTGGGTACCTGCCACTGAGGAACCGCAGATTCCACAAACTCACGGAAGGGGGCAGAGTCTACCAACTGAAAAGGCAGCAGTTGAAGTGCTAGCAATTTTGCCAAGCTAGCATTCAACCGCTGGGCATGTGGATGGCTGGGAGCAAACTTCTTTCGGCGGTGCAGCAGCTGGGGCAGGGAAATTTGCCTGGTACAATCTGACGTCAGTGTACCAAAAGCAAATTGCCCACAAGTACTTGGCTGTGACACACCTAATTCTACACCTTCATTCCTCTCAGTGCAGGTCTCAGAGAGGACTGAAGGTCTAGTGGGGTTGGAAATCTCAGCTGATGAGGAGCAAGGAGAGGTCCTCTTTTTTCTTTGGTGTGGGTCTTTTAGATACGCTTGCCAACGAACTGCATGGCAGGTCAACATATGTCTGGTCAAGCATGTGGTACCCAAGCGGGAGATGTTTTGGCCATGTGAGATACGCTTGAGACATATGTTGCAAATAGCAGCGGTGCGATCTGATGCACTCGTCTCAAAAAAGGCCCACACCAAAGAACTTTTTGAATAACGTGCAGAGACTGCAGCGCCCTGCACATGTGAAGCTTTGGGGTGTGATGCAGTCAATGTGCTGCCCTTAGGCTGGCCCCTGGAGGGCATCCTACCTCGTTGGTGATGTGCCGCCTCCTCCTCCTCCTCCTCTCTCCTATCAGGCACCCACGTTGAGTCAGTGACCTCATCATCCCCTCCCTCCTCATCACTGGAGCAAACCTGGCAGTATGCTGCAGCAGGGGGAGCATGACTGCCACATTGCTGTCCTTCTTGGGCACCCCCTCTGTCCGTGCTCATGTTACTGCCTTCATTGAGCTCAGTATCATCATCAGAGCCTTCCAAACGCTGGGCATCCTCCTGGAGCATGTACCCAACACTGTGGTCAAACAGTTTGAGGGACACCTCGGGAGGACATGGTGGGGCTAGGGAAGGAGTCACTGATGACATTGAGCCAAGGGAAGAGGCCGCTGCTTTGCCAGACAAAGTACCCTGGGCATGGGTGAGAGAGGATGAGGAGGATGAGGACGGCTTGGTCATCCACTCGACCAAGTCTTCCGCATGTTGCGGCTCAACATGGCCAGCTGCCAAAAAAAAGGCCAAGCATCTCCCATGGCCACGTGCTGATGAGGATGCACCGTCTCCACGACCAGCACTAGACACAGAGCCTGCTTGCCCTCTCTTATTGGCTTGTGACTGTCTGCCTCTCCTTCTTGGCCTTCCAGACATACTAATGGCCTGTAGCTGCACTAAGCTGGGATATATATATATATATATATATATATATATATATATATATATATATATATATGTATGTACTGATACTGCAGCTAGCAAAATCAACTGCCTGCCTGTAGTATGAGAACACCACCAACCTTCTACAGGTAGCTTTAGCTGAACACTGTGAGGTGGACGCACCCCACTAACTTGTAGGTTTAGCAGAACACTGTGAGCAGGACGCACTGCACTAACTGTAAATAGTCTAGCTGCCTGACTGTGGTACTAATAGGATCAAAAGAACACCAGCAATTTTCTTCAGGTAGCTGTATTTACTGTAACAAGACAAGCCTGGCTGTCAGTAAGAAGATAACAGAAACGGATCTAGCTGAACACTGTGAGCAGGACGCACCCCACTAGCTTGTAGGTTTAGCTGAACACTGTGAGGTGGACGCACCCCACTAACTTGTAGGTTTAGCTGAACACTGTGAGCAGGACGCACCCCACTAACTTGTAGGTTTAGCAGAACACTGTGAGCAGGACGCACTGCACTAACTGTAAATAGTCTAGCTACCTGACTGTGGTACTAATAGGATCAAAAGAAAACCAGCAATTTTCTTCAGGTAGCTGTATTTACTGTAACAAGACAAGCCTGCCTGTCAGTAAGAAGATAACAGAAACGGATCTAGCTGAACACTGTGAGCAGGACGCACCCCGCTAACTTGTAGGTTTTGCAGAACACTGTGAGCAGGACGCACTGCACTAAATGTAAATAGTCTAGCTGCCTGACTGTGGTACTAATAGGATCAAAAGAACACCAGTAATTTTCTTCAGGTAGCTTTATATACTGTAACAAGAAAAGCCTGCCTGTCAGTAGGAAGATAACAGGAACGGATCTAGCTAAACACTGTGAGCAGGATGCACTGCACTAAATGTAAATAGTCTAGCTGCCTGACTGTGGTACTAATAGGATCAAAAGAACACCAGTAATTTTCTTCAGGTAGCTTTATATACTGTAACAAGACAAGCCTGCCTGTCAGTAGGAAGATAACAGGAACGGATCTAGCTGAACACTGTGAGCAGGACGCACTGCACTAAATGTAAATAGTCTAGAAGATAACAGGAACGGATCTAGCTAAACTGAATACAGTGTATATATATATATATGCAACACCTGGGATGCATATATATACACAATACAATTTAAGTGCAGCTAACTGACTGACTGTCCTGCCTAATCTAGCTAACTCAAATGAAATGACACTGTCTGTCTCTCTCTCTCTCTCTCTCTCTCTCTCTCTCTCTCTCTCTAAGCACACCGGAACACACTGCACAGGGCCGCCGTGCAGGCGGCCTTATATAGTGTGGGGCGTGTACTAAATCCCCTGAGCCATAATTGGCCAAAGCCTCCTTGGCTTTGGCCAATTACGGCTCTCTGTTAAGGCGGCGCTGTGATTGGCCAAGCATGCGGGTCATAGTGCATGCTTGGCCAATCATCAGCAAGCAATGCACTGCGATGCCGCAGTGAATTATGGGCCGTGACGCGCCACACGAATTTGGCGCGAACGGCCCATATCGTTCGCAATTCGGCGAACGACCGAACAGGGGATGTTCGAGTCGAACATGGGTTTGACTCGAACACGAAGCTCATCCCTAATTGCTAAGCAACTGATGATTAACGTTTCAGATTTCCACTCTGTAGGCAGAGAACTACTTTTTCACCAATGGTAAAGTTAATATTAAAATAATACAAAATATTTAAAGCATACGCATAAAACTAAATAAAAGATACATATACAAATACACAGGCAGTTATCAAAATAACATACACATTCAACAGGGCAACAAGTAGATGATAAATATTGAACCAATAAGCATCTTATATCTATATTTTAAAGCTACCCCTACAAAATGTAACAAAAAAAGCATTGGAATCAATACAATGAGATGAAGGCTTGAAAAGAGTTAAAATACATTTATAAGAGCCATCTGTTATGCTAATCTCCCCTAAGCAATTGTCAGCTGATTGCTTAGTTTAATGGAAAAATAAATAATTATTAGATCTCTATTGTGATAAGCACTGTTTATTACTGTCACATGGTATTGATGTCTGATTTGAAGAATGAGATTGGTGATCATAAATGTGCAACTTTGGTCAGTTCTGGTCAAGGATGACAAAGGCAGCTCCTGCATTCTATCCAAACAAACTTCACTTTTGCTACAAGCAGAATGGATACCATTTGCATATGTTTTAAAAGGGTAATGAAGTAATATGATGTTTATCTTGCTTGAAGAGTGGTAATTTTTTACTGGCAGCCCTCCAGCACTCTAGAGGCTTTTGTATAGTAATCGGCTGCTGTAGATGAAAGTTTTTTAAAAAGCAGCAGGTGCAGGAAAGGATCAGAAATGATTCTGTATTCATCTGTATGTAAACGAACAGTCTCTTTATCAAAAATATATTTACAGCTTTCTAATTCCCATTTGAATTAAACATGTGCGTACTCCCCACATCCCTGCACCACTTAACACGTTATACTTATGCATAATATGAAAATGCCTTTGACTGTGATGTTGTTTTTAATAGCTCTTGATTTATTTGCACAGAATGATAAGAATTATGCATGGCATTTAGAATTGGTTTTAAAAAATGATACCTGTAGACAGACTACAAAATATTGCAACAGATTTGGTTTTGTTCTGTAATTCACCATCATGAATAAAACAAACTCTTCTGTAAAGTTTTAGGCCTGGTATAAGGCTCGGTTCACACAGGGACAACTTGTCAGGCAACCTAGTTGCCTGACAAGTCGCCTCCCGTTCTGTGCTATGGAACCGTACTAAGGGGAGCGACGTAAGTCGCTCCGACTTAGAAAAAGGTTCCTGTACGACTTTGGGGGCGACTTGGGGCGACTTGCATAGACTTCTATACATAAGTCGTTTTGCAAGTCGCCCGGGCAGTCGTGTACAGGTCGCCTCGGTGAGGCGACCTGCAAGTCGTGCCGCCTCTGGTGTGAACCGAGGCTAAAAGGAACTATCTAGGAGGCAATCTATTTTGTTCCTTTGGTGGATCATCATGATTAAAAAAGATCTGTTGTGTAAAGTTGTGGGCCCAGTATAGAATCAGATGCTAGCTGTGAGCAATCTAATTAGTCCCGTTGGTGGTCTTCTGGGATCTAAGTTTTTATTTACAGAGTAAAGCAATTGCTCTTTCTCAATGTGGCAGGCAGATTGAGTACACCACAACAGGTGCAAAGAAAGGTCATGCATGGCTTACCCATCATTGCTGTTTCACTGTCTGGCACTTGATAAACACATGATATTACTTGATTTCACAAAAGATTTAAATAAAAAAACAAACACATTCTAGTGTACCATGTCTTTCATTTTTTTTTTTATGTTAGAAACTTTGAACCATTTTTCCTGCTTTTTAAAAAAGCCTCAAACAACAAAGCACATAAAAATAAGAAAAAAACAAGCACAAGGTCCTATTATATATATATACAGTATATAATTACTTTTTGTGTATTTTATTATTATTTGTACTGGCGCATGATCACATGCCTTACAGTATGTTCATAAACAAAATCACTATTCACCATGTCAGTGCTGAATTCATGATTAATGGCATTGCATGTGATCACCATTCCCTCACTCTACCCAGAAATCACAAGGCTTTGTGTATAAACGAAGTCAGATTGCACTGCGACTGGATGCAACATAGTTTTGTTTAAAAATAAATCCATGTTATACTGGCACATGATGAAATTGGTGTCAGTTTCATGGAAATCTTGTGAAAGCAAAACCACTAATTTGTTAAAATTACTCTGCTCATCCCTACTCATAAAATTAAAGAAAAAAGACTAAACAAAATTGTAAGGATGTGGTGTGCACAACATAAAATTGTGCTCTAATTATTGTAAACTATATATTATGCTTATACGGAGACTCTTCAACATTTATTGGGCTAACTCACTATAGCAATGGAGCTGAGACAGCACTGACATTATTTTTCTACACAATAATCTATTTATTTATTTAATAGAACTGGTCAAAAACCTTTTTAACCACTTGACCCCAGGAAAGGTTTTATCCCCTTTATGACTGAGCCATTTTACTATTCCGCACTGCGCTACTAAACTGATAATTGCGAGGTCATGCAACATTATATCAAAACAAAATTTATAAACATTTTTCACACAAAGCTTTCTTTTGGTGGTATTTGTTCACCACAGGGTTTTTTTTGTCATTTAAACAAAAAAAGGCTGAAAATTTTGAAAAAAAAAAACAATATTTTTTACTTTCTGCTATAAAATATATCCAATAAAAAAAATTGAATTTCTTCATATATTTTGGCCAAAATGTATTCTGCTACATGTCTTTGATAAAAATAACAATAAATCACATTAGGTTCTCTGTCAGATCCCATGGATTGCAATGGGTGACACCCTTCCTGAAGAATAGCACAGTGCTATTCTTCAAGAAGGGTGTCACCCATTGCAATTCGTGGGATCTGACAGAGAATCACAATAGAATAAAGAAAAAAAGACATAAGGGGTTAAACTTCAGGACGGTGTCTGGAAAGAAAACTCTATTAAGGGTATTAGCGTTTTCCTCACCTGTGGATTCGAGCTGGTGAATACCTGCCCTCTGGTCGTTGAAATCAGACAAGGATATCCTTCTCGATTGAAGTGGAGGTGGAGATTCTCGATGCCGGCAGGCTAATGCACCTGGCATACATGATCTCTATAATCTGAGGTCCAACATATCTGGTAAGCGCTATTTTAAACATTTGTGGGCTGGAAGAACACTGATATTTTTCCAAGCACAGAAGAATTGTGGCTGATATATTTTTTTCACTACACGTTGGGACTATTATTTATTTATTTATTTATTTATTTATTTGCCTACTCACGGCTTGTGAACTCATAAGGATGCTGATTTTGTGATTTGTATCAATTTATTTTCACATCACAATTGGTTACATATATTTGGTAAATATTGATATGCACTTTTCATCACGTTAAGATTTGTGTTAGTATATATTATATATTATCTATTTTAACAACTTAGTTGCACACTTATACATATATAAGGTTTTGTATCAGAATACCACTTGTGGATGAGCACTTGTTATATTTTATGACAGTTCTGGGGTCTTTTGGTATTTGGGGCTTGCACAAGCAGCTGCACTGCATTTCTGTATATTCATTTGGTTAGCGCAAAATATACACTTTTTTTTTATATCAAATGAAAGATTGCACTCAGAATATAAAAAATACAAAAAGACCATAGAAAAATGTAAACTTATAAAATATAAAGTTAGAAAACATTTTTTTATAATTTTTTTTCCCCACAAATAGAGCTTTCTTTTGGTGGTATTTGATCACCTTTTGCGGTTTTTATTTTTTGTTAAAAAAATGTAAAAAGACCAAATTTAAAAAAAAAAAAAAAATTTATATTTTGTTATAAAATTTTAAAAAAAGTTAATTTTTCTTCTTCATTGATGTACGTTGATGCACACCGATAGGTGGCAGTGATGGGCACTGATGGGTGGCAATAATGGGCACTGATCTGTTACACTGATAGGCAGCACTGCTAAGTGGCATTGATAGGTGGCACTTGTAGGCATTGATAGGTGGCACTCATGGGCATTGATAGGTGGTACTGGTGGGCACTGTCAGGTGGCACTGGTAGGGGGTACTGGTGGCACATATGAGGCATTATTGCCTCTTCCTCTTCGGGACCGATGTCCCTTGCTGATGAGCCGGTGATCGGCTTTCTTTCCTACTCTCGCTGTCAACGCGAGGAGAAAAAAACGATCACAGAGCTTTTGTTTTGATCAAGTGATCAGCTGTCATTGGCTGACAGCTGATCACATGGTAAGGGGCCAGGACTGGCCCCTTACCTAACCCTTTCCCCTAACAGTGGAGACCCTGCGTGAGGGAAGATTATTGATTCTAGCAGAAAGAGTTTACTTACACTGGGTGAAAGGCCATGTGGTGTGCTTCTTCAATAAGTGGAGCTAGGATACACAGAGATTTCATATGATACAGTTTTGGATTCATAGTTACATAGATTTGTGTCTTTTTTTCAACCACACTGACTATCTAGTTCAACCAATAAAAAGGAAAAATATATATACAATCCTATACCCACAGTTGATCCAGAGGAAGGCAAAAGGAAAAAAAGCAAAGCATCATCCAAATTGCTCCAGCAGGGGAAAAAAATCCTTCCTGATCCCCCAGGAGGCAATCGGTTATTCCCTGGATAAACTTTACCTACAAATATTAGTATCCAGTTGTATAATTTACATTCGAGAAAGAATCCAGGCTTTTTTATAAAGCAATCTACTGAGCTGGACAGAACCAGCTCTTGAGGGAGTATAGTCCGTATTTTCACAGATCTTACTGTGAATAAATCCTTCCATATCTGGCAATTAAATCTCTTTTCCTCTAGACGTAAAGAGTGCCTGTTTGTCCTCTGTGATCACCTTAATGTGAATAACTCTAAGTTCACTATATGGATCACTTATGGGTGTATACATGTTGATTAAACCCCCCTTAATCTCCTCTTCTCAAGAGAGAATAAATTCATTTCTTCTAATCTTTCCTCACAGCTGAGCTTCTCCATGCCTCTTATCAGTTTGGTTGCTTTTCTCTGCACTTTCACCAGTATCCTTTTTTTTGTTAACCGGTGCCCAAACTGAACTGCATATTCCAGATGAGGTCTTACTAATGATTTGTACAGGGGTAAAATTATGTCTTTCAATCTGGAGTCTATACAGTGAGGGAAAAGGGTATTTGATCCCTTGCTGATTTTGTACGTTTGCCCACTGACAAAGAAATGATCAGTCTATAATTTTAACAGTAGTGTTTTTTTTAACAGTGAGAGACAGAATAACAAAAAAATGCAGAAAAACGCATTTCAAAAAAGTTATAAATTGATTTGCATTTTAATGAGTGAAAAAAATATTTGACCCCCTACGCAAAACATGACTTACTACTTGGTAGCAGAACCCTTGTTGGCAATCACAGAGGTCAGGCGTTTCATGTAGTTGGGCTGATGTTTGGTAACTCGAACCTTCAGCTCCCGCCACATATTTTCTATAGGATTAAGGTCTGGAGACTGGCTAGTCCACTCCAGGACCTTAATTTGCTTTTTCTTGAGCCACTCCTTTCTTGCCTTGGCCGTGTGTTTTGGGTCATTGTCATGCTGGAATATCCATTCACGACTCATTTTCAATGCCTTAGCTGAGGGAAGGAGGTTCATACCCAAGATTTGATGGTACATGGCCCCATCCATCACCCCTTTGATGTGGTGAAGTTGTCCTGTCCCCTTAGTTGAAAAACACCCCCAAAGCATAATGTTTCCACCTCCACATGGTGAGTTGAGTTTGATGCAAAGAGCTTGATTTTGGTCTCCATCTGACCACAACATTTTCACCCAGTTCTCCTCAGAATCATTCAGGTGTGCATTAGCAAACTTCAGATGGGCCTGTACATGTGCTTTCTTGAGCAGGGGGACCTTGTGGGTGCTGCAGGATTTCAGTCCTTTGTGGCGTAGTGTGTTACCAATTGTTTTCTTGGTGACTGTGGTCCCAGCTGCCTTGAGATCATCGACAAGATTCTCCCGTGTAGTTCTGGGCTGATCCTCAGCATTCTCATGATCGTTGAAACTCCATGAGGTGAGATCTTGCATGGAGCCCCAGACCAAGGGAGATTGACAGCTATTTTGTGTTTCTTTCATAATTTCACCGACTGTTTTTCACCCTCTCACCAAGCTGCTTGGTGATGATCTTCTAGCCTTGTGTAGGTCTACAATCTTGTCCCTGACATCCTTGGACAGATCTTTGGTCTTGGCCATGGTGGAAAGATTGGAATCTGATTGATTGCTTCTGTGGGCAGGTGTCTTTTATGCAGGTAATAAGATCAGATTAGGAGCACTCCCTTTTAAGAGAGTGCTCCTAATCTCAGCTCATTACCTGTATAAAAAACAATAAAAAATCCTAGCAACAGAAGGTAACAGTGCAGAGAGAGAGCAGGCTTTTTTTCTCTTCTTTATGATCTGATATGCCGCACTGTGAAGTTTGCATTTTCTATCCAGCTGACCATTTCATGTGAACGCAAACACATCCATCTGTTGGAGACCTGACCACCACCATCCATCTATTATTGCTCTGGATGAGGCCATTGAAGTGCATCTCTATACCATCATTATCTTCTATCAAGCACCCCCAGGACTGATTGATCCAAATGCCTGATTGACAAACCGCCGTATGGTGAGTGTGTCCACATTTTGTGGTAAGCATACCCATTTCTTCTACTATCACAGCTGTATGTTGGCTTAGGCCACATAAAGAAAATTGTTCCGCTGCACCCATTGGTTGAAAATGCATCACCTATACACATCTTTTTTTCCCCATGAAACTCCTCTGTATCCATTGAAGAATATTTTTTCACTATGGACACCATTTTTTTACAAATATAGTAGATTGACTTTTCACATATATTTAATAGTATATTTTGATTGGTACATACCTGCTTGTGTTTTATTATCAAGCTATCACTAGTTCCACAATATTTCTGGGTGATATGTTGTCACTTTGTTTTATATATCACTCATCAGCACTGCATTTTTAAATTTATTTGCATTACCTGTATATACAACACTTGGGAGCCAGAAATCTTGCTGATTGATAGGGGATCAAATACTTATTTCACTCACTTTTTTGTTGTTATTCTGTCTCTCACTGTTAAAATAAGTCTACCATTAAAATTATAGACTGATCATTTTTTGTTAGTGGGCAAATGTACAAAATCAGCAGGGGGTCAAATACTTTTTTCCCTCACTGTACCTCTCTTAACCACTTGCCTACAGGGCACTTTCACTCCCTTCCTGCCCAGACCAATTTTCAGCTTTCAGCGCTCTCACACTTTGAATGACAATTACTCAGTCATGCAACACTGTACCCAAATGAAATTTGCGTCCTTTTTCACACAAATAGAGCTTTCTTTTGGTGGTATTTAATCACTAGTGGGTTTTTAATTTTTTGTGCTATAAATAAAAAAAAACTAAGGGCTCTTTCTCACGGGGTGGATCAGTGATGATCTGCCCCGTGAATATCCGCTTGCTCAGCGGGGATCACTCCGCCGATCCCCGCTGAGCAGGAAGATGACAGGTGCATCGCTGCACACTGTGCAGCGACGGACCTGTCAGAGCGCCGCTCTCCCCTATGGGGGGATCGGATGATGACGGACCGTAGTGTCCTTCGTCACCCGATCCGATCCGAAAACGTAGGTTTTTCCTCCGTTACACTTTTCGGATCTGAGCGGGTCGGATGTCAGCGGACATGTCACCGCTGACATCCGACGCTCCATAGAGATTCATGTATGTCCGTTTTTCATCCGAAAACGGAAGGATGAAAAACGGACATACGGATCGTTAGTGTGAAAGAGGCCTAAAAATTTGGTGAAAAAATGCCTTTTTCTTTGTTTCTGTCATAAAATTTTGCAAATTAGTAATATTTCTTCATAAATTTTGGTCAAAATTTATGTGACTACATATCTTTGGTAAAAATAACCCTAATTAGTGTATATTATTTTGTTTTTGTGAAAGTTATAGAGTCTACAAGCTATGGTGCAAATCATTGAAAATTGATCACACCTGATGTACTGAAGATCTATCTAATTTCTTGAGACACTAACAAGCCAGGAAAGTACAAATACTCACAAAATGACCCCATTTTGGAAAGCAGATACCCCAACGTATAATCTATGAGGCATAATGAGTCTTTTGAACTGTTCATTTTTTTTCCAGAAGTTTTTGGAAAATGTGAGAAATAAAATGAAAACGCATTTTTTTTCCACAAAGCTGTCCATTTTTAAGATATTTCCAACACATAGCATGTACATAGCAAAAATGACACCCCAAAATACATTTTGCTACTCCTCCTGAGTATGGCCATACCACATGTGTCAGACTTTTTTACACAGCCTGACCACATACAGAGGCCCACCAGTGAAGTAGCACCTTCAGGCGTTCTACAAGCATAAATTACACATCTCATTTCTCAACCACCTATTACAATTTTGAAGGCCCTGGAGCACCAGGACAACGGAAACGCCCTCAAAATGACCCAATTTTGGAAAGCAGACACCCCAATGTATAATCTATGAGGCATAATGAGTCTTTTGAATGGTTAATTTTTTTCCAGACGTTTTTAGAAAATGTGGGAAAAAAAATGAAAACGCATTTTTTTTTCCACAAAGTTGTCCATTTTTAAGATATTTTCAACACATAGCATGTACATAGCAAAAATGACTACCCAAAATACAGTCTGCTACTCCTCCTGAGTATGACGATACCACATGTGTCAGACTTTTACACAGCCTGACCACATACAGAGGCCCACCATTGAAGTAGCACCTTCAGGCGTTCTACAAGCATAAATTACACATCTAATTTCCTGACAACCTATTATTTTTGAAGGCCCTTATATTTCTAACACATAGCATTTACATACCAAAAATTACACTCCAAAATAAATTCTATTGAGGGTAAAGGGTAAAAAAAAAGTATTATCTGTGGTTTTAGTAGTGTCCCCAGAGGAGAGAATTGGTGCAGGCAGCAGGCAGGGATGTGCTTAGCAACAATAGTAATTATCCAGGCAGCAGGCAGAAATATTGTCTATAGCCAGCACAAGGATATCATCAGCACAGCCAAAGCATTTGTCCATAGAAATTGTCCAGGCAGAGACAGCCAGTACAGCCATAATATTGGTCCTGGTACACTGTTACCTCCCTGCACTCACTGTTGTACCGCTCTCCAGCCCTTCGTAAACATACTGCCTCTTGCTACAGCTAATTATTTCCATAGTCCAGGTAGCAGGCAGAGGTGTGGTCAGTTTATGCTGCAGGCAGGGGGGTGGCGGCAGTAAGTCAGCAGCAGGCTGATTGCCACAATCAGGTAAGACCTGTGCACAGGTCTTATGAAACCCAGAGACAACAAAAAAAATTTTTCTCCATCCAGAAAAACATTTCTGGAGCCCCTCACATGTAAGCAGTCCAAACAGTAGGCAGAAGCGTAGTTGGTAAAACAGGCCAGGGTCAGTTCACATGTAAGCAGTCTAAACGGTTGGCAGAGGCATAGTAAAAAAACAGGCTAGGGTTAGTTCACGTAGAAGGCAGTGGCATGGTTATTTGAGGAAGCATGGGAAATGGTCAGCACAAATGATGAAAATGGGGAAATGGTTAAGAATATAGGCTAATATTTTAGGGGTGTGTGACATAGTCTGAAGCATTCACCAATGCAAAGGCTGGGTTCAAGGGGACACTGGGGACAATGGTAGCTGGTATCTCTTTGAAATCCTTTACCGCAGCATACTCGACATCTTTTTTGGAGTCTTCGGCCTGCTTCAGATGGTGACATGTGGTCCGGGAAGTGGTGTTCATGAAGTCGGCTAACAGCATCAGAGCGAAGGTTTTCTGGGGAGGGTCTTTGATGGTAGATGAGGGACATGACAACTTCTTCAATGAATTTTAGGAAGTGGGCAGGGCTTTCGGTGGATTTGGTGTAAATTATGTAGGCATTATAAATGACCAAATTAATTAAATAGAGTGCTACTTTCTTGTATCAGAAACGGGACCTCCTTATTGCTAAATAGGGGTGAAGCATTTGGTCATTGAAATCCACCCCCCCCATGTACAGATTGTAATCTTGTATACATTTTGGCTTTACAATGGGACCTCGTCTTCTCTGAACTTCAACTGTAGTGTCGTCATGGATGGTGGACATCATGTACACATTCCTGGTATCCTTCCACCTCAAGGCCAGCACTTCGTTGCATCTCAAAGTTGCTCTTTCTCCCCTGCACAATTTCTTATTTACTATGGCTTGTGGGAAGCCCTTCCTATTCTTTCTGGAGGTTCCACAGGCCAAGGTTTGTGCGAGGTATATGTGTTTGAAAAGGGGCAGGCTTGTATAGAAGTTATCCAGGTACATGTGGTAACCTTTCTTCAGCAGTGGGTAGGCCAGGTCCTATACCAGTTGTGCCCATGTAGGCCGGGCACTCAGGGGTCTGGAGCTGGGAATCTCTTCCTTCGTATATGCGGAACGCATACAGATATCTCGTGACTCTCTCGCAAAGCTTATAAAATTTCACTCTGTATTTGGCCCTTTTGCTAGGAATGTATTGTTTTATTCCTAGCCGGCCTGAAAAGGGTACCAGGGACTCATCTACACATATATGATTATCGGGGACATAGAGTTCTGCAAATCGTTGGGAAAAGAAATTAATGAGTGGGCGAATTTTATATAATTTATCATAATTTGGATGATTGCGGGGAGGGCACTGGGTGTTGTCACTGAAATGAAGAAAGCGCATTATCATCTCGTAACGGGACCTGGACATTACAAAAGAATAAATGGGCATGTGGTGAATGGGGTGGGTGGACCAATAGGCATGTCCTTCATTTTTGTAAGCCCCATGTTTATGGTGAGGCCCAGAAACATATATTTTTTTATATATCTTTATTTATTCAAACATTTTTACAAAATTTTATATATACATTCAACATATACATTTAATACCAATTTACAATGATAAAATGTTAACCTTCATTTATACATAATCATAATCAAGGGTTCCACTTCAAATTCAAACCCCTGTGATTTAGCCTACTAATAATACCAAACTGACCCTCCAACTAAGAGCCATAAGTTCATTTCTTTGATATTCTAATCTAAAGTGGAACTCCAAACCACCTATTGATAAAACAACCCATAACAATCCATCCAACCACACACACGCCCACACCAAAGAAGAGAAAAGAAAAAAAAAGAGAAAAAAAACAAACGTACTCGATCCTTCCTTCTCCGAGTTCTCCCCTTTTACTCCTAATGAAGAGTGGCTCTATACTCTCCCCAAACCTGCCAGGAAGCTAAAACCTGTTTTTTTTTATCCCAGTTTCCAGAATTATCCTCTCTTCTAGCAATCGCATATCGCCCATTTCGCACTCCCATTCCCCTATAGAGGGTTCCAAATTACTTTTCCATTTCCTGGCTATAATTGTGCGTGCTGCTGTTAGAAAATGTTTAAGGATACCTTTTTTATGCTTTTTATTGACCCTGGGATCATTAAAAGTACTGTTATAAATATGTCAGGCTGGATATTACTTCCTGTTATTACCCTATATATTTCGGAAATGTTCTTCCAAACAATTTGAACCCCCGGGCAGAAATACCATATATGCGACATTGTATCCTTTGCGTTCTGACATCTCCAACAGATGTCTTCATTGTCTGATTTTATCTTATGTAGATCTACGGGGCATCTATACCATCTTGCCAGAATCTTAAAATTCCTCTCTTGATGTCTATAGGAGATCGATAATTTATGTGTTAATTTAATTGCCCTTTCCCATTTTTCTTTGGGGATGGTCATCCCATGTTCTGCCTCCCATTTTTTTAACATATGTTAACTCAGGTATCTTATTATTTGAGATTAGATATCTACAGTATATATCCTAGAGAGTGTGTATAATGGCTTTTGCTTTTGTAGAAACAGCTTTTCCAGATCTGTAAATGGTCTATCTAATACCGCCTCTTTCGCCAACAAGAGGGTATACCTCTGAAGCTGTCTATATTGCATCCATTTTGTTTTATAATCTATACCCAAGGCTTCAGACGGAAGAAGCCTATTCCCTTCCATAGTCTCGACTACCCCGGTTGTCTTCATTTCTATGCCAATTAAGATAGTTCCCAACATCCCTTGCTGGTGGGAATTCTGGATTGTCGAATAAAGGGGTCATTGGACCTCTATATGTCGACCCTATTCCCAGTTTCAACAATCCATCCCACACTTTCAACGTTGAAGCAACCAGAAAGGGTAGTTCTCCTTCTAAAGTTCTATATCCTTTTATTATCCAAGGTAATTATTTCAGTTTAACTGCCGCAATCTCGTCCTCTAATCTTACCCATTGCTATCAGCCCCGTGAAACCAATCCACAATCCTGGTAATAAACACAGACCTAAGATATGTTGATAAATCTGGGAGGGCAAACCCGCCGTCTTGTTTTAATTTAATTAATGCTACTCTACTGATTCTGGCAATTTTGCCCGCCCAGATAAAACTCCCAATGATTTTCAGTAGTTGGTTCAAGATTTTTGTTGCAGGGAATATTGGGACAGTCTGAAATATATAGATTTATATGCTTCTGATTTATCAAAATTCACAAAAACGCTTAAATTCCCTAATTAAATTTGGTAGAGTAACCAAAGGGTTGGTGATATATAATAATAAATCGCCAGCATAAACTGACATTTTATATTCATTATCCCCTATCTCTATACCTGAGATATCTCTATTATTCCGAATAGCTGTTGCTAGATTTTCCATAACTAATACGTATAATAAAGGGGACAATGGACATCCCTATGGTGATTGTATCAGATACCTCACCATTTGTTCGTATTCTCGCAGTTGGATTATGATACAGCGCTATTATTTTTTCTAAAAGCGCTGGCCCCAACCCCCAGTGTTTTAAAGTTTCCTGTAGAAAGCACCATCCCACCCTATCAAACGCCTTCTCGGCATCTATTCCCATAAGACAGGATGGGATGGTGTGTCTCTGAACGTATTCCACCAATGTCAGGGTTTTTAAGGAATTATCTCTTGTCTCTCGTCCTTTTATGAATCCCACCTGATCCAGGTGTATATAATTTGGTATAATCGAGTAATTCTATTTGCAATTTTAGAATATATTCTCAGATCAACATTTGTCAATGAAATAGGTCGATAATTACCACACAACGTGTGGTCCTTTTCAGGTTTGGGTATTAGTGAGATATAAGCCTGCATACCTTGTGAAACAAAGGGCTGCCCAGCAGAAACAGAATTATATGTCCGCTTCAGAATGGGGATTAGTAGATATTTAAAGGTTTTATAGAATCGCGGGGTAAAACTGTCAGGTCCCAGGTTTTTGCCAGTGTATCTATTATATTCTGTATTTCCAACTCAGAGAACTCCTGTTCTAGTTGTTCTACTTCTGTTACCGATAAAGTTTGTAAGGCCGTATCTTTTAGATATTGGCATACTCTCTGCTGGAATTTTTCCGGGTCCTGCTCTGCTAGTTGATTTGGAATATTGTATAATCTGGTATAAAAGGTATGAAAAGCCTTTAGGATCCCCCTCGGGTCATACGCCACGTCGCCAGTTTCTGATTTGATCTTTATAATAGATGATGTATTCGCCCGTTGGTGTAGAGCTCTAGCTAACAATTTACCTGGTTTATTACCCTGTTGAAAATACAGAGACCGGTTTCTATCCCTAGCCTGCAATGATTGTTCATTTAACATGGTTCGCAGCTCTGTTCTTTTTTCAATTAATTCCTCACATTTTCCCAGTGATGGTGTTCTCTTATGTAATAACTCTAGTCTCAAAATTTCCTTTAGCAGTTCCTCTGTTCTGTTCTCTTTAGCTTTTTTTTAATCTAGATCCATGTTTTATGAATAAACCCCGTACCACACATTTAAAGGCCTCCCACAGGTACAGAGGTGGTATCCCCTATATGATCTTTTACAAAGTTTATTATAGCTTCTTTAATCTCAATTACACAGGGCTCATCAAACAGAAGGTTATCATTTAACTTCCAAAAACATCTGTTCCTATTTTTATTGGAATCTGCTACCACCAAAAATATAGGCCTATGATCTGACCAGATTGCGCTGCCTATATTCGAGGAGGAGGCTGGAGTCGTGGCTAGCTGATTAGTCAGAAAATAATCTAATCTATGATGGGTATCATGAACTTTTGAATAAAATGTATATTCCCGTTCCATTGGGTGAAAAGCCTGCCATATATCGACCAACTGATACTTTCCCAACATATCCTTAAATTTCTTTTTATCCCTACCATTCTGCACTTTCAGGGATGTAGTAGTGTCCATATCCTGATCGAAAACAAAATTAAAGTCGCCCCCTACTATTGTTACCCCTTCCACCCTCCCCATAAGCTTTGTTAACAGGTGTATTGCTGTTTTTTTTTGTTCATGGTTAGGAAGATAGACACTAATAAGAGTGTATTTCTTACCCAGTATAACAAGTTTTACCAAAAGTGCTCTACCATCTTTATTTCTCCATGTTTCTACTACCTGGTGAGGAATTAATTTATGTATTGCTACTGAGACTCCCCTAGATTTTGAATATGAAAAAGAATCTTGGTAACCCGTTGTATAAAATCTATTTTGTAAATTAGGTATATGGTCTGTTCGAAAATGTGTCTCCTGGAATAAGGCAATATCTACCTTTTTGTTTATGCAGATAGTATAGGATTTGTGATCTTTTTATTGCAGAGTTTAAGCCTCTAACATTGTATGAGCAAAGTTTTATTGTCCCCAACATAAGGAGAAGATAAAAAAAAAAGGGGAGAAAGAAGAAAAAAAAATTGTACCCCCCCCCCCCCAACAATTACACAAACCACACATACTTGTACTCTCACTACCTATTCTATTCTTTTAAAATCAGTCTTACATAGTAAGTTCTCTATTCAGGGAGATAAAAAGATTTACCCTAGAAAAGACGTTTCCTACCCAGACATAATATTGTAATGTTTTCTTTTTGTTCCCAGCAATTCGACAAAAAGAAAAAAAAAAGGGGAGAGGGGGGATACCCCCCTCCTTCCCTCCCCCCTATAATTTATTCTGGTTATAAATAATATACAACCATCAATATTGCAAACTTAATATCCCAACGCTAAGTCCTTTACCTCTATTCCCCAAAATATAATACCTTCTTCATTTAGTGTTATCAAAAGCTTTAGACAATGCATACTGTGATATCTCATTCACTATTTAAAATTATATAATTTGTGTGGTATCCCTTAGTTTTTTATAATAATGATATTTCCCTTCCAATATACATACAACAACTAAAGCACATCATGGACAATACAAAATATAATATCTACAAAAAAAAAAAAAAAAAAAAAATTTACCCCCCCACCCTTGATCCAAATATCCAAACTAATTGAGATCAGGCAAAGTCATCCTTATTGCACAACTAAGTAAGTGAATGCCCACACATTGTTAAAAAGAATAACAGTGCTCCCTAGTGATATGAAACCATAACATAAAATGCACATTGAACCAATATACATTGCAATCTGTAATGACCTATATCAAACACAAAAAAAAAAAACCCTACCCCCACCGCACCACCCGCCAACCCCCCCCATTATCCCACTATCCAATCAATTAAGATCAGACATAATCAGACTCAATGCACTTCTAGATAAATGAATGCCCATTTGTTTTTTAAAAAATGCTAACATTGCACACTAATAGTGTGAGACCTATAACATCAATGCATATTGAACCCATATACAATGCAAAATGTAGTGACAAAAAAAAAAACTCACCCAACCAACCTCTAAAAAGTCTCTTACCACCCATGTGATATCCCATAACCCAGTACACCCAGAAATTTAAAAAACAAATATTAACCTCATAATAAATTTTACTTCATAACACCTCTATCTCTTTCCAAATATTAAACACCAAGAGGTGTTTAAACGTAATTACGCAAACAGTGTTTGATCCTAATTACTATTAATTGGGAAAAAAAGCACCCCCACCCCTTCACCCCCCCCCCCCTGTCATGCCCCCCCTATAATCCCACTATCTAATCTAATTAAGATCAGACATAATCGGACACAATACAAATCTAGATAAGTGAATGCCCATGTGTTATTAAAAGACTAATAATGCACCCTAATGGTGTGAAACCTATAACATCAATGCATATTGAACCAATATATAATGCAAAATGTAGTGGCCTATATCAAGAGAAACCCCCCCATCCCCTATTTCCCCTACTAATCATAATGCAACCTACTTAAAGCCATGCGATTATCAGCAACTTTACACAAACCAATTGCTCAATGTGGTATGTAGATTACAGTACACGCATAAAGAAAAATACCTGAAGCTTTTGGTGCATATATAACTTAAAAAAAAAAAAAAAAAAAAAAAAAACGCCTGTTGGGAATCTAGTACCTTCTCCCTTTCAAACTCAATCTACCCGCGTCCCCCCTCTACCACCCCCCTTCTGACTCTACTCAGCTATCAAACTATCCCCTGCTTTACCCTGCTTGGTTACCATAATATATTTGAGACCATGTAGGTAAATCCACTAGAGGGAGTTGGAGCTTTTTCAGAAAATTAGGGAGGTCCCCCAAGTCCCGAAATAAATTATGTCCATTTTGATTGACCTTAATTTGAAAGGGAAATTCCCATCTATATGATATCTCCTTTTGTCGCAGAATGTCCAGTAGGGGCTTCACTGCCCTCCTTTTCATCAATGTGTATCTAAATAGATCCTTTAGGAGCATAAGCTGGGCTCCCTCATATACTATGGTTCGCTGTATCCAGGCAGCTGCCATAATGCTATCTTTAATAAAGAAAAAATGGATTCTACATATAACATCTCTTGGTCTTGTTGTTTCTCTGTCTCTGGGGCCCATAACCCTATGTGCTCTGTCGATTTCAAGGTCTTCTGTCTTTGGCCTTTTCAATAAGTCATTAAATATACTTTGGAGAGCCACTTTCAGGCCATCTGTTCCCACTGATTCCGGTAGGCCTCTAATTCTTATATTGTTACGCCTATTTCTATTTTCCAAATTATCGGAAACATCGATTAAATGTTTTAATCGTCGATCGACTTCTTGATTTTTCTCCCCTAATAGTAGTATTTTTTTGGTCTATAGTATCCAGTCTATAGTCTGTGGTTGTGATCTTTTTTTGTACATCAGTTAAAGAAGACCTCAATGTCTGCATCTCCTCCTTATATGAAGTTTCCAGTCTGTATACATATTTGTCCATATCCTCCCTAGTTGGTAAAGACTTTATATAAGCCTGCATATCCCACATAGGATTCTGTCCCAGTCTCTCTTGATCCATTACAGTTGTGGCATATGGACTACAGCAGCAATATTGAGTCTAGACTTCATATCACTTGTAGGAGACACAGAATTTGTATCAACAGTCATGGAACCTTCTAGAGTATCCCGAGACTGGGAATGTTGAAAAAAGTCCTTAATATCTGTTTTAGGAGTTACTGGAGGTTTCGGGGGGGGATTTAGCTGTACCTCCATTAGATCCTCTTTTAGCTTTCTGGGTATGCGCACTTTTTGGAGGCATATTATAATCCAGTCCCACTAGGATGAGGACTATTACAATAAATGCCTATCCAAACTTTTCTTGCACACCTGCGGGACCTGGACATTACAAAAGAATAAATGATCATGTGGTGAATGGGGTGGGTGGACCAATAGGCATGTCCTTTATTTTTTTTGTAAGCCCCAGGTTTATGGTGAGGCCCATAAACATTTTGAACTCCTCCAGAGTCAAATCCTTACACTCGAATGGACGGGCGTATGAAGATTGTGGGTTGTTGGCAATATGCTGCTGGGCATATAAATTGGTTTGGTCCACGATGAGTTGCAGCAAAGTGTTGGGCAAAAATAAATTAAAACAATCATTTCAGAAAAATTTTGGATATTGGCCTGCACACCTGGCTGTGCGGTGAAAGGGGGAATTCTTGCTGATCCTGAGTCGGAAGGCAGCCATGTTGGATTGGCAAGACCATCTGGGAGATATGTAGCAGCCCTAGCACTCCAGTGCTGGTAGTTGGAGTTCCTGTGCTGGCATTTGGGCATGATGCTGTGGAAGTGCTGGTACTGGGCATTTCTTGTGGCCTTTCGCTGGCGGCAGCTCTGGTACTGGGCCTTTGGTTTTGGGGTCTATCGCTGGTAGCAGCACTGGTACTGGGCCTGGGAATTTGATCCTGGGGTATATTGCTGGTGGCTGCCTGGTTTCCAAAATGCTGTGCTCTTTTAGGAGGGATCCATTCTTCCTCTGATTCATTTGCCGATCCACTACTATCGATTGGTTCAAATGCTGAATTTGATTCACAATCGGAATTGGCATTTGAATCTGATGAGAACTCCCCACTGCTCTCATCAGGGGGAGGATCTGAAACGCCTCCTCACTTATAGAATCTTTTTTTCTGATGGGCTATGTGACAGGTGACAAATTACGGTTTCTGATGGGCGACAGGTGATGGGTGACAGGTGGTGGTCACTGGGCGACAGGTGAGGTGTGACGGTCACTGGTGGGTAGCAGGTGACGTGTGACGGTCACTGGTGGTGACAGGTAACGGGTGACAGTCACTGATGGCAGTCTTTAATGGTGATTGGTGCACTTTATGGGACTGATAGGTGACGGATGAGGGTCACGGATGGGTCACTGCTGACGGTCACTGATGGGCGACAGGTGCACTGCTGACGGCAGTCTCTGACGGTGACAGGTGCACTTTGTGGGCACTGATGGGTGACAAGTGCACTTTGTGGGCACTGATGGGTGACAAGTGCACTTTGTGGGCACTGATGGGTGACAAGTGCACTTTGTGGGCACTGATGGGTGACAGGTGCACTTTGTGGGCACTATTGGGTGACAGGTGCACTTTGTGGGCACTGATAAATGACAGGTGCACTTTGTGGGCACTGATGGGTGACGGGTGCAGTTTTATGGGCACTGATGTGGTGACTGTTGGGTGACAGCTGTAATTTGGGGTGAGCGATGTAACAGGTAACTTTTTGTTTGTGGTGTTGGTGCAGTACACTACAAACCTAGATCAGTCACTCACTGCTCCTGGCTCTTCTCTCCTCACACTGGTAACGGTGTGTGAGGAGAGAAGAGCCAGTAACAGCTAGTAATCGGTCTTTGTTTACATTTAGTGATCGGCTGTGAATGGATTACAGCCGATCATGTGGTAAACAGGCACCAGCCATTGGCTGTTTACCCTTGTCAGTGACGAGCAGTGTTCCTGGGAACATGCCGCCACCGATGTGACCGCGCTGCGCGCTCCCGATTGCGCGGTCTAAAGCGGGGAATACCCCTTTATGATCGACCGTGACGTAATCACGGCCGATCACATGGTGAACAGCCATGCCCAATGGCTGTTCACCCCTGCCGGTGATGCGCTGTGTCCCGGGGACACCGACAGAATACCCTGTGTGAATAGGCCGCCGTCATATGACGGTGGGCGGGCGGCAAGAGATTAACACAAGAAAGGTATTTGTATGCTTTGGAAATTGTAGCCTGGCATTGAATGCTATTATTAAGCTTATGATCCAAGTATACCATGTCCACAGCCACTCTTTTGTCTAAGGTTTTACTTACCTCCTCATAAAAAGAAATCAGATTTGTCTGACAACTTCTGTCTTTTGTCTAAATATTTCTGGACCATATACATTGTGAACCATTGCAGGTCATTTGGGGCTGTGTCAATATCATCCCTATTATGGTCATGAGCTCCTCCATGCTCCTTTGTATACACAAAGCTGAAAGAGGTATTTAATCAATTTGCCTTCTCTTTGTCCCCATTCACCCACTCTAGATTATGTTGTAAAGGGTCTATATGCTCAGACCGGACCTTTTTTATTTAGGGATGAGCCAAACCCCCCCCCCCCCCCGGTTCGGTTTGCAGCAGAACATGCGAACAGGCAAAAAAATTGTTTTAACACGTGAACACTGTTAAAATCTTTGGGACACGGAAAAGAAAAATCAAAAGTGCTAATTTTAAAGGCTTATATGTAAGTTATTCTCATAAAAAGTCATGTATCAATGCAATGTCGGGAGCAGTGATTTTAATAATGCTTAAAGTGAAACAATAAAAATGAAATATTCCTTTAAATATTGTGCCTGGGGGTGTCCTTAGTATGCCTGTAAAGTGGCATTTTTCCATGTTTAGAACAATACCACAGTAAAATTACATTTCTAAAGGAAAAAATTGCACTCGCAGCTGTAAAGTATTGTCGGGTCCTGGCAATATAGATGAAAATCATTGAAAAAAATGGCATGGCCCTTTGGGCCTGGTATGGAGAGGAACCCGCACCAAAATGTTTTTTTTAAAAATGTCGTGGGGGTCCCCTAGACCCCCAGGCACTAGATACTCTGAACAACAGTATATATACTATATGACCTGCCCTATATACGCTTCAGAAAATTGAGCCTTAGGTGTTGGTGGTACCACAACACTGTAACCCCTCACAGATACTCTTGTTGGGTGCAGGAACGGGCCCTGCTGTGAAATAGTAGATCAAAAATTGTAATTACATGCCCCTGTTAAACAGGGGCAGAAAAATTGGGGCTTGGGTGGTGCCACAACACTGTAACCCCTCACAGATACTCTTGTTGGGCGCAGGAATGGTTCTGCTGTGAATTATTATATAAAAAAATTGTAATTACATGCTCCTGTTAAACATGGGCAGAAAAATTGGGCCTTGAGTGGTGGTGCCCTAAACTAAAAATATTGTTGGAAGCTAGCATCATCAAGATCGAGGAGGCATAGGATTGTCAGCATAGGCAGTCTTCAAGGGATCCCACATCCATAGCAAATTCAATCAGTTACATCAGCATCAGGTGCTTGATAGCTGTTGATCCAAGACTGATTCATTTTTATGGATGTGAGCCTAACAACGGAGTCTGTGGACAGACACACTCTTTAAACCATTACAAATCCTTTAGCAGCACTGAATGTGTGTTCAGAAAGCATGCTGGATGCAGGACAGGCCAGTAGCTCAATTGCATATTGAGCAAGTTCTGGCCAGTGAACCATCCTCAATACCCAGTAACCCAGTGGATGCTCTGTTGGAAAGGCCTCCAAGTCTGCTCTTGCCCCTAGATATTCCTGCACCATGTAATGCAGACGCTGGTGATGGTTGCTTGAACTGATCAGACCTTGGTGCTGAGGACTGGTCAGCCGGCCACCTTCTCTACCGCTCTTCCTCTGACTGAACAAAGCCTCTGCAACACGTTGTCCAGCACCAGAAAATTGTAACCTCCCAGAGTTTGGAAATGCATTGCACAAACCTTTCTTCAAGGCCTCCTGAGGATGTTTTATCCTCTGCTCCCTCTGCGAAGGCAGGACGAGTTCTGCAACTTTACCCTTGTAATGTGGATCAAGAGGAGGCTCCTCTCCCAGTAGATGCCTGTTTAGGAGAAACATAGCATTGGGTGGAGCCAGAGGACCTGACGTCACCACGCTCTCAGCTGATCTGCTTCGGCGTCGGCTGTGTTTTTTAATTGCAATGGTGTTTTACCCTGCCAATGCTTTGATGTCAGTTGTCCATTCATGGATTAAAGCATTTTAAACTACTGCACAATGAAGCGCCTCTTCTTCTTTTAAAATATACTATTTTCTGCTACGAGTGGTCTTGCTGGAGCAGCTAATGGAGGAGAGTGTTCCTGATTGCCGCCTCTGAAATTTCAACTACCTGGCGTGGAAGGAAGTCTGTCTCTACTCAAAGACCAGCTGTTCCTGACCCCGAGAGGAGTTTGTTCAGGCTTGCATGATCTCTGTGGTGGGGATCCATCAAATCTGGTAAGCAGCCCCCTTTTCCTATTTCTGCACTGTCTTAGAAGATCCATAGAAGATTTACTGAAGACTTAGAGGAATCACACCTCTGGTTTATGATACCATCACTTTCCATATGAACTATAATTCTTTCATTTCTTTATATTCACATTGTTATTTGGTTTTAATTTGAGTAGCGCACTGAACTTTTTTCTTTATACTGTACAAAACCTCATGTTCAAGGTTTTTTAGTTGCAGCACTCAGGATTATTTGTGTTTCATATATTTGCGATTTTGTGTGTTTTTTATGCACTTTAAAATAGAATTTCACCAATTTAAATTTCACATTGGTTTATCACAGTTGGGGGTAGTGCGGAACGTTTACCATATATTGATCATAACTCCCCCCAGCACTGCCACTCATCCCGTTCCCCCTCTAAGGAGTAAGAGAAGAAATAAAAATAGAGAATTCATAGAAGCAAGAGGAAAGAGGGGGAGAAACAAAGGAAAAGGGAGAGAAAGAATAAGAGAAAGAACAAGTAAGACAGCTAGAGAGGGATGGAGGAAAAAAAAACAAGAAATTTGGATAGAGAGAGAAAAGGAAAAGAGAGAACAAAGAGAGTGATACATCCTAAAATGTACCACAAGGGGTTTCAATACTGTACGAGTGGAAGGGACTCAGGGAGCGCTAAATGTCCGTGGGTTAGGGGCGCAAATTACTTGTCTTGCCTTAGGTGCTGACAACCCACACTACGAAAATAATTTTACTATTAGGGGTCCCCACAAAAAGGTTGGGAACCGCTGCCATAGAGGAGGAAGAAGAGGACGGGACGGAGGAGAGGGCTGTGGCAGAATCACCACTAGCATTTTGAAGGCGTGGTGGTGAAACAAGCTTCAACTGAACCCTGTCCTGCATCCTTCCCAGCTGCCAGCAGAGTTACCCAGTGCGCCATGAAGGAAAGGTAATGTCCCTACCCATGACTGCTGGACCATGAATCAGTGGTAATATGCACCTTACTACGAAAGGGGGCAGATTCTACCAGCTGAAAAGGCAGCAGTTGCAGTGCTAGCAATTTGGCCAAGCTAGCATTTAGACGCTGAGCATGTGGATGGCTGGGACCGAATTTCTTTTTACGGTTCAGAAACTTGGGTAGGGAAATTTTGCCTGCTAAAATCAGTTGGTGGTGTATTGCTAGCAGATTGGCTGCAAGTACTTGGGGCACCTATTGCTATACCTTCATTCCTCTCAGTGCAGGTTTTTGAGAGGACTGGAAGTATAGTAGGGTTGGAGATCCCAGATGAGGAGCAAGAAGAAGTTTCTTTGATGTGGGTCTTTCAAGTGCTGTTTCCAACGGACTGCATGGCAGGTTGTCATATGTCTGGTCAAGCATATGGTGCCCAAGCAGCTGCTGTTCTGGCCATGGTTGATCCACTTCAGACATAGGTTGCAAAAAGCAATGGTGCGATCTGCTGCACGTGTCGAAAAAGGCCCACACCAAGGAACTTTTGAAAGTTAGTGCGGAGTCAGCAGCACCCTGCACCTGCGGAGCTCTGCGGTGTGATGCAATAGGGTGGCTGCCCTTAAACTATCCCCTAGAGAATATCCTGCCTCATTGGAGTTGTGCCTCTTCCTCTCTTCTCTCAAGCACCCAAGTACAGTCAGTGACCTCATCCCCTCCCTCCTCGTCACTGGAGCAAACTTGGCAGTATGCTGCAGCTGGGGGAACATGACTGCCAGTTTCTTATCCTTCTTGGGCACCCCCTCTCTTTAGGCTCACATTACTCCCTTCCTCAACCTGGGAACCAACATCTGAGCCTTCAAATCGCTACGCATCCTCCAGCAGCATGTACCTGACTCTGTGGTTGAATAATCCTGGGGACTCCTCCTTGCATGATGGTGGGGCTTCCGAAGGAGTGACTGTGGACAAGGAGCCGGTGGAATAGGCTGCTTTGGCAGCTGCGTTGGAAGGCAAACTACTCTGAGTCTGGGTGACAGAGGATGAGGAGGATGAGGATGGCTTTGTTATCTACTCCACCAACTCTTCTGCGTGTTCTGGCTCAATAACATGGCAAGCAGCAGAAAAAAAGGACAAGGCCCCACAGCCCCACAGCCACCTACAGAGGATGCACCATGTCCACGACCACCATTGTTGACTGTAGGCACAAAGGCTGCTTACCCTCTTTTAGTGGCCTGTGAGCATCTGCCTCTCCTTGGTGGCCTTCCGGACATGTTTATTTTGTTTTGCAACACCACACTACACTGTATTAGATACTGTGTACACCAACGGAAGTGTGGTAGAAACTGTACACACTGTATTCGATACTGTGTACACCAACTGTACTATGGCTGTACTGTTTTGTGTACTGTGTACACCACCAGAAGTGTAGTAGAAACTTTACACACTGTATTAGATACTGTGTACACCGCCTGCACTGTATTAGCAACTGTACTACGGCTGCACTGTATTGTGTACTGTGTACACCACCAGAAGTGTAGTAGAAACTGTACACACTAGGGGGCGTGGCCTGACCGGGGTCTGGATAGGACGTGTTGTCACAGAGCTCCTGCCATCCTGCTGCAAAATCCTCAGCATCCATCCCCCAGCACAGCAATCCTGCTCCCCACACAGCACCCAACGCCCACCAGACGGCCGGCGAGCCGATCGAAGCGGATATTGCGACAATTCACAATGCCTGAGGCTGCCCGGGAGATAGGCCGTTGCCTCGGCCTAGCTCCGGGAGCGGCGGCCATCTTGCTACACCCGGCCGCGGAACCAGCTCTTAATCCTAGCCTCCCAGACCGCCATCCACATGGCCTTTCTTCTGTACAATAACCGGAGCACATCCGCCACATGTGGCATTCGTTGATACCCCTCCACAGCGGCCGGCAGGTGGAATAACAGCTCCAGCCCAGTGAACGGTGGCCATCTTGCTGCACCCAGCCGAGGTACCAGCGCTCAATCCTGGCCTCCCAGACCACCCTCCACACGGCCTCTCTACTATACAACCTCCGGAGCCAATCCGCTACCTGTGACATTCATTTACATCCCTCCTTGGCGGCTTGTAGGTAGAATAACAGCTCCGGGCCTGTGAACGACTGCCATCTTGCTGCACACGGCGCTCACCATTCTGACTCCTCTGCCACCCCTGGAGTCTGGATCACTCTGGCCAGCCAGGCCGTGACCCCCAAGGATGGACAGATTGTCTTTACCCTGTGACAAGTGTTAAAATCGCAGCCCCAGGGGGTGCATGCCTGTGAGTAGAGAAGATGGCTGCCTGATTCCCCTGCTCCGTGCCAACGGAACGACAAACCTCGGCTAGCACAGCCCGCACACACTGAAAGCTTCCCGCAGCTCCGGAACACATCAGGCATCCGGCTTTTATGTACCGCTCAACAAAGAACAGTCAAAAATATAATACACCCAAATCAGCTTCGGCCTCAGGGAAGGGGAAAAGGGCAATGGCACCCGACCCTCCGGCCCCTGACGACTCCTCACAACACTCAGCAGTGGACCCTGCAACCCCAGCTGACAGCCTGCACCAGTTCCCTATGGACCTGGTAAGTCCTCTGCATGCTGATACTGATGCCCTGCTGAACAGATTTCGCTCCATTGAGAGAGACGAAATCACGCAGGCCTCACGCAAGCTCTCCTCTGACCTTGTAAAAGGACTGAAAGAGATAGGCCACCGCACTAACCAGCCAGAACAAAGAATGGACTTAGCAACCACTGTGCTTGAAGGCCATGAAGAAGAGGTGGATACAATGTCTGCAGAGCTGGAGTCCCTATGAGACAAACTAGAAGATGCTAAAAATAGGGCACGCAGGGATAATTTACGTATCGGCGGAATCCCAGAAAAAATTACTGATTTGCAGGGTACAGCAACTGCCTTTTTCCAGGAGCTGGCACCTGAGATACCCCTGGAGAGACTGGAATTTGACCGTATACACAGATCCCTAGCACCCAAACCGTCAGAAGGCCCTCCAAGAGAAGTCATCATCAAGTTCCATTTTTACCGCAGCAAAGAGCGGCTTCTCCAAGCTGCACAGGAACAACAAGAACTCTCTTTCCAGGGTAACCCCCTTCAGGGATCAAATATAGATGGGGTTCCCTTTTAAGCTTTCATTTTCGCATCTTGGTCGCCAATTCTACGCATCCTCCCCCTCTGACCTGAAACGCCATTTTCAGGAACTGCAGCTGGACATACCACCTTCCCAGGGAGATGTACCTTCTTCTTCCCGGCCCAGATCCTCTCAGCCTCCTCACCAGACCCCCAGCCCCTCCGAAGGTCTCAACCCAGCTCGCAGGCCTTGCGTGACCTGCAAGCCCAAAGGTTCATAGCGGGCTCTAAGGGCTGATGGCATGTAACCTCTCACGTTGACGGTTCTATACAGAAAGTTATGAATGACTCAGTGAAAACCCCCTCCTACTGCCTTTGGTCCTACACTATGTGTAGTACCTGCTGACACCCAGCATGCTGTTATTGTGTCGGTAATCGACAAAGCTGACCTCACAGATGTTAGTTTTTTTTTTCCATTCAATTGAACCTAAACTGACACTCAACTTCTTGCAAGAACTTCACAGAACTGGGCCCCCCTGAGGCGCCCCAATTGTGAGATGGTGCCTCCGGGATATGTGGGCCTTATTGATGCAAAACGTTGAGCCCCTAATCTGGTATGACATTTTGGCCCCTTTTGCAAGGGTCCTACATGGTGGCTGTGGAGTGTTTAGCGGGCTGCTTGCTACCACCTCTGTGGACTCACACCCTGTTACATAGCGGAATAACAGTACTCTGACAGGTTCTACTTTGTTCTATCTTGCTCTGTCGAGCTTTGTTTTTACCTGATACAAACATGTTGGATCTCTCAGCTCTCCGGCGGCCGTCAATGTGCCGTGGACTGCTGACACTAGTCCCTTGTCCCTGCTGGGAGGTGGGTGGGTTTCAAAATATGTTGCCATTTCTTCACCCTGTTTATGTTGTGATTTACATTTTTATTGAGATTGATTGCCTCTCTCTCTCTATAGGTTTGGTGGCCATATGGGACTACCTCTTTGTCATTTTGGTCTCTCGCTCGCCATGGGCCCCCTCTACAGTGGAGGGGGGCCCATGGCAACAGGGGGAACCACGATAAAGGCAACCACATATCTTAGAATGTTTGTGTTCCTCTTTAGTGCCTTAAGCGGTGCACCGGGTTTTGTGCTTAAAGATTTACAGTTAATTTTATTATGACAAAGCCGAGTGGTTCTGTTGGATCACTGTTCCCCCCCCATGTGTTGGCACTTGGCTGCGACATTAGTCCCGACCAACATCCAACCCCCTTGTGGGCCTTCAGCCCCACAACCAGTTGCACTCATACTTTTTCAGTACTATATGCTACAATTTTTTACTGGCCATTATGTGTACTATAGTATGCCCTTCTACCTTGTCCTTTTCTTTGTTTCACTCCCTCTCTACCTCCCTTTTTTTTTTCTTTTTTCAGGTGATCACGGTGGGTGAGTAAAGTTGTTTTGTGGTTAACTTCCAATGTACCATGACACTTAACTGGTTATCTCTGAATGTGCAGGGAATGAACTCCCCCCAAAAAAGAGTTAACGTTTTTAAATATCTTAAGCAACAGAAAGTGAACATAGCATACCTACAGGAAACCAATTTCTCATCTTCTTCCTGTTCTAAATACTTTGATGCCCAGTACCCTCAAGTTTTTCTGGCTAATGGCCCGACTAAACAGAGGGGCGTTTTGATCGCCATACACAAGTCAGTCCCCTTCAGTTGCGGTAGAGAGATTGCTGACCCAGATGGTAGGTACCTTTTTACTGCAAGGCACTATTCAGGACACGGAGGTCACTATCCTAACTTATTATGCTCCAAATAACAATCCGGGACCTTTCCTCTCCCATATCTGCTCCCTGTTGCAGTCTCACCAGAGAGGCACTCTCCTCTTAGTGGGAGACTCTAATGTTACGCTAAACCCTGCTTTAGATAAGTACCCCTCGGAACACAAAGCTCCATCGCCCGATGCAAAAAAATGTATGCATTCTCTACAAAGTCATGATCTGGTAGATATCTGGAGGGAGCTACATCCCATTGGCAGGGACTATACCCATTACTCCCATCCTCATCATTCCCATTCCAGAATTGACCATATGTTTGTTCTGAGGAAACATCTCCCCCTGGTTGTGTCTGCTTCCATTTTAGCAGCCCCTTGGACAGACCATGACCCTGTTTTGGTCATATGCCACTCGCTACTCAGCAAACCGCAATATTCCCCTTGGACTATGAATGACTTGCTCTTATCTTTTAAGGAAGTCCTCACTGATATTACTCAAGCCTCAGTGGAATATTTCAAGCTTAACGCTGGGTCAGTTTCCTCAGAGGTGACTCTCTGGAAAGCATACAAAGCGGTACTCAGGCGGCATATAATTCTGGCATCAAAACGCAAACGAGAACGAATAGCAATGCGGCACTCCTTAGAGGCGCGCCTAGACTCCCTATCCACTATTTTTAAACAGTCCCCTACTCCGGCTAATCGTAAATTATTAGATGGGGTGCGTATAGAACTCGATCTATGCCTCACTGAAGAGGCAGAACATACATTACGCTGGGCCCGCCAGAAATGGTATGCCAAAGCCAACAGACCCAACTCAATGCTGGCCAACAGGCTGCGCACCTTTACCCCAAAACACAACCCTATCACTCTTCGCACTAGACATAATGTCCTCACAGGTGACCCATTGAAAGTGTTGGAAGAAGTTAGGCACCTCCTCACCAACCTCTACAAGGCCACTACTCAGCCTCCTACCCAAGACCTGACATCCTTCCTGACAGGACTGACATTGCCTAAACTGTCCGATACACACACTTCATCGATGGACCGAGACATTCAGTTAATGGAAACATTACAGGGCATAAAAGAACTGAGAGTAGGCAAACGTCCAGGCCTGGATGGCTTCACGGCCCTTTATTATAGGAAGTTAGCAGACGTCTTAGCCCCCCATTTTTCGACTATGTTCAATGCAGTAAAAGATGGCCATGCACTCTCCCCTAACCTCTTAACCGCCAATATTGTTATGATTCCAAAACCCGACCATGACCATTCGTCTTGGACCAATTTCAGGCCCATCTCACTTATTAATGTAGACATTAAAATATTGACCAAGATCTTGGCCAATCGCTTAAACTCCTTCTTACCATGCCTGGTCAAAAAGGACCAGGTGGGGTTTGTTCTGGGGCGACAAGCAGGAGACGCTATTAGTAATTAATAATAATATTATATTATACGTATAATACAACTTCAGCACATAGCCCATAGCAGGTCTATAGCAACTATGTTACTGTCTCTTGACATGAACAAGGCCTTCGACACTTTGTCCTGGCCTTACCTGACAATGGTACTCCGCCACTTTGGCTTCGGATCGTCATTCTTGCAATGGGTAATGGCACTATATGACTCCCCCAGGCTAAGATCAAATACTATGGTTTCGAATCAGCCCCCTTTTCCATCAGGAGGGGAACCCAGCAAGGCTGCCCACTCTCCCCACTCCTATTTATTTTGGCCATGGAACCGTTGGCAGAGGTGATCCGATCTCACCCAGACATAACTGGTGTTGAAATAGCAGGCACACCCCATAAGATATCACTGTCTGCTGCCAACATTCCCCCCGTTATCCCAACTCCATGCATAACACCAAATGCCGCTATGGGCCACCATAGACCTAGTGGACTTGCACCCAACACCCATCTCCTTGTTGCCCTAGCTCCCCCCCACACATCGCCCTCTTGTGACGGGGCCGTGTCTTTCCCATTCCCTTCGCATATGGGATTCGGTCAAGTATTCGGCCGGCCTGATTTCTCCTCATCTACCCTTACTTCAACTTTTCCAGTGCCCATTGTTCCCACCAGGCTGCGAAAATCCCCAGCAGTTCTCCTGGTGGAAGACAAATGGTTTCACAGACATCCACTCTTTTTTTTTTTTACCCCCACTAGGATAATATCATTTGAGGCTCTACGCTCCTCTCATGATATCCGTTACGTGAACACTACAGCTACCTACAGATTCACCATTTTCTCCAGGGGCTTATAAAATTATCGACTGACCCCTTATACTTTGACCCCTTTTGAGAACTTCTGCAGAGCAAGTCCCCAAACCTCGGGTTTAATATCACTGATCTATTCCTCTATTACCTCTAAAAAACCACCGACACGGCCCTATCACCTTCAATGGGAAAGGGAACAAGGAAAACCGTTAGATCCGGCAGGTCATGAATTTAACAATATCCAAATGCTCCAAGAACGTTATCTTTTTAGAAAATGCCTATAAGGTACTTTACAGGTAGTACTATACACCGGCTAGACTGGCCCTTTTCATTCCAGCCTACTCCCCCCGTGTTTCCGAGGGTGCTCCCAGGAGGGCACAATGACACACATCTGGTGGACCTGTCCAAGGGTACGCAGGTTATGGATCAGAGTTTACTCCCTCCTCCGAAACATACTCCATGCTGACCTCAAAAAAGATCCATACGAAGCACTTCTCTGTAACCCAGGAGCAGAGCTGCTTCGCCCGGAGCACCAGCTGGCTCTGCATCTCTTTACTGCAACCAAACTAACGATAGCTAGGGCATGGAAGACACAGACACTAAGTTTTGAGGCGCATGGACGATATAAGGGTTAACGAAAAGCTGACTGCTGTCCTTTTGGACACTCATGATAAGTTCCTGAAGGTGTGTAGGCCATGGGTTGAATATACTAAACCCACCAGATTTGATACCACCCTTCTTCGGATTTAATGCACTCTTGCTCCCCACCGTGAGGACCCACCCCCTCTTTTTTTTTTTTTTCCTCTTCTCTCCTTCCCCCCTATTCTTTACTCTTCCTTTCTTAGCTAATCTCAACCACTAGTTCTTCTTTAACCTCCCTCTCAATGCTTTTACTTCTCAGTTGCACTTAAAGTGGAGGGCCACCTTAAAATAGAGAATAGCATGAAAAATCTTAAAAAAAATTAAAAACATTTGAAAAAAAAAAAAAATTAAACTTACCTGAACCCTTGTTGCTAGGCAGTCTTCCTAATTTGCCTCTTCCTATTCAGTGGCGTGTTCAGCTCCTAGCTGAGCAGCCCTGTGACCTTGTGGGAACTGTGTGTGTTTCCAGAAAACCACTGGGCCATTCACAGATCGCTGTGCCGCTCGCGCGTGCGCAGTAGGAAACTGGCAGTGAAGCCGCAAGGCTCCACTGCCTGTTTCCCTTACTTAGGATGGCGGTGTCGGGACCCGACGGGTCGGCCTCGGGTGTCCGACATCACAGGTACCCAGGACAGGTACGTCTATCTATTCAAAGTCAGCAGCTACAGTGTTTGTAGCTGCTGACTTTTAAAAAAAAATTATAGTGGCCGGAATCCTGCTTTAAGAATCCATCTGGCCACCCGGCATAGCCTCGGTTGAGATGGTTACATGGATAGATATTCAGGACTATTTACAGTTCGGCCCCTGTTGAGACAAACTTTTCAAGTATTTGTTAAAAATCGGACGCAGTCCTACGAGCATTCCTGAAACCTTAGTGTGTCCAACCACTTTCATGTTTCCAATGTACAACTGTTTTCAGCCTCTGTTATATTTTTGTTTGTTTTTCTTTGATTTACTAGCACACTTATTTTACTTATAAGATGCTAAATTTTATGTTATGTTTATTCATGATGCATTCTCTACACTAGACTGTGAAATTGCTATCAATAAAACCTTTTGTAAAATAAACTGTACACACTGTATTAGATACTGTGTTCACCGCCTGCACTGTATTAGCAACTGTACTACGGCTGCACTGTATTGTGTACTGTGTACACTACAAGAAGTGTAGTAGAAACTGTACACACTGTGTTAGATACTGTGATACTATGGCTTAGACATGTGTGATTAGTTTCGTACAGATTGGAAATTCGTAGGAATTTCTGGAAATTCGTACATTCGTGAGGATCCGAAATACGAATTTTGTATGAAATACGAAATTTCATTTACAAACTTCGGATCCAAATTCAGAATCGGACAGAATAAGAATGTTCGTTAATTACAATTATTTATTATGATGAAGTTAAAAACCCCAGGAAGTCAGCACAGCACAGGGATGGTGGGAGCCCCCCATAATGATAAATTCATCATAATTACATACGTAATTGTTAAAAAAAAAGTTACCAAACCTAAAAGTTAAAAACCCAGGAAGTCAGCACCGGCATGGTGGGAGCCCCTCCTAATGGGCACAGCGGGTGTACACTCAGACCCGGGAACTCACCACAGGGGTGGTGGGAGCCCCTCATAATGGGCACAGCGGGTGTACACTCTGACCCGGGAACTCAGCACAGGGCTGGTGGGAAACTGCCATTCTGCTCCTTGACAGTGAGGTGTGAGGTTGCTGGTTCCTTTGCTCATGTGCTTCCAGAGACCAGGGGCTAGAGTTGCTGGATCCTGGAGAGGACCCTGGCGGGGGCCCCCTGGATAGGCCTCAGCCTGTGGAAGATTCTGGGCCTGGTCAAAGGAGAGATGAGTCCCTGTCTGCCTTTAGACAGAGGACTGTCAGCAAGCTGAAGCAGATTGAGAAGGAAGAGGAGAAATTGTTGGTTTTGATGGCTGAATTCAGAAAGAAAAAAATGATTTGTGCCAAACTATACAGTAAGAAGAGACCGGCTCTGAGGCCTGAGTTGAAGGGCTAGGAACAAGCTGTGAGGAGGCAGAAGGAACTGGTGAGTTCTCTGAAGGAGAATAGTGGTATATTTAAAGAAAAATATAGGAATGAGGAGCGATTTAATTGCATGAGAAGAGGAGCCGCTTCCTGCATGGAAGGTGACCCACTCAGCAAGGAGATGCAGGTACCTACAGAGTCAGCAGAGAGTGAGAAAGTGGGCCCGGAGGATGAGCCCAGCTCTTCAACACCTCAGACATCTGCTGAGCCCTCAATGGCGGAGGCCTTTGTCCCCCTCCCTACCCAGTAATGTGAAACAGCTGAGCAGGAGGTTGAAGGTTCTGGCATGCTGGAGTTCATCACTAAGCTGGAATCCCCTCCGCATGCAGCCTCTGAGGGTGGTGATGAGGAGATGGACACCGTTCCACGCCCTATGGAAGAGAGACCTCTGGAGAGAACAAGATCCACCATAAAGTCTGCAGCAGCTGAAGGGAAGTCTGATCCCACCATCAGCCATGAAATCGCAGAGGTGACAACACAACAAGCAGGTACAGTGTGTGTGCAGGATGGTGATGTGAACTTTATTAATGACAATGTGCTTGCTGAGGGTTAGGGTGCTACAGGCAGTCAGCCCAGACCCATAGACAATGTCCAACATAAAACAACATCTGATAATAACTGTCAGCTTCAGTCTGCAGAGAAGTCAATGGACAATACAGTGACTTTGCCTGGACCAGGCACAGCGGCTGTTTCTGTGAATGGTAGAGATGCTGGGTGCAGTAGTGTTACAACTCTCCAGGAGTCTGCAGCAATTAAGGCCCCTTTCATACGAGGCGGACTCTGCTTCCACGGAGTCCGCCTTGGTCCGCCGGCTCAGCGGGAGATCAGTCCATTGATCTCCGCTGAGCTGGCGGATGACAGGTCCCTCTCTGCTCACTGAGCGGGGAGGGGCTTGTCAGGCGCCGCTGCCGCCTATGGAGCGATCGGATGAAAACAGACAGCATGTCAATTTTCATCAGATCTCACCCGATCCGATCCACCAGCGACGGACCTGGACGTAGGGCCATCCGTCTGCTTTTAGCAGATCGGACCGGGTCGGATGTCAGTGGACATGTCTCCGCTGACATCTGTCGCTCCATAGGCTAACATGGAGCGCCCATTCAGGTCCGCCGTCAAAACTGACAGGTGGACCTGAACGGTCCGATCGTGTGAAAGGGGCCTAAGACTTTGATCCCAGGAGTGAAGCTGTGTGTTCAGAGCAGGGGGAGGGGAAGGGTCCTGCCTCTGCTAATCAGAAGACTGCTATCGCAGCTGATTCAGACTCTCTGCCAGCAGGTTTGAATGTGTCTAAGGACAAGACTGCAAATGCTGCTGGTATAAGAAAAACTTATGCTGGTGTTGCTGCTACAGGATCTGGGAGGAGAGAGCAAGCAGGGAAGGAATGTGGGTATGTTTTATCTTCCTCCCTGTTTAAAAGGAGGAATGTTGTTCAGTTAAAATGGGAAGGCGGAGGAATCCCCCCACTTAGGAGGGCAGTGGTGGATAAAATCCTGCAGATGGGGTTTACACCCACAGATATCTTCGCCCTGATCAGTCCGGCAGGTTCCTATGAGTATGATTTGTCCTTTTATCCGTCCGGAGTCTTTGGACATATTTTGGAAGAAGTATGAACACATGTGTAGGGGAATGAAAAGGGCTCATATCACGCCAGCCCCTCATTAAAATGGTCACAAGGATAGGTGTGGGGAGGCTGTTGACTCCGGTTTGTCCAAGGATGATATGGAGTGGTTGGAGGATAAAAGGAGGAGCGGCAAAAGGAAGAAAAAAAAGAGGTACAATTACCTTAAGTCCTAAGGTTTTGCCTTTGGAAAATAAGTTTAAGGTCCTGTCGGATGATGAGCATGAATGGGACTCATTGAGTTCTGCATGCTCTATGGAGGATGAGTGCCAGGGTGCAACGAAGCACACTGGTTTTCCAGGAAGAGGGAGTAGTCAGGCTAAGAAACGGCTGCCTCAACTACCCTAATGGCAGTTCCCACTCCATTAAAAGTGGCCAGCTTAAGATCAGTAAGTGCTCGTCATATGGCCTTATTTTTGCTCAGCGAGTTTGATGCTGACATTTTGTTTTTGTAAGAGACCCATCTGAGTAGTCTGGCCGATATACATCTGGCAAAGAAGGAGTGGAGACGTGGTCCCTCATTTTGGTCTCTTACGGCTGAGCCTTACAGCGGGGTTGCAGTCCTTTTTTCTGGTATGGTAACATGCCGGCGGGTAATTGAGGTAGAGATAGGGAGATGCATGGTCTTAGATGTCTCTGTGAAGGGGCAGGACTTGCGCCTGATTAACATCTATGGTCCCCAGACGAAGTGGGACAAGAAAGGCCTCTTTACAAAGATTAAGCCTTTTCTTTTTACAGCCCAGCAGGTTATCTTTGGAGGTGATTTCAACACCATTACTAGGTCTAAAGACAGGATAGGTTTCAGAGATAAGCTGGGCTATGACACCCTTTTTCTCAATGCGATAGTTAGGGAAGCAGTTCTGGTAGATGCGCACATTAAGCGCTGCCCAGAAAGCACAGGGTTCACTTTTCAGCGAGGTAATACTCAGAGTAGGATAGATAAGTTGTTTTTTTTTAAAGGGAGACTCTGTTTTTTCGGCGCCTGTGTGACGGGCAGTGTTTTCTGATCACTGTATTCTATCTGGGACTCTGAATACCCCAGACATGCCACCTAGGGGGAAGGGTATCTGGAGATTGAATTTGGCCCTCCTGGAATACGAGAGAATAAGACAATCCTTTTGTGGATTTTTTTCAAGCACAGGTAACGATCCTAGACTTTTGCAGCAGTAAGTCAGAATGGTGGGAGCTTGTTAAACAAAGGACTGTTGGGCTTTTCAAGGTCATAGGAAGAAAGAAGCAGCAAGATAAGTATATCACCTACCAGCGTTTGCGGAGGAAACTTGACCGCCTTGTTTCGAATGGAGGAGATTATGGGGCGATCTCTGAGGTGAAGCTCCCTCTTAGGAGGCATCAATATGACCAGCGTGCCTCTTTGGTTCAGGAGAGGGATTATGGGAAATACCATTTGCCTGACCCTTACCAGAATTGTAAACAGAGCGTAGCAGTTAAGACGGTCAATGGCCTGAGGGATAGTAGCAGAGGTTGCAGAGGTTTTTAATGGCTGTTTGAATGAGGGTTCTCTCCCCCCCTCCATGAAGCAATCTGCAGTGATCCTTCTGTCAAAGGGTAAAGATCCTTCGATGATTGGGAATTGGCGCTCCATTAGCCTTCTTAATGTCGATAGAAAGATACTGGCAAAGATTTTCTTCTGGTGATTATCACCAGTTGCAGGTAGTTTGTTATCCCGCCACCAGCACTGTTCGGTCGAAGGTAGAAGCACTTTCTCAGCGGTGTTAGCTGTCCGGGAGGCCTTGGAGCGTTGTAGGGCTGCTGGTTAGGGTAAATTTTTGCTGACATTGGATCAGGCTAAGGCCTTTGATCGGGTTAATCATGAGTACATAAGGCTCCTTCTTGACAAATATGGCCTGGAGGGGGGTTTCATTGATTGGCTCAAGATTTTGTACAAAGGGGCTGAAAGCTTTCCTCTGGTTAATGGTTGGGTCGGGCAGCCTTTTGCGATCTGCTCGGGTGTGCGTCAGGGGTGTCCATTGAGTCCTCTGCTATATGTGTTTGCAATCGACCCCTTCATTATAAGGCTAGAGAGTGGACCGTTGTGTGGGGTACCTTTTGAACATCGCTGGTGAGCCTCCTTTGAAGGTTGTGGCCTATGCTGATGATGTTTCTGTTTTTGTCTCCTGGCGCAGGAGGTGGTCTGTGATAAGGCAGTATACAGAGGCATTAGGTTCAAAGGTCAATCAGGACAATTGTGAAGCTTTCTGGATGGGCGTGGAAGGTGAGAGCTTTGTTCTCCCGGATGACTTCCTGGAGCCCCAACAAAAAATTTGAGTTCTAGGCATTAATTTTGGCCCAGGTGACTATGGTCATGCAAATTGGGTGAACAGGCTGGAGAATGTCGATGCCAAGGTGACAAGCTGGAAAGGTTGGCAGCTTTCCTTGAGGGAAAAGGTTGATCTGATCAAGGCATACCTGATTCCCGATTTTTTTGTATGTCAGTTTTGTTTGTGTTTTGCCAGTTTCTCTCTATGCCAGGGTCTATAGTTGTTTCTTCCAGCTGTTATGGGGGAACAGAATAAACCTTGTCAAAAGGAATGTGACTTACCTTCCTAGGCAGGAGGGTGGTCCAGGGATGATCAACCCTGTAGTCTTTTTCTCTCTGATGTTTGTGAAGTATTGATTAATTTGGAGAGAATCCCAATTAAGTTTAGGGATCAGGCTTGGCTTGCCTTTCATGGAAAACTATATGTGAAGGGCAACTTGAAGTTTCTTTCCATGAGTGATCGGGGCTGCCCGAGAGTGGAGTGTGGTGGAGTCCATGGATAACTTTCTACTTCAGTGCCCTTTAAATATAGAGCTGTACAAGAGGGTGGGGAGGGCTCTGAGTATACCCTTCCTCCCCCATATGAGTTATGCATAGTGGGTGTATGGGGCATTCCAGACTCGTCGGGATTATGATTTGGAAACACTTTTTTTAGTTAGTCTAGTAGTCCGTTATTTCACGTGGAGTGCACGGTGTCAGGTATCCTTACGGAGTAAAATCCTCCCTGTCAAAGTTCTGATGCAGGACATTCTGGGTGAGGTTGTGAAGATTCAGGGTCTTGAGAAAGACCGGTGGCAGCAGGGGGCCTGGGTAAGGGCGTGGAGGTATCTCAGGACTCTATAGCTGCTGCCTGTTGATCTCGGCGTGTGCGGCTTTTCTTTGTATTCTTGTTTCACTTCCCTAGATTTTCAAGATCATTTATATTTTTGATAAAAGGCTACATGCATGGTGACGGTGATGTCTGGCTCTCCTGTAGGGATTGTGCTGTATGCAATTTGTTTTGCACCATTTAATATGTTCTTGTTTTGTACAGTCATATTCAATTATTTTTTAAATATGTTTTATTTATTTATTATGGTTTTATTGTATATAAGTTGTTGTTTGTAAGATTTTTCAATAAACCAAATTAACCCCTCATAATGGGCACAGCGGGTGTACAGACCCGGGAACTCAGCACAGGGATGGTGGAAACCCCTCATAATGGGCACAATGGGTGTACAGACCTGAGAACTCAGCACAGGGATGGTGGGAACCCCTCATAATGATAAATTCATCATAACAAACATTCATAATTGTTACGAAAAGTTAACAAACCTAAAAGGTAAAAAGTAAAACCCAGGAAGTCAGCACTCAGCACAGCACAGGGATGGTGGGAGCCCCTCATAATGATAAATTCATCATAATTACATTCCTAATTGTTGCGAAAAGTTAATGAACCTAACGAAAATTTGTACTTCGTACGAATCCAAATTGAATTTCGGACACGAATTCCGAAATACAAATTAATTCTATTATGAAACGGAAAGAAATGAAACAAATGTATTGGTGGCGCACATGTCTACTATGGCTGCGCTGTATTTTATACTGTGTACACCACCAGAAGCGTAGTAGACACTGTACACACTGTATTAGATACTGTGTACACCGCCTGAAGTGTATTAGAAACAGTACACCACGGAATGCACTGTAGATGTAGGCTACACTGTATGCAGAGTATATATACATATACAGTATCTCTCAAAAGTGAGTACACCCCTCACATTTTTGTAAATATCTTATTATATCTTTTCATGTGACAACACTGAAGAAAATACACTTTGCTACAATATAAAGTAGTGTGTATACAGCTTGTATAATAGTGCAAATTTGCTGTCCCCTCAAAATAACTCAACACACAGCCATTAATATCTAAACCGATGGCAACAAAAGTGAGTACAACCCTAAGTGAAACTATCCAAATTGGGTCCAATTGGCCATTTTCCATCCCAGATGTCATGTGACTCGTTAGTGTTACAAGGTCTCAGGTGTGAATGGGGAGCAGGTGTTTTAAATTTGGTGTTATCGCTCTCACTGTGTGTTATCGCTCTCACTCTCTCATACTGGAAGTTTAAACATGGCATCTCATGGCAAAGAACTCTCTGAGGATCTGAAAAAAAAGAATTGTTGCTCTACATAAAGATGGGCTAGGCTATAAGAAGATTGGCAAGGCCCTGAAACTGAGCTGCAGCACCGTGGCAAAGACCATACGGCAGTTTAACAGGACAGGTTCCACTCAGAACACGCCTTGCCATGATCGACCAAAGAAGTTGAGTGCACGTGCTTAGCGTCATATTTAGAGGTTGTCTTTGGGAAATAGACGTATGAGTGCTGCCAGCATTGCTGCAGAGGTTTAAGGGGTGGGGGGTCAGCCTGTCAGTGCTCAGACCATATGCCGCACACTGCATCAAATTGGTCTGCATGGCTGTTGTCCCAGAAGGAAGCCTCTTCTAAAGATGATGCACAAGAAAACATGTAAACAGTTTGCTAAAAACAAGCAAACTAAGAACATGGATTACTGGAACCAAGTGTCATAGTCTGGGGCTACATATGTGCTGCCAGCACTGGGGAGCTACAGTTTATTGAGGGAACCATGAATGCCAACATGTACTATGATATACTGAAACAGAGCATGAGCCCCTCCCTTCAGAGACTTGGCCGCAGGGCAGTATTCCAACGTGATAATGACCCCAAACACACCTCCAAGATGACCACTGCCTTGCTAAAGAAGCTGAGGTTAAAGGTGACGGACTGGCCAAGCATGTCTCCAGACCTAAACCCTATTGAGCATATATGTGGCATCCTCAAATGGAAGGTGTAGGAGTGCAACATCCACCAGCTCCGTGATGTCGTCATGGAGGAGTGGAAGAGGACTCCAGTGGCAATCTGTGAAGCTCTGCTGAACTCCATGCCCAAGAGGGTTAAGACAGTACTGGAAAATAATGGTGGCCACACAAAATATTGACAGTTTGGGATCAATTTGGACATTTTAAACTTAGGGGTGTACCCCCTTTTGTTGCCAGCCGTTTAGACATTAATGGCTGTGTGTTGAGTTATTTTGAGGGCACAGCAAATTTACACTGTTATACAACTGTACACTCACTACTTTACATTGTAGCAAAGTGCCATTTCTTCAGTGTTGTCACATGGAAAGATATAATTAAATATTTACAAAAATGTGAGGGGTGTACTCACTTTTTTTAGATATTTTCCAGCACTGCCTTAAATTCTTGGGCATGGAGTTCACCAAAGCTTCACAGGTTGCCACTGGAGTCCTCTTCCACTCCTCCATCATAACAACATGGAGCTGATGGATGTTAGAGACCCTGCGCACTCCACAGATGCTCAATCGGGTTTAGGTCTGGAGACCTGCTTGGCCAGTCCATCACCTTTACCCTCAGCTTCTTTAGCAAGGCAGTTGTCGTCTTGGAGGTGTGTTTGGGGTTGTTATCATGTTGGAATACTGCTCTGTGGCCCAGTCTCCGAAGGGTGGGGATCATGCTCTGCTTCAGTATGTCACAGTACATGTTGGCATTCATAATTGCCTCAATGAACTGTAGCTCCCCAGTGCTGGCAGCTCCCACCACCATGCTTGACTGTAGGCAAGACACACTTGTCTTTGTACTCTTCACCTGGTTGCCACCACACACGCTTGACACCATCTGAACCAAATACATTTATCTTGGTCTCATCAGGACATGGTTCCAGTAATCCATGTCCTTAGTCTGCTTATCTTCAGCAAACTGTTTGCGGGTTTTCTTGTGCATCATCTTTAGAGGAGGCTTCCTTCTGGGATGACAGCCACGCAGACCAATTTGATGCAGTGTGCAGCATATGATCTGAGCACTGACAGGCTGACCCCCCACCCTTTCAACTTCTGCAGCAATGCTGGCAGCACTCATAAGTCTATTTCCCAAAGACAACCTCTGGATATGGCGCTGAGCATGTGCACTCAACTTCTTTGGTCGACCATGGCGAGGCCTGTTCTGAGTGGAACCTGTCCTGTTGAACCTCTGTATGGTCTTAGCCATCGTGCTGCAGCTCAGTTACAGGGTCTTGACAATCTTCTTATAACCTAGGTCATCATTATGTAGAGCAACAATTCTTTTTTTCAGGTCCTCAGAGAGTTCTTTGCCATGAGGTGCGATGTTGAACTTCCAATGACCAGTATCAGAAAGTGAGAGCGATAATACCAAATTTAACACACCTACTCCCCATCCACACCTTGCCTTGTAACACTAATGAATCAAATGACACCGGGGACGGAAAATGGCTAATTGGGCCCAATTTGGACATTTTCACTTAGGGGTGTACTCACTTTTGTTGCCAGCAGTTAAGAAATTAATGGCTGTGTGTTGAGTTATTTTAAATGGACAGCAAATGTACACTGTTATACAAGCTGTACACTCACTATTTCATATTGTAGCAAAGTGTAATTTCTTCAGTGCTGTCACATGAAAAGATATAATAAAATATTTACAAAAATGTGAGGGGTGTACTTACTTTTGTCTTTTGTGAGATGCTGTATACAAGACTGTGTGTGTGTATATGTATATATACAGGTGAACGGTGTAGGAAATACAACAGTTTGTATATGTGCCTCCAACTTTTTAAGGGACCAAAAGTAATGGGACAATTGGCTGCTCAGCTGTTCAATGGCCAGGTGTGTGTTATTCCCTCATTATCCTATCCGTACAAGGAGCAGATAAAAGGTCCAGAGTTAATGTCAAGTGTGCTATTTGCATTTGGAATTTGTTGATGTCAATTCTCAATATGAGATCCAAAGGGCTGTCACTATCAGTGAAGCAAGCCATCATTAGGCTGAATAAACAAACCCATCAGAGAGATAGCAAAAACATTAGGTGTGGCCAAATCAACTGTTTGGAACATCCTTAAAAAGAAAGAACGCACTGGTGAGCTCAGCAACACCGAAAGACCCGGAATACCATGAAAAATAACTGTGGTGGATGACTGTCAGTTGGCCAGATCAAGAACAGCCTCCAGGAGGTAGGGGTATGTGTGTCAAAGTCAACAATCAAGAGAAGACTTCACCAGTGTGAATACAGAGGGTTTACCACAAGATGTAAACCATTGATGAGCCTCAAAAACAGGAAGACCAGATTAGAGTTTGCCAAACAACATCTAAAAAAGCCTTCACAGTTCTGGAACAACATCCTATAGACAGATGAGACCAAGATCAACTTGTACCAGAGTGATGGGAAGAGAAGAGTATGGAGAAGGAAAGGAACTGCTCATTATCCAAAGCATACCACCTCATCAGTGAAGCATGGTGGTGGTAGTGTCATGGCATGGGCATGTATGGCTGCCAATGGAACTGGTTCTCTTGTATTTATTGATGATATGACTGCTGACAAAAGCAGCAGGATAAACTCTGAAGTGTTTTGGGTAATATTATCTGCTCATATTCAGCAAAATGCTTCAGAACTCATTGGACGGCGCTTCACAGTGCAGGTGGACAATGACCTGAAGCATACTGCGAAAGCAACGAAAGACTTTTTAAGGGAAAGAAGTGAAATGTTACGCAATGGCCAAGTCAGTCATCTGACCTGAATCCAATTGAGCATGGATTTCACTTGCTGAAGACAAAACTGAAGGGTAAATCCCCCAAGAACAAGCAGGAACTGAAGACAGTTGCAGTAGAGGCCTGGCAGAGCATCCCCAGGGATGAAACCCATTGTCTGGTAATGTCTATGCGTTACAGATTCAGGCTGTAATTGACTGCAAAGGATTTGCAACCAAGTATTAAAAAGTAAAAGTTTGATGGATGATTGTTAATCTGTCCCATTACTTTTGGTCCCTTAAAAAGTGGGAGGCACATATACAAACTGTTGTAATTCCTACACCGTTCACCTGATTTGGATGTAAATACCCTCAAATTACTGCTGAAAGTCTGCAGTTAAAGCACATCTTGTTTGTTTCAATTCAAATCTATTGTGGTGGTGTATATAGCCAAAAAGATTAGAATTGTGTCTGTCCCAATATTTATGGACCTGACTGTATATATTAATACACCGCCAGAAGTGTATTAGAAACAGTACACCACGAAATGCACTGTAGATATAGGCTACACTGGATGCAGAGTGTGTATATAATATATATATAATATATATAATATATATATATAATATATATATAGGCCGAACAACCACCCCCCCCCTGTTCGGTTCGCATCCAGAACATGCGAACAAGCAATAACTTTGTTCGAACACTGTTAAAGTCTTGGACACGAACATGAAAAATCAAAAGCTTGTATGCAAGTTATTGTCATAAAAAGTGTTTTGGGTCCTGTCCCAGTCAGGAAGTAATAGCAGCTATAGTGAATTGTCTATGGGAGAACTCAAAAGTGCTAATTTTAAGCACTGAGTCACTTTCCTTTGAACCTCTCTCTGAAATCTTAAAAGTCTGGGCAAATCTTTAGCCTTTCCTCTGCCAGGCAAACCACATGCGTCAGAAGCTCTACTGACCCACTGTTGATACGTGGCTGCCCTGGTAGGAAGGGTAGTATTTGAAACATTGAAAGGGGATACTGGAGTTTTAGATGTACCGGATAACTTTTCTGACACTCCTGTGAAAGCCTCCACTGAAGTAGAACTTTCCAGGAAATATTCTTCCTCATCACTTGACTCAAACTCTTCAGGGGATGACCTTCCAAACAAATTGTCCATAGATCCATATTTTTGTAAAATCCCCAATCTACAGCCCAGCCTCCGTCTACCCTGTTCGGCTCACCCGAGGGATCCCCCTCCTGTAACTTAGGCTCCTTCCGGACAGGCATAACAAAGGGCTTATCATCAGCTGGCTCCTCAGGGGTTTCTTCCAAAGACTGTGCAATACTCTCAGCAGTCCCTGGGTCCCCAGCCAGGCTACAGGCTTTTCTATTAGATCCTACCTGATCTTCTGGTGGCTTCGATTCAGTTGAATCAAATGGGAGCTCCTCTACTGCTGCAGCAGGCGATTTACGACCCTCTCTGGCCTTCCGAATCACCTGTTCTTGTGGCAGACAAAGTCCCGTTGCAAGACTGGCAGAGTAGTACTTGACTTCCTGTTGAACGGGTCCCAGCCGTGTCAATTGAACACCACAATGTCCACACTGAGCCCAGGCGGTGGCTCCAACCGTAGGCCTCTGACATCCAGGACACAACATACAAAGTCTCTCCACTCCTTCAATCACTCCTAGCGCCAGTCCTCCAGTGAACTATAATCGAACACCAGTATTGATCAGAACGCGGTCCTGCAAGTCAGATAACCGCTGCATGACGAGTGTATTCCCAACACCTTCTGCCATCTTCCTTCGCCTGTTTCTGTCTGGCACGTGGCATGCTGAACGCTAAAGAATTTTCCTCTGAGGCGTGGCTCCACCCCCCACTTGTTGGTTCAGCGCGCGAGGAACTGTAGCTGCACATTTTCAAAGTCCTCCCCAGCGACCCCTGGTGGCAGGTACTGTTATACTGCAGACTATCTTGGCAACAGTTACTGATATGCAGGCTCCATTGTTATGGGAGATGGTTAGTGAACAAACGTGAAACAGATATCCTGGATGACGCCCCCACATGTAGCGCTTACCCCTGAAGGAGCTGATTAATTATTATATCCGTAATTCACGTTTACCACCTGACCCATCGTAGCCCATACAATCAAAAACAGTTCATATTGCATTTTTCTCTCGCTTTTATTAAGTAACATGAACTGGGATAGGAAAAGGGTTTCTTTTTGAGATGCTCTTTTGTTGCTTTGTAATCTTTTCTTTGCCTCTCATGCAAAGACCTAGCATCATTGCGGATAATAGGAAATCACTCTATGTGATTTCTTCATCGGGGAAGATGGCAGTAGATTTGATAGAGAATAACTGATTGATTGAGTCACTCTGAATAACTTCTTCATCTGCAGAACTTTTCAAGAACAGTTTGTATCTATATGTGTACTAGTAGCTTTCCCGCCACCTCTTTACCACTACTTCCCATCTGAATGGTACTTCCAAGTTGAGCTAAAGAAAAGTCACTCTGAATGACTCCTCCCGCTTGACTAATTGGAATCCCGAGGCATTGTTGAACCCAAAGTCACAGGCCATCACCGCCTGTCTCACTGACTTGCGTATCAACATCCCTCAGCCTCTGACAGTACCCTTCCCTTGGGCTTTCACTCACGTGATCAATAGTCCATGTGCCACTCATAAACGATCAATCGCCCAGTTTCCTTCCGCTTAGTTGCTACTTCTTCTGCAATGATTCTTTGTCCTCTTTCCACTTTTCTGGCACGCTCCCTTCCCCGCAGGGGCAGCCAACGACACCAGTGACTACATGCTGTATGGTGTCATCTACTCCTCTACGGATGCCGGCTCCCCACCCTGCTCACAGGGGGGGCTCCGTTGGCTCCCCGGAGGGGGAACCTCTCCTCTCCGGGAACCAGGCTAAGCTTCTCTCCAAACTCGAACTCTTTACTCACCATGTGACCCGGCTTTTTATAGGAGAGTCCCGCTACACCAGTAAAAACATAAAAAATAAATAAGTCCATAAATCTATCCCCTATTTTGTAGAAACTATAACTTTTGCGCAAACCAATCAATATACGTGTATTGCAAATTTTTTTTACCAAAAATATGTAGCAGAATACATATTGGCCTAAACTGACGAATACATTTTTTAAATATTTTTTTTGGATATGTATTATAGCAGAAAGTAAAAAATATTGTTTTTTTTTGTTTTTTTTTTTTCAAAATTGTCGGGCTTTTTTTGTTTATAGCGCAAAAAATAAAAACTGTAGAGTTGATCAAATACCACCAAAAGAAAGCTCTTTTTGTGGGGAAAAAGGCATCAATTTTGTTTGGGTACAACGTTGCACGACCTTGCAATTGTCAGTTAAACCGATGTAGTGCCATATCGCAAAAAATGGCCTGGTCATTAAGGGGGTAAATCCTTCCAGGGCTGAAGTGGTTAATGGTCATGTGAAGAATGAATACAATATTCAGCAATACCAATTAAATCATAGTTCTCTTCATGCACCAAAGCTTCTAACTCACCTATTTTGCTTGGTAGACTTCAGGCATTGGTGAAAAAACACTAATCAATTGTCAAATTTTGCACACGTATTTTGCATATTTTTTATTTTGGTACAAATAGTACCATTTTCAATGATTGTTTGTAACATGTGAACCTTCTTATCACCTGCCATAGCCCTCCCCCCATCTTTCCCCATTCCACCCACCAGTAGGGACTGACCCCTGTCTGACCTGTCTGCCACATTATAATCTAATTCTCCCTCCCCCCTCAATCCTAGTTTTAAATACTCCTCCAATCTTCCCATCAACCTCTCTCCAAGCACAGCAGACCCCCTTCCATTTAGGTGCTAAACATCTTTAGCATATAGGTTGTACCCCAATGAAAAGTCAGCCCAGTGCTCTAGAAACCCAAATACTTCCTTCTTACACCAGGTCTTTAGCCAAATATTCAGTTCTCCAATCTCCCTCTGTCTTTCCTGTGTTGCACATGGCACAGGCAATATTTCAGAGGACATCACCATGGAGGTCCTTCCCTTCTACTTGAAGCCTAGTTCTTTAAATAGAGCCTCCACCTTCCTTGTAGTCTGTCATTGGTTTCAACATGGCCCAAGACAGCTGGGTCATGCCTAGCCACTCCCAGTAATTTATCAACCCTGTCCACCATATGCCGAACCCTGGCACCAGGGAGACAGCAAACCATTTGGTTACGGAGATCCTGGCGACAAATTATTCTATTAGTCCTTCTGATTAGGCATGTGCAATTCGTTTCATTCCGAATTAGTTTTTTAACGAATTTCGACAAATTTGTTAATTCGGGAATATCCGAATTAACGAAAACTTGTTTAACAAATTTTTTCCGAATATTCGTAAATTCGATAAAATTGGACATTCGGGCATTCGTCCATTCGCAATTTACGAATGTACATTCGTACATTAGTAAATTAGTGAATTCGTAAATTTGTAAATTCGGAAATCTGAAATAATAATTAACTAATAATAACTTAACTATTAGTAATTACTAGTAACTTTTTAAATTATAGGTATTGTAATTTCCTTTAAAATTTGGCTGTTAGTGAACGTAACACATACAAATTTATGAATGATCCGAAAAAATGGAATGGAATGTAATGAATTAATAATAATAATAATAATAATAACGTTTTATTATTATTATTTGTTATTAATTTGTTCCGTTCCATTTGTTTAGATGCAGCATTCGTTTTGGATAATTCGTAATTTCAGATAAATTCGTATCTGTTACATTCACTGACAGTCAAATTTGAAAGAAAATTACAATACCTATCATTTAATAGTTAGTTACTATTTCAGATTTTTGAATTTTTGGGTTTTTGGATTTTCAAACTTAGAATTTACAAATTTTCTAATTTACAAATGTACGAATGTACGAATGAACAAATGTAAAAATGTACGAATGAACGAATGTTCGAATTTACGAATGTACAAACGAATGCATTTACGAATGAACGAATTTACGAATCGCGATCATAACGAATGACCCGAAAAACGAAAAAAAATAAACGAATGAAGCGAAAACAAAAATGAACAAATTTTTTGGCTGTGCACATGTCTAATTCTGATCATAGATCTACCTATTACCACCAACTGTCTAGGCCTTCCTGCACTACCCTCACCCCTACTAGATGGTCTGCTTTCCTGGCTATTAGGGGTAGAGGTGACAGCTAGGGCTGGCACCTCCTGAGGTTGCCATCCCCACATCTTCGCCCAGCTTGGCAAATCTGTTGGGGCGCTCAAACCCAGGGCTTTTCTGTGAGCCCCTTCCACTCCATCTGACTATAGTAACCCATCTTCCTACCTGATAATCCTGACTTACCCCTCCAGCCTCCACATCAGCCCCATGAACTACGTGCTCTGTGAGCAGAAGACCCCTTTCAAGGTTGTCAGTTCTGCGCAGTGTTGCAACTTGCTCCTTCAAATCTCTAATGTGAGCTTCTAGATTGGCATCCCGCTTACATCTGTTGCAGCAGTACCCATCCTGGAGCTGTTGTGACATTGTAGTATACATTACGGCACACTGTGCACTGCACAAAACCTTCAACCTTGCTAGCACTCATTATCCCAGTTACACTATTAGTAATACTAACAGGAAATTTCAGATGTTACTTACAGGTTAGAAGACTCCTGTTATAATCTCCTGTTTTAAACTGTGTTTTTGGCTCCTCTTAATCAAATTTCCAACTTTGTCAAAGTATCCTGTAGTGATAAGACTATACTGTCACTGTACTAATGACACTAGCTGGGAAGGGGTAGCATCCAGGGCGATCAAGGGGTTAATTGTGTGCCTAACTATGAGTAATGTGTGCAAAGTTTGCTGCTTTTACTACTAGATTTCTCCGTTTTTTAACAACAATAGATAAAGGTGTTGGCGCTCACAATGTGGAATGTTATTCAAAAATGCATAAATCTTGTGCTATTATGCAACAAGTGATGAACAAGTGATAAATATACTACACATCATATGTCAAAAAATAAATGCATAACTTTTGTGCACAATGCAAATATTTTACACATGTATAAACAATGTAATTAAATAATAATAAAAAATGCAAAAAATTTGAAGTAAAAGTCCAATGAGACAATACCCAACACCAAAAAATAAAAAAAAATGTAAAATATCAAAGTGCTTCTGGACAAATGTGTCTTCAAAACGCTTCACCATGAGTGCTCATATGGTACATGGCAACTCACCAGAGGTGTTTGACCTCATTTTACAGAAAGTCAAAATACTCTTTTGGAAAACCAGATTGTTTCCTGGGCTTACACCCCTCCACTCTGATACTCCCTCAGGATAAAGCTGGAGACGTAGGGATGAACTCAACCAGAGACATAAAGAAGGACTTTATAGTATAGTATGTTTTTTATTAATGTTTAAAAGTAGATAGATAAAAAGTGTACTTACATGTATCCATGCTTTGCCTGGCACTAGGTGTCTACAGCATGTGCGGATAGAATCTGTCAGGCTGAAAGAATCATTGGAAAGGACTTGCTGACAGGTTCCCACTGTGTACAATCACAGCGGGTGCTGGGCAGGGGGCACGAATGCACACACCATAAACCTGGAAGTAGGCAGCGATGTACAGGTGCGTCACTTTGCCTTGCAGTACATTGCAGGCGGGTGGTCAGGAAATGATTGAAGTGGCCGTAGCCAATCTTATCCTTCAAAAAGTACTAGGCATGTTATTTCTGAATGCTAGCACATTTACAGTTGGGATATTGCAAGGACTATGTGGCCTAGATTTTAACCACTTCAATACTAGGCACTTTCCCACCTTCCAGCCCAGTCCAATTTTCAGCTTTCATCGCTGTCACATTTTGAATGACAATTGCACAAGACATGCAACGCTGTACCCAAACAAAATTTTTAGCAATTTTTTCCCCACAAATAGAGCGTTCTTTTGTTGGTATTTGATCACCACTAGGGTTTTTATTTCTTGCGCTACACATAAAATAAGACTGAAAAATTTGAAAAAAAAAAGTTATTCTTCGTTTCTGTTACATAACTTTGTAAATAAGTACATTTTCTCCTTCACTGGTGAGCACTGATGAGGCTGCACTGCACTGACGGCACCGATGAGGCAGTACTGATTGGCACTGATGAGGTGGCACTGATGATGAAGCATTTATATGCAGCACTGATGAGCAATGACAGGCACTGATAGGCAGCACTGAAAATCAGCACTGATGGGCACAGATAGGTGGCACTGATGGGCACAGATAGGTGGCACTGGTGGGCACCCATAGGTGGCACTGGTGGGCACTGATGGGTGGCACTGATAGATGGCACTGATAGGCAGCACCCATCAGGAGGCACTGGCAGGCATCACTGATGGGCACTGATTGGCATCCCTGGTGGGCTCTAGTGGGCTTACCTGGTGGTCATGGATGGGAATCCCTGGTGGTCATGGGTGGGCATCCTCGATGGGTCTCCGCTGATAATTATGAGTGCAGACCCCCCAGTCAGGAGAGCAGTTCCCAGTCAGTGCGAGTAGAGGAAAAGCCGATACATGGCTTTTCCTATCTACACTGTGATCAGCTGTGATTGGACACAGCTGATCACGTGGTAAAGAGCTTACATCATAGGCTCTTTACCTAGATCAGAGATGTAATGTGCCAGACTGACACACCACACCACCGATCGCTGCGCTGTATGTCCCCGCAGTCACATGATCGCGGCTTATCCTGCTGGACGTCACATGATGTCCAGTCAGGATAACAGAACCACTTTCTGGCCATCATTTTGCTATATGGCAGGCGGGAAGTGGTTAAAATTGATGTAAATCCTAAACGATTGACATAAATTTGTAATCATTAACTTCTTTCACCCTTTATTGTATCTCTTGATCTCCTACAGTGACAACTGCATGCCATTTCCCAGGGCAGGTTTTCTGTGGTGACAACAGTAGACCATGCCTGCATAATGTGTGTAGAAAAGACACCTTGTAGTCTTCATTGGGACTTGTTTAACCTCTGCATTTTTTTGCGCTATAAAATCCCCTTAGCTCCTACCATACACATATATGCGGCCTCAGGCTTGAAGGGGTTAAATTGGCAGCTGCAGGCATAACCCCAGTATTGAATTTTAGAGCGGGTGGTTGGCTCTTTAGGGATAACAACCGTTGCAGCTAAAAGCCGCTCGAATGTTATCCTAAAGGAGTGGGAGGGGACATCCCCACCCCCTCCCGCCGCTCTTCCTGGGCCTCCCATCCCTCCAGGAGACCCGATCCATGATCTGGCCAGGAAACGGCTTTATTCCAGTCTCCTATGAAAAGACAAAGAAGCAACGTCACAATGTCACTTCCGGTTTACTCGGCTGCCAATGGCGCCGATTATAAAAAAATTACAGTATTCAGAATCATTGTTTTAGGTGATCTGAATACTTTGAAGTGAAAAGGAGGGATTTGGGGTCTTTTAGACCCCTGATCCCTCCATAAAGAGTACCTGTCACCACCTATTACTGTCACAAGGGATGTATACATTCCTTGTGACAGCAATAAAAGTGATCAGAATTTTTCTTTTAAAGTGACAATGTAAAAAAAAAAAAAAAATTTTTTTTAAAGTGCCCCCGTCACCGGGAGCTCACGCAGCGAAGAAACCGCATGCGTAAGCAACGCCCACATATGTAAACGGTTTTTAAATCATACATGTGAGGTATTGCCACGATTGTTAAGGTGAGAGCAATAATTCTTTTTCAAAGTGTCTCCTATGGAGATTTTTAGGTACTATAGTTTGTTGCCTTTCCACGAGTGTGTGCAATTTCAAAGCATGACATATTAGGTATCTAAATCAAAGGGTTAACTGTGTGTCTAGCTAATATTTCAGTGTAGTGGGGGAGGTGATTTTACTAGTGGAAGGAATGGATCGGTGTTCCTGCTTTACAGAAACAAAGGATCCATGCCTTCTGTACTGGCAGAAGGGCAATGTGCCTTGTTCACATAGACAGACTGCCGTTCTGCCTGTGTACTGTACTATTAGTGGGTGCTGGCAGACATCGGGTAGTGTCACGTACCTGGTAGGTTGTGAGCCTGGAGTGCAGGAAAAGACCTCCCTTACAGCTCCCACTCCCGTTCCCCTGGAATGGAGACAGAGGGTCAGGAGTGAAGAGTGGTATGGGTGCCTGGCAGGATAAACAGTTGCTGAAAGTCCAGTAGTGGTGGCACCCTCTGGAGTCAGTAGTCTGGGGTGTAGACTGAGGACAGAAACTGGAATGCAGGACTGGAACCAGGAACCACAGCAGGTAATAGCAGACTGGAAGCTGGACTGGAACCAGGAACAACAGCAGGTAATAGCAGACTGGAAGCTGGACTGGAACCAGGAACAACAGCAGGTAATAGCAGACTGGAAGCCGAACTGGAACCAGGAACAACAGCAGGTAATAGCCTGGACGCTGGACTGGAACCAGGAACAACAGAGGGGATTGGCTGGAACGCTGGACTGGAATACAGCAGAAGGTAGCCTGGAACGCTGGACTGGAACCAGCCGGGTCAGATAACAGGAAACACAGATCAGATCAGGTAACACTCACAGAACGCTGTAGAGCAGACAGCGGAGATGGTGTGTGATAGACCGGTTTAAATAGCCTGCCTGATAGCGGGAGTGCGCGCGCGTGCCCGTGCGTGACCGCACCCGTGAACACGCGCGCATGCGCAGTGGAACCCGTGGCCGTGTTCCCGGACGCCTGGATCGCCGGTTACTGGCAGGATCTTCATGACAGGTAGTGCTACACACATACAAAAGATTCCACAGCACACTTACCTGCCAGCCTGCAAAACAACCAAATTGGCCCTGTCTAATGTCCTGTACACATGGTCGGATTTTCCAACAACAAATGTTCGATGGGAGCTTGTTGTCGGAAATTCCGACTGTGTGTAGACTCCATCGGACATTTTCCGTCGGAATTTCCAACAAACAAAATTTTGAGATCTGGATCTCAAATTTTCTGACAACAAAATCCATTCTGGTAAATTCCGATCGTGTGTACGCAATTCCGACGCACAAAGTTCCACGCAAGCTCTGAATCAATTACGAGACGGAAGCGCTCGGTCTGGTAAAACTAGCGTTCGTAAAGGAGATAGCACATTCGTCACGCTGCAAATTTTTAAATCTTTTAATGCAGAACATTCTCCTCTTCCTTAGAATGCTAGAATGATGAAGTTGTTTTGCTGCTCATATTAAACACAGAGTTCTGACAACCTGTTTTCTTTGTTATTTTTCGTGATCTCATGAATAATTGTGTTTTGTTTTTTTTTGACAGATCTCCATAATAATGTTTTAGAATTTTTGGTTTTGTGTTTTTTTTTTATTTTTTTTTTTATCCAGATCTCCTATTTTTTTTTTTTTTTCTAGTGATCTCCATAATTTTTTCTTTCGTTTTGTGTCAAGTTACCACAACACCATTATTATCTTGTATTTTTTAACCTCATGGAGTTGGTGTCCCTTGTTAATTTTGACATTATATTTTTGAAATGTACCTGCCTACTCACAAACAAACTGTCCTTTTTGAAGTTAAACACATAGGCAAGTATTTGTGAAAAATAAATAGCCATTTATTATGGGTCATAACAAAATAAAGAGGAAAGCAATGCTGGAGAAACTGGTGAAATTTGTGAAGCCTTTGTACCCCAGGGCACACATCAAATATTTTACAGTCAAAATTGTTGGCCTGATGAGTCCTTATAATAGTGAGCACAATCCGGTCCAGGACTACAAGAGATCAGGAACAGCAGCAGATGACATATCTGTCCCCAGGCTGTGGTCTTTTGTCAGACCACACCAGCCAAGCCATCACTCTCTTGTCTTCCTTACATGCTTGCTTCCAGGCTGTGGCTCTGGTGTTGTAGTTGTGGCAGGAGGTGGAGGAGGAGAACCATGGTTAAAATCACATGTGGCTTTGGCTTGTGAGTTCACCCCTCCACCCCTTATTTAGGGCTTGTAACATAACTTCCTCATATAAGAGATGTTGACCCTCCTCCATTTCCTGCATTTTGCAGGCTACCATGTAGGCATAGTCCTCTTGATTAATGGAGGGGTTTGAATGCTGCTGCAGCCTTCCAAAATAGGCCAAGTGCTGCCTCCTCCAGGTTACTCCTCTTCCTGGGACTTTTTTGTGGAAGGCGGAGGGGAGGGACCTGGGATTTGGGCAGGCTACTGGGCCGGCCACCTCCTGGCTGCCACTTACCCCCACCACCACCTGGCTGCCACTTTCCATGGCCTCTTCCTGGCTGAGACTTTCCTGTGTATGAAAAAGGGACATAGTTTTAGTTTTTGATTCATCGGTCACACACAATTTTCAGCTTATGACTGTTGCAAATTGAATGTTAATAGTAAAGACTATCATTCTGACCCCAGCATTTTTCATTCTTATCCCAATCATTTGTGGCTACTACTGTCTATTGATATGTAAAACACTTTGTAAAAATCAGAAATTACTGATCAATAATAACATTTAGTTAACATCAATAATTATTTGACTAGAAATATGTTGAACAATGCTATACCTGGCTCAAGCTGGGCTCCTCCACTTCTTCCTGGCTGGAAGGCCCAGGTTGGATGTCGGAAGCCTCAGCTGAGGTGGAATGAAGCCTTGAAGGAAGATTGGAGAGTGCTGGCCTGGGTTCAATCTGGCCTGCCAGAAAATGCAGTCTGTCATAGTACCACAGCCTGGGTACATAAATGCCATCTGCTGCAGCTCCTGATCTCTGGGAATCCTGGACCTTCTTGCGCTCCCTATTATAAGTGTTCCTCATGCCACTTAAAATAGGGGATGTCTGCCGTGGGGATCTGCCGCTGCCTTCCTCTTTGGTTTATTGTTATAAAAAGGGGTGGTTTACCTGCCACAGACAGGGCAGCTCCCTGTACATATCAATGAATATGGGGATAAAGTCCTCATCATTGAATAGATCCATTTTCTCTGCAAGACACAACACAAGACAAACCCTAATGTCAGGCTAAACTCTCCTAATCTTGTCCCAATATAGGCCACAATCTAGAAGCAGTATAGGCCACCGAGGCACCAAGTTAAAATTGTAACTTCGTTAGAACGATCGGCGCTTCCACTACTCCTTCCTCCACTCACAGATCATACGTACAACATACGCGTGTTACGCTTTATATACACGCTTTATATACACTGTGTGAACTCCTCCCACCCCAGACGTTCTTTCTAGTATATTGCCCACCCCTTGTCTTTCAGCGCAGTGGGAGAGCACATAGCGGAGAGACAACAGGTGCAAGAAGACAGCAGCAGCAATGACAAAAGCCCAGAGCCATGAACGTCCCGATCCCAGAGGATATTTAAGGCCTCAAATATGGCCTTTATAGAGATGGTGGAGATGTGGAAATGTGAGAAAGGCCAAGATCATGCCTAAAGTTGTGAAAAGTCTGCCGATCCAAGGCCGATCTGGCGATCCAAGGATCAACTGAGGAAACAATGGTCAGACCTCAAAATGAGGGAGCAGGATCAGTACAGAAGAATGAAGAGAGTGCTGCAGAAAAGTAAGTATTTTGTCATGTGTTCCTATTCTTCTTACATTCGTGCTGCTCCATGTGCTTTTCTTTACTGTTGTACAGTTTAAAATAGCAAGTTTCAGGTTTGTGGGTAATCATTCGTAGTAAACATCGTTCATTCACCCACTAATACGATGTTTTTTGCAGATGCAGGTTAACTACATTTGGTCATGCCTATTTGTCTTAAAAGAAGTTTAGTATATTGTTGTCTAGATGGGTTTGTAACTAGAATAAAATTCAAACTTGATTCAGTGTAAGGAGAGGACACTCAGCAGCTGTTTACACATCTGGATACAGGTGCACTAGTGTGGGACACCAGAACAAACTTTTTAGGGTGTCCCAAACAGGTGCTCCAGTGGATACTAGGGGTCTCTATATGTGTGATACTTTAACAAAAAAGGTAAGTATTCCAGCTTTGTAAAGGGGGAAAAAATTCATGTCTTCAGCTTTGAACTCTGCCAAAACAGACAATTGTACAACACTTCCAAGCAATGTTTCATATTCCTATTTCTTGCCTCAAATATCTGTGTGCTAAGTATACCTTTTTTTTAATCACATGGGGAGAAAAGACTTGGGACGTCTGAGGTCACCAGGGACCCCCAACCTCCTAAAGAAGGGGAAATCCAAAAACAACATCCAGAGGATGTGGAGGAAGGAGAGGTTTATGAAGTGAAATAGTGACCACAACAGGTGAGTGTCTGAGACCACAGCTTCAGGTAATAGATGGATGCCTGCATATTTATAATACATGGTGTTTTTTTTTTTTTTTTAGGTGATGTTGCTGAAGAAGAAACACATTTCACACGTGCAAGTGCACAAGTCCTCATCGGGGAGATCATGGTGTGCAATTGGGATTTACAGAAGATCAAGGAAGGCATCAATGATGTTGAAAAAAAGACTCAAAAACATCGATGTTTTAGGCAGAATCGAAAACACACCAACTTTTATCAAATTCTTTCTATTTTTCTAACTTTTCTCCAAAATTTTGAAAGCCAAATTTTGAAGATGCACACAGTGTGCCAACATGTGCTATCTGCCATCACGGGATATCAAGGTATGCGTTTTGGTGGTGCAACCCCTTCCTCGCAGCTAAAGTAGATGAGAGGAAGGGGTTGCATCCCCAAAACACGTCCATTGATCCCCCATGATTGGAGCTAGCACATGTTGACAATAGGCATGGGATCAGGAGGGAAATCCCCATTTTGACTGTTAATTTGTGTGCATCTTCAAAATTTGGCTTTCATAGGGGTGACTTAACCCCATATGATGAAGGCAATATCAACACAGTTTGGACATACTAATGTCTGATATTGCCTTCAGTCAAAGTTGAACTTTGTAAGTTCCTGAGTTGTGTATTGTTTTATTTTTTTAAAACATGCCTGTTTTAACACAAAAAAAGGCTATTTGTACTGTCCAAAAAAAATTTGATTACAAAAATATGTTGATTTGTTCAAAAACCCTTTTCTAACGCACATGTGAATGTGCACAGAGTAAAAAGTTTTCTACTCAACAATGTGCGGCTTCTTCTTTCAAGGCTCAATATCATTTTTTGGACTAAGTTGGTGTTTACACTGAAATTGGGGTTATTTACTAAAGGCAAGAGCACTTTCAGTGCAGTTTCAAGTGCAGTTTCATGTGCACTTTTACAGTGCACTTGGAATGCAAAGTGGATTTTCCTTTAGTAAATAACTGCCACAGTGCTTTATAATTTGCCACAATCATGCCATTTTTGTGACTCACCAAAATTCATTCTTGGTGCTGAAAATTATGTATATTTGTATCAGTAATGCATTACATACATTAACAACAAAAACAAGGTGTGTGTAGCAGACCCACAACATAATAATAGTTCGCTGAAGAAGAGACTGTCACCTCATGTATCAAATAAATTACATTTGCACTATTGAAGAAATTGGCCAAAAAAAAGCCCATTGGAGAACCTAGGAGACAGCTAAAAGAAACACAAGCAGTAGATCTAAGTAAATCTTATTTCAGTTTAAAAATAATTTTGAAAATGTTTCTTAAACATTTTCTGGCATATCAATGGCCTCCCTACCTGCAAAGTACTCAACATACTCCTGTCTTACTTTGCGGGCGCTTAGGGGGGCAAGCCAGGACGGCCAGCTTCAAGCGCCGTCAGGGTTTCTTCTTGAAGTCCGGCCTCAGGCCCAACTGAGGACACATAGTTCACTGAATTTCTCCTTAAAGAATTGTGGAGAATGCAGCATGCAAGGATTATATGGTTAAGTTTATATTCAGCCATGTTGATTGCTGTAAGGAATAGGCGGAACTGGCTGGCCATTATCCCGAAAGCGTTATCCACCACTCTTCTGGCTCTGGCCAGCCAGTAGTTAAAAACCCTCTGGTCCGGGGTGAGGGTCCTCATAGCTTCAAAACGGTCGGCTGGTCAGAACGAACTAACAGAAAGCACTGAAAAACAGAAAGGCCTGAGAACAGCGAGCTGAAAATCAGAAACGAGCAGACAAGAACGCACTTCAAAATCAGATGTGTACTATAATACAAGCACTGAAAAACAAATGCGAAATGACTACACACACTGAAAACCAAATACGAACCCACAAACACAAACTGAAGAGCAGTAAGGATCGGAAAAGCATGAGGCTGAAAAGCGCAAATCATCTCTCACCAAACTTCTACTAACACAAGATTAGCAGAAGGAGAGCAAAGGGTGGCGCACTTGGTATTGAACTTCCCTTTTCTAGTGCCGTTGTACGTCACCGCATTCTTAACGCAACCTGGCAGGCCGCAGGAAAAGAGGGGGGACGAGAGAGCACCCCCCCTCCTGAACCAGACCAGGCCACATGCCCTCAACATTGGGAGGGTGCTTTGGGATAGCCCCCTGTTAGGTACCTGGTAGTTGAGCCCGACTGGTAGAAGGAGGCCTCTCTTAAGCGCTGGTTCAGGAGCCACTGGAGTGGGAACAGAGGTCTCCTGAGCACAGTGGGTAGGAGTGCCTGATGCAGGTTCTTGCGATGACCAACACAGGAGCTGAGGAGACTTCCTCTGGAGTAGCTGGACTGCAGATGCAGGTAAGCTGAAGCGGATCCATCAGCAGGCAGGTGGAGGATATTGCAGCAGCAGAACCTGGAGCTGGAAGAACAGGTGATGAGCAGCGTCACAGGACACAAGCAAAGCAGAGTCAAACAGTCCGTATTTGGCAGGAGATCAGGCAGGTATAAGACAGAAGGGATGATCACAGAATAGTCAGGCAGGCAGGTGTTTGGCAACGGGTCACAAGATATCAGCAAGGTCAGGCAGGCCGGGTAGGATAGGAGATAGTAGAATGGTCAGACGTAGCCGGGTCAATAGCAAATAGTAACAACAGGCTGGATACAGGAACTCAGGTGCAGAGCTGCAGACGAACAGCACCTGATGGAAGTATCTGGCACTCTTTTAAAGGGTCTTTGGCACCAAATAGCGCTAGCGTGAACGGGCAGGCGCACGGCCAGCGCCAGCGCCCCCCAGTGGGGGATTCAGCTGAACTGCTCTGGAAAAGCCTCTCGTGCACCTACGTGCACGCATGTTAGCCTGACGGCCACGACATGTCCCTGACATTGCCCCCTCCCAACGGGCAGCCTCCGGATGCCCAGATAACTCCTCTTTTCGGGATGAGCAGAGAAATAGGCATGGATCAAACGTTTAGCGTGAATATTGCTATTAGGTGCCCATGAATTATTCTCCGGACCATACCCTTTCCATTTGATCAAAAACTGTACCTGACCCAATCTCTTTCTGCAATTGAGGATGGCCTCCACCTCATATTCCTCGTTTCCGTCCACCAAGACAGGTTCAGGGGCCCTGGTGCCCCTATTAGGGAAGGGGTCGGCTACAGCGGGCTTCAACAACGACACATGGAATACAGAATGGATTTTAAGTGAGTCAGGTAAACACAGTTCATAAGACACTTTGTTAATCTTCTTTTTCACCGGAAAGGGCCCAATAAATTTAGGAGCAAGCTTTTTGGAAGGACAAGCTAGTTTAATATTATTGGTAGACAGCCATACCTTATCACCAATCTGCAGGTTTAGATCTCCTCTTCTCTTTTGATCGAAGATCCTCTTACTGTCTGCTTGTGCCTTGGATACCACTTCCTGTAACATCTGGTTGTTGTGACTGAGGAACTGTACTGTGTCCTGGACCGCTGGAACTGGGGATTCTGGAAGAAAATCTGGTAAGAAAGATACATAAAAACCATAATTGGCAAAGAACGGGGACTGACCTGTGGCAGAGTGGCTAGCATTATTATAGGCGAATTCCGCTAGAGGCAGTAGAGACACCCAATCGTCTTGTACAAATGAGGTAAAACACCTAATGTATTGCTCAAGCGTCTGATTTGCCCTTTCGGTTTGCCCATTAGTTTGGGGGTGGTATGCTGAGGACAGGGCCAGTTCAATTTTCAGGATCTCACACAGGGCTTTCCAGAAGCGTGAAGTAAACTGCACCCCCCTATCGGACACTATATTTGCGGGAACTCCGTGCAGACTGATGATCTCTTTGATGAACACACGGGCCGTCTCCACAGCAGAGGGTGTCCCCTTTAAGGGCAGGAAGTGAGCCATTTTAGACAGACGATCGACGACCACAAAGATCGCCGAACATCCTTTCGAGCATGGTAATTCTACAATAAAGTACATTGCTATCATCCTCCAGGGCCTATCTGGTATGGGCAACGGCCTCAACAGTCCCCAAGCTCAGTTCCTGGAAGTTTTATTTTGAATGCAAACCGAACAAGAGCTGACGTACTTCCTGCAAAATTCCTTCAGGTTAGGCCACCAGAATGTACGTTGCACGAGTTCAAGGGTTTTACGAACCCAAAATGTCCTGCAAGTGGATGATCATGCAATAAAGTCAGCACCTTGACTCGGACGTCTTCCGGTACGAATATTTGACTACCTTTCCACAATAACCCATCTCGAGATGTTAAGGTGAATCCCTGAAGACTTGAAGGTTCTGGCGATGCTTCTCTGATTAAGGACAGGAGGTCTGTCTGAAGGAGTAAGAAACTATTTGCTGGCAAAATGGTGTCGGGTACAGAAGGTTCTTTAGGGTGATCAAACATGCGCGATAGCGCGTCTGGTTTTACGTTCTTAGTTCCTGGACGGTAGGTGATATGGAAATAGAAACGTGTAAAAAACAGGGCCCACCGGGCTTGTCAGGGTTTCAGTCTCTTAGCAGATCTTAAATATTCGAGGTTCTTGTGATCAGTATATATTAGAACTGGATGAACTGCGCCCTCTAACAGGTACCTCCACTCTTCTAGTTCTGCCTTGATGGCCAGTAACTCCCGATCACCCACATCATAATTTCGCTCAGCCGGCGAGAGTTTCCTGGAGAAAAATCCCACGGGATGCATCAGATCTTTGTTACCCTGCCGTTGAGAGATGACTGCGCCCACAGCCACTTCAGAAGCATCAACCTCCAGAATAAAAGGTAGAGATGGATCAGGATGGCTGAGGATTGGAGCTGAAGTGAAACGCCTTTTTAATTCCTCAAAGGCCTCCTGAGCCTCCGGGCTCCAGTGAAAACGACAGTTCTGCTTGGTTAGCTGCGTGATAGGTGAAATGATGGCAGAAAATCCCTTAATAAATTTTCTATAGAAATTTGTGAATACGATGAAGCATTGCATGCCCTTCTTGTCCAGAGGAGCTGGCCAATCTAGCACAGTGGAAACTTTTTGAGGATCCATTTTAATGCCGGTGGGGGAGATCACTAGCCTCAAAAACTAAATGTCCTTTTGTTCAAATTCGCACTTCTCCGCTTTAGCATACAGTCCGTGCAAACGAAGACGGCCCAAGACTTTGCAAACATGTTCCCGGTGTTGGTTGAGTGAACTAGAGAAAATTAAAATATCGTCCAAGTAAACAATCACAAAGATGTCCAGGAAATCTCTGAATACATCGTTGACCAGATGCTGAAATGTGGCAGGGGCATTGCATAGGCCGAAAGGCATGACTAAGTACACATAATGTCCGAAACGGGTCCGGAAAGCCGTCTTCCATTCATCCCCGGCCCGAATGCGGACCAGGTTGTAGGCCCCTCTTAAATCCAACTTAGTGAAGATGATGGCAGACTTCAACTTCTGAAATAATTCAGGTATCAGGGGCAACGGATAGCGCTTTTTAACCGTGACCTTGTTTAACTCCCGATAGTCCACACATGGACGAAGAGTCTGATCTTTCTTGGAAACAAAAAATATTCCGGCCCCAGATGGGGTGGTAGGTCGAATAAAGCCCTTTTTGAGGTTTTCATTAACGTATAGTTTAAGTGCCTCTTGTTCCTTCTCAGATAGCGGAAAGATGCGCCCGAAGGGAATCTCGGCCCCAGGGAGCAGCTCGATTGGGCAATCATAGGGGCGATGGGGTGGCAGGGAGTCCGCTCCTTTTTTACTGAATACATCTGCAAATTCCTGATAAGCCTCTGGTATGGTTTGAAGCAGTTCTTGATCCATATCCATGCAAAGTAAGGTGGCAGCCGGTTTGGAGGGTTCAGGTAAACAATGTCTCTGACAATAGGGTGATAGAAACTTGACTTCACCGGTAGTCCAATTAACGTGCGGGTTATGTGCCTGAAGCCAGGGCATGCCCAAGATGATCGGGAACAGTGGAGAGGAGATGACGTCCAAAGTTAGGAGCTCTTTATGCTGAGATAAACAGGTGGCAGACAGAGGAAGGGTTTCTTGCGAGACTTGTCCCGACTTTATGTGGGACCCATCGGCCAGGAAAACTGAAAGTCTGTGTCTTGTCTTTCAGGGGAAGATCTTGTCGAGCAGCAAAGGCAGAGTCAATAAAGCAGCTGCAAGCTCCAGAATCAATAATGGCGTTGACCTGGATTGTTCTTCCCTGGAGCTGTAATGAGAGAGGAAGAGCAAGTTGAGTGGCATTGGCGGTTAATGCGGAAAGACTGGCCAGAGTAGAAGAAACACACTTACGGGTCTTGGCCGGACAGTTGTTCACATAGTAGCCTGCCCCACCACAGTAGAGGCAGAGGTTTAGTTGGCGTCTGCGTGCCCACTCTTCTGGGGGTAGAGTAGAACGCATTAGTCCCAGCTGCATCGGTTCAGGAACGTCAGGTGTTGGAGTGGCCGTGTTGGAGCAGGTAGAAGGCAGATATCGGGAGGTGGGCAGGGAGAGTGTTTCACCGCTCAGGTGGATCCAGACCCAGGTGTAAAGTTAATGTGAAGCCTTCAGAGTTGAAGAGTCCCAGGTGCTGGCTAAATGCTGAATAGAGCAAGGTATTTGGTAGAAAGATCTGGATGCCGCACACTGGATAAAGTAGAAAACTTGTCTTTATTGTAGAGATAGGACCATCAAACATACAAGACAATCATACAGGATGTACAGGATCAGCTGACGCGTTTCACACTCGAAACTGAGTGCTTACTCATAGCTGGCAATTATTGGAATGACTAACATTTATATACCCTAAGAAACACATCATGTGATCACATAATTAGATGAAAAAATGGGTAACCGCTGGAAACCGATTTTGTGGAGTCTTGGCATCTGCTGACAAGTTAGTATGTTTTCCAATAAGAGAGACTCTAAAAAGTGATATCTGAATCACTAAAAATGACCTAAGTCAGTAGGAATGAAAAAACGTAAAGATAAACGTAATTATATAACCGTATGTGTGTAAACAAAAAATATACATATATATATATATATATATATATATATACACACACTATTGTTGTTTTTTTATGTGTTTATCAATATATATGTAATAAAACGTTAAGGGGATGTGATGTGGATATAAAAATAAAATGTGAATCAAAATGATAAAAAAATAAAAAAATATATGTGTAAATTAAGTGTAGACATAATGATATATATGTACTACGTATAAATATGTATGTGCTGTATATAAAAAATAAAGTGAGTGTTGTGGCAATAAAAGTATGATAAAGAGCAAGGAATGTAAAGTGGAGACAAAAGTTAAATAGGATTTATAGACAAAAGTGGTGTAGATGTTGTTGATTGCTGTAACATAAACAACGATATAATGTATCACAAATGTGTTTAAAAAACTGCGTATATATGTATTCAAAATATATGTTGCAGCAGAATGTTCAAAAGGTATGTGAACAAATGGAATTGGGATTAGCTGGATAGCAAAAAAATGCTATGCTATGATGCTAGTTTTAGCCGACCACAATGGATGATTGTGAAACGACATCGTTTTGTGTATGGGTATGCAGGAATGTTCAAAGTGAGAGAGAGGAATCTTTAATGATATAGCATGAAGTTGTGTGTAAAGCGTGGTAGTAAGACTGCAATTAAAGCATATATTAAGGCTTTTTAATGTTTTAGTAATAATAAAGATAATAAAAGAAAAGAAAAGAAAATAATAAAGATAAACAGTGACGTCAAGAACAAAAAGATCTCGCCAGCCCAATGCACTGCAGTGTGATCTAATTAACCTGAGGATGTAATAATGATGTGTAGATATCGGGAGGTGGGCACCGGAACTCTTGCAGTCATCCACATGGGGCGCGTTTGCTGGGAGGAACGTTCAGACCGGCGTTCACGAAGGCGTTGGTCGATCTGGATCGTTAAAGCAATAAGTTCATCAAGGGTATCAGGCATTCCTACCCGGGCGAGCTCATCCTTGAGACTCTCTGACAACCCCATGCGAAATTGATGGCGTAAAGCTGCATTGTTCCATTGTGTGTCCACGCTCCAGCGTCGAAAGTCCGTGACATAGTCCTGAGCCGGTCTGCCTTGCTGGAGCGCGAACAAAGCTGACTCAGCGGTGGCAGTCCGCTGGGGATCCTCGTACAACTGAGCCATGGCCTCGAAGAAAGAGGGCAACGACTGGATCTGCACAGAGTTAGTTTCAAGCAGGCGGTGAGCCCAGGTTTGAGGTTCCCCTTGTAGGAGGGATATAACAAATCCCACTTTAGTAGCCTCTAAAGAAAAAGTCCGTGGCTGTAGGGCGAAGTATAACTGACAGGCGCTGCGGAAAGCCAGGAACTTAGTTTGGTCACCAGCAAACCTCTCAGGAATGGGGACCCTTGGTTCGGGTGGAAGCATAACCACAAAGGGAGGTACAGCAGCTTGTACTGGAGCCACTGCTGAGGCAGGAGACGCACCTCCTGGGCCACTGAGGTTCAGAACTTGACCCTCCAGTCTGGAATAATTGTCTTGCAAAGTCTTTACAGCTTATGTGAGTGCCGCTAAGTGCGTACAGATCTCCTTGATGGGAGAGGTCTCTCCTGCGGGCTCAGTCATGGCTGTTCGTACTGTTAGGTACCTGGTAGTTGAGCCAGACTGGTAGAAGGAGGCCTCTCTTAAGCGCTGGTTCAGGAGCCACTGGAGTGGGAACAGAGGGCTCCTGAGAACAGTGGGTAGGAGTGCCCTTTAACAAGGGGACCCCCAGATCCCAGCCCCTATGTGTGAAATGGTAAGGGGGTACAAAAGTACCCCTACCAATTCACAAAAAAACTGTCAAAGATGTTAAAAATGACAAGAGACAGTTTTTGACAATTCCTTTATTTAAAGTCTTCTTTTTTCCATCTTCTTTCTTCTATATTCTATCTTCTTTCTTCTATCTTCCTTCAGTTTCTTCCTCCATCTTCTTCTTCTGGTTCTTCTGGTTCTTCCTCCAGTGTTCTCGTTCGGGATCTTCATCCGCGGCGTCTTTTTCCCTTCTTCTTCTCGGGCCGCTCCGCATCCATGATGGGAGGCTCCCGCTGTGTGACGCTTCTCATCTTCTGACGGTTCTTAAATAACGGAGGGAGGGGCCACGCGGTGACCCCTCCCCCCTCTGACATCATGGGGAATGCCACAGGGAAGTCCCCGTCAAGTCCCCGTGCGTCAGAGGGGGGTGGGGTCACCGGCTGTCCCTGCCCTCTGTTATTTAAGAACCGTCAGAAGACGAGAAGCGTCACACAGCGGGAGCCTCCCATCATGGATGCGGCCCGAGAAGAAGGGAAGAAGACGCCGTGGAGGAAGATGCCGGACGAGAACACCGGACGAAGAACTAGAAGAACCAGAAGAAGAAGGAGGAAGAAACTGAAGGGAGATGGAAGAAAGAAGATAAAAGAAAGAAGATGGAAAAAAGAAAACTAAGATAAAGGAAAAAACTGTCTCTTGTCATTTTTAACATTTTTGACAGTTTTTTTGTGAAATGGTAGGGGTACTTTTGTACCCCTTACCATTTCACATGGGGGGGCCAGGATCTGGAGGTCCCCTTGTTAAAGGACAAGGTGCTTTGGGGGGATACCCCAAAGCACCCTCCCAATGTTGAGGGCATGTGGCCTGGTACGGTTCAGGGGGGCACTCTCTCGTCCCCCCCTCTCTTCCTGCAGCCTGCCAGGTTCGTTTTGGCCGGGGTTCCCCTTAATATCTATACCAGACCTGAAGGGCCTGGTATTGAATTTAGGGGCACCCCCCCACGCTATTTTTTTTTAAATTTTGGTTCAGGGTTCCCCTGTGGGGAATTCCCATGCCATTTTTATCAATGAACTTGTATGTGTATTGTCGGACCGACAATTCATTAACCACTTCAGCCCCGGAAGGATTTACCCCCTTCCTGACCAGAGCGTTTTTTGCGATTCGGCACTGCGTTGCTTTAACTGACAATTGCGCGGTCATGCGACGTGGCTCCCAAACAAAATTGACGTCCTTTTTTTCCCACTAATAGAGCTTTCTTTTGGTGGTATTTGATCGCCTCTGCGATTTTTATTTTTTGCGCTATAAACAAAATAAGAGCGACAATTTTTAAAAAAACGCATTATTTTTTACATTTTGCTATAATAAATATCCCCTAAAAATATATAAAAAAAACATTTTTTTTCTTCAGTTTAGGCCGATCGTATTCTTCTACATATTTTTGGTAAAAAAAATCGCAATAAGCGTTTATTAATTGGTTTGCGCAAACGTTATAGCGTTTACTAAATAGGGGATAGTTTTATGGCATTTTTATTAATAATTTTTTTTTTTACTAGTAATGGCGGCGATCAGCGATTTTTATTGTGACTGCGACGTTATGGCGGACATGTCGGACATTTTTGACACATTTTTGGGACCATTGTCATTTATACAGCGATCAATGCGATTAAAAATGCACTGATTACTGTGTAAATGACACTGGCAGTGAAGGGGTTAACCACTAGGGGGTGGGGAGGGGTTAAGTGTATCCTAGGGAGTGATTACTAACTGTAGGGGGATGGGCTGTGTGGCTGACGTCACTGATCTCTGCTCCGATGACAGGGAGCAGAGATCGAGTGACACTTGTCACTAGGCAGAACGGGGAGATGCTGTTTACAACGGCATCTCCCCGTTCATCCGCTCCGTGAGGCGATCGTGGGTCTCCCCGCGGCGATCGAGTCCGCGGGACCCGCGACCCGACTCACGGAGCTCCCGGCCGGCGCGCACGCATGGGCACGGCGGGAAATTCAAATGGACGTACAGGTACGCCCATTTGCCCAGCCGTGCCGCTCTGCCGACGTACATCGGCGTGCGCCGGTCGGCAAGCAGTTATTAGCCGCAAGTAGTTTTAAATGACTTTTTTTTTTCCTTTTGAAATGTCATTTTGCTGTCAGACTATTCTAAACACAGGAAACATGCACCCCTTTACAGGAATACTATAGACACCCCCAAGGTATGAAATTTAAAGGAATACTACACTTTTATTGTTTCACTTTAAGCATTAGTAAAATCACTGCTCCTGAAAAAACTGTGTTTTTTTAAAACTTTTTTTTTCATTGATCCATGTCCCCTGGGGCAGGACCCAGGTCCCCAAACACTTTTTAAGACAATAACTTGCATACAAGCCTTTAAAATTAGCACTTTTGATTATTCATGTTCGCGTCCCATACGGTGTTTGCGTGTTCAAACACATTTTTTGCCTGTTCGCATGTTCTGGTGCGAACTGAACAGGGGAGTGTTTGGCTCATCCCTAATCCAGAGCATCTCAAACATGTCCAGTGAGTATGCTGGCCATGCAAGAACAGGGATAATTTCAGCTTCCAGGAATTGTGTACAGATTCTTGCAACATGGGGCTGTGCATTATCATGCTGCAACATGAGGTGATGTTCGTGGATGAATGGCACAACAATGGGCCTCAGGATCTCATCACGGTATCTCTGTGCATTCAGAATGCCATCAATAAAATGCACCAATGTTCATTGTCCATAGCATATGCCTGCCCATACCATAACCCCACCACCACCATGGGCCACTCGATCCACAGTGTTGACATTAGCCAACCACTCACCCACACAATGCCATACACGCTATCTGTCATCTGCCCTGTACAGTGAAAACCGAGATTCATCCGTTAAGGGATCCACCTCTCCAAAGTGCCAGACACCATCAAAGCATTTGGGCATTTGCCCACTGACGTCGGTTACGATGATGAACTGCAGTCAGGTTGAGACCCCGATAAGGATGACGAGCATGCAGATGAGCTTCCCTGAGACGGTTTCTGACAGTTTGTGCAGAAATTCTTTGGTTATGCAAACCGATTGTTGCAGCAGCTGCTTGGGTGGCTAGTCTCAGACGATCTTAGAGGTGAAGATGCTGGATGTGGAGGTCCTGGGCTGGTGTGGTTACACGTGGTCTGCGGTTGTGAGGCCATGTTGTGAATAATATTTGAGAGAAATAGGCATTTTGTGTACTTAGAAAAAGTCATAGATATTTGCATTCAGCTCATGATAAAAAAGGGCAAACACAAAAATGTTGCGTTTATAATTTTGCTCAGTGTAACAATGGATAGATAAGGGCAGGTATGCCTGGAGGAAGCCTACCTAAAGAGGCACAGCAGTGCACGTGACTCGCAAAAGCACAATGGCAGCAAGGGCATCCAGTGCATCCCTGCACCCAGTTCTTTCAATTGTACAAAAAAGTAGCAACCATCCCAATCGATAACTGGCCTTTGCAGCAAGGTGCACATGGAAGGGCAATGCACATCACACACAAACAAAAGATTTACCAGCACACTTACTGACCAGCCTGCAAAACAACCAATTGGCCCTGTCTAACAGTTTATGTTTATTGGCCCTGTCTAACAGTTTATGTTAAACATAGAGGGTTTTGTTTGCACTAACTAAATACTTTCAATTGTATATTTAGCAGACCAAAAGGAGCAAATAAAAGAAGTTTAGAGTTTATATACACATTATATGTACATACATTTTAATCGGCGCTAACCTATTTCCAGTCCCTACAACAAGGGGAGGGGGGGGGGATGGATGAACAAAATGTGTGGAGCTGGAAATTTGTTTTTCTCAACATAGGAGACAAGATCATGCATTGCCTCTGTTCTGCACTGTGTCTCCTAGCAACATTCTTGATAAATGTCTCCATGTCTGTATTGTGCTTGTTGATTATTTGGACTCTCTATAGATATAGTATATTTCATCATATTGAAAGAACGGGCTAACCTTGTTTGTCTAGCAAAAAAAATATGTATTATTTAGTACAACAAACAAATATTTGTTTTTTTTTCATTACCTTATATCACATGGACATTTGCCATCATTTTCTATTATTATTTCAGTAACCCATGTTTGTTTAATAGAACTTTCTTTTATTCTATTTATGTTTTTTCCAGAATGGTAACAGTGAGAAAACATATTGCCAATGATAAGAAAATATTGTATACACGTATTTCATGTACACATTTTACGGTTGCCATAAGACAATCACTCAAATGCCATGATTGCCACAGCTAAACAAATCCCAAGAGATCACAGTAGAATGTGAATTTGCAAATTTAAGTAGTGTGTTGTTCTGAAGATTTATAGTGAAAATAAAAAGCAGTTTTTCCCTGTGTTATAGTTCCCAGGTATTGTGTTATAAATCATTGCATGCCTCACTGCTGAAAATGAAGGAACAGCATTTATATAACTATATTGGAAGAATAGATACAGTGAAATAGGTTCTGCTCCCTCATAAATAGACACTTATAAAGAAGTTGGCAGCCATAGTAGTGAAAATCAAAATGAACAGGATATTTGTTTATAGTGCAACAGTAGCAGATTTAGCCTTTAGCAAAATTATATAGTTGATAAGATAAGGTGTTTTTTTCTGAAATGGCATTTATTGTTCAAGACCATGCTAACTCTGTGCAGTAACTTGATGATGATACATGTATTACTAAATAATATGTTTCTTGGATAAGGATTAAACGGAAAGTGTCTGAAATGATACACGTTGTAACACATTTACTATAGTTAAAAAAAATTTGGCTGCTCCAAAATCTTTTTTAAATTAAAATTTTCTGCTTTAAGGGCTACTTATTCTATCTGACTTTTTGGAGTAAAATAAAAATGAGTTTGCACATCAAAATTATCAACAAGCTGCAGGCACGCAAGTGTGCATACTGGTAACAAAATCAATGTATGTAGTGCTTTGCTATATGTATAAAACACATATAAAGTATACTGCTTCCTAGATGTGCTATATCAAAGGGCCCTTAAATGTATTTAAACAAACCCCCAAGGGTATGTGCTCACCTCACATATAGGCCTTTATTACAAAGGTCAATGGAGCCTTTAAAACAAAAGCCAAGGGTTTCAGATGGCAGCCACAGACGGATGTCTCATAAATGGTCAATTAATTCAGTAGCTGACCCAGCCTTAGACCCAAGCTCAAAAGAAAAACCTCATAGTGTACACTGTGCAAAATAGTTTTTATTACTAAAAAAACTCATATGCACTCATGCTTGTAAAGTACAAAGTATCCAAGTACTGCCACCTCCCCCTTCATCTCTATCCAGAATCCAGGTAACACCAGAATCACTCCGGTTTCATTTACGGGATAGGAAATTTAAAGAAATGTCATTAATGGTACACAGACAGCAAAAAAATTAAGTGGACTTTTTTTATCCTTTGCTACTCTATCCAAAACTTAAAACAGGTTTTAGCTCTACATACATTTTATTATGACTGTGCACTCCATTAGGTGCTGGTGTTAGACCTAGTACTCTCTATAGTAAGCACTCAGTAACAGGACTAGTTAAAAAACCCACTCTCTTCATCTGCATAACAAGTTTTGAGGCTACTTGTATTGAAAGTTGCGGCAGTTATTTAGCTATGCCATGATTTTTACTGAGAAAAAATATTTTAAAGCATCTCCAATCAAATCAATCACAAGTCAAAACACAGTGTTACAAGACTATAAAAAGATAAGGTGTGAGCATTTAATTTGGCTTTAAACTGAACCTATACTTTTCTTCTTCAGGGCAAACTAATATGTGCACAGGATAGCTTATTTGCTTCAACCAGTGATACTTGCTTTTCATCTACTACCCTACCACCATTTTTTTCACCAGAGCATTCGCCAAAAGTCTTGTGCAATATTTTTGTTGTTCAAATTTACACAGAATTAATTATACTTCTGCTGCCCTCTCATGACAGATTTCCAAACTTGAGATTGTTTTCTTAGGTACCCAGGGCTGAATCATGAGACAATTACACTTTCAGATTCCACCATGGAGACCAGAATGTAATGGTCAAGAATCAGCAGCTGGGATAACCAGATATTTGTAGCTACACCAAGAAACTGGGACCAGACCATGTGTGTGTGGTGTAGGTGTATGTGTGTGTGTGTGTGTATATATATATATATATATATATATATATATATATATATATATATATATATATATATATATATATATATATATCTATATATCTCTTTAAAGTGACATTTATTTACAGTAAACCATAACCACACACTAACAATAATTAACATGAGAACTAAATCAAAATCAAAACTAAATGACAAAATTCCTAACCAGAAAATTAACAAACTATATACAGTACATACAAATATACAAATGATAAATATACAAGGCAGGGGAGAGCATGGAGCAGATGGGAAGGTGGAAAGCAAAACTAGGATGGAAACAAGACGTAGGATACTGGATGCAGGGCAAGGGCAAAAGCAAGATCAAGAAAAATTGGCTACCGAGTCATGCAGCAGCATGACAAACAAGGTGCCAGCAGAAGCAGCCATAACACTGTGGCAAGGAGCAGTAACAAGGAACTTAGGTACCCTCCCAGCAGGTGTGGCGAAGTGGAGCTGATTGCTGGAACCTGCTGGCTGCTGAGACACCTGTTGGTGTCACTAAAACTGCAGCTTTCCACCCAGAGTACCACAGCGCCACCAGCAGTGCCACTAACAGTGATGTATTACACACGCAGACAGAGTGATCATCACTGGAGCAGATGAACAATGTTATCTCTTTTCACGCATGCAGTAGCTGCCACCTTGAGGTTTAGCCACTTCATTACTCAGCCATTGTCATGTGACGTCCACAGATAGGATCTCCAATTCTGGGCGGGCTTCATATGACGTCCTTGGTTTCCCACCGCTACTGCGGGCCCCCGGGGGCCCACAGCGCGGTGATTGGGGATCCAGTGTTTCCCTTGGGACACAGACGTTCCCCGATGAGGGTAATGAGCGAGTGGTGGAGCCTAGAAAGCAGCATGACAGGCTGTATCCAAGCACAGCCGGTCACTATGCAGAGTGGCATGCCCCTGGGGGCATGCAGACCGGCGATCGGGGTTGAGGCTTTTCCTTCAGACAAAGCCCAGCCCCGATCAGGGTAAAGAGCCAATAAAAGGCTCTTTACCATGTGGCCCCCTGTGTCCAATCACAGCTGGTCACTAGGGATGAGCCTGATGTTCGAGTTGAACGTAAGTTTGACTTGAACATCGGGTGTTCGCCTGTTCGCAGAATAGTGAACAATTTGGGGTGTTTGCGGCAAATTCGAAAGCCGCGGAACACCCTTTAAAAGTCTATGGGAGAAATCAAAAGTGCTAATTTAAAGGGTTATATGCATGGTCATAAAAAGCGTTTGAGGACCTGGGTCCTGCCCCAGGGGACATGTATCAATGTAAAAAAAAGTTCTGAAAATTGTCATTTTTTCGGGAGCAGTGATTCTAATAATACTTAAAGTGAAACAATAAAAGTGAAATATTCCTTTAACCACTTCCCGCCCGGTCAATAGCATATTGACTTTCGGGAAGTGGTTGCGTTATCCTGACTGGGCGTCATATGACGTCCAGCAGGATAACATGCCAGCGCGTGCCCGCGGGAGCGCGCAGCGCGGCGATCGGCGGCGGCACGTGTCCCTCGGACACATCGCTTCCCCTATCTAGGTAAACAGCCAATTCTATTGGCTGTTTACCCCGTGATCGGCTGTGTCAAAGTCACAGCCGATCACCTGTCACAATAAACTCGGCGGCGCGCTCCCTGTGCGCCGCCGAAGGCATCCAGCGTAGTGATCGAGGAAGGCGAGTGTCCCTTGGACACAGCGCTTCCCCGATCGGTAAACAGCCAATGAAATTGGCTGTTTACCAGGTGACCGGCTGTGTCCAATCACAGCCTGTCACAAATGTAAACAAAAAAGTTGCTGTTACTATCTGATCCCTGCTCTCTCCTCACACACCGATCGTGAGAGGAGAGAGCAGGGATCAGTGAGTGAATCAGTGTCTGTCTGACATTACTGTTATTACTGTACTGTGCACAACACGGCCCCCCCCAATAAAGAGGACCTGTCACACAGCCCATCTGTCAATCAGCCCATCTGTCAATCAGCCCATCTGTCAATCAGCCCATCTGTCACAGGCCCACCGCCATCGGTACCGCCACACAGGCTACCGGTACCGCCATTGGTACCGCCACATAGGCTACCAGTACCGCCATCGGTACCACCACCAGTAACGCCACTAGTACCTCCATCAGGCCCACCATCTATACTGCCACACAGGCCGCTACCAGTATCGCCACTAGTGTCGCCATCGGTACCACCACCACCCGTACCACCGTCGGTACCGCCATCGGTGCCACCACCACCCATACCGCCACCTGTACCTCCATCACCACCTGTACCACCACCACCACCCGTACTGCCATTGGTACCACCACCACCTGTACCGCCACCACCACCTGTACCGTCACCACCACCTGTACCGCCACCACCACCTGTACCGCCATCGGTACCACCACCACCCATACCGCCACCGGTACTGCCACCACCACCTGTACCGCCACCGGTACCACAATCACCACCTGTACCGCCACCACCACCTGTACCGCCATCGGTACCACCACCACCCGTACTGCCACCACCACCTGTACCGCCATCGGTACCACCACCACCCGTACCGCCACTGGTACCGCCACCACCCGTACCTCCATCAGTACCACCACCCATACCGCCATCTGTACCACCACACAGGCCCGCCAATAAGAATTGCCATAATGTCACAAAGGGTTTACACACCTGAGGAGGCATATGAGATTCTTGCCATGTCGGATGATGGGAGCAGCGGGGAGCTCACATCATCTGGTTCGGAATACGAGCCAGTGGAGGATAGTGGATCAGAGTCCGAGTCCGCGGAGGAAACCGTCCCTCCCAAAAGATTGAGATCAGGACCAAGATCAGGAGATCTGCCCACCACCAGCAGCGCCAGACCCCAGGAAGAGGAAGAGGAGCCCAGTACAAGCACTGGAATTACCACCAGCAGCGCCAGACCCCAGGAAGAGGAAGAGGAGCCCAGTACAAGCACTGGAATTACCCGCCCAACCCGAAGAACCCCGCCCCAGTCCTACTTTCCCGATGCCCTGGCAAACCCCTTATGGTTGCCTGCCAACTCAAGACCTGCTATCATCCCCCCTTTCACCGCACAGCCAGGTGTGCACCCCGACACTACGAATTTTTCTGAATTCGATTATTTTTCTTTATTTTTCCCCCAAGATTTTCTACAGGATATGGTGGATCAAACTAATTTATATGCATCCCAATTTATTGCTGCCAACCCCAATTCTTCCTATGCCCGCATGTTCCAGTGGCGACGTGTCACACTGGATGAATTTAAAATGTTTTTGGGCCTAACTTTTAATATGGGGCTTACAAAAAAGAATGAAGCCCATGCATATTGGTCCACCCACCCCATCCAACACATGCCCATATATTCCGCTGTCATGTCCAGGACAAGAGACAACATGATTATGCGTTTTCTCCACTTCAGTGACAATTCCCAGTGCCCTCCCCGAGATCATCCCAACCATGACAAATTGTCCAAGATACGCCCCCTAATCAATTCCTTTTCCCAGGGATTCAGAGAAGTTTTCATCCCAGAACAAAAAATTTGTGTGGACGAGTCCCTCATACATTTCACTGGCCGACTGCACTTCAAGCAGTATATACCAAGCAAGAGATCCAGGCATGGGGTGAAGTTAAATAAATTATGCGATCGAGCCACTGGATATGTCTTCACATTCCGGATCTACAAAGGCAAAGATTCCCAGCTCCAGCCCCATGATTGCCCCACATATATTGGAACCAGTGGAAAAATTGTCTGGGAGCTGGCATACCCCCTATTCGACAAAGGATACCATTTATATGTCGACAACTACTATACCAGCCTGCCCCTTTTTCGTCACCTTTATAATAAAAAAACCCCGGCCTGTGGTACCTTAAAAAAAAACGTAAGGGATTCCCACAAAATCTGCTAGCAAAAAAATTAAGAAAGGGAGAATCGGCATTCATGAGGAACGAGGAGGTGTTGGCCATGAAGTGGAGGGACAAGAAAGATGTCCACATGCTCTCTACCATCCACAATGATACCGTGGTGGAGATCCAAAGAAGACGCGGCCCCATTGTAAAGCCCGAATGTGTCCACGACTACAATATGTATATGGGGGGGTGGATTTAAACAATCAGATGCTACAGCCCTACTTATCAAACAGAAAGTCCCGTTACTGGTACAAGAAAGTTGCCTTTCACCTTTTTCACATGGCCCTTTTTAATTCGTTTGTCTGCTACCAAAAAGCAACTCAAAACCAAGTCACCTACCTCAAATATTTTGAATCGATCGTCACTGCCCTCATTTACCCACAAGGTCCCGCCCCAGGAAGCATTCGCTCGGATGCTGTGAGTAGACTTCACGAGCAACACCTTCCCTATAGCATTCCCCCCACAGAATCTGGAAGAAGACACCAAAAAAAATGCCGTGTATGCAGCAGAGGAGGAGTAAGAAGAGATTCCAGCTATTATTGTCCCCAATGTCCCTCCCATCCTGGCCTGTGCATCGGAGATTGCTTCAGAAATTATCATGCATTCATCCAATATTAGTTCCCTGTATTATTACCAGACTGCCATTTCCCCATTTGCCTGCTACCATGTTAATTAACTGACCCTGACCTGTTTACCGACGATGTCTTTGCTTGCCGTTTTTGCACGTTTCTGACTTGCATGTGTACCAACCTCAGCCTGTTTACCGACGATGCCTCTGTCTGCCGATTTAAACCACGTTTCTGACTTGCATGTGTACCAACCTCAGCCTGTTTACCGACGATGCCTCTGCCTGCCGATTTAAACCACGTTTCTGACTTCCACGTGTACCGATCTTGGCCTATTAATCGACCATGTTTTTACCTGCCACTTGGACTGATCTTTTGGCCATCTACTTTAGTACACAGGGGTCTCACATATGTGAGGGGCTTCAGAAAAGCGTTCTGAGTAGAGAAAAACAGTTTTTCGTTTTCTGTGCTCCCAGAACAGGGTCTGGTTGCCCGGAGGCTTCAAAGCGATTTGGGTGGGAGAAGCCTCTACCCCTGTCCCCCTGGCCCTAAGCTTGATGGTCCTTTCTGCTGCCCGGACCAATACTTTGGCTGTGCTGACCATATTGCTGCCTGTAAAGACCCATGACATTATGGACCATGTTTCTTCCTGCTGTTTGGACCAATACTTTGGCTGTGTTGACCATATATCTGCCTGCTGCCTCTACTGACTTTGGACAGTATTTCTGCCGGGGCACCTCTGCCTGCTACCTGGACCTGCGCTCTGGCTGTGCTCTGGCTGTGCCTTGGCTGTGCTCTGGCTGTGCTCTGGCTGTGCTGACAGTATCTCTGCCTGTATGAACTATGGACAGTATTCCTGCCTGCTGCCTGGATGATTGCTTTTGCTGTCGCTGACCTCATTCCTGCCTGCTGCCTGGACCGATGCTCTCCTCTGTGGACCACTGCACTTCTAAAACCACAGGTAATCTTTTGTTATTTGGTATGTACCTGCTATGTGTTAGAAATATGAAGGGCCTGCAAAAATGTGATCGGTAGTCAGAAAATGATATGTGTAATGCTGCTAGAATGCCTGGAGGTGCTACTTGGATTTTGGGCCTCTGTATGTGGCCAGGCTGTGTGAAAGCCTCACACATGTGGTATCGCCATACTCAGGAGGAGTAGAGGAATGCATTTTGGGGTGTCATTTTTGCTATGCACATGCTATGTGTTAGAAATATCTTATAAATGGACAACTTTGTGTAAAAAAAAATGCATTTTCATTTTTTTTCCACATTTTCCAAAAACTTCTGGAAAAAAATGAACCGCTCAAAAGACTCATTATGCCCCATAGATTATACGTTGGGGTGTGTGCTTTCCAAAATGGGGTCATTTTGTGGACAATTCAATTGTCCTGGCGCTCCAGCGCCTTCAAAAGTGTAATAGGTGGTTGAGAAAGGATATGTGCAATTTATGCTTGTAGAACGTCTGAAAGTGCTACTTCAGTGTTGGCCCTTTATATGTGGCCAGGCTGTGTAAATGTCTCACACATGTGGTATCGCTATACTCAGGAGGAGTAGCAGAATGTATTTTGGGGTGTGGTTGCAATTATGCATATGCTGTGTGAGAGAAATAACCTGTTAATATGACCAGTTTGTGTAAAAAAAAAAAAAAAATCTTAATTTTCCCAAGAATTGTGGGAAAAAATTACAGCTTCAAAAAACTCACCATGCCTCTTAGTAAATACATTGGACTGTCTACTTTCCAAAAAGGGGTCATTTGGGGGGTATTTGTACTTTCCTGGCTTGTTAGTGACTCAAGAAACTCTATAACTTTCACAAAGACCAAATAATATACATTAATTTGGGTTATTTTTACCAAAGATATGTAGCAGTATACATTTTGACACAAATTTATGAAGAAAAATGACTTGTTTGCAAAATTTTACAATAGAAACTAAAAAAAAGTATGTTTTTTTTCAAAATTTTCGCAGTTTTTTTGCTTATATCGCAAAAAATGAAAAACCCAGTGGTGATTAAATACCACCAAAAGAAAGCTCTATTTGTGAGAAGAAAATGATAAACATTTTGTTTGGATACAGTGTAGCATGACTGAGTAATTGTCATTCAAAGTGTGAGAGCGCTGAAAGCTGAAAATTGGTCTGGGCAGGAAGGTGCATAAGTGCCTGGTATTGAAGTGGTTAAATTTCGTACCTGGGGGTGTCTATAGTATGCCTGTAAAGTGGCACATTTTTCCCGTGTTTAGAACAGTCCCTGCACAAAATGACATTTCTAAAGGAAAAAAGTCATTTAAAACTACTTGCGGCTATAATGAATTGTCGGGTCTCGGCAATACAGATAAAAGTCGTTGCAAAAAAATGGCATGGGGTCCCCCAAAAATCCATACCAGGCCCATTGGGTCTAGTATGAATATTAAGGGGATTCCCGAACCAAAATTTTAAAAAAATTGCATGGGGGTCCCCCCAATTCCATGCCAGGCCCTTCAGGTCTGGTATGGATTTTAAGTGGAACCCCACGCCAAATTTGAAAAAAATGGCTGGGGGGCCCCCAAAAATCCATACCAGACCCTTATCCGAGCACACAACCTGGCAGGCCACAGAAAAAGAGGGGGACAAGAGAACGCCTCCCCCCTCCTGAACCGTACCTGGTCAAATGCCTTCAACATGGGGAGGGTGCTTTGGGGTAGCCCCCAAAGCACCTTATCCCCATGTTGATGGAGACAAGGGTCTCATACCCACAACTCTTGCCCGGTGGTTGTGGGGGATCTGCAGGCGGGGGGCTTATCGGAATCTGGAAGTCCCCTTTAACAAGGGGACCCCCAGATCCCAGCCCCCCTGTTTGAAATGGTAACGGGTACATTTTACCCCTACCATTTCACAAAAAAAGTATCAAAATGTTAAAAAACCACAAGACACATCTTGGGACAAGTCCTTTATTAAAAAATAAAAAAATAAAAATGTCCCACAAAGTCCATTCATCTTCTCTCACTCTGCAGATGGACCGGAGAAAAAAATAAAAAAGATCCGCCTCCATGGGAGGCACCCGTCTTATGACGCTTTAGCGCGATGACAGTTCTTTTTATAACCGAGGGCGGGGCCAAACAGTGACATACCCGGGTGACCCCACCCCCCTCTTATGCACGGGGACTTCCCAATGGCTTCCCTGTGGCGTCAGAGGGAGCGGGGACACCCGGATACGTAAACGGGTGTCCCCACCCCCTCTGATGCCACAGGGAAGCCAATGGGAAGTCCCCGTGCATAAGAGAAGGCGGGGTCACCCAGGTACATCACCGTGTGGCCCTGCCCTCAGTTATAAAAGAACTGTCATCGCGCTGAAGCGTCATAAGGCGGGTCCCTCCCATGGAGGCGGATCTTTTTTTATTTTTTTCCAGTTCGTCGGTGGAGCGAGAGAAGAAGATTCTTCGTGGACTTCATGGGACATTTTTATTTTTTTATTTTTTTAATAAAGGACTTGTCCCAAGATGTGTCTTGTGGTTTTTTTTAACATTTTGACACTTTTTTTTATGAAATGGTAGGGGTACAATGTACCTGTTACCATTTCAAACAGGGGGGCTGGGATCTGGGGGTCCCCTTGTTAAAGGGGACTTCCAGATTCTGATAAACCCCCCACCCGCAGACCCCCACAACCACCAGGCAAGGGTTGTGGGGATGAGGCCCTTGTCCCCATCAACATGGGGACAAGGTGCTTTGGGGGGCTACCCAAAGCACCGTCCCCATGTTGAGGGCATGTGGCCTGGTACAGTTTAGGAGGGGGGGTGCTCTCTCATCTCCTCCTCTTTTCCAGTGGCCTGTCAGGTTGCGTGCTCGAATAAGGGTCTGGTATGGATTTTTGGGGGGACCCCACGCCATTTTTTTTTAATTTTGGCGCGGGGTTCCCCTTAAAATCCATACCGGACCTGGAGGGTCTGGTATGGATTTTGGGGGGACCCCTACGCCATTAAAGAAAAAAACATTTGGGCAGGGTTGCCCTTAATATCCATACCAGACCTGAAGGGCCTGGAATGGAATTTGGGGGGACCCCCATGCAATTTTTTTTTAAATTTTTTGGTTCGGGGTTCCCCTTAACATTTATACCAGACCCAAAGGGCCTGGTATGGGTTTTTGGGGGAGACTCCATGCCGTTTTTTTCAATGACTTTTATCTGTATTGCTGAGACCCGACAATTCATTATAGCCACAAGTAGTTTTAAATGACTTTTTTTCCTTTAGAAAGGTCATTTTGTGCAGGGACTGTTCTAAACATGGGAAAAATGCGCCACTTTACAGGCATACTATAGACACCCCCAGGTACGAAATTTAAAGGAATATTTCACTTTTATTGTTTCACTTTAAGCATTATTAAAATCACTGCTCCCGAAAAAACGGCCGTTTTTAAAACTTTTTTTGCATCCCCAAATTTTTTTATGAAAATAACTTACATTTTAACCCCTAAAAATAGCACTTTTGATGTTTCACGTTCATGTCCCATAGACTTTAACGGTGTTCGCATGTTCGAACAAATTTTTTGCCTGTTCGCATGTTCTGCTGTAAACTGAACTGGGGGGTGTTCAGCTCACCTCTATTGGTCACAAGTGTAAACAAACCCCAGTGTAACGGCTGTTGCTGTTGCTCTCCTATTCACACACCGATCCAGTGGGAGGAAGAGTGTGAGCTAACAGTGAGTTACACAGTTAATGTGATTTTACTGTGTCCAGATTGCCCCCCTATTAAAGAGTACCTGCCATCAGTACCCATCAGAGTACCTGTCATCTGTACCTGTCATCAGTACCCATCAGAGTACCTGTCATCAGTACCTGCCATCAGTACCCATCAGAGTACCTGCCATCTGTACCTGTCATCAGTACCCATCAGAGTACCTGTCATCAGTACCTGCCATCAGTACCCATCAGAGTACCTGCCATCTGTACCTGTCATCAGTACCCATCAGAGTACCTGTCATCAGTACCTGCCATCAGTACCCATCAGAGTACCTGCCATCTGTACCTGTCATCAGTACCCGTCAGAGTACCTACTATCAGTATCTGCCATCAGAGTACCTGCCATGAGTAGCTGTCATCAGTACCTGCCATCAGTACCCGTCAAAATACCTGTCATCAGTACCCATCAGAGTACCTGTCATCTGTACCTGCCATCTTTACCCATCAGAGTACCTGCCATCAGTACCTGCCATCAGTACCGTCTGAGTATCTGTCATCAGTACCCGTCAGAGTGGCTGTCATCAGTACCCGTCAGAGTACCTGCCATCAGTAGCTATCAGAGTACCTGACATCAGTACCTGCCATCAGTACCCATCAGAGTACCTGTCATCAGTACCCATCAGAGTACCTGTCATGACAGGTACTCTGACAGATACTGCTGGCAGGTACTGATGACAGGTACTCTGATGGGTACTCATGACAGGTACTCTGACAGATACTGCTGGCAGGTACTGATGAGTACCCACCAGAGTACCTGTCATCAGTACCCATCAGAGTACCTGCCATCAGTACCCATCAGAGTACCTGTCATCTGTACCTGCCATCTTTACCCATCAGAGTACCTGCCATCAGTACCCATCAGAGTACCTGCCATCATTACCTGCCATCAGTACCGTCTGAGTATCTGTCATCAGTACTTGTCATTGGTACCCGTCAGAGTACCTGTCATCAGTACCCATTAGAGTACCTGTCATCAGTACCCATCAGAGTACCTGTCATCAGTACCCATCAGAGTACCTGTCATCAGTACCCATCAGAGTACCTGCCATCAGTACCTGCCATCAGTACCCATCAGAGTACCTGTCATCAGTACCCATCAGAGTACCTGCCATGAGTACCTGCCTCAGTACCCATCAGAGTACCTGCCATCAGTGCCCATCAGAGTACCTGTCATCAGTACCCATCAGAGTACCTGCCATCAGTACCTGCCATCAGTACCCATCAGAGTACCTGTCATCAGTACCCATCAGAGTACCTGCCATCTGTACCTGCCATAAGTACCCATCAGAGTACCTGCCATGAGTACCTGCCTCAGTACCCATCAGAGTACCTGTCATCAGTACCTGTCAGAGTACCTACCATCAGTACCTGCCATCAGAGTACCTGCCATGAGTACCTGAGAGTAGCTGTCATCAATACCTGCCATCAGTACCCGTCAAAATACCTGTCATCAGTACCCATCAGAGTACCTGTCATCTGTACCTGCCATCTTTACCCTTTAGAGTACCTGCCATCAGTACCCATCAGAGTACCTGCCATCAGTACCTGTCATCAGTACCTGTCAGAGTATCTGTCTTCAGTACACATCAGAGTACCTGCCATCAGTACCCATCAGAGTACTTGCCATCAGTACCCGTCAGAGTACCTGCCATCAGTAGCTATCAGAGTACCTGACATCAGTACCTGCCATCAGTACCTATCAGAGTACCTGTCATCAGTACCCATCAGAGTACCTGCCATCTGTACCTGTCATCAGTACCCATCAGAGTACCTGTCATCAGTACCTGCTATCAGTACCCATCAGAGTACCTGTCATCAGTATCTGCTATCAGTACCCATCAGAGTACCTGGCATCAGTACCTGTCATCGGTACCCATCAGAGTACCTGTCATCAGTACCTGCCAGAGTACCTGCCATCAGTAGCTGTCAGAGTACCTGGCATCAGTACTTGTCATTGGTACCCGTCAGAGTACCTGCCATCAGTACCCATCAGAGTACCTGTCATCAGTACCCGTCAGAGTACCTACCATCAGTACCTGCCATCAGTAGCCATGAGAGCACCTGCCATCAGTATTTGCCATCAGTACCTGCCGTTAGTACCCGTCAGAGTACCTGTCATCAGTACCTGCCATCAGTACCCATCAGAGTACCTGTCATTAGTACCTGCCATCAGAGTACCTGCCATCACTACCCATCAGTATACCTGTCATCAGTACCTGCCATCAGTATCCATCAGAGTTCCTGCCATCAGTATCCGTCAGAGTACCTACCATCAGTACCCTATAGAGTACCTGTCATCAGTACCCGTCAGAGTACCTACCATCAGTATCAGCCATCTGTAGCCATCAGAGTACCTGCCATCAGTACCTGCCATCAGTACCCGTCAGAGTACCTGTCATCAGTACCCGTCAGAGTACCTGTCATCAGTACCTGCCATCAGTACCCATCAGAGTCCCTACCATCAGTACCTGTCAGAGTACCTGTCATCAGTACCTGCCAGCAGTACCTGTCAGAGTATCTGTCTTCAGTACACATCAGAGTACCTGCCATCAGTACCCATCAGAGTACTTGCCATCAGTACCCATCAGAGTAGCTGTCATCAGTACCCATCAGAGTACCTGCCATCAGTAGCTTCCATCAGTAGCTGTCAGAGTACCTACCATCAGCACCTGCCATCAGTACCCATCAGTATACCTGTCATCAGTACCTGCCATCAGTATTCATCAGAGTACCTGTCATCAGTACCCGTTAGAGTACCTTCCATTAGTATCTGTCTCAGTACCCATCAGAGTACCTGCTATCAGTAACTGCCATCAGTACCCGTCAGAGTACCTGTCATCAGTACCTGTCAGAGTACCTGCCATCAGTAGCCATGAGAGCACCTGCCATCAGTATTTGCCATCAGTACCTGCCGTTAGTACCCGTCAGAGTACCTGTCATCAGTACCTGCCATCACTACCCATCAGTATACCTGTCATCAGTACCTGCCATCAGTACCTGCCATCAGTACCCATCAGAGTACCTGTCTTCAGTACCTGTCAGAGTACCTGTCTTCAGTACCTGTCAGAGTACCTGTCTTCAGTACCCGTCAGAGTACCTGTCATCAATACCTGCCATCAGTATCCGTCAGAGTACTGAGTAATGAGATGTGTAATTTCTGCTTGTAGAACGCCTGAAGGTGCTACTTCGAATTTGGGCCTCTGTATGTGGCCAGGCTGTGTAAAAGTCTCACACATGTGACATCAGCATACTTGGGAGGAGTAGCAGAATGTATTTTGGGGGTGCATTTTTGCTATGTATATGCTATGTGTTGGAAATACTGTATCTTATAAATGGACAACTTGGTATAAAAAATGCGTTTTAATTTTTTTTCCACATTTTCCAAAAACTTCTGGAAAAAATGAACCATGGAAAAGCCTCATTATGCCTCATAGATTATACATTGGGTTGTTAGCTTTCCAAAATGGTATCATTTGGGCGTTTCCATTGACCTGGTGCTCCAGGGCCTTCAAAAGTGTGATAGGTTGTCATCAAATGAGATGTGCAATTTATGCTCGTAGAACACATGGAGGTGCTACTTGGATGTTGGACCTTTTGAATGTGGCCAGGCTGTGTAAAAGTTTCACACAAGTGATATTGCTATACTCAGGAGTAGCAGAATGTATTTTGGGGGTGTCATTGCACGTATGCGTGTGCTGTGTGAGAGAAATAACTTGTTATTATGACAATTTTGTGTAAAAAAAAATCTTAATTTTTCGAAGAATTGTGGGGTCTCAAGAAATGAGGCTGTCAGTACATCGGGCGTGATCAGGTGTAATGAATTTTCAATGATTTGCACCATAGCTTGTAGACTCTATAACTTTCACAGAGACCATTTGAGACTAATTTGAGTTATTTTTACTAAAGATATGTAGCAGTATACATTTTGTCCCAAATTTATGGAGAAAAATTACTTTTTTGCTAAATTTTACAATAGAAACTAAAAAAAAGTGTTTTTTTTTTCAAAATGTTCTCTCTTTTTTGCTTATATTGCAAGGAATAAAAAAAACACAACAGTGATTACAAACCACCAAAAGAAAGCTCTGTTTGTGAGAAAAAAATGATAAAAATTTTGTTTGGGTACAGTGTAGCATGACTGATTAATTGTCATTCAAAATGCGAGAGCGCTGAAAGCTAAAAATTGGTCTGGGCAGGAAGGGTATATAAATGTCCTGTATTGAAGTGGTTAATGGTAACATGTGGTGTTAACAGAATTTGCAATTCTCACCTTTTAAGAAAATTATTCTGTTACTTGCTGCCACACCCACACAGGAATGTAACAGAATGTATGTTGTGGTACCTCCCTACAGAGCGAAACTTCTTTACTTATGCCTCCTGTGAGATGAAGAAGGCAGACTGTTGGGCATTTGAACCCCTTAGGACTGCAAGGTGCGTCCCCTCTGGTTTCCGAATGAAATGGCACAGTGCCTCAAGCACCTCCAGCAGATGAATTTCCGTTGTGGAAGGGAAGTGTCTATTTTTAGAAGTCTACAATAGAGGCCCCTATAAATTCAGAGTTCTATTAGACTTACTAGAATTCAACAACCAAAAACAAAAATCTACTGTTCATGGACTGCTACAGATTTCATTCATAGTAAACTTTAGATAATACAGCAAAATTAAATAAAGGGGTCCCCCTGTGGCCACCTTCCCTGGGCTCTCCCGAGCCATCAAGAACTGACGTTGTTCATCCCACTGTGTGATATCAGAAATCCAATGAACAAGGATTTTGTCACTTCTTACAAACTCCAGATCTTTCCATAAAGAGTACCTGTCATGGCCCAGGTTATCACAAGGTATGCTGTTCATCCCTTATGACAGCAATACAAGTTATAAAAAAGAAATTAAAAAATAAATAAATACAATTAAAAAAATAAAAATAAAGCACCCCTATCCCCACGTTCTTACGTGTAAAGGTGAATGCACCACATGCATATGTAAACAGCAATCACACCAAACATGTAAGGTATCACAGCGAACGTCACAGTGAGAGCAATAATTCTAGGCCAAACTTCCTGTGTAACTCTAACCTGGTAACCTGTAAAGGCTTTTAAAGCATCGCCTATGGATAATTGAATGTACTGTAGTTTGTCACAGTTCCACAGGCGTGTATTTTAATTTTAATGTATGTGAATGACATGATTGGTGTCTGTTTACTCAGCGTAAGATCATCTTTTATATTTTACCAATAAATTGTTTATTATATTTTGTTTGTGTTCACTGAAATTCATTAAAGTGCATTTTTCAAAAACAAATTGCGTTTGAAAAACTGCTGCACAGATGCCATATGACATAAAAAAAATTTGACATAAAAAAAAAACCTCATCGTTTTATTCTCTAGGGCCTCTGCTTAAAAACACAAAAAAAAAAAGATGATTTTTACATATATTACAGAAATGTCAGAAATGTATTTATTTTGCATTGGCAATTAAGTAACTTATGTTGTATTGCTTTATATGTTTTTGAAACAGGCATAGGATTGCCTGCATGATTCATCCTGGATATTTTGGATGTCTTTAACCTCTGTAGGTGTTTCTAGATACCCACTTTTGGTAGCTTCTGGGGTCCCCCTTTCACTTTATTTACCCCTTGGGAGTGCAGACACAGGGCTTGCAGTTTTTGAGTGAAAACTTCAACATATAACATATGTAAGAGACTTGTAATGTGTTGATGTTTGTTATATTATTGAGAATGTTGGCTATTATTGTTTATATACATATAATGTGTATTATTACAACTATATTGCAATATGGCTTGTGTTGCAATTGGATATGTTATATTATTTATTTTATTTGGAAGTGCCTGATCCTCTGCACTACTATGTGCAAACAAACTTGAAACTAATATATAGGTATTTGGCATCTGCCACCATATTCCTATATGTGTTGCCACATATACTAAACTGTAAATGTGAATAAAGATGGTAAAGCGCTACACCTATATTGTATTGAAACAAAACAAGTGCCCTTACATAAACAGTGTGCACCACTCGTATGCAATAATGTAAAGGAATAGTCAATAAATAATGATCCGTGATCAAACATCTAATGTGAACCATAAAGATTCTAGTTGAGAAAATGTCATGATAAAATATACAAACAAATGTTATCACACAGCTCAGTGACAGCACCCCATGCAATGACAAATAAAAATAAAGCAGTGAGCAAAGTTCAATATATACAGTATCTCACAAAAGTGAGTACACCCCTCACATTTTTGTAAGTATTGTATTATATCTTTTCATTTGACAACACTGAAGAAATTACACTTTGCTACAATGTAAAGTAGTGAGTGTACAGCTTGTAAATTTGCTGTCCCCTCAAAATAACTCAACACACAGCCATTAATGTCTAAACCGCTGGCAACAAAAGTGAGTACACCCCTAATGTCCAAATTGGGCCCAAAGTGTCAATATTTTGTGTGGCCACCATTATTTTCTAGCACTGCCTTAACCCTCTTGGGCATGGAGTTCACCAGAGCTTCACAGGTTGCCACTGGAGTCCTCTTCCACTCCTCCATGATGATATCATGGAGCTGGTGGATGTTAGAGACCTTGCGATCTTCCACCTTCCGTTTGAGAATGCCCCACAGATCCTCAATAGAGTTAAGGTCTGGAGACATGCCTGGCCAGTCCATCACCTTTACCCTCAGCTTCTTTAGCAAGCCAGAGGTCATCTTGGAGGTATGTTTGGGGTCATTATCATGTTGGAATACTGTCCTGCGGCCCAGTCTCCAAAGGGAGAGGATCATGCTCTGCTTCAATATGTCACAGTACATGTTGGCATTCATGGTTCCCTCAATGAACTGTAGCTCCCCAGTGCCGGCGGCACTCATGCAGCCCCAGACCATGACACTCCCACCACCATGCTTGACTGTAAAACACACTTGTCTTTGTACTCCTCACCTGGTTGCTGCCACGCATGCTTGACACCATCTGAACCAAATAAGTTTATCTTGGTCTCATCAGACCACGGGACATGGTTCCAGTAATCCATATCCTTAGTCTGCTTGTCTTCAGCAAACTGTTTGCAAGCTTTCTTGTGCATCATCTTTAGAAGAGGCTTCCTTCTAAGACGACAACCATGCAGACCAATTTGATGCAGTGTGCGGCGTATGGTCTGAGCACTGACAGGCTGACCCCCCCACCCCTTCAATCTCTACAGCAATCCTGGCAGCACTCATATGTCTATTTACCAAAGACAACCTCTACATATGACACTGAGCACGTGCACTCTACCCCTTTGGTCGACTATGGCGAGGCCTGTTCTGAGTGGAACCTGTCCTGTTAAACCGCTGTATGGTCTTGGCCACTGTGCTGCTGCTCAGTTTCAAGGTCTTGGCAATCCTCTTATAACCTAGGCTATCTTTATGTAGAGCAACATTCTTTTTTTTTAGATCCCCAGAAAGTTCTTTGCCATGAGGTGCCATGTTGAACTTCCAGTGACCAGTATGAGAGAGTGAGACCTTGTAACACAACCTAATCACTTGACACCGGGGAAGGAAAATGGCTAATTGGGTCCAATTTGGACATTTTCACTTAGGGGTGTACTCAATTTTGTTTCCGGGGGTTTAGACATTAATGGCTGTGTGTTGGGTTATTTTGAGGGGACAGCAAATTTACACTGTTATACAAGCTGTACACTCACTACTTTACATTGTAGCAAAGTGTAATTTCTTCAGTGTTGTCACATGAAGAGATATAATAAAATATTTACAAAAATGTGAGGGGTGTACTCACTTTTGTGAGAAACTGTAGATGCACTTTTCATGAATCAGGTGCACATTAGCACAAATCACCTCAAGTGCCCCTCTACCTTCCAAACTATACGCTCACCTCCAATACTGACCTTCCGCAGGTCACTATGAGTCTTCCCCTTTAAGGAGTATATAGAGCCACCGATTGGTTGAGGATCCTAATCCTGGTACATTTGGTCCAGCATGTGATAATTCATATAGGGAGTGCTCATAAAAAATTTAGAAAGCTAACATAGTGCTGAATCATATAAAATCAATCTTTAATAAAAGCATAAAAGGTAAAAACTCACATTTCAATGCAGTTCCTCTAGTGCTCTGAGGCAATGTACTTGACATATTTGAAGTCTGTAGCCCCCTTAAGAATCACTTGGATGTCGTGAAACTCGGATCTATACAGCCAGGGCAATAACTTCCTGTATGTGTGCAATGCTGCCACTAGGCCCCGCCCTACACATTTCATCACTCATCACACAATTTCCTCAAGGAGTCTTTGAGACCCTTATACGAGCATGCAGCCTGGCCTGGTATGGGGGTCCTGAACCATACCAGGCCACATGCCTTTAAAATAGGGGGGTGCTTTGGGGCAGGGGGGCTCTGCCATGTTGATGGGGACAAGGGCCTCTTCCCCACAACCCTAGGCTGTGGTTGTGGGGGTCTGCAGGCAGGGGGCTTATCAGAATATGGATGCTCCCTTTAACAAGGGGTCCCCCAAGATCCTTCCCCCCTCTATGTGAATGAGTATGGGGTACATTTTACCCCTACTCATTCACCAAAAAAGTGTCAAAAAGAAAAAAAAAACATACATAGTTTTTGACAATTCCTTTATTATAAAAAAAAAGTCCCCTGATATAGATCCATCATCAATCACGATGCCTGTCACACCACCGGACCCAAAAAAATGGTCCGCTCACAACTAGGGCTAACCACTGACTGCCTGCTCTGCCGTTTGACAGTTCTTAAATAGGTAAGGGGCAAGGCCACCTGATGATTTTTTTTTTTTACATTTTTAATAAAGGAATTGTCAAAAACTGTGGGTGTGTTTTTATTTCTTTTTGACACTTTTTTTGGTGAATAGATTTTTTTAAAAAGAATTTGGTGTGGGGTTCCCCTTAAAATCCATACCAGACCCAAAGGGCCTGGTATGGATTGGGGGTGACCCCCACGCCGTTTTCTTTTTAACATTTTTGTATTGCTGCAATGGCTTGCAGCCAGGAAAATTAATTAAAATGTCATTTTTTTCCCTTTATATACAGTCAGGTCCATAAATATTGGGACATCAACACAATTCTAATCTTTTTGGCTCTATACACCACCACAATAGATTTGAAATGAAACAAACAGCAGACTTACAGCTTTAATTTGAGGGTATTTACATCCAAATCAGGTGAACGGTGTAGGAATTACAACAATTTGTATATGTGCCTCCCACTTTTTAAGGGACCAAATGTAATGGGACAGATTAACAATCATCCATCAAACTTTCACTTTTTAATACTTGGTTGCAAATCCTTTGCAGTCAATTACAGCCTGAAGTCTCTAATGCATAGACATCACTAGATGCTGGGTTTCATCCCTGGTGATGCTCTGCCAGGCCTCTGCTGCAACTGTCTTCAGTTCCTGCTTGTTCTTGGGGCATTTACCCTTCAGTTTTGTCTTCAGCAAGTGAAATCCATGCTCAATCGGATTCAGGTCAGGTGACTGACTTGGCCATTGCATAACATTCCACTTCTTTCCCTTAAAAAAGTCTTTGGTTGCTTTTGCAGTATGCTTCAGGTCATTGTTCATCTGCACTGTGAAGTGCCGTCCAATGAGTTCTGGAGCATTTTGCTGAATATGAGCAAATAATATTGCCCGAAACACTTCAGAATTCATCCTGCTGCTATTGTCAGCAGTTACATCATCAATAAATACAAGAGAACCAGTTCCATTGGCAGCCATACATGCCCATGCCATGACACTATCACCACCATGCTTCACTGATGAGGTGGTATGCTTTGGATCATGAGCAGTTCCTTTCCTTCTCCATACTCTTCTCTTCCCATTACTCTGGTACAAATTGATCTTGGTCTCATCAGTCCATAGGATGTTGTTTCAGAACTGTGAAGGCTTTTTTAGATGTTGCTTGGCGAACTCTAATCTGGCCTTCCTGATTTAGAGGCTCATCAATGGTTTACATCTTGTTGTGAACCCTCTGTATTCACTCTGGTGAAGTCTTCTCTTGATTGTTGACTTTGACACACATACACCTACCTCCTGGAGGGTGTTCTTGATCTGGCCAACTGTTGTGAAGGGTGTTTTCTTCACCAGGGAAAGAATTCTTCGGTCATCCACCACAGTTATTTTCCGTGGTCTTCCGGGTCTTTTGGTGTTGCTGAGCTCACCAGTGCGTTCTTTCTTTTTAAGGATATTCCAAACAGTTGATTTGGCCACACCTAATGTGTTTGCTATCTCCCTGATGGGTTTGTTTTGTTTATTCAGCCTAATGATGGCTTGCTTCACTGATAGTGACAGCCTTTTGGATCTCATATTGAGCGTTGACAGCAACAGATTCCAAATGCAAATAGCACACTTGAAATGAACTCTGGGCCTTTTGTCTGCTCCTTGTAAATATGATAATGAGGGAATAACACACAACTGGCCATGGAACAGCTGAGCAGCCAATTGTCCCATTACTTTTGGTTCCTTAAAAAGTGGGAGGCACATATAGAAACTGTTGTATTTCCTACACCGTTCACCTGATTTGGATGTAAATACCCTCAAATTAAAGCTGAAAGTCTGCAGTTAAAGCACATCTTTAATCATCATTAAAGCACATCATTTAATTTCAAATCCATTGTAGTGGTGTATAGAGCCAAAAAGATTAGAATTGTGTCGATGTCCCAATATTTATGGACCTGACTGTATGTCAGTTTCGCTTCAGCAGGTTCTATACATGGTACAGATGTGCTACTTTACAGGAATATTAAGAGGACCCCCCAGGCACTATATTTGTAAAAATGATCTTTTAAAAAAAAAAATATTTCCATTGATACATGTCCCCCAGGGCAGTATCCGGGTCCCCATATGCTTTTTATGATCAATAACTCGCATATAAGCCTTCAAAATGGGGAATTTTGATTTTTCTAGTTCAGATCCCATAGAGTTTAATAGAGTTCATGCCTCGGGTCCAAACTTTGATAATAATGACAGAAGTGCCTCCACCCAAGACAGGGCCTCTAAGAACAGAGGCGATTCCCTTCTTGGAAAATAAATCAGTAATCTAAAAAAAGAAATTGGGAGCAAAAGAACTACTGAAACCAGCATATCCAAGAGGATAATGCAGCATCTGTCCTTGTGTTGGAGGCCTGAAGACACACTCAGCAACTGCAGCAATGCCGTGACTTTTCTACCAGACTGGTCCGACGGAACAAATCCGTCAGACAATCCGACCGTATGTGGGCTTCTTCCGACCTGCAGCTGACTTTTTCATATGAAAATCAGACGGACTTTAGATTTGGAACATGTTTCAAATCTTTCCGCCGGAACTTCGCCGGACCCAGTTCCTATTGAGAAATCCGTTTGTATGCTAGTCTGACAGACAAAAACCAACGCTAGGGCAGCTATTGGCTACTGGCTATGAACGTCCTTAATTATCCGGTCGCACATCATCGCGTATGAATCCGTTGGCCTTTGGTGTGATCGTGTGTAGCCAAGTCCGTTCGTTCGAAAGTCTGTCGGAAGTCAGTTAAAAGTCAGTCGGAAAGACCATAGGACCTTTGATGCCGATAAGTTCGCCCTTGTGTACACGGTATTAGGAATACTTGCAGTCCCTTCTAGCCTGGGGTTAGCAGCATGGACAGGACACATGTGGTTGAGACTTTCTCTGTCTGTCTCAACTTCCTCCAGGTGTCACGTACCTGACGGTAGAGCCTGATATGTAGGGAACGGTCTCTCTTGCTCCTCTGATTCTGGCCCCCTGATAAAGTAGACAGGAAGAGCAGAAGTGCAGTCGCACAAGTGCCAAACAGTTTGACTTCACTGTAATGTAGAACAGCGGCAGGTGGAACGGTGCTGGAGCAGGGTTCTCCAATGAGCGGAAGATGCAGGTCAGGCAGGCCGGGTCAAACACTGGCAGGAACGTCAGGAGCAGAAACGGAGGCAGGAGCATAGTCTGGATGCAGGCAGGGTCGGCAACGGGCTGGCAGTGTGGTAGTAAAAGGAGCAGGCAGATGCGGAGTCAGAACAAGCCGGGTCAGATGCAGGCAGCAGGTAGCAGAGTCAGAGACAAGCCGGGTCGGTAAACAGGTGCAGTGATCACGGGTAAAGCAGGCAGGAACACACGGGAACGCTGTAGAAGGGACAGCACTGGATGCAAGCACAGACCAAGTTTAAATAGCCTCTTGGTAATGTGCACACAGGTGCATCGAAGGTGTTCTGGTAGAGGCTGAGGTCACAGGTCGACTTCTCCTTCGACCATCTTGAGTACTGGCTGGTCTTCCCTGACAGGCTGAGGTCACAGGTCGACTTCTCCTTTGGCCATCTTGAGTACTGGCTGGTCTTCCCTGACACCAGGGCAGGAAATGATGTACATAATTGTACATAAAACCGTGATATTAGCAGCTAACAGTAGTGGCCAGTAGATCCCTACACACACAGTTTAAGATTTCAGAAAGGATGGAATGCAACATCTGTGGCACCCTGGATTGTGGCTTATGTTTTACCATCTGGAGCTTTACAATAGAGTTTTGTATCTACTTACTCAAGTGTCCTTGTTCCCTGACATGCAGCATGTCAGAAAAACCACAGGCCCTTTTAAATTCCAAAAATTCAGGAGCAAGATCCATGTGGCCCTCAGACTTCACAGTCAGTAAAAAAACAATAAATTAGGACAATCTGGTGGCAGTGCTTTTTGTCTAGGCATGTCACCAAAAGCACAAACTCTGTGTGTGGTATGGTAATACACCATGTACCTAAGCCTATCAGAGGTGGTGACAGAGAAATAATTATGCCTCAATGCAAAGCTTTTTGGATTCACACATTGCAGACTGTAAGGCTTTAATTATTTTTTGATTATTCAGATATTATAAAAGTACAACAGATATGGAAATAACTGACATATAATTAATAATAAAGGGTATGACCTATCAAAGATATATAACAAATAAAAATAAAATACTCATTAATAAGACCAAAGATGAGTAATTGCCAAAGATACCAATGCAAATATAAAAGTGATATAAAAACAAAACTAATTAAGTTAATATCTTGTTTTGGTAGAATTGTAAGAAGATCAGTAAACAAAACCAAGGTTTCTTCAGATGATCACAAAATAAATGTTGATATTTTTCCAAGTCTGGTCAACATAAAAGGTAACCAGAAAAGGAAAAAAAAAAGAAAAGATAAAAAAAGGGGAAGGGCTGCAAAAAGGCCAGTTAAAATTCAACCAACACATATTTTAAGTATCAATAGATAGGTATTGTATTCAGGGTTGCCAAGTATTATTACATTTCATTTAGTGGTTATGTAAAGTGCAAGTCATCTTTTCATTCACCACTGACTGGTTCCAACAACGTGCAATAGCTATTCTAGCGGCCAGGATCATATAGAAAATTAAGAGTTTGGTATGTTTAGAGAGACCTTTATCAAATTTCTGAAAAACAGCAATTTCTGGGGATCTAATAAGATTTACACTGTAATTTAACAGATAAAAACAAACACTTAAAACAAAAATCTGCATATTTTTGGACATCACCACCAAGTATATACCATAGTTCCTTTCTGACCACAGTGTCAGTGTCTAAAACACCTAGAGGAAGCTTGTTGATTAATTTGGGCAATCCTTGGGGAAACCAAGGATTTAACTATATAACTATGTAACCATATAATATTGCAATGGTGTCTTATAATTAGATTCCACCATGGTTGTATTGATGGATATTTTAGAAAGATTATTAGATAGTATTACACCAATCTTCAAGTTCCCAAAAAATGTCAAGATGTTTTTCCCAGTGTTACATATAGGGGAGATTGTGTGTAAGGTCAGTAAGATAGCTACAGTATATATAATAGATATAAAACCTTTTATTGGAGTCCTAGTGTTTGATTGAGATTGATCAATTTTGCTAAGTGTGTTTTTTAAATATGAAGTGATTTGGTCATATCAGAACAACTCTGAGGAAGGCAGTTGTAATACAGAATTATAATAACCTAGCGAGTATAATTTATCTCCAGATAAAACGTTTCCTATACTGAATAATCCCTTATTTTCCCACCATTGAAAAAGTTGTGAGGACAAACCCTGTATGGACAAAAGAGATAAACGTGTATGAGGCGAACAGACTTTCCTTTTTAACCTATGTTTGTCCCATATTGATAATAAGATAGGGGGATGTAATCTGGTAGGAATCCACATTATAGCTGAAATAGAAACCCTGCAGCATGAAAGGGCTTTCATGTCAACCCAGTGTGGATGTTTATGTCCCCAAATAAAATTTAGGATTTTTCATTGGAATATCAAAAGGTTTTGTATAGGAATCATAATAGGAAGGTTTCGAAAGAGGTACAAGATCCTGAGCAGTATGTTCAACTTGACAGAATACAGAATCCTTCCAAACCAAGAAAGATTTGATCCCTACCATATATTCATATCTTCTGAAAGTTTTCTAAACATAGGTGGTTATTTGCTAAGTAGAGGGTATGTAGGGAATTTACACAAATTAGGCAATGTCGTATGATTGGAAGTAATGTACAGTAAAACATCGCCTGGAAATAATGCTTATTTATGTTCCCAGCGCAGCAAATGCCTTTGATGTTTGGATAAGCATGTATGGCGATAGCTAGTGGTTCTATTGTAATTGCAAATAAGAGGGATGACAAGGAACAGCCTTGTCGTGTGCCCTGTTGTATATCTAGGGGGTCCGATTTGTAGCCCTTAAGGAAAATATGCTGTGGAAGTGTGGTATACAGCACATAGAACACATAGGAAGGAGGGGCTGAATCCCATAGTTTCTAACACCAAGAACAAGTAATCCTAAGATAGACTGTCAAATGCCTTGTGGAGATCTAATTAAAGTAACAGAGCGCATTGGGCAGTGGAGAATCCAACTGTGAATGAATTGCTGTGATAAGGTTAAATGATCAATGTATCTGATCTGATGTTTGTCACAATCTGATAAATTTAGATTGGTCCTTATAGATAAAGTGTTCTAAAAAAGAGTTTTTAATGTTTTTATAAGAATTTTAAGGTCACAATTATTAAATTAAAGCGGCCTATAGTTTGATATTTCTGTGAGGTCCTTATGTGGTTTGGGGATTACACTAATATATGCCCTGATTTCATCTGCCAGGATAAGATTGCTTCTTCTCAATAATTAAAATATAAGACTAAATGGGACATCAAAGGATCAGCAAATTATAATGACCGTTGGGTAATCCATCAGGTACCAGGGATTTATTAAATTTTACTGTCTTGAGAAATAAGGACTTAAGAAATATCATTGCATGTAAAAGGTTTGTCCATAAGTTCTATGTGCAAAGAAAGTTTTGGGAGTTTTGCTTTGTCTAAAAATTTCTGGAGAGAAGCAGTTAAGTCAACTGGAGGTTTCCGATAAAGTTTGCTGTAATATGATGGAAATTCCTTAAGAATGAGATGAGGGTTTTGTAAAAGTGTTCCATTGCTAAATTTAAGTTTAGGTAAAGCAGAAATTTGTGATTTGGGATTAAGCTTATTCCCCAGGAGAGAGCCTGGCTTATCTTTCCAAGTAAAGAATTTATGTTCTCTTTGGCGTCGTCTTCATAGGTGTGATTTGAAAAAAGTTCCTGCACTATTTTTGTTGATTTTATGTGCAACTTACATTGACATCTGACACAGATGTCGGCAAGCCACAGATGAAATCGCAGTCTCGTGGCTTTGAAATTGCGCTGAATTAGCCTGATTTCAAAGCTGCATTCAGTGTGAATGGGGTCTTAAGGTGTGATGCAGTATCAAAATAGCAAGATTTGTCTTTTAAAAAGGATTCACTTAAACCCCATTTGTTTCCCTTTTTTATAATGGTTAAATCAGAGAAGGAGAGCAATAATGGATCGTGGTCAGACCAGGGGGTTGGGATAAATTTAGCTGATATTAATTTAGGACTGGGTCGAGACAGAATAAATGCATGATCTATTCTAGAATATTGCAGATGAGCTTTTGAATAAAAAGAATAGTCTCTCATTGTTGGATTTGCTTCCCTCCAAGTATCAATGAGAGCATTTAAGAGCAACAGATCAGCAAATTTACAACTATGTTTAGAAGGAGATCGGTAAAAAGTAGAAGATTTATTCAAAGTATGGTCTAGGGCTAAGTTAGTGTCTGGTGCCAAGATGAACATATCATCAATTTTGGAATGGAGAGAAGAAAGATTATGGAAAAAGCCTAATTGATTGAAATTTGCAGCAAAATATACTAAAAAAGTAACTGATTCCTCTTCTAGTAACCCCTTAACTAGAAGAACTGCCCTTTAAAGGACGAGATTAAAAAGAAATAAAAAAAAAGGATAAAAGGAAAAACAAAGAAAAGAGTAAACAAACAAATAAAAGTTCAATAGATATAAATGTGTAACTGTAACAAACAAGGTATCATTGTCAAAGATGTCACATTGGATAACTCAAGGTCCAGAAGTAAAGGTAGTCCCAACAGGTAATACCCAGGGGAGGGACCTTTAATGGCGAGACATGTATACCCCTCAAGGCACAAAATATAAATACTATAACTGTCAGGGCTGGGCCCAGCCTTTCCTTCTCTGAGCTGGCCGCTCAGCTGTCGGTTAATTGCCAGCTCCTATCTGTAAGAAAACTGTCAGGATGCGCCCGGCACGCACACGTGCGCATGCATGTATTCACGGGCATTGGCAGATTTCCTTGCGCAGGAACACACATCTGGCCACAATTGGCACCTGACAGCCTATTTAAGGGTTTCTCTGATTTCTGACAGGTGCTGCTTGATCTTCAGCTGTGTCCTGAGATTCTGAAACCCTGTTTGTTTGACTTGACTTCCTGTTGCTTAAACCCTGGCCTTCCTGACCCTGTTTCTGGACTCTGATTACTCTGATTACCGGTTCCTGATCCTGGCTTCCTGTTTGACCTTGCTCCTGTTTATACCTTGGTACCTCGCTGCCCACCCGTTACTGAACCCGGCTTACCTGATGACCTTGCTCCTGTCTCCTGTTTGGCTCCACGCTGTTTCCGAGTACCTGTGCTGGCCGTCCATCCTCTCAGCTTTGCTGGTTCCAGCTCTTCACCAGAAACCCTGCCTGCACTTCCCAGTCTGCAACACTTCCGGCAAGTTCTGCACACAGCATTCACAGGCACTCGTGTTCCTCCTGATCCTTGCCCCCATCTGTTCCATCTCCAGTGGGGCTTGGATTGGAGATACAAGAGAGGCTGACCTCGTCGTTTTAGACTCCTACCAGGTACGTGACACTATCTCTCCACAGTGACTCACCTGTTGATGATCCGGCTTGTCGGTCCTGCCTACTTAAGCCATCCAGTCCAGATGATCTCTGCCTTCACCTTGGTCACATCTCTAGAGACGCTTTCCTGTGTTCCTGTTAAAGACTTACTTGGCTAACATTCCTTCTGGCTCCCTGATGTTTTGGCTTGTCTGACTATGCGTTCCGGTTCCTGAACTCTGGATATGTTTTGACTACGTTTACTTTGTTTACTTTTTTTATTATTATTAAACAAGTGTGATTTAACTGTACTTCTGTCTCTGATTTATGGTTTCTGACAGTAGGCGAAGGCCATTAATTTACAAGATGCAGTCAATCCACTTATTGGTAATATTTTTTCCAGATTGGAGGCCGTCCCTGCTGCTGCTCCAGTCTCTGTGCAGTATTACCTCTATAAGAGGTATGTCTGGTTCCACTCCGCTTCCCCAGTGATTTGGGGTGATCCAGTCCAATGCAGAGGGTTTCTCAACCAGGTTGCCATATATTTTGAGATGCTGTCCCAGGCATTTCCCATGGACAGAAGCAAAGTAGGTTTTGTGATATCTTTGCTTTCTGAGAGAGCCTTGACCTGGGCAAACCCTCTATGGGAGATGCAAAAACCTGTTGTCTCAGTTACTCTAAGTTTGTGGCTTCTTTTAAAAGGGTATTTGACATCTCCGCACGCTCCGCTTCTGCTGCCAAATGCCTCATGTCCATCAGAGTACAAGAACTGTTGTTGATTACACCATTAAATGATGTACTCTGGCAGCAGAGGTTGCTTGGAACAGTGAGGCCCTTGTGGCTGCTTTTTCTCATGGTCTCTCGGATACCATCAAGGATGAGATAGCAGCCCGAGATATACCCACTGAGCTGGAGAAGTTGATCATGTTTGCCATTCTCATTGACTCCAGACTCAGAGAAAGACTCCCTTTTAAGGAGCACTTGTGGAAGCCTCCTGTACATTTGTCTCTGAGCTTTGCAGTCCCACCCTTGCCTCCCTCACCTCCCATGCCTTCTGGTACCAAGTCGGTCAGTGAACCCATGCACTTGGGTTTCACCCGTCTCTCTGCGGATGAGAGAACCTTTAGGACAGGGGTCTCCAAACTCAAAACAAAGGGACACTTTATTGTCCCTCAGACTTAAGGAGGGCCGGACTTTGGCCAGCAGGGGCAAAAAATGTCACGGGCCCAGCAACAGTGAGAATAAATATAGCGTCAGGGTTGGTGGTCAATAGGAGGAGTATTCCCTCTATTAGTAGGAGGAATAGTATTCTATTATTGGTATCGGTGGAAGATATAGTGCCCCATTGTTGGTGTCAGTGAGAGGAATAGTGCCTCATATCAGAGGAAGGAGTTGTGCCCCAAGGGCCACATAAAGACTAGCAAAGGGCCACAGTTAGGAGACCCTTGCTTTAGGAGGAGGGAGAGATTGTACCTTTTATTGTGGCCAGGCATGTCACTTTTTGAAGTCTTGTCCTACCTGTCCAGGGAACGCCGGAACCTTGAGGTCCTGTCATGGACAGACCTTAGGTGGCGTTGTTTCATCCCCAGTTAACCAGAAGGATAAGCCCCTGGTTTCAGTTACCCTTTCTTGGGCTGAGTCATCTGTCAAGATGCAGGCTCTAATCAACTCTAGGGCTGCAGGCCTGTTCATTGATGCTGCCTTTGTATAGACGCACTCGATTCCACTGCAGCTGCCTGACACTCCACTTGCCATTGAGGCTCTTGATGGGAGACCACTACAGCCTGCCCATGTGACTCATGAGACGGTTCCGTTGTCCATGGCCGTAGCGGCTCTTCACCATGAGATAATCCAATTCCAAGTTATTTCCTCACCAAAATTTCCGCTGGTTATTGGTTATCCTTGGTTACAGAGGCACAACCCCTCTTTTGATTGGCTCTGTGCTGAGGTTCTCTACTGGTCACCACAATGCAGTAAGACATGCTTTCAGAAGGTAGCCAAGGTCCTGTGCACCTCTTCACTCTCCTCCCTGCCCGAGGAGTACCGCGATTTTAGTGATGTCTTTGACAGAGGTCAAGCCAGTAGTTTGCCTCCACACCGGTCGAATGATTGTGCAATTGACCTTCAACCGGGTGCCATACCCCCTCGTGGCCGGGTTTACCCTTTGTTGGTCTTGGAGGATAAGGCCATGGAGGAGTATGTTGCAGACGCACTTTCTCGAGGTTTCATCCGCAAATCCTTGTCTCCTGCTGGTGCTGGTTTCTTCTTTATGAAGAAGAGTGGTGAACTGAGACCTTGTATTGATTATAGGGGTCTCAATCGTTTCACGATTAAGAATGTCTATCCAATTCTGATGATTACGGAGTTATTTGACCGCCTCAAGGGAGCAACGGTTTTCATGAAGATTGATTTGAGAGGGGCATACAATCTTGTGAGGATTAAGGAGGGCGACGAGTGGAAAACTGCGTTTAATACCAGAACAGGCCATTATGAGTACCTCGTAACGCCCCGGCAGATTTCCAGGAATTTATTAACAATGTGCTCCGAGATTTGTTGCAGTTATGTGTGGTGGTTTATCTCGATGATATACTCAAATTTTTCAAGTCCCTGGAGAGCCACCACACAGCGATGAGAAGAAGTTACAAATAAATTTCCGATAATTGGCAAATCCAAGAAAACGCTGCAGAGGACTTAAACCCACGGGTCGGGGCCACTGTAGGACTGCTGAAAGTTTCTCTGGGTCCATCAAAAAACCAGCAGTGGAATGCTGCCACCACACTGTCATGTGCTTCAGAAACGAAGAGAGAACAATCTCTATTGTAAATTGGAGAAGTGTGAATTCTCTCATGAACAGGTTAAATTCCTGCTGTTTTTTTGATGGACCCAGAGAAACTTTCAGCAGTCCTACAGTGGCCCGACCCATGGGTTTACATCCTCTGCAGCGTTTTCTTGGCTTTGCCAACTATTATCGGAAGTTTATTTGTAACTTATCGTCTCTGGTCAAGCCCCTGACTGATATGACCAGAAAGGACAGTAACCCACAGAGTTAGTCTCCGGAGTCCATTAAGTCCTTTGAGAGTCTCAAGACTGCCTTTGTTTGTGCTCCTGTGTTGACACATCCTGATCCTATGTTACCTTAAGAAATTGTCACCTGTGGAGTGCAATTATGAGATTGGTGGCAGAGAGCTGTTAGCGATCATTTTAGCCCTGAAATAATGGAGACATCTCCCCGAAGGTACATTCTTACAAACCATAAGAATCTCACATTTCTTCTGAGGCTAAACTCCTCTCTCCCAGAAGGAAGCAATGGGCTCTTTTCTTGTCAATTTTGAATTACATTGGGGGTCATTTACTATAGAGCCAAAAAATTACCCTGCAGTACCAAAAATAGCTCTCAAAAAAGGCCAGAAAGACTTCAACTCTCAGCGCTAATGCAAATGGAAAGCAGCGCTATTGCCTACAATAATGCCTGTCAGATCACATATACATGTCAAATTGCACCAATGTGAACTAAAGCTGACACATACAACACTGCCTATCCACCAGCTGAGTTCATTACCTGCAATTCTCCACAGCTGTTATATATAAAGATTCTACCTTTATCATTTACTTGCAGGTGTGCAGAAGCCTAGGTTTACATTGGAGCGAACTGTCATGCAATTTGAGAGATCAAATCGCATGAGCATTGGCAGCAATGGCACTGTTCCAATCGATGCGACACTGATTTTGTGGCACCGCACCAATTTGCTAAAGTAGTTCCTGCACTACTTTTGCCGATTTCAAGTGCGAATTCAATAGACATTTGTGTATGAAGCCACACGGATGTCTATCAAGTAGCACCTGAAATCACGCTGACCTGGCTACTTTGAAATCGTGCTACTTCAAGTGAAGTAGCGCAATTTCAAAGTAGCATCAATGTGAACCAGGGCGAAGAGATTCATTTTTTGGTGCACAAATACATATTGAAATAAGATATAAGAGATATTGTACTTTCCCAAAACAACCACCCACAAAAACTAAAGAGAAAGAAAAGTAGAAGAAAAAAAAACACCACAACAAAGCTCAATAATGTACTTTTATTATACCAGCAGAAAAAAAAAATATGTACATTAATTTACTAGCTTCAAAAAAGTTTGAACAGGATATATGGTGCTACATTTAGCAATGGGATTTTAAGGGCCCTGCTCATAGGAGCTTACAATCTAAAATTTGACAAAACCTTAGAATGGACACAGCTTTAATTTCAGTGTATAACAGGCAACACATCACATTTTTATCTGCAAGATTATAGAAACATACTTAATCATTCTTACAAAGCATTCCAACATAAGATTAATAAAGACTTATTCAAAACACCCACCACCAGCCCACAATCCACACATACATACATTGGTGACCATGTTCTGCTGGAAGTTGCATTTTGGTGTACATGATTAAACAAGATCAAAAAGGGTAGAAGGTCAGCAGATTCTTCCAAATGATGTTTGCATGATCAGACAGGAACAATACACACACAACATTGACAGCATTGCCACATAAACCCACTTTTGATTGAAAAAATGCACAAGAATTTCAGCAAATATCCCTAGTTGGGCATTTGTCAATATGCACAATATCATTCCTTCTCCCCCACAAATCACAGCAAAAAACCTGACCTTCTCAGGCCAAACGAACCCCCCAACTGCAGGCCTTTATATAAGAGAGGTTGTATTGTTAGCACACTGACACACCCAATAGAAGTACACGCCCACCAGTATCTTTCAATCTACCTCTTCATGTATGTCTAAAGTGATTACACCTGATGAGCAGGAACACATAATACTATTCACAACTGTGTTAGCCCTTGGCTATGTGCATCAAATCTCCAACTACAGGCCAAAGATCAAAGTCCATTTGCATCCACATAAACAAAGCAACAGTTTTCTAAGCATATGTACCTGTGCAGTGTAAACTCTAAAATTTTAAATGTCCAAGTCCCTGGGCATGATTAGTGCTAATAAACATTAACATCAGTCCATGGCTGCAATAGGCTTCCAATATAAAGTCCAAAATTAACTTTCTTACATTAGAACCTATTTTGACAGGAGACAAATAAAATGCCAGCATGTCTTTTGGATTGTAGTGAGAAACCCACACAGGGAGAACATATAAACTTCAACACAAGCATTAGCATGTTGGGGAATTGAACCAACATCCCAGGTGCTGCTAGACAGAACCACTACCCACTTAGCCACCAGGCAGCCTCACGCATGATCTCTGCATCTCTGTGGTGTGAACCAGCCCTAAGTCCATAGCCATGCTCAGTGTCACAAGCAATATACAATATATTGGCCTAAGTGTTGAGATGCCTGCCTTTAAACGCACATGAACTGTAATGGCATCCCAGTATTAGTATTGGGTTCAAAACTCATTTGGCCCACCCTTTGCAGATATAACAGCTTCAACTCTTCTGGGAAGGCTGTCCACAAGGTTTAGGAGTGTGTCTATGGGAATATTTGACTATTCTTCCAAGTGCATTTGTGAGGTCAATCACTGATGTTGGACAAGAAGGCCTGACCTACAGTCTCCTCTCTAATTCATCCCCGAGGTGTTCTGTTGTGTTGAGGTCAGGACTCTGTCCAGGCCAGTTAAGTTCCTCTACCCCAAAATCACTCATCCATGTCTTTATGGACCTTGCTTTGTGCACTGGTCCAAATGATTTGGTGGAGGGGGGATTATGATGTGGGGTTGTTTTTCAGGGGTTGGGCTTGGCCCCTTAGTTCCAGTGAAGGGAACTCTTAAGGCGTCAGCATACCAAGACATTTTGGACAATTTCATGCTCCCAACTTTGTGGGAACAGTTTGGGGAAAGCCCCTTTCTGTTCCAACATGACTGCACACCAGTGCACAAAGCAAGGTCCATAAAGACATGGTTGAGCAAGTTTGGGGTGGAGAAACTTGATTGGCCTGCACAGAGTCCTGGCCTCAACCCGATAGAACACCCTTTGGCTGAATTAGAGCAGAGACTGTGAGCCACACCTTCTCATCCAACATCAGTGCCTGGCCTCACAAATTCACTTCAGGAAGAATGATCAAACATTCCCATAGACACAATAAACCTTGTGGACAGCCTTCCCAGAAGCTGTTCTAGCTGCAAAGGGTGGGCCAAGTCAAATTTTAACCCTACGGACTAAGACTGGGCTGCCATTAAAGTTCATGTGTGTGTAAAGGCAGGCATCCCAATACTTGTGGCTAAATAGTGTATCTAGAAAAGATTTACAATGGTGGTGGAACCCTCCTATACATAAATATTAGACATAGTTATAGGACCTGGAAGATGAGACAACTTCTCTACATGAAGCAGCATGTTTGGGATTTGAACCCAGACACTCAGGGATGCTAAGCAGAAGTTCTAACCTCTAAGCCACGGAGACGCCACATATGAGACCCTCCTACACATAAATACACATAAATACTGCATTTCTTTGGACATACAGGTGATGGAATTACATTACTCAAGAGTTATTCTTCTTGATTTATTCTGTAATATTTGGTGTTTTTTTGTGGGTGAGAGTAGAATATTACCCTCAAATTTTTGGGAATTACATTTTCATTTCTGATGTCGGTACACATATCACATTTTTGGGCTCAAATTATGAATATTTGGAAATAATAAAAAGCACAAAAAAAATGTGATTCATTTTAAATTTGCATCAGCAATGGTATTGTTTGTGGTTTGTAAAGACACCTGTGTGAGTTTGGGTAAAGATTGTTTTCAGATGGAGAGTAACAAGTGAAAGTGACTGAGAAAAATATATTTTTACCAAAACATCAAAACATTCCACATTCTAGCATTCATAAAAACAAAATATTTTATGTAATAGCAACAATGTTGCAAAGGAAAATTTATTTCAGAGAAAGATACATTTCATCTCAACATTAAAAGTTTTTTTTTTTGTGAAAGTTACAATTATTCCATTAGAATCAATGGCTGAAACTTGCATTGGACTGTAATAGAGCAGATTTTCACTTCTAAAAAATGCTCTCTAATTAGCTCTCATTCTGGTATTTACTATGGCATCGGGTAAAAAAGACACTTGAGATAAAATGAGAGCTATTTTCAGGTCTGAGCATGCTCAGTTGTGTTGGCACCTAGTTGTCCAAAATGGGGAATTCTTCACTTCTCAGACTTTTAAAGATATTTCAGTGTAGAAATCACTTTTTCACACAGTTTAAAAGCAGATTATCTTTAAATAATATACCACATATTTCAGTACCATTTAGGCAATTATATCATACTCTAAACATTATTTCCATGTGCACTACTCCAGGTTTTAGCAGAGTAAGGGTTTGGGCGCTATTTGGTTTCAGGGAACTATAGTAAATTCGATTTTGGGAGTATTTTCTCGCCAGCGCTATAGTGAAAACCGTTATAGCACTAATTAGTGCTAAATTGCCACGAATTAGCGGCAATTAGTGCTAATTAGCGCCACAGCTCTATAGTAAATGACCCCCACTGTCTCATTCTTACCCGCTACTAAGAATGTAAGGGCTGACACTTTGTCATGACAATTTTCCTCCACTTCCAAGATGGAGTCAGTTCTGTTTCCGTTGATTCCTCCTGATCGTATTCTGGCTACTGTTCACACCAGTCTCACTTCTTTGGGTGAAAACATACTTGCTGCTCAGGTCCATGCTCCTCCTGAGAAACCTTGTGACTGCTGCTTTGTCCCAAAGAGTCTCCATATTTACCATTCTACCAAGGCTGCTGGCCACCCTGGGAAGGATCAACTCTTTTGGGTCATTTCCAAACAATTCTGGTGGCCTAGTCAAGGTGCTGATGTAACAGTCTTTGTAGATACCTGCTCTGTGTGTGCTCAGAGTAATACTCAACAACACCTTCCAGTGGGCCTCCTACAACCCATACCCAATGGGGAGAGGCCCTGGACCCACCTATCTATGGATTTCATTGTGGAGTTACCCAACTCCCAGGGCAACAAAGTTTATCCTTATGGTGGTTGACCGGTTATCGAAAATGTCTCAACTGGCTTCATTTTGCTCAGGAGATCTTTCACTTACATGGGCTACCCAAGGTGATTGTCACGGACAGGGGTAGTCAGTTTGTGTCCCGGTTCTGGCGAGCCTTTTGTGCACAGTTGAGAATTCAGCTTGCTTTCTCCTCTGCGTATCACCTGCAGTCTAATGGGGCTTCAGAATGAACCAACCAGTCCTTGGAGCAATTTTTAAGTTTCTATATTTCTAACCATCATAACAACTGGTCAGACCTCTTACAGCGGGCAGCATTTCCTCACAATAGTGCCTTGAATTCTGCTTCCTGATTGTCCCCATTTATGGCAAACTATTAGGGGTGCTGAAATTAATCGTTGCATCGATGCATCGCGATTCGGGTGTCCCCGATGTGGCATCGATGCATAAGGACCGGAAAATCGATGTTCGGGGACATCATTACTAGCCCTGCCCCTCCCGGGAAAGCACTCCGAGCGTATTTTTAAAAAGACTTTATTTTAATTAATGTTATATTACAATAGATGCTGTGCCTCTGTTGTATGTGCTTTTTTTTTAAAAATGTCGCTTTATACCGAATTTCGCCGTAGTATTACGATCATGTGACTCCCAGCCCGTCCCGCTCCTCTCCACTCTGCTCTTCCCTCTCCGCTCTCCTCTTCCGTCTCCTGAGTCCTGATGTCAGCGGGGATTTCTCAGTCCCGCCCGCATCTCTTCTGATACGGTAACTATAGTCAGCGCAGCGGGCGGGACTGAGAATTCCCCGCTGACGTCAGGACTCAGGAGACACGTGAGAGGAGAGGAGAGCGAAGAGGGGCGGGACGGGACGGGACGAGCCGGGAGTCACATGATCGTACTACTACGGAGAAATTTGGTATGAGGTGACATTGTTTTTTTAAAAGCACATACAGCGGGGGCACAGCATCTATTGTAATATAACATTAATTAAAATAAAGTAATTGTGGGGGGGGTTAGTGATGGCTGCATTGTTTAGGCACAGATGGCTGGATTTGACAGGCACAAGTGGCTGCGTTTGGGCACAGGTGGCTGCGTTTGACGGGCACAAGTGGCTGCGTTTGACGGGCACAAGTGGCTGCGTTTGACGGGCACAGTGGCTGCATTTGATGAGCACAGTGAGGCTGCATTTGATGGGGGAGGTTCAGTATTTTTCAGTTTGTTTGCGCTCGTCGGTAATCGTGATGCATCGTGATATCGAATCGAATCGTTGACCAGATAATCGTAATCAAATCGAATCGTGAGACCAGTGAAGATGCACACCCCTACAAACTATGGTTTCCAACCTTCCATATTGCCTGACTCTTTTGTCCCGCAGAGTATTCCTGCATTAGAGTAGCATCTCCGTGGTCTTCATTCCACTTGGGCACAAGTCCAGGAGGCTTTGCAACATGCTAATGATAGGTACAGACTCCAAGCTGACCGTAGACACCTGCCTGAGTTTTCCTACCAGGTTGAGGACAGGATCAGGCTGTCATCTCGCAACTTCTGACTTCGTGTTCCCTCTCTGAAGTTCGCACCCCAGTTTATTGGGCCTTTCTGTATTCTTCGCAAGATTAACCCAGTGGCTTACTTCTAATCTGTAATGTATTTCATGTCTCCTGATTAAAACCTTTGGTCTGCAACCTATTTACCACCTCAGTACCATGTCCTCACCCTGTTCAGGTTGAGAACCATGAGGACTATGAAGTACAGTCCATTGTTGACACCCGTAGGTTCCGTGGGCGCATACAGTACCTGGTGCATTGAAAAGGGTACGGTCCGGAGGAATGCTCTTGGGTCCCATTCTCGGACGTACATGCCCCTGTCCTCCATGATTTCCATAGACGTTTTCCCCTCAAGCCTGGTGGTCCTCTGAGGGGGAGGGGTCATTGAGGAGGGGGTACTGTTAGGGCTGGGCCCAGCCCTTCCTTCTCTGAGCTGGCCACTCAGCTGTCGGCTAATTGCCAGCTCCTATCTCTCCACGGTGACTCACCTGTTGATGATCCTGCCTGTCGGTCCTGCCTACTTAAGCCGTTCAGTCCAGATGATTTCTGCTTTTGCCTTGGTCACCACTCTAGAGACGCTCTCCTGTGTTCCTGTTAAAAACTTCCTTGGCTGACATTCCTTCTGGCTCCCTGGTGTTTTGGTTTGTCTGACCATCTGTTCCGGTTCCTGAACTCTGGCTATGTTTTGACTACATTTACTCTGTTTACCTGTTTTTATTATTATTAAACAAGTGTGATTTAATTGTACTTCTGTCTCAGTCTGATTTTATGGTTTCTGGCAAAAGCTCCTATAACATTGAGCTTAAAGTCAGGAATTTCAGAACTAAAAATTGATGTATGCAACATACGTATTTCCATCAAGGAGAATACTGAGGCCGAGAGAGATGAAAAAAAAAAAGCATTATAACTATTAAAGTTACACGTTTCAAAACTAAGATACTAACATTTTCAAGACAAATCATTTAGTTTTCTTTTGTTCCAAATTGTTTATTTTCCCCTTTCTCCCCCCCCCCACCCTTCCTTTCTTCTTTTCCCCTTCTTATCCTCCTCTTCTCTTCCCCTCCTTTTCTCTTCTTCTTCCTTCTCTCTTCATTTTATAAGCTGGCCATGAAGATAGTAGAGAAGGAGAGGACGTCCAGAAGTTTGTCTCCTGTACACAAAAGACATCACATTGAAGTAGGCAAGCTTCTCGCCAGAGGGAAGAATGCTTGGCTGGATGGTTGTAAATGTTCAGTAGAAAAAGATGTAATTGAAGTGGGATCTCTAAGCAAAGAGGTTATATTGAACAGAAAAATGGCGTCATCAGTGAGGACTGCTTCCCAGCAAGCACTGTGCTAAAGAGAGTAAACGGGACCTAGAACAAGATATAACCCTCCCAAAAGGGTAACTTGAATGAAAAAGGCAAATGTAAAGAGTAAGAATCCAACTTTGATCCAGGTGCAACAGGTATTGCACATTATAAAGTATTGTGAGCTACGATGGTCATACTTACACCACCAGAATTAAGTAAAAGAGGTAGTAGATGTAGTAAGCCAACCTCCAGATGTTTTCTTGGATTTCTTTTTGGATGATTCTGGATGGCCTCTACAAGCAATAATCATAAATAGATAAGGTCACTTAAAAGTTGTACCATCATCCAGAAATTTTTAAAGGTATAAATATTTTTAAAGATAAAGGGGTCAGAGCCTGGTCCCCAGCCAGGTACTCACCAAAAAGCTAGAGGGCAATTGGGCTTTCTTGGTACAATACACTAAAGGTAAGCTCAGGTATAGAAACAATCATGTAAAAAGATATACAAAAGTTTATTGATACACAATACATGACAAATTATCACTGACGAATAAAAATTAGGTGACGGTTCATGTTTATCACCAAGGTAATACTACACTGATGTGGAAGATCACAGTGGGATAGTTGGTCACAGACAATGTTTCTACTAGACTACCGGACTGAGCCACTTCATCAGGAAAATATCTGCAATTTAATTAGCACATGATAAAAAACAATGCATTTAATCACATACAGGAGAGAACAATGTTTCAAGCATATGCATGTATACAGCTGTTATATAGGGACAGATAGAGGATTGCTTACATGTGGAGGAGGGAAAAAAAGGGGGGGGGATGAGGGAAAAAATTGAGGAGGTGAAAAATCCAGGGGAGTGGTGAGAATTGAACCAGAGTTGAAATAATAATAATGAATAAGTGAGGGGTGCCGAGTGAGGGGTGAACTGACAGTGATTATGATGATCAATGAAAAGCAATGGTGAACAAACTGAAGAAAACCAAGATGACTCATAAACCACAACACCATAAACCACGTGAAAAACTGTGAGAAGTTAGGAAAGAAGAAGGAGAGACGTGATGAAGCTGCTGCATGGTTACAGGGGAAGGGGGGGAGAAATGAAGAAAAAATGAGATGTGAAGGGATGAAATAAGGTGAGGGAGGAAGGGGAAAAGGAAAGGAAGGGGGAGAAGGAGAAAAGGGGGTGGAGGGAAAAAGAGGAAAAAGAAAAAAAAATGAGCAGATGAAAGTGGAAAAGGTGGAAGATTGAGTTGGAAGGATCAAAGAGAGTGAAGGGGAAGAAAAGAAAGGGGGAGGGGTGAACAAAGGAGATAGGGAGGAAAATAGGGAATAAGAAAAAAGTGAAATTGGAGAAAAAGTAAGGAGATAGAGGGGGGAAGGGGGAACAAGGGGGAGGGCAAAAGGGGGGTAGAGGGGGAGGGGAAAGAAGGGGGAGTGAAAAAGGAGGGAAAAAGGGGGAAAAGAGGGAGGGGGGAAAGAAAGGCATGGGGCAAAAGAAGAGAAAAGGGAAAAAAAGGGAAGGGGAGGACGGTAAGGAGGGAAAGGAAAGGTGCTGGTGAAACAAAGTGAGAATATGGACAATAGTATATGAATATGGACAAGTGTACATGGTCTAGACCTAATTTTCAAGTAATGATGAGTAACAAGGTCCCGGGAGGACAAGTGCCACTGGAAGGCGATACCAGTAAAGGCCAATAGAAGAAATACTCTACACGGAGGGTGAGGAGTGATACCACAAGTATAAACGCGGCACTCCCACCCCACTGCCCTATGAGGGGAAAAATGGAATACCCAAAATTGTAAGTAAGGCTATGTAATAGCCATAGTAAGCTTGTGATGGAGTAATGAAGGTAGGAAACTTACCGTTCTGGATAGGGTAGCAAAGGTTCTCCCGGGGTCTCAATCCAGCCTATGGAAAAGCAGGCAGCTGCCTGCTACTTGTAGTCCACCAACCCTGCAATGCTGAGCTCATGACAGCCATCATTGGCATTCAGAGACACAGGGTCAAGGGTCCCACAGTGCGCATGTGTGAGAATGTCGTACACGCACCTGAGCAGGTGCCCTATGGCCATAGGGGAAACCCCAGGCCAGGATATGTGCAAATGGGGGGGCAGACCAATCTCTTAAAGGAGGCCCATCCCACCACCAGGGAACCTACCCAATCGCCGCAGAGAGACAAGACCTGGCACGCCAGAGGGCCGATGTGACTACAGGGAGGAGGGAGAGATCGCTCACAGCTAATTATAAAAATGTATATAAGAAAGATATTTATATATTAGCAAAAACAGTAAAATATGCGTAGAAATTAACATAAAAACCTAAAAGCATTTCCATAAAAACAAAATACAAGAAATCAATAAAGGGGTTTAGATAAATCCCCGAGCAGGGCCAAGGCAACCAGGGACACACATACTGGAGTCATACTGGAGTCAAAGGGACATACATTCTGAAACTAGATATATAAAATTATGACAGGCAGAGCATAATTTTATATATGATTATTATGTCCCTGCCTGTTTTAATATCTCCTTGTAAGTTTCCTACCTTCATTGCTCCATCTTAAGGTTACTCACCTTTCTTTCCTCCCCCTCCCTCTTTTCCCCCTTTTTCCCTCCTTTTCCCTTTTCCTCCCTTCTTTCCCCTTCCCCTCTCCCCCCTTCTTTCCCCTCCCCCTCTCCCCCCTTCCCCTCTCCTCCCTCTCCCCCCCTTATTCCCCTTTCCCCCTTATTCCCCCCTCTATCTCCTTACACTTTCTCCAATTTCACGTTTTTTTCTTTGTCCCTATTTTCCTCCCTCCTTTGTTTACCCCTCCCTTTTCCTCCCCTCTTCCCCTTCACTCTCTTGGACCCTTCCAACTCAATCTTCCACCTTTTTCCTTTTCATCTCCTCATATTTTTTTGTTTTTTCCCCTTTTTGCCTCCACCCCCCTTTTCTCCTCCCCCTCCTTGCTTTCCTTTTCCCCTCCCTTCAACTTATTTTATCCCTTCACACCTCATTTTTTCTTCATTTATTTCTTCCCCCTTCTTCCCTTGTTTTTCCCTTTTCTCCCCCCTCTCTCCCTCTTTCTCCCCTTTTTTAACCTGTACCCATGCAGTGGCCTCATCACATCTCTCCTCCTTCTTTCCTCACTTCTCACAGTTTTTCACATGGTTTATGGTGTTGTGGTTTATGGTCCATGGTTCATCTTGGTTTTCTTCATAGATTGTTCACCATTGTTTTTCATTGATCAGCATGATCATTGTCAGTTCACCCCTCACTCGGCACCTCTCACTTATTTATTCAACTCTGGTTCAATTCTCACCACTCCCCTGGATTTTTTACCTTCTTCCCCCATTTTTTCCCCCATTTCCCCCCTTTTTTCCCTCCTCCACATGTTCTAGTTCATGGCTTATCCATTCCATGCATTTTATGTCATCCAGATTCCAGCCTTTTGAATTTTAGACTTTAGGCACAATGTGTAACCAGTAAGGGATCGCCGCGGGAGACCCCTTACTGATTACGCCTTGGGCCTTGTGTATGCTGGGTAGGGATGAGCCGAACACCCCCCGGTTCGGTTCGCACCAGAACCTGCGAACGGACCGAAAGTTTGCACGAACGTTAGAACCCCATTGACGTCTATGGGACTCGAACGTTCGAAATCAAAAGTGCTCATTTTAAAGGCTAATTTGCATGGTATTGTCCTAAAAAGGGTTTGGGGACCCGGGTCCTACCCCAGGGGACATGTATCAATGCAAAAAAAACTTTTAAAAACGGCCGTTTTTTCGGGAGCAGTGATTTTAATGATGCTTAAAGTAAAAAAAAAAAAAGTGAATTATTCCTTTAAATATCGTACCTGGGGGGTGTCTATAGTATGCCTGTAAAGTGACGCGTGTTTCCCGTGTTTAGGACAGTCCCTGCACCAAATGTCATTTTTAAAGGAAAAAATCTCATTTAAAACTGCTTGCGGGTTTAATGTAATGTCGGGTCATGGCAATATGGATGAAAATCAGAGAGACAAACGGCATGGGTACCCCCCCAGTTCATTACCAGGCCCTTTGGGTCTTGTATGGATATTAAGGGGAACCCCGCACCCAAATTAAAATAAGGAAAGGTGTGGGGCCACCAGGCCCTATATACTCTGAACAGCAGTATACAGGCGGTGCAAACAAGACAGGGACTGTAGGTTTGTTGTTAAGTAGAATCTGTTTGTAATTTTGAACGGGTACATTTTTAACGTGTTTAGCTCCAGCCAAAAAATCTTTTTTAAGCTTTTTGGAAAACATAGGGAAGGGTTATCACCCCTGTGACATTTGTTTTGCTGTCTTTCCTCCTCTTCAGAAGATTTCACCTCACTTTTTGTCCCAATGAAAAATGTTTTTTAAAAATTTGGGTTTTTTTGTGGAACAAGGATTGGAAAGCATCAGTGGAAAGGAGAATTTTTTTTCCCATATTAACTCTTACATGAGAGAATTTCCCTTCCTAGGGGTAGATTTCATCTCACTTCCTGTTGTCTCCTTCCGTTTGCAAGTAGGAGTCGTTTGTAAGTTAGATGTTTGAAAGTAGGGTCCTGCCCTATATACTCAGCAGAAATTTGGGCCTTAGGTGTTGCTGTGGCCACAACACTGTAAGCCCTCACAGGGCCCTGCTGTGAAATATTAGATCAAGAATTGTAATTACATGCCCCTGTTGAACAGGAGCTGAAAAATTAGGCCTTAGGCACTGGTGGTGGCGCCCAGAACCAAAAATGTTCTTACAAGCTATCAGCGTGATGATTGAGGAGGAAGAGGATAATTACTCAGGGATAGTCAATCAGCATAGGCAGTCTTTGAAGGGATCTGAGATTTCAAAAAATATTATTCGGTTACATCAGCATCAGGTGCTTGGTAGCTGGTGGTGATCCAAGACTGATTCATTTTTATGAAGGTCAGTCGATCGACCGAGTCGGTGGACAGACGCACCCTGTGATCGGTTACCACGCCTCCAGCAGCACTGAATGTGCATTCCGAAAGAACGCTGGATGCAGGACAGGCCAGTAGCTCAATTGCATACTGTGCAAGCTCTGGCCAGTGATCCATCCTCAAGACCCAGTAACCCAGAGGATTTTCGGTGGGAAAGGTGTCCAAGTCTGATCTTGCCCCTAGGTATTCCTGCACCATGTAAAACAGACGCTGGCGATGGTTGCTGGAACCGATCATACCTTGGGGCTGCAGACCAAAAAATTGTCTGAACGCATCGGTCAGGCGGCCACCTTCTCCACCACTCCTTCTTTGACTGACCAAAGCCTCAGCAACACGTTGTCCAGAAACAGGAGTTTGTAACCTCCCAGTCTCTGGGAACGCGTTGCACAGACCTTTCTGCAAGGCCTCCCGAAGATGTTTCATCCTCTGCTCCCTCTGCGATGGCAAGATAAGGTCCGCAACCTTACCCTTGTAACGTGGATCAAGGAGGGTTGCCAGCCAGTATTGGTCCTTCTCCTTGATACCACGAATACAAGGATCCTTACGCAGGCTTTGCAGGATCAGGGAGGCCATGCAGCGTAGGTTTGCTGAGGCATTCGGTCCGGAGTCCCCTGGGTCACTAAGGATGACATGGTCCGCAGCCACCTCCTCCCAGCCACGTACAAGTCCATGTGTTTCTTGGGACTGATCCCTTAAAGACTGCTGCTGATGCTGAGTGCCAGGCTCCACCTCCATGACACAATCTTCCTCCTCCTCCTCCTCCTCCTCGTCCTCTTCCTGTGTGATCGGCGGGCACGCAGGAACACTGTCTGGATAAAAGGGGCCTTGAGAGCTAAGGAAGTCCTCCTCTTCCTGCCTCTGTTCTGCCTCAAGTGCCCTGTCCATTATTCCACGCAGCGTGTGCTCCAACAGGTGGACAAGGGGGACAGTGTCACTGATGCATGCACTGTCACTGCTCACCATCCTCGTGGCCTCCTCAAATGGGGACAGGACAGTGCATGCATCCCTGATCATGCCCACTGGCGTGGGGAAAAAAAAACAAGCTCCCCTGACCCTGTCCTGGTGCCATAGTCGCACAGGTACTCATTGATGGCCCTCTGCTGCGTGTGCAGCCGCTGCAGCATGGCCAACGTTGAGTTCCACCTGGTGGGCATGTCACAGATTAGGCGGTTCTTGGGCAGGTTAAACTCCTTTTTGGAGGTCCGTCAGCCGAGCACTGGCATTATATGACCAGCGGAAATGCACACAGACTTTCCTGGCCTGCCTCAGGACATCCTGTAAGCCCGGGTACCTGCCCAAGAACCGCTGCACCACCAAGTTAAGGACGTGAGCCAAACAGGGCACATGGGTCATTTGTCCCTGTCGGAGGGCAGAGAGGAGGTTGGTGCCATTGTCGCAAACCACCATTCCTGCCTTAAGTTGGCGTGGCATCAACCACCTCTGAACCTGCCCCTGCAGAGCTGACAGAACCTCTGCCCCAGTGTGGCTCCTGTCCCCCAAGCACACCAGCTCAAGCACCGCATGGCATCTTTTGGCCTGCGTACTTGCGTAGCCCCTTGAACGACTACGGAGCACCGCTGGTTCCGAGGAAGAGGCCATGGAGGAAGAAGAAGAGGAGGGGGTGGAGGAGAGAGGTGTGTCACAATCATTAGCATTTTGGAGGCGTGGTGGCGGAACAACCTCCAACACTACAGCACCTTGTCCTGCATCCTTCCCAGCTGCCAGCAGAGTCACCCAATGCGCCGTGAAACTTAGGTAACGTCCCTCTCCATGCCTGCTGGACCATGAGTCAGCGGTAATATGCACCTTACCGCTGACCGCCCTGTCCAGCGAGGCATGGACATTGCCTTCCACATGCCGGTAGAGAGCCGGAATCGCCTTCCGTGAGAAAAAGTGGCGTTTGGGTACCTGCCACTGAGGAACCGCACATTCCACAAACTCGCTGTGACACACCTAATTCTACACCTTCATTCCTCTCAGTGCAGGTCTCAGAGAGGACTGAAGGTCTAGTGGGGTTGGAAATCTCAGCTGATGAGGAGCAAGGAGAGGTCCTCTTTGTTCTTTGGTGTGGGTCTTTTAGATGCGCTTGCCAACGAACTGCATGGCAGGTCAACATATGTCTGGTCAAGCATGTGGTACCCAAGCGGGAGATGTTTTGGCCACGTGAGATACGCTTGAGACATATGTTGCAAATAGCAGCGGTGCGATCTGGTGCACTCGTCTCAAAAAAGGCCCACACCAAAGAACTTTTTGAATAACGCGCAGAGACTGCAGCGCCCTGCTATTGTGATGCAGTCAATGTGCTGCCCTTAGGCTGGCCCCTGGAGGGCATCCTGCCTCGTTTGTGATGTGCCGCCTCCTCCTCCTCCTCCTCCTCTCTCCTATCAGGCACCCACGTTGAGTCAGTGACCTCATCATCCCCTCCCTCCTCATCACTGGAGCAAACCTGGCAGTATGCTGCAGCAGGGGGAGCATGACTGCCAGATTGCTGTCCTTCTTGGGCACCCCCTCTGTCCGTGCTCATGTTACTGCCTTCATCAAGCTCAGTATCATCATCAGAGCCTTCCAAACGCTGGGCATCCTCCTGGAGCATGTACCCAACACTGTGGTCAAACAGTTCGAGGGACTCCTCAGGAGGACATGGTGGAGCTAGGGAAGGAGTCACTGATGACATTGAGCCGAGGGAAGAGGCCGCTGCTTTGCCAGACAAAGCACCCTGGGCATGGGTGAGAGAGGATGAGGAGGATGAGGACGGCTTGGTCATCCACTCGACCAAGTCTTCCGCATGTTGCGGCTCAACACGGCCAGCTGCCGAAAAAAAGGCCAAGCGTGTCCCATGGCCACATGCTGATGAGGATGCACCGTCTCCACGACCAGCACTAGACACAGAGCCTGCTTGCCCTCTCTTATTGGCTTGTGACTGTCTGCCTCTCCTTCTTGGCCTTCCAGACATACTAATGGCCTGTAGCTGCACTAAGCTGTGATATATATATATATATATATATATATATATATATATATATATACTGCAGCTAGCAAAATCAACTGCCTGCCTGTAGTATGAGAACACCACCAACCTTCTACAGGTAGCTTTAGCTGAACACTGTGAGGTGGATGCACCCCACTAATTTGTAGGTTTAGCTGAACACTGTGAGCAGGACGCACTGCACTAAATGTAAATAGTCTAGCTGCCTGACCGTGGTACTAATAGGATCAAAAGAACACCAGTAATTTTCTTTAGGTAGCTGTAAATACTTTAACAAGGCAAGCCTGCCTGTCAGTAGGAAGATAACAGGAACGGATCTAGCTGAACACTGTGAGCAGGAGGCACTGCACTAAATGTAAATAGTCTAGCTGCCTGACCGTGGTACTAATAGGATCAAAAGAACACCAGTAATTTTCTTCAGATAGCTTTATATACTGTAACAAGACAAGCCTGCCTGTCAGTAGGAAGATAACAGGAACGGATCTAGCTGAACACTGTGAGCAGGACGCACTGCACTAAATGTAAATAGTCTAGCTGCCTGACCGTGGTACTAATAGGATCAAAAGAACACCAGTAATTTTCTTCAGGTAGCTTTATATACTGTAACAAGACAAGCCTGCCTGTCAGGAAGATAACAGGAACGGATCTAGCTGGACACTGTGAGCAGGACGCACTGCACTAAATGTAAATAGTATAGCTGCCTGACCGTGGTACTAATAGGATCAAAAGAACACCAGTAATTTTCTTCAGGTAGCTTTATATACTGTAACAAGACAAGCCTGCCTGTCAGTAGGAAGATAACAGGAACGGATCTAGCTGAACACTGTGAGCAGGACGCACTGCACTAAATGTTAATAGTCTAGCTGCCTGACCGTGGTCCTAATAGGATCAAAAGAACACCAGTAATTTTCTTCAGGTAGCTTTATATACTGTAACAAGACAAGCCTGCCTGTCAGTAGGAAGATAACAGGAACGGATCTAGCTGAACACTGTGAGCAGGACGCACTGCACTAAATGTAAATAGTCTAGAAGATAACAGGAACGGATCTAGCTGAACACTGTGAGCAGGACGCACTTTACTAAATGTAAATAGTCTAGCTGCCTGACCGTGGTACTAATAGGATCAAAAGAACACCAGTAATCTTCTTTAGGTAGCTGTTAATACTGTAACAAGACAAGCCTGCCTGTCAGTAGGAAGATAACAGGAACGGATCTAGCTGAACACTGTGAGCAGGACGCACTGCACTAAATGTAAATAGTCTAGAAGATAACAGGAACGGATCTAGCTGAACACTGTGAGCAGGACGCACTGCACTAAATGTAAATAGTCTAGATTTAACGGGAATGGATCTAGCTGAACACTGTGAGCAGGACGCACTGCACTAAATGTAAATAGTCTAGAAGATAACAGGAACGGATCTAGCTGAACACTGTGAGCAGGACGCACTGCACTAAATGTAAATCGTCTAGAAGATAACAGGAACGGATCTAGCTGAACACTGTGAGCAGGACGCACTTTACTAAATGTAAATAGTCTAGCTGCCTGACCGTGGTACTAATAGGATCAAAAGAACACCAGTAATTTTCTTTAGGTAGCTGTTAATACTGTAACAAGACAAGCCTGCCTGTCAGTAGGAAGATAACAGGAACGGATCTAGCTGAACACTGTGAGCAGGACACACTGCACTAAATGTAAATAGTCTAGAAGATAACAGGAACGGATCTAGCTGAACACTGTGAGCAGGACGCACTGCACTAAATGTAAATAGTCTAGAATTTAACAGGAACGGATCTAGCTGAACACTGTGAGCAGGACGCACTGCACTAAATGTAAATAGTCTAGAAGATAACAGGAACGGATCTAGCTGAACACTGTGAGCAGGACGCACTGCACTAAATGTAAATAGTCTAGAAGATAACAAGAACGGATCTAGCTAAACTGAATACAGTGTATATATATATATATGCAACACCTGGGATGCATATATATACACAATACTCTGTAAGTGCAGCTAACTGACTGACTGTTCTGCCTAATCTATCTAACTCAAATCAAATGACACTGTCTCTCTGTCTATCTCTTTCAACGCCGGAACACACACTACACAGGGCCGCCGTGCAGGCGGCCTTATATAGTGTGGGGCATGTACTAAATCCCCTGAGCCATAATTGGCCAAAGCCTCCTTGGCTTTGGCCAATTACGGCTCTCTGTTCAGGTGGCGCTGTGATTGGCCAAGCATGCGGGTCATAGTGCATGCTTGGCCAATCATCAGCAAGCAATGCACTGCGATGCCGCAGTGAATTATGGGCCGTGACGCGCCACACGAATTTGGCGCGAACGGCCCATATCGTTCGCAATTCGGCGAACGACCGAACAGCCGATGTTCGAGTCGAACATGGGTTCGACTCGAACACGAAGCTCATCCCTAATGCTGGGATTCCGGTAAGTGGTCCTCTATCTGTTCCTATTTAACAGCTGTATATTGTTCAAACTCATATATTGCTTGAAACATTGTTCTCTCCTGTATGTGATTAAATGCATTGTTTTTGATCATTTGATCATCAATTAAATTGCAGATATTTTTCCGATGAATTGGCTCAGTCCGCAAAACTAGTAGAAATATTGTCCGTGACCAACTATCCCACTGTGATCTTCCCCATCAGGGGAGTATTATCTTGGTGATACACATGGACTATCACCAATTTTTTATTTATCATTGATCTTTTGTCATATGTCACTTTTGTATATCTTTTTACATGATTGTTTCTATACCAGAGCTTACTTTTAGTGTATTGTACCGAGATAGTCCAATTGCCCTCTATCTTTTTGGATTTCTTTTTGTTGGAGACTATTTGTTTTAGGTTGTTCCTCCTGGATCTGTCATCCAAGTCTGCGAGTTTAACTTTAAGCCAAGCAATGTCTTCTCCCTTGTCATTGTCTGAGTCCACCAAGGCATTGAAAATTCTTCCATTTTTGTCTCCACATAATCCATCCATTTGCCTAGATAAGTTGTCTCCAAACTGTGGCCTGAGGGCCGAATGCGGCCCTCTGCTAGACTTTATCCGACATTTGGGGCACTATTCCTCCTACCGACACCAACAATGAGTAACTATTTCTTCCACTGATACCAATGATGGGGCACTATTCCTCCCACTGTTACCAATGATGGGGCAGTACTCCTCCTCCTACTGACTACCAGCTCTGAAGGCATATTTATTCTCATTGATGCTGGGCTCAATACATTTTCTATGCTCATTGGCCACAATCTGACCCCTCTAAAGTCTGAAATGGCCCTTTGTTTGAAAAGTTTGGAGATCCCTGGCCTATATCATCCACATCAGCTCTGACTCTTCTCAGGCAAGAGGTTATGTCAGCATGCGGAGAGGCTTGCAGGACAGCAATGTTTATAATATTGTGGAATCTAGGATATGGGTGTTGGTGTTGGGGAATAGGGATGGGCCGAACACCCCCCGGTTTGGTTCGCACCAGAACATACCGAACAGGCAAAAAATTTGGCAGAACACACTAACAACCTTAAAGTCTATGGGACATGAACACGAATAATCAAAAGTGCTCATTAGGGATGAGCTTCGAGTTTGAGTCAAACTCATGTTCGACTCGAACTTAGGCTGTTCGCAAGTTCGCCGAACAGCGAACAATTTGGGGTGTTCGCGGCAAATTCAAATGCCGCGGAACACCCTTTAAAAGTCTATGGGAGAAATCAAAAGTGCTAATTTTAAAGGCTTATATGCAAGTTATTGTCATAAAAAGTGTTTGGGGACCTGGGTCCTGCCCCAGGGGACATGGATCAATGCAAAAGAAAGTTTTAAAAATGGCCGTTTTTTCAGGAGCAGTGATTCTAATAATGCTTAAAGTCAAACAATAAAAGTGCAATATCCCTTTAAATTTCATAGCTGGGGGGTGTCTATAGTATGCCTGGGCACATGTTTCCCATGTTTAGAACAGTCTGACAGCAAAATGACATTTCAAAATAAAAAAGTCATTTAAAAATACTCGCGGCTATTGCATTGCCGGTGCGACAATACACATAAAAGTTCATTGATAAAAACGGCATTGGGAATTCCCCACAGGGGAACCCCGAACCAAAATTAAAAAAAAAAAAAATTACGTGGGGTCCCCCTAAATTCCATACCAGGCCCTTCAGGTCTGGTATGGATTTTAAGGGGAACCCCCCGCCAAAATTAAAAAAAAAAAACGGCGTGGGGTCCCCCCAAAAATCCATACCAGACCCTTATCCGAGCACGCAACCTGGCAGACCGCAGGAAAAGAGGGGGATGAGAGAGCGCCCCCCCTCCTGAACCGTACCAGGCCACATGCCCTCAACATTGGGAGGGTGCTTTGGGGTAGCCCCCAAAACACCTTGTCCCCATGTTGATGAGGACAAGGGCCTCATCCCCACAACCCTGGCCGGTGGTTGTGGGGGTCTGCGGGTGGGGGGGCTTATCGGAATCTGGAAGCCCCCTTTAACAAAGGGACCCCCAGATCCCAGCCCCCCCTGTGTGAAATGGTAAGGGGGTACTTTGTATCCCTACCATTTCACAAAAAAGTGTCAAAAATGTTAAAAATGACAAGAGACAGTTTTTGACAATTCCTTTATTTAAATGCTTCTTCTATCTTCCATCTTCTTCTTCTGGTTCTTCTGGCTCTTCTGGTTCTTCCTCTGGTGTTCTCGTCCAGCATCTCCTCCGCGGCATCTTCTATCTTCTTCTCCCTGGGCCGCTCCGCACCCATGGCATGGGGGGAGGCTCCCGCTCTTCTCTTCATCTTCTTCTCTTCTTCATCTTCTTCTCCGGGCCGCTCCGCACCCATGCTAGCATGGTGGGAGGCTCCCACTGTGTGACGCGTCTCCTCTTCTGACGGTTCTTAAAAAACGGAGGGCGGGGCCACCCGGTGACTCCGCCCCCTCTGACGCACGGGACATGATGGGACTTCCCTGTGGCATTCCCCGTGATGTCACAGGGAAGTCCCGTCAAGTCACCGTGCGTCAGAGGGGGGCGGGGACATTATTTAAGAACCGTCAGAAGAGGAGACGCGTCACACATCGGGAGCCTCCCACCATGCCAGCATGGATGCGGAGCGGCCCGGAGAAGAAGATGAAGAAGAGAAGAAGATGAAGAAGAGAAGAAGATGAAGAGAAGAGCGGGAGCCTCCCCCCATGCCATGGGTGCGGAGCGGCTCGAGGAGAAGAAGATAGAAGACGCCGCGGAGGAGATGCTGGATGAGAACACCGGAGGAAAAACCAGAAGAACCAGAAGAAGAAGAAGAAGAAGGAAGATAAAAGAAAGAAGAAGCATTTAAATAAAGGAATTGTCAAAACTGTCTCTTGTCATTTTTAACATTTTTGACAGTTTTTTAGTGAAATGGTAGAGGTACTTTTGTACCCCCTTACCATTTCACACAGGGGGGCTGGGATCTGGGGGTCCCCTTGTTAAAGGGGGCTTCCAGATTCCGATAAGCCCCCCGCCTGCAGACCCCCACAACCACCGGCCAGGGTTGTGGGGATGAGGCCCATGTCCTCATCAACATGGGGACAAGGTGTTTTGGGGGGCTACCCCAAAGCAACCTCCCAATGTTGAGGGCATGTAGCCTGGTATGGTTCAGGAGGGGGGGCGCTCTCTCGTCCCCCCTCTTTTCCTGTGGCCTGCCAGGTTGCGTGCTCGGATAAGGGTCTGGTATGGAATTTAGAGGGACCCCCACGTCATTTTTTTTAAATTCTGGCCAGGGTTCCCCTTAATATCCATACCAGACCTGAAGGGCCTGGTATGGAATTTAGGGGGACCCCCATGTCATTTTTTTTTAATTTTGGTTCGGGGTTCCCCTGTGGGGAATTCCCATGCCGTTTTTATCAATGAACTTTTATGTGTATTGTCGGACTGGCAATGCAATAGCCGCGAGTAGCTTTAAATTACTTTTTTTCCTTTGAAATTTCATTTTGCTGTCACACTGTTCTAAACATGGGAAACAAGCGCCCCTTTACAGGCATACTATAGACACCCCCCAGCTATGAAATTTAAAGGGATATTACACTTTTATTGTTTGACTTTAAGCATTATTAAAATCGCTGCTCCTGAAAAAACGCCCGTTTTTAAAACTTTTTTTTGCATTGATCCATATCCCCTGGGGCAGGACCCAGGTCCCCAAACCCTTTTTCTGACAATACCATGCATATAAGCCTTTAAAATGAGCACTTTTGATTATTCATGTTCGTGTCCCATAGATTTTAACGGTGTTCACGTGTTCGAACAAACTTTTTTCCTGTTCACATGTTCTGGTGCGAACCGAACAGGGGGGTGTTCGGCTCATCCCTAGTGCTCATTTTAAAGGCTTATATGCAAGTTATTGTCATAAAAAGTATTTGGGGGCCTGGGTCCTGCTCCAGGGGACATGGATCAATGCAAATTTTTTTTTTAAAAATTGAAGTGTTTTCGGGAGCAGTGATTTTTTTAATGCTTAAAGTGAAGCAATAAAAATGAAATATTCCTTTAAATATCATCCCTGGGGGGTGTCTATAGTATGGCTGTAAAGTGGCGCATTTTTCCCATGTTTAGAACAGTACCACAGCAAAATGACATTTCTAAAGGAAAAATTGTCATTTAAAACTGCTCACGGCTGTAATGAATTGTCAGGTCTCGGCAATATAGATAAAACTCATTGAAAAAAGAGCATGGGATGCCCCCCAGTCCATTACCAGGCCCTTTGGGTCCGGTATGAATATTAAGGGGAACCCTGAACCAAAATTTAAAAAAAAATTGCGTGGTGGTCCCTCTAAAATCCATACCAGGCCCTTCGGGTCTGATATGGAAATTAAGGGGAACCCTGTGCCAATATTATTTAAAAAATGGGTAGGGGTCCCCCCCAAAATCCATACCAGACCCTTTAGGTCTGGTATGGATTTTAAGGGGAACCCTGTGCCAAAATAAAAAAATGGCGTAGGGGTCCCCCCAAAATCCATACCAGACCCTTATCCGAGCACACAACCTGGTAGGCCGCAGGAAAAGAGGGGGGATGAGAGAGTGCCCCCCTCCTGAATTGTACCAGGCCACATGCCCTCAACATGGGGAGGGTGCTTTGAGATTTCCCCCAAAGCACCTTGTCCCCATGTTGATGGGGACAAGGGCCTCATCCCCACAACCCTTGCCCGGTGGTGCAAAAAATTGGTGCAGGGTTCCCCTTAAAATCCATACCAGACCTGAAGGACCTTGTATGGATTTTAGGGAGACCCCCACGCATTTTTTTTTTTTACATTTTGGTTCGGGGTTGCCCTTAATATTCATACCAGACCCAAAGGGCCTGGTAATGGACTGGGGGGATCCCATGCTTTTTTTTTTCAATGAGTTTTATCAATATTGCCGAGACCCAACAATTCATTACAACCACAAGCAGTTTTAAATGATAATTTTTCCTTTAAAAATATCATTTTGCTGTGGTACTGTTCTGAACACGGGAAAAATGCACCACTTTACAGGCATACTATAGACACCCCGCAGGCACGATATTTAAAGGAATATTTAATTTTTATTGTTTCACTTTAAGCATTAAAAAAATCACTGCTCTCAAAAAAACAGACATTTTAAAAAAAATGTTTTGCATTGATACATGTCCCCTGGGGCAGGACCCAGGTCCCCAAACACTTTTTATGACAATAAGTTGCATATAAGTCTTTAAAATGAGCACTTTTGATTTTTCATTTAGTGTCCCATAGACTTTAACGGTGCTGCGAATTTGTCTCGAACACCGCATATTGTTCGGTGTTCGCAGAACATCCAAACAACCAAAGTTCGGCCCGACCTTATGCTCGGGATGAACCGTTCGCCCATCCCTATTGGGGAAGTCAGGAATCTGCATGGGGGGGTGGAGCCTTCCATAGAGTCACTTTGGTTGCTTACCTCCCTTGGTGTATCACACACCTAATGAGGACTGGAATGTTGTGGAGGCCTCTCTTGCACCTTCTGCTCAACACTCCTAAAGGTGGAGACAGAGAGTGTGAGGGCACGGAGTGGCATGAGTGCCGGAGTAGCTGGCTGGTAAAGTCCTCTCTTAGGTGAATGAAGCTTAGGGTTGCAGTCATAAGAACAGGATACTGAAGGAGCTTGGCACCAGAGCAGGACATGGTAGCAGAGCTAGTATGCAGGCAGTGACCAATGGCAGCTGGGCAACAAGGGATCAAATCAGCAGGCAGAACAAGTACAGTACAGGAAGCAGGCTAAGATCGGTAACAGCTGGGCAGTGCAGTACAGAATTGGTAGGCAAAGATGAGTTCAGTAAATAGGCCGAGGACAGAGAGATCAGAGGAACAAGGTTAATGCAGGAGCAAAGGCAAAGCCCAGGAGAAAGCCGGGTCATACACAGGTAAGTAAGTTCAGGTCACAGGAATGCAGGTGCAAGCTGAGCTGAGGACAATTTAGTGACTTCTCTTGGTGATAGGCCAGTTTAGGCTTCATGTACCCTAGCAGCTCCTAAACTTGAGTTTAGGAACTTTTGATGTTTTTTTGCCAAAGCTTATAAACTCAACTTCGAAAAAGCCTGTAGGGGAGATTTACTAAAACTGGTGCACACAGAATCTGGTGCAGCTGTGCATAGTAGCCAATAAGCTTTTAATTTCAGCTTGTTCAATTAAGCTTTGACAATAAAACATAGAAGCTGATTGGTTACAAAGCAGAGCTGCACCAGGTTCTAAGTGCAGTTTTAGTAAATCTCACCCTATGTGTCAATGTGTACACATAGGAAAAGAGGAGGAAAATATTTTGTGCTAGGGGCCAAGTGAAAAAAATCTGCTGGCACAACACTCAGGTAAAAAAATCACAATATGAGAACAAAAAAGTGCATTGTTTAACAAATTACAGTGCTCAAAAAAATATCTTGTGCAATATGACTCAAGCACTATATATAACCGTGCTGATGTGTACCACAAATAAATTGAGCAAAATATATGTGACAATCAATTTAATTATAGTGCTAATGTGCAGAAATAAATAAACAATAAAAACCCCTCAAATTCACAGGCTCTTAGCAGAGTTTAAGAGCTGCTGCGGTTACGTGAGGTTCAACCTCCCTCTCCTGAACGTGGAAGAATCTTGTTCAGGATAGGAACGTTTTGACCACCGGACGCATTATTTGTTTTCCCACGGCCATGGGAAATGTAGGCAGGGTGTACATGAAGCCTTAAATAGGCCCCTGGGTGCCAGATACACACACTAATTCGTATGCGCACGTGCACATGTACGGCTGTGAGTGTGCACATGAATGCAAGCACGATGAACTGTAATAATACATCTATTGCCTCTTTGCCTAGAAGTATTTGCATGTGAGCAATGCACACACACACAAATATGAACATAAAGCCAGCACTGGATTTCTGGTGCTGGGAATTTGGTTTACCTTACATGGTGCCTCCCTTGACATGGCTGGAGCCGTTGCCATCATCCGCAGTTTAGATTTGACAGGGCTACTTGTAGAAGCAGTAGAGGACTCTGGGTTAGTCAGTGATTGCGCTGAAGAAGGCCGGTGACCCTGCTCTGATGTGGCTACAGCTGCCGAGGTAGCCTCTGGGCTCCATTGCCTGCACCATTTTGGTGAGCCGTGGGCCGTAGCTAGTGGGAAATTCTAGTGGCAGAGCGGAGCTCTGTCAATGAGCAGCCATCTTTGATCACCACGCACCCCTTTTATTAAACTTTTAAGCCAATCCAGTGAAAAAAAAAACTTGCAAACTATACTATTAACGACTTCTGGACCGCCCACCGCACATTTACTGTGGTAGGGTGGCCCGGCTGCATGAAACAACGTACCTGTACATTGTTTGCGCTCCCTGGTCTGAGAGCATGCAAACCCAATTAAAGTCTATGGGACATGAACATGAAAAATCAAAAGGCCTCATTTTTAAAGGTTTATGAGCAAGTTATTGCCATAAAAAGTGTATGGGGACCTGGGTACTGCCCTAGGGGACATGTATCAATGCATACAAAGTTTTTTCATGAGGAGTGATTTTAAAAATGTCCTGTCCTGGCCTGCCAGGCTGCTTGCTCGGAGAAGGGTCTGGTATGGATTTTGGGGGGACCCCGTGCCAATTTTTTTAAAAAATTGACTTGGAGTTTCCCTTAAAATCTATACCAGACCCAAAGGGACTGGTATGGATTTTGGGGGGACCTCATGCTGTTTTTTTCATAATTATGTCATAGGTTTCCCCTTAACCACTTTAATGCAGTATATACTAGACTGCCTGCACTGTATGTATAGTCTACACTGAATGCACTGTATATGTGTATATATATATATTTATATTTACACGGTGTATATATATATATATATATATATATATATATATATATATATATATATATATATATTAATTGCCTGTACTGTATATATATTCTACACTGACTGCAATATATATATATATATATATATATATATATATATACTAAACTGCCTGCACGCCACTAACTAACCTGCCTAATCTAGATCAAGTTCTCCCCTCCATGTTATCACACTATATATGGCCGCCGTGTAAGCAGCCTTATATAATATAAAAAAGTTCCTTATATGCTTATATAAAAGTTCCAATACCCCATAGTTTGTAGGCGCAATATTTTACAAAATTGTTTTTGTAATGGTACTTACCCCCCATGGCACCCTTTGTTTCTAAATCCTTTACCTGTTAGCCTTGAAAATTGCCAGAATTGATTTTTACAACTTATCCCAATAGATTTCAGTGGGGTTCCATTTTAAGTTAGCAATTTTCAGTGTTCACTAATTCAATGCTGACATCCTCTTGGTGAATGCACTGATTATATTATCATTATTCCTCATAGCTAGACCCTACACTCTGCTCTCACCTTTAAATAATTATTTGGTATTCTTACTTACTATTCTAAAATATTTGTCAGGCCAGAAACAGTTTGTCATTAAAATTGACAATGTTATCCATCTATAATCTAGGATATATCAAATGCACCATCATTAAAAGTAATTGGGGTTGATTTACTAAAACGTAAGCAGGCAAAATATGATGCTGCTGTGTGTGGTAGCCAATCACTTCAGCTTGTTCAATTAGGCTAGGTTCACACCTATGCATTTTTAAGTGCGCTTTGCAGAAATGCATTGGACATGATTTCCTTTGAGACACGTTCACATCTATGCATTTTTCAGAAACTGCGTTTTTGGAAAGGGTCAGGGACTTTTTTCCCACAGCAGATTGCATTTTGTGTGTAGTAGACTTCAATGAACCTGCACCACCGTTTTGCATGCGTTTTATTTTTTTTCTAATGTTAAAGGCTCCTTAACAAACTGTGAATAGCCAGTTGTTATGGAGCAGGCAGCCACTGTGTTCTTAACAACCAATGTGAGCTTACTGCCAACCAAAGAATGCAGGCATTACAAAACTTAAAATTAAAAAAAAAAAAACTGCATGGGGGGCCCTACGCCAACATTTAAAAAAAAAATGGCATGTGTTCCCCCACAAAATCCATATCAGATGAGGCACTTGTATTCTCATCAACATGGGGACAAGGTGCTTTGGGGGGATCCCCCCTACCCCAAAGCACCCCCTCCATGTTGAGCGCATGTGACCTAGTATGGTTTAGGAGGAGGGGGGGTCGCTTGTCCCCCCTTTCCTGGCCTGCTGGGCTGCATGCTCATATAAGGGTCTAAAATGTATTTTTTTTAAAATGGGGGGTGAGTTCTTTAATCCCTGCATTCTTTTGTTTACATTCAGCTGTCAGCAGGGAATCCTACTGACAACTGATGAGTCATCGGTTGTTAAAGATGGGCGGCCACCTCAGTTTGTTAAGGAGAAAAAAGCAAAATGCATGCAAAAATGAATAAAAAAATTGTGTTCACAAATGCAAATGCACTGGAAAACTGCATCAACTGCAACCGCAAAAATGTGAACCTAGCTTTAAGGTTTTACAATAAAACCTGGAAGCTGATTGGTTTATATGCACAGCTGCACCAGATTTTGCCCTCCCAGTTTTAGTACATCAACCATCCATAGGCTTCTATTGTTTTGTAAACACTTGAAGCAGAAACTCTCTGTATAGAAACATTTATTTGTTAATTAAGCAATCCTTGAAAATACAGATTTAAGAAATATAAAAAATGGAATTTAAAACTGTTCTATTTTTTAACTGATTTCTCTGGGCTTGTTAGGTGTTTCTAAAAACTACCAATGGAAAATTAAGTTAAGATGAAAAACAAGAATTTTTATTGTTCAAAAGGGTAAGCATTTTTCTTAACCATAATAAATCTTTGCTGGATATAAATGTGTAATAGAGTTTATATTCTAGTTTCTAAAGCCTTTCCCCATCTCCCACTGGCTGCAACATAATGTCAAACAGATTCAATCATGGATAAAACATTTGTGTGAATGTACAATCAAATTCTATCCTTTGTATGTTATTCATCTCAAATTACCACTTGTGGAGCCAGAGAATAAATAATATGTCTTTCTCCCTTGTATCCTTTATCTCACATAACAAATTCTTTTAAAACATTACCAAGTGAGCTCAGTCTTACAATATCTGCATGTGGTTTAGTACAGCAATTTGGAGCTAATCCACTACTTAAAGACATAATTACAAGCTCTCTGGCAAATCTCTCACCTTTTCAAGTACTGGTTTTCATTTGTGTTCATGAATGTGAATAGAGCTGATTCCACTACTGGCCAATAAAAAAGGAACACTAAATGGGTAGTTAAAAATAAATATACAATATTCATAGAACTACAAATGAGAACATATTATGTTTAATGTAAGAACTATAAACTGTAATAATGTTTAATTACTTCCTAGGAAAATGCAATGGACCTTATTTACTAAAGCATGAAGTCAAGTTAAGGGCTATGAAGTAAACTCGTATTCACTTAACCACTTCAATAACAAACGCTTTCACCCCCTTTCTGCCCAGGCCAATTTTCAGCTTTCAGCGCTGTCACACTTTGAATGGAAATTGCTTAGTCATGAAACACTGTACCATATGAAATTGTTATTGTTTTTTTTCACACAAATAGAGCTTTCCTTTGGTGGTATTTAATCGCCATTGGTTATTTTGCTATTTGTTTTTTTGGTAAATAAACGAAAAAAGACTGACACATATATACACATATGGCCCTAAGACCGAGATAAATGTGGATCACATAAACACGCGACAAGACTTACAACATAAATACACCTGAGGTGTGGTTTTTGGTCGTCTGGTAGGTATGGCAAGAAAAGGGGCCATACCCAAGATAAGTAATGGATGATTGTGGAGGAGAATTTGCTGAGAAGTGCTGTAAAAAGGGGAATGGGAGGGAGGGTATCGTGCACTGGAACTGACAAAGAGGAAGGGGAAGTAGTCAGCTTAAATACCCTCCGGGCCCCTCCCATAAACTCAGGCCAGCATACGGGTCTTCTAATTTATGGTCGTGGCCCTAAGACCGAGATAAATGTGGATCACATAAACACGCGACAAGACTTACAACATAAATTGACCTGAGGTGTGGCTTTTGGTCATCTAGTAGGTAGGTAGGGATAGAAAAGTATGTCCCGCACTGGCGTGGTAGCAATGGGAAAAGAAGCATATCCAGATCAGAAACCAACTGGATTTTCAGGCTTGGTTCCCATGCCCCCAATGGTTTGAATATAGAGTGGGACATCAACTGTTTTATCAGCAACAGCTGATGTCCTTTTGTTACATCAGCTGGTTTGCTGGTGTAGTTGATGTCCCCCTCTGATACACTTTTAATGATAACTACATATCGATCACCTAGTATATGTCTAGGGACAAATAAATATTGAACATTAGGAATATGTCCTTATGCGGGGAATAGAGCTCAAAAACCTCTATTGAACATACCCAATAAACTATTCTAGTTTTGTATTTTTTTGGTTTTAAACAGGGTTGATTATTTTTATGTTTAGCAATTTTAAAATTAATGTAAGGAGCAAGCTATGTCATTGAGCTTGCAATAGGCATTAACAGGCTTCACTTTTTTTCCCTATTGTATTATTATAATTTCACCCCCCCCCCATTTTTTCCCTATTTTTATAATTTTACATACATTTTTTCTTTTTTCTTTATTGTTTGAATTAAGGCCGGTGTCAACTCTGGTGTAGTATTTTTAAGACTCCACTAGATGGCATTAAAAACGAAGCCCAATGCTGCAGCTTGATGCTGCCTTTATTCTATTGGGCTTGTTAGTTTAATAATTGTATAACTAATTTATTTAGCCTTATAAATTCATAAGCATCCACAGACATTATACTAATAACTATAATGTGCTAGTGATTTTTTTATTATATGCTTTTTTATGTCACATTTAATTCTATTATTTTTCACATAAGGGCCTGGATATAGGCCGCTGATGAATTGTGGTGTAATACTTCCAAAATATCACTAGGTGGCATCGGCGAAAGGCTTTTTGCTGCCATCTCTATGAGGTTAAGTTAAATAGCCTGATGATCCTCCTTTTTAGTTGATTAATAGTTTTCACGTTTGTGTTAATTACCCTCGGTAGTTAATTCTTAAGCACCTATCAAAATGAAGCACTGCCTCTTGTGATCCAATCATAGCTTCCTCCATTTTGATGTTTGGATACTTAATGCGCATGTGCGTGCGTCGGTGCGTACCCCTGATGACGTCAGTTGTGACGAAACGGCCGTAGGGTCACAGCACTGCACGCACCGCGCATGCGCGATTTTAAATTAAACAGCGGTATTGACGTTTTTTTATTTTGGCATATTTTTTTTGTTTTTTCGCTTTTATTAAATGCTGTACACCGCATTTGGCTAAATAAAGAAACCAAAGGTTATCTGCACCAGCGGAGCATTTTTTCTTGTCTCTTTTTGGCATTACAACTATATATCTCTGCACCGGATCCGTGGAGGATTTTAAGCTTGCCCCACGAGAGGATAGGATTGGGGAGAACATCCATAGCCGTTGTAGGCTGGCTGGCTATTCGGCAAGGAGTCCTGACGCATTGGTCCATTGGTGTTCCTTGGAGCATTCCTGTGGTGGTTCACCCATATATGCTAAGCTTGTTTTCACAGGTGCTTTCTGGTAAGCCTTGCATTCATTTATCCAGTGGTGGGCAACATTGATTAATGAAGATATATCCCTGAAATCTGTATTGATTACCTGGCATCAAATACACCGTTATGGACTTTTTATGTTTTTAATTTTCTCACGTATTTGAGTTTGAGTGTTTATGCTCTAAAAGGCACTTTATATAATCAATACGCATGATTGCGATTTTGTCACTATGTTGATATATAGATTTTGAAATCTGTTTTCACTAATAATTGGTTTATTAATTTTATAATTTACATTAATTTATAATTTATTTCACACGTCCAGCGCTGCACTCTCTTCATTATATTATGGCAAGAAAAGGGGCCAAAAATAACCAGGTAGGGAAGTATCTTTATTGCCTCTAACCTCATTGAGTGAGCTTGGAGAAAGGGCCATCTTGAGGGTTTGGAATATATATCTGGTGAAGCAGGCAGACTTTCACCTGCCTAGCTTCTTGATCACATGGTCTGGTACTCTGTGCTGAGATGTGGCTGAGGCTGCGCCGATCCAGAATACCACCCGGGGTCTAGGCCTAAGTTTACCAGTAGGACCCTAACATGGTTAATAAACTGACTGCCCCTCAAGGGGTTGACCGGAAAAGGCAGTAATGGGCTGGAGACTGGCTGGCTGGGTAGGTAAAAGAGCAGACGGTCAAAAGATCGTTGCTGGGCACCAGGCATTGCTGGTTCGAAAGAAGTTTATATCCACTCCAGGTCCGGTTTGTTGCATTTTGGAGGTCGTAAGATAAAGGACATGGATACCGGCCAGGTACAGCCTGATAGGGGTATGAGGGAGAGCCAGCTGTGTGTGGCAATAAGATATAAAGGCGAGGACATGAGTGATGTCATCTACTGTGGTTCTGGGACAAGTGGCAAGGAACCTACGGTAGGTGTTCCAGGCCATGGGATAAGCCTTTAGTGTGTTGCTAGACAGTGAGTGGTTGATAAGCCGGGTTGCATTGGCAAGGTGTGGCTTCAATCCATTGTTAGTTGAGACCAAGGTGGGATAGGAGTGGATGATGGGTCGGCTCCGGGTTCCTGCTGGAAGAATGAGACAAAATTGGAGTGGGACAGTGCATCGGCTGCGGTATTGCACTTGCCAGGGATATGCTCACAGTAACTGTTAAATTTGGTGATGTAGTGACAATTGCAGCAGACTGCGCAGGAAGGACATGACGGGGAGCGACTTGGATCTACCCTTATTAATGATGTCGGCTGTAGCCTGGTTGTCTGTGGTGAAGAGCTCTGTCTGATCTGTCAACGTGTGGCCCCAGACTTGGGCTGCTGCCACGATGGGGTACAGCTCTAACAATGACGAAGATCAAGGGAAACCAGGAATCAGGCAGATTACCGGGGGTCAAGGTCTGGCGAATCAGTGATGGCCAAAAATTGCAGCAAAGCCGGTGGAGGCTGCAGCATCTGTGACTACCTGGGGCGACTGAGCTGATACTGAGGGAAAAACATTGATATGTCGTTCCAGTTGAAGAGGAACTCGTCCCACATAGCCAAGTCTGCTATTGCTGCTGGGTCTAGTCTGAGGACTTGGTCGGGTCCTGCACTCGGGCAAGAAAGACTAAGAGCCTTGAGATGAACGACCGCCCCTGAGGAATTGTTCTCATAGCGAAATTGAGCATCCCCATCAAGGACTGCAGCTGTCTTTTAGTACATTCCTGTAACCTGGTAAACTCCTGAATGACCAACCTAACACAAGCTAATTTGTCAGAAGGCAAGCTAGGCTGCATGGCGTGCGTATCCAGGACGATGCCTGAAAAATGTATGAAATGTGTTGGGCCTTCCACTATGTGTTCTCTCTCTTAACTTGTCTAGATCTACCGGGGGGGTATGTCTAGGTGTTCGATGAGCAGAAAATCGTCCGGATAATGGATAACCCTGTGACACTGGGCCTGGTGTGACAGGTTCAAGTGAGGGATTGGGCAAAAACGTCAGCTTTGTGGGCGAAGTGGCGACAAAAGAGTTCCGTGTCTGTGAGGCTCCAGTCAGAGCTTCTCTGGAACTGGGCAAGTCTCGCTGCTGCTTTGGCTGAAAACGACCGATGGTCATAGAAGGCAAAACCTCCATATTTGTAAGCAAGATCTGTCACTGCATGAAGGTATAAATCCAGCTCCTCCCTCCTGCTGAGGGTGGCTGAACAAAGTTTATCTCTGAACATCCCGAAGGCCAGGGTGAACTCAGAGGCTGACAGCTTATGACTGAGGCTGGGGTTTCTCGACTAGACAACCGCTGAGACATCCCCCCCAAGCGTATGATTTGTTGCCAGCTAAGACATGGACTGAGATGAGCAGGGATGCCAAGTTGACGTCTTTGCCCTCCAATATATCCTCCCCGATGCTGGTTGGGACAAAATGAATAGGGAGGACAATAGGTGCAGAGCCTGGTGTACCTTCAGAAGTTGAAGCTGTCATCGGGACCATGACCAGGTCAGGGAGGGCCATGGGTGGGTGAACTTTCAAAGGTGTGACTCTGGTCTGGACGTCCGAACTGTTGCGGCTAAGGGGGAGACCAAAGAGTGCAGCTGGGCCCCGTGGATGGATTGTAGGGATGCCTGTTGGGCCCAGCTGCAGCTGGAGGCGGGAAGAGGAGCCTGAAAAGCTCTGCCTTCCTGGCTGTAGCAGAAAAGGGAACATCCCTGCGACTCAGCTATCAATTTGGGGATGTTTCGTCCCCTGAGGGACTGCAGGCAGCCGCGCTTTAAACTGCTTGGGAGGGTAACAGAGGGGCGGGTGTGAAGTCCTCGCTGCCAGAAGACAAAAGGGGGCTGAGTGCTCATATTTAAGAGGAGTCATAGCCATAGGATAGAGAGCGGAGTGGTAAAGAGAAAACTCAGAGAGGAGGAAAAAAGGAAGAAGTACAGAAAAAGGAATGATAGGCATAGACAGGAACTGACAGAATTCTGTTGTGCAGAACTTATGTAGAGTGGAAATTTAGAAAACTCAGAAGAGTGCGCGGTGACCGAGGTGGGCCAGGAGGTGACTGGCCAGATAACCGATAGCTCGGGTGCCTGTCTGTGGCAAGCACAAACATGAAGACCAGAACTCCAGGGCGTACTGGGGTGAGAAGTAGAAGTCTGGTATGGCCTACGTAGGAATGTTGCGGTCTGTAGGGGGTGACCTGTGCTCGGCCTGCTAACACTTGCACTGCCAGCAAGTCTACTGTTAAGCGACCTTGTCTGCGAGGTGAAGGGTCACCCTTCGAAAACAGAGTGTCATGTATAGACATAACTAATACCTGGAGATCACGTCCAATGATGTATGCGAAGTAACGGTATAGTGAAAGGGTGCTGCAGAATGATGTGATAGAAAAGCCCATGAACTAGGCCTTGACTGACGCTCTAGTAGCGAGGTCCTGGTTATGATCGAAACTCAGTTGACCAGGAACACCTGCAGTAGGGGTGACATGAGTGCAACAAGATTTCTTTACTTTTCTTTTTTTTCCTTTTTTTTCTTTTTTATGTGTCCCCCTTGTATATGACTGGCACTGGTGAAGATGCAAACATAGCGTTTTTTTTTTTTTTACCTGGGAAATAACGTCCAACCTGGTACAGGATGGAACCTGAACTCGACTGACCTGAGGGAGAAAAGATAGACGAAAACAATGAGTGGCTCGTATGAATGCCACTGGAGACGAGTGACTGATTAAGTGCCACTAAAAAATGAAGCTGTATGGGCTGTATGAGCACCACTGAGTGTGCTTGAAGCGATTGCAAGGAGTATATGTTGAGATGCATATTTGCAGCGATTGCAAATGGGTATATGCTGAGATACGTGTTTTTGCAGCGATTGCAAGGAGTATATACTGAGATGCGCGTTTTGCAGTGATTGCAAAAATGGGTAAATGCTGAGATGCGTGTTTTGCAGCGATTGCAAGGAGTTTATACTGAGATGCTTGTTTTGCAGTGATTGCCAAAATGGGTAAATGCTGAGATGCATGTTTTGCAGCGATTGCAAAAATGCGTATATATGCTGAGATGCGTGTTTTGCAGCGATTGCAAGTGGGTAAACACTAAGATGCGTGTATTTGCAGCAATTGCAAGGAGACTATACTGAGATGCATGTTTTTCAGTGATTGCAAACAGGTAAATGGTAAGATGCGTGTATTTGTAACAATTGCAAGGAGTTTGTACTGAGATGCATATTTTACAGAGATTGGTATGGATATATGCTGAGATGCGTGTTTTTTGCAGCAAATGCAAGGAGTTATGATGAGATGCGTATCTTGCAGCGATTGCAAGGAGTTATGATGAGATGCGTATCTTGCAGCGATTGCAAGGAGTTATGATGAGATGCGTATCTTGCAGCGATTGCAAGGAGTTATGATGAGATGCGTGTCTTGCAGCGATTGCAAGGAGTTATGATGAGATGTGTGTCTTGCAGCGATTTCAAGGAGTTATGAGATGCGTGTCTTGCAGCGATTGCAAGGAGTTATGATGAGATGCGTGTCTTGCAGCGATTGCAAGGAGTTATGATGAGATGTGTGTCTTGCAGCGATTGCAAGGAGTTATGATGAGATGCATGTCTTGCAGCGATTGCAAGGAGTTATGATGAGATGTGTGTCTTGCAGCGATTTCAAGGAGTTATGATGAGATGCGTGTCTTGCAGCAATTGCAATGAGTTATGATGAGATGCGCGTCTTGCAGCGATTGCAAGGAGTTATGATGAGATGCGCGTCTTGCAGCGATTGCAAGGAGTTATGATGAGATGCGTGTCTTGCAGCGATTGCAAGGAGTTATGATGAAATGCGTGTCTTGCAGCGATTGCAAGGAGTTATGATGAAATGCGTGTCTTGCAGCGATTGCAAGGAGTTATGATGAGATGCGTGTCTTGCAGCGATTGCAAGGAGTTATGATGAGATGTGTGTCTTGCATCGATTGCAAGGAGTTATAATAAGATGCGTATCTTGCAGCAATTGCAAGGAGTTATGATGAGATGCGTATCTTGCAGCGATTGCAAGGAGTTATGATGAGATGTGTATCTTGCAGTGATTGTAAGGAGTGATGAGATGCGTGTCTTGCAGCGATTGCAAGGAGTTATAATGAGATGTGTGTCTTGCAGCGATTGCAAGGAGTTATGATGAGATGCATATCTTACAGCGATTGCAAGAAAAGGTCACCTACTGATAGGCGAAAAAGAAAAAGGATAGTAGAATTGTATATGTAGGTACGAACTGCGAAGTAGCATACATAACGAATCATAGATTTGTGATAGGGACTGTTACGAATTGGTGTGTGGGATACTGATGATGCGAACCGTTGTGCCGCCGATGCCACTAGGTTTAAATCGGATTGTGATGTGTACAAATGTAAATGTGACACGAATCGGTTAGTAGAAATTACATAAGTAACGAATCGTAGGTTTATATAGGAACCGCTATGAATTGGTGTGTGGGATACCGGTGATGTGAACAGTTGTGCCGCCGGAGCGACTAGGTTTAGAATGGACTGTGATACATGTAGCTGCCACTGTGACCCGAATCGGTCAGTAGACGTAATATGAATAACGAATTGTAGTAGTATGGTAAGAACCACTATGAATCAATGTTTGGGACACGACTGACGCGAACCGTTGTGCCGCTGAGGCGACTAGGCTCAAATCAGAGTGATGCGTATGGCATGAAAGTGATATGAATCAGTGAGTAGCATGACATAACAATAAATCATTTGTAGGGTACGAGAGTGAGTGGAATGAATCGGTGCAGGATGCATCTGATGCGACCGTTGTGCCGCTGACACGACTAGGTACGAATCAGACTGTGGTAGGTAATGCAACATATCTGATATGAATCGATAGTAGGGTAAAAGAATTTGGCCGAAAAGTATGAAGTGAATCCGTTATGAATCGGTTGGAGACTGTATGCCACTCCTTACTCTAAAACCGAACCCATACCAACCACCCAGCCCCCATGCTAATCAAGTGCAGAGAAGGCACCAGGTGGGTCTAATTACCACCTCAATCAGCCACAGAACCTGTGCAAACAATACATGCTCATCTCCAAATGGATGAGATGGCAACCCCATAGACTGTGAATCCTATGAGCAACGAAGCCTGTAATGAGTGAAATCGGACAATGACTAACAGTGGCTTGGAGGTTTGGATCTACAAATGAAAACGTATGTTTGTGGGTGGGATGACAAGCAAGGCTGAGGGAACATGTGAATCTACTACACCTGTGCCAAATGATGACAGGACATGACCGACAACAAATCAGAGGCAGCTAAGAGCCAAAGAGATGCAGGATAGGAAACATAAATCGCAACATTGCATATGAACGAAAAAGTTTGAACCCTACCTGCAAATGAGAACCGCAGACAAACACCACGCACGGAAAAGCTGAAAGACATGTAGTCAGATAGACAGACAGACTCATGAACACAAGGTGAGCTAGGAAGGGTCAGCCCAGTGACATGTAGTATCGTGCACTGGAACTGACAAAGAGGAAGGGGAAGTGGTCAGCTTAAATACCCTCCAGGCCCTTCCCATAAACTCAGGCCAGCATACTGGCCTTCTAATATATAAAGATAGATAGATAGATAGATAGATAGATAGATAGATAGATAGATAGATAGATAGATAGATAGATAGATAGATAGATAGATAGATAGATAGATAGATAGATAGATAGATAGATCTCTATATCTATATATAGATATAGATATCAATATCTATATAGATATCTCTATATCTCTAGATCTAGATCTCTCTCTCTCTCTCTCTCTCTCTCTCTCTCTCTCTCTCTCTATATATATATATATATATATATATATATATATATATATATATATAATCATTACTTATAACAGGTTTATATTAAGTGTTATAAGCAACCATTTTTTATGAATGGCATGCATTCATCCAGTGTGTATTATTATTATACAGGATTTATATAGCACCAACAGTTTGTGCAGTGCTTCACAATGTTAGGGCAGACAGTACAGTTACAATACAATTGTACAATACAATTCAATATAGGAGGAATCAGAGCGCCCTGCTCATTAGAGCTTCCAATCTAAGAGGGAGGATCAAGTGATACAAAAGGTAGTAACTGCAGGGAATGAGCAGAAGAAAATGAAAGTACAGTTAGGCAGAGGCAGGATAGGCTTCTCTGAAGGGAAAGGTTTTCAGGGATCGCCTAAAAGTGGGTAGAGTTGAAGATAGTCAAAAAGATTGGGGTAATGAATTCCAAAGGATGGGAGATGCTCAGAATAAGTTGTGGAGGCGAGTATGGGAGGAGGTGATGAAGGAGCTAAAAAGCAAGATGTCTTGGGAGAAACGAAGGAGACAATTTGGCTGGTATGTTGAGACTAGGTTAGTGATGTAGCTGGGAGCAGATTGTGAAGCTGTAATTGGCCACAGCTATCACATGGTACAGGTGCATTGCGTTTGGCCCTGTGTGTACCATGTGATCACTGTGACCAATCACAGAGATCAACACAATAGTACCCAATGAATGGTATGAATGACAGCCATTCATTGTGTATAATTGTCATGGGGTCTGCTATGATTGGTCACAGTGATCACATGGTACCGGCAGTGGTAACTTTACTGCACTTCACCTCACTTTACGCTTTAGCAAACTAGCTCAATTACTTGACAGCATGTTTTTAAGGAAAACTAAACCCCAAAAATTAAATATTTTGCAGCTTACAGTCCTTAGATGTGGTGGCTACAATTGTTTTCCTTTTTTTCTACCTAAGAATATTTTCCACAAATACAGAAAATACATTTGGATCTTTCCAGAAACATAGGGGTTTATTTACTAAAAGCAAATCCACTTTGCACTACAAGTGCACTTCAAGTGCACTTGGAAGTGCAGTCGCTGTAGATCTGGGGGGGGGGGACATGCAAGGAAAATAAAAAACTAAATTTTTGCTTGTACATGATTGGATGATAAAATCAGCAGAGCTTCCCCTTATTTCAGATATTCCCCTCGGATCTAAAGCGACTGCACTTCCAAGTACACTTTCAGTGCACTCATAGTGCAAAGTGGATTTCCCATTAGTAAATCAACCCCACAGTGTCTTTGTCACATGCACAGAAGAATATTATCATTCCTAGTTATCTTCTGTAAACTATTGATTGCCCTGCCCCACATGTAATGGAAATAAAGAGATGCTGACATGTTTCTGGTCCATATTAGGAGAACAGCCTAGGATGCCAATCATGGCTCCCTCCATAGATACAGTGGAGGAGTGACATGACTACCCAGGGATAGGAAGTACCAGGTGAAGACAAAGTATAGTAAATGAAGCTTGAAAAAAAAAAAGCAAATGCAGTCATCACAACAAGACTAGTAAGCTGCAATATATTCCAATTTAGGTTTTTAGATTTCAGATACACTAGCCACTCACCCTAGCCTGTGGTATGACAGTGAAGGAGCAGCAACAACACCATAATGAGTCATTCCTCTGCTCAGTCTGCTCTTTGTCTCTCTCCTGTCAGATTGTTCCCTGCCAGCATAACTGATAGGCTACTAGTGCTCTCCCTCCTCCTAGTTTAAGTGCCAATGTGCAGGTACTGAAATTAGCTGAAATCAGGTGCTTACACTAGCTACAATTGAGAATAAATGTTTTTATTTTTTCAAACAAATTACTTTATTCATTATTATCTTTATATTTGAGTTCAGGTTTAAATGATACAGATGGATTCATGGATGCTTCAGAGTTGAATCTGATGCTATTTATTCTGCCTTAGTTTTTATATTATTCTATTATTTTGGGTCAATTTACTAAAACTGGAGAGTGCAAAATCTGGTGTAGCTTTTCATAGAACCAGATCAGCTTCCAGGTTTTTTTTTGTCAAAGCTTTATTGAACAAGCTGAAGTTAGAAGCTGATTGGCTACCTTGCTACACCAAATCTTGCACTCTCCAGTTTTAGTAAATCAACCCCTTTTAATTTACAGAGTATTTTTAGTTATGGCAGTTAATTGTCCGTCTTTCCTTTCACAAGCTTCTTCTGTGGACCCAAGATGGATTAGATCTCTTCTTCTGCCATTTTGAATTTTTGAACCTCTGCGGTTCTAGTAACATGCTTTTCAAAAACAGAGGTGGGAAAGATCTGATGACCTGCTGTTAAATGTAGTGGTGATGCACATGAAACACAATGTAATAATTTCTAATGGAGGGGCTATGTGAATTATGAATTATTCACAAAAGGGGCAGTGTCTGAATTAAAAATAGAATTTAGATACAGTGCCTCCAGCCATTATGGTGAATATTAAAACACCTGATCAACAATGTTAATTGAGTTCAGACACTTGAGCAAATATTACATCAGCTTATAACTCTCCTAGATTCTTTTGAGCTAATGTGATATTATATGTTAAACAGGGTAAGTGCAGCGCAAACAGAAAGATTCCAAAACGTTGGTGAACAACAAGTCCCAGAAAAATGATGAGCAAAAGTGCAGATAATTGGTGGACAACAAGTCCAAGAAAGCCTTCACCAATGATGTTAAATCCACAAAAGGTGACAGTCCCTCCACCTCCGGTCTTATTATCTACTCTCACCTCAAAGCATGGACTCCTGAACTAACAGGTAGTCATGCAAGCAGATCCCAATATACCAAATGTGTTGAAGCAGATCACACTCTTATCTCCAGATGCCTCAGAACCAAATGCGGACATCCGACCATAAATCTAAGTGCTCACTGTATGTTTAATAAAGTTATAAATGTGTCCAAACATGGACTACTCACATTTCAGCAGTTTGGTACAGGCATAAAAAACACAAACATGTATCAAACAGAATTCGAAGGGCAGCAGTGGGTGACGTCATATGCAGCCTTCCCCCATAGCATTACGTTCCTGTGAATTTCCTCAGCGGGGCGTGGCTATGGTGTCACCCGTCAGTCAATTTATAGGAGGCCGTTGTTATAGCTACAGCTGACGCCATCCACAGCGGGGCAGGGCCGCAACGTAAAGCCGCCAGCCAAGTCCAAATGCGCCGCTGTTATGGATGCAGCTGACCCCACACAGAGCGGTCACAGCCAGTATATGTAATAAAACCATAAAAAGCCTCCAGACTTACTTCCTATCTGAGCTCTTGTTCCCATATATTCTGAACTTCCGTGTATTTCTACACAGCAAGGAAGTAAATAAAGATTGGAAATAAGAAAGGGATATGAGAATTGAAAAGTGTGCTAGCCTGCCAACATCCTAAATAACATTATAGAGAAAAATGCAACAAAGTGCATTAGGGGAACGCCCCCTTGGACTTTATAGGGCAGAGAGAAGTAATAGGAAGTAGATATGTATAAAAGGCACAAAAGTACCAACTTTATTAATATACAGAAATAGATTTAAAAAAAAAATATAAACACAATACACTCTTAAAGACAGTATATCAATGCGTTAATGTCAAAATGAAATATACAATTTATATCACCCAAAACTAACAATCCAAATTGCTGCCCAATTTAAATTAGGTTCAGTTTAGGATTGGTAGCATACATCCTGACATGTTTCAGAAAATCGCATTGAAATATATTTTTCCTTCTTCAGGGGTAGTTTTACAGTTGGGTAAATGATTCTCTTGTCTGTAACACAAATACACACATATATATATATATAGTAATGTGGACATAGTAGCATAGCAGAGACATCAAGAAATAGCCAATAGAGCTCTGGGAACCGTCCGCTCTCCGAGACCTCCGCACCACAACAAAAGCTGCCATTAGACCCAGGGGTAAGCCCGATCTATCACACTAATCCACGGGCACCCCATGGGCAAGGTTGGCCAGCAACAGCACAATTACAACCCACTTTTCGGAACTCGAGCGGGCCCAGGCATGGACCGCTACATCACTAGGCCGCAATCCTTGGCCTCAAGTTCCCCTGCCTATCCCTTCGCCACAATGGATCCACTTCTGGGGATGGAAGAAGCAGGCAACCCCCCTGTCAACACAGGACATATACCGGGCCCTGTCCTTCCCTCTGCTCAGGGGGTTTTAACCCCGGATATCCTGAATGAGAAATTAGATGCCAAGCTACAGCTTCTCCTCCAACAAATCACCAGAAACATTGTGACAGAGGTGAGCAAAATTTCTACAGAACTAAGGGGGGGAATTAATCACATTGGGGAGCGTGCAGATGCCCTGGAACAAAAGTTTGATGAAATGGTGAACTAGGTTCAGGCCGTGGAGGAGGAAAATTACAATCTTAAACATTCTGTTACCCAGTTACAACTGCAACAGGAGGATCTGGAAAACAGAGAGAGATGCCAGAACCTCCGGTTCCGTGGCATCCCTGAGACAGTAGGAGACTCCTCTCTGCGCCCATACCTCCTGGGTCTCTTCAATACTTTAGCCCCCACAGTGGTGGATGTGGATTGGCGCCTAGACAGGGCACACCACTCCCTGGGCCCGAAACCTCCTGCTGGAGCTAGGCCCAGAGATGTCATTGTCGGGTTTCATTTTTATGACAGTAAGGAAGCCCTGAACATAGCCGCACAAAGTAAATCAAATGTCACGTATAAAGGAGCCAAGCTACAAATCTTTAGTGACCTGTCCCCCATCACCCTGGCAAAATGAAGGAATTGACGCCCAATAACAGCACACCTGCAACAACATAGGGTCCCATACTATTGGGGTTTTCCCTTTCATCTCATAGTGTCTAAGGATGGCGTCCAGCATAGCCTACGAGATCTTCAGGAAGGAGATGCCTTCATGAAAAATCTTAATCTTCCTCCATTGCCTGATGACAATCTACAAGCTGCTCCTCCACAAGCTCGCCCTCTTCCATCTACACCGAATCGCATCTGAACCCCGGTCAGAGGACAACCGAAGAAACACTTCTCTACTCCTCAAAGTCCAAGATCTGCCAAGCAACCTCCTTGATGCTCCTGGAAGGGACTTTATGATCCTCAATTGTCCTTTCTTCTTCCTCTGGTCCATAAAAAATTCAGTGCTGAATTCTGAACTTTAGGTTTTAAGTGTTACCCTGGTTTGTTTTCAGGGGCACTGTCATCTCATTCCCATGGGGTACTACTATTATTGATACTATTAGTAATACTTTTTCCGACATTTTATCTTCCTTTCTTTTGCTGACTTTTTATGCAGCCGTCTCCCTACCCCTTTCCCCTTGAGTTCCCTGCTGGGAAGTCCACATGTGTTCCTACTTGGCCTGTGACATGGTTAAGGGCCTCCCGAGACACGTCAGTGTCTTGGGCTTTCAATTGTTATTTTTTTTCTTTTTTGGTCTAATGTTTTTGTCGACTTGCTCATGTTTTTGTTTTATTGAGTGTAAACTCATATGTCGGTATTGCTGGATGAGGTCACCTTTTTTCCCCTCCTCCCTTTTTTCTAAGGTTTTTTTCTTTTTTTTTCTTTTTCTATGAGGTATATTGGATCAATTTTCAGATCCGTTGGGTTTGTCCTCCTCACTACGGCTTTATAACTAATGTACATGTCATTTTCAATGTCAGTTATGTTTTAGGCTACCATAAGTTCCATATGTATCTATTGACTTTACCTGTTTACTTGATATCATGACCTTAAAGCTTTTGTCATAAAATGTCAAGGGCCTGAATTCCATTCAGAAGCGATGTATTGCTTTAAAGGAGTTTAGATCCTCAGGCGCAGACATAATCATGATCCAGGAGACACATTTTCGTGCTGGAGGCACATTAAAATTTGCCTCAAAGTTTTTTCCTACCTCCTTCCTGGCATCTGACTCTTCAGGCAAGGCTGGAGTGGCCATTCTAATTAGGAAGTCCTGTCTCATTAGGGTCAAAAATACACACGTTGACCCTCATGGGCGGTTTATCTTTCTGGATTGTGATTATATGTCCTCCTCCTTCACTCTAGTTAATATATATGCACCTAATAGTGGTCAGAGGGATTTCCTCAACAAGGTATTTGACTTGCCTCAGTACCACTCCCAACCCTTTATGATCGTAGGAGGTGACTTCAATCTAGTCATGTCACCTTCTAGAGATAGGCAAACTGTTTTAAATGACTCTCCCTCACGCAAAGCTGCTTCCCAAGCTAATACCTTCTGTAGCTGTGTCAGATCTCACCAATTATTTGACTCCTGGAGGATTAAGCACCCTACCGCTAAGCAATTCAGTTTCTATTCCATGGCCCACAAAATGTATTCACGTCTAGATCACTTTCTTATTTCAGCTCCACTTATCCCTTACATTATCCATTCGGACATATCCCCCATTACGTGGTCTGACCACGCTCCTATCACATTAGATGTCATGCTATCTCAAATCCACTCTAGGTCTTGTCACTGGCGTCTAAATGACCAACTCCTACACTCTGAGCCTTCCTGCATTAAGTTGGCTGCCAGCCTTAAAGAATTAAAGGCTCTCGTCTGAATAAAGACAGAAACACACTTTTACAGTCATTGACGTCTACCTTGATGATAGCTGAACGTCAGCTACTGTGCAAACCCACGGTGTCGAGACTCCGCAAGGTTACATCCCTCAGAGAACAGATTAAATCCTTAACTCTTGGTAAGGCAGCTAAATCCTTACTCTGGGTAAAACAAAAATTTTACCAGTTTTCAAATAAACTTCACAGGATGCTAGTAAACAAGTTACGCCCTCACCCCTTCAACTCTTTCCCTGATTTCCTCTTAAAGGATGATGGAAACAGGACCCACTGCCCTCTTGAAATGTCTAAGATCTTCGGTTCCTTTTATTGCAAACTTTATAATTGCCTACAACCCGAAAATCACTTTAATTTCACTAAAGAAAAATGTGATGCTTTTTTTGAAGGTCTTATAGGGCGTACACACGGTCGGACTTTGTTCGGACATTCCGACAACAAAATCCTAGGATTTTTTCTGACGGATGTTGGCTCAAACTTTTTTTGTCTACACACGGTCGCACAAAGTTGTCGGAATTTCCGATCGCCAACCACGCGGTCACGTACACCATGTACGACGAGACTAGAAAAGGCTGGTTCAGAACCAAGTGCGGCACCCTTTGGGCTCCTTTTGCTAATCTCGTGTTAGTAAAAGTTTGGTGAGAGACGATTCGCGCTTTTTCAGACTCGTGGCTTTCAGATCGTTTTCTGCCGTTCAGTTTGTGCTTGTGGGTTTGTATCTGCTCTTCAGTGCGTGCAAGCAAGTTCCGCGTGACTTTGGGTAGTCATTGTATTCTTGTTCGTTCGTTGCTGTTTTTCAGGTCGCTCTTCACAGGCCTTGCTGTTCTTCAGTGTGTTCTGTTACTTCGTTCTGAGCAGCCGACCGTTTTCTAGCTATGTTTCGTATGTGTACTCCTCGTAGAGTTCGTCCTGTGCGGGGGCTTGGTGTTGGGGTCCTGACCTTGACACAAGTCCAGTCCATGAACAGGGTGGGGAGGAGTTCATGGACCAAGAATTGGTTGCTTCAGCGTGACCAGTTCTCTCATATGCCTTTGCTCCGTGAGATCCGTGAGAATAATCCTGATGATTTCAGGAACTTTCTCAGGATGACGGACCCCGTGTTTCACCGTCTGTTGGCTTCGCTGACCCCCTATATCAGCAGGCAGGATACCTGCACGAGGCAAGCCATCACTCCGGAGCAGAGGTTGGTCGCTACCCTGCGGTATTTGGCCACAGGGAGGAGCCTGCAGGACTTGAAGTTCTCGACAGGCATCTCCCCCCAGGCTCTGGGGATCATTATCCCAGAGACCTGTTCTGCCATCATCCAGGTCCTGCAGAAGGAGTATATGAAGGTAAGATTTTTATCCTTTTATATCACATTTTATTGTATTTAATGTTTGCTAATATATTGTATTTCTTTCCTCATTCCCTAATTACCATGCTTGTAATATGCTGTGAATGTCCCCTCTGTCCTCATGCATGCTGGATTTTTATGTAATTATTATTTTATGTCCTTCATACATATTTGCCCTTCACTAACCTCCCTAGCATGGTGTCTCCTGCCCTATATTCACCTCATGTAGTCACTTAACAATGTATTTTATCAGCTCCATAGTAGTGCTTTACCCCAAACACCCCCTAAAATGTTTGGAAATGTTATTTTTGAATTAAGTTCAGGCAGAGTGCCAGAGGTTTTTTTTGTGGTGTCCCCAAATAATTTTTAGTAACTCTCCCTCCCCCAACTGCTAAGTCAGCTAATCCTAATTCTCTATCCTCAATCATCTATCTGCTGACTTTGCCAAACCCATACACACTATACCCACCTCTTTACTGGTCAGATGTATGGATGAATTCCCCAAAGCATGTAATGCAAGGGCCTGTCTGTATACTTTCCAATGGTACTGTTTAAACTTTTTGTATCCTATTATTATCTTGACAGGTAATAGTAGAATGTCCAAATGTCCTCAAATGTGTACAGTGTGTATTTATATCTTTGTATTATGACACTTCTTACCTGTCCAGTGGTCTGCCAATAGTGTAACTAGGGAGGGGCTGGCCAAAGTAATACCCATTATTTAGGCATTCATCTCTCAATGAAGTGAAGAGGGTTACCTGTCCAAGATTTACACACACCCCCTATAATGTTAGAAATGGCCCATGATAGGGGGGGGGGGATATGATAGGTGTACCTTATACTTTGGCCTTGTTAAATTCCCCTTAATAAATGCTATCTGGAGGTTGACCCATAATGTTTGTGTCTAATCTGCTTGCCATGTTTCAGAGTAAAAATAGTAATGTTTATTGTTTTTTCCTCAACAGTTTCCTTCCACGCCACAGGAATGGCAGACTGTGGCCTCCCACTTTGCGAAACGGTGGGACTTTCCTAACTGCGGAGGGGCAATTGATGGGAAACACGTCCACATTGTCCCACCACCCAACTCGGGGTCGTACTACTATAATTACAAGGGGTTTAATAGTATAGTGATGTTGGCGGTGGTGTCGGCTAATTACGACTTCTTGTATGTGGACGTGGGGAAGAATGGCCGGATGTCCGATGGTGGAGTCATCGCCCAGACGGAGTTCTACAGGCATCTCCAGAATGGCAGCTTGGACTTGCCACCTCCAGAGGACAATGTGGAAGGACTCCCATTTGTGTTCATTGCTGATGAAGCGTTTGCGCTGGAGGACCACCTGATGCGGCCATTCCCGATGAGGACCCTCACCCCGGAACAGAGGGTTTTTAATTACCGGCTGGCCAGAGCCCGAAGAGTGGTGGAGAACACATTTGGAATCCTGGCCAGCCGGTTCCGATTATTTCTGACACCCATCCATATGGCGGAGTATAAACTGAACCATATTATACTGGCGTGCTGTGTTCTCCATAGCTTTTTAAGGAAACATTCGGCCAACTATGCTGGCTCAGTTGGGCCTGAGGCCGGAATCCTACATCAAACTACACTGACGGCGCTTGAAAGTGGCCGTCCTGGCTTGCCCTTTGTGGGTAGGGGGGCTATCAATATGCCAGACAATATGTGAAGCCTTTTTATAATAAAAAAAAAAAGAAATTCTTGGTGGACATTTACTGCTTGTGTTTGTTTTAGCTGACCCTGACAGAAATGTGTTGAGTCCAGAAAATGTTGTGATTGTGTAACCTTATACAAAGCACTGTTGGCTGTTATTTCCTAAATGCAAAAACACATTTCACTACAAGTGCAATTGCAACTGCACTGAAACTGCACTTGTAGTCAAAGAGGATTTGCCCTTAGGAAATAACACCCATTTTTGCTGAAAACAGCAATTACATCACCCCAAAAGTGTTGTATTGTAGTGTTGAGACAATAATCCACACATTCTTGAGTAAGCAACTTTTTTATACCTGCACAATCACATGTGCATTTAGAAAACATGTTTGTTGTATAACAATTTTTTCAGTAGCATTATCAAAAATCGAAATGTCCATTTCAGATAAAAGAGGCCTGGTTAAAACCAACAAGAAAGACAAAAAACTTGAACTTACAAAGTTCACATTAGATAAAACCTGAAGGCTATATCAGACATCAGTATTTAGGAACTGGGTTTGATATAGCGTTCAGATGGGGGGAAATCACCCCTGGAAAAGCCAAATTTGGAAGATGCACACAAATTTACGAATGTCAACATGTGCTATCTGCCATCAGGGGGGATCAAGGGACGTGTTTTGGGGGAGCAAGCCCTTCCTCAATGCGACTTTATAATTGAGGAAGGGGTTGCACCCCCAAAACGCGTCCATTGATCTCCCGTGATGGCAGATAGCACATGTTGGCACACTGTGTGCATCCTCCAAATTTGGCTTTTCTAAACATTGAAAACATTTTTGGAAGATTGGACCACAATAAAACAGGTGATTTTGTGGGGTTTAAATTCGCCCCAAAACATCAATGATGTTATTATTTTTTTCAATAACATCACTGATTTTTTGCTGTATGTTTTGCAGTTCTACATTACACCCCATGATCTCCCCGATCAGGATCTGGGCACTTTCTGATGTGAAACGTTCTGGAGCACGATCACCTAAAAAGAGAGAAACAAAACAAAAACAGGTATCAAAAATCTGCCACCATCCATCTCTTTTACCTGAGCCTGTGGTCGCAGACACTCACCTGTTGTGGTGCCAATCTCCACCACATCTTCTTCTTCCTCCTGCTCTTCTTCGTTTGGGGGTATTTCACCTTCTTCCATAGGTGGGGGGTCTGTGGTCTCCTCGGATGAGGGGTGTCCTCCGAGTCTTTTCTCCCCTATGTCAAACAAAAATGGTATAATTAGCACACAGATATTTGATGGCAGAACTAGAAATAGGAAACATTGCTTGGAAGTGGGGTACAATTGTCTATTTTAGCCGAGTTCCAAGATGTATTTTTTTATTGCCCTTTGTCAAGCTGCAATACTTTACCTGTTTAGTACAATCTTCACAGATGTAGCCCCCCCTATAGTATACACTGGAGCACCTGTGTGGCCCCCTAATAAAAATGTTGTTCTGTTGTCCCACACTAGTGCTCCAGTGTCCAGATGTGAAAACAGCTGCTCAGTGTCCTCTCCTTACACATAATCTAGTTTGCATTTCATTCTAGTAACAAACCATCTACACAAACAACTATTTGGCATCCAAGTAGGCCCAAAAAAAATGTGGTAAAATGCATATGGCCTGAACAATGGGGTTTTAGAGGCCGAAAGAAAAATGTTTGATACGAACGAATAATGGGCCCATGAACATTAAAGTTGCCCTTTTAAACGTTACAATTAATAAAAGCATATGGAGCAGCACGAACGCAATAAAGACAGAAAGAATAGGAACACAGCACAACTACTTACTTTTTTGCAGCACTCTCCGGATCTTTCGGTACTGCTCTGGCTCTCTCAATTTCAGGTCCAACCACTGCTTCCTGAGCTGATCTTTTGATCTTCGTACTCCGAAATTCTGGTGCAGACTCCTGACCACTTTCACCATGATCTTGGCCTTTCGGATATTGGGGTTGGGGTAAGGCCCATACTTTCCGTCATAGTCGAACTTCTTCATGATGTCGACCATCTCCAACATCTCCCCAAAGGACATATTCGTGGCCTTAAAACGTCTCCTTCTGGATCGGGACGTTTCCGGGCTTTCCTCCTCCTCGTTGCTATAATTAGCACGCACCTGCTGTGACTCCGCCATGTGCTCTTCCCCCACTGCGCCTAACGAAAAGGGGCAGGGAATAGAATAGAACGTCAGGGGCGGGCGGAGTTACACGCATGCGCAGTGTGTATAAAGCGTAACACGTGTGCGTATTACGTACGATCTGTGAGCGGAGGAAGGAGCATTGGACGCGCCAATCGTAAGAACGAAGGTAAGAGACAAACTTGTGCCTATACTGCTTCTACATTGAAGCCTATATTGTAACAAGATTAGGAGAGTTTTGTCTGACATTAGGCTTTGTCTTGTGTTGTGTCTTGCAGTGAACATGGATATCTTACTGAAAGACAATGACTTCATGTCAGTATTCATAGATATCTTAAGGGAGCTGCCCTGCCTGTGGGAGATTAAACACCCCCATTTCAAGAACCAAGCAAAGAGGAAGGCAGCACTGGTGCAATTGTGTGAAATTGTGAAGCAGGTGATCCCCACGGCAGACATCACCTTATTAAAGATCTTCATTGGTGGCCTGAGGAGCACATATTTAAGGGAGCGCAAGAAAGTCCTGGATTCACAGAGATCCGGAGCAGCAGATGACATCTATGTCCTCAGGCTGCATTTTCTGTCAGGCCAGACTGAACCCAGGTCATCCCTCTCCATTCTTCCTTCCACGCTTCCTTCCCCCCTGGCTGAGGCTTCTGACGCCCAACCTGGGCCTTCCAGGCCACATGTGGAGGAGCCCAGATTGAGCCAGGTATAGCATTCCTCTAAATATTTCTGCTTGTCCAATCAATGATGTTAACTAGATGTTAGTTGGGAGTACTAATTTAGGATTGTGATTGATGATGCAAAACATTACAACCATGTCCCTTTTTCATACACAGGGAAGTCTCAGCCAGGAGGTGGCCGGGCCGAGCTGGCTGGCTGATCTGCAGGTCCCTCCACCCCCCCTGAAAAGAAAAAGTGGCAGTAGGAGGAGTGCCCTAGAGTAGGCTACTGGAGGACTCTTTTGGAGGGCTACAGAGGTCCTGGGAGCACGACAGACCATGGAGGAGGACATTGCTGCCGTCATTGCTTATAAAATGCAGAGGATGGAGGAGGGCCAACAAGTCTTGTGTGAGGCGCTCATATTGGAGGCTCTTAACAAAGGTATGAGGGGCCAAATGACAGCTCAGAAACACCTTTGCGATGGTCCTCCTCCTCCTCCTGCAGGTCCTCCTCCTCGTCCTCCCTCTCCTCCAGGTCCTCCCAGTCCTCCTCCAGGTCCTACTCCTCCTGCCACATCTCCAACTGCACAGCCACAGCCCGGAAGGAAGCGTGAAAGAAAGACCAGAAAGTGAGGACCCTGGATCCAGTCTGGTCGGCCAAAAAATGCAGCCTCTTGTGGTACCACAGCCTGGGGACACACATGTCATCTGCTGCTATCTGGATCTCTGCGAATTCTGGACCAGACTGCCCTCCCTTACATATGGACTCCTCAGGCCACCAATTTTGATGTTCAAGAATTGATGTCTGCCATGGGGGTCCCAGGCTTCGCTAATTTCTCCTGTTGATCCAGTGTTGCCTTCCTCTTTGTTTGGTTCTGAGCCCTTAATAAAGGATTTTTGTTTTGAATTATACTCTCCTATGTGTTTTACTTCAAAAAGGACAGTTGGTTTGTGAGGATTCAGGTACATTTCAAATATACAATGTGAAATGAACAAGGGACACCAACAACAAACAATCTCCTGGAGATTAAATAATAAAAGATATCAATGGTGTTGGGGTAACTTCACACACAAAACACACACAAAAGTATTCTGGAGTAAAAATAAAAATAACATTGAACAAAGATCAGCCTTGGAAAAAATCCAAACATTAAATTAAAAAAAAGGCTTAAAATCCCCAAAAAATTAAATAAAAAAAAAATTCTGTCAGATGTGACAACTAATAACAATATATTCAGGGAATCCCAATAAAAAAACAAAAATAAAACTTTGTGAGAAGTGTGTGTGAATATGAGCAGCAAAACTACTTCATTCTTGTCACATTATAAAGAAGAAGAGAGTGCGCTGTATTAAACCATTTTTAACATTGCATTGCATTACTTTGTGCGTCGGAAAAGGCCACACACGGTCGGAATTGACGCGATCAGATTTTGTTGTCGGAAAATTTTATCTCCTGCTCTCCAACTTTGCGTGTCGGAAAATCCGAAGGAAAATGTCCGATGGAGCCCACACACGGTCGGAATTTCCGACAACACGCTCCGATCAGACATTTTCCATCGGAAAATCCGACCGTGTGTACGGGGCATTAGTCTTCCGAAACTACCTACCTCTGATCTGGCTGATCTGAATGCTCCTATAACTGCTGAGGAACGTCACAACACAATTAAGGACCTCCCACTTCATAAATCCCCTGGCCCAGATGACCTCCCCTATACCTACTATAAGACTTTCTTTGATATCTTATCCCCTCATTTACTGACTTTATACAGTACCTTTCCTCAAAGGTCATTCCCCACAGTCCCATTTTTCACATTCCTATATCTCTGTTATACCTAAACTGGGAAAGGATCCCTCCCTCCCTGACAACTACAGACCTATTGCCCTCTTAAACTCAGACTATAAAATCTTTACTAAGATACTGGCCTCTAGACTCTCTAAATACATTCCAAAACTGAACTGTGGTGGTGAGACAGAGGGAATACAAATTGTCATTATTTGTGGATGATATTCTGTTAACCATTATCCAACCGTTGTTGTCCCTCCCCTCATTACATGATCTTCTCTCCTCTTTTGGTGCCATATCTGGCTACAAAGTTAACACCACAAAAACTGGGGCCCTTCCTTTGAACATCCCTTCCCCTCTTTTATCACAATTGACACAATCTTGTCCTTATAAATGGTGTTCCACCTCCCTCAAATATTTGGGGGTCCGTCTTACCCCTACTTACTCAACCCTCTACTCTGTAAACTTTCCCCCTCTAATTTTAGACATCAACAAATCCTTGCAAAGCTGGACTAAGTACCCTCTCTCCCTTCTAGGTAGAATAAATGTATTAAAGATGTCCATTCTGCCCAGGCTGTTATATTATTTTGAAACATTACCCGTGGCCATTCCCCTCTCCCAACTTAAAGCCATTCAAAGGAGCTTCCTAAAATTCATATGGAACAGCAGGGCTCACCGCATTGTGAGTTTGGTGGTCTTCGCCCTTAAATCTAGAGGTGTTTGGGTGCCCCGGACATTATAAAGTATTATAATGCAACCCACCTAAGAATTATAACTTCTTGGTCCAGCCTACACACCCCCAGTCATTGGTCAGAAATAGAAAGTGGGACATTATATCCGGTCCATCCATGCTCCCTGATCTGGTCTCCCTCACAACACACTGACCCTATCTTTAGACGTCAATGTACAGCCCCTATGAACTTCTCTCTATCCATATGGTATAAATGCTGGGAAACTTTTACCCTCACATCAAAATGTCCCCCTCTGATGAATGTACTATTTAATCCATCCATCCCTGATAGTTTATCCCTGGGACATATCTTTCCATGGATGAATGCTTCCCTACTTCCCTTCATAATCTAGTGCATCCGATTTCCTGTCGATTGCACTCTTTTGACATTATTCGTGAGAAGTCCGATATCCCCTGTCATACGTACTACTTCTATCTACAAATCAGACATTTTTTCCATTCCCTGTCTCCGACACTGACCCTAGATAAACCCGCCCCTTTTGAATATTTGTGTGCCCAGGGACCCCACCAATTACATTTAGTATCCTCTATTCATCGCATCCTCCACGAGTCAACTCCCCTTAATGAGGTCTCTCACTTATATATGAGGAAATGGTCTCAATTGCTTTGTAGACCCATTAGCTTCCAGATATGGGATAGGATATGGTCTTTTATTTTTAAATCCTCAAAATGTGTCTTGCAGAGGGAGACTTCTATAAAAATACTTATGTTTTAATATAAAACTCCTGAAGTCATTCATAAATATGATTCCTCGACCTCAGACAAATGTTGGCGTTGTGGTCAGGAAGTGGGTACCCTGTTTCATATTTTTTGGCAATGTTTTATAATCCAACCCCTTTGGCAGGAGGCGATGCTGCTGATTCAGAAGGTGGTAGATGTATCTCTTCCACTAGACCCCTTACATTATTTATTAGGCCTCCCTTTCTCAGGTATTACAAAGCATGGTAACAGATTAATCTCATATATCCTTTTAGCTACCAAGAGATTGATCCCCTTATGTTGGTTGTCCAACACCACTCCCCCGAGTTCCAGATTACTCCAACTTATAGCTGATATCCGCAGGATGGAATACTTGAAGGCTTCTGTTCACGACAGTGTCCCTCAATTTAATAAAATCTGGGATTTGTGGGACCAGTCGGAATTTGGGACTCCCCTGCCAGCTACAGTATCATGAAAAGCCCAACCTCCTTTTTTCCTCTCCGAATTGTTTATCATATAATATCCCCTAGCATTACCTGTTCTCGCCAGTATTATTTTTGGCTGATGGTGTTACTTACATATGACCTCTATTCTTTCATTTATTTTGCATATGAGTTGTTCTCACTCCTACATTTGCTTGCAGACTACATTTGTATTCTACATATGTGGACATTTCTTATCCATTGTTTTGGATTATTGTACAAATTTGATATTGTCTGTTCATATTGATATCTTGTTTTTTCCTTGAAAATTTTTCAATAAAAATACAATTATAAAAAAAAAAATAGTCAATAGCTTATTATGCCATTATATAGAGTAACAGGGTAGAAAGTACTTACATATTTTTGACTCATTGGGGATTTGAGGGATAAAAACAAACAGGGAAAGTACATGCTGGCTGCATGAGTCCACACACGACAAAAAATTGTCTGTGTGTTCATAAGCTGATCTGCTGGGATGCATTCACAAGAGACGCCCGATCAAATTATTGCCACTGTGGGGACAAATGTGACAGGAGGATAATTACATCAAACTTCCTCTTATTTTGGAAATGGTAAAAAGAGTAAAGAAGATTGCAACAGACACAGGGGCACAAGACCATGTCCATATATTGCCTGTCATATCCATAGTATTTACCTCAAGTTATAGAGTTGCATATACTGCTGACATCCCAGTGGCGGCCAGTGGACTAACACAAGCCATCCGGGTTTGAGCATTTAAATACCTAATCTGGTGTAACATGAACCAATGGAACAATCCATTCCACCTGAACAGCTGCATGAAATGCAGCTGATTGCGGAAGTCAGAGCGTCTCTCTGACGGAGAGGCATATGGCGTAGCCACACCCACAGGGGCGTGATGACTTAACGCGTCACTGGCGGGTGAACGCTTGCTGCTCGTCATGGAAACGGCGGCAAGAACGTAAGCAAGCACCTCCTGGTGCAATGGAACAGTGGCGGAGACAAAGACTAGTTTGTCATAAGCTCATCCTGCACCAGTGGAGCTTACCCGCCGGGTGTCTGCGTACAAGTAGAGCGGTGTGGATCAATGGCTAAAGGCCACCTTCTGGAAAAAGATGTAATGGCAGCCAGGAGGTTTACATAGAGAAGAAAATTGAATAAAAAGAAAACAGGAATTACCAAAAATATATACAATGATATTACATAAAACATGGTGTTAACTTCCCTGGCGGTATGATTATTTCAGATTTTTGCGTCTCAAAGCGGTAAAATTATTTTGCATAGAAATTTGGCGTTTTATATTGTAGGCCTGTAAATCTTAGCAATAACACACTTATATAGTTACATAGTTACATAGTAAGTGAGGTTGAAAAAAGACACAAGTCCATCAAGTCTAACCTATGTGTGTGATTATGTGTCAGTATTACATTATATATCCCTGCATGTTGCGGTCATTCAGGTGCTTATCTAATAGTTTCTTGAAGCTATTAATGCTCCCCGCTGAGACCACTGCCTGTGGAAGGGAATTCCACATCCTTGCTGCTCTTACAGTAAAGAACCCTATACATAGTTTAAGGTTAAACCTCTTTTCTTCTAATTTTAATGAGTGGCCACGAGTCTTGTTAAATTCTCTTCTGCAAAAAAGTTTTATCCCTATTGTGGGGTCACCAGTACGGTATTTGTAAATTGAAATCATATCCCTTCTCAAGCGTCTCTTCTCCAGAGAGAATAAGTTCAGTGCTCGCAACCTTTCCTCATAACTAAGATCCTCCAGACCCTTTATTAGCTTTAAATAACTGATGAGTAAAGGGACAGGGGATTATAACGGTGCTAAAGTACTAGATGTGAGAATGAGAAGGAGATATAAAATTACAAAATTTTATTTCACAATATTAAATACATAGAAAGAGCAATAAAATGGTTAACAACCAAAAAGCATATATATTGCGTGTGACCCAAATGCGATAGGGTGGGCCGGATGGGGACAGCCATCAAAGCAAGGGCTCGGTTTCCTACATGTTTCGCCAAGGCATTGGCTTCCTCAGGGAACAAGAACTCTATTTCAATATAAAAAAGATCTATACATTGGGATACAAAAAACATCATATAAACAAGCAGGAACGCTAGAAACTGGACTGTTTAAAACATTACTGAATGTTGGAATATTATGGCTGGACAATCTCACACAAGGAGGTAACCCTCATATAGCCCCGGGATCCCAAACATACCTGAGCGACCGACACCCAGGGGAGGTGCGGCAAAAGACCCCCAAACGGGGGAAGGGCAGGCTGCACGGTAATTGTGCTTGCAGGGGGCACGCAGAAAACCTGGCAATGGAATATATTGAAGGTTAGAGATAAATGATGGGTAAGTAAGTATTGGGTGTGTATTAGACATTTCATTAAAGGAACACGAAGGGTGATGCATTATACATCAGTTAAATAGGGCAAAAAAGCCTCTAGAGAAATCACACTATTTATTAAAAGCAAGTTGATTGGTAGAGGGGAAAACGCCTGTAGATGGATTCAAGGACAAACAGGAGCAATTGGCAAAAATGTTAGATAGTGACCTATGTGGGAGAACATAAGCGAATTAACATTGCAGATATACTTGGCAGTCATCTTATAGAAGGGTAAAGGAGATCACAAAGAATAGCTTACCTAATGAGCTATGTTGTAGGGCATGTGACTAACACCAGACACCAGTGTTCACATAATTTGTATGGACATGAAGAATTGGAAGATGGCAGGGAATTAGTGAGTCCTGAAACAGGATAGATAGAAAGGGCTAGATTAAAAGTGAAGGAACAGTTTGTTTGGGAATGAGAGATGAGATAGATGGCAAAAAACAGCTTACCTAGTAAGCCATTAACTAAGCATGTGACTGTTCGGAGATCAGTGTTCACAAGGCTAGCAAAAGGGTCACAGATTGAGCAATAGCAAAGAGTTAATGAATCCTGGGGAGAGATGAATGGGAGCTAAGTTAAATGTAGAAGGGCAGTTTGTTAGGAGTAACAAATAAGGTTGCCATCCAAAATTACCTGGCTGATGTGTGTAGAGCAAAGACAGGCGTGTCCCTCGTCCAGCATTGTATCCTAGGACAGGCCGGCTATTTAAGTACCCCCCACACCCGATCAAATAATGATCAGGTGTGCGGACGCAAGAAGGAGGCGTCCGCGCATGCGCACTGGACAGCATTCCGGAGCCTACAAGCTCCGGCATGCATCGCGTGCGCATGCTCAGACACTGCGGCCCCCGCATGGCCAATGGGAGGACGGAATGACGTGGAGCGGGAGGTACCAAGGCGCCGTCAACCCCCATCCGCCGATGGAGTGCAGGAAGCCGGAAAGTGTGAGCAATGCGCGGGCACCTGGGGCAGATGGGATATGTACTGCCCCGGGCGTCCGTACAAGCACCAGCAGCGCTAACTCCGCCCATCCCAGCAGGGGGCCAAAGCCGCGCCCCCCTGTGGGATGCAGGAGGAACAGGCAATGAAAACGATCCAGGGGTGGGACCCCCCAGTGGTGAGAAAAAACCAAGCGTCCCTTCCAGGTTCGTATCCGAGACCACATCAAACCGCTATACAAAAATACCACCACTACAGCCATTAATCGGCATATTGCTGCCCAGCATAACTCTGACCCTTACGTTATTCAATTCTCCGCACTCGAGCATGTCCCTTTACATGCCAGAGGCGGGAGCACTGACAACAGATTACTACAGTTGGAAACTAAATGGATCCACACCTTACAAGCTACAAAATTTCCCGGGCTTAATGAACACATAAGTTTTAAACCTTTCTTGTGAGTCAGCATATCTGTTAGTTTATTTTATTCTTTTTTACCACAATATTCTATGTATCCAAGTGCTTTGTGCCCCTTTCCCACTCACGCCACGTATAGTATCTCTCCTACTACTTTTCCTTTCTTTTCTTTCTCTTCTTCTCCTCGTCTCCTACTGTCTACCTCTCCCTCTCATGTGCTCTTTCCTTTTGATCCTTTTGCCATGGGATATTGCCGTGTTCTTCTTGCATAGTTCTAGACACTTGATTTCAGTAATAACAGCGATCTATGTAACATGTTCATGTCAACATTTATTTTTGTATATGTATTTTATGACATTGCTTTATTGATATTTGTCAACTTTGTTGCCCTTTGCTCTGAGACATACATTATATTTGTATCAGCTCCAGAATAACTTTTGTATTTGCTTGTATTTATTTTCCCATTTTTTGTTTAACCAGGACCCTGTGGTTCTCTATGTTTGATATGGTCTTTGTGGCTGGACATTGCGGGCTGAGGCGCAGGGATGCTCCCTCCGCCCCCAGAGGCCCCTGTGGACCATTGGGTCGGTTGGGGATTTATCCTCTTAACCTGCGCCCCCACCCGCGTCTCATCTCACCACTGGGGGGTCCCACCCTTGGATCGTTTCCATTGCCTGTTCCTCCTGCATCCCACGGGGGGGGCGCAGCTTTGGCCCCCTGCTGGGATGGGCGGAGTTAGCGCTGCTGGTGCTTGTACGGACGCCCGGGGCAGTACATATCCTGTCTGCCCCAGGTGTCTGCGCATTGTTCGCACTTTCTGGCTTCCTACACTCCATCGGCAGATGGGGGTTGACGGTGCCTTGGGACCTCCTGCTCCACGGCATTCCGTCCTCCCATTGGCCGTGCGGGGGCCACAGTGTCTGAGCATGTGCGCGCGATGCATGCCGGAGCTTGTAGGCTCCAGGATGCTGTCCAGTGCGCACGCGCGGACGCCTCCTTCTTGCGTCCGCACACCTGATCATTATTTGATCAGGTGTGGGGGGTACTTAAGTAGCCGGCCTGTCCTAGGATACTATGCTGGATGAGGGACATGCCTGTCTTTGCTCTACACACATCAGCCAGGTAATTTTGGATGGCAACCTTATTTGTTACTCCTAACAAACTGTCCTTCTACATTTAACTTAGCTCCCATTCATCTCTCCCCAGGATTCATTAACTCTTTGCTATTGCTCAATCTGTGACCCTTTTGGCAGCCTTGTGAACACTGATCTATGAACAGTCACATGCTTAGTTAATGGCTTACTAGGTAAGCTGTTTTTTGCCATTTATCTCATCTCTCATTCCCAAACAAACTGTTCCTTCACTTTTAATCTAGCCCTTTCTATTTATCCTCTTTCAGGACTCACTAATTCCCTGCCATCTTCCAATTCTTCATGTCCATACAAATTATGTGAACACTGGTGTCTGGTGTTAGTCACATGCCCTACAACATAGCTCATTAGGTAAGCTATTGTTTGTGATCTCCTCTACCCTTCTATAAGATGACTGCCAAGTATATCTGCAATGTTAATTCGCTTATGTTCTCCCACATAGGTCACTATCTAACATTTTTGCCAATTGCTCCTGTTTGTCCTTGAATCCATCTACAGGCGTTTTCCCCTCTACCAATCAACTTGCTTTTAATAAATAGTGTGATTTCTCTAGAGGCTTTTTTGCCCTATTTAACTGATGTATAATGCATCACCCTTCGTGTTCCTTTAATGAAATGTCTAATACACACCCAATACTTACTTACCCATCATTTATCTCTAACCTTTAATATATTCCGTTGCCAGGTTTTCTGCGTGCCCCCTGCAAGCACAATTACGGTGCAGCCTGCCCTTCCCCCGTTTGGGGGTCTTTTGCCGCGCCTCCCCTGGGTGTCGGTCGCTCAGGTATGTTTGGGATCCCGGGGCTATATGAGGGTTACCCCCTTGTGTGAGATTGTCCAGCCATAATATTCCAACATTCAGGAATGTTTTAAACAGTCCAGTTTCTAGCGTTCATGCTTGTTTATATGATGTTTTTTGTATCCCAATGTATAGATCTTTTTTATATTGAAATGGAGCTCTTGTTCCCTGAGGAAGCCAATGCCTTGGCGAAACATGTAGGAAACCGAGCCCTTGCTTTGATGGCCGTCTCCATCCGGCCCACCCTATCGCATTTGGGTCACACGCAATATATATGCTTTTTGGTTGTTAACCATTTTATTGCTCTTTCTATGTATTTAATATTGTGAAATAAAATTGTGTAATTTTATATCTCCTTCTCATTCTCACATCTAGTACTTTAGCAAGTAAAAAGTGCAGCGCTTAAATATGAAGCAAAATACAACAATGAAATGTAAAACAGATGGGAAATGAACCCCAATGGTCACTAATAAAAAAGCAAAAATACAAATGCAAATAAACCCAGTGACTGGTGATAAGTGTGCAAAAAGAAAAAAAAGTCCAAGTGAACAAAGTATGAAAAAATAAATAATGAAACAGTATTATTAGGGACAAAATATATTCTAAATAATATAAAAATGAGTCAAAACTTTGTGTAGAAATCATAACAGTGAACACAATGTGAACTTGAAGTAGAGAGTTCCACCACCAAACTTAGGGAGGCTTACCAGAGCATTTGGACACACAAGAATGTATGTTCTGTGGGTCAAACAGGCTTGTGTTGTATGTACAACCAATGGAACTCGACACTGGGATCCTCTGAAGGCTCCAACAGGAACTCACAGCTGTCCTCAAGATAGGTGGTAGTGATGGTATTTCTCATAGAGTTGGTAACCAGGTGATCGTGGATATGACATCATGGATATCTCCGTTTGGCTTAAATGTTGAAATTGACATTAACTCTTGATATTTATGCCCCGTACACACGGTCGGATTTTCCGATGGAAAATGTCCGATCGGAGCGTGTTGTTGGAAATTCCGACCGTGTGTGGGCTCCATCGGACATTTTCCCTCGGATTTTCTGACACACAAAGTTGGAGAGCAGGAGATAAAATTTTCCGACAACAAAATCCGATCGCGTCAATTCCAACCGTGTGTGGCCTGTTCCGACGCACAAAGTGCCACGCATGCTCAGAAGAAATTCCGACACGGAACAGCTCGTTCTGGTAAACTTAGCGTTCGCAATGGATACAGCACTTTCGTCACGCTGCAATGTTAAAAATGGTTTAATACAGCGCAATCTCTTCTTCTTTATAATGTGACAAGAATATAGTAGTTTTGCTGCTCATATTCACACAGACTTCTCACAAACTTATTTCGTTACTATTTATCGGGATTCCCTCAATATATTTTGATTTCTCACATCTGACAACATATTTTTGTTGTATTTTATTTATTTTTTGGCTTTAATGTAGATTCTTTTTTTGTGTTTGTATTTTTTTGAAGGGTGTTATTTTTTTGGGGGATTTTTATTTGTACTCCCGAAAATGTTTGTGTGTGTTTTTTGTGACAAGTTCCCACAACACCATTGATATGTTGTTCTATTTAATCTGTAGGAGATTGTTTGGTGTTGTTGTCCCTTGTTAATTTCACATTTTATGTTAGAAATGTACCTGAATCGTCACCAACAAACTGTCCTTTTTGGATGAAAACACACACAGGAGAGTATAATTTCCCAAAAAGATTTTTATTAAGGGGTCACAACTAAACAAAGAGGGAGGCAACGCTGGAGAAACTGCAGAAGTGGGTGAAGCCTTGGACCCCCAGGGCAGACATCAATTATTTAAAAGCAAAATTGGTGGCCTGAGGAGTCCTTATCTAAGGGAGGGCAGTCTGGTCCGGAAGTCCCAGAGATCTGGAAAGCAGCAGATGATATCTGTGTCCCCAGGCTGTGGTCATACAAGAGACTGCAGCTTCTGTCAGACCAGACTGAACCCAGGGTCATCACTCTCTTGTCTTCCTTCCACGCTTCATTCCACGCGGTGGCTCTGGTGGTGGAGTTGTGGCAGCAGGAGGAGGAGGAGGAGGAGGAGGATGGTCCAACTCAATGACGTCGGTCTTGGGAGTTAGTTCCCCACTCACCCCCTTACGTAGGACTTTATACAGAAGGTCCTCACAGAGCCTGCGTTGACCCTCCTGCATGGCCTGCAGTTTTGTGGTAGCCAGGCAGGCAAAGGCCTCTTCAGGAGTGGGTAAGGCTCGTAGGGACGCGGAAGCCTCCTGAATGAGCCTGAACGCAGAATTCTGCACGGGACTCGGAGTCGTCTTCCTGGCTCTTTTATATGGAAAGCGGAGGGGAGGAACCTGTGATTCTGTCAGGCTGCGACTGGTCCCAGGCTTCTCCTGGCTGACACTTAGCCCCGCCCCCTCATGGCTGCCACTAATCCCCGCCTCCTCCTGACTGCCACCTTCCACAACCTCCTCCTGGCTGAGGTCTTCCTGTGTATGAAAAAGGGACATAGTTTTAGTATTTTTTTCATCAATCACACACAATTTTCACCTCCTGACTGTTGCAAATTGAATATTAACAAATATAACAGACTATCCTTCTGAGCCCAGCATTTTTCATTCTTGTCCCAAATTTGGGTGCCCACTACTGTCTATTGATATGTAAAACACTTTTTTCAATCAGCAATTAGTGATTAATAATAACATCTATAGTAAACATCATTTCTTTATTGCCCAGAAATCTGTAGAAGAATGCTATACCTGACTCCAGCTGGGCTCCTCCACTTCTTCCTGGCTGGAAGGCCCAGGTTGGACATCGGAAGCCTCAGCTGGGGTGGAAGGAAGTGTGGAAGGAAGAGTAGAGAGGGATTCCCTGACTTCAGTGTGGTCTCACAGAAATCGCAGTCTCTCATAGTACCACAGCCTGGGGACATAAACGTCATCTGCTGCAGCTCCGGACCTCTGGGAATCTGTTACCTTCTTGCGCTCCCTAAGATAAGTGCTCCACAGGCCACCAATTTTTGCTTTCAAATAAGGGATGGTTGCTGTGGGGACCACCGGCGTCACCAACTCCAGCAGTTTCTCCAGCGCTGCCTGCCTCTTTTGTTTATGGTTGTAATGAGGATGTCTCACTTGCCACAGACAGGGCAGCTCCCTGTATTTGTCAATGAACAGGGGGAGGAAATTGTGGTCGTTGAACCCATCCATTTTCTCTGCAAGACACAACACAAGACAAACCCTAATGTCAGGCCAAACTCCCCTAATCTTGTTACAATATAGGCTTCCATTTCGAAGTAGTATAGGCCCAAGTTTAGATCCTACCTTCGTTATCACGATCGACGCCTCTGATGCTCCATCCTCCGCTCACAGATCGTACGTAAGACGCACACGTGTTACGCTTTATACACACTGCGCATGTGTGTAACTCCGCCCGCCCCTGACGTTCTTTCTAGTCTATTCCCCGCCCCTTTTCGTTTGGCGCAGTGGGGGAAGAGCACATGGCGGAGACACAGCAGGTGCGTGCTAATTGTAGCAACGACGAGGAGGAGGAGGAAAGGCCGGATCCGGACATGTCCCGATCCAGAAGGAGATTTAAGGACTCAAATATGTCCTTTGGGGAGATGTTGGAGATGGTGGACATCCTGAAGAAGGCCGACTATGATGGAAAGTATGGGCCTTACCCCAACCCCAATGTCAGAAAGGCCAAGATCATGGCGAAAGTGGCCAGGAGTCTGCACCGGAATTTCGGGGTACGACGATCGAAAGATCAGCTCAGGAAGTGGTGGTCGGACCTCAAATTACGAGAACATGAGCAGTACAGAAAGATCCGGAGAGTGCTGCAAAAAAGTAAGTAGTTGTGCTGTGTTCCTATTCTTTATGTTTATTACGTTTGTGCTGCTCCATGTGCTTTTAGGAACTGTTGTACAGTTTAAAATGGCAACTTTCAGGTACATGGGCACATTATTCGTTCGTATAAAACATTTTTCTTTCGGACTATAAAATACCATTGTTTAGACCATATGCATTTGGCCACCAATTTTACGCCCTATACTTGTCTTAAAAGAATTGGGTTGTGTAGATGGCTTTGTTACTAGAATGAAATGCAAACTAGATTATGTGTAAGGAGAGGACACTGAGCAGCTGTTTTCACATCTGGACACTGGAGCACTAGTGTGGGACAGTGTATACTATGGGGGGGGGGGGGGGGGCTACATCTGTGAAGCTTGTACCAAACAGGTAAAGTATTGCAGCTTGACAAAGGACACTGAAAATGCTAAATTTTTTAACTCTGCTAAAATTGACAATTGTACCCCACTTCCAAGCAATGTTTCCTATTTCTAGTTCTGCCATCAAATATCTGTGTGCTAATTATACCATTTTGTTTTACATAGGGGAGAAAAGACTTGGAGGACACCCCTCATCCGAGGAGACCAGAGCCCCCCCCCCTGGAAGAAGGGGAAATCCCCCCAACACAATCTGAGCAGGAGGAAGAAGACGTGGTGGAACTAGTCACCACAAAAGGTGAGTGTCTGCGACCACAGGCTCAGGTAAGAGATGGATGCCGTCATATTTCTGAGACCTAATTTTTTTTGGGGGTTCCTCTCTTTTTAGGTGATTGTGATGTTGTGGATCCAGATCCTTTTACATCCAAAAGTGCCCAGATCCTGATCGGGGAGATCATGGGGTGTAATTTACAATTGGAAAACATCAAGAAAAACATCAATGATGTTATTCCAAAAAAAAAAAAAACATCATTGATGTTTTGGGGCGAGTTTAAAGCCCCTCCAAATAACTTTGTTTTTTGGTGTGCTACAATGTGCAAAATGTTTTTGTGATTTTTCACAAAGCAAAATTTGGAGGATGCGCACAGTGTGTCATCTCCAAATTTGGCTTTTCCTGGGGTGACTTCACCCCATATGAACGCAATATCAAACACAGTTCCTAAATACTCATGTCTGATATTGCCTTCAAGTTCTACCAAATGGGACGTTTATAAGTTCAAGATTTGTGTCTTTCTTGTTGGTTTTACACAGGCCTGTTTTCTCGTAAATGGACATTTCTATTTTTGATAATGCTACCCCAAAAATTGTTATACAACAAACATGTTGGTTTGTTTGAAAAACCTTTGGTAAATGCACATGTGATTGTGCAGGTATAAAAAAGTTTGTTAAGCAAGAATGTGTGAATTATTGTCTCAACGCTACAACACCTTTGGGGTGATGTCATTGGTGTTTTCAGAGAAAATGGGGGTTATTTACTAAGGGCAAATCCTCTTGGCACTACAAGTGCAGTTTCAGTGCAGTTGCAACTGCACTTGTTGTGAAATGTGTTTTTGCATTTAGTAAATAACAGCCAACAGTGCTTTGTATAAGGTTACACAATCACGCCATTTTCTGGACTCAACACATTTCTGTCAGGGTCAGCTAAAACAAACACAAGCAGTAAATGTCCACAAAGAATTTCTTTTTTTTTTAATAGAAAAAGGCTTCACATATTTGCTGGCATATTGATGGCCCCCCTACCCGCAAAGAACTCCAGGTAGCGTAACCGGACATCACTGGCACTCAGGGAGGGCAAGCCAGGACGGCCACTTTCAAGCGCCGTCAGTGTTTCAGGTATCACTCCGGCCTCAGGCCCAACTGAGCCAGCATAGTTGGCCGAATGTTTCCTTAAAAAGTTATGGAGAATACAGCACGCCAGTATAATATGGTTCAGTTTATACTCCGCCATATGGATGGGTGTCATAAATAGGCGGAACCGGCTGGCCAGGATTCTAAATGTGTTCTCCACCACTCTTCAGGCTCTGGCCAGCAGGTAATTAAAAACCCTCTGTTCCGGGGTGAGGGTCCTCATCGGGAATGGCCGCATCAGGTGGTCCCCCAGCGCAAACGCTTCATCAGCAACGAACACGAATAGGAGTCCTTCCACATTGTCCTCTGGAGCTGGCAAGTCCAAGCTGCCATTCTGGAGACGCCTGTAGAACTCCGTCTGGGCGATGACTCCACCATCGGACATCCGGCCATTCTTCCCCACGTCCACATACAGGAAGTCGTAAGTAGCCGACACCACCGCCAACATCACTATACTATTGAACCCCTTATAGTTGAAATTGTACGACCCCGAGTTGGGTGGTGGGACAATGTGGACGTGTTTCCCATGAATTGCCCCTCCGCAGTTAGGAAAGTCTCACCTCTGGGCAAAGTGGGAGGCAGTCTGCCATTCCTGTGGCGTGGAAGGAAACTGTTGAGGGAAAAAATAAAACATTACTATTTTTGCTCAGAAACATGGCATGCAGATTAGACACAAACATTATGGAGCAACCTCCAGATAGCATTTATTAAGGGGAATTTAACAACGCCAAAGTATAAGGTACACCTATCATAATCCCCCTCCCCCTCTCATGAGCCATTTCTAACATTATAGGGGGTGTGTGGAAATCTTGGACAGGTAACCCTCTTCACTTCATTGAGAGATGAATGCCTAAATACAGGGTATTACTTGGAACAGCCCCTCCTTAGTTACACTATTGGCAGCCCACTGGACAGGTAAAAAGTGTTATAATACAAAGATATAAATACACATTGTACACATTTGAGGACATTTGGACATTCTGCTATTACCTGTCAAGATAATAATAGGATACAAAAACTTTGAACAGTACCATTAGAAAGTATACAGGTAGGCCGTTGCACTACATGCTTTGGGTAATTCATCCATACATCTGAGCACAAAAGAGATGGGTATAGTGTGTATAGGTTTGGCAAAGTCAGCAGATAGATGATTGAGGATAGATAGAGAATTGGGATCAACTTAGCAGTTGGGGGAGGGAGGGTTACTAAAAATGATTTGGGGACACCACAAAAAATAAGCCTCTGCCACTCTGCCAGAATTTAAAGCTAAAATAACATTTGGAAACATTTTAGGGGTTGTTTGGGGTAAAGCACTACTATGGAGCTGATAAAATACATTGTTAAGTGACTACATGAGGTGAATATAGGGCCAGAAGAACATGCTGGGAAGGTTAGTGAAGGCAAATAGGTATGAAGGACAAAAAAAAGATTACCTAAAAATCCAGCATGCATGAGGGGACATTCACAGCATATTACAATCATGGTAATTAGGGAATGAGGAAAGAATACAATATTTTAGCAAACATTAAATACAATAAAATGTGATATTAAAGGATAAAAATCTTACCTTCATATACTCCTTCTGCAGGAGCTGGATGATGGCAGAACAGGTCTCTGGGATAATGATCCCCAGAGCCTGGGGGGAGATGCCTGTTGAGAACTTTAAGTCCTGCAGACTTCTCCCTGTCGCCAAATACCGCAGGGTAGCGACGAGCCTCTGCTCCGGAGTGATGGCTTGCCTCATGCAGGTATCCTGCCTGCTAATATAAGGGGTCAGCGAAGCCAACAGACGGTGAAACACGGGGTCCGTCATCCTGAGAAAGTTCCTGAAATCATCAGGATTATTCTCATGGATCTCACGGAGCAAAGGCATATGAGAGAACTGGTCACGCTGAAGCAACCAATTCTTGGTCCATGAACTCCTCCCCACCCTGTTCATGGACTGGACTTGTGTCAAGGTCAAGACCCCAACACCAAGCCCCCGCACAGCATGAACTCTACGAGGAGTACGCATACGCAACATGGCTAGAAAACGGTCGGCTGCTCAGAACGCAGTAACAGAACGCACTGAAGAACAGCAAGGCCTGTAAAGAGCGACCTGAAAAACAGTAACGAACGAACAAGAATACAATGACTAACTAAAGTCACGCGGAACTTGCTTGCACGCACTGAAGAGCAGATACAAACCCACAAGCACAAACTGAACGGCAGAAAACGATCTCAAAGCCACGAGTCTGAAAAAGCGTGAATCGTCTCTCACCAAACTTTTACTAACACGAGATTAGCAAAAGGAGCCCAAAGGGTGCCGCGCTTGGTTCTGAACTGGCCTTTTCTAGTCTCGTCGTACGTGGTGTACGTGACCGCGTGGTTGGCGATGGGAAATTCCGACAACTTTGTGCGACCGCGTGTAGACAAAATAAGTTTGAGCCAACATCCGTCGGAAAAAATCCTAGGATTTTGTTGTCGGAATGTCCAAACAAAGTCCGACCGTGTGTACGGGGCATCACCTAACAACTGTACATTTATCTTCTCAATCAGCACATCACCCACAGTTATTACCTCTTGTATCTTTTGACCTTCCCTCTTAGATTGTAAGCTCTAAGGAGCAGGGCCCTCTGATTCCTACTGTATCAAAGTGTATTGTATTTGTACTGTCTACCCTCAAGTTGTAAAGCGCTACGTAAACTGTTGGCGCTATATAAATCCTGTATAATAATAATAATAATCACTCTTTCATTAATAAAGCCTAGTCAACATAAGTCATCCAGGCCCCCTTTCTTACATACAAACCCACAACATTATCTATCTCTTTTTTTTCTATCTTTTTTTTTTTTCATTTTATTTTGTGGTTTATATATTATTTTTGTATATTATTTTTGTACATGATCTCCTATGAGAGTCCATTCCACATGTGTACATCAAATTCATTGCTTATTTTCAGTAATTATACGTCACTATTCACTTCATTAGCGTCCTTTATTTAGTATTTTTTGACGCAAATATTTTTTGTCCCCCTCATTTTTATGTAAAGCTTCACTATACAATATCAATCTTTTTTATTGTTGCTTACGTCATTTGAGTCATTAATGTCAATAATTGCAAGGCATATCATTTGCAATTTTCTGACAATTCCCCCCGTTTTCTTGTATCCATTAATTTTATTCACCTAAGGCTCTCATTGTCCTTTTTTGAATGGTCTGTTTTTTCCTTTTTTCATTTTTAAGTATATTCAATAAATACTTATAGAATGGTTATTCCTAATTTTTTATCATTTGTTATGTTTTTTTTAACTGGTTTTGATTTTACATATTTTAGGGATGTCGCATTTTTACATTGTGTAATTTTTCCGGTTTGTTGTTGTTCAGGCCGCTACCACTTAGACACGCATCTCATGGCCATGTGATTTGTTCCGGTATGGCACACCAGGAAGAGTGATCTTTCTGTTTTTTGGAGTGCAAGCCTGTATTGACACTGAGATGCATGGCGTCATTGCGCAGCCGCGCGCTCGTAACGGCGCTGTGCATCGACGTCATCACGCAGCCGCACGCTCATAACGGCGATGTGCGTCGATGTGTGCCATGCCTTCTACTCTTCAGATTGAGGCCTGGTACCCATACAGGCCACTCCCAGCTCCTCCCCCTGGTGATACGGAAGTCAGAACACTCCACCTAAAGTCAGCATTGAGGCGCAGAATGCACGCAACCTCTAATTGGAAGTAACACACTGCTAGTACATCACACATCATTTAAACTGAGGCATGGAACGCACGCTGGTCGGCCATTTTTCCCGAATACCGGAAGTAACATTTTTCTCACGTGAAACACATTGGGGACTTGGCTCTTATGTTTGGGGACACAATATCTATATATACCTGGAACACTGCAGTGGAGGGATCCCCCAGATGATGTCTATGGAGACAAAATGCATAGGGAAGGACTCCACTGCCGCCATTTGTTTTATGAACAGTGCTGTTTTCATCTACCCAATGTAAGTTTTCCTAACTTCATGAAATGTATTGCACTATTTTACGGAATTACGCTATGTGGCCCTTCTTTTTTCTCCCCACATTGAATTCATCTGTCATATCCACAATCACCTGATTACCAACTCTATGAGAAATACCATCACTACCACCTATCTTGAGGACAGCTGTGAGTTCCTGTTGGAGCCTTCAGAGGATCCCAGTGTTGAGTTCCATTGGTTGTACATACAACACAAGCCTGTTTGAACCACAGAACATATGTTCTTGTGTGTCCAAATGATCTGGTAAGCCTCCCTAAGTTTGGTGGTGGCACTCTCTACGTCAAGTTCACATCGTGTTCACTGTTATGATTTCTACACAAAGTTTTTGGACTCATTTTTATGTTATTTAGAATATATTTTGTCCCTAATAATACTGTTTCATTATTTATTTTCTCATACATTGTTCACTTGGACTTTTTTTTTGCACACTTATCACCAGTCACTGGGTTTATTTGCATTTGTATTTTTGCTTTTATATTAGTGACCATTGGGGTTCATTTCCCATCTGTTTTACATTTCGTTGTTGTATTTTGCTTCATATTTAAGTGTTACACTTTTGGTACCTACTTTTATTGCACTTATCTATTTGCTGTGTTAGCTGCTATTTTCTAGGCAGCACAGAATTATTTGTTACACTTTTCTCGCTTTATTTATACACCAGTACCTCGATGGAAAAGTTATAGATATAATGATAGCAACATGTTATTATGACCAGGAAAAGAAGATCTCATAACATTCATAACTTTAATTTCTCATTGTAGATGTAATTCTATTTATACACCAGTACCTAGATGGAAAAGACATGGCTGTATCAGAACATGTCATAGAACTGATCATACAGAAGAAGAAAAAGTAAGGGGAAGAGGTTTCAAGGGTTTCATTCAGGGAGTCTGTTTCGGAACCAGGTTCAGTTCACAGACCCCAGAAGTAAAGCCTGGAAGGAATGATCGAAAGTCGAAGGTCTCATTTAGACCAGGTGGTAAAGTATCCTGTAGATTAAATATCCACCTTAGTTCTCATTGGAGGAGGCGTTGTCATCGCGCAGCCGCACGCTCATAACGGCGATGTGCGTCGATGTGTGCCATGCCTTCTACTCTTCAGATTGAGGCCTGGTACCCATACAGGCCACTCCCAGCTCCTCCCCCTGGTGATACGGAAGTCAGAACACTCCACCTAAAGTCAGCATTGAGGCGCAGAATGCACGCAACCTCTAATTGGAAGTAACACACTGCTAGTACATCACACATCATTTAAACTGAGGCATGGAACGCACGCTGGTCGGCCATTTTTCCCGAATACCGGAAGTAACATTTTTCTCACGTGAAACACATTGGGGACTTGGCTCTTATGTTTGGGGACACAATATCTATATATACCTGGAACACTGCAGTGGAGGGATCCCCCAGATGATGTCTATGGAGACAAAATGCATCGGGAAGGACTCCACTGCCGCCATTTGTTTTATGAACAGTGCTGTTTTCATCTACCCAATGTAAGTTTTCCTAACTTCATGAAATGTATTGCACTATTTTACGGAATTACGCTATGTGGCCCTTCTTTTTTCTCCCCACATTGAATTCATCTGTCATATCCACAATCACCTGATTACCAACTCTATGAGAAATACCATCACTACCACCTATCTTGAGGACAGCTGTGAGTTCCTGTTGGAGCCTTCAGAGGATCCCAGTGTTGAGTTCCATTGGTTGTACATACAACACAAGCCTGTTTGACCCACAGAACATATGTTCTTGTGTGTCCAAATGATCTGGTAAGCCTCCCTAAGTTTGGTGGTGGCACTCTCTACGTCAAGTTCACATCGTGTTCACTGTTATGATTTCTACACAAAGTTTTTGGACTCATTTTTATGTTATTTAGAATATATTTTGTCCCTAATAATACTGTTTCATTATTTATTTTCTCATACATTGCTCACTTGGACTTTTTTTTTGCACACTTATCACCAGTCACTGGGTTTATTTGCATTTGTATTTTTGCTTTTATATTAGTGACCATTGGGGTTCATTTCCCATCTGTTTTACATTTCGTTGTTGTATTTTGCTTCATATTTAAGTGTTACACTTTTGGTACCTACTTTTATTGCACTTATCTATTTGCTGTGTTAGCTGCTATTTTCTAGGCAGCACAGAATTATTTGTTACACTTTTCTCGCTTTATTTATACACCAGTACCTCGATGGAAAAGTTATAGATATAATGATAGCAACATGTTATTATGACCAGGAAAAGAAGATCTCATAACATTCATAACTTTAATTTCTCATTGTAGATGTAATTCTATTTATACACCAGTACCTAGATGGAAAAGACATGGCTGTATCAGAACATGTCATAGAACTGATCATACAGAAGAAGAAAAAGTAAGGGGAAGAGGTTTCAAGGGTTTCATTCAGGGAGTCTGTTTCGGAACCAGGTTCAGTTCACAGACCCCAGAAGTAAAGCCTGGAAGGAATGATCGAAAGTCGAAGGTCTCATTTAGACCAGGTGGTAAAGTATCCTGTAGATTAAATATCCACCTTAGTTCTCATTGGAGGAGGCGTTTGTTAAAATCGCCTCCTCTTGATGAGAGTGGATTCGGTCAAGTCCCAGGAAATAAAGCCTGGGTATTGAATCTGGATGTACCAGGGCCATATATCAGCCAATGGGTACATCTGGGTCTCGTTTACGGATGGTCAATATATGCTGGTATATTCTTTTCTAGAACTCATTAATCATCTTCCCGATGTAGTAACACCCACATTCACATGTGAGTAAGTATACTACGCCAGGAGTCTTACAATCAATGTAATGCTTAGGACGAAAACGATGTCCGTTTGATAGATTTATATCCTTACGCCTGTCCATGTATTGGCAATATGAACACCCTCATCACAGGAGAAGATACCTAGCATTTTACCCATAAATATAAATCCCCTCTATGGGATTTATATTCACTTGGGACCACCCTGTCACCCACAGAAGGAGCTCTCCTATATGTGACAGCAGGTGTATCTGACACAAATGGAGATAGTGAGGGGTCCATAGTAAGTAGGTGCCAGTATTTGTAAATATGGACACACTCTCCTGTGGACGATGTTCATATTGTCAATACATGGACAGGCGTAAGGATATAGATCTACCAAACGGACATCATTTTCGTCATAAGCATTACATTAATTGTAAAACACCCAGCGTAATATACTTACTCACATGTGAATGTGGGTGTTACTATGCCTGGAAGACAGTTAACAGTTCTGGAAAAGAATATACCAGCATATATTGACCATCTGTAAACTAGACCCAGATGTACCCATTGGCCGACATATGGCCCCCTGTACATGCAGATTCAATACCCAGGATTTACTTCCTGGGACTTGACCGTATCCACTTTCATTCAAGAGGAGGCGATTTTAACAAATGCCTCCTCCAATGTGAACTAAGGTGGATATTTAATCTACAGGCTACTTTACCACCTGGTCTAAATGAGGCCTTCAACTTTCGATCATTCTTTTCAGGATTTTCTTCTGGGGTCTGTGAACTGAATCTCTGAGGTTCCTGGTTCCGAAACAGACTCCCTGAATGAAGCCCTTGAAACCTCTTCCCCTTTCTTTTTCTTCTTCTATATGATCAGTTCTCTGACATGTTCTGATACAGCCATGTCTTTTCCATCTAGGTACTGGTGTATAAATAGAATTACATCTACAATGAGAAATTAAAGTTATGAATGTTATGAGATCTTCTTTTCCTGGTCATAATAACATGTTGCTATCATTATATCTATAACTTTTCACCTGTACTATAATCTTTCTTTCAAAGATTATGGACAATGTTGTTTACTAATGTAATACCTGTCACTTTTGGTCTTCATTGTTATTTGCTTTTGATGCTTAATATCATGTTTTATGTAATATCATTGTATATATTTTTGTTAATTCCCGTTTTCTTTTTATTTATTTTTCTTCTCTATGTAAACCTGCTGGCTGCCATTACATCTTTTTCCATTAGGTGGCCTTCAGCCACATATCCACGCCGCTCTGCTTGTATGCAGACACCCAGCAGGTAAGCTCCACTGGTGCAGGATGGGCTTATGACTAATCTTTGTCTCCGCCCCTGTTCCATTACACCAGAAGGAGCTTGCTTATGTTCTTGCCGCCATTTCCATGATGAGCGGCAAGCGTTCACCTGCCGGTGATGCAGTGATGTCAGCACGCCCCTGTGGGCGTGGCTATGCCGCAGGCCTCTCCATCAGAGAGACGCTCTGACTTCCGCAATCAGCTGCATTTCATGCAACTGTTCAGGCAGAATGGACTGTTCCATTGGTTCATGTTAAACCAGATTAGCTATTTAAATACTCACACCAGGATGGCTTGTGTCAGTCCACTGGCTGCCACTGGGATGTCAGCAGTATATGCAGCTTGAGGTAAATACTATGGATATGACAGGCAATATATGGACATGGTCTTGTGCCCCTGTGTCTGTCGCAATCTTCTTTACTCTTTTTACCATTTCCAAAATAAGAGGAAGTTTGATTTAATTATCCTCCTGTCACATTTGTCCCCACAGTGGCAATAATTTGATCGCTGTTGGAAAAATCGGCGTCTCTTGTGAATGCGTCCCAGCAGATCAGCTTATGGACACACGGACAATTTTTTGTCGTGTGTGGACTCATGCAGCCAGCATGTACTTTCCTTGTTTGTTTTTATCCCTCAAATCCCCAATGAGTCAAAAATATGTACTTTCTACCCTGTTACTCTATATAATGGCATAGAAAGCTATTGACTATTTCTTGATGTCTCTGCTATGCTACTATGTCAACATTACTATATATATATATGTATTTGTGTTACAGACAAGAGAATAATTTACCCAACTGTAAAATTTCCCCTGAAGAAGGAAAAATACATTTCAATGCGATTTTCCGAAACATGTCAGGATGTATGCTACCAATCCTAAACTGAACCTAATTTAAATTGGGCAGCAATTTGGATTGTTAGCTTTGGGTGATATAAATTGTATTTTTAATTTTGACATTAACTCATTGATATACTGTCCTTAAGAGTGTATTGTGTTTATATTTTTATAAAAATCTATTTCTGTATATTAATAAAGTTGGCACTTTTGTGCCTTTTATACATATCTACTTCCTATTACTTCTCTCTGCCCTATAAAGTCCAAGGGGGCGCCCCCTAATGCACTTTGTTGCATTTTTTCTCTATAAAGATTGGAAATACAAATTCAAAAATAAAGTTAAAACACTGCCCTCATATGGACATTAATGGTCCATAAAATTGTATATTCAATTTAACATCACCCGATGCTGTCCTTCAGAATCAATATCAATCAAAACATTACCAATATAATAGAAACCTTACCAATATAATAAAAATACATAAAAAAATACAAAAAACAGACAAAAAATATACTAAAAAAACTTGTGTTAAAAATCCATATACAAACCCATCAAAGGTTTATTGATCACATCTCCTCCTGTGTATGATAAAGGGACTGAGGACAGAGATTCGCAGTCTCTCTGCAGCCTAGCCCATGCTGTGTGCAGGCCTATGCTCATTGGTTTCCTCCCAGACTCCTAAGACATGCTGGGAGCCATTGTGAACACCTTAATTCAACAGTAAGGAAATTACCCGGATGCTCAGTAGGATTGTGGTGGAGAGAAGATTGTGATCGTAATACCCCATGCAGTCTGCCCCGTCTGGGGCTGGTGGATCCGGGAAGCCATTGGGAAAACCAACAGCACGGAAATCATCCCGAATGCCCTACACGATGTGGAGAGGAGATCGTGATTGAGATACCCTACGCTGGTTGCCCCTTCTGGGGCTGTTGGATTCGGTGAGTGGGGACCCATAAGGGGGAGCACAAAAGTCACAGGAACTATCTGAGAGCACTCAAGTCACGGGTTTCTTTTGCTAAGAAAATTGCTTGGAACACTGGGTCTGAACAGTTTTTTCACCCTAAGGACTATAACCACAAAATTTTTAATTGATTCTTTTCTGCACCAACTAGTTTGAGGTGCAATTATTTGATCACTGGACTTTAATTATGATGTGTATTTCTTTGCAATACATATATATACATACATTTATTTGCACTGTTTAGGCAGAGTTTATTATATGTTTTGGATATTATTTGCACTAGTAGAGCACATATATGTTTTACATTTATATGTTATAGTCACCTCACTTTGTGGTGGTATATGGTGCAGACCTATCACAGCTGTAGAGGCCTCAGCACACATCCCTTAAATATAGGGTTTGTTCGAACTACCACTGAAGACAGCTCCTTGTCTATTTATTTATTTATTTATTTTTGCTGTTATATATATATATATATATATATATATATATATATATAAATATAGACATATATTTTTTGGTAACTAATTTTTCCTGCTGGTATTAGGTACCTCTACTAGGATCATAGTGGGGGAAATCACCTGGGGATATAACACAACTTTAAACCCCCCCCCCTTACGTTCTGATTTGTCTAGCAAACATAGAAAGTGTTTGGAATTTTGTTTGACCAAAAATTGATTTTAGTACAATAAGAATTTTTATTTACAAATTATGGGCGTTGCTATGGGGGTGAAATTCGCCCCCAGCGTTGCTAATTTATTTATGGCATTGTGGGAGGAGGAAAGTGTTTTTAAAGATCCCCCACAACAACTGAAATGTAACAAACGATACATTGATGATCTTGTCATGATATGGGAGGGAGACATGTGTAGTCTGGAGATTTTTATGCATAAATTGAATACCAACATGAATAATATCTCCCTTTCGTGTAACATAGATTCTCAGAAGATTGTGTTCCTTGATTTGGAGATTTTCAAGGATGGTGATTCATTTAAGACACAGAATCACTTTAAGCTTTCTGATAGAAATGGTTATATCCCATTGGATAGCTTCCATCACAGAAGTTGGCTTTGCAACATTCCTAGGGGACAGTTAATCCGTCTTAGACGTAACTGTACCTCTAGGGATGATTTTTTGGTTCAATCAAAGGAAATAACAAGGGTTGGTTCCTTGCATAGGACCGACCTTATCTCTGACTCCAATAAGAAGAAGGAAGTTAAACATGAATTTTAAATTATATTGGATTATAATATTTAACACAAACAGTTCTAAAAAATAGTGGGAAAACATTGGGAGATATTAAAAAAGGATAAGGTCCCGGGAGCTGTCCTTCCTTTATTTATATATAAAAGGGCTCCTTTTATATATTATGCCTGTGGACGCTGTCAAGCGTGTAAACAGTGTCAATTCAATAATAAAAAACGAAAGGAGTTCACTTCCTGTTCTACCAAGAAATCTTACATGATTAAGAATCTTACTACATGTGATACTGTTGGTGTGGTCTACATGCTGGAATGCAATTGCAGGCTCCAGTATCTGGGCCGCACCTCACATGCTCTTGCGGTTCATATCGGAGAGCATTTGAATAACATCAAGAGAGTTCTTAGGTCCCATAGCGTCTCCAGACATTTTCAACAATGCCATAATAGGGACCCCAGATGTTTGAAATTCTGGGGGATTTAAAGGGTGGACTGGCATTGGAGGGGGGTAACTATATCCATCATATTAGTCAGAGAGAATCTTTATGGATTGTAGAGACTAAGGTTTTAACACCTGAAGGGTTAAATGACTTTGACCTTAAAGCGGGAGTCCACCTAAAAAAAAATTAATAAAAGCCAGCAGCTACAAATACTGCAGCTGCTGATTTTTAATAAATGGACACTTACCTGTCCCAGGGTCCAGCGATGTCTGCAGCTGAAGCCGATCAATCTCTCGGGTCTCGGCAGCTGCCGCTGCCACCCTCGGTGAGGGAATCAGGAAGTGAAACGTTGCGGCTTCACTTCCTGGTTCCCTACTGCGCATGCACGAGTCGCGCTGCGTGTCCTAACTGGTCCCCGCTATCTCCTGGGGCCTGTGTGTTTCCCAGGAGACAACGGGGGGTGCGGGAATGGGCGTGATCCCCGTGGGAGTCTATTCACAGAAGTGGGTGCAAATTCCTGTATTAGACAGATATCTACACCCCCTCCCCCCTGAGAGGTGCCAATTGTGGCACCGGAGGGGGGAGGAATCAGATGAGCAGAAGTTCCACTTTTGAGTGGAACTCCGCTTTAACTCCTTCATCTCTGACAAATAAATTCCCTCTTTCCTTTTATTGATAATATTTTATTAATAACCTTTGATGGGTTTGTATATGGATTTTTAACACATGAGTTTTTAATATTCTTTGTCTGTTTATTGTATTTTTGAATGTATTTTTTTTTTATATTGGTAATGTTTTGATTAATATTGATTCTGAAGGACAGCATCGGGTGATGTTAAATTGAATATACAATTTTATGGATGGAATATCATTAATGTCCACATGAGGGCAGTGTTTTAACTTTATTTTTGAATTTGCATTTCCAATCTTTATTTACTTCCTTGCTGTGTAGAAATGCACAGAAGTTCAGAATATATATGAACCAGAGCTCAGATAGGAAGTAAGTCTGGAGGTTTTTTATGGTTTTATTTCATATACTGGCTGTGACCGCTCTGTGTGGCATCAGTTGTAGCCATAACAGCGGCACATTTGGACTTGACTGACGGCTTTACGTCATGGCCCTGCCCTAGGGTTGCCACATCATCCCTTTAATCCAGGACACATGAACTCCACATGTTCTGAGGCTGATTTCATGCAGATAAGGCACCAAGTGAGTTTAATTACCACCTTAATCAGCCACAGAATGCGTGTCCTGGATTAAAGGGATGATGTGGCAACCCTACCCTGCCTCGCTGTGGATGGCATCAGCTGTAGCCGTAACAACGGCCTCCTATAAATTGACTGACGGGTGACACCATAGCCACGCCCCGCTGAGGAAGTTCACAGGAACGTAACGCACACGGGGGAAGGCTGCATATGATGTCACCCGCTGCTGCCCTTCGAATTCTGTTTGACACATGTTTGTGTTTTTTATGCCTGTACCAAACTGCTGAAATGTGAGTAGTCCATGTTTGGACACATTTATAACTTTATTATACATACAGTGAGCACTTAGATCTGTTCCTTTTTTACCATTTATGGTCGGATGTCTGCATTTAGTTCTGAGGAGTCTGGAGATAAGAGTGCGATCTGCTTCAATCCATTTGGTATATTGGGATCTGCTTGCATGACTACATGTTAGTTCAGGAGTCCATGCTTTGAGGTGAGAGTAGATAATAAGACCGGAGGTGGAGGGACTGTCACCTTTTGTGGATTTAACATCACTGGTGAAGGCTTTCTGGGACTTGTTGTCCACCAATTATCTGGACTTTCTCATCATTTTTTGGAAATAAGATTCTGGGGCTTGTTGTTCACCAACATTTTGGAATCTTTCTGTTTGCGCTGCACTTTTGCCTGTTTAACGTTTACTATTTTAGATTTTTGTGAAAATTCTTTCAGTGTTCAGCTTGCATACAAAAGGGGGGTCTGTTATTGTTATTTTTGCACTGATTGCACCCTCTGCTTTTTATAATGTGATTTTATACCAAATATATAAATGTCTGCAAGTTGATAAACAAATAAGGATAATTTACTTATATACAAAGAATGTTTATATACAGTAGGTGACCGAGATATTGTGTCAATTTTGGCGAGATTTGACACCTGCGAGCCCCGTCGTGGGAGCCATCCTTTCCTGATGAGCGAGTCAGCATGACATGCACAGTACCCTGTCGCCGAAAACCAGCGTGATGGGATCGTGCTGGAAACACATTCTCGCGGTCAGGTACTGTATAAGAACGGGTGAATTGCTAATCATTTACATGATTAAAATGATTAACCACAATTCATTGCAACTGGATTAAAATGTTTATGTAAATATAGACAAACATATACTCAGAATAATACAATTATTAGGTAACCAAGGGATAGCAAAATACCCCAAATTAATCTCAGAGCAGTTTCCTACCTTTTGCCACCCAAGAAAGGGTAAATACTACTTCTGATCAGAAAATAAAATTAACTTTAAAGTGTTACTAAACACAGGACACTGCATTCACTATATCTGGTCTCCCACAGTACACAGAAGATGGAAATTATGTTAGTAAATATAAACTGCTAAATACCTTTTCTCATCTGCAGTATATAGATGTCTTGTGACTTCTAGCAGTGTCCAGCCAAGCACTAGCTAAAGCTTGTAGGAGGAGTTTTCATAATGCACTGAGCTGTCCTATCAGAATCCAGGACCCCTGATCCTCTGCCTGGACAGTGCTGACTGGCACTCCCTCAAGTAAAAAAAAAAACTTCTAGCAATACACACTAAACTGAGCATGTTCAGCCCTACTCCATAGGCTCAGTGTTCTCAGGAAATTATCCGGGGACAGTGGAAGGAGTGGAGGATCTGTGCATACAAGATCAAACAGCCTTTTTACACAATGTGGAGGACAGTGAGTATAAAAAGCATGCTTTACTGCATATACAGACTGATTTTACTGTTGTGGGTATAGTAACACTTAAAAAAAAAAAAAAAACTTAAAGACAATGCAAATACAGCTGAAATAAAAAAAATCAAGTTATTATTAACCCTTAACACCCTTCATCTCCACAACAGAGTGGTACCAATTTCTCTATACACCAATAAAGTTTAGGTATATCAAAAACAGAACCGATAACTATACAGAAAAATAAAATCAAACTAGCATGCACAATGATCAGCAATATATTCAACGAGACTACTGATTAGAAAGCTATAATAATCAAAATTTCTCCAAACTCTACTAGTATACTTTAAATCTCACCACTTCCCTGATTTAGAACCTGGCTAGTGTCACTCAGAGATGGCATCTACATCTTAGCGACGTCGGGAGGCAGGATCAGAGCAATGGATAAGTCCCTCAGTCTCTTGTCTCAGAAGATTGTGTGTCCTTTTCTGTTTCAGATCCCTCTTTTTTTGTAATGTTTGGACACATTGTCTGCTAAGTCCACCAAACTAAATCTTGACTGTCTTCTGATTGGACAATAGAAATATACATCAGAGGAAAATGTATTTACTCATGGCAGTATTTGTCAGCTAGAGGGCAGTCCTGTCTTTTTTGTGGGTCTGACTCTCTGCAAGTATCACAATTAATCAAAATGTATTTGTGTCACTATAAGAAATATATGTCATATTAAAGTTGTTATACCAGACATCTCTTCTTTATACTGTAGATGACCTGACCTAGTGGATTGGTTTTCATATTAGGATACGCCTAAATAAGACTATATCATCTGTGGCTATCAACCATTATTAGGGGATCCTCTATTAATGATTAAAACTCTGTCATAGATTACCATGATATTACACATGCAGATAATCTATTTCAGTCCATTATCTGAATACATCATGCCCTTTGCAGAATAGTATAATGTCTCATAGGTGCCTTCATGAAATTACACTTGTGACAGTTAAATCTGATTAATGATGACTGGTCATTCCACTTGAATTGACTTGGTTCATAATCTGAATAATAAAATAGTTTTGTTGTGGAAGATATTCTTTCCTTGTCATGCTGAGAAGACCATTGTTTTGTGGTGTGATGGCAAACACATGTTGGGTCTTCCAGCAAATAACTACTGTATTTGCTGATATGGAAGTCTCTCAACATTGTTCTTTTTCTGCTGTGTTGAACAATGGTAAAACCTTACTTAAAGGTTTAAACTTGGTCAATAATGAAGTTTGTGGAGAACAAATTTTTCAAGGTTTCTCGTGGTCAATTTGTTCATAACTGGTTCCGTATGCACTAGTTAACAAGTTATTTGTCCAGCCAAAACATTCTGTCTCTTGGGAAAAGCTATCTTGTCTTGAATATTTAATTAAGTTCATTTATGTTAGAATTCATAGTTCATCCGTTTTTTTAATTTTATATACAGTAGAAATACCCTGAAACTGCCTTATACCCCACCAAAGTTGGATAATTTGTCTGCAGGCATTCAAGGCCAATGATCAGCTCTAGATGCTCAATGCTCAGTGCAATGCATAAACAAAATAAATAAATACATAGACAAATAAATACATAAATAAAAAGGCAATAATCATACAAATACTATGTGCAAAACTTCAGTATGAAATAAGTGCAAATATACAGTATGCCATAGTCAGATACAATCCTTATATTGTGCAAATCCTTCCACAGTGCAGTCAGCTCTCCAAATTATTAATATGGACTACAGCAATAAAGATAAATATTCAAACACACATCCTTAGCAGTGTGAATCAATGTGCAGCATACTGTATGAGGTGTTTCTTTCTTCAAACAGACAAAAATCTATTCGACAGCCACAGATATAACCTCAATAAAAACAGACTCACCAAATGGAGATGACCAGTTAATTGAATAATCTAGCTAAACATGCGCTTTTAATAAAACCATCAATGGTCTTCTTTATCCACAGGCTTTGGCAGATGCTCCTTGAATAAATATATAAGGCAAAGATAAAGGGAAATCAAAGGGTGACACCATTTCTTATTAAATAGTTAAAACCATAAAGTAGAATCACAGACAAGTGAAGTGCTTTACTCAGAAGGATAAAAGACTCCGTATTGTACAAGAGGAGTGCACCACTCACTCCAACCTGCTGCAGAATGCATACATAGATGTGATGATATGTGTAGGGCAGGGCCAATGCACAATGACATCAGCATGCATGGAGGAGATGAGTGCAAGCATTTTTTATTATTCTTCCTTTATGCCTTGCTTATACATTTATATCATTACAAGTAGACTCCATCTACCAGCTGCAAACATTGCTGTCTACCTGAGATTGCACATGTCTTACGAGCTTCTTCCGTTTTTCCTAACTTCCCCTCCCTCTTTTCTGTTTCCTGTGGCTTTTTCTTTTTTTCTCGCTTTGCACACTTACAGGCTTTCCCTATCTTTGGTTGCCTACTCCCCTGGATGTTAGGTAAGGCAGCGCCAGCCACACCTTCCATCCCAATACCTGTGGACCCAACGCACAGAGGGGGGTTTTCCCCCTTCCTTTTACTCATACTACAGTATACCTATCACTGAAGCCATCAGTGCACCCTATTGCCCCGTACACACGGTCGGACATTGATCGGACATTCCAACAACAAAATCCTAGGATTTTTTCCAACGGATGTTGGCTCAAACTTGCCTTGCATACACACGGTCACACAAAGTTTTCGGAAAATCCGATCATTCTGAACGCGGTACCGTAAAACACGTACGTCGGGACTATAAACGGGGCAGTAGCCAATAGCTTTAATCTCTTTATTTATTCTGAGCATGTGTGGCACTTTGTGCGTTGGATCTGTGTACACACGATCGGAAATTCCGACAACGGAATTCCTGCTCACAAACTTTGTGTGTTGGAAAATCCGATGGAAAATGTGTGATGGAGCCTACACACGGTCGGAATTTCCCACAAGGTCCTATCACACATTTTCCATTGGAAAATCTGACCATGTGTACGGGGCATATCAGTGTATCTGTCACCACATCCATCGGTGGAGCCAATCAGTGTACTCATCACTGCAGCCATTTTTGTAGCCTATCAGTATACCTGTCACCACATCCATCAGTGCAGCCTATCAGTGTTTTCATCACCACAGCCATCAGTTCAGCCTATCAGTGTACCTGTCACCGCAGCCATCAATGAAGCCTATCAGTATACCTGTGACCACATCCATCAGTGCACCTAATCAGAGTAAATACAAATTAAGCAATCAGTGCAAAAAATAATTCCTAAATAACCTAAAAACGAATGCAGCTAGCACAAAAAGATCATCACATAATCCAAGTAAAATGCATAAGGTATGGTGCAGTGCAAGAACAGGTAAATTAAAAATACAATGATGAAGGCAGTATTAAAAAAGCAATCACAAAAAGTCCAACAAGAGAGGGGAAGAGGATTAAATGTCCCAGGATTCCACGTGACAATCGCACAATTCATAGAAGATAACGGTGACAGACCCTCCACCTTCAGAGCAATCTCTTCGCTCACCTTAAGGACTGGAGCACTGAATTAACAGATGGTCAAATAGGTAGGTCCCTTCACAGGGTAGATGATCCAGGCAAAGACAAAAACTCTAGGAAATTCCCCGGAATATACAAAAGGTGAAGAAAAAAATACTCTTAAGTGCTCACTGTGGATCAGTTACAAAGCAGCTTTATTTTAAAAATGGTTACTCACAAACGGCTGTTTAAAAAATGGCATTTCCATCACAGATGGCTGAGTGGTGTGTAATATGCAGGTCGGCAGCGAGTGACATCAGCAATTAGCTCCTCCCCCCCTGTACGCGTATCAGTGTACCTGTCACCACAGCCATCAGTGCAATCTACCAGTATACCTGTCACCGCAGCCATCAGTGTACTCTATCAGTGTACTTGTCACCACAACCTTCAGTGCAGCTTATCAGTGTACCTGTCACCACATCCATCAGTGCAGCTTATGTGTGTACTCATCACCACAGCCTATCCGTGTACCTGTCACTACAGCCATCAGTGCAGCCTATCAGTGTACCTGTCACCACATCCATCAGTGCAACCTATCAGTATACCTGTTAACACAGCCATCAATGCAGCTTATCAGTGAAGCTGTCACTGTAGACTTCAGTGCAGCCTATCAGTGTACCTGTCACTGCACCCATCAGTGCAGCCTAATCAGTGTACCCATCACAGCCGCATCCATCACTGCTGCCCATCAGCAGTATACCCGTCACAACCACCTGAAGGTGTTCCTTGGATGCTGGGCCTCTCTATGTGGCTAGGCTGCGGATAAAATTTTAACACACATGTGGTATCTCCTTATTTAGGAGGAGTGTCAAAATGTGTGTCTATGTCTATGCCATGTGTGAGAAATAACTTGTTAATATGACAATTTTTGTGTAAGAAAAATTAATACATTTCCTAATTTTCCAAATATTTGTGGGAAAAAATAAAACTTAAAAAAACTCACCATTTCATTACTAAGTGCCTTGGACTGTCTACTTTCCAAAAAGGGGTCATTTGGGGGGTAGTTGTACTTTTCTGGCATTTTCGGGCCTCAAGAAATGAGATAGGCCGTCAGTGCATCAGGATTGATCAATTTTCAATGATAAGTAACATAGCTTGTAGACTCTATAGCTTTAACACAGACCAAATAATATGCACTAATTTAGGTTATTTTTACCAAAGAAATGTAGCAATATAAATGTTTTCCCAAATTTATGAAGAACAATAATTTATTCGCAAAATGTTATAACATAAATGAAGAAAAACACTGTTTTATACATATTGGCCTAAAATTATGAAGAAATTTGATTTTTTTTACATTTTTTATTGGATATGTTTTATAGCAGACAGTAAAAAATATTGTTTTTTTTTTTTTCTTCAAAATGTTCGGTCTTTTTTCGCTTATATCTCAATAATTAAAAAACCCAGTCATGATTAAATACCACCAAAAGAAAGCTCTATTTGTCTAAAAAAAATCTCTTTCAGAGTCTGAGATCACTGAAAGCTAAAAATTGGCCTGGGCAGGAAGGGTGTAAACGTGCCTTTTATTGAAGTGGTTAATAATCTTTATCTTTGGTATTGCTTTTATGTCTACAACCTATTATTGGTGTGACATTGTTTATTTGTCTTTTTTCAATAAAAGTTTGTAAACAAAGAATTATGAAACAGTTTTCTGCTCTCCAACAGAACAAAAACATTACACCTTTGTTTCATGTATTGTTACAGTTATTCAGTATGTATTTTGCAAAATTTCCAGGTTGTACAGGCTGAAAATGCAATGTGCTTGGATGAAAAGTAGTAAAAATGCTAGCCATATGTTAAAATATTTGTCTTTCAACCTGCAATTTCAATGCAGAGGGTATCTGTCAATAGAAATATATGCTGTATATACAGCACAAGTTGGCTTTTGTTTATTGCTCCATTTTTAGTATCCAAGGTCTGCCATGCTAGGATTAATGTTCTCAGTCCTTCTGTTTCAGAAATATTTAATAAAAGTAATCGTAGGTACATGATACTCTGCTCCCTTTTCTAATATGTAACCACAGTTGCAAAATTATTTTTTATCATGACACATAGGGGATAATTGTAAGATATTATTTTATGTTAGGATCCCCCATTCAAGTCATACATGCACCAAATATGGCAAAACCTGAATCTGTACATATGTCTATCTGATATTTGGAATGCCATCACTATACAGTTTAATGAGAGAGTCACCATATAATGTAAGCGTGTCTGTTATATACTGTAGAAATACATGCACATACATTTCTTCTGGCAATAAGAAAGCTAATAATTCTATATGAAAGTCACTGTGAAGTGCAGACATAAAAAAAAGTCCAACAAAGCCATCTGTATTAAAATGCATGAATGTTCTAATAATGTTAAGAGTTAGAACAGTTTCTCATTCCTTTGAACATTTTCTTTCAAAGATAATCCATTATTTTCTTAGGCTGAATAGTCTTTTCAAGCTAGCAGTAGTTACTATCAAAGCAGTTTTAACATTGTTAGGATACCATTAAGGTTCATTATATTTTATGTTAGAATCTGAGAACGAATCATTTTCAATACATTTCTTCCAAAATTAAAATCACAAGTTGTAAAACTAATCTAAGAAGTGTCAGATATAATGAAATGTAATTTCAGTCTTCATAGTTACTCATTATTAACTGCAGCAATTGGGGCATATGACTTTCTAACTAGTTGTAAGCTGGAATGAAAAATACATCACTGAAAACTGTATTTTTTTTGTTTCCTGTTCATTATTGAATGGATTATTTTAACTATTTGCTGGAAAAGAGATTTTTTGCAACCAGTTTATAACAATTAAGAGATTGCATATATTGTGTTTTCTGCTTTTCTTATTATGAATGAAATGCCTAAATTCATTTTTAGGTGCAAATAATAGTAATACAGAGGATAGTTACCCACGTAAAATGCATATCTCATTTCTTGTTTAATTTGTTTACATTATAACCATAACCAATTTAAGGGAAGATATTTACTTAACAATGCATATCTGTTATTACGAAGATACAGGTGTAGACAAAGGGTTGTTTCTAATGAAAGTTAAAAACTAACAACAACCTCCCTCCTAATGTCTAGGATGAGTTTAATGATTTTAATATATTTAATTTGAACGTTTTATGATTTCAGAAAACTAAGGACTTTTTTTTCTGGAAATCATCTGCATAGTTTTACTAAGTTTCAAATAAGTACAGATTTTTGTGGCATACCTTTGTGATTATGAACCTTTCATGGCAGAGTTTTGACTGAATTGTATTTGTTCCTTGTCATCATTGTTATTACTGGAATATATATTTTATTCAACTTGTCATTTGATTTCTTATTCTGGGAAGTGGATCTCTGTTCTCCATTTATTCAATTTATTTGCACATATATCTCCCACATTATACTTTGATACCACTTCTTATTCTGGGAAGTGGATTTCTGTTCTCAATGTATTCAATTTATTTGCACATCTATTGCCCGCAATATACTTAGATACCTATTTACAGAATCAGCCAGATGTTTTAGTGACAACCCCCCCCCCCTTCAGAAAAAAGTCAATGATTGATATAGTGCAAATACATGAGCATGCATCTTTTTCATTTTGCAAATCTACATCCAATTGAAAATACTGGATGACACAGAAAATGTAAGAAATATTGTCTCTACTGGACAACATTTTCAGCTGTTGAAATATGCTGCATTTTAAGCTTGCAGTTTCTTGGACCAAATATATACAATAATGAGTTTTTTCATATTTTATAATGGAAGAATGTTGTGTGTACTGCATATACTTTATTTCTAACATTCCTGAGAGGTCTTATGTCAAAATGGCATGCCATTTTAGTGTTGAAGTAAACTTTATATTTGATTTTTTAAAGCCTGCCGCACATAGCATACAGAACATTTCAAAATTTATTTTAAACCTCATTGGCTAAACTATATCCACATCTTATGAGGGCCCAAAACAGGTACAATTTCTCAGATTCCAATAGAAGTACAATAATATGACATAAACAACACATACATACATATGTAGTATTTCTAAACTACATCTCTCCTTTAGCCTATGCAAAAAAATAAATTATATTCCTCTGAAAATCCACACCATACCTTTATCTGAATATGTAGCCTGCCCTCTTCCTGATCCCTCCTGAACCATACCAGGCTATATGCCCTCAACATAGAGGGTTATCCAGTGATGTCATTAACCATATATGGTCATGTCATTCTTTAGTCAATGACATCACCTGGGGGACCCAATCCTATATTTATAACAGCTGTGACTTGCCAGACCTGTCATCCAATGAGAATGAAGTGGTGGGACCAGATGTCTGTTGATGGTTGGGGTTTTTTCTTTGGGTGGTTGGTGGACTTTGGGCATTGTGCTTGACATCAGTCTTTATCTCTGGATGATGGGATTGAGGGTGTATAGACATCATAGTACTTTTTTTTTATTTGAAAAACCTTACTATTTTTATGAATAAGTAGGAGTACTATGTACTTCAACAAGATCCTGCCCACCAATTTAGTATCATTGCCTTTCATGTGTCTGTTACAAGCAAAGCATAGTGAGGCAGCACATATGCAGTCTGGAGGCGTTTTGAGGAGCATTGGTCCATTTTTTTTAGGAGATAGATAGACTAGGCAATATTCTAAAATAACATAACATCATTTTACAATGTATAAATATAGAGGACTTTTTTAGGTACCCAAGAACGACACAAGAAAAAAAATACAATATTTTTTACAAGCTTTATTGCAAAGATCATAAAATGATTAAAAGTAGTGCAATGGCTGATCATAACGTGTTGGGTCAAAGATGGACTATTAATGATCTCACAATACATAAACAGAATATACTGAATTTCACAATGTAACCCTCTAGATCACTGATGGGTACACCCATCCATCAAAATGAATGACTATTTCATGGTATGATTATTTCAGATTTTTGATGCTCAAAGCGGTACAGTGTTTTGCATGGAAATTTGACATTTTATATTGTAGGTCTGTAATTCTAATGCCCCAGACACACGATCCGACTTTTAGACAACAAAACCGTGGATTTTTGTTCGAAGGATGTTGGCTCCAACTTGTCTTGCATACACACGATTACACAAATGCTGGCCAACAATTACGAACGTGGGAATGTGGTGGCGTAGAAGACGTACGACGAGCTGAGAAAAAGGAAGTTCAATAGCCAGTGCGGCTCCTTTTGCTTGATTCTGAGCATGCGTGAACTTTTGTGCATCGGACTTCAGTACACACGATCAGAAATTCCGACAACAAAGCTTTGTTGGCGGAAAATTTGAGAATCTGCTAGCCAACATTTGTTGGCGGAAAGTCCGCCAACAAATGTTTGATGGAGCATACACACGGTCGGACTTTCAGCCAACAAGCTCACATCCAACTTTTGTTGTCGGAAAATCTGATCGTGTGTACGGGGCATTAGGAATAACACACTTAAATCTGTCCAAGCAAGAGTCTAGTAGACATCCCATGTATGATAAAGTTTGAAACACGAAATCATAAATTATAATATAATAAATAACTATAAATAATTATAACAAATAATAATATAATAATAATAAAAATTATTCAATAATGTAATCAAATCAAAAACACTGAAATTTGCTCACTTGCAGAATTATCGCTGTCATTACTTTCAGTGTTTGATAACGGATTTCCCCACGAATCACTATCGTTCAATTCTGCAAGTGATTCTAATTTATTATCGCTGTTTTCTAGCTGGTCTAAAATGGCTTTTGATGTAAAGGGACGCTTTTTGGTTGCTATGGACAATCTGCAGTTTCCAGACAGAAAGAACAGTATTTATAATATAAAACTGTTGGCAGGGTACTGGACAAACCACTAGGGACAAAAAAGGTGTGAAATAATTTGATACAGTAATGTAATCTGTAAGATGACAGTGTACTGTATGCATTGTGTGTTTTTAACTTTTTGAATTTGGCGCCGTGCTCCATCCCCGTGCGTCGCAACGCTCGCAGGGAACTGAGCTCAGCACTGTGATAGATGTGATCTTGGGTTTGGCTGAGCTCAGGGAGTTCCTCCTCTGAGTCCAGTGCCTCAACCTGGGTGGCTTTAGGACTGGAGTGGTGGTTAGACATGGGCTGAGCACTCCCCCAGTTTTGTTCCTGCCAGAATTTTCGAACATAGCAAAAGTTTGGACCCGAACAACGAACCCTATTGAAGTCCCCATTTTGAAGGCTTATATGCAAGTTATTGGCCATATGGGGTATGGGGGCCAACTTTTGCCCTGAGGGACATGTACCAAAGCAAAAACAACTTTTATAAAAAGATCATTTTTAAAGGAGCAGTGATTTGAATGATGCTTAAAGTGAAACAAAAATCAAAAGAAAAATTCCTTTAAATATAGTGCATGGGGGTCCTCGTAGTCTGCCTGTAAAGTGGTGCACCTGTACCATGTAAAGAACCTGCTGCAGCAAAGCTGACATTTATAAAGAAAAAAAATGACATTTCAATTGATTTTCCCTGCATGCTTTTTATTATTTTGAAAAGCTGGAATTTAGACGCTGGGCATGAGGGTGGCAGGGAGTGTATTTTTTTTTTTCGATGCAGCAGCGGGGGCAGGGAAATTTGCCTGCTATACTCTACAGCTGGTGGTGTGCTGCTGGCAGACGTGTTGCAAGGACCTGTGACATCCTTTGCTATACCATCATACCTGTCAGTGGAGGCTGCTGAGAGGTCATATATAGTGGGGGTAGACATGAAATTCGAGGAATAAGGAGGAGAAGAGTTTTGTCCCTTGTGTGTGGCTTTCAGGTGCTCTTGCCAATGGGCTGAGTGGTAGGAGATTGAATGCATTGTCAAGCATGTGGTACCCAAAAGGCTGGTGTATTTGCTACGCTTGATCTGCTTGTGGCAGTGATTGCAAATTGCAACAGTTTAGCTGTGGGAAGTGGGCCGGAAGATAACAGCTTCACAATCTGATGGAATAGCTGCTCTGGAAGACATCCTGCCTCGTTGGGGTTGTTTCTCCCCCCTCACTTTCTTCCTCTGCTTTATCCGGCACCCAAGTTGCATCAGTGACCTCATCATCATCATCCCCTCTGTCCTCATCATCACTGGAGCCAATTTGACAATACACTGTGGCTGGGAGAACATGACTGCCAATTTGTTTGTGTTCTCTCCTCTCTGTAGGCTCATGTTACTCCCTTGCTCTACCTCAGAACCAACATCAGAATCAAGTAATGTCTGTGCATCCTCAAGAAGCATGTGGCTGATGCTGTGTTCAAATAATTCAGCTGACTCCTCAATGCATGATCCTGGGGCTATGGCAGGAGTAGCTGTGGGCAAGAAGGCAAAATAAGCTGCTCTGGCAGCTGTGGTGGACTGCACACTAGTGTCAGCTGGGGTCATAGAGGATGAGGATGTTTAGTAAGTACCAGTCAACTACCTCCTCTGCATGCTTTGCTGGATAGCATGGGAAACATCACTAAACAGAGACAAATGTGCCCTGCCTCAGGACGGACCATGTCCACCTTTGCTTGTGGACACAGATGCTTCCCAGACATGATGGGGGGGATTATTACCCAAATGTAATAGAAACTGGGAAATGTGTGATTGGATGCACTTTTTTGAATGAAAAGTGGTGTCTGGTGCGCAGGACCCCTTCCTCACATGCCTGAGGAAGGTGTTCTGCGTGACTCCGAAACGTTGCACCTTTCTTGTGTTATAGTTGTAGTTACCTCTACCCGGGCACTGGTAGCTCCACCTGCAGGAGAAATGACAACACTGCACACAAACTTCAGTAATAACCAAAAATAACTCCTTTCTTTGGGTGAATAATATATTAATATACAGAATTATTATAATGACTATACTATCACACCAACGTAGTGTAACAGTATAAGGAATGGTTGTGACAATCAGTAACAGACACAAATATATCTAAATATACTCGGGAGCTCTCCCTGCTCTAGACCTTAAAGTCACTATACTTTGTGACTAAATGCAGGGCCCTGCAATGATAAGGTAGTCCGGACTTCTTCAGTCTTCACTAGCTTTTATAATTGTAATCCACAAGGGGTTCCTCCTGGGTGTTGCGCAGCGTAATGTATCACACTAAAACAATTGTAATCCAACAGATTGACTAAGTGTTCTTATATGAAGAAACAAGCATCTAGCATCCGTTCTTGAATACTGAAGTCTATTCAGGTGTAAAGTTCTCCAACTTCACTTGTCCCGTGGGACTATCAGTCCCAGCAACACTCTGTAACAGTTCTAACTGTGTATGTAATAGTTAAACAAACTTCTGGGTGTTAACCCTCTCACCACACAGGATCCGGGCAGGTGAATGTCTCTGTTTCAGCAGTTCTCAGTCCGTATGGAGGCACCACCACGCTGTCACACCGTTCCGTTCACAGATGACCAGGAGTCCTCGGTCATCTCCCCACCCCAAAGCACCCTCCCTATGTTGAGGGCATGTGTCCTGGTACAGTTCAGGAGGGGAGACACTCTCTCTCCCCCCTTTTCCTGCGGCCTGCCAGGTTGCATGCTTGGAAAAGGGTCTAGTATGGATTTTGGGGGGACCCCAGGCCATTTTTTTTAATTTTGGCATTGAGGTCCCCTAAAAATCCATACCAGACCTGAAGGGCTTGGTATGGATTTTGGGGGGACCTCCATGTAATTTTTTTTTATTTTGGCAAGGGGTTCTCCTTAAAATCCATACCAGACCTGAAGGGCCTGGTATGGATTTTGGGGGGACCCCCACGCCATTTTTTTTTACAATTTTGGCACAGGGTTCCCCTTAACCACTTCAATACACTGTGTTATATAAACTACACTCCCCTCTATCCACCCTTGGGCTGTGAGGTTTTATGGGAATCGTAGTCCTATGCTTATGTCAGGGACATGTCGGTGGTCGTCGGGCTAACATGCGTGCACATAGGTGCACGAGAGGCTTTTCCAGAGCAGTTCAGCTGAATTCCCCACTGGGGGGCGCTGGCTAGTGCTGTTTGGCACCAAAGACCCTTTAAAAGGGTGTCAGATACTTCCATCAGGTGCTGTTCGTCTGCAGCTCTGCACCTTAGTTCCTGTATCCTGACTGTTGTTACTATTTTCTATTGACTCGGCTACATCTGACCATTCTACTGTCTCCTGTCCTACCCAGCCTGCCTGACCTTGCTGATATCTTGTGACCTGTTGCCGAACCCCTGCCTGCCTGACTATTCTGTGATCATCCCTTCTGTCATATACCTGCCTGATCTCCTGCCAATACGGACTGTTTGACTCTGCTTTGCTTGTGTCCTGTGACGCTGCTCACCACCTGCTCTTCCAGCTCCAGTTTTTGCTGCTGCAATATCCTCCACCTGCCTGCTTATGGATCAGCTTCAGCTTAGCTGCATCTGCAATACAGCTACTCCAGAGGAAGTCTCCTCAGCTCCTGTGTTGGCCATCGCAAGGACCTGCATCAGGCACTCCTACCCACTGTGCTCAGGAGACCACTGTTCCCACTCCAGTGGCTCCTGAACCAGCGCTTAAGAGAAGTCTCCTTCTACCAGTCGGGCTCAACTACCAGGTACCTAACAGTATGAACAGCCATGACTGAGCCCGCAGGAGAGACCTCTCCCATCAAGGAGATCTGTATGCACTTAGCGGCACTCACACAAGCCGTAAAGACTTTGCAAGACAGTTACACCAGACTGGAGGGTCAAGTCCTGAACCTCAGTGGCCCAGGAGGTGCGTCTTCTGCCTCAGCAGCGGCTCCAGTACAAGCTGCTGTACCTCCCTCTGTGGTTATGCTTCCACCTGAACCAAGAGTCCCCATTCCTGAGAGGTTTTCTGGTGACCGAACTAGTTACATAGTTACATAGTAGGTGAGGTTGAAAAAAGACACAAGTCCATGAAGTCCAACCTATGTGTGTGATTATGTGTCAGTATTGCATTGTATATCCCTGTATGTTGTGGTCATTCAGGTGCTTATCTAATAGTTTCTTGAAGCTATCAATGCTCCCCGCTGAGGCCACCGCCTGTGGAAGGGAATTCCACATCCTTGCCGCTCTTACAGTAAAGAACCCTCTAAGTAGTTTAAGGTTAAACCTCTTTTCTTCTAATTTTAATGAGTGGCCACGAGTCTTGGTAAACTCTCTTCTGCGAAAAAATTGTATCCCTACTATGGGGTCACCAGTCCGGTATTTGTAAATTGAAATCTTATCTCCTCTCAAGCGTCTCTTCTCCAAAGAGAATAAGTTCAGTGCTCGCAACCTTTCCTCATAACTAAGATCCTCCAGACCCTTTATTAGCTTTGTTGCCCTTCTTTGTACTCGCTCCATTTCCAGTACATCCTTCCTGAGGACTGGTGCCCAGAACTGGACCGCATACTCTAGGTGCGGCCGGACCAGAGTCTTGTAGAGCCGGAGAATTATTGTTTTATCTCTGGAGTTGATCCCCCTTTTAATGCATTCCAATATTCTGCTTGCTTTGTTTAGCAGCAGCTTGGCATTGCCTGCCATTGCTGAGCCTATCATCTACTAGGACCCCCAGATCCTTTTCCATCCTAGATTCCCCCAGAGGTTCTCCCCCCAGTGTATAGATTGCATTCATATTTTTGCCACCCAAATGCATTATTTATAACTAAGTTCCTGGCCTTCCGCAGCGCCTGTCAGTTATACTTCGCCCTACAGCCACAGACTTTTTCTTTAGAGGCTACTAAAGTGGGATTTGTTATATCCCTCCTACAAGGGGAACCTCAAACCTGGGCCCACCGCCTGCTTGAAACTAACTCTGTGCAGATCCAGTTCTTGCCCTCCTTCTTCGAGGCCATGGCTCAGTTGTACGAGGATCCCCAGCGGACTGCCACCGCTGAGTCAGCTTTGTTCGCACTCCAGCAAGGCCGCAGACAGGCAGAGGACTATGTCACGGACTTTTGATGCTGGAGCGCGGACACACAATGGAACAATGCAGCTTTACGCCATCGATTCCGCATGGGGTTATCAGAGGGTCTCAAGGATGAGCTCGCCCGCGTAGGAATGCCTGATACCCTTGAAGAGCTTATTGCTTTAACAATCCAGATCGACCGACGCCTTCGTGAACGCCGGTCTGAACGTTCCTCCCAGCAAACGCGCCCCATGTGGATGACTGCAAGAGTTCCGGCGCCCACCTCCCGATACCTACCTTCTACCTGCTCCAACCCGGCCACTACAACCTCTGATGTTCCTGAACCGATGCAGCTGGGACTAATGCGTTCTACTCTACCCCCGGGAAGAGCGGGCACGCAGACGCCAGCTAAACCTCTGCCTCTACTGTGGTGGGGCAGGCCACTATGTGAACAACTGTCCGGCCAAGACCCGTAAGTGTGTTTCTTCTACTCCGGCCAGTCTTTCCGCATTAACCGCCAATGCAACTCAACTTGCTCTCCCTCTCTCGTTACAGCTCCAGGGAAGAACAATCCAGGTCAACGCCATTATTGATTCTGGGGCTTGCAGCTGCTTTATTGACTCTGCCTTTGCTGCTCAACAAGATCTTCCCCTGAAAGACAAGACACACAAACTCTCAGTTTTCCTGGCCGATGGGTCCCACATAAAGTTGGGACAAGTCTCTCAAGAAACCCTTCCTCTGTCTGCCACCTGTTTATCTCAGCATAAAGAGATACTAACTCTGGATGTCATCTCCTCTCCACTGTTCCCGATCATCTTGGGCATGCCCTGGCTTCAGGCCCATAACCCACACGTTAATTGGACTACCGGTGAAGTCAAGTTTCTATCATCCTATTGCCAGAGAAATTGTTTAACTGAACCCTCCAAACCGGCTGCCAGCTTACTTTGCATGGATGTGGATCAAGATCTTCTCCAAACCATACCAGAGGCTTATCGGGAATTTGCAGATGTATTCAGTAAGAAGGGAGCGGACTCCCTGCCACCCCATCGCCCCTATGATTGCCCAATCGAGCTGCTCCCTGGGGCCGAGATCCCCTTTGGGCACATCTTTCCGCTATCTGAGAAGGAACAAGAGTCACTTAAACTATACGTTGATGAAAACCTCAAAAAGGGCTTTATTCGACCTTCTACCTCCCCAGCTGGGGCCGGAAAATTTTTTGTTTCCAAGAAAGATCAGGCTCTTCGTCCATGTGTGGACTATCGGGAGTTAAACAAGGCCACGGTTAAAAACCGCTATCTGTTGCCCCTGATACCTGAATTATTTCAGAAGTTGAGGTCTGCCATCATCTTAACTAAGTTGGATCTAAGAGGGGCCTACAACCTGGTCCGCATTCGGGCCGGGGATGAATGGAAAATGGCTTTCTGGACCCGTTTCGGACACTATGAGTACTTAGTCATGCCCTTCGGCCTATGCAATGCCCCTGCCACATTTCAGCATCTGGTCAATGATGTATTCAGAGATTTCCTGGACATCTTTGTGATTGTTTACTTGGACGATATTTTAATTTTCTCTAGTTCACTTAACCAACATCGGGAACATGTTCGCCAAGTCTTGGGCCGTCTTCGTTTGCACGGACTGTATGCTAAAGCGGAGAAGTGCGAATTCGAACAAAAAGACATTCAGTTTTTGGGGCTAGTGATCTCCCCCACCGGTATTAAAATGGATCCTCAAAAAGTGTCCGCTGTGCTAGATTGGCCAGCTCCTCTGGACAAGAAGGGTGTGCAGCGCTTCATCGGATTCACAAATTTCTATAGAAAGTTTATTAAGGGATTCTATGCCATCATTTCACCCATCATGCAGCTAACCAAGCAGAACTGTCGTTTTCAGTGGAGCTCGGAGGCTCAGGAGGCCTTTGAAGAATTGAAAAGGCGTTTTACTTCAGCTCCGATCCTCAGCCATCCTGACCCATCCCTACCTTTTATTCTGGAGGTTGATGCTTCCGAAGTGGCCGTGGGTGCAGTCATCTCTCAACAGCAGGGTAACAAGGATCTGATGCATCCCGTGGGATTTTTCTCCAGGAAACTCTCGCTGGCTGAGCGAAATTACGATGTGGGTGATCAGGAATTACTGGCCATCAAGGCAGCACTGGAAGAGTGGAGGCACCTGTTAGAGGGTGCAGTTCATCCGGTTCTAATATATACTGATCACAAGAACCTCGAATATTTAAGATCTGCTAAGAGACTGAAACCCCGACAAGCCCGGTGGGCCCTGTTTTTTACACGTTTCTGTTTCCATATCACCTACCGGCCAGGAACTAAGAACGTAAAACCAGACGCGCTATCGCGCATGTTTGATCATCCTAAAGAACCTTCTGTACCCAACACCATTCTGCCAGCAAATAGTTTCTTACTCCTTCAGACGGACCTCCTGTCCTTGATCAGAGAAGCATCGCCAGAACCTTCAAGTCTTCAGGGACTTACCTTAACATCTCGAGATGGGTTATTGTGGAAAGGAAGTCAAATATTCATACTGGAAGACGTCCGAGTCAAGGTGCTGACTTTATTGCATGATCATCCACTTGCAGGATATTTTGGGGTTCGTAAAAACCCTTGAACTCGTGCAACGCACGTTTTGGTGGCCTAACCTGAAGGAATTTTGCAGGAAGTACGTCAGCTCTTGTTCGGTTTGCATTCAAAATAAAACTTCCAGGAACTGAGCTTGGGGACTGTTGAGGCCGTTGCCCATACCAGATAGGCCCTGGAGGATGATAGCAATGGACTTTATAGTTGAACTACCATGCTCGGAAGGATGTTCGGCGATCTTTGTGGTCGTCGATCGTCTGTCTAAAATGGCCCTCTTCCTGCCCTTAAAGGGGACACCTTCTGCTGTGGAGATGGCCCGTGTGTTCATCAAAGAGATCGTCAGGCTGCACGGAGTTCCCGCAAATATAGTGTCCGATAGGGGGGTGAAGTTTACTTCACGCTTCTGGAAAGCCCTGTGTGAGATCTTGAAAATTGAACTAGCCCTGTCCTCAGCATACCACCCCCAAAACTAATGGGCAAACCAAAAGGACAAATCAGACGTTAGAGCAATACATTAGGTGTTTTACCTCATTTGTACAAGACGATTAGGTATCCCTACTGCCTCTAGTGGAATTCGCTTATAATAGTGCTAGCCACTCTGCCACTGGTCAGTCCCCGTTCTTTGCCAATTAAGGTTTTCATGTATCTTTCTTACCAGATTTTCTTCCAGAATCACCAGTTCCAGCGGTCCAGGACACAGTACAGTTCCTCAGTAGGGATGAGCTTCGTGTTCGAGTCGAACCCATGTTCGACTCGAACATCGGCTGTTCGGTCGTTCGCCGAATTGCGAACGATATGGGCCGTTCGCGCCAAATTCGTGTGGCGTGTCACGGCCCATAATTCACTGCGGCATCGCAGTGCATTGCTTGCTGATGATTGGCCAAGCATGCACTATGACCCGCATGCTTGGCCAATCACAGCGCCGCCTGAACAGAGAGCCGTAATTGGCCAAAGCCAAGGAGGCTTTGACCAATTATGGCTTAGGGGATTTAGTACACGCCCCACACTATATAAGGCCGCCTGCACGGCGGCCCTGTGTAGTGTGTGTTCCGGCGTTGAAAGAGATAGACAGAGAGACAGTGTCATTTGATTTGAGTTAGATAGATTAGGCAGTACAGTCAGTCAGTTAGCTGCACTTACAGTGTATTGTGTATATATATGCATCCCAGGTGTTGCATATATATATATATACACTGTATTCAGTTTAGCTAGATCCGTTCCTGTTATCTTCTAGACTATTTACATTTAGTGCAGTGCGTCCTGCTCACAGTGTTCAGCTAGATCCGTTCCTGTTATCTTCTAGACTATTTACATTTAGTGCAGTGCGTCCTGCTCACAGTGTTCAGCTAGATCCGTTCCTGTTAAATTCTAGACTATTTACATTTAGTGCAGTGCGTCCTGCTCACAGTGTTCAGCTAGATCCGTTCCTGTTATCTTCTAGACTATTTACATTTAGTGCAGTGCGTCCTGCTCACAGTGTTCAGCTAGATCCGTTCCTGTTATCTTCTAGACTATTTACATTTAGTGCAGTGCGTCCTGCTCACAGTGTTCAGCTAGATCCGTTCCTGTTATCTTCCTACTGACAGGCAGGCTTGTCTTGTTACAGTATTAACAGCTACCTAAAGAAAATTACTGGTGTTCTTTTGATCCTATTAGTACCACGGTCAGGCAGCTAGACTATTTACATTTAGTGCAGTGCGTCCTGCTCACAGTGTTCAGCTAGATCCGTTCCTGTTATCTTCCTACTGACAGGCAGGCTTGTCTTGTTACAGTATATAAAGCTACCTGAAGAAAATTACTGGTGTTCTTTTGATCCTATTAGTACCACGGTCAGGCAGCTAGACTATTTACAGTTAGTGCAGTGCGTCCTGCTCACAGTGTTCAGCTAGATCCGTTCCTGTTATCTTCCTACTGACAGGCAGGCTTGTCTTGTTACAGTATATAAAGCTACCTGAAGAAAATTACTGGAGTTCTTTTGATCCTATTAGTACCACGGTCAGGCAGCTAGACTATTTACAGTTAGTGCAGTGCGTCCTGCTCACAGTGTTCAGCTAGATCCGTTCCTGTTATCTTCCTACTGACAGGCAGGCTTGTCTTGTTACAGTATATAAAGCTACCTGAAGAAAATTACTGGTGTTCTTTTGATCCTATTAGTACCACGGTCAGGCAGCTAGACTATTTACATTTAGTGCAGTGCGTCCTGCTCACAGTGTTCAGCTAAACCTACAAATTAGTGGGGTGCGTCCACCTCACAGTGTTCAGCTAAAGCTACCTGTAGAAGGTTGGTGGTGTTCTCATACTACAGGCAGGCAGTTGATTTTGCTAGCTGCAGTATATATATATATATATATATATATATATATCCCAGCTTAGTGCAGCTACAGGCCATTAGTATGTCTGGAAGGCCAAGAAGGAGAGGCAGACAGTCACAAGCCAATAAGAGAGGGCAAGCAGGCTCTGTGTCTAGTGCTGGTCGTGGAGATGGTGCATCCTCATCAGCACGTGGCCATGGGACACGCTTGGCCTTTTTTTTCGGCAGCTGGCCGTGTTGAGCCGCAACATGCGGAAGACTTGGTCAAGTGGATGACCAAGCCGTCCTCATCCTCCTCATCCTCTCTCACCCATGCCCAGGGTGCTTTGTCTGGCAAAGCAGCGGCCTCTTCCCTCGGCTCAATGTCATCAGTGACTCCTTCCCTAGCTCCACCATGTCCTCCTGAGGAGTCCCTCGAACTGTTTGACCACAGTGTTGGGTACATGCTCCAGGAGGATGCCCAGCGTTTGGAAGGCTCTGATGATGATACTGAGCTAGATGAAGGCAGTAACATGAGCACGGACAGAGGGGGTGCCCAAGAAGGACAGCAATCTGGCAGTCATGCTCCCCCTGCTGCAGCATACTGCCAGGTTTGCTCCAGTGATGAGGAGGGAGGGGATGATGAGGTCACTGACTCAACGTGGTTGCCTGATAGGAGAGAGGAGGAGGAGGAGGAGGCGGCACATCACCAACGAGGCAGGATGCCCTCCAGGGGCCAGCCTAAGGGCAGCACATTGACTGCATCACATGTGCAGGGCGCTGCAGTCTCTGCGCCTTATTCAAAAAGTTCTTTGGTGTGGGCCTTTTTTGAGACGAGTGCATCAGATCGCACCGCTGCTATTTGCAACATATGTCTCAAGCGTATCTCACGTGGCCAAAACATCTCCCGCTTGGGTACCACATGCTTGACCAGACATATGTTGACCTGCCATGCAGTTCGTTGGCAAGCGCATCTAAAAGACCAACACCAAAGAACAAAGAGGACCTCTCCTTGCTCCTCATCAGCTGAGATTTCCAAGCCCACTAGACCTTCAGTCCTCTCTGAGACCTGCACTGAGAGGAATGAAGGTGTAGAATTAGGTGTGTCACAGCCAAGTACTTGTGGGCAATCTGCTTTTGGTACACCGACATCAGATTGTACCAGGCAAATTTCCCTGCCCCAGCTGCTGCACCGCCGAAAGAAGTTTGCTCCCAGCCATCCACATGCCCAGCGGTTGAATGCTAGCTTGGCAAAATTGCTGGCACTTCAACTGCTGCCTTTTCAGTTGGTAGACTCTGCCCCCTTCCGTGAGTTTGTGGAATGTGCGGTTCCTCAGTGGCAGGTACCCAAACGCCACTTTTTCTCACGGAAGACGATTCCGGCTCTCTACTGGCATGTGGAAGGCAATGTCCATGCCTTGCTGGACAGGGCGGTCAGCGGTAAGGTGCATATTACCGCTGACTCATGGTCCAGCAGGCATGGACAGGGACGTTACCTAAGTTTCACGGCGCATTGGGTGACTCTGCTGGCAGCTGGGAAGGATGCAGGACAAGGTGCAGTAGTGTTGGAGGTTGTTCCGCCACCACGCCTCCAAAATGCTAATGATTGTGACACACCTCTCTCCTCCACCCCCTCCTCTTCTTCTTCCTCCATGGCCTCTTCCTCGGAACCAGCGGTGCTCCGTAGTCGTTCAAGGGGCTACGCAAGTACGCAGGCCAAAAGATGCCATGCGTTACTTGAGCTGGTGTGCTTGGGGGACAGGAGCCACACTGGGGCAGAGGTTATGTCAGCTCTGGAGGGGCAGGTTCAGAGGTGGTTGACGCCACGCCAACTTAAGGCAGGAATGGTGGTTTGCGACAATGGCACCAACCTCCTCTCTGCCCTCCGACAGGGACAAATGACCCATGTGCCCTGTTTGGCTCACGTCCTTAACTTGGTGGTGCAGCGGTTCTTGGGCAGGTACCCGGGCTTACATGATGTCCTGAGGCAGGCCAGGAAAGTCTGTGTGCATTTCTGCCGGTCATATAATGCCAGTGCTCGGCTGACGGACCTCCAAAAGGAGTTTAACCTGCCCAAGAACCACCTAATCTGTGACATGCCCACCAGGTGGAACTCAACGTTGGCCATGCTGCAGCGGCTGCACACGCAGCAGAGGGCCATCAATGAGTACCTGTGCGACTATGGCACCAGGACAGGGTCAGGGGAGCTTGTTTTTTTTTCCCCACGCCAGTGGGCCATGATCAGGGATGCATGCACTGTCCTGTCACCATTTGAGGAGGCCATGAGGATGGTGAGCAGTGACAGTGCATGCATCGGTGACACTGTCCCCCTTGTCCACCTGTTGGAGCACACGCTGCGTGGAATAATGGACAGGGCACTTGAGGCAGAACAGAGGCAGGAAGAGGAGGACTTCCTTAGCTCTCAAGGCCCCCTTTATCCAGACAGTGTTCCTGCGTGCCCGCCGATCACACAGGAAGAGGACGAGGAGGAGGAGGAGGAGGAAGATTGTGTCAGTATGGAGGTGGAGCCTGGCACTCAGCATCAGCAGCAGTCTTTAAGGGATCAGTCCCAAGAAACACATGGACTTGTACGTGGCTGGGAGGAGGTGGCTGCGGACCATGTCGTCCTTAGTGAACCAGAGGACTCCGGACCGAATGCCTCAGCAAACCTACGCTGCATGGCCTCCCTGATCCTGCAAAGCCTGCGTAAGGATCCTCGTATTCGTGGTATCAAGGAGAAGGACCAATACTGGCTGGCAACCCTCCTTGATCCACGTTACAAGGGTAAGGTTGAAGAGGATGAAACATCTTCGGGAGGCCTTGCAGAAAGGTCTGTGCAACGCGTTCCCAGAGACTGGGAGGTTACAAGCTGAGGCTTCGGTCAGTCAAAGAAGGAGCGGTGGAGAAGGTGGCCGTCTGACCGATGCGTTCAGACAATTTTTTGGTCCGCAGCCCCAAGGTATGATCGGTTCCAGCAACCATCGCCAGCGTCTGTTTTACATGGTGCAGGAATACCTAGGGGCAAGATCAGACTTGGACACCTTTCCCACCGAAAATCCTCTGGGTTACTGGGTCTTGAGGATGGATCACTGGCCAGAGCTTGCACAGTGTGCAATTGAGCTAGGCCTGTCCTGCATCCAGCGTTCTTTCGGAACGCACATTCAGTGCTGCTGGAGGCGTGGTAACCGATCACAGGGTGTGTCTGTCCACCGACTCGGTCGATCGACTGACCTTCATAAAAATGAATCAGTCTTGGATCACCACCAGCTACCAAGCACCTGATGCTGATGTAACCGAATAATTTTTTTGAAATCTCAGATCCCTTCAAAGACTGCCTATGCTGATGCTGAGTGACTATCCCTGAGTAATTATCCTCTTCCTCCTCAATCATCACGCTGATAGCTTGTAAGAACATTTTTGGTTCTGGGCGCCACCACCAGTGCCTAAGGCACAATTTTTTCAGCCCCTGTTTAACAGGGGCGTGTAATTACAATTTTTGATGTAATACTTTGCAGCAGGGCTCGTTCCTGCATTCCAACTAGAGTGTCTGTGAGGGGTTGCAGTGTTGTGGCACCAGCACCAGTGCCCAAGGCCCAATTTTTCTTCTCCTGTCTAACAGGGGCGTGTAATTACAATTTTTGATGCAATACTTTGCAGCAGGGCTCGTTCCTGCGTTCCAACTAGAGTGTCTGTGAGGGGTTGCAGTGTTGTGGCACCAGCACCAGTGCCTAAGGCCCAGTTTTTCTGCCCCTGTCTAACAGGGGCGTGTAATTACAATTTTTGATGCAATACTTTGCAGCAGGGCTCGTTCCTGCGTTCCAACTAGAGTGTCTGTGAGGGGTTGCAGTGTTGTGGCACCAGCACCAGTGCCTAAGGCCCAATTTTTCTGCCCCTGTCTAACAGGGGCGTGTAATTACAATTTTTGATGCAATACTTTGCAGCAGGGCTCGTTCCTGCATTCCAACTAGAGTGTCTGTGAGGGGTTGCAGTGTTGTGGCACCAGCACCAGTGCCCAAGGCCCAATTTTTCTGCTCCTGTCTAACAGGGGCGTGTAATTACAATTTTTGATGCAATACTTTGCAGCAGGGCTTGTTCCTGCGTTCCAACTAGAGTGTCTGTAAGGGGTTGCAGTGTTGTGGCACCAGCACCAGTGCCTAAGGCCTAATTTTTCAGCTCCTGTTCAACAGGGGCATGTAATTACAATTCTTGATCTAATATTTCACAGCAGGGCCCTGTGAGGGCTTACAGTGTTGTGGCCACAGCAACACCTAAGGCCCACATTTATGCTGAGTATATAGGGCAGGACCCTACTTTCAAACATCTAACTTACAAACGACTCCTACTTGCAAACGGAAGGAGACAACAGGAAGTGAGATGAAATCTACCCCTAGGAAGGGAAATTCTCTCCTGTAAGAGTTAATATGGGAAAAAAAATTCTCCTTTCCACTGATGCTTTCCAATCCTTGTTCCACAAAAAAACCCAAATTTTCAAAAAACATTTTTCATTGGGACAAAAAGTGAGGTGAAATCTTCTGAAGAGGAGGAAAGACAGCAAAACAAATGTCACAGGGGTGATAACCCTTCCCTATGTTTTCCAAAAAGCTTAAAAAAGATTTTTTGGCTGGAGCTAAACACGTTAAAAATGTACCCGTTCAAAATTACAAAGAGATTCTACTTAACAACAAACCTACAGTCCCTGTCTTGTTTGCACCGCCTGTATACTGCTGTTCAGAGTATATAGGGCCTGGTGGCCCCACACCTTTCCTTATTTTAATTTGGGTGCGGGGTTCCCCTTAATATCCATACAAGACCCAAAGGGACTGGTAATGGACTGGGGGGTACCCATGCCGTTTGTCTCACTGATTTTCATCCATATTGCCATGACCCGACATTACATTAAACCCGCAAGCAGTTTTAAATGAGATTTTTTCCTTTAAAAATGACATTTGGTGCAGGGACTGTTCTAAACACGGGAAACACGCGTCACTTTACAGGCATACTATAGACACCCCCCAGGTACGATATTTAAAGGAATATTTCACTTTTTTTTTTTTACTTTAAGCTTCATTAAAATCACTGCTCCCGAAAAAACGGATGTTTTTAAAAGTTTTTTTTTCATTGATATATGTCCCCTGGGGTAGGATCCGGGTCCCCAAACCCTTTTTTGGACAATACCATGCAAATTAGCCTTTAAAATGAGCACTTTTGATTTCGAGTCCCATAGACGTCAACGGGGTTCTAACGTTCGTGCGAACTTTCGGTCCGTTCGCAGGTTCTGGTGCGAACCGAACCGGGGGGTGTTCGGCTCATCCCTATTCCTCAGTCACAACAACCAGATGTTACAGGAAGCGGTATCCAAGGCACAAGCAGACAGTAAGAGGATCTTCGATCAAAAGAGAAGAGGAGATCTAAATCTGCAGATTGGTGATAAGGTATGGCTGTCTACCAATATTATTAAACTAGCTTGTCCTTCCAAAAAGCTTGCTCCTAAGTTTATTGGGCCCTTTCCGGTGAAAAAGAAGATTAACAAAGTGTCTTATGAACTGTGTTTACCTGACTCACTTAAAATCCATCCTGTATTCCATGTGTTGTTGTTGAAGCCTGCTGTAGCCAACCCCTTCCCTAATAGGGGCACCAGGGTCCCTGAACCTGTCTTGGTGGATGGAAACGAGGAATATGAGGTGGAGGCCATCCTCGATTGCAGAAAGAGATTGGGGCAGATACAGTTTTTGATCGAATGGAAAGGGTATGGTCCGGAGAATAATTCATGGGAACCTAATAGCAATATTCACGCTAAACGTTTGATCCATGCCTATTTCTCTGCTCATCCCGAAAAGAGGAGTTATCTGGGCATTCGGAGGCTGCCCGTTGGGAGGGGGCAATGTCAGGGACTTGTCGGTGGTCGTCGGGCTAACATGCGTGCACGTAGGTGCACGAGAGGTTTTTCCAGAGCAGTTCAGCTGAATTCCCCACTGGGGGGCGCTTGCACGTCCCCGCGTGTGCCTGTTCGCATGTGCGTGCGTGTGCGTGCGTGTGCGTGCGTGCCCATGCGCACGCCAATTCACGCTAGCGCTGTTTGGAGCCTTAGATGCAGACAAGCAAAGAAAGTGTTTCCACTGCTCAGGCTGACACTGACCCAGGCGTAAGTAGAAGTTTCAGAGCAGAAGAGCTCCAGGTGCTGGCTGAATGCTAGGCAAAGCAGGCTTGAATGGAGGAGAAGATTTGGATGCCGCACACTGGATGTAGTCAAAAAACTTCACTTTATTGAAAAAATGTTTCTATTTTCTATTTCCTCTTGTTTTGTGTTCCGGTCAGATGGTGCCAAAATAGGAGTTTTTTCCATCTATTGACCATTGGGGCCTATGTACAAACATATCCAATCTTATACATGAATATATAATATTTACCACCTTGACTGGTATATATGCCCGACAAGTTCCCCTACTCTGCATACTCAGTATAGTAACTATGGCAGAGCAGGAATTCCCAGGGAACCATGGCCAACAATAGATGTATGCAAAAGGTCATATTAATAATAGCAATATATAATATCTTTTATTGTTTCGCGATATCCATCATGTTCGGGTGTTTTATATACCTGACCAAAGCACAAGTTAATTTTATCTGAGGATGTATATCGCGACAATATTGAGATAAATAGTTTTATTCTATATCGTTTTTTACACATTTCTGTGTTATTATATCTACCTTTTTTATCGTTTTCTTTTGATAATTATTCATGATTCGTATCATGAGGTTCACAATTTTATTTCATTATTATTACTTTTATTCCAGCTCATTTTTCATTACATAGATATATATGGAAACTTTCATCGTCCTATACATCTTTCTAGTTGTGTAGGAAACACCTGATATATATATTAGGTCTTTACGCAATATGTTTTCACACTTTTTTACCTTATTTTATTTTATTCATTTATTTATTTTTATTTGTTCACATTTTGTACACCCTGTTGTCCATATACATATTTTTTTGGACACCTTGGGATCATAATTCAGATATATTAAGCTTATTTATATGTACTTAAACTGACATACATTGTATCGTTTGTGTTTAGTGCTTATTTTGTGAGTGTAATGTTGCAATATGAATATGTAGTTGTTTCTCTTTAGAATGCAGCATTATAACATTTCTTCTTATCGTCTTCATAGATTGGATTCACGTCGATCATTATATGCCTGTTTTCATCTGTTTCACTTGCCGGTGTTAATATATGAGTATTGTATTAGTGGATTCATAAGATGTATTATTCCAATATGTTTTGTTTGGAGGTCTTGGCATTTGCTGACACACATATACTGAGACATGCTTTTATATGAGCCACCCGAGACAGATCACAAACTAACATATTTTAACATTTAGTATCACTACGCTACAAGTCAGTCTACTGGGACCCTGCATATATCACTGCCATTTGACCAGATCAGGGCTACCCTGATCAGCGTGATTTTATGTCTTCGTATCCCAGCCTATAGTATCTTACTTGTTTTTCATTTGTCCCTTTTTGTGATCCCTTAAACTTGGGTGACTGGCCGAGACCACCCCCAACTTTATTACCATCATTATAATTCCATCCAGACATTTAGTGTGAAACAGACTAGCGGCATTCTATTACTTTGAACACCGCTGCTTCATTCTTGAAATTCTACACACACCCTGCTCTCGGCCAGGCTCATCATTTAGAATCATTACGTTACAAGTCAGTCTACTGGGACCCTACATATATCACTGCCATTTGACCAGATCAGGGCAACCTTCATCAGCGTGATTTTATGTCTTTGAATCCCACAGTTTATTTTTATTATTTTAGGGCCCTATATGTACCTTGTTATCAACCGCGGGCATATCACGCATTATTTCAGGTCACATTGCTCTATATTTCACCTGTATTATTCCGGCTTATTATAGAGAGCTTCATCCACTTCACCGGCATATTATAGAGAGTCTCATCATATTTATATATTTTGTTCACATATAGTTTCATTACATTCACTCTTCACATTTACTTTGCACGTTGTCTGAACATTTTTATCAATATATTTTCTCTTTTTTTAATGAGAAATATTTTTTACACATTTTTTCCTTTCACTTAATAGTAACCCCTTTTTTTGATACTTATCACCTTTCATATATACACGTTATAGAAGTACATTCATTATTATATACACGTTTATTGATAGGATTCACTATATATATATATACACACATATATATTTTTTGCCTACACATGTACATATACACATCTTTTTTCACATTCTTTGTCATCTATTTACATGTCACGGTTTTGAAAACATTTCTCAATCAGTTAACACACCAAATAGCCAGCAGATGCCGAGACCTCATTAAATTGGCTTCCAGCTGAGACTCAATGACCATCTAATTGGGCAATCATGTGATACTCCATTGAGCTATATAAGAGTTTGTCTTTTTAATATTTGTTAGCTATGAGTAAGCACTCAGTCCTGAGTGCGAAATGCGTCAGTTTATCTGTACTTTCTGCATGACAGTCTTGTTGTTTTGATGATCCCATTTTTTCAATAAAGTGAAGTTTTTTGACTACATCCAGTGTGCGGCATCCAAATCTTCTCCTCCATTCAAGCCTGCTGTTTGGAGCCAAAGACCTTTTAAAAGGGTGTCAGATACTTCCATCAGGTGCTGTTCATCTGCAGCTCTGCACCTGAGTTCCTGTATCCTGCCTGTTGTTACTATTTGCTATTGATCCGGCTACGTCAGACCATTCTACTGTCTCCTGTCCTACCCGGCCTGCCTGACTTTGCTCATATCTTGTGACCTGTTGCCAAACACCTGCCTGCCTGACTATTCTGTGATCATCCCTTCTGTCATATGCCTGCCTGATCTCCTGCCAATACGGACTGTTTGACTCTGCTTTGCTTGTGTCCTGTGACGCTGCTCACCACTTGCTCTTCCAGCTCCAGGTTCTGCTGCTGCAATATCCTCCACCTGCCTGCTTACGGATCCGCTTCAGCTTACCTGCATCCGCAATACAGCTACTCCAGAGGAAGTTTCCTCAGCTCCTGTGTTGGCCAACGCAAGGACCTGCATCAGGCACTCCTACCCACTGTGCTCAGGAGACCACTGTTCCCACTCCAGTGGCTACTGAACCAGCGCTTAAGAGAAGTCTCCTTCTACCAGTCGAGCTCAACTACCAGGTACCTAACAGCTTAATGCCTGATTCCTATGACATTCAGCGCCTGTGCAGTGCCTTCAATACTTCCACATCACATGACGTCGGACCTTACGCGCACGGCGTGTGCACATATAAAAACACTCCCTCACAACACCATACTGTCAGATACTACAAGGGTTGCCTTGCTGTGACATCTCTTCCCAGAATAGAGGGAGTATAATTGATAATCCGGATGAGGTGCTGTTTATAGTGTAGCCTTTCCAGCCATACCTCCTTTCATCTCTTCCCAGAAGGCAAAATATTTAACAAAGTGCTCTCCTTTATTTCCTTTTTTTGAACTTTTTTGGGGTTATTTACTAAAGGAAAATCCACTTTGCACTGAAAGCGCACTTGGAAGTAAAGTTGCTGTAGATCTCAGGGGGACATGCAAGGAAAATAAAAAACAGCATTTTAGCTTGCACATGATTGGATCATAAAATCAGCAGAGCTTCCACTCATTTCAGATCTACCCCTTAGATTTAAAGGGACTGCACTTCCAAGTGCACTTTCAGTGCACTTTCAAGTGCACTTACAGTGCAAAGTGGATTTGCCTTTCGTAAATAACCCCTATTTGTGTGTTGTTTCATCCTCTAGTCTTGCTTCAACTATAATGCGTTCATCTGCAGGCTTTGCTATCCCTACCTGTTGCCATCTGTGTTAAATCTTATCCCCCTTTTTTCTTTAAAGGGGGACAGATGATCTGCAAACAGGGGCTTGGTCTTCTTTTATATATAAAAAGACCTAAAATATATATTTTTATCAATTACAGTGTAAACCTTCTTTGGTTCCTTTACTGATTCTTGCAGGATGCACTCAACTTAGAACTTTATTAACTCTTAATCTAAGGCAAATACTGATCCTTATACATATCATCTTAAACAGATAACAGTCTGCAATCCAGGCACCCTTGGCTCCCTTATAACTATAGCTTGGTTAGATGTAAGTATGCCATGCATGCTAAACTATACCCTCAATTCCCCTAAACACCTCACATCTTAATACTGCTGCTATACACCTTTCTAAAGTGGTTCTTATGTGTTTACATTATTCACTTCAGTGTGAATTTCTCACCACACTCCTTTTCCCTTCACAGTCATTCACATCTCTTCACTCCTTGACCATTTTCACCTTCATCCCATACCTTACCCCTCCCCCCCACCCCTTACCTTCTTTTCCCTCCCTCCCCTTCCCTTTCTACTCCTTTTTTTCCCCCATGTGTTCCTCCCCTTTTCCCCCACCCTCCCACCCTCTTCTTCCCCCCATCTCCCCTTTCCCCCCTCCCCTTTTTTCCCTCACCTTTCCCACCTCCTTCTCTGTTCTCCCTCACTTTCCTCCTTTCCTCCCCCTTTTTTCCTTTCCCTCACTCTCCACATTCCCTATGCTAGTGACCTCAATGTTTTTGTTTAGGTCATTACTTACACCTTTAACACTCTATTAGATAGATACCGGCTGCCTAATCCTGCTTTGGGCTCTTCTCGGCCAGCCTATCTGTATGCCATCCAGTGTCTGTTATCCACCTAGCTTAACATCAAGTCGCAGTTAAAAATATCTTTATATGGGTGGTCGATGGGCATGGCGGTTGTAACGACACCCCGAGTATAAAAGGGGATAAAGTCGTTTAGGACATTCCACACCCAAACACAAAGGCAGCTACCAAGCACTTCAATCAGCCGAACAAGGAACCCATACGAATAATTCTCCCCCAAATACGAGACAAGGCTCTGTCTTGAGGTTCAAACAGGAATGACTCATTTATTATCACACATGGACACAACAGATAAAATAACTCAGAGACTCTTTCCCCCCACCCTTGGAAAAGAGGGCGGGTTAAACTGTCCAATGACAATAGACACACAGATCAGGTGTGTTCAAACTTCTCATCACTAACCAGTCTTATCAACAGGGGGCTGCTGGAAGAATCCCCCCTCCCTCCATAGAGATAAACATACCATAATATCAGACACAATAGAACATTGGAATACAGCCACACCCCAAACATCACAGCAAATAGTACACAACATAATGAGACAGCACACAATATATATATATACATCTATACAGCATTGAGTCTGACAAGCACAGATCATAGTGGGGCTCTCATTCACCTTGTGCCCCTATTAGTGACTCCCGTCACAATGGCATATCCAGGGTCCCCAGAGTCTGTGTGTCTTGGGGGACATGGACCTGAATCTAAAGTAATGCCATCTCAAGGGTCCCCAGGCATACAGCTCACAACGAGCACCGTTCCCCCAAATGCCAGGGCCCATATTCGGTAGGTAAGAGGCTTGCATTCAGTCACCTCCAAAACCCTCTGTCTCGGCTAGGTCTGTCACAGCGGTCAACAGCATATTCTTCTTGTTTTTTGTAATATATCCTAAGTAACTGTATTGTCTCTAACTGCATTCTGTTTTACACAGTACTACATCTAATTCTCAAATAAACATGCCCTGAGGAAGCCTTAAGAGTCGAAAAATGTCAGGATAAGTCACTCCAATACTACTGTTGAGTGACTATTTCTTCCATCTGATTTGACCTTCAGATGTTTACCTGTATTTACGCACCTACTGTTTAGCCAATCTTTTAAAATTAGTCTTCTATGTAATAAACTTTGTTATACTTTTTACACATTGGAGTACAGAAAGTAATTTCTTTGCCTGGCACCACCAAAAATCCCTCCAAAAAATCTTTCCTTGTCCATATATAAACTACACTGCCTGCACTGACTGAATATAGAATCTACACTGAATATCTAGTCTACACTAAATGCAGAACATATATATATATATATATATATATATATATATATATATATATATATATATATATATATACACTGCCTGCACGCCACTAACTAACCTGCCTGCCTAATCTAGCTCAATCTATCTCCATCCACACACTATACTATACATGGCTGCTATGTAAGCAGCTTTACATAGTGTGGGGCATGGACTTAGTCCTCCTGAGCCACCCTGCCTTTGGTCAATTATGGCTCTCTCAGCAGAGTGCGCTGTGATTGACCAAAGCATGCAGGTCAGGTGCATGCTTTGGCCAATCATCATACAGCAATGCACTGTAATCTCGCAGTGCTTTATGGGGCACTCTGCGGCGCTCGAATTTCCCACGAACGCCCCATGAAATTAATTGTTTGGCGAATGGGCAAACACCTGATGTTCGAGCTCATCCCTAGATAATATCTATCTGGATTATAAATTATTGAGAAAATGAGGATCAGCAAGAAATAACAAAGGCTACAAAAGGCAATACCTCAAAAACAGACAAAAAAAAAAGCTCATTTCAGCCCCCCTTTCACAAAATATTTTTAAACATTACTTACAGGGCAGGTGTCTCCACTGAAAATAGCAGAGAAGCTCCAGATCCCTCCTTGATATTGCAGCACTGAAACTGCACTGATTAAAGCACTGATGAAACTGCAGCATTGTTGAGCAGTGATAAATCTGCCTCCATAGCTGTTCCATGATGTGTCTCTTGGTAAACACCAAGCTGCTAGTCATAGTGGTAATGAAGGAGAAACTGTAAAAAAATAAAAATAAAGAAAGGGCCAGTTATCTTCAGCCAATCTTTTTTTTTCTTTACAGTTAAAATATTGAAAAAGCCTAGGTGCCCAAAAAAAAAAAAAAAAAAAACTTACTGTATTTATTCAGCGAAAATTGTAGTTTTTTTCTCTCTCTCTCTATTCTTTTTTCTGTCTCTGTTTCTCTCCCTCTATTTCTTTCTCTGTCTTTCTCTTTGTGCATGTGGCTAGCAAACAATTGCAGAGCGTGGTTAATTGGTTAATGCTTATCTTTAGCAAGAGATCATTGGTTCTAAAGTAATATGTACTGATTCCAGTGGGGGGAGTCTTATCTTTTAAAATTAATGGTAATGACATGGAGCCTTGTCTGGTACACACAGAAAAAAACTTATAAGGTTTACAAGAAATTCCTTTGGGAGTAGAATCTAAAAGGAGGGCACAATTTGTTTGGGCCCACTTACATGTGTTTGTGGCTGTCTCCCCCACATTATTAATTTCCATTTTCCATTGTACTATTGTATTGGGCTTCTATAAACTTAGGTGCACTGTACCTTTAAATTATCTGTACACCTTATGAACAGGTAAAGGAGTCCAATAAGATGTGGCAGAACCTTTCAGAAGGTCTGAGGCTCAATAAGTAAAGGGCCTGTAGCTCAAGTATTCTTGCTGTTTGTCACTCAGTATCAGCAAAAGAGCTAAACATCAAAAGCACTTTATGTGGTATGTCATCTTTGAATTAGGGGGAGATTTTGTTATTATGTTAAATTTATAGCATTTGCTTGAGTTCTTTCTACTGATCGCTTAAATGATTTAACTTTTATAATTTGCGTATTTGAGTTTAATAAGCAATGGTTAATTAGTAAGTTGATTAAACCAATAAAAATGCCATGGCCATTCTTCTGCCAATTGATTTGTCATGCATTTCTTATAAAAATATTAACTGTTTCATGGTTGTTATTTAGGGATTTTGCAGTCTACAATTCCATGATATATAAAGCCTTTTCAGGGTTTGAACATCAAAAGCAAATGAAAAAAATATATTTTAAAAATGTTCACTTTCTCAACTCCCTTCTATACTTATAGAAAAAAAAAGTTAAGCAAACAATTCAGCTTTTTATGCACGTTTAAAAAACAAAACAAAAAAAACAAGAGTGTTCTGGAAACAAAGATAGCAATGCATATAAAAGTTTCCACATATATGATCAACAAACCACAAAAAGACAATAATATGTAAAAATGACATACTATTCAAAAGACAAAGGGGTTGATTTACTAAGGGCAAATAGAATGGGCACTTTTGCAGTACAGTTGCACTCGACAAGTTCAGTTGCTCCAGAGCTTAGTAAATGAGGAAGAGCTCTGCTGGCTTCCATCATCCAATCATGTGCAAGCAAAAATGCTTTTTTTTAAATTTTCTTTGCATGTGATTGGGTGTTCTTTGTAAAGGTGCTTTATCTCATTTACTAAGCTCTTGAGCAACTGCACTTGCAGAGTTGAACTGCACTTGCAAAAGTCTATTTGCCTTTAGCAAATTAACACCAAAGTCTGCAGATAAGGGAAATAAATAACATATGAACTGTGCGTGTCTTATTACTTTAGAGTAGTATTTGTTTAGCAGTTAGTACTGTGACATTAAGACCTACAAATAACACAGAGAGCAAACTGGCATAGTATAGGAAGGTAATAGAGGTAATGACACTAATTTTCTACTAACTCAGTATAGCCTCACAGACAAATGCCAGTTTGTAGAATAAAATGTTATATTTCCCCCCATTAAGTGTCATTTCTTGCAAGTAATATGATAAATAGGCCATACCACTATACACTTAGTAATGTGTACCAAGAGTGAAAGGGACAATTTTAGACAACAAACAAAAAAAGTAATGATAAAAACAAGACCAACAGCAGTGTGACAAAAAATGTAGCAGCAAATGATGATTAATGTGTATTTGAATATAGTCCCAGGTTATTGGTAAGAACTGAAGCAAAGTCTTCTGCAGCTGTCCCTGATTACACAACTGAAACACACACTGGGTTTACAATATTAAAACATATTATTATCATTATTATTATTATACAGTACTGTGCCCATCAAATGCAGCCACTGTGCCAAACGCAGCTACTGTGCCCATCAAACGCAGCCACTGTGCCATCAAACCCAGCCACTGTGCCCATCAAATGCAGCCATTGTGCCCCATCAAACACTGCCACAATGCCCATCAAACACTGCCACTGTTCCCATCAAATGCTACCACTGTACATATCAAATGCTGTACCGTGCCCATCAAATAGTGCCACATCAAATGCTGTCACTGTGCCCATCAAATAGTGCCACATCAAACGCTGTTACTGTGCCCATCAAATAGTGCCACATCAAATGCTGTCACTGTGCTCATCAAATAGTGCCACTGTGACCCCCCCGCCTGCTCTCTGTCTGCCCGGCACTTTTTTTTTTTACTTGGAAAAAAAACAAATTTGTTTGATATAAAACACATTTTACAAGTCAATGGGGTACATATGGCCACAGAAGATCAGATACATATTGTAACATCACAATTAAATATGCAGGAATATTATAGAACATATATTCACATATATTCACATGTGTCGTAAGTTATACGACAGATTATTCCAACTTATAAATATACCGTGTTTTTGGTGTAGGGGAGCACTGCACTGGATTTAGGACCATCATACACAGGTGCCCCCGTCCTCCAACTATCTGTCCCAGATCTTTGAATACTTTTGTGTGGATCCCCTGTGTGCATAGATCAGTTTCTTAAATTGTAGGGTGTCATTAACTGCTTTTTTCCACAACTGTAGTGTGGGGGGCATATTCTGCATCCATCTTTGCGCTATCACTTTGCGTGCCAAGAATAATGTTTCAGAAATGAAAATTGTGTGGTATTTATCCACCTCCACATCTGGCAATAGTCCCAAAATACATAACTTGGGGTCCAGCACCATAGGGGATCCCATATTATCATGGAGGAAACGGACAACCTGCATCCAATATGTCTGAACATGTGTGCAGCTCCATATAAGATGGTAAAACGAGCCCAGGTCAGCTCTGCACAGGCGACATGTCGGGTCCGGTGTGTGTTGAAACTTTGCCAATCTCACCGGGGTCAGATAGGCTTTGTGTACTATATACAACTGTGTTAGTCTGTCAGACAGCTTGGGGGACACCGTCTTGGTTCCCTCTAAAATCTCCCAGTCAGTGTCATCTATAAGTCCTACGTCCTGTTCCCATATCGTTTTGGCCTTGTGTGAAACAGCAGCTGCGCCTCGTTGTCTAATTGTGTAATATAAGTGTGATATAAGCTTAGAGGGGTCGTTTCCCATAGCTATATTCAGCACAGGGGGAGGCTCCATCGTTACATCCAAGTCCGGCAGTTGGGTTCTAAGTGCGTGGCGGAGCTGCAGATATTTAAATGCTAGTTGGTGTGGAAGGGAAATCTCCTCCCTGAGAGTCTGAAACTGCTTAAGCCCAGAGGTGGACAGAACCTGATGGAGATATAATATTCCATGTCTAGCCCAAACTATCGAATCTGGAACTGTTTCCAGTTCCAGCATATGATTGTTAAGCCATAGTGGGGTGTGGGAGTGAAATTTCCCCAGATTCTGCTTCTTTAGAGATATTTCCCATACCCTTTGGTGATGTAGCAACATGCCCGCATTGTACCGCGCAGAGGAACCTTGTGTTTTTTTCCCCCAAAGTATAGCCTGAATGGGTGTATACGCCGGGTGTCCTGGTTTGTCACAAATTAACGATCTATAGCGTTGCATTTCCGACGTGTGGAAGTGGTACACGTGGGAAAGCTGCGAGGCTAAATAATAGTTCTGGAGGTCCGGGAGAGATACACCCCCCATATCAGTGGGGTTTTTAAGGGTTTGCCAAGCTAGCTTGTATCTACTATTTCCCCATACAAACGAATTTAGGATAGCTTCCATCTGCTTAAAGATTTTTAGGGGAATATATAGGGGGGCGTGCCATATCAGATAGAGAATTTTGGGCAGTATGATCATTTTAATTAAATTTATGCGCCCCATCACCCCTAATGGCAATCTGGACCACGTCTGTGTTTTATTTTTTACTAAGGTAAACAAATGGGTTATATTCAGGGGTGTATAGTCTACCAGGTCCCTGGTTACCTCCACCCCCAAGTATTTAATCTTGGATACTCTAGCAAGTGGTAATGGGGGAGTTGTGAAAGGGGGAGGGAATACATCTATTGGAAGAATCTGAGACTTGTCCCAATTTATACGCAATCCCGAGTATCCCCCCATTTGTTCAATAAGTCTTAACGCTGCTTGGAGTGATGGTCCCTGGTCTGCTAAGTATAGCATGGTGTCATCAGCATACATTCCTATTTTATCGACCGTAGTGCCCCGGCGCAGACCTTGAATGTCGGGATGTGCTCTGATGGCAATGGCCAGTGGCTCCGCTGCCAGCGCATATAGTAAAGGAGAGAGGGGACACCCTTGTCGAGTACCCCTCTCAAGTGGAAACTGCTCTGAGAGCCATCCATTCACAAAAATTTTCACCCTGGGTGTCTGATATAGAAGCTGTACCCATTTTATAAAGCGTGCCCCAAATACATAATTATGCAAACATTCCCACAAAAATGGCCATTCCACGGAGTCAAAGGCCTTAGCTGTATCTAACGCCACTACCACACTCGTTCCTGAGTTATCATGTCGGGCTTGGATGTTCATATAAAGTCGCCTAATATTCATGGCTGTATTTTTCCCCGGCATAAAACCCGTTTGGTCCGCATGAATTAAAGTCAGGATAACAGTGTTTAATCTAGAGGCCAGGATTTTAGCTAGGATTTTAATATCTACCTGCAGGAGTGAGATAGGCCTGTAGGATTCAGGGAGATGCGGGTCTTTTCCTGGCTTAGGGAGAACTATGATTTGGGCTTCCTGCATAGACTCAGGGAGTAAGTTCTGATCAAATATAGACTGATATAAGGCTTTCAGCTTGGGGGCCAAGATGTCCGAGTAAGTAACATAAAATTCCAGAGGCAATCCATCCATCCCCGGAGCTTTAGATTTAGCTAGTTGTGCAATCGCTTCCATAATGTCATGGTCGGTAATAGGTGCATCAAGAAGCTCTGCTTGTTCTCGATTCAGCTGGGGGAACTGTATGGAAGATAAATATGAGTGAATTTCCTTCTGCGTGTACTTGTGTTGGGATTTATATAGATTGCCATAGAATTGTCTAAATTTATCTGCCACCTGTTCTGGGTTGGTTATATTATACCCGTCTGGGTCAACAAGCGACACCACGACTGGGGGCTTATCATCCATATGAGCCAGATAGGCCAGCAGTCTCCCCGCCCTTTCACCCTGCTCATACACCCTCTGCCTACAAAAAAAACCACGCTGTTTAGCCTTCTCAGTGTGCAGTTGTGTGACCAGTCGGGTCTGCAGTTTCACTCTGTCCAGTTTTTCAAGGGTCAGGTTAGAACTATAGGCCTCTTCTAAGTCTTGTAGTTTGTCAGATGTGAGTTGAAGTATAGTGTTGGACTCTCGTTTTAACCTATTTATTCTGGAGGATAATATTCTGCGGGCATGAATTTTAAAGACGTCCCAGTGTGCAGTGAGGACAAGGGGTCCTCGTATACCCTCCAAAAAGAAGAGCAGCTCCCTGGCAATGGAGTCATGGTCTGTAAGAAGGGATAACCAATGAGGGTTTAGCTGCCAGCACCTGGTGGAAGGAGCTACTCGCAAGGATGCCATCAGCCAACATGGGGAGTGGTCTGACAGGGTCCTAGGAGCAAATCCCGAGCCCGTGACTTTTGGCAAAAGGGCTCTGTAAAACGAGTATGTAATCTATCCTGGACATGGTGTTGTGACTTATTGAGTGGCAAGTGTATGCTCTAGTCGTGGGGTTAGCATATCTCCACACGTCAACAAGGGCAAACTCATTCAATGTACGGTACAACCTAGTATGTAGTGGTTCATCAGATCTGGTTTCAGCCCGTGCCGGGCGGTCAAGGGATGGAGTCATCGTGTGATTGAAATCCCCCATCCACACTACTGGTATGGATGGGTGCAACGCTATAAATGCAAGACCCTCTGTGAACACGTCCACCCTATATGGAGGGGGTATATAGCTAGCCAGTATCAACAAGGGGTCTCCCCCCACAATTGCATGTAGAAAGAGGTATCTGCCCTGCCGATCCGACACCACGGAGACCAGCTCAAAAGGTGTAGATTTTGCAATCAACACTGTTACCCCTCTAGACATATTTGTGTGGGTGCTATGGTAGGCCCACCCCACCCAATGATGCTTCAGGGCCGCCTGTAAGTGACCCGTGACATGTGTCTCCACCAATACAACTATATCTACCTTTTGATTCTTCAAATACTGTAACACTGCTGTCCTTTTAATTTTATCCCGCATGCCCCGCACATTCCACATCATAAATTTAATGTCTGCCATGGTGTTCATGTGCACATACATCGCATGTGGATCGGCAGGGCAGCCCCCCTCCCCAGACCAAGGCAGCACACCCATCCCGCAAGTAAACCAACACATTGCATATGTAATAAGTACTTGTTTAAGAATATTCCAAGTAAAGAACATGTGCACAACGGTGCTAACATTCCCAATGCTCTGATCAAAAGATCCAGCATTTTCCTTCCCTCCCAGCTTCTCGCCTCCCCAACTTGGCAGAAGCATCCATTCCCATGCAACCTTTGTATAGATCATCTTCCAGCCATCAACATTAGCTGGAGGTACAACACTTAGGATATAATGAGCAAAAAAATACAAAATAGTAAGAAAAAGAAGAAGGGGGTTGCAAACATGAAGGGGCGATTATTCACTGAGTGAAGCAAGGTTAGGGCACACATCATGTCCTTTGTCTCTTTCTCCATCCGAGTGAGTCTCTCGCTGTACGGATATATAGTCATCCTGATATGTCAGAGTTCAGGTGTCTCCACCCCACGGTATCCCCATTTATATATTGTGAGGGCAATAAGATGCATATGGTGATATTCTTTATGGTCCAAAAAGCACCAGGCCTGAAGCCGGATGTCCAGCGTTAGCAAGAAATCAAATTCCTCCCCCCCAAGGGGAGTACAAGGATCGGGCCCCCATCTTCAAAAGTGAGGAATCTCCGCTGTCACATTCAGTAATGTGAGTGTTACAAGGATGTGGGGGGGAGTAGAAACAAGCAAATGGAGAGTTGGGGGTACCCCCCACAATGGAGGGGACATTCAGAAGAAAGAAGGGGCCCGCCAACAAAAACAATAGTGACAGTACTCACAGTAACATACTGCATATCCAGTATACGGACGTCCACGTTGGTCCAGCCAGTGTACTGCCACCTTCGGGTCCTCAAAAAATAAGGCTCTGCCATCTTCCTCCACTCTCAATCTGGCCGGGAACAACATTGCATATTTAAGGTGTAACGCCCTGAGCTGCCTCTTAACATCTTGGAACTGTGCTCGCTTTCTTTATACTTCGTTAGAGAAGTCGGGAAACACTGCGACATGGCCGTTGCCCAGGGCGATGTTACCCTTCTCTCTGGTTAGCCGAAGGATTTTATCTCTATCCCTAAAGTTAGGAAACATGGCAATAAAAGTTCTGGGGAGGGCTCCCACGGGAGGAGGCTTTGCTGGGATTCGGTGCGCCCGTTCCACTGCGAACATAACAGAAAAGGCCTCTCTTCCAAAGTGTTGAATCAGGAGGGATTCCAAGTATTCAGCAGGATTGGTGCCCTCAGCCTTCTCTGGTAAACCGATAAACCGGAGGTTGCAGCGTCTCAGACAATTCTCCATATCATCTTGGTGAGCGTGTAGCTGCTGAATCTGGCACTGCAGGTCCTCCGTGGTGTGTGTCAGGGGGTGCAGGATGTCCTCCACTGCTCCGATGCATATCTCTGCTTCGGTAACCCTATCCTTTACCTTAGATAGGTCTTGGCGCAGCAGGGAGATGTCGATCTTGACCTCATCTATTTTGGCGGTGAGCGTCCCCTACAGCAACGCAATGGCATCCAGGACTTTAGCTGTGTCTGCGCTCTGATGATCCGCCGCTGAGCACACGCCCTCGCCATTTTTTGCCTGTGGATCTTGGTCTTGATGGCGATATTTTGCTAGCTTATCTACCGCCTCAGAATTCCTTTTCGGTGGGGATATGGTCCCCCTCTGCTCTGGAAAATAGGCAGCCAGGCCGTCCCCAGGTAATCCCAGATGGTCGCCGCTCTGGGGGTTAGGCCCAAGGCTCGTCCTCAATATATTTATACCTGGGCAACAGTTACAGGCAGTCCAGAGATCTTTTAGAAGGTGCAGGGGCACAGGCTATTTAAAAGGCTCAGGATATCTGCCCAGGACCGTCGCTGGGTGTAACAAGATGGCGGCCACTCCCGAGCACAGGTCGATGCTTCAGGGCAAATATTATATAGAAAAGGTACCCCTACCGTGGCCTCAGGTGTTCTGGAGGGTCCTGCTGGAGAGGAGCAAGTTCACAGCCATCCGGGAGGTCCGTGGGGTGCACCTCGGCCTCCGCCGGGTGCAGCAAGATGGCCGCCACTCCGGGAACTAGGCTGAAGCCGCGGCCTTTCCTAGGGCCAATGCTGATCCGAAGATTCGTGTCACAGCGGCCTCGTGCGGTACTCCAGCGGGCTCCAAAAGTAACATAGGAGGCAGGGGGATCCCCGGGTGCAAGGTAGGGGGTAGGATGTGCAGGATTCAGGCAGGATGGTAAATAGGAGTCTGGCACAGTGGAGCTCTCACTAATTGCTGCCTACACCATTGCTGTCCAGGCCACGCCCCTGTCTGCCCGGCACTTACCTTGTCTCAGTGGCGGCGGGTGATGGCGGAGAGGAGTGGGACCTTGCAGCGGGTCAGATAGTGGATCCTGTGTCCTCTGTGCATCATTTCCTGATAGATGTCCAATCGTAGCACCTGTCGTTTCAGCCAATCAGGTGACAGACCCACGCACCTGATTGGCTGAGAGGAGGTTCAGTGTTAGGAAAGTGAATATTCATTCGCTTCTCTAACACACCTGGGTGAACTGTGAGTACAATGCTTTGCGCTCGCAGTTCACCTTTTTTGCAGCCTATTAGAGCATATGGCTCTAATCAGGTGCTTCAAAAACACCCCCGCCACTGTAATTCAGGCGCCCGGTGTCTGAAAAGGGGCCGGATGCCTGAATAGGGGTTGGCTACAGTGGCCATGGATAGATTCATGCAATGCATCTATCTACCTATCATACACAGAAGAGGTGGCTGGAAAGAGGGGGTGGATCCCTTAATGGAAGCACCGCCACTGAGGAGCGGTGTATCCTAAAGCCCCCCTGCCATTAAAATCAATGGGCAGCGCTGCCGAAGCGGGGAGGAGTTAGTAAGATGACCATGCCCATGTGGGGGCACCAGAAATATTTCTGCACCCAGGCACCTGTGATCCTAGGATTGGCCCTGGTCAGGGGGATGGACTGACTAGGAGTAGAGAGAGATCGTTGGTCCAGATCACTAGGAACAGCTGATCTCTCTCTCCCCCTGTCAGATTGGGGATCCACCTTGTTTACATAGGCAGATCCCCGCTCTACCTCTCTGCACCTCGATCGCGGGTGGCCGGTGGACATCCAGTCCGCCGGATCCATGGGCGAGCTCCCACAGTGCATGCCCGCAGTACCACATGCACAGACTGAACTACAAGTACGTCAGTTTGCGCAGCCAAGTCCCCTTGCCACAGTATATATGTGGAAGGCAGTTGGCAAGTGGTTAAGAAAACACCAGGGGTGATTAAATACCACAAAAAGAAAGCTCTATTTGTGTAAAAAAAATTATAGAGATTTAATTTGGGTACAGTGTTGCATGACCACGCAATTGTCATTAAAAGTGTGATGTGACAGCACTAAAAGCTGAAAATAGGCTTGGGCAGAAAGGGGGTAAACATGCTCAGTATTGAAGCAGTTTAACAACAAAATATTACAGTCTAAACCATTGTCTATACATAGTTTAGTGCAATACCCAATTTACATATTTTATATAATATATTTTTCACCAGTTGGATTCACTCTGAAAAATATTTTATATATATTTCACCCAGTGTACTGTACACCTTTTCCTGATGAAGTGGCTACTAAAGTGAGACAAATTGAGTTGATGGTGCTCTTTAGCCTCTTCCTATGATCAATAAATATCAATCTTCCTAAAGAATCTATTTCATTACATTTTTTTTTTGCTTTTAATGGGCAACTCTGCAAAACAAAAAAACGAAACAGTAATATGAATACAATTATCCACAAATAAAATCAGTGTACAGACAACAGTAAAAGTGAATCAAAAAGAAGAGTCTATTCTTAAAAAGCAGTGAACAATAATCAGGTGTGTACTGAAGAAACGTGCAGTCTGGAACACTGCTGCTCATTTTGAGCTGAAGAGATGCCACAAAGGAAAGAAACAGGAAAAACAGGGTGCAGCCAAGTTCAGTATAAATAAACCTTTATTCTAATAAAATGAATCAAAATTGGCCACTCACATGTCTCATGAAGACCAACAAGCCTGTGAGTATCGACAGATATGAGATCGCCAAATGCTTCACCCTTCCAGGGGATAACTATCATGGGATAGATTATTATGCTTTGCTTAAAAGGTGGGTTCAGCCCACCTGCAAGGGGAGGAGGGAACACCATAAGAAAGCCATTGAGAGGAGGAAAGGTGAATCAAGGCTTCTCCCCATGCAGGCAGACCGGACGCGCCTTTTAAGCAGATCATGATTATCTATCCTCTAGGTTTAAGAAAGCAGGCAGATCCCTGAAACACATAGCTATGCCCACCATGCTTGGATGACATCACAGGGCTTCCCTGAACTAGCTAGGTTGGATTACAGCCTGTAGGGATGGACCTCCCAGCGGGGGTGATTCCTTGCGGGCTGACAGAGCTGACTCCAGGCTAGAAGGGATAAGCATTGTGGTGCTCTCATATCTGTCAATACCTACATGCTTGTTTCTCTACATGTGAGCAGCCAATTTTGCGTCATTTTATTGAAATAAAGGTTTGCCATACTGCACTTAGCTGCACCCTATCTTTTTTTCTGTACCTCTGCTAACCACATATTGGTTCCATTTTGGGGCCTTGTCTCTTATAAAGTTGCTCACTGGAGGCTGCTTGCAGTACATCCTGCATGGAGACCCTGGAATTAATATCCAGCTACCTTACATATGTAAGTATATGCCTACTACACTTTTTGCATCACTTTTTATATAGATAATTGAACACTACTAATTAAACAGGATCTCTTTTTGTGGCTCTTCTCCCTTTTTTTCTCATTGTCTCTGCTCCCCCCGCTTACCTGGAGCATCACTAATGAAGAGGGAAGAAGGTAAAAGTACTGATACCTTTGAAATTTGGTGTTGGTGAAAAATTCAAAGAATACTGTCAAAGAATACTGTGTACCTTATGAGAAATGAATACCTCAACAAAACAAGCACAACCTTTAACTAGAAGCCCAGATGACTATGCTGTAGCTACCATATTTTTTAAATATGGGACAGACCAACTAACTGAAAAAAAAAATATGTTTAGAAAAGAAGATGATGACTAGCAATAAGGTGGATAATACAGACTAAAACATTGAACATGCCATTGCAAAGTCTGAAGACCTAAACAGAAGACAGATTGTTCTGGAGAAACACTATCCATGTCAGCAGTCAATATCAACTTGAATGAGCCTAATAACTGTGATACCACACTTTTTATTTATTAAACCCCATACAATTAAAAGCTGGCAATACTGAGAAGGGTATTTTTTCAAATCGCTGTACTTGTGTAACTTTTGTTTTTTTTTCATCATCTGATGTAATTAAAATATTCAGCATGGAAACTAGAATAGAAGCACATTCTGTGCAATATAAATCATAGTGTAGTCCATGGGAACAGTTTAATTGACTGAAATGTAATAATACATAACTTACATAGGAAATCTAATTTGTTAATTGGGAATCATTACTAAAGTGAATATTATTTTACAGATCAATATGTTCTTTGATTTAAAAAAAAAACATGAAATAAATTGCCTACTAAAGCAGGCCATACACGGTCGAATTTCGAACAAATTTTCTTTCAAAATCGTTTTTTTTGGTGATCCGATGACGCCACCATTGATTTTCGAAATTCGGCCGACCAAGCCTTCAATTTCACCGCATGTTGCTACAGAAAAGAATTTTCTTAGCCATGGAATCTTCTTTTCTCTCCGTAAATTTCCTTTTCTTATTACATTTCTCGCACGATTCTCCCATCATTAATTAGAAAATCGTTTGTTTTTCTAAAAATTTCCAACATGTCTGATTCCTCAAATTTGATTGCCGCACGAAAATCGGTCGTTGTTGCAGCCCACTAAATTCATACGATTTTCGAAAGAAAATTCTTACGAAATTTGAACCGTGTATGGCCGGCATTAGTTTGACTAAGTATTGATGTTTTTGTTATATAGTTTGTACTATTATATAGTTTGTACTATTACTGTAACAGTTGTTAAAAATGGCATGTACAGGGGCATGGCCTGACGCAGCATGGAGTAGGACGTGCATACCCTGAGCTCCGTCCATTACTCCTGCTGTAATTAATCCTGGACTCTAAATACATTACCAACCGCTGGGTTATCTCTCCTGGGACTTCTATTATCCCCTGTGCTGACCCTCAGGGCGACCGGATCAGCGGCGGCCCGAACGGAGCGGCGATCCTCCACACGGTGGCCGGATTCAGGCAAGTCCGCGGCTTCGGCCTACTCCCGGAGGTCCGCGGCCATCTTGGTCCTCCTGTGCACCCAGCCTATATCAGGTTAGCTACACCCTGCTGCTGCCTGACTTTCCTTGGGAAACCTTCTTGGGGACCTGGAACACATCCCTCCCCACCCATACAGACTCCCTTGACGCCCGGTACCCTAGACGGAGCGGTGGCCGCATTTAGGCAAGCCCGTGGCTTCGGCCTACACACAGAGATCTGCGGCCATCTTTATACACCCATACACCTGGCCTGTGCTGCATTTCCACCCTGCTGCCTTTTTGATTTACTTTGAAAATTCCTTTTGGGGACCTTTCACACTCCCCACCGCACCTTCAGACTACCAGCACCCCAAACGGAGCAGCAGTCTGTCACGCACTTGCCGCATCTGGGCAGATTTTTCCCCTGGACAACTTGGTGGCTCTGAGGCCTAAGCCAGCACTGTCTCCTGTCCCGCAGGCTACTAGCTTTACCAACACAAGATTGGGGACTCACTTGGTGACACCCCAGACCCTCACAGCATGTCACCAACCAAATCACAGAAGGCAGCGGCGGCAAGACTCGACCAGTACCGCTGACAAGACAAAGAGGACATGGAGGAAGATGGAGCCTCTGAGAAAGCAGGGGGGGGAGAACGAACAACGAGTGATACTGACAAACTACTTGAAGCAATCACTTTCTGCAGAACTTCCTTCACAGCACAAATTGAGGAAGTCAAGATGGATATTTCCCTTATTAGGCAAGACTTTCAAAAGCTCAGGGACAGAGTGAAGGAAGCTGAGAACAGGCTGAGCATGGTGGAGGATGCCATTCCACCCTTACAAACATCCTCAGACCGCGTGCAATGACAAATACACCAACTCCTTACCAAAGAAGATGATATGGAGAATAGGCTGAGAAGATGTAATTTACGCCTGATAGGCCTGCCACAGGGGACTGAGGGCAAGGACACTACCACGTTCTTGGAACAACTCCTAATTAACGCCACACTGCATGCCAGCCAGACCCCCCCACAGGGAGCCCCCCTCGCACATTCGTAGCTAAACTCCTCAATTACAAAGATCGAGATGCAGCCCTGAGGATGGCGAGGGAGAAAGGCAACATCCCAGTAGGGAATGTTAAAGTAGCTATTTTCCCAGATTTTTCAGCGGAGGTACAATGCCGTCGGCAGAGCTTTGCAGAGGCCAAGCGCAGGAACTTACATTACAAATATTCCATGCTCTTTCCTGCCCGCCTCAGAATAGAACATGACGGTCGTGTAGTCTTCTTTAAGGATCCTGAAGAAGTGATTTCCTGGTTGGAACGTCGTGCTATCCCTGAAAGAGCTGATTGATCAAGTCCCAGATATATAAAGGTCTAACTATTATGCCCAAACTCATTTGCAGCGCAATTTTTCTTCAGAGTCGCATGGATGCATTGTCCCTTGCAGTTGCATGGAACCCTGTTTGACACCCCCACTTTTTGATGTGAACCGTTTCTTACTACACCCAAAAACTGTTTGAATGCGACATGGAACCGTTTATGAACCAGCGCGAGTATAAAGTACAACTCCTGGACATTTACAGTATAAGAGTCCACTTACTCCGGAGGGGCAGAAGTCCTACCAACAACATGCATCGTGCAGCAAGACTTTACCCCACACACCACTGGGAAGCAGTATTATGATTACTGGAGTCTTTTCTGGAACATGTTAGATACATTCAATAGGAAGCAAGGGGATCGGAAAACCGTGCCATACCTTGTACAACTGGTATGGATGATATCCCCTGTTCTACTCAGACCCCAGGGACTTAGCCAGATGTTCTGCATTTTCCATATAACCTGGAAGATGGAATGTTTCCCAATTGGACACAAGTTAAGGGAATATGCCCGCACCAGTTTGGGACAGTGCAGGGCAGGGAGGGGGGTGGGAGTTCATTTGTTTATAGTTTTGTTAAACTTGATTGTGCATACTAACCACAGAAAACAGGTAACATTTCGAATGCTATGCTCATGTGAGTGTTTATGTATGTTGTGTGATACAATATTGATGCATCCATGTCTGAATATTAGGAACCTATGTGCCATATGTATGAAGAGCAAATTGCTTAACATAACTGTTTCATCAGATTTCAAAAGGTTTTATTCATGGCATCCCTAAAATTTCTTACGTGGAATGTGAGGGGCATGCGTGAGAAATTTAAGCGTACAGCAGTCTTCACATTCCTCAAGAAACAGCATGCTGATGTAATAGCCTTGGTGGAGACGCATGTTGAGGGGAGCATCCAGATGGCACTTCGCCGGCCATGGGTTGGGTGGGCATATCATTCTACCTACACATCCCATTCCAGGGGAGTCTAATGCCGCGTACACACGGTCGGACTTTTCGTCTACAAAAGTCCAACGGACGCTGACGGACTAAAGCTGGCTGGTAATCCGATCGTGTGTGGGCTTCTCCGGACTTTCAACTGACTTTTTTAGCCTCAAATCCGACGTACTTTAGATTTGAAACATGCTTTAAATCTTTCCGACGGACTCGAGTCCGGTCGAAAAATCCGCTCGTCTGTATGCTAGCCCGACGGACAAAAACCCACGCTAGGGCAGCTATTGGCTACTGGCTATGAACTTCCTTATTTTAGTCCGGTGTACGTCATCACGTAAGAATTCGACGGACTTTTGTGTGATCGTGTGTAGGCAAGTCTGTTCGTTAGAAAGTCCGCCGCAAGTCCGTCGAAAGTCCGCCAAAAGTCCGTCGAAAGTCTGTCGGACAGGCTGTCGGACTTTTGTAGCTGAAAAGTCCGACCGTGTGTACGCGGCATCAGTCTTGATAGCTAAATCGGTACATTTTGAGTTGTGTGAATTGTCCACTGACCCACAGGAACGACACGTATTTATCCTAGCTAAATTATATGGAGAACCCCTACTCATATTGGCCTTTTATGTACCACCCCCATTTAACATCTCCATAATTAAAGAGGGACTATCATTCATGGCCCGCCACTCTGCTATATCTGCAGTTTGGCTAGGTGACTTTAATACCACACTAAATCCGACTTTGGACAGGCTACAACTTACTCCGCCTACCCTAAATACTCCCAACGAAACTAGGTTCTCTAGGCTCATTTCCACCTTCCACTTAACAGATACGTGGCGCCACAAGTTCCCACAGGCTAAATCGTACTCATGCTTCTCATCTTCTCATAACTCCATGTCCCGCATAGACTTCATACTCATTTCCCACAGATTGACACCAAGACTATCAGAGGCTGCATTCTGCCCCAGAACACTCTCGGATCATAGTCCATACTGGATTACATTAAGCATCCCTATAGCAAAACCACCACGGTCCTGGCGTTTGAACCCATTTTGGCTCTCTCTTCTACCGGAGGATGATGAGCTCACGGATAAGTGGAGACTGTACTTTGTGGAGAATGACAAGTCATCATCGCCCTCCACAGTATGAGACTTCTTTAAGCTATTCGCTCGTTCCACGTTAATTATTGCCATCAATAAAATCAAGACAAATTCCTCCAGTGCCCTCGGTAAGGCGCTGGAGGACCTATCCTCTGCTGAAAGAGACTTTGCCACCACCCCGACCCCCGCAAATGTGAACCTGCTTAAACTACAAACTAGAGTAGTTACCCAGCTACAATATCAGAAAGCAAGACAAAAACTTTTTTTCTCCAAATAAAAAATGTTTGAATATAAGGAAAAAGCAGGCAAGTTATTGGCATACTTGGTGCACAGTGAAGATAGGCCCCCCGGTGGTTATCACACTACATGGCCCTGGAGGACAACAAATAACAGACCCACCCAGAGTAACCTCTATGTTCAGAGATTTCTTTACTGACTTGTACAAAATGACAGCTCCCACTGAGACACAATCAATGTCCCTCTTTCTTGAGAAGGTGATTTTCCCACAGCTGACAAAAGAACAGATAGACCTACTAGAGGCACCCCTCACCACAGACGAAATTACAATTGCTATTGCCAGTTTCGCTAGGTCTAAATCCCCAGGATCAGCCAGACTCCCAATTGAGTTTTATTCCCAATTCAACGAAATATTAACCCCTAAACTGCTAGCTTTATACAATCATCTCTTTGAGACTGGGACTTTACCCCCATCCATGACAGAGGCAACAATAGTCCTCATCCCTAAACCAGGAAAGGACCCGGGATACCCAGAATCCTATCGTCCAATATCCCTTCTACAGGTTGACATCAAAATATTGGCCAAAGTACTATCCATTAGGCTTAATCAGGTAACCTTATCACTAATACATACAGACCAGGCAGGTTTTATGCCTGGTCGCAACACCTCGTTTAATCTCCGGAAACTATATATGAATATACAGGCTACACATGAGGAGGTTGGTTCACTAATTGTGGTGACTTTGGACACAGCAAAAGCCTTCGACTCGGTGGAGTGGAGGTATCTCTGGAGATGCTTGGAGGGCTATGGCTTCGGTCCGAAATTTATTAACTGGGTTCAATTACTATACCAGGCACCCAGGGCCAGGGTGGTGGCTAATGGGTGGTCGTCTCAGATGTTTGACCTCAGCAGAGGCACGAGGCAGGGCTGCCCCTTATCCCCACTATTGTATGCCCTTGCGGCAGAACCCCTGGCGATATCCATCCGAGCGAACCCGGAGATTAAAGGACTAAGACTGGGCTCTTTAATTGAAAAAATCAGTATGTATGCGGACGACACGCTGCTATATTTAGAGGATTCGGGCCCATCTTTATGTACCGCACTCCACACGATCGAACAATTCGGAATATTTTCAGGACTGAAAATCAATTGGGATAAGTCCCAAATTCTACCAACTGATAGCTTCCCACCCCCAGAATCCCAAGCCAGACTACCGCTTCAGAGAGTTGATGTTATTAAATATCTAGGGATCCATGTATCTAGATCCCCTACAGATTATGTATCCCTCAATATAGACCCTCTCCTTTCCATGGTTAAAAATAAAGTACGGGTTTGGTCCAGACTCCCACTTGGGACCTGGGGTCGCATAAATCTAATTAAAATGATCTTACTCCCTAAAATACTGTATGTTCTCTGGCATACTCCAGTTTACTTACCCCTGAAACATTTCAAATCTTTAGAGTCCCTTCTCAAGCCATTTGTGTGGGGTACCAACAGACATAAACTGGCATGGCAAACTCTCACGAACCCAACTGACCTTGGTGGCACAGCTCTTCCTGACTTTAACCTATATTACATTGCATCACAACTGTCACAGCTTTTCCACTTAGATAAAACAGACAGCGAGAGATTTCTCACGCTCCTATGTCCAAAATGGGCACAACACACTAAGGACTTGATATATGCAATAGCATTGGGCTCGGGGGGGATGGAACTAGGGGAAAATAGACATTCCATGCTATATCACTACAGGAAAATATGGGACTTAGCCGCCTCCAAACTTGAAATCCCACAATTCAATGACTACACGCCGGTATGGCACAACAAGAATCTTCCTGAATTCAACAAAATTCATGACACATTCTTATGGTCCATGCAGGGAATATTTTATCTGCATCACTTACTAAAAGGCGGGCATCTTAAAACGTTTGATTCACTTAAAGAAGAATTTACAATTCAGAATCAAATGTTCTTTAGATTTCTACAAATCCGTCATGCGGCACAATCGCAATTTCCTGATTCCCTCCCAAACCCTACACCTAATGTCCTTATGGCAGTAATTAAGAACACGGACCCCCATAAACTGATTTCAGCTTTCTATAACATGCTCTCAACCCCCGTCTCTACTAGAATAGCATATGATCTCAAACCAAGATGGGAAAGAGAAGTGGGACCAATAGAGGATGAGGAGTGGGGGGAGGCACTGGAGTCTTGTAAGGCTGTGTCCCCCAAATTATCAGACCGTCTGTCGCAGCTTTACATTCTTCACAGGGCATACCTCACACCCCTTAGAGTGGCAAGATACAAACGCACACAATCTACCACATGCCTGATGTGTGGAAAAGAGACAGACACGTTTTTCCACTTGATTTGGACATGTCCTAAGATTCAAGGTTTGTGGGAACAAATTGTGACATTTCTGCATGATACAATGGGCTCACCCCTAGCTCTAGACCCAAAACAATGCCTCCTGCGTATAATTCCAGACACAATTGGCCAATATACAAAAACATTTCTCCATGAAACACTCTTTGCAGCAAGAAAGATCATAGCTAAAAAATTAATGAGACAAACGCCTACCAAAATGGTGGAATGGAACCTGGAGGTGAATAATACCTTGCAGTATAAGAAATGCATAGTGTAGTTTCTAGGGTTAAATGTATACATATAGAATATTCTCACATGACAAGAACAATGTATTAATTATCATATATACAGACTAATCTATGTATTAGTTACCAAGTTTATATGTTAAAGCAAACATAACATGTATGCACCAGTTGATTAATAAAACCTTTGTTTACATCTAACTCACTGACAGAAGCAATGAGAGTAATTAGACAGTTCGGGAAGTACTCAGGCCTGGACTCAGTACTCAGTACTCAGTACTGGACCAAGTCCTCTCTACTACTGCTAGACCGTGAACCGCCCCCAACCCAACAAAATATGCAGGACATCCCAGTCTCGACATCCTTTAAATATCTGGGTATACAGATTACAGCCCGTATATTGGACTATGTTAATCTTAACCTAACCCCATTGATCAATAGATGTCATGATCGGGTCAAAGTGTGGAGTAAATTAAAACTGTCCCAAGTAGGCAGAATCAACCTAATTAAGATGATCCTCATGCCACAACTACTTTACGTGCTCCACAACTCTCCAATGGTTATTACTCTGAAAAAGTTTAAAATCATCAACTCCCTTTTCCGTTCATTTATATGGCTTTCAAAACCCCCTAGAATTAAACTTGAGCAGCTACAACGTCCTAAAGACAATGGAGGCTTAGCATTGCCTAATCCCTGGGTTTATTATTTGGCCTCCCAGCTACAACACATTGCTAGAGTCATAAGACCCGGGGAGGACTTGGAGATGAACCTGAGAGACCCTTCGGCCCAAATACTCCGGTTCACTTCCAAGAGAGAGATAGTGGATGGTTTAGAGGCCCTACAATATAACAAATCCAATAAGCTCTTCCCAACCTATGCACTTATGCAGAAAATCTGGAACAAGGTCAGGATGCTGCAGGGGGTGGAGGGCTTCACCAAGTATAGCCCCATCTGGGAAAACAATCATTATTTAGAAATAGCTAAAATACCTTATGGCTTTAAATGGCAACAATACGGGGTGTCCCACATAGTCCACATACTTAGAGACGGTAAATTGAGATCCTTCTCGGAGCTCAGGGAGGCTTTTCAATTGCCGGGTTCTATGCTCTTCTATTACAGACAACTTAAACATGCGATAGATGCACAGAGGGGTTCTGACATTTGGAACCTGCAACCCACCCCCATTTTCAACCACCTACTTGCCATAACCACTTATAGAGGATTTATATCTGACTGCTATACCATGCGTCTGAACCTTTTCCTAGGGGACGCGCCTCTGGGAGTCGTATCCCACTGGGAACGGGATGTTGGCTCTTTTGAGGAGGAACAATGGGAGGAAGCCTTGCAAGCGGTCCCCACGTGTTCGTTAAACGCTGCTCAAAAGTTCTCACAGCTTTATATTATCTCCAGAGTACATTACACGCCGGCTAGATTGGTCCGTATGGGATTGGGCACTGATTCTACCTGCACCAGATGCTCCAGAGATCATGGAGATCTCATACATCTCCTGTGGAGATGCCCAAAATTGCACCTCTATTGGAGCGAGGTCATTAACACCATTAATAGAGTTTTTCAAATAGTGATACCTTTGGACCCCAAACCATGTGTGCTGGGGATTGTGGATGACCTACTGACTGAGGGTATCCTTAAACAGGCTATTAGAAGGGCCTTGTTTCAGGCCCGCCTGCTTATCCTCAGGCACTGGAAATCCACGAGTCCTCCCACGGTGCAAGAATGGATTACACAAATGGGGGCCACAATCCGTATGGAAAAAATTATATACCAGCATAGGGGAGCTTTACAAAAATATGAGAAACTATGGGCTCAATGGTTGGATGTACTAGGCCTAGCACCAGTGGATTTAGTGTTTGATCGTTTATTCTAAAGGTGGTCCTTCTTAGCTTCAATACACATAGGATGTATGATGTGCACTACATAACCAGCCAGTATGGTAGGAGATGATAAGTTAAATATCCATTGAAGGAGCGTGGATTGCCCACAGATGGCTCTATCTGATGAGAGGTTTTTTCCCTTTTTTTTTTTTTTCTTTTTCCTTTTCTTTGCTTTCGATGTAATGGATTATATGCCCCTTTTTTTTGTGCTTTTTTTTTTCCTATCCTATTGCATATGTAAGATGTGACTTCTATTCTGTAAATTGCTGTATGCGCTCTGGAACTGTATACACTTATTCAATTTCAATAAAACCTTTTGTTTGAGAAAAAAAAAAATAAAACCTTTGTTTAATGTAAAAAAAAAAAATGTCCATCTTATGAAAGTGCTTGGCTACTTGTAATTTGTTTTGACATCGATTTTAGGTTTGTATTCCATTTGAGAAGCTAATCACTTTTTGATAATTCTTACTCTATCACACAATGTTAATTTTTTTTCTTGGATGTAATCTAACATAAGACTTACTGGACACTAAATAGATAAATATACTGATATGTCAGTTAAAGTCAAGTGTAAAGTTTTATATTTCACCAACTGTACAGTAAAGTAAATATACATAGAAAGTCTAACCTCTCCTTTACTTCATGAAAAACTGTTTTATTGCATTTCCCTTTTTTCATATTTAGCCAAAGTGATAACTTGTGGGCAGTATTTGTCAAATGTGAAGAAAAAATAAACTGTGCAGTTTGCTAGATGCAACCAATTAAGTGCTAGCTTTTATGTTAAACCTACTGTAGTGTGCAGTTTTTCTATTTTTTGCAGTACCAAATTAATTATTTTAAGTCTAGTTGGATGGAAATACATTATAAACAAAACACACTCAATGGGATAATAGTGTCATCATACTAGTGTTTCTAGTACTTCATCACTTTACAAGATGCAGATCTATGAGCTTTACAATAAACCATAACTTACAGAGATTACAATACCAATTTTTAGGGTTGTCCCGATACCACTTTTTTAGGACCGAGTACAATTACCGATACTTTTTTTCAAGTACTAGCCGATACCGATTACCGATACTTTTTTTTAATGTCACGTGACAGTTTTTTTTCTTTTTTTTGGGGGGGGGGGGGGGGAAGAACGTTGTATGTGTGTGTTTTTTTTTTTTTCTTTTTTTACAATTTTTTTTTTTTACAATAATTTTTTTTATTCTTTATTGTTTTTTTTGTTTTTTGTTTTTTAATCAGCCCTTTTGGGGGGCTTTGGTGAGATATCAGGGGTCCTAACAGACCTCTGATATCTCCCCCTTGAGACAGAGAAAGAGACAGAGGATAGAGATTCCCCAGTCCCTTTCTCTGCAGCCTCAGCTGCACTGAAAATGAATGAAGAGAAGACAGCGGCTTCTCTCCATTCATAAACTGACACATCGTAATCACAGGAGATTACAATGTTTCAGTTATGTGAATGGACAGAGTCAGCTGACTCTATCCATACACAAAGGAAGGAGGAGGGGGACGGAGGAACTGAGGGGGAGAACGGAGGGGACAGATAAGGAGAGAGGAACGGAGGGGGAGAACGGAGGGGACAGATAAGGAGAGAGGAACGGAGGGGGACAGATAAGGAGAGAGGAACTGAGGGGACAGATAAGGAGAGAGGAACGGAGGGGGAGAACGGAGGGGGACAGATAAGGAGAGAGGAACGGAGGGGGACAGATAAGGAGAGAGGAATGGAGGGGACAGATAAGGAGAGAGGAACGGAGGGGGAGAACGGAGGGGGACAGATAAGGAGAGAGGAATGGAGGGGGACAGATAAGGAGAGAGGAACGGAGGGGGACAGATAAGGAGAGAGGAATGCAGGGGACAGTGGAGAGGCACAGAGGAACGGAGGGGGCACGGAGGAGGATGCAGTGACAGTCAGCGGTGAGCGATCACCGCTGTATGTCACTAAAGCTGGTGAAAGCCGCTGGGGGAGAATCTTGTAACTCCCCCACGCGCCGATCACAGCTGTCCTCTAGGTATCGGGGGAAGCATCGGGAGCATTTGCCCGAGTACAAGTACTTGGGCAAATGCTCGGTATCGGTGCCGATACCGATACTAGTATCGGTATCGGGACAACCCTACCAATTTTAAATGACAATAGTAAACATGCAGATAGTATAAATAGATTACCATAGATCTTTTTCTTTTGGAAATCTTTAGTGAAAGTATAGGAGTACAGAAATTATTGAATTAATTGACTTTTATCGAAAAGCTCTGCTTCTGTTGACACAATCACCCATCCTCCATATCATATTTACTTTCATTGCCCCCAAAATTTCAGTGACAACTTAGGTAACACGCTAGTCAACAATTTGCAAAATGGGCTTATTTACAGTTTGTGTGCTCCAGATCTCCACCTGGTATTGGTTGAATTTATAAAGTTAAATAATTTCAGTGTTTGGTAGAGCTTTGTATCACAGACTTCTTGGCAAGAGAGAAAGGGATAGGTGAAAGATTTTAATCAACTCACATTTTTTTCCCAAATATTCACTATATTGTAGTATATAGTATATTAAGACGCCTGCCTTTACACGCACATGGCCTTTAAAAGCATCCCAGTCTTAGTCAGAAGAGATGAAGCTTTTATAGCTGCAAAGGGTGGGCCAACGCAATATTGAACCCTATGGACTAAGACTGGGATGCCATTAAAGTTCATGTGCGTGTAAAGACAGCTGTCCCAATACTTTTGGTGGTATAGTGTATGTGTAAAGAACATTTGACCCCATCTGGCAGGCAAATACTTTCTGCCATAAAAGGCCCTACTGAAGAGTTAGGAGTAATTAACAAGAATAAGCCCCCAAATATAGTTATCTATGAGTGAGGTTTCTAGTGGGTCTTGAATCTTTCGATCATATGGTTGCATTTATATATAATTTTTTTCATAGTATTTAGAAACACTTTTTAATTTGTTAAAATCATGAGATACAAACATTTAAACACATCTAAAACTAGGTTACCATAAAATTTGGAGTCTGTTGTAACACTGCCCTTTTGTTAAATAATTTTACAGGTGATCAATGGTAGGTGGTGTTATGGACAAATATATATGGTCACATATATATAAGAAGTGCTATCCTGAAACCAGGGAAAGATCATAGGGACTACATGAACTACCACCCTATTTCTCTGATGAATGTGGATCTCACAAAGCAAAATTTGTTCCTAACCACCAGGCATCTGATCAAACCAGGAGAGTGATATATGTAATTTCAGAAATTCACTCTAATTTGGACGGGAGGGGGCCCCGATGGGCTATGTTGCTTTCCCTAGATGTTCATAAGGCCTTTGATACTCTGTCCTGGAATTATATTTCTCATGTCCTGTCACCGTACAGTTTTGGACTGAGATTCTCATCGACCCTTCAGGTATTATACAGCTCTCTGTTGGCGTCCATAATGGTAAAGTGATATTCATCCAGCCCGCTCAGTATCCACGGAGGAACTCATCAGGGCTGCCCTTTATCCCTGCTGTTGTTTGTCTTGGCCCTAGAACCTTTAACAATAAAAATCCACAATTGCACAGATGTGAAGGGGGTTGATTGCAGAGATGGAGAAAATAAGTGTGCCCCCTTTGTGGATGATATATTGATCCTATCTCGTCCCCCACCACTATATGCCATACTTAAACCATTCTCGATAATATCAGCTCTCACAGTTGCGACCCTCAAGCAATCCTATAGGTTTCATTGGCATGAAAGAGAGAAACAGAACATTCCATAGCTCAACTCACCAACCAGTCCGCCAACTGACCAAACTAACCTGTCCAACAGTTTGCGTTAAAAACAGGGGTTTAGTTAGCACGTATTTGCAAATGCATGCATAAGCTGCAAGGCCTCTTCACGGCACCCTGTGTATGCTTGCAGTCCTAACATTACTGAATTTATAGGTGTCTCCACAGTGGAAGCACATGCATTAAATGGATAGATGAGGGGCAGGTGGGCCTGGAGGCAGCCCAATCCCCCTTAAAGGAACAGGAGCACACTGGACACCCAGCTGTAGCACAGTGGCAGCGAAGGTGCCCAGTATGTCCACCGGACCATATATACACCAGTAACAAACAAAGGTTTCATTGGCAAACCGAGAATCTTTCCATATCTAGGAATAAATTTAATGTCCTCCTTGCACATCCTTTATTCTCAAAACTACCCTAAGCTATATAAATGGTTGTTGGAAGACATGTCTACATGACAACTTTACCCTCCATCATAGTTTGGCAGACTGCACTCTCTGAAGATGAATGTCCTACCAAGAATATTGTACTTGTTTCGCACCCTTACAGTGGCACTGAGAGGGTTACCTTGCAGGCGCATTCCCGAGGTCAGCATTTGGCATCTGTAGCTGTCGAATGTATGACTCGGCCCCGCTGTCCAGCACCCGCATTATTGGATTTGATTGACAGCCGCTGGAGCCAATGGCTGTGCTGCTATCAATCTATCCAATCAAGAGCGGAGAACCCCAGGCAGAGAGACAGCACATCCCCGTCAGGCCAAGTTCCAGGGCTCAGGTAAGTAAAATGGGGGCTGGAGGGCTGGTCCCTGCCAGGTGTTTTTTCATGTAGGTTTACAACCCCTTTAACCACTTGCCGACCACCTACCGCATATATACTGCGGCAGAATGGCACGGGCAGGCAAAATCACGTACCCGTACGTGATCTGCCTCCCGCGGGTGGGGGGTCCGATCGGACCCCCCCCGGTGCCATAGGCAGTCGGCTCTCGTTCGCGGGTGATGGGAGGTGAGGGGGAGGCCATCCATTGATGGCCACCCCCTCCCGATCGTTCCCGGCGAATGAAAACGCTTCCTTTCCCTCTGTAATGTAAACAGAGGGAAAGGAAGTGATGTCATCTCTCCTCGAGCCGGTCTTTTCGTCCCGGCGCAGAGGAGAGAAGACATCCAAGTCAGTGAACCAACACTACACTTACAGTAGAACACGCAGGCACACTTGTCACCCCCCAGTCACTCCCCAGTCACCCCCCGATCACCCCCCGATCACCCCCTGTACCCCCTGTCACTCTGACACCAATAGCAGTTTTTTTTTTGCATTGGTGTCAGTTTGTGTCAGTTAAAAGTGTTAGGGCAGTTAGGTTAGCCCCCTTTAGGTCTAGGGTACCCCCCTTTAGGTCCAGGGTACCCCCCTAACCCCCCCCTAATAAAAGTTAACCCCTTGATTACCCCCCGTCGCCAGTGTCGCTAAGCGATCGTTTTTCTGATCGCTGTATTAGTGACACAGGTGACGCTAGTTAGGGAGGTAAGTATATAGGTTCGCTGTCAGTGTTTTATAGCGACAGGGACCCCCATATACTACCTGCTAAAGGTTTTAACCCCCTGATTGCCCCCTAGTTAACCCTTTCACCAGCGATCACCGTATAAGTGTTACGGGTGACGCTGGTTAGATAGTTTTTTTTTGTAGTTTTATAGTTTATTACAGTTTATTATAGTTTATTGAAGTTTTAGGGCACCCGCCGTTTATTACCTTATAAAGGTTTAACCCCCTAATTGCCCGGCGGTGATAGAAGTTAAGTTTTTAGGATCTGATAAGGTCTGCGTCGCCCCAGGCAGCGTCAGGTTAGCGCCAGTACCGCTAAAACCCACGCACGCAGCATACACCTCCCTTAGTGCTATAGTATCTGAGCGGATCGATATCTGATCCAATCAGATCTATACTCCCCAGCAGTTTAGGGTTCCCTGAAACACAGTGTTAGCGGGATCAGCCCAGATACCTGCTAGCACCTGCGTTTTGCCCCTCCGCCCAGCCCAGCCCAGCCCACCCAAGTGCAGTATCGATCGATAACTGACACTTACAAAACACTAAGCACACATAACTGCAGCGTTCGCAGAGTCAGGCCTGATCCCTGCGATCGCTTGCAGTTTTTTGGTAGCGTTTTGAATCAGTCGCTAACAGTCAGGAGCTTTTTTGCCTGTGAGTCTCACTAGTGTACCCCTAAATTTAGAGGCCAAAATGGCAAATCGAAGGTACACTAGTGAAGAGGCCTACACGTTTCTGAGTATGACAGATAGTGAAGAGGAAGTCACTCATCTGTCAAGTTCAGGCTCAGAATACGAACCTGTAGAGGACAGCGGCTCCATGACAGATAGCTCTGACGACGGAGTTGTGGTCCCTGCTAGGGTCAGGCGTACCAGACCCCGAACTTCTTCTGTCCTTGAAGTGCAAGAACCGCAGGGCTCTCGTATGGAGCAGAGAAGTACTAGTGCCGCTACTCCTTCTGGTGAACTGGCAAGCACCAGCGGCCTAGTACACCCTGGTCGTACATCCAGCACTGCAGTATCACGTGGTGACGTGGCGAGTCCCATAAGTGCAGTTCAAGCTGGTGAGGTGGCAAGCACAAGTAGTGTCCCGCTGCCACCAAGAAGAAGACGAACACAGGCCCGTCGTGCCCACAGTGCCCTTCCTGCTGCATTCGCCAATCCGAATTGGGAACCCACTACTTCTGCAGCACCCGTACTTCCCCCTTTCACTGGCCCACCCGGAATTCAGGTGGAAACAGTTGACTTTACGCCACTGGATTTTTATACGCTGTTATTCATCGAAGATCTCTATAGATCTATTGTGGACCAAAGCAATTTGTACGCTGGTCAACACATCGCCACTATTCCCCAGTCCTCCCTTGCCAGAGATTGGAGACCAATTACGGTCTCCGAATTTAAGATCTTTCTGGGCCTTTCCCTCCTCATGGGCATAACCAAAAAGAGTGAGTTGCGGTCATATTGGTCCACTGACCCAATTCACCATATGCCCGTGTTCTCTGCCTCCATGACCAGGGCACGATACGAGCAGATTTTGCGGTTCATGCACTTCAACGACAATGAACTCTGTCGTCCTCGTGGAGACCCTGCATACGATCGGCTCTACAAAATTCGGCCCCTCGTAAACCACTTCAACCAACGTTTTGCAGACTTGTTTACCCCCCATCAAGTTGTCTGCAATGATGAGTCCCTGATTAAGTTTTCTGGCCGCTTGTCATTCAAACAGTACCTTCCCAGCAAGCGTGCCAGATACGGGGTCAAGATGTATAAGCTCTGTGACAGGGCCACAGGCTATACATGTAGATTTATGGTTTACGAGGGAAAAGATAGTCACGTAGAGCCGATAAACTGCCCTGACTACATAGGAAGCGCTGGAAAGATAGTGTGGGACTTGGTGTCACCCTTATTCGGAAAGGGGTACCACTTGTACGTGGACAATTATTATACGAGCGTGCCACTTTTTAGTCACTTGTTTGATCATCAGATTGGAGCATGTGGCACCGTGCGACCTAATCGCCGGGGCTTTCCCCAGCGGCTTGTAGAGTCCCGTCTTAGGCTGGGGGAGAGAGCCTGCTTGCAGTATAATAATTTGCTCGCTATGAAGTGGAGGGACAATAAGAATGTTTTCGTTCTTACCTCCCTTCATGCAGACATGACGACCCAAATTACTACGGCGACTGGTGTTGTGGAGAAACCCCTCTGTGTCCACGAATACAACCTTAATATGGGAGGGGTGGACCTCAACGACCAGTTGTTGGCGCCGTACCTAGTTGCCCGTAAGGCCAGACGCTGGTACAAAAAAGTGTCTGTTTATTTATTTCAATTGGCTTTGCTGAACGCTCATGTGCTATACAGAGCTTCAGGACGGACTGGATCCTTCCTTAAATTCCAGGAAGAGATCGTCAGAGCCCTTTCGTCAGATGGTGCTCCACCTCACCTTCCCAATCCAAATGCAGTAAGCCGGCTGCATGGGAGGCATTTTCCTTATGTCCTCCAGAGTACCCCTACCCAACGAGCCCCCCAAAAAAGATGTCGTGTCTGCAGCAAGCGCGGATTTAGGCGTGACACCCGGTATTGTTGTCCCTCCTGTCCTGACAATCCTGGTCTATGCATTGGTGAATGTTTTGAACGCTACCATACACTAGTGGAGTATTAGCGTAGGGTTCAGCACGGCACAGACTAGGCACACTAAAACAGGGTCTCCCAAGATGCCATCGCATTTTGAGAGACCCAAACCTGGTACAGTTACAGTTAAAAGTTAAAGTTACTAAAAAAAGTGTTAAAAAAAAAAAATACAAAAAAAATAAAAAAATAAAAATACAAAAAAAATATAAAATAAAAAAAACAAAAATAGTTGTCGTTTTATTGTTCTCTCTCTCTATTCTCTCTCTATTGTTCTGCTCTTTTTTATTGTATTCTATACTGCAATGTTTTATTGTTATGTTTTTATCATGTTTGCTTTATAGGTATGCAATTTTTTTATACTTTTTTATTGTTAACCACTTTTTTGTTTTCAGGTACGCCATTCAGCTGCAGAGCAGATTTATTTATCTTGACAGCAACAGCGTTTGCTCCCACGATATATAAAGCCGTGACTCCAGCGCTGTCGGAGGTGATTTCACCACCACAGTTACATACTTCAGCATATATGCCGAAGCGTGGGGGCAGCAGTGGGTGGAGGAGCAATTTGCTCCTGCCTTTTGCGGGAGGATGCCCCCATGCTTCGGCATATATATATTTTAGGTAGGCACAGGTTGCGTTAAATGTTTTATTTTTTACTATGTTTTTTTTGTATTTGCTTTGCAGGTATGGTAAGTATTACTGTTATACTGTAATGTTACTTTGTTTTTTGTTAACCATCATTTGCTTAGCAGGTACGCCATTCAGTTGCAGCGCGGATTTATTTATCTTGACAGCAACAGCGTTTGCTCCCACGATATATAAAGCCGTGACTCCAGCGCTGTCGGAGGTGATTTCACCACCACAGTTACATACTTCAGCATATATGCCGAAGCGTGGGGGCAGCAGTGGGTGGAGGAGCAATTTGCTCCTGCCTTTTGCGGGAGGATGCCCCCATGCTTCGGCATATATATATTTTAGGTAGGCACAGGTTGCGTTAAATGTTTTATTTTTTACTATGTTTTTTTTGTATTTGCTTTGCAGGTATGGTAAGTATTACTGTTATACTGTAATGTTACTTTGTTTTTTTGTTAACCATCATTTGCTTAGCAGGTACGCCATTCAGTTGCAGCGCGGATTTATTTATCTTGACAGCAACAGCGTTTGCTCCCACGATATATAAAGCCGTGACTCCAGCGCTGTCGGAGGTGATTTCACCACCACAGTTACATACTTCAGCATACATGCCGAAGCGTGGGGGCAGTAGTGGGTGGAGGAGCAATTTGCTCCTGCCTTTTGCGGGAGGATGCCCCGATGCTTCGGCATATATATATTTTAGGTAGGCACAGGTTGCGTTAAATGTTTTATTTTTTACTATGTTTTTTTTGTATTTGCTTTGCAGGTATGGTAAGTATTACTGTTATACTGTAATGTTACTTTGTTTTTTTGTTAACCATCATTTGCTTAGCAGGTACGCCATTCAGTTGCAGCGCGGATTTATTTATCTTGACAGCAACAGCGTTTGCTCCCACGATATATAAAGCCGTAAATCCAGCGCTGTCGGAGGTGATTTCACCACCACAGTTACATACTTCAGCATATATGCCGAAGCGTGGGGGCAGTAGTGGGTGGAGGAGCAATTTGCTCCTGCCTTTTGCGTGAGGATGCCCCCATGCTTCGGCATATATAAATGGTGCATGTATGCCCATCATTAGAAGTGGGCGGATGAAGGGAGGTATTCTAATGGTGGGCATACCCACCGATCAATATCTTTTTTTCGTTCAGCCCACAGGCTGCATGAAAAAAAAGTTTACAATACAAGAACCAGCAACGTACTGGTATGTTGCTGGACTTTGAGTGGTTATACCAGAATGATGCCTGCAGGTTTAGGTATCATCTTGGTATCATTCTTTTCAGCCAGCGGTCGGCTTTCATGTAAAAGCAATCCTAGTGGCTAATTAGCCTCTAGACTGCTTTTACAAGCAGTGGGAGGGATTTCCCCCCCCACCTTCTTCCATGTTTTTCTCTGGCTCTCCTGTCCCAACAGGGAACCTGACAATGCAGCCGGTGATTCGGCCAGCTGACCATAGAGCTGATCAGAGACCAGAATGGCTCCAATCATCTCTATGGCCTAAGAAACCGGAAGCTACGAGCATTTCATGACTTAGATTTCGCCGGATGTAAACAGCGCCATTGGGAAATTGGGAAAGCATTTTATCACACCGATCTTGGTGTGGTCAGATACTTTGAGGGCAGAGGAGAGATCTAGGGTCTAATAGACCCCAATTTTTTCAAAAAAGAGTACCTGTCACTACCTATTGCTATCATAGGGGATATTTACATTCCCTGAGATAACAATAAAAATGATAAAAAAATAAAAATAAAAATGAAAGGAACAGTTTAAAAATAAGATAAAAAATCAAAAAATTAATAAAGAAAAAAAAAAAAAAAAAAAGCACCCCTGTCCCCCCCTGCTCTCGCGCAAAGGCGAACGCAAGCGTCGGTCTGGCATCAAATGTAAACAGCAATTGCCCCATGCATGTGAGGTATCACCGCGAAGGTCAGATCGAGGGCAGTAATTTTAGCAGTAGACATCCTCTGTAAATCTAAAGTGGTAACCTGTAAAGGCTTTTAAAGGCTTTTAAAAATGTATTTAGTTTGTCGCCACTGCACGTTTGTGCGCAATTTAAAAGCCTGTCATGTTTGGTATCCATGTACTCGGCCTAAGATCATCTTTTTTATTTCATCAAACATTTGGGCAATATAGTGTGTTTTAGTGCATTAAAATTTTAAAAAGTGTGTTTTTTCCCCAAAAAATGCATTTGAAAAATCGCTGTGCAAATACTGTGTGAAAAAAAAATGAAACACCCACCATTTTAATCTGTAGGGCATTTGCTTTAAAAAAATATATAATGTTTGGGGGTTCAAAGTAATTTTCTTGCAAAAAAAAAAACTTTTTCATGTAAACAATAAGTGTCAGAAAGGGCTTTGTCTTCAAGTGCTTAGAAGAGTGGGTGATGTGTGACATAAGCTTCTAAATGTTGTGCATAAAATGCCAGGACAGTTCAAAACCCCCCCAAATGACCCCATTTTGGAAAGTAGACACCCCAAGCTATTTGATGAGAGGCATGTCGAGTCCATGGAATATTTTATATTGTGACACAAGTTGCGGGAAAAAGACAATTTTTATTTTTTTATTTTTTTTTGCACAAAGTTGTCACTAAATGATATATTGCTCAAACATGCCATGGGAATATGTGAAATTACACCCCAAAATACATTCTGTGGCTTCTCCTGAGTACGGGGATACCACATGTGTGAGACTTTTTGGGAGCCTAGCCGCATACGGGACCCTGAAAACCAAGCACCGCCTTCAGGCTTTCTAAGGGCGTAAATTTTTGATTTCACTCTTCACTGCCTATCACAGTTTCGGAGGCCATGGAATGCCCAGATGGCACAAACCCCCCCCCCCCAAATGACCAAATTTTGGAAAATAGACACCCAAAGCTATTTTCTGAGAGGTATAGTGAGTATTTTGCAGACCTCACTTTTTGTCACAAACTTTTGAAAATTGAAAAAAGAAAAAAAAAATGTTTTTATTGTCTTTCTTCATTTTCAAAAACAAATGAGAGCTGCAAAATACTCACCATGCCTCTCAGCAAATAGCTTGGGGTGTCTACTTTCCAAAATGGGGTCATTTTGGGGGGTTTTGTGCTATCTTGGCATTTTATGGCCTTCAAAACTGTGATTTGTAGTGAGGAGTGAAATCAAAAATTAACGCTCTTAGAAATCCTGAAGGCGGTGATTGGATTTTGGGGCCCATATGAAGCTAGGCTTCCAAAAAGTGCCACTCATGTGGTATCCCCGTACTCAGGAGAAGTAGCAGAATGTATTTTGGGGTGTAATTCCACATATGCCCATGGCATGTTTGAGCAATATATCATTTAGTGACAACTTTGTGCAAAAAAAAAAAAAAAAAATTGTCACTTTCCCGCAACTTGTGTCAAAATATAAAATATTCCATGGACTCGACATGCCTCTCAGCAAATAGCTTGGGGTGTCTACTTTCCAAAATGGGGTCATTTGGGGGGGTTTTGTGCCATCTTGGGATTTTATGGCCTTCAAAACTGTGATAGGTAGTAAGGAGTGAAATCAAGAATTTATGCCCTTAGAAATCCTGAAGGCGGTGCTTGGTTTTCGGGGCCCCGTACGCGGCTAGGCTCCCAAAAAGTCCCACACATGTGGTATCCCCGTACTCAGGAGAAGCAGCTAAATGTATTTTGGGGTGCAATTCCACATATGCCCATGGCCTGTGTGAGCAATATATCATTTAGTGACAACTTTGTGCAAAAAAAAAAAAAATTGTCACATTCCCGCAACTTGTGTCAAAAAATAAAATATTCCATGGACTCAACATGCCTCTCAGCAAATAGCTTGGGGTGTCTACTTTCCAAAATGGGGTCATTTGGGGGGGTTTTGTGCCATCTTGGCATTTTATGGCCTTCAAAACTGTGATAGGTAGTAAGGAGTGAAATCACTGTGTGAGCAATATATCATTTAGTGACAACTTTTTGTAATTTTTTTTTTTTTGTCATTATTCAATCACTTGGGACAAAAAAAAAATATTCAATGGGTTCAACATGCCTCTCAGCAATTTCCTTGGGGTGTCTACTTTCCAAAATGGGGTCATTTGTGGGGGTTTTGTACTGCCCTGCCATTTTAGCACCTCATGAAATGACATAGGCAGTCATAAAATAAAAGCTGTGTAAATTCCAGAAAATGTACCCTAGTTAGTAGACACTATAACTTTTGAGCAAACTAATAAATATACGCTTATTGACATTTTTTTTACCAAAGACATGTGGCCGAATACATTTTGGCCTAAATGTATGACTAAAATTGAATTTATTGGATTTTTTTATAACAAAAAGTAGAAAATATCATTTTTTTTCAAAATTTTCGGTCTTTTTCCGTTTATAGCGCAAAAAATAAAAACGGCAGAGGTGATCAAATACCATCAAAAGAAAGCTCTATTTGTGGGAAGAAAAGGACGCAAATTTCGTTTGGGTACACCATTGCATGACCGCGCAATTAGCAGTTAAAGCGACGCAGTGCCGAATTGTAAAAAGTGCTCTGGTCAGGAAGGGGGTAAAACCTTCCGGGGCTGAAGTGGTTAACTGACACATGTAATTCAGAGTAGAGTGTAGTAAAGGCTTGCCTACTGAGTACATATATATAGAAAGAGAGAGAGAGAGATGGAGAGAGAGAGAGTAATATTGAGTCAGAGTATACTCCTTTTAACTGTAGCATAAGAAAGTTTCACCATATTACCTGGTGGCCCTTTCATATAACCCATTAGGACTACCAAGCGATTACCACAAGTTTATTATTCCTGGACAAGATGTCTCCTTTCAGTGTTACAGCTTAAACCAACAACTCCATCTAAATGTCACCAGTCAATGATGATAGAGAGCTTTCACATGGTCACCAATTCATATGGGCTGCTCTTTTCATCATACAGAGCTCACTGCATATCCAATGGAGACACACCAGGTCATAGGAAAGGAAAGTGGGAGGGAGATGGGCGGAGCCTAACGGAGCAGACATGCATTGTTAGAGCTCCACACCGCTGAGGAGAGAAGAGAAGGACAAAGCGGAGCCTGCAGGCTCAAAAGGTATCCATTTGAACCTTTTTACCCCAGGGAACAAACTGTGAAAGTTTGGGCAGGAAATATGGTACTGGGAGGAAACTGTGGCAGAAATAAAAATCACCTCACAAAGAGCTCACAGGCACTCACTGCAGCTGAAGCAGCTCCAGTCACCTCACAAGATACAGCATCAGGGCGCTCTCACAGACAGAAAATGTCACAGCAAGACTCTCCATTTGAGTCAGATACAGAACAAATCCTCTCACAAACTTCTCCACAAGACTCCTCAGCATCCCCAGTAATATTATTACAATTTGAAAAGATGCTTCATAAGGCTTTAAAACAAACCTCAGACCAAATAACAAAAAGCCTAACCAAAGAAATAAGAGAGCTGGGAAAGCGCACCGCAGCCTTAGAAATAAAAATGGATGAAATTGAAATTACAACCCAAGTAAATATAACAGAATTGGAACAGTTAAAAGAAGAGAATTTAATACTTCAAACTAAGCTCGAAGATTACGAAAATAGAGCCAGACGTTCAAACTTGCGCATAAGGGGAATACCTGAAACCGTGACAGACCTGCAATCTACTATTACTGCTCTATTACAAGAACTAAAGCCAGATATCCCTATTAAACGTTTAGAACTGGACAGAGTACAGAGAGCCCTCACAGCCAAAAAGAAAGATGGACCCCCACGTGATATAATCACAAAATTTCATTATTACAGAACGAAAGAACAAATACTAATTGCTGCAAGAGAAAAAAAGGAACTTAATTTACAACTTACTATCACTAAAAGACGATCCATGAAACCCCAACTAATGGAACTGCAACGCCACAACATTATGTATCAATGGGGCTTCCCCTTTTCAGTCAGATTTAACTACCAAGGTACAATTTACAGAAGCAGATCAGCAGATGAACTACAACAAACCCTTTTAAAATTAAATCAGACAGAACCCACAAGCAGCAACTCTCCCACACGCAGAAGAATGACGTCATCTTCACCTTCAGGCAGCACCCAGAATATTTCAGAACAAAATGGGAATCATCATTCTCACAAAAGAGGCCGTTATGCCACATCATCCATGGACCAAGAAGATTCAATGGACTGACATCCTAATTCCTGATATCTCCTCATTTATTATACTAAGAGATGGTTCTCTATAAAAAAACCTGTATTTATAACTGAATGTAACTGCATTCTGATAGTCACACACTGTGTGGGATCATGTTACATTCCAGTTATATTTCTTATTACTTCTGATTCATATAGCCTTAGAATATATAAGTGAAATAAGGAAATTCTTGTTCAGTTATATATTATCAGGTAATAACAATAGATTTATTACTTTTTAGGACAAATATGTTCAATAATCCAGAAGTAATGGAAGCTTTTTCTTTCTTTTCCTAACTAGTTCCTAGAATTATGTTTTTGTTTATTCTAATCTGAAGCAATACAACCTCAACTTTAATGGTTAACATATCTAAATAGTTACATATGAATAAAATATGTAATTGTTTACTCTAAAAGGGTTAAAATCCAAAAATAATTCAAACTATCTTCATCAATACCAAAGTTATTAACAGTACCTTTCAAACTGAATTATTTAGCCTAGGGCAAGACTAACCATATACAACCACCCTGGAATAAATAATTTCAACAAAAACTATATTCTGCACTCCAATTAATGAAACATCATTTTGATGTCTTTTGACATAGCACTTCTCTCCTGTAAGCGGAAGATCCGTGTACCCCCATTAGCCCTCCTCATTCTCCCAACCATATTATGTGGGAGTGTGATGAAGGCACTTATTCCCCTGAGAGAGATATTTATTCTCTTTCACGGATAAATTGTGATTACTTGCAAAAAATAATTTATACAATGTATCAACTAATCTCATATGTTTTTTGTTTACTCTTTACTCCAGAATTCACTGGTTTCTTTTCTATCTATTCATCTCTTCAGTCCACACAGGCTGATCTGCGCAGTCAGCTCTGCATAACAAAAAGTAAGTCAAAACTATTTGATCTGTTGACATGGCACCACTGAATATACTTTCCCTGAATGTTCAGGGAATAAATGTCCCTCAAAAAAGGACCAAAGCCTTCCGTACTTTTCATAACAAGAAGGCTCACATAGTATGCCTCCAAGAAACACACTTCACCAAAGATTCTACTCCAAAATATATTTCTCCTTTTTATCAACAAATTTACACAGCTTCTGCCTGTACCAAGCAAAGGGGAACTCTAATTGCATTTCACCGATCCACACCATTCACCTTATCATCAGAAATTAAAGACCCAGAAGGTAGATACCTGATACTCATGGGTTATATAATGGATACAGCAATTACGGTGATATCCTACTACGCTCCTAACAAACAACCTACACCATTCCTCTCACATATATTACAAGTGATTAATACACACAAAATAGGAACAGTGATAATGTGTGGGGATTCGAACCAGGTCCTCCTCCCATTTCTAGATAAATCACCTTTTACACCATCCAAAATAACCTCTAGATTACCTTTTTCTCAACTTCTTTCCAAATACAATCTGGTAGATTCGTGGAGAGAAAGTAACCCAATGAAAAAGAAATTCACTTATTTCTCGCACCCTCATCAAACCTTCACCAGAATAGATCATATTTTTCTAACAATAGGAATGATACCAGAAATTATATTATCAGATATAATTCCGATTCCGTGGTCTGACCATAATGCAGTATACACTACTATAGCCTCAGCCATACCAAAAGCGCATGACCCAACGTGGTACTTACCGGACATAATGCTCAAACACCCACTACATCAGATGGCCATTGAACAAGCTTTAAAGGAATACATATCAATTAATAATACAACATTAATAATACAACAGACATCTCCCCAATAACACTGTGGGAAGCTCATAAGCCTGTCTTGCGTGGTACAATACAAAGACAAATGGCACTATTTAAACGGGAACGCAAAAATCTAGCAAAAAAACTAGAACTCAATTTTAATGCAGCCTACATATCATTTCAAGATAATCCATCTCAGAGTACAAAATCTCATCTGGAAAAATCTAGATTGGAATACGATCTATTTCTCACTGAGTCAGTTGATAAATCCCTCAAACGCTCCAAACACAATTTCTACATGAATACAAACAAACCAGGTACATATTTGGCTCGGGCATTAAATTCAACTAACAAATCTTTCAAACCAATACGTTTGAAATTATCAAAAAATGTTTACACTTGTAATCCAGTTAAAATAGTCCATAAATTTCACTCACATCTCGCAACTTTATACAAGAAAAACAATGAATTTAATCCTACAGAGGCTGAATCCTTCTTCTCAAAAATAACCTTACCTGAGTTATCTCAGAATCAAAAAAGCAGTTTGGATGAGCCTATAACTATAGATGAAGTTGCTAACGCCATAAAAGACCTAAAGCTTAACAAAAGACCAGGCCCAGACGGCTACTCGGCTTTATACTATAAAACATTCTCAGAAATACTCTCTCCCATTCTCACTGAAACTTTTAACAAACTTCTAGATGGACATTCTTTTCGGCAAGAAACACTAATGGCAATTGTTGGTATGATCCCAAAACCCCTTTCTGATGATACTTCCTGTGTGAATTATCGGCCTATTTCTCTGTTAAACCTCGATATTAAATTATTAGCAAAAATAATAGCAAAACGCCTCAATAGAATTATAGGAAAATTAATACATAGAGATCAAGTAGGCTTCATGCCAAATAGACAGGCAGGCGATAATATACGCAGGGCAGTGTTATTGGCACATATTGCTAAAAAACGGAAAATCCCTTAATGTTTTCTATCTCTCGATATTAAGAGGGCATTTGACACAGTATCCTGGCAATATATGCAATATTCATTACAAAAATGGGGTTTTGGACCCCACTTTTTAACATGGATCAAAGCATTATATAATAAACCCAAAGCCTATATAAAATATGCTGGATACAAATCTGAAGCCTTTAATATCGAAAGAGGTACCCGACAGGGTTGCCCATTATCTCCCTTATTATTTGCCCTTATACTCGAACCCATGGCCCAATACATCAGAACAAACCAAACTATAACTGGCATTGAAGTAGGAGGTATTACACACAAATTATGTATATTTGCAGACGATATATTACTTTTTCTATCATCACCACAGGTCTCTGGTCCTAACTTAATACCAGCTCTTGATGGATTTGCAGCCCTATCCGGCCTTATGATTAATCCTAAGAAATGCCTAGTGCTTAATATTTCGCTCACAAACATGGAATTGATCCCGGCTAGGGCTGCACTCCCATTCACATGGGCAGAAAAATCAATCCCATATCTTGGAATTCATTTAACAGCATCTCATTCTGACTTATTCTCAACCAATTATCCTCCTGTATTAAGACAGATCACAAATCTAATAAAACAATGGTCGCAACTTCCTTTATCCTGGATAGGGAAGATTAATGCAATCAAAATGACTATTCTACCCAAATTGCTTTATCTATTCAGAGTCCTCCCTATTCCAATTCCTTCCTATTTTTTGAGAATAGTACAAAAAAGAGCAACTTCGTTTATATGGGGCTCTTCTAAACCACGTATACCTATACACACACTACATCTTCCCAAAAATAAAGGAGGCCTGGGATACCCTAATTTTACTAACTACTACAGAGCAGCACATTTGGCCAGTCTGTCCAAATACCATGCAAAACAGGAAATCCCATTATGGGTATTTATAGAGGCTTCAGAAAATGACCCTCTATTAATATCAAATTTATTATGGCTTGATCCTAAAGACCGCTTTAAAATTCATAATCCCATAACTAAACACTTCTTATCTCTCTGGGATAAACTAAAAACCAAATATCAGTTACAATCTCCACACAATCCTCTCCTTTCTTTTATCAGAAATCCGTCCTTTTATCCGGCATGGATCTACCCAAATTCTTTTAAAGCTTGGACAACATCAGGTATTCAGACACTAAATGACTTCATAGCATCTAAATCATTCCTTTCATTCCCATCGCTTAGAGAAAAATATGATCTACCAAACTCTGAGATATTTAGATATCTCCAAATCAAAAATTTCTATACACCATTCCTAAAGGGGGATACACCATTATCCCAATTATCCATTTTTGAATCAATCTGTACAAAAGATCCATTTGCTAAAGGTACAATTTCATCACTTTATAATCAATTATATGGAGTAGCAAATCTTAATAGACCCTCTTACGTTCAGAGGTGGGAGGAGGACCTGGGACGAACTTTAGAAGACACGGACTGGTCTAACATATGGCTCACATCTAAGTCATCTTCACCCAACATCTTAGCACTGGAGACAAATTATGAAGTCCTAACTCGCTGGTACCTTGTACCCGCTAGAGTGGCAAAATATTCACCTAATACCTCAGCTCTTTGTTTTCGAGGATGCCCAGAAATAGGCACATATTTACACATATGGTGGACGTGCCCAGTAATCCAAACCTTCTGGAAGGAAGTCTTCGTGATTGCATCTAAAATATTTAAAAAAATAATACAACCAGATCCATATTTAATCTTACTTAATCTAAAACCGGAATGGTTAACACTCTCTCAATTCAAACTTATGATCCAACTAATAACGGCTGCAAAACAAACAGTGGCCAAGGCATGGAAATCTCCTACATTGGTACTAGCAGAAACAATTCACAGAATGAATAATACAATGCCCCATGCTAAGATGGTAGCCATCGATCAAAATCAAATTCCAAAATTTGAAAAACTTTGGCACCCTTGGATAAAACAACAGTTCCTGTCAAACTTCAATGACTCTGTCCTGTTGCCATGGTAACAGATTAAATGACTTACAGAGACACCCATTCTAAGGCTTCAAAGAGAACTAAAAAGAATAATAAACTGAGGAGCGGGACAACCTTGTGGACCATACCTCTACCTTTCAACCCTTTTTCTTCTTTCTCTTTCCTTTTCTCCACCTTACGATTAAAGCTCATTATCAGAATTTATTTGACCTATATACACTCTACTTGTAAACAATATGTATAGTAGGTATAAATCATTTAAATACCTACAAAAGTAACTAAGGAAATGATATATATCTTTAATTTAGGTTTACGTGAACCCAATGTTTAATATTTGAAATTTTATGATATTTACCTATATAAACCCTACTGTAAAACAATGAGCTTACTTTATAGATCCTTGTAAACTTACTTTATGTATCTTTATAACATTGTATACTCAATAAACTTCTTTTGACAAGGAAAGGAAAGTGAAAAAGTATTTGAATGCTCAGATAAAACCATTGGTGCAAATGCATCATTGGATAAAATGGGTGTCTTAAACAGAATATATTACTCTGAAAATGACACAGGTAGCCTGTTGGTGGGCATCACTGTCAAGACCGTTTAATATTTAATACTGCAATATATTGTAACATTGCTGTATTAAGACATTACCTGTGTAAATGGTACCTCTTCCAAAGGAAGAAACATGATATCATAGTGAAAATCTTGCAGCTTATTATTAATTAGTCAATTATTTCTAGTTTGGGGTACCTCCATGAGGGATTTGTATGCACCTGCCTAAATTTGCCTACATATCTGCCTTTGGGAGGGAATCCATGGTGTATGTTGTGTGTGGGTATGAGTGGCACATCACCCTATGGATTCATAAAATAGGCATTGATTACCTGCACATCATTCCCTTGGTCGTTTCCAATATGTTTAATGAACTGTAAAGCTCTGACTCCTGTGGCAATAGATCCAAGATACTCCTAAATCCAGTTGTTTAACATTCCAATAGTTTTTCCTATGTAATAATATGCACATTTACATCATACAGTATACTACATACTCAATGACATATGCAATATACTACAAACTCAGTCCTGCATGTAATAAATCCATCAGTACAATTTATATAATTACTCAATATAATCTGTTTTATCCTTAATTATAGGCATATACCACAGTTTCCACATTTATGTTTACCCACAGGTTGCATCTCAGTGACAGGGAGCTCTTCATCTCTTGTTTAAATATGCTACTTACCAAATAGCCCCCATATTTTATATCTAGTAATTATAACAATCAGATATGCATCTGTTTATCTTTAAACCTGTCATCCTGGTGTACTGTCTGCTACTTTTCCTCTATATTTTTCCACCCTCTTTCTGATTTATAGGAATTAACTACTTCCATACCGGACCATAGAGAAATAAAGCTGGCATCCCCGGGTGGACATCATATGGTGTCCTTCAGTTCTAGCCACTCCTGCGGGCCCCCGGGGGCCTGCAGCGTGGCAATCGGGGATGAGCTGTGTAACTCGGGCTCAGCCCTTCCCTGAGCAGGGTAAAGAGCCAATTAAATTGGCTCTTTGCCACGTGACCGGCTGTGTCCAATCACAGCCGGTCACATGTGTTGTGCTCATAATCACCGCTTGTGCACACCCCCGGGGGCGCGCAGCATGGTGTTTGGGGATGAGGCGTGTCCCTCGGACACAGCCCATTCCAGATCAGGGTAAAGAGCCAATGTAATTGGCTCTTTACCATGTGACCAGATGTGTCCAATCACAGCCGGTCACATGTGTTGTGTTCCTAATCGCCCCCGGGGGTGCACTACGTGGCGATCGGGGATGAGGCGTGTCCCATGGACACAGCCCATCCCCTATCAGGGTAAAGAGCTGATGAAATTTGCTCTTTACTACAAGACTGTCTGTGTCCAATCACAGCCAGTCACAAATGTCAACAAACGGCTGTAGTGCCATTTCCAGGTTCTCTTTCTCAGTGTGTGAGGAGGAGACCTGGAAGAAAAATGCTACTGCAGTGATGTGCCCCAATTGCACCAAAAATAAAGAGGACCTGTCACCAGCCCATCAGATGACCTGTCACCAGCCCATGAGTACCTGTCATCAGCCCCAGAGTACCTGTCAACAGCCCCAGAGTACCTGTCACAGCCCATCAGAGTATCTGTGTATAGGTGACAATCAGCGCAAACTAATGTATACCCACACCCAATTGCAAGCTGAACACTACAGGTAATCACAAATGCCTGAAACAATAACCAAAATGAAAAAGAGAGTAAGTGCAGCACAATAAATAAAGTCCCCAATGGTCAATACAGGCAGGTCCACATAAAACTTTCAATGGCCAGAGAAAAGAAAATCTTGCATGCAGTTTACAATTGTGCTTACCAGAGAACGTGGACCTCTGCAGAGCAGGGGTCAAACTCACGTGTATCCCCTAGGGGATGGTGATCTCCTTGATGTTGTCACTGGGAAGGAACACTACAGTCAGAAGATCCTAGTATCCAAAGGGATGAGCCAGTCTTCCAGCAGAAAAAAACCCCAGGGATATAAGCATCAGGATCCTAGCACCTAGTGTTGTAGACCCCCTGCATCCAAGGAAGAAAATAGGATTTTCAACTTCCTGACAGGCTTTTATGCTTGCGGGAGGTGTCAGGCTTGTAAGCAATGTAAGGGGAACAGTAAGAGAAAGAAAGATTTTACAGCTTCTGCCACTAATAAATATTATCAGATCAAACATTTTATTGAAAACTGCATGCAAGATTTTCTTTTCCCTGGCCATTGAAAGTTTTATGTGGACCTGCCTGTATTGACCATTGGGGACTTTATTTATTGCGCTGCACTTACTCTCTTTTTCATCAGAGTGTCTGTCACAGCCCATCAGAGTACCTGTCACCATCCCCAGAGTATCTGTCACAGCCCATCAGAGTACCTGTCACCAGCCCCAGAGTACATGTCACCAGCTCTAGAGTACCTGTTGCAGCCCATCAGAGTACCTGTCACCAGCCCCAGAGTACCTGTCACAGCCCATCAGAGTACCTGTCACCATCCCCAGAGTACCTGTCACCAGCATCAGAGTACCTGTCACCAGCCCTGGAGTACCTGTCACCAGCATCAGAGTACCTGTCACCAGCCCATCAGAGTAGATGTTACTAGCCCATCAGAGTACCCAAGTACCTGTCACCTGCCCATCAGTGTACCCAAGTGCCTATCACCAGCTCATCACAGTACCCGAGTACCTGTCACCAGCCCATCAGAGTACCCGAGTACCTTTCACCAGCCCATCAGAGTACCCACGTACCTGTCACCAGGACATCAGAGTACCTGGGTACCTGTCATCAGCTCATCAGAGTACCTGAGTACTTGTCACTAACCCATCAAAGTAACCAAGTACCTGTCACCAGCTCATCAGAGTACCCAGGTACCTGCCACCAGCCCATAAAAGTAGCTGAGTACCTGTCACCAGCCCATCAGAGTACTCAAGTACGTGTCCCCACCCATCAGAGTACCCGAGTATCTATCACTAGCTCATCAGAGTACACAAGTACCTGTCATCAGCTCATCAAAGTACCCATCACCAGCTCATCAGAGTACCCGAGTACCTGTCACCAGCCCATCAAAGTACCTGAGTACCTGTCACCAGCCCATCAGAGTACCCAAGTACCTGCCACCACCCATCAGAGTACCCGAGTACCTATCACCAGCCCATCAGAGTACACGAGTACCTGTCACCAGCTCATCAAAGTACCTAAGTACCTAGCTCCAGCTCATCAGAGTACCCAAGTACCTGTCTCTAGCCCATCAAAGTACCTGTCACCAGCTCATCAGAGTACCCGAGTACCTGTCACCAGCCCATCAGAGTACCCAAGTACCTGTCACCATCCATCAGAGTATCCGAGTACCTATCACCAGCCCATCAGCATACACGAGTACCTGTCACCAGCCCAAGCCTCATAGAATATATTTTGGGGTGTTTGCTTTTCAAAATAGGATCATTTTGTTGGTGTTTCCATTATCCTGGTGCTCCAGGACCTTAAAAAGTGTGATAGGTTGTCAGGAAACTAAATGTGCAATTTATGCTCCTAGAACGCCTGATGGTGCTCCCTGCATGTTGGGCCTCTCTATGTGGCCAGGCTGTGTAAAAGTCTCACACATGTGGTATCACCATACTCAGGACGAGTAGCAGAATATATTTTGGGGGGTATTTTTTGCTATGTACATGCTATGTATTAGAAAAAAAAAGTTTTCATTTTCTTTCTACATTTTCCAAAAACTTTTGGAAAGAAATTACATGTTCAAAAGACTCATTATGCCTCATAAAATATATGTTTGGGTGTTTGCTTTACAAAATTAGGTCATTTTGTGGGTAATCCCACTGTCCTGGTGCTCCAGGACCTTCAAAGGTGTGATAGGTCATCAGGAAATTATATGTGTAATTTATGCTCCTAGAACACCTGACGGTGCTCCCTTTATGTTTGGCTTTTGTGTGTGGCCTGGCTGTGTAAAAGTCTCACACATGTGGTATTGCCATACTCAGGAAGAGTAGCAGAATGTATTTTGGGGGGTCATTTTTGCTATGTACATGCTATGTGTTAGAATCTTATAAACTGACAACTTTGTGTAAGAAAAAATATGTTTTCTTTTTCTTTCCACATTTTCCAAAACTTGTGGAAAAAAATGACATGTTCAAAAGACTCATAATGCCTCATAGATTATATGTGGGGTGTTTGCTTTCCAAAATGGGGTAATTCTGTGAGTAATTCCACTGTCCTGGTGCTCCGGGACCTTCAAAAGTGTGATAGGTAGGAATGAAATTAGATGTGTAATTTATGCTTCTAGAATACCTGATGGTGTGTCAGGGCTGGGCTCACCCCTTCCTTCTCTGAGTTGCCGCTCAGCTGTCAGCTAATTGCCAGCTCCTGTCTCTCCACAGTGACTCACCTGTTGATGATATCCTGCTCGCCAGTCCAGTCCAGATGATCTCTGCCTTCGCCTTGGTCACATCTCTAGAGAATCTCTCCTGTGTTCCTGTTAAAGACTTGCTTGGCTGACATTCCATCTGGCTCCAGATCCTGCTTGCTGTTCCACTATGCTATTCTCTGGCTCCCTGAAGTTTTGGCTTGTCTAACTATCCGTTCCAGTTACTGAACTCTGGTTATGATTTGACTATGTTTACTCTGTTTACCTTTTTTATTATTATTAAACAAGTGCGATTTAACTGTACTTCTGTCTCAGTCTGATTCATGGTTTCTGACATGGTGCTCCCTGCATGTTGGGCCTCTGTATGTGGCCAAGCTGTGAAAAGTCTCACACATGTGGTATCACCATTCTCAGGACGAGAAGCAGAATGTATTTTGGGGTGTAATTGGAAATATGCTTATGCTGTGTGTAAGAAATAACTTGTTATGATAATTTTGTGTAAAAAAAATACATTTCTTCATTTTCCAAAGAACTGTGGGAAAAAATTACAACTTCAAATAAACTTGCCATGCCTCTTACTAAATAACTTGGACTGTCTACAATAAATGTCTTCATTTTCCAAAGAATTGTGGGAAAAAAATTACAACTTCAAAAAACTTACCATGCCTCTTACTAAATAACTTGGACTGTCTACTTTCAAAAAAGGGGTAATTTGGGGGATATTTGTGCTGTCTTGACATTTCAGGTATGATCAATTTTTTATAATTTGCACCAAAGCTTGTAGACTCTATAACATTCACGCAGACCAAATACTATACACTAATTTGGGTTATTTTTACCAAAGATATATAGCAATATACATTTTAGCCCAAATTTATGAACAAAAATTACTTATTTGCAAAATTATATAATAGAAACTAAAAAAAAGTGTTTTTTTCCCCAAATTTTCACAATTTTTTTTATTATATCGCAAAAAATAAAAAAAACCCAGTGGTGATTAAATACCACCAAACGAAAGCTCTATTTGTGGAAAAAATGATAAAAATGTTGTTTGGGTACAGTGTTGCATGACTGAGTAATTGTCATTCAAAGTATGAGAGTGATGAAAGCTGAAAATTGGTCTCGGCAGGAAGGGGGTGTAAGCACCCTGTATTAAAGTGGTTAAGGACATAACTGCTTGAGTATGTTTATTCCTTTATCTGGCTGACAAAGGTTAATGGCAATCTATGCTGAATGAGTTAAACAGCTGTTAATTATGGCTGCCCCCATAGATACAATAGAAGAGTGAGTGCAGTCCTCCACATCCAGGGACAGGAAATGTGTTATTTGCAGGAATGCAAGGTGAGGTAAAAATAACGTTAAAAAAGCCTTAAAAAATGCAAGCAGCTCGTTAAGAACTAGTAAGCTGCAATATAGCACATTTTTGTTTTGAGGTTTACATTCATGTTCAGAAAACTCTTTTCTGTATTTAAAAATGAAAAAAATAATAGGTAAGTATGGAAAAATTAAAGAGTTGCTGTAAATTAATAAATTATTTTACAAGTGTACATGTAATGACTAAAGCATCTCACAATTTAATACTGTCAGATTTCATTAGTTCAGCCTTTCTAATTATAAAATATACTTGCCTAACATGTTACTGTAATTTCATTTCTAACATAATTAACATAATTAGTTTAGAAATGCATGTAAAATACAAACCAAGTACTTGCCTAATATGGTATTAATTTCTGAGATTGTTATCACTTAATGTAATGCCTTTTCTAGCAAACTTAAATTAAAATACATTGTACTTAGTGTAGTGCATATTTATATACAGTATGCAATAAAATAATAACATACCAACATTTTTTTGCATGAAAAATAGCAAAAAGCCTTTAGAGACTGACACAATGTTTCAACAAAATGGGTTTTCATGGTCTTAGTTAGGGAAAATTAGTAAGAAAGAACATGAGTAATCTAAAGTTTCCTGAGGTAAAAAAAATATTGCTTTGTGCACTGGATTTACTGTTTGTTTGTTTTCTCTTCTATTGGTTTAACTAGATAGACACGTGTGTGTTTTCAACCTAACTACAGTATGTCACTATGTACGCCAATGGTAATGTGATGTTCAACTAATATTGTCACCCCTGTCCTAAAATAAACATTTGTCAGGCTGACTTCTTGCTCACTGCTGAGTTTTTAAACACATAATATTTGATCATGATCAATAATTACAAACATATATAGGCTTTAAATATAATACAACAAAAGTTAAAAGGAAAAAGAAATGCGCTAGAGGCATAAAAACTGTGAATGAATGTAAATGAAAAAAATGAAAAAAAGGCCTCCTGCTATGCACTATAACCCCGATATAAGGGCACAAAGAGACAAAATACAATATGAAAAGTGCAGCGCTGGACGTATGAAGTGAATTGTGAAATTAATAAACCAAATATTTAAAATGGTGAGAAGACTCTCAGAGTCAATATGTCAAAAATAGTGAGAAAATCACAATCTACGAGATTATTATATAAAGTGCCTCATAATGCGCAAACACATAAACATATAAATAATTGAAAAAAATATGTAAAAAAACATATAAGTCCATAAACAATGTATTGGATGCAAATATTCTGTGCAGATTTCAGGGATCAATCTTCATTGTTCAGTGTTAGCCCACACCCGAATAAGTATATTAAAGGCTTACCGGAAAGCCTGTGACCGCCCTTACTCAGGGGGGTCAGAACAAACTTGGTAGGTATGGGTGAACCACCACAGGAATACTCCAAGGGATGATGGACCACTGCGACAGGACTCCTTTTTGTACTGGATATATGGAAGTGATTGAGTTTGCCCCATGAGAGGATAGGATTCTGGAGAACATCCATAGCTGCTGTCGGGTGGTTGGCTGCCTGGCAAGGAGTCCTGTCGCAATGGTCCATCGGTGTCCCTTGGAGTATTCCTGTGGTGGTTCACCCATACCTACTAAGCTTGTTCTGACCCCCCTGAGTAAGGGCGGTCACAGGCTTTCCGGTAAGCCTTTAATATACTTATTCGGTGGTGGGCTAACACTGAACAATGAAGATTGATCCCTGAAATCTGCACAGAATATTTGCATCCAATACATTGTTTATGGACTTATATGTTTTTTTTTACATATTTTTTTCAATTATTTATAAGTTTATGTGTTCACGCATTATGAGGCACTTTATATAATTATCAGGTAGATTGTGATTTTTGTCACTATTTTTGACATATTGACTCTGAGAGTCTTCTCACCATTTTAAATATTTGGTTTATTAATTTCACAATTCACTTCATACGTCCAGCGCTGCACTTTTCATATTGTATTTTAAATATAATAAAATAGATCAGTTATCATGATCGTGTTTGCTGTGACACAAAAAAATATATATGTTAGAATATATCAAATAACAGTAAAATACACCAAATAAATGAAAAAGCAAAAAAGCAATTGTGTACTGTCCCAATTCAAGTTATTATTTGGTTTAAAAATCCTTCAAAAAACAATAAATACAAAAAAGTGAAGAAACACTCATAATACAAAATGAAATTGGCAAATTTCACTCATCCCTAGCTACATTGTGATTAAACAATCCCCTTTAGACTTACCAACAATTATATAATTTGAAGGCCTGCCTGATTGCTTATAACAGCCATCATTAAATGGTGGCCCGTGGTCCAAACACAGATCATGCGACGCTCCTGTTTGGACCATCAGCCCACAATTGCAAAGTGGCACATCCCCGCCATTCAGCAGTGATTGGTTGCTGGGACTGCATGACATTCCGTGTACATTCCACCCCTTCTACTGACTATCCCGTGGCTTCCAACTCTCACTCCCTGGTGGACCATTACCTGTGGTGTGACATCATGTGCGTGCTCCACCCACTGCTGCTCACTATCTTGTGGCACCTGGCTCGCACTCCCTGACAGCCGCGAGGTATGGTGTGATGTCATATGTTCACCCGCCCCTTTCAGCAGGATTCCTGGTACAACTACCACCCCCCTGCAGCTTGCTACCTCTGCCGCCTCCTGCTCCCTGCCTGCCCTTAATGTATGTTGTGTGAGCATTTCATTGATATTTACAGGGGTACGATGCTGATGGGCATACCTTCTCTTAAGCGGCAAGCTGATGAGCACATTTTATGTTAAGGTTCACTCTGATGGGCACATTTTATGTTGTGCCCATCAGAGTGCCCCTTAACATAAAATGTGCCCATCAGAGTGCCACTTAACCTCTGAGTGCCCCTTTACATAAAATGGGCCCACCTATATGCCCCTTAACATAATATAAGGGGCATGCTGATGGGCGCATTTTATGTTAAGGGAATCTCTGATAGGCACATTTTATGTTAAGGGGCCTTCTGATGGGCACAATTTATGTTAAGGGGCACAATAATGGGGACATCTGATGTAAGGGGGAACTCTGGTGGGATATAACAAGTGTTCGGTGCAAACATTAACAGCAAAATTCCAATCATGTGAATATATACATAAATGAACTCTAGTAAATCAAAGCTTAAAATAATGGGAATAGTGTGAGTAGTCAACATTCACAGCAGCCTTCCGATGGGAATGAAAGCCATAATCCCGAAAGCACTGTAAGACAAGGAAGAGGAGGCACCTCTGGGTGCAGACTTTAAAACAATTTATTAAAAAGGCAACAGCAAGGTTTGCACTCACATTTTAGGAGAGGGTAATAAGCATGGATAGTCCCAAAACAATCATAAGGATCCATGGAGTCATCTCTCTCAGCTTCGGATATGCAGCGTTTTCTCTGTACAGTCCCAAAGTGATAGATGTCAGCCGGCCGGCAACGGGGAGAAACAAGGAAAATGAGGCTTGGTAGCAAACAATATCCGGGCGAGTGCCGATGACGTCACACGATGTGCGACACGTTTCCTGAGCTGGCTCGCCGTGAGTCACGTGACGGCTGCGCTCCTTTGTCAAGCTGATTGGCTGGGAGCTGCGGTGAAGATTTATGTAGGAAAATATGGGGAGGAGAGTGGTAAAAGGGAGGAGGAGATGGGGAGTGGCCTGGAGAACTGTGTATAGAAGTGTCAGCAGAGACGGCGATCAAGGAAGGAGATGGATAACACAGAAAAACGGCAATGGGAGCGAGAGGGGAGGGAAGGAAATGAAGAGAAGAACGGCATTTTAAGATTATTATTATATTAAAATATTACAAAAGAGTGCAAATGGGATAGATAATTGAAATTAAAATAATAAATGAAAAAAATATGAAAATAAAAATAAAAATAAGAATAAAAATAAAAATAAGAATAAATGTAAATAAAAAATAAAAATAAGAATAAAAATAAATATAAAAGTAAAAATAAATATAAAAATGATGAGAAATCCAGGGAAATGTAAGACTTCAGGCATGTGACCATAATGTACTACTGTTTACAAAGGCAGGAGAAAAAAGGTTGATACATGTATAAATGGGTCAAAAATAAAGAGAGGAAGAAAGGGAAAAGGAGATATGGTCCACTGCATGATATGACAACATGTCATGCAATATATAGTAGCATATTGATAAATAATGTATTTGGGGGTATACAAATATTAACTAAGGAAAAAGTGACTGTATATGATGTATTGTATTCTATACATAAGGGTAAGTTGATATGTGCTTGCACACAACTATACACATAAGCATGGGGCCAGGATAAAAATAAGAACATATATAAAATAGGACGAAGGAAGCGTGTATATACACAAAGGCATGTATATACACACATATATGTACACACATAACAATGCATATATGATACCCTAGGTATGTAACAGATATATATATATAAAATATATAAAAAAGGAGTGAATATGAAGATCTAAAATGAATTGAATAAAATATGGACAAGGGAGAGCCACATAAAATACATATTGGTTACATCACAAGATGGCCGATGTTTCAATACATTCGTTGATGCCTCCCGGTGAGAGGACATCTAAATGGTAGATCCAATAGGTCTCCCTCGAACATAATTTTTTGAACCTTTCGGCGGGCGGGAGGGACCTAGGGATCTGTTCTATGACCCAAACTGATAGCCCAAGGGTGGAGCTCTTGTGGACCGTGGTGAAATGTCTGGGCACACTGTGGGGGTCCATGCCACCCTCAATGTACCTCCTGTGCTCCCCAAAACGCTGTCTGAGGGGTCATATTGTGCGGCCAACATAAATAAGGCCACAGGGACATGTTAGGCCATATTGCACATAATCTGATGAGCAGTTGTAGAATTTTTTCAAGAGATATGTCTGGCCTTTGGTGGAAAAAGATTTTTGGCCATGTTGGACATAGTGACAAGTCTTGCATAATTTTTTCCGACATTGAAACATCCCTACTAGAGGGATAAGTGGAACAATAGAAGGAAAAGTTGAGGTGGTTTTTAATTTACTAGGGGCAATTTTATTTTATTATTTTTGGGGTTCGGGGCCCTACGATAGGTGACATGTGGATGTGTAGGGAGAATGGATTTAAGATGAGGGTCTTGTTGAAGAATATCCCAGTGTTCCGAAGTATCTTTTCCATCCCTAATGTGTTGAGAATGAAAAGTGGTGATGAAACGGATGGGAAAATCAGTGGGGACAGAATTGCCACGTAAAGTATTTCCATGAAGGTATAGTTCATACGCCTTTTTGACTAGATCTTCAGGATATCCTTTCTCAGAGAATTTATTTTTGAGGTGGATACTGGATTCTATGTAGTCAGCCTCCCTGGTACAATTTTGTCTGAGTCGACAAAATTGACCTTTAGGGATGTTTTTTATCCATGGTGGATAATGACAACTCTTGAAATGAAGATACGAATTGCCACTGGTGGGCTTGGTGTAATTTTTGGCATATATCTCATGGTTGTCATGTCTGAGTTCTAGATCGAGGAAGGCTAAGGAAGTCTGATTGCTGTCATGTGTAAATGAGAGTCCATACTTGTTATTGTTGCAGTATGTGATGAATGATGGGATAAGATCTAAGGGACCATCCCAGATGATTATAATATTGTCAATATATCTGCTGAAAAAGACGATATTAGCAGAAAACGGATTGTTATGATGAATGTACTGGTTCTCCCAGAACCCCATGGCAAGGTTCGCGTACGAGGGGGCAAAATTAGCCCCCATCGCAGTCCCTTGTACCTGTAAATAGAAGTCTCCATTGAATGTAAAATAATTGTGTGTTAAACAAAACTTGGTGGCTTCTATTATAAAGGTAGCCTGACGGGGGTTGATGAATGGATCTGTAGAAAGGAGGTGCTCAAGGGCCATAATACCAAAGCTGTGGGGAATGGAAGTATATAGAGAGCTAACGTCTAATGATAACCAGGAATACGTAGGTTCCCAACTATATGGTGAAAGAAGCTCTAAGAGATGTGTCCCATCCCGAATGTAGGACTGGAGCTGGTGGACCAGGGGTTGTAAATACCGATCCACATATAAGCTAAAACCTGAGGTAATGCTATCCATTGATGCCACAATTGGCCTACCCGGAGGATTTTGTTGGTTCTTATGGATTTTGGGTAAATGATAAAAATAAGGAATGGAATAAAATGGTTTGCAAAAAAAAGTACTCTCTACTTTAGAAATGATATGGTTAGCAAGGGCAGTGGAAATCAAGAGATCAGCTTCCAAACTGAAGTCATTAGTGGGATCTTTTGAAAGTTTCATATAGGTGGTATGGTCAGACAGAAGCCTTTCTGTCTCGACAATGTTGTCAGCTTTATTCTGGAGGACAATACCGCCTCCTTTATCGGCAGGCTTGATTATGAGATCTTCTGCATGAATAAATTGTTGGAGAGCTCTAGTCTCAGAGGGTGAAAGGATTTGCAGATTGGAAGTGGATGTGATGTTACAGAGTTTGGTCATGTCTGAAAAAACCACTCTATAGAAACTTTCTATGTAGGGACCCTTCGAGTGTGTGGGAAAAAATATGGATTTGGGCTTTAAACCAGAGTGAATAATGAGTGGAGATGTGGCAAGGTGTTGTGTAAGTAATTTAGAAAGGTCATCATCTGTGCATGGAACATCATCTACTGTACATGAGAGGTCATGATCATCGCAATCGTAGGTATCAGAATTATTATCTGAATTATCAGATAAAGGTGGAGATATGGTGGTAGCCACTGGAATAGAGGTTTGTAGGTCTTTGGCTTTCTGAATGTTAAAGTGCCTTTGAAGAGTTAAATTCCTGATGTAGCAGTTCAGATCTTTGAAAAGCAAAAAAGATTAGGCCTATTAGTGAGAGCAAAATTTAGGCCATGGCTGAGAAGTGCTGTATCAGCAGAGGACAAGATGTAGTTGGACAAATTGAAGATTTTTATCATTTTTTGGGGGTTTTTGGGTTCCTGTGTGTATAGCTGCTCGTCTGTTGTGCCCCCCTCTACAGCCTCTTCTGTAAGCTTTCTTTTTCTTGATATGGTTGCCGGAGGAGGACTGGACACTAAAAAAGTATCCGGAGTGTGATGGAAAGGGGAATTTTGGGAACCAAAGGAGATGTGGGGTCCTGTGGTGGAAGGAACTGGCTCAGATGGTTCAATCTGACAGTTAACAGTATCCATCTCCTGGGGTTCCAGATTAAGATGTGATATGTCTGCATGAGAAGTGGATCGATAGGGAAGATCAATGGTGCCATTAGGAAGGTCGGTATTGGTGGGCAAACTGGGTAGGGAAATGGATGTAGAGTTGTGCCTATTATAAAATGGGGTTAAAGAAGTGATAAGTTCTTTATTTTTGTGTAAATACTTTCTAGGGTATTTTTTATTGTTGTTCTCACAATTATAATTGCTTTTCTGCCATGTAGGTGTAAGGTGATGGGGAGGAGGGGAGGATAATCTGTGTGTGTGGGGAGTGGGTTGGGCCTTATGAGATGTAGGACAAATGTTGGGCTTATGGGGTATGCTGAGTTGTATACTCATGAGGGGAGGAGGACATGAAGCTGAAATAACAGATGGCAGACTCATAAGGGGTGGAGGACCCTGAACAGCGGCGGAAGGAATGGAGGATACTGGCTTATCTAAAGTATGGGTGGATGATCTGATGGAGGAATGTGAGTGGGATTTTTTATTCCACGTGAAGATTCTATCGAAATTGTAGTCATCCAGGTCTCTTTTAAATTTGCCCATTTTAGAACTGACAAGGATGTCCTCATCTTTTTTCGTATTACTTTGAAGTACCTCAAACCATGTATGGGGTATGGTAGTGGAAGAACTTTTGATATCTTTTATGATGGAAAGTGTTTGATCATATAATTTATCAAACCTATTTTCCCTATGAGATATCAAAATCCCCATCCATTTAGCAGTGCAGAACTCGGCAAGGCTAGCCCATTCCTTGGTATGTTCCGCTCTTAAAAAGGACGGGCCCTCTTTCAGAATTCTGAGACCTCTAGGTGAGATCCGGGTATTGATATACTGTTCCAAAAAAAACGTATCCCACCACTGTTGATTAGCAGTCTGTATCAATCTTTTAAGTTGTTTGAACTTGCCACAAAGGTGTGATCTGGTCTTGCCTGTAAGTCTAGTCTCTTTTGAGAAGGTAACCTGATGTAAACTAGAAAAAATATTATCTAGAATCTTATATCTATGGTCATCAATAGTAGATGGGAGATCCATAATGAGTAAAAAAGAATGGCTTTTGTAAGAAAAGGGGGGGGGGGGGGAGGGAAGAAAAAAACAAGGGGAAGGGGAAAGGGGAGGAAAGGAAGGAAGTAAAAAGAAAAAAGAAAAAGAAAAACGGGGGTTATATGTCTGTGTGAGTGTGCGTGTGCGTGCGTACAAAGATACACACATACACACAAATGTATATACCAATGGATGTAGTAGCTAATATGCAGCACGAGAAAGCAACCAAACAGGAATATAACAAGTGTTTGGCGCAAACATTACCAGCAAAATTCCAATCATGTGAATATATACATAAATGAACTCTAGTAAATCAAAGCAGGATGTAAAACATAGAGTCCGTACTATAACACACCAGATTAAAATAATGGGAATAGTGTGAGTAGTCCACATTCACGGCAGCCTTCCGATGGGAATGAAAGCCATAATCCCGAAAGCACTGTAAGACAAGTAAGAGGAGGCGCCTCTGGGTGCAGACTTTAAAAAAATGTATTAAAAATGCAACAGCAAGGTTTGCACTCACATTTTAGGAGAATGTAATAAGCATGGATAGTCCCAAAACAATCATAAGGATCCGTGGAGTCATCTCTCTCAGCTTCGGATATGCAGCGTTTTCTCTATACAGTCCCAAAGTGCTAGATGTCAGCCGCCCGGCAACGGGGAGAAACAAGGAAAATGAGGCTTGGTAGCAAACAATATCCGGGCGAGTGCAGATGACGTCACATGATGTGCGACACGTTTCCTGAGCTGGCTCGCCGTGAGTCACATGACGGCTGCGCTCCTTTGTCAAGCTGATTGGTTGGAAGCTGCGGTGAAGATTTATGTAGGAATGTATGGGGAGGAGATCGGTAAAAGGGAGCAGGAGATGGGGAGTGGCCTGGAGAACTGTGTATAGAAGTGTCAGCAGAGACGGCGATCAAGGAAGGTGATGGATAACACAGAAAAACGGCAATGGGAGCGAGAGGGGAGGGGAGGAAACGAGGAGAAGAACGGCATTTTAAGATTATTATTATATTAAAATATTACAAAAGAGTGCAAATGGGATAGATAATTGAAATAAAAATAATAAATGAAAAAAAAAATGAAAATAAAAATAAAAATAAGAATAAAAATAAAAATAAGAATAAATGTAAATAAAAAATAAAAATAAGAATAAAAATAAATATAAAAGTAAGAATAAATATAAAAATGATGAGGAATCCAGGGAAATGTAAGACTTCAGGCATGTGACCATAATGTACTACTGTTTACAAAGGCAGGAGAAAAAAGGTTGATACATGTATAAATGGGTCAAAAATAAAGAGAGAAAGAAAGGGAAAAGGAGATATGGTCTACTGCATGATATGACAACATGTCATGCAATATATAGTAGCATATTGATAAATAATGTATTTGGGGTATACAAATATTAACTAAGGAAAATGTGACTGTATATGATGTATTGTATTCTAAGGATAAAAATAAGAACATATATAAAATAGGACGAAGGAAGCGTGTATATAAACAAAGGCATGTATATACACACATCTATATACACACATAACAATGCATATATGGTACCCTAGGTATGTAACAGATATATATATATAAAATATATAAAAAAAGGAGTTAATATGAAAATCTAAAATGAATTGAATAAAATATGGACAAGGGAGAGCCACATAAAATACATATTGGTTACATCACAAGATGGCCGATGTTTCAATACATTCGTTGATGCCTCCCGGTGAGAGGACATCTAAATGGTAGATCCAATAGGTCTCCCTCGCACATAATTTTTTGAACCTTTCAGCGGGCGGGAGGGACCTAGGGATCTGTTCTATGACCCAAACTGATAGCCCAAGGGTGGAGCTCTTGTGGACCGTGGTGAAATGTCTGGGCACACTGTGGGGGTCCGTGCCACCCTCAATGTACCTCCTGTGCTCCCCAAAACGCTGTCTGAGGGGTCGAATTGTGCGGCCAACATAAATAAGGCCACAGGGACATGTTAGGTCATATACCACATAATCTGATGAGCAGTTGTAGAATTCTTTCAAGAAATATGTCTGGCCTTTTGTGGAAAAAGATTTTTGGCCATGTTGGACAAAGTGACAAGTCTTGCATAATTTTTTCCGACATTGAAACATCCCTACTAGAGGGATAAGTGGAACAATAGATGGAAAAGTTGAGGTAGTTTTTAATTTACTAGGGGCAATTTTATTTTTGAGGTTCGGGGCCCTACGATAGGTGACATGGGGATGTGTAGGGAGAATGGATTTAAGATGAGGGTCTTGTTGAAGAATATCCCAGTGTTTCCGAAGTATCTTTTCCATCCTACTGTGTTGAGAATGAAAAGTGGTGATGAAACGGATGGGACAATCAGTGGGGACAGAATTGCCACATAAAGGTTTTCCATGAAGGTATAGTTCATACGCCTTTTTGACTAGATCTTCAGGATATCCTTTCTCAGAGAATTTATTTTTGAGGTGGATACTGGATTCTATGTAGTCAGCCTCCCTGGTACAATTTTGTCTGAGTCGACAAAATTGACCTTTATGCCCCGTATACACGGTCGGACTTTGTTCGGACATTCCGACAACAAAATCCTAGGATTTTTTCCGACGGATGTTGGCTCAAACTTGTTTTGCCTACACATGGTCGCACAAAGTTGTCGGCATTTCCGATCGCCAACAACGCGGTGACGTACACCACGTACGACGAGACTAGAAAAGGCCGGTTCAGAACCAAGCGCGGCACCCTTTGGGCTCCTTTTGCTAATCTCGTGTTAGTAAAAGTTTGGTGAGAGACGATTCGCGCTTTTTCAGACTCGTGGCTTTCAGATCGTTTTCTGACGTTCAGTTTGTGCTTGTGGGTTTGTATCTGCTCTTCAGTGCGTGCAGTCAGTTCGTATCGGAGTTTTCTGTGTGATCTTGCCTGCTCGTTGCTGTTTTTCAGGTCGCTCTTCACAGGCCTTGCTGTTCTTCAGTGCGTTCTGTTACTTCGTTCTGAGCAGCCGACCGTTTTCTAGCCATGTTTTGTATGCGTACTCCTCGTAGAGTTCGTGCTGTGCGTGGGCTTGGTGTTGGGGTCCTGACCTTGACACAAGTCCAGTCCATGAACAGGGTGGGGAGGAGTTCATGGACCAAGAATTGGTTGCTTCAGCGTGACCAGTTCTGTCATATGCCTTTGCTCCGTGAGATCCGTAAGAATAATCCTGATGATTTCAGGAACTTTCTCAGGATGACGGACCCTGTGTTTCACCGTTTGTTGGCTTCGCTGACCCCCTATATCAGCAGGCAGGATACCTGCATGAGGCAAGCCATCACTCCGGAGCAGAGGTTGGTCGCTACCTTGCGGTATTTGACCACAGGGAGAAGCCTGCAGGACCTCAAGTTCTCGACAGGCATCTCCCCCCAGGCTCTGGGGATCATTATCCCAGAGACCTGTTCTGCCATCATACAGGTCCTGCAGAAGGAGTATATGAAGGTAAGATTTTTATCCTTTTATATCACATTTTATTGTATTGAATGTTTGCTAATATATTGTATTTCTTTCCTCATTCCCTAATTACCATGATTGTAATATGCTGTGAATGTCCCCTTTGTCCTCATGCATGCTGGATTTTTATATCATTATTATTTTAGGTCCTTCATACATATTTGCCCTTCAATAACCTCCCCAGCATGGTGTCTCCTAGCCCTATATTCACCTCATGAAGTCACTTAACAATGTATTTTATCAGCTCCATAGTAGTGCTTTACCCCAAACACCCCCTAAAATGTTTGGAAATGTTATTTTTTATTTAAATTCAGGCAGAGGGCCAGAGGCTTTTTTTTGTGGTGTCCCCAAATTTTTTGTAACCCCCCCCCAACTGCTAAGTCAGCTGATCCCAATTCATTATCCTCAATCATCTATCTGCTGACTTTGCCAAACCCATACACACTATACCCACCTCTTTACTGGTCAGATTTATGGATGAATTCCCCAAAGCATGTAGTGCAAGGGCCTGCCTGTATACTTTCCAATGGTACTGTTTAAAGTTCTTGTATCCTATTATGATCTTGATAGGTAATAGCAGAATGTCCAAATGTGCTCAAATGTGTACAGTGTGTATTTATATCTTTGTATTATGACACTTCTTACCTGTCCAGTGGGCTGCCAATAGTGTAACTAAGGAGGGGCTGTTCCAAGTAATACCCTGTATTTAGGCATTCATCTCTCAATGAAGTGAAGAGGGTTACCTGTCCAAGAGTTCCCCTCCCTATAATGTTAGAAATGGCGCCTGAGAGGGGGGGAGGGGGAATATGATAGGTGTACCTTATACTTTGTTGTTTTTAAAATTCCCCTTAATAAATGCTATCTGGAGTTTGACCCCTAATGTTTGTGTCTAATCTGCTTGCCATGTTTCTGTGAAAAAATAGTAATGTTTATTGTTTTTTCCTCAACAGTTTCCTTCCACGCCACAGGAATGGCAGACTGTGGCCTCCCACTTTGCCCAGCGGTGGGACTTTCCTAACTGCGGAGGGGCAATTGATGGGAAACATGTCCACATCATCCCACCACCCAACTCGGGGTCGTACTATTATAATTACAAGGGGTTTAATAGTATAGTGATGTTGGCGGTGGTGTCGGCTAATTACGACTTCTTGTATGTGGACGTGGGGAAGAATGGCCGGATGTCCGATGGTGGAGTGATCGCCCAGACGGAGTTCTACAGGTGTCTCCAGAATGGCAGCTTGGACTTGCCACCTCCAGAGGACAATGTTGAAGGTCTCCCATTTGTGTTCGTTGCTGATGAAGCGTTTGCGCTGGGGGACCACCTGAAGCGGCCATTCCCGATGAGGGCCCTCACCCCGGAACAGAGGGTTTTTAATTACCGGCTGGCCAGAGCCCGAAGAGTGGTGGAGAACACATTTGGAATCCTGGCCAGCCGGTTCCGACTATTTCTGACACCCATCCATATGGCGGAGTATAAACTGAACCATATTATACTGGCGTGCTGTGTTCTCCATAATTTTTTAAGAAAACATTCAGCCAACTATGCTGGCTCAGTTGGGCCTGAGGCCGGAATACCAAATACATCAACAATGACGGCGCTTGAAAGCGGCCGTCCTGGCTTGCCCTCCCTGAGAGCCCGTGATGTCCGGTTACGATACCTGGAGTTCTTTGCGGGTAGGGGGGCTATCAATATGCCAGACAATCTGTGACACCTTTTTCAAATAAAAAACAACCAAAAGCAATTCTTGGTGGACATTTACTGCTTGTGTTTGTTTGAGTTGACCCTGACAGAAATGTGTTGAGTGCAGAAAATGTCGTGATTGGGTAACCTTATAAAGAATAGTGTTGGCTGGTACTTCCTAAATGCAAAAACACATTTCACTACAAGTGCACTTGCAACTGCACTGAACTTGCACTTGTAGTGCAAAGTGTATTTGCCCTTAGGAAATAACCCCCATTTTTGCATAAAACAGCAATTACATCACCCCAAAAGTGTTGTAGTGTTGAGACAATAATCCACACATTCTTGAGTAAGGCACTTTTTTATACCTGCACAATCACATGTGCATTTACCAAAGGTTTTTAAAACAAAACAACATGTTTGTTGTATAACAATTTTTGGGGGGGGCATTTTTAAAAATCGAAATATCCATTTCAGATAAAACAGGCCTGTGTAAAACCAACAAGAAAGCCAAAAAACTTGAACTTACAAAGTTCACATTAGGTAAAACCTGAAGGCTATATCAGACATCAGTATTTAGGAACTGGGTTTGATATAGCGTTCAGATGGGGGGGAAATCACCCCTGGAAAAGCCAAATTTGGAAGATGCACACCAATTTACGAATGTCAACATGTGCTATCTGCCATCAGGGGGATCAAGGGACGTGTTTTGGGGGAGCAAGCCCTTCCTCAACGCTACTTTATAATTGAGGAAGGGGTTGCACCCCCAAAACGCGTCCATTGATCTCCCGTGATGGCAGATAGCACATGTTGGCACACTGTGTGCATCCTCCAAATTTGGCTTTTCTAAACATTGTAAAAATTTTTGTAAGATAAAACAGGTGATTTTGTGGGGTTTAAATTCGCCCCAAAACATCAATATACTACTATATATAGCATAACATGTTGTCATATCATGCAGTAGACCATATCTCCTTTTCCCTTTCTTTCTCTCTTTATTTTTGACCCATTTATACATGTATCGACCTTTTTTCTCCTGCCTTTGTAAACAGTAGTACATTATGGTCACTTGCCTGAAGTCTTACATTTCCCTGGATTCCTCATCATTTTTATATTTATTTTTAATTTTTATATTTATTTTTATTCTTATTTTTATTTTTTATTTACATGTATTCTTATTTTTATTTGTATTCTTATTTTTATTTTTATTTTCATTTTTTTTTTCATTTATTATTTTTATTTCAATTAATTATCCCATTTGCACTCTTTTGTAATATTTTAATATAATAATAATCTTAAAATGCCGTTCTTCTCCTCATTTCCTCCCCTCCCCTCTCGCTCCCATTGCCGTTTTTCTGTGTTATCCATCATCTTCCTTGATCACCATCTCTGCTGACACTTCTATACACAGTTCTCCAGGCCACTCCCCATCTCCTCCTCCCTTTTACCGCTCTCCTCCCCATACTTTCCTACATAAATCTTCACCGCAGCTTCCAGCCAATCAGCTTGACAAAGGAGCACAGCCGTCACGTGACTCACGGCGAACCAGCTCAGGAAACGCGTCGCACATCGTGTGACGTCATCAGCACTCGCCCAGATATTGTTTGCTACCAAGCCTCGTTTTCCTTGTTTCTCCCCATTGCCGGGCGGCTGACATCTATCACTTTGGGACTGTACAGAGAAAACTCTGCATATCCGAAGCTGAGAGAGATGACTCCAGAGATTGTTTTGGGACTATCCATGCTTATTACCTTCTCCTAAAATGTGAGTGCAAACCTTGCTGTTGCTTTTTTAATAAATTGTTTTAAAGTCTGCACCCAGAGGCGCCTCCTCTTCCTTGTCTTACGGAACTCTGGTGGGATGCCTGATGTAAGGTGGCACTGTGATGGGGACACCTGAAATAAACGGGCATTCTGATGGTAAGATCTGATGTAACGGGGCACTCTGATTGGTACATCTGATGTAAAGGGGCACTCTGATGGGCACGCCTAATGTAAAGGAGCACTCTGATGGGCACATCTTATGTGATGGGAACACCTGATGTAAGGGGGCACTGTTGGGAGAAACCTTATATAATGGGGCACTCTGATGGGGACAAATTATGTAAGGGGACACACTGATGGAATACACCAGATATAAGGAGGCCTTCTGATGCATAAACCTGATGTAAGGTGGCACTCTGATGGGAACACATTACTTAAGGGGGTACTCTGATAGTGGCAACTGATTTATGGGGGTAGTCTGATGGGGGCACCCAATGTAATGAATTACTCTGGTAGGGGCACCTGATCTAAGGGGGAACGCTTATGGGGACATTTACAGAGTATTATCAGAGTGTGTGGAGGAAACAGTAACAAAAGTGCCAGAGAGTGTGACTTGCACCAAAAAAAAGGAAAGTAGACGTGCACAATCTTTCATAGCACAGACTTGAGATTCAGACCTCAGCCAGAAGAACATTTTAGTGACCAAACCACCTTAAATATTAATGTAATACCCCTGGCCTATAAAATAAATAGATTGTTTATATAGGCCTTAGAACTGCATTGTTTGTTCATAAATCTGAAGGAGATAAAATCAGTCAGGTTGATATGTGGCGAGATTTAGCTAAAAAAAAGCCCCACACACCCCACATCATCTTTATGATCAGATGTGCAGTAAATGTCCTTGTCCTCTCAACAAGGAAGCAAGGTGCCTGCAACCTTTAGTGCTCCCCCTTGCAAGGTAACGTCCCTATATTAACAGACATGTGGCCTGGTATGGTATGAAAAGGGTTGTGCATTCTCCCTTCCCCTTTCTTTCCTGGCCATCCAGGCTACATGTTTGATTAAGGGCCTGGTTTAAGAGGGTTTTAGGGGGGAACACCATGCTATTTTCCCCCTTTTTACTATGCACTAGGTATGGGCGAACAGTTTGGCCCGAGCATAAGTTTGGGCCAAACTTTCGCTGTTCGGACGTTCGACGAACAGCCGAACAAACAGATCGTTCGACCGTTTGTTCTGTCCCCCGAATCAACCACAATGCATTGTGGCACTGAACAGTGCATTGCAAGCTCTAATTGGCTGAATCAGCGAAAGCTTCTGCCAATCAGAGCACAGAGCACTGTCAGAGTCATGATTGGACACTGTCATCATGACTTTATCCAAACATGGCTCATTCCCGCCCCACTGTATAAAAGTATTCTTTCAATGGCAGCCATTTTCAGGGTGATTTCAGTGTGGAGAGAGATAGAACAGGGCTCTGTTCAGTGCTATTAGTTAGTTAGTGTGCTATACTGTTCTAATTTGCTTCAATTGTCAGTGTAGAATATTAGTTTAGTGTCAATCTAGGGATATTGTGAGTGTAGTGAGGAGGACCATCATTCAGCTTTGAATAAGGGGGGCAGCTAGAGTAGGGACAGCTCACATAGTTTAACTGTAGTGTAGTGAGACAGTGTCATTCATACATACATTAGTGTAGAGTAGGGACAGCTCAGATAGTTTCAGTGTAGGGTAGTGAGACTGTGTCAGTAATCTTTACATTAGTGTATAGCTAGAGTAGGGACAGTTCAGATAGCATCAGTGTAGTGAACACCATCTATTTGATTGTGTTACTGCAAGTTTAATGCCATTTACACCTGTGTGCGTTACTGCCAGTTTAACGCCATATAGTTTTGTGTGTGTTACTGCCAGTTTAACGCCATATATTTCTGTGTGCGTTACTGCCAGTTTAACACAATATAGTTCTGTGTGCGTTACTGCCAGTTTAATGCCATATAGTTTTGTGCAATACTGCAAGTTTAATGTCATTTACTTCTGTGTGCATTACTGCCAGTTTAACGCCATATAGTTCTGTGGGCGTTACTGCCAGTTTAACACCACATAGTTTTGTGCATTACTACCAGTTTAACGCCATTTACTTCTGTGTGCGTTACTGCCAGTTTAACGACATATAGTTCTGTGTGCGTTACTGCCAGTTTAATGTCATATAGTTTTGTGTGCATTACTGCCAGTTTAATGCCATATAGTTATGTGTACATTACTGCCAGTTTAACGCCATATAGCCCTGTATGCGTTCCTGCCAGTTTAACGCCATATAGTTTTGTGCGTTACTGCCAGTTTAACGCTATTTACTTTTGTGTGTGTTACTGCCAGTTTAACGCCATATAGTTTTGTGTGGGTTACTGCCAGTTTAACGCCATATAATTTTGTGTGCGTTACTGCCAGTTTAACTCCATATAGTTTTGTGTGCATTACTGCCAGTTTAACGCCATATAGCTCTGTGTGCAGTATTGCCAGTTTAACACCATATAATTTTGTGCGTTACTGCAAATTAAACGGCATATAGTTTTGTGTGTTACTGACAGTTTAATGGCATTTACTTCTGTGTGCATTACTGCCAGTTCAACGCCATATAGTTCTGTGTGCGTTACTGCCAGTTTAATGCCATATTGTTTTGTGTGCATTACTGCCAGTTTAACGCCATATAGTTCTGTGTCTGTCATCATGACTCTGTCATCATGACTTTATCCAATCATGGCTTATTCCCGCCCCACAGTATAAAAGTATTCTTTCAATGGCAGTGATTTTCAGTGTGATTTTGGAGTGGAGAGAGATAGAACAGGGCTCTGTTCAGTGTTATTAGTTAGTGTGCTATACTGTTCTGTTTTGCTTTAATTGTCAGTTTAGTGTCAGTCTAGGGATAGTGTGAATGTAGTGAGGAGGACCATCATTCAGCTTTGCATAGTGTGCAGCTAGAGTAGGGACAGCTCAGATAGTTTCACTGTAGTGTAGTGAAACAGTGTCATTCATACATTCATTAGTGTAGAGTAGGGACAGCTCAGATAGTTTCAGTGTAGTGTAGTTAGACCGTGTCAGTAATCTTTACATTAGTGTATAGCTAGAGTAGGGACAGTTCAGATAGCGTCAGTGTAGTGACAGTTGAACACCGTCTATTTGATTGCGTTACTGCAAGTTTAACACCATTTATTTCTGTGTGCGTTACTGCCAGTTTAATGCCATATCGTTTTGTGTGTGTTACTGCCAGTTTAACACCATATAGTTCTGTGTGCGTTACTGCCAGTTTAACACCATATAGTTTTGTGTGCGTTACCACCAGTTTAACACCATATAGTTCTGTCTGCGCTACTGCCAGTTTAACGCCATATAGTTCTGTGTGCGTTACTGCCAGTTTAACACCATATAGGTTTCTGTGTATTACTGCCAGTTTAACGCCATATAGTTATGTGTGCCTTGCTGCCAGTTTACTGCCATATAGTTCTGTGTGCATTACTGCCAGTTTAATGCAATATAGTTTTATGCATTATTGCCAGTCTAACACCATTTACTTTTGTGTGCATTACTGCAAGTTTAACGCCATATAGTTCTGTGTGTCACTGTACATTTGGCGCATTATATTACAGTATATTATAGTGTATCCGTAGAGTGTGTCTGTGTAGTGTGAGTATTCAAATTAAAGTGCACCAAACACCTCTTTACATTGATTAAAGTGCATCTACGTACAGATTTCAACTTCTTCTTTACATTTGCTTATAAGCCCAGCCCCGCCCCCTCCCTCCCAATAATGTCTGGGAGGACAACAAGGAGAGGCAAACGTTCCTTGGCACTGTAAGGGGACCAGCAACAAATGTGTCCACAGGCAAAGGTGGACGTGGTGGTCAGTCCTCAGGCAGGGCATCATTTCCTCTGTTAAGTGAGTTTGCCCATGCTATCCAGCCACAGCATGCAGAGGAGGTGGTGGACTGGCTTACTAAACCTTCCTCATCCTCCTCATCCTCTGTCACACAAGCAGAGACAAGTGTGCAGTCCCCTGCAGTTGCTAGAGTCGATAAATCTGCCTCCTTGTCCACATCTATTCCTGCCATAGCCCCATCATCAGCCATTGAGGAGTCAGCTGAGCTATTTAACCACAGTGTCAGCCACTTGCTCCTTGATGATGCCCAGCCATTACTGGATTCAGATGTTGGTTCTGAGTAGGGATGAGCCGAACACCCCCCGGTTCGGTCCGCACCAGAACCTGCGAACGAACCGAAAGTTCACACGAACGTTAGAACCCCATTGACGTCTATGGGACTTGAACGTTCGAAATCAAAAGTGCTCATTTTAAAGGCTAATTTGCATGGTATTGTCCTAAAAAGGGTTTGGGGACCCAGGTCCTACCCCAGGGGACATGTATCAATGCAAAAAAAACTTTTAAAAACGTCCATTTTTTCGGGAGCAGTGATTTTAATGATGCCTAAAGTAAAAAAAAAAGTGAAATATTCCTTTAAATATCGTACCTGGGGGGTGTCTATAGTATGCCTGTAAAGTGGCGCATGTTTCCCGTGTTTAGAACAGTCCCTGCACCAAATGTAATTTTTAAAGGAAAAAATCTCATTTAAAAGTGCTTGAGGGTTTAATGTAATGTCGGGTCCTGGCAATATGGATGAAAATCAGTGAGACAAACGGCATGGGTATCCCCCAGTCCATTACCAGGCCCTTTGGGTCTTGTATGGGTATTAAGGGGAACCCCGAACCCAAATTAAAATAAGGAAAGGTGTGGGGCCACCAGGCCCTATATACTCTGAACAGCAGTATACAGGCGGTGCAAACAAGACAGGGACTGTAGATTTGTTTTTAAGTAGAATCTGTTTGTCATTTTGAACGGGTACATTTTTAACGTGTTTAGCTCCAGCCAAAAAATCTTTTTTAAGCTTTTTGGAAAACATAGGGAAGGGTTATCACCCCTGTGACATTTGTTTTGCTGTCTTTCCTCCTCTTCAGAATAGTTCACCTCACTTTTTGTCCCAATGAAAAATGTTTTTTGAAAATTTGGGTTTTTTTGTGGAACAAGGATTGGAAAGCATCAGTGAAAAGGAGAATTTTTTTTCCCATATTAACTCTTACAGGAGAGAATTTCCCTTCCTAGGGGTAGATTTCATCTCACTTCCTGTTGTCTCCTTCCGTTTGCAAGTAGGAGTCATTTGTAAGTTAGATGTTTGAAAGTAGGGTCCTGCCCTATATACTCAGCAGAAATGTGGGCCTTAGGTGTTGCTGTGGCCACAACACTGTAAGCCCTCACGGGGCCCTGCTGTGAAATATTAGATCAAGAATTGTAATTACATGCCCCTGTTGAACAGGACCTGAAAAATTAGGCCTTAGGCACTGGTGCTGGTGCCACAACACTGCAACCCCTCACAGACACTCTAGTTGGAACGCAGGGACGAGCCCTGCTGCAAAGTATTGCATCAAAAATTGTAATTACACGCCCCTGTTAAACAGGGGCAGAAAAATTGGGCCTTAGGCACTGGTGCTGGTGCCACAACACTGCAACCCCTTACAGACACTCTAGTTGGAACGCAGGAACGAGCCCTGCTGCAAAGTATTGCATCAAAAATTGTAATTACACGCCCCTGTTAAACAAGGGCTGAAAAATTGGGCCTTGGGCACTGGTGCTGGTGCCACAACACTGCAACCCCTCACAGACACTCTAGTTGGAATGCAGGAACGAGCCCTGCTGCAAAGTATTACATCCAAAATTGTAATTACACGCCCCTGTTAAACAGGGGCTGAAAAAATTGTGCCTTAGGCACTGGTGGTGGCGCCCAGAACCAAAAATGTTCTTACAAGCTATCAGTGTGATGATTGAGGGGGAAGAGGATAATTACTCAGGGATAGTCACTCAGCATCAGCATAGGCAGTCTTTGAAGGGATCTGAGATTTCAAAAAAAATTATTCGGTTACATCAGCATCAGGTGCTTGGTAGCTGGTGGTGATCCAAGACTGATTTATTTTTATGAAGGTCAGTCGATCGACCGATTCGGTGGACAGACGCACCCTGTGATCGGTTACCACGCCTCCAGCAGCACTGAATGTGCGTTTCGAAAGAACGCTGGATGCAGGACAGGCCAGTAGCTCAATTGCATACTGTGCAAGCTCTGGCCAGTGATCCATCCTCAAGACCCAGTAACCCACAGGATTTTCGGTGGGAAAGGTGTCCAAGTCTGATCTTGCCCCTAGGTATTCCTGCACCATGTAAAACAGACGCTGGCGATGGTTGCTGGAACCGATCATACCTTGGGGCTGCGGACCAAAAAATTGTCTGAACGCATCGGTCAGACGGCCACCTTCTCCACCGCTCCTTCTTTGACTGACCGAAGCCTCAGCAACACGTTGTCCAGAAACAGGAGTTTGTAACCTCCCAGTCTCTGGGAACGCGTTGCACAGACCTTTCTGCAAGGCCTCCCGAAGATGTTTCATCCTCTGCTCCCTCTGCGATGGCAAGATAAGGTCCGCAACCTTACCCTTGTAACGTGGATCAAGGAGGGTTGCCAGCCAGTATTGGTCCTTCTCCTTGATACCACGAATATGAGGATCCTTACGCAGGCTTTGCAGGATTAGGGAGGCCATGCAGCGTAGGTTTGCTGAGGCATTCGGTCCGGAGTCCTCTGGGTCACTAAGGACAACATGGTCCGCAGCCACCTTCTCCCAGCCACGTACAAGTCCATGTGTTTCTTGGGACTGATCCCTTAAAGACTGCTGCTGATGCTGAGTGCCAGGCTCCACCTCCATACTGACACAATCTTCCTCCTCCTCCTCCTCCTCCTCCTCGTCCTCTTCCTGTGTGATCGGCGGGCTCGCAGGCAAACTGTCTGGATAAAGGGGGCCTTGAGAGCTAAGGAAGTCCTCCTCTTCCTGCCTCTGTTCTGCCTCAAGTGCCCTGTCCATTATTCCACGCAGCGTGTGCTCCAACAGGTGGACAAGGGGGACAGTGTCACTGATGCATGCACTGTCACTGCTCACCATCCTCGTGGCCTCCTCAAATGGTGACAGGACAGTGCATGCATCCCTGATCATGGCCCACTGGCGTGGGGAAAAAAAACAAGCTCCCCTGACCCTGTCCTGGTGCCATAGTCGCACAGGTATTCATTGATGGCCCTCTGCTGCATGTGCAGCTGCTGCAGCATGGCCAACGTTGAGTTCCACCTGGTGGGCATGTCACAGATTAGGCGGTTCTTGGGCAGGTTAAACTCCTTTTGGAGGTCCGTCAGCCGAGCACTGGCATTATATGACCGGCGGAAATGCACACAGACTTTCCTGGCCTGCCTCAGGACATCCTGTAAGCCCGGGTACCTGCCCAAGAACCGCTGCACCACCAAGTTAAGGACGTGAGCCAAACAGGGCACATGGGTCATTTGTCCCTGTCGGAGGGCAGAGAGGAGGTTGGTGCCATTGTCGCAAACCACCATTCCTGCCTTAAGTTGGCGTGGCGTCAACCACCTCTGAACCTGCCCCTGCAGAGCTGACAGAACCTCTGCCCCAGTGTGGCTCCTGTCCCCCAAGCACACCAGCTCAAGCACCGCATGGCATCTTTTGGCCTGCGTACTTGCGTAGCCCCTTGAACGACTATGGAGCACCGCTGGTTCCGAGGAAGAGGCCATGGAGGAAGAAGAAGAGGAGGGGGTGGAGGAGAGAGGTGTGTCACAATCATTAGCATTTTGGAGGCGTGGTGGCGGAACAACCTCCAACACTACTGCACCTTGTCCTGCATCCTTCCCAGCTGCCAGCAGAGTCACCCAATGCGCCGTAAAACTTAGGTAACGTCCCTGTCCATGCCTGCTGGACCATGAGTCAGCGGTAATATGCACCTTACCGCTGACCGCCCTGTCCAGCGAGGTATGGACATTGCCTTCCACATGCCGGTAGAGAGCCGGAATCGCCTTCCGTGAGAAAAAGTGGCGTTTGGGTACCTGCCACTGAGGAACCGCACATTCCACAAACTCACGGAAGGGGGCAGAGTCTACCAACTGAAAAGGCAGCAGTTGAAGTGCTAGCAATTTTGCCAAGCTAGCATTCAACCGCTGGGCATGTGGATGGCTGGGAGCAAACTTCTTTCGGCGGTGCAGCAGCTGGGGCAGGGAAATTTGCCTGGTACAATCTGACGTCGGTGTACCAAAAGCAGATTGCCCACAAGTACTTGGCTGTGACACACCTAATTCTACACCTTCATTCCTCTCAGTGCAGGTCTCAGAGAGGACTGAAGGTCTAGTGGGGTTGGAAATCTCAGCTGATGAGGAGCAAGGAGAGGTCCTCTTTGTTCTTTGGTGTGGGTCTTTTAGATGCGCTTGCCAACGAACTGCATGGCAGGTCAACATATGTCTGGTCAAGCATGTGGTACCCAAGCGGGAGATGTTTTGGCCACGTGAGATACGCTTGAGACATATGTTGCAAATAGCACGGTGCTATCTGATGCACTCGTCTCAAAAAAGGCCCACACCAAAGAACTTTTTGAATAACGCGCAGAGACTGCAGCGCCCTGCACATGTGATGCAGTCAATGTGCTGCCCTTAGGCTGGCCCCTGGAGGGCATCCTGCCTCGTTGGTGATGTGCCGCCTCCTCCTCCTCCTCCTCTCTCCTATCAGGCACCCACGTTGAGTCAGTGACCTCATCATCCCCTCCCTCCTCATCACTGGAGCAAACCTGGCAGTATGCTGCAGCAGGGGGAGCATGACTGCCAGATTGCTGTCCTTCTTGGGCACCCTCTCTGTCCGTGCTCATGTTACTGCCTTCATCGAGCTCAGTATCATCATCAGAGCCTTCCAAATGCTGGGCATCCTCCTGGAGCATGTACCCAACACTGTGGTCAAACAGTTTGAGGGACTCCTCAGGAGGACATGGTGGAGCTAGGGAAGGAGTCACTGATGACATTGAGCCGAGGGAAGAGGCCGCTGCTTTGCCAGACAAAGCACCCTGGGCATGGGTGAGAGAGGATGAGGAGGATGAGGACAGCTTGGTCATCCACTCGACCAAGTCTTCCGCATGTTGCGGCTCAACACGGCCAGCTGCCGAAAAAAGGCCAAGCGTGTCCCATGGCCACGTGCTGATGAGGATGCACCGTCTCCACGACCAGCACTAGACACAGAGCCTGCTTGCCCTCTCTTATTGGCTTGTGACTGTCTGCCTCTCCTTCTTGGCCTTCCAGACATACTAATGGCCTGTAGCTGCACTAAGCTGGGATATATATATATATATATATATATATATATATATATATATATATATATACTGCAGCTAGCAAAATCAACTGCCTGCCTGTAGTATGAGAACACCACCAACCTTCTACAGGTAGCTTTAGCTGAACACTGTGAGGTGGACGCACCCCACTAACTTGTAGGTTTAGCTGAACACTGTGAGCAGGACGCACTGCACTAACTGTAAATAGTCTAGCTGCCTGACCGTGGTACTAATAGGATCAAAAGAACACCATTAATTTTCTTCAGGTAGCTTTATATACTGTAACAAGACAAGCCTGCCTGTCAGTAGGAAGATAACAGGAACGGATCTAGCTGAACACTGTGAGCAGGACGCACTGCACTAAATGTAAATAGTCTAGCTGCCTGACCGTGGTACTAATAGGATCAAAAGAACACCAGTAATTTTCTTCAGGTAGCTTTATATACTGTAACAAGACAAGCCTGCCTGTCAGTAGGAAGATAACAGGAACGGATCTAGCTGAACACTGTGAGCAGGACGCACTGTACTAAATGTAAATAGTCTAACTGCCTGACCGTGGTACTAATAGGATCAAAAGAACACCAGTAATTTTCTTCAGGTAGCTTTATATACTGTAACAAGACAAGCCTGCCTTTCAGTAGGAAGATAACAGGAACAGATCTAGCTGAACACTGTGAGCAGGACGCACTGCACTAAATGTAAATAGTCTAGCTGCCTGACCGTGGTACTAATAGGATCAAAAGAACACCAGTAATTTTCTTCAGGTAGCTTTATATACTGTAACAAGACAAGCCTGCCTGTCAGTAGGAAGATAACAGGAACAGATCTAGCTGAACACTGTGAGCAGGACGCACTGTACTAAATGTAAATAGTCTAGCTGCCTGACCGTGGTACTAATAGGATCAAAAGAACACCAGTAATTTTCTTTAGGTAGCTGTAAATACTGTAACAAGACAAGCCTGCCTGTCAGTAGGAAGATAACAGGAATGGATCTAGCTGAACACTGTGAGCAGGACGCACTGCACTAAATGTAAATAGTCTAGAAGATAACAGGAACTGATCTAGCTAAACTGAATACAGTGTATATATATATGCAACACCTGGGATGCATATATATACACAATACACTTTAAGTGCAGTTAACTGACTGACTGTCCTGTCTAATCTAGCTAACTCAAATGAAATGACACTGTCTCTCTCTCTCTCTAAGCACACCGGAACACACTGCACAGGGCCGCCGTGCAGGCGGCCTTATATAGTGTGGGGCGTGTACTAAATCCCCTGAGCCATAATTGGCCAAAGCCTCCTTGGCTTTGGCCAATTACGGCTCTCTGTTCAGGCGGCGCTGTGATTGGCCAAGCATGCGGGTCATAGTGCTTGCTTGGCCAATCATCAGCAAGCAATGCACTGCGATGCCGCAGTGAATTATGGGCCGTGATGCGCCACACGAATTTGGCACGAACGGCCCATATTGTTCGCAATTTGGCGAACGACCAAACAGCCGATGTTCGAGTCGAACATGGGTTTGACTCGAACACGAAGCTCATCCCTAGTTCTGAGGTTGAGGATGACAGGAACATAAGCCTAGAGAGAGGGAGGAACACTGGTAGACAAATTGGCATTCATGTTCCCCAAGCCACAGCGTATTGCCAAATTGTCTCCAGTGGTAATGATGAAGATGGAGGAGATGGAGATGATGATGATGATGAGGTCACTGATGTGACTTGGGTGCCAGATAGAGCAGAGGAGGAAACTGAAGGTGAGGTGGCACAACCACAAGGATGTCAACATCAAGAAAGAGTAGAGAGCAGCCACCCTATTCCATCACATTCTGCAGCTGTTATCTCCCGGGCCCACTCCCCAAAGTTTAGCTGTATAGGCCTTTTTCAGCACATCTGCAGCAGATCGCACTGTTGCTATCTGCAAACTGTGTCTCAGGCACATCAAACGTGGCAAAAACACCAACCATTTGGGTACCACATGCTTAACAAGGCATTTAACGTCCAACCACTCAGCCCATTGGCAAGAACACCTAAAAGCCACAAAAAAGGCAAATCTGTCCCTCCTCCTTACCCACTTGAGTCTGCTCCTGCTATGCCGAGTCATTACCTCTCAGCAGCCTCCACTGACAGGGATGATGGTTTAGCACAGGGTGTCCAAGGTCCTAGTAGCACATCTGCCAGCAGCACACCACCAGCCGTAGACTGTAGCTGGCAAATTTCTCTGCCCCATCTGCTGCAGTGGAAAAAAAAATACAATCCCTGTCACCCACATGCCCAGCATCTAGATGTAAGGTTGTCAAAGCTGTTGGCTCTCCAACTTCTGCCTTTCAGCCTGGTGGATTCTGCCCCCTTCCGTGAATTTGCACAATGTGCTGTACCACAGTGTCAGGTTCCCAGTCGCTAATACTTTTCACGTAAGGGAATGTTCTGATATCATTGGGCAAGGCAATTAGCCATAAAATCCACCTTACTGCTTACACTTGTTGCAGCAAGCATGGACAGGGACAATATATTTCATTCACAGCACACTGGGTAACTCTGCTTGCAACTTGAAAGGATGCAGGACAGGGATCGGTGCTGCAGCTTGTTGTGCCCCCACATCTCCATACAGCTGGTGGTGATGATGCCAGACCTGTGAGCTCTACCCCCTCCTCCTCCTCCTCTGCCACTTCCATGCCCTCCTCTGCAGAACTGTCTTATGAACATCAGGTACCCCCTAAGTGTTCAAATGTCTGTTCCCAGAGTCAGGGTAAAAGATGCCATGCAGTTCTTCAGCTGGTGTGTTTAGGGGACAGGAGACAGGAGAGATTCTTGCAGCTCTGCAGGGACAGGCCCAGAGGTGGTTCACACCACGCCAGCTGGAACAAGGAATGATGGTGTGCGATAATGGCTCAAACCTCCTGTCCGCCCTTAGACAGGGAAAGTTGACACGTGTGCCATTCCTGGCACATGTCCTCAATCTGGTGGTGCAGCATTTCCTAAATACATACCCAGGGTTGCAAGATGTGCTAAAGCTGGCCAGAAGAGTCTGTGGCCATTTCAGGCAGTCATACACAGCCAGTGCTCGGTTGGCTGAAACTCAGCGGGAAATCCACCTGCTCGTAAACCTCCTGATTTGTGACATGCCCACCAGGTGGAACTCGACTTTGTCAATGCTGCAGCGACTATACATGCAGCAGAGGGCTGTCAACGAGTACCAGTTCGAATACGGCATGACGACGGGCTCAGACCGCCTCAGCTTTTTTTTCCCACGCCAATGGCTGATCATTAAGAATGCATGCACTGTATTGTCACCATTTGAGGAGGCCACAAGGATGGTGAGCTGTGACAGTGCATGCACCAGTGAAACAATCCCTGTTTTGTTCCTTCAGGAGCAGACTCTGCATAGCATTATGGACAGGGCACTGGAGGCAGAGCAGCAGTAGGAAGAGGAAGACTTCCTTTCCTCTCAAGGCTGCTTTATCCAGACACCATCATTCCTATGTCACAGAACACATGAGGAGAGAGAGGAGGAGGATTCTGGCACTTTCATAGGCTTCAAAGAAGAGGAAGACATATGTCAGTCTGCAAGTGATGGCTTTCCAGCCCCAGGACCCTTGGGAGTAGTATGTGGCTGGGAGGAGGAAGTTCCAGATGCTGTCATCCTGAGTGACCCCAAGGAGTCTGCTTCTGAAGCCTCGACAAATTTGAGGCGCATGGGCAACCTCATGCTTCAAAGCCTGCGAAAGGACCCAAGAATATGTGGCATAAAGGAGAAGGATGATTACTGGTTGGCAAAACTCCTTGACCACCATTATAAGGGGAAGGTCCCAGAACTCACCCTGTCCCCACAGAGAGTGCAGAAGATAAAATCTCTTGAGGATACATTAAAGAGGATTTTATTGAACATTTTTCCTGACTCCAGTAGGTTACAGTGTTGTGGAAAACATAGTTTTGAGTCTTCTTTTGGTCGAGAGAGGAGCGTTGGAGAAGGCGTCTGCCTAAGTGAGGCATTTTGGAATGTTTTAGTCCTCGCCGCCTAGGGCTGTCAGCTTCCACATCCCATCGGCAGCATCTGCATCACATGGTGGACTATTTCCTCGGGGCCAAAACAGAGGTGGAGAGCTTTCCACTGACTTACTGGGTCATGAGAATAAACCACTGGCCAGAACTTGCCCAATATGCTATTGAGTTGTTGAGCTGCCCTGCATCCAGTGTGCTTTCAGAATGCGCATTCAGTGCTGCAGGAGGTTTTGTTACTGATCATAGAACGCGTCTGTCCACAGACTCCGTGGACAGTTTGACTTTTCTAAAAATGAATCAGTCCTGGATTACCAGCTATGAAGCCCCTTGATGCCAATGTCACTGATTTATTCTTTTTGGGACATGGAATCTCTGCAGGACTTCGAGACTGCCTAGTTTTGAGGGTGTTCAATCATTTCATCTGGAAGAATGTTTTTGGTATAGGTTTCATGGGCACAATTAACACCCAAAGACCAATTTTTCATCACCTTTTTGACAGGTGCATATCATTGCAATTTTTTGTGCCTTCATCAAGAGCACTTCTATAGGGTTATGGTGGGAAGGCTGTCACAGCAGATCATGACGGCTGGGGTATCATATGATTGCTATGATCAATCATAGTGATTACATATAAGCAAAATAGTCATGATTGGCTTCCATTCTTGAATGTGAAATGGTGTCCCTCACGCTACTAAGGGTAACAGAATATGTCTAAGACAAAAAAGTGATGGAGTGGAGACGTGTGTGAGCCAAGCTCCTCACGGCCCACCATAATCTGGAGCCATCCTTTGTCTCTGCTCGTCCCATCACAGACACAAACTGCACGTTTTGCTCCCGGACCACTGCCAATCGGTCCTGGGAGTATATTTCTGCCTAATATCAGCCAGATCCTCTCCTTTTTTCCCTTTGTCACCGGGACCCTCCGCCGCCATCTTGGGGCCTGCAAGCAGGCTCTCCGTCCTGTGCCTCTGGAGAGGTGGATAGAAGAATCGAGTGGTCTGGTGGATAGTGTGGTCTCCGAGGGACGGGCGGATTGTACTGTGGACACGTTGAGGCCGCGGGGTTCCGTCCGGCGGCCGATCTGAGCAAATTGCGGCCTATCAATCAGACGCGGACCGCGGCCTGGATTACGGACGCTCTCTCAGGACACTGTGAGTAAGACATCCTGCAATATCCCTTACATCCGGGTCCCCAGGAGACAAAAGCCTACCTGATCCTCTGTTCCCACATCCCCGGGGGAGTTCTGAAGACCCGGGGCGGCCGTGCACACATCCCCGGCGGCCGTCCCTTAGGATAGTCCGCGGCTTCGGCCTACCTCTGGAAGCCGGCGGCCATATTGGGACTCCAATCTGCTCCCAGTGTCACCCATCTCCCCCCTCAGGCTGCACAGGCTCACACAGTGAATATTATCTCCTCTCTCCCAGTTAAATGATGAGGAGGAGGGGAGGTGCAAACAGGGGGATTTGAAGATCCAGATGATGCTTGCTACCACATATGAAAAAGATCCAGCTTAAATAATCTCTGCGCATACGCGGCCGGCGATGATGGTGGACGCTCATTAGAGAAGCTCCGGACCCGCTCCTTCCATCCCCGGATCCACAACATTAGCATTAATAGATCCAGGATCCACTGGAAAAGACCCCGGAATACCCCGGGCACCTCATGGGGAAAATAGGATCCCAGCGACACGGATACCAGGGGTTTGTCCCGCCTCCGACCTCCCGACCGGCTCAAAACATGGAGCGGTTCCTGTATAGGCCGCAATCCCCGGCCTCAAGTAACCAGACGGCTACAGCGCTCGCCGCGGAGCGAACAGCAGATGCAGTGGCCACTGCACCGGATCGCTCTGCACACAGCCCCCTATCACAGGAGACACCCTCCTTTGCACAGCAACAGAGAAGGGAGACCTCACACAGCAACTATAGAGAAACAGAAGAACATACTGCAGACCTCCTTGCTGATCATCCTGCATCATCTACAGGTACTTCCATATCTACCCCCCCATTCCCAGATAACTCAGTCACAGTTACAGTTGCAGTGCTGGACTCAAAGCTACAGTCCCTGCTACAGGACCTGACTCGTAACTTTACAGTAGCAGTAGGGAAACTGGCCCAGGAGTTACGAGGGGAAATCGATCAACTTGGTGATCGAACAGATACCTTAGAATCCAAATTTGACGAACTGGTGAAATACGTACACGTGCTTGAAGAAGACAACGTGACACTCAAACAAAGCATTTTTCAGGTCCAATCACAGCAGGAGGACCTTGAGAACAGGGAAAGACGTCAAAATGTGAGAATACGTGGAATTCCGGAAACAGTCCCTGACAAAGAAATACGTCCCTATCTCCTAGGACTGTTTGTCGCTATGGCCCCACACATTCCGGATATCGATTGGAGGCTAGATAGGGCCCATAGATCCCTAGCTCCGAAACCACCCCCTGGCACCAACCCGAGAGATGTAATCGCTCGCCTCCACTACTACGAAAGCAAAGAAGCTCTCATGACGGCCACGCGAAATAAACATCGCATTGAATATAAAGGCGCTAAACTCCAAATATTTAGTGACCTATCTCCCATCACTCTCGCCAAAAGACGTGACTTACGACCAGTGACCATGCACCTACAACAACATCAAGTCGCCTACAGATGGGGTTTCCCCTTTCGCCTCTCAGCCTCGAGAGATGGCACTCAATATTCAATGCGAGCCTTACACGAGTGTGAGGCCTTTGTCCGTAACTTGGGACTGCCGCCCATCCCTGAAGAGGAACTTCCCCCGCCACCACTAAACACGACCCCCGGCCCTCTTCAACCACTTACAACGATCTGGACCCCGGTTCGTCGGAGACGTCAAAGAAACCTTTCCACTCCTCAACGTCCGGCCTCAGCTAGACTACCTACCTGAATTTATCCCACACAAGGAGAAACAGCTCCTCAACATTTCACTCCTTCTTTGGCTGCCGTCTTCCTCGACACCTCGAGGGTTTGATGGCGGTACTATCCTGGTATCCGCAGAGAGAGACCTCCCCATTTCAGTCCTTGATGGCCTAGGTTAACGGCAACTGTTCAAGTCTTGGACTTCCATTCCTCGGCCGAGAAGATTCCATCTCTCTCTTTGATTTTCTTTTACTCTCCCCCAGAATTTAAAGTTTAAAGCTTGCGTACACAATTTTCTTTTCCTTTTGGAGGGAGCGGGTACCATCCCGCCCTTGTCGCTGACCGACATGCTCCTCTACAGGTCTATGGCTGCTAGCCAAGACTTCCTGAAGATTTTTACACCTTCAGGCTTACAAAATGTTTTTTTTTTATTTTTATTATTATTATTGTTATTTTTTTGGACCTTTTTTTATAGTTCATATTTTCCCTTTCCTCTTTTTTCCTTTTTTCAAACCTAGGCCCTTTTTTGGCCTGAATATATACTTAACATTTTCTGGTTATTTTGTTATTGTATATTTGCTTACTGTCTACATGCTAATTGAGAAATGTGCAAAGATTTTACTAACTAATTTACACTGGTTAAACATGCTGTTACTTATTACTAAGATTTCACTAGCTGTAAATTGCTTGCCCTCCTTATGGCTCTGAAGGTCTTCTCATGTAATGTGAAGGGTCTGAACTCCATTCACAAACGCTGGTTGGCCTTGAAGGAATTCAGAGCCTCTGGAGCTGATGTGGTCATGGTTCAGGAGACACACTTCCGAACGGGTGGCTCCTTTAAGTTCACTTCTAAATTATTTCCCAACACATTTGTAGCCTCTGACCCATCTGGGAAAGCAGGAGTAGCAATTTTGCTCAAAAACTCATGCCCTATAAGAGTAATTGACTCCAAATTAGACCCCCAGGGGCGGTTTGTCATCCTGAACTGTGTCCATTTGCAAACAAAACTCAAGTTAGTTAACGTATATGCACCCAATTCTGGACAGATAGGATTTCTCACTAAAGTCCTTGAGGAGGTACAAAACTCCCCTCACCCATTTACGATTGTGGGAGGAGATTTTAACATGTGTATGTCTGCTAACAAAGATAGACTAAATCTTTTTCAAAACACTCCCCCAACCCAAGCCTATAGGTTATCTACCTCTTTCCGCAAATTAATTCGCACCCACAACCTGTTTGACTCTTGGAGAGTGAAACATCCCACCGGTAAACAATTCACCTTCTATTCCCCCCCACACAAAGGATACTCTCGCCTTGATTATTTCCTACTCTCCGCACCCTTACTATCTCACTTAGTAGCCTCTGAAATTGGCCCAATTACATGGTCTGACCATGCTCCCATAACTTTAGACATATCCCTACATGTAGCATCTCCCAAGACATGTCACTGGAGACTTAATGAATCTCTCCTGAAAGATGAAGGCACCAAACAACGTCTCCAATCAAAATTGATTGAATACTTCGAGTTTAATGAAGGCTCTGTCTCAGATACTTCCATAATGTGGGAGGCCCACAAGGCCTTCTTCGGGGGTGAGTGCATCTCTGCTGGATCGCATAGGAAGCGTGACTCGCTCCAACAAAAATCTGAACTACTGACCCAGCTGCGTTCGGCCGAGGTGCACTTGCTTCGAGCCCCCACAACTGCCCGTTTAAAGGAGGTGATAAATATCCGTAACAAAATTAAGTCCTTGGACATGAATAAAATATCCAAGGCTATTCTATGGTCGAGGCAAAAATTTTACGAGTATGCTGACAAACCCCACAGAATGCTAGTGAACAAACTGAAGCCACGTCCGAGTCTCTCTATCCCTGATCATTTAACACAACTGGATGGAACTCCCACCTACTGTCCCCAATCCATGTCTAGGGTCTTTGGAGATTTTTACAACAAATTATATAACTGTTTAAACTCTGACCCACATACCCAATTCACACAAGAGAAATTTGATTCTTTTATCTCATCTTTGAAGCTCCCACAAATATCATCAGACCAGTGCTCCTCATTAAATGCTCCCATTACCACTGAAGAATTAACCGAAGTGACTAAACTGCTCCCTTTACATAAATCCCCAGGCCCGGATGGACTCCCCTACTCTTACTACAAAACCTTCCTTTCTATCCTATCTCCACATATGCTAAATTTGTATGCCTCCTTATTAAAAGGTACAATACCCCACCCCCAATTTCTTCATGCCCATATCATAGTCATACCAAAACCAGATAAAGATCCTGCTGTCCCTGACAACTATCGTCCTATAGCCCTACTAAATTCCGACTATAAAATTTTCACCAAAATCCTGGCAAACAGACTCTCCAAAATTTTACCATTTCTGATAAATAGAGATCAGGTAGGATTTGTCCCCCTGAGACACGCAGGGGACAACACCAGACGCACCATAGATCTTGTCGATTTACTAACTAGAACTAAAGCCCCGGCAGTAATACTTAGCTTAGATGCACAGAAAGCATTTGATCGCCTTAGCTGGCCTTTCATGTTTGCGATCCTGTCCAAATATGGTTTCTCAGGTCCCTTTATACAGGCCCTTAGATCCCTATACTCATACCCTACCTCCCAAGTACAACTTGCATCCTACTTATCTCCCACATTCCCCCTCAGCAACGGTACTAGACAAGGGTGCCCTTTGTCACCCCTACTTTTTATACTTAGCTTAGAACCCCTAGCCACAACAATCCGCGAAAGTCCCTCCATTACAGGAGTACGCTTACGTCAGTTAGAATATAAATTATCCCTTTTTGCAGATGATATCCTTCTAACACTTACTCAACCACACACGTCCCTACCCTCGTTACATAAAATTTTAAACACTTTCAGTGAAATCTCTGGGTTTAAAATTAATACCACCAAAACAGAAGCTCTCCCCATAAATATCATACCGACTAATCTGAACACCCTTAAACAGAACTACAACTATCACTGGAGCTCCACATCCTTAAAATACTTAGGTGTCCGGATTACAGCATCATGCTCCTCACTATATCAGGCGAACTTCCCCCCCCTATTCCAAGAAATTAACCGCCTATTGAATCACTGGACTGCTCTGCCCATCTCTCTCCTGGGACGTATAAATATTCTAAAAATGTCTATCCTTCCTAAACTACTGTATTTATTCGAGACACTCCCAGTGGCAATACCAATGTCTCAGTTGAAAACGCTTCAAAGAAGAAGCCTCCGTTTTATATGGAACAACGCCTCACATAGGGTGGCGGGCTCAGTGGTCATGGCACGTAAGCTTAAAGGGGGCCTAGGTGCCCCTGACTTCATCAAATACTACTATGCTTCTCACCTAAGGGTCCTTACCTCGTGGACCAACAGAACTGCCCCAAACAGATGGGCGGACATAGAAATGAGCATAACAGCCCCAGTACATCCGTGCTACATGCTCTGGCCGTCCACGACCAAATATATGCCCCAGCTGAGAACTCTATGCCTGGCCCCAATGCTCTTTACACTGGCAATATGGAAGAAATGCTCCGCTAAATACTCACTATCATCCACAAGTTCACCTCTTACTAATATCCTTTTTAATCCAGACATCCCAGACAGTCTGTCCTATGAACGTATGATGCCCTGGACTAAGGCCGGGATTTTTCAACTACGACAACTAGTCAATCCAGCCACAAGACACTTACTATCCTTCGAGGACCTTACCAAACAACACCAATTACCCAAAACAATATTTTATTCATACCTCCAAATCAAACACTTCTTTTCTACCAAAAATCCCACATTATCTTTAGATAAACCTACCCAATTCGAAATGCTATGTGCTACAGGCCCCCATGAACCCCAACTGATATCCACCATCTATAGAATACTCCATGAAGCCAACCCCCTAAAAATAGATACGCATTATTATATGAAAAAATGGTCACAGATTCTCCAACATGACATATCTCTCCTAGACTGGGACAAGATTTGGATCTCCATCTCCAAGAGCTCCAGATGTATTTCCCACAAAGAAATAGGTTACAAAGTACTTATGTTTTGGTATAAAACTCCAGAAAGACTACATGCGGCGGATCCGTCCATATCCCAAATATGCTGGAGATGTAATAAGAAAGTAGGCTCCCATTTTCATATCTTTTGGGAATGCTCTCTGGTTACGCAACTTTGGGAGCAGATCCAAAAGTTATTAGAGAAACTGGTGGGAATCCTCGTTCCCCTGGATCCCATATATTATCTACTTGGTCTTCCCTATCAAGGTCTTCACAAAACAAAACAGAAACTGATGTCATACGTATTACTAGCAGCTAAAAAAACTATCCCCAAACTTTGGCTATCCACTTCCCCTCCCACCCTACCACATACTCTCACCATCTTAATGGATATACGTAGAATGGAACATCTAACTGCCATTGTTGAAGGTTCCATACAGAAATTTTCTATCATCTGGCAACCTTGGGACGACTGTGATGACAATAGTACGACAAATGAAACAGGATGAAATGATAGACGTCTATGGCAATAAACATTCTATATCTCTTGGGCTAACACACACCTTACCCCTCTGTTCGTGCAAATTCTCCTCAACAAGATTTCCTTTTCCTATAGGACAAGTAATGTAATCACAGTAGATCCGCCTAATTAATGACCAAAGGTTCTTATCACTTGTTATTCCTAACCTTACAGTTGTAGTGCAAGATATCCTATGGTTCCTGATAAGGTCATGCACTCTCGATAGACAGTATTGAAGCCTCATGTTTTCCTTCTTTTTTTTTTTTTTTTTTCTTTCTCTCTGAATGTGACAACGATGTTATTATAAATGTCATGAAAAATGTTAAATAAACAATTTAAAAAAAAAAAAAAAAAAAAGTGATGGAGTGGAGAAGTACTCAAAAATGTTCATAAACAGAAATGATACAAAAATCTAAATCATGTCCATAGAGGATGGTGCCACAGATATTCTCTTCAAGTGAACAGTCTCACAGGACTCTTACCTCATAGATGAAGTAAATACACTTCACTAATGGGTAATGGGTTAAATTATCCACACCAATCTGTTGGGACCTCTTCATATATGTAAATCCCTGGTGGTGGAACCAGGGGATACTTCTCCAAATGTCTAAGTGCTTCTCTATACCGACCTAAAAGGCTCACATGGGCGCCATAATAGGTGGGAGAACAGGGAGAAAAGAGGGTGCCTCCATGGTGTAGTATATTAAGTAAAAAATGCTTTTTTAAATAAACAACGGGTGGACTCTTAAAAAGAAACAGTAAAAACAGGCAGAGAACTGTAAACACGGCATCCTAAGCGCCTCCTTACGTCACTTCCAATGTGCGTCATGTTCAAGCCACTCCCTACGCGTTACGCTACGTCACAGGGCTTTATCTGGGGAACCAGATTGGCTGCATGGACATTGTTTATATATCGTAGAACTGGAAGTAGTGCGGCGGCCATTTTCTTGTGGTCCGCTATTTGTTTCTATGGCGGCCATTGAATTGGTTATTTGTATAAAACACATAGCGGTCATTTTTCTGTAGTACAAGTACTCAGATAAAGTAAAAATATTGCAATGATTATTGTCATGAACAGTGACCTGTGTGAAAATGTTATACCTCTCCTAATGGGGTTTAGGAGGAATGTTCTCATCCAAAGTAATCCTGATAAAAAATGGCGAGTAAATCGTGCAGTAGCTAAATAAGAATAAATTAAAAATAATAAGTAAAAAATACTAGGTAACCAGAAACTAGTAATATGGACTAATAATATCTGAATAGATGGATCGGGGATGGATCGGGGAATAATAATGATGGCTGACTTTTTCAGTCACACAATGGAGTTGAAGTTAAAAAGCGCCTATATACATTATATACATCGCATAAGGAATAAATAAAACCAATATACATAAAATAAATTTGATATTAAAATTGTTAAATATTACAAATTAATAAAAAATGATATTGAGTGGACAGTAAAGAGTCCAAAAATAGCCATAACCAATAGTGATAAAATGATAGAGAAAAGAGTAGTCACAAGAATGGATACAGAGTGATATTGATATTAGTAATTACTTAGAAAGCAATTAAGGTCGAACTCCACGTTCATACCTTCAAGTGTGAGGGTTCGCTTTTTGTGTATCCATTTGGACTCTTTTTAGCTGATTGTCCTAACCTTATGGCCACCTCTCCAACATTTATTATATTTTTCAATACCCCAAAATTGTAATTGTGTCGGGTCTTTGTTGTGAACTGACGCGAAATGTCGCGATACGTTATGTTTAGGGAAACCGTTTAGGATGTTTTGAACGTGTTCCTGTATTCTTACTTTAAGGGCTCTCTTGGGCTACATTGTAATACATATACTACCCCCTCGGTGTGACAACCAATAAAATCTGCGAGTGGCGGCAAGTGTAACACTTCCTACAGGGATAGAACCCTTTGCCATTAAAGAAAGTATATGTTGCTTTAGGAGGTGGTTCAATTACCGATTTGACTATCATATCTCTGATTGTCGGTGCTCTTGTATAAATAATATTGGGTCGATCAGGGAGAATCTTATTTAACCACTTGCTTACTGGGCACTTAAACCCCCCTCCTGCCCAGACCAATTTTCAGCTTTCAGCGCTGACGCACTTTGAATGACAATTGCGCGGTCATACAACACTGTACCCAAATGAAATTTTTATCATTTTTTTCCCACAAATAGAGGTTTTTTTTGGTGGTATTTAATCGCAGCTGGGGTTTTTATTTTTTGCTAAACAAACAAAAAAAGATGGAAATTTAAAAAAAAAAAAAAACATGTTTAATAGTTTGTTATAAAATTTTGCAAACAGGTAATTTTTCTCCTTCATTGATATGCCCTGATGAGGCTGCACTGGTGGGTATGGATAGGCACAGATAAGGTGGCACTGATAGGCACAGTTAAGGCGGCACTGATAGGCACAGTTAAGGCGGCACTGATAGGCACAGTTAAGGCAGCACTGATGGGGACAGATAAGGCAGTACTGATGGGCACAGATAAGGCAGCACTGATGGCCACTGATGGGCGCTGATGGGTGGCACTGGGTGACACTGATGGGTGGCACGGATGGGTGGCACGGATAGGTGGGACTGATGGGCACTGATATGTACCACTGATGGGGGGCACTGATGGGTGGCACTGATGGGGGGCACTGATGGGTGGCACTGATGGGCAGTTATGGGCGGCACTGATGGGCACTTATGGGCACTGGTAGGTGACACTGATGGGCACTGATAGGTGGCACTGATGTGCAGCACTGTTGCACTGATGTGGGCACTGATGGGTGGCACTGATGGGTGGCACTGTGGGCACTGAGGGCACTGATGGATGGCACTGATGGGTGACGCTGGTGGGCACTGGTAGCCAGCACTGCTCCTATTGCTAGGTGTCACTAGCAGGGGGCACAAATGATCGCCGTGATCAGGTTTTTTTTTCCTCCTCACGCTGTCAGCGCGAGGAGGAAAAATAGCTGATTACCGGCTCTGTTTACATCACATGATCAGCTGTCATTGGCTGACAGCTGATCATGTGGTAAGGGGTGGGGACCTACCCCTTACTCTGATCTGTGTTCAGGCGAGTCTCAAAGACTCGCTGATCACTGAGCACACCGCGCGCACCCTGCAGGGGGCGCGCAGGCCGCTCTATTGATGTCGTCCTGGCAATTTAGATCCACGCTGTTGCCGTCATTTGGCAATGGCCCGGATCTGAAGGGGTTAAATCCTTAGCATTTTTAAGGATGTGCCAGTGTCGTTGAACCAGTTTTGCTACCTTTTTGTGCTGTATATTGTAATCCAATATCAGACACAGAGCTTCTTTTGTAGCAGTTCTGTCCTGTTCATTTCGCTCACGTGTTGTATCTGGATGTATGAAGTGATCTACATACTGTCCCATCCTAGGTGTTGGGTTCTCTTTGGATTTATGGATTTTTGGGACAGTGTATATCACCGGAATTCTACATGTTTCAGGTATGAGGTATTTTGATTCTTTATTATTTAAGATGTCCTTCTTGATTCCCAAATTGACTAGAAGTTTCAATTCTTTCTTATATTTTTTAGTAGGATTGTCCAAAATTTTGATATAGGTGTTTTCATCTTGTAGTTGTCTGGTTAATTCACCCTGATATTGTTCCTTAGATTGTATTACTACTGCTCCCCCTTTATCCGCCGGACGTATCACAATGTCGTTCCTCTCAGTTAGTGATTTGATCCCCTTCTTAATGTGGATTGGATCAGAAATTTTCTTTACTTTCAAGGATTCAAGGTCTCGCAGTACGAGCATTTTGAACACTTTTGAACACTTCTATGTGGTGACAGGTGTAGGAGAGGTATTTCTTACTGGATTTGTTTGCTTGAGATGGTTTCTTAAAATATATTTCTTAATATTTATTTTCCTTATGTAATTTTGGATCCCTATATATGTACTAAATTTGTTGAGGTTTTTGATTGGTGCATGTTTTAGTCCTTTATCGAGTACAGCTAGTTCATCGGATGTGATAGAGATACCACTCAGGTTCACAACGTTCTCCCCAACTATTCTCTTTTGCGATTGGAGTCTCTTTCCCACTTTGTTGCCTCTCTTCTTTCTGGACGGTTTCTTTCTCTGTCCTTTTCTGGTTGTCTTCTGGGCGAGTGGTAAGTGTCTTGCAATTGTCTCAGAGGGGAGTGGTCTCTCCGCTCCCTGTCTAAAAAAGGTTGCCGTATATCGTGTTCATAATGATTTTGGTATTGACGATGATCATTATGGTATTGATCGTGATAGTCCCTAATGAGGTCGAATCTATTATATGTAGATATGGGAGTTCTATCCCATCCATCATAGTATTCATATTGGTAAAGAAACCATGGAAGAAACCATTCAAAAAGCCTTTTAAAAAAACGTATAACAATTGGCAACACAATGAGAGAAATAAGAGGGAGAATAGAGGACCCCCACCAATATGAATACTATGATGGACGGGATAGAACTCCTGTATCTACATATAATAGATTCGTCCCCATTAGGGACTATCATGATCAATACCATAATGATGATCGTCAATACCAAAATCATTATGAACACAATATACAGCTACCTTTTTTAGACAGGGAGAGGAGAGACCACTCCCCTTGGAGACAATTGCAAGACACTTAACGCTCGCCCAGGAGACGACCAGAAGAGAACAGAGAAAGAAACAGCCCAGAAAGAAGAGAGGCAACAAAGCGGGAAAGAGACTCCAAGCGCAAAAGAGAATAGTTGGGGAGAACGTTGTGAACCTGAGTGGTACCCCTATCACGTCCGATGAACTAGCTGTACTCGATAAGGACTAAAACATGCACCAATCAAAAACCTCAACAAATTTAGTACATATATAGGGATCCAAAAATACATAAGGAAAATAAATATTAAGAAATATATTTTAAGCAACCCTCTCAAGCAAACAAATCCAGTAAGAAATACCTCTCCTATACCTGTCCACAGCATGCTACGAAATAACTCCCTCTATAATCCACAAGTGTCAGATAATCACCACATAGAAGTGTTCAAAAGGCTTGTACTGCAAGACCTTGAATCCTAGTAAAGAAGTAAAGAAAATTTCTGATCCAAACCACATTAAGAAGGGGATCAAATCACTAACTGAGGGGAACGACATTGCAATATGTCTGGCGGATAAAGAGGGAGCAGTGGTAATACAATCTAAGGAACAATATCAGGGTGAATTAACCAGACAACTACAAGATGAAAACACCTATATCAAATTATTGGCCAATCCAACTACCAAATATAAGAAAGAATTGGAACTTCTAGTCAATTTGGGAATCAAGAAAGACATCTTAAATAATAGAGAATCGAAACACATCATACCTGAAACATGTAGAATTCCGGTGATATACACTGTCCCAAAAATCCATAAATCCAAAGAGAACCCATCAGGGAGGCCCATTGTGAATGGGATAGACTCTCTAACATCTAGGATGGGCACAGTATGTAGATCACTTCATACAACCAGCGGTCCAACAAACCCAAACTTACCTTAAGGACACCAAACACATTCTACAATTATTGGAGACAGTACCGGTCCTAGACGGTAGAACACTATTGGCCACGGTGGATGTTACATCATTATATACGATTGTCAAACACCATGATGCTTGTTCAGTGACCAAATGGCTCCTTAGGAATTACAGTACTCTCATATGTAGACAAAGAAAATTTTTGAGCAAGTGCCTTGATTTTTGCCTGAATTATAATTATTTCTGGTATGACCAGGAATACTATAAACAAATCACAGGAATCGCAATGGGTGCAAAGTTTGCACCGGGTGTAGCCAATGCATTCATGGCACAATAGGAAGAAAAAACAGTGTATACTGATACCCCAGCCGAACTCACCCTATACAAAAGATATATAGGTGACCTGATCATTGTGTGGAATGGGAATAGAGATACACTTGAACAGTTCCTTAGCAAACTAAATGACAACAAGAAAAGTATCAATCTAGTGTGGAAAATTGACGAGAAGTCAGTTGACTTCTTGGATCTTAATGTTAGTCTGGAGGGTGACAAGGTCGTGACCAAAACATTTTTTTAAAAAGTGGACCAACAGCTATTTGTCGATCAATAGCTGTCACTTTAAACCATGGCTTTACAATATTCCTAAAGGACAATTAACCAGAATTAAAAGAAATCATACAAGAGGAGAAGATTATCTGATTCAAGCTGAACAAATTGGAGCAAGATTCAAAGCAAAGAGGTATGACAACCATTGGATAGAGAAACAGATACAACACTTGAGCGAAATGAACAGGAAATAACTGCTACAAAAGAAGCTCCGTGTCTTATATTGGATTACAATATACAGCACAAAGAGGTAGCAAAACTGGTTCAACGACACTGGCACATCCTTAAAAATGATAAGGATTTAAATAAGATTTTCCCTGATATACCCAATATTATTTATAGAAGAGCACCGACAATCAGAGATATGATAGTCAAATCGGTAATTGAACCACCTCCTAAACCAACATATACTTTCTTTAATGGCAAAGGGTTCTATCCCTGTAGGAATTGTTACGCTTGCCGCCACTCGCAGAAGTTCCAAAAAAAGAGAACCGAATTTGTAGCTACAAATACAATCTTTTACAAACAGAGATATTATTGGTTGTCACACCAAGGGGGTAGTATATGTATTACAATGTAGTTGTAACCTACAATATGTAGGTCGGACCAAGAGAGCCCTTAAAGTAAGAATACAGGAACACGTTCAAAACATCCTAAACGGTTTCCCTAAACATAATGTATCACGACATTTTGCGTCAGTTCACAACAAAGACCCGACACAATTACAATTTTGGGGTATTGAAAAATATAATAAATGTTAGAGAGGTAGCCATAAGGTTAGGACAATCAGCCAAAAAGAGTCCAAATGGATACACAAAATGCGAACCCTCACACCTGGAGGTATGAATGTGGAGTTCGACCTTAATTGCTTTCTAAGTAATTACTAATATCAATATCACTCTGTATCCATTCTTCTGACTACTCTTTTCTCTATCATTTTATCACTATTGGTTATTGCTATTTTTGGACTCTTTACTGTCCCCTCAATATAATTTTTTATTAATTTTTAATATTTAATAATTTTAATATTGAATTTATTTTATGTATATTGGTTTTATTTATTCCTTATGCAATGCATATAATGTATATAGGCGCTTTTTAACTTCACCTCCATTGTGTGACTGAAGAAGTCAGTCATCATTATTCCCTGATCCATCTATTCATATATTATTAGTCCATATTACTAGTTTCTGGTTACCTAGTATTTTTTACTTATTATTTTAAATGTATTCTTCTTATTTAGCTACTGCACGATTTACTCGGCATTTTTTATCAGGATTACTTTGTATGAGAACATTCCTCCTATACCCGATTAGGAGAGTTATAACATTTTCATACAGGTCAGCGCGGTCGGTCTCTATTCACCGTTAGTGACAATAATCATTCCAATATTTTTACTTTATCTGAGAACTTGTACTACAGAAAAATGGCCGCTATGTGTATTATACAAATAACCAATTCAATGGCCGCCATAGAACAAATAGCGGACCACGAGAAAATGGGCGTCGCACTACTTCCAGTTCTACGATATATAAACAATGTCCATGCAGCCAATCCGGTTCCCTAGATGAAGCCGTGTGACATGGCGTAACACGTAGGGAGTGGCCTGAACTTGACGCACACCGGAAGTGATGTAAGGAGGCGCTTAGGTCGCCGTGTTTACAGTTCTCTGCCTGTTTTTACTGTTTCTATGTAATGAGGCGTACACACGGTCGGACTTTTCGGCTACAAAAGTCCGACGAACGCCGACGGACCAAATCCGGCGGACAATCCGACTGTGTGTGGGCTTCCCCGGACTTTCAGCAGACTTTTCCAGTCGCAAATCTGACGGACTTTAGATTTGGATCTTGCTTCAAATCTTTACATCGTAACTCAGACCCAGAAATCCGCTCGTCTGTATGCTAGTCCGAAGGACAAAAACCGACGCTAGGACAGCTATTGGCTACTGGCTATCAACTTCCTTATTTAAGTCCGGTGTGCGTCATCACGTACGAATCCGTTGGACTTTGGTGTGATCGTGTTTAGGCAAGTCCAGTCATTAGAAAGTTCGTTTAAAGTCCGCCAAAAGTCCGTCAAAAGTCTGTCCGAAGGCTGTCGGACTTTTGTAGCCAAAAAGTCTGACCGTGTGTACGCCCCATAAGAGTCCACCCATTGTTTATTTAATAAAAGCATTTTTTACTTAATATACTACACCATGGAGGCACCCTATTTTCTCCCTTTTCTCCCAGCTATTATGGCGCCCATGTGAGCCTTTTAGGACGGTATAGAGAAGCACTTAGCCATTTGGAGAAGTATCCCCTGGTTCCACCACTAGGATATACATATATGAAGAGGTCCCAACAGATTGGTGTGGATAATTTAACCCATTAGTGAAACATATTTACTTCATCTATGAGGTAAGAGTCCTGTGAGACTGTTCACTTAAAGAGAATATATGTGGCACCATCCTCTATGGACATGATTTAGATTTTTGCATCATTTCTGTTTATGAACATTTTTGAGTACTTCTCCACTCCAATATAGGACGTTATTTATTGATGGAGACTGGCGATATCATCCCCCATTTTTTCTTCATTCATTCATTCATTCATCATCCTTATTTTATCACTTTTGTATTCAGGATTTTTTTCACCATTATGGACACTGTCTGTCATTGTACATTTTTTTGTTTGCACAGGTCTACATATGGATATATGATATCACTCATTTGTTTTAGCTTTACGTATTCATGAGGACGCTGCTGGTCACTGTCTACTGCACTTTATCTTATTTTTTTACACTAGGTTAGAGTATTTTGCACTTATCACTGCGCAAGATCAACTCCTTTATGTATTTCATTCCATTCATGACTGTTTTGCTTACTATTGTAATGCTGTAATTGGCCCACAGCTATTACACGGCACTTGAGCCATGCTATAAGAAATAATAGTGTAAACAAAATGAAAAACCCTGCTCTCCCCCCCTCCCACCTCTCTCCAGAGTAGTCCAGTGTAACTATGGTGACATTGAACTACTCTGATGGAAGTATGTGGGAAAATAGTAAAAAAAAGCAAAATAAAATGTAAAAAAAAGTTTAAGAAATAAATAAAAAAAGATTATTATTATTATTTTTAACATACTGCCATTGATCAGTAGCCCTGATCACCCATACACTAGTAATACAATGATGCTGTACTGCACTGGTGACAGTATGTAAAAAAAATGTGAAAAAAAAATAAATTTCTTTATTTTCCAAACAATTGTGAAAAAAAATTCCAACTTCAAAAAACTCACCATGCCTCTAACTAAATACCTCAGCCTGTCTATTTTCCAAAAGAAGGTCATCTGGGGGATATTTTTACTGTCCTGGCAATTTAAGGGCCTTAAGAAATTAAGCTATCAGTACATCAGGATTGATCAATTTTCAAATATATGTGCCATAGATTGTAGATGCTATAATGTTCACACAAACAAATTAATAACTTTTTTCAAAAGTTTTGGTCTTTTTAATTTATTTAGCAAAAAATTAAAAACCCAGTTCTGAGGCCTCGTTCACACCTGAGCGATTTTCTACTTGAAGCTTGTGACTCTAAAACGCTCAACAAACCAAATCCCGTTCATTTCAATGGCCCCTGTTTACATTAGAGCGTTCTGTTACCTGAAGCATAACACCTGAAGCTCAAAAAAGTACATGAGTTCTTTTTGGCAGATTACAATCATTTTTGGCCCCATGGACTTCAATAGAAATGCCTTATTTGAGCATTTTACAAGCATTTTTTTGTGAGCATTTTCTGCTCAAATAGCAGCTCTCCACCCCTAATTTCCTCTCCCTCTCCTCCCCCTAGTGTTTTCTATTGGCTAAACAAGGCAGAGAAAGACTTTATCACACATGTAGTATACCTTAAAGGGTTAGGTCATCTGTAAAGAAAAATGTAAAAGTGAACTAACACAAGACACCCTCCCCACATCCAGATAGTGACCTTTTTTTAAAACCACTGTTAGGGTGTAACAGAGCAGCAGTGGTGGTGCGTCCAAAAGGGCGCATGGACACCGCCAGCTCTCTCCTGCCACCCCTCTAGCACCAATAGATAGATTCATGCATTGCATGAATCTATCTAGGGCTGCCACTGCCACCCCTACTCAGGCACCTGGCCCCTTTTCGGGCACCAGGCGCCTGAATTACAGCGACGGGGGTGTTTTTGAAGCACCTGATTAGAGCCATAGGCTCTAATAGGCGTCAAAAAAGGTGACCTGCGAGCCCCATGCTGGGCTCACGCAGGTCACTCAGCTGTGTTAGAAAAGCAAATGAATTTTTGCTTTCCTAACACTAAACATCTCTGCGCCAATCAGGTGCTTGGATCTGTTACCCATCACCTGATTGGCTGAAATGACAGGCGCTGTGATTGGACGCTTATCAGGCGTCCAATCATAGCAGAGGATGGAAAGAGAGGATGGGAGAAGACATCTAGGAGCATTGAGGATCTGTCCCACCGAGACAGGTAAGTGCAGACGGTGGGCGGGGGGCACACTGGTAGCATTTAATATGGCACAGTGGGAGCATTTGATATGGCACAGTGGGAGCATTTGATGGGGCACAGTGGGAGCATTTGATGGGGCATGGTGGCAGCGTTTGATGGGCACACTGGCTGCGTTTAATGGCACAGTGGCTGCTTTTGATGGCACAGTGGCTCTGTTTGATGATAGAGTGGCGGCAATTGATGGGCACAGTGGCTGCGTTTGATGGCACAGTGGCTGTAATTGATGGGCAGAGTGGCTGCGTTTGATGGCACAGTGGCGGAAATTGATGGGCACAGTGGCTGCGTTTGATGGCACAGTGGCTGTGTTTGATAGTACAGCGGCAACAATTGATGGGCACAGTGGCTGCATTTGATGCTACAGCGGCTGCGTTTGATGCCACAGTGGCGGCAACTGATGGCCACAGTGGCTGCGTTTGATGGTACAGTGGCTGTAATTGATGGGCAGAGTGGCTGCGTTTGATGGCACAGTGGCGGAAATTGATGGGCACAGTGGCTGCGTTTGATGGCACAGTGGCTGTGTTTGATAGTACAGCGGCAACAATTGATGGGCACAGTGGCTGCATTTGATGCTACAGCGGCTGCGTTTGATGGCACAGTGGCGGCAACTGATGGCCACAGTGGCTGCGTTTGATGGTACAGTGGTGGCAATTAATGGGCACAGTGGCTGCGTTTGATAGCACAGTGGTTGCACTTGATGAGCACAGTGGCTGCGTTTGATGGCACAGTGGCGGCAATTGATGGGCACAGTGGCTGCGTTTGATGGCACAGTGGCTGTGTTTGATGGTACAGTGGCAACAATTGATGGGCACAGTGGCTGCATTTGATGGCACAGTGGCTGCGTGTGATGGCACAGTGGCAGCAATTGATGGGCACAGTGGCTGCCTTTGATGGAACAGTGGCGGCAATTGATGGGCACAGTGGCTGCGTTTGATGGTACAGTGAGGCTGCAATTGATGGGGTTTTTTTTCTGAATTTTTCAGTTTGTTTGCGCCCCCCCAAAATTTTGAGCACCAGTCGCCACTGCAGGGCAGCTGTTGTGACAATTCCAGGGAAATAAAGTCTGCTATTGATAAAAAAAGGAATAACCTTGTAAAAATAGCAGTAGCACCATCAGCTTTAGCTAACATAAAAATAATAAATCAGTAATTCAACTGAGGAAGAACAGTTTTCAAAATCAAATGTTCTCTCCATTGTTCTGATTAGCTCCATGCCTAAGATACACTTTGTTCAAATATTATTTCTTGGAAAGACAAATGAGTTTTCTATCATTTTATATGATGATCCAGCCACTGGGGAGCTATTCAAATGCAGTATTGGGATGATATTTCATATTAACTTAGTGGTGTGGATAGAGTGACAATTCTAACTAATTTAAATAAATGATATACCAATGGATCTGCGCTTCAGGATATTTTAACAACTGCTGCCCCCCTATGTAAGTAGGGAACACCTCAGTGAAACCCCGAGATAATGACATCCGGAAATAGGGAGTGGCGCTGTGTTGTGCAGAGGGAGTATTGGTATAAAATGATTCTACTTTCTAAAGTGACAAGTGCACCAGTGCGGTGGTTCAATCACTTCACAAATGTGAATAGACAGGTGTAATAATAAATTAAAATAAAAAGAAACAAAAAATGCAATAGTGTATATTGTAAATATAAAGTGATAGGTGCTTAGTTTAGTGCAAGAGAAAATTGTAAACCGTATATACATACATTAACACCAGGGGTGTTGCTAGGTCTGCAAAAGATCTGGGGCTAGAGCCAATAGCAGCGATCACCAACCTTTACGCCGGGGTGTGGATTGTCACTTGCCAACTGATTGGATTGTCATTTGCCATGCCAGCCAGTGCCACCACATGTGCATTGACGCTGCATTGGTGGCAGGCTGGCAGCACTGGTCTATTTAGTGAGGGCAGGAGAGTGGTGATGTGGGGCAGGCAGTGAGAGATGATGTCATCTCGCTGCTCCCTTTGAAGCAAGGGGGTCTGGCTGCAAAGTGGAGCTCCACCGATGACAGGAAGCAAGTGACCTCCACTCCACCGCGCTGTGAGGGAGGAAGAGCGCTGATGTGTGGCGGGCAGTGAGAGATGATATCATCTCTCTGCTTCCCGCCTCACCCAGCTCCCACATTGAAGGGGCCCGGCTGTGAAGAGCGCTGATATGGAGCGGGCGGAGAGAGATGTCATCCCTGCTTGCCCACCCGCTCACTTCTCTCCTCTCCTCCGCCTGTCTCATGCAGCCAGCCGCGATCCGCTGGTTAGGCAGGGACCCTGCGGCAAGAGACTCTGGGCTATGGGCCCCAGATTCGGGGCTATAGCCTCAATAGCCATCCCCTAGCGACGTCCCTGATTAACACAATTCCATATAGTGGGAAAAAACAGAAAAAATTACCCACTATAAATACTGTAAGCCATGTGCTGGTAAAACTTATATAGATCCGTTCCTCTGTTTGGGAATACAAAGTGACAAGTGACAAGTTATACTAAATAAATGCCGTGGTGTTCAAACCACTGTGCAGTAATGTGCAAAAAAACTAAAAATATATATAATAATTTGTTATAACAAATCCTCAACTGACTATGTATAAAGAAAAAGTCCCATATGATGTGCAGCAAAAAAATGTTCATAAAGGTGATATAACGTGTCTTCCAAAAAATCTCTCCTTTATAATAGAAAAACCGTGCAGTAATTGTTAACAATCTCCCCCTGATGTGATTGCACTCACTGGAGCGCTCTGCCCCTGCAGGGGTATGAGCGTGGGATGTTAATCCTCAGGTGTTAATATCCTTCTGATTCCTCAGGTACCAATGTCCTTCCAAGTAGCCCAATCTGGGTCATCCACTCACAAGGGGGAAGAGGGGAGGGGACGGACTCGCTATCCCCTGTTGCAATGCAGTTCCCAGCCGAACATCCACTTTAGTGTTTTGTATAAAAAATAAAAAATTTCCACATAGCGTGACTCTGTTTTGATTAATTTATTTATAAATATGTTAGACAGTCCAAGCAGTACGACTGAATAAACTTAAAAGTTGATATTTAAAAAGAGGAGAGGGAGCTCGCAGGCTCTCTATCTCTCCACGCGACCCAGGGAAGCAGCGCTGCCTAGGACCGCCGCTTGCGCTCCACCGGTCAAATATCCGGAACCACGATAATCGGATGTGACGTTGCGCGTGCCAAGATAGTCCTGCCTTACGCATTTCATCATACGGACGTCATCGGAGGCACTCGGATTTCGTCATACGGAGGTCATCGGAAGCGCCTCTGATGACATCCGTATGATGAAACGCGTAAGCAGGACTATCTTGGCACGCACAACATCACATCCGATTATCGTGGTTCCGGGTAATTGACCGGTGGAACGCAAGTCTCCATGAGACTTCCCTGGGTCTCATGGAGAGATAGAGAGCCTGCGAGCTCCCTCTCCTCTTTTTAAATATCAACTTTTAAGTTTATTCAGTTGTACTGCTTGGACTGTCTAGCATATTTATAAATAAATTAATCAAAACAGAGTCACGCTATGTGGAAAATTTTTATTTTTTATACAAAACACTGAAGTGGATGTTCAGCTGGGAACTGCATTGCAACAGGGGATAGCGAGTCCGTCCCCTCCCCTCTTCCCCCTTGTGAGTGGATGACCCGGATTGGGCTACTTGGAAGGACATCGGTACCTGAGGAATCGGAAGGATATTAACACCTGAGGATTAACATCCCACGCTCATACCCCTGCAGGGGCAGAGCGCTCCGGTGAGTGCAATCACATCAGGGGGAGATTGTTAACAACTACTGCATGGTTTTTCTATTATGAAGGAGAGATTTCTTGGAAGACACGTTATATCACCTTTATGAACATTTTTTTGCTGTACATCATATGGAACTTTTTCTTTATACATAGTCAGTTGAGGATTTGTTATAACAAATTTTTACCGTATATATATTTTTAGTTTTTTGCACATTATTGCACAGTGGTTTGAACACCACGGCATTTATTTAGTATAACTTGTCACTTGTCACTTTGTATTCCCAAACAGAGGAAAGGATCTATATATGTTTTACCAGCACATGGCTTACAGTATTTATAGTGGGTAATTTTTTCTGTTTTTTCCCACCATATGGAATTGTGTTAATGTATGTATACAGTTTACAATTTTCTTTTGCACTAAACTAAGCACCTATCACTTTATATTTACAATATACACTATAGCATTTTTTGTTTCTTTTTATTTTAATTTATTATTACACCTGTCTATTCACATTTGTGAAGAAATTGAACCACCGCACTGGTGCACTTGTCACTTTAGAAAGTAGAATCATTTTATACCAATACTCCCTCTGCACAACACAGCGCCACTCCCTATTTCTGGATCTCAATTTAAATAAATGCAAGTTTTCTCATAAATAAGGTCTATAAAAAGAAGTACCCATGTGTCTTGCTAAGAAAGTACAGAAAAAAACAAAGGGAATATAAGTCCGTATTTAGACGACATATTGTAAAGTAAAATTTGAAAAAATGAAGTACATCCAATCACTAAAGTCTCAGATGTTGTCTCAAAACTTCCTCAATTTCTTGCAGGGAGCTGGACATTCCCATTCTAAACAATGCTATCCCACCATTTTAGTTATACACAATATTTGGAAGGCTTATCAAACAATAATTAGCAATTCAAAGTTATCTCAATGTATGCCAATATGGGACCGCCTTAGATTTCTGGAATTAAACAAACTTTGTTAGTGGAAAAAATCAGGCATTTAATCAGGTAGATGATATTGATGTGCTATTGTATTTTCAATCCATTGAAAAACAATATCAACTATTTCATAAGTCCTTTTTTCAATATTTCAACTTCACCATGCTTTACAAATGCAATCGTGGTTCATGTCCCTGATATATAGGCCTTTCTTGGTTCTCAAATTGGCAGCCCCTTCGTGTTCCACAAAGAGAGGTGTGATCAGTGACATCCTGGGGACAGGATATTGGTGATATAAACAAGGATCACCCTGCTGCCCCAAGTGTCCCGGAGATAATGGTATGTTAATTTATTTACTTTATTTACTTTGCAGATGCTGTAAACTATTTACCGTAGATATAGGTCATCTATTTTTCAAACTATTCAAGATCTGTGCTCCTTTTAGCTATCATTTAATCCCAAAATTGCCCCCCCCGAGCATACTCTCTGCCGATGTGAAACCACCAATGTCCAAATTATTGGTCTTCTTGCTTTTTAATAATGCTGTTACTCTGTTAATGTACTTTACTTTAAGCTTTAGTTAAAAACATCGACAATGACAGGGTCTGTCTACCAAATATGTTCTTGATTCCGAGGGAAAAACATTAATTTAAGTATTTTGGAAAAGTTATTATAAATCCATATATGGGTGGAGATGGGATTTCTTTCTCTGAAGCATATGTGTGATTTTCTCTTCTATTCCAAAGAGAGTAGAGGGAGAGGAGAGAAACCTCTCCTTTGGCCTTCCAAAAAAGGGGAAGAGAGAAGGCCCATAGAGGGTGTATAAAAAGAAACTTGAGGCTCCACTGAGGCCGAAAGGCAAGTCCTGCAAAAGAGTATAATAGTACAAATGTATAATAAAGGGTCCTATTCCCCCGTCCACGGCGAGTGTGCACGTGCGTCACCCCATAATGTTATGTAAATCTGTGATAACTTATCCCATAATGTTGTGCAAATCTGTGAGACAATGTCTGCCACCAGTATTTTCTTGTTTCCAGAAAATTGTAATTAACATCAATGATAAATATACACCTTTTTACTTTAATTTATACAATCCATACAAAAGGAGGTGTTTCTTCAAACATTACTCTGTCATTTTTACACATATTAACTTGATGCTCGCTCGGTACACTAAGACGCCCGGGCCATGCAACCCGCGGCGGCGTAATAACTTTTCCAAAATACTTAAATTAATGTTTTTCCCTCGGAATCAAGAACATATTTGGTAGACAGACCCTGTCATTGTCGCTGTTTTGAACTAAAGCTTTATGGAATGCCAAGTCAGCCAATGCAGTGTAAACGTAAGTGTAAAAGACATAAAGAGTATACTATGACATGTTTCACATATATCTGTTCTTAACTGCTCACTTTTGCCTTTTCAATATATTTTTTCTAGTATAGAGCTGTCTCTAATTTACACCCACCCTTGAGGAAGGAGGCTAATTTACTCCGAAACATGTCGGGTGCAAGAGTACTGTTTTAAACACTGTATACATGCTAATGTAAAACTGTCTGATTCGCATTCCAAACAATAGATGCTATATTATTGCTACTTTTTACTGTTCTACTCAATAAATTATATTTGTACTATATATACTTTTTTATGTTTTCTTGTATGTGCCTAAAAAGTCCACCACTAGGTTATCCCTGTTGTTGTTTAGTCTAAATTTTGGATGTGGCACAATAATACAGTCGGCTGCCGATCTATGTCATTTAACATCATAAAGATGAAAATCCTACCAAAGTTCTTGTATCTCGTCCAGACAATTACCTATTTCCATTCCTTGGGCTTTCTTTCGCCAAATTAAAGCTCTTTTCACCAAATTTATATGGGCTCATAAACGACCCAGGCTCTGTAGACGTCTCCTGATGTCTAAATGTCATGGAGGAGTAGCTGTCCCAGATTGGCCAAATGATTGATTGGTGTAGACACAGATCTTAAACTCTGGACGTCCACTGAGCTACCATATAGCCCTGTCCTCCTGAGCAGGGCGCCATGGTGTTCCATGGCTCTACCAACATCTCTCAAGTCACACCCCACTATAGACCCCACACTCTGGATCTGCTTATTAGTTTGCCGGAATCTTGAGCTCTCCTCCCTTCAATCACTGTTGTTCCCCATCTTGGGAAATCCTAGTTCCCCCCAGGTACATCACCCGGCATGTTTTGGAGTCTTCCAGAGAGCGGTTGTTTTCAAGCCTCTAATTTTTTTTTTCAAATAGATATAAACTGTTAGACATTCAATCATAAGTTTTGTAATATTCATTACAGTCAGGAGGATCTGTTGATAAACTGTACGCTTTCACGAAACTAGTGTATATATAGAGAACTGTGGTCTAGTAGCAAATGCTAACCAAAAAGCAGAAAATACTGGGAGAAAGGAGAGAAATGGAGAGTGAGAGGGGGGTGAGAGAGGAGGAGTAGGGGTATGGGAAAGGAGGAATGGGGTGAGGAGAGAGCATCTCTATAATGAAAATCATATTGGGACTTCAAGTACACAAGTATTAGTGTTATCAGAAGGATATTATTCCAATTGTATTGCATACCATCGTTTCCATGGAAGCCAAAGATTTTGAAGTTTGGAGTATGAGGGTTTTCCACGTGATAGTATGGATTCATACGTCTAGTGTGTGTGTACCAGGGTGATTACCTCTGGCAGGGTTGGGATGTTTGACTTCCAGGCTCTGGTGATGAGTAGTCTAGTTGCTAGGAGTATGTGTGTGAGCACAAGTGTAGAGGTTGGTGGAATGTGCTCCGGAATCATGTTTAGAACAGCCATTTGTGGGGTAAGGGCAATGCAAAATTGACAGACATCTTGGATTAGAGTTTCAACTTTCTCCCAAAGGTTAGTTAGGGCTGGGCATGCCCATAAAATATGAAATAGGGTACCGGTGTGATTTCAATTTCTCCAGCAGAGGGGTAAGGTGTTTGACTGGAATTTGGCCATTCTATGTGGTATTAGGTACCATCTTAGTGTTATCTTGCTTGTTAATTCCCATAAGGATGTGCAGCATGTGGCTTTATATATTGATTTTAAGGCCTTTTGCCATTGCTGATCTGAAAAGTGTGACTGTAGGTCTTCTTCCCAATTGGTGTATGGTTTAGATTTATGGAAAACCAGTTTTTCCTGTAAAGTAGTATATAATAGTGAAATACCTTTTGTGTCTGTGTTGTTCGAGAAAAAGAAATTCCATAGTCTGGTAGGTAATGCTCCCTCTAAGTGGGTATGGGCTGCGAGACACTTTTGGATTCTATGGAAATTTAAATAATCTGTGGTGGGTGTACCATATGTCGTTTGAACCTGAGGAAAGGATTTGTGTATTATCTTGTCTCTGAGGTCAGATGTGGTTAATGCCCGATCTCATATCCAGTTGGGTAAGGTTAGGACAGGTGATACTATCTGGAGGGCGTGTAGAGGAATTTGTAAATGTTTGGTGGTGAGCGTCGGCCATTTGGTATTGTGAAGTACTTTCCATGCCTTAACTGATGCTCGGATGGTCGGGGAGTACAGGTGTAGGTGCGGTATGTTGGCAGTGGTGCTAAACAACCAGTTTTTAAGGTTGCCACCCGGTGTCATGTGTTTTCAATATTACTTCATAATGTGTTTGAATGCTTACTTGTCCAATCCGTCATTTGGGATAGTATGGTAGCTAGGTAGTAATCTTTTATGTCAGTGTACACCATTCCTCCTGCTACTCTGTGTTTGATTATTTTTGAGTGGCTGCTTCTCGTTTTTTTGCCTTGCTATACATAGTTGTGTACAATGGATTGGAGAGAATTGAGATATGAATTAGATAGTGGTATGAGCAAAGTATGGAATATATCTAGTAGTTTTGGAAGTATGGGCATTTTGAAGGCTGCTAACCTACCAGACCATGAAAACTCATATTTGGAGAGTTTGGTTGTTTCACTGATAAGCATTTGTTTGGTTTCAGTGTAGTTATTACTGAAAAGTCCTTTCGTTGATTTGGTAAGTGTAATTCCTGGATAAGATATATCCTTGTCAGTCCATGGGTAGGTGTAGAGGTTATGTAGTATGTTACTGGTTATGGCATCAAGACCTAAGTCCAAAATATATGACTTATTTTCGTTGACTTTATAGTATGAGACAGTGCTAAATTTTAGTAATACAGATTGCACCGAAGCCAGGAAGACACCGGGTTAGTGAGCATTAGGGATGAGCCGAACACCCCCCTGTTCGGTTCGCACCAGAACATGCGAACAGGAAAAAAGTTTGTTCGAACACGCAAACACCGTTAAAGTCTATGGGACACGAACATGAATAATCAAAAGTGTTAATTTTAAAGGCTTATATGCAAGTTATTGTCATAAAAAGTGTTTGGGGACCTGGGTCCTGCCCCAGGGGACATGGATCAATGCAAAAAAAAGTTTTAAAATCGGCCATTTTTTCAGGAGCAGTGATTTTAATAATGCTTAAAGTCAAACAATAAAAGTGTAATATCCCTTTATATTTCATAGCTGGGGGGTGTCTATAGTATGCCTGTAAAGGGGCGCATGTTTCCTGTGTTTAGAACAGTCTGACAGCAAAATGACATTTCGAAGGAAAAAACCCATTTAAAACTACTTGCGGCTATTGCATTGTCGGTCCAACAATACACATAGGAACCCCAAACCAAAGTTTTAAAAAAAAATGACGTGGGGGTCCCCCTAAATTCCATAACAGGCCCTTCAGGTCTGGTATGGATATTAAGGGGAACCCCGGCCAAAATTTAAAAAAAAAATGACGCGGGGGTCCCCCTAAATTCCATACCAGACCCTTCAGGTCTGGTACAGATTTTAAGGGGAACCCCGCGCCAAAAAAAAAATGGCGTGGGGTCCCCCCATAAATCCATACCAGACCCTTATCCGAGCACGCAACCTGGCAGGCCGCAGGAAAAGAGGGGGGATGAGAGAGCGCCCCCCTCCTGAACCATACCAGGCCACATTCCCTCAACATTGGGAGGGTGCTTTGGGGTAGCCCTCTAAAACACCTTGTCCCCATGTTGATGGGGACAAGGGCCTTATCCCCACAACCCTGGCCGGTGGTTGTGGGGGTCTGCGGGCGGGGGGCTTATCTGAATCTGGAAGCCCCCTTTAACAAGGGGACCCCCAGATCCCGGCCCTCCCCCCTGTGTGAAATGGTAAGGGGGTACTTACCCCTACCATTTCACTAAAAAACTGTCAAAAATGTTAAAAATGACAAGAGACAGTTATTGACAATTCCTTTATTTAAATGCTTCTTCTTTTTTCTATCTTTTTTTTTTTTAACAGAAGATTTTATTGAACAAATCAGCATTACAATACAATAAATTAGTACAGTCAATGCGATGAGAAAAGTGACAACAGGATCTGCCTTCAGTCAAAAGCCACTATTTAGCAGATACATCAGTTATGCAAACGTCAGAAGTTTCACCTAACAATACTTCTTATGGCATTAAAGCGTAATAACCTCTCAGGTAGAATAAAGTAGGTAACCAATATACAGTCAAACCTAGTAGTGGCGGGGGGGCAGGGGAAGGGGGGGGGACCGAGGGAGGGGGAAGAAAGGGGATGAGGGGGGGCGAGCATCAGAAGAATGAACATGAGATGTAGGATGTCCTCTAATATGTTTCACTTCTTGGTTATGGGGATGGGGGTTCAGGATCCCCGGAGGCATCCATCCAAGAGGACCAGATTTTATCAAACTTTCCTGGGCATTGTCTACTTTCATACGTCAGTCTATAAAGGGGAAGTGCCATATTCACTGACCTTCTCCACGAGGCCAGAGTAGGAGGCTCCACTAGTTTCCATCGCAATAAGATTTCACGCCTGGCATAGTATAATGCAAAGGTTAGACACAATTTACTATATCTATCTCCCTCCACTTCCTCCAAATGACTAAGCAGTAGTACCTGGGGATCAACCGGCAAGTGTGAGCCTATGACCCTGCTTAATGTGGAGGCCACTGTTGACCAGAAGGGGGGAAGTTTGGGACAGGACCAGACCATGTGCCAGAAAGTACCCTCCTCCTGCCTACATCTCTGACAGTTGGGATCTCTTTGATGGTAAATGCGCGCCAGTTTCTGTGGGGTGAAATACGCTCTGTGTAGGAACTTAAATTGTATGAACCTATCTTTTGCAGCTATCATGGAGGGAATGTAGGAGATTAAACACTCCTTCCACTCCTCCTCGTTCAAAGAGGGAATATCGACCCTCCACTTTTCCCAGGTTTAGGTTAATTTGGCATCATACTCCACTGTAAGGTAAAGATATAATGTTGAGAGGGGCTTCCCCATCACACTGGAAGTCAAGAGCCGTTCAATGGAGTCCGGTTCCAGAATGAGGGGGGCAGGGAACTGAGCTTCAAAGGCGTGTTTCAGCTGCCAGTACCTGAATTGGAAGGAGGGCGGAATAGCGAAGGATTGCCTCAGGGCTTGGAAAGACATAAGTCTACCCTCTTTGACTATATGTTTTAATGTGAGAATTCCCTTTTTTGCTCAAAGCGAGGGGTCCAGTATGCTGTAAAAGTGGGGGAGCATAGGGTTACCCCATAGGGGCATATGGGGTGAGATGAAATTGGGCTTCCCATATATTTTCCTAGCCTCCTGCCATACCTTCACGGTAGTTCGCATCAGTGTTGTCATAGTCAGGCTGGCTCTAAGTCCACGGAACGGGAGATTGCTCAGGGCCGCATAGGAACCCAAAATAGCTGCCTCCAGAGTGACCGCCGGATTCTGTATGGGCTGGGAGAACCACCACCGAATCGTGACCAGAACAGCTGCCCAATAGTAGATTTGAAAGTTCGGTAGCGCCAATCCCCCCCCCCCCGAGAGCGGGAGATATAAAATCTGCTTGTCCACCCTAGGTGGCCTCCCGGCCCAGACAAAATGTATCAGCAGACTCTCCAACCTTCGAAAGAAGGTCCTAGGTATGTGTATAGGTGTATTACGGAAGAAGTAGAGATACTTGGGAAGAAAGATCATTTTTAGCAAATTGACTCTGCCAACAGGTGTCAATGGAAGGGAACGCCAAGCAGCACATCTAGCCGTAAGCTGTGTCATGAGTGGTCTCAAATTGTTATCCATGTAGTCTTGGACTTTGCCGCTAACCTGGATCCCCAAGTATTTGAAGTCATCTACCCATTTGAGCTGTGGGTGTGGCACCCTAGGGGTCGAGGGGTGGAGCGGGAAAAGAACCGACTTGTCCCAATTAATGCATATCCCCGAGTACCCACAGAATCGGTTAATCAGGTCCAGTGCAGTCTGTAAAGTGGACAACGCATCCGCTAAATAGAGCAGAGCATCGTCCGCGTATAATGATAATTTCTCCTCAATTGGACCTACCTGGAGACCCTTCACACCCGGATCATTCCTCAGCAATATAGCCAGGGGCTCCATCGCCAGAGCAAATAGACCCGGGGAGAGAGGACATCCCTGTCGTGTGCCACGAAAGAGTCTAAACTTCCCCGATAAGCATCCGTTGGTATGTATTCCAGCCGAGGGGCCATGATATAACATGCGGAGCCAGTTCGTAAAACCCGGGCCAAACCCGAATAGCGAGAGCACCTCCTATAGGTAACCCCACTCGACGGAGTCAAAAGCCTTCTCCGCGTCGAGTGAGGCCACCACTCCTTTAGTCGCCTCATCTGCTCTATCTATGCGGGTATAAAGGCGTCTGATATTAATGTCAGTTTCCCTTCCCGGCATAAAGCCTGTTTGGTCCCTGTGGATGAGGGCAGTAATGACCAAATTAAGTCTGTTGGCCAACACTTTCGCCAGCACCTTTGCATCGACGTTTAGAAGGGATATGGGGCGATACGAGGAGCATAACGTGGGGTTCTTCCCTGGCTTAGGGATCACCACTATAATCGCTTCGCTCATTGTGTCCGGGAGTTTTTCAAGACGCCCCGACGCAGAGAAGAGGTCCTGTAATTTATCAACTAGTTCTGTTGCGTACTGTTTGTAAAACTCCACTGGAATGCCATCAGGACCCGGTGTTTTCCCTGTCTGCATTGATTTAAGTGCCCGGAGTATTTCCAGAGACGTAATTGGGGCGTCGAGCTTGTTGCGGTACGTAGCTGTAAGGGTTGGGATATCAATATCATTTAAGTATGCTCCTAGATCTTCTCTTCTATAGTCTACCCTGGAGCTGTAGAGGGATTCATAGAATTCCGCAAAACAGCCATTTATCCCTTCCGGTGTATGGATCAGCTGTCCCGATAGGTCTTTAATACATGAGATACTCATCCCACCAGCCTGTTCCCTGGAGAGCCAGGCCAACAGACGGCCTGACCTCTCTCTCTGCTCAAAAATCTGCTGGGACTGAGCCAACATTTTCTTCTGGGTGAGAGAGGTATGAAGACGCACCACCTCCTTCGTCATGAGTTGTAGATGCGAATAGTGCACAGGGTCTCGGGTATGAACAAAAAGAGCCTCCGCACTGCCCGCATCCCGCTCAGCCTTAATCAAATCTGCCCTACGCTCTCGTCGGACTCTGGCAATGATGGTCTGGTACTGCCCCCGCGTTGTGGCCTTAAAGGCGTCCCACACTACTGTGGGGTCTGCTGAGCCCACATTTACTGCCCAAAAGTCTAGCAGTTCTGTCCTAAATTGGGAATCTACTGCAGTGTCTGAGATCCAAAATCTGGAGAGCCTCCATCCCCCTGCCACTGGGCCTAGGGAGAGATCCAAAGACAACAGCAAGGGTGCGTGATCGGAAATACCCCTAGGGAGTATTTGTATGTCTGTGACCCGTGAGAGTACCTGGCTCCCTGCAAAGACCAAGTCTATACGGGAAAACGTTCTGTGAGAGGCCGAGTGGCATGTGTATGCCCTGGTCTGGGGGTGACGCCACCTCCAGACATCAGTCAAGCCATAGGTATCTGCCCACTCAGCCAACCCAGAGCAATGATGTCCCGCAGGAGTTAGCCTGTCAAAATCCAGGTCAGGGACCAGATTAAAATCAACGAGTATAACAGTATTGTCAGATGCAAAATCGGCTATCTTGCTAGTGATCTGATTGAGCACCATCAAGGAAGCCGGGGGAGGCAAATACAAGCCCACAATGGTCCACGTTAAAGAATATATTTTGGCATGCACAATGACATACCGACCATGAGGGTTGAGGGCCAAATCCAAGAGCCGAAAGGGGAGTGACTTCAATACCAGAATAGTAACACCCCTAGAGAAAGAGGAGTGCGTGGAATGATAGTGGTAGCCCACCCAAGGTTTTTTAAGGGCCATAACCCTACGTCCTGTTAAGTGTGTTTCTTGGAGTATACATATATGTGGGTTATAAGATTTAATAAATTGGAACACCAGGGAGCGCTTGACTGGGGAGTTTAGTCCCCTGGTGTTCCAGGAGATGATGTTAAGGGAGGACATGTCTATCAAGAATATTAATAATATTAGGATCAGTGCAGATCACGGCTCTTGGACTGGACCCCGGGACCCAAAACGGACACATCTGGAAACAATGCAATGCTGATGAGTTAAGTTTTTTTGGTATGAACATCAAACAAAAACAAATAAACCCAACTAAAAACAGATAAAGGATACCAGTATCTAAAGTAAATGAAACAAGCCCCGTTAGGGGAACTTTCTTCACCCCACCCCCCACCCCACCCAACCCCCTAAAACTGAGGCGGGTATCAATCCCAAACTTATTCAGCTCACCGGCTGCAACGGGGGGTCCGTGGAAGAGGCAAGCCCACCCCCCGAGACTTCACACGGGGGGGGAAGCAGCAGTTCAAGCGGCCCTACACAAGTGAGATATCCGCTTTGTGATGCAGCAGGCTGTGAGGACGTGAAAAGTCAGACATAAGGAAGTATCCGATAATGCGACCTCACAGTAGTTTCGATCCATCTTATAGTAGAAGATACAGAACAAGGACTCCAACGCTCCTCGTGGAGTCAAACAGGTGCAAAGGAACTTCTTTTCCAACAGTCTCCTGACCAAGTTCTTTGGCAGGGGCATTAACTTAACATTTCCCTGATAAGGATAACCAGTGCTCCCCCCACAGATCCGCACACTCAATGGATTGAACTGGGCATAACCTGTGTAACATAACAAAGTCATCCATGTAGTAGTTCGTGTGATAACTCAGACCCAGATCTAAACTGTGGAGAGGGACCAATGAAAAAATTCATTCAGCACATACCAGAAAGACCATTAGCGATTCTGTGGCAACGTGTCCAGCCAGGCAGAGGCCTCTCTCGGTGTAGTGAAGAAGCGAGTTGTCTCGCCGTCCTGAACTCTCAGGCGGGCAGGGAAGAGTACACTGTAACGAATGTTGCGTGATCGCAACGCCGCTTTAACTTGGTCAAAAGATTTCCTGAGCTTCTGGGTCTCGACCGAGTAGTCGGGGAAGATCATCATCTTGGTATTCTGGAATCTGAGGTCCCCCACAGATCTAGAGGCACGGAGAACTTCATCTCTGTCTCTGAAGTTAAGGAGACGGAGAATGAAGGTGCGGGGAGGGGATCCAGGAGGCCCCGGCCTAGGCGGGATGCGATGTGCCCTCTCAACCACGTAGTAAGGTGACCATCGGGCATCGGGTAGGAGGTCGCGCAGCAGACCCTCTATGAAGGAGGTAGGATTATTCCCCTCCGCCCCCTCCGGTAGACCAACAATGCGTAGATTATTGCACCGATTCCTATTCTCTGCGTCTTCGGCTCTATATTCAAGGGCCTTTACCTTGGACTGAAGCGTACGGAGTGATGCTCCATGTTCCGCGATGGAGTCTTCGGTGGTACTCAGCCTTTGCTCTTTCAGTGACTCGCGACCTGATTTTGTCTATATCTTGGCGGATTAGACCCATGTCCAGCTGAACGGCTTCAATCTTTGTTGTTAACGTGGATTGACAAGTAGCAATAGCCGCCATGACGTCAGCCAACCAGGGGGGCCGAGAGTCATCCGACTCCATAATGTTCGTCCGCGAGGCTCTATGGGAACTGCACGTATTAAGAGCCTCCGGGGGGGGCAGGTGGGCATCTGAGGTGAGTCCGACTGTGGCGGAAAGGTCAACCTCTTACCCCCTTTGCTGTATTTTGCGCTGGAGTTCCTGCGCCTCATTCAGGTGCCTGGGGCCTAGATCTGGATAGTGATCAGTAACTGGCCATGGGAGCCCTCCTGCTGGGTCAGGGGTAGTCAGGTGAAAGGTATGGTGCAGCGTGTGGCCCCTCAACAATCCCCCCCCTCACCTGAAACTGTATAGAGCAGGATCCATCCACCACAGGCTGTCAGGGGGCCTTTGGTTCAGCCACTCTCCTCCACAAGGAAAGTGTCAGGGGTGGAAGTGCCCAGGGGTTCCCCCACTGTCCAGGCAGCTGTCCCCAGCCATTTCAGGGACACTTCCTCCAGGCCACAGGGTTCGGGCCCCCCTCGCGCCGGTCCGGCGGCTCCGAATGTCCAGGAAAGGCCGCGGTCTCGGCCTAGTAAAACGTGGGGGGGAGCAGAGTCTTTAGGCCCCAAGCGCAGCCTAAGAACAGTCCAGGGTCATCTGTCCCGGCCTCATCCGAGGTCCCCAACAGCCGATGAGCGTCCGCAGCAGAGCCGAACCCCAAAAGGAGCTCCCGGTCCGCGGCGCGGCCCGCCAGGAAAGGCCGTGGCTTCGGCCTAGTCTTCCGAGGTAGGCCCGGAGCGTCAGCGGGATGCCGATCGCGGCCCTGGGACAGCCAATTCTCCTCTCCCCTCAGCAGACAGGTCTTCCCCAGTTCCCCCTCGGTCAGCAGGGATATTTAGATAGGGTGATTAGTGACGATGGATCCGGATTTATGTTACGGATCTGCGGAGCTCCCTTCAAAAGCCGCCGCTCACCACGGCATCTTGGCCACGCCCTTCTTTCTTCTATCTTACTTCATCTTCTTCTTCTGGTTCTTCTGGCTCTTCTGGTTCTTCCTCTGGCCTTCTCGTCCAGCATCTCCTCCACGGCGTCTTCTATCTTCTTCTCCTCGGGCCGCTCCGCACCCATGGCTCCCGCTCTTCTCTTCATCTTCTTCATCTTCTTCTCTTCTTCTTTTCTTCTCTTCTTCTCTTCTTCTCTTCTTCATTTTCTTCTCCGGGCCGCTCCGCATCCATGCTGGCATGGAGGGAGGCTCCCGCTGTGTGATGGCGTCTCCTCATCTGACGGTGACCCCGCCCCCCTCTGACTCACGGTGACTTGACGGGACTTCCCTGTGACATTACGGGGAATGCCACAGGGAAGTCCCGTCATGTCCCGTGCGTCAGAGGGGGGCAGGGTCACTGGGTGGCCCCGCCCCCCGTTATTTAAGAACCGTCAGACGAGGAGACGCCATCACACAGCGGGAGCCTCCCTCCATGCCAGCATGGATGCGGAACGGCCCGGAGAAGAAAATGAAGAAGAGAAGAAGAGAAGAAGAGAAGAAAAGAAGAAGAGAAGAAGATGAAGAAGAAGATGAAGAAGATGATGAGAAGAGCGGGAGCCTCCCCCCATGCCATGGGTGCAGAGCGGCCCGAGGAGAAGAAGATAGAAGACGCCGCAGAAGAGATGCTGGACGAGAATGCCGGAGGAAGAACCAGAAGAACCAGAAGAAGAAGAAGATGAAGGAAGATAGAAGAAAGAAGAAGCATTTAAATAAAGGAATTGTCAATAACTGTCTCTTGTCATTTTTAACATTTTTGACAGTTTTTTAGTGAAATAGTAGGGTTAAGTACCCTCTTACCATTTCACAGAGGGGGGGCCGGGATCTGGGGGTCCCCTTGTTAAAGGGAGCTTCCAGATTCCGATAAGTCCCCGCCCACAGACCCCCACAACAACCGGCCAGGGTTGTGGGGATGAGGCCCTTGTCCTCATCAACATGGGGACAAGGTGTTTTGGGGGGCTACCCCAAAGCACCCTCCCAATGTTGAGGGCATGTGGTCTGGTACGGTTCAGGGGGGGCGCACTCTCTTCCCCCCTCTTTTCCTGTGGCCTGCCAGGTTGCGTGCTCGGATAAGGGTCTGGTATGGATTTTTGGGGGGACCCCACGCCGTTTTTTTTCTTTAATTTTGGCTGGGGTTCCCCTTAATATCCATACCAAACGTCATTTTTTTTTTAAATTATGGTTCAGGGTTCCTCTGTGGGGAATTCCCATGCCGTTTTTATCAATGAACTTCTATGTGTATTGTTGGACTGGAAATGCAATAGCTGCAAGTAGTTTTAAATGGGTTTTTTCCTTCGAAATGTCATTTTGCTGTCAGACTGTTCTAAACACAGGAAACATGCGCCCCTTTACAGGCATACTATAGACACCCCCCAGCTACGAAATTTAAAGGGATATTACACTTTTATTGTTTGACTTTAAGCATTATTAAAATCACTGCTCCCGAAAAAATGGCCGATTTTAAAACTTTTTTTTGCACTGATCCATGTCCCCTGGGGCAGGACCCAGGTCCCCAAACACTTTTTATGACAATAACTTGCATATAAGCCTTTAAAATTAGCACTTTTGACTTCTCCCATAGACTTTTAAAGGGTGTTCCACGGCATTCGAATTTGCCGCGAACACCCCAAATTGTTCGCTGTTCGGCGAACTTGCGTACAGCCAATGTTCGAGTCGAACATGAGTTCAACTCGAACTCAAAGCTCATCCCTAGTGAGCGTCATTATCACATCATCGGCAAAGAGATTAATTTTGAAATCAATAGATCCAATTTTGTGTTCATTAGATCTAATATGTTTCGCTAAGGGTTCCATGAATAGATTGAAAATTAGTGGTGATAAGAGGAAGCCTTGGCGGGTGCCATTGGTAAATGGAAATGGTTTCGAGAGCATCTCCGCCATGTAAACTTGGGCCGAGGGTGTTGAGTACAAGGCCAGTATGGTGAAAATGATGTGGCCTTGGAATCCAAATTTATGAAGTGTTGCTTTCAGATATGACCAGTGAACTCTATCGAATGCCTTCTCTGCGTCCAAGGATAGGAGCAGAGAAGGTGTTCACGTTGTCTCAGCAGCGTGGATTATATTGATGAGTCTGCGGGTTGCATCAAAACTTTGCCTTTCCTTCGTGAAACCAGATTGATTTGAATGTATCAATAGGGGCATAACATTCACTAGTCTGGTCGCTGTAAGTTTGACATAGATTTTTGTGTCTATACTTAAGGGTGAGATGGGCCAAAAAATTTTTTTTGTAGGTTCCTTACCTGGCTTTGGTAATGTAATGGTTAACGCATTAAGCATTTCTTTTGGGATGGAGGAGGAGGAGGCAGCGTCATTGCACATTTGGGATAAGAAAGGAGTTAAAGTTGTATGGAATTGCCTGTAATATTCCCCAGTGAGGCCATCAGGACCCGGGGATTTATTGGCTGGTAGAGGTGAAATGATATTTAGAATTTCTAGAGGGGTAAATGGAGCATTCAATTTGGAGAGTTGCTCCTGGGATAGTGTAGGTAAATTAATTTCATGAAGGAAGGAGTCTATGTCTGCCATGGAAAGTTGAGTAGTGGTGATATCATTTTTTAGGTTCTATAGTGTGTGGTAGTAACGTCTGAACGCACCAACAATAGTTTGAGGGTCCATAAGTTTTTGCTTTGTGGACGGATGGAATAAGTGTGAGATTTTGGTTTTAGTGTGGTAACCTTTGATTCTAAGTGGCATGGCTTTCCCTGCTTTGTTTCCTGTGGAATAGTGTTTGGTTTTAAATTATTTTTGGGTTCTATCGTATGATAATAATATACTTCTGAGTTCTTGTCTTAGGAGTACTAGTTTGTCTTTCAATTTGGGATCTGTTCTTTTTTGATTCTGTTCTTCTATTGTTTTAATGGAGACTGTGAGGGTGTCTAGACGCTGTGATCTCCTCTTCCTCTCTCTAGCACCTATCTGTATAATAATCCCCCTAATGAACGCTTTATCGGCATTCCAGAGAGTGGTGTTGTGAGACACTGTTCCTTGGTTGAGATCAAAGAATTCTTCCAGGTGTTTGCAAATGGATGCTGTGTGCTTGGGTGAGTTGATGATTGAGGCATTGGCTCTCCAGATCCTCATGTGAGGGGAAGATGATCCCTCTTCTATGGTCATTAGGGATGGGCTTTATGTTCGGGTCGAACATGAGTTCGACTCGAACATTGGCTGTTCACCTGTTCGCCGAACAGCAAACAATTTGGGGTGTTCGCGGCAAATTCGAAAGCCGAGGAACACCCTTTAAAAGTCTATGGAAGAAATCAGAAGCGCTAATTTTAAAGGCTTATATGCATGGTATTGTCATAAAAAGTGTTTGGGGACCTGGGTCCTGCCCCAGGGGACATGTATCAATGCAAAAAAAAAAAGTTTTAAAAACTAACGTTTTTTTGGGAGCAGTGATTTTCATAATTCTTAACGTGAAACAATAAAAGTGTATAATTCCTTTAAATTTGTACCTGGGGGGTGTCTATAGTATGCCTGTAAAGGGGCGCATGTTTCCTGTGTTTAGAACAGTCTGACAGCAAAATGACATTTCTAAAGGAAAAAAAGTCATTCAAAACTACTATCGCTAGCGTCGGCTATAATGAATTGTTGGTCCGGCAATACACATAAAAATTCATTGATAAAAACAGCATGGAATTTCCCCACAGGTGAACCCCGAACCATAATTTTAAAAAAAAATGACGTTTGGTATGGATATTAAGGGGAACCCCAGCCAAAATTAAAGAAAAAAACGGCGTGGGGTCCCCCCAAAAATCCATACCAGACCCTTATCCGAGCACGCAACCTGGCAGGGCGCAGGGAAAGAGGGGGGACGAGAGAGTGCCCCCCTCCTGAACTGTATCAGGCCACATGCCCTTAACATTGGGAGGGTGCTTTGGGGTAGCCCCCCAAGGCACCTTGTCCCCATGTTGATGGGGACAGGGGCCTCATCCCTACGACCCTTGCCCGGTGGTTGTGTGGTCTGTGGGCGGGGGGTTTATCGGAATCTGGAAGCCAGATCCCACTCCCCATGTGAACTGGTAATGGGGTACAAATGTACCCCTACCATTTCAGAAAAAAGTGTCAAATAGGTTAAAAAACACAAGAGACGTTTTTTGACAAGTCCTTTATTAATTTCATCTTCTTTCTTCTGGTCTTTCTTCGGTGTTCTTCTTCTTCCTCCATCTTCTTCTTCTCCATCTTCTTCTTTTCCATCTTCTTCTTCCTCCGTTCTTCTTGTCCCGCATCTTCCTCCTGCTTCTTCTCCACTCTGTCCGCACTATCCGCCTCAGTGGGAGTCTTCCACTGCGTGACGCTTCGGTTCTTCTGACACTTTTTATATAACATAGGGGGGGGGCAAAATCCATAACAGACCTGAAGGGCCTGGTATGGAATTTAGGGGGACCCCACGCATTTTTTTTTACATTTTGATTTGGGGTTCCCCTGTGGGGAAATTCCATGCTGTTTTTATCAATGAACTTTTATGTGTATTGCTGGACCGACAATTCATTATAGCCGGCGCTAGTGATAGTAGTTTTATAAGACTTTTTTTCCTTTAGAAATGAAATTTTGAATACATTTTGCTGTCAGACTGTTCTAAACACGGGAAACATGCGCCCCTTTACAGGCATACTATAGACACCCCCCAGGTATGAAATTTTATGGAATATTACACTTTTTTTGTTTCACTTTAAGCATTATTAAAATCACTGCTCCCGAAAAAACGGCTGTTTTTAAAACTTCTTTTTGCATTGATACATGTCACCTGGGGCAGGACCCAGGTCCACAAACACTTTTTATGACAATAACTTGCATATAAGCCTTTAAAATGAGCATTTTTGATTATTCATGTTCATGTCCCATAGACTTTAACTGTGTTCGCTTGTTTGAACAAATTTTTTGCCTATTCGCATGTTCTGGATGCGAACCGAACCGGGGGGTGTTCGGCTCATCCCTAATGGTCATTGATACGGGAGCATGGTCCGACCATGTAATTTCGGCTATAGAGGAGTTGGATATTTTGGACAATCAATTCTGGTGTAGGAGTTATGTCTATGTGAAAAGAAGGAATAGTCACGTTCGGTGGTGTGGTGACATCTCCAGACGTCGTAGAGGTCGTTGTTCCTTATGAATGATCCCATGGGTGAAGTGAGTCTGGTATTGCTGAAGGACGTGTCAACGGAGTTGTCAGGTACTATTTTAAAGTCTCCACAGATAATAAGGTGGCCTTGGCGGATTTTGGTAACTTTATTCATCAATTTAGAGAGGGACTTTATTTTCCTAGTGTTGGGTGTGTATACGTTCACAATGGTGTATCTGGTTTTGTCCAGGGTACAGTCTAGGGCTATATATTGGCCCTCTGCATCAATCATGCAGTTGTGGAGTGTGAAGCCGATTGTGTTTTTGATTGCGATCAAAACGCCATTTTTCTTACTGGGGCCGGGAGCTTGAAAGATGTGAGTAAAATGTTTGTTAGTGCAGTGAGGCTCCATTGATTTTTTAAAGTGTGTCTCTTGTACACATAGTACGTCACACTTAGATTCCTGCTCTGTGTGCCATAGGGAGGTTCTCTTTGCTGGATTGTTCAGCCCTTTGGCGTCGAGCAATAGGAATTTAGGCATTTTGGTTCGTGTTGTGCTGTATTAAGTAAAATAGGAATTTACTGATGAATAGGGATGAGCTTCGAGTTCAAGTCGAACTCATGTTCGGCTCGAACATTGGCTGTTCGCAAGTTCGCCGAACAGCGAACAATTTGGGGTGTTCGCTGCAAATTCGAATGCCACGGAACACCCTTTAAAAGTCTATGGGAGAAATCAAAAGTGCTAATTTTAAAGGCTTATATGCAAGTTATTGTCATAAAAAGTGTTTGGGGACCCGGGTCCTGCCCCAGGGGACATGGATCAATGCAAAAAAAAGTTTTAAATACGGCCGTTTTTTCAGGAGCAGTGATTTTAATAATGCTTAAAGTCAAACAATAAAAGTGTAATATCCCTTTAAATTCTGTAGCTGGGGGGTGTCTATAGTATGCCTGTAAATGGGCGCATGTTTCCAGTGTTTAGAACAGTCTGACAGCAAAATGACATTTCGAAGGAAAAAACCCATTTAAAACTACTCGCGGCTATTGCATTGCCGACAATACACATAGAAGTTCATTGATAAAAACGACATGGGAATTCCCCACAGGGGAACCCCGAACCAAAATTTAAAAAAAAAATGACGTGGGAGTCCCCCTAAATTCCATACCAGGCCCTTCAGGTCTGGTATGGATATTAAGGGGAACCCCGGCCAAACTTTTTTTTAAAAATGACGTGGAGTTCCCCCTAAATTCCACACCAGACCCTTCAGGTCTGGTATGGATTTTAAGGGGAACCCGCGCCCCCCCAAAAAAACGGCGTGGGGTCCCCCAAAAAATCCATACCAGACCCTTATCCGAGCACGAAACCTGGCAGGCTGCAGGAAAAGAGGGGGGGACGAGAGTGCGCCCCCCCTCCTGAACCATACCAGGCCACATGCCCTCAACATTGGGAGGGTGCTTTGGGGAAGCCCCCAAAACACCTTGTCCCCATGTTGATGAGGACAAGGGCCTCATCCCCACAACCCTGGCCGGTGGTTTTGGGGGTCTGCGGGTGCAGGGCTTATCGGAATCTGGAAGCCCCCTTTAACAAGGGGACCCCCAGATCCCGGACCCCTGTGTTAAATGGTAAGGGGGTACTTACCCCTACCATTTCACTAAAAAACTGTCAAAAATGTTAAAAATGACAAGAGACAGTTTTTGACAATTCCTTTATTTAAATGCTTCTTCTTCCTTCTATCTTCCTTCATCTTCTGGTTCTTCTGGCTCATCTGGTTCTTCCTCCGGCGTTCTCGTCCAGCATCTCCTCCACGACGTCTTCTATCTTCTTCTCCTCGGGCCGCTCTGCACCCATGGCATGGGGGAGGCTCCCGCTCTTCTCTTCATCTCCTTTATCTTCTTCTCTTCTTCTTTTCTTCTCTTCTTCTTTTCTTTTCTTCATTTCATCTTCTCCGGGCCGCTCCGCATCCATGCTGGCATGGAGGGAGGCTCCCGCTGTGTGATGGCGTCTCCTTGTCTGACGGTGACCCCGCCCCCCTCTGACGCACGGTGACTTGACGGGACTTCCCTGTGACGTCACGGGGAATGCCACAGGGAAGTCCCGTCATGTTCCGTGCGTCAGGGGGGGCGGGGTCACCGGGTGGCCCCGCCCCCCGTTATTTAAGAACCGTCAGACGAGGAGATGCCATCACACAGCGGGAGCCTCCCTCCATGCCAGCATGGATGTGGAGCGGCCCGGAGAAGAAAATGAAGAAGAGAAGAAGAGAAGAAGAGAAGAAAAGAAGAAGAGAAGAAGATGAAGAAGAAGATGAAGAAGAAGATGAAGAGAAGAGCGGGAGCCTCCCCCATGCCATGGGTGCGGAGCGGCCCGAGGAGAAGAAGATAGAAGACGCCGCGGAGGAGATGCTGGACGAGAATGCCGGAGGAAGAACCAGAAGAACCAGAAGAAGAAGAAGATGAAGGAAGATAGAAGAAAGAAGAAGCATTTAAATAAAGGAATTGTCAAAAACTGTCTCTTGTCATTTTTAACATTTTTGACAGTTTTTTAGTGAAATGGTAGGGGTAAGTACCCCCTTACCATTTCACACAGGGGGGGCCGGGATCTGGGGGTCCCCTTGTTAAAGGGGGCTTCCAGATTCCGATAAGCCCCCCGCCCGCAGACCCCCACAACCACCGGCCAGGGTTGTGGGGATGAGGCCCTTGTCCTTATCAACATGGGGACAAGGTGTTTTGGGGGGCTACCCCAAAGCACCCTCCCAATGTTGAGGGCATGTGGCCTGGTACGGTTCAGGAGGGGGGGCGCACTCTCATCCCTCCCTCTTTTCTGCGGCCTGTCAGGTTGCGTGCTCGGATAAGGGTCTGGTATGGATTTTTGGGGGGACCCCACGCCGTTTTTTTTTTTTTGCCACGGGGTTCCCCTTAAAATCCATACCAGACCTGAAGGGTCTGGTATGGAATTTGGGGGGAACCCCACCTCATTTTTTTAAAAAATTTGGGCCGGGGTTCCCCTTAATATCCATACCAGACCTGAAGGGCCTGGTATGGAATTTAGGGGGACTCCCACGTCATTTTTTTTTTTAAATTTTGGTTCAGGGTTCCCCTGTGGGGAATTCCCATGCCGTTTTTATCAATAAACTTCTATGTGTATTGTCGACAATGCAATAGCCGCGAGTAGTTTTAAATGGGTTTTTTCCTTCGAAATGTCATTTTGCTGTCAGACTGTTCTAAACACTGGAAACATGCGCCCCTGTACAGGCATACTATAGACACCCCCCAGCTACGAAATTTAAAGGGATATTACACTTTTATTGTTTGACTTTAGGCATTATTAAAATCACTGCTCCTGAAAAAACGGCCGTTTTTAAAACTTTTTTTGCATTGATCCATGTCCCCTGGGGCAGGACCCGGGTCCCCAAACACTTTTTATGACAATAACTTGCATATAAGCCTTTAAAATTAGCACTTTTGATTATTCATGTTCGTGTCCCATAGACTTTAACGGTGTTCGCGTGTTCGCACAAACTTTTTTCCTGTTCGCATGTTCTGGTGCGAACCGAACAGGGGGGTGTTCGGCTCATCCCTACTGACGAATATGCATAGATGATAAGCTCTTCAGTGCGGTCTGAAGGTTAAAGTTCTATGTTCCTTATTCTTCAGTAGCTCTCAGGGGTGGGAAATACAAAATGAGGGTAAGAGGAAAAAACAAAAAGTTGAAGATGAGAAAGACAGTTCAGTAGTATTAAGTAGTAACTGATTTGTGACTGACAACAGCCGATCGTAACTAGGCTGCTGTGAAACTATCGGGTGAAAGTTTGTGGAGCTAATTGCAACAAGCAAGGCATCCGACCGGAATTATTGGTCAAGTGACTTTTGCTGGTATGCCACCATTCAGACATACTTCAGTGTTTGCCAGTATGGAGATTCAGTTTGAGAGGATGGGCATTCTCTCTGTGGTGGGGTTGAGCCACCCCAGGCTGGTCAGGGATAATGCCCCACAGGTTTAGGAGTTTGAGGTCTTCTTCCACTGTAGAGATGTTATGTTTGACACCATTTTTGGTGACTATGATTTTGGTAGGAAAACCCCATTGATATGGATTTTGTGATTATTTAGTGGCTTGGTAAGGGTGTTCAGTTGCCTCCTTAGTTGGCGTGTATGCTGCAATAAATCCGAGTACAGCTGGAGGTTGGTGTTTAGAGCCGGGAGTTACCCCAGATTTCTTGCCTTAAAGAGGAGTTGGTCCTTGGCATGAAAGAAGTGGATTCTCATCAACACATCACGAGGTACCGCTGAGGGGAGGTGTGCAGATTTAGGGATGTGGTGCATAAGGTCTATGATAGTTTCCATAGGTGATAGGTCAGGTAGAATTGTGGAAATCATTTTTCTATCAAATGTGTTAAGGTCGTGCGGCAGGACGCTCCCAGGTATGCCTTTGATCTTTACATTGTTATGACGCAACCTGTCCTCGAGGTCCATCATTTTGGCTTTCATCCATTGTTGTTCATCGTGGTTATGGTCATTGGCTTTGACCAAATCATTAATTGTTTCAGTCATGTCACCTATTTGGTTCCCAATATGGTGGACTTTCCACCCCACATAGTGCATTTGTGCTGAAAACTTGGTAAACATGGAAGCAATGTCATTATATAGAGAACTTTGTAAAGAGATGAGTATCTCTTTCATGGTTGTGTCTAGTACAGGCTGGTTAGTGGTAGGAAAGGCCGCTATAGGGGATGACTGTACTGTAATAAGCTCAGATGCAGGGCTCACCTCATGGCCATTCGGATCAGAATCCAGTCGCATCAGTGATTTTGCTGGACTATTGCTGGCCGATGACGATATGGAGGAGGGAGAGGCATCCAGGGAGAGGGTTTGTGGAGGTATTTCTTGTCCTTCCTCGTCTGGAAGGTCTGTATAGGCTGATGCGGATCCATGTGCAGGGCCGCGGGCACCATCTTGGATCCCTGTGTCCAGCGGCTGTGTGAAGAAATCCGTCAGTTTCTTTGTCTGACGGTAGGGATGAGCTTCGAGTTCGAGTCGAACTCATGTTCTACTCGAACATTGGCTGTTCGCAAGTTCGCCGAACAGCGAACAATTTGGGGTGTTCGCGGCAAATTCGAATGCCGCGGAACACCCTTTAAAAGTCTATGGGAGAAATCAAAAGTGCTAATTTTAAAGGCTTATATGCAAGTTATTGTCATAAAAAGTGTTTGGGGACCCGGGTCCTGCCCCAGGGGACATGGATCAATGCAAAAAAAAGTTTTAAAAACGGACGTTTTTTCAGGAGCAGTGATTTTATTAATGCTTAAAGTCAAACAATAAAAGTGTAATATCCCTTTAAATTTCGTACCTGGGGGGTGTCTATAGTATGCCTGTAAAGGGGCGCATGTTTCCTGTGTTTAGAACAGTCTGACAGCAAAATGACATTTGGAAGGAAAAAACTCATTTAAAACTACCCGCGGCTATTGCATTGCCGACAATACACATAGAAGTTCATTGATAAAAACGGCATGGGAATTCCCCACAGGGCAACCCCGAACCAAAATAAAAAAAAAAAAATGATGTGGGGGTCCCCCTAAATTCCATACAAGGCCCTTCAGGTCTGGTATGGATATTAAGGGGAACCCCAGCCAAAATTTAAAAAAAAAATTGACGTGGGGTTCCCCCTAAATTCCATACCAGACCCTTCAGGTCTGGTATGGATTTTAAGGGGAACCCCGCGCCAAAAAAAAAAAAAAAAACGGCGTGGGGTCCCCCTAAAAATCCATACCAGACCCTTATCCAAGCACGCAACCTGGCAGGCCGCAGGAAAAGAGGGGGGGACGAGAGTGCGGCCCCCCCCCCTCCTGAACCGTACCAGGCCACATGCCCTCAACATTGGGAGGGTGCTTTGGGGTAGCCCCCCAAAACACCTTGTCCCCATGTTGATGAAAACAAGGGCCTCATCCCCACAACCGTGGCCGGTGGTTGTGGGGGTCTGCGGGCGGGGGGCTTATCGGAATCTGGAAGCCCCCTTTAACAAGGGGACCCCCAGATCCCGCCCCCCCCCCCCTGTGTGAAATGGTAAGGGGGTACTTACCCCTACCATTTCACTAAAAAACTGTCAAAAATGTTAAAAATGACAAGAGACAGTTTTTGACAATTCCTTTATTTAAATGCTTCTTCTTTCTTCCTTCATCTTCTTCTTTTCTGGTTCTTCTGGCTCTTCTGGTTCTTCCTCCGGCGTTCTCGTCCAGCATCTCCTCCGCGGCGTCTTCTATCTTCTTCTCCTCGGGCCGCTCCGCACCCATGGCATGAGGGGGGAGGCTCCCGCTCTTCTCTTGATCTTCTTCTTCATCTTCATCTTCATCTTCATCTTCTTCTTCATCTTCTTCTTCTTCTTCTTCTTCTTCTCTTCTTCATCTCTTCTTCCTTCTTCATTTCTTCTGCGGGCCGCTCCGCATCCATGCTGCGGCATGGTGGGAGGCTCCCGCTGTGTGACGGCATCTCTTCGTCTGACGGTTCTTAAATAACGGGGGGCGGGGCCATCCGGTGACCCCGCCCCCCTCTGACGCACGGTGAATTGACGGGACTTCCCTGTGACGTCACGGGGAATGCCACAGGGAAGTCCCGTCACGCCGTCACACAGCGGGAGCCTCCCTCCATGCCGCAGCATGGATGCGGAGCGGCCCGCAGAAGAAATGAAGAAGGAAGAAGAGATGAAGAAGAGAAGAAGAAGAAGATGAAGAAGAAGATGAAGAAGAAGATGAAGATGAAGAAGAAGATGAAGATGAAGAGAAGAGCGGGAGCCTCCCCCCTCATGCCATGGGTGCAGAGCGGCCCGAGGAGAAGAAGATAGAAGACGCCGCGGAGGAGATGCTGGACGAGAACGCCGGAGGAAGAACCAGAAGAGCCAGAAGAACCAGAAGAAGAAGAAGATGAAGGAAGAAAGAAGAAGCATTTAAATAAAGGAATTGTCAAAAACTGTCTCTTGTCATTTTTAAAATTTTTGACAGTTTTTTAGTGAAATGGTAGGGGTAAGTACCCCCTTACCATTTCACACAGGGGGGGGGCCGGGATCTGGGGGTCCCCTTGTTAAAGGGGGCTTCCAGATTCCGATAAGCCCCCCGCCCGCAGACCCCCACAACCACCGGCCACGGTTGTGGGGATGAGGCCCTTGTCTTCATCAACATGGGGACAAGGTGTTTTGGGGGGCTACCCCAAAGCACCCTCCCAATGTTGAGGGCATGTGGCCTGGTATGGTTCAGGAGGGGGGGGGGGCCGCACTCTCGTCCCCCCCTCTTTTCCTGCGGCCTGCCAGGTTGCGTGCTCGGATAAGGGTCTGGTATGGATTTTTAGGGGGACCCCACGCCTTTTTTTTTTTTTTTTGGGCGCGGGGTTCCCCTTAAAATCCATACCAGACCTGAAGGGTCTGGTATGGAATTTAGGGGGAACCCCACGTCAATTTTTTTTTTAAATTTTGGCTGGGGTTCCCCTTAATATCCATACCAGACCTGAAGGGCCTTGTATGGAATTTAGGGGGACTCCCACATCATTTTTTTTTTTTAATTTTGGTTCGGGGTTGCCCTGTGGGGAATTCCCATGCCGTTTTTATCAATGAACTTCTATGTGTATTGTTGACAATGCAATAGCCGCGGTAGTTTTAAATGAGTTTTTTCCTTCAAAATGTCATTTTGCTGTCAGACTGTTCTAAACACGGGAAACATGCGCCCCTTTACAGGCATACTATAGACACCCCCCAGGTATGAAATTTAAAGGGATATTACACTTTTATTGTTTGACTTTAAGCATTATTAAAATCACTGCTCCTGAAAAAACGGCCGTTTTTAAAACTTTTTTTTGCATTGATCCATGTCCCCTGGGGCAGGACCCAGGTCCCCAAACACTTTTATTGACAATAACTTGCATATTAGCCTTTAAAATTAGCACTTTTGATTATTCATGTTCGTGTCCCATAGACTTTAACGGTGTTCGCGTGTTCGAACGAATTTTTTTCCTGTTCGCATGTTCTGGTGCGAACCGAACAGGGGGGTGTTCGGCTCATCCCTATCTGACGGTATTCTTTACGTTTGTGGGTCTGTCTGGACATGCTGGATGTGTGTGCCTGTCCTCCAGTGTGTTTATCTGTTGCATGGAGCAGTCTGGATGGTGGCAAAGCTTTGTCTTGTTCCGGTCGGTGCTGGAACTGAGATATCAGGCGTCCATCTCGCTCGGTGGTTAGCCACGCCCCCAGCCTCTAATTTTTTAAACTACGATGCTTGGCCCTCAGTTTATGCATTGACGCAGCCGGATGGATGGTGTGGGTTAAATTTCTAACAAGCATTACAGCTACATCATTATCTTCGATCCCTGGGACCCCCAGAACCCTTCCGCCATCGGTTGACAATGTTTGAAACATATTGTAAGGACAGTGACCCTCTTCCACACCCCCTTTCTAAGAAATACTCATTACTAGACTCCCCACAGGATAACTTTGTTATATCTGATCTTTGTAAATGGGAGAGGGCTTTTGATAGAACTTTCATGCCTAACCAACAGAACATCATTCACCTTGCTTTGAAATTATCCATATGTATGCGCACTCGGGAAATCAATTACAAATTACTAACGCACTGGTATAACACTCCGTCGCTTCTGTGCAAATTCTTTCCAGAGGTCTTAGATTGCTGTTGGAGGTGCCAAGAGGAACAGGGAACCCTGATCCATATTTTTTGGATTCATCCAAAACTTAAACAGTACTGGTCGGATGTGATAAAGATCACTCAACAATCTACTGATTTCCCGATACCAGAGGATCCTACCTTCTTTTAGCTCCACTGATCACAAATTCCCTTAAAATACAAGAAATCAATTATTCATCACTTAGTTAATGCCACCAAAGCCTGTATCACTCTGTGCTGGAAAGAAGCTAACCCTCCTTCTATTGCTTAACCACTTCAGCCCCGGAAGGATTTACCCCCTTCCTGACCAGAGCACTTTTTACAATTCGGCACTGCGTCGCTTTAACTGCTAATTGCGCGGTCATGCAATGCTCTACCCAAACGAAATTTGCGTCCTTTTCTTCCCACAAATAGAGCTTTCTTTTGATGGTATTTGATCACCTCTGCCTTTTTTATTTTTTGCGCTATAAACGGAAAAAGACTGAAAATTTTGAAAAAAAATGATATTTTCTACTTTTTGTTATAAAAAAAATCCAATAAACTAAATTTTAGTCATACATTTAGGCCAAAATGTATTCGGCCACATGTCTTTGGTAAAAAAAATGTCAATAAGCGTATATTTATTGGTTTGCGCAAAAGTTATAGCGTCTACAAACTAGGGTACATTTTCTGGAATTTACACAGCTTTTAGTTTATGACTGCCTATGTCATTTCTTGAGGTGCTAAAATGGCAGGGCAGTACAAAACCCCCACAAATGACCCAATTTTGGAAAGTAGACACCCCAAGGAAATTGCTGAGAGGCATGTTGAGCCCATTGAATATTTATTTTTTTTGTCCCAAGTGATTGAATAATGAAAAAAAAAAAAATTTACAAAAAGTTGTCACTAAATGATATATTGCTCACATAGGCCATGGGCTATGTGGAATTGCACCCCAAAATACATTCAGCTGCTTCTCCTGAGTACGAGGATACCACATGTGTGGCACTTTTTGGGAGCCTAGCCGCGTACGGGGCCCCGAAAACCCAGCACCACCTTCAGGATTTCTAAGGGCATACATTTTTGATTTCACTCCTCACTACCTATCACAGTTTTGAAGGCCATAAAATGCCAAGATGGCACAAACCCCCCCCCAAATGACCCCATTTTGGAAAGTAGACACCCCAAGCTATTTGCTGAGAGGCATGGTGAGTATTTTGCAGCTCTCATTTGTTTTTGAAAATGAAGAAAGACCAGAAAAAATTTTTTTTTCTTTTTTCAATTTTCAAAACCTTGTGACAAAAATTGAGGTCTGCAAAATACTCACTATACCTCTCAGCAAATAGCTTGGGGTGTCTACTTTCCAAAATTGGGTCATTTGGGGGGGTTTTGTGCCACCTGGGCATTCCATGGCCTCCAAAACTGTGATAGGCAGTGAAGAGTGAAATCAAAAATTTACAGCCTTAGAAAGCCTGAAGGCGGTGCTTGGTTTTCGGGGTCCCGTACGCGGCTAGGCTCCCAAAAAGTCCCACACATGTGGTATCCCCGTACTCAGGAGAAGCAACAGAATTTATTTTGGGGTGTAATTTCACAAATCCCCATGGCATGTTTTAGCAATATAACATTTAGTGACAACTTTGTGCAAAAAAAAAAAAAAAAATGTGTCTCTTTCCCGCAACTTGTGTCACAATATAAAATATTCCATGGACTCGACATGCCTCTCAGCAAATAGCTTGGGGTGTCTACTTTCCAAAATGGGGTCATTTGGGGGGGGTTTGAACTGTCCTGGTATTTTATGCACAACATTTAGAAGCTTATGTCACACATCACCCACTCTTCTAACCACTTGAAGACAAAGCCCTTTCTGACACTTTTTGATTACATGAAAAAATTATTTTTTTTTGCAAGAAAATTACTTTGAACCCCCAAACATTATATATTATTTTAAAGTAAATGCCCTACAGATTAAAATGGTGGGTGTTTCATTTTTTTTTTTCACACAGTAATTGCGCAGCGATTTTTCAAACGCATTTTTTGTGGAAAAAACACACTTTTTAAAATTTTAATGCACTAAAACACACTACATTGCCCAAATGTTTGATGAAATAAAAAAGATGATCTTAGGCCGAGTACATGGATACCAAACATGACATGCTTTAAAATTGCGCACAAACGTGCAGTGGCAATAAAATTAATACATTTTTAAAAGCTTTTAAAAGCCTTTACAGGTTACCACTTTAGATTTACAGAGGAGGTCTACTGCTAAAATTACTGCCCTCGATCTGACCTTCGCGGTGATACCTCACATGCATGGTGCAATTGCTGTTTACATTTGATGCCAGACCGCCGCTTGCGTTCGCCTTAGCGCGAGAGCAGGGGGCGACAGGGGTGCTTTTTTTTTTCTTTATTATTTTTTTGCTTTTTTATCTTATTTTTAAACTGTTCCTTTCATTTTTTTTTTTTAAATCATTTTTATTGTTATCTCAGGGAATGTAAATATCCCCTATGATAGCAATAGGTAGTGACAGGTACTCTTTTTTGAAAAAATTGGTGTCTATTAGACCCTAGATCTCTCCTCTGCCCTCAAAGCATCTTACCACACCAAGATCGGTGTGATAAAATGCTTTCCCAATTTCCCAATGGCGCTGTTTACATCCGGCAAAATCTAAGTCATAAAATGCTCGTAGCTTCCGGTTTCTTAGGCCATAGAGATGTTTGGAGCCACTCTGGTCTCTGATCAGCTCTATGGTCAGCTGGCTGAATCACCGGCTGCATTCTCAGGTTCCCTGTTGAGACAAGAGAGCCAGAGAAAAACACGGAAGACGGTGGGGGGGGAATTCCCTCCCACTGCTTGTAAAAGCAGTCTAGAGGCTAATTAGCCGCTAGGATTGCTTTTACATGAAAGCCGACCGCTGGCTAAAAAGAATGATACCAAGATGATACATAAACCTGCAGGCATCATTCTGGTATAACCACTCAAAGTCGTGAATGGCGTACCTGAAGACAAAAAAATGGTTAACAATAAAGCACAGTAAACGGTAAAGTATAAAAAATTGCATACCTGAAAAACAAACATGACAAAACATAATAACAATAAAACATTGCAGAATATAATACAGTAAAAAAGAGCAGAACAATAGAGAGAGAATAGAGAGAGAGAGAACAATGAAACGACAACTTTTTTTAAAATTTTTGTTTGTGTTTTTTTTTTTTTTTACACTTTTTTTTTGTAACTGTAACTTTTATAACTGTAACCGGTTCCAGGTTCGGGTCTCTCAAAATGCGATGGCATCTTGGGAGACCCTGTGAAAGTGTGCCTAGTCTGTGCAATGCTGTACCCTACGCTAATACTCAACTAGTGAATGGTAGCGTTCAAAACATTCACCAATGCAAAAACCAGGATTGTCAGGACAGGAGGGACAATAATAGCCGGTGTCACGTCTATATCCGCGCTTGCTGCAGACACAACATCTTTTTTGGGGGGGTTCGTTGGGTAGCGGTACTCGGGAGGACATATAAATGCCTCTCATGCAGCAGACTGCATTTGGTTGGGGATGTGAATGGGGGAAGTATGGGCGCTGCAGAAGCGGTGGGTTCCCAATTAGGATTGGCGAATGCAGCAGGAAGGGCATTATGGGCACGACAGGCCTGTGTTTGTCTTTTTGGTGGCAGCGGGACACTACTTGTGCTTGCCACCTCACCAGCTTGAACTGCACTTATGGGACTCGCCACGTCACCACGTGTTACTGCAGTGCTGGTTTGACTACGACCGGGGTGTACTAGGCCACTGGCGCTTGCCAGTTCACCAAAATGCTACAAAAAAAGTGACAGTGATCGATCGATACTGCACTTGGGTGGGCTGGGCTGGGCCGGGCGGAGGGACAAAACGCAGGTGCTAGCAGGTATCTGGGCTGATCCCACTAACACTGCGTTTTTGGGAACCTTAAATTGCTGGGGACGCTAGTATAGATCTGATCAGATATTGATCCGATCAGATACTATACCACTAAGGGAGGCGTATGCTGCGTGTGTGGGTGTTAGCGGTACTGGCGCTAATCTGACGCTGCCTGGGGCTGGTGCTTGCCAGTTCACCAAAATGCTACCAAAAAAACTGTTAGCGATCGCAGGGATCAGGCCTGACTCTGCGAACGCTGCAGTTATGCGTTTAGTGTTTTGTAAGTGACAGTGATCGATCGATACTGCACTTGGGTGGGTTGGGCTGGGCCGGGCGGAGGGGAAAAACGCAGGTGCTAGCAGGTATCTGGGCTGATCCCGCTAACACTGCGTTTTTGGGAACCCTAAACTGCTGGGGACGCTAGTATAGATCTGATCGGATCAGATATTGATGCATTCAGATACTATACCACTAAGGGAGGTGTACGGTGCGTGTACGGTGCGTGCGTGGGTGTTCGTGGTACTGGCGCTAATCTGACGCTGCCTGGGGCGACGCATATCACCGCCGGGCGATCAGGGGGCTAAACCTTTATTCGGTAATAAACGGCGGGTGCCCTGACACTATAAAAAATAAACGAACTAACCAGCGTCACCCGTAACAGTTATACGGTGATTAGTGGTGAAAGGGTTAACTAGGGGGCAATCAAGGGGTTAAAACATTTATTAGATAGTATATGGGGGTACTGTCGCTATAAAACGCTGACAGCCAACCTAAATATTTGCGTTCCTAACTAGCGTCACCAGTGACACTAATACAGCGATCAGAAAAATGATCGCTTAGCGACACTGGCGACAGGGGGTGATCAAGGGGTTAAAACTTTATTAGGGGGGTTAGGGGGGTACCCTAGACCTACAGGGGGCTAACACTCACTGTCCTACCACAGTAACTGTCACAAACTGACACTATGCAGTAATCAGGGAAAAAAAAAAACCTCCTTGGTGTCAGTTTGTGACAGGGGGGGGTGATTGGGAGGGGATGGGGGGCGATCGGGGGGGGGGATCGGGGGTGTTTAGTGTGCCTGGCATGTTCTACTGTGTTGTGTGTGAGTGTTGGTGCACTTACTTGTCTTCTCTCCTCGGCGCTGGAACGGAAACTGGCCAGCCGAGTAGAGATGACATCACATCCTCTGCCTCTGTGTACTATACAGAGGCAGCATATGTTTCTCATTGGCTGGGAGCGATCGCGAGGGGGGGGCCACGATCGGATGGTCTCCCCCTTGTCTCTCATCGCTCCCAACCAAACGCCGACCGCCGATGGCACGGGGGGGTCCGATCGGACCCCCCGCCCGCGGGAAGGCAATCACGTACCAGGTACATGATTTTGCCTGCCCGTGCCGCTCTGCTCACGTATATAGGCTTGAGGCGGTCGGCAAGTGGTTAATAAAGTAAGGAACATTAATGCTCTGGAGGACCTGTTGCTGACTGCCCAAAATAGTAGAGAGCAATATACCAAAACATGGTCGTACTGGAACATGTTTGTATATACAGATGAGAGTAAAGCCCTCTTGGAACACTACACTGGGGATTGAAGTCTTCCCATCCTTTCTTGCTGGGAGGCACATGCACCTTATCGCCCTGGTTCTATCCCCACTTTTTTTCATTCTCTCTCTCTGTCTTCTTACACCCCAATATCTTTCCTTTCTAAGACCTACCTTTTTGGTGCCTGTTGGCATCCTTTAGCCTTTTTCGTTTTCTATTCTCTTATTTCTCTCTTTTAAAATGAGAGTATCCATCTGAGAGTACTTCTTTATATTCCCTGCAATTGTCTCTTTGTTTTTGGAAGTGAGACTTTATTGATGCTTATGAATATTTTCCATTTACTGTATCTCACACTATACTTCCATGATACTTTGGATTGTCATTTTTTTTTTGCTTTTTGTGAGATACTGAATTAATTTTGTATGGTTTTACTCTGGTAGATACTTCTATGCCTTTATAAAATCAAGAATTAAAAAAAAAATATATAGGAAAGTACATATTCCCCCCAAATGACCCCTTTTTGGAAAGTAGACAGTCTGAGGCATTTAGTAAGAGGCATGGCATGTTTTTTGAAGTTGTCAAATTCTGTCACAATTATTTAGAAAATTAAGAAATTTAATAATTTTTTTTTTTTTACAGTGCAGTACAGTACAGCGTCAACATATGACATGTGGTAGTGACCAGGGACACTGGTGACAGTATTAAAAAAAAAATAAAATATATATATATATATATATATATATATATATAGATAGATATATTACCTATATATATATATATATATATATATATATATATATATAGATATATTAACTTTTTTTTAAATTGTTTCTTTTTTTTTTTTTACATACTTTCATCAGAGTAGTTCAGTGTCACCATAGTAACTCTGAGGAGGTGATCAGGGATTTTTTTTTTACGCTTTGTTTGCTGTTACGATGAAGATCAATGAAGATCAATGAAGATCATTGTAACAGCAACGTTTTCAACTGTCATGAATGGGTTACATTCATGATAGCTGTGATCACTAGGGGTCTGTGATTGGTTACAGCTAATCACATGGTACAGGGTGCTGTGATTGTCCCAGGTACCATGTGATAGCTGTGGGGCAATTATAGCATAGGAAACACAGCTGTTGAATCATAACAGCTTCTTTTTTTTTACAACTATGTATTTATTGAAGTTTCAAAAAAAAAAAAAACATACAAAAGGTCATAGTTTCATAGCTATAACAAAACATCAATGCATAAAAACCTCAGTATAGGAGGAACAAGTGTTAAAGATTTTAAATGTTTAAACCGGAGGTCCACCAAAATTTTTTTTTTAAAAGTCAGCAGCTACAATTACTGCAGCTGCTGACTTTTAAAATAAGGACATTTACCTGTCCAGGACACACGTGATGTCGGCACCTGAAGCTGATCTGTCGCTTGGCTCTAGGGTGCTGCTGCCGCCATCTTCGGTAAGGGAACCAGGAAGTGAAGCCTTGCGGCTTCACTTCCCGGTTCCATACTGCGCATGTGCGAGCCACGCTGCACAATCTGGATGGTCCCTGCTGTCTCTGGGACCCGTGTGTTTCCCAGCAGACAGCGGGGGGATGGAAAGAGGCGTAGACTCCCACTGGAGTCTATGCCTGGAAGTGGGTGCAAATACCTGTATTATACAGGTATCTGCACCCCCCCCCCCCGAAAGGTGCCAAGTGTGACACCGGAGGGGAGAGGGTTCCATTTTTGTGTGAACCTCCGCTTTAACACACAAGGTCAGGGCAAATATATGATTAAAACAAGGTATTGAAACAGGATTACCAGAAGAATAGGATTACCGGAAGAATAATCTGCAATGTAAGAAACTAGGGACAAGAGATACAACTTGCTTATGTGGCGTACCTTGGGCTAGAAGGGATAGGCGATTTGGGAACCTGGAGTGTAAAAGAATTTCATAGAAGAACAAAGATGCTCGGAAGTGTATTTCAGGGCGTATTAATAGGGGTGGAGTGTTCAGACTGATCCCACGCTTCTGTTGAATTGAGGGAGGGTATGATTGACAGAAGCAGTAAGATATTCCATCCTGTGGATCTCAGTAATGGTATGCAAATGTAAGGAAAGGGAGGATGATTCCACCGATAACCAGCACAATGAAATAGCATAACAGCTTTGTTGACACACAATCACATGATCACTGGTCTCCGAGTACCGGGATGTCCAGTGTACATAGCAGTCATGAAGGGGTGCGCAGCAAGCTCCTAAACCCAGAGCAGGTACATGGTGTACATGTACGCGATTGTGCCTCCACATAACACCCCGCCAGAGTATATGTACTTTGATGTGTTGGCAAGTGGTTAATATGAAAATGCAGGATTGTGGCTTGAATTTTTCATTAATCAGAGATTCGGATGTATCCAAATTTCCAAATTACAATAGTAACAAATTTAAACAAATCCAAAATAATAAAACTTTGGCCAAAATTCAGATTCAAATTGAATTTGAATTGAATTAGAAAACAAGAATAGAAGATAAAAAGGAACAGAAACAAACAGAATAGAGTAAAACAGAACAACATAGAATAGAAAATACAAGAATAGAAAGAATAGAGTAAAACAGAACAGAATTGAATAGAAAAAAAGAATAGAACAGAATAGAAAATAATAGAAGAGAAAATAGAAGAATAGAAAATAGAAAATAAAAGAATAGAAAAAACAATAGAATAGAATAAAATAGAAAGAAGATAACCATCTTCCAAAATTTGAATTTCGAATAGAATGAATTTGAATTTGAATAGAAGAAAAACAATTTAAAAGAAAATAAAAGAATAGAATACTTTCCAAAACAATAAAAATTGTGAGTTGCGCTATGGTGATGTGAATAGTGATGAACAAAGGCACAGTGAAAATTTTGCTGAAAAAGTAAAAAAAGCCAATATAATCCTGCAACTCTTCATATAGCCCATATACCATAAAAAAAAACACATATGGATTGTGGATTATGGATTGTAACACACATACAGCTGGAAATCCTGAGTGCTGAGAGGTGAGTGATCACCTGGCAGGGGAGAACATTGTTGTTTTTCATGTAAATTTGTTAATAAACTACATGCTCGATGAGTTCCTCTCTGTGATTTCTTGATACATGCCATTAATCAATCTGGGACTGAATTGCTTGGAGGTAAGTAAGGGGACTGGAACCAGTGGCACTGGAGAAGGCATATCCACACTTAAAGTAGAACTATAGGCAAAACTTTTTCCCCTATTTGGATAGAGCAAGGGAGGGTTATAACCCCATAATCAAACAGGAAGTGAGAGGGAATCCCCGCAAATAAAGTGAATTTCTTTGGGGACCCCCAGGTCACCAGTACTAGTGTCCCTATGAGAAAATTTCCCCTCTATTACATTTCTGGGGACAACACAAAATTTGGGATTTTCAATTACTTTCACTTTCAAAGATAATGGTAAATAGGACAAATAGAGAGGGTGAATCTCCTTAACGGGAGCATAGACCGCAATAAAAACTGACAGGTGTTCTAATCCCTCTCCACTCTATTCAAAATAAAAAAAAAAAAAACAGAAAATTGTTTCTTACTTACCGTAATTTTCTTTTCCTGGTGCCTATCGATGGCAGGATACCTGTGACAAACTCCACCTTGGCTCCTCCCTCAGGACCAGTAAATATTATAAAAGATAAGAATTAGTGCCCTCCCAGCATGCTACGTAATATAGCATAAAGAGGGTGGTATTGTATGCTGCCATGGATAGGCACCAGGAAAAGAATATTACGTTAAGTATGAAATAATTTTCTGTTTTCCTGGTGCCTTCATGGCAGCATACCTGTGACAAATAACTAGCTGAAATGGGTGGGTTGATGCACAATAAAATATCTATTTGAAAAAAAAATTAAAATAGGCAAATGCAGGCCTGATAGCCTGTTTGCCAGTTTCTACAGATGAGAAAGTTGCCGGGTCTACTATGTAACGTCTCGTAAACGCATTTTGGGATGACCATGATGCTACCCTTTAGATGGTTTTGATGGATACGTCTGCTCTGGCTGTCCAAGAAGCAGAAAACAAACAGGTGGCATACAGCCCAACTGAAGAGGGGGTTCCAGTCCCCTATCCCTTTACAACTTTTTAACCAACTTGATTATCCATGAAACTATTGTACTAGAGCATCTGCAAACTATGGCTCCCCAGCTGCTGCAGAACCACATGTCCCATGAGGTATTGTAAAGCTCTGATATTCACAGACATGACTAGGCATGATGGATACTGCAGTTTCGGAATGGCCGGAGGGCCCCAGATGTGCTTCTTTCCCCCTGTCTTTTTTTTGGAGTATTACAAATAGGTTAGATGAAAGTCTGAAGGGAGTTGTGGTTTGAAGATAGTGGCTTAGTACCAAAGTAATATTATCTTTGTGAAGAAGGTAAAAATTGGATCTGAAACGATTGGCAGGGCCCAAGGCTCGGAGATAGTAGTGGAAGAGGAAAACCTATGGATGAATCCATATACCGTTCTAAGTTCTACTCTATTTGAGTACAAAAAATAATATTATTGTCTTCTGATCCCAGAGCCTGAAGTTCTGATACTCCCCAGCCTGATACCATTGCCACAAAGAAAAATAGTTTCCAAGTGAAATTCCACTGGGACAAAAGGCTGTTTGGATAAGGGCTCCAGAGTGATAGCGAGATCCCAAGTGGGAAAGATTTGTTTTAATGGGTGGACTTACCTTCTTGACTGTCTTGAAGAATTCGATTATTAAAGGATCTTTGGCCCATCTCTTGTTGTCACAGTAGAGATCGCCACTGGCTGTACCTTTAAGTTGCTTAATCCTAATCCTAAATCAAGGTTTGCTTGTCGGAAGTCAGGGAGTTGGGTGGAAGAGGGTACATCAGGATTGAAGTTTTGCCATTCACAAAATATCTAAACTTATTCCAAACCTTGTCACACATTTTGTTCATTGAAGGCTCTTGTGCTTTGAGCAGAGTTGAAACAACTCTGGAGGAACATCCTAATGATTAAAGCCTCTGTTTTAACATTCTAATGTGATGGTTCAATCTGTGAGGATTCTAATGGGTGTGATGCCTCGAGCCAGAAGAAAGGGTATTAGAGAAATATTTACTGGAGGCTGGACACTAAGAAATATAGCCCATGGGTCTCCCTGCAAATATGGCAGGACTATTATCACCGTTTATTGTCAATATTGCAAGTCTCAAGAGAATTTTCGAGGTAGGAGGCCAGAGGAGGCCCAAATTAGATTGCATGCCCAAGGACTTGACAGGGCATCTATTGCTTCTGCCCAAGGGCAAGGTAAATGTGAAGTAAACCTCCGCAGCTTGGTATTGCTTGCTGTAACAAGAGGATGCAGTTCAGGAAAGGTCCACTGGCCCACAATCCAACTGAATAACTTTGTTTGTAGTGACCATTTGTTGGGATCCAGGAATCCATGGGATAGGTGATCGGTGTCTGTGTTTAAGTGGGCTGGAAGATAGACTACTCTTAGGTCCTTCAGATTCCCCTCTGCCCAAATGAAGATGGGTCCCACTTCCCTTAGTAAGGAACTGTTGTTGGTTCCGCCTTGGTGATGTATGCATGATATTGTAGCTCTATTGTCTATCCGAATCAGAACTGATTTGTCCTTGATCTGAGAGAGGTAATGCTGTTGATGCAAGATAAGCCACCTGGATTTCCAGGATATTTGCAATGATGTCTGCCGCATTGAACGCTCATCTCTCTTGAACCAACATCTGGTTGCAATGTGCCTCCTAGCCTATTGCCTTGGTGTCTGTGGTAACTGTGGTCCAGAAGACATGCCTTAATGGACGTGGCTTTACAGGCATCTCCCTTTTTGTCCACTAGTGCATCAAACCTGTTTGATATATGGACTGGGATAGATGGTTTGCACCATTGTTTCAGGAATTCTAGCTAAAAGGTGCCTGGGTATCCATGTGTCCATGGGACCATCTGGATACAAAAAGACAAAAATCCCTATTAAGTTGAGTTAGCTCGAGGCTGTTATGTAGGATCATGTCCTCACTCTCCTTACTTTCTGAATGATCGCCCACACTTTCTGAGATGGCAGGGACGTGGTGTTGAATAAGGCACCTAAACTGGGGAAAAGATGACTCGTTTGAAGATTTACCATCTAACCTTATCTTGATAGTGTAGGCCACAGCATCCACCTGTGTTCCAGTAGCTGGGCTGGATCTTTTGATTAAAGGAGGATATCATCTGGTGAGTGATAAGAACTGAGACCCAGTTCTCTTAAAGAAGCTTGGATAGTGATCAGAGCCCTCGTGAGGGCTCTAAGAGAAGTATAGAGCCTGAAGGGGAGAGTATGAAATTGTAGATGGGCCTGGTCAATCGAAAATCTCAGATAATTCTGTAACAGTTGTAGTGGGTGCGTGCAAGTAAGCATCCCTGGATCCCCAGGTACATCTAATTCTGCAGTTATGGGGAATCAAGTCTGACTTTCCTCCTGTGACACAGGAAATGGCTTTCTGTAACCTTTCTTCAAAGAGTGATTTACCATAAAAAAATGACACAGTGTCAGCTGCCCGTAGTTCTGAACACAATACCCATATGGCTATCACAAATAGTGACATTGATCTTGCGAAGTAATGAATTGTATGCATCACCGTCTCACCAGTGAAGTCTGCTGAGAGCCATAATTCTTCCAAAGCCTTGACTATATTTTCCCTAGGAACATTTTGATCAATCACTGTTTCCATGTTTTTGGTCCATGCCCACAGGGCTTTGGATACAGATAAGGCAGTTGCTGACTTCCAAGCATTTACCCGCCATTTGGTAAGCTCCTTTAAGTTGGGTTCTATTCATCTGTCTAAAGCATCCTCAATTAAGGCTGAATTATTGATTGGTAAGATGAAATTCTTTGTTATATGAACCACTGCCATGTCTACCTCCAGGGGACTGTCTGGCATTGCAGAATTTTGTTCCAACCATAGATAAAGTTGCCCTAGGCAATTGAGAGGAAAAAACATTTATTTTTTAATTTTTTCCTTTCCTCTTCAACAATGTCTCTGATATCATCCATCCATCCATTCTGCAGTTATGAGGAATCAAGTCTGACTTTCCTCCTGTGACACGGGAAATGGCTTTCTGTAACCTTTCTTCAAAGAGTGATTTACCATAAAAAAATGATACAGTGTCAGCTGCCCGTAGTTCTGAACACAATACCCATATGGCTATCACAAATAGTGTCATTGATCTTTCGGAGTAATGAATTGTATGCATCACCATCTCACCAGTGAAGTCTACTGAGAGCCATAATTCATCCAAAGCCTTGACTATATTTTCCCTAGGAACATTTTGATCAATCACTGTTTCCATGTTTTTGGTCCATGCCCACAGGGCTTTGGATACAGATAAGGCAGTTGCTGACTTCCAAGCGTTTACCCATCATTTGGTAAGCTCCTTTAAGTTGGGGTCTATTCATCTGTCTAAAGGATCCTCAATTAAGGCTGAATTATTGATTGGTGAGATGAAATTCTTTGTTATACAAACCACTGCCATGTCTACCTCCAGGGGACTTTCTGGCATTGCAGAATTTTGTTCTGACCGTAGATAAAGTTTTCCTAGGCAATTGAGAGGAAAAAACATTCATTTTTTAATGTTTTCCTTTCCTCTTCAACAATGTCTTTGATATCATCCTTCAGAGTAAGCCTATGTTTCCACTATTGCGACCTGAATTTTGATGCTATTTGAAACCATGCCTGTGTATTCTTGAGGTATATGGACATCAAGTTGCATCAAAGTGGGACCAAAGTAGTGCAGGGACTATTCTGAAGTCGCTGCGACTTGAAGTTGCACAGATAAACAGTACTCATTGGAAATCATGATGTACGACTTGTCATGCAACTTTGCAGTCCCAAGTCACATGACAAATCACACTAGTGGAAACCGAGCCTAAAGAAGGAAAATTGCTTCTTTAGAAATGGGAAGTACATCTTTGGACTACTCAGATGTAGAGTCAGCTTTCTCCCAGCCAATCGCTGGCTTTACAGGCTGGACATAGGGCTGAACCAGGAAAAAGTTGAAGTCAGAGGGCTGAGCTCTTCTGAGGTATCCTCAGAAGATGTCTAGGAGGGATACTTGCTGCGTGGTGAGAGGATTCTCTCGAGGATGGGCCAGGAGGAGCTAATTGCTGCAATGGAACTGCTGTTGCTCGTTCCGCTATGTAACCCCTGCCCATCTTTGAGTAGGACAGCTTACCTGTTAACCCTCTGACTCTCTGTCTGCTGCAAAGACTCTAAAACAGCTTTTGCAGACCCATTGGCTGGTAATGGGATGACCTTGCATGCTCAGCATTTAGGGATTTGAGAGTTGGTGAATGTGAAAAACTATGTCTTTTCATGGATGAACCCTTGCCATTTGCATGTTATCCTGATCTGGTTGGGGCCTTCATAGGTTTGTTTATGTCACCTTGATGTCCGCTTGGTCTTCTGGCGTACAAGGCTGAAATACATAAACGTATCAGCATAAGTACTCTTCTATTTATATATTTATTTATTTTTACTCACCTGGACGACAGTCCCTGTCTTAAATGTTGAAGATACTCTTGTTCGGGTGGTGTACTGCTTATTTTAGGCCACAGACAGAAAAAGCAGCTAGAGAAAGATAAAAGATTTAGCGACTGGTATTTCAGCTGGAGCAAGGAAATGGTATTCCTGAGTAAAGAAAAAGAAAGAAATTACATTTACATTTTACATTTACATTTATTGGCAAAAAACAGGGTCCCCTCCAGAGGCTCCTCGCATAGGCAATCTCCTCAAATGACAACAGGCTGCCATGCTGAAAGCCCCCAGTAATAAACAATGGAGAGGGGTGGGACATCTTGTGGAAGATACAACCCTCTAAAAAAATGATTTTGACAAACAAGGCCAAAAAATGTAAAATTTGCCCCTATTCAAGATGGCCACAATGACCTCAGGCCAGAACACGCATGCGTGGCCGGCACCACTAGAACCTAATCGGCCCGCCAGACTCAGCTCGGCCCACCGAGCTGGCTCCTGACATCCGCGCATGCGCAGAGTGGGCAGGAAGACCGAGGGACTCAGAAAAGCCAGTGCGAGGTGTGTGCCACCCACTATAGTAACCAGGAATGAAGGTACAATATTACAAGCAGAGGAAGGTGGAAGGGGAGGAAGAAAGCGAAAAAGAGAAAGAGGAACGCAAAGAAAGGAAAGTGAGAGAGAATGGATGACAGAAGGGAGAAAAGGAAGGATAAGTGAAAAATAGATTTAGCTGCTTTCTCTGCTGCAGACTTGAGCAAATTCCAGTTAATAAATGCAGATAGGAGCTTTTAGTTAAGAGACAACTGCTGTCCCAAAAGACACAGAGAAGTGATTCCCTATCTTATCAACGCATTTAGCTGCCCAAGAATAGGGACTGCACCTGAGAGAGGCCTGACTGCAGTGGTAAGGGACGTTCAACCACCATTCACTGACTATGAGGGAAAAAAAGGAGAATGCTGGGAGTACACTAATCCTTTTTTTTATAATATTCACTGGTCCTGAGGGAGGAGCCAAGGTGGAGCTTGTCACAGGTATGCTGCCATGGAGGCACCAGGAAAAAGTTTTGCCTTTAATTATACTTTAAGCGTTTTAAGACCCACCATCTGGGGTCATACATCTTTGGTGAGCACATGGTATGAAGGGGGAGTGTGAGTCACCATCACTTATTGAAGCACTGGAGGCACTTTAAAGAATGAGCACAAGAAGGACTTATTTTCAGTATGATGCAGAGTTGCATTTTTTAGTATGCATAGCATTTTAGGTAATATTCTTGATATCACAAACTTGATGGGATTTTTATTATAATTTTAAAGTTACTTGTTTTACCTATGAGGAAGGATATATGTGTTTTTGATGGTATATGGGCTATATGAAGAGTTGCATGACCATATTGGAAATTTTTATTTTTTCTGCAAAATTTTGGAAAGTTAGTATACCAGGCAAGTAATTTATCTTGTCCTGGGGGTTTTTGCTGCTGTCGGAAATATTAGTTTCGATTTACGTTTCCTGGGTGCGAGGAGTAAAAGTTTGAATATCACAAAAGAATAGAATAGATTAGAAAAAACAATAGAATGGAATAAAATAGAAGGAATAACTGTCTTCCGAAGTTTGAATTTTAAATAGAATCAATTCGTATTAGAATAAAATAGATTAGAATGGGGCGCATGCGCGAGGCTTAACATGGAGGATGTTTCCTCTTAGAGCTCCGCAATCCCCGCCACAGACTCGGGACCGAACGACACATCCAGACCGCCAAAACGAGCCAGAAACCCGGCGATCCTCTCCCGCAACTCCCGAGCCTCAACCGGGATGGTTTTAACGGGACATAAGGGCAAAAACAAGTCCAAGCCGATCAAGGAGGCCCTGGCCCGCGCCTCTTCTAAGATGGCGGCGAAAGCCCTTGCAAAACAACACACTGCATCCCCAGCAAGATCAGAACGGGCAGACAGTGAGGAGGAAGAGGACACACATCCTACATACAGCGGTTCCCCCGCACCTCCACAATCAGGTATGTCTCAGCCTGATTTCCTGAAACATATGGAGAAAATGTTAAACAGGGCCCTGAAAGCTACATCTGACCAAATAACTAATAGACTGTCACGGGAGATAAGGGAACTCGGTCAGCGTACAGCAGACCTGGAAACCAGGGTAGATGATATAGAGCTCACTATACAAGAGCATGCCCAGGAACAAGCGACCCTCCGTGAGGAAAATGCCACATTACTCTCACGTTTAGAAGATGCAGAAAATCACTCGCGCAGGTCCAATTTACACCTCAGGGGTATCCCTGAAGCGATCGATGATATACAATCCTTCACCACAGCCCTCTTCCAAGAGCTCTGCCCTTCCATACCTATCGAATGCCTAGAATTTGACAGGATTCACAGGGCGCTGACTCGCCGTCAACAAGATGGCCCTCCACGGGACATAATAATCAAACTACACTTTTTCCGTACAAAAGAGCAACTACTCACAGCTGCCCGGAATAAGGACGCTCTCCAGTTCCAAGGCCACAACTACTAACTTTTCTCTGACCTGACACCCCTCACCATTGCCAAAAGGTGAGCCATGAAGCCGCAATTACAAATCCTGATCCAACACCAGATAAAATACACCTGGCGATTTCCTTTCTCCCTCCAGTTTACGTATCAGGGGCGGCAACACTCCTCCACATCCCCAGAATCACTTCAACGTCTTCTTGAATCGCTTCACCTGTCGCCCCCTTCACACCAATCCGAGATTTCATTGCCATGAACTCCAGCCCGCTCTTCAACCCAACCATACACCACCACTCCAAAACGGAACCAATCAGGCCCCTCTTCGATCCGAAAGGGAACCCCAGCTCGCCAAGCAAACCTTTTTGATCCGAAAGCTCACACGTCTCGCTGAACAGAATTTGATCGTCCATGGCTTTCTTTTAACACCACTTGATAACTCCTGGTCACACAAGTGTTAACACAGACTGGAAATAGATGGATTTTATCCTCTTACCATGACACAGGAGTTAGTGCTCCTATAAGTTCTCTTTTCGTTACGGGACGCACCAAACACAACCCCCTTATTTCTATAATGGGGCATATATATATATATATTTTGGATACATTCCTTTTGATATATTCCACTTGTTCCTGTTTTTCTTCTTTTTTTTTTTTTTTTTTTGCAGCTAGTTTCATACCTTATGTTTTTGATTAAGGTTTTGAATATGCTAACCACGGAATTTGTAATAATATGGATAAACATGATCCTCTCTACATTTTTGCATTCCCCCAGATATTTTTGATCTCAACTGTGCCAACTGTCTCATTCCTCCCATTCCTACTCCTTTCCCTTCCCTCCTCCCCCCCCCCTTTTTTTTTTTCCTCTCTCCTCCCTACCCTTCCCCTAACCTTCCTCTCATGTTCCCATTCTTTCTGATTATTGGCACTGAGTTTTCCCACTAAGTGGGACTGTTACCTGTATAGTATAAATGCATACAATGTCCTTAAAGTTAACTGTTTATATGGTTTGAATACTACAGTTCTCTATTTTGTCCCGGTCTGTGGCAGGGAACTGTCACTGCTCCCCCCTATAGGATGCACGTGCTCCCTCTCCAGCTGGCTGGTTTGGAGGTGCGGGCATGTACCTGTTGGGCTAAAATGTCCAACGCACCAAGTGTTTTTACACTTCCTTGTTCTCTCTACAAAACTCTTTCACTGTTCCTTCACTCCCCTCTCTGTTTTTCCTCTTACTTCTCTCTCTGCCTCTTTCCTTGTTCCCCACTAGGTCGGGGGGATCGGGTGCCCCTCAAAAATCTTCCCTATAACATCTCTCCCAGAACACGTAAATGGCCCCCATGAATATACTCCCCCTTAACGTTAAGGGACTTAATTCCCCTAATAAAAGGGTTAAGGCATTCCGAACTTTCACATCCCTGAAAGCCAACATAGTAGCCCTACAAGAAACTCACTTCTCTACTCAAGCAACGCCCAAATACTTTAGTTCCAAATACCCCCAAGTGTTCACTGCCTCTGCTGCCACAAAGCAACGAGGTGTCCTTGTTGCATTTCATCATACCCTTCCGTTTATTTTAACTAATGAAATCAAAGACCCTGAAGGTCGTTACATTATCTTAGTTGGACATGTGCAAGATGTGATGACTACTATAGTTTCCTACTATGCCCCTAACACTCCAATCCCTTTTTTACCCACCTACTACAAGTGATAAGATCACACTGTAAGGGCACCCTTTTTCTGTGTGGTGACTCCCACCAAGTACTGCACCCACACCTCGATAAGTCTCCCTATGCTCCTGAACAATATTCCTCTTCTATATCATTTTGCAAACTTTTCCAGCAAGCCTCTTTACTAGATACCTGGAGAGAATGCAATCCTGCCAAGAAAAATTTTACCTTTTATTCCTATCCGCACAAATCCTTTTCGAGGATTGACCATATCTTTATACCAGTTGCATTCTCGCCAACCCTACTCCACTCACACATACACCCAATAACCTGGTCAGACCACTGCGCAGTGATTACTACAGTCTCTTCCCTGATTTCGCAAAGGAAAGATCACACTTGGTGTATAAATGAGGCACATTTAACTAACCAATCCTATTGTTTTGATATACAACTAGCCCTTAAAGAATACATACAACATAACTCCACACCAGGTATCTCTCCTGTATTATTATGGGAGGCTCGCAAACCCGTGATCCGAGGCACCTGTATATCTACATCCACTCATCTCAAAAGAGACAAAAAACTCAGAACCCAGCAATTAGAGGCAGAATTTCACCGCCTTTTCCTTCAATTCCAATCCCTTCCAACTGAACCTAATAGAATTGCGCTAGAAAAGACAAAAATAGAATTGGACCTTATTTTAGCAGAATCAGCAGATAAAACCATCCGTAGATCTAACCATACAATTTATACTAAGGCCAATAAACCTGATACTTTCCTGGCACTAAGACTCCGTCGACCGGAAAGGGTGCATAATCCTATCAGACTCAAGCTGGCTAAGGATAACTTCATGAGTAACCCTGTTAAGGTGCTCGCGGAATTCCGCAGAAAGTTAGCTGACTTATATACCCCAACACGCACCTTCTCGGCGAAACAAGCTGATTCACTCTTTCAAAATATAACATTACCGAAATTATCAGAGACTGACAGAGAGTCTATGGAATGCCCTGTTACGTCCGAAGAAGTCCTTTTTGCTATAAAATCTCTTAAACCACACAAAAGACCGGGTCCCGACGGTCTCTCTAGTTCCTATTTCCAAAAATTTGCTCCCACCCTAGCCCCCCTTCAAACCAACTCCTTTAATGCCCTCCTAAAACAACACTCCTTTGGTCGAGATACGTTGACAGCCATCATATCTATGATACCCAAACCTAACACAGACAGTACCCTCTGGTCCAACTACCGACCCATATCTTTACTCAACCTGGACATAAAAATCCTAACCAAAATTATGGCGTTACGTCTCAACTCAATTATAGGTGGCCTTATACATAAAGACCAGGTTGGCTTCATCCCAAAACGTCAGGCCAGTGACAACATCCGACGCGTGATTCTACTCCAACATCTAGCCCGAACGTGCCAAATCCCTATGCATCTACTCTCGCTTGACATTCGTAAGGCGTTTGACACTGTCTCTTGGCCTTACCTTAACTATATATTGCAAAGATGGGGATTTGGCCCCAATTTCCTACAATGGGTTAATTCCCTTTATAAGCAACCACAAGCATATGTTAAATACTCTGGATACCGCTCAGAATGCTTTCGGATCCAAAGAGGTACAAGACAAGGGTGCCCCCTCTCCCCCCTTGTATTCACATTAGCGATAGAACCACTAGCAGCCCTCCTTAGGGCAAGTCCAAACATTAAAGGCCTAGATATAGCCTCCACATCACATAAACTATGTCTATTTGCCGACGACGCACTATTATTTATCACCTCTCCACGAACTACACTCCCGAACCTTATCCATCTTTTAGACAAATTTGCCCAAATATCAGGATTGGAAGTTAATCAGTCCAAATCAAAAGCTCTCAACGTGTCTCTACCACAACTAGATGTTGAACACATACAGGAATTCTTCCCCTTCACCTGGTCCTTTTCCTCAATAGCTTACCTTGGTATCAAACTAACTAGCGACCCGGCCCACTTATTTAGGGCAAACTACCTCCCTATGTTAAAACATCTAACAGCCCTGTTAGAATCGTGGCGTCCGATATGTATCTCTTGGCTAGGCCGGGTAGCGGCTGTAAAGATGTCTTTGCTTCCAAAACTGCTTTATTTATATAGAGTCCTCCCGATCCCTATTCCCATATATTATCACCGAATTATCCAGTCACGAGTGTCCAAATATATATGGGGTCCCACTAGACCTAGGGTTTCAAAAACTATACTACTTCGTAGTAAACTCAAGGGGGGGTTGGGTCTGCCTAACTTTTTGAGATATTATCACGCTGCCCAGCTGACCCAGATTACACTATACCATGTACAAAATGAAATCCCTCTCTGGGTCAGTTTGGAAGCCATTGACCTACATCCTCTCAAAATATCTAACCTACTATGGTTACCCCCTACGACCCGTGGTCCAATCAGTAACCCCATAACTGGACACTCCCTTAAGTTATGGGATAAACTCCGAGGTCCTTTTAAGTTACAATCCCCTCATTCCCCATTACTTTCGTATCTGGGTCATCCGAAATTTTACCCAGCCCAAGTTAACCCTAACTCATTCCAACTCTGGCTTAGGGCGGGACTATACTGCATTTGTGATTTTGCCTCTGGATCCAATATAAAATCATTCTCATCCCTACAAAACCAAGCGGACATCCCCCCTACAGAAATCTTTAGATATCTACAAATAACCCATTTTATTCAGACCACGATAGGCACTCACACCTCACTAGATGACCTAACCTCTTTTGAAGGGATTTGCAAATCTGACCCTCACGCCCCTGGTCTAATCTCCCTTTTATACGCTCACTTGACCTCTCCCCAACCAGCCTACCCTCTTATGCTGCGCAGTGGTCCAAAGACCTCACATTAGATCTAGATGCAGAGGACTGGTCTGATATCTGGTCCAATACGAAAATATCATCGCAAAATGTAATCGCCCAAGAGGCTAATTACAAAGTACTCATGAGGTGGTACCTGACAGAGACTGACAGAGAGTCTATGGAATGCCCCGTTATGTCCGAAGAAGTCCTTTTTGCTATAAAATCTCTTAAACCACACAAAAGACCAGGTCCCGACGGTCTCTCTAGTTCCTATTTCAAAAAATTTGCTCCCACCCTAGCCCCCCTTCTCACCAACTCCTTTAATGCCCTCCTAAAACAACACTCCTTTGGTCGAGATACGTTGACAGCCATCATATCTATGATACCCAAACCTAACACAGACAGTACCCTCTGGTCCAACTACCGACCCATATCTTTACTCAACCTGGACATAAAAATCCTAGCCAAAATTATGGCGTTACGTCTCAACTCAATTAAAGGTGGCCTTATACATAAAGACCAAGGATCTCCAAATTCCTTCCAAGTTACCCAGCTACGTGTTTCCGAGGCTGTAATGAGCGGGGTACACATATGCATATATGGTGGACATGCTCAATAGTACAGGAATTTTGGGCTGCGATATTCCAAATGGCCTCCACCCTATTCCAACATAGCATTGAACCTGATCCGGCTTTAGCACTGTTGAATCGTATTCCCACAGATCTCACCAGATTCCAGACCCGTCTCCTCCTTCAGCTTACAACAGCAGCTAAGCAGACGATTGCTAGGGCCTGGAAAACCCCAAAACTCCCTCTAGCTGAGGTCAAAAATAGGGTCACTCAAGCAATGATCCACAGTAAAATAGAAGCAACGATCCTCGATAAGATTCCCCAACATCTTAAAATCTGGAACCCTTGGATTGAACATTTTCTTCCCCCAGATTTTGATAAGCGCCTTTTAAAACCTTAACCAGATCAGGTTCATTCTTGACAGACTTTTCGACACTTTGGGGGCTCGCACATCCCCCCCGACCATTCCCCTCTCTCTCCCCATCTTACTCCAATCTCTTCTCATCTCTTCTGAACCTACCACTTTCCTGACTCTCTCTTTTCTACTTACTATCCCTCTTAAGATTATATCAATGGTAATATTATATTCAAATAGCAAAAGATCAACTAGAATTTGACTCTATACATGTTCGCTGAAGAACCTTTTATGCGAATATATAAATCCTTCGATAACGCTTTTGCTCTCTTTTTGTTGTTTTGTTTATTACTTGTAAACGTAACAGTTATAATTAACCCGCGACCATCTCTGCGGAAATTTAAGTCTCTAGACTTCTGGTTTACAACATACTTCTGAAATTTGATGTATACTTGATGACTCAGGAGAAAAATATGTATAAATCTCAATGTTAAATGATACACAAATATTGCCTGTTGAATTTTTTGTCTTCTTTTCAAAAAAAATTTTTTGAATGAAAAAAAAAATAGATTAGAATAAAAAAGAATAGAACAGAATACAAAAAATAGAATACAAGAGAATAAATTAGAAATAATAAATTAGAAAGTCCTCCAAATTTCAAATAGAATACATTGATTTCAAATAGAATAAAAGAGGATAGAATAAAAAAGAATAAAATAGAAAAAACAATAGAATATAATCGAATACATTAGAAAGAATATAAATGACTTTCAAAAAACTTGAATTTTGAATAGAATGATTAGGAATACAAATAGAATAGAATAGAATAGAATAGAAATTAATAGACTACAAAAGTAAATAAAAAAATAGAATAGAATTCAAAAGAATAGAGTAGAATAGAATAAAACATAATAGAAAGAATATAACCAGAATAGAGAAAAAAATTGAATTTGAATAGCACAGAATAGACTAGAAAATATTGTAATAGAACGGAATAGAATAGAAAATAATAGGAGGTGCATGCGCGGAGCCGTCTAAGCTAGACATGTCAGCTTAGAGCTCTGTACCGACCGGGACCCGACAGCCTCTTTCACTGAGTCAAACCGGACTGAAAAGACACAGGATAATATATAATCTATCCCCAGAGTAAGTGGGCATATTTTGGAACTATGTACAGCGGGCAAAAAGCTAAACTGAGGCAAGTAAAGTCACAGGACTCTCTGACTAAACCCACTGTTAGAATGACGGCGGCATCCTCTTACCGCTCCTCACAGCCTGCCTCACAGCCTGTCTCACAGAAACACTATGAGTCACCCTCCTCAGCACAGTGCAGTGAGCCTGATTTTACCTCAGGAATGACCCCTCTTATTCCACAAAACTCCACTATTGGCCCTGACTTATTGACTCAATTTGAAAGGGTCTTACACAAGGCATTACAGAACACCTCAGATGCCATTACAGACAAATTGACATGTGAAATTTGTGAAGTGGACCGCCACACTTCAATCCTAGAACAAAGGATGGATGAATTTGATATCACTACCTCAGTTCACACAGAAGAATTGGAGTCCCTTAAAGAAGATTACACTAATCTCCAAACCCGCCTTGAAGACTTTGAGAACAGAGCTAGAAGATCTAACCTATGGATACGTGGTATCCCTGAGGAAATTGAAGATTTACAATCGACTGTAACAGCACTCTTCCAAGAACTTGCCCCATCAATACTTAACAAATGTCTAGAAATGGACAGAATACACAGAGCCCTAACTGAAAATGCATTATTTTCGTACCAAAGAGCAACTTATGGAGGTGGCAAGAAACAAAGACTCCTTGATTTTTCAAGGACACAGATATCAAATCTTCCAAGATCTGTCTCAAATTACACTTCTCAAGCGCAAGGAAATGAAACCACATCTGCAAGTTCTTCAATACCACCTCATATCATATCGCCGGGGCTTTCCTTTTTCTCTTCGTTTTTCATACAAAGGTACTCTATACACATGCAAATCAATGGAAGATATTTTCAATGTAATTAAAGACCTCCCCCGGTCCACTCCAACTGCAACTACAGATGGACCCAAACGTCGACTGTCATTTTTACCTCCCCCACAGCTCCAAGATCTTCAGGACCCTCAAGCAACTCAGGCTCCACTCAGCCCCCACAAATTAGGACTCTTTACTTTGTCACCTCCTGCTGAAGAAGATATTACAGACAGCTGACCTCTAATTGGGTGATACCTATTTAATCACTTCTTTTTTCTTACTATCGATACAATACTCTCTCTCAACCATACCACATGTTATACCTTTGTAGTAATACAATGCAGTATCCAATGTTACCTATTAAACCAATAGGATACTTCTCCAATACAAATTCTTTTTAAATTGTTATATCCGTTATGATATTGCTAGAATTGGTTGCTTTCATTAGATCTACTCTCATGGATCTATCTTTAGCTGATCTCTAACCAGTTGCCTAAGGGATATTCCCTGCAGCTGCATCCTAGTCGTTCTAATGTTTTAAATCATATAGTTTGCATATATCCTTAGATGTTAGCTGTTAAATAGGTCTAATAGCTGACCTCTTCAAATTTTCTTTTTCTCTTCTGAATAGTTAATTTACATAAATTGCAAAGGTTTACTTAGCCAATTGTGTTTGGAATTATTTTAAACTAAAATATCATATAGATATTAACATTTTTTTTTTCCAAGTTTAATTTACATCTTTTGACTCATCAGTTCAATGATATCTAATACAATATCAGTAGGCTGTCGTAGTCCTGGAGACAGTTCACCGCACCTCCTTTTTTTTCCTTGAGTGCCCAATATTGATTGGACGCTCTTTGGAACATCTATATCTCTTGGTTGGTGATTTATCACCACCCCTTAGATATTAGCTCCACTTAGGAGCAACCTTTTTTATTTTTTCTAAATTCTTTATTTTTTTCCCTTTTTTTTTTTGTTTTTGTTTTGTTTTGTCTCTCTTTAACACATTTTATACTAGTGTATATCAATACTGCACAACCCTTGCTGAACCTCTCTTTCATATTTCTGTTCCATAGAGAAAATCTACATTCCCTAACACTTTTACACCAGAGAAATACCCATATTCAATAATGTCTTCCCTGAATATATTAACGCTTAATGTACAAGGTCTCAACTCTCCTCCAAAGCACACTAAAGCCTTTAATTTTTTCTCCAAACAATTGGCACATGTGGTGTGCCTACAAGAGACACATTTTATTCCACAGTCCACACTGAAATATTTCAGCCGTAAATACCCACAAGTTTATACAGCATCTGCCAATACTAAACAAAGGGGAGTTCTAATAGCATTCCACCGCACGACACCATTCACCCTCACCAAAGAGCTCAATCTTATCTGGATTTTTATTAGATAGTGAAGTTACTATAGTCTCCTATTACGCTCCTAATAAAAATCTAATCTTATCTGGATTTTTATTAGATAGTGAAGTTACTATAGTCTCCTATTACGCTCCTAATAAAAATCCACTACTATTCCTCTCTCCCCTTTTTTCAGTGATTGATTCGCATAAACAAGGTATCCTTATTATTGGAGGAGACTCAAATCAAACAATATATCCATTCCTTGACAAATCCCCAACCCCTCATACCACACCTAAACTTTCCTATCAGAGACTACTGAACCAACACTCACTACTTGATACCTGGCGAGAACATAATCCTGCAAGAAGACAGTATACACATTACTCTCATCCTCATAAACAATTTTCCCGTATAGATCATCTTTTCGTTCCAGTTAGCACCTCTGCATTCATTCTGAACTCCAATATTACACCTTGTACTTGGTCAGACCATAACCCAGTCATAACAACTCTCTCCTCATTGGTTCTGAAACCCAATCATAAAACATGGTGCATAAATGACAGGCTTTTAGAGAATTCTACATTTAGATTAAACTTGGAGGAAGCCATAAGACTATCTTACTCACAACAAGGCCTCTGATACGGATCCTTTAACTCGGTGGGAAGCTCTCAAACCCTATGTTAGAGGGGTCTGTATTAGTCAAGCATCTCATATAAGTAAGCAAAAACAACAACTTCACAAACGCCTAGAGGAAGCATTTTACAAAGCTTTTGAAACTTTTCAAGCTTCACCATCTCCACATAATAAATTAAATTATGATAAATCACGCATAGAACTTGACCTTTTTTTAACAGAATCAGCCGAGAAAACTTTACGCAAAACTAAACACACCTTTTACATGCAAGCTAACAAGCCAACTACATTTCTGGCTTTAACACTACGAAAGACGAATTACACCCCAAAACCTATCCGCCTAAAAATTGCTAAAGATAACTATACTAGCAACCCGCTGAAAATCCTTAACGAATTCAAGAAAAAAACTAACAGAACTATACAAAGAAACTAAAATGTTAAACCAATCACACCTAAACAATCTCTTATCTACGATTCACCTTCCTTCACTCTCTCAAACTCAACAAGACTTACTAGAGAAACCTATTACTGAGATAGAAATACAAACTGGCATTAAATCATGGGGGCGTGGCTAGCCGGCGCGGTGTATGGACGCTCACTGAAAGAGCTCCTCTCTGCCAAGGGCCATCAGACACTTATACAACGACCTACAGCCTAGATTTTTACTACCATCAGAGCGGTTCAGCTTGGGGAACACCAAGGATGACATCCAGGAAAAGAAAAGAGGATACCTACCCCAACAAACTGCCAGATTATTTCATGTGGCAGCGGCGGTCTCCTGAGCAAGATGGCGGCGGCAAGCAGGGGAAAGGCACACGAGGCTCTCACACACAGAGCGGCGCTGCACAGAGCAGAGCTTACAGTTCACCCACCACTGAGCAGTACTCCCTGCCTCCTTCAGCCTCATCCAGCCCAGCCAAAAGCAAGCCAAATCTGGATCACACAGAGGAGGATGATGAAGAGGTAAGCTTGCACTCATCTTAGGATGATACTAGAGAACTGCAGGACTCCATAACTGACTTCCCCACCGCTAACACACCAATAATGAACACCACACTTAAAGATATGCTGATATCTCTAAGATCCACACTGCATGCTGATATTCAATCTCTGACTAGACAATTCAAGTCTGAAATTTCATCAGTGAATAAGAGAATCTCACATGTTAAAACAAAGATGGGTGAGTTTGCATGCACCTTTAATGACTTAGTTGATGCCCATAATGACAGAGATGACGACATGCTGCAAATGAAACTAAAGCTAGCAAATTTAGAAGACAGGTCCAGGAGGAACAACATTAAAATACGTGGGATTTCTGAAACAGTTAAAACTCCAGACCTGAAACCTCACTTTATACAAATGCTGAAATCTGCCCTTCCAGAAGTTCCCCCAGATGAACTAGTTGTGGATCGTATCCACAGACTGCCTAAGCCTAAACATATAGCCGCACACCTTCCCAGGGACACTATTGTCAGGATTAGGGATGAGCTTCGAGTTCGAGTCGAACTCATGTTCTACTCGAACATTGGCTGTTCGCAAGTTCGCCGAACAGCGAACAATTTGGGGTGTTCGCGGCAAATTCGAATGCCGCGGAACACCCTTTAAAAGTCTATGGGAGAAATCAAAAGTGCTAATTTTAAAGGCTTATATGCAAGTTATTGTCATAAAAAGTGTTTGGGGACCCGGGTCCTGCCCCAGGGGACATGGATCAATGCAAAAAAAAGTTTTAAAAACGGACGTTTTTTCAGGAGCAGTGATTTTATTAATGCTTAAAGTCAAACAATAAAAGTGTAATATCCCTTTAAATTTCGTACCTGGGGGGTGTCTATAGTATGCCTGTAAAGGGGCGCATGTTTCCTGTGTTTAGAACAGTCTGACAGCAAAATGACATTTGGAAGGAAAAAACTCATTTAAAACTACCCGCGGCTATTGCATTGCCGACAATACACATAGAAGTTCATTGATAAAAACGGCATGGGAATTCCCCACAGGGGAACCCCGAACCAAAAAAAAAAAAAAAAAATGATGTGGGGGTCCCCCTAAATTCCATACAAGGCCCTTCAGGTCTGGTATGGATATTAAGGGGAACCCCAGCCAAAATTGAAAAAAAAATTGACGTGGGGTTCCCCCTAAATTCCATACCAGACCCTTCAGGTCTGGTATGGATTTTAAGGGGAACCCCGCGCCAAAAAAAAAAAAAAAAAACGGCGTGGGGTCCCCCTAAAAATCCATACCAGACCCTTATCCGAGCACGCAACCTGGCAGGCCGCAGGAAAAGAGGGGGGGACGAGAGTGCGGCCCCCCCCCCCTCCTGAACCGTACCAGGCCACATGCCCTCAACATTGGGAGGGTGCTTTGGGGTAGCCCCCCAAAACACCTTGTCCCCATGTTGATGAGGACAAGGGCCTCATCCTCACAACCCTGGCCGGTGGTTGTGAGGGTCTGCGGGCGGGGGGCTTATCGGAATCTGGAAGCCCCCTTTAACAAGGGGACCCCCAGATCCCGGCCCCCCCCTGTGTGAAATGGTAAGGGGGTACTTACCCCTACCATTTCACTAAAAAACTGTCAAAAATGTTAAAAATGACAAGAGACAGTTTTTGACAATTCCTTTATTTAAATGCTTCTTCTTTCTTCTTTCTTCCTTCATCTTCTTCTGGTTCTTCTGGCTCTTCTGGTTCTTCCTCCGGCGTTCTCGTCCAGCATCTTCTCCGCGGCGTCTTCTATCTTCTTCTCCTCGGGCCGCTCCGCACCCATGGCATGAGGGGGAGGCTCCCGCTCTTCTCTTCATCTTCTTCTCTTCTTCATCTTCTTCTTCATCTTCTTCTTCTTCTTCCTTCTTCTCTTCTTCTCTTCTTCCTGTCTTCTGCGGGCCGCTCCGCAGCCATGCTGTGGCATGGAGGGAGGCTCCCGCTGTGTGACGGCGTCTCTTCGTCTGACGGTTCTTAAATAACGGGGGGCGGGGCCACCCGGTGGCCCCGCCCCCCTCTGACGCACGGTGACATGACGGGACTTCCCTGTGGCATTCCCCGTGACGTCACAGGGAAGTCCCTCAAGTCACCGTGCGTCAGAGGGGGGCGGGGTCACCGGATGGCCCCGCCCCCCGTTATTTAAGAACCGTCAGACGAAGAGACGCCGTCACACAGCGGGAGCCTCCCACCATGCCAGCATGGCTGCGGAGCGGCCCGCAGAAGACAGGAAGAAGAGAAGAAGAGAAGAAGGAAGAAGAAGAAGAAGATGAAGAAGAAGATGAAGAAGAGAAGAAGATGAAGAGAAGAGCGGGAGCCTCCCCCTCATGCCATGGGTGCGGAGCGGCCCGAGGAGAAGAAGATAGAAGACGCCGCGGAGAAGATGCTGGACGAGAACGCCGGAGGAAGAACCAGAAGAGCCAGAAGAACCAGAAGAAGATGAAGGAAGAAAGAAGAAAGAAGAAGCATTTAAATAAAGGAATTGTCAAAAACTGTCTCTTGTCATTTTTAACATTTTTGACAGTTTTTTAGTGAAATGGTAGGGGTAAGTACCCCCTTACCATTTCACACAGGGGGGGGGCCGGGATCTGGGGGTCCCCTTGTTAAAGGGGGCTTCCAGATTCCGATAAGCCCCCCGCCCGCAGACCCTCACAACCACCGGCCAGGGTTGTGAGGATGAGGCCCTTGTCCTCATCAACATGGGGACAAGGTGTTTTGGGGGGCTACCCCAAAGCACCCTCCCAATGTTGAGGGCATGTGGCCTGGTACGGTTCAGGAGGGGGGGGGCCGCACTCTCGTCCCCCCCTCTTTTCCTGCGGCCTGCCAGGTTGCGTGCTCGGATAAGGGTCTGGTATGGATTTTTAGGGGGACCCCACGCCGTTTTTTTTTTTTTTTTTTGGCGCGGGGTTCCCCTTAAAATCCATACCAGACCTGAAGGGTCTGGTATGGAATTTAGGGGGAACCCCACGTCAATTTTTTTTTTTAATTTTGGCTGGGGTTCCCCTTAATATCCATACCAGACCTGAAGGGCCTTGTATGGAATTTAGGGGGACTCCCACATCATTTTTTTTTTTTAATTTTGGTTCGGGGTTCCCCTGTGGGGAATTCCCATGCCGTTTTTATCAATGAACTTCTATGTGTATTGTCGGCAATGCAATAGCCGCGGCTAGTTTTAAATGTGTTTTTTCCTTCAAAATGTCACTTTGCTGTCAGACTGTTCTAAACACGGGAAACATGCGCCCCTTTACAGGCATACTATAGACACCCCCCAGGTACGAAATTTAAAGGGATATTACACTTTTATTGTTTGACTTTAAGCATTATTAAAATCACTGCTCCTGAAAAAACGGCCGTTTTTAAAACTTTTTTTTGCATTGATTCATGTCCCCTGGGGGAGGACCCGGGTCCCCAAACACTTTTTATGACAATAACTTGCATATTAGCCTTTAAAATTAGCACTTTTGATTATTCATGTTCGTGTCCCATAGACTTTAACGGCGTTCGCGTGTTCGAACGAATTTTTTTCCTGTTCGCATGTTCTGGTGCGAACCGAACAGGGGGGTGTTCGGCTCATCCCTAGTCAGGATCCATTTTTACCATGTCAAGGATCAGTTTATGGCAGCCACAAGAAACTGTGATTCCCTACCAGAGGAGCTCCAAGACCTATCCTTTTATGCTGATTTGTCAGCTTTTACCATGCAACAGAGGCATCAACTAACTTCTATCACGAAGCCACTGAACAACCATCATATCACCTATCAGTGGATATACCCAGAAAAACTCATGATAATAAGAGAGGGAACAACACATGTGATCTCTAACATCAAAGATGGCCTCCTCCTCCTGCGGGAATGGCAAATCATTATCCCTGACACAGACGCCCATGACAACAGTGGCTAGAAAACCTACTTCTAGGTAACCTCTACTTCTATTGCATCCCCGATGGCCTCGGGGATTGCCACCTTTCATTTACCTGTTAAACACCCCTCAGTTGAGCGGTTATTCTTACCGCACAGATTCTTTTAAGAATCACAAGTTAATATTGATACTCTGTTTGTTGCTGTTAACTGTTTTTTTCTTCAAGAAGTTTCCAAGAGCCGGTTCCATCTCTGTGTAATCCAAAGAACTACCATCCACACCACCTGAACAAGATCTCTACCCGCAGCATCATCATCACAGCATATCCGCAACAGCCACCGCCTGAGATTCCCTTCAACCACAAGTCCCACCTTACGGACCACCACACTGCCAACAACTGAACATCGCCTGTCTGAACTTACACACGCCGCTTATTGGACTCAAGGTAACCAGAATCTATATTATTTGTCATGGCTTATAACTAAGAATAACCGAAAGCCTCATCATGCCAATCAAAATTGTATCCCTCAATGTTAAAGGTTTAAGCAGCCCATACAAACGGCAAATGGCCTGGAAAGAGGCCAAAAATCTTCACTGTGATGTGATATGCTTCCAGGAAACCCATTTTGCAGCAACTAAATCACCTAATTTTCAAAATCGCCAGTTTCCACACGTTTTTCAAGCAAATTAATCCTCAAAAAAAAGGAGTGTCGCCATAGCTATTAAAGACACTTTACAATTCCAAAGTCTAGATATTCATTTGGATAACTCAGGTAGATTCATAATCTTAGTATGTGAGCTTAACGGCAAAAAATTCACCTTAGTGAATATTTACCTTCCAAACTCCAAACAGCTATCATTTCTAAAAAAAGTATGGAAAAAAGTCTCATTGATGAAACAAGGTCATACCATCATGTGTGGAGACTTTAATGCTGTCCCCAAAAGAGACTTAGATGTATCCAGCCAGACCAAACACTCGAGAAGCAGATTGACCCTGAATGATTTCATCTCATCTTCCGGTTTGTATGATGTGTGGAGATGCCAACATTCCTCCGAAAAGGACTTTACATTTTATTCTAATGTTCACCATACATATTCTCGAATAGACTTGTTTTTAGTAGATAAATTTATCCTGCAACAGATTACAAAATCAGATCTGCAGTGTATTACTTGGTCGGACCATGCTCCGATATCTGTAGTCGTGGGGGATCACTGTGCCGAGACCAGGGCTAACAGATGGCGCAATTACATTTTCACACTATCTCAACCACAAAATCTAACGAAAATCGAAAAAGCAATTAAAGAATTTTTTGCCATCAACGCCCCCTCGGTGAGCGACCCCTTCACACTATGGAACGCACATAAGGTTTACGTGAGAGGTTTACTCATACAGATGAGTGCTAGAGCAAAGAGACAGAGATCAGAAAAGCTAAATGTCATATTAGCTAAAATTCAACAGTTAGAAAATTCAAACAAACAGCAAACTACGCAAAACGTAAGAGAAGCATTGTTTAAGACCAGGCAGGAACTGCGAACACTCTTATTATCAAGCCATAACCACCAATTGAGATCATTAAAAGCTCAGACATATAGATACGGGAACAAAGCAGGGAAGTTGTTAGCTACACAATTAAAAGAAAAAACTATCAAACAAAAATATCTTACCTCCTTAACCCCAAATCCAATAGAAAAGTTAACAACCCACAAGAAATAGCCGATGCTTTTAGCGATTATTACGAGCAATTATATAACCTTAAAAAAGACCCAGACACCTATCAGCCTAATGACGCGCTGATATCAGAATTTCTGGAATCAATACATCTCCCTAAAATATCACAAGAAGATTTAACATACATAAACCATCCATTTACACTACAAGAAGTAAATAATGCTATCAAACGTCTCCCTCGCAACAAAGCCCCAGGCCCAGACGGTTACTCCTCAGAATATTATCAGATATTCTCCTCCATCCTAACTCCTCACCTACTTCCTGTTTTTGAAGCTGCAACAAGTACGGCAAAATTCCCCTCAGAAATGCTTACAGCCACAATCATAACTCTCCCCAAACCAGGCAAAGAGCCCAATCTTCCACAGAACTTTCGGCCAATATCTTTATTAAATGTAGATGTCAAACTACACGCTAAATTGATAGCGAATAGATTATCAAGTATTTTACCCAAACTAATAAACTATGACCAGGTGGAATTTGTAATGGGTCGCCAAACTACAGATGCCACCAGAAGAATGTTAAATCTTCTTCATTTGGTGGAGGAGAACAAAGAGCCTTCTCTGCTTCTGGCCTTGGATGCGGAGAAGGCCTTTGATAGGGTGCATTGGGTGTCCAAAGTCATGGATACGTTTGGCCTGGTCGGCCCATTGCAAAAGGCCATAATGGCATTATACTCCTCACCCTCCGCATTTGTATACACAGAAGGTATGTTCTATAAGCCATTTCCCATTACAAATGGAACAAGACAGGGGTGCCCTTTGTCCCCCATAATTTTTACCATGCTTATGGAACCACTAGCGAAAAAAATAAGATCCCACCCATCCATACATGGTATTAAATCACAAGACCGCCACCACAAGATCTCATTATTTGCAGACGATGTTATTTTATCTCTATCAAACCCAGACAAATTGTTACCTTCAGCACATGATGTCCTTGCACAATTTAGCAAGGTATCTTACTATAAAGTTAATGCATCTAAGTCCAGCATACTAGGAATACATATACATAAAAAACTCGAAAATCACCTCAAACACACCCTACCATATCCCTGGACAAACGAATCAATTAATTACTTAGGTATCAAGCTTACTTACCCAGTATCGAAAATATATAACATTAACTATACCCCATTACTTTCCTCCTTCCAGCCAGAATTGTCCAGACTTGGGAAACACCATTTGACATGGCTAGGCCGATTAGCAGCGTACAAAATGCTCATTCTACCGAAATTAATATATATATTCAGAGTCCTACCAATACCAGCCCCAGCATCATTCTTTAGGTTAATGCAAAAACAATTATCCAACTTTGTATGGGCGGGGAAAAGACCAAGGTGCTCCCCTGAAATACAAACCAAAAACAAAATGGTAGGGGGCATGGGCTTACCAATACTGAAAGACTATCATACAGCAGCAGTCCTGGACCAACTTAAAAACTGGTTCTCTACCCCTATTACTAAACCCTGGTGCCACTTAGAAACAGCACGTTTAAACAAATTGTCACCATTGTCATTTCTAATTGCAGCCAAAGCACATAAACAGAGTAGAAGACCCCTCCCACTAACAATACAAGCATTATTACAATCCTGGGAGGAGATCTGTATTACGGGGAATGAATTTTACCCTCCAACAAAGGTACCCATTCCCCTTGACACACTACAATGGACAATTCCTAACATTAACCTTCACAACTGGTATAAGGAAAAAATACTGAATATAGTGGATATCATGTGTGGCAATAAGCTGTTACCATTTAGCTTAATACAACAGAAATTTATTCTCAATAACTCTGAATTTTTAACGTATACCCAGATTTCTTCATACCTCCAAGCAGCTAAGGCCACACATGTGTCTATAATAGAAAAAGTATGGACCTTTCTCTAATCCAAAAACCCCAATATGAAAGGAATAAAAGTGATCTATAACTCACTCCACTCTAAAGATGCTTTTACAAAAGATAAACAAATTATCAAATGGGAAAAGGAAATAGGTAAAGAATTCACAGATCTCCAGTGGAAACAAGCGATTACTAACAATCGTAAATTTTCCAGATGTGCCAACTATGAGGAACTAACACAAAAACTAATGATAAGATGCTACTACACACCGTATATTACAGCAAAATTTTCTAAAGACAATTCAAACTTATGTTGGAGAGGGTGTGGACAGATAGGGACCCTAGCATATATATTATGGCCATGCTCAGAGGTAAAAAATTTTGGTGGAAAGTCTATGATATGCTCTCTAAATTAACTGACTGCACGGTGGTCCCAAAGATAGAACTAGCTATTCTAGGGATAAATATGGATCAATATAAACCTGAACATAGATGTATTGTAACACACGTCTTGCTGGCAGCAAGAATGGAACTGGTATACAGGTGGAAATCTATTGATGTACCTACTACTAGGGACATAAAATTAAAAATAAACACTATAACAGAATACGAAAAAATTATGGCATACAGAGATGGAAACTCTTCAAGGTTTGAAAATAACTGGTCTCCATGGAAACTATTTCTCTCTACCAATTATTTGTTATAAATCTTATCCTTTAGATAATCAAACTATCTGTAGCTGGTAATATATGCAAACTAATACATATCCGTATTCCTCGAGTCGTTCTAATAGTTACTTGAAATGTTTACTCAATATTCTACAAATGGGGGGAGGATCCTTTGCGGGCACAGTTTGTTCCCATTGGGGTGCCCGGGGGATCTTTCTCTCCTCTATATATGTTTCACCTTTTTTTGTTTGTTTATCACTGTTTATGAGACTCGTATCATTATTTATATCTCACATATACATCACAGTAATAAAGTAACAGCCAACAAGCTACAATGAAGAATGTTACAGAAATATTTAATGTTTAGAATTATTTCTATAATGTTTAACTTTACAGATGGTACAGGATTTTTCTTAAATATAATCTTGTATGACTGCATTTATGTGACTTTGTAAAAAAAAAACGTTTTCAATAAAAATTATTTGAACAAATCACTCAAACTTTGCAAAAGCCTTGGTGTTGATGGTTTATCAGCCACTTACTACAAACAATTTACTTCACTATTGTCACCCCTCATGGTTGATGCCTTTAACCTTCTTCTTAATGATCACTATTTCCGTACAGAATCACTTACCGCCTCCATCTCCATGATCCCTAAACCCAATACAGACGACACTTCTTGGGCTAATTACAGACCAATATCTATCCTTAACATTGATATCAAAATTTTAGCCAAGATTCTCTCTTCCAGACTTAATCCTATAATCGGTTCTTTGATACATAAGGATCAAACTGGATTTATTCCCTCAAGACAAGCAGACGACAATATCCGCCGAGCCACAATTCTAGCTCATATAGCACGTTCCTGCCGTATTCCTACATGTTTCCTTTCATTAGACATGCGAAAGGCATTTGACACCCTATCATGGCCTTATCTACATTCTATTCTTAACCAATGGGGATTGGGTCCACATTTCCTCAGATGGATCACTACCTTATACCATAATCCAAAAGCGCATATTGCATACTCAGGATTTAAATCGGATTATTTTAATATAGAAAGAGGAACTAGACAAGGTTGCCCCCTTCCCCCTCTTCTTTTTGCTTTAGCAATAGAACCCCTAGCCCAACTTATTAGAACTAACCCAAACATTAAAGGTTTAGAACTTGGCGGCTACCATCATAAATTACGCATGTTTGCGGACGATGTCCTAATATTTTTAACATCCCCTATAATATCAGCACCAACTCTTCTTGATATTCTCTCAAAATTTGAACGAGTATCGGGCCTCTCAGTTAATCTACACAAATCAAAAGCCCTAAATATTTCACTACCTCCTGATCTTCACACCCAATTAATTCATTCCTTACCATTTGCATGGTCACCAATTTCTATATCCTATTTGGGAGTCAACTTTACGTCTAACCCAATGGATCTATATGCTACTAACTACCCGCCAATGCTATCACAACTCTCTAAACCCCTCTCAAACTGGTCAAATTTACCTCTGTCATGGATGGGTAGGATTGCAGCGATAAAAATGTCTATCCTTCCAAAAATTTTATATCTATTCAGGGTTCTTCCTATCGCTGTCCCAGCACATTTCTTATGTATCTTACAACGGAAAACTTTGCAATACATTTGGGGCAATGCCAAACCTCGATTACCTAAACCTACCCTGTATTCCCTCAGAATCCGAGGGGGTCTGGGTGTACCAGACTTTACCAAATACTATTATGCAGCACAACTGTCACAATTAACTAAATACCATGCTACATCTGAAATTCCACTATGGGTGGCATTGGAATCGGTTGACTGTGATCCTCTTTCTACAGCAAATCTTTTATGGCTTTCTCCATCACAACGTCAGAAGCTTACTAATCCAATTACCAAACACAGCCTTTCAATCTGGGATAGACTGAAAACTCTATTTGGCCTCCAATCTTCACACAATTCTCTTCTCTCCTTCTTACATAACCCATCATTCTACCCGGACTGGTCTTCCCCAACATCTTTCCTAGCTTGGTCAAAAGCGGGATTAACGAGGGCATATCATTTCTATAAAACCCGGGTTATCACACCCTTTCCAACGCTCTGTGAAACATGTAATATCCCACCCTCAGAAATGTTTAGGTACCTACAAATCAAAAATTTCCTGTCTACTAATGCACCTTCAGACTTGACGTCTCCTAATCTCACCGTATTTTAAAAAGCTTGCAACAATGATCCTCATAGAAGAGGACTCATCTCAGATATATATACTCAACTACTCTCACACAGCTTTTCATCTCCACTGACTTATACCACAAAATGGGAAACAGACCTTCAATTACAACCCGTCCCAAATATGGAATAATACCAAATCAGCATCACCAATCTTACTTGACAATTTATCGAAGTATGAAGCCTTATGGAGACCATGGATTGAGCATTTCCTACCTCCAGGATTCGATAATTCATTATTTCTTCTTTGAAGACATTATATGGACAACCTATAATGTCACTATAAACTAGACATATTGCCTTTAATTAGTGGTTTTCTCTGGTAATTCCACCATGTCCCACCCCCTTATCTCCTTACCCCCAACACTGTGCAGTTACTACCCCCTTCACTTACTATTTGACTTTCTTGAAGTGTGAATGACTAAAAATAGTTGGAAAGACTTATTTAATCTCCAGATGAAGCCAAGCCATATTGCAGGAACTTGGCCCTGGAACTATTTACTGATTCTCCCCCAACTATCTTACTTCCTTTTCTCTATTATACTTACTTTCCTGCATCTTACCTTTCCCCACACTTCTTAATAAACTTATTCCAACCCCATACCTCCTATACTTTACCTTTAATTTGTATAATTCTTGTTTTCTATATTCACTTACAATGATATAAACGTTTATGATATATTGTGTGTTACTTTTCATACCATAATCACCTATGTGATGCATTACAATTGCCTGTTACCTTATACATACAAGAATGTTATTATCTTTCTTTGTAAACCTGAACTATATTTAACTCAAAACAATAAAATATTTTAAAAGAATAGAAAATAATAATAATAATAATAAATAAAAATAATAAGAGAATAGGAAAGAAAAGAATAACATAGACAAAACAAAAAATTAGAATAAATTAGAAAGAATACAACTGTCTTCCAAAATGTATATATAATAATATTTGAATTTGAATAGAACAGATTAGAACAAAATAGAATAGAATAGAATAGAATAGAAAAGAAAACAATAGAATAGAATATATTAGAAAGAATAAAACCATCTTCCGAAATTCAAATTTCAAATAGAATAAAATTTTCAAATAGAATAAATTTGAATTCAAATAGAACCGATTAGAAAAGAATAGATAGATTTGGTGGCCTGGACATGGTCGGGTGAAGACACGCTCTGTTGGAGCTCCGGGGCTGGTAGATCTGCTCGGATAAATATTTAAAGACTAGCGGCCAACGTTGCGGTATGAACGCTGGCAACAGATACCAGACTCGCTCTGCAAAAGAGAGAGTACATCCCCGCATTGTTCAGGGGGACATCCAGCAGTACCTTATTATACCCTCACCTACTATCCCGGGCGCGGCACAAGAGAAGCTGCAAGGTCGGAGGGGAGGTGTGAGGGAAATTACGGAGCCTTCGGGCTTGGCGTGTGAAACAGACTCAGCGATGGTGGACTCGGCATCTCCCCCTGTAAGCCCGCCAGAAGCGGCATACAGTATGCAACCCAGCGACGGAGGCAGTTTAGAGGGAGACATCTGAGGTATAAGAGCGCTGTTAAGCACACTACCTACTTGTCGGGATATCGAGGCTCTGATCCGGAGACTAGAAGAAACACACCGCCAAGACATCCAAGCGGTAAGAGCCGATATCAACACACTTTCAGAGAGAACCAAGGCGGGGAAGGAAACAGTATCCTTAGTGGAACAGCGGGTGGGGACACTGGAAAAGGCACTGGCCACCCAGACGGCCATGACGGTTGATCTCCAGCTCCATACCGAGGAACTTGAAGACAGAAGCCGCAGAAATAACTTGCGGCTTAGGGGGATCCCAGAGACACGGGGTACTGAGGACCTCCAGGAAATAGTCAAGGCGGTTATCCAGATAATTTTAAAAACACCGGAAAAGGTAGTGGACATAGACAGAGTTCATAGAGCTGTGGGCCCTAGACCAAAAGATTCAGAGAAACCGAGAGACGTTGTCTACCGGGTACACCGTTTTCAAGAGAAAGAGGCGATACTTAGAGCAGCTTGGGAAGCAGGGGACATTGAATTCAGAGGGTCTGCTATTAAGGTCCTACCAGATTTATGCCGAGCAACCCTCCAACGTAGAGCTAGCTTACGTCCTATTTTGGATTTAGCTAAAGAATGGGGGTGTACCTATAGATGGGGATACCCGCTGTCAGTGAGGTTCCGCAGAGACTCAATATAATTCTCTGTTTTTACACCAGAAGACCTCCCGGAATTTTTCGATTTTCTAGATGTGGCACCTATCCATATTTCCAACTGGCTTGCTTATATCCCGCATACAGGGGGGCGTTTGCGCTCCTTGAATAGACAGAGACTGCGGAGGGACTCACAACGACGCCAACAATGACCGCGAGGGGGATCTCAGAACCCTATGGGGGATTAGTATATAATCTTGTGAATATAGGGGGGGGGGCAGGGGAGTAGAGAAGGAAGGGGGGAAGGGAAAAAAAAAAAAAGAAAAAAAAAAAGAAAGTAGAGATATGGTAGATTAGGAGGCTATGGCAAAGGGCCTGAATAGAATTTTGGGCTAGGAATTTTACGATAGTACTAATGTTTCATATAAGGAGATATGACATAACCAGGAACTTTTATTTGTATGGAATTTTTTTCTTTTTTTTTTTTTTCTTACATATATTGGTCATTTGACAACGCTTCACCCCCAGGTTTGGGGGTTGGGGAGGAAAGGAGAGGGAGGGAAGGGGGGAGGGGGGAAGTATAGGGGAGGATGAGGAGAAGGTAAATGGGGGTTTTTGTGTGGTTTTTTTTTTTTTTTCTACATTTGAGAGGTTGTGGTTGTGGCTTTTTTTTTTTTCTTTGTGGTTTTCTCACTGGGATCTGTAGGGATGAAGTATATAACACTATATTGATAATGTGTCTAAGAAGGGCATGTTGATAGCCCCGAATTTTTTTTTTTTTTTTTAATATGGTATATAAATCACTATTAGGAGTGAACAGGTTTTTTTGGGGGTTTTTTTTTGTTGTTGTTTGGTTTTATGGTTCTGTGTGGGTAGTTAAAGCACGAGAAGACAAATGACATGGTAATAACACTATTTTTGGTTTGGTTGCTGTGATTGCAATCCATATGGGTGGGGGGGGAGGGAGGTGTGGGGGGACGGGGAGGGGCTTGGGTTCTTCCCCTCTGTTTGCTCCCCCCCTCCCTCTCCATCCCCTTTCCCTCCAATAAACTTTAATTGCACCAATTTCACATTAACACAGTAGTTATAATTTTTTTTTCTTTTCTCACTGATACTCTCATTTGGAATATTATACTAGATTTTTTTTTTAATGTTTTATCATAGGAGCATTATAAAGGGATAGCATTATATAAAAGGAAGTCTCTGTTCCTTCCTTGCTCTGTCCTCTCTTTTTTTTTCTCTTCCTCCCCAAGGCCTCTAATTCTCTGATATATAAATGACTAAGATGGTAATAATATAGATATAGATAAAGGGCAAAGGGGAATTTACCCCCCCTTTATTTTCTCTCGTTGTTAGGAGGAGTGAGAGAGGGAGGAGGGCAAGGCGAAAGGAAGGGAAAAGGGAAAACTGTGGTTGGTCCTAATTTGAATTTAGATAGCCGCCCTCCCCCCCTTCCTACTATCCAGCATATTTTTTCTTTTCTCTGTTACCCCCTTTTTCTTTTTTATCCTTTTCTGTGGTTAGGCCCGGTGTTTAAACTGCTCAGGGACTAGGAAGAGCAGACAGCCCCGGAGTTCTACAGCCAACTATTTCTGTCCATCCTACAGAAAAAGATTATACGTTTTTTTCGGCTCCCCATAAATCTTATTCTCGCATAGACTATTTTCTTGTCCCACATGCCCAACTCCATTCAGTACGAGAGGCCAATATAGGCTCCATTACTTGGTCAGATCATGCACCGATCTTCATGACGTAGGACTTGCAAGAGATTCGAAATATGAGATCAACCCAATGGAGATTGAACGAAAGCCTCTTACAGGACAAAGATGTCCTGGAAGATGTGATCAGAGAATTAGATTTTTACTTCTCAATTAACGATACCCCGGACTGCGTCCCTGGTATTGTGTGGGAAGCACATAAAGCGGTTATTAGAGGAGTATTAATCAAACATGGGGCTAGAATTAAGTGAAAATGTGCGGAACAACTAAAGCTACTGTTGGAGGAACTTTCCAGGTTAGAGACCAGTCATAAACGGTCCTTGTCCCCTTCGGTGGAGAGAGATCTCCATGTCAAGAGAACACAAATCTCAGATCTTCTTTTCTATAGGGCCAAAGCCGCATTACAGATTTGTAGGAAATTTTCATACGAGTCAGGCGACAAATGTGGGAGGTTTTTAGCGAGGACATTAAGAGAGCAGAAGCAAACGAATTATATACCACATCTGATATTACCTAATAAGTCTAGAGTTACAAAACCACACGACATAGTCAAAGAATTTCAAGACTATTATAAGGCACTGTACAATCTGCAGAATAAACAACCCTCTCAAGCCCAAATAGACCTGTACCTTTCACGGTCATTAATGCCTCAGTTATCAGAGGCAGATAGGGATAATCTTGACAAACCGATAACAATGGAAGAACTTCAGGGGACATTAAGAACTATTAAATTGAGGAAGGCTCCAGGCCCTGACGGTCTGACGGCCCAATATTATAAGACCCTCTTTCCCTCACTAGCTCCATATATGCTCAAACTATTTAATGCCCTTGGAACTTCTGCATCATTTATAAAAGATACAACGCTAGCTCATATTACGGTAATCCCGAAAGAGGGAAAGGACCCTGCTTGTTGCAGAAGTTACCGCCCGATCTCCTTACTTAATGTAGATTTCAAACTTTTTACAAAGGTCTTGGCAAATAGGATTCAACAGTATATTCCGTATCTGATACATCTAGACCAGGTGGGATTTGTCCCTACTCGTGAAACAAGAGATAATACAACAAAAGTCCTTAATCTCCTGTACGTAGTGAATAAAACTCAGACGCAAGCTGTGTTTTTAAATACAGATGCGGAGAAGGCCTTCGATAGGGTAAACTGGAATTTTATGCGAACAGTCCTTCGATATGGAGGCTTCGGGAATAAAATGTTGCAGTGGATCGCTTCTATTTATTCCAATCCGGCAGCTCGAGTACGGACCAACGGAGTGCTATCAGAAGCCTTCCAGATTTCGAATGGAACACACGCCAGGGATGTCCCCTTTCTCCACTCCTCTTTGCCCTATCGTTGGAACCATTTCTCTGTACTATAAGGTTAAATCAAGATATTACAGGAGTCCAGATAGGAGAGGCTAATTATAAGATTTCAGCATATGCAGACAATATGATGTTCTCCTTGACAAACCCTTTAATAACGATTCCTAACTTAATGAAGGAGTTTGAAGAGTATAGTTTTCTCTCTAACCTACGTATTAACTTTACTAAATCTGAAGCCATGGGGGTTAATTGCCCTCAAACCTCAATAGAACATCTTAAACAAAATTTTAAATTTAAGTGAACAGACAAAGCATTAACATATCTGGGTACGCAGCTGGCACCTAATATTGATAAGATTTTTGGGTTAAATTTCCCTCCATTGCTTCAAAATGTGAAGAATTTATTGAATAAATGGAAATTAGGTCTGCATTCTTGGATAGGGCGATGTAACATTATCAAGATGAGTATTCTCCCTAAATTTCTTTTCCTCTTACAGGCACTACCAATACAAATTCCATCTATGTATTTTAAACAATGTTAGAAATTAATTTTTGATTTTATTTGGGCATACAAGCAGCACTGTTTACAGCGTAGTCAACTAACACGTCCTAAAAGACAGGGGGGATTGGCGGTCCCAGATATACGCAAATACCATCAGGCTATACATCTTAGTCGGGTCGTTGACTGGAATAGACATAAGGATCTGAAGCTCTGGGTACAGATGGAGCATACTCAGTCATCGGTCATACTGGGAAGGGCCCCCTGGTGCTTGGCACATATCTCTAAAGAGCTTCTTAAACATCCCCTGATAGGAAATACTATCAAAATTAGTGCGGCAATGCTCCCTAATGTTGGTGTAATACCTGAGACCTCCCCCTTATACCCAATATTGGGGAATCCCTTATTTCCCCCAGGGATAGAAGATAGGGCATTTAAACACCTAGTTGAGGTGGGCTCCACACAGGCACATAATTACATAAAAGGGGGGAAATGGCTGACAGTTACGGAGATGATAGAGTTATTCGGATTAAGATTTTGGAGTGCTCTCCAGATCACCCACTTCCTGAGTACCCTTCCGGCACCGAGACAGTTTGAGAAGCCGCTTAATCATTTTGAGAAATTGTGTTCAGAGACGGGAGCAAAATCACACATCCTTTCAGCCAACTATGAGATATTAACTGTAGCAAGGGAAATTGTCCCTTTGAAATGTGTCCAGGAATGGGAACAAGAGCTGGGGAAAAGCTTTAGTATAACACAAAAACAACAAATTCTTAGGTTTACACATGAATCGTCTATTTGTGTGAAGATGCAGGAGACAAATTTCAAAATTCTTACTCGGTGGTATAGAACACCAGAGAGGTTGAAGAAGTTTTTCCCCGACTCATCTGACCGTTGCTGGAGATGTCAATTAGTTAGAGGTACGATGTTGCATATTTTTTGGGATTGCCCCAAATTAAAGAGCTTCTGGGCAGAGATTAGACATATTCTTCAGACTATCACTAACAGTAGGATACCAGAGGACCCGGCCTTTTTTCTTTTACACGTGTCCCAGATACTAGAAAAGATATATAAGAAGTCAGTGATACGGCATCTATTAGATGCGGCCAAGGCTTGTGTTCCATTGACATGGAGATCGACGATGGGGATGTGGTTACATAAAGTGAAAGAGATAAGCAAATTAGAGGATTTGGTCCTGTCCTCAAGGCACAACAAGAGAGATATTCTGAGACTTGGTCTTACTGGAATGTCTTTCTGGCTTCGGAGGAAGGAAGGGCCCTCCTAGAAGAGAATCTGAATAGTTAAAACATATATTAAAGGAGTCTACATGTTCCCCCTTTCTTCTTGGGGGGCAAGGGTATGGGAAAGGCAGCTCCAGGGATTGACTCTCCAATCGATTGTAGTATATACAGTGTTACCGGTATACGGTTCTTTCTTTTTTCTTTTTTTCCTTTCTTTTTGGGGTGTTTTTTTTTTTGGGGGGGGTTAATTTAGATAATGGTATGAAATTGAATGGGACTAGCTCAAGAGTATAGGGTAGGCAGGAGATTGGTGGAGGAAGAGTTATTTTAGATACAAAATGAATCTTCTGCTGTATGAGAATAATTTAGGTTATCATTATGTTTAAATATGTAATGTATTTCTTTTGTATGCTCTGAGTATGTCCTATGTTTAAAATAAATAAATTGAAAAAAGAAAAAAAAAAGAAAAGAATAGATTTGAAAAAAAAAAACACTAGAATATAATTCATTAGAATAGAATATAATAGAATATAAACATCTTCCGAAATTGGAATAGAATAAATCTGAATTTGAGTAGAATAGATGAGAATAGAATATAAAAGAATAGAGTATAAAAGAATAGAATAAAAAAAAGAGAAACTCTGCCTATTGTATAAAATAAATGTAATATGTGAAATGAAATGTGAACTCTATTCCTTTTTTGGTTTGGAATTGAGTGGGTAAGGTATAAAAAAAATATCAGATTTTTCCATCAATGCATCCCAATTGAAGAGATTCACTTTTAGGTCCTGATTTGGGTAGATTTACCCTCAGCTCCTGCCAGTGAGAGGGAAATTAAAAATGTAGCGATCACTGAATTGGAAGGGGGCCCTTGTTAGCGTTACAATATTTGCAATGGGAAGAAGAAAGCAGCCAAAACCTAGAATAGAACAGAAAACAATATTATAGAAAAGAAAAGAGTATAATAGAAAAAAACAATAGAATATAATTCAATAGAAAATGTGTTTGAATAGGACAGAATAAACTAGAAAATAATGTAATAGAACAGAATGGAATAGAAAATAATAATAATTATTATTATTATTATTATTATTATTATTATTATTATTATTATTATTATTATTATTATTATTATTATTATTATTATTATAAATAAAAATAATAAGAGAATATATTAGAAAAAAATAACATAGAAAAAACAATAGACTAGAATAGAATAGAATAAAATACATTAAAAATAATTCAATGCCTTCCAAAAATTGAATAGAATATATTTGAAATTGAATAGAACAGATTAGAATAAAATAGAATAAATTAATAAAACAAAACAATAGAATAGAATAGATTAGATTAGAAATAGTATAATTGTCTTCCAATTTCAAATAGAATACATTTGAATTCAAATAGATGAGATTAGAAAAGAATAGATTAGAAAAAAAACATTAGAATATAATTAATTAGAATAGAATAGAATACATTAGAAATAATATAATCATTTTCTGAAATTGGAATAGAATAAATTTGAATTTGAATAGAATAGATGAGAATAGATTATAAAAGAATAGCATATAAAAGAATAGAATAATAGAATAGAATAAAAACAATCAAATTGTGAATAGAATACATTCGAATAGATTAGAATAGAATAGACTAGACAATAATAGAATAAATTAGAAGGAATATAACCATCTTTCGAAATTTGAATTTTGAATAGAATACATTTGAATTTGAAAAGCATAGATTACAATAGAATGGAAAAGAATAGAAACTATCTAGAGCATAGTTTCTTCTACACCACTCACCTCTACCACATAAATCCTACCACAAATCACTAGCAATGCACCTAATTAATGCAGCCAAACAATGCTTCCCTATACAGTGGAGATCTTCCAACACTCCCTCAATTAAGGCATGGTTTAGTAGAATTTAAAAAAATGCTGAGATGGAAGAATTAATTCACATTGCACGGGACACCCCTAAAAAATGTGGGCATGCTGGATACACTATTAGACGACATTGGAATTTGTCCGACTAAACTACTTAAACAGTTGAGTTAATCTACTATAGACCCGACCCCAAGAAATTACATGTACCCCTTTCATCACCCAAAGTGTAAACCTGCAATCCCAGTTCCTTAAGGGCCGCCCTTCCACAAAATATATAAGTTCCTGATGGAACTATATGCAACTGACCATTCATTGAGGAGGAGTCTTCACTCCTCCTCCCCCCACCCCCCCCCTCTCTCCCATCACCGACCCATTCGATATCTCTGGTTCTTACCAAGCTCTATCTGTAAAAAACACTTTGCATATTCCATACATGACCCTCTCATCGTATCCCACAAATACCTGATTTACCACACACTTTATTTGACTTTTCCGTATGTGTTTATCTTTCAAATGTATTTGACTGTGGCCTATTTCATTGCCATTGAGTAAGGCAAAACAACTGAACCACCCAGGTGGCTTAATCCAAATTTTGCCCTTTAGTCGAATCCCATATGACATACTGCAGGACTTCAGACTAGATTTACTTCATTAAGGTTTATGCATTGTCATTTGACTTTCTGCTATACGTCTGTATTTACCTATTGCCATTGTTACTGTACAATCCCTGTTCAGTCTACTCGTACAATACTTTATTATGCTTAATTTCATAAAATAAAAATATTTGTGAAAGAAAAAAAAGAATAGAATACAAAAAACAATAGAATAGAATTGAATAAATTAGAAACCATATAACTGTCTCCCAAAATTTGAGTTTAAAATAGAATAAATTTGAATATAAATTTGAATTTGATTTGATTCAAATTTATTCAATCTGGTCCAATTGAGTCCAGTTGGACCAAATTCAGAAAATTCAAGTTGCATTAGAAAGTGAATAAATGAAACAAAACAAATTCTGAAAATTAATTAAACAAATGAAACAAATTTAACTAAACAAAATGATTTAAATAACACATTAAATTAAACTATTTTTTTTCATTCTGCACATGTCTAATGCACAACAGTACTTGTTTCTTTTCAGATGCTTTAGGGTTGATTTTCTAAAGTAAAGTAGACTGTGAACTTTGCAAGTGCAGTTACACTCATTTTCCCCAGAGCTTAGTGAATGTGGTGAAACTTCACTTTGTAAAGAGTATCAAATCAGGTGCAAGGAAAATAAAACAAACACAGTATTTTGGCTTGCACGTGACTGAATGAAGGAAATCGGCAGAGCTTTACCACATTCACTAAGCTATGGAGAGAAATGCAAATAAAATTGACAGAGTTGGACTTGAACAGTTTTTGTTTTTCTGCGTCGCTTGTAGCATAGGTTTGTTACCAAGTATTCCTCTCAGTAAATCTATTCATTTTCTTCATTTCACAGGGTGACAATTCTGTTCATTCCTAAATTAAATCCTGCGGACAGTGTACATGGACATTTAGAGGCGGATTTACAAATAATATATTTTGTTCTACATGTAATTATTTAGTTCATGCAATTTAAACAACCCTCTGTCATCTAATTGTTTATCCCTTTCTCATATCTATCTATCTATCTATCTATCTATCTATCTATCTATCTATCTATCTATCTATCTATCTATCTATCTATCTATCTATCTATCTATCTATCTATCTATCTATCTATCTATCTATCTATCTATCTATCTATCTATCTATCTATCTATCTATCTATCTATCTATCTATCTATCTATCAGTTCCTCACTCATGCCTAGTTGAGATGCGTTCTGTAGATTATAAGCCCATCAGGCTTCCTTTGGTAAAGCAATCCCTCCTACTGAGGGAAAGTCTGTGTAAGCCCATTACTTTTAGTCCTTTCGTGTAAGATTGATAAACTTATAACAAATGTGATGCAATGGAGGTTGATAATTCCCTTCTTTAAGGCTCATTTGATACACAACTACTGTAAAGATGAGAATCCTCATTCTTGGTCCATTTTTTTGTCTGACCCACACATAATTTTGGAAAAGGGAAGGGTACTCAATATATAATTGTAACACATTTACAGTCAATAAAAGCCTCAATGGGACAACACCACGAAAGCCCTGAATATACACCACTGGCTCACTAGAACGTCCACACAAGGTCTCTTTCTATCCCTGGACGCAGAGAAGGCGTTCGACAGGGTGGCATGGGATTACATGACGGCCACTCTACAAGCAATAGGCCTCCCACCCCGTCTGCTTCAAATGATACTGGCTCTATACTCATCGCCAACGGCTAGATTACGGATCAATGGTGGGTTGTCGGACGCCTTCTCTGTGTCTAACGGAACCCGTCAGGGATGCCCTCTATCACCGCTTATATTTATACTGACCCTGGAACCCATGCTCCGCAGACTGAGAGACAACCCCACCATCAAAGGAATTACTATCCGTCACAAGCAGTACAAATTAGCGGCCTACGCCGACGACATCCTACTCTTCCTGACAGATCCCATTACATCCATCCCTAACCTCCTCTCTGACTTCAAACTCTTTAAAACCCTTTCTAACCTACAAATAAATTTTGAAAAGTCAAAAGCCCTTAATATCACCCTGCCAACAGACACAGTTGATCTCTGTAAACTCAACTTTCCTTTCGGCTGGGAAAGAACGGCCATATCATATCTCGGCATTAAGCTTACCACTAACCTGAAAGATCTTTACACCAGTAATTTTACCCCCTTGATGTTGTCCATCCAGAAGGACCTCCAAAAATGGCACTTGGGATCCTTCTCCTGGTTTGGCAGGATCGCGATCTTGAAGATGAATGTTTTACCCAGGCTCCTATACCTCCTCCAAGCTATACCCATTAAATTGCCTTTATCATTCTTTGCATCCTACAAACGCATTTGCAGGTCTTTCATATGGGCATCCAAACAACCAAGGCTTAGTTGGGACAGAATGACCCTACCCAAACGATTAGGGGGAGTGGGGCTTCCAGATCTCCTGAAATATCACTGGGCTTGTCACTTAACCAGATTGGTTGACTGGCACATACATCATCCCTACAAAGACTGGGTGAAATTGGAGGACTCCTTTGCTAACGTCCCTATCGTCCACTCTCCCTGGATTACTACTAGCCGGGTACCAAAGGATTTCACCTCCCATCCATCCATCGGCACCACGCTCTCAATCTTTAAAAGGGTTAGCAAGTCACTTGACATGTCATCCTCACCGGGCCCCATGACACACTTAGACAACAACCCGGACTTCCCTGCGGGTCTACAGTCAAAAGAGTCTACACCAGACACGACTACCACACACGCCAGGGCACATACTTGCTTCCACAATGGTATACTCCGCTCCCACCCAGACCTCGCCACACAACTACCTAACTATCACATACCCTTTTTTAAATATCTGCAACTGAAACATTTCCTTCAGGCCCATCTAACAAACTCGAGTTGTAGCAGAGACCTTTCCCCGCTGGAACTTATATGTTCCAACGAAGAACCCCAGGGACATCTAATTTCCACCACCTATGCACTTCTGTTCTCCCAACACATGGTTAAAAATGACAAATTAGTAAAACAATGGGAATCTGAACTGGCACTAGACCTCTCCCCACAGGACTGGGACTCAATATTCACCCTCATGCATAAAGGATCCATAAACGTCTCGACACAGGAAAATAGGTACAAATTGTTCTCTAAATGGTACAGGACGCCAGACAAGGTACACCACTTTCACCCGACCATTCCCCCAATCTGTTGGAGGTGTGGCATATCTAGAGGAACTCTCTTGCACATCTGGTGGAATTGCAAACTCATTCAACCTTTTTGGGAGGACATCCATCGGCTTATCACGCAAATATTCACATACTCTTCAGCCTTCACCCCAGAACGGTACTTACTCCACCACACCCCTGGCTCTCCTCGGTCATACAAAAAATCACTTACCATGCACCTCATAAACGCGGCCAATTTATGCATCCCTGCACTCTGGAGGAACACGACACCCCCCACGGTGCAGGACTGGATCAAGAGGGCTGATAAAATAGCTGATATGGAAAGTCTAATATGCCAATCCAACGATAACCCTACCAAGTTCACTACTACGTGGGCTTGTTGGTTGCACTACAAACAATCCCTTACGCAGACCACTTAAGCTCCACATCATACACACGCACCACAATGACTACATCTATACTGAAGCTAACAACACTAAACCCCTTTCAGCCGTCCATCCCCTGACCTATCCCACACCCCGTTTCCCGTTTTTATTTTTCTCACTGTCACTTTACCCGTATACATCCTTACGCATTTTCGCTCCCTACCCCACATTTTTAACATCAGGCCAGGGGCCTCAGCCGTCAGAAGGTCTACTCCAACATTCCGAAGTGAAAAACCAGGTCACACAGTGGGACTGCTCTGTAATTCACACCACACTCTGGATATGGAGCTCTCTCACAGAATACTCTAACATCTAGTTCCATTCACAGCGATGGTCCCTTTAGGGGTGAATGGACCTGGATCTAACCACGGTCGATACAGCGGTGACCCTTGCCCCCGCCTCTGATTTTATCATATAAAGCCAGCACCATTGCATAAACTCAATGCACTGACACGCGGAATCTTAGACAGTTGGAAGTATTTTTACTTTTACTACGCAAAGAACTGGCATGATGTACACGTTATATGCTTTGGTTAACTTGTAAATTGAAATGACATGCATGCTATATGTCTGTGGCCCCGATGATTGCACTGTATGCTTTATATTCTTTGTAAAACTGTAAAAATCAATAAAATCTTTTTGGAAAAAAAAATAAAAGCCTCAATATGAAATGGTTGCGTTCCCAAGGAATTGAAGACCTTATCCCATTGATGCATACGGTGGGAAATTGAGCAATCTCAGAAAAGAAAATTGCCCTTCAGTTTAAAGGCCATCACAGAGAGGGGCATTGCCACAACAGGGACATAGACAGCTGTAAAAACTTCCATTTTTCCCCTTCCCTATTCCATCTAAAGCAAAAAAAAGTTATTGGCTGGGTTTCAAATGTAATTAATTGATCAATTTGTATGTATATTTTTTGCTATGAATGCTACTCTATAAAACTACTACTATTAAAACACACTATTTCAGACTTAAACTATTACATTTCCTAAATGAAACCTCAAAGAAAGGGATAGATATGTTGCCAGATTTTGGCTGCTTTCTTCTTCACATTGCAAATATTGTAACGCAAACAAGGGCCCCCTTCCAATTCAGTGATCACTACATTTTTAATTTCACTCTCACTGGCAGGAACTGAGTTGAAATGTACCCAACATCAGGACCTAAAGGTGAATCTCCCCAATTAGGATGCATTGATAGAAAAATCTGATATTTATTTTATACCTTACCCACTCATTCCAAACTAAAGAAGGAATAGAGTTCAACTTTCATTTCACATTTTACATTTATTTTATACAATAGGCAGAAACTAACCAATTGAAAATGCAAAGACTAAAAATAATGAGTGTGTTTGCCAAGCTCGACATTCCAAAATCATAAAAAAGATAACAAAGAAAAACACATTTCTTTTAGGTGTTTTTGCAACTTACATTGTTTATAAAAGAACAGTTTTAGAAAATCAAATATATAGCCGTATAAATGGAGCTTTTCAGCTGAGGAACATAAAACCTCCATTGGCACCACAAGTATCATTTCAAGTTAGCAATTTCAGACCGACACAGATGTTGGGATAAGAATGAATAAATGGAGATTAAAGAGAAGCAAATTTGGAGCAGATGTTAAATCACATTTTTCATGTAGGGAAATAAAAAATCTGTAGCATGGTTTACAAATGTTTTAACCCTTTCAGCTCCAAAGGTATCTTCTAAAAAATAAAAGCGTATTTAAACACCTCAATACAGGGCACTTTTATCTCCTTCCTGCCCAGGCCAATTTTCAGCTTTCAGTGCTGTCACATTTTGAATGACAATTGCGCAGTCATGCAACACTGTATCCAAATTAAATGTTTATCATTTTTTTGACGAAGATAGAGCTTTTTTTGGTAAAGTTTTTGGTAAAGTTTAATCCCCACTTGGGTTTTTATTTTTTGCTAAAAGACAAAAATAGTTTTCTTTCTGTTTCTGTTAAAAATTTTGTAAATATGTAATTTTTCTTCTTCACTGATGGTCACTGATGAGGCTGCACTGATGAATGCTGATGAGGCTGCACTAATAGGCACTGATGAGGCTGCACTGATGGGCACTGATGAGACTGCACTGATAGACACTGATGATGCAGCACTGATGAAGCTGCACTTATGAGGCAGCACTAATGGGCACTGATGGGACTGATGAGGAGGCACTGATGTGCACTGATAATCTGCACTGATGGGCACTGATGAGGAGGAACTCATTATTATTATTATTATTATTATTATTATTATTATACGAGATTTATATAGCGCCAACAGTTTACGCAGCGCTTTACAATGTATAAGGGGGACAACACAATTACAGTACAGTTCAATACAAAAGGTACAGGAGGGCCCTGCTCGTAGAGCTTACATTCTAAAGGGAGGGGGTGGTGGTACAAAAGGTAATAGCTGCAAAGAATGACTTGATGGGGGTGGCTCAGGGACAGTTATGTGGGTGTGGGATAGGCTTCCCTGAATAAATGAGTTTTCAGGGATCTCCTAAAGGTGGACAGGGTAGGGGCTGATCGGACATACTGGGGCAGGGAATTCCAGAGGATGGGAGAGGCTCTGGAGAAGTCCTGAAGGCGAGCATGGGTGGAGGTAATGGGTACTGATAGGCATGGGTACTCATGGGTACTGATAGGCAGCACTGAAGGGCACTGATAGGCAGCACTGATGGGTACTGATAGGCAGCACTGACGGGTGCTAATAAGCTGCACTTATGGGCAATGATTGGACTGCACTGAAATTAGAGCACTGATGATCAGTGTAAACCCTGTCTGATCGACTCTCTCTTCTTTTCTGTGAGGAAAGGAGAGCTGACAACCAACAAGACTGTTTACATGTGTCCAGCTGTGATTGTACAAAGCTGATCAAATGGTAACGGGCCACTGGCCCTTACCCCAATCTGTGATCACCTGTGTCCAAGGGACACAGTGATCACAGACACTTCCCAATGTGTGCCACCAGGGTTGCCCTCCAAGAACTGGAGAGCCACTCTGTAGCTGTATATCAGCTATAGCGTGGTGGGCAAGTGGTTAAAGCATATGTCATCCTAAACATTAAAATCTCATGTGAACTTTATCTTGTTAATTTGTCTCAGTGCAATTTCAAAAGTTGTTTTTAATATTCTTAAATCTGTAACTTTCATTTAAACAACACCTGGCGATTCTGCTCGGAAGGCCCTTGTGCAGAAACTCTGTTGTAGAACTTGGCAGTGCTCTGTGCTTGTCTACCAGTTATTCTATTATATTGTTACCCTGTCACACAAGTTTATGATGGAAGCTTTAAATTACCATTTCAACTAACATTATATAGGTATGGTCCATTGTTGTCTTGATTTGAATACCCACGATTTAGAAATTATTAAAGTGCATTTAGAAAAAAAGTGTCAGCAAAGGAGCTGCAGGCGATCATCAGCACTGAGATGCAACAAATGAGGAAAAGGGCAGAAACAGCCTTAGATTAAAATAAATGGCATTTGTTGATTATACAAGGTGGTTTAGCAATGTAATTGTAATTTTTAGTTTTACACTCACATTGACAATACCCAGAGATTATTAAAAGTGTGGGGGATTTCTGCAATTAAGAGCACAATGGGCTTTTCTGACATACTTTGCATTCCTAGGCTTTTTAGAGGCCCCTAAATCATCTATTTTACTAAATGTACAGCTTTAGCCCACTGTCAGCTGAATCTCGGTCACAAGCGTGCAGAAATTAATGCTCTCCTGTGACCAAGAGGAGAAGTATGGCCAAAAAAGCTTTGGCCATACTTCTCTTTTAACTTAATATTTTCATAATCATGGTATGTGAAATAATACAAAACATTATGCACAATGTATACACTAACGATGCAGTCTTTACAACTCATGCATTTGATGCAATGCTAAAAGCGAATAATAATTATGCATTGTGCTTCCCAGCAGCAATGAATCCTCATTTCGGAGCAAGACTCTCTAAAGTTGTAAAGTTGAGATTTGCGTTCAGTGAACACATAAAACAACCAGCAATCTGCAGAATCTAAAGCAAACCCTATTAAAATCAATGGAAATTTGAAAATTTACTATTAAATACTTACCGTAGATTTCCTTTCCATACACCGGTCGCATGATTGCGCAATTGACCTTCAACCTGGTGCCATGCCCTCTCGAGGGTTCATCCGCAAATCCTCATCTCCTGCTGGTGCTGGCTTCTTCTTTGTGAAAAAGAAGGGTGGTGAACTGAGACCTTGTATCGATTATAGTGGTCTCAATTGCATCACGATTAAGAATGCCTATCTGATTCAGTTAAATACAGAATTATTTGACCGTCTCAAGGGAGCAAAGGTTTTCACGAAGCTTCATCTGAGAGGGGCATACAATCTCAAAAGGATCAAGTAGGGAAATGAATGGAAAACTGCGTTTAATACCAGGATATTATGAATACCTTGTAATGCCATTTGGTCTCTGCAACGCCCCATGGTTTTTCAGGAATTCATCAACGATGTCCTTCGAGATATGTTGCAGCAATGTGTGGTGGTTTTTCTCAATGATATTCTCATATATTCCAAATCCCAAGAAAGCCACCACACAGATGTCTTCCATGTGCTACAGAGGCTGAGAGACAATAGCCTGTATTGTAAGTTGTAAAAGTGCAAGTTTCATTGTGAACATTTTTGGGTTATGTAATTTCTACTGCCTGTTTTTTGATGGACCCAGAGAAACTATCTGCAGTTCTACAGTGGCCTCGATCCATAGGTCTATGTCTGCTACAACGTTTTCTTGGCTTTGCTAATTATTATCGGAAATGTATCTGTAACTTCTCCTTTCTGGTCAAACCCCTGATTGATATGACCAGAAAGAACTGTAACCCACATAGTCGGTCTCCAGATTCCTCTAAAGCCTGTGAGTCTCTCAAGGCTGCCTATGTTTCAGGTCATGTGCTGGCACATCCTGTTCCTAAGTTAACCTTCATTATTGAGGTTGATGCATCTGAGACTGGAGTAGGAGCCCTTCTGTCTCAACATCCTACCTCTGAGAGCGCTATGCATCCTTGTGGCTACTCTTCTAAGAAATTTTCTGCTGCAGAGTGCAATTACAAGATTGGGGACAGAGAATCATTAGCTGTCATCTTAGCGCTTAAAGAATGGAGGCATCTCCTCAAAGGTACCACTGTGTTGGCCCTCATTTTCAATTACATAACCTTATTCTTTCCCGGTACCAAGAACGTAAGAAAAATAATAAAAATATGTGAAAAGAATATCGCACTAATGTTCAGTGTAGACTGCTGCAATTTTAACACTCCTTGGATCAAAGAGATAGTGAAAAAAGTAAAAATATAAAAGATTGCGCTGTCTCATAAATACAGATAACACTCTTATTAGAAAAGTTATACCAAACACAGTGTAACAACTAGTGATTAATGAAAAGTTCTATAAACAAGTGTCTATCACTCAGGTGTGTGTGCAGAATAAGGGAATACAGAAAAAAGGCTCATCGCATAATACATAAAAGCAGGGGGTTTTATTAAGGCTAAAATATGCACTTACAACAAACATGAAAGTATTGAGCAGTAGAGAGAGGATAATTCTGCATGGATGGAGATCACCAACAAATCTGGATGTTCATTATGTCACAGCTCCCTTCTCCTTGCAACGCGTTTTCCCTTGACAGGCAAAATCTGGAAGGAGACGGGAGCTGTGACATGATGAACATCCTGATTTGTTTGTGGGCTCCATGCTGGATCATCCTCTCTCTACTGCTCAATACTTTCATCTTTGTTGCAAGTGCATATTTTAGCCTTAATAAAACCCCCTGCTTTTACTTATTATGCAATGAGCCTTTTTTCTGTATTCCCTTAGCCTGCACACACACCTGAGTGTAGTGCAGTGATCACCTTGAGCGAGGCAAGCTGTGCTGGGACTCTGTGCAGTGCACTTTTAGTGTGGAGTCAGAGTCCGGAGAGTGCGGTGTGAAGACACTAAGCCGGGGGCTGTTGGATTCATTCATCTTGGAGGTCGGGAGACACACAGAGGATGTGGCCAGGCATTGGGCATTTTCTTACCTCATGCGGTAGATGATCTCTTATATTCTAGAGATAATCAGGATCTGGTAAGAGGCCAATTTTATTTGGATTGATATACTTTATTATCACTGGGAACAGTGGATAGCACATGCAGTTGGTGGAATACCAATGGAATAATTTCTGATACACATGGAAAGAGATCACCAACAAATCTGGATGTTCACCATGTCACAGCTCCTGTCTCCTTGCAACATGTTTTCCCTTGACAGGCAAAATCTAGAAGGAGACAGGAGCTGTGACATGATGAGCATCCAGATTTGTTTGTGATCTCCATGCTGGATCATCCTCTCTCTACTGCTCAACACTTTCATCTTTGTTGCAAGTGCATATATTAGCCTTAATAAAACCCCCTGCTTTTATGTATTATGCAATGAGCCTTTTTTCTGTATTCCCTTGGCCTGCACACACACCTGAGTGTAGCGCAGTGATCATCCTGAGTGAGGCAAGCTGTGCTGGGACGCTGTGCAGTACACTTTTAGTGTGAAGTCAGAGTCCGGAGAGTGCAGTGTGAGGACGCTAAGCCGAGGGCTGTTGGATTCATTCATCTTGGAGGTCGGGAGACACACAGAGGATGTGGCCAGGCATCGGGCATTTTCTTACCTCATGCGGTAGATGATCTCTTATAATCTAGAGATCATCAGGATCTGGTAAGAGGCCAATTTTATTTGGATTGATATACATTATTATCACTGGGAAGAGTGGATAGAACATTCAGTTGGTAGAATACTAATGGAATAATTTCTGATACACATGGACACTTTATAAAACTTTTCATTAATCACTAGTTGTTACACTGTGTTTGCTATAACTTCACTAAGAATGTAAGGGCTGACGCATTGTCGCAACAGTTTTGGAGTTGGTTCCTGCTCCTGTGATACCTCCCGATTGTATTCTGGCCACTTTTTGTACTAGTCTCACTTCACCATTGGGTGACAGAATTCTTGCCGCTCAGATACAATCACTTCTCGAGAAACCTGGTGACCGCTGCTTTGTCCCTCAGAACCTCTGCTCTAATTTTCTCTAGACTTATCATTCTCCTAAGGCAACTGACCACCCAGGGAAGAATCAACTAATTTGGGCTATTTCTCAACAATTCTGGTGACCTAGTCTCCGCACTGATGTGACTGCCTTCATAGCCGCTTTTTCCGTGTGTGCTCAGAGTAAGCCAACACGACACCTTCCAGTGGGCCTCCTACAGCCTATACCCAATGGAGAGAGGCCTTGGATCCACCTGTCCATGGATTTTGTTGTGGAGTTACCTGACTCCCAGGGCAACACGGTGCAATGGGGATGTAAAACGAGCCAATCAAGCCTTTGAACAGTTTCTACATATTTTGCTGTATTTTGGACCACCATAACAACTGGTCAGACTTATTACCTTGGGTGGAATTTGCTCACAATAGTGCCATCAATACTGCTTCCTGATTTTCTCAGTTTATGGTGAATTATGATTTTCAACCACCCATGTTGCCTGACTCATTTGTTCCTCAAAGAATTCCTGCATTAGAGGAGCATCTCTCTGATCGTCGTTCCACTTAGGCGCAGGTCCAAGAATCCTTGCAATGTGCCAGTTATAGGTACAGACTCCATGCTGACCGCAGACGCCTACCTGCGCCTTCTTACCAGGTCAGGGAGAGGGCCTGGCTTTCATCTCATAACCTCAGACTCTGTGTTCCCTCACTAAAACTGGCACCACAGTTTATTTGGCTTTTTCATATTCTCCGTAGCATCAACCCAGTGGCTTACGCATTAGACCTGTCTTCTAACATGTGTATTTCAGTTGTATTTCATGTCTCCTTATTACAACCTTTGGTGTGCAACCGCTTCACCACCTCGGTATCACGTCCTCCCCGGTTCAGGTGCAAAACCATGAAGAGTATGAGATACAATCGATCATTGACTCCCATAGGTTCCATGGGCGCATACAGTACCTGGTTCATTGGAAAGGTCCTGAGGAACACTCTTGGGTCTCAACCTCAGACATACATGCTCCTGTCCTCCTCCATGCTTTAAATAGACATTTTCCCCTCAAACCAGGTGGCCCTCTGAGGGGAAGGGGTATTGAGGAGGGGGTATTGTCGGGGCTGGGCTTCCAGCCCTCCCTTCTCAACACTCAGGTTGACCTGATGTCCGCCAGCATCCCGCAATTGCTCCACAAAGAGGTAGAATGGGGATCTGCCTATGTAAACAAGGCAGATCCCACTCTGACAGGGAAGTACACAGAGATCTCCTGTTCCTTGTAAGTAGGAACATGGATCTCTGTGTTCTTCCTGTCAGTCCAGCCCCCACACAGTTAGAAAACACTCCCGGGGAACACACTTAACCCTTTGATTGCCCTGATGCTAACCCCTTCCCTGCCAGTGTCATTTATACAGTAACAGTGCATTTTTTTAGCACTGATCACTGTATTGGTGCCACTGGTCCCCAAGAAGTGTCACTTAGTGTCAGATTTGTCCACTGCAATGTTGCAGCCCCACTAAAAATCGCTGATCACTGACATTACTAGTAAAAAATAATAAAAAATATTAAAAGTCCATAAATCTATCCCATAGTTTGTAGACGCTATAACTTTTGCGCAAACCAATCAATCAAAATTGTCAGGCTTTTTTTGTTTGTAAAAAAAAAAAAAAAAAACACAGAGGTGATCAAATACCACCAAAATAAAGCTCTATTTGTGGGGAAAAAGGACATCAATTTTATTTGGGTACAGCGTCGCATGACCACCCAATTGTCAGTTAAAGTAATGCTGTGCTGTATTGCAAAAAATGGCCTGGTCATTAAGGAGGTAAAACGTTCTGGGGCTGAAGTGGTTAATCTTGATGAGGATCTGGTGTGAATTTCAGGGGGACCCATGCAAAAAACCTGCAAAATAGTCTGGGATCCCAGAAAAATATTTACAAGATTTTGGAATTGATGTGAAGTTGGTACCCCAGGCAAGAAAATAATGCATTGGGTCCCCCAAAATCCATACCAGATCCATATCTGATCATGAAGCCTGACTGAGCAGAAAAAGGGAGGTGGCAGCAAGCAAGAGCCTCTATCCCACAACCCTGGTCCATTGGTTATTGGAGGTCTGTGGAGGGACTTAGAATCTCAAACTCTCCTTTAAAATAGGGGAGCCCCAGATCCCACCTCCCTATTTGATTAACCCCTAGTTACACAGTCACAAAAAAAGTCAAATGTTAAATAAACAGGGATTGGCATAGATTTCCGGACAGCAAGGCTGGGAGAATATATAGACCTTTATTGCCAACCTTTAGTTCAGTACACTGAATGGCCTGTCTATGGTCAATGTTGGGCCCCATTGTTTTTTGGTGACAGTCGATCATATAATCGAGTACCATCTTCAGATATTTTGGCTGTTAAATGTTAGAATACTCACAAATATTAAATTCTGCACAGAAATATTTTATTTTGAAATCCCTTAGGTTTATATTAGACAATAATTACTTTTGGTTTGGGGCAGTTCTTTAGACAAATTACTGGCAAGGCAATGGGTGCAATATATATATATATTTCGCTCATCGCGAAAAGAAAACTGCATTTTCTGGACCACTCATTGGGAAAGGAAAACACCCCCCATGTTGAGGGCATGTGGCCTGGTACGGTTCAGGAGGGGGGGGGGCGCTCGCTGGCTGCGTGCTCGGATAAGGGTCTGGTATGGATCTTGGGGGGACCCCATGCCGTTTTTTCAGCGTAGGGGGTTCCCCTTAAAATCCATACCAGACCTAAGGGCCTGGTATGCCCCTGGAGGGGAACCCATGCCGTTTTTTTTATTTAAATTTGGCGCACCGTTCCCCCTCATGATTCATACCAGACACCTGTCAGCAATGCTTGTCGCTCATCAAGAAAGGAAAAAACACAGTTTTCCTTTCCCGATGAGCGAGACAGCTTGGCTCACAGGTGTCAAATCTCGCTGATAACAGCGGCGAGATTGACACAATATCGCGGTCACCTACTGTAGTGATCTACTTTTTTTTATTTTTAAATTTATATATATTTATAACAAAATAAAGAGGAAGGCAACGCTGGATAAACTGGTGAAATTGGCGAAGCCTTTGTACCCCAGTGCACACATCAACTATTTGACAGGCAAAATTGGTAGCCTGAGGAGTCAATTTAATAGGGCACACAATACGGTCCAGGACTCTGAGAGATTGGGAGCAGCAGCAGATGACATGTATGTCCTGAGGCTGTGGTCTTACAACAGCCTTCATCTTTTGTCAGACCAGACTGAACCCAGGCCATCACTCTCTTGTCTTCCTTCCACGCTTCCTTCCACGCTTGCTTATGGGCTGTGGCTCTGGTGTTTGAGTTGTGGCAGGAGGTGGAGGAGGAGGAGGATGGTCCAACTCACACAGGTGGGTTTTGCTTGTGATTTTGCCCCTCAACCTCTTATTTAGGGCCAGATAGATCACTTCCTCACAAAAAGGTTTTGGCCCACCTTCATTTCCTGCATTTTGCTGGCTACCATGCAGACATAGGCCTCTTGAAGATTTGGGGTGGTTCTGAGGGCCACAGTAGCCTCCCGAAACAAAGAAAGCACTGCCTCCTGCATGTTCCTCCCCTTTCTGGTACTTTTTGTTGGAAGGCGGAGGGGAGGAACCTGCGATTCGGTCAGGCTACTCAGACCAGCCACCTCCTGGCTGCCACTTTCCCCCGCCACCTCCTGGCTGCCACTTACCCCCGTCACCTCCTGGCTGCCACTTTCCACAGCCTCCTCCTGGCTGAGGATTTCCTGTGTATGAAAATGGGACATAGTTTTAGTTTATTTTTCCTCAATCAAACACAATTTTGAGAAATATGTTAAACAATGCTATACCTGACTCAAGCTGGGCTCCTCCGCATCTTCTTCCTGGGGGGAAGGCCCAGGTTGCATGTCAGAAGCCTCAGATGGGGTGGAAGGAAGAGTGGAAGGAAGTGTGGAAGGAAGGATTGGGAGTAATGGTCTGATTTCAGTCTGGTCTGACAGAAATAGCAGTCTGTCGTAGTACCACAGCCTGGGGACATAAACGTCATCTGTTGCTGCTCCTGATCTCATGGAATCCTGGACCTTCTTGTGCTCCCTATTATATGTGCTCCTCGGGAAACCAATTTTGGCCTTCAAATGGTTGATGTTTTCTGTGGGGATCTGTGGCTTCACCAATTCCAGCAATTGATCCAGTGCTGCCTTCCTCTTTCTTTTATTAGTATAAAAGGGGTGTTTCACCTGCCACAGACAGGGCAGCTCTCTGTACCTATCAATGAATTGGGGGAGGAAGTCATGGTCATTGAATCTATCCATTTTATCTGCAAGACAAACCCTAAAGTCAGGCTAAACTCTCCTAATCTTGTCCCAATACAGGCCCCAATCTAGAAGCAGTATAGACCACTGATGCCCCAAGTTAAAATTGTACCTTCGTTATCATGATCGGGGCTTAAGCTACTCCGTCCTCCGCTCACAGATCGTAGGTATGACGCACGCGTGTTATTCTTTATAAACACTGCGCATGCATGAAACTCCGCCCGCCCCTGACCTTTTTTCTAGTATTTTCCCTGCCCCTTCTCTTTCAGCGCAGTGGGAGAGCACATGGTGAAGAAAGAGCAAGTGCATGCAGAGGAAAGCAGCAATGAGCAGGGCGACAAAAGCCCGGAGCCACAAACGTCCCGATCCTGGAGATTTAAGGCCTCAAATATGTAATTTGGTGAGATGGTGGACATGGTGGACATCTTGAAGAGGGCCGACTATGATGGGAAGTATGGACCTTACCCAAACCCAAATGTGAGAAAGGCCAAGATCATGGCTAAAATTGTGAAAAGTCTGCGGAAGAATTCTGGGGTACAGCGATCCAAGGATCAACTGAGAAAACAATGGTCAGACCTCAAATTGAGGGAGCAGGATCAGTACAGAAGAATAAAGAGAGTGCTGCAAAAAAGTAAGTATTTTGTCATGTGTTATTATTATTATTATTACGTTTGTGCTGCTCCATGTGCTTTTCTTTACTGTTGAACAGTTTAAAATTACAAGTTTCAGGTTCGTGGGCACAGTAATCGTTTCTAGTAAACATAGTTTGTTCGCTCACTAATACAATGTTTTTGGCAGATGCAGGTTAACTACATTTGTTCAGGCCTATTTGTATTAATAGAAGTTTATTACATTTTTGTCTAGATGGGTTTGTAACTATAATGAAATGCAAACTTGATTCAGTGTAAGGAGAGGACACTCAGCATCTGTTTACACATCTGGATGCAGGAGCACTAGTGTGGGACACCAGAATAAACTTTTTAGGGTGTCCCACACAGGTGCTCCAGTGGATACTAGGGGTGTCTCCATGTGTGAAACTTGCACATAAAAGGTAATCATTCCAGTTTTAGAAAGGCAAAAAAATAATGTTTTCAACTTGGAACTCTGCCAAAACAGACAATTGTATCACACTTCAAGCAATGTTTCATATTCCTATTTCTGTCCTCAAATATATGTGTGCTAAGTATACCTATTTTTTAATTCACATAGGGGAGAAAAGACTCCGGATGTCTGAGGTCACTTCAACCTCCGAAAGAAGGGGAAGTCACTACACCACAACCTCAGGATGTGGAGGAAGGAGAGGTTTATGAAGTGGGTGAAATAGTGAACAAAACAGGTGAGTGTCTGAGACCACAGCTTCAGGAAATAGATGGATGCCTGCAAATTTATAATACATGATGTGTTTTTTTATTTTAGGTGATGTGGATGTTGTGGAAGAAGAATTTCATTTCACAAGTGCAAGCGCACACATCCTCATCGGGGGGGGGGGGGGGTTATTATGTGAAATCGTGATTTACAGAAGATCAATGAAGACATCAATGATGTGGAAAAAAAACATCATTGATGTTTTAGGCAGAATCTAAAACACCCCAAAATGATTCTAGTTTTTTGTAATTTTCTTATTTTCACATATTTTAAATATTTTTTAGAAAACCAAATTTTGAAGATGTACACAGTATGTCAACATGTGCTATCTGCCATCACAGGATATCAAGGTACGCGTTTTGTGGGTGCAACCCCTTTCTCGCAAGTAACGTAGATGAGAGGAAAGGGTTGCACCCCTGAAACATGTCCATTGATCCCCCATGATGGGAGCTAGCACATGTTGACACTAGGCATGGGATCAGGAGGTAAAACCACATTTTGACTCACAATTTGTGTGCATATTCAAAATTTGGCTAGAGCAGGGGTGACATCACCCCATCTAATGAAGGCAATATCAACAAAGTTTGGACGTGCTAATGTCTGATATTGCCTTCACTTTGTCAAAGTTGAACTTTGTAAGAACTTTGTCTGGGTGATGACTCCACAATCCGACATCTGGCCATTCTTCCCCACGTCCACATAGAGAAACTTGTATGTCGATGACACCACTGCCATGATCACAATACTATTAAACCCCTTGTAATTATAACAGTATGACCCTAAGTTGGGGGGTGGAACAATGTGGATGTGTTTCCCATCAATTTCCCCTCCACAGTTGGGAAAGTCCCACCACTGGGCAAATTGGGAAGCCACAGTCTGCCATTCCTGTGGCATTGAAGTAAACTGTGGAGTAAAACAAGAAAAAAATGCATTAGTACTTTTGCACATAACATTGCAAGCATATTAGGCACAAACATTCTTGGCCAACATAAGTATAAAACATTTATTTTAAGGAGTATTTAAAGACAAAAATATAAGGTCCACTTATCAGATTTCTCACCCCCTCTGATGGCCCATTTAAAAATTTTAGGGGACAGGTAACCCTCTCCACTTCACTGAGAGCTGAATGCATAAATAATGTGTGTTACTTTGGCCAGCCCCACCTTACTTACACTATTGACAGCCCACTGGACAGGTAAGAATTTTCATAATACATAAATATGAATACACACTGTCCAAATTGAAGCACATTTTTACATTCTGCAATTACCTATCAAGATAATAGGAGAACAAAATTTAAACAGTACCATTTGAAAGTATTCAGGCGGGACCTTTCACTACATGCTTTGGTGAATTCATCCATAATTATGAACACAAAAGAGGTAGGTATAGTGTGTATGGGTTTGGAAAAGTGACCAGAGAATTGGTATCGGCTATATTAGCGGTTGGGGGGAGGGTTCCAAATGAGTTTGGGCCCCCAAAAAGAAAGCCTCTTGCACTCAAATTTGTACACATTTTAGGGGGTGTTTAGGGTAAAGCACTACAATGGAGCTGACAAAATACATTATTAAGTGACTAGGCTAGGTATGCATGATCCCAGGATAGCATGCTGGGGAGGTTAGTGAAGGCAAATATGCATGAAGAACAAAAAAGAGCATTAAAAAATTCAAGCATGCATGAGGATAAAGGGGACATTCACAGCATATTACAATCATGGTAATTAGGGAATGATGAAACAAATACAATACATTAGCAAAAATTAAATACATAGAATGTGATGTTAAAGGAGAAAACTTACCCTTAGCCTTCTGTAGGACCTAAATGATGGCAGAACAGGTCTTTGGAATAATGATCCCCAGAGCCAGGGGGGAGATGCCTGTCGAGAACCTGATGTCCTGCAAACTTCTCCCCATCGCCAAGTACCGCAAGGAGTGATGGCTTGCCGCATGCAGATGTCCTGCTTCATAATATAAGGGGACAGCAAAGCCAGCGGTGAAAAATGGGGTCCATCATCCGGAGATAATTCCTGAAATCAACAGGATTATTCTCACGGATCTCCTGCAACAAAGGCATGTGCGAGAATTGGTCACGCTGGAGCAACCAATTCTTTGTCCATGAACGCCTCCCCGCCCTGTTCATGGACTGGACTTGGGTCAAAGTAAGAACCCCAACACCAAGCCCCCACATAGCATGAACTCTATGATGAGTTCGTAACCGCAACATGGCTTCAAAACGATCAGCTGGTCAGAACAAACTGACAGAACGCACTGAAAATCAGAAAGAACCTGAGAAGAACGAGCTGAAAATCAGAAACGAGCGGACAAGAACGCACTGCAAATCAAATACGTACTAGAAATGGCACGCACTGAAAACCAAATGCGAACTGACTAGACGCACTGAAAACCAGATACGAACCCACAAAGACAAACTGAAGAGCAGTAATGATCGGAAAAGCACGAGGCTGAAAAGCGCAAATCTTCTCTCACCAAACTTCTACTAACATGAGATTAGGAGCCCAAAGGGTGGCGCACTGGCTATGGAACTTCCTTTTTCTAGTCCCGTCGTATGTGTTGTATGTCAGCGCGTTCTAGCCGATCGGAATTTCAGACAACATTTGTGCGACTGTGTGTATGCAAGACAAGTTTCAGCCAACATCCATTGGAAATAAATCTAAGGTTTGGTTGTCAGAAAGTCCGATCGTCTGTATACAATTCAGTGCAGCAGTTGTACAGTTTGTAATACAGTGCAGGCAGTGTACACAGTATCTAATACAGTGTGTACAGTTTCTACCACACTTCTGGTGGTGTACACAGAACTCAACGTTGGCAATGCTACAGCAGCTACACACACAGCAGAGGGCCATCAATGAGTACCTGTTCGAGTATGGCACCAGGACAGGGTCAGGGGAGCTTGGCTTTTTTTCGCCATGCCAGTGGCTACTGATCAAGGATCCATGCACTGTCCTGTCACCATTTAAGGAGGCCACAAGGATGGTGAGCAGCAACAATGCATGCATCAGTGACACTGTCCCTCTAGTCTTCCTGATGGAGCACACGGTTCGTGGAATCATGGACAGGGCACTTGAGGCAGAACAGTGGGAGGAAGAGGAGGACTTCCTTTCCTCTCAAGGCCCCCTTTATCCAGATAGCATCCCTGCGGGCCCACCAAACACACAAGAAGAAGAGGAGGAGGAGGATTGTGTCAGCATGGATGTAGAGGATAATACTCAGCAGCAGTCTTCAAGGGATGGTTTTCAGTAGGGATGAGCTTCGTGTTCGAGTCGAACCCATGTTGGACTCGAACATCATGTGTTCGGTCGTTTGCCGAATTACGAGCGATATGGCCCGTTCAAATTCGAGTGGCGCGTCACGGCCCATAATTCACTGCGACATCGCAGTGCATTGCTGGCTGATGATTGACCAAGCTTGCACTATGACCCGTGTGTAGAAACTGTACACACTGTATTAGATACTGTGTACACTGCCTGCACTGTATTACAAACTGTACAACTGCTGCACTGAATTGTATACAGACGATCGGACTTTCTGACAACCAAACCTTAGATTTATTTCCAATGGATGTTGGCTGAAACTTGTCTTGCATACACACAGTCGCACAAATGTTGTCTGAAATTCCGATCGGCTAGAACGCGCTGACATACAACACATACGACGGGACTAGAAAAAGGAAGTTCCATAGCCAGTGCGCCACCCTTTGGGCTCCTAATCTCATGTTAGTAGAAGTTTGGTGAGAGAAGATTTGCGCTTTTCAGCCTCGTGCTTTTCCGATCATTACTGCTCTTTAGTTTGTCTTTGTGGGTTCGTATCTGGTTTTCAGTGCGTCTAGTCAGTTCGCATTTGGTTTTCAGTGCGTGCCATTTCTAGTACATATTTGATTTGCAGTGCGTTCTTGTCCTCTCGTTTCTGATTTTCAGCTCGTTCTTCTCAGGTTCTTTCTGATTTTCAGTGCGTTCTGTCAGTTTGTTCTGACCAGCTGATCGTTTTGAAGCCATGTTGCGGTTACGAACTCATCATAGAGTTCATGCTATGTGGGGGCTTGGTGTTGGGGTTCTTACTTTGACCCAAGTCCAGTCCATGAACAGGGCGGGGAGGCGTTCATGGACAAAGAATTGGTTGCTCCAGCGTGACCAATTCTCGCACATGCCTTTGTTGCAGTGCCGTGTGTACAGAGAGTCGTAATTGGCCAAAGCCAGGGTGGCTTTGGCCAATTATGGCTCAGGGGGTTTAGTACAAGCCCCAAATTATATAAGTCCGCCTGCAGGGCAGCCCTGTGTAGTGTGTTCCAGCATTGAGAAAGACAGATAAACAGAGGGACAGTGTCATTTGATTTAAGTTAGATAGAGTAGGCAGGCGAGTCAGTTAGCTGCACTTATAGTGTATTGTGTGTATATATACATCCTAGGTGTTGTATATATATATATATATATATATATATATATATATATATATATATATATATATATACTGTATTCAGTTTAGCTAGATTTGTTCCTGTTATTCTCTTCCTACTGACAGGCAGGCAGGTGTTTTTAAAAGTATTTACAGCTACCTGAAGAAAATTGCTGGTGTTCTTCGATCCTATTAGTTCTATTAGCTACAGTATTTACAGTTAGTGTAGTGCGTCCTCTGCACAGTGTACACCTAAAGCTACCTGAAGAAAATTAGTGGTGTTCTTCTGATCCTATTAGTACAGTACCGCAGGCAGCTGCAGTATTTACAAGTTAGTGTAGTGCGTCCTCTGCACAGTGTGCACCTAAAGCTAACTGAAAAAAAATTAGTGGTGTTCTTCTGATCCTATTAGTATCGCAGGCAGCTGTAGTATTTACAAGTTAGTGTAGTGCGTCCTCTGCACAGTGTGCACCTAAAGCTACCTGAAGAAAATTAGTGGTGTTTTTCTGATCCTATTAGTACAGTACCGCAGGCAGCTGCAGTATTTACAAGTAAGTGTAGTGCGTCCTCTGCACAGTGTGCACCTAAAGCTACCTGAAGTAAATTGGTGGTGTTCTTCTGATCCTATTAGTATCACAGACAACTCTAGTATTTACAAGTTGGTGTAATGCATCCTCTGCACAGTGTGCACCTAAAGCTACCTGAAGAAAATTAGTGGTGTTTTTCTGATCCTATTAGTACAGTGCCACAGGCAGCTGCAGTATTTACAAGTTAGTGTAGTGCGTCCTCTGCACAGTGTGCACCTAAAACTACCTGAAGAAAATTGGTGGCGTTCTTCTGATCCTATTAGTATCGCAGGCAGCTGCAGTATTTACAATTTAGTGTAGTGCATCCTCTGCACAGTGTGCACCTAAAGCTACCTGCAGAAAATTGCTGTTGTTCTGCTCCTGTTAATACCACAGGCAAGCAGCTACAGTATTTACAGATAGTGTACTGCGTCCTCTGCACAGTGTGCACCTAAATCTACCTGGAGAAAATAGGTGGTGTTCTTCTGATCCTATTAGTATCGCAGGCAGCTGCAGTATTTACAATTTAGTGTAGTGCGTCCTCTGCACAGTGTGCACCTAAAGCTACCTGAAGAAAATTGGTGGTGTTCCTCTGATCCTATTAGTAAAGTACCGCAGGCAGCTGCAGTATTTACAAATTAGTGTAGTGCGTCCTCTGCACAGTGTGCACCTAAAGCTACATGAAGAAAATTAGTGGTGTTCTCCTGATCCTATTAATACCACAGGCAGGCAGCTACAGTATTTACAGTTAGTGTAGTACGTCTTCTGCACAGTATGCACCTAAAGCTACCTGGACACAATTGCTGTTGTTCTGCTCCTATTAATACAACAGGCAGGCAGCTACAGTATTTACAGTTAGTGTACTGGGTCCTCTGCACAGTGTGCACCTAAAGCTACCTGGAGACAACTGCTGTTGTTCTGCTCCTATTAATATCACAGGCAGGCAGCTACAGTATTTACAGTTAGTGTACTGCCTCCTCTGCACAGTGTGCACCTAAAGCTACCTGAAGAAAATTGCTGTTGTTCTGCTCCTATTAATACCACAGGCAGGCAGCTACAGTATTTACAGTTAGTGTAGTGCATCTTCTGCACAGTGTGCACCTAAAGCTACCTGTAAAGCTACCTGTAGACTAGGGATGAGCCGAACACCCCCCTGTTCGGTTCGCACCAGAACATGCGAACAGGAAAAAAGTTTGTTCGAACACGCAAACACCGTTAAAGTCTATGGGACACGAACATGAATAATCAAAAATGCTGATTTAAAGGCTTATATGCAAGTTATTGTCAAAAAGTGTTTGGGGACCCGGGTCCTGCCCCAAGGGACATGGATCAATGCAAAAAAAGTTTTAAAAACGGCCGTTTTTTCAGGAGCAGTGATTTTATTAATGCTTAAAGTCAAACAATAAAAGTGTAATATTCCTTTAAATTTCGTACCTGGGGAGTGTGCCTGTAAAGGGGCGCATGTTTCCAGTGTTTAGAACAGTCTGACAGCAAAATTACGTTTCAAAGGAGAAAAGTCATTTAAAACTACTCGCGGCTATTAATGAATTGCCGGTCCGACAATACACATAAAAGTTCATTGATAAAAATGGTATGGTAATTCCCCACAGGGGAACCCCGAACCAAAACTTAAAAAAAAATTACATGGGGGGTCCCCCTAAATTCCATACCAGGCCCTTCAGGTCTGGATAGGATACTAAGGGGAACCCCCGGCCAAAATTTAAAAAGGAAATGGCGTGGGGTCCCCCTCACAATCTATACCAGACCCTTCAGGTCTGTTATGGATTTTATGGGGAATCCCACGCCAAAATAAAAAAAATGAAGTGGGGTCCCCCCAAAAATCCATACCAGACCCTTATCCGAGCACACAACCTGGCAGGCCGCAGGAAAAGAGGGGGGACAAGAGAGCGCCCCCCCTCCTGAACCATACCAGGCCACATGCCTCAACATTGAGAGGGAGCTTTGGGGTAGCCCCCCAAAACACCTTGTCCCCATGTTGATGGGGACAGGGGCCTCATCCCCACAACCCTTGCCGGTGGTTGTGGAGGTGGGGGACTTATCAAAATCTGGAAGCCCCCTTTAACAAAGGGACCCCCAGATCCTGGCCCCCCTGTGTGAATTGGTAATGGGGTACAAAAGTACCCCTACAATTTCACAAAAAGGTGTCAAAACTGTTAAAAATTACAAGAGACAGTTTTTGAAAATTCATTTATTTAAATGCTTCTTCTTTCTTCTATCTTCTTTCTTCTATTTTCTATCTTCTATCTTCCTTCAGTTTCTTCCTCCATTTTCTTCTGGTTGTTCTGGTTCTTCTGGTTCTTCCTCCGGTGTTCTTGTCCGGCATCTTCCTCTGCGGCGTCTTCTTCCCTTCGTCTTCTCGGGCCGCTCCGCATCCACCATGATGGGAGGCTCCCACTGTGTGACGCTTCATTTAAGCAGATGATTTTTCACCTTCATTGATGTACGCTGATGAGGCAGCAGTGATGGGCACTGATAGGCAGCAGTGATGGGCACTGATGGGTGGCAGTGATGGGCACTGATGGGTGGCAGTGATGGGCAACAGTGCTAGGTGGCACTGATTGGCACTACAGGTGGGCATTGATAGCTGGCACTTGTGGGCATTGATAGGTGGCACTTGTGGGCACTGTTAGGTGGTACTGTGGGCACTGTTAGGTGGCACTGTGGGCACTGTTAGGTGGCACTATTAGGTGGCACTGATGAGGCAAATGTGCCTCTTCCACTTTGGGACCGATGTCCCTCACATCCGAGCCGTTGATCGGCTTTTTTTTCTACTCACGCTGTCAGCATGAGTAGAAAAAAAAATGATTACTGATCTTTTGTTTACATCATGTGATCAGCTGTCATTGGCTGACAGCTGATCACATGGTAAGGGGCAAGAACCAGCCCCTTACTTGGATCGGTGATCACCCGAGTCTCAGTGACTCGGTGATCACAGCGCGCTCGGCGCACGCCCTGCAGGGCGCGCAGGGCGCATGCACAGGGGAGGCCGTCATATGACGGCCTCCCGGGAATTCAGGTCTGCGCTGTGGCCGTCATGCCCAGCGGTTGAATGCTAGCTTGGCTAAATTTCTAGCATTTCAACTGCTGCCTTTTCATTTGGTAGACTCTGCCCCCTTCCATGAGTTTGTGGAAGTTGGGGTTCCTCAGTGGCAGGTTCCCAAACGCCACTTTTTCTCATGGAAGGCGATTCCAGCTCTCTACCGGCATGTGGAAGTCAATGTCTTGGCCTCGCTGGACAGGGCGGTTAGTGGTAAGGTGCATATTACCGCTGACTCATGGTCCAGCAGGTATGGACAGGGACATTACCTATCTTTCACCGCGCACTGGGTGACTCTTCTGGTAGCTGGGAAGGATGTAGGACAGGGTGCAGTAGTGTTGGAGGTTGTTCCACCACCACGCCTCCAAAATACTACTAGTGGTGATTCTGCCAAACCTCTCTCCTCCACCCCCTTCTCTTCTTCTTCCTCCATGGCCTCTTCTTGTGCTGATTTGTCTTCGGAACCAGTGATGTTCCGTAGACGTTCAAGGGGCTACGCAAGCACACAGGGGGACTTGGGGGACAGGAGCCACACTGGGTCAGAGATTATGTCAGCTCTGCAGGAGCAGGTTCAGAGGTGGTTGTTGCCACGCCAGCTTAAGGCAGGTATGGTGGTTTGCAACAATGGCACCAACTTCCTTTCCGCCCTCAGACAGGGACAACTGACCCATGTGTGCTGTTTGGCTCACGTCCTTAACTTGGTGGTGCAGTGGTTTTTGGCAGGTACCCAGGCTTACAGGATGTCCTGAGGCAGGCCAGGAAAGTTTGTGTGCAGGTCCACAGGTCATATAATGCCAGTGCTCGGCTGGCTGACCTCCAAAAGGAATTTAACCTGCCCAAGAAACGCCTAATCTGTGACATGCCCACCAGGTGGAACTCAACATTGGCCATGCTTCAGCGGCTGCACATGCAGCAGAGGGACATCAATGAGTACCTATGCGACTATGGCATCAGGACAGTCAGGGGACCTTGTTTTTTTTTCCCTACGCCAGTGGGCTATGATCAGGGATGCATGCACTGTCCTGTCACCATTTGAGGAGGCCACGAGGATGGTGAGCAGTGACAGTGCATGCATCAGTGACACTGTACCTCTTGTCCACCTGTTGTAGCACACTCTGCATGGAATAATGGACAGGGCACTTGAGGCAGAACAGAGGGAGGAAGAGGAGGACTTCCTTACCTCTCAAGTCCTCCTTTATCCAGACAGTGTTCCTGCGTGCCCGCCGATCACACGGAAGGAGGAGGAGAAGGAGGAGGATTGTGTCAGCATGGAGGTGGAGCCTGGCACTCAGCATCAGCAGCAGTCTTCAAGGGATCATTTACAGTCTGAAGAAACCCATGGACTTGTACGTGGCTGGGAGGAGGTGGCTGCAGATCATGTTGTCCTTAGTGACCCAGATGACTCTGGACCGAATGCCTCAGCAAACCTATGCTGCATGACCTCCCTGATCCTGCAAAGCCTGCAGAAGGATCCTCGTATTCGTGTTATCAAGGGGAGGCATGATTACTGGCAACCCTCCTTGATCCACATTACAAGGGTAAGTTTGCGGACCTTATCTTGCCGTCTCAGAGGGAGCAGAGGGAGAAACATCTTCGGGGGGCCTTGCAGAATGGTCTGTGCAACGCATTCCCAGAGCCTGGGAGGTTACAAACTCCTGTTCCTGGACAACGTGTTGCTAAGGCTTTGGTCAGTCAAAGAAGGAGCGGTGGAGAAGGTGGCTGTCTGACCGATGCGTTCAGACAATTTTTTAGTCCACAGCCCCAAGGTATGATCTGTTCCAGCAACCATCGCCAGCATCTGTTTTACATGGTGCAGGAATATCTAGGGGCAAGATCTGACTTGGACACCTTTCCCATGGAAAATCCTCTGGGTTACTGGGTCTTGAGGATGGATCACTGGCCAGAGCTTGCTCAATATGCAATTGAGCTACTGGCCTGTCCTGCATACAGCGTTCTTTCGGAACGCACATTCAGTGCTGCTGGAGGGTTTGTAATGGATCAAAGAGTGGGCCTGTCCACAGACTCTGTTGATAGGCTCACATTCATAAAAATAAATCAGTCTTGGATCAGCAGCTATCAAGCACCTGATGGTGAAGTAACTGATCTGCTATGGATGTGGGATCCCTTGAAAACTGCTTATGCTGACTATCCTATACCTCCTCAATCTTAATGATGCTAGCTTCCAACAATATTTTTGGTTGAGGGCACCACCATCACCACCCAAGGCCCAATTTTTCTGCCCCTGTTTAACAGGGGCATGTAATTACAATTTTTGAACTAATATTTCACAGCAGGGTCCACTCCTGCGCCCAACAAGAGTATCTGTGAGAGGTTACAGTGTTCTGGCACCACCAAAACCAAAAGCCCAATTTTTCTGCTCCTGTTTAACAGGAGCATGTAATACAAAAATAGTGCAGCGCTGAAACATTGACTAAAATGCATATAACTACTATACAAACGCACAACAGTCCCAGATATAAGAAATGCTGTAAAGCCAAAGGATGATAAGAACACCAGCAGTCAGAAAGAAAAAATCCTCAATGGTGACCAGGGTGCTCAAGACGATAGTAAAGTGTGTATGAACTTATCTGTGCCTCCACCACCACAAGTACAGGCCATTCACCTTGGTGTATGGACCTTCGATTTAACAGAAAGATCATACAAGCAGTCCCCACCGGGGTAATCATAGGATACAGATCTGTTAAACAGCTGATCCAGCGATCAAAATCCAGCTTCAATAATGCAGCAGCAATAGGGCACGTGTCTTATGCAGTCATGGTTCATGTAAAATCAATGAGACATATATAGTGCTCTCTGTTTTAACTAAAATCAGCTTTAATAATGATAAAATGTTACTTACAAACATAGCACTGCAAACCCAGTGTTAGGATATGAGGCATACAGCATAAAATGCATGAATCAAGGAAGGTGGCTGTAATGACGTCACAGAACCCTTTGTCGACAAAGTGCAGACACCGAGGTTTGAATCACAACCCACTCAAGAAAACTACTGAACATTTCAAAATAATAGCAAGATATGGTGCAACCCATTGGGAGACACATATCCATATAATAGCTACTCTGGAAAAAACAACCCAAGAGGTGGAAACATTCTCGGTGGAACGGGAGGAGGCGAAAGGCCGGCTCAATGTCTGCCTTTGCCAACAGGGCAGAGGCACCCGCAGACCTCAGGAGAGAAAGAGCTGCAGCTACGGAGGCATATTGCACCCAAGACTCCTCCTTGTCAATACCATCGTTAACTGGGGAATCAGCGGGGAAGGAGAGGTGGTGGGTAAGCCTGAATTTACATAGATAGCTCTTTTTTGGGTACTACACCGAGCATGGAAACCCACAGGTTGGGGTAAGGAGACATGTCAAAGGGGCCCGCCATGCATCCCAATCACAGCTCCTTCTCAGTTTTGTCAGCCACAACTGATTCAAACTGTAATGCAGATTTTAAATTGGCTGCCATTGTAGGCCCCTCCGATAGTACAAAGGGGATCCAAAACCCTGGGTCAAAACCATCTCATAAGAATGCTGCCTCTCTACTGAGGGGGTACTGGTCGAGCCAGTGAAGCAACTTTCGGAGGTTCACAGGTGTCCTCTGGTTGAGGAAGGTCAGCCTTGGAACCTGGTTTGTTGGGGGATAAGTAAATAATAGACAGCGCCTGCTCCACCTAAAAATATATACTAGATCCCAATGTGATACTCCATATCTGTGACTTGTACCTTATCTATTTCATATGGATATCTACAGTATATCCGATTTGATGTGACAAATAAATGATACAACATACAACCGAAGTCATATAAATCCAAATCAAAGTCATTCCCTATATTGCAGGGGAACTCTAATATATGGGCCTTTGTGATCCAGGTCACTAAAAAGATTGAATCTACCAATTGGCAGACTGGACCTAAGTCCAATTTGCCCAAGCATTTGAAAAAGGCATTGCGAAATTTAAGATCCAACAAGAATGTTGTAATAAAGCCATCTGACAAAGGTGGAAACCTTGCCATAATGGATATAGAACAATATGAGCAAATGTGCTTCGATATTATTCTCAACATCAATTGGTATAGACCATTTCCGAGATCTCATGTCAATTATTATATAAGGCTTTACAAAGACATTCTCGCTAAAGCACATTATAGAGGCATTATAGACTCTAACACACTTAAATTTCTAGACTCTACCAATTTCATTACTCCAACGTTTTATGCGTTACCTAAGGTGCACAAAAACCTACAGAATGCTCCAGGTTGACCAATATTTCGGGCTGTGGATCATTAACTGAGAGGGCTAGTCAACTAGTCGATGAATATCTATACCCTCATGTAAAAGGGCTATTTTCATTTGTCAAGGATACTATCAAACTATTGAAAATATTGGATGCAGTTGCCCCAAGGATCTTGGTTGGTCGCAATCGACATAGAGGCATTGTACAACTCAATACCGCATGCCAGAGGTGTGGAAGTTGTGCGGGAATTTTTGAACGAGCGTGACCTTGATTCGTGGAAGTATAACGAATTTGTTATTGAAATATTACATTTCATATTAACACACAACATCTTTGTATTCAAGGGTTCCCACTACCTCCAGGCACAGGGCGTGGCTATGGAGGCGAAGTGTGCCCCCTCCTACGTGAACCTGTACCTGGGGGGTGGGAACGAGATCTTTTCTCTGATGAGTCTAAATCAGCGGACATTGGTCAGATTGTATCATGTATCAAAGGTATTGAATTTATTCTTCTCCTCAGTCTTCACGAGTGAATCAGGGGGCTTCAGTAACCAAAACTGCAGTGTTTATCCTCATGACACAACACAGGAAGCACCTTCATGGTTAACAGAGGACGGAATTAAAATTAGACTTGAGAAACTTAACATTAATAAATCACCGGGACCAGATGGCTTGCATCCAAGGGTACTTAGGGAACTTAGTCAAGTGATTGCCAGACCGTTGTTCCTAATTTTTACAGATAGTCTACTGACTGGAATGGTACCAGCTGATTGGAGAAAAGCCAATGTAGCACCAATATTTAAAAAGGGCCCAAAATACATCCCTGGGAATTACAGACCAGTTAGCCTAACATCAATAGTATGTAAACTCTTGGAGGGGATGATAAGGGACTATATACAAGATTTTAGTAATAAGAACGGTATCATTAGCAGTAATCAGCATGGATTTATGAAGAATCGTTCTTGCCAAACCAATCTATTAACCTTCTATGAGGAGGTGAGTTGCCATCTAGATAAAGGAAGGCCCGTAGACGTGGTGTATCTGGATTTTGCAAAAGCATTTGACACAGTTCCCCATAAACGTTTACTGTACAAGATAAGGTCCATTGGCATGGACCATAGGGTGAGTACATGGATTGAAAACTGGCTACAAGGGCGAGTTCAGAGGGTGGTGATAAATGGGGAGTACTCGGAATGGTCAGGGGTGGGTAGTGGGGTTCCCCAGGGTTCTGTGCTGGGACCAATCCTATTTAATTTTTTCATAAACGATCTAGAGGATGGGATAAACAGTTCAATCTCTGTATTTGCAGACGATACTAAGCTAAGCAGGGCAATAACTTCTCCGCAGGACGTGAAAACCTTGCAAAAAGACCTGAACAAATTAATGGGGTGGGCGACTACATGGCAAATGAGGTTCAATGTAGAAAAATGTAAAATAATGCATTTGGGTGGCAAAAATATGAATGCAATCTATACACTGGGGGGAGAACCTCTGGGGGAATCTAGGATGAAAAAGGACCTGGGGGTCCTAGTAGATGATCGGCTCAGCAATGGCATGCAATGCCAAGCTGCTGCTAACAAAGCGAACAGAATATTGGCATGCATTAAAAGGGGGATCAACTCCAGAGATAAAACGATAATTCTCTCGCTCTACAAGACTCTGGTCCGGCCGCACCTAGAGTATGCTATCCAGTTCTGGGCACCAGTCCTCAGGAAGGATGTACTGGAAATGGAGTGAGTACAAAGAAGGGCAACAAAGCTAATAAAGGGTCTGGAGGATCTTAGTTATGAGGAAAGGTTGCAAGCACTGAACTTATTCTCTCTGGAGAAGAGATGCTTGAGAGGGGATATGATTTCAATTTACAAATACCGGACTGGTGACCCCACAATAGGGTTAAAACTTTTTCGCAGAAGAGAGTTTAACAAGACTCGTGGCCACTCATTAAAATTAGAAGAAAAGAGGTTTAACCTTAAACTACGTAGAGGGTTCTTTACTGTAAGAGCGGCAAGGATGTGGAATTCCCTTCCACAGGTGGTGGTCTCAGCGGGGAGCATTGATAGCTTCAAGAAACTATTAGATAAGCACCTGAATGACCGCAACATACAGGGATATACAATGTAATACTGACACATAATCACACACATAGGTTGGACTTGATGGACTTGTGTCTTTTTTTCAACCTCACCTACTATGTAACTATGTAACATAGATGATGTTTTTATGGTATGGGCAGGATCAAAAGAAAATCTACTAAAGTTCCTGGATGGGTTACAAGTGAACACATACAATTTAAAGTTCACATATACATTCGATCAATCAAGGATTACCTTCTTGGATGTAGAAATTTTCATTAATGAAACAGGTCACTTTGTTCTACTCTATTTCAAAAACCCTCAGCTGAAAACAGCTTGCTACATTCTAGCTGCTCACATCCAGAAAAATTGATCAAAAGTATCCCTTATAGTCAATTTTTAAGATTGAAATGCAATTGCACACAGGATACAGATTTCCAAAATGAGGCGAATTTGCTGCGTGAACGCCTTTTAGTTAGGGGCTATATTAGAACATGCCTGAAAAAAGCCTTCAACAGAGTAAAAAACCAGAATAGACATTTGCTACTGTATAAGCCTAGACAAGACAAAGTATCCTCATCAACACGTGTTATTACCAAATACAACCGACAACATGCCAAAGTGCGACATATTTACAATAAATTTTGGTACCTATTGGCAGCTGACCAAAAGATCTCTAAGTTTATTAAACCTCATCCAGAAATTACTTTTAAACAATCTCGATTATTAAGAGACACCTTGGTAAGTAGTCATCATAGCAATCTGGCAACCTTTAAATCTAAATCACCGGGCTCTTATCCATGTGGTAAGTGCAACTTTTGCCCCTTTATTCTAAAAGGAAAAAGTATTGTTCTTCCCAACAATAACACCTGGACCCCCAAATATATAACTAATTGCCAATCAGTTGGCTCGGTATATCTAATGAAATGTTGCTGTGGAGCACTCTATGCAGGGAAGACGAAGCGCCCACTATTATGTAGAATTAGGGATCATGTGTCCCTGATTTCCAAACACAAGATGGAAACACCAATAAGCCGTCATGTGGGGTTATACCATAAATTTGACCTCAAATCTATTGGCTTCTTCAGCCTTGAACATTTTCCAGAACATGAACGCGGGGGGACATTGATAACAGGCTCCTTCAGTTGGAGACAAGGTGGAACCATTCTTTACAGGCCACTCGGTTTCCAGGCCTTAATGAGGGAATTAGCTATAAGCCCTTTTTGTGAATAATGTCTTTTCTCTGATATGCTCATTTTTGGCTTTATTGATTTGGTGACTAAGAGTGTTGGCACCTATTTGGGGGGGGATGCTGGCCATTGATCTGGCCATAATTTCCATCTATCCTTTCATTTTTGGTCACTCATCGATTTCCAGCATCATGAGACTTCAGGTGCATGTCATACTTTGATCTTTACTTGACGGGTTGTCCCGTTTGATGTTGCGTGTCGTATAATTCTTTATACAAGGAAAGAAATGTATTATTTGTTTTGCGGTTATTTTGTGGTTATTTATTTGCAATATTCTATGTGTTTTTTCAATCTCTTATTATATTCAATCAATATGTAGGTTATGGAAATTTAAATATCGTGATGCACAGTCATGACCACACTCATGCTCACTGCAGCTTTTTAGTTGGGCAATATATATATATGTTAAATTTTGATAATTTATTTATTTTTTTTTATCCCATTTGCTGTCTTTCTAGTCCTGTGCCAAAAGATCCCCGTGTGGACACCCAAGGGTGTGTTGGAGCGCTAGCAATTTGCCCCTATGGGCGGCGCTGCCCCACTGCACGCCCACCTTGAGGTACCCTATTGTCCTATGGCGTATTTTTTTTTTTTTTAGGTTTTTGCTCTGGGTATGGTGGAGTCATGTTTGTGCAAGTTATATATTTGTTTTAATTTTGTGTGATATACTAATAATTTTCTATAATTTTCAGTTTTTGTCTTTCTTTACACATCCAAGGTTGAACATATCATGTGCTTATTTATTCACTAATCAAATACCTCCGTCCTTTCCTGATGAAGCCGTTTCGGTGAAACATGTTGAAATTTTTGGACGTGGTTATGTTTAACTATATGTGACTACAGTTCTTTCATTTGTCAATGTTAGATAATGTGTGTATACCTTTGACTGTGACTGCAAACTGTACTCCCTACTTTTTAAACTGTTTTTCTAAATAAATATCTGTATAGTTTTATTCAATTGTGTTTTCATATGATGTACCCTTAAAGGCCCATATTCTACATATTTTTGTTCCACTATTTCTCTGGGATGTTTTTGGAGCTGACCTCTACCCTACCTTCTGAAATAAATGATACAACAGTGAATATAAACATATAAAGTGCATATATGAAGGAAAATAGTGAAAAAACGCTATAAAAATAGACAGATGTGCATAATCCAACAAGTGCAATAAGATTCCAACATGGGTGAAGTAAATCTTCATATAACAGTTCGTGCAAAGAACAAAAAGTGCATGTGCAGAAAATGATCAGTTTCACATTCCTCCAACTATCAGCAATCCGTGGTGCGCCACACATTTCCCTGAGCCTCTCACCTCTAGTAAAGACCCCTACAGGTCAAGTTGAGCCTGCAGTCTGGAAGCAGATGAGAACCAGCGGTCGATCGTTCCCCTCCGATCATCACAGCACTTGGCGAGTCTCTGGTGGAAGGCTTCAAGCTCGACAGGTAGGGTGGAGGCATGCAATAAAAAGGAGTATCCCCATCGTGTAGTATTCAACACAGTTTTATTAACCACAACGTAGTAACTTACATTTGAAATCAGGATAAACAGCACAGATCACAGTACTTCCAGTCTCGGCCACGACCGGAAGTGATGACAGACAAAATTGTACAACAAAAGAAATATTTATTAAACAGGAGGAATTAATTGGAGAGAGATTTGTGCACAAAGCCTACTGTCCGGAAGTTATTAATGAAAGAAGAAGAGATGTGGCGGCGTTGGATAGAGAGAAGCTGATACAAGACACAGTCAAAAATACAAAAAATAATAACACTCTATCCCTTGTTATAGATTTTAATGTCCAACGTAAACAAATCAAAAGAATTGTTAGAAAATATTGGAAGATTATAAAGGCATACCACCATCTTGGTGTTATTCTTCCCGAGAAGCCCAGATTCACTTATCGGAGGGCTCCGACCCTCAGAGACCGTCAAGCAAGAAATATGCTTGATCCTCCCACTAAGATGAACTTCTCCTTCTTTGAAGGGAAAGAATATTAACCCTGCAAAAAATGTTACACTTGCCATCATACCAAGAAAGTAAGAAAAAGAAATCAAGTTTTACCTCTATAGTGACGACAAAAGAGTATCCTTCATATCATGTAGGACTGAAGGGGTGGTCTATTTATTACAGTGCCCGTGCCGGATTCAATATATTGGTATCACAAAAAGGGAGATCTGGAAAAGACTGAGGGAGCATGTCCAAAATATTAAAAAGGGCTTTGTAAAACATACAACAAACACGCAGAATTCCATAATAAAGATCCCTCATCCCTATTGGTATTTGGCATTGAAAAATACAAAGAAAAAAGTTTAACCCTGCGCTTACCCAGCACCTCAGCAGCTCACACAACAAATAAGGATTTTGTCTAAAGTTACAAGTGCACAAACAAGTGTAGCGCTAGAGATTTTGCAAGCTTATGATATAAGGTATATATAAGAATATGAAAAAAAGAAAAGAAAAGAAGTCTATGTCAATCCACAGTGTGCAAAAATACAGTCTCTGGTGATCTTCAGATATCACTTCAAATACGGAAAAATGTTGCTAATCCAAAGGGTACATGCAATTTCTTAATCACCACGTGGATAACTCATGCAGAAAATTGAGTGTGATGGACCCTCCACACGGAAAAAGTGAAGGCTTACCAGAGGGATTGAACTCATAAGAACAAGTCAATCAAGTTTGTATCACCAACAGGTCATAAAAAGGAAGGACCTCCCTATTGGATGGCAGAACCCTCTTTATAGTGGATGGCAAACCTTTCAATGGATCATCTCAGAGGAATAGCCCATATGAAATAAAAAGGGGCCACATAGCATAATACCGTTTGTAAAACGAATTTATTAAAACAAGTAAACAACTTACATTTCTGTAGTAAAAAAGCGCTTCAAGTAAAATTATGGCAGGCAGTGGAGTCTACCGACGCATTTCGTCTTACAAGACTTCATCTGGGGTACTCACCCACTGCTGCCATACCCCTTAATATAGATGCCATGGCCCCCTTGATGAGAATCCAGCTCGTATCTACAATTAACCTGCACTTCGGATGGTGATTCCGGGGCTCCAAGGGCAAAATTGTGCAATGTGCGGTATATGGAAAAGAAACTCCTCATAGAGTAAAATCCTCAGATGAATTATAGTGAAACAGCAGCATACATAATAAAAAAATCATGCAAATATCATAAAAAACTGTCAATGTGACAGAACTGAACATCACAAAACCAAAACATCAGCCCTACTCGTGTTAGAGACGTGGCCGCTGTTTACTGCATAGCGTGCATTACATTTTCTAGGCCAGCAGTGATGTATGGGACAATCAGCTTGATGCGTTTTGTCATCTATGTGTGACATCATCAAATGCAGCTGGGGATACTTCACCTTTGAAGAAACATCGGACCGCTGGGTGAGCCCTACTGCAAATTGAACACTCTTGTTTGAAGCGAAACACTGTGTACCACTTACAGTGGCTCTCATTGAACATCCAACAGACACCTCTTTTCAACACTGCCAACGCTCCGGCTGAAGCGCCGGCAGGGGGCTGAAAGATAGTTGGCCTTTGTGGGCACATGAGCAGCAGCCAAAGACTACTGTCTTGGCAGTCAAAACATAACTCTTTCTGGGCAGCCATCCTTTGACAGAACTGGGTATCGTAATTAAACCAGCACTGCCCACCATAAATTTTTTAGACCCCCCCAAATAAGATCCACATAACCAAAGAGTGAAGGGCTTAACTCCGGAAATTTTTATTTCCTTTTTTCTAGAGTTTGGACACCACCCAGTCACCTCGTGCCTCAGTGGTCAATCCCATCTGAGCCACTTAAACTCCCTGTTTTGGATCACGCCCATGTAGCTGCCAAGCTGCCAGCAGTCAGAGCTTCCTTTCCCTAGGAGGGGGGGTCAAGGGGTCTTCATTATGCCAAATGGGAAATAACACATTGGAGTGTACAGCATTAATGTCTCTCTTGTGATGGCTCTGCCTAGCCCCCTGACAATGTCATTATGATGAAAGGCCTAGGGGTGTGTCTGAGGCTTGGCTTCACACCACTGAGAGACAGAGCAAGGGGAAAATACAGGTTTACATTACTTAGTTACATAGTTACATAGTAGGTGAGGTTGAAAAAAGACACAAGTCTATCAAGTCCAACCTATGTGTGTGATTATATGTCAGTGTTACATTGTATATCCCCGTATGTAGTTCAGGTGCTTATCTAATAGTTTTTTGAAACTATCGATGCTCCCCACTGAGACCACCACCTGTGGAAGGTAATTCCACATCCTTGCCGCTCTTACAGTAAAGAAACCTCTACGTAGTTTAAGGTTAAACCTCTTTTCTTCTAATTTTAATGAGTGGCCCCGTGTCTTGTTAAACTCCCTTCCATGAAAAAGTTTTATCTCTATTGTGGGGTCACCAGTAAGGTAATTATAAATTGAAATCATATCCCCTCTCAAGCATCTCTTCTCCAGAGAGAATAAGTTCAGTGCTCGCAACCTTTCCTCATAACTAATATCCTCCAGACCCTTATTAGCTTAGTTCCCCTTCTTTGTACTCGCTCCATTTCCAGTACATCCTTTTTGAGGACTGGTACCCAGAACTGGACAGCATACTCTAGGTGCGGCCCGACCAGAGTCTTGTAGATCGGGAGAATTATCGTTTTATCTCTGCAGTTGATCCCCTTTTTAATGCATGCCAATATTCTGTCTGTAAAAATTAGGAACAATGGTCTGGCAATTACTTGACTGAGTTCCCTAAGTACCCTCGGATGCAAGCCATCTGGTCCCGGTGATTTATTAATGTTAAGTTTCCCAAGTCAAATTTTAATTCTGTCCTCTGTTAACCATGGAGGTGCTTCCTGTGATGTGTCATAAGGATAAACACTGCAGTTTTGGTTACTGAAGCCCCCCGATTCTCTCATGAAGACTCAGGAGAAGAATAAATTCAATACCTACGCCATCTAAATAATTGAATGAATGAATGAATGAATGATTTGTAAAGTGCTGCAAATGCGAACTGAATCGCCTCAAGGCGCTAAATGCATTCTGTGTTGTCAGCTTCTTAGAAGAGGAAGGTCTTGAGTTTTTTCCTGAAGGCCAGATGGGTTTCTTAAATGCGGATGTGAGTCGGAAGAGTGTTCCATAGCCGAGATCCCTGGACTGCGAATCTTCGTTCTCCCCTTTCTTTGTAGCAGTATTTGGGAATGAGGAGGAGGTTTTGGTTAGATGATCACAGATTGCTATTGGGTGTGTAGTGTATTATTTGCTATCGGAGGTATTGAGGGGCGTTACCTTGTATGCATTTGTGGGTGAGGCAGAGGGTCTTGAATGTGATCCAATTCTTAACGGTTAGCCAATGTAGGCTTCTCGGGGATGGGGAAATGGACACCCAGGGTTTTTTTCCTGTTAGCAGTCTTGCCGCCGCGTTTTGGATGGCCTGTTGATATTGGGGTAGTCCTATGTAGAGCGAGTTTGTATAGTCGAGTCGGGAATTGATGATTGTTCCAACTACTGCTGCTTTGTCCTCTTCTGGGATGAAGGGGATGAGTCTGCGTAGCAGAAGGAGGAGATGGGGAGATTTGCTAACTACTGATCCTATTTGTCCATCCATTGTCATTTCTGAGTCAAAGGTAACTCCGAGACTCTTGGCTTTGGTGCTCGGAGAGATGGTCTGTCCAAAGATGGTGGGAGGTGTCCATGGAGTCTTGGTTTTGGGATTTTGTTTAGCGTGTAGGAGCAGAAGTTCTGTTTTTGACCCGTTGAGTTTGAGGGAGCTAATGGTCATCCAGTCATGTATCAAAGTGAGGAATTTCTCTAATTGCTGATGGTGGTCTTTTTGTCCGGTGATGCAAAAGTAGATTTGGGTGTCGTCAGCGTATGAGTGGAAGCAGAGGTTGATGATTTTGAGGAGTGGGTGGATGTAGATGTTGAATAGCGCTTGCGACAAGGATGAACCCTGAAGGACTCCACAGGAGATTGTCCGGGTTTCAGAGGTGAGTGCTCCTAGTTTCACTGTCTGAGAGAGATTCTCTAAGAAGGATGCAAACCATTTTAGTCTAGAATCTGTGGCTCCTGCTACTTATGTGAGGTGGACAAGTAGAGTATTGTGGTCCACTGTATCAAATGCTGCACTGAGGTCTAACAGTACCAGGAGATATGATTATCCGTCATCTGCTGCTTCGAGGGCATCGTCCCATATTTTGAGAAGTGCAGTTTCTGTGCCATGGCCTGGGCGGAAGCCTGATTGCAGAGGGTCCAGGAGCTGATGTGTGTCCAGGTGGCATTGTAGCTGTTGTACTAGCGCTTTCTCCATAATCTTGGAGATGGTGTTGAGGCTTGTTATCAGTCTGTGATAGTTGGGGTCCTTAGGGTCGAGATTGGATTTCTTTAGGAGGGGTTTGACAATGCCTTGCTTGAGGGTGGTTGGCACAATCCCTTCTTTGAATGACTGATTTATGAGGTGTGTTATAGTGGGAGCCAGGATGTCGGAGCATTCTTTCAGGAGTTTCGAAGGAATTATGTCATTTGGTGATGTGCTGTCTCGAAGGCTTCTCATAATGTTTTTGGTCGTGTCAGTGGTGATTGGGGTCAAGGAGAAGTCCGGTGGTTGTGTAATGTTCATGTTGATATCCTCTTTTGCTTTGGTTGGGTAAGGTTGGTTGTTTTTTTCTGTTGAATTGATTTCTGAATGTTGTCGATTTTGTCGATGAAGAAATTCGATAACTCATTGCAGAATTCTTGAGTATCGTTTGCTGGGGGCTCTAAGCAGGTTGAGTTCATCGACTGGGCCACTATTTTGAAATGTTCCCATGGCCGGTTTAAGGCAGTTGAGATGGTGTTCCAGAAGTGTTCTTTCTTGGCTTTGAAGATTGCTTTGTGGTAGGTATTTCACAGTGAGTACTTTGAAGTTTGTATGGTTTTCCTTGGTAGGATTTCTTCTCCATGCTCTTTCAGCTCTTCTACGTTCTTGCTTGAGTATAGGGTGAGAGTGCCATTAAACCATCTCGAGTTTTTTTTGCGGATGAGTGTTCTGCGTTTTGGCGCTACTGAGTCTGCTGCTTGTAGTAATGCCTTGTTTAGGGAGTTGAGTGTTTTTTCCATTGAGAGGTTTAAGTTTAGTGATTGTATTTTGTTTGATAATGTGGTTTTGAAGATTTCAGAGTTCAGTTTCTTCTGAGATCTGTTTCAGGGTGTTCTTGTTGCATGTTTCTGTTTTTGGAGGGTGGTGTTAGTGGTGATTTTAAATTTGATGGCGTGGTGGTCCGTCCATGGTAGTGGTGTGTTGTCGAATATGTTGATGTCCATATTCTGTTTGAAGATGAGGTCTAGAGTGTGTCCTGAACCGTGCGTGGGAGCATTTATCAGCTGTTGAAGACCTAGTTCTTCCAGTTGGTTGATACAGGTAGTTGCAATAGGGTCTTGGGTAGAGTTTGCCCAGAGGTAAAAGTCCCCAAGTACAAGAAGGTTTTTGGTTTTCAGGGTGTGCATTAAAATGAATTCATTGAGTGGTGTAAGGGGATTGGTCTTTGGTCCTGGTGGTCTGCAGCATAGTAGTATGTGAATGGTGTCTTGGGGTGTTGTTTGAAGATGCAGGGGAGTGCCTCCATGAAAGGCACTAAGTTCGGTAAAGTTGGTTTGGTGAACGCAAGGTGCGATTTGAAGATCACTGCTAGGCCTCCTCCTTTTTTTCCTATTCTATGCTCAGTTAGGATGCTGTAGTTCTCAGGCACCAATTCAGTTAGGATGGTGTTACAGTCAGATGTTAGCCAACTTTCCGTAATGAAGAGGCAATCTATGTTGTTTTCGATGATGAAGTCATGGATTTCCAGTCTGTGCTTGACTGCAGATCTGGTGTTGATCAGAGCGCATGCTAGTTGTTGTGGTTGGATTGGTGTCTCCCTGTATTTGATGGTTAATTGTAGGTTGGTCCTTAGTAATTTTTCTTTTTTTAGTCTTTTTTGAGTGGCGGTTGGTAAAGTTGAGGCGGTGTTTCTTAGCCTGTGGAGGGCGTCCGCTGTGTACTTGAAATTGCACATGGTGAGAAGGATAAAGTTGCTGAAGAAGGATGATGGAGGTGATGAGGGCTACCTACCGCCCTCCTGTTGATTCAGAGGAAGGCGAAAAAAACCCTAGCTGAGCTGGCCAATTGCATCAGCTCAGTAATTACAGCAGAGGAAAAATTCCTTCCTGACCCCCCGAGGGGCGATCGGACTCAAGGGCCCTGGATCAACTACTAGGGTACCCCGGTGGGCTTACCTGTACAGGATGGTCCGAAGTAGGATGGGAGGGGGAACTGGCAGCTACTTACTGGTTGGAATGGTGCTGCGGCTGCATCTAGGAGGATCTAAGATGGACGCTGGTCAGGTCCAGAGTCTCCGGTGGTAACCTGTGCCCCTGCAGTGAGGTCCAATGTCAAGGAGGTTGTGTTCCAGGTGTAGGGGCACGGGCCCACTGGACAGGGAGGGGCGTGAGGAAGCTGGCTGGCCGGAGCTAGGCCGCAGCCGTGGTCAGTCCTCCGAGTCATCTCCCCATCCTTTGTAGCCAGATGTCCTTCCTCACTCTTCATGGGGCCAATATGGTCTGTCCTCCCTTTTTTACTGTTTACATACTGAAATATTTTCTTGGGATTTTCTTTGCACTTCTCCGCTATGTGTCTTTCGTGTTCTATTTTAGCCGCCCTAATTGCACCCTTACATTTCTTGTTGCATTCTTTATAAAGTCTGAATGCTGATGATGATCCCTCAGCCTTGTATTTTTTGAAGGCCTTCTCCTTTGTTTTTATATGCATTTTTACATAGGAGTTAAGCCATCCAGGACTTTTGTTCGCTCTTTAAAATTTATTACCCAATGGGATGCATTGGCTAATGCCCTTATTTAATATGCTCCTAAAGCAAATCCATCTCTCCTCCGTGTTTTTTGTTTCTAAGATTTTATCCCAATTCATGCCTTCTAACAAGGTTTGTAGCTTAGGGAAGTTGGCTCTTTTGAAATTCAGTGTCTTTGTATTGCCCGGATGTTTCCTATTTGTGTGATTTATTCATTTGCTCTGTATTTCCACATCCATGACCTGGTTTGTATTGTTGGTAATCAGTAGATCCAGTAACTCTTTATTTCTAGTTGGGGGGTCCACCATATGAACCATGAAATTGTCCTGCAAGACATTATTCTTGATATATAGGCATACCCCTCCCCCTTTGTTAGCCTCTCTATCCCTGCGAAAAATGGTTTACTCTACATTGAAGGATCCAATCTATTGCCATCTTCCCTGTCAATTGCAGATTGAAACTTATTAAAGCTATATATATGCTATATATATGCTCATATATGGTCTTACTATATGTAAGTGGCTTTTTACTTTTACTCTTTTTTAAATAAAATAACAGTGAGCACTATATACTGTAGGTTTTCATTGTCTTTTAACATGTATATGCACACAGAATCATGAATCCATCCACCTGAGCTGCTGAGGTTCTTCAAGAGTCAGAGTCCTTGCTGATTCAAAAGGAACCCATCCTGTATTGAAGCTCATATTGACCTTTGTTGTGGGGGGGGGGGGGGGTCAATATAAGGAGGTGAGAGTTTGCCCATAAGGGAATCTCCATGATGCAAGTGTTTCTACTTGCATACATCTGCAGCACTTACTTGGGAATGCTATATAGATATAGATATAGATATCTATATATAGATATATATCTATATATAAATATATAGATATATATATAGATCTATATATACCGTATATACTCGAGTATAAGTCGAATTTTTCAGCACATTTTTTTGTGCTGAAAGTGCCCCCCTCGACTTATACTCGAGTCAAGCACTTTTCTGCAGCAAAAAATTTCATTTTCCGAACCGACTTTGGGGCCCCGTATCTCAGGGGGCCCTGAGATACGGGGCCCCAAAATCGGTTCGGAAAATGTCATTCTCTGCTGCAGAAAAGTGCTTGACATTTTCTGAACCGATTTTGGGGCCCCATATCTCAGGGCCACTTGGTGCTAGGAACCCCAAATTTGGTGTGCAAACCCAGTGGAACTGGTACCATAACATATCCAAAGCTGGGGTTCCTAGCACCAAGTGGCCCTGAGATACGGGGCCCCAAAACTGGTTCGGAAAATGTCATTTTCTGCTGCAGAAAAGTGCTTGACATTTTCTGAACTGATATTTGGGGCCCTGTATCTCGGGGCCACTTAGTGCTAGAAACCCCAGCTTTGGAAATTTTATGGTGCTAGTTCCACTGGGTTTGCACACAAAATTTGGGGTTCTTAGTACTAAGTGGCCCCAATATACGGGGCCCCAAATTCGGTAAACTGTGTCTATCTGCAGCAATGTCATTTCGGGACCCTTTGGGTTCAGAGACCCCAAATTTTGGCTGCAGCTAGGGGGCATCTAGGAACCCTTAACTACCGAGTTTGAAGTTCAGGGGACCTATGGCTGCAAATGGGCACAGTGAGGCATGCAAATGGGCACAGTGATGCTGCAAATGGGCATTGTTGACCCTCTTTTCCACTTACAGTAGCTGTGCATTTCTCACTCTCGTCTTATACTCGGGTCAATAAGTTTTTCCCATTTTTTTGTGGTAAATTAGGGCCTCGACTTATTCTCAGAACGACTTATACTCGAGTATATACGGTATATATATATCTATAAACTTCTGTTATTTTTTGTTTTTTTTACAAAATAAATTAATATTAACAAAACATTAATATTAACAAAAAGATACAGAAAGTATTTTTAATCAGTTCTCACCCACCCACAGTTCATTTACTGCTGGTGGACGGCATTGAAAGACTGGATCATGTACATGCACTGTATGTCACCAGCTGATGGGCATGCAGTGGACACATTAGACACAGGACACAGTGGGTTATGGCTCCCTGTACCCAGCCACTTGAACCGAACGGGATATCACATGTTCACTATGTTCACAATGTAAACACAACTGTTATGAATGGGTTTCATTCATAACAGCTGTGCTTATTATTGTGATGCTGTGATTGGTCCACAGCTATCACATAGTACCTGGGCTAATCACAGCACCCTGTACCATGTGATAGCCATGGGCCAATCACAGCACATAATATTAATCATAGCTGTTATGAATGTAGCCCATTAATGACAGCTCAAAACATTGCTGTTACAGTGATCATTGCTGAACTACTCTGGTGAAAGTATGTAAATGAAAATAGTGAAAAAAGAAAAAAAAATGTTTAAAAAAATAAATGATTGAATTAAAAATGATTTATTTATTTTTTAACATACTGTCACCAGTCAGTATTCCTACGCTAGTCATGGTGAAACTGTACTGCACTGGTGACAGTATATTAAAAAAACTATGAACAAAAAAACTAATTTTATTTAATTTCTTAATTTTCCCAAAAACTGTGACAAAAATGTACAACTTAAAAAAACAGGCCTCTTACTAAACACCCCAGACTGTATACTTTCCAAAAAGGGTTCATTTGAGGGGTATTTGTACTGTCCTGGCATTTTAAGGGCCTCAAAAAATTAGGCTGGTTGTAAATCGGGATTAATCAATTCTCAAATATATATACCATAGTTTGTAGACGTTAAAACTTCCACACAAAATTAGTTTATACTTATTGGGATTTTTTTTTCACCAAAGACATGTAGCAGAGTATATTTTGGCTAAACTGTATGAAGAAATAGGATGTTATTGGATATGTTTTATAACAGAAAGTAGAAAATATCTTTCTTTTTTCAAAATTTTAAGTCTGCTTTCATTTATATAGCAAACAAATAAAAAACCCAGATACCACCAAAATAAAGCTTGACTTGTGTGAAAAAAATGATATAAATGTCATTTGCGTACAGTTTGCATGACTGCACAATTGTCAAAAAAGAGGATTGTCCCCCATGAGGGATTTTCTAGGAAGCAAAAAGTAATTGAAAAATACTAAAGGAATGACCTAATTATAATTTTTATTGTAACAAAGTATCAAAAAATGCTTTAGACATGTTTAGTCAGAACATGAGCTGTGGTATAATTTATAAAAATGACATCCCTACAATGACAATATATAATGGTAATACACAGTGATCAAACACCATGGAGATAAATGATGCATAGTTCTTGTATGTGAAATCTGACGCATTTCGACCTCAGCGGGTCTTCCAATCGGCTCAGTCAGCAAGGAAGCCAACTGCCCATGCGTGCCTTATGAGGAGTCACACTGATGGTATTTGCAAAAACTGAGGGAGACAATGGAGAGAGGAAAGCAAGACCGTAGGTGGTGTGGAAATGTTGTGTCCAAACAGGGAAAAAGGACACCCGTACGTATTCCACCTTAATATATACACAATGTCCGGTAATCTTAATACTATGCAGGTGCTTGCCATTTCAATCCCCAAATTAATCCTCCCTGGTGGGGACAGTGTCGCCTAGCGTCACTCCACGTGTGAACGCTGGGTGTCCTTTTTCCCTGTTTGGACATGGGCAGTTGGCTTCCTTGCTGACTGAGCCGACTGGTCGAAAGCGCTGGGATCAAGCAAGGGGTTGTTTTTATATGGAGACTATCCAATATGTCTTAATACAATGTGATTGCTCACAAAAATCTTCTGAAGAAGAGAAGACCCCTTGGGGTCGAAACGCATCAGATTCACATACAAGACCTATGCATCATTTATCTCCATGGTGTTTGATCACTGTGTATTACCATTATACATTGTCATATTAGGGATATCATTTTTATAAATTATACCACAGCTCATGTTCTGACTAACCATGTCTAAAGCATTTTTTGATACTTTGATACGTCATTCCTTTAGTATTTTTCAATTACCGTATTTATCGGCATATAACACGCACTTTTTTCCCCTTAAAATCAGGGGAAAATCGCAGGTGCGTGTTATATGCCGATCCCCTGCGATTCCGAGCTGTCACATTTTCAAAATCGCCGACCGCGATTTGAAAATGGCGCCGCTGGCGCCAAAATACACAGAGCCAGTCCTCGGCTCTTCCCGGCGGCTCTCGTTCACTTTCGGCTCCACTCGTAGTCCTGAGCGGAGCTATCCGAACCTACTCGGCTAGGTTTGGATAGCTCCGCTCGGGACTACGAGTGGAGCGAAAGTGAACGAGAGCCGCCGGGAAGAGCCGAGGACTGGCTCTGTGTATTTTGGCGCCAGCGGCGCCATTTTCAAATCGCGGTCGGCGATTTTGAAAATGTGACAGCTCGGAATCGCAGGGGATCGGCATATAACACGCACCTGCGATTTTCCCCTGATTTTAAGGGGAAAAAAGTGCGTGTTATATGCCGATAAATACGGTAATTGAAAAATACTAAAGGAATGACGTATCAAAGTATCAAAAAATGCTTTAGACATGGTTAGTCAGAACATGAGCTGTGGTATAATTTATAAAAATGATATCCCTAATATGACAATGTATAATGGTAATACACAGTGATCAAACACCAAAATCGGTCGGCGATTTTAAAGCCCAGGATGGCGGGGATAGAGGATCGAAGGCTGCACTGGGGCAAGGCTGCACTGGGGAAGGCTGCACTGGGGAAGGCTGCACTGGGGAAGGCTGCACTGACAAGGCTGCACTGGGGAAGGCTGCACTGACAAGGCTGCACTGGGGAAGGCTGCACTGACAAGGCTGCACTGGAGAAGGCTGCACTGGGGAAGGCTGCACTGACAAGGCTGCACTGACATGGCTGCACTGACATGGCTGCACTGGGGCAAGGCTGCACTGAGAAGGTTGCAATGATGGGCATTTAAATGTAAGTTTTTTTCCCTTCAACTTCCCTCCTAAAAGTTTTTTTTACCTTAAAATTCCCTCCTAAATTGGGGTGCGTGTTATACGCCGATAAATACGGTACTTTTTGCTGCCTAGAAAACCCCTCCTGGGGGACAATCCTCTTTTTTGACAATTTTATGGGGGTGTGCAGCTATTATGTCTTCCCCTATATGAGTGTCTTTCATTCAATTGCATGACTGCACAATTGCCAAATAAAGTAACACAGTGCTGAATAGCAAAAAACGGGCTAGTCATGAAGAGGGTAAAACCTTCTGGAAGTCAAGTGGTTGATAGTGTTATATGGAAAAGTTCCCCAATGGGATTTTAGCAGCAAAATAAGTTTTTTTGCTGCCGGAAGCATCCCTTGATCTCCTCTGCACGTTTAAATGGCAGGACGCGCATGCGCGACCAAGTGTCCTGGGTGCACGTGAAGCCATGATGCCACGCACCTGCTATGGAGGTGAGGACAGTGGTCGAGGACTGGCCTTCCGGGACGCTGAGGGAGCCACGCAGTGGCTAATTGTATGGACAGGATGCCTGAATAAGGGGAACTGGCGGCACCTGTGGTTAACTATTCAGCTCTCCTAGAGTATAGGAGGCACTATATAAGTGCTAAGCTCCCTGTGAATCACAAGATGGTTCCATGGACGCCACCAACACAGATCATCAACACACTGATGGTAACAGATTTCAGCAATGCCAGACTGGCATTTTGACTCTTCCCCTCCCATTTACTACATGGTCAGACAGAAATCACAGCTAGCACAATACATTGCAATAAACAAGCACTGGATAGGACTTTTTGGCTATTTTTCTTTGTTTGCAGAGCCTATTACCCCATTTGCACTCTGCAGCTCTGTATAAATTTATCCTTAACTGATGGTTCCACATCAGTTATTTCACTAGTCATGGAAATTGTTATTTTTTTCTCTTTTGTTCGCACTGTCTTCACTATTTCTGCTTTTGAGCAGGTTATTTTGTGGATTGTTATGAGTCTAGTCATTATTATTTCACATTTACTGCCTATTTGACACTTCATCTTTTGATCTTTCACTCACACACACCATTTTTTTTATCTCATACTTCTGCAATTAAACATCATGGTCATATACCCTCCATGTTGGGGTTTTTTCTCACACTATGCTCACATTAGTGTTTCACACACACATATTCATATTTCAAATATACATTTTTATATACATATACATAAGGTTATTTTATATAATTAACAAATATAATGAATATGAACAACATATATAAAAAATAATCTTTATTGTTAGTCTGGCATTCTGTCATTCTGTCAGTACCTTCAAGGTTTGATCATATAATTGTATGGCCAGGATGCCTGGATGAGGGGAACTGACAGCACCTGTGGTTAATTATTCAGCTCTCCTAGAGTATAGCAGGCACTATATAAGTGAATCACAACATGGTTTCATGGACGCCACCAACACACACCAATGGTATTATGTAAGTACAGATTTCAGAAATTTCAGATTGACATTTTCACTCTTCCCCTTCCATCTGCTACATGGTCAGACAGAAACCACAGCTAGCACAATACAGTGCAATAAACATTGGACTTTTTGGCTTTTTTTCTCTGTTTGCAAAGCCTATCACCCCATTTGCACTCTGCAGCTCTGTATTAATTTATCCACAACTGATGGTTCCACACTGGTTATTTCACTAGTCAAGGTAATGAAGTATTTTTTTTCTCTTTTGTTCACACTGTCTTCACTATTCCCGCTTTTAAGCAGGTTATTTTGTGGATTGTTAGAAGTCTAGTCATTATCATTATTTCACATCCTCTGCCTAACTGACACTTCAATTTTTGATCATACACACACACACTTTTTTATCTCATATTTCTGCAATTAAACATTATAGATATTGTTTATTTACTGTTATTTTTTGGTCACACCCCCCCATTGGGGTTTTTCACACACGCATATTCATACTTCAAATATACATATACATATTACACAAGGTTACTTTATACAATAAAAAATATAATATGAATTAGACATGTGCATTTGTTTTCGTCCGAATGCATTTTCGTTCGAATTTCAGGTATTTTCATTATCGTTTTAACAAACGATAACGGAAGTGCAGAATACGAATACCGAAAGATCTGACAGACAAATGCTTTATTTTCGTTTTCTTTGCGACAACAGTTCGATATAGATAGGAGATTTGACATGAGGCTGACAATAATAATTTGTGTCTATCGAACCTGTGGTCAAATGTGCCTAACCTTAACTCTATTAGTCCAAGATTATTCTACATAGAGAGAAAAGATTCGACCTAGAGAGAAAAGATTGCTGCTGGAATTGGGTGGGGAAGTAAAATAAAAATGATGATGATGATGAATGTTATTGGCCGATTGTAATCAAGGAGGAGGGGCAATAAAATAGCTAGAACTACACACATACAGCCAACTTACTTAAACTTATGATTTGCTAGCAGAGAGAGAGACACACACACACTGAATCATTTCAGAAGACAGTCAATCTTAGCTGGTCCGTTTGTCAGAGAACCTGAATTATTTAGCAATTAGGCATAAGCACAGCAGCAGAACAATCGTGAAGGAAGCTACAGTTCAACTTAACTTTTTCATAATAATCTTCTGCTATTGTGTTAGTGTTGTGAACTTAATAGTGATACTTGTGTTGCTAGAGTTGTGATAGCCTCAGAGGCTGACCGTGTTGTGGGGGGGTTTATTATTATAGATTCTATATTATAATGCCATATCAGTATCTGACACAATGTCGGATGCCACGCCCGCCATTGAACATGGGGATTGAGAAATGAATGTGAAAGTTGGCTGACTGTTAAGGTAGAGTAGACCAGTGTTTCTCAACTCCAGTCCTCAAGGCGCCCCAACATGTCATGTTTTCAGGATTTCCATTATTGTGCACAGGTGATTTGATCAGCTTCACTGCCTTAGTAATTACCACAGCCGTTTCGTCTAAGGGAAATCCTGAAAACCTGACCTGTTGGGGCGCCTTGAGGACTGGAGTTGAGAAACACTGGAGTAGACCATTCAACATGAACGATGAAGATTCGACAAAGCAACGAAAAACATACAAACGTCAAATCTTTGGCTTATGGTGTCTGTCAAAAGTTCTAAGAAGATTCGACGGAGCAGCTAAACTGTACGATGCTGCAATCGTACATTTCCGGTCAAATGCATCCGCCAATAGGCTATAGAAAAATTCTAATGTTGGGTGACTAGTAAAATAATTAATAAATATAATTATTCTAGTCATACAACACTAGAATTCTACTACAGCTAGCTTGTAGGTGGAAAATTCGACCAGAAATGTACACGTACAGTTTAGCTGCTCTGTCGAATCTTCTTTGAACATTCGACAGACACCATAAGCCTTCAATGACAGATTCGACCGTAATTAATTTGGATTTTCAGACGAATGTAATTTTTAACGAAAAATGAAATAAATAAAAACTAATTTCGGGAGTAACTAAATTTATTTTTCGGACGAAAACGAAATTCCGAAACAAAATATTTCAGTGTGCACATGTCTAATATGAATAACATATATAAAAAAAATGATCTTTATTGTTAGTCTGGCATTATGTCAGTACCCTCAAGGTTTGATTATATAACATATATTAATTTATTATCATCATTGGGAATCATACCGCAGGAACCATTTGTTTCTTCCTCTGGAGGTGTCAAGAGTGTGGCTTCTTGCAAGCTCCTTTAGACTGGATTCCATCTTGGGGGGGGGGGGGGGGGGGATGAGGATTCGATCCGTCGTGACTATTCAGTTTCTTTTAATTTTCTGATTATTTTCTGATTCTGATTATATATATCTCTGTCCCAATTTCATCTTTTAGCAGTAGATATACTATTGCCATGTACATAGATGTGTGTGTGTGTGTGTGTGTGTGCACTATGAAATGCTTTGAATTTTGAGTTTTTTAATGTATATATTTTTTTAGAGTAAATAACCCCCCTGAAGAAGACCATAACAGTACAGGTTGAAACGCGTCGGGGTATCTATGTGGCTGGCATTCTGTAATGTTTTGCTCCACTGTTTTAACATCGCTATTCATGATGAAGTGTTTTTTGTATTGTATAACCAGAGCTCATATTTTAATTCATACACGCTATTGGAATTTCATATGGTAATAAAAATAATTTTACAAACAGTTAAAAAAAGTGTTTTTATCAATTTAACCCCTTTTTTTGCTGCTAAAAAACCCTTGGGGAACTTTTCCACAATGCATTTTTTGAAGGTGTGCAGCCTCTTCACTTCTAACTGTGTGATTTCTCTATTTAGAGGTTAATAGTGTTAATCTTACAAAATGAACTGCCCTAATAACATGTAAAAGAGATTGACTTTAGCATCAGACAAGCAAAAGGGGTTTGTTGGTCCTACAAAATATGGGCCAATGATTAGCTGAAAGTCATTGGTTTCTGGAGGTATTTATATTCCAGAGAACTCTTGCTATTATTTCAAGCACAGACAAGACCTTGATATGTGAACACGTTTCATTAAGTTGTTTATTTGGCTGTTACTCTTATTAGAATTAAGGCAGAGCTCCACCTCCACTTTTCCAATGCCAAAAAAAATTCAAATGAAACCCCTTTGCTATGCTCCTGATGACCAAATTATCCTCCTTTTGTCCCACTGGACTTCTGAATTATTATTTAGCCTCACCCATGGTATTTTTAGGTAGAGGGTAGTAAAAAGTAACTTTTTTTTTTTTTTAAGGTTCGGGACCATTTTAGGTCTGCCAAGAGAATGGCATATTAAAAAGTATTTTTATATGATGAATAGCCATCCATTCCTTCTTTATACTTAACCCTTAATGCCTAAAAAATGTTTAGGATCCAATCACTTTACAGAGGAAAGATCTTTAAAACGATTATAATCCTTGGTTTTATACCTTCTGTCTAATGTTATTGATTCCAAACAGATGTTAGGAATTCTTGTAGATAGAATGCTAAAAACCATTTGCTGTCATTTCATTACATATCTCTAGGGCTCATGAAGTTAATACTTATGCTTTTTAGTATTTTTGTTATCAAAATGTAGTACTATTAGTCCATAATAAGCTTATCGAATAATAAAGACATTGAATTTGTTTGCAACCATAAATATACAGATTTTTTTAGTTTAATTTTATCTACAGTGTTTCGATGCCTTAAATATTTGCCGACCGCCGCACACAGATGTACATCGGCAGAATGGCACAGGCAGGCAAATGGGCATACCTGTACGTTCCTTTAAATTTGCCGCCTATTGGGCATGCACGCACCGCTGCGCTAGGTCCCCAGGAACTCTATTTTCACTGGCGGACCACCATTGCGGTGTGGAGAGGCAGAATGGGGAGATGCCTATGTAAACAAGGCCTTTCCCTGTTCTGCCTTGTGACATGACAGAGATCCACTGCTCCCTGTCATCGGGGGCAGTGATCGCTGTTATGTCAGTGGTAGCCCATCCCCGCTACAGTTAGAACACCTCCCTAGGACACACTTAACCCCTTGATCGCCCCCTAGTGTTTAATCCCTTCCCTGCCAGTGTCATTTACATAGTAATCAGTGCATTGTTATACCACTGATCGCTGTATAAATGACAATGGTCCCAAAATAGTGTCAAAAGTGTCCGTTGTGTCCGCCATAATGTTGCAGTCACGATGAAAATCACAGATCACTGCCATTACTATTATAAAATAAAAAAAATATTAAAAATGCCATAAATCTATCCCCTATTTTGTAGACACTATAACTTTTGTGCAAACCAATAAATATACGCTTATTGCAATTTTTTTTACCAAAAATATGTAGAAGAATACATATTGGCCCTAAACTGAGAAGGAACATTTTTCTTGTATATCTTTTTTGGGATATTTATTATAGCAAAAAGTAAAAAATATTGCTTTTTTTTCAAAATTGTCACTTTTTTTGTTTATAGCGCAAAAAATTAAAACCACAGAGGTGATCAAATACCACCAAAAGAAAGCTCTATTTGTGGGAAAAAAGGACGTCAGTTTTGTTAGGGTACAACTTCGCATGACCGCAATTGTCAGCTAAAGCGACGCAGTGCCGAATTGCAAAAAATGCTCTGGTCAGGAAGGGGGTAAATCCTTCCAGGGCTGAAATGGTTAAGAGGTGTAGATTTCGGGCTAAGTTAACCTACTTTTTTTTTTTTTTTTTTTTTTTAATATTTGTATTGGTTTTTTGTAACAGAAGTGACAAGGAAAGATATAGACAAAGGAGAGCATAGCACAAGGATAATTCAAATATAGTACAGTATATTGTTGCGGACGCAGCCGCTGTTCTTGTGAGTAAAAAAAGTCAAGTTATGACATATAAACCGTAGTAGTAGATCATTTAGTTAGAGTAAATATTCCGTAAAGCTTTAAAGAGTCTATACAGTTGAACTATTGTTACTAAGTCTTAAAACTCTAGTTTTATATGTTATCAAGCATGGTGGTTGCTATAGGGTGGGTGGGGGTGGGGGTGGGAGCGTGAATTATCTAGTCATGAGATGCACCCGTTAAAGTTTGTTTTAAAGTTAGGTTTGTGTGACTATAGCCGTAGGTAGGTGTTTGTAGAGAGGATCTGTAGGGGATGGGTTGGGAAAGTAGTAGAAAGTGGATTATAGCGATTATTGTCAGCAGAAGGTGTTACGTTTGTGAGTTTTGTCATGAGTTTGAGGGTGTTCGGATTCGTCGGTCGCGGAAAGAAAAATGAGAGGGACAGAGTTTTTCCAGGGTGAGGAAGATATGTGTTATTCTAAGCAGCGTTGCAATGTCTATACAGTTTTTATGTGAAGTATTGTTTGTATTCATCAGTGGTGGTAAAGTGTATCCAGCATGTCCATGTTTTGACGAACTTAGGTTGTGTTTCTTTGGCCTGGTGTATGAGGTCCTCCATGGCCATCGTTTTTTGTATGCGTGTAAACCATTCTGCAATGGATGGTTGATCTGTTGAGCGCCATTTGAGGGGGATGCATAGCTTGGCGGCGTTCACCATGTGCATGGCCAGAGATCGTAGGTATGTCGACAGTGGCAATTTGGAGTGATGGAGTAGGAATGATGCAGGATTGAAGTCTAACGTGTATGTGGTTATTTGGTTGATCAGTTTGTGTACTTCTTTCCAGAAGGGTTGAATTTTTGTGCAGGACCACCAAACATGTAAGAACGATCCAATCTCAGTTTTACATCTCCAACATGTTTGGGTAATTGACGAGTCAATATGATGCAGCGTCAGCGGTGTCCTGTACCATCTTGAAAGTATTTTAAAGGCGTTTTCCTGTACTTGCACATTAATGGATCCTTTGTGGGTTAAGGTATATATTTTCTCCCAGTCTGCATCAGTAAGGTGCATCGAGAGGCCCTGTTCCCATTGTCTGGTGGTCCAGTGTTTTGTAGGTGTGCGGGATGTGAATAGGAGTGCATATGTCTGGGATATCAGGTGTTTTTGTGGTCCCTCGCCGGTGCATAGGTGTTCGAATGTGGTGGTCTGTCTGGACCAGTCTGGTCTGGGTTTAGGTTTGTTAAAGAAGTGTCTCAGTTGGACGTAAGTCCAGAATGGGAAGGATCTCATGTTCATTTTTGATGCAAGCGTTGTTTGGGATAAGAAATGATTTCCTTCGAAAAAGTGCTCTGCTCGTACAGTAGGGTGGGGCCAATGGTCAGCTAAGAAGGTGGGGTGCATCCTTGGTGAAAAATCTGGGTTCATCCTCAGTGGGGTTAGTGGGCCATTAAGTGAAGAGATTTTGTGGAGGTTACAGGTAGTGTGGAAGGAGGTCAGCGTGGGTTTAATTAGTGGGTGGTGTTTGCATTCAGGGGGGATATTAGAGTTAGTGATCCAGGGGAGGTGAGACAATGGAAGGCCTGAGAATGATTGCTCTATGTGGATCCAGTCTTTAAGTGTGGGGTGTATGTTCCAATCTATAATTCTTGTAAGATGGCATGCTTGTTGGTATTTGCGTAAATCAGGAAGACCTATACCCCCTAAAAGTTTGGGGGCGGTTAGTCTCAGGTAGCTTAGTCTCGGGCGCAGTTTGGCCCATATGAACGATGTACAGGCCTGTTGATAGGTTAAGAAAAAAGTTTTCGGAAGTTTAATGGGGATAGTTCGCAAAATATATAGAAGTCTGGGCAAAATGTTCATCTTGATTATTGCGGCTCTACCGAACCAAGAAAATAGTCCTGTGGACCATTTTTTAAGGTCCAATTGTATTTTTTGTAAAATTGCCGCATGGTTAAGGGTGTATAAGTTATTCAAGGAGGTCGGTAAGAGAATACCTAGATATGGGATTGCTTTAGCGTTCCACGAGAACGGGAAATTGATTTGGCATTGTTGACAAATTTCTGGGGCGAGGGTGATGTTCAGGGCTGTCGATTTCGAGTAATTTATTTGGAGGTTAGAAAGGGTATGAAAATTTTTAAAGTCTGCAAGGAGGCTAGGTATTGTCGCGAGGGGGTCAGTAAGAAAGAGGAGTATGTCGTCCGCGAAGGCAGCTACTTTGTACGTGCGTCGTTTGATGGTAATTCCCTTAATGTCTTGGTTGGCTCTCAGGCGTCTTAGGAAGGCTTCTAGGGTAAGAATAAAAATTAGAGGGGAGAGCGGGCATCCCTGGCGGGTTCCATTCGACACGGAGAAGGCGTCCGACAGGTGGTTGTTTACATGGACCTTGGCAGTAGGGTTAGAGTAAAGGGCCGATATGAAATTGAGCATCGTTGGGGGAAGACCTATCATCCGTAGAGTCTCTAACATATAGTCCCAGGCCACCCTGTCAAACGCCTTCTCCGCGTCAAGGGAGAGCATAAATCCGCTTGAACGGCTAGATGTGAGCCAATGGTGTATATTAAGAGCTTTTAGAGTGTTATCTCTCGCCTCTCTTCCCGGGACAAAGCCAACTTGGTCCAGATCTACAAGTTGGGGCAATAGTGGTAATATACGATTCGCTAAGGTTTTCGCATACCATTTTAAGTCCACATTAAGAAGCGAGATGGGTCTGTAATTGGTAACAAGGGAGGGGTCTTTGTCTGGTTTTGGAATTACAGCTATGTGGGCAGTTAGAAGGTCTCGAGGCGGTGTCGTAGGGGTTGCGAAGGAGTTGAAGGCTTTTAGGAAGAAGGGGGTGAGCGTTTCTGCGTAAGTTTTATAGTATCCGACTGTCAGGCCATCGGGGCCGGGGCTTTTACCTGATTTTAGCTGTTTCAAGGCTAGGTCTATTTCTTCTCTGGTTAGAGGGGAGGCCAGATCTTGGGCTACGGAGGTCGAGATAGGGGTAGGGCCATATTGTCGCAGAAAATCTATCATTTCTGTTCGTTTGTTTTTGTCAAGGGAGGAATTAGATGGGTGAAGGTTATATAATTTACTATAATATTGGACAAACTGTTTTGCAATGTCTGGGGTTTTGGTAAATTTGCATCCTGCTGGATCAGTGATGGAGTGAAGCGTTGTGCGAGCTGTTGTCGCTTGTAAAGCCCGAGCTAGCATTTTACCGGCTTTGTCGCCATATTCATAAAACGTATTTTTGGAGAGAATATATTTGCGTCGAATTTGGTAGTCTAAGATATCCAGAAGATCTTTTCTAGCTTGAATCAGTTCAGTCATAGTGGAGAGGGCTTGGGATTGTTTGTGAGCAGTTTCTACCCTATGGATTTTGTAGGTGAGGTCTATATATTGTTTTTTGCTTATTCGATTGTGTTTAGCCGCCGCCGCGATTAGCGTTCCTCTGATTACACATTTGTGTGTTTCCCAGATGGTAAGTGGGGATGTGTCATTCGAAACATTCTCTTGAAAGAAATGTTTGAGGTTAGATTCGACCTCAGCCTTGATGGAGGGGTCAGTCAGTAATGATGGATCCAATTTCCATGTTTGTGAGCGGGGTGTCGTGTTTGGGATTTTAAGTGTTAGAGAGGTGGGGTGATGATCGGAGATAAGCATGGGATCAATTGAAGTGTGATGGATTAGAGATAAATCTTTTTGTGTTAAAAAGATGTAGTCTATCCTTGAATATCTGTCGTGGGGAGCGGAATAAAATGTGAAGTCTTTAACATTTGGGTTCAGGGTGCGCCAGGAGTCATGCAGTAATAGCTGAGTAAAGATTTAATCGTTTTAAGGGCCGAGTATGGGAGTGAGGAAAAGCCGGTAGATGTGTCTTGGGTAGGGTTAAGTGGAACATTGAAGTCTCCTCCCAGGATGAGGGTTCCTTCTTGGAAGGTTGTGAGTGCATTCGTAATTTTTCTAAAGAAAGGTACCTGACCGCGGTTGGGAGCGTATATATTAGCTAATGTGAGCGTTCTGTTGAGAAGGGATCCTTTGAGAAATATGTATCTGCCTTCCACATCTATTAAAGAGTCTGTGATTTGAATGGGGCAGGATTTAGCAATGAGTATTGAGACACCTTTTGTTTTGTGTAACGGGTTGGTAGCATGAAATACCGTGGGATATCGGTGATTTTGTAGCTTTGGCGTAGAGTTGGATCGAAAGTGAGTTTCTTGAAGGAAAATAATATCCGCTTTGTTGCGGTGCATTGTGAGGAGTAGTTTGGAACGTTTCTCAGGCGTATTGAGGCCTTTTACGTTCAGTGAGATCAGTTTAAGTTTGGTGCTGTGCTTGATGCTGGACGGATTTGTCATTGTATAGATGTGTGGATGTATTTAGGATGATAGTATGCGCTGCTTTGGTGGGGGTGGTGTGTTGGGTTGAAGGGTGTGTGCTTGTGGGCAAGGTGGGTCGGGGAACAGGGGTAGGGGGGGGTCAACAATACCGGTAATGAATGTGATCTCAATCACTTAATTCAGTGACTAGGATCACAAAAATTTACTAACCGGATAGGATCAGTGGTGTGTGTAGGTTCGGTTATAGGAGATGCTAGATAAGATATGTGTAACCACTGTGCGGGGGTTGGTCTATCAATCGAGAGATGTACTACAGTAGGAGGGAGAATCTGTCAGTGGGGTCCAGCTCACCAACAGTCTTATGTTATTTATACGGTGGAACTGGGGGGACAAGTATGTAGTGTTCCTGTTGAGGAACTTGGCAGAGTGAAGTCATATGGGTGATAGGATGGCCGACAATTTGAAATGGCGAGAAAGTCAGTTGAGTAACAGTATTAGTAGTTAGCTATACCTTAGAACGAGTGGGAGGATCAGTGAGGTGGGAAGGCACAAAAGAGGGGAAACCTTAATAAACATTGTTACATAAGTATATTAACAATAATTACTGGATTAGTGGTCTATAAAGTATAACAAGCTCAAGGCTAAGTAAACAGGTTAGCATAACATGTGTGATAACGATCAGTCATAGAAATATATCAGTGTTTGTATAAAGTGGTTAGTTGTTGAAAAAGAATAGAACATAACCTGTGTGTGGTGGGCATAGATATGTGTAGTTAACCCAGGCAAATACAACATTGCAGGAGCAGTTCAGATCACGAATTTTACGTATGTGTAGATTCGTAGGGGAAGTATGAGTATTGATGAGTGTGAGAGTAAGTGTATTCTTCTAGTGTGTTTTAGTGTAATAACAGAAGTGGTGATGTAGATTAAATGTAATGTTAGTCTTGTTAGTTTCGGTATGTGAAGATGAATGAGGGCATATATTGTGTAGGAATGTAGAGAGGATGTGCTCAAAGCCAGTAGGTGGTAGTAGAGAGCTGAAGTTCGAAAATTCCTTCAGTTTGAGAGAAGTGGGTTAGATCTTGGGAATGCGAAAGAAATCGCCAGCTCGAGTGTTGTCAGTGTGTGTTGCTATGTATCAGTGTCTACCCTATACAGAAGGCAGAGATCACTTAAGTCGTTCACCTTAAACCTGTTATCTATAAGGCTGAACAACGTACTCTGCGGGATGTAGTCAGTTTATAGAGGGTATGCGGACATCGAGCCCAGCGAGGTATATAAGAGGCAGTCTATTGGTTGAGCGTGTACACTCATGGCAATGATTGTATGGGGAATAGGAGGAGCAATTCCTGAAGATAGAACGGTCTGCTGTGGGGAGCGGTAACTATAGCGTGATTTCTGCATCCGATGCAGTTCGGCGGTCTATGGGTTGAAGGGCTGTGAGAATTGAAAAGTGAAGGAATTCGTGTTGTGTTGTAGGGGGGGGAGGTAGAGTCAGTGTGCAAGTGGGAAGGGGAAGCACAAATAGGTGGACCTGGGCCTAGGGATCATAACAAGACATCCAAGCGTAACGGTGTGTTTTCCGTAGAATGTTGATGGGCGTAGTACAGTGCGGTGATAAGTTACCTGAGACATGATAATCATTAAATAGAAAGCAAATTGAATAAATCTTGAGTGAGGAAGGATTGCAGGTATATGTGGCAAACCCAGGTATAAACAGCAGAACCAGCGGGAATCACTTCCCTGAAGTTACGTAAGTGTGAGCATTTAGGTGAGTAACGGACTGCAATAATTATATTAATAATATTAATAAGCATTGTACCCTGTTGTATTCAGTGCGAGGGTGAGCGTTGGTCGTGCATAATTTAATTATTGTTGATCTCTGCTGTAGTGATATATGAGGTAAAATGAGGGTGTAAGGCTTAGTGAATCACAGATATCCCTGACTCAGGGTCAGTAGATGGCAGTAGAGGGCCAAACTGCAGGGAGTGGATTGTGGCTCAAGGAATTAGGTAGTGTGAGGGAGAATAAATTGGTATAAGGATTGTGTAAAAGATATGGCTCTGATATGTTGTCAGCGTGTGGTGCATCACGACAGTGTCTTCCCGGAATGGGAGGCAGTAATCACTTAAATCTTATAACTTCTAACAATAAACCTTAACAGTTAACATGTTACCCTTCAGAACTGTCACAGGGTACTCCGGGGCCATATGCATTGAGTCTGGTGGTACATACACTGTAGGTCCCGGTGCCGATGTAAAGCATCGGTGTAGACAAACATCTGTGAAGAAAGCATGGAATGTTTTCCACGGGAGTGGAACAGGTTGTTGAGTAGAACGGTGACTGCAGCGTATATCGTTTGGTTGGTCCGGGCCGGTGTTCTGTCAAGTGGGGGAACGACAGGGAGAAGTTGAAGGTGTCCATAGTCAGTTGCAGGGGTAACCATCAGAGGCAGTCATTGTGTAAGTGGGAGAGATCTTTGCAGTCATGAAGATCGGGTCTCGGGCGATACTGTAGAAGTGATCAGAGGAGGCGGTGGTTCCACCAGGGTACGTTGTTGAGTGTGGGAGAGGTAGTCGAGACATGTCCAGGCACATGTAGAAAGGAGAAGGTGGTAGAAGTGGATCAGGGGCCGTCAGCGGTGTCGTCTGGTGAAGAATTCAAGAGCATGGAGGTAAGTTAACGGTCCCGGCGAGCTCTGCGAGGCAAAGGCGCTGTCATGGGGCTAGGAGGTGGTTGACGGGGTCCCACTGAGGAATAGTGTCTGATGGGTGAGGGCGATCTGCGTCTGCGGAAGCTGGTATTGTGTGCATCCATCGGTTCTTCTTCTGGAGGGTGACGGGTATGGGGTAGGATGTTGAATTCCTCATACCAGTTTGGGACCGACACAAGCGGGATGTCCAGGGTGCGGCAGAATCCATCAAGGTCTTCTGGAACTCTCAGTAAGGCCGAGCGGCCTTGGTGGGAGGCAGAGAGGCCGAACGGGAACTTCCATCGGTAGCGGATTCCATTGTTCCACAGAACATCTAGTAGAGGCTTGAGGTCTCTGCGATGTCACAGTGTGATCGCTGAGAGATCTTGATAGATGTATATATGGCATCCATCATATTCCAGCTGCGGTTTTTCTCGTGTTTTCTTGAGGATGTCTTCTTTGATTATATAATCATTTACAAAGCAGATGACATCTCGTGGGGGGTCTGCGTCTCTGCCTCTGGGACGGAGCGCTCTGTGGATATGTTCCATAGCCACCGGAGTGAGACGGGGCCTATCGAGGAGTTGGTTGAAGAGGCCCGTGACAGCTTGAAGGAGTTGGTCTTGGTCCACGGATTCGGGTAGGCCTCTCACTCTAAGATTATGCCTGCGACCGCGATTGTCGAGATCTTCAACATGACGTTGAAGATCTCTAAGTTGCATGGTATGGGAGTTCACTTTGTAATGAATTGCTTTTGTTGCTGAGCCTTGTAGTGCTACATCATCTTCGACGCGTTGCATTCTCCCTGAGATAGCCTGTAGTTCATGGCGCAAGTCTGAGATGGCTGAAAACAGAGTGTCCTTAATGTCCGCCGCCACAGCCTGGAGATCCCTCAGACTCGGTTGGCGGAGAGAAGTGCCGTCGTTCTCCATATGTGATGTGTGAGGATCAGTTGGAGTGAGGAGAATTCCTGTCAGTTCCTGAGAGGGAGTTGAGGCGGGAAGAGGAGCCGCCCTGTTAGGCCTCTGGGTGCGGAAGATCTCCGGTATAGTGTGGTTTGTGCGGCCGGTAGGTTCCCTCGGGGAGCGGGATCGTGACTGCGAGCTTCTGTGGGAGGAAGTTCCCATAGTGGTAGTGAAAAAATTCGCAGGTCCCCAGGTTAAGCTGAAGAAAAGACTGTGGTGAGCGGGAGCCGAGGGATTAAGCAGCCATCTTCTCTCAAGGCAAACCACGCCCCCCTAACCTACTTTATACATGGGTTACCAATGATCCTTTTTGGTACAGAAGAAGCAAATTCTTATCACTTGCATTTGCCCCATTTGAGGGCTAGAAGCAAAGTTTTTGAAGAGTAAGGTTTTCTAATAGTATAAGCCAAATGGTAAGGCAAACAGTGATCAGCAACTTATTGTTTACTGAATGAATGCATGGTGAATTAACAAATCAGATAAAATGTCAAGAAGATATGCAGTAGTATTGACCAAAGAATAACAGGGATGTTTAGGCATAGTTTCCACATTTGACCCCTATCTGGCAGCACAATACATTATAAATAAGTACTATAATGCCCCATACACATGGTCAGACATTGATCGGACATTCTGACAACAAAATCCATGGATTTTTTCCGACGGATGTGCATACACACAGTCGCACAAAGTTGTCGGAATTTCCGAACGCCAAGAACGCGGTCACGTACACCATGTACGGCAAGACTATAAAAGGGAAGTTCAGAACCAAGCGTGGCACCCTTTGGGCTCCTTTTGCTAATCTCGTGTTAGTAAAAATTTGGTGAGAGACGATTCGCACTTTTTCAGACTCATGGTTTTTAGATCGTATTTCTGCTGTTCAGTTTGTGCTTGTGGGTTTGTATCTGGTCTTTAGTGCGTGCAGTGAGTTACCCTTGACTCTGTCATTGTGTTCTTGTTCGTTCGTTACTGTTTTTCAGGTTGCTCTTCACAGGCCTTGCTGTTCTTCAGTGCTTTCTGTTACTCTGTTCTGACCAGCTGACCGTTTTCTAGCCATGTTGCGTATATGTACTCCTCGTAGAGTTCGTGCTGTGCGGGAGCTTGATGTTGGGGTCCTTACATTGACACAAGCCCAGTCCATGAACAGGGTGGGGAGGAGTTCATGGACCAAGAATTGGTTGCTCCAGCATGACCAGTTCTGTCACATGCCTTTGCTCCGTGAGATCCGTGAGAATAAGCCTGACGATTTCAGGAACTTTCTCCGGATGACGGACCCCGTATTTCACCGTTTGTTGGCTTTGCTGACCCCTATATCAGCAGGCAGGATACCTGCATGAGGCAAGCCATCACCCTGGAGCAGAGGCTAGTCGTCACCCTGCGGTACTTGGCGACGGGGAGAAGCCTGCTGGACCTCAAGTTCTCGACAGGCATCTCCCCCCAGGCTCTGGGGATCATTATCCCAGAGACCTGTTCTGCCATCATTCAGGTCCTGCAGAAGGACTATATTAAGGTAAGATTTGTTTCCTTTAACATCACATTTTATTGTATTTAATGTTTGATAGCATATTGTATTTCTTTCCTCATTCCCTAATTACCATGATTGTAATATGCTGTGAATGTCCCCTTTGTCCTCATGCATGCTGGATTTTTATGTAATTTTTTTTGTCCTTCATACATATTTGCCTTCACTTACCTCCCCAGCATGCTCTGCTGGGCCTATATTCACCTTGTGTAGTCACTTAACAATATATTTTGTCAGGTCCATAGTAGTGCTTTACCCTAAACAACCCCTAAAATGTGTAAAAATGTGATGTGTGCTTTAAATTCAGGAAGAGTGCCAGAGGCTTGTTTTTTTGGGTCCCCAAATCATTTGGAACCCTCCCTCCCCAACTACTAACTCAGCTGATACCAATCCTCTATCTGCTGACTTTGCCAAACCCATACACACTATACCCACCTCTTTTGTGGTCAGATTTATGAATGAATTCCCCAAAGAATGTAGTGCAAGGGCCGGCCTGAATACTTTCAAATGATACTGTTTAAAGTTTTTGTATTCTATTATTATCTTGATAGGTAATAGCAGAATGTAAAAATGTGCTAAAATGTGCACAGTGTGTATTTATATCTTTTTATTATGACACTTCTTACCTGTCCAGTGGGCTGCCAATAGTGTAAGTAAGGAGGAGCTGACCAAAGTAATACACATTATTTATGCATTCATCTCTCAATGAAGTGGAGAGGGTTACCTGTCCAAAACATCCCCCCCCATAAAATTTCAAGAATGGCCCATGGGGGGGGGGGGGGGGTCTGATAGGTTGATCTTATATCTTTTGTCTTTAAATAGTCCCTAAAATAAATGTTATACTGATGCTGCTTTCCATGTTTATGTGCAAAATGAATAATTTTTTATTCTTGTTTGACTTCACAGTTTCCTTTCACGCCACAGGAATGGCAGACTGTGGCCTCCCACTTGTGGACGTGGGGAAGAATGGCCGGATGTCCGATGGTGGAGTCATCACCCAGACGGAGTTCCACAAGCGTCTCCAGAATGGCAGCTTGGGCTCGCCACCTCCAGAAGACAATGCGGAAGGACTCCCATCCGTCTTCATTGCAGATGAAGCATTTGCGCTGGGGGACCATCTTATGCGGCCATTCCCTATGAGGACCCTCACCCTGGACCAGAGGGTTTTTAATTACCAGCTGGCCGGAGCCAGTAGAGTGGTGGAGAACACATTTGGAATAATGGCCAGCTGGTTCTGCCTATTACACCGATACACATGACAGAGTATAAACTCAATAAAAAGAAAATTCAACCAGCGCTAATCACTTGTGCAATATACAAAAGCAGCTGAATACTGAGGATAAAATCTATCAAATCCAACAGAACAAATATAAAAAAGCAGTACAGCGCTGACAATGACCCTAAAAATCTTCAATTAACTGAATGTCCATAAAGGGGAAAATAATGTCCATAAAGAAAGAGAAATTCCAGATGAAGATCCCAATGTGCAAGTGATATCCAATAATAAGTGACTCATATAGTGAAAAAATCCACCACCAGTATCGCTAGCCGCTCACCTCAGTGAGTGGACCCCTGAATGTATTCAGTCAGGTCTCAAACAGCCTTTCCCACAATGGGAGATGTACAGGAGCAGGTAACTGGAACCAGGTGGCTTGCGGTCTCGTGGAGCGATCACATGCAATAGAATAAATAACATCTAGTGCTCTCTGTCTCTAGCATAAAAGTATTTATTAAAAGTAGGTAAACTTACAAAGCAGGCACTGTTCCCCAGTGCGAAGGATGAAAACGTATAAGATACTCCACGGGAATCAATGAGCAAAGCGCGGGTGACGTCACGAGTCACGTGGTAATGTTCCGTACGAGTTACGTCCCTTGTGGTGGGCGGGACTTCTTCAGCGGCGACGGCATGACGTGGTACACCCGCTTTAAATAGCTCAGCTGTTCACCGCAGCCAATAGAGCAAATTGTATACTAATTGCCATGGTAACCATTACTAGAGAGCGGAAGTATTAGCTCTTATGATGGAACCAAGGAGGGATTCGCTATGATTATAATAAATCACTGAAGCCGAACCCAAAAATTAACTAAACAAATAAACTACTACTAAGTATAACTAATATAAATGTGACCAGCTCCCTCAAAGGGAGTCTAGTTTAAGTAACAACCCGTGTACTTGCTCGATTTCGTGGAACATCCTATTCACATAAGCTATAAAAAACAATATCCATATATTCCAAACATATAAAGATTCATATAAAAAACTTCATATAAAATTCATATATAATTAACGATCTGAAATAAAACAATTTACGTCGAACTCGACGTTTAAGCCTCCCGGCAAGAGAACCTTAGTCTCATGGATCCAATGGGATTCCCTGCGGCTGAGCTGGCGAAGAAAGTTACCCCCCCTCCAATGCTTATTAACTTTTTCAATCCCCCAGAATTTTAATCCTCTGGGGTTTTGGGCATGCACCATTTTACTTTTAATAAATACTTTTATGCTAGAGACAGAGAGCACTAGATGTTATTTATTCTATTGCATGTGATCGCTCCACGAGACCACAAGCCACCTGGTTCCAGTTACCTGCTCCTGTACATCTCCCATTGTGGGAAAGGCTGTTTGAAACCTGACTGAATACATTCAGGGGTCCACTCGCTGAGGTGAGCGGCTAGCGATACTGGTGGTGGATTTTTTTACTATATGAGTCACTCATCATTATTGGATATCACTTGCACATTGGGATCTTCATCTGGAATTTCTCTTTCTTTATGGACATTATTTTCCCCTTTATGGACATTCAGTTAATTGAAGATTTTTAGGGTCATTGTCAGCGCTGTACTGCTTTTTTATATTTGTTCTGTTGGATTTGATAGATTTTATCCTCAGTATTCAGCTGCTTTTGTATATTGCACAAGTGATTAGCGCTGGTTGAATTTTCTTTTTATTGCCTTGTTTTAATTTATCACAATTTCAGCAGCTATCATGGATATATTTTGTTATTTAGAAAAACGTGAAGTTAAATTGGATGAGGTCTTTTCCCATGGTCCCATGTCTGAACAAAATAATGATTTAACCTCTTCTTTCAAAAAATTAAATCACGTTTTTGAGAAAAAGGTAAAGACGTGGTGGGACATTACCTCATTCAATCAGTATATCTCCTCCAATTTGGTCCCCAGAAGACTTAGGTGGGATATCCCACCGAATGATGGTCTTTTTGATGAGGAATCAATGTTGGAATGGAAGAACTTCTTCGTTAAAAAGGGCTCAGAATTATTACAATTATTACTCGTACGTAAACAAAGAAAAATGGAATTCCTTGAGTCACAAATTAGTGATCTCAGGAAATCCATTGAGCCTTATAAAAATAGTGAAGAATTTAAAAAATTGTCTACTGACCTTGGCAACAGGCTTGCTAAATGGGATGTTGAAACTCAAAATAAGAAAAAGAAAAAATATATTAGAGATTGTGATGATTTTAGGAATGGTAACATTTTTAAGTGGCAAACTGGTCCTGCCCCCCTTATATCAGAGGTAAATCCCAATCCACCTCAGGTGGAACCGAATTCTAACCCAGGTAGATTCCCACCAGTTATGTCCAATTCCTATAACCATCCCCCCTCTGCACCCTCTAATAATAGAGGAGTTTTAGCTAAGAGAAGGGATTTTAAGGGGAAGAGAGGGAAAGGCAAACAACATGGCCCCCCAGGGACCCCTAGTAGGGACACCCCTTATTATACCTATCATCAACAAAATTACGAATCTCCTCGTAGATGGGAAGATCATAGGCAGAGTTATCATGACTGTCATGATTATTCTAACAATTATGGAAGAAGGGATATGCCCCAACCCACACGTGGGGAACCATTACCCTTATCTAATAGATTTACCCCGCTTCAACACCATAATTCCAATTATGAAGGGGATTTTTCAGGGGCCCAGAGTGGGCCGGGGGGGGGGAGCTCTGATGCCTCCGCCCAACCACATGGAATGGTGGAGACATCAACCACAACCATCCCCACAAACAAAAGACCTTTCCAGAAAGAGGGAGAGAGGAAAGAGAGGGGGCAGGAGATTACAAAAAGAAAAAGCCCCATTAGCCCCTATTGGCTCAGGTATATATAATTTGAGCAGCTGTGTCTTGAGTGAAAACGAAATTAGAGTCCTAGACAGAGGACTCAAATTTGCTCCGGTTCACAACATGAGCAAATTCCAAACTTATGTGAGTATCCATAAATTCGTCAGGAATTTGAATATGAGAAAGTACTTTTTGTCAAACCCTACCAGAATCCCTGCCATTACAAAAGGTTCACATTCCGGTTTAAGGAATAAATCTACTTTCAATCCTTTGAACCCGGACAATAAATATTTGGAAGTGTTCAAAAACATGTTGTTTAACGACCTAGACAAGATGAAAGTAAGAAAAGTATTGGACCCACAGTATATTAGGCAAGGTATGAAATCTCTGGAGGCTAGAAATGATATAATCATTTGCCCAGCAGATAAGGGGTCTAGTTATCTTGGACAAATCCAAATATCTTGCAGAGCTTGTTAGATTGCTGGATGACCCAGATACCTATCAGATTCTTAATAAGGACCCCATGTTGGGCTACAAGGATGAATTACACTGGCTTGTGGAAGAAGGAAAGACATTGGGGATTCTTACAAAGAAGGAGGCATCCTATTTGGACCCCCTATTCTGCAGAACTCCCATTTATATATTGTCTTCCGAAAATCCATAAGGATATCACTGACCCCCCTGGTAGGCCTATTGTCAATGGCATTGACTCCATCTCCTCCAGGGTGGGTCAATATATAGACCATTTTCTCCAACCGCTAGTGAATCAAACTGAAGCGTTCCTGAAGGATACGAAACATGTTATTCAAATCATGGAATCCATCAGTTGCTCTTCTCCTTGTATTCTGGCCACAGCCGACGTAGGGTCTTTATATACCATTATTGGACATGAAGATGCCTTATCTTCAGTACAATGGGCCTTATCTAAATTTTCCGACCTCTCAATTAAACATAAGAACTTTTTACTAAAGAGTTTACGCTTCTGTTTAGAGAAGAATTATTTTTGGTTTAGTCGTCATTTTTACTTACAAAAGAGGGGCGTTGCGATGGGTGCCCGTTTTGCTCCCAGTGTGGCCAACTTGTTCATGGCCCACTGGGAGGAAGATGTAGTTTTTAGGCACCGCCCCCCACAATTAGTTTGTTACAAACGGTATATAGACGATCTGGTATTGGTCTGGGAGGGAGACCATTCCAGTCTTGCTACCTTTGTACAAGCTTTAGATGCCAATACCAAAAATATCAAACTAACTTGGAATTTTAGTAAGGATAAAAGTGTTTCTAGACTTGGAGATCCGGAGGGAAGAGAACAAGTTTACATTGTGCAACTACCGAAAACCCACTGACCGCAACTCATTCATTCCATTAGAGAGTTGTCATCACAAATCATGGCTATGTAACATCCCTAAGGGACAATTTGTGAGGCTTAAACGAAACTGTATTGATGTTAGTGAGTTTGTCTCTCAATCCACGTTACTTACCTCTAAATTTCAAGAAAAAGGCTATGATCAACTAGCCTTAAAGAGTGACATGGAAAAAGTTTTAGCCATGGATAGGTCAGAACTGATCTCCAATAAAGTCAGAGATACCAGTAATAATGCCCTTAACTTTAAAATGTTATTGAATTATAACGTCCAGTACAAGCAATTCGAAAAGCTGGTTGTTAAAAACTGGCCAATCTTGAAACAAGATCGCGTGCTGGGTCCCCTATTGCCACCACGCCCGTCTTTTATTTACAAGAAGGCCCCGTCTTTAAGAGACCGTCTAGCACCAGGAGTGGTAGATCCCCCCATACAAGCAGACAACAGATTATTCTCCTTCCTCTCTGGTTTCTATGCCTGTGGGCGCTGTACAGCCTGCAGACACTCCAAATGTAATGACAAAAAACGTAAACAAATTGTTGCTACCTCAACAGGCAGGGAATATAAAATTGACCAATTGATTACCTGCACGACAGTTGGAGTTGTATATATGTTGGAGTGTGGATGTGGCCTCCAATATATTGGAAGGACTTCCAGGCCCCTGCATGTGCGTTTAGGCGAGCACGTCAATAATATTAAGAAAGGACTAAAAACCCACAATGTTTCGAAACATTTCAAAATGGTGCATGCCCAAAACCCCACAGGATTAAAATTCTGGGGGATTGAAAAAGTTAATAAGCATTGGAGGGGGGGTAACTTTATTCGCCAGCTCAGCCGCAGGGAACCCCATTGGATCCATGAGACTAGGGTTCTCTTGCCGGGAGGCTTAAACGTCGAGTTCGACGTAAATTGTTTTATTTCAGATCGTTAATTATATATGAATTTTATATGAAGTTTTTTATATGAATCTTTATATGTTTGGAATATATGGATATTGTTTTTTATAGCTTATGTGAATAGGATGTTCCACGAAATCGAGCAAATACACGGGTTGTCACTTAAACTAGACTCCCTTTGAGGGAGCTGGTCACATTTATATTAGTTATACTTAGTAGTAGTTTATTTGTTTAGTTAATTTTTGGGTTCGGCTTCAGTGATTTATTATAATCATAGCGAATCCCTCCTTGGTTCCATCATAAGAGCTAATACTTCCGCTCTCTAGTAATGGTTACCATGGCAATTAGTATACAATTTGCTCTATTGGCTGCGGTGAACAGCTGAGCTATTTAAAGCGGGTGTACCACGTCATGCCATCGCCGCTGAAGAAGTCCCACCCACCACAAGGGACGTAACGCGTACGGAACATTACCACGTGACTCGTGACGTCACCCACGCTTTGCTCATTGATTCCCGTGGAGTATCTTATACGCTTTCATCCTTCGCACTGGGGAACAGTGCCTGCTTTGTAAGTTTACCTACTTTTAATAAAAAATACTTTTATGCTAGAGACAGAGAGCACTAGATGTTATTTATTCTATTGCATGTGATCGCTCCACGAGACCGCAAGCCACCTGGTTCCCGTTACCTGCTCCTGTACATCTCCCATTGTGGGAAAGGCTGTTTGAGACCTGACTGAATACATTCAGGGGTCCACTCGCTGAGGTGAGTGGCTAGCGATACTGGTGGTGGATTTTTTCACTATATGAGACACTCATCATTATTGGATATCACTTGCACATTGGGATCTTCATCTGGAATTTCTCTTTCTTTATGGACATTATTTTCCCCTTTATGGACATTCAGTTAATGGAAGATTTTTAGGGTCATTGTCAGAGTATAAACTCAGTCACATCATCCTGGCTTGCTGTGTTCAACACAACTTTTTAAGGAGAAATTCTGTGAACTATGCAGGCTTTGTTGGGCCTGAGGCCAGAATTGATCTCAATGAACCAACCCTGACTGAGCTTGAAGCTGGCCGTCTAAGATACCTTGAATAATTTGTGGGTGGGGGGGCATCAATATGCCAGACAATGTCTGAGACATTTTTTAAATAAAAATAACTTTAGAACTTCAAAAATATTTGCTTACATTTACTGCTTGTGTTTCTTTTAGCTGACCCTGCCAGAAATGTGAGGAGTCGTGAAAATAGCGTGATTGTGTAACATTATAAATCACTGTTGGGTGTTATTTACTAAAGGCAAAGACACTTTGCACTACAAGTGCACTTGAGACTGCACAGAAACGGCACTTGTAGTGCAAAGTGGATTTTCCCTTAGGAAATAACCCCCATTGTCACTGAAAACACCAATTTTACCACAAAAAAACTTTAGGACCATTGAAAGAAGAAGCCACACATTGTTGATTATCGATCTTTTTAATCAAAGCACAATCACATGTGCATTTTCAGGCTCAGGCTGATTCAGGAGGCTTCTGCGTCCCTCAGAACCACCCCCAATCGTGAAGAGGCCTTTGCCTGCATGGCTGCCACAAAACTGCAGTGCATGCAGGAGGGCCAACGCCTTATGTGTGAGGAAATCATTTTTCAAACATTAAATAAGGGGTTAAGGGGGGAAATCACACCCAATACCCACCTGAGTGAGTTGCATCCTCCTCCTGCCACAACTCCACCACCACAGACACAGCGTGGAAGAAAGCGTGGAAGGAAGACAAGAGAGTGATGGCCTGGGTTCAGTCTGGTCTGACAAAAGATGCAGGCTCTTGTATGACCACAGCCTGGGGACATTCATGTCATCTGCTGCTGTTCATGATTCTCTTGAACTTCTGGACCAGATTGTACTCCCTTATATATGGACTCCTCGGGCTACCAATTTTGCAGTAAAATAATTGATGTGTGCCCAGGGGGCCAAAGGCTTTGCCAATTTCTGCTGTTTCTCCGGCATTGCCTCCCTCTTTCTTTGGTTAGGGCCCCTTAATACATTTTTGGTTTGATTTATTATACTCGCCTATGTGTGTTTTCCTTCAAAAAGGACAGTTTGTTTGTGAGGAGGCAGGTACATTTAAAAAATACAATGTAAAAGTAACAAGAGACACCAACACCAAGCAACCTCCTTGAGATTAAATAATACTATATAATAATGGTGTTGTGGTAACTTGACACACAACACATCCAAAACTATTCTGCAGTAAACAAAACTAAAAAAAATAAGAATAAAACACAAGATCGATGCCAGGGGGGCGTGGTTTGCCTTGAGAGGAGATGGCTGCCTGATCCTTCGGCTCCCTCTCACCACAGCCTAAAATCCGCCTTTACCGGGGTTTACCGACTGAATCCGCGCTCCAACTATGGGAACGTCTTCCCGCGGAACATCACAAAGCAGATCCAGATCCCCGAGAGAAACGGCCGGCCGCACGAGCCAGACAATACCGGAGATATTCCGCACACAGCGGTCCAATATGGCGTCCTCCCCTCCCGCCTCAGCCTCCTCTCTGAACCAGGATGGGATCGTTCTCACGCCGTCCGAACACAGTCACCCTCCACAGGAATCCTCTCTACCAGCCCACCGCCAACCGAGCTTACAAGACCTGCAAGCAGTTGCGGCGGATATAAAGGATACCCTGTTCTCAGCTATCTCGGATCTACGGCATGAGTTACAAGCTATCACAGGCCGCATACAGAGAGTAGAAGACAAGACGGCCCAGCAGCAAACCGCAGTGAAGATCATCCACCACACTGTTGATCGCCACACAATGCAGTTAAGAGATCTTCAGCGCCATGTTGAAGATCTCGACAACAGGGGCAGAAGACATAATCTCCGGGTAAGAGGCATACCCGAAGCGGTGGAACAGGACAGGATTATACCAGTGGTGACAGGCCTATTCAATCACCTGCTGGATAGACCGGCAACTAAAGAGATAGCTATGGAACGTATTCACAGGGCTCTGCGCCCAAAAGGGAGAGATAATGAACCGCCCAGGGACATTATATGCCATGTAGATGACTTCTCAGTCAAAGAAACTATTCTACAAAAAGCCCGCGAAACTCCAACTGTGGAATATAATGGCAACCCCGTACAGATTTATCAGGATCTATCGGCCATCACGCTACGCCATCGAAAAGACCTGCGCCCTCTGCTGGATGTACTGCGCACGAGAGGAATTCGCTATAGATGGAAGTTTCCTTTTGGCTTATCCGCCTCCCACCAGGGACGATCAGCGCTCCTAAGAGTCCCAGAGGACCTTGACACCTTTTGCCGTGCACTGGACATTCCGTTCACCCCAGTACCTGACTGGTATGCGGAGTTCAACTTACAACCTCCCCATCGACAGCCTCCTTGGGAAGAACCGATGGACGCCCACAACACCAGCTTTCGCAGGAGACGCTCACCGTCCACAAACGGAAATGGCTCCCCGCCGGGCTCACGCCACCCGCCTTCTAGCCCCATGACAGCACCTCTGCCTCGCCGAGCTAGACGTGATCGCTGATCACTTATCCCTCCATTGGGGAAAACTGAGCAAGAACTGACTGACCTGCTTCCTCAAGATCTCCCTGCCAAACCAGCTCATACCTGACGACAGCCAGATATCCCAACTGGATCTCCCACATACACCATGCATTTAATCAGAGACCGTTTACGTTCACAACCCGAAAACCCGATCAACGGCTCCTGATACCCAAGCTGAACCCAGTCGTGACCAGACCATCCTATTCACCCGCGGTCACACCCTGCTCCCATGGACACACGCATAGGATTTCAAGGCGGACCATCGATCGCCAATAAATCTTTCACCTGACTACCGAACGACGCCGAAGGAGAAGACCCGGACACCTCCGATCACGGACTGCTCCGTCGCAATGCGACAACCTCCTGGACTTTAATCCCTTCGGACATCATACCATCGACCCACGACGCAACCCCACACCATTAACATTCTCATCCAGACAGAACAATGTCTCTTCTCCACTCGCATACAGCCCACGGAGACAGCAGCAACGCAGGAGATACCTCCATACCCTGCCCAGACCATCTATCTGTCGACACGCAGGTAACGAGGGAAAAGCATCACGCATGGAGATCTTACCAACTGGTTCTCCTCTCCTTATGTCGGGACAACATGCGATAACTATTACCCTCCGTTCACCCCATTATTGGTCTGGGACTTTTCTCACCATAACTTCCCCTCTATAACGCACCTAAGCCACCTTTCGCCTAACGTTCCACACTAACGACCGGAGATAGCAACATAGTGACCCCACGGAGCTTCAACCCTCCCCCCTATCATTAACCCTCTAGAGTACATTGGAGCAGCGATACAGAGACCCTCACACACGCCATCACTGCCCATAGACTATTGCTCCTCCTGGATAAACGGGGACATAGATGAGGTAGTCATTTTACGTACGGACACCGAGGTTTACACGATACACTAGTTATGCTACACTGACAGCTGGTATACTCCGATATACCCCTTACACAGACTACCACGCAACACGTGAGACGGACCGTTACACGCTAAGACTCGCAGAACCTCACACACATGAAAGTCACTCACGCCGCTGCAAGCTCCGAGGGCTACTGAGAAAACTGACAGGGGTCCCTCACATCCCTCTCGAATACTTCATGCCACAACAACATAGTACAACAGGTGAGAACGGGCCTAGAATTACACAAACGACCTCACTCTTTGCTCTTAGAACAACATACACAATAGACAACTGAAATGAGGGAATGGGACAACACACCAGTCATAATGCTCTTGGGGGAAACTCTTTTCTCCTACAATGGTTTGTTTATACTGTTTCTAAGTTGAAAAATGTTATACTTTATGAGAATTGCATGAACGTTAAATGCAACCGGTTAAAAAATGTTTATTTGTTTCAGACTTGACAGCCTCCAGCAGCCTCAGCCACATACTAACATAGCAGATAGAGGCTTGCCATTCCCTTTGCACATACACTTGTATTTACCCTGCCAGTTAGCTAATAACATCACGACAGCCTCTCACAAGGCTCCATCTTACATTGCCCACACACTCGATAACCACTAAAAAACCCACGTATCAACGCACACATCCTATCTACATAGCACTCAAGCGTTACTGCCCTCCGGCGTCCATTCCTATCATTACCGCATTAGACACAATCCCGAACTATCATATACCCCCATCTCCAAGATAGAAGGCTGATGAGGAGAGAGACCGTTTCGGTCACTCAATTCTATTTTTTCCTTTTATTCCACTCTTTTTTCATTTCTGACTCATCTCATAAACCATACCTCTCAATCGTCAAACCAACCCCCACACAGTGGTCGCACAAATTGCATCCAACTCCCAATCGTAAACTCCAGTATAAACCCACTGATTTGTACCGGCGGATATACCCCTGTGGCTCGGGACACCGATTTAGGTGACCTGAACACCACATTGTGCCGGCTCCCCCTTTCCCGACCCTTTAAAGGCTTTACCTACCCGCTTTACCCAAACCACAACCATCATCGCCTTAAACTTCCTGCCACAGCCCACACCTCGCCATAAAATGAATTTGAATAAAACCCTCAAGACACAGACAACAACGAAAATAAATGAAACCACGCTCAAAATAGTTTCCCTTAATGTAAAGGGACTCAACACACCAGAAAAACGATCCAAACTCCTTCTTACCATGCACAGACTTAAAGCCAACATTATCTTTCTACAAGAAACACACTTCCGTTCTAATAACATCCCAAAACTAACTAATGCCCAATTCCCATACATGACACACGCCCCCAACCCCTTACATAAAACGAAGGGGGTCTCGATTCTTGTTGCTAAAAACTGCCCCTTTAAAATCACGGACTCATTGATAGACACAGACGGCAGATATCTTTTCCTAAAAGGCTCGATACATAACAGATCGATAACACTGGCAAACATATACGCCCCAAACAAACATCAGGTAACATTCTTTAGATCAGTCGCCAATGCCCTCACGACATTCAAGGAAGGTACCCTTGTACTAGGAGGAGACTTCAACGTCCCTTTAAATCCAATCCAAGACACATCCTCGGGAACCACAGCACTTCCATACAAAGCCCTTGGGGTAATCAACACTATCCTCAAAAAGCTCCTTCTCCACGATACGTGGCGCACCCTAAACCCAGATGGTAAAGACTACACATTCTACTCCGTACCCCACAACCGATACTCCAGACTAGACTATCTACTACTGTCACAAAATGACCTACCGCTTATCCACCACACCTCCATCGAGCCCATGACTATATCAGACCACCACCCCATAACTCTTTCACTGAAACTCCCCGAACTTACACCGCGCTCACGCACATGGAGACTGGACCCCTCATTACTCACTGACCCTTCCATCACAAAGGAAGTAGAAACCACATTACAACATTTTTTCCAGGAAAACAACCCAGAAGACACTTCCCCTATAAACAATTGGGAAACGCACAAAAGTGTAATCAGGGGCACTTTCATAGCGGCGGCGGCCAAAAGAAACAAAGAAAAAAGAAAACAACACACAGATTTAATAGAAAAGATACGCAGATTAGAAGGGATACACAAGCAATCTCACGCAAGGGCCGCTTTAAATGACCTGATACAGGCCAGGAAAGATTTATTAAACCTACTGGACAAACAGATACAACGAAAATACGTTCTATCTAAAAAGAAATTCTATGAATTTGGCAATAAAGCAAGCAAAATGCTAGCCAGAGCGCTGCAAACTGCTAGGTCTAACCAGACGATCCACCAAATTACTGACCCCTCCGGACGCAAACTGAACAAAACCCCTGATATTGCCCAACAATTTGTAAAGTACTATAGCGAACTATACAACCTCCCCAATCCCACACCATCCTCGGATAACATCTCTCGCACCCAAATGATATCAGACTTTTAAAAAAAATATAGCCCCACTCCTATATCAGAATCCACGGCCCAGGAACTGAATACCCCGCTTACCCGCACTGAGGTAGACACCGCCCTTAAACAGCTGAAAGCAGGCAAAAGCCCAGGTCCAGACGGCCTTACCGCAGGCTATTACAAAACTTACGTGGAGCTTCTCACGCCTTCATTTTTAAAAGCTTTCAACACATTCGCACAACCCACTAACCCCCCCCGCGAGATCTCCTCACGGCACACATCGTAGTAATTCCCAAACCAGACAAAGACCATTCTCTAGTCACAAACTTCAGACCCATCTCACTGCTAAACGTGGACCTTAAATGGTACGCAAAAACATTAGCAAATCGCCTCCTACCTTTAATACCCCAACTTATAGGCCTTGACCAAGTGGGATTTGTACCTGGAAGGGAAGCGAGGGATAATACCCTAAAGACCCTCAATATCCACCATTGGCTCACGTCCAGCAAAAACAAGGGATTCATGCTATCTCTGGACGTGGAGAAGGCATTCGACAGAGTGGCTTGGGACTACATGAAGGAAACCCTCAAAACTATCGGCCTTCCCCAAATAATGCTGAACTATATATTAGCGCTGTACTCTAATCCTACAGCAAAGGTCCAACTTAACGGCCATCTGTCGGATGCCTTCTCCGTGTCTAACGGAACTCGTCAAGGATGCCCCCTCTCCCCATTAATATTCATTCTCTCACTTGAACCCCTTCTTAGACGCCTCAACTCCAACACAGACATCAAAGGTATACAAATTAAACACCGCACATACAAATTAGCAGCATTCGCGGATGATATCCTACTATTCCTTACAGAACCCCTCACCACAATCCCAAACCTACTCAAAGACTTCCAAACCTTTCATACCCTATCTAACCTTCAAATCAACTTCTCGAAATCAAAAGCCCTTAACATATCCCTTCCCCCAGAAATCTACCAACAATGCCAACTTAATTTCCCATTCACATGGAGCAAACGTGCAATCCCCTACCTAGGCATCCAGGTGCCGACCTCTTTAACAGACTTATATGCCCTTAACCATTCCACGCTCCTCCACAAAATCCAAACAGATCTAACACAATGGTCCTCAGGTCACTCCTCCTGGTTCGGCAAGGCCGCAATCATAAAAATGAACATCCTTCCCAGAATTTTATACCTCCTGCAAACCATCCCAATTAAACTACCACCTACATTCTTTTCCACATACCGCAAAGCTTGCACGACCTTTCTATGGGGTAAAACCCACCCGAGACTGAGCTTCGAAAGACTGACTATACCCAAAGGCATAGGAGGCATAGGTCTCCCGGACATACATAAGTACCAACAAGCATGCCACTTGGCTAGGATTATTGACTGGAATGTACACTCCGAAAACAAAGACTGGGTACACTTGGAACAATCATTCTCACATATTCCCATTCAAAACCTTCCATGGATAAACTCACCCTCTATACCATTGGAATATACCCGACACCCAATTATCAACCCCACACTAACCTCATTCCGCACAGCATGTAGAAAACACAAAATTTCAACAATCAATGGCCCAATGACACCCCTAAGATTGAATCCAGACTTCACCCCGGGCATGCACGCTTCCTTCTTACAAGACATATGGCCCCACAAGACAATAAGAGCCGAACACTTCTTTGAAAATAAACGCCTCTTATCACAATCCGCCTTGGCCTTTAAATTGAACATAGATACCTTTCCCTTCTGGACATTCGTCCAACTCCGAAATTTCTTTACCAAAACAACAACCACCACAGAATGGTCCAGAACCACGACCCCATTTGAAAAGCTATGTTTGAGTACCAGCACAATATCACATATGATCTCACAAACATATAACTTATTATTCGACAAACACACTCCGACATCACACTGGACCAACAAACAATGGGAAAAAGACCTTTCCATACATATAAATGACCAAGATTGGGACACCATATGCACCCTAGTCCACAAGGGTTCGATGAACGTACAAGTCCAAGAAAATGCATACAAAATATTCTCCAGATGGTACAGGACCCCGCTTTTATTACATCACTTCAACTCATCAATACCCCAACTATGCTGGAGATGTAACAGGGACACGGGATCACTAATACATATCTGGTGGGCTTGCCCCAAAATCGAATCCTTCTGGAAGGAAGTCCACAATCTAATCGCAAAAATCACTACATACACCTTAGATTTTGAACCCGCAATGTTTCTACTACATCACTCTTCTACCCTCATACCAGCATACCACCGCTCCCTAGCCATGCATTTAGTGAACGCAGCGAGAATGTGCATACCCCCCAAATGGCGTTCCTCCGAACCTCCCACCGTACAGGAATGGTTCAAACGCATACACCAAACAATGGTCATGGAAGACCTTATTCATCAATCCAATGACACACAAGCTAAGTTCACTAAAACATGGTCAACTTGGATACACTTCACTACTACAGATGAATACAAAAGATACACAACATGAATGACTCTAGTGGGCTGTGGCAGGAAACAGATTCCTCCCGGTCTCCCCCCTGTTCCATCCCATAACATCCCCCTCCATTCTCTCCACTTCCCCTCCCCACCTCCACGTTCTCTCCCCCACCCCGCATAAAACGCGCAGGACACCAAGACACAGAACACCAGACTTTTAAACAAAACAGTCTCTCAATAACCTACCATATTAACCTGTACCACTTATGAAAGACATATGCCTTTCCTACAAAACTCCACACTCATAACCATAATCATACCGCTTGACATCATATGCTCATTTACTATGAAAATGACTGAAAACATACTTCCCTCAACATCTACCTCCCCCAACAGGTACCATATATAGCACTTAAATTACCACACATGTAAGACTGCTAATTTTTTACCAATTGGGAATACACACTGGATCTCGCATATTAAATGTAAACACCATTGCTACATACCCAGTTACTCACAGCTAACACATATATGTAACCTAAATGCTTAATTTCAATACCTAAGCGGCTGCGTCCGCATTGTTACCTGAAGTAATGACCTGTTTTATTTTTCTGTATCTGGTAATTTTTGCTCGAAAACTTCAATAAAAACTTGTTTAAAAAAAAAAAACAAAAAACACAAGATCAGGATTTTAAAAACTAAAAAAAAAATAAGCTAAAAACATCACAAAAATATTATTTTTTCGGTAGATGTGACAAATAAAAATATTATATTGATGAAATCACGATAAATAATTAAGAAAGAAGTCTGTGTGAATATGAGCATTCAAACTACTTCATTCTTCTAGCATTATAAAGAAGAAGAGAGTGCGCTGCATTAAAGAATTTAAAACATTGCAGCGTGACGAAAGTGAATCCATTCTGAACGCTAATTTTACCAGACCGAGCAGTTCCGTCTTGCAATTTATTCTGAGCATGCGTGGCACTCGTGCGTCGGAATTGTCCACACACAGTCAGAATTGACGCGATCGGATTTTGTTGTCGGAAAATTTTATAGCCTGCTCTCAAACTTTGTGTGTCGTAAATTCCGATGGAGCCCACACACGGTCAGAATTTCCGACAACAAGCTCCGATCGCACATTTTCCATTGGAAAATCTGACCGTGTGTACAGGGCATATAAGTTCACATGCAAGATAAACAGTGTAGAACAGATTAGAACAAGTACAATTACTTGTGGTTCCCTGCAAATTGAGTTGTAACATCTCTCACTAGAAAGCTGACTTATATCTTTTAGTTCGGGCAGGATGTTGTAGGGATCCCAAGGCAGGCTCTACAAAGGTAAGGCCTAAAGGTTCAGGTAGCTGAAGGTAATGACACTCCCTAGAAAATGAGTATCATAAAGCCAGTCTCCGTGACTGGGAATTACAAGATGGCTAGGTGCTCTTGCTCTCGCTGGTGTCCTGCAAGCCTGATATATCAGTAAAAGGCCCAGGGCCTAGTGACAGCTCACATTCCTAGCCACTGCTATCTCATCAGGAATTATCCCCTTGACCACTAGAGGGTGGGAAGAGTTGACATTTACCATATATCCCCTGGATGTGTCCAGGGGATAATGGGGTCCAGACAATTGTGTGCACCCTGGGAATTTTGGGGAACAGATTTAAAGGAGCCCATGCCCACCACTGAGGAACGTGACAAATTAGCAATTTGCTATAGAAGTATTAGGTTAAGGGAGGTCTCTACATGGAAAACAAAGTAGATATTTATTTTTAAACAAATTAAGGTTGAATAATTAACCACTTCACATCCTTAGGACGCACCTGTACATCCTCAGGTTGAAGTGGTTATACCAACATTTTCAGCCTGGAAGGTTTTAAAGTAGAAGTGATCCGAGAGGCTCTATATGGCCTGGAAGGGGGCACCCCTCTAGCTGCTATCCACCACCATTCTCGGGCTCTCTGTTGTCATTGCGGAGCCCAGCACCACTGCCCCATGTTCAGTCCAGTGAGCACAGACTGGAGAAAGGTACATACCTGCCCCATATGACGTAAGAAACCAGAAGTGGGAAGAATTTCATCACTTGTTGTTTACAAGCTGTTACCGGCCTGTAAAGTATCTGATTAAACAGATCTCAGTTTGATCAGAGGCTTTTGGGGGCAGAGATGGTCCAATAGACCCCAGATCTTCCAGTAAAGAGTACCTGTCACTGCCTTATTAAAAAAATAAATTGCAAATGCATACATGGGTCCCTCACACATATGTACTGTAAGCATTTATTGCACCACATATGTGAGGTATCATCATGAATGTCAGTGAGAGCAATAATTCTAGTACCATATCTCCTGTTTAACTCTAAACTGGTAACCAGTAAAGGCTTTTATAGCATTGTCTATAGATCATTTAATGTATCATAGCTTGTTGCCATTCGTTTGATGGGCATGCACAGTTTTAAAGTGTGACAGGTTAGGTATCAATTTATTCTGTATTCATCGATTATATTTTACCAAAACATGGGTATTATTTTGTGGTTGTGTGCACTAAAATTCAATAAAGTGTTATTTTTCCTAAAAATTTAAAAAATGGCTGTGCAAATATAATATAGTCTTTCCTATGCTCCTCGGCTCCGTATAATGCTCATTAAGTGATGTTTTACTATCGCAAATAATAAAAGAACCTTTTTTTTAAAATGAGAAAATAACCTTAACAACGTTGTTTTTGTCCATTTTGAATACAGCCAATGTACATGCACATTCGCTGGACAAATGGCTGCACACTTTTTTTTTGTTTTTATAAACAGACCCAATAGTGTTATGGACCCCATGTAATTCAAAGAAACTAAAATTCAAACAGAGTTAACATTTCAGCAGTGGTTTGTTTTGTATTGTAACCTGCTGAATATTTTGTTCCACTTTGCTTGAGATAAAAATGAAATTTGCATCTGCACAATGTCTTATTGTTAAAAATACTTTTATGAGTCAACTTTAAACCAGACGTTGCATTTGTCAAGTGGCTAGACCTCATTGTCTAACTTGGTATTATCATTCATTCTATGTATATATGTATTGCATATATTTTGTTATTTTTAAAGCATTTTTCACAAAGTTCTTGAAATGATTAAGCACACTTCTCTCAAAATAATAAACACTTAGATAAATGAGGTTTATTCTCTGGAAACATTTACGCCTTAGCTAATATTTATCACAAGAAATATACAGTCAGGGTTGTAATTTATTTTCAGAGATATGTCTTGAAAAGTGCTGTATTGTTATTGAAATTTATCTTTTTCAAGGACCTTCTGGGATTTTTTTCTAAAATGCCATAAAAAAGGGACATTTTGTTGAATACATGTCAAGCTGATGAAAAAAAATAAATTAATAAAATTTTGATTAAAAATCTTGCGCCAGTGTGTTGGAACCTGTTCTGTTATCAGAGATATAAACAGGGAAACATTTACTGTATGTTTATGGTCAATGTCAAATCTGATCAGTGCATCTTGTCATCCAAGAAAACAAAAAATTTTTAGGATCATTATTTATAGTTGAGGAGTTTGTCATTTGGAGTATTTTTCAATCTATTTGGGGAACTAGAAAGTATTTCAAAATTTGTACTCCTTGTTTTCATACACTATATGATTTTTCTTTACTAAAGCCATTTTCTTGTTTGTTTTTTGTTTTGGAAAAATTTAAAGATTTAATATTTATGTCCGATATGTATCTCTGTCTGTGACCTCATTGAAATATTGGACCCACTTCCAATATTGGAGTCCCTGCCATGAATCATTGACCCGCAAATGTAATTTTCAGAATGAGTTTATGTGCTCTGTAAACCATGATTTCAAAAAAACAGTAAAGAAGTAGATGAACATTGTAAACATGAACATTTGTTTTAATATTTAATGGACTAAAAAATTATTAACTTCCACAATACATAATAAAAGGAAGTATTTACAAACAATTATACATTCCATATAAGTATATTTCTGAGTATGCACTAAGGCTGGGTTCACCATGTGCGGTGCGAATTGCAGCACCGATTTCCCTGCAAAAATAAAAATGATTCATTCAGCGGTTCCTCTCCATTGTAGCTGCGGCTCAGCTGACCAGGGAGAGGGGGGAGGTGTAGCAGGAGGGGGAAAGAATTTATGTTCATAACTGAACACATCTGTGAATCGGATGTGTTCTGATTTAATATTATGTGCCAGCAATTTGCACCGCAGTGCCTAGAAAACACACACATTTATTTTGTGTAATGCGGAGTGTGGATGAAATGCACATATGTGAACCAGACCCATTAAAAAGAACATATTTTCAAATGTTCTGCGAATTTAATGCGGTGTAAGCCCCATCCAATGTGCATATGTGTGAAACCAGCCTCAATCTTCATTTTATTCTTGTCATTTGCACTTATTTAAATTCTTAAATACAGTGGCGGTTGGTGCTCCATTTTTTGGGGGGGTGACAAACAAACCCCCTCGCTCGCCCATTCACCCACAAGGTCCTTTGCCCTCTCATTTGCTCCTTCGCTCGGCTGCCCGCCAGCCCCGCACTTACCCCATCCAGGTCATGGCGACTTTGATGACTCTCCCAGCTTCTTCTCCTGGCCGATCTGGTAACTTCTCCTACAGACCCGCTTCCTGTCCTGATTGGCCAGGAGGAGACCCAGGCAGACAATAGCGAATAAGGATAAAAAGAGCAGTGCCGCTAAAGCAGCGTAATAAATTGGTATAAAACAGTTTTAATTTTCTTTAACTGCTTCAGCCCCGGAAGATTTTACCCCCTTCCTGACCAGAGCACTTTTTGCGATTTGACACTGCATCGCTTTAACTGACAATTGTGTGGTCGTGCAACGTTTGCATCCAAACAAAATTGACTTCTTTTTTTTCCCCACAAATAGATCTTTCTTTTGGTGGTATTTGATCACCTCTGCGGTTTTCATTTTTTGCACTTTAAACAAAAAGAGCGACAATTTAAAAAAAAAACAATATTTTTTTACTTTTTGCTTCAATAAATATCCCCCAAAAATATATAAAACAATTTTTTTCCTCAGTTTAGGCTGATATGTATTCTTCTTCTACATATTTTTGGTAAAAAAATTGCAATAAGCGTATATTGATTGGTTTGCGCAAAAGTTATAGCATCTACAAAATAGGGAATAGTTTTATGGCATTTTTATTATAATTTTTTTTTTTACTAGTAATGGCGACGATCTGCAATTTTTATCATGGCTGCGACATTATGGTGGACACTTTTGACACTATTTTGAGACCATTGTCATGCATACAGCGATCAGTGCTATAAAAATGCCCTGATTACTGTGTAAATGACACTGGCAGGGAAGGGGTTAAACACTAGGGGCAATCAAGGGGTTAAGTGTGTCCTAGGGAGTGATTCTAACTGTGGGGGGATGAGCTTCCACTCACATGACACTGCTCCCAATTACAAAATGGGAAATGCCTTGTTTGCTCCGTAACACGATCGCCAGGAGACCGGCAAACATCAAGTCCCCTGGTCCCGCATACACGGTCACTCTGTATGCGCCCACTAGCCCCACCAATTAAAGGAGATGTACAGGTACGGCAATTTGCCCACTGCTGCCATTGTGCCGATGTATATCGGATTAGAGGCGGTCGACAAGTGGTTAAAATATACTCACATTCTGACAGTGGTGATCAGGCATTGGATTGTGGTTAGATTCTCTTCAGCTGTGCTGGGTAGTCCTTAGGTTCCAAGCTGGGCATCAGTGATTTTTCAGTCCCCGGCCACTCCAGTGGCATCCATAGTTCCGAGGCTGAAGGATGTCACAGCAGGCATATCAGCAGGATACATCCACAGGGCACATCAGACGCTGGAGAACGATGGGCGTGGCTATAGCACTCTGTGCTCCGAGCCCAGCCTTTTTGAAGCCAATTAGAACTTCAGACTCTAATCATGTGCTTCACAATCTCCCCCATAGAAATCCATGCGCCTGGTGCCCCGCATGGAGATTAGGGGCTGAAGCATGGAGATTAGGGAGCGGTGCCCCTGTGCTCCTTATGGACCGGCCCTCACTGCTTATCACTTGCCAACCAGCTCACGCAGATATACTGTGGCAGGTTGGCTCTCCTGCGCGAACCTGTAGGCTCTCCTGTTGGCTCTCCTGCATGAAATGTCAGTTAAAGTGACACAGTGCCACATAGTAAAAAATAGCCTGGTCATTAAGGGGGCAAATCCTTCCGAGGCTGAAGTGGTTAAAAACAGTTGCAATAAAAAGTATGTGAACCCTTTTGGAATGATATGGATTTCTGCACAAATTGGTCATAAAATGTAATCTGATCTTCATCTAAGCCACAACAATAGACAATCACAGTCTGCTTAAACTAATAACACACAAAGAATTAAATGTTACCATGTTTTTATTGAACACACCATGTAAACATTCACAGTGCAGATGGAAAAAGTATTAGGACCCCTAGACTAATGAGATCTCCAAGAGCTAATTGGAGTGAGGTGTCAGCCAACTGGAGTCCAGTCAATGAGATGAGATTGGAGGTGTTGGTTACAGCTGCCCTGCCCTATAAAAAACACACACCAGTTCTGGGTTTGCTTTTCACAAGAAGCATCGCCTGATGTGAATTATGCCTCGCACAAAAGAGCTCTCAGAAGACCTATGATTAAGAATTGTTGACTTGCATAAAGCTGGAAAGGGTTATAAAAGTATCTCCAAAAGCCTTGCTGTTCATCAGTCCACGGTAAGACAAATTGTCTATAAGTGGAGAAAGTTCAGCACTGTTGCTACTCTCCCTAGTAGTGGGCATCCTGTAAAGATGACTGCAAGAACACAGCGCAGACTGCTCAATGAGGTGAAGAAGAATCCTAGAGTGTCAGCTAAAGACTTACAAAAGTCTCTGGCATATATGCTAACATCCCTGTTAGCGAATCTATGATACGTAAAACACTAAACAAGAATGGATTTCATGGAAGGATACCACAGAGGAAGCCACTTCTGTCCAAAAAAACATTGCTGCATGTTTACAGTTTGCACAAGAGCACCTGGATGTTCCACAGCAGTACTGGCAAAATATTCTGTGGACATATGAAACCAAAGTTGAGTTGTTTTGGAAGAAACACACAACGCTGTGTGGAGAAAAGGAGGCACAGCACACCAACATCAAAACCTCATCCCAACTGTGAAGTATGGTGGTGGGGGCATCATGGTTTGGGGCTGCTTTGCTGCATCAGGACCTAGACAGGTTGCTATCATCAAAGGAAATATGAATTCCCAAGTTTATCAAGACAAAACAAGACAAGGAGAACTTAAGGCCATCTGTCCACCAGCTGAAGTTCAACAGAAGATGGGTGTTGCAACAGGACAACGACCCAAAGCATAGAAGTAAATCAACAACAGAATGGCTTAAACAGAAGAAAATACGCCTTCTGGAGTGGCCCAGTCAGAGTCCTGACCTCAACCCGATTGAGATGCTGTGCCATGACCTCAAGAAAGCGATTCACACCAGACATCCCAAGAATATTGCTGAACTGAAATAGTTCTGTAAAGAGGAATGGTCAAGAATTACTCCTGACTGTTGTGCACATCTAAACTGCAACTTCAGGACACGTTTGGTTGAAGTTATTGCTGCCAAAGGAGGTTCAACCAGTTATTAAATCCAAGGGTTCACATACTTTTTCCACCTGCACTGTGAATGTTTACATAGTGTGTTCAATAAAAACATGGTAACATTTAATTCTTTGTGTGTTATTAGTTTAAGCAGACTGTGATTGTCTATTGTTGTGGCTTAGATGCAGAAATCAATATCATTCCAAAAGGGGTTCACATACTTTTTTATTAACTGTAAGAGGTGAAGAGGATATGGATAAAACATAAGCTGAAGAGATCAAGAAGTGATGGCAGGAATACATTTAATAGGTACAGTACATGTGAGGGTTGCTAAATTTCTTCCACACACAGTGATATATTGTTTTTACTTACAGTATTTAGACTCCGATATCTCGGAGAACAAAGTTAAATAGACTGTACAGTTATTCCAATAGGTAACAGAACTGAAGGAGACCATGCAGCTACAAATTGGCACATTTTTAAAATGTCTCAATAAAGACTGGAGTGCAAAAGGTCATATTACCATATAATGGAAGAACAAAATATTGTGTTACCACCCAATGTAAATAGCTGTATATACACTGCCTGATTGCACAGCATTCAAGTTTTTAGTACTCTTGCTTGGATCGGTGCATATTTATTTCACTACTAGCAAGCTAGTGATTTTTGTTTTTTTTTCTCATATTTTAGAAAAAAATTTGAAAATGCATGCCTTATTGCACTATATCAGAACAAAGGGCACAAAAACAGTTATTTGAATGTTTAACATGCATTGCAAAACTGCAACTGAAACTTGTCCATGCACTTGATTAACTAGAGAGATTCAAGGATCGCCATCGCCAGGAACGCTGATAGAAATCATGGGACCCCCTACAGCTTACCTGATGGGGCCCCCTTCAGACCCACCCTCAACCCCACTGCTGGTCCTGCCCCAGATCCCATCTATCTTTCTCCAGCCTGTTATAAATTTGATTATCCAAAATGAATATTGCTGTCAGAAGAGAACAGAGTTCTTTAATATCTATAGGTGGACCTGATCTGACCCTCCATTCACTTCTATAGAGTAATGGATGTAAACAGACTTGTGTCCATTTACTTCTGCCTACCTCCAATCCAATCCGCTAAACAAAACGGAAAAGGATCCGTTCCTCTCCATTTAGCGGATGGGATTGGGGGGCAGTCGGGTGTAAACGGACAGCCGGTTTGTTTACACCAGCCACCCTTAGAGCAGAGTGGGCTGTGTCCATTTCCACTCTGCATAAGCTGAGTGGACACGGACCTGTCAGCTGCCTCCCGCTGCCCATCAGTCTCACATAAGACTCTTGGTCTCAGCTACTGAGTGTGGAGCTGAGTGGAGGAAGATCACTCCACCAGGGAAGGCAATGGGCAGCCGCAGTGGCAGGCAGCTGGGATTTAAGCAGAGCAGCCAGCAATATGTGCCTGAAATTGAAAAAAAAAGTCCCTTGGCTGCTCCTCCTCCACCATCAGACAGGGGCCCTGAAAAATAGTATTGACACAAGAAAAGGTAACCCCCTGAATGGGTCCCATTCAGGGGGTTACCTTTTCTTGCTCTAGCAGTAGGGATGGGACCACCATACTCCACACTTGACATGGTGGAAGTCTCTCTTTTTTCTAGTATTGACACAATGATCTCCACTTCAGCTTGAGCCATGTACACTGTTGCTGTCCTCAGCAGCAGTGTGCCTAGCTCAAGCTGAAGTGGAGACCACTGTGCCCAGAGACAGCAGGTGCACACTAATTAATCCGACTGCAGTCACTGAGGGAAAAAAAAGAGCATAATTACTATTAGCAAATCGAGCGCTCTCTGGCCTGGAGCATCTGATCACACCCCTTACTTGTGGGAAAGTAGGCGGGAAAGGAGGTGGGCATACACCAGCCGCACTTGCATGCGCGAACCGGGACTTTCAGTTCAGTGGCGGCCTAGGATGCAATAGAATGGCTTGGTGGGCGGGGGAATGGAGAGACTTCTTCCGCTCCTCCCACCACCACCCAGCATATGCAGAACATTCACCCGTGGCCAGCTCTGCAAGTTACAGCCAGCTCTTCTTGTGCCCTATGGCCAGTCCAGGACCCCACTAAGCTAGCAGGAGCGGCTGAGCGGGGGTGTAAATTAGAAAGCTTTTTTTTCTCCACTGAAATGCGTGAAGCTGCACAGGCCCCCCCTGCTGGCCAGGCCTGATACAACAGGGCTAGTTGTACAGGCTTATTATCGCCCCTGGCCATCGCTATTTGCATGTACATTACATTCACACATTAGCTTGGTCCTGCAATGCAAGTCTACCATTCTATTTATCTTTACTCTTGTTATTGGCTCTGGTAAATAAGGTTCAATAACTACATTTACTTCAAATGCCAGCAAGATAATATTCAAGAGACTGCAAAATACACTCTAGTATATAAGCATTATTAGTCAGAGAAGGTTAGGGGATTATCACGGTGCCAAGCAATAATTGAAAACCATAAGATAAAATGACAAAATTTTATTCACAAATGATTAAAAAGAGATGTATATACATACATATCAAGGGTGTGAAAAATACAAACAGTCAGGATGATAAAAAGCCAACTGAGCAGTGGTATCACATAGGCCCGCCTATGGCGTGATGGCAGGTTACGTGAACAGGTATATAAATCCTACATGTTTCGCCATAGAAGGCTTCCTCAGGGACAGTTGATAATACCTGTATTCATATCTTGAATTTCTGTGACAAAAAGTAGTGACAATCAAATAATAAAGGGGCAGCAGTTACAATTGCAAGAAAAAAATATTACAAATCAATAAAATACACAAAATGTTGTGTGGCTGTCAGACATAGCCATAGATGCTCCCACATTCTAAATACCGGTGCAGGGACCCAACCAACCAACACCTTGAGGCTATGTTAGCCCTACACATTATTGGTGTGTACACCCAGAAATTTTTTTTGGGCGATCTGTCAAAATCGTAAATATACTTTTTATATTATAATTTTTCCCTCCAGGTCCTCCTTTTGCCCCCTGCAGCCTCCTACTGTGTCTGTGGTCCTTGTTTTCACTCCAGGGTCCCCCACGTCAGTCCCTCGACGTACCCGTTGGCAGGTAATTTTTCCATCTGATGTTCATGGTTCTGGTTGCACCTGTGGGGCGGTACTGGGTGCTGAGGGTGTTGGTTGGTTGGGTCCCTGCACCAGTAATTAGAAGGGAGGATCTATGACTATGATGAAGCCTTCTATGGCGAAACATGTAGGATTTATATACCTGTTCACGTAACCTGCCATCACACCATAGGCAGGCCTAGGTGATACCACTGCTCAGTTGGCTTTTTATCATCCTGACTGTTTGTATTTTTCACACCCTTAATATGTATGTATATACATCTCTTATTAATCATTTGTGAATAAAATTTTGTCATTTTATCTTATGGTTTTCAATTATTGCTTGAAACCGTGATAATCCCCTAACCTTCTCTGACTATTAATGTTCATGCCATTGGGATGAGGTGCCGTATTGGTATGAGGACTATCCAGTCATATAATTTAATATAAGAGCATAGGAGGATAGAAAGGCTTAGCTGCATGTCAAGTTGCACACAGTCCATAGTACAACGTTGTGTAAAGGAAAGTGTAGCACTAATATGATATCGAATAAATAAAAAACAAATGGTGTGACCATAAATGTAATGCAAAACCTTGCATGTAAAGAAACACAGTGATAACATATTACTGCATTGCAAGATAAGGTGATAAATCGCCAATGCAGTCACTGCAAATAGTGATAACAAAAGAAGAAATAATAAATATAATGAGATCAAGAAAACTTCATAAAGCAAAGTGAACTATCAAATGGTTAGAAATTGATAGCAATGTGATAAATAGGGATGAGCCGAACACCCCCCGGTTCGGTTCGCACCAGAACCTGCGAACGGACCGAAAGTTCGCACAAACGTTAGAACCCCATTGACGTCTATGGGACTCGAACGTTCAAAATCAAAAGTGCTCATTTTAAAGGCTAATTTGCATGGTATTGTCCTAAAAAGGGTTTGGGGACCCGGGTCCTACCCCAGGGGACATGTATCAATGCAAAAAAAACTTTTAAAAACGGCCGTTTTTTAGAGAGCAGTGATTTTAATGATGCTTAAAGTAAAAAAAAAAGTGAAATATTCCTTTAAATATCGTACCTGAGGGGTGTCTATAGTATGCCTGTGAAGTGACGCGTGTTTCCCGTGTTTAGAACAGTCCCTGGACCAAATGTCATTTTTAAAGGAAAAATCTCATTTAAAACTGCTTGTGGGTTTAATGTAATGTCGGGTCCTGGCAATATGGATGAAAATCAGTGAGACAAACGGCATGGGTACCCCCCAGTCCATTACCAGGCCCTTTGGGTCTTGTATGGATATTAAGGGGAACCCTGCACTCAAATTAAAATAAGGAAAGGTGTGGGGCCACCAGGCCCTATATACTCTGAACAGCAGTATACAGGCGGTGCAAACAAGACAGGGACTGTAGGTTTGTTGTTAAGTAGAATCTCTTTGTAATTTTGAACGGGTACATTTTTAACGTGTTTAGCTCCATCTTTTTTAAGCTTTTTGGAAAACATAGGGAAGGGTTATCACCCCTGTGACATTTGTTTTGCTGTCTTTCCTCCTCTTCAGAAGATTTCACCTCACTTTTTGTCCCAATGAAAAATGTTTTTTGAAAATTTGGGTTTTTTTGTGGAACAAGGATTGGAAAGCATCAGTGGAAAGGAGAAATGTTTTTCCCATATTAACTCTTACAGGAGAGAATTCCCCTTCCTAGGGGTAGATTTCATCTCACTTCCTGTTGTCTCCTTCCGTTTGCAAGTAGGAGTCGTTTGTAAGTTAGTTGTTTGAAAGTAGGGTCCTGCCCTATATACTCAGCAGAAATTTGGGCCTTAGGTGTTGCTGTGGCCACAACACTGTAAGCCCTCACAGGGCCCTGCTGTGAAATATTAGATCAAGAATTGTAATTACATGCTCCTGTTGAACAGGAGCTGAAAAATTAGGCCTTAGGCACTGGTGCTGGTGCCACAATACTGCAACCCCTCACAGACACTCTAGTTGGAATGCAGGAACGAGCCCTGCTGCAAAGTATTACATCAAAAATTGTAATTACACGCCCCTGTTAAACAGGGGCTGAAAAATTGTGCCTTAGGCACTGGTGGTGGTGCCCAGAACCAAAAATGTTCTTACAAGCTATCAGCGTGATGATTGAGGAGGAAGAGGATAATTACTCAGGGATAGTCACTCAGCATCAGCATAGGCAGTCTTTGAAGGGATCTGAGATTTCAAAAAAAATTATTCGGTTACATCAGCATCAGGTGCTTGGTAGCTGGTGGTGATCCAAGACTGATTCATTTTTATGAAGGTCAGTCGATCGACCGAGTCAGTGGACAGACACACCCTGTGATCGGTTACCATGCCTCCAGCAGCACTGAATGTGCGTTCCAAAAGAACGCTGGATGCAGGACAGGCCAGTAGCTCAATTGCATACTGTGCAAGCTCTGGCCAGTGATCCATCCTCAAGACCCAGTAACCCAGAGGATTTTCGGTGGGAAAGGTGTCCAAGTCTGATCTTGCCCCTAGGTATTCCTGCACCATGTAAAACAGATGCTGGCGATGGTTGCTGGAACCGATCATACCTTGGGGCTGCGGACCAAAAAATTGTCTGAATGCATCGGTCAGACGGCCACCTTCTCCACCGCTCCTTCTTTGACTGACCGAAGCCTCAGCAACACGTTGTCCAGAAACAGGAGTTTGTAACCTCCCAGTCTCTGGGAACGCGTTGCACAGACCTTTCTGCAAGGCCTCCCGAAGATGTTTCATCCTCTGCTCCCTCTGCGATGGCAAGATAAGGTCCGCAACCTTACCCTTGTAATGTGGATCAAGGAGGGTTGCCAGCCAGTATTGGTCCTTCTCCTTGTTACCACGAATACGAGGATCCTTACGCAGGCTTTGCAGGATCAGGGAGGCCATGCAGCGTAGGTTTGCTGAGGCATTCGGTCCGGAGTCCTCTGGGTCACTAAGGACGACATGGTCCGCAGCCACCTCCTCCCAGCCACGTACAAGTCCATGTGTTTCTTGGGACTGATCCCTTAAAGACTGCTGCCGATGCTGAGTGCCAGGCTCCACCTCTATACTGACACAATCTTCCTCCTCCTCCTCCTCCTCGTCCTCTTCCTGTGTGATCGGCGGGCACGCAGGAACACTGTCTGAATAAAGGGGGCCTTGAGAGCTAAGGAAGTCCTCCTCTTCCTGCCTCTGTTCTGCCTCAAATGCCCTGTCCATTATTCCACGCAGCGTGTGCTCCAACAGGTGTACAAGGGGGACAGTGTCACTGATGCATGCACTGTCACTGCTCACCATCCTCGTGGCCTCCTCAAATGGTGACAGGACAGTGCATGCATCCCTGATCATGGCCCACTGGCGTGGGGAAAAAAAAAACAGCTCCCCTGACCCTGTCCTGGTGCCATAGTCGCACAGGTACTCATTGATGGCCCTCTGCTGTGTGTGCAGCCGCTGCAGCATGGCCAACGTTGAGTTCCACCTGGTGGGCATGTCACAGATTAGGCGGTTCTTGGGCAGGTTAAACTCCTTTTGGAGGTCCGTCAGCCGAGCACTGGCATTATATGACCGGCGGAAATGCACACAGACTTTCCTGGCCTGCTTCAGGACATCCTGTAAGCCCGGGTACCTGCCCAAGAACCGCTGCACCACCAAGTTAAGGACATGAGCCAAACAGGGCACATGGGTCATTTGTCCCTGTCGGAGGGCAGAGAGGAGGTTGGTGCCATTGTCGCAAACCACCATTTCTGCCTTAAATTGGCGTGGCGTCAACCACCTCTGAACCTGCCCCTGCAGAGCTGACAGAAACTCTGCCCCAGTGTGGCTCCTGTCCCCCAAGCACACCAGCTCAAGCACCGCATGGCATCTTTTGGCCTGCGTACTTGCGTAGCCCCTTGAACGACTACGGAGCACCGCTGGTTCCAAGGAAGAGGCCATGGAGGAAGAAGAAGAGGAGGGGGTGGAGGAGAGAGGTGTATCACAATCATTAGCATTTTGGAGGCGTGGTGGCAACCTCCAACACTCCAACACTACTGGACCTTGTCTTGCATCCTTCCCAGCTGCCAGCAGAGTCACCCAATGCGCTGTGAAACTTAGGTAATGTCCCTGTCCATGCCTGCTGGTCCATGAGTCAGTGGTAATATGCACCTTACCGCTGACCGCCCTGTCCAGCGAGGCATGGACATTGCCTTCCACATGCTGGTAGAGAGCCGGAATCGCCTTCCGTGAGAAAAAGTGGCGTTTGGGTACCTGCCACTGAGGAACCGCACATTCCACAAACTCACGGAAGGGGGCAGAGTCTACCAACTTAAAAGGCAGCAGTTGAAGTGCTAGCAATTTTGCCAAGCTAGCATTCAACCGCTGGGCATGTGGATGGCTGGGAGCAAACTTCTTTCGGCGGTGCAGCAGCTGGGGCAGTGAAATTTGCCTGGTACAATCTGAAGTCGGTGTACCAAAAGCAGATTGCCCACAAGTACTTGGCTGTGACACAACCAATTCTACACCTTCATTCCTCTCAGTGCAGGTCTCAGAGAGGACTGAAGGTCTAGTGGGGTTGGAAATCTCAGCTGATGAGGAGCAAGGAGAGGTCCACTTTGTTCTTTGGTGTGGGTCTTTTAGATACGCTTGCCAACGAACTGCATGGCAGGTCAACATATGTCTGGTCAAGCATGTGGTACCCAAGCAGGAGATGTTTTGGCCACGTGAGATACGCTTGAGACATATGTTGCAAATAGCAGCGGTGCGATCTGATGCACTCGTCTAAAAAAAGGCCCACACCAAAGAACTTTTTGAATAACGCGCAGAGACTGCAGCGCCCTGCACATGTGGAGCTTTGGGGTGTGATGCAGTCAATGTGCTGTCCTTAGGCTGGCCCCTGCAGGGCATCCTGCCTCGTTGGTGATGTGCCTCCTCCTCCTCCTTTCTCCTATCAGGCACCCACGTTGAGTCAGTGACCTCATCATCCCCTCCCTGCTCATCACTTGAGCAAACCTGGCAGTATGCTGCAGCAGGGGGAGCATGACTGCCAGATTGCTGTCCTTCTTGGGCACCCCCTCTCTCCGTGCTCATGTTACTGCCTTCATCGAGCTCAGTATCATCATCAGAGCCTTCCAAATGCTGGGCATCCTCCTGGAGCATGTACCCAACACTGTGGTCAAACAGTTCGAGGGACTCCTCAGGAGGACATGGTGGGGCTAGGGAAGGAGTCACTGATGACATTGAGCTGAGGGAAGAGGCCGCTGCTTTGCCAGACAAAGTACCCTGGGCATGGGTGAGAGAGGATGAGGTGGATGAGGACGGCTTGGTCATCCACTCGCTGCCGAAAAAAAGGCCAAGCGTGTCCCATGGCCAAGTGCTGATGAGGATGCACCGTCTCCACGACCAGCACTAGACACAGAGCCTGCTTGCCCTCTTTTATTGGCTTGTGACTGTCTGCCTCTCCTTCTTGGCCTTCCAGACATACTAATGGCCTGTAGCAGCACTAAGCTGGGATATATATATATATATATATATATATATATATATATATATATGTACTGATACTGCAGCTAGCAAAATCAACTGCCTGCCTGTAGTATGAGAACACCACCAACCTTCTACAGGTAGCTTTAGCTGAACACTGTGAGTAGGACGCACCCCACTAACTTGTAGGTTTAGCTGAACACTGTGAGCAGGACGCACTGCACTAACTGTAAATAGTCTAGCTGCCTGACTGTGGTACTAATAGGATCAAAAGAACACCAGCAATTTTCTTCAGGTAGCTGTATTTACTGTAACAAGACAAGCCTGCCTGTCAGTAAGAAGATAACAGAAACGGATCTAGCTGAACACTGTGAGCAGGACGCACCCCACTAGCTTGTAGGTTTAGCTGAACACTGTGAGGTGGACGCACCCCACTAACTTGTAGGTTTAGCTGAACACTGTGAGCAGGACGCACCCCACTAACTTGTAGGTTTAGCAGAACACTGTGAGCAGGACGCACTGCACTAACTGTAAAAAGTCTAGCTGCCTGACTGTGGTACTAATAGGATCAAAAGCACACCAGCAATTTTCTTCAGGTAGCTGTATTTACTGTAACAAGACAAGCCTGCCTGTCAGTAAGAAGATAACAGAAATGGATCTAGCTGAACACTGTGAGCAGGACGCACCCCACTAGCTTGTAGGTTTAGCTGAACACTGTGAGGTGGACGCACCCCACTAACTTGTAGGTTTAGCTGAACACTGTGAGCATGACGCACCCCACTAACTTGTAGGTTTAGCTGAACACTGTGAGCAGGACGCACTGCACTAAATGTAAATAGTCTAGCTGCCTGACTGTGGTACTAATAGGATCAAAAGAACACCAGTAATTTTCTTCAGGTAGCTTTATATACTGTAACAAGACAAGCCTGTCTGTCAGTAGGAAGATAACAGGAACGGATCTAGCTGAACACTGTGAGCAGGACGCACTGCACTAAATGTAAATAGTCTAGCTGCCTGACTGTGGTACTAATAGGATCAAAAGAACACCAGTAATTTTCTTCAGGTAGCTTTATATACTGTAACAAGACAAGCCTGCCTGTCAGTAGAAAGATAACAGGAACGGATCTAGCTGAACACTGTGAGCAGGACGCACTGCACTAGCTGTAAATAGTCTAGCTGCCTGACTGTGGTACTAATAGGATCAAAAGAACACCAGTAATTTTCTTCAGGTAGCTTTATATACTGTAACAAGACAAGCCTGCCTGTCAGTAGGAAGATAACAGGAACGGATCTAGATGAACACTGTGAGCAGGACGCACTGCACTAAATGTAAATAGTCTAGCTGCCTGACTGTGGTACTAATAGGATCAAAAGAACACCAGTAATTTTCTTCAAAATACTGTAACAAGACAAGCCTGCCTGTCAGTAGGAAGATAACAGGAACGGATCTAGCTGAACACTGTGAGCAGGACGCACTGCACTAAATGTAAATAGTCTAGAAGATAACAGGAACTGATCTAGCTAAACTGAATACAGTGTATATATATATATATATATGCAACACCTGGGATGCATATATATACACAATACACTTTAAGTGCAGCTAACTGACTGACTGTCCTGCCTAATCTAGCTAACTCAAATGAAATGACACTGTCTCTCTCTCTATTTCTCAGCACACCGGAACACACTGCACAGGGCCGCCGTGTAGGCGGCCTTATATAGTGTGGGGCGTGTACTAAATCCCCTGAGCCATAATTGGCCAAAGCCTCCTTGGCTTTGGCCAATTACGGCTCTCTGTAAGGCGGCGCTGTGATTGGCCAATCATGCGGGTCATAGTGCATGCTTGGCCAATCATCAGCAAGCAATGCACTGCGATGCCGCAGTGAATTATGGGCCGTGACGCGCCACACGAATTTGGCGCGAACGGCCCATATCGTTCGCAATTCGGCGAACGACCGAACAGCCGATGTTCGAGTCGAACATGGGTTCGACTCGAACACGAAGCTCATCACTAGTGATAAACCACAAAAGTGAAGTAGAAACTATATTCATAAAATAACATAAAAGTTCATATATGATGACATGGTGACTTGAGAAAACTTGGTGCAGACAATTTGTCAGTAGATAATCCACCACCGATATATATATATATATATATATATATATATATATATATATATATATATGGCTTACTGGAAAAGTTGAACCCAAATAGGCGTACGCCTAATGAGTCACTAAGGCTTGTGGTGTAATACACCCAGGGGCATCATTCAGCACAAACGATATCCGAGGGAAGGGAGAGACTTCTATGGTCTTTCCCAGTACTTTTAAAATGGATGACCACCTAGGAATGGGCCAAACACCCCCCCCCCCCCAGTTCACTTTGCACCAGAACATACCGAACGGGCAAAAAGTTTAAGTTTAAGTTTCGTACCTGGGGGTGTCTATAGTATGCCTGTAAAGTGGTGCATTTTTCCTATGTTTTGAACAGTCCCTGCACAAAATGACATTTCTAAAGGAAAAAAAATAATTTTCAAACTACTCGTGGCTATAATGAATTGTCTTTGGGAGAAATCAAAAGTGCTCATTTTAAAGGCTTATATGCTAATAAAAGTCATTGAAGAAAATGGCATGGGATCCCCCACAGTCCATTACCAGGCCCTTCGGGTCTGGTATGAATATTAAGGGGAACCCCAAACCAAAATTAAAAAAAAATTGCATGGGGGTCCCCCCAAATTCCATACCAGGCCCTTCAGATCTGGTATGGATTTTAAGGGGAACCCCACGCCAAAATTAAAAAAAATGGCGTGGGGTCCCCCCAAAAATCCATACCAGACCCTTATACAAGCATGCAACCAGGCAGGCTGCAGGAAAAGAGGGGGGACGAGAGAGTGCCCCGCCTGAACCATACCATGCCACATGCCCTCAAGATGGGGAGGGTGCTTTGGGTTAGCCCCCAAAGCACCTTGTGCCCATGTTAATAGGACAAGGGCCTCATCCCCACAACCCTTGCCTGGTGGTTGTGGGGTTTGCGGGTGGGGGGCTTATCGGAATCTGGAAGCCTCCTTTAACAAGGGGACCCCCAGATCCCAGCCCCCCCTGTGTGAAATGGTAACGGGTAGATTGTACCCATACCATTTCATTAAAAAAGTGTCAACATTTTAAAAAACCACAAGGCACACTTTGGGACAAGTCATTTATTGACTTGTGTGTATATATATATATATATATATATATATATATATATATATATATATATATATATATATATATATATATATAAAATAAAAGAATAAAAATGTCCCCAAAGTCCATTCATCTTCTTCTCTCACTCCGCCGACGGACCGAAAAATAAAAAAAAAACCCCGCAGGCCACCACCGATCTGCCTCCATGGGAGGCACCCGCCGTATGATGCGTCCTCGCAGGTGACAGTTTTTTTTATAACTGAGGGCGGGGCCACACAGTGATGTAGCCGGGTGACCATGTCCCCCTCTGGTGCACGGGGACTTCCCCATGGCTTACATAAATGGATGGCCCCACCCCCCTCTGACACCACGGGAAGCCATTGAGAAGTCCCTGTGTGTCAAAGGGGGGTGGAGTCACATCACTGTTTGGCCCCGCCCTCAGTTATAAAGAACTGTCACCACGCTGAAGCGTCATAAGGCGGGAGCCTCCCATGGAGGCAGATCTTTTTTTTTTGGTCCGTCAGCGGAGCGAGAGAAGAAGATGAATGGACTTCATGGGACTTTTTTTTAATTTTTTTATTAAAGGACTTGTCCCAAGTTGTGTCTTGTGGTTTTATAACATTTTGACACTTTTTTTATTAAATGGTACAGGTACAATGTAACCGTTACCATTTTAAATAGGGGGGCCGGGATTTGGGGGTCCCCTTGTTAAAGATTTCGATAAGCCCCCCACCCGCACACCCCCACAACCACCGGGCAAGGGTTGTGGGGATGAGGCCCTTATTCCTATCAACATGGGGACAAGGTGCTTTGGGGGGCTACCCCAAAGCACCCTTCCCATGTTGAGGGCCTGGTATGGTTCAGGAGGGGGCACTCTCTCTTCCCCCCTCTTTTCCTGTGGCCTGCCAGGTTGCGTGCTCGGATAAGGGTCTGGTATGGATTTTTTGGGGACCCCCATGCCATTTTTTTTACTTTGGCGTGGGGTTCCCCTTAAATTCAGGTCTGGTATAGATTTTGAGGGGGACCTCTACGCCATTTTTTTAAAAAAAATTGGCGCAGGGTTCCCCTTAATATCCATACCAGACTTGAAGGGCCTGGTATGGAATTTGCTGGGACCCCCACGCAATTTTTTTTTTTTAAACTTTGGTTCGGGGCTCCCCTTAATATTCATACCAAACCCAAAGGGCCTGGTATGGATTTTTGGGGGACCCCCATGCCGTCTTTTTTTCAATGACTTTTATTTGTATTGCAGAGACAATTCATTATAGCCGCGAGTAGTTTAAAATGACTTTTTTTCCTTTAGAAATGTCATTTTGTGCAGGGACTGTTCTTAACACGGGAAAAATGCGCCAATTTTCAGGCATACTATAGACACCCCCCCAGGAAAGGAATATTTCACTTTTATTGTTTCACTTTAAGCATTAAAAAAATCACTGCTCCCGAAAATGGCCGTTTTTAAAACTTTTTTTTGCATTGATACATGTCCCCTGGTGCAGGACCCAGGTCCCCAAACACTTTTTATGACAATACCATGCATATAAGCCTTTAAAATTAGCACTTTTGATTTCTCCCATAGACAATTCATTATAGCCGTGAGTAGTTTTAAATGACTTTTTTTCCTTTAGAAATGTCATTTTGTGAAGGGACTGTTCCAAACACGAGAAAAATACACCACTTTATAGGCATACTATAGACACCCCCCAGGTACGATTTTAAAGGAATATTTCACTTTCATTGTTTCACTTTAAGCATTATTAAAATCACTGCTCACGAAAAAACCCAGGTCCCCAAACACTTTTCATGAAAATAACTTGCATATTAACCCTTAAAATTAGCACTTTTGATTTTTCACGTTCGTGTCCCATAGACTTTAGCGGTGTTCGTGTGTTTTTTGCCTGTTCGCATGTTCTGCGGCAAACCGAAACGGGGGGGTGTTCGGCTCATCCCTAATGGTCAGGGACGATATATTTTGTTCACAACACACTGGGTAACTCTGCTTGCAACTAGGAAGGATGCGGGACAGGGCTCAGTGCTGGAGCTTTTTTTGCAACCACATCTCCACATAGCTGGTGGCGATGATCAAGGGGCCATTCAACGAGTCAGGCTAAAAAGATGCCATGCAGTGCTTCAGCTGGTCTGTCTAGGGAACAGGAGCCACACAGGAGCAGAGATTCTTTCAGCTCTACAGGGGCAGGCCCAGAGGTGGTTCACAAAATGGAAGCTTGAGCCAGGAATTGTGGTGTGTGACAACGGCACATACCTGGCACAGGTCCTCAGTTTGGTGGTGCAACATTTCTTAAACAGATACCCAGGTTTGCAAGAAATTCAAAGTCAGGCCAGGTGAGTCTGTAACCATTTCAGGCAGTCATACACAGCCAGTGTTCGGGTGGCTTAAATTCAGCAGGAATTCCACCGACCCATAAACTGTCTGATTTATGACATGCTCACCAGGTGGAACTCAACTTTGGCAGATGAGGGCCATCAATGAGTACATGTGTGAGTATAGCACAAAGACAGGCTCAGGGCAGCTTGGCTTTTTTTACCCACACCAATGGCTGCAGATAAAGAATGAATACACTTTACTGTCACCATTTGAGGAGTAGGGATGAGCTTCGAGTTTGAGTGGAACCCATGTTCGACCATTTGTCGAATTGCGAATGATATGGGCCGTTCAGGTCAAATTCGAGTGGTGCGTCACGGCCCATAATTAACTGCAGTATTTACAAGTTAGTGTAGTGCATCCTCTGCACAGTGTGCACCTAAAGCTACCTGAAGAAAATTGGTAGTGTTCTTCTGATCCTATTAGTACCACAGGCATCTGCAGTATATCCAAGTTAGTGTAGTGCGTCCTATGCACAGTGTGCACCTAAAGCTACCTGAAGAAAATTGGTGGTGTTGTTCTGATCCTATTGGTACTGAATTGCAGCTGTAGTATTAACAAGTTAGTGTAGTGCTTCCTCTGCATAGTGTGCACCTAAAGCTACCTGAAGAAAATTGGTGGTGTTCTTCTGATCCTATTAGTACCACAGTCAGCTGCAGTATTTACAAGTTTTTTTTTGTTTGTTTAATAAATGTTTATTGAAAACTTTAAAGGAAATACAAAAAGACAAAATGAACTTAAAACATATGAAAGACAATCTTATAAATACAAAACAAGTAGGTTTCAAAGGGCACAACTACTCATTGAGAAGTAAAAATCAAAGAAGTGCCATTGTATGTGCTGAGAGGATTGAACGTTCATACAAAGTCGAGGATCAATCAGCTGTTTAAAATACATATGAACTTAATATTCAAACTAGAAATTAAGATTGTAACTAGATAAGATTTGTAGTTGAAAGAGAATAGTAATGGACTGAAAGAAAGACAGGGAGAGAGATAGAAAAACATATGAAAGAAAGAAAGAGAAAGAGAGAAAAGAAAAAAGAAAGAGAGAAAAGAAAAATAGAAAAGGGGGGAGGGTAGAAATGGGAAAAAGGGTTGGTGGGGGATATTGGGAAAAAGGCGGGGGGGGGGAGGGTTGGCATGCGTGTCGTCATATCCTAGGATGTTAATATCATTTAGCGTGATATTATGTGGAAGGAAAGTAATTTGTGGTCAGTAAAAGGGGAGAACTCTGAGAATAGGTCAAATGAGACCCAAGCGATTGGTTAAAGAGGTAAGCTCATATATGTTGAGCTGTAATGTCTTTATAATGAGTTGAAGATGTGAACACTATCCAGGGTGTCCAAGTAAGAGTGTGTCTCTGGGAGGTACCTCTGATGCTATGAGTTATATCTTCTAGGTGATGAACCTCTGAGACCCTACGCAACCAAGTTTGTATAGACGGGATTGTGGGTTGACCCCACAGTGAGGGGATTAGAGCCTTGGCAGTATTTAGCTAGTGTGGTATGAGGGAGCGTTTTGTATGTACCTATGGGTTCTTTAGTGGCATGGAAAAGGACAACCCAGGGATCATGGGGGAGACTGATGTCTGTAATGAGTCTTATGAGGTTGATAACACTGGTCCAGAAAGGACGAATGAGCGGGCAGTGCCACCAAATATGTGCGTGTGTAGCTTCGTTCCCACAACTCCTCCAACACAACGGGGAGCTATCGGGGAACATTTGATGCATTTTAATTGGGGTGTAGTGCCATCTGAAAAGAAGTTTGTAGTTGACTTCTGCCATCTTGGAAGCAAGTGAGGAGACATGAGCGAGAGGTAAGTTTTTGTGTGTACCAATTTGACCGGGGTACCATAGATTGTGGATTTTGGAATATGAGGGTTTTCCCTTTGATATAATTGATTCATACGCGTAATGGGAGTGAACCAGTGTTATGACTTCTGTCAACGTTGGGGATAAGTTTGTTTTCCATCTTCTAGTTATGAGTAATCTAATAGCTAGAAGTATGTGTGTGATTACTAGTCTGAAAGGCGGTGGCAGCAATTCAGTGTTCAAGTTCAGTATGGCCAATTGTGGGTTGAGTTTAATGGGAAGGTGACAGATATCTTGTATAATGTATTCCACCTCTTGCCAGATGGTTTTTAAGGCTGGACATGACCATAGAATGTGAGATAAGGTACCTATGTGGTTACATTCTCTCCAAAACTTGGATGAGGATTGTGGATGGAATTTGGCCATTCTCTGTGGCGTTAGGTACCATCTTAGGTGTATTTTATGCATTAATTCCCAGGGAGAGGTGCAGCTAGTGCATTTATAAATGGATTGTAGGGCCTTTTGCCATTGTTGTTCAGAGAACTGTATCTGTAATTCTTTTTCCCAGTCTGTATATGGTTTAGATTTGTGGAATACTGTTTTTTTTCTTGTAGTGTAGAGTATATTAGTGAGGTGCCTTTGGTAGGTGTGTTATTGGAGAAGTAGTAGTTCCATATTTTGAGTGGTATTTCTCCTAATTGTGGGTGAGCTGAGAGACATTGTTGAATCCTGGCACAATTAAAGAAATCTATGGAGGGTGCTTGGTATTGTGATTGGAGTTGGGTAAAGGGTTTATGTAGTATCATAGACCTGAGTTCTGTGGTGTAGATATTTTGGTCTGTTATCCATTTGGGAATATTCAAATCAGGTGACAGTAATTGTAGGGTTTGGATAGGTATTGGAATGCTTTTGGTAGGCAATTGGGACCATTTCGCGGAGTGTAACATTGTCCAGGCTTTAACTGAAGCTTGTATGGTTGGTGAGTATAAATTAAGATTTGGGTGTTTGGTTGTAGTGCTGAATAACCAGTATTTAAGGTTGGGTCCTGGAGTCATGGTGTTTTCAATGTTTCAATGTGTGCGTGTTTACCCATTCCTTCATTTGAGACAGAATGGTGGCTAGATAGTAATCTTTAATATCTACGTATCCCAGGCCACCCGCTAGTTTGTGTTTGGTAGTTTTGAGATGACTACATCTAGGTTTCTTGCCTTGCCAAATGTAGTGGTGTATAATTGATTGTAGAGATTTGATGTACGAGTTAGTAAGTGGAATAGGTAGTGTGCAGAATGTGTAGAGCAATCTAGGGAGTATGAACATTTTAAAGGCAGCTAGTCTACCAGCCCAAGAAAATTCAAATTTTGAAAGTTTGGAGGTTTTCTTAATAAGCATCTGTTTCGTTTTAATGTAGTTTCTGGTAAAAAGATTTCTGCTGCATTTGGTGAGTGTAATTCCTAGATATGATATACCTGTGTCTGCCCATGGGTACGTATAGAAGTTATGTAGGAGGTTGCTAGTTATGGCATCTAAACCTAGGTCCAGAATATATGACTTATTTTCGTTGACCTTGTAAAAAGAAATGGTTCTAAATCTTTGTAATACAGATTGTATCGATGCCAGGGAGGATATAGGGTTGGTTACCATCATGATGACGTTGTCAGCAAACAGATTAATCTTGTGTTCTAATTTTCCAAATTTTGAATCCTGTAATGGATTTGTTTAATCTAATATGTTCAGCCAGGGGTTCCATTATTAAGTTGAAGATGATGGGTGATAAGGGGCAGCCCTGACGAGGGCCATTAGAAATTGGAAATAATTTAGATAGCATCTCAGAGGTATAGACCTGAGCTGAAGGTTTTGATTATAAAGCCATTATTGCGGAAAGAATGTGACCTTAGAGACCGAATTTAAGGAGTGTAGCATGGAGATAGATCCAATTGACTCTATCGAACGCCTTCTCTGCATCTAGGGATAGAAGCAGAGAAGGCGTTCGTTCAGACTCCGCATTGTGGATTATATTAATGATTCTATGGGTTGCATCAAACGTTTGCCTACCTTTTGTGAACCCAGATTGATCAGGGTGAATTAGTGATGGCATAATATTTACTAACCTGGTTGCTATGAGTTTGGCATAAATTTTCGTGTCAATATTTAGAAGCGATATGGGTCTAAAGTTTTGCGGTGTGGTAGGGTCCTTGCCTGACTTCGGTAATGTAATGATTAAGGCATTTAACATTTCCTGTGGGAGAGAAGAGGTGGAGGCAGCGTCATTACACATTTGAGCCAAAAAAGGGGTTAGAATGGTACTGAATTGTTTATAATACTCCCCAGTGAGACCGTCTGGTCCAGGGGATTTGTTAGATGGTAGGGATGTGATGGTATCTAAAACTTCCATTGGGGAGATTGAAGCATTTAGCATTGTTAGTTGATCGGGGGATACTTTGGGGAGATCAATTTCTTTCAAAAAGTTTTCTATATCTTCTGAGCAAGGTTGACTAATAGTGGAGTAATTTTTTAGATTATAAAGTGTTTTGTAATAATGACTAAATGCTTCTGCTATGGCTTGAGGATCTATCAATTTTTGTCTTGTGGAGGGATGGTAGAGGTGAGATATTTTGCTTTTAATATGATGACCTTTGATTCTGATTGCCATGGCTTTCCCTGCCTTATTCCCGGTGGAGTAGTGATTAGCTTTAAATCATTTTTGGGCTCTTTCATATGTTTCTAGTAGTAAGTTTCTTAATTCTTGTCTGAGAAGTACAAGTTTTTCTCTAAGGGCAGGATCAGGAGTTATTTGGTTTTGGGCTTCTGCTGTTTTAATTTGGGAGGTGATGGTGTCAAGACGCTGTGATCTCCTCCTTTTCTCTCTAGCTCCTATTTGGATAAGAATCCCTCTGATGACCGCTTTATGAGCGTTCCATAAAATAGTGTTGCTCGATGTCGATCCCTGGTTTAGATCAAAAAATTCTTCTAAATGTTTACGGATAGTGGCTGAATGTTCGGGTGATTGAATAATTGAGGCATTGGCTCTCCATAGCTTCGTACGTGAGGAAGTAGGCAAAGACTCGAGGGTTATAGACACTGGTGCATGGTCAGACCACGTTATCGTGTCCAAAGATGATTCAGAAATTTTTGGTAGAATCCACTTGTCGACAAGGAAGTAATCGATTCTGGTGTATGAATTGTGTCGATGGGAAAAGGAGTAGTCCCTCTCAGTGGGATGGTGGCATCTCCATACATCATATAAGTCGTTGTTTCTTAGGAACTGTCCCATAGGTGAAGTAAGTCTAGTTTTGCGAGAGGAGGCATCTAGGGAGTTATCCAGTGCGATGTTGAATTCACCGCAGAATATGAGGTTTCCTTGGCGGAATTTGGCGATTTTGGGCATCAGCTTAGAGAGGAATCTAATTTGTTTAGTGTTGGGCGCATACACCGTAACAATAGTGTATCTAGCATTGTCCAAGGTACAATCTAGGGCCAGATATCTGCCGTCTTCATCAACCATACTGTTATGGAGCGTAAAGTTCATTGTGTGTTTGATTGCAATTAGAACTCTGTTTTTCTTAGTGGGGCCTGGAGCATGGTAGATGTGGGGAAAGGATTTGTTATTGCAGTGCGGCATTGCAGATTTTTTAAAGTGCGTTTCTTGCACACAGATGATGTCACATGAAGATTTCTGGGCTGTTCTTCATAATGAAGCTCTTTTTACCAGATGGTTTAGCCCTTTAGCGTTTAGTGAGAGGAATTTGGGCACCTTGGTGGGTGGTGTAAGATAGAATACTATGTGGTAAGTTCTTACTCACAGTTAGTAGATAGGTTCTTCTACATAAAAAGATCTGGTGGTCGAGGTACTTGTGTCCTTTTTCTTCCATGTGCTCTCTGGAAAGAAGAGATGTTGGGTAAAGAAAACTTTAGGGTGAGGAGAAAATAAAAGTTAGTTAGGAAAAAATGGTAAACAAAAATAAAAGAACTGACAGCAGTTAACTAAAACTGGTACTGCTGTGTTGTTGTGGGGTGGAAGTTCGTGGAGCAATTTGCAACGAGCAAGGCATCCGACCGGAGTTGTGGTAAAGTGGGTCATGTGTGAGCCCACTATTCAGGTATAGGTTAGTGCTTACCGGAGTGACGGTTGTCAGTGGAGTGTGGAGAGTTTTCTCTGTGGTTTAGTTGTGCTGAGTTAGGTGGGTCGGGAATAATTCCCCATAGGTGGAGTAATTTGAGGCCTTCCTCCATTGTGGAGATGTTATGATTGGTCCCATTCTTGGTGACTATGATCTTGGTAGGAAAGCCCCATTGATAGGGGATCTTGTGGTTATTGAGTGGTTTGGTAATAGTGTTCAGTTGTCTCCTTAATTGACGAGTATGCTGTGAGAGGTCAGCGTATAATTGGAGATTAGTATACGGGGCAGGTAGCTGGTCCAGATGTCTCGATTTGAACAGAAGTTGGACTTTAGCATGAAAAAAATGAATTCTCATCAGGATATCACGTGGGACTTCGGCCGGGAAATGCGGGGGTTTAGGGAGGCGATGGATTTGATCAATTATGGTTTCCATGGGGGTGAGATCAGGCAGGAGTGTGGAAATCAATTTCCTGGCATATGCGTTTAGATCATGCTGTAGGATAGATTCAGGGACCCCTCTGATCTTGACATTATTACGGCGGGATCTGTCCTCGAGGTCCGCCATTTTGGCCCTCATCCATTGCTGTTCATCTCGTGTATGATCATGGGCGTCTACCAGATCATTGACCGTTTCAGTCATTTCCCCCATCTGTTTCTCAACAATGTGCATTTTCTGCCCATATGGTTCATTTGTGAGGAGAATCTGGAGAACATTGGAAATGTCGTTGTGAAGGGAGCTCTGAAAGGAGATGAGCTTCTCCTTCTTTGTAGTGTCTAATACAGGCTGGTTTGTGGTAGGGAAGGCTGCTATGGGGGATGGATGAGCTGGGGCTGTATCAGGCACAGGGCTCACCTCAGATACTGCTGAGTTTGCATCCAGGCGCATCTGCACATTTGCAGGGCTGTTGCCGGCCGAGGAAGCAGGGGATGATGGTGAGGCATCAGGAGAGTGAAGTTGTGGAGTTATTTGCAGGTCATCTGCATCAGGGAGATTTGTATAGGCCGCCGAAGTTCCGCATTAAGGGCCGCGGGCGCCTTCTTGGATTTTCGGCTGTGTGTAATAATCTGACAGCTTCTTAGGCTGACGGTATTCTTTCCATTTGCGGTTCATCCCGGATAGTGTGGGGGAGTAATCCAGTGTTCTGGTGGTCTGAGCAGTCGCTGGGGGTTACCAGAATAGCGGGGATGTCGATGTATATTCCGGTCGGTGAAGGAGCTGTGTAACTACACGTCCATCTTGCTCGGCAGTTGGCCACGCCCCCCCACAAATATTTTTAATGGCACCCAAATCTTCAGGGTGGTAGATACAGTTAGTGATGATCCAAGTGGGCGGGAACACTATTAGGGTGATCAATAGGGATGAGCCAAACGCCCCTCTGTTCGGTTCGCACCAGAACTTGCGAACAGGCAAAAAATTTGTTCAAACACGCGAACACCGTTAAAGTCTATGGGACACGAACATGAATAATCAAAAGTGCTAATTTGCTTATATGCAAGTTATTGTCATAAAAAGTGTTTGGGGACCTGGGTCCCTCCCCAGGGGACATGGATCAATGCAAAAAAATGTTTTAAAAACTGATGTTTTTTCGGGAGCAGTGATTTTAATAATGCTTAAAGTGAAACAATAAAAGTGTAATATCCCTTTAAATTTCGTACCTGGGGGGTGTCTATAGTATGCCTGTAAAGGGGCGCATGTTTCCCGTTTTTATAACAGTCTGAAACCGAAATGACATTTCAAAGGAAAAAAAGTCATTTAAAACTACTCGCGGCTATTAATGAATTGCCGGTCCGACAATACACATAATGCCCCGTACACACGGTCGGACATTGATCGGACATTCCGACAACAAAATCCTAGGATTTTTTCCGAAGGATGTTGGCTCAAACTTGTTTTGCGTACACATGGTCGCACAAAGTTGTCGGAATTTCTGAACGCCAAGAACGCAGTGACGTAAACCACGTACGACGAGACCAGTTCAGAACCAAGCGCGGCACCCTTTGGGCTCCTTTTGCTAATCTCGTGTTAGTAAAAGTTTGGTGAGAGACGATTCGTGCTTTTTCAGACTCGTGGTTTTCAGATCGTTTTCTGCTGTTCAGTTTGTGCTTGTGGGTTTGTATCTGCTCTTCAGTGCGTGCAGCGAGTACCATTGACTTGTCAGTGTGTTCTTGTTCATTCGTTACTGTTTTTCAGGTCGCTCTTCACAGGCCTTGCTGTTCTTCATTGCATTCTGTTACTTTCTAAGCAGCCGAACGTTTTCTAGCCATGTTGCATATACGTACTACTTGTAGAGTTTGTGCGGGGGCTTGGTGTTGGGGTCCTGACCTTGACACAAGTCCAGTCCATGAACAGGGTGAGGAGGAGTTCATGGACCAAGAATTGGTTGCTTCAGCGTGACCAGTTCTGTCACATGCCTTTGCTCCACGAGATCCGTGAGAATAATCCTGATGATTTCAGGAACTTTCTCCGGATGAAGGACCCCGTATTTCACCGTTTGTTGGCTTTGCTGACCCCCTATATCAGCAGGCAGGATACCTGCATGAGGCAAGCCATCACTCCGGAGCAGAGGTTAGTCGCCACCCTGCGGTACTTGGTGACGGGGAGAAGTCTGCAGGACTTGAAGTTCTCGACAGGCTCTGGGGATCATTATCCCAGAGACCTGTTCTGCCATCATTCAGGTCCTGCAGAAGGAGTATATTAAGGTAAGATTTTTATCCTTTAAAATCACATTTTATTGTATATAATGTTTGATAATATATTGTATTTCTTTCCTCATTCCCTAATTACCATGATTGGAATATGCTGTGAATGTCCCCTTGTCCTCATGCATGCTGGATTTTTCTGTAATTATTTTTGCCTTCACTTACCTCCCCAGCATGCTCTCCTGGCCCTATATTCACCTCATGTAGTCACTTAACAATGTATTTTGTCAGCTCCATAGTAGTGCTTTACCCCAAACACTTCCTAAAATGTGTTGAAATGTGATTTGTGCGTTAAATTCAGGCAGAGTGCCAGAGGCTTTTTTTGGGGGGTCCCCAAATCATTTGGAACCCTCCCTCCCCCCAACTGCTAAGTCAGCTGATAACAATTCTCTATCTATCCTCAATCATCTATCTGCTGACTTTGCCAAACCCATACACACTATACCCACCTCTTTTGTGGTCAGATTTATGGATGAATTCCCCAAAGAATGTAGTGCAAGGGCCTGCCTGTATACTTTCAAATGGTACTGTTAAAAGTTTTTGTATACTATTATTATCTAGATAGGTAATAGCAGAATGTCCAAATGTGCTCAAATGTGTACAGTGTGTATTTATATCTTTGTATTATGACACTTCTTACCTGTCCAGTGGTCTGCCAATAGTGTAACTAAGGAGGGGCTGTTCAAAGTAATACACATTATTTATGCATTCATCTCTCAATGAAGTGGAGAGGATTACATGTCCAAGAGCTCCCCCCCTATAATGTTAGAAATGGCCCATGAGGGGGGGGATATGATAGGTGTACCTTATACTTTGGTCTTTAAAAATTCCCATAAATAAATGGCATCTTGATGTTCGCCAAGAATGTTTGTGTCTAATCTGCTTTCCCTGTTTATGTGCAAAATGACTAATTTTTTTGTTTTCCTCCACAGTTTCCTTCCACGCCACAGGAATGGCAGACTGTGACCTCCCACTTTGCCCAGCTGTGGGACTTTCCTAACTGCGGTGGGGCAATTGATGGGAAACACGTCCACATCATCCCATTACCCAACTCGGGGTCGTACTATTATAATTATAAGGGGTTCAATAGTATTGTGATGTTGGCGGTGGTGTCGGCTACTTATGAGTTCCTGTATGTGGACGTGGGGAAGAATGGCCGGATGTCCGATGGTGGGGTCATCGCCCAGATGGAGTTCTACAGGTGTCTCCAGAATGGCAGCTTGGACTTGCCACCTCCAGAAGACAATGTGGAAGGACTCCCATCCGTCTTCATTGCGGATGAAGCCTTTGCGCTGGGGGACCATCTTATGCGGCCATTCCCAATGAGGACCCTCACCCCGGACCAGAGGGTTTTTAATTACTGGCTGGCCAGAGCTAGAAGAGTGGTGGAGAACACATTTGGAATCATGGCCAGCCGGTTCCGCCTATTTCTTACACCCATACATATGGCGGAGTATAAACTGAATCATATTATCCTGGCGTGCTGTGTTCTACACAACTTTTTACGGAAACATTCTACCAACTATGCTAGCTCAGTTGGGCCTGAGGCCAGAATTTAAAATGAACCAACCCTGACGGCGCTTGAAAGTGGCCGTCCTGGCTTGCCCTCCCTGAGTGCCCGTGATGTCCGGCTAAGATACCTTGAATTCTTTGCGGGTAGGGGGGCTATCAATATGCCAGACAATGTCTGAAACCTTTATCAAATAAAAAAAAACATTAAGCCAATCTTTGGTGACATTTACTGCTTGTGTTTGTTTTAGCTGACCCTGACAGAAATGTGTTGAGTCCTGAAAATGGCGTGATTGTGTAACCTTATACAAAGCACTGTTGGGTGTTATTTACTAAAGGCAAAGACACTTTGCACTCCAAGTGCACTTGAAACTGCACTTGGAGTGCAAAGTGGATTTTCCCTTAGGAAATAACACCCATTGTCACAGAAAGCACCAATTAGAGCACCCCAAAAGTGTTGTAGCTTTGAGACAATAATCCACACATTCTTGGTTAACAATCTTTTTAATACCTGCACAATCACATGTGCATTTAGAAAAGGTTTTTAAAACAAACCAATGTTAGTTGTATAACAATTTTTGGGGTCACATTAGAAAAAGTAGAAGTAAATGTCCATTTAAGATAAAACAGGCATGTTTAAAACCCACAAGAAAGACACAAATCTTGAACTTACAAAGTTCACATTTGGTAGAACTTGAAGGCAGTATCAGACATGAGTATTTACAAACTGTGTTTGATATTGCGTTCAGATGGGGTGAAGTCACCCCTGGAAAAGCCAAATTTTTAAGATGCACACAAATAACCGAATGTCAACATGTGCTAGCTGCCATCATGGGGGATCAAGGGACATGTTTTGGGGGAGCAAACCCTTCCTCACAGGTACTTTATTATTGAGGAAGGGGTTGCACCCCCAAAATGCGTCCATTGATCTCCTGTGATGGCAGATAGCACATGTTGACACACTGTGTGCATCCTCAAAATTTGGCTTTTCTCCAATTAGACAAAAAATGTTAAAATTGTAGCACACCATAAAAGAAAGGGATTTGGACAGGTTTTAAACTCTCCCCAAAACATCATCATTGATGTTTTTCTTGATGTTTTCCAAGTCCCTATTACACCCCTTGTGTCATGGTTATGCAATAGTGTTGTCTATCTGCTTACCTGTTTCCGTGTGTTCATCTCTAAAGACCAGCTGACTCTCACCTGATTGCTTTTATTAACTCTCCTCTAGCACGGCTCCACCCCAGCTCCTATCAGAGAACTCTATATTAACCTCTGCACTGCAGGCCAGCCCTGCTGATCAACCTTTGTGTGTTTGGTTTCCTGTTCCTGCCTGCCGTGTGCTCTACGTTTGTTTCAGTTACCGACCTTGACGTGTTCTCTACTATTCCTGTCTGCTCGTGACCCTGACCTCTGGCGTGTCCCGACTATCCCTGTTTGCCTGTGACCCAGAACCTTGGCGTGAACTCTGTTGTCCTTGTCTGCTTGTGGCCCTGACCTTGGCTTATTCCTTTACTATCCCTATCTTCCTGTTGCCTACTGTGGGTGTGAGCTGGGGGTCGCGACCTGGAGCCAGTTGCAGCCCAGTCCATCCTCCCCTTTAGAGGCTCTGGTGAACACCTGCTGGCTCTTAGACTCCGTGCCCCAGGGAATCCTACGCTCTAACCCCGGTGGGATCTGTGTTGGTGTCCCAGAGGCCCTGCCTTCCTTACCACCCGGACTCCCATCCGCAGCAGTCAGCCATAGGGTCCACTGCCTTGTGGTGCACTCCTGATCCCAACGGTGTGCATCTGTCACCCAGCCTCTAGGTGACCTGACACCTTGATCTCCTCGATCAGGATCTGTGCACTTTCTGAGGTGAAATGCCCTGGATCCACAACATCACGATCACCTAAAAAGATAGAAACCAAAAAAAAACATGTATTATAAATATGGCGGCATTCATCTCTTACCTGAGCCTGTGGTCGCAGACACGCACCTGTTGTGGTGCCAGTTTCCACTACGTCTTTCTCCTCTTGCTCTTCTTGTCTATGTTGGATTTCCCCTTCTTCCAGAGGTGGGGGGTCTCTGGTCTCCTCGGATGAGGGGTGTCCTCCGAGTCTTTTCTCCCCTATGTAAAAAAAAGGGTATACTTAGCACACAGATATTTGATGGCAGAACTATAAATATTAAACATTGCTTGGAAGTGGGGTACAATTGTCTATTTTGGCAGAGTAACAAGATGTAGAATTTTTAGTGTCCTTTGTCAAGCTTCAATACTTTACCTGTTTTGTACAAGCTTCACAGATGGAGACACCCCTATAGTATCCACTGGAGCACCTGTGTCGGCCCCCTAATAAAAAGGGTGTTCTTGTGTCCCTCACTAGTGCTCCAGCGTCCAGATATGAAAACTGCTGCTGAGTGTCCTCTCCTTACACAGAATCGAGTTTGCATTTCATTCTAGTAACAAACCCATCTACACAACCAAGTTATTTTCAGACAAGTAGGCCTTAAAAAATGTGGGAAAAAGCATATGGCCAAAACAATGGTGTTTTATAGGCCGAAAGAAAAATGTTTGATATGAAAGAATAATGTGCCCATGAAGATGAAAGTTGACATTTTAAACTGGATAACAGTTAAGAAAAGCACATGGAGCAGCACAAACGTAATAAACATAAAAAATAGGAACACAGCACAACTAATTACTTTTTTCAGCACTCTCCGGATCTTCAGTACTGCTCGTGCTCTCTTAATTTTAGGTCTGACCACCGCTTCCTGAGCTGATCTTTCGATCGTCGTACCCCAAAATTCCGATGCAGACTTTTGACCACTTTCGCCATGATCTTGGCCTTTCTGACATTGGGGTTGGGGTAAGGTCCATACTTCCCGTCATAGTCGGCCTTCCTCAGGATGTCAACCATCTCCAACATCTCTCCAAAGAACATATTTGAGGCCTTAAATCGTCTCCTTCTGGATCCAGACGTTTCAGGCTCCGGGCTTTCCTCCCCCTCCTTCTCGCTGCTATAATTAGCATGCACCTGTTGTGTCTCCGCCAAGTGCTCTTCCCCCACTGCGCCAAAAGAAAAGGGGCAGGGAATAGACTAGAAAGAACATCAGGGGCAGGCGGAGTTACATGCATGCGCAGTGTGTATAAAGCGTAACACGTGCGTAGTAGTACGATCTGTGAGCGGAGGACGGAGTATGGGAGGCGCCGATCGTGATAACGAAGGTAAGATCTAAACTTGGGCCTATACTGCTTCTAGATTGAGGCCTATATTGTAACAAGATTAGGAGAGTTTTGCCTGACATTAGGGTTTGTCTTGTGTTGTGTTTTGCAGATAAAATGGATGGCTTCAATGACCACAACTTCCTCCCCCTGTTCATAGATAAGTACAGGGAGCTGCCCTGTCTGTGGCAGGTGAAACATCCACATTACAATCATAAACAAAAGAGGCAGGCAGCGCTGGAGAAACTGCTGGAGTTGATGAAGCCGGTGGTCCCCACGGCAACCATCCCCTATTTAAAAGACAAAATTGGTGGCCAGAGGAGCACTTATCTTTGGGAGCACAAGAAGGTCACGGATTCCCAGAGATCAGGAGCTGCAGCAGATGACATTTATATCCCCAGGCTGTGGTACTATGAGAGACTGCGATTTCTGTCAGACCACACTGGAGTCAGGGAATCCCTCTCAACCCTTCCTTCCACTCTTCCTTCCACCCCAGCTGAGGCTTCCGATGTCCAACCTGGGACTTCCAGCCAGGAAGAAGTGGAGGAGCCCAGATGGAGTCAGATATAGCATTGTTCTACAGATTTCTGGTCAATAAATAAATGATCTTTACTAGATGTTATTATTGATCACTAAATGCTGATTTAAGAAAGTGTTTTACATATCAATAGACAGTAGTGGGCAAAAATAATTGGGACAAGACTGAAAAATGCTGGGCTCAGAATGATAGTCTGTTATATTTGTTAACATTCAATTTGCAAGAGTCATGAGCTGAAAATTGTGTGTGATTGATGAATCAAAAACTAAAACTATGTCCCTTTTTTATACACAGGAAGACCTCAGCCAGGACGAGGCTGTTAAATGTGCCACACAGGAGGAGGCTGTGGAATGTGGCAGTCAGGAGGAGGTGGGGGTTAGTGGCAGCCAGGAGGATGCGGGGCTAAGTGGCAGCCAGGAGAAGCCTGGGACCAGTCTCAGCCTGACAGAATCGCAGGTTCATCCCCTCCGCCTTCCATACAAAAGACCCAGGAAGGGGAGTCACGTGCAGGATTCAGCGCTCAGGCTCATTCAGGAGGCTTCTGCGTCCCTCAGATCCTTTCCCACTCCTGAAGAGGCCTTTGCCTGCACGGCTGCCACCAAACTGAAGTGCATGCAGGAGGGTCAACGCCTCATGTGTGAGAAACTTATTTATAAAGTACTAACTAAGGGGGTGAGTGGCGAAATCACACCCAAGACCAACGTGATTGAGTTGGACCATCCTCCACCTCCTCCTGCCACAACTCCACCACCAGAGCCACAGCGTGGAAGGAAGCGTGGAAGGAAGACCAGAGAGTGATGACCTGGGTTCAGTCTGGTCTGACAAAAGATGCAGGCTCTTGTATGACCACAGCCTGGGGACACAGATGTCATCTGTTGCTTTCCAGATCTCTGGGACTTCTGGACCAGACTGCACTCCCTTAGATATGGACTCCTCAGGCCACCAATTTTGCAGTAAAATAATTAATATGTGCCCTGGGGGCCAAAGGCTTCACCAATTTCAACTGTTTCTCCAGTGTTGCCTAGCTCTTTGTTTGGTTCTGAGCCGTTAATAAAGGATTTTTTGGTTCAATTATACTCGCCTATGTGTGTTTTCCATCAAAAAGGACAGTTTGTTTGTGAGGAGGCAGGTACATTTCAAAATACAATGTGAAATTAACAAGAGACACCAACACCAAACAATCTCATTGAGATTAATTAATACAAGATAATAATGGTGTTGTGGTAACTTGACACACAAAACACACACAAAATTATTCTGGAGTAAAAAGCAAAAAAAAGCAAAAAAAAAAAAAAACAGCCTTGAAAAAATTTTTTTTACAATTAAAAACAAACCAAAAAAAAATTGGTCAGATGTGACAAATCAAAATATATTGAGGGAATCCCGATAAATAATAAAGAAAGAAGTTTGTGAGAAGTCTGTGTGAATATGAGCAGCAAAACGACTTTATTCTTCTCACATTATAAAGAAGAAGAGAGTGCGCTGTATTAAACCATTTTTTACATTGCACCGTGACGAAAGTGCTGTATCCATTGCGAACGCTAATTTTACCAGACCGAGCTGTTCCGTCTCGGAATTTCTTCTGAGTATGCGTGGCACTTTGTGCGTCGGAACTGGCCACACACGGTCAGATTTTGTTGTCGGAAAATTTTATAGCCTGCTCTCAAACTTTGTGTGTCGGAAAATCCGATGAAAAAAGTGTCCGATGAAGCCCACACAGGGTCGGAATGTCCGACAACACGCTCCGATCGGACATTTTCCATCGGAAAATCTGACCGTGTGTACGGGGCATAAAAGTTCATTGATAAAAACAGCATGGGAATTCCCCACAGGGGAACCCCGAACCAAAATTTTTAAAAAAGACGTGGGGGGACACCCTAAATTCCATACCAGGCTCTTCAGGTCTGGTATCGATATTAAGGGGAACCCCGGACAAATTAAAAAAAAATAATGGCGTGAGGTCCCCCTAAAAAAAATAAATGCTTCTTCTATCTTCTATCTTCTTTCTTCTATCTTCTATCTTCTATCTTCCTTCGGTTTCTTCCTCCATCTTCTTCTTCTTCTGGTTCTTCCGGTTCTTCCTCCGGTGTTCTCGTCCGGCATCTTCCTCCGTGGCGTCGGTGTCTTCTTCTCTTCTTCCCCTCGGGCCATGGTGGCATGGAGGGAGGCTCCTGCTGTGTGACGCTTCTCTCTTCATCTTCTTCTCTTCATCTTCTTCTCTTCATCCTCTTTTCGGGCCACTCCACATCCATGATGGCATGGAGGGAGGCTCCCACTGTGTGATGCTTCTCCTCTTCTGATGGTTCTTAAATAACGGGGGGACCACCCGGTAAACCCGCCCCCCTCTGACGCATGGGGACTTGACAGGACTTCCCTGTGGCATTCCCCGTGACGTCAGAGTGGGGCGGGGTCACCATTACGTAACCCTGCCCCCTTCTGACATCATGGGGCATGCCACAGGGAAGTCCCCGTCAAGTCCCCTGCGTCAGAGGGGGTGGGGTCACCGGGTGGCTCCGCCCCCGTTATTTAAGAACTGTCAGAAGAGGAGAAGCGTCACACAGCGTTAGCCTCCCTCCATGCCATCATGGATGTGGAGCGGCCCGAGGAGAAGAAGGGAAGAAGACGCCGATGCCATGGAGGAAGATGCCTGACGAGAACACCGGAGGTAGAACCAGAAGAACCATAGGAAGAAGAAGATGGAGGAAGAAAGGTAGAAGAAAGAAAATAGAAGAAAGAAGAAGCATTTAAATAAAGGAATTGTCAAAAACTGTCTCTTGTCATTTTTAACATTTTTGACAGTTTTTTGTGAAATGGTAGGGGTACTTTTGTACCCCCTTACCATTTCACACAGGGGGGAGGGCTTGGATCTGGGGGTCTCCTTGTTAAAGGGGGCTTCCAGATTCCAATAAGCCCCCCACCCGCAGACCCCCACAACCACCGAGCAAGGGTTGTGGGGATGGGGCCCTTGTCCCCATCCTACCCCAAAGCACCCTCCCAATGTTGAGGGCATGTGGCCTGGTATGGTTCAGGAGGGGGGGCGCTCTCTCATCCCCCCTCTTTTCCTGCGGCCTGCCAGGTTGCGTGCTCGGATAAGGGTCTGGTATGAATTTTTGGGGGGACCCCACGCCGTTTTTTTTTTCATTTTGGCGCGGGAGTTCCCCTTAAAATCCATACCAGACTTGAAGGGTCTGGTAAAGATTTTGAGGGAGACCCCACACCATTTTTTTTTTTATTTTGGCAGGGGTTCCCCTCTAGGGAATTCCCATGCCGTTTTTATCAATGAACTTTTATGTGTATTGTCGGACCAGCAATTCATTAATAGCCGCGAGTAGTTTAAATGACTTTTTTTCCTTTGAAATGTCATTTTGCTGTCAGATTGTTCAAAACACGGGAAACGTGCGCCCTTTACAGGTCACTGCAATCACCGTAGTAGGAGGTCCAAAAGGATATTCACGCTTCTTGCTTCTATTCAACTGCTGGACCACCGCTGTGTCTCCTACTTTAAAAGGATGGGTAGGTTCCTGTGAAGAAAAAGGAGAGGTGCGAGAAACATTTCTCTCAACTGTATCCAAAGTTTTGATTAGTTTCCTCACATACTCTGACTGTACCAAATCCAAATCCCCCTGCTCTATCATAAGAGGTGCTCTGGCCCAGGGAGTGGGAAAGGGACTACCAATCAGCACTTCAAAAGAAGAGTAGCCTGTAGTTTTGGAAGGAGTACTTCTTATCTCGGCCAAGACTGCTGGGAGAACTTTCTTCCAATGGACAAAAGTTCCTCCTGTGGCCTTCCTTATTTTATCTTTCACAGTCCTATTTACCCTCTCTACTATCCCTGAACTTTGGGGAGGATATGGAATGTGAAACTTCCATTCTATTTGGAGCGAGTGTACCAAGTCCTGACATACTTTTGAGGTGAATGCAGGACCTCTGTCTGAGTTTATTTGAAGTGGGCATCCCCATCGAGGAATAATTTCCTGTGTGAGAATTTTCACTACTGTTTGTGCATCTTCCCTTGTAGTTACAAAAATTTCAACCCATCTTGAGAACATGTCCACAATTACCAAAAGATATTCCTGTCTTTTGCCTAGCTTGGGCATGTGTGTGAAATCAATTTGGTGGTGGGTGAAAGGTGTACTGGGATATATCAAATGTTCATGTTTTGCTTTGTTTGGGATGTTTGGGTTGTTCCTAATGCAAGTAATACACCTGGACACATAATCCCTTGTCAACCAGGGGAGATCTGAAATGTAAAAATCCTTGCCTAGTAATTCACAAGTTGCCTTCCAGCCTCTGTGATCTATTCCATGATACTGGGCAATAAAAAGTGATGCACTTGCCATTGGTATCCATACCTTCCCCTTTTTGCACAAAAGTCCTGTTTTTGGATCTATTTGTGCACCTACTTTTTCCCAATGTCTCATGTCGGCTTCTGAGGCATAATCTTCTAGGTCAGGCAGTACATGGCCAAAATAAGGTAGTTCAGGCTCTAACATTGGCATTTGGATTTGAGCTGGTTGAAAGATAGCTGCTTGTCTGGCTGCTGAGTCAGCTAGGGCATTTCCTCTAGCTACCTCTGTTTGCTGACCTGTATGTGCTCTGCAATGTATTATGGCAAGAGTTCTAGGCAACTGAATGACTTTTAACAATGACACTACTAGAGAGGAATGGGGGATGCTTTTTCTATCAGCTGCAATGAAACCCCGCCTACTCCATATGACACCGAAGTTATATACCACGCCATACCCATATTTGGAGTCAGTGTAAATATTCACATCTTGACCTTTAAATATTTGGCATGCCCTGGTGAGTGCAATCAATTCTGCAGCTTGTGCTGATTGATATGGAATAGGTTTGGCTTCAAGTATGACATCTGGAAGTTGCACAACCGCATATCCTGCATGATATGTGTGATCATTTGACCTAGAACAAGATCCATCCACATACACATTTTGCACATTTGGCAAAGCAGTAGGGGACAAGTCAAACCTGGGAGATGTGTCTTGGTGGATGAAGTTGGTGCAGTCATGCTGTGGCACCATCTCATCCTGCTCTCCTTTTAATCCTAGCAGGGCGTTTAAAATTGGTGCTGGGCCTGCAATAGGGGAAGCATATTTAATATGCAATTTTGGATTGACAACAGTATCACCTCATAGCCGCTCAACCTTTGGGCGGACATGTGTTGTGTATGTATATTCCTCAGCAATGTGGACACATTATGAGTAGTATACAAGGTAGTATCATGGCCCAAAGTGAAAGTTGCAGCCATCTCTACCACCATAGCACAAGATGCTAAAGCTCTGAGACACGTGGGCATGCCCTGAACTGGTACCGGTACCACCTTTGAGAAAAAAGCAACAGGGCGGAGCTTGCCTCCATGCTCCTGAGCCAGGACAGCTGCCATCATTGTACAATTTTCCCTGGCATACAAATAACACATCACATTATAATTGGGAAGGCCGAGTCCTGGGGCTGTTACCATAGCATTTTTCAAATACACAAAAGCATTACACATTTCATCTGTCCATTTAACACAGTCTGGCATATCTGAACCTGTGGCCTGTCTCAGGAGTTTGTCATAGTAAGAGCAGTCAGTATCCATTGGCGGCAGTAACCAATCATACCTAGGAAGGTGAGCATGTCCTTCCTATTGAGTGGGCGGGGCAGACCCATCAGAGCTGCAGGTCTTTTGTGACTGACTCTTCTTTCTCCTTTTGTGAGAACAAACCCTAGATATTCAACTGTTTTCTAAAACCATTGCAACTTTTTCTTTGACACTTTATTACCACTTTCAAAAAGACATTTAATAGATTCCCCCCATCCTCCAGGGCGGCCTCCCTTGTCAAGCTGCAGAGTAGCAGATCATCCGCATACTGCAGCAAGACTGAACCATGTTCAGGTGTCCAAGCTCTAAAAGTGGTTTGGAGGACAAAAGACAACAGGTGAGTCTATATAACCCTGGGGCAATCTAGACCAGGTCAGCGTCCGATTTTTAAATCAGAATGCAAAGAGTGGCTGTGTCTCCTCATCCACAGGGATAGAAAAAAATGCGTTTGAGAAGTCAATTACAGAAAAATACTCAGCATCGGATGGTATGGAGGTGAGCAATGATGGCACATCAGGCACTATTGGGGCAATTGGTACCAGTAAGTTGTTTATGGCCCTAAGGTCCTCTACAAACCTGTAACTGCCATCTGGCTTTTTAACAGGGTTGATAAGAGTGTTGTAAGGAGAGATGATTTCTTTTAAAATACATTTCTTCAAGAAATCCTCCACAATGGGCTCTATACCCTCTTCTTTTTCTCTGGATATGGGGTACTGTTTATAATACACAGGTAAAGCTCCTGGTTTCAAAGTGGCTTTATAGGGCGTACAGGAAATGAGCCCTACATCAAGAGGATTCACTGCCCATACTCCCTCCTCACTCATTTTGACATCTTCCTCTTTTGAGTGTGAGAGCAATGCAAAAAGGTGAACCTTGTCAGATTTTACATATAACCCTCCTTTTGCAGTAATTTTCATCGTAATGCCTAATTTTCCCAGCAAATCCCTTCCCAAGAGACTCACGGGACAATCAGGAATAATTCTGAAACAATGTTGGTGATCACAATCAGCACCAGTACGAGTGCTTAGTGAAAGCGGGGGTGTTTTAAAAGTTTTGGTGAGTATCCCATATATTCCCATTGAAGGCTCAGCATCCACGACCTCTCCCCTATAAAAATCCTTCTTAAGGGTACTAAACGTAGCTCCACTATCGGGCAAAAATGGTACCTCATGCCCGTCTACAAGCAATGAAATTTTATAGGCTGTTCATGATAAGAATGAAAGACAAGTGGAAATCCGGGATACTACGTTCCGCGCAGCTTCATTGTGACTGCTGTTGTTTCCAAGAAATGGGGTACTTAACACCATATTGTTGCTGTACTGGGGTTGGTGCCTGAGGGGGAGTGGGGGCAGCGGGTGGCCCTGAATTTGTACACTCCTGGTCATACCAGGGGCATTGGGCTTCCCAGTGTCTGGGGTCTCCGCAGTTAAAACACCCTGTCTTAGGTTGCCTTTGCTGGAAGTCCCCTCTTTGTGGCCGTCCTCTTTCCCTATATCCACCTCTGTAACCCCCTCTGTTCTGTCCCCTTTTCTTGTAAAAGTGAGAGATGTGCTGGCAGGATGCTAAAAAAGTCCTGCAAGCAGCATCTTTGAGGCGCTCCTACAGCGTCCCTGCCCATTAAAATCAATGGGCAGCGCCACAGCAGCGGCACTTTTACGGGCACTTTTAACCCTTTTTCAATCATTAGCAGGGGTTAAAAGCGACCTGCTAGTGGCCGAAAAGCACTGCAAAAATGACAGCTAAAAATAGCGGCGCTTTACTGCCGACGCCCAGGCGCTGCCAGTGTGAAAGTGCCCTTATAAATGTCAGTTTTGCTGCAGGTGGTTCTATACACTGTACAAATGTGCCACTTTACAGGCAGACTAAGGGGACCCCCAGGCACTATAGTTAAAAGAATTCCTCATTTTTACTGTTTCACTTTAAGCATCATTCAAATCACTGCTCCTTTAAAAACAATCTTTTTTAAAAGTATTTTTTTTGCATTGGTACATATAGCCTAGGGCAGTAACTGAGCCCCCATACCATTTTTATGGCCAATAACTTGCATATAAGCCTTCAAAATGGAGGCATTTGACTTTCCAAGGTTCGGGTCCTGTAGACTTCAATAAGGTATGCTGTTCGGGTCCAAACTTTTGTGATGTTTGAGATTTCAGTACCAGGAGGTCTTTGGCCCATCTCTAGAGACCAATAATATAAACACCTTATTTCTCCATCTCTTACTGACTAGCAAGCCTACAGTCAGGCTCTGGATACCGGTATTTCAATGACCACCATTAAGACAGAGATCATTGTATTACACTGAACCTGACCTATGGCATACACAAGACCAAAGATGCCAGTTCAACCTTAACACAGCGCTAGTTGCTTGTGGAGAGAAAACATCACTTCAGCTATATAGACACCCTGCATGATATACTGTCTAGAGAAAGGAGCAACATAAGCCCACACATTACTGACCTTGCCCTAACCAAAAACATTTAATCACACTGGGATAAAGAAACTTTGCCACTGCCCATGTATGAGACTATATGAAATTTGCTTTTTATGTACAGAGTGGAAGGATCAGGAGTGTACTATGCACAGTGTGCCACATCTTATTTCCACCCCTCCTCCTGGGTTGTTCTGACCTCTGCACCCACCACTCTCCTACCACCCCCCTACCTCACCACACATCTGCCTCCACAGCTCCCCATATGTCTTTTTTCACCATCACTTCAAAATAATCAGCACAACACTGCCTCTCTTCATTACTACTAAGGGAACAAGCAAATCCTCAAAAAACATAGCCGGAACTGTCAGTAACCTCTGCCACTATGCTGGGCCAACTGTGCATGCGCTCAGCTCACAAAAAGCCAGCACTGGAGGGACTGAGGAAGCAAGAGAGCGGAGGAGGAGAGAGAGAGCAGAGGAGGAGAGAGAGAGTGGAGGAGGAGGAGACAGAGTGGGAGATGTTTGTTCTGGTTCCCTTGGAGACCAGCCGCACATGCGCTGACACAAAGCTGGTGCCACTCGGGGTACTGAGGGGGGGTGTTTACTGTTGCCTGGGAAACCTAGGCAAAACCTAACAGCAGTGAGAAAAAGAGGTGGCAGCCAGAGGCCGCTGCACAGGCCACATGACAAGGCCTGGTGGACCGGATTCAGCCCTGCAGGCCTTGTGTTTGCCACCTGTGTAGTAGACAGTCAGGCTTTAAAACCAGATGTCCAGCAAGGCTAATATCTATAGCTATGCAGCAACAACAGAAAAAAAGAACGCCGCTTGGTTGACAGCCCAAATTAGCGGAATTATAATGCTCTAGTGTTCATTAAATAATGTCCATAAATCCAAAATGAACTGTGCTCTTCCACCTTTAATATCTTTCTCCAAAGTGCTTCAGCAATGAAATCATGTGTAACACCACCACCACCATTCTCATAGGTGTACACTCACCTTTTAAGGTTGGACCTTTCAATAATAAAAGGTCACATGCACGTGATCCCCTTTAAGGCTGGGACAAGCTCAATCCAGGAACATAAACAAAAAAAATCACCATAATATTCTCCACTGGTGATTCAGACATTAAGATCAAAGAAACAGAATACCATAAATATCTTATTGTATTTAATGCTACACCACAGTAAAACTGTGTTAATAAATAAATAATTATAATTTTTTTGAGTATACTTTTTATCATTTGTTTGGTTTTAATTTTACTTGGATTGCAGTTACAATTAAATGTGGAGTGGGGTTACTGATATTAAAGAAAAAGAATACACATCCACAGTCCTCTCTCTATAAATAGAACCATGTGTAAAAGTCTTTATTAAAATGCACTGACAAAAAAAAGTGATTTTGCTTATCACAAGCAAGTCAGGAATGGGAACAGCACACAGCTCTCACAACAATGCTGCAGACACTAGAGAGGGTGAAGCTCTGTTGGGAGGAAAATGGCAGATGTAATGCTAGCAAGCAATGAGTGGTAGGGTGACTAGAATACCAAAACACAAGGTAAATAAGTTGGAAAATCCCAATTGCAGCCTCATAACAACTAACAAGGATATAGTATGCGACCAGACAAAATTAAGGGGCATGTACACAAATGCTAGAAGCCAACTAATAAAATCGGAGAACTAGAGCTGTTAATTTAAGAGGAGGATTTTGTTTTACTGACTGAAATGGTACCAGCTGATTGGAGAAAAGCCAACATGTTACCAATATTTAAGAAGGGGCACAGACATATACCTGGAAACTACAAGGTTGTCAGTGTAACATCAATAGTTTGTATTATTGGAGGGGATGATAAGGGACTATATCCAAGAACTTGCTGATGAAAACAGTATCATTGATAGTAATCAGCATGGATTTATGAAGGATCGTTCTTATTAGACCAATCCGTTAACTTTCTATGAGGTAGTGAGCTGCCATCTAGATAAAGGTAGTTTTGTTTAATTTATTTATAAATGATATAGAGGTTGGTATAAATAGCTCAAGCTCAGTGTTTACTGATGATACAAAGCTAAGCAGGGTGATAAATTCACAACAGGATGTGAAAACCTTACTGGAGGACCTCGATCAAATAATGGATTGGAAAACATAGCAAATGAGGTTTAAAAATGAAAATGTTGAAAAATGTAAAGTAATGCATTTGGGTGTGTAACCTGGGGGTGAGGTAGCAGGAACAAAGCTCCCTGGGATGAGCAGTCTGTCAGTCACAGATACCAACTCCAGTGAGGTAGTGTCAAACAATGCAGTGTTTATTTGTGTTATATACAAGTCTATATACAGGTGCTCTACAGTGTTCCAGAAAACAAATAGGAATAAAATAGCAAAACAAAAACCTAGCTATGTCTCGGCACTAACTATACAATATATACAGACCCTAACTACCAGGCTAAGCAAGCCTACAGCTTGTCAGCTTCCACAGATACAGTTTAACTGCTTTTTACCAACCTTTCGCTCTCACAGACCAGTGTTGTCTGTTTTTCCCAGGCAGAGAGCACTGGCTGTCTGTTACGGGTGAGTTTATTGGCCTGAGGGGGAGAGGACCAAGATCCGAACTGAACCATGGATCAGAGATCCCTAAATGTGTAGGAGAGAAGCCTGGGAGACGTATAAACCCCAAAGAGGACTTTTCCCAGCTCTCTCTGGGACGCTCTGCTACATACCCCCCTTATTTCAACCCCAGGGTTGGAACACCTGTGACCCAACAGGAGTGAACATGGTACAGGGCATCTACATTCCCTATCTCAACCCCTGACCTGTGTTTTACAGTGAAGGAGTAATCCTGTGGAGCCAAAAACCACCGGTTCACCCGTCTATTAGTCTTCTTCTTTTGGGCCATCCATTTAAGGGGAGCATAGTCAGTTATTAAATCAAACTGGCGCCCTAACAAATAGTACCTTAGTGCATCCACGGCCCAGTTTATGGCTAAACATTCCTTTTCAATTACTGCATACTTTTTATCATGGTCATTGAGCTTTCTGCTTAGGCACACCACAGGGTGTTCTTCCCCAAAAAATCTTTGGAGAAATTGGGGGAGTACAGCACTGGCTGTGCACAAAGAGCCTTCTTCAAGAGTTGAAAAGATTCCTCTGCTACTGGGGACCATTTCACCATTACAGAGGCTTTCCCTTTCGTAAGGTCCATCATTGGGGCAGCTATTGTAAACATATAAAGACTAAAAAATGGGACTTTGAGGGCACAACAGTATTAAACTACAGAAAAGTAAATATGGTTTTTGAAATTTTATTAACAATGTACAAAAAACAGAAAACAGACATGGAAGTTTAAAAACAAATCTGACTCGACGTGGAACATTATTGTATACACCATATGGGTCCTATCCTGCCAGCTCTCATATTGTCTCTTATATCTAAGAGTAGACAATCCAACCATTCATTCCAAACGGAAAGGAAAAACTTCCCCAAGCAAAAGGTATGGAAGAATGTGGAGCTGTGATTGAAGAAAGGGCTGCAGGTCTGGTAGGCCAAGGTGAGGTGCTCTCTAACTGCTTGACATGTTTCACGTTGACAAGAACGCTTCTTCAGGAGCTAGAGGTTCTAATTAAAAATACACAAGGAGAAGAAAAGACAAAAGAAATATCACCATGGCAGTAATTATACACTATTGTCAAAACTTAAACTTCAAAAAAGTATATATGTAAATAACTAGATCCCAAGCTGATTGTTTTCCTATTTTTATTTTCATTTTCTTTCCCTTTTTTCCCCTTTCCTCCCCCCTTTCCTTCCCCCCCCTCCTCTCCTTCGTTTTCTTCCACCTCCCTCATTTTTGTCCCAAAAATGTGTCAAAAGTGTCCGATGTGTCCGCCATAATGTCGCCGAAACTGAGGAAAAAATTTGTTTTTAAAAAAAAAAGATTGGGATATTTATTATAGCAAAAAGTAAAAAATATTGTGTTTCTTAAAAATTGGCGCTTTTCTTTTGTTTATAGCGCAAAAAATAAAAACCACAGAGGTGAACAAATACCACCAAAAGAAAGCTCTATTTGTGGGGAAAAAAGGACGTCAATTTTGTTTGGGTACAACGTCGCACGACAGCGCAATTGTCGTTTGAAGTGCGACAGCGCTGAAAACTAAAAATTGGTCTGGGAAGGAAGGGGGTGAAAATGCCCTGTATGGAACCGGTAATAAAATTTCAAAAACCATATTTACTTTTCTGTAGTTTAATACTGTTGTGCCCCCAAAGTCCAATTTTTTAGTATTTATATGTTTACAATTATAATTTTTGGGGACGCTGGCACAAGTCGTTATCAAGTACCTACAGAGTTACCCTGTTTTTTAGGTACTTTAGAACTAGGACTTTTTTGAGATTGGGGCAGCTATAGTTGCAAAATTCGGGATAAACCTTCCATAATACCCCGCAATCCCAACAAAGGCCCTGACCTGCTTCGTGTTTGGGGGATGTAGTCACTCCTGGATGGCTTCTATTTTATTCACTTGATGTTTTATGACACTATGGCCAATAGTGTAGCCCAAATACCTGGCTTCCTCTAAACCAATGGCACATAACTTTTTTTTTTTTTTTTTTAATCAACAAAAGGGTTTTTATTGAAGAGACCACAAGGCATTACATTATAGTATAGTATATAAGACATATGTATGACATTTTAACCCCTTCAATACAGGGCAATTTTCAGCTTTCAGTACTCTCACACTTTGAATGACAATTACTCTGTCATGCTACGCTATATCCAAACAAAATTTTTATCATTTTTCTCTCACAATTAGAGCTTTCTTTTGGTGGTATTTAATCACCACTGTTTTTTTTCTTTTTTGCGATATAAGCGAAAAAAGGGCGAAAATTTTGAAAAAAAAACACCTTTTTTTAGCTTCTATTGTAAAATTTTGCAGATAAGTAATTTTTCTTCATAAATTTGGGCCAAACTTTATACGGCTACATATCTTTGGTAAAAATAACCCAAATTAGTGGATATTATTTAGTCTGTGTGAAAGTTATAGAGTCTACAAGTTAGGGTGCAAATCACTGAAAATAGATCACATCTGATCACACCTGATGTACTAAAGGCCTATCTCATTTCTTGAGACACTAACAATCAAGGAAACTACAAATACCCCCCAAATGACCCCTTTTTGGAAAGGTATTTAGTAAAAGGCATGGTGAGTTTTTTGAAGTTGTAATTTTTTCCCACAATTCTTGGGAAAATTAAGACTTTTTTTTTTACACAAACTTATTGTATTGACAGGTTATTTCTTGAACACAGCATGCATATATTTGCAACTACACCCAAAAATACATTCTGCTACTCCTCCTGAGTATGGCGATACTACACGTGTGAGACTTTTAAACAGCCTGGCTACATACAGAGGCCCAACATGCAGGGAGCACCTCCAGGAATTCTAGGAGGAAAATTACACATATAGTTTCATGACGACCTATCTGCCTTTTGATGGCCCTGGAGCACCAGGACAATGGAAATGCCCACAAAATGACCCCATTTTGGAAAGCTAACACCCCAACATATAATCTATAAGGCATAATGAGTCTTTTGAACAGGTCATTTTTTTCCAGAAGTTTTTGGAAAACGTGGGGAAAAAATGAAAACGCATTTTTTTTACACAAGGTTGTCCATTTATAAGATATTTCCAACACATAGCATGTACATAGCAAAAATAACACCCCAAAATACATTCTGCTACTCCTCCTGAGTATGGCAATACCACATGTGTGAGACTTTTACACAGCCTGGCCACATACAGAGGCCTAACATCCAAGTAGCACCTCTAGGCATTCTAGGAGCAAAATTACACATATAATTTCATGATGACCTATCTCCCTTTTGAAGGCCCTGGAGCACCAGGACAATGGAAACGCCCACAAAATGACCCCATTTTAGAAAGCAAACACCCCAATGTATAATCTATGAGGCATAATGAGTCTTTTGAACTGTTCATTTTTTTCCAGAAGTTTTCGGAAACGTGGGAAAAAAATGAAAACGCATTTTTTTTACACAAAGTTGTCCATTTATAAGATATTTCCAACACATAGCATGTACATAGCAAAAATGACTCCCCAAAATACATTCTGCTACTCCTCCTAAGTATGGCAATACCACATGTGTGAGACTTTTAAACAGCCTGGCCACATACAGAGGCCTAACATCCAAGTAGCACCTCTAGGCATTCTAGGAGCAAAATTACACATATAATTTCATGACGACCTATCTCCCTTTTTGAAGGCCCTGGAGCACCAGGACAATGGAAACGCCCACAAAATGACCCCATTTTGGAAAGCAAACACCCCAATGTATAATTTATGAGGCATAATGAGTCTTTTGAACGGTTCATTTTTTTCCAGAAGTTTTCGGAAAACATGGAAAAAAATTAAAACGCATTTTTTTTACACAAAGTTGTCGATTTATAAGATATTTTTAACACATAGCATGTACATAGCAAAAATGACACCACAAAATACATTCTGCTACTCCTCCTGAGTTTAACGATACCACATGTGTGACACTTTTACACAGCCCAACATCCAAATAGCACCTCCAATCGTTCTAGGAGCATAAATTACACATTCTAATACATAACATGTACATACCAAATAACAAAAGATTACCCGTGGTTTTAGTAGTTTAGTGGTCCACAGAGGAGAGGATCGGTCCAGGCAGCAGGCAGGGATGTGGTCAGCGACAGCAAAAGCAATCGTCCAGGCAGCAATACTGTCCATAGTTAGTTCAGGCAGAGATACTGTCAGCACAGCCAAAGCATTGGTCCAGGTAGCAGGCAGAGATGTCCAGGCAAAAATACTGTCTATAGTCAGTAGAGGCAACAGGCCGAGATATGATCAACACAGCCAAAGTATTGGTCCAGGCAGCAGAAATAAACAGTCCATAAAGTCCTGGGTCATTACAGGCAGCGATATGGTCAGCACAGCCAAAGTATTGGTCCAGGCAGCAGGAAGGACCATCAAGCTTAGGGCCAGGGTTACAGGGGTAGAGGCTTCTTCCACCCAAATCTCTTTGAAGCCTCCGGGCAACCAGACCCTGTTCTGGGAACACAGAAAACCAAAAACTGATTTTCTCTACTCAGAACGCTAATCTGAAGCCCCTCACATATGTGAGACCCCTGTGTACTGAAGTAGAAGGGCAAAAGATCAGTCCAAGTGGCAGTCAAAAACATGGTCGATTTAACAGGCCGAGGTCGGTGCACGTGGAAGTCAGAAACGTGGTTAAAACGGCAGGCAAAGGCATTGTCAGTAAACAGGCTGAGGTCGGTGCACATGGAAGTCAGAAACATGGTTAAAACGGCAGGCAAAGACATTGTCGGTAAACAGGCCAGGGTCAGTTAACATGGAAGGTAGAAACATGGTGGCAGGCAAATGATGCACACAGGTAATTGAAATGGGGAAATGGCAGTCTGTTACTAAAAAGGGGAACTAATATCTGATGGATGTGTGATAATTTTTGAAGCAATCACCGATACACAGGCCAGGTTGGGAGGGACATTGGGAACAATAAAAACTTGTATCTCTTCTAGCTCCTCCACTCCTCAACATCCTTCTTGTCCCGCCACTTCATGGCCAACACCTTCTCATTCCTCATGAATGCGGTTTCCCCCTTTTGTAGCCGTTTTGCTAGTAAATTCTGTGAGAAGTCCTTCCTATTTTTTCAGAAGGTACTGCAGGCCAGGGTTTTTTCACAATACAGGTGACGGAAAAGGGGCAAGCTGCTGTAGTAATTATCTACATATACGTGGTAACCTTTTTTGAACAGGGGGTATGCAAGGTCCCACACAATTTTACTACTGGTTCCTATGTATGTGGGGCACTCACGGGGCTGGAGCTGGGAGTCTTTTCCCTCATAAATGCGAAATGAGTACACGTAACCAGTGGCTCGGTCATATAATTTGTTCAATTTCACTCCGTACATGGCTCTCTTACTTGGGATATACTGCTTGATATTCAGCTGGCCAGTACAGTGGATAAGGGATTCGTCTACACAAATATTTTGGTCAGGGATAAAGACTTCAGAAAATGGTTTGGTAAAAGAATTTATTAGGGGGCGAAGCTTATATAATTTGTCGTGGTTGTGATGATCTTGGGGAGGGCACTGCGAATTGTCATTAAAAGGTAGGAAACACATTATCATATCGTACCGTGTCCTGGACATAACAGAAGAATATAGGGGCATGTTGTGGATGGGGTGGGTGGACCAGTAGGCATGCAGTTCATTTTTCTTTGTAAGCCCCATATTAAAAGTAAGGCCCAAGAACAATTTAAATTCGTCTAGTGTGAGACGTCTCCAATGGAACATACGGGCGTAGGACGAACTGGGGTTGGCAGCAATAAATTGCTCTGCATAGAGATTTGTTTGGTCCACCATGTACCGCAACAAATCTTCTGGGAAAAACAAATGGAAATAGTCCAAATATGAAGTGTTGGGCTGCACACCTGGCTGTGCAGTGAAAGGGGGGATTGTAGCGGATCCTGAGTTGGCAGGCAAGCATAAGGGGTTTGCCAGGGCATCTGGAAGGTAGGACTGGGCCCGGATTCTTTGGGCTGGATGTGCAATTCCAGTACTTGTACTGGGCTCCTCTTCCTGGGGTCTGGCGCTGCTGGTGGTAGGCAGGTTTTATGATATCGGTCCTAATCTCCTTACTCTTTTAGGAGGGGCGGTTTCCTCCGCTGACTCGGACTCCGATCCGCTACCCTCCACTGGCTCGTATTCTGAACCAGAATCGGATAATGAGAGCTCCCCGCTGCTCTCATCATCCGACATGGTAAGGATGTTATATGCCTCCTCAGGTGTATACACTCTTTGGGACATGATGGTGGTACTTTTGGCGGTATTTATGGCGGGATTATAAAATTATGTATAAAAAATTTGCGCCAACTCCTACAAAGTGAAGCAGCCAACACAACAACCTGACCCATGTAAATGTGTGAAAAAATATTAAAGTGTGGTGCTAAAAGTAATATCATCTAAAATATAATGATAATGATATTTACATAAATAGAAGTGCACAATCCTGAGGTGTGTGCAGAAAATGTTAGTATTGATTTTGTAGGGTGAATAAGGAGATAGTGACCTCCACGGATGTATACCAAATACACTGGTGATGATCCTAAGAGTGTATAAAGAGATAATAACCTCCCCACCCAAAATATCTCATAAACAAAATCAGCAATAATAAAATTACATGTGCAGTGATATAACTACATCCATATACCAAAAAGGTGGGCTGATATCCAGTATATCAGCATTGGGTGAAACAACTCAACTAATTACCTGAAGGTTCAACTACAAGGTATAGACATGAAAAAGAAAGCAATAATAAAAAAAAAAAAAAAGAATATTTAGGAGTAACACAGTGATGTGTATTAAATAACTTATAACCCTAAAAATAGACCAAAATACAGAATCAGAAGTCCATCAGGATAGTAAGTATACAGATATTTAAAGTCCACCACCATATATTGGGATAATTCTGGATCGCTTCATATCAGTCTAGGTGCAAACAGTCCTTTTAAGTGTGGTGAGCAGGAGCTGTTGGACATATCCCTGCACATAGGTAGATTCACAGATGACGCCGCCCTACCCGGAAGTCATGCCCGGCATCATTACTAATTGGATTTTTTTGATTGTTAGTTACAACATATATAAGCGCAGTGGATGGGGGGCAAATTCATACCCCAGCAGAAGTCTTTGAGGATGAAACGCGTCATGTTCCTGTGTATTTACCCCTACCATCACCTACTGCGCAAAACTTTTAAATCTGGTATTTTTTATACTGCTTTGAGCCGAGTTTTTACCGCCCAATTTTTGTATTTTCTGCAAAAGCACTCCTTTTTTATTAATAAACGCTGTTTCGTTTGAGAAAGATTTACACTATGTGAAAGTTTTTTTCCTTTTCTACTTATCCATATGGTAACGGTCACTGAGGAAACTTTTTCTTCATCTGATGATTGAGGCCGACCCTGGATTCCAGCTGAGTCTTGCCGTGGATACGTAGATGACATCTGTCGAGCTTCATTGGGCTAGAGATGTGCCATTCGCTGACACCAGCGGAGATCCTATCCAGGACCACCATACGGGTTTACAGCCCCACAGCGCTTGACGGTACAAGCTCGTTTGACTCACCACCAAGGGCCTGTGAGTCCACCATGTCTGGTAAGAGCATTGTGTATCTATTTCTTTGGGCCAATATCACCATATTAAGGGAAGAATCTACCTATGTGCAGGGATACGTCCAACAGCTCCTGCTCACCACACTTAAAAGGACTGTTTGCACCTAGACTGATATGAAGCGATCCAGAATTATCCCATTATATGGTGGTGAACTTTAAATATCTGTATACTTACTATCCTGATGGACTTCTGATTCTGTATTTTGGTCTATTTTTAGGGTTATAAGTTATTTAATACACATCACTGTGTTACTCCTAAATATTCTTTTTTTTATTATTGCTTTCTTTTTCATGTCTATACCTTGTAGTTGAACCTTCAGGTAATTAGTTGAGTTGTTTCTCCCAATGCTGATATACTGGATATCAGCCCACCTTTTTGGTATATGGATGTAGTTATATCACTGCACATGTAATTTTATTATTGCTGATTTTGATAATGAGATATTTTGGGTGGGGAGGTTATTATCTCTTTATACACTCTTAGGATCATCACCAGTGTATTTGGTATACATCCGTGGAGGTCACTATCTCCTTATACACCCTACAAAATCAATACTAACATTTTCTGCACACACCTCAGGATTGTGCACTTCTATTTATGTAACTATTGTTATCATTATATTTTAGCTGATATTACTTTTAGCACCACACTTTAATATTTTTTCACTTATGGCGGGATTGTGCGACGCTAGTGATGGTGGGCCTGTGTGACAGATGGGCTATGACAGATGGGCTGTCAGATTCAGATGTTACCGATGGTGGTACTAATAGCGGTACTGTTAATGGTACTTATGGCGGCCTGTGTGACAGATGGGCTGTCAGATCCAGATGGTACCGATGGCGGTGCTGGTGGCGGTGCTGATGGCGGTGGCGGTGCTGATGGCGGTGGCAGTGCTGATGGCGGTGACGGTGCTGATGGTGGTACCGATGACGGGCTGTGACAGGTTCTGATGGGCTGTGACAGGTTCTGATGGGCTGTGACGGATCCTGATGAGCTGTGACAGATCCTGATGAGCTGTGACAGATCCTGATGGGCTGTGACAGGTTCTCTTTATTGATGAGGGGAGGGTTCGTGTTGTGCAGACAGTAGACAGTAAAAATAGATGTTTTACTCACTGATCAGATCTCTCCTTCTCTCTCCTCACACAATCGGTGTGTGAGGAGAGAGAAGGAGAGATCCCTGGAAACCGCCACAGTGTTTATACTTGTGACCTGCTGTGATTGGACAAAGCCGATCACATGGTAAACAGCCATTTTCATTGGCTGTTTACCCTGATCGGGGATGTGCTGTGTCCAAGGGACAAGTGTCATCCCTGATCGCCGTGGTGCGCTCCCCCGGGTGCGCGCAATAGCGGATAATCCTGATCACGTCATATGACGTCCGATCAGGATTATCAAACCACTTTGCCGCCGTCATTATGTAATAGGGCGGGCAGCAAGTGGTTAAATATACATAACTAGAGTACCATTGGTCTTAGTATTTCACATTAACATAAATTGTAAGGTTAATACTTTTATCATACTCCCTTGCAGATAGGGTAATGTTGCTCACTCAAATAATAAAAAGACTAAAAAAGAAGGAAAAAAAAAACAAAACTAAATTAAGAAATAAACAAAGAGATAAATGTTAATCCAACCATTGACATTTCACCGTAGCTCAGATCTAGCAGTCGTGTAAACCTTTCACTATGTTATACACTTTAGCATATAATATACAACTCAGTTGTATAATCATTCATCCAGTTATCCCATCAGTAGCCTGTTCAGGGCCAATTGGGGCGGAGCCACTTCTGGGGAGCTCAACCAGTTCTGCCATATATTGGAGAATTTTTTTGGTGATTTTCTATGTTGATATGTGTTTTTTCCCGGATAAGAGTGGTGTTAACCATTTGTATCCACTGCGCCTCCTTTGGTGTATGTGCTGACAGCCAGAACCGGGCAATCTGCTTCCTGGCCAAGTATAAAAGCCTCATGAGGGCAATGTATACCGGGGGGAGGTACAGGTCTTCATCTAGGCTGCCCAATAAACATACCAGTGGCTCCAGCTCAAGAAGGACCTGAAAAACACAATTTATTCTAGTAATAACATCACTCCAACACCTCACTAGTTTTGGACACCTCCAAAGCATGTGAATAAGATCACCCGGGTGAACTTGGCATTTGGGATATATGGGAGAATCACATCTACCACATTTATGTAATTGTATAGGAGTGCGGTATACCCTATGTAGTATAAACAGGTGAGAAAGTCTCTGTGCCGCTGAAACTGATACCACTGCGCCCACCACCAAGATTTGACTCCACTGCTCACCATCGATGGGGCCTACACACTCCCACCCCTCTCTGCATGGTAACAAGTCTGGGGCTTGTATGTGTGATAGGAGGTGAATATAAATTCTGGAGCTAATTCGACTTTTCTCTGGGTCGGAGTATATGGATTCAAGCAATGTAGAGTCTTCTAACAGCAAGTTAGAGTTTCTGCTCTAATATCTAATAGCATGTTGTAGTTGTATATACTGAAAGTGATGTCCTTTGAGTGCAGGGAATTCATTCAACAGCTGGGTGAAAGGCTTTAGAACAGAGCCTTCCAGTATTTGGACGAGGAATCTAACCCCAGTTCTTTCCCACACGGACAGGGCAGGCACTCTAATTAGGTCTGTAAAAAATCGGTTCCGCCATGTAGGGGTCTGACGGAGATAGCCTGTCAAACCCAATATGGTCTTGACCTTCTTCCAGATTTTCATCAGTGACTGAACTGTAGGACAAGTGGAAGGAACTCTAGGGAAACCCATCTCCATATTAGATAAAGCATTGTAGTCTGTGTCGTTGCCCAGGAGAAGACCCTTGGAAGGATCTACCCCTGTCCCGAGATCCCAGCCCGTGAAATGCTGTAGCTGTGCAGCCAGATAGTACATTTGAGGGTGCGGAACCGCCATACCCCACTAGTCTTTAGGTAGCTGCAGAGTGGTCAGTTTTATTCTCGCCACTCCACCTCTCCATATAAGAGCTCTGAACTGTGAGTCCATGTCCCGGAACCAGTATTGTGGTCCAGATTGGAGCATTATGTAGAATGTATAACAGCTGCGGCACCCATATCATTTTGATCAGATTAACACGGCCGATCACAGACAGTGGCAACTTGCTCCAACTGGCTAGTTTCTGCTGAATTTTTTGCAATATAGGTTTTAAGTTTAGGGCTATGTAGTCTTGTGTTTCTTAAGTCACCATTGTTCCCAAGTACATAAATGAAGAGACCACTTGAATGTGGGAAACGTCCTCCGACAAGGCTGCCGGTAACGGATCTAATGGTAGCAGGGCTGACTTATACCAGTTAATCAAAAGAGAGGATCCTAGTATTGAAGTACCTAATATACAGGGTGACTCTGTAGGTACTTTGAAAATTGGTTGTGCCAACGTCCCTGACAATAAGTTGGAAATATCAAAAGACTAAAAAAAAATTTTTTGGGACTTTGAAGGCACAAATGTGAGCTACACAACGTATGTATATAAAAGAAGGGTTTAAATTTTATTTATAATCTACAAAAAGACATAGAGAGAATAGACAAAACATCATTAAAAACACGACAGGTCTGGACATACATAACATGTTCTAACACCATTGAGGATCCTATTCTGTAGTTGGAAATATATCCCTAAAAATTTCTATAACATTGGTGATCCAAATAAAGGGAAAAGAAGGGTAAACTTCCCCTAAAATAGTTGAAGAAGGGGGAGTACTGCAGGTCTGGTGTTTCCAGAATGGTGTATTCTCCAATTGCTCATTGCTCTACATGTTTCACGTTGACAAGGAACGCTTCTTCAGGAGCTAGAGATTCGGGCAAATATGTCAAAAAAAGTTATATTCAAATAAGCAAATGTGGTCAGAGGATCGCAAACAGCGATCAAAATAGGAATATGTTGGTAGGGGTCAGGCAAGCAGCCAATGGACATCAGGGTCTCCCAGCTAAGTCACAATGGATAATTGTAGAAAGGGGGAGCTTGTATATGCTGCAGTCCCCACAATAAAGACAATGAAGAGACTCCGGGAGCGCACCGTCCTGCTGAGTTGCTGCCTGTTGTATGTCTATGTATGTAAGTGAGACATACAACAGGCAGCAACTCAGCAGGACGGTGCGCTCCCGGAGTCTCTTCATTGTCTTTATTGTGGGGACTGCAGCATATACAAGCTCCCCCTTTCTACAATTATCCATTGTGACTTAGCTGGGAGACCCTGATGTCCATTGGCTGCTTGCCTGACCCCTACCAACATATTCCTATTTTGATCGCTGTTTGCGATCCTCTGACCACATTTGCTTATTTGAATATAACTTTTTTTGACATATTTGCCCGAATCTCTAGCTCCTGAAGAAGCGTTCCTTGTCAACGTGAAACATGTAGAGCAATGAGCAATTGGAGAATACACCATTCTGGAAACACCAGACCTGCAGTACTCCCCCTTCTTCAACTATTTTAGGGGAAGTTTACCCTTCTTTTCCCTTTATTTGGATCACCAATGTTATAGAAATTTTTAGGGATATATTTCCAACTGCATAATAGGATCCTCAATGGTGTTAGAACATGTTATGTATGTCCAGACCTGTCGTGTTTTTAATGATGTTTTGTCTATTCTCTCTATGTCTTTTTGTAGATTATAAATAAAATTTAAACCCTTCTTTTATATACATACGTTGTGTAGCTCACATTTGTGCCTTCAAAGTCCCAAAAAATTTTTTTTTTTTTAGTCTTTTGATATTTCCAACTTATACCAGTTAATGGCAAAACCCAATAACTGTCCAAACTGGTTTATTAATTGCATTGCTGCTTTCAGTGAGCCGTCAGTATCTCCCAAATATAGCAGAGTGTCATCCACATATAAGGAAACAGGCACATCATTTTGGATTTGCTGTAAAACTTCTTTGAAGAGGGAATCAAGGACAACCTGGACACGGAGAAAGTGAGAATTCCAGTCTATGCTATGTACCACTATGTCATCTAGATAGGCTGCTGCATACCGTCGGTGGGGTCTTAGGGTCCTGTCCATGACCCTCTGAAATGTTGTAGGGGCATTTTGCAACCCAAAAGGCATTTTTTTTATATTAAAAGGAACCCTCCGGGGTCACAAATGCAGTCTTTTCTTTGGTGCTACCGGTCAGGGGTATTTGCCAATAACCTTTTGTCAAGTCCAAAGTGGTCAAATAGCGGGCCTTGCCATGTTGGTCTATAAGTTTGTCTACCCTGGGCATTTGGTACATGTCAAACTTTGTCAATGCATTAGGTTTTCTGAAGTCGTTACAGAACCTTCAAGTGCCATCCGGTTTTGGGACTAACACGATGGGACTAGACCAGTCATTATTGGATTCCTTAATGAAATCTAGCTCCAACATCCTTTTAACTTCATCACTGATGTTCTTTCTTCTCGCTTCGGTAATTCGATACAGCTTGACACAGACCCCAGGTTCGGTAACAATGTCATGTTGAACTGCTGAAGTCGTGCCAGGTAATTCTGAAAATTTCTCTCTATACCTTATCAGGAACTCTCTAGCTTCCTGTTTTTGGGAATATGACAGGGTGCCTGGAATCATGACCTCAGGGATCAGAGGGGACTCAGTACCTTTAGGCGTTACCAGGAGGGACCTCGCAGTTAATGCCAGTCTATCCTTCCAGGGCTTTAACAGGTTTATGTGGTAAATCTGTTTGGGCTTCCTTTTACCTGGTTGATATATGTGACAGACCTAGCCGGAAGAGAGACTTTTGGAGGGGACTGAATGCTAGCCTCTTGCCGATCGATCGTGGGCCCTGGCATTTGGGGGAACGGTGCTCTTTGTGAGCTGTATGCCTGAGGACCCTTGAGGTGGTGTTACTTGGGATTCAGGTCCATATCCCCCAAGAGACAAAGACTCTGGGGACCCTGGATTTGCCATATTAGAAATAGTGGCTGATTCATAATGCTGGGACAAATACTGTTAGGAGATGCTGATGTCAATTCCAGCCACCTGTCTGTCTGTTGCCTGCTAGAATGTGTTTATTGTAAATAAGTCTAGTATGGGATCTAAGAGTCATTAGATCCCCATTGTTGTATGTGTTAATTAACTCTGCTATTGTGTGAAGAAGAGTTCTGTGTTGATTTGTGATAATGTTGATTGTATTTTCTGAGCTACAAGACGGCCAGTCTGGCCTAAAGGTCATGACTGAGTCATCTAGGCTGTCTAAAGGGATTAGTTAATTAGCCCATATTAATTAGGTTTCTGGTCACAGGTGTATGTTCAGAGTAATATGAGCAAGAGGTATGCACCTCCTCTTTTATTGTATAAAAGAGCCTGTATTCCTTTCAATAAAAGAGATTCCTGTTTGAACTTACATACAGCCTGCCTGGTGTTTGTTCTGAGCTATCACAACTGGATTAGAATGGCACATAGCTGTAGTTTGAATCCCGGAGCATCGGATGATCGAACCATCAGACGTTGCGATCTGCAATCTGATTCTATAGCCACAGAGGAGTGTCGGGAGGGTGGAACCGAGCGAGCAGTGGCTTGTTACAATATACTTTGTAATTGTCCTCCCCAACTTATTCAATTACTTCTAAGGGACCCGGTGTACTCACTTTTGTTGCCAGTGATTTAGACATTAATGGCTGTGTGTTGAGTTATTTTAATGGGACAGCAAATTTACAATGTTATACAAGCTGTACACTCACTAATTTACATTGTAGCAAAGTGTAATTTCTTCAGTGTTGTCACAATAAAAGATATCATAAAATATTTACACAAAAAAAGTGAGGGGTGTATTCTCTTTTGTGAGATACTGTATACATATATATATGTATCGAGGGGTCGAGGGATCCCCAGGCTGTTTTTTGACCAATAGCTGGCTGCTGCTAAGCAGCAGGCCAGGAAGACGGATGCCACGTCCTTAACAATCGATGACTTACCAGCCGTCAATGAGCTTCCCCACTCACAGTTGATTGTTAAAAAAAAAGCTGACAATTAAAAAAGTAAAAAAGAAAATGGCGTGGGATCCCCCCAAAATCCATACCAGACCCTTATCTGGGCATGCAGCCCCCTAGGTCAGGAAAGAGGGGGGATAAGCGAGTGCCCTTACCCCCCTCCTGAACCATACCAGGCCACATGCCCTCAACATGGGTGCTTTGGAGAAGGGTGAGCTCTGCTATATACCTCTGCATATAGCACCAAATAGCAATATATGGCAGCAACAATAACTTCCTGAAAATATGCTTCCAGCTGTCCACATCAACTCCAAGCCTCTCTACACTGATAAAAGGCTGCTAGGAACCCCGACCTTTATAGGGAGGAAGCTGGCACATAATAAAACCCCTATCATTGGGCTTTTTAAGCCACCAGGGTACAGTTCAAAATGTCAGGAAGTAAATTATTGGCAATCAGTTGCTATGGTGGTGATAAATCACTGTTTTATGGAGCTACAAATGACTTAAGTATGGGTCAAGCTCATGGTCAACCCTATTGAATGGACATTTGGCCTGGTATGGTTCAGGAGAGCGATCAAACACTCACTCCCCCCTTCCCTTTGGAGTCAGGTTGCATGCTCAGATAGGGGGCATATTTAGTCAATGTCATCAGCCAGCATTTCTCAACCCTTTGTTTACATTCAGCAGATGGCCAAGAATCCCCCAGCTGGCAGTTGAATGGTGTCTGGATGTGTCTGATTGCTAGGAGCAGACAGCCAACAGCACACTAGCAACCAATGGGGGGGGGGGGGCAGTGCACAGCCCTGAGCAGGAAGCTGTCACATTTATTGGTGGAAGTAATAATGCCCCAATTTGTAAACCTTGTTCACTTCGGTGGGCATGTGGACAGGTTGTGTAGTTTGCACGTTCAGCGAAAGAAGTTAAGAACAGCCAGATTTCAAAACCCTGTAAACGCTCTCCATCCATGAACTGAAACCTCATCCATACTCACCACAATGCAATTCACAGTAATGAAGCACAGTACAGCACAGAGCAAAGAAAGGGGGATGGGGTACTCATTGTGAAGCCCACCACACTGCAATTCACTGTATTGTAGCACAATAAAGCACTTTGTACAGTGCCATGTACCTCTGTATATAGCACCAAATAGCAATGTATGGCAGCTACTATAACTGCTGCTGAAAACCCTGAACTTTATAGGGAGGAAGCTTGCACATAATAAAGCCCCTATTATTGGCCCTTTTAAGCCACCTGGTTTCAGTTCAAAATGTCAGGAAGTAAATTGGCAATCAGTTGCTATGGTGGTGAATTTCTAGAACTGGAAATTACTTAAGTGCGGATCAAGCTCATGGTCAACCCTACCCTGAAGCTCATCCTTAGCAACAGCATAGGATCATATGGCTATAGTTAGGTTTCCTGTCTTGTAAAGTGAATTAATATCTCTGTTCTTTGCTAGAAACAAATGGTTCAATGTCCCAGTTGATATGTTGATAATTTAAACCTTCTATGAAATTATTATATTTCTGCTTTCTGCATCTATTAGCAGTACTTAGACTTCAGCATAAAAGCGGTACTTACTGTATGTAAACCTGTCGTGGAAATTTTATGAATTTAATATGTATTGTCATAGTGTCTCCCAGGTTAGTTCTCCCGCAACCTGCTCTAAAGAGCTGACTGGGGCAGACTGATGCTAGTTGAGATCCGTTTGGTAGTGAAAAATCCCTTGAGGATGTAGAGAAGCGTTTGCAGAATGGGGATATGTCCGCCAGCGAAGGGCCCCTGTGTGATGCACAGAACGATCGTCTGGGGTGATGTGTTCACTCTGCAAAGACATTATTGGTTTAGCAGATGTACGCTTGTGTCATCCCTGTGTGCCTGATCAACACATTTGGGGGGCCATGGTGTGCCCCTGGAGATAATCTCCCACCCACAGGGATGGTAGTATAATCCGGGTGTGCTTTGTTCTCTGAACAATGCAGAATAAGGATTCACGCCAACGGTAAAAACGGGAGTCTTTGAATTGTTATGGTCGGGGACAGCGTTCATGATTTCAAGGCATTCAGAGACAGGGGGTGGGAGATCGTACACGCCCATAAGACTCCCCTAGTCATTTTTCATTGCTTGCTGTATAACCCCTACTGTTTGAAGGAATGTCTGTGCTTGATTGGTCGATTGTGAAACCATGAGGCTCTATTTGTTATAAGAATAAAGATTGCTCCGAGGTTCAGGTCAGTTGGTTGAAGCAATGGAGCTAAGAACATCAGGATGGTGACTATGTCTGTTTATATGGGGAAATGTGAGAGACACGGGTTGTTTACCGAAGCATTATACCAAAAGGCTGAAAGGGTGCTTAATAGCACAACAGTATAGTGGTTTTTCCACTACAAAATCCCAAAATGATTTTCTATATATTTGGCACCATGGCTCACTGGATACAGTTTTGTTATGCAGCTCATTTTTTGTGATTCTTTTGTGTAGTTTGTTACCTAGAGATCCTAACAGCATTAACAGTTTATGTTGCAGGTTAACAATGCTAAGACACTTTTTTTCATTTAATAGCAGCATTGCCCGTCTAATCTTTTAGTCGACTGGCTGCAGGCCTGAAAGGCAGCCTAACAGTCAACTGAGGCAGCTTGCACAGCAGCTAAAAGCTAACTATTACTAATTGAAAGACAGTTACTTAGCATTAGTGCAACATAAAGTATTATTACAGGTAGAATCTCCAGGTAGGAAACTTTGCACCAGATTCACAAAAGTAATTTACGAAATACATATATACATACAATTTAAGTATGTTACAATTATGATCTTCCTTTACTATGTACAGTGTATTTATCTATATTAACTATAAAGTTTTTCAAGATATATTAGTTTACATCTGATCTGGAACTCTTCCTTTTTGTGCCCTTTCTCTCCTTTCTTTTTTTTTAACTCAAGAAACATGTTTATTGAGATGTCATCCTCAGTTACAAACATTCAATACAAATAAAATACATTGACTCAGACCCAGATAGTCAGAGCCAATCAAAGTAACACTTAATCTTACAGATACTATGAAGTGTGCCCACCAACCATTGTTCTTCCACTTATACAAACCCTTACATTCCCAAGTAAATTAGTTGGAGCTAGACCCGGTGTATTTAACCAGCTTCCCCATACCTTCTCGAATTTAAAGGGACTACCTCTGTGCTGGTATATACGTTTTTCAAATCTTAACATATAGCCCACCTGTTCTAGCTACATTTTAGCTGTGGGGGATCCGGAGAGATCCATTGCATAAAGTATGAGCCTACGGGCCTGAAATAGTGCCTTCGCTGCTGCCTCCTTCAAGTATTTATCTGGAATGACATTATCAAGCATGCCCAAAACACATTGTTTAGGTTCAATTGCAATTGAGACCTGCAGGGCAGTATTAATCACTGCCACTACTGACCCCCAATAATGGTGGAGCTTCGGACATCTCCACATGAGGTGGATTAAATCACCCACATCTCTCTCACATCTACCATAAAGAGAAGTTGGATGTAGTCCCATGCGGTGGAGCTTAAGCAGGGTGTGGTGTGTCTGCAATAGGATGTAAATCTGGGACATTCGCTGTGATACATGTAATGAGCTTATCCAAACTTTTTTTAGGGCCACCTTCCACAGTTCCCCCCGGTATCTCTCCAACATCCATTACCCATCTATCACAGGCCGAGCTAGGATATTTGTCCAGGTACATTCTCAGTAGGGAGGCGTAGCAACTGGAATTAAAGCCTTTTGTGGAGGAGGCCTGCTACAAAAGGGCGAGCACCGGCATGGGCGAAAGTGCAAGTTTATCCATCAACCTCTGGGCTTTAATAGCATGTTTCAGCTGTATATAATAAAATAGCATATTCTGCAGAATTTTGAATCTGGACTGTAGTTGAGCAAATGAGAGCAATACACCATTGTCAAAAATGTGTTCAAGATGTGTTATACCCACCAAGCACCATCTATTAGCATTTTGTAACTTTAGAAGTTCAGGATATGTGTGGTTGTCCCAAATTGGGCTATAACTGGTGTAACTCTGCACCCCTTGTAATTGTTTATTTTTCTCTTTTTGAAGTAACCTGTAAGTTGGGACCTGTTTGTTAGGTTTGTAAAATAATTGTGCCCCCAATCCCTCCACCAAATATGGAGCTCCACTAAACTGCAGCATTATGGCTATGCCATTTGTTGGAGCTGAGTGGCAAAATGGTATATAATGTGTTCGGAAGTGCCAACTAGGGGGGGCTACATCTTTGGGTTTTTATAACTGCTCCAGTTTAATCCTGCCTGCCCCATGTTCAAGAGTAGGGACCGAAAAATAGAGTTGACTATCCAAAATACTTTTAGGGGAACTACTACTGGGGAGTTATGGAGATGGTATAATAATTGTGGCATCAATACCATTTTAATTATTATTATTATTATTATTATTCAGGATTTATATAGCGCCAACAGTTTACGCAGCGCTTTACAATATAAAAGGGAGACAATACAGTTATAATACAATACAATACAATACAATAGGATTAAGAGGGCCCTGCTCAGAAGAGCTTACAATCTTTTTTTTTTTTTTCACAATCAAAAGTTTATTAAAGCTTGTGATGTTACAATTAACTGCATACAACACAATTTAGAAAGTAAAACAATTATCTATATTTAAAGGAATTACATTTAGTATCTGTTGCTTGCGTGTGAAATTTCGTCATGTAGCTGAGTAAGTGACTTTTGGAGTTTATGAATATATTTATAAACTTTTTTTTTTCCAGGGAAGGAAATGATTGAGGTATAGAGGGGGAGGGGGGGGGTAGGGGAAAAAAAAAAAAAGGGGGGAACAGAAAAGGGGAAGGGGGTGAGGTGGGGGTGTTAGGTAGGGAAGAAGGAGGGGAGGGAGAGAAAGGGGCAGAAAAAGGAGTACAATAGTAAATAATAATGATCTCACTTTAGTGAAAGACGGCATTTGAAAACTGTTACAGTTAAGTACATAAGATGTTATAATCATTAACCAACATTAAAGGAAGGCTTAAGTAGTGTTAGATCATAATGTGGCAAAGAGCAATCTTATAATGGAGCAGCAGTCTGTTTCTTAAGAGGTATTAATTAGTGAGGGAATTAAAAACTGAAGGAGTGGACAAATAATAACCATGGTTGCCAGGTATGATTGAAATTCGTGCTATTTTCTTTCTTCATAGCGGCGATCTCCTCCATCTTGTATATATAATTTATTCTTTCTAACCAATCTTTAATATTTGGGATGTGTGTGGTCTTCCAATGGAGGGGTATAAGTGTTTTAGCAGCTAGTAGTAGATCCCTAGAAAGGGACTTTTTGTATCTGCTTATGGAGAGTTCATTTACGTTTATTAGGCAAGTGGCAGCATTAAATTCAATTTTAGAATCTGTTATGAGTTTAGTCCATTTTATTACTGTTTCCCAGAAAACATATAGTGGTGGGCATTCCCACCATATGTGTAGAAAGTTACCAACATCTGCCCCGCAACGCTAACAGGTGTCTGAGGTTGTAGGGGACCACCTCCTGGCTCTATGTGGTGTGATATACCACTGGGTGAGTATTTTGTAAGAGATCTCCTGATATTTTGTGCTTAAAGAGCATTTATGAGTCATTATACAGGCATTCTCCCATTGTTTAGAGGAAATCTTAGTTTTTAGATCTTTTTCCCACTTTTCTTTATGTTTTAGGTCATCTGTGTGCTGTTTTTGATTTAACAAGCAGTAAGCTAGAGAAGTGGTATTAGTTACTGGTGATCTTTTAAAGCATAGTTCTTCTAGAGGGAGTAATGGTAAGCTGTAAAATGCTCTGTGTTTGCTATTTAACAGGAAGCTTTTGAGTTGCATATAAAGCCATAAGCCAGGAGGTGATCCTTCCCACTCTGTTTTGAGTATGTCTAGGGGTTTGATCTTAGAGTTTACCAGGCATTGGGAGGCTGTGCGGGTCGGCATATTCCTCAGGTGTAGACCTGGAATGAAGTCAGGGTTATTAGTAACAGGAGTCAGTGGACCAGGGATTGAGTTATGAGTACGAGCTACCTTATGCCAAACTTCAAGTGTGTTTGCGATTAGGGGATGTTTTATAGTCTTATCCATAGTCTTATCCATTTTAGAATGTATGGACCATGGATAAAAGGTTAGGTTGAAGGGGCTTAGAGCTTGTTCTAGTTGGATCCAGTCTTTATTTAAGCTATGGCAGTGCCAGTCAATGATTCTTGTGATGTGGGATGCTTGATGGTATTTTTTAAAATTTGGGAGTCCTATTCCCCCTCTATGCTTGGGTAGTGATAGTAAATTGAGATTTATTCTGGATTTTCTATCAGCCCAAAGAAAGCGTCTTTGTGTTCTGAGAAGGTTGGTAAAGAAGGTTTCGGGGATTTTGATGGGGAGTGTATTGAAAAGATAAAGTAATCTCGGTAAAATTGTCATTTTTAGAATTGAAGCTCTGCCGAACCAAGAGAAAGATTTGGTTGACTATTTTTGAAGGTCTCTATTCAATGTGGTGAGAAGGGGTTTGTAATTATAAGAATATAGAGAGTCTATATTGCTGGTTAGATTTATCCCTAGATATTTCAAGGTATTTTGTTCCCATTTATAATTATGATTGTCTTTCATTAATTTGAGCTGGTCTATTGGTAAATTAATGTTCAGTGCCTCAGACTTGGATTTGTTAGTTTTGAAGTTGGAGATAAAGCCGAAGATTTTGAAGTGTTTCTCAAGGTTTGGAATAGAGATATGTGGTTGTGTCAAGAAAAATAAGAGATCATCCGCATAGGCGGCAATTTTATATTCTTTGTCTCCTACTCTGAAACCTTTGATGTCCGCAGATAATTTGATTGTTCTTATTAGGGGTTCTAAAGAAATGATAAATAGAAGGGGTGAAAGAGGGCAGCCTTGACGAGTCCCGTTTCATATTTTAATTGGGTCTGAGAGAATATTGTTGACTTTGATTCTAGCTTGGGGATTTCGATAGAGTGCTGAGATCCAAGATAGCATACTTTCGTTTAGTCCAATATGGGAGCAAGGAGACATCATATAGTCCCATGAGACTCTATCGAAAGCCTTCTCGGCGTCTGTAGAGAGAAGGAGTCCTTTTATCTTAGAGTTGTGAGCATGGTGAATTAAGTTAAGTGCTTTGGTTGTATTGTCACGTGCCTCTCTGCCTGGCATGAAACCTACTTGTTCTGGGCCTATGATCTTTGAGAGGAGGGGTTTCAGTCTATTTGCTAGTATTTTGGCTAAGATTTTTAAATCTATATTTAGAAAAGATTAGGGATGAGCCGAACACCCCCCTGTTCGGTTCGCACCAGAACATGCGAACAGGAAAAAAGTTTGTTCGAACACGCGAACACCGTTAAAGTCTATGGGACACGAACATGAATAATCAAAAGTGCTAATTTTAAAGGCTAATATGCAAGTTATTGTCATAAAAAGTGTTTGGGGACCTGGGTCCTGCCCCAGGGGACATGGATCAATGCAAAATTTTTTTTTAAAAACGGCCGTTTTTTCAGGAGCAGTGATTTTAATAATGCTTAAAGTCAAACAATAAAAGTGTAATATCCCTTTAAATTTCGTACCTGGGGGGTGTCTATAGTATGCCTGTAAAGGGGCGCATGTTTCCTGTGTTTAGAACAGTCTGACAGCAAAATGACATTTTGAAGGAAAAAACTCATTTAAAACTACCGCGGCTATTGCATTGCCGACAATACACATAGAAGTTCATTGATAAAAACGGCATGGGAATTCCCCAAAGGGGAACCCCGAACCAAAATTAAAAAAAAAAAAAAGACGTAGGAGTCCCCTTAACTTTTAAGGGGAACCCCGGCCAAAATTAAAAAAAAAAATGACGTGGGGTTCCCCCTAAATTCCATACCAGACCCTTCAGGCCTGGTATGGATTTTAAGGGGAACCCCGCGCCAAAAAAAAAAAAAAAAACGGCGTGGGGTCCCCCCAAAAATCCATACCAGACCCTTATCCGAGCACGCAACCTGGCAGGCCGCAGGAAAAGAGGGGGGACGAGAGTGCGGCCTCCCCCTCCTGAACCGTACCAGGCCACATGCCCTCAACATTGGGAGGGTGCTTTGGGGTAGCCCCCCAAAACACCTTGTCCCCATGTTGATGAGGACAAGGGCCTCATCCCCACAACCCTGGCCGGTGGTTGTGGGAGTCTGCGGGCGGGGGGCTTATCAGAATCTGGAACCCCCTTTAACAAGGGGACCCCCAGATCCCGGCCCCCCCCCTGTGTGAAATGGTAAGGGGGTACTGTACCCCTACCATTTCACTAAAAAACTGTCAAAAATGTTAAAAATGACAAGAGACAGTTTTTGACAATTCCTTTATTTAAATACTTCTTCTTTCTTCTATCTTCCTTCATCTTCTGGTTCTTCTGGTTCTTCTGGCTCTTTTGGTTCTTCTGGTTCTTCCTCCGGCGTTCTCGTCCAGCATCTCCTCCGCGGCGTCTTCTATCTTCTTCTCCTCGGGCCGCTCCGCACCCATGGCATGGGGGGAGGCTCCCGCTCTTCTCTTCATCTTCTTCATCTTCTTCTCTTCTTCTCTTCTTCATTTTCTTCTCCGGGCTGCTCCGCACCCATGCTGGCATGGAGGGAGGCTCCCGCTGTGTGATGGCGCTCCTCGTCTGACAGTTCTTAAATAACGGGGGCGGGGCCACCCGGTGACCCCGCCCCCCTCTGACGCACGGGACATGACGGGACTTCCCTGTGGCATTCCCCGTGACGTCACAGGGAAGTCCCGTCAAGTCACTGTGCGTCATAGGGGGCGGGGTCACCGGGTGGCCCCGCCCCCCGTTATTTAAGAACTGTCAGACGAGGAGCGCCGTCACACAGCGGGAGCCTCCCTCCATGCCAGCATGGGTGCGGAGCGGCCCGGAGAAAAAAATGAAGAAGAGAAGAAAAGAAGAAGAGAAGAAAAGAAGAAGAGAAGAAGATGAAGAAGATGAAGAGAAGAGCGGGAGCCTCCCCCCATGCCATGGGTGCGGAGCGGCCCAAGGAAAAGAAGATAGAAGACGCCGCGGAGGAGATGCTGGACGAGAACGCCGGAGGAAGAACCAGAAGAACCAGAAGATGAAGGAAGATAGAAGAAAGAAGAAGTATTTAAATAAAGGAATTGTCAAAAACTGTCTCTTGTCATTTTTAACATTTTTGACAGTTTTTTAGTGAAATTGTAGGGGTACTTTTGTACCCCCTTACCATTTCACACAGGGGGGGGCCGGGATCTGGGGGTCCCCTTGTTAAAGGGGGCTTCCAGATTCCGATAAGCCCCCCGCCCGCACACCCCCACAACCACCGGCCAGGGTTGTGGGGATGAGGCCCTTGTCCTCATCAACATGGGGACAAGGTGTTTTGGGGGGCTACTCCAAAGCACCCTCCCAATGTTGAGGGCATGTGGCCTGGTACGGTTCAGGAGGGGGGGCCGCACTCTCGTCCCCCCCTCTTTTCCTGTGGCCTGCCAGGTTGCGTGCTCGGATAAGGGTCTGGTATGGATTTTTGGGGGGACCCCACGCCGTTTTTTTTTTTTTTGGCGCGGGGGTCCCCTTAAAATCCATACCAGACCTGAAGGGTCTGGTATGGAATTTAGGGGGAACCCCACATCATTTTTTAAAAAAAATTTTGGCCGGGGGTTCCCCTTAATATCCATATCAGACCTGAATGGCCTGGTATGGAATTTAGGGGGACTCCTACGTCTTTTTTTTTTTTTTATTTTGGTTCGGGGTTCCCCTTTGGGGAATTCCCATGCCGTTTTTATCAATGAACTTCTATGTGTATTGTCGGCAATGCAATAGCCGCGGTAGTTTTAAATGAGTTTTTTCCTTCAAAATGTCATTTTGCTGTCAGACTGTTCTAAACACAGGAAACATGCGCCCATTTACAGGCATACTATAGACACCCCCCAGGTACGAAATTTAAAGGGATATTACACTTTTATTGTTTGACTTTAAGCATTATTAAAATCACTGCTCCTGAAAAAACGTCCGTTTTTAAAAAATTTTTTTGCATTAATCCATGTCCCCTGGGGCAGGACCCAGGTCCCCAAACACTTTTTATGACAATAACTTGCATATTAGCCTTTAAAATTAGCACTTTTGATTTCTCCCATAGACTTTTAAAGGGTGTTCCGCCGGCATTCGAATTTGCCGCGAACACCCCAAATTGTTCGCTGTTCGGCGAACTTGCAAACAGCCAATGTTCGAGTCGAACATGAGTTCGACTCGAACTCGAAGCTCATCCCTAGTAAAGATATAGGTCTGTAGTTGGCACAGTCTGTATGGTCTTTGTCAGGTTTGGGGATTACTGCAATATGGGCTATGAGGAATGAATCGTGGTCATGATTGTGTTTTGCCAGGTAATTGAAAGCTGAGATAAGTGGTTTAATTAAAGCTTGAGTGTATGTTTTGTAATATTGTGAGGTAAAGCCGTCTGGGCCTGGGCTTTTCCCTGTCTTAAGATCTTTGATAGCTTCAAGTAATTCATTTGTGGAGATAGGTTCCTCTAGTTTGTTTATGTCAACTTGGGGAAGTAAGGGTATTTTGCTGTTTTTCAAAAATTGATGTATCATTTCTTGTTTTGTCATGGTTAGATGTGGGGGTTTATGTATTTCAGGGAGGTTGTATAATTTTGAGTAAAATTTATGAAATAGGTCCGCAATATCAGTAGGTTTATGTCTAAGTATTCCGTCTTTGTCTCGTATGGCATGTACTTTTCCGGCTTGTGTCACATCTTTGAGAGCTTTCCACTTTTGTCCCCATATTCAAAAAATATGCTTTTTTTGAAGAAAAGTGCTTTTTTGGTCTTCAGGTCTAGTAATGATTTTAGGGAGTTCCTACAATGGATCAATTCCTCCTCTGTTGAAATTAAGAGGGATTGTTTGTGAAGAGTTTCTAATTTTGCTATTTGTGAGGTCAGTTTGGAAATTTCCTTTTCTTTCTCTCTTTATAATCTAGAACCCCATTTCATTAGATGACCTCTTATAACGCTTTAGTGAGCTTCCCAGTTAGTCAAAGGGTTGATATCTGTATCTAGGTTATTCCTAAAGTAATCGGTCAAAGTGTCCTGTATTTCGTCTTTCACTCTTTGGTTGGTTAGAAGTGATGCATTGAGTCTCCAATTAAAGGTCGTTTGTTGGGGTGAGTCAAGTCGCATAGATATAGCCGTGGGGGCATGGTCTGAGAAAGCGACTATGCCTATCTCTGCTGCTTCTAGTTTGTTTAGATCTCTCTGTGAAACGAAAATTAGGTCAATACGGGAGTATCGTTTGTGTGGGTTTGAGAAAAAGGTGTAGTCTCTTTCATTCGTGTGGGTGAGTCTCCAAGTGTCTACTAGTGATAAGGAGTTTAAGAGTAATTTGAGGCGTCTGAGGATTCTGTATGTTAGGATGGTGTGGCCTGTTGATGTGTCTTTTTGGGGGGAGAGGGGAACATTGAAGTCTCCACCCAAGATTATACATCCCTCAGCGAACCATTTTAGTTTGTCTATGATTTTACGACAAAATGGGATGTGGGTAGAGTTTGGAAAATATACGTTAGCTAATGTGACGGGTGATCCTGCCCAATCTCCTTTAAGGAAAAGATAGCGTCCTTCTGGATCTACAAGTTTTTGTTGGATTTTGAAGGGGGAGTTTTTGTTAATGAGGATTGATACTCCTTTTATTTTGGCTAAAGGGTTAGTGGCGTGGTACATTTCTGTGAATATGTTGTCTGTAAATTTGGGTATATGTTTGCTTTTAAAATGTGTTTCTTGTAAAAACACTATTGACGGCATAGTTTTTTTCAATTCTTTGAGCATTTTTGTTCTTTTTTCAGGTATGTTCAGGCCGTTGACATTGTGGGAAATTAAAGTTGGTGCTTTTCCCAGGAATTTATATGCCATAATGCAAGTTGTTAGAAAATTCAGGTGTATATATTGAGTCAAGTGGTTTTTGTCTAATAGTTATTTATTATATGATATGTTCTGGTCTCTTTTGGCGTACTCCAGGGGAGAAGAGGAGGGACAAGGGAGGTAGGATAAGTTGGGGTGGATTGAAAAAGGGGTGGTTGAGTGTGTGCTCTAACCTCACCTAGAAAGTGAGGAGCTAGTTAGTGACCTAGATATAATAGGTACTACTATGTACTCTGGTGGGAAAGTGGGAGGCGCGTTAGTGTCGTTATACGTTGTTTGTTATGTTTGTGAGTTTGGTAACTGTATCTGTCTCGCAGGATACTGCGAGACCCAGGTATGTTAAAAAGATAGTGTGAGAGGTGAGTTTTAGGCCGCTTATTATCATGTAGAAATATCGCCAACCGCAGTCCGGTCAGCCACTAAGGGCAAAAACCTGCTTAAATGTTAAAGAAGAGGATATAAGACAGATACCTGTAAATGTGGAAAAAACATAACGTTCATCCCGTCTGTTACATACATTTAGTGATGTTCTGCATAGGATGGAAAGGGCGGTTAACATGTAAAACATTTGAAAAAGAAAAGAATAAAAAGAGAGAAATCAAAACCTTTCAAACCAATTAACAGTTAACATCGTGATACCTTAACCCTGAGTTTAGCAGGGTATTCTCTGTTTTAGTCTAGTATAATCTAATAACTTGAAGTGAGTTAGATGATCTAATCTATTCTTATGTTTAAGTATGTCTCAGGATCAGAAACTCAAAAAGTACTGTATAAAGATTAGAACTTCTATATTAGTATTCTATGGTTCAAGTTCAAACAAGCTATATGGAGTTACGTCTGATTCTGCGACCTGATGTAAAATGAAGGATCTGTAAGCAGGTTCACTTGGAAGCTTCCTCTCTAACGCTTGAGAAAAGGTAAGTCCAGGCATGCGAGGTCTCATATTATCCGAAGTCCTTTCAATCTGGTGGTATTTGAAGATCCTACAGTGAAAGGGTAGGGTGTTGCATATTGACAAACATGCAGCCGTATATCTGTGTAATCACTGCATGGCTAGAGACATCACAGGTGGGCCGAATACTTAAACTTCTAGCTATGGTTTATAGTCTCATGGTAAATGTTGAGTGTATGTCACCCTTGTTTCTGGATACAGAGGTAAACCCGAATGAAGAAGCCTGTTCAGTTGGTAACAGTTTCGTGGTTTTAAGAATGTATTTCTTGTAGGCATTTATAGCTCCTGTGAAAGAAAAGTTATTAAGTGTGGATTAATATTGAGAGTCTGGTTGTCATCCAGGTAGATTCCCATATCGGATGTAATCTTCAGTAGAAGCGGATGTGGGAGGGATTCAATGCTAGAATCTGCTTCCAGATCTGCATGTATAAGTTCTCACATGATGGGTATATACAATATGTGTCTCTTATCCCTTGATTCCCTCTTCATCTATGTAGAATCTGTGTTTTTTAATAAGTGCAGGTAGCAGGGAATATTTCCAGTAGGTATTGAGCTTTGTGTATTCCCAGGGAGGGATCTTTAGAAGTTAGAGTAGGATGTTAACTGTTGTGTAGGATTGCCCTCTAGTGGATGTTCAGAGAAGGGATCCTGCAGCAGTTTTAGTGCTTTCGGCTTTGGACAACATATTAGTGAGGATTTGAGGCAGAAGTATTGAAAAAAAAAAAAAAAAAAAAAACTTTCTTTTCTTTTCTTCCTTCTCTCTCTTCTCCAAGGGATAAACTAGAGACCAAAAATTGGTATTTGTGGTGAAAGGGGATGAGCGGAAGATCAAAAGACTGTCTTAGGTATAATCCAGGTAAATGTCGCAATGGTTGGATTGTGAGTGTTCGGTAAGTCAGGTTTATTTTAATCTTTGACTTTTGGCGCTTTTGGAGGAAGAAGGAGAGTCGTAACTGTTTCTGTTGGCGTTTCTGCGGTTTTTCCCCTGCTGGGAGGGTGTATGGAACATATCTGATCCACCGAAGGCTGGAGGATTGGTAATTTCAGGGGGAAGCAAAAATTCTGAGTACCAGTCAGGCAATGCTACTGGCGTAATTTGAAGGTTTTCACAGAATCTGTTCAGCTCATTGGGGGTTCTGAGTGTGTATTGTTTGCCCATGTATGAAGCTTGGAGAGCAAAAGGAAATTTCCATCTATAATTTATGTTCCTTTCTTTTAGAACCTCCAGGAGGGGTTTCAGTGCCCTTCTGTTTTTTAGTGTTATGGGTGATAGGTCTTGAAATAGTTGTATTATGCTATCATTAAACAAGATCTGGTCATTGGACCTTGCTTTTTGTAATACTTCTTCCTTTAAACTGAAATTGGGAAGGCAACAAATGATGTCCCTGGGAGGATTATCATCTGGAGCTCTAGGTCTGAGAGCTCTGTGGGCTCTATCAAAATCTATGGGAGAGTGTTCAGGCCTATTTAAAAGGCCGTTGAATATGGAGGTCAGTGCAGGCTTGATTTGGTCTGGGTTAACATTTTCTGGAATTCCACGTACTCTTATGTTGTGCCTTCTTCCTCGGTTGTCTAAATCTTCTAAGTGTCTGTTCATGTTGATTAGATGTTGGTTATGTGCATTGGTAATGTTGTCTAATCTGGACAGTGCTTTATCTCTCCTCCTCCCAGCGCGCTCAGACACAGCCATTTGTTCAGAAAGTTTCAATAGCTCCGTTTTAATGTCTGTTATAGCTGAGGTAAACGATCTTTTGATATCTGCAGCTATATCGGTCATAGTAGCGTAAGTCAGAGGTTTGTCCTTATCAAAATTACCTGCAGAGTCTTCAGATGCTGGCAGGGACACCTCGTCATCTTCTATGTCATCCTCCATGTTGTGTCTGTGTGTCAGCGCCATCTTGGTAGATTTCCCACCTCCGCTGTATCTAAACTTGCTGAGGTTTCCTGGGGAGGTTTTCTTTTTAGGGGTAATCAGAGAGCGGAGAGTGTGTCCGTGTGTCACCCTCTTTAGCTGAGCGGACATAATCGTTTTCAGAGCGGCGGTAATTGGGACCCGGGCCTCACAGCCCCCCGGAGCTCATTCACTGTGCGGCCTTACACATTGCGCACCAAGCCACGCCCCTTTTTTCTAATGTTAAAATAAGAGAAAATAAATAATCGTCCACAAAAAAAAAAATTTTTTTAAAAACTAAATAATATTCTTCATATTAGCCACTATTTCTTCAATGAGTGTAGCAGTAGTGACCCCTGTAGTTGCAGTGTATGTCGGGTTGATAGATGTGCCAGATCTTATTATGGAGGGGGATATACACTAGGCCCAGAGAGATGGGGTGTACAGGGAGCAGCAAGATGGCTGCCGACTACCGAGGGTAGGCCGAAGCCACGGACTTCCCAGGGCTGGCGGCTGACCTAGCAAACACCGCTCTGTAAATGTCTCAAGATCCTCCAACCGGATCAGGGAGCGGAACCCCACCACTGCACAGTCACCTTCAGGGGAACATTTAAATGGCCAGCAGGCCCGTTACTGCGTCGGAGGGATGTGAGATGTGAAGGGCCGGGGCAGCAGGCCACAAGATGGCGTCAGGCCGCGGAAGCCGGAGCTCAGATCTGGGTATCCCAGGGCTTCAATCCTCCTCTAGACAGCCGCCCGGTGCTCTCTGGTGTAGCGGCAGCTGTAGGTCAGTGGCTCCCGGGCTCACGGGAGAGGAGAGCAGAGGGATCCGAGCGATCCGCCGATCCCAAGATGGCGATAGGTCTCTGCAGTGTGGGCCTAGCTACAGGCCTGAAAGGATCTGATGGGTCCGGTCAGATTCTGCTAGTAGTCGGCCAAAACGAAAGTTGGGGGAGTCTGGATGGTAATCCTAGAGAGCTGAGGTTTCTTCAGGCTGGATTGGGCAAGGATGGCTGTGGATTTACAGCTGAATGTGTTGCTTACAATCTAATAGGGAGGGGCAGGTGGTACAAAAGGTTGTAACTGTGGGGAATGAGCTGGTGGAAGTGGTAGGAGATTAGTTGGAGACGTGATAGGCTTTCCTGAAGAGATGAGTTTTCAGGGATTGCCTGAAGGTAGGAAGAGTAGGGGATAGCCGGATAGATGGAGGTAGCGAGTTCCAGAGGATGGGAGAGGCTCTGGAGAAATCCTGGAGACGAGCATGGGAGGAGGAGATGAGAGAGCTTGAAAGCAGGAGGTCTTGAGAAGAGCGGAGAGGTCGATTTGGGTGATATTTGGAGACATGATTAGTGATGTAGCTTGGGGCAGAGTTGTGAATGGCTTTGTATGTTGTGGTTAGAATTTTGAATTTAATTCGCTGGGTGATTGGGAGCCAGTGTAGGGATTGAAGTAGAGGGTTGGCAGACACTGAACGGTTGGTAAGGTGGATAAGTCTAGCAGCAGCATTCATGATAGACTGAAGAGGGGATAGCCTATGGAGCGTTAGGCCAATGAGAAGGGAGTTGCAATAGTCAAGGCTAGAGATAACAAGGGAGTGAATGAGGAGCTTGGTGGTTTCATTTGTTAAAAAAGGGGGAATTTTAGAGATGTTACGGAGGTGAATTCTACAAACTTTTGACAGCGATTGGATTTGAGGCTGAAATGACAAGTCAGAGTCTAGGATTACACCTAGTACCCTGGCGTGAGGGGAGGGACTGATGGTTGCATTGTTGATTTTGATGGAAAAGTCATGGAGGGGGGCACGGGCGGTGGGGAATATTAATAGCTCAGTTTTAGAGAGATTTAGTTTAAGGAAGTGGTGCGACATCCATGCTGATATGTCAGTTAGTAAGTTAGTAATGCGAGAGGAGACTGAAGGAGTGAGGTGAGGAGTAGACAGATAGATTTGGGTGTCATCAGCGTATAAGTGGTATTGGAAGCCGTGGGCAGTTATTAAGTGACCAAGGGAGGAGGTGTAGATAGAGAAGAGAAGGGGTCCAAGAACCGAGCCTTGGGGGACCCCCACAGAAAGGGGCAATGGAGAGGAGGAGACAGAGTTGTAGGTGACACTGAAGGAGCGCTGTGAAAAATAGCCAGAGAACCAGGATAGAGCAGAATCTCGGAGGCCAAGGGAATGTAGTTTAATGAGAAGGAGCGGGTGGTCAACAGTATCAAAGGCCGCAGAGAGGTCAAGTAGTAGGAGTATGGAGTACTGGCTGTTGGTTTTAGCAGTTAGTAAATCGTTAGTGAGTTTTAGTAAGGTAGTTTCCGTGGAGTGCTGCGAGCGAAAGCCAGACTGTAAGGGGTCAAGAAGGTTATTTTCATTGAGGTAGGAGCAAAGACGGTTGTAGACTAAGCGTTCTAGAAGTTTAGAGGTGAATGGGAGTAATGAGATGGGTCTTAAGTTGTTCAGGTCGGTAGGGTCCAGTGAGGGCTTTTTAAGAATGGGAGTGATCTGTGCATGTTTTAGAGGGGAGGGGAAATGCCACTAGAAAGGGAGAGATTGAAGATGTGGGTGAGGGAGCATAGGATAGAAGAAGAGGGTGACCGTAGTAGTTGTGAGGGAACAGGATCCAAGGGACAATTGGTTAGGTGGGCATCCGAGAAAATTTTTGTAACCTCTTCAATAGTAGCCAATTCAAAAGAGGAGAGTGTTGAATGTGCTGCTGGGCAAGGTATGATGGGTGGGGAAGACGTACGCACAGTGGAGATGTCCTCACGAATTGCATCAATCTTGTCTTTGAAGTGATTGGCAATCTCTTGGGCAGTTAGTGTGTAGAGGGGGTGGTGGACGAAGCAGAGAGTTAAAGGTTGAGAAGAGCCGATGGGGACTGGATGACAAGGAATTAATAAGAGAGACAAAGTAGGCTTGTTTGGCAGCATGGAGGCATGAATTGTATTTTAGAAGGGCAGATTTTTATAGGGTGAAGTCTTGCAGGCATTTGGTTTTACGCCACAGTCGTTCAAGAGCACGGCAACGTCTCTTGAGATTTCTAGTGTTGTCAGTTTGCCAGGGTTGTAACGGTCAGGGCCTAATTCTGCGTGTGGTTAGAGGAGCAAGTGCATCTAGTGATGATGAGAGTGAACTGTTGTAGACAGAAGTGGCCAGGTCAGGACAGGACAGGGGAGAGATTATGTCATATAGGTGGTCAGTAGCAGAATAGAGAAGAAAAGGGTTAAAGTGGCAAAGGTTTCTACAAGTAATTGTTTGCTGCTTGGAGGGATGGGTGGTTGAAGGCAAGGATACAGTGAAAGTAATGAGGTTGTGATCAGATAGAGGAAAGGGGGTGTTGGTGAGGTTGCCAGGGTTGCAGAGATGGGAGAATACAAGGTCAAGGGTATTACCATTGGAGTGAGTGGAAGTATGTGTCCATTGGGTTAGGTCAAAAGATGAGGTTAAGTTGAGAAATTTAGCTGTAGTTGGGCTGTTAACATTGACAGGAATGTTAAAGTCACCAAGAATAATGGTGGGTATTTCAGAAGAGAGAAAGTAGGGTAGCCAGGCAGCAAAGTCATCAATGAAGCGCGATACCGGTCCTGGAGGCCTATAAATTGCTGCAATCCTCAGAGAAATGGGAGAACACAGACGAATACAGTGCATCTCGAAAGAAGAGAGGGATAGAGAGGGAGGGACAGTAAGGACTTTGAAGGTGCTTTGTGGGGACAGAAGGAGGCCAACTCCACCTCCTTTCTGTCTGTTGGGTCTGGAGGAGTGAGTCCAATGGAGACCACCATGGGAGAGGGCAGCAGGAGAAGCGGAGTCAACATTTTGCAGCCAGGTTTCTGTTATGGCGAGTATGTTCAAGCCATGAGAGATGAAGAGGTCATGTACAGATGTTAGCTTGTTACAGATGGAGCGGGCGTTCCAAAGGGCACATGAGATTGGTGGGGTGCTTTGAGGAAGCAGGGGGATAGAAATTAAACTGAGTGGATTGTGGTGGTTGCCAGAGGGAGAGGGATATTGGATATGTGGCTTGCATTTGGAAAATGGCGGACCAGGATTAGGAGAAATGTCACCTGAGACTAGGAGAAGGAGGAGGGTGAGGAAGGCAAGGTGGGAGTAGGATGTGCATGAGCGCACGTGTCTAGTGGCCCTGGTGTTTATGTCAACATGTGGGTGCAGCAACTGCAGGAGATGATGGGTGGAATAGTAGGGAGAGGGTAGGAGTGAGGGTGATATGTGCATGCTGCAGGGAAGAGAGGAGGGGTAGAGTAAAGATAATTTGAGGATAGAAGACACCAATGTGAGAAGGAAGAGAATAAGGAGCATGTTAGTGGATAGAGAAGAGTTTGCTTGTCGTCTTGCAGAGTGGAGCAGAGTTCCTGTTGTTCATGCAGCTTTAGTTATCCTGCTTTCGTTAAACTGCGTCGGTGAAACAATGCATCACTCGTGACAGAGCCACTCAGGAAAGAGCCATGATGTCTGCGCCATGCCCCTGTCTGCGCCACCCCATAAGCTGCCATAAATTTATAGAGAGACTAAGCTGGGATGCATTTCTCAGTTGGTCATTATTGGGTCTGATGTGAGACACCTGAATATGGGGAGGAGATGGCCAGGGCCAGGCCAGCTACAGACACAGGCTAGGGTCGTAAAGCTAATTACCTCTCTTGATCACTCAAGCCACATGGAGTTGAGAATCAATCACCAGTAATATTGCTACTGCAGTGTGTTTGTTATAGAGCTAGCAGGAAATATGGAAGTTTAAAGATATGGCAGCAGGAGACAACTACCAAAAATATTAATAGCAGACTCAGCAAAGTCAGTTCAGTAGGGATGTACAGTTGGATAGGAGACAATTACCAAAAATATTAATAGCAGACTCAGCAAAGTCAGTTCAGTAGGGATGTACAGTTGGATAGGAGATAGGAGACAATTACCAAAAATATTAATAGCAGACTCAGCAAAGTCAGTTCAGTAGGGATGTACAGTTGGATAGGAGATAGGAGACAATTACCAAAAATATTAATAGCAGACTCAGCAAAGTCAGTTCAGTAGGGATGTACAGTTGGATAGGAGACAGGAGACAATTACCAAAAATATTAATAGCAGACTCAGCAAAGTCAGTTCAGTAGGGATGTACAGTTGGATAGGAGACAATTACCAAAAATATTAATAGCAGACTCAGCAAAGTCAGTTCAGTAGGGATGTACAGTTGGATAGGAGACAGGAGACAATTACCAAAAATATTAATAGCAGACTCAGCAAAGTCAGTTCAGTAGGGATGTAAAGTTGGATAGGAGACAGGAGACAATTACCAAAAATATTAATAGCAGACTCAGGAAAGTCAGTTCAGTAGGGATGTACAGTTGGATAGGAGACAATTACCAAAAATATTAATAGCAGACTCAGCAAAGTCAGTTCAGTAGAGATGTACAGTTGGATAGGAGACAATTACCAAAAATATTAATAGCAGATTTAGCAAAATCAGTTCAGTAGGGATGTACAGTTGGATAGGAGACAATTACCTGTAAAAGAGCAGAGAAGACATGATCAGAATTGATAACTGCGTCGGTGAAACTGTGCATCACTTGTGACAGAGCCACTCAGGAAAGAGCCATGATGTCTGCCCCATGCCCCTGTCTGCGCCACCCCATAAGCTGCCATAAATTTATAGAGAGACTAAGCTGAGATTCATTTCTCAGTTGGTCATTATTGGGTCTGATGTGAGACACCTGAATATGGGGAGGAGATGGCCAGGGCCAGACCAGCTACAAACACAGGCTAGGGTCGTAAAGCTAATTACCTCTCTTGATCACTCAAGCCACATGGAGTTGAGAATCAATCACCAGTAATATTGCTATTGCAGTGTGTTTGTTATAGAGCTAGCAGTAAATATGGAAGTTTAAAGATATGGCAGCAGGAGACAATTACCAAAAATATTAATAGCAGACTCAGCAAAGTCAGTTCAGTAGGGATGTACAGTTGGATAGGAGATAGGAGACAATTACCAAAAATATTAATAGCAGACTCAGCAAAGTCAGTTCAGTAGGGATTTACAGTTGGATAGGAGATAGGAGACAATTACCAAAAATATTAATAGCAGACTCAGCAAAGTCAGTTCAGTAGGGATGTACAGTTGCATAGGAGATAGGAGACAATTACCAAAAATATTAATTTCAGACTCAGCAAAGTCAGTTCAGTAGAGATGTACAGTTGGATAGGAGACAATTACCAAAAATATTAATAGCAGATTTAGCAAAATCAGTTCAGTAGGGATGTACAGTTGGATAGGAGACAATTACCTGTAAAAGAGCAGAGAAGACATGATCAGAATTATTAACTGCGTCGGTGAAACTGCGCATCACTCGTGACAGAGCCACTCAGGAAAGAGCCATGATGTCTGCACCATGCCCCTGTCTGCGCCACCCCATAAGCTGCCATAAATTTATAGAGAGACTAAGCTGGGATGCATTTCTCAGTTGGTCAATATTGGGTCTGATGTGAGACACCTGAATATGGGGAGGAGATGGCCAGGGCCAGGCCAGCTACAGACACAGGCTAGGGTTGTAAAGCTAATTACCTCTCTTGATCACTCAAGTCACATGGAGTTGAGAATCAATCACCAGTAATATTGCTATTGCAGTGTGTTTGTTATAGAGCTAGCAGTAAATATGGAAGTTTAAAGATATGGCAGCAGGAGACAATTACCAAAAATATTAATAGCAGACTCAGCAAAGTCAGTTCAGTAGGGATGTACAGTTGGATAGGAGATAGGAGACAATTACCAAAAATATTAATAGCAGACTCAGCAAAGTCAGTTCAGTAGGGATGTACAGTTGGATAGGAGATAGGAGACAATTACCTGTAATAGAGCAGAGAAGACATGATCAGAATTGATAACTGCGTAGGTGAAACTGCGCATCACTCGTGACAGAGCCACTCAGGAAAGAGCCATGATGTCTGCGCCACCCCATAAGCTGCCATAAATTTATAGAGAGACTAAGCTGGGATGCATTTCTCAGTTGGTCATTATTGGGTCTGATGTGAGACACCTGAATATGGGAGGAGATGGCCAGGGCCAGGCCAGCTACAGACACAGGCTAGGGTCGTAAAGCTAATTACCTCTCTTGATCACTCAAGCCACATGGAGTTGAGAATCAATCACCAGTAATATTGCTACTGCAGTGTGTTTGTTATAGAGCTAGCAGTAAATATGGAAGTTTAAAGATATGGCAGCAGGAGACAATTACCAAAAATATTAATAGCAGACTCAGCAAAGTCAGTTCAGTAGGGATGTACAGTTGGATAGGACATAGGAGACAATTACCAAAAATATTAATAGCAGACTCAGCAAAGTCAGTTCAGTAGGGATGTATAGTTGGATAGGAGATAGGAGACAATTACCAAAAATATTAATAGCAGACTCAGCAAAGTCAGTTCAGTAGGGATGTAGAGCTGGATAGGAGATAGGAGACAATTACCAAAAATATTAATAGCAGACTCAGCAAAGTCAGTTCAGTAGGGATGTAGAGTTGGATAGGAGACAATTACCAAAAATATTAATAGCAGACTCAGCAAAATCAGTTCAGTAGGGATGTACAGTTGGATAGGAGACAATTACCTGTAAAAGAGCAGAGAAGACATGATCAGAATTGATAACTGCGTCGGTGAAACTGCGCATCACTCGTGACAGAGCCACTCAGGAAAGAGCCATGATGTCTGCGCCACCCCATAAGCTGCCATAAATTTATAGAGAGACTAAGCTGGGATGCATTTCTCAGTTGGTCATTATTGGGTCTGATGTGAGACACCTGAATATGGGGAGGAGATGGCCAGGGCCAGGCCAGCTACAGACACAGGCTAGTGTCGTAAAGCTAATTACCTCTCTTGATCACTCAAGTCACATGGAGTTGAGAATCAATCACCAGTAATATTGCTATTGCAGTGTGTTTGTTATAGAGCTAGCAGTAAATATGGAAGTTTAAAGATATGGCAGCAGGAGACAATTACCAAAAATATTAATAGCAGACTCAGCAAAGTCAGTTCAGTAGGGATGTACAGTTGCATAGGAGATAGGAGACAATTACCAAAAATATTAATAGCAGACTCAGCAAAGTCAGTTCAGTAGGGATGTACAGTTGGATAGGAGACAATTACCAAAAATATTAATAGCAGACTCAGCAAAGTCAGTTCAGTAGAGATGTACAGTTGGATAGGAGACAATTACCAAAAATATTAATAGCAGATTTAGCAAAATCAGTTCAGTAGGGATGTACAGTTGGATAGGAGACAATTACCTGTAAAAGAGCAGAGAAGACATGATCAGAATTGATAACTGCGTCGGTGAAACTGTGCATCACTTGTGACAGAGCCACTCAGGAAAGAGCCATGATGTCTGCCCCATGCCCCTGTCTGCGCCACCCCATAAGCTGCCATAAATTTATAGAGAGACTAAGCTGAGATTCATTTCTCAGTTGGTCATTATTGGGTCTGATGTGAGACACCTGAATATGGGGAGGAGATGGCCAGGGCCAGACCAGCTACAAACACAGGCTAGGGTCGTAAAGCTAATTACCTCTCTTGATCACTCAAGCCACATGGAGTTGAGAATCAATCACCAGTAATATTGCTATTGCAGTGTGTTTGTTATAGAGCTAGCAGTAAATATGGAAGTTTAAAGATATGGCAGCAGGAGACAATTACCAAAAATATTAATAGCAGACTCAGCAAAGTCAGTTCAGTAGGGATGTACAGTTGGATAGGAGATAGGAGACAATTACCAAAAATATTAATAGCAGACTCAGCAAAGTCAGTTCAGTAGGGATTTACAGTTGGATAGGAGATAGGAGACAATTACCAAAAATATTAATAGCAGACTCAGCAAAGTCAGTTCAGTAGGGATGTACAGTTGCATAGGAGATAGGAGACAATTACCAAAAATATTAATTTCAGACTCAGCAAAGTCAGTTCAGTAGAGATGTACAGTTGGATAGGAGACAATTACCAAAAATATTAATAGCAGATTTAGCAAAATCAGTTCAGTAGGGATGAGCTTCGTGTTCGAGTCGAACCCATGTTCGACTCGAACATCGGCTGTTCGACCGTCCGTCGAATTGCGAACGATATGGGCCGTTCGCGCCAAATTCGTGTGGCGCGTCACGGCCCATAATTCACTGCGGCATCGCAGTGCATTGCTGGCTGATGATTGGCCAAGCATGCACTATGACCCGCATGCTTGGCCAATCACAGCGCCGCCTGAACAGAGAGCCGTAATTGGCCAAAGCCAAGGAGGCTTTGGCCAATTATGGCTCAGGGGATTTAGTACACGCCCCACACTATATAAGGCCGCCTGCACGGCGGCCCTGTGTAGTGTGTGTTCCGGCGTTGAAAGAGATAGACAGAGAGACAGTGTTTGATTTGAGTTAGATAGATTAGGCAGAACAGTCAGTCAGTTAGCTGCACTTACAGTGTATTGTGTATATATATGCATCCCAGGTGTTGCATATATATATATACACTGTATTCAGTTTAGCTAGATCCGTTCCTGTTATCTTCTATCTAGACTATTTACATTCAGTGCAGTGTGTCCTGCTCACAGTGTTCAGCTAGATCCGTTCCTGCTATTTACATTCAGTACAGTGCTTCCTGCTCACAGTGTTCAGCTAGATCCGTTCCTGCTATTTACATTCAGTGCAGTGCGTGCTGCTCACAGTGTTCAGCTAGATCCGTTCCTGCTATTTACATTCAGTGCAGTGCGTGCTGCTCACAGTGTTCAGCTAGATCCGTTCCTGCTATTTACATTCAGTGCAGTGCGTCCTGCTCACAGTGTTCAGCTAGATCCGTTCCTGCTATTTACATTCAGTGCAGTGCGTCCTGCTCACAGTGTTCAGCTAGATCCGTTCCTGCTATTTACATTCAGTGCAGTGCGTGCTGCTCACAGTGTTCAGCTAGATCCGTTCCTGCTATTTACATTCAGTGCAGTGCGTCCTGCTCACAGTGTTCAGCTAGATCCGTTCCTGTTATCTTCCTACTGACAGGCAGGCTTGTCTGGTTACAGTATATAAAGCTACCTGAAGAAAATTACAGGTGTTCTTTTTGATCCTATTAGTACCACGGTCAGGCAGCTAGACTATTTACATTTAGTACAGTGTGTCCTGCTCACAGTGTTCAGCTAGATCCGTTCCTGTTATTTACATTCAGTGCAGTGTGTCCTGCTCACAGTGTTCAGCTAGATCCGTTCCTGCTATTTACATTCAGTACAGTGCGTGCTGCTCACAGTGTTCAGCTAGATCCGTTCCTGCTATATACATTTAGTGCAGTACGTCCTGCTCACAGTGTTCAGCTAGATCCGTTCCTGTTATCTTCCTACTGACAGGCAGGCTTGTCTGGTTACAGTATATAAAGCTACCTGAAGAAAATTACAGGTGTTCTTTTTGATCCTATTAGTACCACGGTCAGGCAGCTAGACTATTTACATTTAGTACAGTGTGTCCTGCTCACAGTGTTCAGCTAGATCCGTTCCTGTTATTTACATTCAGTGCAGTGTGTCCTGCTCACAGTGTTCAGCTAGATCCGTTCCTGCTATTTACATTCAGTACAGTGCGTCCTGCTCACAGTGTTCAGCTAGATCCGTTCCTGCTATTTACATTCAGTGCAGTGCGTGCTGCTCACAGTGTTCAGCTAGATCCGTTCCTGCTATATACATTTAGTGCAGTACGTCCTGCTCACAGTGTTCAGCTAGATCCGTTCCTGTTATCTTCCTACTGACAGGCAGGCTTGTCTGGTTACAGTATATAAAGCTACCTGAAGAAAATTACAGGTGTTCTATCCCAGCTTAGTGCAGCTACAGGCCATTAGTATGTCTGGAAGGCCAAGAAGGAGAGGCAGACAGTCACAAGCCAATAAGAGAGGGCAAGCAGGCTCTGTGTCTAGTGCTGGTCGTGGAGACGGTGCATCCTCATCAGCACGTGGCCATGGGACACGCTTGGCCTTTTTTTCGGCAGCTGGCCGTGTTGAGCCGCAACATGCGGAAGACTTGGTCGAGTGGATGACCAAGCCGTCCTCATCCTCCTCATCCTCTCTCACCCATGCCCAGGGTGCTTTGTCTGGCAAAGCAGCGGCCTCTTCCCTCAGCTCAATGTCATCAGTGACTCCTTCCCTAGCCCCACCATGTCCTCCTGAGGATTCCCTCGAACTGTTTGACCACAGTGTTGGGTACATGCTCCAGGAGGATGCCCAGCGTTTGGAAGGCTCTGATGATGATACTGAGCTCAATGAAGGCAGTAACATGAGCACGGACAGAGGGGGTGCCCAAGAAGGACAGCAATCTGGCAGTCATGCTCCCCCTGCTGCAGCATACTGCCAGGTTTGCTCCAGTGATGAGGAGGGAGGGGATGATGAGGTCACTGACTCAACGTGGGTGCCTGATAGGAGAGAGGAGGAGGAGGAGGAGGAGGAGGAGGAGGAGGAGGAGGTGGCACATCACCAACTAGGCAGGATGCCCTCCAGGGGCCAGCCTAAGGGCAGCACATTGACTGCATCACACCCCAAAGCTCCACATGTGCAGGGCGCTGCAGTCTCTGCGCGTTATTCAAAAAGTTCTTTGGTGTGGGCCTTTTTTGAGACGAGTGCATCAGATCGCACCGCTGCTATTTGCAATATATGTCTCAAGCGTATCTCGCGTGGCCAAAACATCTCCCGCTTGGGTACCACATGCTTGACCAGACATATGTTGACCTGCCATGCAGTTCGTTGGCAAGCGTATCTAAAAGACCCACACCAAAGAACAAAGACGATCTCTCCTTGCTCCTCATCAGCTGAGATTTCCAACCCCACTAGACCTTCAGTCCTCTCTGCGACCTGCAGTGAGAGGAATGAAGGTGTAGAATTAGGTGTGTCACAGCCAAGTACTTATGGGCAATCTGCTTTTGGTACACCGACGTCAGATTGTACCAGGCAAATTTCCCTGCCCCAGCTGCTGCACCGCCGAAAGAAGTTTGCTCCCAGCCATCCACATGCCCAGCGGTTGAATGCTAGCTTGGCAAAATTGCTAGCACTTCAACTGCTGCCTTTTCAGTTGGTAGACTCTGCCCCCTTCCGTGAGTTTGTGGAATGTGCGGTTCCTCAGTGGCAGGTACCCAAACGCCACTTTTTCTCACGGAAGGCGATTCCGGCTCTCTACCGGCATGTGGAAGGCAATGTCCATGCCTCGCTGGACAGGGCGGTCAGCGGTAAGGTGCATATTACCGCTGACTCATGGTCCAGCAGGCATGGACAGGGACGTTACTTAAGTTTCACGGCGCATTGGGTGACTCTGCTGGCAGCTGGGAAGGATGCAGGACAAGGTGCAGTAGTGTTGGAGGTTGTTCCGCCACCACGCCTCCAAAATGCTGATTGTGACACACCTCTCTCCTCCACCCCCTCCTCTTCTTCTTCCTCCATGGCCTCTTCCTCGGAACCAGCGGTGCTCCGTAGGCGTTCAAGGGGCTACGCAAGTACGCAGGCCAAAAGATGCCATGCGGTGCTTGAGCTGGTGTGCTTGGGGGACAGGAGCCACACTGGGGCAGAGGTTCTGTCAGCTCTGCAGGGGCAGGTTCAGAGGTGGTTGACGCCACGCCAACTTAAGGCAGGAATGGTGGTTTGCGACAATGGCACCAACCTCCTCTCTGCCCTCCGACAGGGACAACTGACCCATGTGCCCTGTTTGGCTCACGTCCTTAACTTGGTGGTGCAGCGGTTCTTGGGCAGGTACCCGGGCTTACAGGATGTCCTGAGGCAGGCCAGGAAAGTCTGTGTGCATTTCCGCCGGTCATATAATGCCAGTGCTCGGCTGACGGACCTCCAAAAGGAGTTTAACCTGCCCAAGAACCGCCTAATCTGTGACATGCCCACCAGGTGGAACTCGACGTTGGCCATGCTGCAGCGGCTGCACACGCAGCAGAGGGCCATCAATGAGTACCTGTGCGACTATGGCACCAGGACAGGGTCAGGGGACCTTGGTTTTTTTTCCCCACGCCAGTGGGCCATGATCAGGGATGCATGCACTGTCCTGTCACCATTCGAGGAGGCCACGAGGATGGTGAGCACTGACAGTGCATGCATCAGTGACACTGTCCCCCTTGTCCACCTGTTGGAGCACACGCTGCGTGGGATAATGGACAGGGCACTTGAGGCAGAACAGAGGCAGGAAGAGGAGGACTTCCTTAGCTCTCAAGGCCCCCTTTATCCAGACAGTGTTCCTGCGTGCCCGCCGATCACACAGGAAGAGGACGAGGAGGAGGAGGAGGAGGAGGAGGAAGATTGTGTCAGTATGGAGGTGGAGCCTGGCACTCAGCATCAGCAGTCTTTAAGGGATCAGTCCCAAGGAACACATGGACTTGTACGTGGCTGGGAGGAGGTGGCTGCGGACGTTGTTGTCCTTAGTGACCCAGAGGACTCCGGACCGAATGCCTCAGCAAACCTACGCTGCATGGCCTCCCTGATCCTGCAAAGCCTGCGTAAGGATCCTCGTATTCGTGGTATCAAGGAGAAGGACCAATACTGGCTGGCAACCCTCCTTGATCCACGTTACAAGGGTAAGGTTGCGGACCTTATCTTGCCATCGCAGAGGGAGCAGAGGATGAAACATCTTCGGGAGGCCTTGCAGAAAGGTCTGTGCAACGCGTTCCCAGAGACTGGGAGGTTACAAACTCCTGTTTCTGGACAACGTGTTGCTGAGGCTTCGGTCAGTCAAAGAAGGAGCGGTGGAGAAGGTGGCCGTCTGACCGATGCGTTCAGACAATTTTTTGGTCCGCAGCCCCAAGGTATGATCGGTTCCAGCAACCATCGCCAGCGTCTGTTTTACATGGTGCAGGAATACCTAGGGGCAAGATCAGACTTGGACACCTTTCCCACCGAAAATCCTCTGGGTTACTGGGTCTTGAGGATGGATCACTGGCCAGAGCTTGCACAGTATGCAATTGAGCTACTGGCCTGTCCTGCATCCAGCGTTCTTTCGGAACGCACATTCAGTGCTGCTGGAGGCGTGGTAACCGATCACAGGGTGCGTCTGTCCACCGACTCGGTCGATCGGCTGACCTTCATAAAAATGAATCAGTCTTGGATCACCACCAGCTACCAAGCACCTGATGCAGATGTAACCGAATAATTTTTTTTGAAATCTCAGATCCCTTCAAAGACTGCCTATGCTGATGCTGAGTGACTATCCCTGAGTAATTATCCTCTTCCTCCTCAATCATCACGCTGATAGCTTGTAAGAACATTTTTGGTTCTGGGCGCCACCACCAGTGCCTAAGGCACAATTTTTCAGCCCCTGTTTAACAGGGGCGTGTAATTACAATTTTTGATGTAATACTTTGCAGCAGGGCTCGTTCCTGCATTCCAACTAGAGTGTCTGTGAGGGGTTGCAGTGTTGTGGCACCAGCACCAGTGCCTAAGACCCAATTTTTCTGCCCCTGTCTAACAGGGGCGTGTAATTACAATTTTTGATGCAATACTTTGCAGCAGGGCTTGTTCCTGCATTCCAACTAGAGTGTCTGTGAGGGGTTGCAGTGTTGTGGCACCAGCACCAGTGCCTAAGACCCAATTTTTCAGCCCCTGTCTAACAGGGGCGTGTAATTACAATTTTTGATGCAATACTTTGCAGCAGGGCTTGTTCCTGCGTTTCAACTAGAGTGTCTGTGAGGGGTTGCAGTGTTGTGGCACCAGCACCAGTGCCTAAGACCCAATTTTTCAGCCCCTGTCTAACAGGGGCGTGTAATTACAATTTTTGATGCAATACTTTGCAGCTGGGCTTGTTCCTGCGTTTCAACTAGAGTGTCTGTGAGGGGTTGCAGTGTTGTGGCACCAGCACCAGTGCCTAAGGCCTAATTTTTCAGCTCCTGTTCAACAGGGGCATGTAATTACAATTCTTGATCTAATATTTCACAGCAGGGCCCTGTGAGGGCTTACAGTGTTTTGGCCACAGCAACACCTAAGGCCCAAATTTCTGCTGAGTATATAGGGCAGGACCCTACTTTCAAACATCTAACTTACAAACGACTCCTACTTGCAAACGGAAGGAGACAACAGGAAGTGAGATGAAATCTACCCCTAAGGAAGGGAAATTCTCTCCTGTAAGAGTTAATATGGGAAAACAATTTTTCCTTTCCACTGATGCTTTCCAATCCTTGTTCCACAAAAAAACCCAAATTTTCAAAAAACATTTTTCATTGGGACAAAAAAGTGAGGTGAAATCTTCTGAAGAGGAGGAAAGACGCAAAACAAATGTCACAGGGGTGATAACCCTTCCCTATGTTTTCCAAAAAGCTTAGAAAAGATTTTTTGGCTGGAGCTAAACACATTAAAAATGTTCAAAATTACAAACAGATTCTACTTAACAACAAACCTACAGTCCCTGTCTTGTTTGCACCGCCTGTATACTGCTGTTCAGAGTATATAGGGACCTTTCCTTATTTTAATTTGGGTGCGGGGTTCCCCTTAATATCCATACAAGACCCAAAGGGCCTGGTAATGGACTGGGGGGTACCCATGCCGTTTGTCTCACTGATTTTCATCCATATTGCCATGACCCGACATGACATTAAACCCGCAAGCAGTTTTAAATGAGATTTTTTCCTTTAAAAATGACATTTGGTGCAGGGACTGTTCTAAACATGGGAAACACGCGTCACTTTACAGGCATACTATAGACACCCCCCAGGTACGATATTTAAAGGAATATTTCACTTTTTTTTTTTTACTTTAAGCATCATTAAAATCACTGCTCCCGAAAAAACGGCCGTTTTTAAAAGTTTTTTTTGCATTGATACATGTCCCCTGGGGTAGGACCCGGGTCCCCAAACCCTTTTTAGGACAATACCATGCAAATTAGCCTTTAAAATGAGCACTTTTGATTTCGAACGTTCGAGTCCCATAGACGTCAATGGGGTTCTAACGTTCGTGCGAACTTGCGGTCCGTTCGCGGGTTCTGGTGCGAACCGAACCGGGGGGTGTTCGGCTCATCCCTACAGTTCAGTAGGGATGTACAGTTGGATAGGAGACAATTACCTGTAAAAGAGCAGAGAAGACATGATCAGAATTGATAACTGCGTCGGTGAAACTGCGCATCACTCGTGACAGAGCCACTCAGGAAAGAGCCATGATGTCTGCACCATGCCCCTGTCTGCGCCACCCCATAAGCTGCCATAAATTTATAGAGAGACTAAGCTGGGATGCATTTCTCAGTTGGTCATTATTGGGTCTGATGTGAGACACCTGAATATGGGGAGGAGATGGCCAGGGCCAGGCCAGCTACAGACACAGGCTAGGGTTGTAAAGCTAATTACCTCTCTTGATCACTCAAGTCACATGGAGTTGAGAATCAATCACCAGTAATATTGCTATTGCAGTGTGTTTGTTATAGAGCTAGCAGTAAATATGGAAGTTTAAAGATATGGCAGCAGGAGACAATTACCAAAAATATTAATAGCAGACTCAGCAAAGTCAGTTCAGTAGGGATGTACAGTTGGATAGGAGATAGGAGACAATTACCAAAAATATTAATAGCAGACTCAGCAAAGTCAGTTCAGTAGGGATGTACAGTTGGATAGGAGATAGGAGACAATTACCTGTAATAGAGCAGAGAAGACATGATCAGAATTGATAACTGCGTAGGTGAAACTGCGCATCACTCGTGACAGAGCCACTCAGGAAAGAGCCATGATGTCTGCGCCACCCCATAAGCTGCCATAAATTTATAGAGAGACTAAGCTGGGATGCATTTCTCAGTTGGTCATTATTGGGTCTGATGTGAGACACCTGAATATGGGAGGAGATGGCCAGGGCCAGGCCAGCTACAGACACAGGCTAGGGTCGTAAAGCTAATTACCTCTCTTGATCACTCAAGCCACATGGAGTTGAGAATCAATCACCAGTAATATTGCTACTGCAGTGTGTTTGTTATAGAGCTAGCAGTAAATATGGAAGTTTAAAGATATGGCAGCAGGAGACAATTACCAAAAATATTAATAGCAGACTCAGCAAAGTCAGTTCAGTAGGGATGTACAGTTGGATAGGAGACAATTACCAAAAATATTAATAGCATACTCAGCAAAGTCAGTTCAGTAGGGATGTACAGTTGGATAGGACATAGGAGACAATTACCAAAAATATTAATAGCAGACTCAGCAAAGTCAGTTCAGTAGGGATGTATAGTTGGATAGGAGATAGGAGACAATTACCAAAAATATTAATAGCAGACTCAGCAAAGTCAGTTCAGTAGGGATGTAGAGCTGGATAGGAGATAGGAGACAATTACCAAAAATATTAATAGCAGACTCAGCAAAGTCAGTTCAGTAGGGATGTAGAGTTGGATAGGAGACAATTACCAAAAATATTAATAGCAGACTCAGCAAAATCAGTTCAGTAGGGATGTACAGTTGGATAGGAGACAATTACCTGTAAAAGAGCAGAGAAGACATGATCAGAATTGATAACTGCGTCGGTGAAACTGCGCATCACTCGTGACAGAGCCACTCAGGAAAGAGCCATGATGTCTGCGCCACCCCATAAGCTGCCATAAATTTATAGAGAGACTAAGCTGGGATGCATTTCTCAGTTGGTCATTATTGGGTCTGATGTGAGACACCTGAATATGGGGAGGAGATGGCCAGGGCCAGGCCAGCTACAGACACAGGCTAGTGTCGTAAAGCTAATTACCTCTCTTGATCACTCAAGTCACATGGAGTTGAGAATCAATCACCAGTAATATTGCTATTGCAGTGTGTTTGTTATAGAGCTAGCAGTAAATATGGAAGTTTAAAGATATGGCAGCAGGAGACAATTACCAAAAATATTAATAGCAGACTCAGCAAAGTCAGTTCAGTAGGGATGTACAGTTGGATAGGAGATAGGAGACAATTACCAAAAATATTAATAGCAGACTCAGCAAAGTCAGTTCAGTAGGGATGTACAGTTGGATAGGAGATAGGAGACAATTACCAAAAATATTAATAGCAGACTCAGCAAAGTCAGTTCAGTAGGGATTTACAGTTGGATAGGAGATAGGAGACAATTACCAAAAATATTAATAGCAGACTCAGCAAAGTCAGTTCAGTAGGGATGTACAGTTGGATAGGAGATAGGAGACAATTACCTGTAATAGAGCAGAGAAGACATGATCAGAATTGATAACTGCGTAGGTGAAACTGCGCATCACTCGTGACAGAGCCACTCAGGAAAGAGCCATGATGTCTGCGCCACCCCATAAGCTGCCATAAATTTATAGAGAGACTAAGCTGGGATGTATTTCTCAGGTGGTCATTATTGGGTCTGATGTGAGACACCTGAATATTGAGGGGATGGCCAGGGCCAGGCCAGCTACAGACACAGGCTAGGGTCGTAAAGCTAATTACCTCTCTTGATCACTCAAGCCACATGGAGTTGAGAATCAATCACCAGTAATATTGCTACTGCAGTGTGTTTGTTATAGAGCTAGCAGTAAATATGGAAGTTTAAAGATATGGCAGCAGGAGACAATTACCAAAAATATTAATAGCAGACTCAGCAAAGTCAGTTCAGTAGGGATGTACAGTTGGATAGGAGATAGGAGACAATTACCAAAAATATTAATAGCAGACTCAGCAAAGTCAGTTCAGTAGGGATGTACAGTTGGATAGGAGATAGGAGACAGTTACCAAAAATATTAATAGCAGACTCAGCAAAGTCAGTTCAGTAGGGATGTACAGTTGGATAGGAGACAGGAGACAATTACCAAAAATATTAATAGCAGTTTCAGCAAAGTCAGTTAAGTAGGGATGTACAGTTGGATAGGAGACAATTACCAAAAATATTAATAGCAGACTCAGCAAAGTCAGTTCAGTAGGGATGTACAGTTGGATAGGAGATAGGAGACAATTACCAAAAATATTAATTTCAGACTCAGCAAAGTGAGTTCAGTAGAGATGTACAGTTGGATAGGAGACAATTACCAAAAATATTAATAGCAGACTCAGCAAAGTCAGTTCAGTAGGGATGTACAGTTGGATAGGAGATAGGAGACAATTACCAAAAATATTAATAGCAGACTCAGCAAAGTCAGTTCAGTAGGGATGTACAGTTGGATAGGAGATAGGAGACAATTACCAAAAATATTAATAGCAGACTCAGCAAAATCAGTTCAGTAGGGATGTACAGTTGGATAGGAGATAGGAGACAATTACCAAAAATATTAATAGCAGACTCGGCAAAGTCAGTTCAGTAGGGATGTACAGTTGCATAGGAGATAGGAGACAATTACCTGTAAAAGAGCAGAGAAGACATGATCAGAATTGATAACTGAGTCGGTGAAACTGCGCATCACTCGTGACTCGTGACTCGTGACTTAATCAAGTTTTCTCTGTCCGCGACAGAGAGCCATAGTTTGTTCCATATTTTAACCTTATCTGTAAACTTTACCAGTAACAGTTCGATATTGAGATGGCAGAAGTCCAGTGGTTGGGGAGATATTACTACTCCTAGGTATTTAAATGACGTAACTATGGGGACCGGACAGTAATGCCCGGTAATGTCGGATTTTCAGACGGAAAATGTGTGATAGGACCTTGTTGTCAGAAATTCCGACCGTGTGTAGGCTCCATCACACATTTTCCATCGGATTTTCCGACACACAAAGTTTGAGAGCAGGCTAGGAATGTCCGATCAATGTCGGACCGCGTGTATGGGGCATAAGTGTTATCCAGGGGCAGTAGCACGGATTCGGACCAATTGATTGTGAGGCCAGAAAGTCTACTGAAATCAATTATAATGGACATCACTGTTTGTAAGGATATATCCGTGTCCCCAACAAGAGAAGCATATTGTCTGCATAAAGAAAAATCTTCTCTTGTATGGTGCCATATCTGAACACAACTATACTTTCATGGGCCCTAATACATGCTGCCAGTGGCTCTATTGCCAAAGCAAATAGCAGTGGTGAGAGGGGGCATCCTTGCCTGGTGCCTGAAAGCTATCAGAAACTGAGCCACCCTCTCTAATGGATGCTTGCGGTTGATGATACATCAGGCTGATCCACGATACAAAAATGGCGCCGAACCCAACCTTTTCTTGAATAGCCCAGAGGCTACACTGTCAAATGCCTTATTGGCTTCCAATGACAGCCGAGCCCTGGCTCCCTCTTTGTCAGCAGGAGTTTGTATATTAACATACAGTCGCCTGAGGTTTACCACTGTCGACTTGTTAGGCATAAATCCCACCTGATCCTCGTGTATGAGGTCTGAAATAACAGTATTCACTCTCCTGGCAAGCACCTTGCTAAAATTTTTATGTCTGTTTAAAAAAGGGAAATAGGCCTATAAGAATTGGGCTCTGTAGCTGGTTTGTCTGGTTTGAGAAGCAGGACAATACTGGCCCGTGTCATTAAGAGAGAGAGCTGTTGTTTAAGTCTAGCTTCGTTCAACACCTCCAACAACTTAGGTAACAGTAGATCCATGTATCTCTGATACAACTCTATGGGCAACCCATCATCCATGGGAGCTTTGGATGCAGGGAACAGTCTCACTGCCTCCTGCAGCTCCTCCAAGGTGAGGGGCGCGTCAAGTGCTTCCCGCTTGGAGTCCGAGAACTGAGGCAAGGATACCAATTGTAAATAATTGTCAAGATCCTCCGGGTTATAGGTCACCCTTAAGGCATATAGATCCACGTAATAGTGTACCAGTTCAGCCATAATACCATCAGGTGTATTAGTCAGCCTTCCAGTCATCAATTTCAAAGCCCCAATGTTAGGGACTGTGGGGCGCGCATTGACAATTTTTGTCAGCAAGCAGCCAGTCTGCTCCCCTTCCGCGTAAAAAGTCACCCTGGAAAAGAAAAATTTCTTTTCTGCCTTCAAACTAATAGATTTACTTAGGGCATCCTGAGCCGATACCCAAGAGGCCTTTAGACATTCTGTTGGATTGGCAACATACTCCTCCTCCTCCAATTCCCTAACATGTCTAGTCAACTGTTCCTCATGTGCCCTTGTGTTAGATTTAAAGTGGATGTAAACCCCAAATTTTATTTTTTATTTTTAAGTCATACTGTAGAGTATAAGATTTCCTATCATTTGAGCCCAGTCTTGCCACACAGAGTTAATCCATCTCTGAGCAATCCTCTTTTATTGTTCAGTGAGAAAAATGTTGACAAAGTGAGAAAAACTTTGTCAAATACTCCCCCTTGCTGTGAGTGACAGCCTAAGACACATGCAGTATTTTTTAATTCCCTCTCCCACTCCTTTCTTCAGCAGCTCTGCAAGGATTGGCTGTTCCACACCTCAGCATGATTTGGCATGCTGAAGTCATGTGGTTACTTTCCTGTCTTTTCACTGGATGTTAGAGATCATAGCAGGAGTTCAGTTAGAAATACACAGGGGAGTGTAGAGGTGGGCGGAGAGTCTACTGACATCACGACTCCACCCACGGAGCTCCAGACAACAGACCTACCCACAGAAAATGCAGTTTTTCAGCTCTCATAACAGACAGAGGGGAGACATTTGACAGGTAAGGATACATGCAGGAGGCATGTATATCCTTATAGATAACCCCTATGGCAGTAGTTTAGAAAGGATGACATTGGGTTTACATCCACTTTAATACCATTTATAGTGGACATAAACACCCCCTAAGAAAGCACTTAAATACATCCCAGCGTAGTAATCCATGCTAATATAATGCATTCTCATGGAAAAATTGTTCAATTTGGGACCTTATGTTAGTATCAGAGGGCAATAAATCTAGCCAATATGCGTTTAACCGCAGTTAGCTGTCTTAAGATTAGTGCACAATTTTGCTTTAAGCCATAAAACTAAGGGAGAGCCATCAGAGACCCCTCTCTGTGCATACTCTATCCTACTCACTAGGGGGAGAGCAGATGCAGATCCCACACAGAGGTCTATGTGGAACAGAGAGAAGTGGGTTTTAGAGAAGCACGAAAATTGGGGTGTATAAGTGTTTCACACGCTACATATCAACCCATCCCATTTCTGCAAGAAATCTGGAAAGAGCTGTGCCCCTAGGGGAAGACGTTAAGTTGGTCGCAGGGTGTCTATCCAATCAAGGATCTAAGATCCCATTAAAGTCCCCCAAGATATAGATAGGGGCATCCGGGTTAGGTGATGCAAAGAAAACTAATTTCCTCAGCACTACTGAGGAGAACGGAGGAGGTATATATACCATTGCCAGCACACAAGTCACTGTATACACTTTGCAGTAGAGAAACACATAGCATCCTTCTGAATCAATGTGTGAGTGAAATTCCTGGAAGTCGAGGGATTTATTCACCAAGATGCTCACCCCTCTAGAATAGGAGGTGTGAACAGAGTGGTACGCCCGGCCTACCCAAGAATACCCTATACAGGTCACAGATTCCCTGGTGAGGTGTGTTTCTTGTAGTCCAATAAGTGCAGGGTGATACTTGTGAAGGACATTGGACACCATCATCTTTTTTAAAGAGGTACCAAGGCCTTTAACATTCCTAGTCACTATTGGGATATCCGCCGTGGTAAAGTACATGTTTGTAGAAGACAAATAATTTCAGGCCAAGTGGCCTTACAGGGTTTGAAGTTATCAGGGTATGAATAATCTATTGGTGGGTAATTCCATTCCATATACCAAAAAATACCAGAACTGCACGTGACATCTCCAACAGCAAAAAAAGTTGGAAACAAAAAACGAAGATCAGTCCATAGGAGCACAACGGCACCCCCGAACACTCAAGCAGTTGAGTACCGAACTGCGTCCTGCCAGCTGCAGTACTACACAGTTGTGATAGATATCACCTAAACAGAGTCATTGCTTTGAAGTGGAGCATACGGGAACCTGTATGTAGGAGCTCCGTGAGAACGATCCGCTCACATACCTGACTTGGCCAGGCCCCTCTTTTTTTCTCTCATTTCTAAACAAAGACAAAGACTCTGCACCCCCCTGAAAACCAATATTAGGATGAATGCTTATTGTTTATGAGCACAAATCCCATACTTTGCCAGAAATCACATAGTGGGGTGCAGAAAAATGAATCAAAATACATTTGTTTTAAATGAGTTTGTGTTTATATTTTGTGTTCATATGTTTCACAACTATTGTGTAAATTCATTACACATAGCACAGACATGCATGGAAAAGTTTCAGCCTTGTTAAAGTTTAGCTAATGTTCAAGCTTCTAAGAACATATTAGACATTTTAAGTAGCCTGCTAGCAAGTTATATTATGAAAAGAATTTGACCTGTAGGTCACTGCTCAACAACTGATTACTGAAGCTGTGATGACCAGTTATATATTTATTTGATTTATCTACCCTAAATAACTATTTGAATTCTCAAAAACACATTTACTGGCAGATATTGGAGTAATAACATCTCATTTCAAACTATTCAATTGGAGATCATTTTGAGAATTACTCTTGTTAAGGCTAAGGGGAAAGATCCCAATAGAATTCTTCTCTTGTAATAACAACTCATAAAAATCCCGCTACCCTGATCTAGAAAAAATAAATAGTTGATGGGATCCCTGCAGGACATTTTAGCAAGCAAACAATTTTTAATTGAAGAAAGAGGGAAAATAGAACTGGACCTAGGGTTATCTCACTGGTATTATCTTAAAGTATTGATGTTAATATAGATAATCTGGTTCCTGGGCAGGCAGCTTCTACATGGTCTCCTTGGCTTGTAGTGCAATGTAGCAAAAATTGAAACTGAAGCACCACACCACTGCTAAGAGGTTCAGATAATGGACATGTTCATATACTTTTCTGAAGTTTTTGTGTATTAAGTTTGACACTTCCAATACTATTGCCTATTTGACTTTCAATATCACCTCAAGGAGGGGATATTGTATTGATATCAGATTGATATTGAGATGTTCTTATGTTCTTTTTAGCTCTGATGGAAGGGGCACTCTTGGACACTGAAGTTAGTTGGCTAACGTTTTTGGACTGTACCCCTGTCTTTTATCTGTATAAATTATCCGGACCTCTAAGAAGTAGTTTGGCACATTAGTTTCAGTTTTTGCTAAACATTTTAATACCCCCTTCAGGCCCATTGTAATGCATTACCACACACGTATTAACAAGTGGATTTTGCTGTGTAATATTTGTGGAGTTAAGGCAGTCCAAAAAGACATTTTTTAATTCAGCACACCAGAATGCACAGTATATGTTGTGTTTTGCTGCAGTGCAGGTCCTTTAGCATCTACTGTACTGGGGGCCCCAATGTATTTAATCTATAGCTTAGTACACAATTACAATATGTTTTTTTTTATTTAATTATGCTACAAAAAACAGTGTGACCTAAAAAATATTATTAGATGCCTAACGTTTAGTTAAAAGGGAAATGTGATATATGTTTTACTTAAATTTGCTTGGTAAAAATGTTTAATTTCTTGTTGAGTTCCTTAGTTATTTTTTTAAAATGTAATGACTCATTTGGAATGGGTATTTAGGCTTAAATTGAAACAATAAAAAGGCAAAATTCCTTTAAATAACATGGTTGGAGGATGTCTTACACCCACCTATAAAAGGGCACACCTTTAGGATATATTAAAGCAAAAGTAACATAAAAAAAATTGCTGCTATATGACAAATCTGACATGAACATAAACCCTGCCTCTCAGCATCCTAAACCCCTTAAAGAGCTGGGAGGTGATGACTCCAAGGGGGTAAGGGGACCACATGCAAAACAGAAAAACAAAAAAAAGGTGTAGGGTCCCCTATGGATACCAGACCCAAATGGATGGATTTTAAGGGGAACCCCCCAGAAAAGTCATGGTCCCCCCTATAATTAATATTAAGGGCCATATCTGAGCATGTAGCCTGGCTGGCTGGGAAAAAGAGGGGCATTGAGCATACCAGACCACATTTCCTCAACATTGGGATGGTACTGTGCCAGGGAAGCAATCCCTAGCAAGGCACAATGTCCTCATGTTGACAGAGACAAGGACCTCATTCCCACAACCCTGGCCCAGGGTTAGTGAGTCTCTGCAGGGGTTGGGGGAATTATTAGAATCTGGAAGCCCCTTTAAAATAAGCTCCCAGATATTGCATCTCCCCTCCACCGTATGAAAGGGGTACATATACCCATATACTAAAAATGTAGATAGTAAGCAAACACAAAGATACTTGATTACACATCCACAAAAAAGGTAGAATGTAAATAAACATCCACTGTGGCAAAGTATTTTATTTAAAAGGAAAAAAAAGTCCTATGATATAAAGCCATAATTAATCACATCATCCAGTGATGTAGATTCAGAATCAATCATAATAAATAATGCCTCACTGAAACACTGACACAAACATAATGACCCATGCATGATGATCCTTCCCTGTTGCATTTTCGCTGCAACTAACAGCTTCCCTCAGCCTTCTGCTAAAAGTTACCAAGCCCACAAATGGTCATGAGCATAGTTGGTCAATGACATCACCCAGAACATCTGCCAACTTGTCTACAATTTGAAACAAGCTGGCAGGCAGGCAAAAGCTGTAATTTGGTGAGGCAGTAAAACTGCCATTAAATTAATAAATTCTGGCTACAACAGCCAGAAGTTTGGGCAAGTGAGTCAACAAGAAAACTGGCCAAATCTAGCCATTTAGTTTGCCCATTTGGTGATTTGTGGACAGCTTGGGTTCGGGTAAAATCCAAAGATCACCCCTAGTTATGGGTCATAGTTCTCAGCTCATGTTCTATTTTCTCATCTGTCTACACACATAAAGCTGAATTCCAGTTTTTAAAAAATGCCAACACTATGGGGGTTATTTACTAAACGCAAAGCCACTTTGCACTACAAGTGCAAACTACAAGTGCAAATTGCACTGAAAGTGCACTTGGAATTGCGGTTGCTGTAGATCCGAGGAGGACATGCAAGGAAAATAAAAAACAGCATTTTAGCTTGCACATGATTGGGTAATAAAATCAGCAAAGCTTCCCCTCATTTCAGATCTACCCCTCAGATTTACAGTGACTGCACTTTCAGGGCAATTTCAAGTGCACTTTGCACTTGTAGTTTGCACTTGTAGTGCAAAGTGAATTTGCCTTTCGTAAATAACCCCCTATGTGAAAATATAACTTTATTTGTCTATATTGAAGATAAATAGCTCTAGATCAGGGTTTCCAAATTTTCCACCATGAGGGCCACATTATATAATTAACAAGCTTTTGTGGGCCAAAAAACAAGTTATATAATTAATTAATACAATTTAAGTGATAAATACATTTTTCTTGGAGCTTTTTTGTATCCAGCACAATATGATTCTGAAAAAAACTACAGCAAAATGAAGAAAATAAATTCCAAGTAAACTTGACCCTATCAGATTCAATCTTTACATAAGGGTCCCCATCATAGCCCCTATATATTAGACTTCTCATCAAAGGTAAGTTGTACAGTGCCTTGAAATTTTCCACATTTTGTCATGTTACATCTAAAAATGTAAACTTATTTTTTGGGGACTTTACTCTTTTCTCTTTTTTTTTTTTTCCACATCAGTGAGCACCACCGACTGGCCTAATCAGCGTAATAATCATTTATTGTCGCCGACTTAGATTCACATTATTTGTTTATTTATTTATTTATTTTTCCTTCCTGCTTTTAACAAATATAAAACAAGAAATTATATACAGCTTTATTAAGTACCCTATTAAGGGATTTCTTAGTCCGCTTATTCTCAACTACTTAAATAACCAGGTTATATAAATCTTATTTCTCCCTGGATAACATCTACCCTCGCGACCCAGCGCAGAGCAAAGCAGACGACAAAAAATAAATATAAAAAAAAAAAAAAAAAAACACGCTACCCATCAATGAGATCTAGGAGAATCACATGTATGAAGCTTGGCTAATGGGGTCCCCACACCCATAGCCCCCTATTCAGACCACTAGTGAACTGTTACATATTTGTGGAAAACCCCCACCCCTTCCCCTGCTCCCACCCCCCTCTACCCCCATACCCCTTCTATACAAAATCCAACCCAAACACAGAGTTTACTGTTTACTATTGTTACCTAATGTTTCCTACTTAAATCAAAACACCAATAACCCTACATTGCTTTGTGTAATACACCGGTTCTGTATTTCTCTAATGCATATATATCTTGGCTATTAACCTAATCCCTTACACTCCAAACTTTCCCCTTATGCAGGCCGCCTTATCCATCCATGGCTTCCATATTTTGTCAAATTCCTGGAGATTCCCCCTTTTTATATACTCCAATCTCTCCCTGTCAATGGAGGCACCGACTGTATCTATTCAATCATACACTGTTGGGGGCTCCTTTGATTGCCACCTTAGCATTATCATTTTTCGGGCCTGAAATAACCCTCTCAGGATTGCCAGAGTAGCACCCCTCCTCTCCCCCTCTATCCTTCTATATCCCAGGATGCATTCCACCGCCTCCCTTTTTACTAACGTATGATAGGTCTCACCCAGACTTCTAGCCACTCCCTCCCAGTATCGATGCAGCTTGGGACATCTCCAGAGCAGATGGATGAGGTCCCCAGACTCCTGGCACCTAGGGCAATTATCATTAGGCCTTCTACCGAACCTAAAGAGCCGTTTTGGAGTATAATAGGCCCTATTAAGCAGCATCAGATGAGAAATCTTCTGCGAAGGGGTTACTGACACCTGGGGTGCCATCTCTAAAATTCTCCTCCATTGTTCCTCAGAAATTGCCCCTAGTTCCTCTTCCCATTTAACTCTTACCTTCTGAAGTATTTCCCATCTGTTCTCTGAGTTACTTAGTTGGTCATAGATTTTAGTTATTAGACCCCTAGTGGGTTCTACTTGAAGTAACTGATGAGTAAAGGGCATTTCTACCCACCTTGGAGGCTGGTCACCAAATTGAGCCCTGAGAGCATGTTCTATCTGCCGGTATAGGAACGAGGAGCTCTGAGGGATCTTAAATTCCCTGATCAGCTCAGGAAATTTTTTAAGGGTGTTACCTGAGTAGAGCTGTCTTAGCTTTTTAATACCACCAGCCTCCCACCCCCTACTCTTTCCAATTTTTAGAATTTCCTGTAGATTCCGGTTGTTCCAAATAGGGGTGTGATCTGTAAATCCCTCATACCCCATTAATTTTTTAACAGACTTCCATATCTTAATTAGCAACCTAATTGTCGGAAATTCATGGTAAAACATATCTGCCTCTAATGCCTTGATAAGCGTATTATGCCGAGCGCTTAACAAGATTAGCCTGCCATTCGGAGTGCCCCCTTCTGGGATTCCACAACCCATTAAGTGCTGTAGTTGTGATGCAAGGAAATAATGCTCCGGGTGGGGAAGAGCAAACCCCCCCTCCTTAATAGGAAGCTGGAGGACTTGCAACCGTAACCTAGCTTGCCCACCTTTCCATATCAAATCCCTAAATAGAGCCTCTATTTTCCTAAACCAGCTCTTGTTGATCCATACTGGGGAGTTATGCAAGATGTAAAGCAATTGAGGCATCCAGATCATTTTTATCAGGCTACATCTTCCTGCTACTGATAGGGGGAGGCGTCTCCAAATACTTGTTTTTTGTTTAAATTTAGCCAGGAGAGGTACTAAGTTCTTACTAATGTATTGGTTGGGGTCTTTAGTTAGAACAATTCCCAAGTATTTTAGTGCTTCCACGATTGCCACCTGGGAGAGCCCGGGTACGGTTGGTACTCCTAGGGGGTCAAGCGGTAAGAGTTCGGATTTCTCCCAGTTTATTTCCAGACCGGAGAATTTACCGAATTCCTCCACAATTCTCATTGCACCTACCATTGATCCCTTACAATCATCTAAAAATAACAGGATGTCGTCTGCGTATAGGGCACTTCTTTCCTCAATTGGCCCCCTCTGGAACCCTTTAATCTCATGACTCGCTCTAATAGCCATAGCCAGTGGCTCCATAACCAGAGCAAAAAGAAAGGAGATAATGGACACCCCTGTCTTGTCCCCCTCTCAAGCACGAAGGAGTCTGAAAAATCGTTATTTATTTTGACTCTTGCCTTAGGATTATTATAAAGCATCTTAATCCATCCAATAAATGATGGACCAAAGCCAAACTTTCCCAGCACATACCACATGTAGTCCCACTCCACACTATCAAAAGCTTTGGAAATATCTAGGGTCAACAGGGCTCTTGAGCTCTCGTTTTCCATAGGAGACTGTAGGTTCAGGAAAGCCCTTCTGATGTTTAGGCTTGTAGATCTATTAGCCATAAAGCCCGCCTGGTCCTCATGAATTAGTTTTTGTATGACTCTGCTCAATCTGGCAGCCAAAACCTTAGCCAGGATCTTAGCATCTGTACAGATTAGAGAAATTGGCCTATAGGCAGCCATATCGAAGGGATCTTTCTCCTCTTTCTGCAGGACTATGACTGTTGCTTCTAGCATTGATGCAGGGAGACACCCCCCCTCCTTTGCTTCCCCCAGAGCCTTCATTAGTTCAGGGATTAGCACCTCCCCTAGATGCCTATAGGCTTCGATTGGTATTCCATCTGGGCCAGGCGATTTAAGACACGCCATGCTTCTAATCGCTTGGTGTAGTTCTGTAGTTGTTATTGGGGATTCCAACAGATCACGCTCCTCTTGTGATAAGAGCGGGACTGACAGCTTCCCCAAGAAGTCCTCCATCACCCTTTCTTTATTTTTTTTCTGAGAAGTATACAGCTTTTTATAATAGTCTCTAAAGGTTTGCACTATTTTTGGGGAGCTTGAAAGGATTTCCCCATTCTGTGCTCTAATAGCAAGGACCGTTGATGGAGCCTTATTAGATTTCACCAACTGTGCTAACACTCTTCCCACTCTCTCACCCTCGACCAAAGATACCTAGCGCTGGAGAAGCCGTCTGGTCTCAGCCTTCTGTAGAGTAGTCTGTTTATACCCCCGTTGTTTCTCTTGCCAGATCTTTTCCTTTTCAGGGGTTGGGTCTCTAATGAAGTTACTTTCAGCCTCTATTACGTCCTTCCATAGGTTCTCTACCTCTCGCCTATCTTCTTTATTATATTTGGCCATCTGCTGTATTAACACCCCTCTGAGGAACGCTTTGCAAGCATCCCAGAATACAACTGATGTCACTGTTCCCTGGTTGAAACTTACAAATTCCCTCAGTGCGGATAGAATTTCCTTCTCCTTCCTGATTACCTCAAACCAGTGCGGGCTTATTCTCTATTCCTTCCGGGGCTATATTCCCCTACCTTCAGTGAAACTACCATAGGAGAATGGTCTGAAACCCCTCTTGGCCCATACACTATTTTGCCTACTAGCTGGAGAGTCCAATCATTCCACAGGGCCATGTCTATCCTCGAAAGGGTCGAGTGTGACACTGAGCTGCATGAGTATTGAAGCACCCCCGGGTTCTGTACCCGTCATAGGTCTACCAGCCCCACCTCATCCATAAACTGGCTTAAACAGCTTTTGGCGGTATACTCCAAAGAGGTTCTTCTCGGGAAAGGGTCCAACTTTCTAAAACCTCATTAAAGTCTCCCACTACTATGATAGGAACTCCTTTTTTGTCTATCAGGAATTCATTGAGTTTAAGCATGACATCTAGCTTAAAAGGGGGTGGGATATATACGTTTGCCAGTACATACATAGCATTATTAATAGAGCAAAGTAAAAAAATATATCGACCCATTTCATCAATCTTGGTTTGTCTGCAGGAGAATTTAACTCCCGTTCTCACCAGGATACTCACCCCCCTACTATAAGAAGAGTGAACCGCATGATATTGATGTTGGAATTTATGCATCTGTAAAGATTGTATTGTATCCCTGGTGAGATGGGTTTCCTGCAGACAGACCAAGTCTACCCCGTAGTTCTCCAGCACAGAGAACACTGCCAACCTTTTGAGAGGAGTCCCCAGTCCTCTAACATTCCAGGATCCAACTTTCAACATTTCAGCCTGCATCCCACATTATTTAAAGAAATACAGTGAAAAAGCAGCAAATAACCCCTCCAATACCTCCTATCGGGACTTAATTTGATTCTATTGAATGTGTTTGCACTGTACTTATCACACGTGGAGACCAGGAAGCCAAAATAATAGTAACTTAATATAGACGTGAACTTTAAACACGTGTCTTTTACCCAAATAATTTTAAGAGCCAGTTTCCTGTCATTGTGTCTATCTGTGTATCTAAATGTGAGTCCCTGGTTGCAGCCCAGGTGTTTTCCGCAAATGTGTAAATTTTCTGTGTTAAATTTTTCAATCAAACTACCCCTCCCATCCCCCCTACCTCCCCATCTCACTCCCATCCCCACTCCACCCCTCCCATCCCCCCTATCCCCCCACCTTCCTCCCCTCTCTCCTCCAACCACCCTCCCACCTCCCCACCACCTACCTAGGTGAACCCCCTGGGGGTTAACCGTGACCATTTTCCATCTAGCTCCAACTACTACCATCCGCTTCTTCCCATGCACCTTCCCCATTCACTTCTTCACTCCACCGCCTGTGCGACTCTCCTCACCCCCATTGCCCCCCCCCCCCAAATACCAGAGAAATTTCCTAAACCATCTATGGCTCTCAAACCTCTTACACTGGATTTATAAATTTTTCTCTGTTCTCCTCCAGCCACTTCTCCACCCCTAGAGGGGAGTCAAAGAATAAACTTCCCCCAAAGCTGATACACGTAATTTTGCCGGGTACAAAAGGGCGTACGGGATATTGAATTTTTGTAAGGTACGTTTTGTTTGGATGAATTCTGCCCTTCTTTTCTGCAGGTCTGGTGAAAAATCAGCATAGAAAGAAACTCTGGCCTCCTTGAAAAAAACTGACCCTGCCTCTCTAATTTTTCTGAGCAGCACTACTTTGTCTCTATAATTAAGAAACCTTATGAGCAGGGGTCTGGGAAATCCCCCTGCCAGGGGAGCTCTGAAAGGCACCCTATGGGCCCTTATAACTGAAAAAGAGGCAGAAAATGATTCTCTTCCAAACAAATCCACCAGCCACCTTTCAATAAATTCAGGCGGGTCAGAGCCCTCGCTTTTTTCCGGAAGTCCCACTAATCTGACATTATCCCTCCAGCTCCTGTTCTCCATTTCATCTAATTTGAAAGCTTGTCTGGATAACTGCTCCTTCAGTAATTTCATTTCTTTAATCAGGGGGGATACATTGTCCTCCAGCAGGCCTACTCTTTCCTCCAGGGCTGTTGTTCTCTCGGCGGTTTTCTGAAGGTCTTGCCTGACCAATAATAGATCCGCTTTTACTCCCCTCATCTGGTCACAGAGTTCCTTAAGCGAGGAGTTGCACACCCCTACTGCCATAAAAACATCCTTAATTGTTGGTTCTTTCTCTGAGGGTAGAGTTACATCAGAACAAGACTCCACATTTATATTTTGATCATTTGACCCCAATCCTTTTGGATTATGGGTTTTAGATGATTGGGTCGCCTGCGCCCCACCTGTTGGCATAGCTGGTTGCTGACCCAAGCTTTTCCTATCAGGGTTCCCCCCTGGTGTGTTTTTGCTTGTGTCCCCTTCTTTGGAGGGGTCACAGCTGAGGCATGAGCGTACTGCTCTAACTTTGCAGCTGCTGACACTGCTGCTGACAGTTGCAGGTTTTTGTCTTTGGCAGATCGCAGATTCTGCATTGTGCGTTTCTTAACCGTTGTGCCAGGGCACCCACCTCGCGTTTATTTAGAGCAGAAAATAAGACAGAAACACCCGTGCTATCTGTATTGTATGTTATATGTTATATGTTGTTCCCTCAATATGCTCTGCTAAATACACCAGATGGGGGCACACACAATATGCCCTCTGCACAGTGAGACAGTGTCTCCAATGAAGGAACCGCCGAGCAGTTTACTCCCCAGTTAACATGAATACTAGGGGATTGCAAAGGTTTGAAAAGGTATCTTTTGCCTGCTAGATAAGGTACCCTGTTGATACCATTAGTACTAAGCCACTAAGCAGCACGCCATATCAGTCCACTGACCCACAAACTACCAACTCTTTATTAAGCTTTATAGATTTGATGTAGATTTGATGTGAATAAGTCCCCTAAAGGGGGTCTATAGGGTCTATAGGGATACAGAGCTTCCCAATCAACTCAGGCTCAAGATATTAAAATGGGGGGTACTTTCACCCTGATGGACAGGGCCCACTTGCATACCAGTACTGCTGAACACCCCTCCAATCGCCCTCCAAGAATATCCCCAACCTCACAGTCTGCCCTGCCCCTCACTGGGCCATATATCTTAGTGCAAAGTCCTTTTCCCCTCCTGAGAGCAAAGCAAAGTAATAATATCCTCTTAGATTAGCTTTTTATAGTGTGGAACATATAAATCAGTGCCGCTAGTATTCACTTCCGGGTTTCCCCTATTAGCCTAAAAGTTACCTGCCATGCAGCATACAGCTTGTATTCATGTGTTCAGTCCACTTACTGTACCCCTCCACCTGCGATTCACGATGATCAGCTGGTGTAGCTTTGCGTGGCCCCGCAGCTCGGGTAGTCCGGGTGATCCAGAGCTCCCCACTTGTGTCCGGAGGATAAACGTCCCCTCCCCCCCCCGCACCGCTCGTCGGCAGAGTGGAGACTTAGGGAGAGTTGAGGAGAGAGAAGGAGACAGCCAGGTGCCCGAGGACTCCGCTGATCTTCATCCAAGCCTGGGCGCACTGACACGGCTAGCACAAAGCCATGCAGCTACACGGAGAAGCAAGGCAGGGGGTGGAGAGAGCAACACAGCGTCCCTGCTCACTCCATCACACAGCGCCGCACCTGTACCCGCCCATCCATCCGGTCACGCCCCCCTCCACAACATGAAAAAAAAAAGTTTTTGGGGACTTTATGTGATAGACCAACACAAAGTGGCACATAATTGTGAAGTGGAAGGAAAATGATAAATGGTTTTCAAATTTTTTTAAAGGAATAAATACCTGAAAAGTGTGACATGCATTTGTATTCAGCCCCCTTTGCTCTGATACCCCTAACTAAAATCTAGTGGAACCAATTGCCTTTAGAATTCACCTAATTAGTAAACAGAGTTCATCTGTGTGTAATTTAATCTCAGTATAAATACAGCTGTTCTGTGAAGCTCTCAGGGGATTGTTAGAGAACTTTAGTGAACAAACAGCGTCATAAAGGCCAAGGAACACACCAGACAGGTTAGGGATAAATATGTGGAGAAGTTTAAAGCAGAGTTAGGTTATAAAAGAATATCCCAACCTTTGAAAATCTCACGGAGCACTGTTCAATCTATCATCCGAAAATGGAAAGAGTACGGCACAACTGCAAACCTCCCAAGTCATGGTCATCCACTCAAACTGACAGGCCGGGAAAGCAGAGCATTAATCAGAGAATCAGCCAAGAGGCCCATGATAACTCTGAAGAAGCTGTAGAGGTCCACAGCTCAGGTGGGCGAATCTGTCCACAGGACAACTATTAGTCGTGCACACAACAAATCTGGCCTTTATGGAAGAGTGGCAAGAAGAAAGCCATTGTTGAAAGAAAGCCATAAGAAGTCCTGTTTGAAGTTTACGAGAAGCCATGTGGGGGACACAGCAAGCATGTGGAAGAAGGTGCTCTGGTCAGATGAGGCCAAAATGTAACTTTTTATCCTAAAAACAAAACACTATGTGTGGCGGAAAACTAACGCTGCACATCACCCTGAACACACCATCCCCACCGTGAAATATGGTGGTGGAAGCATCCTGTTTTTGGGATGCTTTTCTTCAGCAGGGACAGGGAAACTGGTCAGAGTTTATGGGAAGATGGATGGAGCCAAATGCAAGGCAATCTTAGAACTAAACCTGGTAGAGTCTGAAAAAGACTTGGGGCAGAGGTTCACCTTCCAGAAGGACCATGACCCTAAACATACAGCCAGAGCTACAATTGAATAGTTTAGATCAAAGCATATTCCTGAGTTAGATTGGCCCAGTCAAAGCCCAGACCTAAATCCAATTGAGAATCTGTGGTAAGACTTGAAAATTGCTGTTAATAGAAAGTCTCCATCCAATCTGACAAAGCTTGAGCTATTTTGCAAAGAAGAATGGGCAAAAGTGTCTCTCTCTAGATGTGCAAAGCTGGTAGAGACATACCCAAGAAGACTTGCAGCTGTAATTGCAGCGAAGGGTGATTCTAGAAAGTATTGTATAGAAAGTATACAGGGGGCTGCACATACAGGGGGTTCTTCAAAAAATGGGGGGTTCTTAAAATAAGTGGCACTTCTGCTCTTGCACCATCCATCTGAACATTTTCTTCTCTCTTCACAGGTAAACTGCGTTTATATTCCCATGTCCTGCAAGCTGAAAATTGACTGACCGCTTATATACATTTTTGGTAATCTGCGTTTATATTCCCATGTCCTGCAAGCTGAAAATTGACTGACCGCTTATATACATTTTTGGTAAATCTGTTTGTCACCGCTGTCTCAACTCCATCTGTAGCCATGCTCATATTATTTCAATGTTTTTTTAGCCATTAAGTTTTACCTAATTTATGGGTTTCCTTATCTTTACAATTTTGGCCTTTTAATCCCCTTGCAGTTTGAATGTGGTGTGAAAGTTATGCCCTGCTTGCTGTGTTCCTAATATCCCCTCCTAATTGATTAATTGCCAGATTCCATCCACACCCAACACAGTATATAACAAGGCCTTCTTTACAGGGGAACATACAGGGGGCTGCACATATAGGGGGTTCTTCCAAAGAAGTGGGGTTCTTAAAATAAGTGGCACTTCTGCTCTTGCACCATCCATCTGAACATTTTCTTCTCTCTTCACAGGTAATCTGAATTTATATTCCCATGTCCTGCAAACTGAAAATTGACTGACCGCTTATATACATTTTTGGTAATCTGCGTTTATATTCCCATGTCCTGCAAGCTGAAAATTGACTGACCGCTTATATACATTTTTGGTAATCTGCGTTTATATTCCCATGTCCTGCAAACTGAAAATTGACTGACCGCTTATATACATTTTTGGTAAATCTGTTTGTCACCGCTGTCTCAACTCCATCTGTAGCCATGCTCACATTATTTCAATTTTTTTTAGCCATTAAGTCTTACCTAAATTATGGGTTTCCTTATCTTTACAATTTTGGCCTTTTAGTCCCCTTGCAGTTTGATTGTGGTGTGAAAGTTATGCCCTGCTAGCTGTGTTCCTAATATCCCCTCCTAATTGATTAATTGCCAGATTCCATCCACACCCAACACATTATATAACAAGCCCTTCTTTATGGAGAAACATACAAGGGGCTGCACATACAGGGGGTTCTTCCAAAGAAGTGGTGTTCTTAAAATAAGTGGCACTTCTCCTCTTGCACCATCCATCTGAACATTTTCTTCTCTCTTCACAGGTAATCTGCGTTTATATTCCCATGTCCTGCAAACTGAAAATTGACTGACCGCTTATATACATTTTTGGTAATCTGCGTTTATATTCCCATGTCCTGCAAACTGAAAATTGACTGACCGTTTATATGCATTTTTGGTAATTTGCGTTTATATTCCCATGTCCTGCAAACTGAAAATTGACTGACCACTTATATATATTTTTGGTAACCTGCGTTTATATTCCCATGTTGTGCAAGCTGAAAATTGACTGACCGCTTATATAAATTTTTGGTAATCTGCGTTTATATTCCCATGTCCTGCAAGCTGAAAATTGACTGACCGCTTATATACATTTTTGGTAAATCTGTTTGTCACCGCTGTCTCAACTCCATCTGTAGCCATGCTCACATCATTTCAATGTTTTTTTAGCCATTAAGTCTTACCTAAATTATGGGTTTCCTTATCTTTACAATTTTGGCCCTTTAGTCCCCTTGCAGTTTGATTGTGGTGTTAAAGTTATGCCCTGCTAGCTGTGTTCCTAATATACCCTCCTAATTGATTAATTGCCAGATTCCATCCACACCCAACACAGTATATAACAAGGCCTTCTTTACGGAAAAACATACAGGGGGCTGCACATACAGGGGGTTCTTCCAAAGAAGTGGGGTTCTTAAAATAAGTGGCACTTCTGCTCTTGCACCATCCATCTGAACATTTTCTTCTCTCTTCACAGGTAATCTGCGTTTAGATTCCCATGTCCTGCAAACTGAAAATTGACTGACCGCTTATATACATTTTTGGTAATCTGCGTTTATATTCCCATGTCCTGCAAACTGAAAATGACTGACCGCTTATATGCATTTTTGGTAATCTGCGTTTATATTCCCATGTCCTGCAAACTGAAAATGACTGACCGCTTATATGCATTTTTGGTAATCTGCGTTTATATTCCCATGTCCTGCAAGCTGAAAATTGACTGACCGCTTATATACATTTTTGGTAAATCTGTTTGTCACCGCTGTCTCAACTCCATCTGTAGCCATGCTCACATTATTTCAATGTTTTTTTAGCCATTAAGTCTTACCTAAATTATGGGTTTCCTTATCTTTACAATTTTGGCCTTTTAGTCCCCTTGCAGTTTGATTGTGGTGTGAAAGTTATGCCCTGCTTCCTGTGTTCCTAATATCCCCTCCTAATTAATTAATTGCCAGATTCCATCCACACCCAACACAGTATATAACAAGGCCTTCTTTACGGGGGAACATACAGGGGGCTGCACATACACGGGGTTCTTCCAAAGAAGTGGGGTTCTTAAAATAAGTGGCACTTCTGCTCTTGCACCATCCATCTGAACATTTTCTTCTCTCTTCACAGGTAATCTGAATTTATATTCCCATGTCCTGCAAACTGAAAACTGACTGACCGCTTATATACATTTTTGGTAATCTGCGTTTATATTCCCATGTCCTGCAAGCTGAAAATTGACTGACCGCTTATATACATTTTTGGTAATCTGCGTTTATATTCCCATGTCCTGCAAACTGAAAATTGACTGACCGCTTATATACATTTTTGGTAAATCTGTTTGTCTCCGCTGTCTCAACTCCATCTGTAGCCATGCTCACATTATTTCAATGTTTTTTTAGCCATTAAGTCTTACCTAAATTATGGGTTTCCTTATCTTTACAATTTTGGCCTTTTAGTCCCCTTGCAGTTTGATTGTGGTGTGAAAGTTATGCCCTGCTTGCTATGTTCCTAATATCCCTTCCTAATTGATTAATTGCCAGATTCCATAAACACCCAACACAGTATATAACAAGGCCTTCTTTACGGGGGAACATACAGGGGGCTGCACATACAGGGGTTTTTTTCAAAGAAGTGGGGTTCTTAAAATAAGTGGCACTTCTGCTCTTGCACCATCCATCTGAACATTTTCTTCTCTCTTCACAGGTAATCTGCGTTTATATTCCCATGTCCTGCAAACTGAAAATTGACTGACCGCTTATATACATTTTTGGTAATCTGCGTTTATATTCCCATGTCCTGCAAACTGAAAATTGACTGACCGCTTATATTCATTTTTGGTAATCTGCATTTATATTCCCATGTCCTGCAAGCTGAAAATTGACTGACCGCTTATATACATTTTTGGTAATCTGCGTTTATATTCCCATGTCCTGCAAGCTGAAAATTGACTGACCGCTTATATACATTTTTGGTAAATCTGTTTGTCACCGCTGTCTTAACTCCATCTGTAGCCATGCTCACATTATTTCAATGTTTTTTTAGCCATTAAGTCTTACCTAAATTATGGGTTTCCTTATCTTTACAATTTTGGCCTTTTAGTCCCCTTGTAGTTTGATTGTGGTATGAAAGTTATGCCCTGCTTGCTGTGTTACTAATATCCCGTCCTAATTGATTAATTGCCAGATTCCATCCACACCCAACACAGTATATAACAAGGCCTTCTATACGGGGGAACATACAGGGGGCTGCACATATAGGGGGTTCTTCCAAAGAAGTGGGGTTCTTAAAATAAGTGGCACTTCTGCTCTTGCACCATCCATCTGAACATTTTCTTCTCTCTTCACAGGTAATCTGAATTTATATTCCAATGTCCTGCAAACTGAAAATTGACTGACCGCTTATATACATTTTTGGTAATCTGCGTTGATATTCCCATGTCCTGCAAACTGAAAATTGACTGACCGCTTATATACATTTTTGGTAAATCTGTTTGTCACCGCTGTCTCAACTCCATCTGTAGCCATGCTCACATTATTTCAATTTTTTTTAGCCATTAAGTCTTACCTAAATTATGGGTTTCCTTATCTTTACAATACTGGCCTTTTAGTCCCCTTGCAGTTTGATTGTGGCATGAAAGTTATGCCCTGCTTGCTGTGTTACTAATATCCCCTCCTAATTGATTAATTGCCAGATTCCATCCACACCCAACACAGTATATAACAAGGCCTTCTTTACGGGGGAACATACAGGGGGCTGCACATATAGGGGGTTCTTCCAAAGAAGTGGGGTTCTTAAAATAAGTGGCACTTCTGCTCTTGCACCATCCATCTGAACATTTTCTTCTCTCTTCACAGGTAATCTGAATTTATATTCCAATGTCCTGCAAACTGAAAATTGACTGACCGCTTATATACATTTTTGGTAATCTGCGTTTATATTCCCATGTCCTGCAAGCTGGAAATTGACTGACCGCTTATATACATTTTTGGTAATTTGCGTTTATATTCCCATGTCCTGCAAACTGAAAATTGACTGACCGCTTATATACATTTTTGGTAAATCTGTTTGTCACCGCTGTCTCAACTCCATCTGTAGCCATGCTCTCATTATTTCAATTTTTTTTAGCCATTAAGTCTTACTAAAATTATGGGTTTCCTTATCTTTACAATTTTGGCCTTTTAGTCCCCTTGCAGATTGATTGTGCTGTGAAAGTTATGCCCTGCTTGCTGTGTTCCTAATATCCCCTCCTAATTGATTAATTGCCAGATTCCATCCACACCCAACACAGTATATAACAAGGCCTTCTTTACGGGGGAACATACAGGGGGCTGCACATACAGGGGGTTCTTCCAAAGAAGTGGGGTTCTTAAAATAAGTGGCACTTCTGCTCTTGCACCATCCATCTGAACATTTTCTTCTCTCTTCACAGGTAATCTGCGTTTATATTCCCATGTCCTGCAAACTGAAAATTGACTGACCGCTTATATACATTTTTGGAAATCTGCGTTTATATTCCCATGTCCTGCAAACTGAAAATTGACTGACCGCTTACTATACATTTTTGGTAATCTGTGTTTATATTCCCATGTCCTGCAAACTGAAAATTGACTGACCGCTTATATACATTTTTGGTAATCTGCGTTTATATTCCCATGTCCTGCAAGCTGAAAATTGACTGATCGCTTATATACATTTTTGGTAATCTGCGTTTATATTCCCATGTCCTGCAAACTGAAAATTGACTGACCGCTTATATACATTTTTGGTAAATCTGTTTGTCACCGCTGTCTCAACTCCATCTGTAGCCATGCTCACATTATTTCAATGTTTTTTTAGCCATTAAGTCTTACCTAAATTATGGGTTTCCTTATCTTTACAATTTTGGCCTTTTAGTCCCCTTGCAGTTTGATTGTGGTATGAAAGTTATGCCCTGCTTCCTGTGTTCCTAATATCCCCTCCTAATTAATTAATTGCCAGATTCCATCCACACCCAACACAGTATATAACAAGGCCTTCTATACGGGGGAACATACAGTGGGCTGCACATATAGGGGGTTCTTCCAAAGAAGTGGGGTTCTTAAAATAAGTGGCACTTCTGCTCTTGCACCATCCATCTGAACATTTTCTTCTCTCTTCACAGGTAATCTGAATTTATATTCCAATGTCCTGCAAACTGAAAATTGACTGACCGCTTATATACATTTTTGGTAATCTGCGTTTATATTCCCATGTCCTGCAAGCTGGAAATTGACTGACCGCTTATATACATTTTTGGTTAATTGCGTTGATATTCCCATGTCCTGCAAACTGAAAATTGACTGACCGCTTATATACATTTTTGGTAAATCTGTTTGTCACCGCTGTCTCAACTCCATCTGTAGCCATGCTCACATTATTTCAATTTTTTTTAGCCATTAAGTCTTACCTAAATTATGGGTTTCCTTATCTTTACAATACTGGCCTTTTAGTCCCCTTGCAGTTTGATTGTGGTATGAAAGTTATGCCCTGCTTGCTGTGTTACTAATATCCCCTCCTAATTGATTAATTGCCAGATTCCATCCACACCCAACACAGTATATAACAAGGCCTTCTTTACGGGGGAACATACAGGGGGCTGCACATATAGGGGGTTCTTCCAAAGAAGTGGGGTTCTTAAAATAAGTGGCACTTCTGCTCTTGCACCATCCATCTGAACATTTTCTTCTCTCTTCACAGGTAATCTGAATTTATATTCCAATGTCCTGCAAACTGAAAATTGACTGACCGCTTATATACATTTTTGGTAATCTGCGTTTATATTCCCATGTCCTGCAAGCTGGAAATTGACTGACCGCTTATATACATTTTTGGTAATTTGCGTTTATATTCCCATGTCCTGCAAACTGAAAATTGACTGACCGCTTATATACATTTTTGGTAAATCTGTTTGTCACCGCTGTCTCAACTCCATCTGTAGCCATGCTCTCATTATTTCAATTTTTTTTAGCCATTAAGTCTTACTAAAATTATGGGTTTCCTTATCTTTACAATTTTGGCCTTTTAGTCCCCTTGCAGTTTGATTGTGGTATGAAAGTTATGCCCTGCTTCCTGTGTTCCTAATATCCCCTCCTAATTAATTAATTGCCAGATTCCATCCACACCCAACACAGTATATAACAAGGCCTTCTTTACGGGGGAACATACAGGGGGCTGCACATACACAGGGTTCTTCCAAAGAAGTGGGGTTCTTAAAATAAGTGGCACTTCTGCTCTTGCACCATCCATCTGAACATTTTCTTCTCTCTTCACAGGTAATCTGAATTTATATTCCCATGTCCTGCAAACTGAAAATTGACTGACCGCTTATATACATTTTTGGTAATCTGCGTTTATATTCCCATGTCCTGCAAGCTGAAAATTGACTGACCGCTTATATACATTTTTGGTAAATCTGTTTGTCACCGCTGTCTCAACTCCATCTGTAGCCATGCTCACATTATTTCAATGTTTTTTTAGCCATTAAGTCTTACCTAAATTATGGGTTTCCTTATCTTTACAATTTTGGCCTTTTAGTCCCCTTGCAGTTTGATAGTGGTGTGAAAGTTATGCCCTGCTTGCTGTGTTCCTAATATCCCCTCCTAATTGATTAATTGCCAGATTCCATAAACACCCAACACAGTATATAACAAGGCCTTCTTTATGGGCGAACATACAGGGGGCTGCACATACAGGGGTTTTTTTCAAAGAAGTGGGATTCTTAAAATAAGTGGCACTTCTGCTCTTGCACCATCCATCTGAACATTTTCTTCTCTCTTCACAGGTAATCTGCGTTTATATTCCCATGTCCTGCAAACTGAAAATTGACTGACCGCTTATATACATTTTTGGAAATCTGCGTTTATATTCCCATGTCCTGCAAACTGAAAATTGACTGACCGCTTACTATACATTTTTGGTAATCTGTGTTTATATTCCCATGTCCTGCAAACTGAAAATTGACTGACCGCTTATATACATTTTTGGTAATCTGCGTTTATATTCCCATGTCCTGCAAGCTGAAAATTGACTGATCGCTTATATACATTTTTGGTAATCTGCGTTTATATTCCCATGTCCTGCAAACTGAAAATTGACTGACCGCTTATATACATTTTTGGTAAATCTGTTTGTCACCGCTGTCTCAACTCCATCTGTAGCCATGCTCACATTATTTCAATGTTTTTTTAGCCATTAAGTCTTACCTAAATTATGGGTTTCCTTATCTTTACAATTTTGGCCTTTTAGTCCCCTTGCAGATTGATTGTGCTGTGAAAGTTATGCCCTGCTTGCTGTGTTCCTAATATCCCCTCCTAATTGATTAATTGCCAGATTCCATCCACACCCAACACAGTATATAACAAGGCCTTCTTTACGGGGGAACATACAGGGGACGGCACATACAGGGGGTTCTTCCAAAGAAGTGGGGTTCTTAAAATAAGTGGCACTTCTGCTCTTGCACCATCCATCTGAACATTTTCTTCTCTCTTCACAGGTAATCTGCGTTTATATTCCCATGTCCTGCAAACTGAAAATTGACTGACCGCTTATATACATTTTTGTTAATCTGCGTTTATATTCCCATGTCCTGCAAACTGAAAATTGACTGACCACTTACTATACATTTTTGGTAATCTGCGTTTATATTCCCATGTCCTGCAAACTGAAAATTGACTGACCGCTTATATACATTTTTGGTAATCTGCGTTTATATTCCCATGTCCTGCAAGCTGAAAATTGACTGACCGCTTATATACATTTTTGGTAATCTGCGTTTATATTCCCATGTCCTGCAAACTGAAAATTGACTGACCGCTTATATACATTTTTGGTAAATCTGTTTGTCACCGCTGTCTCAACTCCATCTGTAGCCATGCTCACATTATTTCAATGTTTTTTTAGCCATTAAGTCTTACCTAAATTATGGGTTTCCTTATCTTTACAATTTTGGCCTTTTAGTCCCCTTGCAGTTTGATTGTGGTATGAAAGTTATGCCCTGCTTCCTGTGTTCCTAATATCCCCTCCTAATTAATTAATTGCCAGATTCCATCCACACCCAACACAGTATATAACAAGGCCTTCTATACGGGGGAACATACAGTGGGCTGCACATATAGGGGGTTCTTCCAAAGAAGTGGGGTTCTTAAAATAAGTGGCACTTCTGCTCTTGCACCATCCATCTGAACATTTTCTTCTCTCTTCACAGGTAATCTGAATTTATATTCCAATGTCCTGCAAACTGAAAATTGACTGACCGCTTATATACATTTTTGGTAATCTGCGTTTATATTCCCATGTCCTGCAAGCTGGAAATTGACTGACCGCTTATATACATTTTTGGTTAATTGCGTTGATATTCCCATGTCCTGCAAACTGAAAATTGACTGACCGCTTATATACATTTTTGGTAAATCTGTTTGTCACCGCTGTCTCAACTCCATCTGTAGCCATGCTCACATTATTTCAATTTTTTTTAGCCATTAAGTCTTACCTAAATTATGGGTTTCCTTATCTTTACAATACTGGCCTTTTAGTCCCCTTGCAGTTTGATTGTGGTATGAAAGTTATGCCCTGCTTGCTGTGTTACTAATATCCCCTCCTAATTGATTAATTGCCAGATTCCATCCACACCCAACACAGTATATAACAAGGCCTTCTTTACGGGGGAACATACAGGGGGCTGCACATATAGGGGGTTCTTCCAAAGAAGTGGGGTTCTTAAAATAAGTGGCACTTCTGCTCTTGCACCATCCATCTGAACATTTTCTTCTCTCTTCACAGGTAATCTGAATTTATATTCCAATGTCCTGCAAACTGAAAATTGACTGACCGCTTATATACATTTTTGGTAATCTGCGTTTATATTCCCATGTCCTGCAAGCTGGAAATTGACTGACCGCTTATATACATTTTTGGTAATTTGCGTTTATATTCCCATGTCCTGCAAACTGAAAATTGACTGACCGCTTATATACATTTTTGGTAAATCTGTTTGTCACCGCTGTCTCAACTCCATCTGTAGCCATGCTCTCATTATTTCAATTTTTTTTAGCCATTAAGTCTTACTAAAATTATGGGTTTCCTTATCTTTACAATTTTGGCCTTTTAGTCCCCTTGCAGTTTGATTGTGGTATGAAAGTTATGCCCTGCTTCCTGTGTTCCTAATATCCCCTCCTAATTAATTAATTGCCAGATTCCATCCACACCCAACACAGTATATAACAAGGCCTTCTTTACGGGGGAACATACAGGGGGCTGCACATACACAGGGTTCTTCCAAAGAAGTGGGGTTCTTAAAATAAGTGGCACTTCTGCTCTTGCACCATCCATCTGAACATTTTCTTCTCTCTTCACAGGTAATCTGAATTTATATTCCCATGTCCTGCAAACTGAAAATTGACTGACCGCTTATATACATTTTTGGTAATCTGCGTTTATATTCCCATGTCCTGCAAGCTGAAAATTGACTGACCGCTTATATACATTTTTGGTAAATCTGTTTGTCACCGCTGTCTCAACTCCATCTGTAGCCATGCTCACATTATTTCAATGTTTTTTTAGCCATTAAGTCTTACCTAAATTATGGGTTTCCTTATCTTTACAATTTTGGCCTTTTAGTCCCCTTGCAGTTTGATAGTGGTGTGAAAGTTATGCCCTGCTTGCTGTGTTCCTAATATCCCCTCCTAATTGATTAATTGCCAGATTCCATAAACACCCAACACAGTATATAACAAGGCCTTCTTTATGGGCGAACATACAGGGGGCTGCACATACAGGGGTTTTTTTCAAAGAAGTGGGATTCTTAAAATAAGTGGCACTTCTGCTCTTGCACCATCCATCTGAACATTTTCTTCTCTCTTCACAGGTAATCTGCGTTTATATTCCCATGTCCTTCAAACTGAAAATTGACTGAACGCTTATATACATTTTTGGTAATCTGCGTTTATATTCCCATGTCCTGCAAACTGAAAATTGACTGACCGCTTATATTCATTTTTGGTAATCTGCATTTATATTCCCATGTCCTGCAAGCTGAAAATTGACTGACCGCTTATATACATTTTTGGTAATCTGCGTTTATATTCCCATGTCCTGCAAGCTGAAAATTGACTGACCGCTTATATACATTTTTGGTAAATCTGTTTGTCACCGCTGTCTCAACTCCATCTGTAGCCATGCTCACATTATTTCAATGTTTTTTTAGCCATTAAATCTTACCTAAATTATGGGTTTCCTTATCTTTACAATTTTGGCCTTTTAGTCCCCTTGCAGTTTGATTGTGGTGTGAAAGTTATGCCCTGCTAGCTGTGTTACTAATATCCCCTCCTAATTGATTTATTGCCATATTCCATCCACACCCAACACAGTATATAACAAGGCCTTCTTTACGGAAAAACATACAGGGGGCTGCACATACAGGGGGTTCTTCCAAAGAAGTGGGGTTCTTAAAAAAAGTGGCACTTCTGCTCTTGCACCATCCATCTGAACATTTTCTTCTCTCTTCACAGGTAATCTGCGTTTATATTCCCATGTCCTGCAAACTGAAAATTGACTGACCGCTTATATACATTTTTGGTAATCTGCGTTTATATTCCCATGTCCTGCAAACTGAAAATTGACTGACCGCTTATATACATTTTTGGTAATCTGCGTTTATATTCCCATGTCCTGCAAACTGAAAATTGACTGACCGCTTATATGCATTTTTGGTAATCTGCGTTTATATTCATATGTCCTGCAAACTGAAAATTGACTGACCGCTTATATACATTTTTGGTAATCTGCGTTTATATTCCCATGTCCTGCAAGCTGAAAATTGACTGACCGCTTATATACATTTTTGGTAATCTGCGTTTATATTCCCATGTCCTGCAAACTGAAAATTGACTGACCGCTTATATACATTTTTGGTAATCTGCGTTTATATTCCCATGTCCTGCAAACTGAAAATTGACTGACCGCTTATATGCATTTTTGGTAATCTGCGTTTATATTCCCATGTCCTGCAAACTGAAAATTGACTGACCGCTTATATACATTTTTGGTAATCTGCGTTTATATTCCCATGTCCTGCAAGCTGAAAATTGACTAACCGCTTATATACATTTTTGGTAATCTGCGTTTATATTCTCATGTCCTGCAAGCTGAAAATTGACTGACCGCTTATATACATTTTTGGTAATCTGCGTTTATTTTCCCATGTCCTGCAAACTGAAAATTGACTGACCGCTTATATACATTTTTGGTAAATCTGTTTGTCACCGCTGTCTCAACTCCATCTGTAGCCATGCTCACATTATTTCAATGTTTTTTTAGCCATTAAGTCTTACCTAAATTATGGGTTTCCTTATCTTTACAATTTTGGCCTTTTAGTCCCCTTGCAGTTTGATTGTGGTGTGAAAGTTATGCCCTGCTTGCTGTGTTCCTAATATCCCCTCCTAATTGATTAATTGCCAGATTCCATAAACACCCAACACAGTATATAACAAGGCCTTCTTTACGGGCGAACATACAGGGGGCTGCACATACAGGGGTTTTTTTCAAAGAAGTGGGATTCTTAAAATAAGTGGCACTTCTGCTCTTGCACCATCCATCTGAACATTTTCTTCTCTCTTCACAGGTAATCTGCGTTTATATTCCCATGTCCTTCAAACTGAAAATTGACTGACCGCTTATATACATTTTTGGTAATCTGCGTTTATATTCCCATGTCCTGCAAACTGAAAATTGACTGACCGCTTATATTCATTTTTGGTAATCTGCATTTATATTCCCATGTCCTGCAAGCTGATAATTGACTGACCGCTTATATACATTTTTGGTAATCTGCGTTTATATTCCCATGTCCTGCAAGCTGAAAATTGACTGACCGCTTATATACATTTTTGGTAAATCTGTTTGTCACCGCTGTCTCAACTCCATCTGTAGCCATGCTCACATTATTTCAATGTTTTTTTAGCCATTAAATCTTACCTAAATTATGGGTTTCCTTATCTTTACAATTTTGGCCTTTTAGTCCCCTTGCAGTTTGATTGTGGTGTGAAAGTTATGCCCTGCTAGCTGTGTTACTAATATCCCCTCCTAATTGATTTATTGCCATATTCCATCCACACCCAACACAGTATATAACAAGGCCTTCTTTACGGAAAAACATACAGGGGGCTGCACATACAGGGGGTTCTTCCAAAGAAGTGGGGTTCTTAAAAAAAGTGGCACTTCTGCTCTTGCACCATCCATCTGAACATTTTCTTCTCTCTTCACAGGTAATCTGCGTTTATATTCCCATGTCCTGCAAACTGAAAATTGACTGACCGCTTATATACATTTTTGGTAATCTGCGTTTATATTCCCATGTCCTGCAAACTGAAAATTGACTGACCGCTTATATACATTTTTGGTAATATGCGTTTATATTCCCATGTCCTGCAAATTGAAAATTGACTGACCGCTTATATGCATTTTTGGTAATCTGCGTTTATATTCATATGTCCTGCAAACTGAAAATTGACTGACCGCTTATATACATTTTTGGTAATCTGCGTTTATATTCCCATGTCCTGCAAGCTGAAAATTGACTGACCGCTTATATACATTTTTGGTAATCTGCGTTTATATTCCCATGTCCTGCAAACTGAAAATTGACTGACCGCTTATATACATTTTTGGTAATCTGCGTTTATATTCCCATGTCCTGCAAACTGAAAATTGACTGACCGCTTATATGCATTTTTGGTAATCTGCGTTTATATTCCCATGTCCTGCAAACTGAAAATTGACTGACCGCTTATATACATTTTTGGTAATCTGCGTTTATATTCCCATGTCCTGCAAGCTGAAAATTGACTAACCGCTTATATACATTTTTGGTAATCTGCGTTTATATTCTCATGTCCTGCAAGCTGAAAATTGACTGACCGCTTATATACATTTTTGGAAATCTGCGTTTATATTCCCATGTCCTGCAAACTGAAAATTGACTGACCGCATATATACATTTTTGGTAATCTGCCTTTATATTCCCATGTCCTGCAAACTGAAAATTGACTGACCGCTTATATACATTTTTGGTAAATCTGTTTGTCACCGCTGTCTCAACTCCATCTGTAGCCATGCTCACATTATTTCAATGTTTTTTTAGCCATTAAGTCTTACCTAAATTATGGGTTTCCTTATCTTTACAATTTTGGCCTTTTAGTCCCTTTGCAGTTTGATTGTGGTGTGAAAGTTATGCCCTGCTAGCTGTGTTCCTAATATACCCTCCTAATTAATTAATTGCCAGATTCCATCCACACCCAACACAGTATATAACAAGGCCTTCTTTACGGGGGAACATACAGGAGGCTGCACATACACGGGGTTCTTCCAAAGAAGTGGGGTTCTTAAAATAAGTGGCACTTCTGCTCTTGCACCATCCATCTGAACATTTTCTTCTCTCTTCACAGGTAATCTGAATTTATATTCCCATGTCCTGCAAACTGAAAATTGACTGACCGCTTATATACATTTTTGGTAATCTGCGTTTATATTCCCATGTCCTGCAAGCTGAAAATTGACTGACCGCTTATATACATTTTTGGTAATCTGCGTTTATATTCCCATGTCCTGCAAGCTGAAAATTGACTGACCGCTTATATACATTTTTGGTAAATCTGTTTGTCACCGCTGTCTCAACTCCATCTGTAGCCATGCTCACATTATTTCAATGTTTTTTTAGCCATTAAGTCTTACCTAAATTATGGGTTTCCTTATCTTTACAATTTTGGCCTTTTAGTCCCCTTGCAGTTTGATTGTGGTGTGAAAGTTATGCCCTGCTAGCTGTGTTCCTAATATCCCCTCCTAATTGATTAATTGCCAGATTCCATCCACACCCAACATAGTATATAACAAGGCCTTTTTTTACGGAAAAACATACAGGGGGCTGCACATACAGGGGGTTCTTCCAAAGAAGTGGGGTTCTTAAAAAAAGTGGCACTTCTGCTCTTGCACCATCCATCTGAACATTTTCTTCTCTCTTCACAGGTAATCTGCGTTTAGATTCCCATGTCCTACAAACTGAAAATTGACTGACCGCTTATATACATTTTTAGTAATCTGCGTTTATATTCCCATGTCCTGCAAGCTGAAAATTGACTGACCGCTTATATACATTTTTGGTAATCTGCGTTTATATTCCCATGTCCTGCAAGCTGAAAATTGACTGACCGCTTATATACATTTTTGGTAATCTGCGTTTATAATCCCATGTCCTGCAAGCTGAAAATTGACTGACCGCTTATATACATTTTTGGTAAATCTGTTTGTCACCGCTGTCTCAACTCCATCTGTAGCCATGCTCACATTATTTCAATGTTTTTTTAGCCATTAAGTCTTACCTAAATTATGGGTTTCCTTATCTTTACAATTTTGGCCTTTTAGTCCCCTAGCAGTTTGATTGTGGTGTGAAAGTTATGCCCTGCTAGCTGTGTTCCTAATATCCCCTCCTAATTGATTAATTGCCAGATTCCATCCACACCCAACACAGTATATAACAAGGCCTTCTTTACGGAAAAACATACAGGGGGCTGCACATACAGGGGGTTCTTCCAAAGAAGTGGGGTTCTTAAAATAAGTGGCACTTCTGCTCTTGCACTATCCATCTGAACATTTTCTTCTCTCTTCACAGGTAATCTGCGTTTATATTCCCATGTCCTGCAAACTGAAAATTGACTGACCGCTTATATACATTTTTGGTAATCTGCGTTTATATTCCCATCTCCTGCAAGCTGAAAATTGACTGGCCACTTATATACATTTTTGGTAATCTGCATTCATATTCCCATGTCCTGCAAATTGAAAATTGACTGACCGCTTATATACATTTTTGGTAAATCTGTTTGTCACCGCTGTCTCAACTCCATCTGTAGCCATGCTCACATGATTTCAATGTTTTTTTAGCCATTAAGTCTTACCTAAATTATGGGTTTCCTTATCTTTACAATTTTGGCCTTTTAGTCCCCTTTCAGTTTGATTGTGGTGTGAAAGTTATGCCCTGCTAGCTGTGTTCCTAATACCCCCTCCTAATTGATTAATTGCCAGATTCCATCCACACCCAACACATTATATAACAAGCCCTTCTTTACGGAGAAACATACAAGGGGCTGCACATACAGGGGGTTCTTCCAAAGAAGTGGTGTTGTTAAAATAAGTGGCACTTCTGCTCTTGCACCATCCATCTGAACATTTTCTTCTCTCTTCACAGGTAATCTGCGTTTATATTCCCATGTACTGCAAACTGAAAATTGATTGACCGCTTATATACATTTTTGGTAATCTGCGTTTATATTCCCATGTCCTGCAAACTGAAAATTGACTGACCGCTTATATACATTTTTGGTAATCTGCGTTTATATTCCCATGTCCTGCAAGCTGAAAATTGACTGACCGCTTATATACATTTTTGGTAATCTGCGTTTATATTCCCATGTCCTGCAAACTGAAAATTGACTGACCGCTTATATACATTTTTGGTAATCTGCGTTTATATTCCCATCTCCTGCAAGCTGAAAATTGACTGGCCACTTATATACATTTTTGGTAATCTGCGTTTATATTCCCATGTCCTGCAAGCTGAAAATTGACTGACCGCTTATATACATTTTTGGTAAATCTGTTTGTCACCGCTGTCTCAACTCCATCTGTAGCCATGCTCACATTATTTCAATTTTTTTTAGCCATTAAGTCTTACCTAAATTATGGGTTTCCTTATCTTTACAATTTTGGCCTTTTAGTCCCCTTGCAGTTTGATTGTGGTGTGAAAGTTATGCCCTGCTAGCTGTGTTCCTAATATACCCTCCTAATTGATTAATTGCCAGATTCCATCCACACCCAACACAGTATATAACAAGGCCTTCTTTACGGAGAAACATACAGGGGGCTGCACATACAGGGGGTTCTTCCAAAGAAGTGGGGTTCTTAAAATAAGTGGCACTTCTGCTCTTGCACCATCCATCTGAACATTTTCTTCTCTCTTCACAGGTAATCTGCGTTTATATTCCCATGTCCTGCAAACATAAAATTGACTGACCGCTTATATACATTTTTGGTAATCTGCGTTTACATTCCCATGTCCTGCAAACTGAAAATTGACTGACCGCTTATATACATTTTTGGTAATCTGCATTCATATTCCCATGTCCTGCAAATTGAAAATTGACTGACCGCTTATATACATTTTTGGTAAATCTGTTTGTCACCGCTGTCTCAACTCCATCTGTAGCCATGCTCACATGATTTCAATGTTTTTTTAGCCATTAAGTCTTACCTAAATTATGGGTTTCCTTATCTTTACAATTTTGGCCTTTTAGTCCCCTTTCAGTTTGATTGTGGTGTGAAAGTTATGCCCTGCTAGCTGTGTTCCTAATACCCCCTCCTAATTGATTAATTGCCAGATTCCATCCACACCCAACACATTATATAACAAGCCCTTCTTTACGGAGAAACATACAAGGGGCTGCACATACAGGGGGTTCTTCCAAAGAAGTGGTGTTGTTAAAATAAGTGGCACTTCTGCTCTTGCACCATCCATCTGAACATTTTCTTCTCTCTTCACAGGTAATCTGCGTTTATATTCCCATGTACTGCAAACTGAAAATTGATTGACCGCTTATATACATTTTTGGTAATCTGCGTTTATATTCCCATGTCCTGCAAACTGAAAATTGACTGACCGCTTATATGCATTTTTGGTAATCTGCGTTTATATTCCCATGTCCTGCAAACTGAAAATTGACTGACCGCTTATATACATTTTTGGTAATCTGCGTTTATATTCCCATGTCCTGCAAGCTGAAAATTGACTGACCGCTTATATACATTTTTGGTAATCTGCGTTTATATTCCCATGTCCTGCAAGCTGAAAATTGACTGACCGCTTATATACATTTTTGGTAAATCTGTTTGTCACCGCTGTCTCAACTCCATCTGTAGCCATGCTCACATTATTTCAATGTTTTTTTAGCCATTAAGTCTTACCTAAATTATGGGTTTCCTTATCTTTACAATTTTGGCCTTTTAGTCCCCTTGCAGTTTGATTGTGGTGTGAAAGTTATGCCCTGCTAGCTGTGTTCCTAATATACCCTCCTAATTGATTAATTGCCAGATTCCATCCACACCCAACATAGTATATAACAAGGCCTTTTTTTACGGAAAAACATACAGGGGGCTGCACATACAGGGGGTTCTTCCAAAGAAGTGGGGTTCTTAAAAAAAGTGGCACTTCTGCTCTTGCACCATCCATCTGAACATTTTCTTCTCTCTTCACAGGTAATCTGCGTTTAGATTCCCATGTCCTACAAACTGAAAATTGACTGACCGCTTATATACATTTTTGGTAATCTGCGTTTATATTCCCATGTCCTGCAAACTGAAAATTGACTGACCGCTTATATAATTTTTGGTAATCTGCATTTATATTCCCATGTCCTGCAAACTGAAAATTGACTGACCGCTTATATGCATTTTTGGTAATCTGCGTTTATATTCCCATGTCCTGCAAACTGAAAATTGACTGACCGCTTATATACATTTTTAGTAATCTGCGTTTATATTCCCATGTCCTGCAAGCTGAAAATTGACTGACCACTTATATACATTTTTGGTAATCTGCGTTTATATTCCCATGTCCTGCAAGCTGAAAATTGACTGACCGCTTATATACATTTTTGGTAATCTGCGTTTATAATCCCATGTCCTGCAAGCTGAAAATTGACTGACCGCTTATATACATTTTTGGTAAATCTGTTTGTCACCGCTGTCTCAACTCCATCTGTAGCCATGCTCACATTATTTCAATGTTTTTTTAGCCATTAAGTCTTACCTAAATTATGGGTTTCCTTATCTTTACAATTTTGGCCTTTTAGTTCCCTTGCAGTTTGATTGTGGTGTGAAAGTTATGCCCTGCTAGCTGTGTTCCTAATATCCCCTCCTAATTGATTAATTGCCAGATTCCATCCACACCCAACACAGTATATAACAAGGCCTTCTTTACGGAAAAACATACAGGGGGCTGCACATACAGGGGGTTCTTCCAAAGAAGTGGGGTTCTTAAAATAAGTGGCACTTCTGCTCTTGCACTATCCATCTGAACATTTTCTTCTCTCTTCACAGGTAATCTGCGTTTATATTCCCATGTCCTGCAAACTGAAAATTGACTGACCGCTTATATACATTTTTGGTAATCTGCGTTTATATTCCCATCTCCTGCAAGCTGAAAATTGACTGACCACTTATATACATTTTTGGTAATCTGCGTTTATATTCCCATGTCCTGCAAGCTGAAAATTGACTGACCGCTTATATACATTTTTGGTAATCTGCGTTTATATTCCCATGTCCTGCAAGCTGAAAATTGACTGACCGCTTATATACATTTTTGGTAAATCTGTTTGTCACCGCTGTCTCAACTCCATCTGTAGCCATGCTCACATTATTTCAATGTTTTTTTAGCCATTAAGTCTTACCTAAATTATGGGTTTCCTTATCTTTACAATTTTGGCCTTTTAGTCCCCTTGCAGTTTGATTGTGGTGTGAAAGTTATGCCCTGCTAGCTGTGTTCCTAATATACCCTCCTAATTGATTAATTGCCAGATTCCATCCACACCCAACACGGTATATAACAAGGCCTTCTTTACGGAGAAACATACAGGGGGCTGCACATACAGGGGGTTCTTCCAAAGAAGTGGGGTTCTTAAAATAAGTGGCACTTCTGCTCTTGCACCATCCATCTGAACATTTTCTTCTCTCTTCACAGGTAATCTGCGTTTATATTCCCATGTCCTGCAAACATAAAATTGACTGACCGCTTATATACATTTTTGGTAATCTGCGTTTACATTCCCATGTCCTGCAAACTGAAAATTGACTGACCGCTTATATACATTTTTGGTAATCTGCATTCATATTCCCATGTCCTGCAAACTGAAAATTGACTGACCGCTTATATACATTTTTGGTAAATCTGTTTGTCACCGCTGTCTCAACTCCATCTGTAGCCATGCTCACATGATTTCAATGTTTTTTTAGCCATTAAGTCTTACCTAAATTATGGGTTTCCTTATCTTTACAATTTTGGCCTTTTAGTCCCCTTTCAGTTTGATTGTGGTGTGAAAGTTATGCCCTGCTAGCTGTGTTCCTAATACCCCCTCCTAATTGATTAATTGCCAGATTCCATCCACACCCAACACATTATATAACAAGCCCTTCTTTACGGAGAAACATACAAGGGGCTGCACATACAGGGGGTTCTTCCAAAGAAGTGGTGTTGTTAAAATAAGTGGCACTTCTGCTCTTGCACCATCCATCTGAACATTTTCTTCTCTCTTCACAGGTAATCTGCGTTTATATTCCCATGTCCTGCAAACTGAAAATTGATTGACCGCTTATATACATTTTTGGTAATCTGCGTTTATATTCCCATGTCCTGCAAACTGAAAATTGACTGACCGCTTATATGCATTTTTGGTAATCTGCGTTTATATTCCCATGTCCTGCAAACTGAAAATTGACTGACCGCTTATATACATTTTTGGTAATCTGCGTTTATATTCCCATGTCCTGCAAGCTGAAAATTGACTGACCGCTTATATACATTTTTGGTAATCTGCGTTTAGATTCCCATGTCCTGCAAACTGAAAATTGACTGACCGCTTATATACATTTTTGGTAATCTGCGTTTATATTCCCATGTCCTGCAAACTGAAAATTGACTGACCGCTTATATACATTTTTGGTAAATCTGTTTGTCACCGCTGTCTCAACTCCATCTGTAGCCATGCTCACATTATTTCAATGTTTTTTTAGCCATTAAGTCTTACCTAAATTATGGGTTTCCTTATCTTTACAATTTTGGCCTTTTAGTCCCCTTGCAGTTTGATTGTGGTGTGAAAGTTATGCCCTGCTAGCTGTGTTCCTAATATCTCCTCCTAATTGATTAATTGCCAGATTCCATCCACACCCAACACAGTATATAACAAGGCCTTCTTTACGGAGAAACATACAGGGGGCTGCACATACATGGGGTTCTTCCAAAGAAGTGGGGTTCTTAAAATAAGTGGCACTTCTGCTCTTGCACCATCCATCTGAACATTTTCTTCTCTCTTCACAGGTAATCTGCGTTTATATTCCCATGTCCTGCAAACTGAAAATTGACTGACCGCTTATATACATTTTTGGTCATCTGCATTTATATTCCCGTCTCCTGCAAGCTGAAAATTGACTGACCGCTTATATACATTTTTGGTAATCTGCGTTTATATTCCCATGTCCTGCAAGCTGAAAATTGACTGACCGCTTATATACATTTTTGGTAATCTGCGTTTATATTCCCATGTCCTGCAAGCTGAAAATTGACTGACCGCTTATATACATTTTTGGTAAATCTGTTTGTCACCGCTGTCTCAACTCCATCTGTAGCCATGCTCACATTATTTCAATGTTTTTTTAGCCATTAAGTCTTACCTAAGTTATGGGTTTCCTTATCTTTACAATTTTGGCCTTTTAGTCCCCTTGCAGTTTGATTGTGGTGTGAAAGTTATGCCCTGCTAGCTGTGTTCCTAATATCCCCTCCTAATTGATTAATTGCCAGATTCCATCCACACCCAACACAGTATATAACAAGGCCTTCTTTACGGAGAAACATACAGGGGGCTGCACATACAGGGGGTTCTTCCAAAGAAGTGGGGTTCTTAAAATAAGTGGCACTTCTGCTCTTGCACCATCCATCTGAACATTTTCTTCTCTCTTCACAGGTAATCTGCGTTTATATTCCCATGTCCTGCAAACTGAAAATTGACTGACCGCTTATATACATTTTTGGTAATCTGCATTTATATTCCAATCTCTTGCAAGCTGAAAATTGACTGACCGCTTATATACATTTTTGGTAATCTGCGTTTATATTCCCATGTCCTGCAAGCTGAAAATTGACTGACCGCTTATATACATTTTTGGTAATCTGCGTTTATATTCCCATGTCCTGCAAGCTGAAAATTGACTGATCGCTTATATACATTTTTGGTAAATCTGTTTGTCACCGCTGTCTCAACTCCATCTGTAGCCATGCTCACATTATTTCAATGTTTTTTTAGCCATTAAGTCTTACCTAAATTATGGGTTTCCTTATCTTTACAATTTTGGCCTTTTAGTCCCCTTGCAGTTTGATTGTGGTGTGAAAGTTATGCCCTGCTAGCTGTGTTCCTAATATCCCCTCCTAATTGATTAATTGCCAGATTCCATCCACACCCAACACAGTATATAACAAGGCCTTCTTTACGGAGAAACATACAGGGGGCTGCACATACATGGGGTTCTTCCAAAGAAGTGGGGTTCTTAAAATAAGTGGCACTTCTGCTCTTGCACTATCCATCTGAACATTTTCTTCTCTCTTCACAGGTAATCTGCGTTTATATTCCCATGTCCTGCAAACTGAAAATTGACTGACCGCTTATATACATTTTTGGTCATCTGCATTTATATTCCCGTCTCCTGCAAGCTGAAAATTGACTGACCGCTTATATACATTTTTGGTAATCTGCGTTTATATTCCCATGTCCTGCAAGCTGAAAATTGACTGACCGCTTATATACATTTTTGGTAATCTGCGTTTATATTCCCATGTCCTGCAAGCTGAAAATTGACTGACCGCTTATATACATTTTTGGTAAATCTGTTTGTCACCGCTGTCTCAACTCCATCTGTAGCCATGCTCACATTATTTCAATGTTTTTTTAGCCATTAAGTCTTACCTAAATTATGGGTTTCCTTATCTTTACAATTTTGGCCTTTTAGTCCCCTTTCAGTTTGATTGTGGTGTGAAAGTTATGCCCTGCTAGCTGTGTTCCTAATATCCCCTCCTAATTGATTAATTGCCAGATTCCATCCACACCCAACACAGTATATAACAAGGCCTTCTTTACGGAGAAACATACAGGGGGCTGCACATACAGGGGGTTCTTCCAAAGAAGTGGGGTTCTTAAAATAAGTGGCACTACTGCTCTTGCACCATCCATCTGAACATTTTCTTCTCTCTTCACAGGTAATCTGCGTTTAGATTCCCATGTCCTGCAAACTGAAAATTGACTGACCGCTTATATACATTTTTGGTAATCTGCATTTATATTCCCATCTCTTGCAAGCTGAAAATTGACTGACCGCTTATATACATTTTTGGTAATCTGCGTTTATATTCCCATGTCCTGCAAGCTGAAAATTGACTGACCGCTTATATACATTTTTAGTAATCTGCGTTTATATTCCCATGTCCTGCAAGCTGAAAATTGACTGATCGCTTATATACATTTTTGGTAAATCTGTTTGTCACCGCTGTCTCAACTCCATCTGTAGCCATGCTCACATTATTTCAATGTTTTTTTAGCCATTAAGTCTTACCTAAATTATGGGTTTCCTTATCTTTACAATTTTGGCCTTTTAGTCCCCTTGCAGTTTGATTGTGGTGTGAAAGTTATGCCCTGCTATCTGTGTTCCTAATATCCCCTCCTAATTGATTAATTGCCAGATTCCATCCACACCCAACACAGTATATAACAAGGCCTTCTTTACGGAGAAACATACAGGGGGCTGCACATACAGGGGGTTCTTCCAAAGAAGTGGGGTTCTTAAAATAAGTTGCACTTCTGCTCTTGCACCATCCATCTGAACATTTTCTTCTCTCTTCACAGGTAATCTGCATTTATATTCCCATGTCCTGCAAACTGAAAATTGACTGACCGCTTATATACATTTTTGGTCATCTGCATTTATATTCCCGTCTCCTGCAAGCTGAAAATTGACTGACCGCTTATATACATTTTTGGTAATCTGCGTTTATATTCCCATGTCCTGCAAGCTGAAAATTGACTGACCGCTTATATACATTTTTGGTAATCTGCGTTTATATTCCCATGTCCTGCAAGCTGAAAATTGACTGACCGCTTATATACATTTTTGGTAAATCTGTTTGTCACCGCTGTCTCAACTCCATCTGTAGCCATGCTCACATTATTTCAATGTTTTTTTAGCCATTAAGTCTTACCTAAATTATGGGTTTCCTTATCTTTACAATTTTGGCCTTTTAGTCCCCTTGCAGTTTGATTGTGGTGTGAAAGTTATGCCCTGCTTGCTGTGTTCCTAATATCCCCTCCTAATTGATTAATTGCCAGATTCCATCCACACCCAACACAGTATATAACAAGGCCTTCTTTACGGAGAAACATACAGGGGGCTGCACATACAGGGGGTTCTTCCAAAGAAGTGGGGTTCTTAAAATAAGTGGCACTTCTGCTCTTGCACTTCAGCGATTTGCACAAAGCAAACTACAAAAGACTGCAGGTGACCTCATTTTCATATTATCTCACCTTCTCTGAAACATGCACTCTTTACCTCCTCCTCCTCTTCACAATTGCTGCCTCTCTCCTCAAGCTCTCTTTTCTACATCCCTCTGCTCCACCACACAATCTGTACATATCACCCTCACTTCTCCCCTCCCCCTACTACTGCACTCATCACCTCTTTCTTATTCTAAGCTCACTTGCTACCAAACCCCCCAGGATACTGAAGCATGTCCACTCATACAAATCATATTCTCATCCTACCTCCCTTACTCTTCTGCTTCTCCTAATTTCTGGAGATATTTCCCCAAACCCTGGGCCTCCCTTATTTACTGTGCCCAACACACCCAACACCATCACCCTACACCCTCTGGCAGTAGTCACAATCTACACAATTTAGTCCCCATTCCTCTTCTTCCCAACACCAGCCTCCCTCTCTCCTGCTCCCTCTGGAACGCCCGCTCTGTCTGCAACAAACTCACTGCTGTTCATGACCTCTTTGTCACTAATTCCTTTAATCTACTTGCACTCACCGAAACCTGGCTCCACGAATATGACACCCCTTCTCCTGCTTCCCTCTCCCAGGGTGGCCTTCACTGGACTCACTCCCCTAGGCCTAATGGACGCAAGGGAGGTGGAGTGGGATTCCTCCTATCCCCCCAGAGCACCTTCCAGGTTATTCACCCTCCTCCCTGGTTTTCACCCTCATCATTCGAAGCCCACTGTATACGTCTATTCTCTCCTACTTCCCTAAGAATTGCTGTGATCTACCGGCCCCCTGGACCATTATCGACTTTCCTTGATGAGTTTTCTGCCTGGCTACAATACTTTCTCTCTTTGGAAATTCCCACAATCCTTCTCGGTGATTTCAACATCCCTGCTAATACAAACACTCCTGCTACTTCTAAACTTCTTAGTCTAACCTCTTCATTTGACCTGAAGCAATGCGTACAGGCTTCTACTCACTCTGATGGCAACACCCTTGACCTTGTATTCTCCTACCTATGCACTGCATGCAACTTCTCAAACAATCCTTTTCCTTTCTCCGACCACCACCTTATTAGTTTCTCTCTCCCCCTGTCTTCCACCACCTTTCCCTCCAATCGCCTAACCATCACCCATAGAAACTTTCGCAACTTCAACTCCTCTCTCCTCTATTCTGCTACTGACCACCTCTATGACATAATCTCTCCCCTGTCCTGCCCCAACCAAGCCACGTCCATCTACAATAAATCTCTGTCCTCCACCCTGGACAAGCTCGCTCCCCTCACTTCACGCAGAATCAGGCCTCGACCCCTACAACCCTGGCAAATAGATGACACTAAAATTCTCAAAAAATGTAGTCGTGCTCTTGAGCGTCTGTGGCACAAGACTAATTCTCTCAAAGACTTCAACCAATACAAATCTGCCCTCCAAAAATACTATTCTTTCCTCCACACTGCCAAGCAAACCTATTTTACAACTCTTATTAACACCTTTTCATCCAATCCCCGTAAACTCTTCTCTACCTTCAACTCTCTACTTTGTCCTCCACCGCCTCCACCCACTGACTTACTCACCGCCCAGGAAATCGCTAATCACTTCAAAAACAAGATTGATACAATCCGTGATGAAATCTCCATTCTACAGGTATCTCCCCCAGCTAAGACCCCATGTCAACAGGTACAACTAACACTCCCCCTATTCAAATCTGCTACTACAGATGAAGTTGCTAAACTCCTTTCTATCGCCCACCTAACCACCTGTCCCCTGGACCCTATTCCCTCTCAAATGCTACAGTCACCCTCTGACTCCATCCTACACTCTCTAACCCACATCTTCAATCTCTCCCTCACCTCTGGCATCTTCCCCGATGCTCTAAAACATGCACTGGTCACCCCCATACTCAAAAAGCCATCCTTGGACCCTACCAATCTTAACAACCTACGCCCTATCTCCTTGCTCCTCTTTTCCTCTAAACTCCTTGAATGCCTGGTTTACAACCAACTGAGTGACCACCTCATTAAAAACAACCTTCTTGATCCCCTTCAATCTGGATTTCGCCCTCAACACTCCACAGAAACTGCTCTTTTAAAACTCACAAATGACCTACTAACTGCAAAAACAAATGGACACTATTCTGTACTCCTACTTCTGGATCTTTCAGCTGCCTTTGACACAGTTGACCACCCCCTCCTCCTCAAAAAAACTTTACTCCCTCGGTCTCCGTGACTGTGCTATTCAGTGGCTCTCATCCTACCTATCTCAACGCACCTTCAGTGTCACTTACAATTTGACTTCCTCCACTCCTCTTCCCTTCTCTGTCGGGGTCCCCCAAGGTCCTGTTCTTGGACCTCTTTTATTTTCAATCTACACCTCTTCCCTGGGTCAGCTGATAGCCTCTCACGGCTTTCAATATCATTTCTATGCTGATGACACACAAATCTATCTCTCCACCCCTCAACTCACTCCATCAGTCTCCTCACACATCACTAACTGACTAACCGACATATCTGTATGGATGTCACACCACTTCCTCAAACTCAACTTGTCCAAAACCGAGCTTATAATATTTCCTCCCCAACGTGCCTCTTCCCCTGAGTTCTCTGTCAAGAGCAATGGTAAAACTATCCACCCTTCCCCACATGTCAGGGTGCTAGGTGTTATCCTGGATTCTGAACTCTCCTTTCAGCCCCACATCCAATCACTTTCCAAAGCTTGCCGCCTCAACCTCCGCAACATCTCTAAACTATGTCCCTTTCTAACCAATGAAACCACAAAGCTCCTGATTCACTCCCTGGTTATCTCTCGCCTTGACTACTGCAACTCACTCCTCATTGGCTTACCTTTAAACAGACTATCCCCCCTTCAGTCCATCATGAATGCTGCTGCCAGACTCATCCACCTTACAAAAGACTCAGTGTCTGCTATCCCTCTCTGCCAATCCCTCCATTGGCTACCACTCGCCCAACGAATTAAATTCAAAATACTAACAATAAGTTACAAAGCCATCCACAACTCTGCCCCCAGCTACATCACTAACCTAGTCTCAAAATACCAACCTAATCGCCATCTCCATTCCTCCCAAGACCTCCTGCTCTCTAGCTCCCTCATCACCTCCTCCCATATCCGCCTCCAGGACTTCTCCCAAGCCTCGCCCATGCTCTGGAATTCCCTACCCCAATCTGTCAGACTGTCTCCAAATTTATCCACTTTTAGGCGATCCCTGAAAACTTTCCTCTTCAGAGAAGCCTATCCTGCATCCATCTAACAACTACACTATTTTCTCCATTAGCTCATCCCCCACAGCTATTACCCTTATGTATAACTTGACCCTCTCTCCTAGATTGTAAGCTCTAACGAGCAGGGCCCTCTGATTCCTCCTGTATTGAATTGTATTGTACTTGTACTGTCTGCCCTAATGTTGTAAAGCACTGCGTAAACTGTCGGCACTATATAAATCCTGTATAATAATAATAATAATAATATTGACTTAGGGGGCTGAATACGCATGCACCCCACACTTTTCACATATTTATTTGTAAAAAATGTGAAAATCATTTGTTATTTCTCTTTCACTTCACAATTATGTGTCACTTTGTGTGGGTCTATCACATAAAATCCCAATAAAATACATTTACATTTTTGGTTGTAACGTGACAAAATGTGGAACATTTCAAGGGGTATGAATACTTTTCAAGGCACTGTAAATGGCTTAAAGTACAGTTTAAGGGATATAAACCTACGAGCTTGGGATATTGAAATATAGATTAAAGTAGTTGTGAACATACAAAGTTATAGTCACTTTCTAATATACCTAAAACAATGCAGGCTCTATACTGCTTTTGTTTAGTTTCAGATATAATCTGTCTTATCTTACAAGGTTAAAAAGTTCAATCATGTGACCATGCATCTCTTCTGACTGAGGGCAGGGTTACAAGACACTGTGCATATGCACAGTGTGCCTATACTTCATAATCTGTTTAACCTGAGGTAAGATGCAAGCTGTCTTTAAGAGGCAGGGCTGTGATTGGTCTGGGGCATGGTGGCTGAACAAACTACCCAATAAAGGTATGCTGTGTGTTTGCACAGTGTCCTGTACCTCTGAATGGGCAGCGAAAGGATCAACCAGTACTTCAGATGGAATACGTACATAAAAATGAAAGACTATGATATATAAAATACACATACAGTACTGTAGGAAAACGCACATAAAAAAATTTATATTTAGGGAAACATACACTTTAAGTCCTATACATCTTAAATGCTCAACCTTGATTAATATTCCAAAACTCCTGCTGTGATGCAGTTACCTTCCTAAAAAAATAGTTACTGTTCACTAATGTAAAAAAAGATACAATTTATTTAAATAGCAAATAAGCCTATATTACAAGTCCAGAAGATCAGACATATTGGACCTCCTACGAGAAAGACACATCATAGATGTGTCATATATAGTGTCTAACAAATTATAAATTCATTATGCTAAATAATATGCTATTTTTTGGATTGTGAAACCTTGCCATTAGGGATGGGCTGAACACCCCCTGGTTCAGTTCGCACCAGAACATCTCGAACAGGCAAAAAGTTCTAGCGAACATGCAAACTCTATTAAAGTCTATGGGACATGAACATGAAAAATCAAAAGTCCTCATTTTAAAGGCTTATATGCAAGTTATTGCCATACAAACTATATGATGACATGGGTACTGCCCTGTGGGACATCAATGCAAAATTAAAAAAAAAAATGATTGTTTTTTTAAGGAATCAGTGATTTTAATGATGCTTAAAGTGTAACAATAGAAATAAAATGTTCCTTTAAATATTGTGCCTGGGGGTCCCCTTAGTCTGCCTGTAAAGTGGTGCATCAATGTACAATGTATAGGACATGCCACAGCAATAATGGCATTTCTAAAGGAAAAAATGTCACTTAAACTTGCTTGTGGCTGTAATGTATTGCCGGCTCCTGAAATCATGCATCAAACCCTGCACTGTACTGAGACCAGACAAACTCTAATTAGGTACATTTTCACATTTAAACTCTTTTATTTTACTGTTGCTTATGTCTTTTTTGCAATATATTTTCTCTAAATATTTCTTGCACAGTTTTTTTTTCTCTTTCTTAAACAATAATTAAATCTCTTTAGGCTGAATCTCTGAATGATCTACCTAGAAATTACAAACTCTGGCTCTTTTAAAAATCTACCATAGTGTAAGCTCTGTTACATCCCTTTCTCAGTATGGCAGATGCTGTAAATGGTGGTGGCTACCATGCGTATAAAGGGTTGACTGCTTAGCTGACCCATCTCAGTGACCTCCATAAAGCTTCAGGATCTGATAGATATAGTAATGAATACTTTAAAACCTTCTCATCATCCATATTTCCTCACCTTTGTAACACCTATAATCACTTCAAAAGCACTGGCCAGTTACCCAGAGAATCTCTGGAAGCCCTCATATTTACAATTATGAAACCTGGTAAACTCACAAACAAACCTATCAATTATAGACCCATATCCCTTTTAAACTGGGATATAAATATATAAGCAGAATTACTTGCAACACACCTAGCTAAATATATCCCATAACTGGTTAGCTTGGACCAAGTAGGATTTATTCTGGACAGTTAAGCATTGTATGGCACAGGATGTTACGTAGACCTCATTAAATGGGCTGAGTGCCATCAATTGCCTTCTCTTCTCTGCTCCCTGGATGCAGAGAAGGCATTTGATAGGGTACAGTGGCTATATCTGAAGAAAGTACTCCTTTAATGTGGCCTATCCAGTAACATTTTTATGGCCATATTAGGTCTTTAAGGAGAGGCACTCAGTGCACATCACTCGACTCACCAATGCTTTCTCTAAAGACAATAAAAAAAGCAGGGGAAATTACTCAATATGAGTTTCATTAGAAAAAAAAGAATTAAACAAAGTGTGTACAGGACTTATTTTCCAATTCTCTCCTCCATACCTTCCAGGAACTATGCACCCAATTCCCTATCTGGCACAAGGACTTTTTTTTAAATATCTCTGTCTACGAAACATTATCATCAACATTTGCTGCTTTGACAACAGAATACTCAGCAACATCCTCCATTTTATAATCAATCTACTCTGCAATGTAAAGGTATTTCCTTTTTCTACAAACTACTTCTTTAACCACTCCCCCAAAATATGGCTCCCTGGATGTTATACTGGGAAAACCTGCTCCAATTCTCTATCCCACACAACCAATGGAATCCTACCCTCCTATGACCACTAAAATTCTCCAAGTGCATCTCCCATTGGGAATCTGTTTAGAAAATTTTCCACAGGTGGTAATGCACTCCTAACAGACTTGCCTTAAAGTGGTTGTAAAGCCTTAAGGTTTTTCACCTTAATGCACCTACTGTGCTCTATCGCCCCCCCCCCCCAGCCCCCCTTTTCCTACCAGAGCCCAGTCCAATCGAGCAATGTGCATGAGTGCAGTGGCTCCAGCCATTATTATAGTAGGGCATAGATGTGGAGAAAGAAGTAGAATTTATAGTGTGTAACTAAGTCTTATGATCTCATCAGAGCAGAAACTAAATTGAAGACACTAGCTGCAAACATTACACCTTATCATTTACATTACATTAGCTAAAATCCAGGAAGAAGATATACAGATTGATGGCAGCAGGGGCCATTGGCATGACAAAAGCATTGCACAGAGCTGGTAAGTATAAGCATTTTTGTTATTTTTTAATGCAAAAAAAAACCCTTTACAACTGCTTTAATATATCCTGACAGCTCGCCTGCTTGCTGGCACAATTGTGGCAATAATGTATTCCTAGTTCATATATGGTGGTCCTGCCCTGGTATTCCTAAGTTCTGAAACAACATTAATCTCTTCATATCAACACTCACTCAGATCCATTTAGCTCTCTCCCTGCAACTGGCTCTACTGGGAGTTGGCACAGAGGACTGACTCCCTCAATACCATGCTCTCCTTACACATTCTCATTGCTGAAAGGCTCACCTTCACTCAAAAATGAAAAAGTGCACTTTTTCCATTGTTTCAAAATACCCTATAAAACCTTAACCAAGGCTACCACATGGAATTTGCTTTTGCCAAATCTCAGCTTCAGCTTCTAAACTTCCAAAAATACTAGGAACCCTGGATTAAAGACAACAGAAACACCCTTTTGCCAAAATTTTGCTTCACTCATTTACTATACAGGGTTTAAAACATTTCCCTGACTTGTTTTCCCCCTTCAAATATTATCATCCAATGACCTTAACCATAGGTCCTTATAACCTATCATTTTTTCTTTTCTGTTGATTAAAGCTGCATCCCTGTTAAAGCTGTTATCTCTTGATATATGTATGCATTTTACAATGTCCAGTGCATTCCCAGAAAGCAATTGAATCCTATTCTTTAGCAGCTATCCACGTTGTAGGAGGAAGGATTACTTTTATGAACTCCCTGGTCTGCTCTGGTCATAACTACTCTCCTTATTCAGATCAGTCCTTGCTTTGTTTACCTAATCACACCCCTTATGCTATAGCTATGGTATGTTATGACCTTTGGAAATATCTTACCACTTTTATGGCATGTTTTTTTCTATATTTTTTGTTTACCATAATATTTCAAATAAAGGAAAAAATCTCAAAGTAAAAAAAAAAAAAAAAAAGAAAATGTTCCTACCAGGTAACAACATTTGAATCAACATGAAACAGATGTTAGCATTTGTAAATACTATCTTGATATTTTGCAAAGATGATAGATAGTAGCAAGAATACTTATCAGTATGTCATAAAAAGTCATCTAAAGCTGCTTTCCCTTTCTTCAGCATTTATTTTACTGCTTTAATAATTACAATCATGATATGAAGTTTGTGAACCTTTAGGAACTTTCTGAATATATATAAACGATGAAATTAAAATGCACTTTAATATTCATTTAAGTCATAATAATATATAATGTATTTTAATAAAAATACACATCACAATTTCCTGCATTTTTAGTATATCTTCTTCCTGGATTTTAGCTAATGCAATGTAAATGATAAGGTGTAATGTTTGCAGCTAGTGTCTTCAATTTAGTTTCTGCTCTAATGAGATCATAATGACTTAGTTACACGCTATAAATTCTACTTCTTTCTCCACATCTATGCCATACTATAATAATGGTTGTTTTGAAATGTAAAATTAGAATTTGGTATTAGAAAAAACACAGTGGACGGGAGGGGTATGGCCTGAGCATGCTGGAGTGAACACAGGGTTGAGGAATTCCAGCTTTCCTGGTTCTTTTACCCTAGCAAAAGAGACACAGTCTACCCATTGTATATACTGGCATGCCAGGGAGGAAGAGAACCTCCTCCCCACTCTCCAGAGTTTCTCATTCCCTCTCCTTCTCCGGTGGGGTTAGGAGCTGACCTGCTGCAGCCAAGATGGCACCAACACGCACTGCCACACAAGCCACTTTCCCTGGGACTGCAGAGGTTACAGAAGCATCAAGCCACATAAACATTTACAGAGGTACATGTATGAAATTATAGAGAGATACTGTCATTGTCTGAAAGGTCCCAGGATGTTGATCTTGTTTCACCTGGGTAAATAGACAGTCTCTCTTCATCAATACATGTGTGTTTGAGTTCTTAAGTCTTGTAAACATAGACTAGGGGTTTTATTAACTTTTTGTCCTGACACACTTTGTATCTTGCTTTAGGATGTTGGCCTGTGTTTGCTAAGCCAAGGTTTGTCAAACAGACACTATTTAGGGGACAATAAGAATAGTCTCTTCTAGGCTTCAGGTGGGGATAATAACAGAAACCCATTGTCCAGAAACTGCAAGGAAACTTTGACTTAATTAACTGTTCACAACATGTTTGTAGAGCAACTTGTCTATTGGGAGGGTCAAACTTAAGCCTCGTACACATGATCAGATTTTCCGCAGACAAAACCTCGGACTTTTGTCTGAAGGGCGTTGACCCCAAACTTGTCTTGCATACAAACGGCACACAATTGTTGGCCAACAAATTCGAACATAGTGACATACTACGTGGTTTTTCAGCTCTTTAGCACCACCCTTTGGGCTCCTTCTGCTAATTTCATGTTAGTAGAAGTTTGATTGTTGATTCAAGCTTTTCATTTCACGCTTTTCAGTTAGTTTCTGAACGGCCATTCGTCAATCAGCCATATTGTGGAATTGGAGGAGATAACGTGTTATTTATTATTGGCCTTTTAGTTATTGCTTTGACCCAAGTCCAGTCCAGGAACAGGAGGAGGAGGATTTCTTGGACCAAAAATTGGTTGCTTTATTAATCATGACCAATTATGTTATATGCCTTTGCTGCGGGAGCTCCAGGAGAATAATCCAGATGCTTTTCAGAATTAGCTCTGGATGAAGGACCCCTGCTTTCACCAACTCTTGGCACTGTTGACCCCCCTATATTAAGAAGCAGGACACATGCATGAGGCTTTTATTTTATTTTTTGGTTGAATAATGATTTGATTTGGTATATATTTTATATGTTTGGATGCATAAAATGCACTTTTTGGTTAAGTTCTATTGGCAGATAGCATGTCTAATTTTATTTGTTTTCTTTTTTTAATGCACAATTAAAAAATTGTGTAGAATAATACTTGGCTATTTGTTTTACTTCAAATGACAGTTTGGGAGTAGGCAGTTACATTTTAAAAAATACAATGTACTGTAAAATTAACAAGGGACACCAACATTGTTGTATCTTTGATCTTAAAAACTACGGGATAATGGTGTCGTGGTAACTTGCACCAAAAAAAACAAGCATACTAATATTATTCTTGATATCACTAGAAAAAAAAAAGCCTTTGAAAATGTGTTTGCCATAACTCCATCAGCATCACCAGCAAAGCAGCTTCATTATTATCCCATTAAAGAAGAAGAGAATGTGCGCTGCATTTTGAGATTTCATAATTTGCCACGTCATTAATGTTAATTCTCCATTATGAACGCTAGTTTACAAGACCGACCGCTTCCAGCTTGTCCTTGCTTCCGAGCAGGCATGTGTGTACTTTGGACTTTTGTCCGACGGACTTGTGTACACACGATTGGAAAATCCAAACACAGACATTTGTCCGCGGAAAATTTTAAAGCCTGCCATCCAACATTTGCCCATGGAAAATTAGTCCACAATTTACGATGGAGCGTACAAATGGATGGATTTTCCACCAACAGCCTGACATCACACAATTCCCATCAGAAAATCCAATCCAGTGTACGAGGCTTTACAGTAATGCCGCGTACACACGGTCAGACTTTTCGTCTACAAAAGTCCAACGGACGCTGACGGACTAAAGCTGGCTGGTAATCCGATCGTGTGTGGGCTTCTCCGGACTTTCAACGGACTTTTTTAGCCTCAAATCCGACGGACTTTAGATTTGAAACATGCTTCAAATCTTTTGTCGTAACTACGACGGACCCCGAAGTCCGCTCGTCTGTATGCTAGTCCGACGGACAAAAAAATGACGCATGCTCATAAGCAAAAACTAAACGGAAGCACTCGGTCTAGTAAAACTAGTGTTCGTATTGTAGGTAGCACATTCCTCACGCTGCAAAATCTGTGATCGTTGAATGCAGCGCATTTAATGTCTTCTTTACGAATGCTATAAAGAACAAAGATGTTTTGCTGTTCATATTCAAACAGAGTTCTCCCAAACAGATGTCTGGATTGTTTTTCTCTTTGATCTCATGCATGACATGGTATGCTTTTTCAAAACAATGTTTCCATACTAATAATACTTTTTAAACTTTTTTTTTTTTTGGTGGAGTCATCTTTTCTTGTAATTTTTATCCAGATATTTATTTTATGATTGTTGTGGAACTTTTTTTCTGTTTATCTATAATTTTTTTTGTAAAGTTACCACAGGGAACCCATTTTTATATATATTTTTTAATTTTTTTTTAATGTTTGTAAAGAACCCTTTATAATTTTTGTTTTTATAGTGATTTGTTATTTTTTTATATAAAGTTAACCCAAAGAACCGTTTTTGGTTATGTATCTTTTTTTTTTTAAATACTTACCACTCGAACATTATTAACATTATTTTAATCTATTTTTGTTGTGTTTTTGAAAAATCAATGAGATTGTTGTCCCTTGTTAATTTAAAACATTGTGTCAAAAATCTATGATTTAAAATAAAAAACCTAAACTCAAAAAAGATCCATTTATTTATGGTCTAAATAAAATAAAGAGGAAGTCAACGCTGAAAAAAGTATGTGTACAAGAAAATGGGGATCTTGAGGAGTCCATATAAGAGGGAGCACAATCTGGTCCAAGAATCCCAGAGATCAACAGCACCAGCAGATGATATAGATGTCCCCAGACTGTGGTACTACAACAGCCTGCGTCTTCTGTCAGACCAGACTGAACCCAAGTCATCACTTTCTTCTCTTCCTCCACGCTGCCCTGCAGCCTTCCCTGTAGCCTTCCCTGTAGCCTTCTTTCGAGGCTGTGGCTCTGGTGTTTCAGTTATAGCAGGAGGAGGAGGAGGAGGAGGAGGAGGAGGAGGAGGAGGAGGGGGGGCTGCCTCATGTAGTTGGGTGTTTCGTGTTAGCATGCCCTGCAGCCCCTTCTGGATTGTTTCCCCAAATAGTCGCTCACAAATGAGGCGCTGCTCCCAATCCATTTGAAGAGGCCTGCTGGCTAAGTAGCAGCCATAGGACTCTTCCGCTTTGGGGGGCTCTTTAAAAAATGGGTGGCCTCTTACATGAGGCGCAGGGATGCCTCCTGTGTGACCGTCCCCTTCCTGGCCCTTTTTTTGGGAAGGTGGAGGGGAGGCACTTGGGATTCGGTCAGGCTCCTACTGGGCCCAGCCACCTCACTTGGCCCAGCCACCTCACTGGGAGCAGCCACCTCACTGGGAGCAGCCACCTCCTGCCTGACACTGGGCCCAGCCTCCTCCAGGATGATGGTGAATCCGGCCTCCTCCAGGCTGTCCATGGGCCCGGTCTCCTCCTGCCTGCCACTTTCCCCACATTCCTCCTGGATGGACTCATCCTGTGTATAAAAAAAGGACAATAGTTTTAGTATATTTTTTTGGGTTCATCAATGACACACAGTTTGCTTCTCATGACTAGCAAATTTAATGTGAATACATCTCTTTAATAAAAGAGTCTAATCAGACACCCTAATTATTTCAAGCAGGTGCCAAACATATTTAGCCACTATTGTCAATTTATATGTATACACAATTTTGAGGGCAAAATTATTTTAGACAATTATAACATCCAGTTAACATCATTAATATTAGTACAGTAAATATTTGTTAAAATAATTTACCTGACTCCAGATGGTCATATCCAGTTCATCCAGGATGGAAGACCCAGCTCGCTCCTCATCAGCCTCTGCTGGGGTGGAGGGAAGGGTGGAGGGAAGGGTGGAGGGAGGGGTTGAAAGTGATGCCCTGGCTTCAGTCTGGTAATCAAGAAAACGGAGTTGATTGTAGTACCACAGCCTGGGTACATAAACATCATCTGCTGATGCTCCTGATCTCATTGATTCCTGGATCTTCTTATGTTCCCTCTTATACATGTTCCTCAAGACCCCAATTTTCTTGAGCAATGTCTCCATTGTTGCTTCCGGGATGGTCACCTGGACAAAGGACAGAAGTCTCTCCAGCGTTGACTTCCTCACATGCTTTGCATAATACTGTGGGTGTTTCACCTCCCACAAATTCCTCATCTCTCTATATTTAGAAATAAAAGCAGTAAGGAACTCTGGATCCTTAAATAGGGGATTCATAATGTCTGTATAAAAGATAAAGTCACAAGACAAAAAACACTTATTAGGTTTCTGCTAAACCCTCATCATCTTATCCCTATGTAGGCCTCATCAATCTGTCAAGCCATATAGGCCGCTTGCTACAAAGTCTTGACCAAAAGTATAAATTTTAAATTACCTTCGTTTAGTAGCGTCCCGGTCCACTATCAACTACGCACAGAACGTACGTACGACACAATACGTAACAGCGCTTTATACACTGCACATGCGTAATACTACGCCTATTTGGCCCGCCCCTGACGTTCTTTTTGTTTACGCATATAACCCGCCCTTGACTCTACGCACAGAACGTACGTACGACACGTGCACAAGGCCCCTCTTTATACGCTACGCATGTGTGAAACTCCGCCTGCATCGCCCGCCCCTGACGTTCAATTTTAACTAATGTTCTCCGCCCATTTTTAGTTACGGCGCGTAGTGGGGTGAATAATGGCGGAGACACATGACATGTTTACTACCTCAGGTAGCGAAAAAAGCCCGGAGGCCGGAACGTCAAGATCTGTGAGGCCTAGATTTAAGGCCTCCAATATGTCCTTTGAAGAGATGGTGGAGATGGTGGCCATTCTTCAAAAAAAGGACTATGATGGGAAGTATGGGCCGTACGCCCGGCCAAATTTGCGCAAGGCCAAAATAATGGCGAAGGTGGTGGACACTTTACAGGCTTATTTTGGGGTACAGCGCTCCAAGGATCAAATTAGAAAAAGATGGTCTGACCTGAAACTCAGGGAGCCGGATCAGTTCAGACGGATCCGTAAAGTGCTGCAAAAAAGTAAGTACCTGTGTTTTCATCTTGTGTTGATTACCTCGTATACCGCTCCATGTGCTTTTCATTCCTATACGATTGTTTGCATCGTTTGAAACGATCTTTTAATAAACATCGTTACATATCTATATATAATATATACATATATATCTCTCTCTATATATATACACATAGACATATATATATATATATATATATATATATATATATATATATATATATATATATATATATATATATATATATATATATATATACACACATATACATATACATATACATATATATATATACACACATATACATATATATATACATATATATATATACACACATATACATATATATATACACACACACACACACACACATATATATACATATATATACATATGTATGTATGTATATATGTATGTATATAGATATATAGGTAGATATATAGATAGATATATAATTTTTTTCTTTTTTTAATTAAATTAATATCTATTTTTAGATTTTGTTTGAGATTGAAGATTTATATTTAGTTATAGATATATAGAGAGAGAGATCCAAAGATTTTTTGATATATTTTGATATTGATATCTAGATATCGAGATATCTATCCATCTTGATATGTCTTTAGAAATTAAAATCTTGAAGTCTACTAGGAACTCTACACAAACAGACAATTTGTACACCACTTCACTACAAATGTTTGAAGATTAGTATGTACTAAAATATCTGTGTGCTAAGTATATTAATTTTTTGCTTCACATAGGGGAAAAATCACTCAGCCAACAAGAGGAACCCAGTCCCCCCCCAGCAAAAGAACATACTTGGGAAATCAGCCCAAGCCCCACTGAGGATGTGGAGGAAGGAGAGGTGGGCGACATGGGCACCCCACCAGGTGAGTGTCTGACACACCAGCTTACGGTAATCTATGCATGGCTGCCTTTTCTTTTATGTAATTTTTCTACTCTATCTGATCTGGTTGTGCTTGAGTCAAGCAACAGCGTCACCCCCGAGGATGTTCAGGAATTATGCGACATGGGCACCCCACCAGGTCAGTGTCTGAGACACCAGCTTTATGGTAAGGTAAACTATGTATGTGTGCATATTTCTAAACACATTTTTTTGTTTCATTCCACTTTAGGTACAAGAAGTGACTATTTCACCTCAGACAGTGCCCAACGGCGAATTGGTCAAATAATGGCCTGGAATGGGGAGATCGATGAAATGCATAATCGGCTGGATCGTATGCAACAGGAAATGAAGGACATGATTGATGTTTTGGGTCGAATCTAAATGCCCTTTTTGAAACCCCAAAACATCGATCATGTCCTTCATTTCCTGGTTTGCTGACCCCATTCTGGGCCTTCTCTTTATTATTTTTGGTCAAATTATATGGCTGTTTAACAGCATTTAAAAAAGGAGGGCTGTTTAGAGAAAATACCTTAAAAATCCAAAAAAAAAAAAGGGGATTTTAAAAAACCAAAAAAAAAAAAAAAATGGATTTTAAAAAACCAAAAAAATAATGGATTTTAAAAAACCAAAAAAAAAAAAAAATGGATTTTAAAAAACCAAAAAAAAAAATAAAGGATTTTAAAAAACAAAAAAAAAAAAATAAAAAAAAGCATGTTTGCTAAAATCCAAATGCCCAAAAAATTGTATTTTTGATTATGTAAAAATATTTAACTATAATTATATTTTTCTAAATTATTAAGATATCATTATATTTTTGGCTAGGAACATTTTATACTAAATGCATAACTGAATGCATAACAACGATTAATAAAAACATCTGCTTAGGAATTAAATAAATGTGTGGTTTGTTATTTCAATGCTCAGTATCAGTTTGGTTATAATTTTAAAAAAGTTGTTTACAGTGGCAATGGAGCTTATTTAGACATTTAAAAGGAAAATACAGTTGGCACTACAACTGCTCGACCATAACCTAGGAGAAAGCCCAAAAGAAAGGCAAGCAATAAATATAATTCACGATTTCATCAAGATTTTTTTTATTTAAAATATTTAGATATCCTGGCCCATTGCAATGGCCCCCCTACCCATAAAATAATTAACATATTGCTGTCTAACTTGACGGGCACTTTGGGGGGCCAAGCCAGTACGGACAGTATCCAGGCCCGTAAGGTTGTCATCGATAAGTCCGGCCTCAGGCCCAACTGTTACCATATAATTTGGAGAATGTTGGTGTAAAAAGTTGTGCAGGATGCAGCACGATAAAATGATAAAATTAAGTTTGTATTCCGCCAAATTAATGGAGGTTTGAAACAGGCGGAACCGGCTGGCCAGAATCCCAAACGCATTCTCAACCACTCTTCTAGCTCTGGCCAGCCGGAAATTAAAAACCCTCCTCTCCGGGGTGAGGGGTCTTTGGGGGAATGGCCTCATGAGGTGCTTGCTCAGAGTGAAGGCTTCATCGGCAATGAAGACAAAGGGGAGTCCTTCCACGTTATCCGCATCAGGTGGCAATCCCAGGTCACCACTCTGGAGACGCTGGCAGAACTCCGTCTGGGCAAATACTCCTCCATCCGACATCCGGCCATTCTTCCCCACGTCCACATATAAAAATTCATAGTGTGCCGACACCACCGCCATTAAAACAATACTGTGGAACCCCTTATAATTAAAATAGTATGACCCCGAATAGGGTGGTGGCACGATGTGGACATGTTTCCACATGTTTCCACATCTATAGCCCCTCCACAATTGGGAAAGTCCCAACGGGTGGCAAAATGGGATGCCACAGTCTGCCATTCCTGTGGCGTTGAAGGAAACTGGGGAATCAAACAAGAAAACCAAAATCATTAATTTTGAAGATAACATTGCAAGAAAATTATACAATTAAAAACATTATTCCCCAGCATCAGTATAACATTAAATAATTTAAATCTTCGGGAAGAACTAATATGGAAAGGCACACTTATCAGATTGCTCACCCCCTCTGATGGAACATTGATTACATTTTAGGGGGTTGTGAAATCCCTAAAAAAGATTACTTTTAGGACACGCAGGGATTTAGGGACTAAAAAGGCTACAAGACTGCAGTTGTCGCACTCTGCAAGTGCAGTTGCTGCCCAGCTTACAGTAAATGAGGTAAGGTAAAAAGGCAGTCATGTTGCAAGGAGTACACAATCACATGCAAGGGCAATTAATGAAAACACTTTGTGGCTTGCATATGATTTGATGATGGAAATCAGCAGAGCTTCTGCTCATTTACTAAAGCACTGGAACAAATGCACTTGGAGAGTGCACATGCATTTTGCAAAGTGCAACATATATTTGCTTTATACAAATCAACACCACAGAACATTCTAGCAAATTTTTACGAGGGTGGGGGGGGTTGGGAAATCAAGCTAATTGCTAATTATAAGCACACTATTTGGATTGAGTTTAGGTGGGGGGAGGGGGTTGGGAAATCAAGCTAATTGCTAATTATAAGCACACTATTTGGATTGAGTTTAGGTGGGGGGGAGGGGGTTGGGAAATCAAGCTAATTGCTAATTATAAGCACACTAAATACACTCAAACAAAATACATTCAAAATGAGTAGACTAGGTGGATATGTGCCCATCATTGCATGCTGGGGAGGTTATTGAAGGAAAATATACATGCATGACAAAAAAGAACAGGAAAAAAATCCTGCATGTGTGAGGATAAAAAGGGGACATTCACACTATATTGCAATGATGGTAAGTAGTGTTTAAGGCAAGAAATACATTACATTATCAAAGATTACATAAAAGAACATGTGATGCTAATAAAAGAAAAATATCTTACCTTAATATAGTCCTTCTGCAGGACCTGGATGATGGCAGAACAGGTCTCTAGGATAATGATCCCCAGAGCCTGGGGGGAGATGCCTGTCGAGAACTTGAGGTCCTGCAGACTTCTCCCTGTCGCCAAGTACCGCAATGTGGCAACTAGCCTCTGCTCCGGAGTGATGGCTTGCCTCATGCAGGTATCCTGCCTGCTGATATAGGGGGTCAGCAAAGCCAACAAACGGTCAAAATCGGGGTCCGTCATCCGGAGAAAGTTCCTGAAATCCTCAGGATTATTCTCACGGATCTCACGGAGCAATGGCATGTGACAGAACTGGTCACGCTGGAGCAACCAATTCTTGGTCCATGAACTCCTCCTCGCCCTGTTCATGGACTGGTCTTGGTCTGAAGAATAAACTACAGCACCAAACACATACAATGCACGAGCTCGATGACGAGTACGTACAGGAAACATGATTTCAAAACGGTCGGCTGGTCAGAACGCACTAAACAGAATGCACTGAAGAACAGCAAGGCCTGTGAAGAGCGACCTGAAAATCAGGAACGAGCGGACAATAAAACAAAGATTTCTCAATGCCAACTGACCAAACGCACTGAAAAGCAGATACAAACCTCACAAGAACAGACTGAACAACAGTTAAAACAAACTGAAAAATACGAGTCTCACAAGCGCGAATCGTCTCTCACCAAACTTCTACTAACACTAGATAAACACGAGATTAGCAGAAGGAGCCCAAAGTGTGTCGTACGGGCTATTGAACTTCCGTTTTATAGTCTCGCCGGACTTGGTGTACGTCACCGCGTACTAGGCTGTCGAACTTTTGTGTGGTCGTGTGTAGGCAAGTCCGTTCGTTAGAAAGTCTGCCGCAAGTCCGCCGAAAGTCCGCCGGAAGTCTGTCGGACAGGCTGTCGGACTTTTGTAGCTGAAAAGTCCGACCGTGTGTACGCCCCATAAGTGAAGACCTTCTAAGCTTACTTGGAATCTGTTGCATACAGTCCAAAAGTAAAATGATAAAATATCTACATTTTATTCCATAACAGTCGACAGGAGTAACAGAGTAATTTTTATGTATGCGCACAAGCTTTGTTGTAGCACTGTTTGTTCCTATCCAAGGTACAGTCTCTCACTTTTCTATCCTCACAAACTTCCCTATGCTTATTTGGAATGTGTAGAACATACTCTATGCAGTTGGTTACTAAAACTGGAGAGTGCAAAATCTGGTGCAGCTCTGCATAGAAACCAATTAGCTTCCAGGTTTTTTTGGCAAAGCTTAACTGATGCTGAAGTTAGAAGCTTACAATGCACAGCTGCACAAGATTTTGCGCTCTCCAAATTTAGTAAATCAACCACTTGGTAACTTACTAGGAATGGGCAATAGCCCAACATCTGTCTCATCACCTGCACCACCTGCTATATCTTTTTGGAGCTGTATTAAGTGTCCTTTTATTTGTCTCTCTGAGTTCCTAGGAAGTACTTCCCTGAATTCTACCCACCTATGGGGAGTTTTCCCACCATGACCCACCAGCTGTTTCCACCTTCAGAGCATGAAATGACTGATAAATTGCAAGCCCAATGTGTCCTACATTTCTGAAATGAATGTTTTTGCCTGTGCATGATTACAGTCTCTTAAAAATGTAAGATGCTTGCCTTACAAACCAACTGAATCATACTCTCTTTGTGACTGCTAGTACAGATATTACTATAGTATACAATAGTATACATTACAGTTACTTTGCTTGTGTTACATAGTAACATAGTTAGTCAGGTTAAAGAAGATACAAGTCCATTTAGTTTAACTGATAGAAGAAATAGAGCAAAAATAAAACCACCACATCAGAATCCTATACCCACTGTTGATCCAGAAAAAAGGCAAAAAATGCTATAAAGCATGAGCCAATTTACAATGGGTACAAATACATTCCTTCCTGATCCCCCAGAAGGTAATTGGATATTCTCTTGATCAACAATTCCTGGTGTTGTTAGCTATAAATGTTAATATTCTGTTATGCAAATGCAGGAGACTCAGACAGCTGCACTTTGAAAAAAATCAACCACTTTATTGTTGTAATGACATCTGACATAAGGACAGTAGTAAAAGCAAGACACTTTGTGGCCCAAAGGAGAAATTAATGCATTTCACATCATCTCAGCCCCTACTCATGACTCGTGCATTTATCTACCTGCACAGATCAATGATCTGGGCTAGCACCTGTTTCTAGTAAGTGGTGTGGAGGATTGTTCATGGCAAGCTCCAGCAGCTTTACTGTATAATATCCAGTTATGTTTTATTCATTTAAAAATCCATTTAGCTCTCTTTTAAAACAAAAAAATGGTTTTGGCCAACTCAGTAGATTGAGGGAGCCTATTCCACATTTGTACAGCTAATACTGTGAATAGGTCTTTCTCTATTTGGGGGTTAAACCTCTTTTCCTCCAGAAATAAAGAGTGCGCCCTTGTCCTGTGTGATGACCTTGAACCGATAAACCCTACACCAAGTTCGTTATATGGGCCCCTTATGTATTTATGGTGATTATATCCCCCATTATTACTGCTTCTCCAGAGAGACTAAATTAAATTCTGCTAGTCTTTCTTTATAGCTTAGTTCCTTCATACCTCTTATCAGTTAGGTTACCATTCTCTGCACTTTTTCCAGTTCTCTGATATCCTTCTGGTGAACTAGTGCCCCAAACTGAACTGCACATTGTAGATGAGGACATACTAATGATTTGTACAAGGGAAAATATATGTCAATCTCTCTGGAATCTATACCTGTTTTAATACAAGGAAGTATTTTGTTTGCTTTAAAAACTGCAACTTGGCATTGCATGCTATTATTAAGTCTATGATCTACCAAAACCTGCAGATTCTTCTCGACCATTGACTCCACCAGTTGTACTCCTCCTAGAATGTATAATGCATGCATGTTTTTAGCCCCCAAATGCATGACTTTACATTTATCAACATTAAATCTCATTTGCCACATAATTGCACAATTAAACAATGCATTAATGTCTACGTGTAAGTTGGAGACATTCTATAAGAAAGTTTTTCCACTACACAGCTTGGTGTCATCTTTGAACACAGAAATTGTACTTTTAATCATCCCAAACTCTAGATCATTTATAAATAGGTTAAAAAATAAGGGGCCCACCACTGAACCTTGGTGTACACCACCTTTAACCTTAGACCAGGGCACTGCAGAGTGGAGAGCAGGATGCAGCACAGTACTGTATGGTGGGTGGGATCAGGAGCTGCCTCGCTTAACCTTTCAAGTTAATTATAAAGTGAAACCGGGCTGTCCTAGCAACCAATCAGCAGCTTGTTAATATGAAGAGTAAGCTCGGGAAGCTCTACTCTGTCCAGTACTGTCCTGCCTTGCGCTCTCCATTCTGCTGTACATAAGCTGTCAGGTAGGAGAGTGCTACTTACACAGATCTGTGTGTTTGTTTGGGGAAGGATGATGTGAAGTGGAAAGAGGACACTGTTGGGGGGGGAGAGGACACTGCTTTTGGGGGGCACAGGACACTTTGGGGGGCACAGGACACTGCTATGGGGCCAGAGGACACTACAGTGGGGGTGATGTGATGGATATATCCAATTTACACTGTTTACTGTAAGATTGGATATCTATGCAACTCACCATTGATGCCTATGCTATATACGGAATTTGATGTACTAGTCACTATGTTATCTATGCATTGAAATCATTATATTTGTATATGGAAACTCCATCTGTAATGCATACTGCCTTTATCTAATATTTTACTTGATGAAAACTAAATAAAACTATTGAAAAGAAAAATATGAATCATTAATTACTACTTTGTAAATATAGTCAACCAGCTTTCTATCCATTTACCAACTGAATTTTCCAAGCCTAGGAGTTAGAATTTAACTTGCATATTAACCATGTGTAGGGACTTTTGTCAAAAACTTTGCAAAATCCAAGTATACTATTTCCATAGACACTTACTTGCTTACTTCCTCATTAAAAGAAAGCAGATTTGTTTGACAACTTTGTTTGATAACTTCAGTCTTTCATGAATCCATGCTGTCTATTGCCTAAAATATTGTTTTCTTGCAAAAAGTCTTCTATCTGGTCTTTAACAGCTTCCCGACTGCCTCACACAGATATACTGTGGCAGAAGGGCATGTACAGGCAGATTAATGCACCTGTACATTGCCCTTTAAGAGGCGGCTTTGGTGCTCAAGCATCTCCCCGTTCTGCCTAATGACACTCTCACAGACCACGGCTCCCTGTAATTGGGAGTGGTGATCAGTGTAGTGTCACACACAGCCCCTCCCCCCACAGTTCGAATCACTCCCTAGGACACACTTAACCCCTACAGTGCCACCTGGTGGTTAACCCCTTCACTGCCAGTCACATTTACCCAGTAACCAATGCATTTTTAATTGCACTGATCGCTGTATAAATGTGAATGGTCCCAAAATCACGCCAAAATTATCCGACGTGTTCGCCATAATGTCGCAATCATGATAAAAATCGCTGATCACCACCATTACTAGTAAAAAAAAAAAAATCAATAAAAATGCCATAAAACTATCCCCTATTTTGTAGATGCTATAACTTTTGCGCAAACCAATCAATAAAAACTTATTGCGATTTTTTTTTACCAAAAATATGTAGAACAATATGTATTGGACTAAACTGAGGGAAAAAAATGGTTTTCATATTTTTTGGGGATATTTATACATATCGGTCTAAACTGAGAAAAAATTTGCTTTTGTTAAAATCAAATGGGGATATTTATTATAGCAAAAAGTGCAAAATATTGTGTTATTTTCAAAATTGTTGCAATTTTTTTGTTTATAGCGCAAAAAAGAAAAACCGCAGAGGCGATAAAATACAACCAAAAGAAAGCTCTATTTGTGGGAAAAAAAGGACGTCAATTTTGTTTGGGAGCCACATCGCACAACCACGCAATTGTCAGTTAAAGCAACGCAGTGCCGAATCGCAAAAAGTGCTCTGGTCTTTGGCCAGCCGAATGGTCCGGGGATTAGGTGGTTAAACGCTCAAGAATATATTTTTTTATAGCAAATCCTTTTTATTGATTATTAATCAACAATTTTCTTATTTTAAATCATTTGGTACAACAGTGTAATATTTTACCATCTTACATCACTATTCCCCACCCCCAAAAGAAAAGAAAAAAAAGGAAAAAAAAAAGACTTTTTAAAAGTACAAGTTATTTTATAAATTTCTATTCAAAGACTTTTTTCTTTTCCGTTTTTCCCTATCCATTTATGACATATCATAATTTCCATATCTTATTAAATTCATACGTACTTCCCCTCCTTACATATGCTGACTTTTGCTTTATTAGCATGTTGTTAATCTCTCTTTTCTTCATGGGTAGGGGGAAAGGGTGACAACCACCTCTTGGCAATTAATTTTCTAGCCAGGTAGAGACATCTTTTTATTGCTATTTGCATTGGGACAGCGGCTGTTTGAGGTTCCATATATCCCAATACATATAGCCTAGGTTCCATCTGGAGTTCTACTTTAAATGTTAGTTTTACTGTATCCACAACTTCTCCCCAGTACCTATGAAGCTTGGGACACCTCCAGAGCATAGGTTTAAGATTTCCATCTAGATCTCCACATCTAGGACATGATGGCTCTGGACGTCTCTCCCAAACAAAAAAAAGATTTCTTGGCATATAATATGTTCTATGAATAGTAAACATTTGTGTTCATTTTTGTGCCGGTACTAAAGATATTAATTCTACTGATTTTAAAATACTGTCCCATTGATCGTCTGTCAATTCCCCTACATCTTCTTCCCATTTTACCCTACAAGTAAGAACCAGATCTTTTTCTACTGCTGCTAATCGTATCTTGGTATACAGTTTTGATGTTATCTGTTTGGAGGAGATGGCATTCACTACTATTTTTAAGAAGGGGGCCCTACTCCATTCTAGCTTTATTGTCTTAAATTGAGAAATTAGCTCGTGTCTTATCTATAAATGTTGGTAAAAACACTTATTAGAGAGTCCAAACTCTTCTCTTAACTCCTGGAATGTTTTTTCAATGTCCTGTCATTATATATTTGTAACAGCTTCATCACTCCCCTTTATTTCCAGACGTTAGATTTCTCCATTTTCTTCAATTCTTGCAGATTTTTATCATCCCATATTGGCGTGTACTCAGAGGGACATATGTATTGACATAGGGACTTTAATATCTGCCATACTTTCAACACTAGGTGGACTGTAGGGGCAGTCAATGTCCATCTTCAATGACCTTGCTTCTAGTGCCTCAATTAATGTGGAGTGTGGCGTACTGGCCAGCAATGCTCGCGTACTGTAGCATACGGTGCCCCCTTCCACTGCCCACCCCCATAGATGTTGTAATTGGGCTGCCAAAAAATAACCCCAGGGGTGTGGAACCGCCCAACCACCCCTGTTCTTTGGCAGCTCTAAGACCCGAAGGCGTATCTTGGCCTGTTTCCTTCTCCTCACCATTTCCCTAAATAATACATCTAACTTTCTAAACCAGCTTCCATTAATTCATATTGGTGAATTTTGCAGAATATATAATATTTGGGGCATCCACACTATCTTAATCAAATTACAAAGCCCTACCACTGAAAGCGGTAGCCGACACCATGTCTTACATTTTATTTTTAATGTCTCTATTAAAGGGACCAGATTTTTCCAAATATATGACTTAGAGTTTGCTGTTACTATTATTCCTAGATATCTTACGCTATCTACCACTTGTATGTGCCTAGAGCTATCTGGTATTTCTCCTTCTATTGGGTCCACTGGGAGCATGGTCGATTTCTCCCAGTTAATCATTAGTCTGGAAAATATACCACAGTTCTTGATCCTGTCCATCACTGTGGTTAAGGAGCCTTTTCGTATCTCCCAGGAAAGAGGATATCAGCTGCGTAAAGTGAGATTTTTTCCTTGTCAACTCATCTACAAAAACCCTTTATTTCTCTTTTTGTCCTAATGGCTATGGCTAAAGGTTCTATGGCCAGGGCGGAGAGCAGGGGTGACAAAGGGCACCCCTGCCTTGTCCCCTTGGGCCAATGAAAAGTACTCTGATAACGTATCATTAATCCTCAGCCTTGCTTTAGGAGTCCTGTAAAGGAGTTTCAGCCATCTAGTAAAAATCGGCCCAAATCCAAACTCTGCCAAAACTTGCCTCAAATAATCCCACTCGACGCTGTCAAATGCTTTGGCAGCATCGAGGGAAAGGATAGCTCATGAGCCCCCCTACTTCACTGGGACCTGCAGGTTCAGAAAAACTCTCCTAATATTTAGGTGTGTTGATCTTCCTGGGACAAACCCTGATTGGTCCATATGGATCAATCTGTCCATTATCCTATTCAATTGAGTAGCCAGTATTACTGCCAGTAACTTGACATCCGCACATAGCAATGAGATTGGACTATATGATGAAGGTACATGGGGATTTTTCCCCTCTTTATGTACCACTATGATTCTAGCTTCCATCATAGAGGGTGGTAATATTCCTTTATAATAGGCCTCATTTAGCACTGACAAAGGTTCTGGTAATATATCAATGCAAAAAAAAGTTTTAAAAACTGCAGTTTTTTGGGGAGCAGTGATTTTAATAATGCTTGTGAAACAATAAAAATGAAATATTCCTTTAAATATCATGCCTGGGGGGTGCCCTTAGTATGCCTGTAAAAGCACATCTTTCCTATGTTTATAACAGTGGCACAGCAAAATGACATTTCTAAAGGAAAAAATGTCATTTAAAACTGCTCGCGGTTTTAATGTATTGTCAGATCCCGGATATTAAGGGGAACCCCGCACCCAAATTTAAAAAAAATGGGATGGAGGTCTCCCAAGCCCCAGGCACTATATACTCTGAACAGCAGTATATATACTATACGGTCTGCCCTATATACTCTGCAGAAAATTGGGCCTTAGGTGTTGAAGGTACCAGAACACTTTAAGCCCTCACAGTTACTCTTGTTGGGTGCAGGAATAGGCCCTGATGTGAAATATTATATCAAAAGTTGCAATTACATGCCCCTGTTAAACAGTGACAGAAAAATTGGGCCTTGGGTGGTGGTGGTGGTGCCACAACACTGCAGCTCCTCAAAGATACTCATGTTGGGTGCTGAAATGGGCCCTGGTGTGAAACATAACTACCAGTTTCTTGTCCTTCTGTGGCAACCCCTCTCTCACATTACTCCCTTCCTTAACCTGGGAACCAACATCGGAGCCTTCAAATCACTGTGTATCCTCCAGCAGCATATAACTGACACTGTAGTCAAATAGTTCTTGGGACTCCTACGTGCACGATGGTGGGGCTACAGAAGGAGTGACTGTCTACAATTTGCTGGTGGAATAGGCGGCTTTTGCAAGCTGCATTGGAAGTCAAACTACTAGGAACCTGGGTGACAGAGGATGAGGAGGATGAGGACGGCTTCATTATCCACACCACCAACTCTTCTGCATGTTGTGTCTTAATAACACGACCAGCAGCAGCAAAAAAGGACAAGCATGCCCCATGGCCACCTGCAGAGGATGCACCATGTCCACGACCACCACTGTTGACTGTAGACACAGAGGCTGCTTGCCCTCTTTTAGTGGCCTGTGAGCATCTGCCTCTCCTTGGTGGCCTTCCGGACACGATGTATTTTTTGTTTTGCAACACCACACTACACTGTATTAGATGCTGTGTACACCACCTGAAGTGTATTATAAAGTGTGCAACAGCTGCACTGTATTGTATACTGTGTACACCACCAGAAGTGTAGTAGAAACTGTACACATTGTATTAGATACTGTGTACACCTCCTGCACTGTATTAGCAAATGTACACCATGGAACTGTAGATATAGGCTACACTGAATGCAGAGTAATATATATATATATATATATATATATATATATATATATATATATATATATATATATATATATATATATATTGAATTTTGAATACACGCCTGAAGTGTATTAGAAACAGTACACCACACAATGCACTGTAGATATAGGCTACACTGGATGCAGAGTATATGTGTGTGTGTGTGGGCGTGTGTGTGGGTGTGCGTATATATATATATATATATATATATATATATATATATATATATATATATATATATACATACATACTAACTGCTAAATGCAGAGTATATGTATATACTAGACTGACTGTAATATATATATATATCAAATACACTGCCACTAACTGAATAACCTGCCTGCTTAATCTAACTCTAACCCAAGCTATCTCTGTTCACGCCAACAACACTACACGTGGGCATGGACTTAGACCACCTGAGCCATGATTGGCGCACCCTGCCTTTGGCCAATTATGGCTCTCTCAGCAAAGCATGCTGTGATTGACCAAAGCACGCAGGTCAGGTGCATGCTTTGAGCAATCATACAGTAATGCACTGCGATCTTGCAGTGTATTATGGGGCATTCCATGGTGATCAAATTTTTTGCAAACGCCCCATATATTCAGTTTCATTTTAGAACAAGCGAGCACCCAATTCACATCAGAGAGAAATGGAATTGCCAATCCCTGGAAAAAGTTTTTAATTTCTCTACTCGTATCTCCTATTGTGGAACTATATAAATCCATATAATATCTTTTAAAAACCTCTACCATCTTCCCAGAACATCTAGTAATTCCTCCAATATCTATTCTAATAGATGTTATTGTACAGTATGTAATTCTGCATTTTGATTTCTAGCAAGAAGGGCTAATATGTGCCCTGTTCTTTCCCCTTCTTCGTACCAATGCTGTTTCATAAACATAATTTTATTTTCTGCTTTTGTTTATTTATTTTTTTTTTTTTTAAATCACTCACCCCAATCAACCCAGCCACACAACCTATCTACTCACTATCTATTCGACTCCTTCGAGTCTAACCTTACCAAGTAAGTTCCCTAGATTGGGGAATAAAAGTATATCCTCCCCAGGATTGAACGTGCCTAGCCCAGGCTATATTTTTATTATTCCAAAAAAAAAAAAAATACCCCACGGTATCAGTTAAAAAAAAAATCTCCTCTAATCAGGCATATTATATAAACAGTTATAGCCCATATATCCTTAAAGAAAAAAGATAGAATAAAAAAAAATAAATAAATAAAAATATAAAAAAAATTATATAAAAAAAAAAATAGATTAATAAATAAATTCTGCATCCATTACAAAATTTAGTGGGAGAGGGAAAAAAAAAAAAAACATGAACCCCCAAAATAGTCCCCCTATCCCACCCAGTAAGTTAAAGAACCTCAACCGGATCAACTATCTAGTGTGATATACAAAATAGTGCACATATAGGAACAACATTTTCATTTTTCTTGCCATAACCCCTACCCCAATATATATCAAGCCTTGTACGAATACCTTTAGTGAAAACAAAAAAACAAAAAAAAAAAACAAAAACAAAAAGAAAAAAAAAAAGGGAAAAAAAATCCCCCAACCCCCACGCCCTCCCCACGTCAAATACCAATCAAACCTTGTGCATCACTGGTGCCTAGTGAGTTATAGTGGAATATTGCCAAACATAAAAGAAAAACATGAAAACACTAAAAAAAAATCCTGTCCCACCCAGTAAAGTGTAAACTTGAGGACAGTCAGCCATATCTACTGTCCAGTGTAGAAAAAACATGAACCCCCCAAATGGTCCCCCTATCCCACCCAGTGAGTTAAAAAACCCTCAACCGCATCAGCTATCTAAAGTGATACACAAAATAGTGCACATATAGGAACACCACTTTCATTTTTCTTGCCTTAACCCCTTCCACCATATACATCAAACCATGTACAAATACCTTTAGTGAGAAGAGAGGAAAAAAAAAAAAAAAAAAAAAGGGGGGGGGGGAAATCTCCCGACCCCCACGCCCAAAAAAAAAAAAAAAAAAAAAAAAACAAATAAAACCCCACCGACCAAACATGATAAAGATAATGTGCATTTAAAAAACTCTGAAAAACTATCAGGAACATATTTTGACTTATAACAAATAATCCATGTCAATCATTTGCAATAAAAAAAAAAAAAATTAGATACCTCACCCACAACCCTACCCTAGTAATTTAATGTGCCTTAATTCTCTCAATATTGGACATGAATAAACCTGTCTTATCTTCTATATCCACAATACCAAAAAATAAAAAATAAATAAAACAACCAGAACCAAAAAAACAAAAAAAACAAAAAAAAACCAAAACCCCACCGATCAAACATGATAAAGATAATGTGCATTTAAAAAACTCTGAAAAACTATCAGGAACATATTTTGACTTATAACAAATAATCCATTTCAATTGTTTGCAAAAAAAAAAAAATATATATATACCCCACCCACCACCCTACCCTAGTAAGTTAATGTGCCTTAATTCTCTCAATATTGGACATGAAAAAAAACGTCTTATCTTCTAAATCCACAATACTCAAAAAAAAAAAATTTAAAAAAAAGATCCTCACCAACCCAACCTAACAAAATAATGTACAATTTTACTCTAAGAAATTATCAGAAACATATTTTGACTTATAACATATAGTCCATCTCAATCATAATACTAACTAACAAATAAAAAGCAAAAAAAAAACAAAAAAAACAAAAAAAACAAAAAAAAAACAACATTTTAATTTTTATTCACTTAAACCCTGCCCCAGTATACACCAAAACGTATTCCAATACCTTAAGTGGGAAAAAAAAAAAAACCAACAAGGACCCCCCCCCACCCATCCACCACTTTCTGCTTTTGTAAGGTCAATTGTTTGATACATTTGCTGTGACTCTGTCCACTTAAATAAGTTTTCCTGGGATGGATCTTTTATATATGTTTTTTCCGCTTCTGTCACTGCCTTCATAACTGACGATTCCCAATCTTTAGTTGACTTTTTGACTCTCGAGATTTGTTGGATTATAAGTCCCCGGAGATATGCTTTAAGTGTGTCCCAAATTATTCCCTGAGATGCTGATTCTTAATTGGATACTAAGAATTTCTCGAAGGCCTCCTTCATTTACTAGGAGATGAACACATGGAAAAAGGTATGCTGACAAACAACCTCTATTGCATAACCATGACACCTGTTAAGTTCTGAGAATGGGAGGCAGAGCTAAGAGATGGCCTTCTGGCAGAGGATGTCCCTGGATTCAGCAGCAGGGGTCCACATCAGAGAGCTGGTGATCGAGCAACATCATCTGTAGAGCGATCAGCTCCAAGTACATCTTATCAACATTCTGAGGGTTTGCTGACCCGCTACTGATCCATCTGATATCAAGGCCCCCAACTTTTTAACACAGCGGAGCTGTCTGCTTTTTGATGGTGGTCCGGAGTGATTATTCCTTAACAGCTTACCCAGACCCTCTGTAGCGGGGGGGTCATGAGTCTCTGGTAAGCGGCCAGCTTTTATATTTGGTGACGATGGATCTGACACTTTATATTTAATCATCAACAAATTTTCAACACTCATCAGCACTTGGGTGGTCATCGCATTTATTATATGGACTTTTAATATTTAATATTTTTAAAAAAATGAATACATATCTTCCTTCACTACCAATCCTCACCTGCCTACAGCTAAAAAGCACCAACCTGTGTATTAAAATACTTGTTCGTCATGAATATGAGGTATGGACTGAATGATATTGACAGGAAAATCCCTTATGTTTTAATGTTGTCACTGTCATTTTGGTAAAGTGTGTCTCCTGTAGGCAAAGGATTGAAATTTTGAGGATGGAAGCAAAATTAAACATAGTTTTTTTTGGCTGGAGCTCCCAGTCCCCTCACATTCCAAGAACAAATAGATGTTAATTTACCGTATTTATCGGCGTATAACACGCGCCGGCGTAAAACACGCACCCCAAGTTTAGGAGGGAATTTTAAGGAAAAAAACTTTTAGGAGGGAAGTTTAAGGAAAAAAAACTTACATTTAAATGCCCATCAATGCAGCCTCATCAGTGTTCATCTGCAGCCTTTCCCCAGTGTCCAGTGCAGCCTTGTCAGTGCAGCTTTGCCCCAGTGCAGCCTTTTCAGTGCAGCTTTGCCCCAGTGCAGCCTTGTCCCAGTGCAGCCTTGTCCCCAGTGCAGCCTTGTCCCCAGTGCAGCCTTGTCCCCAGTGCAGCCTTGTCCCCAGTGCAGCCTTGTCCCCAGTGCAGCCTTGTCCCCAGTGCAGCTTTGCCCCAGTGCAGCCTTGCCCCAGTGCAGCCTTGTCCCCAGTGCAGCCTTGTCCCCAGTGCAGCTTGTCCCCAGTGCAGCTTTGCCCCAGTGCAGTCTTGTCGCCACCGACATACAAACGTTTAGTTTGTATTTTTAAACATGACGCCGCAGAGTTTGGAGGGACTCGGCGGCGCTCGTTCAGCTGAACGAGCGCCGCCGAGGACACAGTGACTGGGCAGAGACGAGATACACATAGCCGAGGGTTCTCGGCTATTCTCGGCGCCGTTCACAGTCACGCCCAGTCCCTATGATGGACATAACACAGGTCCAATGGCGGGACTGGGCGTGACTGTGAACGGCGCCGAGAAAAGCTGAGAACCCTCGGCTATGTGTATCTCGGCTCCGCCCAGTCACTGTGTCCTCGGCGGTGCTCGTTCAGCTGAACGAGCGCCACCGAGTCCCTCCGAACTCCGCGGCGCCATGTTTAAAAATACAAGCTATGTGAATGTCGGCGGCGATCGTGGCGATCGCTCCGACAGATCACAAAATAGCGGGGATCGGCGTATTACACGCACCCGCGATTTTCCCCTTATTTTAAGGGGAAAAAAGTGCGTGTTATACGCCGATAAATGCGGTACTTATCCAGGAAGATAACAAAACAAATGTATGCAATTAAATAAACACCTAGCCTGCAAGCAGTTATAAGCATTATTCCCTATATTTCTCCCCATGATCATCCTTGACTGTGCATATCTGTGTGAAAAATCAGATATTATAATAAACCTCCCTTTCCTTATTGTGCTTTTTTTGTGTCATAAACCTTCCCAAGCATATTCCCAAAGAGAAAAAAAAAACATTATTTCTGACTATAGAAGCTAAACTAACAGGTCCACAGTTACTTAGTTAAGACTTTAATCTCTTTAAATGATAAGCATCACATTGGCCTTGTAATAGTAGTGTCATTAAAGAGTCTCTAAAAAAAGCTGTTCAATGGCAGTGTATTCCATCTATTTTAATAATAAGAATAAAGTAGCAAAAAAGATAATTGTTAAATTAACACTGACTTATCTCACAAGAATGTACAAAATATAAAGTTGAACTCCAGACAGGTATAAAAGTTACAAATGAATGCAGTTTAATTCATTAACTCATTAATAATCCTCATTTTTGTTAATGCAGGCAGTGTTTGCTTTTACCAAAAGTTACTTTTACTCCCCTTTTTTTGTTTAATTTTAATAATGCTTACCCAATACAGGCAGTCCCCAGGTTACAAACAAGATAGGGTCTATAGGTTTGTTCTTAAGTTGACTTTGTATGTAAGTTGGAACAGGTAATTTTTTTAAGTGTAGCTCCAACCAAAAAAAAATATATTTTTTTAAATTTTTTTTTCAAAATTTTTATTGACATTACAGAAATGTAGAAAATAGGCACAAAAGTAATATTAAAACACAAAACTCAGCGATGATAAATTAAATGCACATGAAAATATAGAATCCATCTCAGATATAAACTTTTCTTTCACTCAGACATGTTTTGAGTAGGGATGGGCTGAACACCCCCGGTTCGCACCAGAACATACCAAACATACAAAAAGTTCAGCAGAACACACAAACACCATTAAAGTCTATGGGACACGAACATGAAAAATCAAAAGTGCTAATTTTAAAGGCCTTCTATGCAAGTTATTGTCATAAAAAGTGTTTGGGGACCTGGGTCTTGGCCCAGGGGACATGTATCAATGCACAAATGTTTTTTAAAACGGCAGTTTTTTCGGGAACAGTGATTTTTTTAGTGCTTAAAGAGAAACAATAAAAATTAAATATTCCTTTAAATATTGTGCCTGGGGGTGTCTATAGTATGCCTGTAAAGTGGTGCATTTTTCCCTTGTTTAGAATAGTACCACAGCAAAATGACATTTCTAAAGGAAAATTGTCATTTTGTCAGAAACCATGAATCAGACCGAGACAGAAGTACAGTTAATCACACTTGTTTAATAATAATAAAAAGGTAAACAGAGTAAGCGTAATCAATACAAAGCCAGAGTTCAGTGACCAGATCGGGTAGTCAGCCAATGCCAATGTCAGAGAGCCAGAGATAAACGTAGTAGTACAGCAAGCAGGATCAGGAGCCAGAAGGGAGGTCAGCCGAGCAAGTCTTCTACAGGAACGCAGGAGAAAATCTCTGAGATGTGACCAAAGGTGAAGGCAGAGATGAAGTGAGCTGTACGGCTTTAAGTAGCCAGGACTAACGAGCAGATCATTAACAGCTGAGTCACTATGGAGAGACAGGAGCTGGCAATTAGCTGACAGCTGAGCGGCCAGCTCAGAGAAGGAAGGGCTGAGCCCAGCCCTGACAGTACCCCCTCTTCAATGACCCCTCCCCCTTAGAGGACCCGGGCTTGAGGGGAAAACGTCTATGGAAATCACGGAGGAGGACAGGGAAATGTACATCCGAGGATGAGACCCAAGAGCGTGCCTCCGGACCGAACCCCTTCCAATGCACCAGGTACTGTATGCGCCCAGGGAACCTACGGGAGTCAACAATGGATTGTACTTCATACTCCTCATGGTTCTCAACCTGTATAGGGTGAGGATATGGCACCAAGGTGGTGAGTCGGTTGCATACCAAAGGTTTCAATAAGGAGACATGATACACATTAGAGATGTGCATACTAGGAGGAAGGTCCAATGCGTAAGTCACTGGTTAATCCTGCGAAGGATACGGAAAGGCCCAATAAACCAAGGTGCGAACTTCAAAGAAGGAACATAAAGTCAGAGGTAGTGAGACGACAGCCAGACTCTGTCCCCAACCTGGTAGGAAGGCGCAGGCAGGCGTCTGCGGTCAGCATGGAGTCTGTACCTATCGTTAGCATGTCACAAAGCCTCCTGGACTTGTGCCTAAGTGGAACGAAGGCCACGGAGATGCTCCTCTAATGCAGAAATACTCTGCGGAACAAATGAGGCAGGCAATACGGAAGGTTGGAAACCATAGTTCGCCATAAACGGGGACAAATGGGAAGCTGAATTCAAGGCACTATTGTGAGCAAACTCCGCCCACGATAAGAGGTCTGACCATTTTGACCAGTTGTTATGATGGTCAGAAATATAGCAACGTAGGAATTGCTCCAAGTACTGCTTGGCTCGTTCTGTAGCCCCATTAGACTGCGGGTGATACGCAGAGGAGAAAGTAAGCTAAATACCCAACTATGCACAAAAGGTTCACTAGAACCGGGACACAAACTGACTACCCCTGTCTGAGACAATCACCTTGGATAGCCCATGTAAGCGGAAGATCTCCTGAGCAAAAATAGAAGCCAGTTCCTTAAAAGTAGGCAACTTCTTGAGTCGAATACAATGCAACTTTTTCAAGAACCGGTCAACCACCATAAGGATAACTGTGTTGCCCTGGGAGTTGGGTAACTCCACAATTAAATCCATAGACAGGTGGGTCCAGGGCCTCTCCTCATTGGGTATGGGTTGTAGGAAGCCCACTGGAAGGTGTTGTGGAGTCTTACTCTGAGCACACACGGAGCAGGCAGCTACGAAGATGGTTACATCAGCGCGTAGACTAGGCCACCAGAATTGTTGGGAAATGGCCCAAAAGAGTTGATTCTTCCCAGGGTGGCCAGCAGTCTTGGGAGAATGGTAAGTCTGGAGCACAGTGGTACGGAGACTCTCGGGAACAAAGCAGCAGTCACAAGGTTTCTCAGGAGGAGCATTGACCTGAGCAGCAAGAAGTTTGTCACTCAAAGAGAAGTAAGACTGGTGCGAACTGTAGCCAGAATACGATCAGGAGGAATCACAGGAACCGGAACCGACTCCATCTTGGTAGTGGAGGAAAATTGTTGTGACAAGACGTCAGCCCTTACATTGTTAGTACCGGGTAAGAATGAGACAATGTAGCTAAAACTCGACAAGAAAAGAGCCCATCGCACCCTTCTGGGAGAGATGCGCTTAGCCTCAGCCAAGAATGTGTGCTTCTTATGGTCCGTAAGAATGAGAACCGACACAGTGGTACCTTCAAGGAGATGTCTCATTTCTTTTAGGGATAAAATGATCGCCAACAGCTCTTTGTCACCAATCTCGTAATTGCACTTTACCGGTAATTTCTTGGAAAAGTAGCCACATGGATGCATAGCGCACTCAGAGTTAGGACATTGAGACAGAAGGGCGCCAACTCCAGTCTCAGAAGCATCAACTTCAAGAATAAAAGACAATGTAGGATCAGGGTGTGCCAACACAGGAGCAGAAACAAAGGCAACCTTGAGACTCTCAAAGACCTTAATGGACTCCGGAGACCAACTCTGTGGGTTGCCGTCTTTCCTGGCCATATCAGTCAGGGGCTTGACCAGAGACGAGAAGTTATTAATAAACTTCCAATAATATTTGGCAAAGCCAAGAAAATGCTGCAGAGCACGTAAAACCACGGGTCGAGGCCACTTTAGGATCACTGAAAGTTTCTCTGGGTCCATCGAAAAACCATCAGTGGAAATGACAGCCCAGGAATTTAACCTATTCACAATGGAATTCGCACTTTTCCAATTTACAATAGAGATTGTTCTCTCTTAGTCTCTGAAGCACATGACAGACATCTGTGTTGGCTGTCCGGGACTTGGAAAATATGAGGATATCGTTGAGATAAACCATCACACATCGGAGGACATCATTAATGAACTCCTGGAAAACTGCCGGAGCATTACAAAGGCCAAAAGGCATTATAAGATACTCATAATGACCTGATCTGGTATTAAATGCAGTTTTAGACTTGTCGCCCTCGTTAATCCTGACAAGATTGTATGCCTCTCTCAAATCAAGATTCGTGAAAACCATTGCTCCCTTGAGGTGGTCAAATAACTCCGTAATCAACGGAATGGGATAGGCATTCTTAAACGTGAAATGATTGAGACCCCTATAATCGATACAAGGTCTCAGCTCACCACTCTTCTTCACAAAGAAGAAACCAGCACCAGCAAGAGATGAAGATTTGTGGATGAAACCTTGAGAAAGTGTGTCTGCAACATACTCCTCCATGGCCTTATTCTTCAAGAATGACAAAAGGTAAACATGGCCACGAGGGGGTATGGCACCAGGTTGAAGGTCAATTGCACAATTATACGACCGGTGTGGAGGCAAAGTACCGGCCTGACCTTTGTCAAAGACATCACTAAAATCGCGGTACTCCTCTGGCAGGTAGGAGAGTGAAGAGGTGCACAGGACCTTGGGTACTTTCTGGAAGCATCTCTCACTGGACTGTGGCGACCAGGACAGAACCTCAGCACGGAGCCAATCAAAAGAAGGGTTGTGCCTCTGTAACCAAGCATAACCAATAACCAGCGGAAACTTAGGTGAGGAAATAACTTGGAATTGGATTATCTCATGGTGAAGGGCCCCTATGGCTATGGACAATGGAACAGTCTCATGAGTTACATGGGCAGGCTGTAGAGGTCTCCCGTCAAGAACCTCAATGGCAAGTGGAGTGTCACGCAGCTGCAGCAGAATCGAGTGCTTTGATACAAAGGCAGCATCATTGAACAGGCCTGCAGCCCCAGATTCGATTAGAGCCTGTATGTCGACGGATGACTCAGCCCAAGACAGGGTAACCGAAAACTACTTCGCTTCTGTCCGAGGGAAACACCTGGGGCAGCATCTCAAAGTATATCTCAACCTGGTTGAGAAACTCTCTGCATTGAACTGGATCATCCCCAAATCACTGGGGAAGCAGAGCGGAACCAGACATGCCTCTTATAGAGGTAATACTCGAGGTGGGTGACTGCACAGAGACTGGAGCAGCAGCAGGGATGGCCTGCATCACAGGTTGTACTGGAGCAGCCATAGTAAAAGATTCCAGGTGAGTCATGCGACTCAGGAGCGTTTGTAATGCCAAAGCAAACTGATCCATGAGGTGATCCTGGTCATCCAATCTGGAAAAAATATTACCAACAAGTGGACTGACTGCATCTTCTGAATTCATAGCCTTCTCCTACTGTCAGAAACCATGAATCCGACTGAGACAGAAGTACAGTTAATCACACTGGTTTAATAATAATAAAAAGGTAAACAGAGTAAGCGTAATCAATACAAAGCCAGAGTTCAGTGACCAGATCGGGTAGTCAGCCAATGCCAATGTCAGAGAGCCAGAGATAAACGTAGTAGTACAGCAAGCAGGATCAGGAGCCAGTCTTCAACAGGAATGCAGGAGAAAGTCTCTGAGATGTGACCAAAGGCGAAGGTAGAGATGAAGTGAGCTGGACGGCCTTAAGTAGCCAGGAGTAGCCAGGACTGACGAGCAGATCATCAACAGCTCAGTCACTGTGGAGAGAAAGGAGCTGGCAATTAGCCGACAGCTGAGCGGCCAGCTCAGTGAAGGAAGGGCTGAGCCCAGCCCTGACACATTTAAAACTGATTGTGGCTGTAATGAATTGTCGGGTCTCAGCAATGTAGATAAAACTCATTGAAAAAAAAGAGCATGGGATCTCCCCCAGTCCATTACGAGGCCCTTTGGGTCTGGTATGAATATTAAGGGGAACCTTGAACCAAAATTTTTAAAAAAGGCGTGGGGTCCTCAAAATCTATACCAGGTCTGTTAATTAAATTAATGGGAACCCTGCACCAATTTTCCATTTTTTTCAGAAAATGGCGTAGGGGTCCCCCCCAAAAGACCCATCAGGTCTGGTATGGATTTTAAGGGGAACCCTGTGCCAATTTTTTTTTTAAATGGCGTAGGGGTCCCCCTAGAATCCATACCAGACCCTTATCGGAGCATGCAACCTGGCAGGCCACAGGAAAAGAAGGGGGATGAGAGAGCGCCCCCCCTCCTGAACCGTACCAGGCCACATGCCCTCAACATGGGGAGTGTGCTTTGGGGTCTGACCTCAAAGCACCTTGTCCTTATGTTGATGGGGACAGGGGCCTCATTCCCACAACCCTTGCCCAGTGGTTGTGGGGGTATGCGGGTGGGGGGCTTATCAAAATCTGGAAGCCCCCTTTAACAAGGGGACCCCCAGATCTCGGCCTCCCCCCTGTGTGAATTGGTAATGGGGTACAAATACCCCTACCATTTCACAAAGAAAGTGTCAGAATGTTAAAAAAAAACAAGACACAGCTTGGGACAAGCCCTTTATTAACAAATAAAAAAATAAAAATGTCCCACAATGTCCATTCATCTTCTTATATCGATCCGCTGATGGACCGAAAGAGATCTGCCACCGATCTGCCTCCATGGGAGGCTCCCGCCATGTGACGCTTCATCGCCTTTCACAGTTCTTATATAGCTGAGGGCAGGACCACCTGGTGACATACCCGGGTGACCCCGCCCTCCTCTGACACACAGGGACTTCCCCATGGCTTTCCCATGGTGTCAGAGGGGGCGGGGTCACCCGTTTACGTAACTGGGTGGCCCTGCCCCCTCTGATGCCACTGGGAAATCCCTGTGCATCAGAGGGGGGTGAGGTCACCTGGGTATGTCACCAGGTGGCCCCGCCCTCATTTATATAAGAACTGTCAAGGGCGATGAATCACCACATGGCGGGTGCCTCCAATGGAGGCAGAACGGTGGAGTTTTTTTTTCGGTCTGTCGGCGGAGCGATATAAGATGAATGGACATTGTGGGACATTTTTTTATTTTTTTTATTTTTTAATAAAGGACTTGTCCCAAGCTGTGTCTTGTTTTTTTAACATTTTGACACTTTTTTTGTGAATAGTAGGAGTACAAAGTACACCGTTACCATTTCACACAGGGGGAGGCCAGGATCTGGGGGTCCCCTTGTTAAAGAGGGCTTCTATATTCCGATAAGCCCCCCCACCCGCAGACCCCCACAACCACCAGGCAAGGGTTGTGGGGATGAGGCCCTTTTCCCCATCAACATGGGGACAAGATGCTTTGGGGGCTACCCCAAAGCATCCTCCCCATGTTGAGGGCATGTGGCCTGGTATGGTTCAGGAGGGGGGTGCTCTCACATCCCCCCTCTTTTCCTGCAGCCTGCCAGGTTGCGTGCTTAGATAAGGGTCTGGTATGGATTTTTGGGGGGACCATTTTTTTTTTAAATTTTTGCACAGGGTTCCCCTTAAAATCCATACCAGACCTGAAGGGTCTGGTATGGATTTTGGGGGGACCCCTATGCCATTTTTTAAAAATTTGGAACAGGGTTCTCCTTAATTTACATATCAGACCTGAAGGGCCTGGTATGGATTTTAGGGGGACCCCCACGCAATTTTTTAAAAAAAAGTTTGGTTCGGGGTACCCCTTAATATTCATACCAGACCCAAAGGGCCTGGTAATGGACTGGGGGGGATCCCATGCTCTTTTTTTTCAATGAGTTTTATCTCTATTGCTGAGACCCGACAATTCATTACAGATGCGATCAGTTTTAAATGACTTTTTTCCTTTAGAAATTTAATAATTTTGCTGTGGTACGGTTCTAAACATGGAAAAATGTGCCACTTTACAGGCATACTATAGACACCCCCCAGGCATGATATTTAAAGGAATATTTCATTTTTATTGTTTCACTTTAAGCATTAAAAAATACACTGCTCCTGAAAAAATGGCTGTTTTAAAAACATTTTTTTGCATTGATACATGTCCCCTGGGGCAGGACCTGGGTCCCCAAACACTTTTTATGATAATAACTTGCATATAAGCCTTTAAAATTAGCACTTTTGATTTTTAATGTTAGTGTCCCATAGACTTTAATGGTGTTCCCGTGGATTTTGAATTTGCCGCAAACACCGCATATTGTTCGGTGTTTGCAGAACATCCGAACAACCAAAGTTTGTCCCGAACTTATGCTTAGGCTGAACTGTTCGCCCATCCCTAGTTTTTTTTTTTAAACAATAAGTTTATTGAAGTTTTCACAAGGTACCAGTAGAGAAGGTTGAGATAAATAGTATACTACATTGCATAGTGAGTAACATAGCGTACATTATCAATCTGTATCAGTTGCAACAACGAATACATAACCACTTTGTGTTAAGTTTCAATGAGTTGCAATGCCACCTACATTCCCCGGCACCCCAAACTGGGCACTCACTGTGCCATGGGACTAGAGGCAGCCCTATCAAACATCAACCGTCAGCATCCAGATAACTTAGAAAACCTGTAAAATCCTAGATCTACAGAACTTAAAATTTAGGAACAAGGGAAACCAGTAAATCTACTTGGTATAAGCATGTTATGCAGTAATTAGCCCGTCTTGAGGAGCTCCCGGTAGAAGGATACCCATGTGGAGCAGTGGTTTAGAGGGGGGGCACATACATTATGCGTGTGTTAGATGTGAGAGGATGTAGAAACATGTGGAGTCAAAGATTGGTAGTACCAGAGAGTTCCTGGCTTATGAAGAGGTAATAATTATTGTAGTACCGTACTCCTTGGGTCATTGATCCATGGTTCCCAGTTGAGGCAAAATGTTGCGGTAGTTAGGTTGGCTTTGGCGAAGGAGGCCTCCATTTGGAAGTGATTGTTCAGCAGAGTGATAAGATTTGATCCGGAGGGAGTTTGTGGTGATTTCCATTTTCTCACTAGAGCTAAACAAGCTGCGATTAGAATGTGAGTTGCCAGTACCCTGACATTTTTCAGCCAATTGGGGATGTTGAGACCCAAAACAAGGTCCAGCTGGGATATCGGTAAAGGGATTTTGCATAGCTTTGAGATGAGGGCAGAGACTTCTTTCCAGTATCTGTGAATGTTACGGCAGTCCCACCATATGTGCTGCAGGGTACCCTTTCCTGTGCAGTTTTTCCAGCACTGAGATGAGGTAGATGTGTAGATGTTTGCCAATCTGGCTGGGGTGAAGTACCACTTATGGAACAAATTCTGCGTTGATTCCCAATGGGAGATACAGTGTGATGCTCGAAGAGGAACGGTCAAGGCTTTGTGCCATAGTGGGGGCTGTGGTGGAGAGTCGTGAAGGTTGACCAGAAGTTGATGGATGAAAAGGTGTGGTCTGCGGAGGTCATTGTCAATAGTTTATATATCCACGCAATACTTTTAACTGCTGGATTAGCGGTGTCGTAGAATTTCAAAATGCCATCTAGTAGGGAGTCGCATTCTGTGATATCTAGCATGGAGAGGATAGATCGGAGCCGTAGATATAAGAAAAAGGTATTGGCAGGCAGGTCAAATGTTTGCTGCAGTTGAGAGAATGGGTGGGGTCCTGAAATGGACATGAGTTATCCCAGGTTGGTGAGTCCTTTTTGTATCCATGTTTTGAGGGGTAAGTTAGGTGAGATCAGTTCCAGTGCTTGGATGTGGAGTTTGGAGAGCACAGATTTGGGTATGCCATTGGATTTCTGTGTAATGGCCGACCATACTCGTAACGCTGCAGTTACAGATTGTAGGAAGTGACGATGTGGTTTCAAGGTGAGTACCGCAGCCATCAGAGTGTGTTTCGGACTTGCAGTAAGAGCTACAGTTTCAATTTGGGTCCAGGTCTTGGTTGAGTTGGAAGACCACCATTCTCGTGATTGATCTAGTACAACTGCTTTGTAGTATGTGTGGACGTTGGGGGCTCCCATCCCTCCGTTTTGTACAGGAGATAAGCTAAAGCAAAGGTAAAGGGAGTGTCCGAAACATATACAAAATATGTGGTATTAGATACATTTTGTGGTATTTGATACATTTTGGCTTGAGCTATTCTACCAGCCCAAGAGACAGTATAGTTACTCATATCATTGGAGATGCGCAGAAGCTTCTCTTGTAGTGCGGCATAGTTTAGTGTAATCAGTGACTTAATCAGTGACTGTAATCAGTGACTCGGGAAGGTTAATTGAATTCCTAAGTAGGGGAGTGATGAGCTCTTGGTCCATACGAAAGGTGTGTTTTTCGAGATGTGGCGCATAGTTTGAGGGTCTATCCCCAGGTTCAGCATGGTGGATTTACCATGGTTTATTTTGTAAAGAGAGACTGAACTGAACTGTTCTAGGGATTTTTGGACACTGGGAAGGGAGGATTGGGGATTTGTTAGGGTGATGATAACATCATCTGCGTAGAGACCTATTTTATGTTCAACAACTCCTACTTTGATGCCTGAAATTGCTGGTGTGGATCTGATGATTTGCGCCAGTGGTTCCATTACCATGGCAAAAATCAAGACGGAAAGAGGGCACCCTTGCCTTGTGCCATTAGTGATAAGAAAGGGGTCTGATGTTATTCCTGATGTCCAGACTCAGGCACTGGGGGAGGAGTAAAGATTGAGTATAGCTTTGAGGATGTTCCCTGTCAGTCCAAATTTGTACATGACTTTTTCCATGTATTTCCAATGCACCCTGTCAAACGCCTTCTCTGCATCCAGCGAAAAGAAGAGAGAAGGCGTTTGACTGTGTTCTACCGAATGTATTAAATTAATGAGGCGTCTAGTGCCATCTGATGCTTGTCTGCCGGGTACAGATCCAACTTGGTCAGGATTAGGGATGAGCTTCGAGTTCGAGTCGAACTCATGTTCTACTCGAACATTGGCTGTTCGCAAGTTCGCCGAACAGCGAACAATTTGGGGTGTTCGCGGCAAATTCGAATGCCGCGGAACACCCTTTAAAAGTCTATGGGAGAAATCAAAAGTGCTAATTTTAAAGGCTTATATGCAAGTTATTGTCATAAAAAGTGTTTGGGGACCCGGGTCCTGCCCCAGGGGACATGGATCAATGCAAAAAAAAGTTTTAAAAACGGACGTTTTTTCAGGAGCAGTGATTTTATTAATGCTTAAAGTCAAACAATAAAAGTGTAATATCCCTTTAAATTTCGTACCTGGGGGGTGTCTATAGTATGCCTGTAAAGGGGCGCATGTTTCCTGTGTTTAGAACAGTCTGACAGCAAAATGACATTTGGAAGGAAAAAACTCATTTAAAACTACCCGCGGCTATTGCATTGCCGACAATACACATAGACGTTCATTGATAAAAACGGCATAGGAATTCCCCACAGGGGAACCCCGAACCAAAATAAAAAAAAAAAAAATGATGTGGGGGTCCCCCTAAATTCCATACCAGGCCCTTCAGGTCTGGTATGGATATTAAGGGGAACCCCAGCCAAAATTTAAAAAAAAAATTGACGTGGGGTTCCCCCTAAATTCCATACCAGACCCTTCAGGTCTGGTATGGATTTTAAGGGGAACCCCGCGCCAAAAAAAAAAAAAAAAACGGCGTGGGGTCCCCCTAAAAATCCATACCAGACCCTTATCCGAGCACGCAACCTGGCAGGCCGCAGGAAAAGAGGGGGGGACGAGAGTGCGGCCCCCCCCCCCTCCTGAACCGTACCAGGCCACATGCCCTCAACATTGGGAGGGTGCTTTGGGGTAGCCCCCCAAAACACCTTGTCCCCATGTTGATGAGGACAAGGGCCTCATCCTCACAACCGTGGCCGGTGGTTGTGGGGGTCTGCGGGCGGGGGGCTTATCGGAATCTGGAAGCCCCCTTTAACAAGGGGACCCCCAGATCCCGGCCCCCCCCCTGTGTGAAATGGTAAGGGGGTACTTACCCCTACCATTTCACTAAAAAACTGTCAAAAATGTTAAAAATGACAAGAGACAGTTTTTGACAATTCCTTTATTTAAATGCTTCTTCTTTCTTCCTTCATCTTCTTCTTCTTCTGGTTCTTCTGGCTCTTCTGGTTCTTCCTCCGGCGTTCTCATCCAGCATCTTCTCCGCGGCGTCTTCTATCTTCTTCTCCTCGGGCCGCTCCGCACCCATGGCATGAGGGGGGAGGCTCCCGCTCTTCTCTTCATCTTCTTCTCTTCTTCTCTTCTTCTTCTTCTTCTTCTTCTTCTTCCTTCTTCTCTTCTTCCTGTCTTCTCCGGGCCGCTCCGCAGCCATGCTGTGGCATCGAGGGAGGCTCCCGCTGTGTGACGGCGTCTCTTCGTCTGACGGTTCTTAAATAACGGGGGGCGGGGCCATCCGGTGACCCCGCCCCCCTCTGACGCACGGTGACTTGAGGGACTTCCCTGTGACGTCACGGGGAATGCCACAGGGAAGTCCCGTCATGTCACCGTGCGTCAGAGGGGGGCGGGGTCACCGGGTGGCCCCGCCCCCCGTTATTTAAGAACCGTCAGTCGAAGAGACGCCGTCACACAGCGGGAGCCTCCCACCATGCCAGCATGGCTGCGGAGCGGCTCGGAGAAGACAGGAAGAAGAGAAGAAGGAAGAAGAAGAAGAAGAAGAAGAAGAAGAAGATGATGAAGAAGAAGATGAAGAAGAGAAGAAGATGAAGAGAAGAGCGGGAGCCTCCCCCCTCATGCCATGGGTGCGGAGCGGCCCGAGGAGAAGAAGATAGAAGACGCCGCGGAGAAGATGCTGGACGAGAACGCCGGAGGAAGAACCAGAAGAGCCAGAAGAACCAGAAGAAGAAGAAGATGAAGGAAGAAAGAAGAAGCAGCATTTAAATAAAGGAATTGTCAAAAACTGTCTCTTGTCATTTTTAACATTTTTGACAGTTTTTTAGTGAAATGGTAGGGGTAAGTACCCCCTTACCATTTCACACAGGGGGGGGGGCGGGATCTTCCAGATTCCGATAAGCCCCCCGCCCGCAGACCCCCACAACCACCGGCCACGGTTGTGAGGATGAGGCCCTTGTCCTCATCAACATGGGGACAAGGTGTTTTGGGGGGCTACCCCAAAGCACCCTCCCAATGTTGAGGGCATGTGGCCTGGTACGGTTCAGGAGGGGGGGGGGCCGCACTCTCGCCCCCCCCTCTTTTCCTGCGGCCTGCCAGGTTGCGTGCTCGGATAAGGGTCTGGTATGGATTTTTAGGGGGACCCCACGCCGTTTTTTTTTTTTTTTTTTGGCGCGGGGTTCCCCTTAAAATCCATACCAGACCTGAAGGGTCTGGTATGGAATTTAGGGGGAACCCCACGTCAATTTTTTTTTTTAATTTTGGCTGGGGTTCCCCTTAATATCCATACCAGACCTGAAGGGCCTTGTATGGAATTTAGGGGGACTCCCACATCATTTTTTTTTTTTAATTTTGGTTCGGGGTTGCCCTGTGGGGAATTCCCATGCCGTTTTTATCAATGAACTTCTATGTGTATTGTCGGCAATGCAATAGCCGCGGTAGTTTTAAATGTGTTTTTTCCTTCAAAATGTCACTTTGCTGTCAGACTGTTCTAAACACGGGAAACATGCGCCCCTTTACAGGCATACTATAGACACCCCCCAGGTATGAAATTTAAAGGGATATTACACTTTTATTGTTTGACTTTAAGCATTATTAAAATCACTGCTCCTGAAAAAACGGCCGTTTTTAAAACTTTTTTTTGCATTGATTCATGTCCCCTGGGGGAGGACCCGGGTCCCCAAACACTTTTTATGACAATAACTTGCATATTAGCCTTTAAAATTAGCACTTTTGATTATTCATGTTCGTGTCCCATAGACTTTAACGGCGTTCGCGTGTTCGAATGAATTTTTTTCCTGTTCGCATGTTCTGGTGCGAACCGAACAGGGGGGTGTTCGGCTCATCCCTAGTCAGGATGTATTATTAGGGGAATAATTTTGGCTAGGCATTGAGCTAGCAGTTTCGCATAAAGTTTGGTATCAGTGTTTAAGAGTGAGATTGGGCGGTAATTGGCTGGGTTATCAGAGGGTTTGCCTGGTTTGGGTATGGTGACTATCAGGGCTTCTAGTGCTTCCTTGGGGATTTTGCCTATAAGGGTATACTGGTTAAAGGTGTTGCATAGGTGTGGGGTGATCAAGTCAGAGAAGAATTTATAGTACTCGTTTGAGAATCCATTGGGGCCTGGGGCCTTGTGGAGGGGCAATTGTTTAATGGCTTTACAAAGTTCCTCAGGAGTACAGGGTGTAGAAATGGATTCTAGTTGCTCGGTGCATATAGAGGGAAGGTGAATAGACGAGAGAAACGCATCGATATCTTCTATTTTTGGATTGGTTTCTTGGTCTAAGTCTTTAAGATTGTAAAGTTTGGCGTAAAATGCACTGAACTCATTCGCTATATCTAGGGGATTATTAACCCTTTTACCTTGGGAGTTGGACAGAAACTGTATCTTATTGATAGCTCAATGTTTTTGTAGCTGCTTGGCTAGAAACACACCTGACTTGTTAGCCGAGGAGTAGTATTGTAGCCTAAGGCGTTTTATATAATAGTCAAATCTCTTGTGTAGGTGTTCACGGAGTTTGTATCTTAGATTTTTGAGGTCTAGGGAAAGTATGTTGGATGGCGTTTGTTTATTGATTCGCTATATCTAGGGGATTATTAACCCTTTTACCTTGGGAGTTGGACAGAAACTGTATCTTATTGATAGCTCGATGTTTTTGTAGTTGCTTGGCTAGGAACGCGCCTGACTTGTTAGCCGAGGAGTAGTATTGTAGCCTAAGGTGTTTTATATAATAGTCAAATCTCTTGTGTAGGTGTTCACTGAGTTTGTATCTTAGATTTTTGAGGTCTAGAGAAAGTATGTTGGATGGCGTTTGTTTATTGGCATGTTCTAATGCTCTGATTTGTTGTAGGAATTTTTCCGTGGTGGCCGCATGTTGCTTTTTAGCTTGTGCTCCGTATTTCATAAGGAGGCCACGTGAGAAAGCTTTATGCGCATGCCAAATAATAGATTGGTCACCAAGAGAATGCATATTGTTGTTAAAGTAGGTCTCAATCTCGGATCGAAGCTCACCTTTAAATGATGGGTTGGTAAGGAGAGATGTGTTTAGTCTCCAAATGTTGTGACGTGTAGTCTTTTTGCAATTGAATAGTGTGATGGATATTGGCGTGTGTCAGACCAGGTGATTGTACCTATGCGCGCTTCAGTGTTCGATCGAAAGAGAAATTTATCTGTTAGGAACATATCGGTCCGAGAGTAAGACTGGGGGCTGGAGAAAAAGGTGTAATCTCGCTCCATATCATGGGTACATCTCCAGGGGTCATAAAGGTCTTCATTGTGTAGAAGAGAGGACAAGGCAGAGGGCCTTCGTTTAGTTGGATTGGACGTGTCTAGGGAGTTGTCAACGATTTCATTGAAGTCTCCACACAGTATCACTGGGTTGGATCTATACGGGGCCAATTTGGAGATCAGGGTATTGTAAAATTTCTTTTGGCCAGTGTTAGGGGGTAGAGATTGACTAGGGTGAGGCGTTGGTTCTCAATCATTGCAGAGAGAATCAGGTACCTATCATCTTCGTCAGCCTCACTATGATGTAATTGAAAGGAGATGAAAGAGCTTATTGCGATCATTACTACCATTTTTTGGTGGGGGCACTGGCAAAAAAGCAGTGTAGGTAGTGCTTGTGCAAGCAATTTGGGGAGTTTTCTTTGGTGAAATGCGTTTCCTGTACGCAAAATATGTCAGTGTGATGAGACAATGCCTCTTTCCACAGGGGGTTGTGCTTAAAAGGGGAGTTTAGGCCTTTTACATTTAATGAGGTGATTTTGATGGCCATGATAGTGGGGACTGTCCTGGGATGGTGATGAAATGAGCGTGATTCCACACACACTATGTCCAACCCAACTATGTATGGGGGAAATACCAGAGTATGTAAGTACACAAAGTATGTCTTCTATATGCAGAACTACACTGGATATACCTAATGGAGCTAAGAGGGACTGTCAGAGAAATTACAGTGTGGTAGTAGGCAGTTCAATCGATAAGAAGATCAGATATTTGTTGAGAAAAAGTAAATAATGGGAAGAAAAAAAAAAGTTAAAAACAGAAAATCAACAACTATAACAACAATATCAGTGTGCGTGGCACACTATAACCTGAGGGAGTGCAATCGACTGTATGACTGCGCCCATATGGGATCCTGTTAATATAGAGCAGCGTTTCTCAACTCCAGTCCTCAAGGCGCCCCAACAGGTCATGTTTTCAGGATTTCCCTCAGATGAAATGGCTGTGGTAATTACTAAGGCAGTGAAACTGATCAAATCACCTGTGCAAAATAAGGAAAGCCTGAAAACATGACATGTTGGGGCGCCTTGAGGACTGGAGTTGAGAAACACTGATATAGAGGACCGAAGACCTTTTTGTTGTTGATCTGAAATCCCCAATTGGTCAATTTTTTGTATCCATCTTTGGGAGTAAGGATGGGAATTACTTGTTGCTGATACATCACTAGTAGCTTGGTAGGAAAACCCCACTTATACATGATTTTCTTTTCCTGTAAAAGTGAGGTTACGGGGGTGAATGCTCTTCTCATCTCCATTGTGGCTTTGGAAAGGTCACTAAACATGAGGACAGTCGTGTACGGTGCTGGTAACGGCTTAGTGGTTTTGGCCACTTGTAGTATTTGTTCTTTGACATGAAAGTAGTGCACTCTCACTAGTATGTCCCTTGGAATGTCAGGGGGGAGGTGTGCTGGATTTGCGATTCTGTGTGCTCTGTCAATCATGATGTCCCATGCGTTTAAACGAGGTAGCAGGCTTGAAAACAGCTGTTATAGGTAGGGAGTGATTTCATTCAGTTTAACAGATTCGGGGACACCTCTGAATTTTATATTGTTCCTCCTGGAACGGTCTTCTAAATCTGCTAATTTCAGCTTTATGTGGTGTATTTCAGACGCATGATGGTCATGTGCATCTAGCAATTCATTGTGTGCTCTGACATGGTCATGAATGTTTTCCTCAAGCACATTCGTTCTCCCCTCAAGGCTGTCCACCCTCTCATGTATCTGAGAGACAGAAAGTTGCAGTTCCCTGTGCAGGTCTTTATGTATGGTCAGGAGCATGGCTTTGAGCATAGATTCTGTCACAGGGTTGTCTGATGTAGGGATGGCCGCTCTCGTACCCCCCCACCGGCGACCGTCTCCTCTACGAGGCGGCCCGCTACTGTGATGGCGGCGAATACACAGGCAGTTGTGGAGCCGGGGGCCGCGGTGGCTCCCACGAGAGCGGAGATCCTGCCAGCCATTACAGCGTGCAAGGAAACTCTGACAACCAAGATCCACTTCCTGACCATAATAGATGTTGGTCTCATTCGTCAGGACATGGACAAATTCAGGTCCCGCATTGCGGAGGTGAAGGACAGAGACTCCACAGTGGAGGATACAGTCCGGGCAGATTCCAGGGAGGTGAGGGCCCTGCAGCTCCAAGTGAAAGTGCTCCAGGAGCGTGCTATAGACACCGAGAACTGCCTCAGGCGGAATAACATCCGCATACTTGGATTACCTGAGAGAGCTGAGGGACCCAGACCAGCTGAGTTTACTGAACAATTGCTGTCCACCCTGTTCAGCCTGGGTGATCTGCCTCCCACCTTCGTAGTGGAAAGAGCCCACAGGGTCCCGCCGCTCCCTCCAAGACCAGAGGCCCCTCCTCGCCGCTTCCTGCTGCGGCTGTTAAATTACCGCGATCTGGATTGCATCCTGGCAGCGGCACGTACCATGCCTGAAATCAAATTTGAGAATACCAAACTGCTATTTTTCCTGGATTTCTCTCAGGAAGTACACCAACGCCGCAAGTCCTTTACTGATGTGAGACGCCGGCTCCGGGAGAAGGGAATACGCTTTGGTTTATTATCTCCCAGCAGGTTGCGGATCACAGATGGTGACAACACGCGTTTCTTCGATACCCCGGAGGCTGCTATGGCATGGCTGGATACCCGCTAACAACACACGACCAGGGAACCATGGTTGACTGCAACATGCTGGGAGCAGCTAAGTATCACACCTCCCCCGAACAGGACTACCTCCTATCCCATGTTGACTCGCAGTATTACTCACTATCCAGCCCTAGGTCTTTCCTCTCTGCTCTAATCCACCATTACCTGAATTGGCTGTTCAATGTCCATCGTTGCATAGACTACCGCCCACTTCTCCTGTCTGAGGAGCTCCAGCAGCAACCACAGATTTATTTAATTTTTTTCCCCCCTTTCTTTTTCTTTTATTGAATGTGCCACTGTCTGGAACCTGCTTCCCTTACCGAAGAGCTTCCACAAGTGTTGAAATACAACGCTGAACTGTTGCTAAGTAAAGTCTAAAGGTTTACTGTTTTTGAGTTTTGGGTATAGGCCCCATCTGATCACCCCCCCCCCAGGTTTTAGGGATGTCATCAGATGAGGGCAGGTTTGACACCTCGGTGTCATCACGGGTATTGTTTCTTAGTTATGTGTACATTCTTGTTCGTTTGCCTATTTGGTCTTTCATGAGTCATAATTCCACCCAGTACAGGCTCCCTGGGTCCTTGCTGCTCCTGAGCTGTGCACACGCACCTGCTTCATCCCTCCTTTCTTTCCCCATCAGACCTCTGCACAATGACAGGACATGATGCCCCCACCTTCAGTGCGCTGTCCTGGAATGTCCGAGGGCTCAATTCCAAATTTAAGAGAGCGGTGCTCTTCAAATACCTCAAATTACATTCCCCACATATGGTAATCTACAGGAAACGCACCTTATGGGCAGCAAACTACTGGCGCTGAAAAAGTCATGGATCCAGAGAGCCTTCCATGCCTCCTATTCCACATATGCCAGAGGGGTCACAATCCTGATCAATAAATCCTTCCCATGTGTGATGGAACATGTTCACACTGACCCCCAGGGTAAATATGTACTTATAGTGTTCACTGTCTGGGGTGTCCGATATATTGTGGTAGGCGTTTACATCCCCCCTCCTTTTTCCTCCTCCACCTTATACACCATAGTAGAGAAAATCACTCCATACTGCCCTGCCAGACTCTTAATCATGGGCGATTTCAACGCCATTCTGGCCCCAGACCTGGACAGACCTACCCCCCAAACAATTCTCTACTGACTTGCTCTCATGGGCAGAGGGATCTCCCATGCCGACCTGGCAGATACTATTCCACCACGCCTAGCGGAATACTGGGATCTTAATACGGGGTCCTCCTCCACAGCGGTGACCTAGGATGCCTTTAAGGCCTTTACCAGAGGGCAATATATCTCTTCTAACAAAGAAAGTAATGGATACTTGTGCGCACACACAGAAGGATTTTTTTAAAAACCGTTATAAGGGTGAATGTAACACAAGCTAATTTAAACTAGATAGTAGCTGCCACAGAAAAAGTGTTCGCACACCAATTAATAGGATGATTAAATATTGAATAGTGGCGCTAAACTAGGTGCTACATATGTGCAACTCTCGCCATAGTAAGAAGGTCCAATAATTGAAGCTCCAGGTATAAACACAGTCTATCCAATTAATCTTCCACCAATATTGTGCAAGCAAAGGTCACAGACAAGATCAATGATGCATCAATCAATGAATCAAGTAACTGCCAAGTAGTCCCTCTAATAAGGATCGTGGGAGAAATAATTCCTAAACAAAAGATTCCAATTGTTTTCAAACAATAAAGATTCCTCAAAGTAGACAAAAAACAAATAAAATTACACTAATACAAATCCAAAGGTTAATTTCCAATATGATTAAGAATATGATGTGGGTCAAGTCCCGTTAAAGTGCTCAATAATCCACATGCAAATGATCAAATATATAAATTAATACAAGAAAAAATAGATAATTTAAAATAAATAAATTGCTGGTAATTATCTAAAGTGCATATCGTGCATAAATCCAAATAATGTGACAATGAAACATCCCCAACTTCCTAATATGTGTACAAAACACAATAAGTGTAGCATTCAATTTGCAACTATTGATAGGTCTAACAGCCTAATAATACTAAAAATAATCTATTGTGTATAAAGTGCATGAATAAAAACAATGTGAGAATAAATCATCCCCAGCTACATAATAATAGGTGCACACAAGACAATAAGTGTAGCATTCAATTTCCAACAAGTGGTAAATTTAACAACCAATATAAGTGACAGAAAGAATTCCTCCAAGTGTAGCAAGTAGTTGTAAAGGAAAAAATTATGGTGATAATTAACATAAAATCCATAAAAAAGTCCCATACACAGTATAGCCCCCAATCGTGACAAATAGATAAAACTGTGTCCACGATAGATTCCTCCAGGTGAAACCGATAGTGAGATAGTGTGATAGTTCCCCCAGCCTCTCACCTCACGGCTGAATACCAACAGCCTAAACAGCATACAATGAACCAGGCAGCTCCCGATCCCCCCGATGACAAATCCCTCCAGGGGATCACCCGACCTTCATGTCCAGAGACTTCAGACAAGATCCGCTCCAAGAACAAAGAAAAGGAAGGGCTCCATAGTGTAATCAATTAAATAACTTTATTAAAGCCTCTGAATCACTTACATCAGGCTCCAAATACAGTGATAACAAGATGATGACTGATCACTGCTCACCGATCCCGGCCGTGATCGGGAGCCGAGCAGCCAAGCGACTTGCCCCTCTCCTCCCTGACGCATTGCGTGACCGTCATGTCACTTTCTCAAAGGGTACGGAGACAGGCGAAGGTGGATCGCTCTTAAGGCAGGGGGGTAGCCATAGCAACCCCTCGACCAACGAGCGTTACAAAAAGGAATCTCTCCAATAGATTGGGTATAAACAGTAAATCCCGTACATTTAAATATATTCCAAATGACTGGCCTCCGGAATTAAAAAGTTTTTAAATTTGCATATCGCTAATATCATTCAGAGCATAAATAATCTATAGACAAATATAAAGGTTAGCACAAAGGGGATAAAAACACCATCTACTGGGCAATTTTGATATTGCAATCCAGAGACTAGTATAATAAAAACCACATTTATAAAAATAAAACCTCCTAAAAGTAGAGGGTAAATCACATTAAATAACAACAATAAAATGTTTTAAATTGTTATAAGCATAATCTCGATTCAATTAAGGTGTGAAAAGATCCACGTAAATATCAAAACATATTAATGTCATGACCATAGCATAAGTATTTAGAGGCCAGACATCAAGCCCCTATAACGTAGAGTCCTGCATCATTTTTCCATATAATTTAAATAATGAATTAAAATTACAACAAAAATGGAGAAATAAATAAAATAAAATATAAAATATAGAGACTAAGAGAAAGGGATACAAGGCACCTTCTGATGAGTCATCGCCGTATTACATAAGAATAAAATTCACCTCTCAAATATTTAGATAGCTTGTTAACTGATTAAATTGAGTCAGTCAGAATCTCGCTGGATTCACGAGCTCTGTACTTTGACGCCTTGGGGTCATAATGTTGAGTTTGACCTTAATTGCTTTATTTCCAATTATTAGACTTGCCTTTACCTTGTTTGTCTTGTTTTGTGGGTTTAAGAGCTACCACGAGGGTTTGCCAGCACTACTAATTTTGAGGTTTTAATTTTTATGGATCTTTTTAGTTTTTAATGGACAAACTATTTTAGGCCATCATATTTGTTTTTTAGTTAACAAGCTATCTAAATATTTGAGAGGTGAATTTTATTCTTATGTAATACGGCGATGACTCATCAGAAGGTACCTTATATCCCTTTCTCTTAGTCTCTATATTTTATATTTTATTTTATTTATTTCTCCATTTTTGTTGTAATTTTAATTTATTATTTAAATTATATGGAAAAATGATGCAGGACTCTACGTTATAGGGGATTGATGTCTGGCCTCTAAATACTTATGCTATGGTCATGACATTAATATGTTTTGATATTTACGTGGATCTTTTCACACCTTAATTGAATCAAGATTATGCTTATAACAGTTTAAAACATTTTATTGTTGTTATTTAATGTGATTTACCCTCTACTTTTAGGAGGTTTTATTTTTATTAATGTGGTTTTTATTATGCTAGTCTCTGGATTGCAATATCAAAATTGACCAGTAGATGGTGTTTTTATCCCCTTTGTGCTAACCTTTATATTTGTCTATAGATTTTTTATGCTCTGAATGATATTAGCGATATGCAAATTTAAAAAAATTTTAATATCCGGAGGCCAGTCATTTGGAATATATTTAAATGTACGGGATTTACTGTTTATACCCAATCTATTGGAGAGATTCCTTTTTGTAACGCTCGTTAGTCGAGGGGTTGCTATGGCTACCCCCCTGCCTTAAGAGCGATCCACCTTCGCCTGTCTCCGTATCCTTTGAGAAAGTGACGTGACGGTCACGCAACGCGTCAGGGAGGAGAGAGGCGAGTCGCTTGGCTGCTCGGCTCCCGATCACGGCCGGGATCGGTGAGCAGTGATCAGTCATCATCTTGTTATCGCTGTATTTGGAGCCTGATGTAAGTGATTCAGAGGCTTTAATAAAGTTATTTAATTGATTACACTATGGAGCCCTTCCTTTTCTTTGTTCTTGGAACGGATCTTGTCTGAAGTCTCTGGACGTGAAGGTCGGGTGATCCCCTGGAGGGATTTGTCATCGGGGGGATCGGGGGCTGCCTGGTTCATTGTATGCTGTTTAGGCCGCTGGTATTCAGCCGTGAGGTGAGAGGCTGGGGGAACTATCACACTATCTCACTATCGGTTTCCCCTGGAGGAATCTATCGTGGACACAGTTTTATCTATTTTTCACGATTGGGGGCTATACTGTGTATGGGACTTTTTTATGGATTTTATGTTAATTATCACCATAATTTTTTCCTTTACAACTACTTGCTACACTTGGAGGAATTCTTTCTGTCACTTATATTGGTTGTTAAATTTACCACTTGTTGCAAATTAAATGCTACACTTATTGTCTTGTGTGCACCTATTATTATGTAGCTGGGGATGATTTATTGTCACATGACCCCCACTTGACCCCCATCATATTCTTAATCATATTGGAAATTAACCTTTGGATTTGTATTAGTGTAATTTGATTTGTTTTTTTTTATTTTTTTTGTCTACTTTGAGGAATCTTTATTGTTTGAAAACAATTGGAATCTTTTGTTTAGGAATTATTTCTCCCACGATCCTTATTAGAGGGACTACTTGGCAGTTACTTGATTCATTGATTGATGCATCATTGATCTTGTCTGTGACCTTTGCTTGCACAATATTGGTGGAAGATTAATTGGATAGACTGTGTTTATACCTGGAGCTTTAATTATTGGACCTTTTTAGTATGGCGAGAGTTGCACATATGTAGCACCTAGTTTAGCGCCACTATTCATTATTTAATCAATATATCTCTTCTATTGCTGGGATTCGGAGGGAGCAGGCAGCTATCACTATTGCCCTACAGACAGCTGCACAACTTAAATCAGACGTCTATGCAGCTGACCCTACTAACACACACTTTGACTCCCTGAATGCGGCAAAACGTGACTTACACCTCCACCTCACCGAGGTTACTAGACTTGACCTTTACCAAAACAAACAATGGTTCTTTGAACAAGGAGACCACAACGGTCGCCTCCTAGTGATGCTGGCACAACACGACAAACCCCTGACGGTGATCCCTAGTGTGGTGTCCCCTTCAGGAGAATCAGCCTCCTCCCTGACATACTAGAGGCCTTCCGCCAGTACTACAGTTCTCTCTATACCTCAGTGCTACCCTCAGACTTCCGGCCACAGGACCTTGCACCCTGGTTGGACCCTTTGGCTTGCTGTCTGATGGGGAGAGAGAGTCCCTGGTGGGGCCGATTACCCCGGAGGAGGTACCGAAGGCGATTAGGTCCTTCCCTGTGGGAAAGTCTCCGGGCCCAGATGGACTACCCATTGAGTTCTACAAGACTCATGGGGCCCTCCTGGCCCCCAAATTGGCACAGCTTTATCCCCAATGTTTAGCTGATGGTGCCCTCCCGGCTTCCATGGGTCATGCCCATGTCATTCTTATCCATATAGTGTCTAAAGACCCCACGTCCTGTGCCTCCTACAGACCAATCGCCCTACTTAACACAGACTTTTAGATCCTCACCAAATTACTAACCACGAGACTACAGCCCCTACTACCATCTATCATTGAGACTGACCAGACTGGTTTCATGGCCAATAGAGCGACAGACGTAAACTTGAGGCACCTGTTCACCAACATACACACACAACATCTCAATGAGGGAGCTAGGGTGGTGGTTTCACTATACATTGAAAAGGCCTTCGACACGGTTGAGTGGCCTTTTCTCTGGGAGGTCCTCCGCAGGATGGGGTTCCCCCTGCTCTTCATTAAATGGATGAAGGTCCTTTACCATGACCCCACCTCGGCCATGAAGCTGGGAGGGGCCTGTCACGGTCCTTCCATCTGTCCAGGGGCACGCGGCAGGGCTGCCCTCTCTCTCCAGCCTTATTTTCCATCGCGATGGAGCCACTTGCAGAGGCCCTTCGCACCTCTCCTCACGTTAGAGGGCTGCGGGTTGGCTGGCTGGAGGAGTGGGTCACCCTGTATGCAGACGACCTCCTACTCTTCCTTAATGACGCGGGTCCATCACTCAAGGGAGCCCTGTAGGTCCTCAACTCCTTTTCCTCTGTCACGGGCCTCAGAGTCAACTGGACAAAATCTCTCCTGTTCCCCATCGACCCTGACACAGCTCCCACTGACATCCCTCTTCAATGGGTTGAGAATTTTAAATATCTAGGGGTGGTGGTCTCCAGGCAGGCTTCTGACTACTTACCCCTAAATTTGTCCCCGGTAGTTCAGGAGACTAAGAAATGGCTGAAGTCATGGGAATCGTTGCCTCTTTCAATATTGGGACACATAAATTTGTTTAAAATGAAAATACTCCCCAAATTCACGTACTTATTTCGCCACTCTCCACAGTGGATCCCTAAATCTTTTTTCATACGTCTACATCACCTCCTCGCCTCTTTCATATGGGAATCCCAATCCCCCAGATACAGCTGGACCACACTGATACGCCTGACCTCCCAGGGTGGCTTGGCATGTCCAGGTCTACACAAGTACTATCTAGCCGCCCAGCTAGTAACAGCTGCTTGGTGGTTCAATCCGGACATCTCCAACCCAGCTACCCAGGTCGAGGCGGCAGTGTTGGGATCCCTAGAGGCGCTCAAATTTTTGCTCTTTCGAGGCCCTCGGGCCCCCTATCCACTGACACCCTCCATGCGCACCATGCTGCGTGCATGGGGGGCAGGTCTCAAAATTGAAAAATACCCTCAACAGGCAATCTCACCCAATGCTCCCCTTTGGCTAAATCCAACCCTAAAACACATCTATAAACTGCCCGAGCCCCATGCCTGGACCAAATTTAACATAAAAACGGTGACACGGAATGTTTCCAATCAATCCCTAGTACCGCTCTCCAAACTGAACTCCGATTTTAATATACCGCAGTCCTATTTTTTCAGATTCCTTCAACTCTCTCATGCCTTCGGCTGCCAATTCTCCAGCTCCCCTCCTCAACTAGTCCAATATTTATTGGAAGACCTTCTTAGGTCGGATTGTACAAAAAAACCCACTTCTCAATTATATTCACACCTGACTATCACCTCCCTCCCGACACTGGAAAAGCTAAGATCTAAATGGTCCCATGACATCTCCGATTTTGACAGTGATGACTGGGATGATGTATGGGATTTCCCATTTAGCTCCCTGGTTTCTCTGAGAGATCGCCTGATCCAATTCAAAATAGTCCATCGGGCATATTTCACTCCTCTAATGCCCCGTACACATGGTCGGACTTTGTTCGGACATTCCTACAACAAAATCCTAGGATTTTTTCCGACGGATGTTGGCTCAAACTTGTCTTGCATACACGCGGTCACACAAAGTTGTCGGAGAATCCGATCATTCTGAACGCGGTGACGTAAAACACGTACGTCGGGACTATAAACGGGGAAGTGACCAATAGCTTTCATCTCTTTATTTATTCTGAGCATGCGTGGCACTTTGTCTGTGGGATTTGTGTACACACGATCGGAATTTCTGACAACGGATTTTGTTGTCAGAAAATTTTATATCCTGCTCTCAAACTTTGTGTGTCGGAAAATCCGATGGAAAATGTCCGATGGAGCCCACACACGGTCGGAATTTCCGACAACACGCTCCGATCGGACATTTTCCATCGGAAAATCCGACCGTGTGTACGGGGCAATAGACTACACAAAATGAACCATGACTCCCCTCCCGAATGTTGGAGATGCGGTGGGACTCCTGGGGACTTCACCCACATCTACTGGACCTGTCCGGCAATTGTCAGCTACTGGCGGGAGATATTAGACTTTATCACACAAATTACCTCTGTGCCACTACAACCATCAATGTCAATCTGCATACTAGGCCTGACTGAACAACTAATTCCTACGGTGGCAGGACGCACACTGGTGGGATTGCTCCTGTTCTATGCCCGTAAAGCCATCGCCCTTAGTTGGCGCAAATCAACCCCCCCTCCTCTTTCTCTGTGGAAACAATTAATTAACAATAGCTTACCTCTGTATAAAGACACATATGACAACAGAGGCTGTCCCAACAAATACAGCAAAGTCTGGTCTAAATGGCTGGCAGATCCCTCCACTGCTTCAGAGACCTCTCAGTAGATCCCAATCACGAAATAACCCCCAAGCAGGTGCCAGGTGTACACAATGAATCTATAATATGATACCATATCATGTACAAATATGCATAGCATCATCTAGCGACCCAGTGAACTGTGCCGGTATAACCATTATCATGCTAATGTATTTCATGCCAGATATTTACGTATGATGCGGTGATAGCGTGACTCCTACATATAAGACCAATGTATGTTTGAGTGTTTGTTCTCTCTTTGTTTTTTCTCTTTGAAAATCAATAAAAAGACTTAAAAAAAAAAAGTATTCAATTTCAGGTAACAGATATTTTTGAATTAGATATTTGAATAGCATTAGTCGGCCATTATCCAGAAGGTCTTCCAGGGCAATAATGCCTCTTGATTGACATTTTATAATATCTGCAGCTAAGTATTTTAAGGATTCAAGAGTGATGGGCACTTTATAGCCATTGGATAGTGTATCAGAGTGTGAAATCAAATCCACTCATGAATCCCTGTTGAGATAGTAGGGTGGTCATGTAATTCTCTCAGATCTGCTATATCACTAACTACTAGCACTGTACTGATGTTGTGTGTATGAGCCCACTCGTGTTCCAGATTACTCCAGTGTTTCAATTGGGATTGATGGAACCAATACTAAATTTGGTCTAGTATAGTAATGTAATAGTAGTCTCTCAAATTCGGCATTCCAATACCGCCCACCGACTTGTGTTTTGTTAATATTTTGGATGAGCATCTTGGCTTCTTACCAACCCAAACAATTTAACTTAGTTGAGCTTGCAGACAGAAAAAGAGAGCATCCAGGACACGAATGGGTAGAGTGCTGAAGTAATATAGTATTTTACCTAATATTAGCATTTTATAGGCAGCCATTCTACCCGTCCAAGAAAGATAAAACCTTTGCAGTAGGGACATCTCTTGTTGTAATGTGGGTATAAGTGGAGTAAAGTTGGCTGCATATAGACCGGAGATAGATGGTGTTAGGGTAATACCTAAGTATTGTAGTGTATTTGTATTCCATGGGTATGGAAATGTTTTATGTAGGGTGTTTTTTATGGTGTTCCCTATTGCTATTCCCATTATGTTGGACTTGGTGGCGTTGATTTTGTAATACGAGATGGCATTACATTTTTCTTTTTAAGTGGATTTGATAGAGATAGAATTATATCATCAGGAAATAATGTATTAGCATGCTGACTACCCTGAGATTTAATTCCTGAGCTATTAGAATGGGTTTGAATTTGTTCTGCTAGGAGTTGCATTAGCATAGCAAAAATGAGGGGGGATAAAGGACACCCTTGACGAGTACCATTCATTATCTGAAGTAGTTTGGAATACATTCCTTCCTTAAACACATGTGCTGACAGAGTGGAATACAGATTTGCAGATTTAATTGTGCCATGTAGGCAAAACTTCTCCAGTACCTTTAATAAGTACCCCCAATGGATACGATTGATGGCCTTCTCCGCAACTAATGCTAGGAACAGAGAAGGTTCCCCGGATTTTGCAGCCTGATGGATGACATTGATCATCCGTCTAGTTGTGTCAGGGGCCTGTCGGCCAGAAACGAACCTCACTTGATCTTGTTTTATCATGGATCTGGCTATTCTTTGGGCCAATATTTTTGCGAACAGCTTTACATCAACATTTAGCAACGATATTGGTAGGAAATTTTGCGGCATTGTCGGATCTTTCCCTGGTTTTGACAATGTCACTATAGTAGCAGTAAGCATTTCTGGTGGAAATGAGGCCTCAGTGGCCACAGCATTAAAGACTTGCATTACATACGGTGTTAAAGTAGATGTAAAGGATTTGTAGTGCTCTGAGGAGTAGCCGTCAGGGCCTGGTGATTTATTATATGGGAGTTTCTTAATGGCTGTTTCTAGTTCTTGAATAGTGAGGGGGAAGTTAAGTGTATCCAAGTCTGATTGCTGGATTGATGCAAGAGAGATTGCGGCTAAAAAATATATTCAAGGATTGACCTAGTCAAAAGATTAATGGACTTTGTGGGCACATAATGAGAGAGAGAATCAGTAAAAAAGTATAAATTTTATTACAACATAGTTAAAAAACATATAAACAACATACAAACAACACCCTGTATGGACACAGTTACCAGTTACCCAAAAATGCAGTTATAAAGGACTGGACCTATGGTACAAAGATTAATTTAATACTGTATCAAGGTAAAAGAAAAATTTCTGATCCAGTAATGCCTCCAAAAACGTGCTCATCAATGCATTTCACTAAAATATTAGCTTCTTCAGGACAGATACTGGGTAGGTGCTGGTAAACTTGTGGCTCAAGGTGTGGGAGAACTTGACCAAACTGACAAACAGCCGAAAAATTAGATGTGTGTCTAAAGTAGTGGGATACACATATATCACATACAGCAAGGAAAGCCATCCACAGGGGTGTAGCACCAAAAGGGGCACACTTTTTCCCTATGTATGCGGCAATAACAACCTGAGCCCCAACAAAAGATCTCCCCCTATGTGATAAGTGCAGTTTCTACACATTCAGATATTCCATTCGCCTCTATACTTAAGGGAACTGTATTCTTACCCATTTAATAACTCGATCTGGTATCCATGGGCCATCTCTTGGTACTATTGATATTGTATTGAACACACTTATAGGGGGAATTTGTGACCACTTATCACTGTGTGTTATTTATACCCAAATACCTATACATGACTACTATATACCAGTGGTATCTACTATAGACCAGATGATATATGTGTATCCCACTACTTGAGACTAGGGATGAGCTTGTGTTCGAGTCGAACCCATGTTCGACTCGAACATCGCCTGTTCGCCCGTTCGCCGAATTGCGAACGATATGGGCCGTTTGCGCCAAATTCGTGTGGCGCGTCACGGCCCATAATTCACTGCGGCATCGCAGGGCATTGCTGGCTGATGATTGGCCAAGCATGCACTATGACCCGCATGCGTGGCCAATCACAGCGCCGTCTAAACAGAGAGCCGTAATTGGCCAAAACCAAGGAGGCTTTGGCCAATTATGGCTCAGGGGATTTAGTACATGCCCCACACTATATAAGGCCGCCTGTACAGCGGCCCTCTGTAGTGTGTGTTCCGGCGTTCATTGAGAGAGAGAAAGAGAGAGACAGACAGTGACATTTGATTTGAGTTAGATAGATTAGGCAGAACAGTCAGTCAGTTAGCTGCACTTAAAGTGTATTGTGTATATATATGCATCCCAGGTGTTGCATATATATATATATATATATATATATATATATATATACACTGTATTCAGTTTAGCTAGATCCATTCCTGTTATCTTCCTACTGACAGGCAGGCTTGTCTTGTTACAGTATTTACAGCTACCTGAAGAAAATTACTGGTGTTCTTTTGATCCTATTAGTACCACAGTCAGGCAGCTAGACTATTTACAGTTAGTGCAGTGCGTTCTGCTCACAGTGTTCAGCTAGATCCGTTCCTGTTATCTTCTTACTGACAGGCAGGCTTGTCTTGTTACAGTATATACAGCTACCTGAAGAAAATTGCTGGTGTTCTTTTGATCCTATTAGTACCACAGTCAGGCAGCTAGATTATTTACAGTTAGTGCAGTGCGTCCTGCTCACAGTGTTCAGCTAGATCCGTTCCTGTTATCTTCTTACTGACAGGCAGGCTTGTCTTGTTACAGTATAAACAGCTACCTGAAGAAAATTACTGGTGTTCTTTTGATCATATTAGTACCACAGTCAGACAGCTAGACTATTTACAGTTAGTGCAGTGCGTCCTGCTCACAGTGTTCAGCTAAACCTACAAGTTAGTGGGGTGCGTCCTGCTCACAGTGTTCAGCTAAACCTACAAGTTAGTGTGGTGCATCCACCTCACAGTGTTCAGCTAAACCTACAAGTTAGTGAGGTGCGTCCTGCTCACAGTGTTCAGCTAGACCCGTTCCTGTTATCTTCTTACTGACAGGCAGGCTTGTCTTGTTACAGTATATACAGCTACCTGAAGAAAATTACTGGTTTTCTTTTGATCCTATTAGTACCACAGTCAGGCAGCTAGACTATTTACAGTTAGTGCAGTGCGTCCTGTTCACAGTGTTCAGCTAAACATTCAAGTTAGTGGGGTGTGTCCTGCTCACAGTGTTCAGCTAAACCTACAAGTTAGTGGGGTGCGTCCTGCTCACAGTGTTCAGCTAAACCTACAAGTTAGTGGGGTGCGTCCTGCTCACAGTGTTCAGCTAAACCTACAAGTTAGTGGGGTGCATCCACCTCACAGTGTTCAGCTAAACCTACAAGTTAGTGGGGTGCGTCCTGCTCACAGTGTTCAGCTACATCTGTTCCTGTTATCTTCTTACTGACAGGCAGGCTTGTCTTGTTACAGTATATACAGCTACCTGAAGAAAATTGCTGGTGTTCTTTTGATCCTATTAGTACCAGAGTCAGGCAGCTAGACTATTTACAGTTGGTGCAGTGCGTCCTGCTCACAGTGTTCAGCTAAAACTACAAGTTAGTGGGGTGCGTCCTGTTCACAGTGTTCAGCTAAACCTACAAGTTAGTGGGGTGCGTCCACCTCACAGTGTTCAGCTAAAGCTACCTGTAGAAGGTTGGTGGTGTTCTCATACTACAGGCAGGCAGTTGATTTTGCTAGCTGCAGTATCAGAGTATATATATATATATATATATATATATATATATATCCCAGCTTAGTGCAGCCACAGGCCATTAGTATGTCTGGAAGGCCAAGAAGGAGAGGCAGACAGTCACAAGCCAATAAGAGAGGGCAAGCAGGCTCTGTGTCTAGTGCTGATCGTGGAGACGGTGCATCCTCATCAGCACGTGGCCGTGGGACACGCTTGGGCTTTTTTTCGGCAGCTGGCCGTGTTGAGCCGCAACATGCGGAAGACTTGGTCGAGTGGATGACCAAGCCATCCTCATCCTCCTCATCCTCTCTCACCCATGCCCAGGGTACTTTGTCTGGCAAAGCAGCGTTCTCTTCCCTCAGCTCAATGTCATCAGTGACTCCTTCCCTAGCCCCACCATGTCCTCCTGAGGAGTCCCTCGAACTGTTTGACCACAGTGTTGGGTACATGCTCCAGGAGGATGCCCAGCGTTTGGAAGGCTCTGATGATGATACTGAGCTTGATGAAGGCAGTAACATGAGCACGGACAGAGGGGGTGCCCAAGAAGGACAGCAATCTGGCAGTCATGCTCCCCCTGCTGCAGCATACTGCCAGGTTTGCTCCAGTGATGAGGAGGGAGGGGATGATGAGATCACTGACTCAACGTGGGTGCCTGGTAGGAGAGAGGAGGAGGAAGAGGCGGCACATCACCAACGAGGCAGGATGCCCTCCAGGGGCCAGCCTAAGGGCAGCACATTGACTGCATCACACCCAAAAGCTCCACATGTGCAGGGCGCTGCAGTCTCTGCGCGTTATTCAAAAAGTTCTTTGGTGTGGGCCTTTTTTGAGATGAGTGCATCAGATTGCACCGCTGCTATTTGCAACATATGTCTCAAGCGTATCTCGCATGGCCAAAACATCTCCCGCTTGGGTACCACATGCTTGACCAGACATATGTTGACCTGCCATGCAGTTCGTTGGCAAGCGTATCTAAAAGACCCACACCAAAGAACAAAGAGGACCTCTCCTTGCTCCTCATCAGCTGAGATCTCCAACCCCACTATACCTTCTGTCCTCTCTGAGACCTGCACTGAGAGGAATGAAGGTGTAGAATTAGGTGTGTCACAGCCAAGTACTTGTGGGCAATCTGCTTTTGGTACACCGACGTCAGAATGTACTAGGCAAATTTCCCTGCCCCAGCTGCTGCACCGCCGAAAGAAGTTTGCTCCCAGCCATCCACATGCCCAGCGGTTGAATGCTAGCTTGGCAAAACTGCTAGCACTTCAACTGCTGCCTTTTCAGTTGGTAGACTCTGCCCCCTTCCGTGAGTTTGTAGAATGTGCGGTTCCTCAGTGGCAGGTACCCAAACACCACTTTTTCTCACAGAAGGCGATTCCGGATCTCTACCGGCATGTGGAAGGCAATGTCCATGCCTCGCTGGACAGGGCGGTCAGTGGTAAGGTGCATATTACCGCTGACTCATGGTCCAGCAGGCATAGACAGGGACGTTACCTAAGTTTTACGGCACATTGGGTGACTCTGCTGGCAGGTGGGAAGGATGCAGGACAAGGTGCAGTAGTGTTGGAGGTTGTTCCGCCACCACGCCTCCAAAATGCTAATGATTGTGACACACCTCTCTCCTCCACCCTCTCCTCTTCTTCTTCCTCCATGGCCTCTTCCTGTGCTTTGTCCTCGGAACCAGCGGTACTCCGTAGCCGTTCAAGGGGCTATACAAGTACGCAGGCCAAAAGATGCCATGCGGTGCTTGAGCTGGTGTGCTTGGGGGACAGGAGCCACACTGGCCGCAGAGGTTCTGTCAGCTCTGCAGGGGCAGGTTCAGAGGTGGTTGACACCACGCCAACTTAAGGCAGGAATGGTGGTTTGGGACAATGGCACCAACCTCCTCTCTGCCCTCCGACAGGGACAAATGACCTATGTGCCCTGTTTGGCTCACGTCCTTAACTTGGTGGTGCAGCGGTTCTTGGGCAGGTACCTGGGCTTACAGGATGTCCTGAGGCAGGGTGGGAAAGTCTGTGTGCATTTCCGCCGGTCATATAATGCCAGTGCTCGGCTGACAGACCTCCAAAAGGAGTTTAACCTGCCCAAGAACTGCCTAATCTGTGACATGCCCACCAGGTGGAACCCAACGTTGACCATGCTGCAGCGGCTGCACACGCAGCGGAGGGCCATCAATGAGTACCTGTGCGACTATGGCACCAGCACGGGGACAGGGGAGCTTGTTTTTTTTTTCCCCACGCCAGTGGGCCATGATCAGGGATGCATGCACTGTCCTGTCCCCATTTGAGGAGGCCACGAGGATGGTGAGCAGTGACAGTGCATGCATCAGTGACACTGTCCCCCTTGTCCACCTGTTGGAGCACACACTGTGTGGAGTAATGGACAAGGCACTTGAGGCAGAACAGAGGCAGGAAGAGGAGGACTTCCTTAGCTCTCAAGGCCCCCTTTATCCAGACAGTGTTCCTGCATGCCCGTCGATCACACAGGAAGAGGACGAGGAGGAGGAGGAGGAGGAGGAGGAAGATTGTGTCAGTATGGAGGTGGAGCCTGGCACTCAGCATCAGCAGTAGTCTTTAAGGGATCAGTCCCAAGAAACCCATGGACTTATACGTGGCTGGGAGGAGGTGGATGCGGACCATGTCGTCCTTAGTGACCCAGAGGACTCCGGACCGAATGCCTCAGCAAACCCACGCTGCATGGCCTCCCTGATCCTGCAAAGCCTGCGTAAGGATCCTCGTATTCGTGGTATCAAGGAGAAGGACCAATACTGGCTGGCAACCCTCCTTGATCCACGTTACAAGGGTAAGGTTGCGGACCTTATCTTGCCATCGCAGAGGGAGCAGGATGAAACATCTTCAGGAGGCCTTGCAGAAAGGTCTGTGCAACGCGTTCCCAGAGACTGGGAGGTTACAAACTCCTGTTTCTGGACAACGTGTTGCTGACCATCGCCAGCGTCTGTTTTACATGGTGCAGGAATACCTAGGGACAAGATCAGACTTGGACACCTTTCCCACCGAAAATCCTCTGGGTTACTGGGTCTTGAGGATGGATCACTGGCCAGAGCATGCACAATATGCAATTGAGCTACTGGCCTTTTTGGTTCTGGGCGCCACCACCAGTGCCTAAGGCACAATTTTTCAGCCCTTGTTTAACAGGGGCGTGTAATTTCAATTTTTGATGCAATACTTTGCAGCAGGGCTCGTTCCTGCATTCCAACTAGAGTGTCTGTGAGGGGTTGCAGTGTTGTGGCACCAGCACCAGTGCCTAAGGCCTAATTTTTCAGCCCCTGTTCAACAGGGGCATGTAATTACAATTCTTGATCTAATATTTCACAGCAGGGCCCATTTATGCACCCACCAAGAGCGAGTGAGGACTTACAGTGTTGTGGCACCAGCACCACCACCACAAAAGGCCCAATTTTTCTGCCCTTGTTCAACAGGGGCATGTAATTACAATTCTTGATCTAATATTTCACAGCAGGGCCCATTTCTGCACCCACCAAGAGCGAGTGAGGACTTACAGTGTTGTGGCACCAGCACCACCACCACCACCTCCAAAGGCCCAGTTTTTCTGCCCCTGTTCAACAGGGGCATGTAATTACAATTCTTGATCTAATATTTCACAGCAGGGCCCTGTGAGGGCTTACAGTGTTGTGGCCACAAAAACACCTAAGGCCCAAATTTCTGCTGAGTATATAGGGCAGGCCCCTACTTTCAAACATCTAACTTACAAACGACTCCTACTTGCAAACGGAAGGAGACAACAGGAAGTGAGATGAAATCTACCCCTAGGAAGGGAAATTCTCTCCTGTAAGAGTTAATATGGGAAAAACATTTCTTCTTTCCACTAATGCTTTCCAATCCTTGTTCCACAAAAAACCCCAACGTTTCAAAAAACATTTGTCATTGGGACAAAAAGTGAGGGGAAATCTTCTGAAGAGGAGGAAAGACAGCAAAACAAATGTCACAGGGGTGATAACCCTTCCCTATGTTTTCCAAAAAGCTTAAAAAAGATTTTTTGGCAGGAGCTAAACACGTTAAAAATGTACCCATTCAAAATTACAAACAGATTCTACTTAACAACAAACCTACAGTCCCTGTCTTGTTTGCACCGCCTGTATACTGCTGTTCAGAGTATATAGGGCCTGGTGGCCCCACACCTTTCCTTATTTTAATTTGGGTGCGGGGTTCCCCTTAATATCCATACAAGACCCAAAGGGCCTGGTAATGGACTGGGGGGTACCCATGGTGTTTGTCTCACTGATTTTCATCCATATTGCCAGGACCCGACATTACATTAAACCCGCAAGCTGTTTTAAATTAGATTTTTTCCTTTAAAAATGACATTTGGTGCAGGGACTGTTCTAAACACAGGAAACACGTGCCACTTTACAGGCATACTATAGATGATTTCCAGGTACGATATTTAAAGGAATATTTCACTTTTTTTTTTACTTTAAGCATCATTAAAATCACTGCTCCTGAAAAAACGGCCGTTTTTAAAAGTTTTTTTTGCATTGATACATGTCCCCTGGGGTAGGACCCGGGTCCCCAAACCCTTTTTAGGACAATACCATGCAAATTAGCCTTTAAAATGAGCACTTTTGATTTCAAACGTTCGAGTCCCATAGACGTCAATGGGGTTCTAAAGTTCATGCGAATTTTCGGTCCGTTCGCAGGTTCTGGTGCGAACCGAACCGGGGGTGTTCGGCTCATCCCTACTTGAGACACACATATGCAATCTAATTTTTTCAGCTGTTTGTCAGTTGCGTCGACAAGCAAGTTTTTGGAGACCTTACTGGATCAGAAATTTTTCTTTTACCTTGATATGGTATTAAATTAAACTTTGTACCGTATGTTCAGTCCTCTTTAACTGCATTATTGGGTAACTGGTAACTGTGTCCATACAGGGTGTTGTTTGTATGTTGTTTATATGTTTTTTAACCACTTAACAACCGGCCCATAGCCAAATGATGGCTGCAGGGCGGTTGCTTAACTCTGGGAGGGCGCACTATGACGTCCTCCCATAATTCCCTTCTCGCGCGCCCCCTGGGGCGCACACCCGAACACATCCATGACCGCTGGGTCCAGGGGACCCGGCGCATCACGGATCCCGGTAAAAGGCCGCTGATCGCGTCTGTTTACCATGTGATCGCTCTGTCAAATGACGGAGCGATCACATGTAAACAAACCGGCGTCATCTCATGATGACGGTTCCTCTACTCCCCTCTGTGTACCGATCGGTACACTGTGAGCGGAGAGGGGAATGGATGGATGGCAGTAGCACTGTGGGCTGGATGTGTAGTGCCCACAGCGCTGCACAGTGACATCCAGCCATCCATCCATCCATGCTGAGCCATCCCTAATGCTCTGCAATGCCCTGCACTACTCTAAAATGCCCTGCAATACTCTGCAATGCCCCAGAATACTGTGCAATACTCTGCAATACCCCGCAACACTGTGCAATACTCTGCAATACCCCCACAATACTGTGCAATACAACCGCAACACTGTGCAATACTCTGCAATGCCCCACAATACTCTGCAATGCCCCACAATACTCTGCAATACCCTGAAATACTCTGCAATGCCCCACAATACTCTGCAATACCCTGAAATACTCTGCAATACCCTGCAATACTGTGCAATACCCCGCAATACTGTGCAATACTCTGCAATACCCCACAATGCTCTGCAATACACTGCAATACCCCGCAATACCCCGCAATACTCTGCAATACCCCGCAGTACTCTGCAATACCCCGCAAAAACCCTGCAATATTCTGCAATACCCTGCAGTACACTGCAATACCCCGCAATACTCTGCAATACCCCACAATACTCTGCAATAACCCGTAATACTCTGCCATACCCAGCCATACTCTGCAATACTCGGTGATACCCAGCCATACCCAGTCATACTCGGTGATACCCTGCCATAAGCAGCCATACCCAGCCATACCCTGCCATTCTCTACAATACCCCGCCAAACTCTGCAATAACCCGCCAAACTCTGTAATACCTCGCCAAACTCTGCAATACTCTGCAATACCCCGCAATACTCTGCAATATCCCGCAATACTCTGCAATACCGCGCAATACTCTGCCATACCCTGCCATACCCAGCCATACTCTGCAATATTCGGTGTTACCCAGCCATACTCTGCCATACCCAGCCGTACTCTGCCATACCCACTCATGCTCGGCCATACCCTGCCATGCTCAGCCATACTCGGCTGTACTCTGCCTCTGTATGTGGCCAGGCTGTGGAAGTCTCACACATATGGTATCGCCGTACTTAGGAGGAGTAGGAGAATCTATTTCAGGGTGTCATTTTTGGTATGTACATGCTATGTGTTAGAAATATTGTATAAATGGACAAATTTGTGTTAAAAAAAATGTGTTTTAACCACTTCCCGCCCGCCGGCTGTCATACAACGTCCTTGACTTTTTGCGGGGATATCTGAATGATGCCTGCAGCTACAGGCATCATTCAGATATAAACTTTTTTAGCCGGCTATTCCCTATACCATAAGAATGATCATAGTGGCTGTTCCACTGCTTGATCGTTCTTACGGGAGGAGAGAGGGGACATCCCCCCTCCCACCACCCTCCGGTGCTTCTACCGACTCACCGCTACGATCGAAACTGGGATCTTTTTTTTTTATTTCAGGCTTCCCAGCCTAGAGGTGAGATGTGGGGTCTTATTGATCCCATATCTCACTGTAAAGAGGACCTGTCATGCCATATTCCTATTACAATGGATGTTTGCATTCCTTGTAATAGGAATAAAAGTGGTCAACATTTTTTTTTTCTGGAAAAAAGCATCAAACTAAAATAAATAAAGTAAAATGAACAATAAAAAAATTAAAGCGCCCCTGTCCCTGTGTGCTCGCATGCAGAAGTGAATGCATACGTAAGGCCCACATATGAAAACAGTGTTCAAACCACACATGTGAGGTATCCCTGTGAATGTTAGAGCGTGAGCAATAATTTTGGACCTAGACCTCCTCTGTAACTCAAAACATGTAACCAGTAAAAAATTTTAAAACATCGCCTATGGGGATTTTTGAGTAGCGAAGTTTGGCACCATTCCACAAGCACGTGCAATTTTGAAAGGTGACATGTTGGGTATCTAAAAACATTGTGCTAACTTTACTGTTTTGTTTTTTTTCCAAAAAAAAAGCGTTCAAAAAATTGCTGCGCAAATACCGTGTGAGATAAAAAGTTGCAATGACCACCATTGTATTCTCTAGGGTCTTTGCTAAAAAACATATATAATGTTTTGGGGTTATATGTAATTTTCTAGCAAATAAATGATGATTTTTACATGTAGGAGAGAAATGTCAGAATTGGCCTGGGCACTCCAGAATGCCTGAAGGTGCTCCGTGCATGTTGAGCCTCTGTATGTGGCCACGCTGTGTAAAAGTCTCACATATGTGGTATCGCCATACTCAGGAGTAATAGCAATAGCAATAGCTTGATTTTGCAAAGAATTGTGGGAAAAAATGACAACTTCAAAAAACTCACCATGCATCTTTCTAAATACCTTGGAATGTCTTCTTTCCAAAAAGGGGTCATTTGGGGGGTATTTGTACTTTTCTGGCATGTTAGGGTCTCAAGAAATTAGATAGGCTGTCAGTACTTCAGGTGTGATCAATTTTCAGATATTGGCACCATAGCTTTTGGACTCTAACTTTCACAAAGACCAAATAATATCCACCGATTTGGGTTATTTTTACCAAAGATATGTAGCGGTATAAATTTTGGCCAAAATATATGAAGAAAAATTACTAATTTGCAAAATTTTATAACAGAAATGAAGAAAAATGCATTTTTTTACAGATTTTTCGGTCTTTTTTCATTTATAGTGCAAAAAATAAAGAACCCAGCGGTGATTAAATACTACCAAAAGAAATCTCTATTTGTGTGAAAAAAAGGAAAAAATGTCATATAGATACAGTGTTACATGACTGAGTAATTGTCATTCAAAATGTGAGAGCACCAAAAGCTGAAAATTGGTCTGGTTATTAAGGGGGTTTAAGTGCCCAGTAGTCAAGTGGTTAACTGTTGTAATAAAACTTATACTTTTTTACTCTCTCTCATTATGTGCCCACTAGGGATGAGCTTCGAGTTAGAGTCAAACTCATGTTTGACTCGAACATCGGCTATTCGCCAGTTCGCCGAACAGCGAACAATTTGGGGTGTTTGCGGCAAATTCGAAAGCCACGGAACACCCTTTAAAAGTCTATGGGAGAAATCAAAAGTGCTAATTTTAAAGGCTTATATGCATGGTATTGTCATAAAAAGTGTTTGGGGACCTGGGTCCTGCTCCAGGGGACATGGATCAATGCAAAAAAAAGTTTTAAAAACTAACGTTTTTTTTGGAGCAGTGATTTTAATAATGCTTAATGTGAAACAATAAAAGTGTAATATTCCTTTAAATTTCATACCTGGGGGGTGTCTATAGTATGCCTGTAAAGGGGCGCATGTTTCCCGTGTTTATAACAGTCTGACAGCAAAATGACATTTCAAAGAAAAAAAAGTCATTTAAAACTACTCGCGGCTATTAATGAATTGCCGGTCCGACAATACACATAAAAGTTCATTGATAAAAACGGCATAGGAATTCCCCACAGGGGAACCCCGAACCAAAATTTAAAAAAAAAAAATGGCGTGGGGTCCCCCACAAAATCTATACCAGACCCTACAGGTCTGGTATGGATTTTAAGGGGAACCCCGCGCCAAAATAACAAAAAATGGCATGGGGTCCCCCCAAAAATCCATACCAGACCCTTATCCGAGCACACAACCTGGCAGGCCACAGGAAAAGAGGGGGGATGAGAGAGCGCCCCCCCCTCCTAAACTGTACCAGGCCACATGCCCTCAACATTGGGAGGGTGCTTTGGGGTAGCCCCCAAAACACCTTGTCCCCATGTTGATGGGGACAAGGGCCTCATCCCCACAACCATTGCCTGGTGGTTGTGGGGGTCTGTGGGTCGGGGGGCTTATCGGAATCTGGAAGCCCCCTTTAACAAGGGGACCCCCAGATCCCGGCCCTCCCCCCTGTGTGAAATGCTAAGGGGGTACAAAAGTACCCCTACCATTTCACAAAAAAACTGTCAAAAATGTTAAAAATGACAAGAGACAGTTTTTGACAATTCCTTTATTTAAGTGCTTCTTCTTTCTTCTATCTTCTTTCTTCTGTCATCCATCTTCTATCTTCCTTCGGTTTCTTCATCCATCTCCTTCTTCTTCTGGTTCTTCTGGTTCTTCCTCCTGTGTTCTCGTCCGGCAGCTTCCTTTGCGGTGCTGGCGTCTTCTTCCCTTCTTCTCCTTGGGCCGCTCCGCATACATGATGGCATGATGGGAGGCTCCCGCTGTGTGACGCTTCTCCTCTTCTGAAGGTTCTTAAATAACGAGGCGGGCAGGGCCACCCGGTGACCCCGCCCCCCTCTGACGCACAGGGACTTGACGGGGACTTCCCTGTGGCATTCCCCGTGACGTCAGAGGGGGCAGGGTCACTCGTTATGTAACCCCACCCCCTTCTGACATCACGGGAAATGCCACAGGGAAGTCCCCATCAAGTCCCTGTGCGTCAGAGGGGGGCGGAGTCACTGGGTGGCCCCGCCCCCCATTATTTAAGAACCGTCAGAAGAGGAGAAGCGTCACACAGCGGGAGCCTCCCATCATGCCATCATGTATGCGGAGCGGCCCGAGGAGAAGAAGGGAAGATGACGCCGGCGCCGCGGAGGAAGATGTGGGACAAGAACACCGGAGGAAGAACCAGAAGAACCAGAAGAAGAAGATGGAGGAAGAAACCGAAGGAAGATAGAAGAAAGGAGATAGAAGAAAGAAGATCGAAGATAGAAGAAAGAAGAAGCATTTAAATAAAGGAATTGTCAAAAACGCTCTTGTCATTTTTAACATTTTTGACAGTTTTTTTGTGAAATGGTAGGGGTACTTTTGTACCCCCTTACCATTTCACACAGGGGGGAGGGCCGAGATCTGGGGTTCCCCTTGTTAAAGGGGGCTTCCAGATTCCGATAAGCCCCCCCGCCCACAGACCCCCACAACCACTGGGCAAGGGTTGTGGGGATGAGGCCCTTGTCCCCATCAACATGGGGACAAGGTGTTTTGGGGGGCTACCCCAAAGCACCCTCCCAATGTTGAGGGCATGTGGCCTGGTATGGTTCAGGAGGGGGGGGGCGCTCTCTCTTCCCCCCCTCTTTTCCTGCAGCCTGCCAGGTTGCGTGCTCGGATAAGGGTCTGGTATGGATTTTTGGGGGGACTCCAGGCAATTTTTTTAAAATTTTGGCCGGGGTTCCCCTTAATATCCATACCAGACCTGAAGGGCCTGGTATGGAATTTAGGGGGACCCCCCACGTCATTTTCTTTTTAAATTTTGGTTCGGGATTCCCCTGTCTATCAAGAATAAATCAATCCTGGAGCAGGAGCGGTGGACATGTGAAAAGAAGGTGCAGTCTTTTTCTGTGGCGTGCTGGCAACGCCATACATCATACAGGTTAGATGAGTTAATGAAGTGGGCCAAAGTGGCTCTGTAAATGCGTTTTAATGAGATCTAGTTGCTTCCCTGGGATTGCAGTAAAATCTCTGCACAGGATTGTGTGGCCTACCAATTTACAGTTTTGAATTGCTTTACATTGGGCAAGTAGACATTTACCAATGTATAGACTTTGTTGTTGATTTCGCAGATCGAGATTATGTATCTGCCCAGTTCATTATAAATCACTTCCAGTTGTCTGAATGATACTGTATTTTTCTCTGCGATTGCTACTCCTTTCTTTTTTTGGTGCATTGGCCAGATAGATGTTGGGAAAGTGGTGGTGATGAAAGGAAGGTGGCTTTGTGGAAGAAAAGTGAGTCTCTTGAACGCAAAAGATGTTGCAGTGCAATAGACTTGCTTCTTTCCATGGTATGTGTCTTTTTGTAGGACTATTTAGCCCCTTAACATTAAGAGAGGACATTTTAAATGCCATTTTGGGCCAGTTCAGTGGAAAGGTGAGGACAATATGTTAGATAACTGTCAGTTTTGAGTAGGTAGTATAAATTGCGTACCTATCGCTGTAGATGTGGATGCCTACAGAAGTGGTAGCTTTGGAATTTTCTTTGTAGATGCTTAGTGAAGAGTAGGCATGAGCCTGATGTTCGAGTCCAACATAAGTTCGACTCGAACATTCAAAAGCCGACGGAATACAGTTAAAGTCTATGGGACACTAACATGAAAAATCAAAAGTGCTCATTTTAAAGGCTTATATGCAAGTTATTGTCATAAAAAGTGTTTGTGGACCTGGTTCCTGCCACAGGGGACATGTATCAGTGCAAAAAATTTAGGAGCAGTGATTTTTTTAATGCTTAAAGTGAAATATTCCTTTAAATATCATGCCTTGGGGTTGTCTATAGTATGCCTGCAAATTGGCACATTTTTCCCGTGTTTAGAACAGTACCACAGCAAAATGACATTTCTAAAGGAAAAATTGTCATCTAAAACTGATCTCGGCTGTAATGAATTGTCGGGTCTCGGCAATATGGATAAAACTCAATGAAAAAAAATGTATGGGTTCCCCCCAGTCCATTACCAGGCCTTTTTGGTTCTGGTATGAATATTAAGGGTAACCCAGAACCAAAGTTTAAAAAAAAAATGGCGTAGGGGTCCCCCCAAAATCCATACCAGACCCTTATCCGAGCACGCAACCTGGCAGGCCGTAGGAAAAGAGGGGGGATGAGAGAGTGCCCTCCCTCTTGAACCGTACCAGGCCACATGCCCTCAACTTGGGGAGGGTGCTTTGGGGTCGATCGGACCCCCCACCCGGTGCCTGCGGCGGTCGGCAAATCTCCCATGGTGATCGGTGGTGAGGGGGAGGCCATCCATTCGTGGCCCCCCCCTCGCGATCGCTCCCAGCCAATGGGATCATTTCCCTGCCTCTGTATTGTACACAGAGGCAGAGGAAATTATGTCATCTCTCCTCAGCTCGGTATTTTCCGTTCCGGGCCGAGGAAAGAAGACTGTAATGTGAGTGCACCAACACACACACACACAGTAGAACATGGCAGGCACACATTACACCCCGATCCCCCCCCGATCCCCCCCCGATCGCCCCCCGATCACCCCCCAATCACCCCCCCTGTCACAAACTAACACCAAGCAGGTTTTTTTTTTTCTGATTACTGTATTGGTGTCAGTTTGTGACAGTTACAGTGTTAGGGTAGTGAGTGTTAGGCCCCCTTTAGGTCTAGGATACCCCCCTAACCCCCCCTAATAAAGTTTTAACCCCTTGATCACCCCCTATCACCAGTGTCGCTAAGCGATCATTTTTCTGATCGCTGTATTAGTGTCGCTGGTGACGCTAGTTAGGGACGTAAATATTTAGGTTCGCCGTCAGCGTTTTATAGCGACAGGGACCCCCATATACTATCTAATAAATGTTTTAACCCCTTGATTGCCCCTAGTTAACCCTTTCACCACTGATCACCGTATAACCGTTACGGGTGACGCTGGTTAGTTTGTTTATTTTTTATAGTGTCAGGGCACCCGCCGTTTATTACCGAATAAAGGTTTAGCCCCCTGATCGCCCGGCGGTGATATGCGTCACCCCAGGCAGCGTCAGATTAGCGTCAGTACCGCTAACACCCACGCACGCAGCATACGCCTCCCTTAGTGGTATAGTATCTGAACGGATCAATATCTGATCCGATCAGATCTATACTAGCGTCCCCAGCAGTTTAGGGTTCCCAAAAACGCAGTGTTAGCGGGATCAGCCCAGATACCTGCTAGCACCTGCGTTTGCCCCTCCGCCCGGCCCAGCCCACCCAAGTGCAGTATCGATCGATCACTGTCACTTACAAAACACTAAACGCATAACTGCAGCATTTGCAGAGTCAGGCCTGATCCCTGCGATCGCTAACAGTTTTTTTAGTAGCGTTTTGGTGAACTGGCAAGCACCAGCCCCAGGCAGCGTCAGGTTAGTGCCAGTAGCGCTAACACCCACGCACGCAGAGTACACCTCCTTAAGTGGTATAGTATCTGAACTGATCAATATCTGATCCGATCAGATCTATAGTGGCATCCCCAGCAGTTTAGGGTTCCCAAAAATGCAGTGTTAGCGGGATCAGCCCAGATACCTGCTAGCACCTGCATTTTGCCCCTCCGCCCGGCCCAGCCCAGCCCACCCAAGTGCAGTATCGATCGATCACTGTCACTTACAAAACACTAAATGCATAACTGCAGCGTTTGCAGAGTCAGACCTGATCCCTGCGATCGCTAACAGTTTTTTTGGTAGCGTTTTGGTGAACTGGCAAGCGCCAGCGGCCTAGTACACCCCGGTCGTAGTCAAACCAGCACTGCAGTAACACTTGGTGACGTGGCGAGTCCCATAAGTGCAGTTCAAGCTGGTGAGGTGGCAAGCACAAGTAGTGTCCCGCTGCCACCAAAAAGACAAACACAGGCCCGTCATGCCCATAGTGCCCTTCCTGCTTCATTCGCCAATCCTAATTGGGAACCCACCACTTCTGCAGCGCCGTACTTCCCCCATTCACATCCCCAACCAAATGCAGTCGGCTGCATGAGAGACATTTTTATGTCCTCCCGAGTACCCCTACCCAACAAACCCCCCCAAAAAAGATGTTGTGTCTGCAGCTAGCACGGATATAGGCGTGACACCCGCTATTATTGTCCCTCCTGTCCTGACAATCCTGGTCTTTGCATTGGTGAATGTTTTGAACGCGACCATTAGTATTAGCGTAGGGTACAGCATTGCACAGACTAGGACACACTTTCACAGGGTCTCCCAAGATGCCATCGCATTTTGAGAGACCCGAACCTGGAACCGGTTACAGTTATAAAACTTACAGTTACAAAAAAAGTGTAAAAAAAAAAAAAAACACAAACAAAAATATAAAATAAAAAATAATAGTTGTCGTTTTATTGTTCTCTCTCACTCTATTCTCTCTCTCTATTGTTCTGCTCTTTTTTACTGTATTCTATTCTGCAATATTTTATTGTTATTATGTTTTATCATGTTTGTTTTTCAGGTATGCAATTTTTTATACTTTACCGTTTACTGTGCTTTATTGTTAACCATTTTTTTGTCTTTAGGTACACCATTCACAACTTTGAGTGGTTATACCAGAATGATGCTTGCAGGTTTGGGTATCATCTTGGTATCATTCTTTTCAGCCAGCGGTCGGCTTTCATGTAAAAGCAATCCTAGCGTCTAATTAGCCTCTAGACTGCTTTTACAAGCAGTGGGAGAGAATGCCCCCCCCACCGTATTCCGTGTTTTTCTCTGGCTCTCCTGTCTCAACAGGGAACCTGAGAATGCAGCCGGTGATTCAGCCAGCTGACCATAGAGCTGATTAGAGACCAGAGTGGCTCCAAACATCTCTATGGCCTAAGAAACCGGAAGCTACGAGCATTTTATGACTTAGATTTCGCCGGATGTAAATAGCGCCATTGGGAAATTGGGGAAGCATTTTATCACACCGATCTTGGTGTGGTCAGATGCTTTGAGGGCAGAGGAGAAATCTAGGGTCTAATAGACCCCAATTTTTTCAAAAAAGAGTACCTGTCACTACCTATTGCTATCATAGGAGATAGTTACATTCCCTGAGATAACAATAAAAATGATTTAAAAAAAAATGAAAGGAACAGTTTAAAAATAAGATAAAAAAGCAAAAAAATAATAAAGAAAAAAAAAAAAAAAAAAAAAAAGCACCCCTGTCCCCTCTGCTCTCACGCTAAGGCGAACGCAAGTGTCGGTCTGGCGTCAAATGTAAACAGCAATTGCACCATGCATGCGAGGTATCACCGCGACGGTCAGATCGAGGGCAGTAATTTTAGCAGTAGACCTCCTCTGTAAATCTAAAGTGGTAACCTGTAAAGGCTTTTAAAGGCTTTTAAAAATGTATTTATTTTGTTGCCACTGCACGTTTGTGCACAATTGTAAAGCATGTCATGTTTGGTATCCATGTACTCCTAAGATCATCTTTTTTATTCCATCAAACATTTGGGCAATATAGTGTGTTTTAGTGCATTAAAATGTAAAAAAGTGTGTTTTTTCCCCAAAAAATGCGTTTGAAAAATCGCTGCGCAAATACTGTGTGAAAAAAAAAATGAAACACCCACCATTTTAATCTGTAGGGCATTTGCTTTAAAAAAATATATAATGTTTGGGGGTTCAAAGTAATTTTCTTGCAAAAAAAATAATTTTTTCATGTAATCAAAAAGTGTCAGAAAGGGCTTTGTCTTCAAGTGGTTAGAAGAGTGGGTGATGAGTGACATAAGCTTCTAAATGTTGTGCATAGAATGCCTGGACAGTTCAAAACCCCCTCAAATGACCCCATTTTGGAAAGTAGACACCCCAAGCTATTTGCTGAGAGGCATGAGTCCATGGAATATTTATATTGTGACACAAGTTGCGGGAAAGAGACAAATTTTTTTTTTTTTTTTTTTTGCACAAAGTTGTCACTAAATGATATATTGCTCAAACATGCCATGGGAATATGTGAAATTACACCCCAAAATACATTCTGTTGCTTCTCCTGAGTACGGGGATACCACATGTGTGGGACTTTTTGGGAGCCTAGCCGCGCACGGGACCCCGAAAACCAAGCACCGCCTTCAGGCTTTCTAAGGGCGTAAATTTTTGATTTCACTCTTCACTGCCTATCACAGTCTCGGAGGCCATGGAATGCCCAGGTGGCAAAAACCCCCCCAAATGACCCCATTTTGGAAAGTAGACACCCAAAGCTTTTTGCTGAGCGGTATAGTGAGTATTTTGCAGACCTCACTTTTTGTCACAAAGTTTTGAAATTTAAAAAAAGAAAAAAAATATTTTTTTTTGTCTTTCTTCATTTTCAAAAACAAATGAGAGCTGCAAAATACTCACCATGCCTCTCAGCAAATAGCTTGGGGTGTCTACTTTCCAAAATGGGGTCATTTGGGGGGGTTTGTGCCACCTGGGCATTCCATGACCTCCGAAACTGTGATAGGCAGTGAAGAGTGAAATCAAAAATGTACACCCTTAGAAATCCTGAAGGCGGTGATTGGTTTTCGGGGCCCCGTACGTGGCTAGGCTCCTAAAAAGTCCCACACATGTGGTATCCCCGTACTCAAGAGAAGCAGCAGAATGTATTTTGGGGTGCAATTCCACATATGCCCATGGCCTGTGTGAGCAATATATCATTTAGTGACAACTCTGTGCAAAAAAAAAATAAAAATTGTCACTTTACCGCAACTTGTGTCAAAATATAAAATATTCCATGGACTCAACATGCCTCTCAGCAAATAGCTTGGGGTGTCTACCTTCCAAAATGTTTCATTTGGGGGAGGGGGTTTGTGCCATCTGGGCATTTTATGGGCTTCAAAACTGTGATAGGTAGTGAGGAGTAAAATCAAAAATGTACGCCCTTAGAAATCCTGAAGGCAGTGATTGGTTTTCGGGGCCCCGTACGCGGCTAGGCTCCCAAAAAGTCCCACACATGTGGTATCCCCATACTCAGGAGAAGCAGCTAAATGTATTTTGGGGTGCAATTCCACATATGCCCATGGCATGTGTGAGCAATATATCATTTAGTGACAACTTTTTGTATTTTTTTTTTTTTTTGTCATTATTCAATCACTTGGGACAAAAAAAATGAATATTCAATGGGCTCAACATGCCTCTCAGCAATTTCCTTGGGGTGTCTACTTTCCAAAATGGGGTCATTTGTGGGGGTTTTGTACTGCCCTGCCATTTTAGCACCTCAAGAAACGACATAGGCAGTCATAAATTAAAGGCTGTGTAAATTCCAGAAAATGTACCCTAGTTTGTAGGCGCTATAACTTTTGCGCAAACCAATAAATATACACTTATTGACATTTTTTTTACCAAAGACATGTGGCCGAATACATTTTGGCCTAAATGTATGACTAAAATTGAGTTTATTGGATTTTTTTTAGAACACAAAGTAGAAAATATCATTTTTTTTCAAAATTTTCGTTTTTTTCCGTGTATAGCGCAAAAAATAAAAACGGCAGAGGTGATCAAATACCATCAAAAGAAAACTCTATTTGTGGGAAGAAAAGGACGCAAATTTCGTTTGGGTACAGCATTGCATGACCGCGCAATTAGCAGTTAAAGCGACGCAGTGCCAAATTGTAAAAAGTGCTCTGGTCAGGAAGGGGGTAAATCCTTCCGGGGCTGAAGTGGTTAATTTATAAAACATTTCTGGAAACCAAAGCCCTACTGAAAATATGATGCATCACAGTACTGATATAAAATAATATAAAATAATTAGTCATAGGGCCACTTGATAAAACCACAATCTTCTATGAATTTTAGAATGTTTCCATCTTAATCTAACTTAAAACGGATGTCATAACTGTGCTATGCCTTTAGCTATTTAGTTTTCAGTCAATATAATGCTAAAGATACTTATTGATATTTACAGCCACATAAAATTAACATTTAATGAATACGGGGCACATCTTGTACATTCAGCCCAAAATTAACATGTGCAAATATTAACATGCTTTTGTGATAGACATGTAATCCCAGAAGTTTTTATGTACAGTTTTACTTAAATATATATACACATTATCAACTAAGAACATTTCAAGTATATAATTAAAATTTTTAGATGGAAAATATGAACCAGTTACGAAAGTCATATGATATCTCATCAGTGTAATCACTGGTCACACACACTGTACAAAACATGTCAGTAAGAATAAACATTTATTAGGATTTATAAGCATATCATGCAAATTACATACAGAAGGTGTCACATAATTGCAGTGCAAAATAATAATTCACATTACATTTTGACACATAATTCTCCTTTCCCCCTCAAAAAAATGGCATAAAAAACAAGGGAACAAGGGAAACCCCCCCCCCCAAAAAAAAGGCCTCTTAAATAACTACAGAAAGTTGTTCCTAGTGTGATAAATCATAAAGTTATCTGTATGTTTTAGTTAGCTAATGTAAAAAATAATAGTTTAATGACACAGACACACTGATATTCTATAGGCTTTTAAACTTTTTACTTGGGACTTAATGCTGTATAATGTAAGGACTCAATGCAAATAATAAATAAATAATATTTATAAACCCATGCACTACTTGCTGGTACATCAGAATATTCATTGTTACAGAACGAAGGTACACTAACATAAACCTATGTAGTGATATTAACCCTTAATGTTTTATTAACCCCTTCCTGCCAGCAATCTAATTTTCAACATTTCCCAATCCTGTGATCACTGTCTGTGACAAATGTAAAATTGTGTGTTATCTTATTATAAGCCCTGTCTCAGTATTTTTTTTAGCAAATGATACTTGATAGGTATTTTGTCATTAATACCAGTTGAGCAGCACTGCTGATTATACAAGTCCTAACCTCTAATTAGTTCAGTTGGACAATTGGGACAAATGAACATACAATAGTCTAGTAATTGCAATAATAAGATTTTTTTGGATCTGTTTAGGTTAAGCACTCCCCCACTTGTCACACTTATTCACAAAAGTGTCATCCTTCATTGACAACCTCATACTTCTATAAAGTCCCACAATGGTTTTTGAACCTCATAAGCCAAACTCTGTTGTCTGTTTTTGCCCCCATTGTAGCCCATAAAGTACTGTATATTACATGCTATTACTGTATGTGTATTGTGTAACAGAAATATAGTTGTTGCACTTCTATTTTAACTTGAGTTTTGTATTGTAATACAACATTTTGATGATGAAAATAAATTAGTGTAGTGTTTTAATACATCCTTTGAACCTGCAGATGATCTTCCTGCACCTGCTGTCACAATTAAAAAAACATGGCTGTGTGGGGCTCGGCCCATACAGCTGTGTCATTCATTCACAGATTTTGTGGCAGACAACTTGTAATTCTTAAGCTGTGAGGGCACTGATGACCATGCTCATAGTTCATTCACAAACTATGCAGCTTTCAAATTGACAGCCTGTACAGAGGTATGTGCCGAAAGCTGTAGGGCTTGCAGGAGCCTTACATTGCACCTGTAATCTGCTGATCATAGGTGCAATGCTCTGCAGGCTCCTGGGGAAAAAAAAAAAAAACTATTTTTTTTAACCTTCAAAAACATGTGTTGAAACATCTTACATAAAGTATATCAGTTTACAGTTCTTTTTTATATTACATTTTGCATTACGAAATTATTAGTTCATCCTATTTGTATAAACATGTGATGCAAAAATAAAACATATAAAAAAAGCCCACAAAAACACAATGTTATCAATTTACATTACATAGTTTGTTGGTGTACATATAATTATCCTATTTGTCTTGCTTATTTTTTTAATCTGCTTTGTGATTTTAGTTTGTAGAAGAACAAAAGATACATACAATTACCTACATTTAGCTTAGTATATAAAATAGACAAAGTTAATAGAATGCTCAGAGGATGCAGGGATTATTTCCAGATTAATATCAGCAAGATGACAGTTTTGAATAAAACAACAATCTGTTGCGCTGTGCAAGGGATTTTAATCATAGAAATAGAAGCATTCACAACTGACTGCATTAAATTATTAAAAAAACATGCATTCTCTCTCTCTCTCTCTCTCTCTCTCTCTCTCTCTCTCTCTCTCTCTCTCTCTCTCTCTCTCTCTCTTTTCTGTATTTGTATTCATTTAAATAGTATCAATATATTCCCTAACTCTTTGCACATATAGGATGCACATATAGTAAATCATAAATCACATTAGCTCCTGCTACAGTAAAGCTTATGACTCCCTCATAACAGTTAAAGTGGTTGTACACTCTAATGCCCCGTACACACGGTCGGACATTGATCGGACATTCCGACAAAAAAAATCCATGGATTTTTTCCGACGGATGTTGGTTCAAACTTGTCTTGCATACACACAGTCACACAAAGTTGTCAGAAAATCTGATCATTCTGAACGTGGTGACGTAAAACACGTAGTCGGGTCTAAAAATGGGGCAGTATCCAATAGCTTTCGTCTCTTAATTTATTCTGAGCATGCGTGGCACTTTGTCCGTCGGATTTGTGTACACACGATCGGAATTTCCGACAACGGATTTTGTTGTCGGAAAATTTTATAGCAAGCTCTCAAACTTTGTGTGTCGGAAATTATGATGGAAAATGTGTGATGGAGCCTACACACGGTCGGAATTTCTGACAACAAGGTCCTATCACACATTTTCCGTCGGAAAATCCGACCATGTGTACGGGGCATTACAATTACCTGGGCACAGTTTATTTGTAATTATGGAGTGCATCATTGGCATTTATCTATTTGTTAATCTTATGTCTATTCTTTCTTACTGTCTGTTATGTCAGAGCTCGCTTACTATTTTTTCTGTAACTAGAGAGGTGGCTGGCTTGTTAGATTTAGACCTTTTTTCTATTTACCATTACATTTCTGTTATGTTGAAGCTTTCACTCACGTGTACAAACTCTGTTTTGTGAAATCATATCACAAGAGATATTCTATGTCAAAATATAGAGATTTGGGGTAAAATTAGGTGACTAGATTCAGGTGATACACAGAAATGAAACAAATCCTCCTACATAGATTGTACTTGTTTATCTTCAGCCATTTCTTCTGTAGATTGTTCTAGAAACACACAGATCAAAAGATTTTTTTCTCAGCTCTAGTAGTACTCTAAAGCACTCTCTTTACCAAATCATATCACGAGAGATATTAGATCTCAAAGTATATAGATTTTGGGTAACATAATTGGTAACCATGAAAGGACAAGAGACTGAGAGTTTTCAGTGTAACAACAAGGAGATCTGTGTAATGCCGCGTACACACAAGCGGACTTTCTGGCAGACCTGGTCCAGCGGACCAGACTCCATCGATCGTGTGACAATTTGATCGTGTGTGGGCTTCAGCTGACTTTTTTCCCCAAAAGTCAGACAGACCTAGAAATAAAACATGTTTCAAATCTTTCCGAAGGACTCGAGTCCGGTCAAAAAAAACGCTCGTCTGTATGCTAGTCCGACGGACTAAAACCGATGCTAGGGCAGCTATTGGCTACTGGCTATCAACTTTCTTATTTTAGTCCGGTCGTACGTCATCACGTACAAATCCGTCAGACTTTGGTGTGATCGTGTGTAGGCAAGTCCGTTCATTGGGAAAGTCTGTTGGAAGTCTGCCAAAAGTCAGTCGGATAGTGCGTCAGACCAGTCTGGTCGAAAAGTCCGCTCGTGTGTACGCAGCATTAGGCAGGTTAAGGTTGTTGGGGTCATTTTAAATTTATACAGTTTCCCAGTAGTTTTGAGATCACAGTGATTATTTAGATAAAATGGGTATCTTATATGTAGTTTAGTAGTGGGTATTAGAAGATCTAGAGAAAAGAGGGAGGATACACCACATATTTTTTTTTTATAGATATGCCATAATTATAGTGGAAAAGTATATGGAAGAACCATTAAAAAGAGATAAATTCAACACAGAGGATATACTTGTTTTTTTTTGTTGGCATAAATATTTTTATTAGAGAGGTGCAGAAAGATTTTTTTTTGTTATTTCAGTGAAAAACATTACATTTTTTGCTTGTTCATTTTATTTATTTATTTATTTTTAATTGTTGCACAAAAGCTTTATTAGAGCACAATAGATAAACATAGTGTACTCCCTATACATCTGTGTTAACAAGAAAAAGGAATAGAACCATCAAAGATCAACATATGCACAGAGTACACAAAATAACAGCAAAAATCAATAGAAAGTAAAGCAGTAAAAAGTCTAGTATTGCCAGAGCAGGGGCTCCTGTTGGAGAAAAAGAGTACACTGTTTGCATTTGGCTGTCAAATCAGCAGCATATTAGAATTACCCAGCCATTATTACAGGGCTACAGTATCTGCCTGTATGATAAAATAAGAAATCACCAATTAGCAGAATCATAGTAGCGCTATAAGATGGTGTATAGCACATTCTTCCTGGAATCAGACATGGTTATGTAGGTCAGGTCTCAAGTAGGACAATCTCACCTCAAGGGTCTACAAAGGAAAGCAAGAAAAGGAGGAAAGAAGGGGTCTGAAAAAGAAAAATACTCCCATCAAGGGTAGAAAGAGGGGAGAAGAATAACAGGGAAAAAAGAAAGGAAAACCTCCTCTGAGTAGCCACAGAGGTGGGGTGGTATATGGATAATGAAGTAGTTATCGATAAACCGGCTGGGGTACATACCTCCAGCTCTAGGTTAAGGGAGTCTTAAGGCAACATATTATAGGGACTAGGGATGAGCTTCAAGTTCGACTCGAACATTGGCTGTTCGCAAGTTCGCCGAACAGCGAACAATTTGGGGTGTTCGCGGCAAATTCGAATGCCACAGAACACCCTTTAAAAGTCTATGGGAGAAATCAAAAGTGCTAATTTTAAAGGCTTATATGCAAGTTATTGTCATAAAAAGTGTTTGGGGTCCCGGGTCCTGCCACAGGGGACATGGATCAATGCAAAAAAAAGTTTTAAAAACGGCCGTTTTTTCAGGAGCAGTGATTTTAATAATGCTTAAAGTCAAACAATAAATGTGTAATATCCCTTTAAATTTCATACCTGGGGGGTTTCTATAGTATGCCTGTAAAGGGGCGCATGTTTCCCGTGATTAGAACAGTCTGACAGCAAAATGACATTTGGAAGGAAAAATTCCATTTAAAACTACCCGCGGCTATTGCATTGCCGACAATACACATAGAAGTTCATTGATAAAAACAGCATGGGAATTCAACACAGGGAAACCCCGAACCAAAATTAAAAAAAAAAAATGACGTGGGAGTCCCCCTAAATTCCATACCAGGCCCTTCAGGTCTGGTATGGATATTAAGGGGAACCCCGGACAGAATTTAAAAAAAAATGACGTGGGGTTCCCCCTAAATTCCATACCAGACCTGAAGGGTCTGGTATGGATTTTAAGGGGAACCCCGCGCCAAAAAAAAAAAAAAACGGCGTGGGGTCCCCCCAAAAATCCATACCTTATCTGAGCACGCAACCTGGCAGGCCGCAGGAAAAGAGGGGGGGCACTCTCGCCCCCCCTCCTGAACCGTACCAGGCCACATGCCCTCAACATTGGGAGGGTGCTTTGGGGTAGCCCCCCAAAACACCTTGTCCCCATGTTGATGAGGACAAGGGCCTCATCCCCACAACCCTGGCCGGTGGTTGTGGGGGTCTGCGGGCGGGGGGCTTATCGGAATCTGGAAGCCCCCTTTGACAAGGGAACCCCCAGATCCCGTCCCCCCCTGTGTGAAATGGTAAGGGGGTACTTACTCCTACCATTTCACTAAAAAATTGTCAAAAATGTTAAAAATGACAAGAGACAGTTTTTGACAATTCCTTTATTTAAATGCTTCTTCTTTCTTCTATCTTCCTTCATCTTCTTCTGGTTCTTCTGGCTCTTCTGGTTCTTCCTCCGGCGTTCTCGTCCAGCATCTCCTCCGCGGCGTCTTCTATCTTCTTCTCCTCGGGCCGCTCCACACCCATGGCATGGGGGGAGGCTCCCGCTCTTCTCTTCATCTTCTTCTTCATCCTCTTCTCTTCTTCCTTCTTCTCTTCTTCTCTTCTTCATTTTCTTCTCCGGGTTGGCATGGAGGGAGGCTCCCGCTGTGTGACGGCGTCTCCTCGTCTGACAGTTCTTAAATAACGAGGGGCGGGGCCACCCGGTGACCCCGCCCGCTCTGACACATGGGACATACGGGACTTCCCTGTGGCATTCCCCGTGACATCACAGGGAAGTCCCGTCAAGTCACCGTGTGTCAGAGGGGGGCGGGGTCACCGGGTGGCCCGCCCCCCGTTATTTAAGAACCGTCAGACGAGGAGACTCCGTCACACAGTGGGAGCCAGCATGGATGCGGAGCGGCCCAGAGAAGAAAACGAAAAAGAGAAGAATGAAGAAGAGAAGAGGATGAAGAAGAAGATGAAGAGAAGAGCGGGAGTCTCTCTCCATGCCAGCATGGGTGCGGAGCGGCCCGGAGAAGACAATGAAGAAGAGAAGAAGGAAGAAGAGAAGAGGATGAAGAAGAAGATGAAGAGAAGAGCAGGAGCCTCCCCCCATGCCATGGGTGCGGAGCGGCCCCCCCTCTTTTCCTGCGGCCTGCCAGGTTGCGTGCTCGGATAAGGGTCTGGTATGGATTTTTGGGGGACCCCACGCCATTTTTTTTTTGGTGCGGGGTTCTCCTTAAAAACCATACCAGACCTCAGGTCTGGTATGGAATTTAGGGGGAATCCCATGTCATTTTTTTTTTAAATTTTGGCCGGGATTCCCCTTAATATCCATACCAGACCTAAAGGGCCTGGTATGGAATTTAGGGGGACTCCCACGTCATTTTTTTTAAAATTTTGGTTCGGGGTTTCCCTGTGTTGAATTCCCATGCCGTTTTTATCAATGAACTTCTATGTGTATTGTCGGCAATGCAATAGCCGCGGGTAGTTTTAAATGGAATTTTTCCTTTGAAATGTCATTTTGCTGTCAGACTGTTCTAAACATGGGAAACATGCGCCCCTTTACAGGCATACTATAGACACCCCCCAGGTACGAAATTTAAAGGGATATTACACTTTTATTGTTTGACTTTAAGCATTATTAAAATCACTGCTCCTAAAAAAACGGCCGTTTTTAAAACTTTTTTTTGCATTGATCCATGTCCCCTGTGGCAGGACCCAGGTCCCCAAATACTTTTTATGACAATAACTTGCATATAAGCCTTTAAAATTAGCAATTTTGATTATTCATGTTTGTGTCCCATAGACTTTAACGGTGTTCGAGCGAACTTTTTTCCTGTTCGCATGTTCTGGTGCAAACCGAACAGGGGGGTGTTCGGCTCATCCCTAATAGGGACGCAAACTATCAGAACAGATCAGACCAGCAGTTGAGCCTGTGTCTGCAGTAAAATCTTAATAAGAAGGTATCGTTTTAAAGTGTGTCCAACAGGCCCAGGTAGACATGAATTTTGAAACCTTGTCCTGAGCGATGTGGATCAGTTCTTCCATCTCAGCTATACACTCAATTCTCTGAAGCCAGTCTTTATTTGAGGGAATCACTTTATAACACCAGTGTACTGGGATGTATACATTCAACAACCATGCTTAGAAAATGTCTGTTGTCCTTAAAAGTTTATTAAAATGTTCTCACAATGGTCTTCACCAAATAAAATGAGAGCCTCTTTATTCATGAACCAGAATAAAGTACATTTTAATAAATAGGATGTGTTCTGTCTCTGTTTCTCCTTTCTTGCACAAGTGCAATACAATCCTGCAGACTAATCCTTTTCCTTCTATACCCACTGGTGAAAAAAAAGAAAAAAACAACATATAGACCAAACAAAATGCACTGTAAAGCTAGTCAATATTGTCACATTTCAATTGTGTGATCAAGTGCCATGCATTACCAAAATGTGCATCCTCCTGTGATAATTCTTAGTCCTTAATTATCTACTCTTACACTATGGATCATAAATCATGCTTGATATAAAGTCACTGCCAATTCTTCCTTCCAGAATTATCTTCTTCCCCTTGCATTTACTATTAGAAGCTCTGAAAACAAAATATAGTGTAGTGCGTTTTAAAAAAAGGTAGCCCTTAGAGTACATATTTCCATATATGTGCTTATTTCGATTATGTGCTTAGTGCCTTACTAACCACTTCAGCCCCGGAAGGATTTACCCCCTTCCTGACCAGAGCACTTTTTACAATTTGGCACTGCGTCGCTTTAACTGCTAATTGCGCAGTCATGCAATGCTCTACCCAAACGAAATTTGCGTCCTTTTCTTCCCACAAATAGAGCTTTCTTTTGATGGTATTTGATCACCTCTGCCGTTTTTATTTTTTGCGCTATAAACGGAAAAAGACTGAAAATTTTGAAAAAAAAAGATATTTTCTACTTTTTGTTATAAAAAAAATCCAATAAACTAAATTTTAGTCATACATTTAGGCCAAAATGTATTCGGCCACATGTCTTTGGTAAAAAAAATGTCAATAAGCGTATATTTATTGGTTTGCGCAAAAGTTATAGCGTCTACAAACTAGGGTACATTTTCTGGAATTTACACAGCTTTTAGTTTCTGACTGCCTATGTCATTTCTTGAGGTGCTAAAATGGCAGGGCAGTACAAAACCCCCACAAATGACCCCATTTTGGAAAGTAGACACCCCAAGGAAATTGCTGAGAGGCATGTTGAGCCCATTGAATATTTATTTTTTTTGTCCCAAGTGATTGAATAATGACAAAAAAAAGAAAAAAAAAAAATTACAAAAAGTTGTCACTAAATGATATATTGCTCACACAGGCCATGGGCATATGTGGAATTGCACCCCAAAATACATTCAGCTGCTTCTCCTGAGTACGGGGATACCACATGTGTGGCACTTTTTGGGAGCCTAGCCGCGTACGGCCTTCAGGATTTCTAAGGGCATACATTTTTGATTTTACTCCTCACTACCTATCACAGTTTTGAAGGCCATAAAATGCCAAGATGGCACAAACCCCCCCCAAATGACCCCATTTTGGAAAGTAGACACCCCAAGCTATTTGCTGAGAGGCATGGTGAGTATTTTGCAGCTCTCATTTGTTTTTGAAAATGAAGAAAGACCAGAAAAAAATTTTTTTTTTTCTTTTTTCAATTTTCAAAACTTTGTGACAAAAAGTGAGGTCTGCAAAATACTCACTATACCTCTCAGCAAATAGCTTGGGGTGTCTACTTTCCAAAATGGGGTCATTTGGGGGGGGGTTTGTGCCACCTGGGCATTCCATGGCCTCCGAAACTGTGATAGGTAGTGAGGAGTGAAATCAAAAATTTACGGCCTTAGAAAGCCTGAAGGCGGTGCTTGGTTTTCGGGGTCCCGTGCGCGGCTAGGCTCCCAAAAAGTCCCACACATGTGGTATCCCCGTACTCAGGAGAAGCAACAGAATGTATTTTGGGGTGTAATTTCACATATTCCCATGGCATGTTTGAGCAATATATCATTTAGTGACAACTTTGTGCAAAAAAAAAAAAAAATTGTCTCTTTCCCGCAACTTGTGTCACAATATAAAATATTCCATGGACTCGACATGCCTCTCAGCAAATAGCTTGGTGTGTCTACTTTCCAAAATGGGGTCATTTGGGGGGGGTTTGAACTGTCCTGGCATTTTATGCACAACATTTAGAAGCTTATGTCACACATCACCCACTCTTCTAACCACTTGAAGACAAAGCCCTTTCTGACACTTATTGTTTACATGAAAAAGTTATTTTTTTTTGCAAGAAAATTACTTTGAACCCCCAAACATTATATATTATTTTAAAGCAATTGCCCTACAGATTAAAATGGTGGGTGTTTCATTTTTTTTTTTCACACAGTATTTGCGCAGCGATTTTCAAACGCATTTTTTGGGGAAAAAACACACTTTTTTAAATTTTAATGCACTAAAATACACTATATTGCCCAAATGTTTGATGAAATAAAAAAGATGATCTTAGGCCGAGTACATGGATACCAAACATGACATGCTTTAAAATTGCGCACAAACGTGCAGTGGCAACAAAATTACTACATTTTTAAAAGCATTTAAAAGCCTTTACAGGTTACCACTTTAGATTTACAGAGGAGGTCTACTGCTAAAATTACTGCCCTCGATCTGACCTTCGCGGTGATACCTCACATGCATGGTGCAATTGCTGTTTACATTTGACGCCAGACCGCCGCTTGCGTTCGCCTTAGCGCGAGAGCAGGGGGCGACAGGGGTGCTTTTTTTTTTATTTATTTTTTTTATTTATTTTTTTTTGCTTTTTTATCTTATTTTTAAACTGTTCCTTTCATTTTTTTTTTTTAAATCATTTTTATTGTTATCTCAGGGAATGTAAATATCCCCTATGATAGCAATAGGTAGTGACAGGTACTCTTTTTTGAAAAAATTGGGGTCTATTAGACCCTAGATCTCTCCTCTGCCCTCAAAGCATCTGACCACACCAAGATCGGTGTGATAAAATGCTTCCCCAATTTCCCAATGGCGCTATTTACATCCGGCGAAATCTAAGTCATAAAATGCTCGTAGCTTCCGGTTTCTTAGGCCATAGAGATGTTTGGAGCCACTCTGGTCTCTGATCAGCTCTATGGTCAGCTGGCTGAATCACCGGCTGCATTCTCAGGTTCCCTGTTGAGACAGGAGAGCCAGAGAAAAACACGGAAGACGGTGGGGGGGGAGGGGCATTCCCTCCCACTGCTTGTAAAAGCAGTCTAGAGGCTAATTAACCGCTAGGATTGCTTTTACATGAAAGCCGACCGCTGGCTAAAAAGAATGATACCAAGATGATACCTAAACCTGCAGGCATCATTCTGGTATAACCACTCAAAGTCGTGAATGGCGTACCTGAAGACAAAAAAATGGTTAACAATAAAGCACAGTAAACGGTAAAGTATAAATAATTACATACCTGAAAAGCAAACATGATAAAACATAATAACAATAAAACATTGCAGAATAGAATACAGTAAAAAAGAGCAGAACAATAGAGAGAATAGAGAGAGAGAACAATAAAACGACAACTATTTTTTTTTATTTTTGTTTGTGTTTTTTTTTTTTTTTTACACTTTTTTTTTGTAACTGTAACTTTTATAACTGTAACCGGTTCCAGGTTCGAGTCTCTCAAAATGCGATGGCATCTTGGGAGACCCTGTGAAAGTGTGCCTAGTCTGTGCAATGCTATACGCTACGCTAATACTCAACTAGTGCATGGTAGCGTTCAAAACATTCACCAAGTGTTACTGCAGTGCTGTTTTGACTACGACCGGGGTGTACTACGCCGCTGGTGCTTGCCAGTTCACCAAAACGCTACAAAGAAAAGTGTCAGTGATCGATCGATACTGCACTTGGGTGGGCTGGACTGGGCTGGGCCGGGCGGAGGGGCAAAACGCAGGTGCTAGCAGGTATCTGGGCTGATCCCGCTAACACTGCGTTTTTGGGAACCCTAAACTGCTGGGGACGCTAGTATAGATCTGATCGGATCAGATATTGATGCGTTCAGATACTATACCACTAAGGGAGGTGTACGGTGCGTGTACGGTGCGTGCGTGGGTGTTCGCGGTACTGGCGCTAATCTGACGCTGCCTAGGGCGACGCATATCACCGCCGGGCGATCAGGGGGCTAAACCTTTATTTAAACGGCGGGTGCCCTGACACTATAAAAAATAAACGAACTAACCAGCGTCACCCGTAATGGTTATACGGTGATCAGTGGTGAAAGGGTTAACTAGGGGGCCATCAAGGGGTTAAAACATTTATTAGATAGTATATGGGGGTCCCTGTCGCTATAAAACACTGACGACGAACCTAAATATTTACGTCCCTAACTAGCGTCACCAGCGACACTAATACAGCGATCAGAAAAATGATCGCTTAGCGACACTGGCGACAGGGGGTGATCAAGGGGTTAAAACTTTATTAGGGGGGTAAGGGGGGTACCCTAGACCTACAGGGGGCTAAACCTTTATTCGGTAATAAACGGCGGGTGCCCTGACACTATAAAAAATAAACGAACTAACCAGCGTCACCCGTAACGGTTATACGGTGATCAGTGGTGAAAGGGTTAACTAGGGGGCAATCAAGGGGTTAAAACATTTATTAGGCAGTATATGGGGGTCCCTGTCGCTATAAAACACTGACGGCGAACCTAAATATTTACGTCCCTAACTACCGTCACCAGCGACACTAATACAGCGATCAGAAAAATTATCGCTTAGCGACACTGGTGAGGGGGGGTGATCAAGGGGTTAAAACTTTATTAGGGGGGGTAAGGGGGGTACCCTAGACCTACAGGGGGGTAATACTAACTGTCCCACCACTGCTAACTGTCACAAACTGACACTATGCAGTAATCAGGAAAAAAAAAAAAAAAAAAAACCTGCTTGGTGTCAGTTTGTGACAGGGGGGGGGGTGATTGGGGGGGGATCGGGGGGCGATCGGGGGGGGATCGGGGGTGTAATGTATGCCTGGCATGTTCTACTGTGTGTCTGTGTGTGTTTGGTGCACTTACATGTCATCTCTCCTCGGCGCTGGAACGGAAACTGCCAGACCGAGGAGAGATGACATCACATCCTCTGCCTCTGTGTACTATAGGCAGGGGATGTTTCTCATTGGCTGGGAGCGATCGCGAGGGGGGGCCACGATCGGATGGCCTCCCCCTCGTCTGTCATCGCTCCCAACCAAATGCCGACCGCAGCTGGCACCGGGGGGGGTCCGATCGGACCCCCCACCCGCGGGAAGGCAATCACGTTTCAGGTACGTGATTTTGCCTGCCCGTGCCGCTCTGCTCACGTATATAGGCGTGAGGCGGTCGGCAAGTGGCTAAACCAGTGACATGCGTTCCTAAAAAAAATGTGCTTCCTCATGCTTTGAATTATGTCAAAAAATGTGTACTAAACAAATGGCGCCTTGTGGGGATGAGAGCATATAAACAAACAGCTGTCCCTTTAAAGTCAACGAATCACTGGAACTGTGCAAAATTATAAAATAAAGAATAAGGCGCTATACATATTCATATAAAAAAACTGTCACAAAGAAAAACATTGCATCAAACTCAAATGTGCACATTATTAAGAAAATAAGCAAGCATAAAGTCCATAAGTATATAAATTCCAACACCAAAACGAAATGCTCTGAGATAAAACTTCTAGATCTTCCACCACGAGTGCTCATATGATGATGGCCACTAGGGATGAGCTTCGTGTTCGAGTCAAACCCATGTTCGAATCGAACATCGTTTGTTCGCCCGTTTGCCGAATTGCGAACGATATGGGCCGTTCGCGCCAAATTCGTGTGGCGCGTCACGGCCCATAATTCACTGCGGCATCGCAGTGCATTGCTGGCTGATGATTGGCCAAGCATGCACTATGACCCGCATGCTTGGCCAATCACAGCGCCGTCTGAACAGAGATCCATAATTGGCCAAAGCCAAGGAGGCTTTGGCCAATTATGACTCAGGGGATTTAGTACACGCCCCACATTATATAAGGCCGCCTGCACGGCGGCCCTGTGTAGTTTGTGTTCCGGCGTTGAAAGAGATAGACAGAGAGACAGTGTCATTTGATTAGAGTTAGATAGATTAGGCAGAACAGTCAGTCAGTTAGCTGCACTTATAGTGTATTGTGTATATATATGCATCCCAGGTGTTGCATATATATATACACTGTATTCAGTTTAGCTAGATCCGTTCCTGTTATCCTCTTACAGACAGGCAGGCTTGTCTTGTTACAGTATTTACAGCTACCTGAAGAAAATTGCTGGTGTTCTTTTGATCCTATTAGTACCACAGTCAGGCAGCTAGACTATTTACAGTTAGTGCAGTGCGTCCTGCTCACAGTGTTCATCTAGATCCGTTCCTGTTATCTTCTTACTGACAGGCAGGCTTGTCTTGTTACAGTATATACAGCTACCTGAAGAAAATTACTGGTGTTCTTTTGATCCTATTAGTACCACAGTCAGGCAGCTAGACTATTTACAGTTAGTGCAGTGTGTTTTGCTCACAGTGTTCAGCTAGATCCGTTCCTGTTATCTTCTTACTGACAGGCAGGCTTGTCTTGTTACAGTATATACAGCTACCTGAAGAAAATTGCTGGTGTTCTTTTGATCCTATTAGTACCACAGTCAGGCAGCTAGACTATTTACAGTTAGTGCAGTGCGTCCTGCTCACAGTGTTCAGCTAAAACTACAATGTAGTGGGGTACGTCCTGCTCACAGTGTTCAGCTAAACCTACAAGTTAGTGGGGTGCGTCCTGCTCACAGTGTTCAGCTAAAATTACAAGTTAGTACTGTGCGTCCTGCTCACAGTGTTCAGCTAAACCTACAAGTTAGTGTAGTGAGACCTCTGCACAGTGTTCAGCTAAACCTACAAGTTGGTGGGGTGCGTCCTGCTCACAGTGTTCAGCTAAACCTACAAGTTAGTGCGGTGCGTCCACCTCACAGTGTTCAGCTAATCCTACAAGTTAGTGCGGTGCGTCCTGCTCACAGTGTTCAGCTAAAACTACAAGTTAGTGGGGTGCATCCTGCTCACAGTGTTCAGCTAAACCTACAAGTTGGTGGGGTGCGTCCTGCTCACAGTGTTCAGCTAAACCTACATGTTAGTGCGGTGCGTCCTGCTCACAGTGTTCAGCTAAACCTATAAGTTAGTGTAGTGAGACCTCTGCACAGTGTTCATCTAAAGCTACAAGTTAGTGCAGTGCGTCCTACTCACAGTGTTCAGCTAGATCCGTTCCTGTTATCTTCTTACTGACAGGCAGGCTTGTCTTGTTACAGTATATACAGCTACCTGAAGAAAATTGCTGGTGTTCTTTTGATCCTATTAGTACCACAGTCAGGTAGCTAGACTATTTACAGTTAGTGCAGTGCGCCCTGCTCACAGTGTTCAGCTAAAACTACAAGTTAGTGTGTGTGTGTATGTATATATATATATATATATATATATATATATATATATATATATATATATATATATATATATATATATATATGTATGTATGTCTGTGTATATATATATATATATATATATATATATACATATATATATATATATATATATATATATATATATATATATATATATATATATGTGTGTGTGTGTGTGTGTATATATATATATATATATATATATATAATATTATATATATATATATATATATAAATATATACACACACACATATATATATCCCAGCTTAGTGCAGCTACAGGACATTAGGATGTCTGAAAGGCCAAGAAGGAGAGGCAGACAGTCACAAGCCAATAAGAGAGGGCAAGCAGGCTCTGTGTCTAGTGCCGGTTGTGGAGACGGTGCATCCTCATCAGCACGTGGCCATGGGACACGCTTGGCCTTTTTTTCGGCAGCTGGCCATGTTGAGCCGCAACATGTGGAAGACTTGGTCGAGTGGATGACCAAGCCGTCCTCATCCTCCTCATCCTTTCTCACCCATGCCCAGGGTACTTTGTCTGGCAAAGCAGCGGCCTCTTCCCTCGGCTCAATGTCATCAGTGACTCCTTCCCTTGCCCCACCATGTCCTCCTGAGGAGTCCCTTGAACTGTTTGACCACAATGTTGGGTACATGCTCCAGGAGGATGCCCAGCGTTTGGAAGGCTCTGATGATGATACTGAGCTCGATGAAGGCTGTAACATGAGCACGGACAGAGGGGGTGCCCAAGAAGGACAGCAATCTGGCAGTCATGCTCCCCCTGCTGCAGCATACTGCCAGGTTTGCTCCAGTGATGAGGAGGGAGGGGATAATGAGGTCACTGACTCAACGTGGGTGCCTGATAGGAGAGGGGAGGAGGAGGAGGAGGCGGCACATCACCAACGAGGCAGGATGCCCTCCTTGGGCCAGCCTAAGGGCAGCACATTAACTGCATCACACCCCAAAGCTCCACATGTGCAGGGCGCTGCAGTCTCTGCGCGTTATTCAAAAAGTTCTTTGGTGTGGGCCTTTTTTGAGACGAGTGCATCAGATCGCACCGCTGCTATTTGCAACATATGTCTCAAGTATATCTCACGTGGCCAAAACATCTCCCGCTTGGGTACCACATGCTTGACCAGACATATGTTGACCTGCCATGCAGTTCGTTGGCAAGCGTATCTAAAAGACCCACACCAAAGAACAAAGAGGACCTCTCCTTGCTCCTCATCAGCTGAGATCTCCAACCCCACTATACCTTCTGTCCTCTCTGAGACCTGCACTGAGAGGAATGAAGGTGTAGAATTAGGTGTGTCAGAGCCAAGTACTTGTGGGCAATCTGCTTTTGGTACACCGACGTCAGATTGTACCAGGCAAATTTCCCTGCCCCAGTTGCTGCACTGCCGAAAGAAGTTTGCTCCCAGCCATCCACATGCGCAGCGGTTGAATGCTAGCTTGGCAAAATTGCTAGCACTTCAACTGCTGCCTTTTCAGTTGGTAGACTCTGCCCCCTTCCGTGAGTTTGTGGAATGTGCGGTTCCTCAGTGGCAGGTACCCAAACGCCACTTTTTCTCACGGAAGGCGATTCCGGATCTCTACCGGCATGTGGAAGGCAATGTCCATGCCTCGCTGGACAGGGCGGTCAGCGGTAAGGTGCATATTACCGCTGACTCATGGTCCAGCAGGCATGGACAGGGACATTACCTAAGTTTCACGGCGCATTGGGTGACTCTGCTGGCAGCTGGGAAGGATGCAGGACAAGGTGCAGTAGTGTTGGAGGTTGTTCCGCCACCACGCCTCCAAAATGCTAATGATTGTGACACACCTCTCTCCTCCACCCCCTCCTCTTCTTCTTCCTCCATGGCCTCTTCCTGTGCTTTGTCCTCGGAACCAGCGGTGCTCCGTAGCCGTTCAAGGGGCTACGCAAGTGCGCAGGCCAAAAGATGCCATGTGGTGCTTGAGCTTTTGTGCTTGGGGGACAGGACTCACACTGGGGCAGAGGTTCTGTCAGCTCTGCAGGGCAGGTTCAGAGGTGGTGGACGCCATGCCAACTTAAGGCAGGAATGGTGGTTTGCGACAATGGCACCAACCTCCTCTCTGCCCTCCGACAGGGACAAATGACCCATGTGCCCTGTTTGGCTCACGTCCTTAACTTGGTGGTGCAGCGGTTCTTGGGCAGGTACCCGGGCTTACAGGATGTCCTGAGGCAGGCCAGGAAAGTCTGTGTGCATTTCTGCCGGTCATATAATGCCAGTGCTCGGGTGACGGACCTCCAAAAGGAGTTTAACCTGCCCAAGAACTGCCTAATCTGTGACATGCCCACCAGGTGGAACTCAACGTTGGCCATGCTGCAGCGGCTGCACATGCAGCAGAGGGCCATCAATGAGTACCTGTGTGATTATGGCACCAGGACAGGGTCAGGGGAGCTTGGTTCTTTTTCCCCACGCCAGTGGGCCATGATCAGGGATGCATGCATTGTCCTGTCACCATTTGAGGAGGCCACGAGGATGGTGAGCAGTGACAGTGCATGCATCAGTGACACTGTCCCCCTTGTCCACCTGTTGGAGCACACACTGCGTGGAATAATGGACAGGGCACTTGAGGCAGAACAGAGGCAGGAAGAGGAGGACTTCCTTAGCTCTCAAGGCCCCCTTTATCCAGACAGTGTTCCTGCATGCCCGCCGATCACACAGGAAGAGGAGAAGAAGGAGGAGGAGGAGGAGGAGGAGGATGGAGGTATGGAGGTGGAGCCTGGCACTCAGCATCAGCAGCAGTCTTTAAGGGATCAGTCCCAAGAAACACATGGACTTGTACGTGGCTGGGAGGAGGTGGCTGCGGACCATGTCGTCCTTAGTGACCCAGAGGACTCCGGACCGAATGCCTCAGCAAACCTACGCTGCATGGCCTCCCTGATCCTGCAAAGCCTGCGTAAGGATCCTCGTATTCGTGGTATCAAGGAGAAGGACCAATACTGGCTGGCAACCCTCCTTGATCCATGTTACAAGGGTAAGGTTGCGGACCTTATCTTGTCATCGCAGAGGGAGCAGAGGATGAAACATCTTTGGGAGGCCTTGCAGAAAGGTCTGTGCAACCCGTTCCCAGAGACTGGGAGGTTACAAACTCCGTTTTCTGGACAACTTGTTGCTGAGGCTTTGGTCAGTCAAAGAAGGAGCGGTGGAGAAGGTGGCCGTCTGACCGATGCGTTCAGACAATTTTTTGGTCCGCAGACCCAAGGTCTGATCGGTTCCAGCAACCATCGCCAGCGTCTGTTTTACATGGTGCAGGAATACCTAGGGGCAAGATCTGACTTGGACACCTTTCCCACTTAAAATCCTCTGGGTTACTGGGTCTTGAGTAGGGATGAGCTTCGAGTTCGAGTCGAACTCATGTTCGACTCGAACATTGGCTGTTCGCAAGTTCGCCGAACAGCGAACAATTTGGGGTGTTCGCGGCAAATTCGAATGCCGGCGGAACACCCTTTAAAAGTCTATGGGAGAAATCAAAAGTGCTAATTTTAAAGGCTAATATGCAAGTTATTGTCATAAAAAGTGTTTGGGGACCTGGGTCCTGCCCCAGGGGACATGGATCAATGCAAAAATTTTTTTTAAAAACGGCCGTTTTTTTAGGAGCAGTGATTTTAATAATGCTTAAAGTCAAACAATAAAAGTGTAATATCCCTTTAAATTTCGTACCTGGGGGGTGTCTATAGCATGCCTGTAAAGGGTCGCATGTTTCCTGTGTTTAGAACAGTCTGACAGCAAAATGACATTTTGAAGGAAAAAACTCATTTAAAACTACCGCGGCTATTGCATTGCCGACAATACACATAGAAGTTCATTGATAAAAACGGCATGGGAATTCCCCAAAGGGGAATCCCGAACCAAAATTAAAAAAAAAAAAAAAAAACGTAGGAGTCCCCCTAAATTCCATACCAGGCCCTTCAGGTCTGATATGGATATTAAGGGGAACCCCGGCCAAAATTTAAAAAAAAAATGATGTGGGGTTCCCCCTAAATTCCATACCAGACCCTTCAGGTCTGGTATGGATTTTAAGGGGAACCCCCCGCCAAAAAAAAAAACGGCGTGGGGTCCCCCCAAAAATCCATACCAGACCCTTATCCGAGCACGCAACCTGGCAGGCCGCAGGAAAAGAGGGGGGGATGAGAGTGCGGCCCCCCCCTCCTGAACCGTGCCAGGCCACATGCCCTCAACATTGGGAGGGTTCTTTGGGGTAGCCCCCCAAAACACCTTGTCCCCATGTTGATGAGGACAAGGGCTTCATCCCCACAACCCTGGCCGGTGGTTGTGGGGGTCTGCGGGCGGGGGGCTTATCGGAATCTGGAAGCCCCCTTTAACAAGGGGACCCCCAGATCCCGGCCCCCCCCTGTGTGAAATGGTAAGGGGGTACAAAAGTACCCCTACCATTTCACTAAAAAACTGTCAAAAATGTTAAAAATGACAAGAGACAGTTTTTGACAATTCCTTTATTTAAATACTTCTTCTTTCTTCTATCTTCCTTCATCTTCTGGTTCTTCTGGTTCTTCCTCCGGCGTTCTCATCCAGCATCTCCTCCGCGGCGTCTTCTATCTTCTTCTCCTCGGGCCGCTCCGCACCCATGGCATGGGGGGAGGCTCCCGTTCTTCTCTTCATCTTCTTCATCTTCTTCTCTTCTTCTTTTCTTCTCTTCTTCTTTTTTGAATTGTCAAAAACTGTCTCTTGTCATTTTTAACATTTTTGACAGTTTTTTAGTGAAATGGTAGGGGTACTTTTGTACCCCCTTACCATTTCACACAGGGGGGCGGGATCTGGGGGTCCCCACAACCACCGGCCAGGGTTGTGGGGATGAGGCCCTTGTCCTCATCAACATGGGGACAAGGTGTTTTGGGGGGCTACCCCAAAGCACCCTCCCAATGTTGAGGGCATGTAGCCTGGTACGGTTCAGGAGGGGGGGGCGCACTCTCATCCCCCCCTCTTTTCCTGCGGCCTGCCAGGTTGCGTGCTCAGATAAGGGTCTGGTATGGATTTATGGGGGGACCCCACGCCCTTTTTTTTTTTTTTTGGTGCGGGGTTACCCTTAAAATCCATACCAGACCTGAAGGGTCTGGTATGGAATTTAGGGGGAACCCCCACGTCATTTTTTTTTTTTAAATTTTGGCTGGGGTTCCCCTTAATATCCATATCAGACCTGAAGGGCCTGGTATGGAATTTAGGGGGACTCCTACGTCCTTTTTTTTTTTTTTTTTGGTTCGGGATTCCCCTTTGGGGAATTCCCATGCCATTTTTATCAATGAACTTCTATGTGTATTGTCGGCAATGCAATAGCCGCGGTAGTTTTAAATGAGTTTTTTCCTTCAAAATGTCATTTTGCTGTCAGACTGTTCTAAACACAGGAAACATGCGCCCCTTTACAGGCATACTATAGACACCCCCCAGGTACGAAATTTAAAGGGATATTACACTTTTATTGTTTCACTTTAAGCATTATTAAAATCACTGCTCCTGAAAAAACGTCCGTTTTTAAAAAAAAATTTTGCATTGATCCATGTCCCCTGGGGCAGGACCCAGGTCCCCAAACACTTTTTATGACAATAACTTGCATATTAGCCTTTAAAATTAGCACTTGATTATTCATGTTCGTGTCCCATAGACTTTAACGGTGTTCGCGTGTTCGAACAAACTTTTTTCCTGTTCGCATGTTCTGGTGCGAACCGAACAGGGGGGTGTTCGGCTCATCCCTAGTCTTGAGGATGGATCACTGGCCAGAGCTTGTACAGTATGCAATTGAGCTACTGGCCTGTCCTGCATCCAGCGTTCTTTCGGAACGCACATTCAGTGCTGCTGGAGGCTTTGTAACCGACCACAGGGTGCGTCTGTCCACCGACTCAGTCGATCGACTGACCTTCATAAAAATGAATCAGTCTTGGATCACCACCAGCTACCAAGCACCTGATGCTGATGTAACCGAATAATTTTTTTTGAAATCTCAGATCCCTTCAAAGACTGCCTATACTGATGCTGAGTGACTATCCCTAAGAAATTATCCTCTTCCTCCTCAATCATCACGCTGATAGCTTGTAAGAACATTTTTGGTTCTGGGCGCCTCCACCAGTGCCTAAGGCACAATTTTTCAGCCCCTGTTTAACAGGGGCGTGGAATTACAATTTTTGATGCAATACTTTGCAGCAGGGCTCGTTTCTGCGTTACAACTAGAGTATCTGTGAGGGGTTGCAGTGTTGTGGCACCAGTGCCTAAGGCCCAATTTTTCAGCCCTTGTTTAACAGGGGCATGTAATTACAATTTTTGATGCAATACTTTGCAGCAGGACTCATTTCAGCATTCCAACTAGAGTATCTGTGAGGGGTTGCAGTGTTGTGGCACCAGCACCAGTGCCTAAGGCCTACTTTTTCAGCCCCTGTTCAACAGGGGCATGTAATTACAATTCTTGATCTAATATTTCACAGCAGGGCCCATTTCTGCACCCACCAAGAGTGAGTGAGGACTTACAGTGTTGTGGCACCAGTACCACTACCACCACCAAAGGCCCAATTTTTCTGCCCCTGTTCAACAGGGGCATGTAATTACAATTCTTGATCTAATATTCCACAGCAGGGCCCTGTGAGGGCTTACAGTATTGTGGCCACAGCAACACCTAAGGCCCTAATTTCTGCTGAGTATATAGGGCAGGCCCCTACTTTCAAACATCTAACTTACAAACGACTCCTACTTGCAAACGGAAGGAGACAACAGGAAGTGGGATGAAATCTACCCCTAGGAAGGGAAATTCTCTCCTGTAAGAGTTAATATGGGAAAAACATTTCTCCTTTCCACTGATGCTTTCCAATCCTTGTTCCACAAAAAAAAAACAAATTTTCAAAAAACATTTGTCATTGGGACAAAAAGTGAGGTGACATCTTCTGAAGAGGAGGACAGACAGCAAAACAAATGTCACAAGGGTGATAACCCTTCCCTATGTTTTCCAAAAAGCTTAAAAAAGATTTTTTAGCTGGAGCTAAACACGTTAAAAATTTACCCGTTCAAAATTACAAACAGATTCTACTTAACAACAAATCTACAGTCCCTGTCTTGTTTGCACCGCCTGTATACTGCTGTTCAGAGTATATAGGGCCTGGTGGCCCCACACCTTTCCTTATTTTAATTTGGGTGCGGGGTTCCCCTTAATATCCATACAAGACCCAAAGAGCCTGGTAATGGACTGGGGGGTACCCATGCCGTTTTGTCTCACTGATTTTCATCCATATTGCCAGGACCCGACATTACATTAAACCCGCAAGCAGTTTTAAATGAGATTTTTTCCTTTAAAAATGACATTTGGTGCAGGGACTGTTCCAAACACGGGAAACACGTGCCACTTTACAGGCATACTATAGACACACCCCAAGTACAATATTTAAAGGAATATTTCACTTTTTTTTTTTTTTACTTTAAGCATCATTAAAATCACTGGTCCTGAAAAAACGGCCGTTTTTTAAAAAAAATTTTTGCATTGATACATGTCCCCTGGGGTAGGACCCGGGTCCCCAAACCCTTTTTAGGACAATACCATACGTTCGTGCAAATTTTCGGTCCGTTCGCAGGTTCTGGTGTGAACCGAACCGGGGGATGTTCGGCTCATCCCTAATGGCCACTTACCAGAGCTGTTTGAACTCTTTTTACAGGATGGTTAAGAAACACTTTGGAAACCCCAAATTGCTTACACTAATGGCATTAATCCACTCCAATGGCCACTCAGGAAGGAGCTAGAATGTAAGAAATGACTCCACAGGAGACACAGATGAAAGTCTCATAGTGTAGTCATTTTTAAAAGAGTAAAAACAGCAGTAATAATAGCAGTTACACTCACATGTGATAGTGCCTGGCCTGGCACTAGGTGTAAACAGCGTGTGTGAGTCAACTGATCCCTGGGGGTAGCGCATATTCCACATCTCACTCTGAAGGTGCAAAGCCTGGTGTGGTTTATCAAATATGGACACAATGGATCCTCCGCTCCGACACATATTTCACCATATATGGCTATTCAGAAAGTGATGTCTCACCACTTCCTGCTTGCTTTTATGTGAATGGAAAGGCTACTATTGGTGGGGCTCCTCCAAAATAGAGGAGAAGACAAAAACATACAGAATCTGCCTCTAGGAAGCATCGATGCACACACTACACATTAATACCCAATATTACAAAGGGATCAATGAATAAACGAATACATAAAAAGTATTTGTGGTCAACCATCACTTAAACAGTGATAAATGAACTATTTGGGTGCATGGATGCAATTTAGAGCTGAGTAAGGTCAAATAGGTGTATTGAGGCTTGAAGGAAAAAACTAGGACAGCACCGTCTAGTGGTGAATATCCAAATGGCCAAAATAACCAATACAACCATGCCTCTAATCTTCTATATGAAGGAAACTATTAGGACAGCACCATCTAGTGGTGAATATCCAGATGACCGAAATAACCATGCCTCTAATCTTCTATATCACAGGTGTCAAACACAAGGCCCGCGGACCGAATGCAGCCCTCCAGGCCATTTCATGTGGCCCTCGCACCTCTCCTGCAGCTGCAGGAGAGCTCCAGCCCTCTTCTGGTCCTCCTCCAGACCCCTATTTTCTGCTTTCAAGCAATGCATCCAGCTTCTTCCCAGCAGCATCATAAGGAAAGGGGGTGCACTGTGATGTTAGGGAGAGTAGGGAACTTAACGTCTGATGGTGGGGTGGCTCTGGACATCTAATATAAGGGGAGGAGATGCACTGGACATCTAATCTTACAGATACAACCTCCCCTTTTGAGGACAATCATAATGCTGATGCGGCCCACGATGAAATTGAGTTTGACACCCCTGTTCTATATGAAGGAAACAATTAGGACAGCACTATCTAGTGGTGAAAATCCATATGGCCAAAATTGCCAGTACAACCATGCCTATACTAACAGATCAAAAAAAAGTTTAAAAAAAATATAATACAAAAACAGTTTATACAATATCAATAAAAAAACTTCTGAAAGTACATTAAACTAAAAAATAGGTATTAAGTTAGAAACCCTGAGAAACCAGGACTCTAATCTAAAAAAAAACAATCTTGCTAAAAACAAATATATTAATGCAATCAATAATCAGTTAAAAAACATTGTAAATCAATATCAATGTTTAATCCCAAAGGCTGGAGAGATTGAAGTCTATATAACCACTGCATTTCCATCTGTGACACTTTTTTGGTCATGTCAGTTCCTCTCTAATGCTGGCGAACCCTATCAGTGCCCCAGAACCTGAGTAGGGAGGGGTCCTTATTGTGCATCAACCTGAAGTGGTTAGATACACTGTGGTGTTTGAACCCATTTTTTATATTATCTATATGTTCTCCCACTATTTTGGCCATGGTTCTAGTGGTCCTGCCAACATATTGGAAATTGCATGGACACATGAGCAAGTAAGTGACATATCTAGTGTCGCAGGTGATGAACTGCCTAATGTCATATTCCCCACCTGTAACTACTGATGGAAAGTTAGTGGCTTTCCTAGTTTTGTTCCTAGTAATTCTGCATGCTTTGCATCTCTTACATTTATAGAACATTTAATAGTAAAAAAAAAAATCAGAGTAAACATAGTTAACATAGCCAGAGTTCAGGAACCGGAACGTATAGTCAGACAAGCCAAAACGTTAGGGAGCCAGAGATGAGCGTAGTAGAACAGCAAGCAGGAGCCAGAAGGAATGTCAGCCAAGCAAGTCTTTATTAGGAACACAGGAAAGCGTCTCTAGAGATGTGACCAAGGTGAAAGAAGAGATCATCTGGACTGGATGGCTTAAATAGGCAGGGCTGATGAGACAATTTATGGTAGACGTTCCGCGCTACCCCCAACTGTGATAAACCAATGTGAAATTTAAATTAGTGAAACTCTATTTTAAAAGTGCATAAAAACACACAAAGTCACAAATATATGAAACATAAATAATCCTGAGTGATGCAACTAAAAAACCTTGAACATGAGGTTTTGTACAGTATAAAGAAAAAAGTTCAGTGCGTTACTCAAATTAAAACCAAATAGGTGGCAGCTTCCAAGATGGTCACCAGCATCTGAAGCTCTGCTCCACCACAGCCTTCTCCATTCCTCGTGAGCTGACAGAGCGCTCCCCCGTTTGATTCATCGGCATTGCAGGGTGGGGGAAACCCCCGGGAAGCCTCCTATGTCCTCAGGCACCACCAGAAGGAACCTCACAGGCCAGATGACGGCCGCAAGTGGACCGATCAGTTATGCCAAGATGGCCGCCGCTCATCCGAGCCGCAGCATGGCTGATACAGCAGAGGACTCCATAGCTGACCAGGATCACCTCTTCCCACATTCTCCAGGTACTGTGTACAGCCCGCAGCCCCAGGACCATTCGCCAGCCTCCACCAAATCCCTCCTTTTAAGCCTGCAAACCGGCTTACCATCTACCCCCATGATGGATCCACAGATAGGCCTGCTGTTGTCGGTCAGTGAAGCACATGAGGCTCCCCCCACCCCACTGATATCCCCTCCATGATGGAAGCTTTTGCTCATATCCTTTTAAAAAGCCTAGCCCACAACGCAGCTTAAATCACATCCTCCATTCATGCTGGCATGCAGCAGTTTGGTCTCAGATTGGACTTTATTGAACAAAAAGCTGACCAAGCTGGGGCCCGCATCAACCAGAATAAGGCGCAAATTCAAGAAATGCAGGATCAACTCGAGACGGCCTTTGCGAAGATTGACGATCTCGAAAACAGATCAAGACGGTGCAACTTCAGGGTACGGGGGCTCCCGGAATCTGAGAAAGAGGTACAGTCTGTGGTCAGAGACCTTATCAAAGATCTCATCCCGGGGATCTCCGAATATAAACTGGAGCTGGATAGGGCCCACAGAGCGCTACAACCCCCACGCAAAGATGGCCTCCCAAGGGAGGGTAATTGTTAAGCCTCATTTTTATGCCGTGAAGGAGGAGGTTATGTGGAAAGCCAGAAATTTGAAGGACTTATCTTTACATGGACATAAAATACAGATTTTTGCGGACCTGTCCCCTTACACGGTCCAAAAGAGGAGAACCCCTAAACCATTGCTACTGCTGCTGCAAGAGAAAGACATTCCTTACAGGTGGTCGTTTCCTCTGAGACTAAACTTTACATATAAAAGCAGAAGTTGCAGCTTCCCCACCTTTGCAGAGGGCGAACATCTACTCCTGCAATTAGGCCTTATCCCTCAGAATCCTTCCTCGTCTCATACAAGCAAAGGGACTCCTTCCTCCACCAAGAGACCTCCTCCGGCAAGTCCTCTTCAACCCTCTTGGCTGAAACAAAGCTCCAAGAGAATGAAGGAAAATCTCCCCACGTGACTCATAACTAATTGGTAGTGGTTCGGGACTCAATCTTGGTCGGTTGGTGGCTATCCCTGGCCTTTGGGGATTTCGGGGAAGATTCACCTCTGTTTTTTTTTTATTTTTTACTGTTCACTCTGGGTGCTCTATTGGGTTTTTTTTTCTGTTTTTGTCCGTTCTCTCCCCAGGTGGACTTTTAGTTTTCTCAGTTTACCTGGTGAAGGTATATCCACCTGGCATGTCCCTCTGGGAATAGGAGATGATGTTCATGATGGACTCAATTGATGTCTTCAGTCAATATGTTTAGAGGAGCTGTTGCTGTGGTGGACCCAGTGCGCTGATCCTAGATCCCAGGAGAACTTTCGGGTCCCTTGGGATCTAAGTGGCATCCCTGTTTCAGGGGTGCTCTGGTCCAACTGGATGCAAGGGAAGGATCGACCTATCTCTCCTTCCCTTAGGTTCGATTGGGGTATGGGACCCCAACTTATTTTTGCTCAATCTACTGTGGTGTTTTTGGTTTTTTTGGTGGACTCTATTCAAATGCTCACCATTTTTCCATTTTTTTCTCCTCCGTTTCATCTCTTTTTCCCCTCCCCCTCCTTCTACTCTTATATGCTCTGTTGTAGGTTCTTCAGGACTCAAAGGGGGTGTCTGGTTCCACTTCCCAGGTCGGAGTACTCCATATGTCATATATGCTGATCCTCGCATCACTCTTTATTCCCCAGGAGACAGTAAGTCTCAGATCATACAAATAGTTCTCTCCCCTCTGGACTATGGCTAACGCCTCAGATCAACACCATCCTCTTAGAATTTTTTCACACAACACACAAGGTCTCAACTCTCCAGTCATATGTAGAAAGGTATTCCAGTCTTATCAATCCGTGCACGCTGACGTGCTTCTGATACAAGAGACGCATTTCCCGGCTAGCTATAAACCCTCATTCATACATCAACATTACCCTCAATTTTTCTTGGCTTCCACGGAAAACAAAACAAGGGGAGCGGCGATCTGTTACGCCAAACACTTAAATGTCTCTCAACCAGAGATGGTAGTTGATCCTCAGGGTCGCTTCCTGCTAGTTTCTGGCCACATAACAAACTTTATACCTTCGTTTCCTATTATGCACCCAATAAGGGTCAAAGACAGTTCTTTGACTCAATGCTCAAAAAACTTCATATTCACCTAAAAGGTACTGTGTTTATAGGAGGTGATTCAAATATCGCCTTAGACTCTGGACTTGACAGATTAGCAAACGGAAAATCTAGACCTAAACGCCCATCCAAACAAAGTGCTAAGATTGCAGCTCTCCTGTACGAGGAAGGACTGATCGATATATGGAGGGATGCTAACCTACACAAAAAAGACTACAGTCATTTTTCTGCCCCCCACAACACATATGCCAGGATACACCACATCTTCTCACGCTCTCGCACTATCCCACTTATCCTAAACTCAAAGATCTTGGATTCCCCTTTGTCAGACCACGCAATAGTTTTGGTGGTAGCCCAGAAAGTAGGTCACACAAAGGGACCTCCTCAATGGAGATTACAGGAGTCACTCCTAAGTGATCCGATACATTGCACAGATTTTGAAACAGTCATTAAAGACTATTTCTGTATCAACCAAACGGCAGATGTCTCCCCATCAATGGTATGGGCAGCCCACAAAGCGGTACTCCGTGGACATATCATTAGATTATCTTCCCAACTCAAGGCAGCTCACAAAGTGAAAGTCTTTAAACTAACAGCTGACTATCGTTCCGCTACAAGGGCGCACAAGAGCCTTCTCACGTCTGAGTCCCTGAACACACTTGACAAATCCCGTACTCTTCTTAACCTAGCACTGACCTCTGCAGCCAAAAAACATCTAAGATGGACTGGAGCTAAATTTTATCACCAAACTGATCAAATAGGCTCTAGATTAGCGACCAAACTTACCCCTAAACCACGCTCTTTAGCTTTCCCCAAGATTAAAATGCCTTCAGGAGACTTGACCCAAAACCCAACGAAGATTATGGAGGCTTTTTCACAATTTTACTCTAATCTGTACAGACCTATTGACCCTCCCTCACATCCGCAACCTGACGGCTTCTTAGACAACCTTCCTTTACCTACACTGTCTAAAGAGCATAGAGAGCTCATGGAAGACTTTTTTTCCGTGGAGGAAGTGTTAGATACGTTCTGCTCCTAAAAAGACGGGTTCAGCCCCAGTAACAGATGATTTTTCTACGGGCTATTACAAAAAGTTTGCCCCATGCCTGGCCCCTCATCTAACTAAATTTTTCAACTCCCTCAGGATGGAGCCCCCCGGGACATGATCTTAACTCAGCATTTATAACGGTAATCCCGAAGCCTGGGAAAGACTCTAGTAAACTAGTTAACTACAGGCCTATCTCGCTTATTAATAACGATATTAAAATATTCACGAAGATTTTAGCGAATAGGGTAGCGAGCTTTCTTTCAACCTATATTCATAAGGACTGGGTGGGCTTCATCCCGGTGAGACAGGGACCGGACCAAATCAGTAGAACAATAGACGTTATCTAGTAAATATTATTTGATCTCATATATCTGTTTGCCCACACGATCCTTCTACCAGATATAAAAGAAAAAATAAGAGGCGCTCCCACCCCCCCATAGTGTAAATCCGCAAACTGCAATTACACAAAATAATAACTAAATTCTAGTGCATGTATTAACATGTGAACATACTCATATACACAGTGTTTGCACACTCACTTTATAACCATGCATATATTAATTCTCCTGATCTCCACAGCGCACACCCTTAACATCTGGATTAGTCCTGATTGCGACCGCCAAGGTCTCGATGGCTATCGCAAACAGGAGAGGGGAGAGTGAACAGCCCTGCCTAGTCCCCCGACCAATTGGAAACTGCTCTGAGTACCTCCCTAAGAGCTGTACCTGGGCCAAGGGGGTAGAGTAAAGGGACTTAAATGTGTTGATAAATCTTCAATGAATGCTGTAATCTTGATAAGTGTATGATTCCACGTGTCCTTCACCTCACCACCGTGAAACGTGAATCCACGGTGGTGGGGTGAAGGACACGTGGAATCATACACTTATCAAGATTACAGCATTCATTGAAGATTTTTTTCTAAAGATTTTTTTAGTCACAATTATATCACGATTTTTTGTCACATGATTTTTGGACTGATTTTTATATTTTACAGTTATGGACTCTATTTATATCACTTGATATGGTGTTTTACTATATGAATAATATGGTACACTATTTGCACAGATCTTTTCACTGTTTACACATGGTGAATTAATATATGCATGGTTATAAAGTGAGTGTGCAAACACTGTGTATATGAGTATGTTCACATGTTAATACATGCACTAGAATTTAGTTATTATTTTGTGTAATTGCAGTTTGCGGATTTACACTACGGGGGGGTGGGAGCGCCTCTTATTTTTTCTTTTATATCTGGTAGAAGGATCGTGTGGGCAAACAGATATATGAGATCAAATAATATTTACTGTATATTTATTTTAAAGAGGCAGCTCTGTTTATAGATTTTCTTATTACTTAAATGGTTATTCACTTAATCACACGTTTTATTTAGTTACACTCCATTCAGAGGCGCAGTGGAGGTATTTTTGAATAAAGGGCGGTTTATTATTCAGAAATACCCTTAGTTATAATAGACGTTATCTCCCTGCTCAAGTCTGGGTGGGACGGTGGTCCTCTTCAGAAGGGATTCCTCCTTTCCATCGATCTACATAAAGCATTTGACTCTGTTCACTGGGCCTACATGACTGACTTACTTCAAAGATGGGGGTTTGGCCCCTACTTCCTGAACACATAAGTCCCTTTACTCTACCCCCTCGGCCCAGGTACAGCTCTTAGGGAGGTACTCAGAGCAGTTTCCAATTGGTCGGGGGACTAGGCAGAGCTGTCCACTCTCCCCTCTTCTGTTTGCGATAGCCATCGAGACCTTGGCGGTCACAATCAGGGCTAATCCAGATGTTAAGGGTGTGCGCTGTGGAGATCAGGAGCATAAATGTGCGCTTTATGCGGACGATCTCCTCCTTTATATCACTTCCCCCATCACGTCCACCCCTGTGATTTACAAAGTCCTACAGAATTTTAGCACAGTTTCTGGCCTTAGGGTCAATTTATCTAAATCAATAGCCATAAACATTTTGGTTCCGCAAGATATTATTACACAACTTTCCACCAACTTTGAATTATCATGGGCACAAACAGAGATTCCCTATCTAGGTATTAAAATAACACCAGATTTACTTAACCTCTACAGTGCAAATTACCCCCCTATGTTTCGAAAGTGCAGAGGGGATCTGGAGAGATGGGCTGGATGTGGTCTGTCCTGGCTAGGTAGGATTCATGTGATAAAGATGACTCTCCTCCCGTGCCTCCTATATCTGTTTCGCTCCCTCCCTATCCCGATTAAGAAAAAAGCCCTTCTCAAATTTCAATTGGAGATTCTCCGCTTCGTTTGGGGTCATAAAGGTTATAGATGTCCATCCAGCATTCTCTACCATCTGAAAAGTTAGGGTGGGCTTGGACTGCCGGATCTATGGGGATACTTTCAGGCCGCCCAATTATCTCAAATCTCAGTGGTTTTTACGAAAGGCCCAAAACCTAGCTGGCTGTCAATGGAATGTCAGGCCACCCCGCTAAACACTATAGATTACCTTCTCTGGTGCGATCCTAAGGTTAGGCCAGCCATCTTGTCTCCTACCCTCTCACATTCTATCGCTCTCAGCACAGGTCTTTTCAAGCATCACAACCTGATCTCCCCTATGAGACCGCTTGCACATCTTTTTCACAATGCAGACTTTCCACCAGGGATGGTCATTAAGGCATTCAAATGGTGGACGGATAAAGGCCTCTATAGAATAGGACACTTTCTTTTTTAAGGGCCAGATTACACTGTCCCACTGTAGAAATGACTTCGACATGCCAGAGTCGGAGGTGTTCAGATTCTTCCACTTTTACACTCAATTTGGTCACGTAATCATGAAAGCCCCTCCTTGACTCCCTTTGAACAATGGTGCTCCAACACAGAAGTCCAGAGGGGAGGAATATCCCTAATCTATTCAGCATTGAAAACTCATTCAGACAAACCTGCTTATGCTCGGGCCTGGGAGGAGGACACAGACAGCCCCCGAACTACACAGGAATGGTCTAATGGGTTTCTCAGATCTTTTACAGGTATACTAAACATTTCCCTGATAGAAGCCAGTGTCAAAGTCTTAACTCGTTGGTATTATGTTCCAGCTCGCCTGTCAGTCATTTTCCCGGGGACCTCCCCTCTTTGCTTCAGGAGATGCGAGCTTCAGGCTCAATGATACATACATGGTGGTCTTGTACACAAATTAGATCATTTTGGCAGAAAGTGTTCCGCACAATTAGTACCGTCTTGCGGATAGTAATAACCCCAGACCCCAACATCGCTCTGCTTAATGGGAGGATTAAGGATCTCTCTAAGTTTACAAAGAAGTTGATATTCTTCATCCTCTTAGGGGCTAAAGTAACCAAAGCAAAAGCTTGGAAAAAAACGAGAGTTTTTCGATTCTTGGTTTTAAGAGGAAGGTCTCTTGGATTATGGCGCAGGAACAAATTGTAGCCAAACTAAAGGACAAAAGCAGTAATTTCTTTGCTATATGGGAACCATGGGCCACATACTGCGGCATCCCTCTGTTCCGAGGTATGCCTATGGAGCCTGAGTCTGGAGGGTCCTCACAGTGATACCGCCCTCCCCCTTCCCCCTCTCTTTCCCTTTTCACACCTTTCTCTCTTTCTCTGATAGAGACTCTCTTGTCTCCTATGTAGGATTATATTAATCAGTCCTTAACATGTTTTCCACTTACACAAAAAGAATTCTACCGGGTAGTCAATTCACTGTTGTTGTCTGAAGTCAGGTTCGGTTTAGACTACCTCTACTAACTTTATAATCTGCCTACCGGATCCTCGGATTTGGGGTCCTGTTAGTCATTAGAGGGGAGTTTTGAGAGGCTTCGGGGACACAGCGGGAGGGAGAGTCAATGTGACCGACAGGCGCTTCCACAGTATGAACCCATAGGGGTGGAGAGCCTTTAGTCGGATTATTTTAACAGGTTTCCCCATCTCGGGTATTGGGATTCTAGTCTCCCGTACAATCTGAGTAGTATGCAGCCTCTCAAGTCTACCCCTAGAGTTTCGCAGTAGATTGTTTTGTAGATTCTATTTGACCTAAAGTTTGCATGCTTTATCTTGTCATTCTGCTTACAGTTAATGTATAAGAAATGTTATGGTCTTCCTTTTTTTTATATACCGTGCCTGTATACTTTTTCACTAAAATACTAAAAAGTTTAAACGATAAAAAAAAAAATTAAAAAAAAATTAAAACCAAATAGTAATGTGAATATAAAGAAATGAAAAAATGATAGTTCATATGGAAAATGATGGCATCATAAACCGGAGGTGTGATTCATCTTTAAGTCTTCAGTAAATCTTCTATGGATCTTCTAAGACAGTGCAGAAATAGGAAAAGGGGGCTGCTTACCAGATTTGATAGATCCCCACCACTGAGATCATGCGAGCCTGAACAAAACTCTTCTCGGGGTCAGGAAAAGCTGGTCTTTGAGTAGAGACAGACTTTCCTCCACGCCTGGTAGTTGAAATTTGAGAGGCGGCAATCAGGAACACTCTCCTCTATTAGCTGCTCCAGCAAGACCACTCGTAGCAGGAAATGGTATATTTTAAAAGAAAAAGATGCGCTTCATTGTGCAGTAGTTTAAAATGCTTTAATCCATTAATGGACAACTGACATCAAAGCATTGGCAGGGTAAAACACCGTTGCAGTTAAAAAAACACAGCCGACGCTGAAGCTGATCAGCTGAGAGTGTGGTGTTGTCAGGTTCTCTGGCTCCACCCTCTGGCTACGAGTGGTCTTGCTGGAGCAGCTAATAGAGGAGAGTGTTCCTGATTGCTGCCTCTGAAATTTCAACTACCAGGCATGGAGGGAAGTCTGTCTCTACTCAAAGACCAGCTGTTCCTGACCCAGAGAGGAGTTTTGTTTAGGCTTGCATGATCTCTGTAGTGGGGATCCATCAAATCTGGTAAGCAGCCCCCTTTTCCTATTTCTGCACTGTCTTAGAAGATCCATAGAAGATTTACTGAAGACTTAAAGAGGAGTCACACATCCGGTTTATGATGCCATCATTTTCCATATGAACTATCATTTTTTCATTTCTTTATATTCACATTACTATTTGGTTTTAATTTGAGTAGCGCACTGAACTTTTCTCTTTAGGTAGGGCTGATGAGCAGTATATCCTCAACAGGTGAGTCACTGTGGAGAGATAGGAGCTGGAAATTAGCCGGCAGCTGAGCTACCAGTTTTGAGAAGGAAGGGCTGAGCCCAGCCCTGACAGTACCACCTTCTCAATTACCCCTCCCCATTGGAGGACCACCAGGCTCGAGGGGAAAACATCTACGGAAATCACGGAGGAGGACAAGGGCATGTATGACCGAGGAGGAGACCCAAGAGCGTTCCTCCGGACTGTACCCTTTCCAATGCACCAGGTACTATATGCGCCCACAGAACCTACAGGAGTCAACAATGGACTGTACTTCATACTCCTCATGGTTCTCATCCTGTACAGGGTGAGGATAGGCACTGAGGTGGTAAAGCGGTTGAAGACCAAAAGTTTTAATAAGGAGACATGAAATACATTTGAAATACGCATATTAGAAGGAAGGTCTATTGCGTAAGCCACTGGGTTAATCCTCCAAAGAATACAAAAAGGCCCAATAAACTGAGGTGTGATCTTCGGAGAGGGAACATGAAGACGGAGGTTGCGAGGTGACAGCCAGACCCTGTCCCCAAGCCTGTAGGAAGGCGCAGGCAGGCATCTGCGGTCAGCATGGAGTCTGTACATATCATTAGCATGTCTTAAAGCCTCCTTGACTTGTGCCCAAGTGGAATGAAGAAAACAGAGATGCTCTTCTAATGCAGGAATGCTCTGCGGAATAAATGAGTCAGGCAACATTGAAGGTTGGAAACCATAGTTCACCATAAATGGGAACAATCAGGAAGCAGTATTTAAGGCACTATTGTGAGCAAACTCTGCCCATGGTAATAGGTCTGACCAGTTGTTATGATGGTCAGAAATATAGCAACATAGGAATTGCTCCAAGGACCGATTGGCTCGTTCTGTGGCCCCATTAGACAGCGGGTGATACGCAGAGGAAAAAGCAAGCTGAATTCCCAACTGCACAAAAGACTTGCCAGAACCAGGACACAAACTGACTACCCCTGTCTGAGACAATCACCATGGGTAGCCCATGTAAGCAAAAGATCTCCCGAGCAAAAATCAAAGCCAGTTCCTTAGAAGTGGGCAACTTCTTAAGTGGAATAAAATGGGACATTTTCAAGAACCGGTCAACCACCATAAGGATAACTGTGTTGCCCTGGGAGTTGGGTAACTCCACAATGAAGTCCATAGACAGGTCTTGTAAAACTAGCATTCGCAATGGAGATATCACACACGTTTTGTACGTCACTACATTCATAATTGTTCGCCAACATTTGTGTGACTGTGTGTATGCAAGACAAGTTGGAGCCAACATCCTTCTAACAAAAATCCATGATTTTGTTGTCAGAAAGTCCAATCGTGTGTACGGGGCATTACTCTGAGCACACATGGAACAGGCAGCTACCAAGGCGGTTACATCAGCACGTAGACTAGGCCACCAGAATTGTTAGGAAATGGCCCAAAAGAGTTGATTCTTCCCAGGGTGGCCAGCAGCCTTGGGAGAATGGTAAGTCTGGAGCACGGCAGTACGGAGACTCTCTAGGACAAAGCAGTGGTCACAAGGTTTCTCAGGAGGAGCATGGACCTGAGCAGCAAGAATGTTGTCACCCAAAGGAGAAGTGAGACTGGTGCGAACCGTAGCCAGAATACGATCAGGAGGAATCACAAGAACCCGAAACGACTCCATCTTGGAAGTGGAGGAAAATTGTTGTGACAAAGTGCCAACCCTTACTTTCTTAGTCCTGGGTAAGCATGAGACAATGTAATTGAAACTAGATAAGAAAAGAGCCCATCGAGCCCTTCTGGGAGAGAGGCGTTTAGCCTCAGACAAGAATGTGAGATTCTTATGGTCAGTAAGAATGAGAACCGGCACAGTGGTACCTTCGAGGAGATGTCTCCATTCTTTCAGGGCTAAAATGATCACTTACAGCTCTCTGTCACCAATCTCATAATTGCACTCCGCAGGTGACAATTTCTTGGAAAAGTAGCCACAAGGATGCATAGCGCTCTCAGAGGTAGGAAGTTGAGACAGAAGAGCGACAACTCAGAAGCATCAACCTCAAGGATAAAAGGTAATGTAGGATCAGGATGTGCCAAGGAGCAGAAACAAGCAGAAACAAAGGCAGCCTTGAGACTCTCAAAGGCCTTAATGGACTCCGAAGACCAACTCTGTGGGTTACTGTCCTTTCTGGTCATATCAGTGAGGGGCTTGACCAGAGACAAGAAGTTATGAATAAACGTCCGATAATAGTTGGCAAAGCCAAGAAAACTCTGCAGAGGACGTAAACCCATGAGTCGGGGCCACTGTAGGACTGCTGAAAGTTTCTCTGGGTCCATCGAAAAACCAGCAGTGAACGAGGATGTCATGGTTATGCAGTAATCTTTCTCTGTCAGTTTACCTCTCCTCATGTGTTCAGACAAAGAGGCCAGCCACTCTCACCTGGCTGCTTTTTATAACCTCTCCTCTAAGCATGGCTCCACCCCAGGCCCTATCAGAGAACCCTATATTAACCTGTGCACTGCAAGCCAGCAGTGCTGATCAACCATTGTGTATTCATTGTGTGTTTCCTGTTTCCTGCTTGCCGTGTGCTTTTTGTAGTCTCTGTTACCGACCTTGGCGTGTTCCCGACTATTCCTGTCTGCTCGTGACCCTAACCTTTTGGTGTGTCCTTGACTATCCCTGTTTGCCTGTGACTCTGAACCTTTGGCGTGTACTCTGTTGTTCCTGTCTGCAAGTCGCCCTGACCTCTGCCTTATTCCTTTACTATCCTTGTTGTTCCAGCCTGCTGCTTCCTTCTCCTGTAGTCTACCGTGAGCTGTGAGACTCTAGGGGCCACAACCTGGAGCCAGACTGCAGCACAGTCCATCCTTACCACTAGAGGCTCTAGTGAACACTTGCTAGCTCTTAGACTCCGCGCCCCAGGGAATCTATGCTCTAGCTCCCACTGTGGTCTGTGTTAGTGATCCAATAGACCTGCTTCCTGAACCTCCCTGGGTACTATCCACAGCAGTCAGTCATAGGGTCCACTATCTTAGCGGTGCAATTCTGACTCCTATGGAGTGCATCTGTCACCTGGTCTCAGGTGACCTGACAGAGGATTTGTGGATGAAACCTTGAGAAAGTGCATCTGCAACATACTCCCCCATGGCCTTATCCTCCAAGACTGACAAAGGGTAAACCCGACCATGAGGGGGTATGGCACCAAGTTGAAGGTCAATTGCACAGTCATACGACTGGTGTGGAGGCAAACTACCGGCTTGGCCTTTGTCAAAGACATTGCTTAAATCGCTGTAGTCCTCCGGCAGGGAGGAGAGTGAAGAGGCTACCTTCTGGAAGCATGCCTTACTGCATTGTGGGGACCAGGAGAGAACCTCAGCATGGAGCCAATCAAAAGAGGGGTTGTGCCTCTGTAACAAAGGATAACCAATAACCATTCTTAGGTGAGGAAATAACTTGCAATTGTATTATCTCATGGTGAAGAGCCCCTATGGCCTTGGACAACATAACAGTCTCATGAGTCACATGGGAAGGTTGTAGAGGTCTCCCATCAAGAGCTTCAATGGCATGTGGAGTGTCATGTAGCTGCAGCGGAATCGAGTGCTTCGATACAAAGGCAGCATTAATGAACAGGCCTGCAGCCCCATAGTCGATTAGAGACTGTATCTCGACAGACGATTCAGCCCAGGAAAGGGTAACTGAAACCACGGGCTTATCCTTCTGGATAACTGGGGATGAAACAACGCCACTTAAGGTCTGTCCGTGACAGGACCTCAAGGTTCGGGCACGTGACACACATGAAGCCCAAGTGCATGAGTTCATCTTCACAGACCAACTCTGTACCAGGATGTATGGGAGGTGAGGGAGGCAAGGGTGGGACTGCAAAGTTCGGAGACAAATATACATGAGGATTCCGCAAGCGCTCCTTAAAAGGGAGTCTTTTTCTGAGTCTGGAGTCAATGAGGATGGAAAACGTGATCAACTTCTCCAGCTCAGTGGGTATATCTCAGTCTGCTATCTCATCCTTGATGGTTCCTGAGAGACCATGAGAAAAAGCAGCCACGAGGGCCTCATTGTTCCAAGCAATTTCTACTGAATAAACGGTCCTTCTATGTGTAATGTCCCACATACACACAATTAACCACCACTGCGCCTTGGAATAAATCAATTAAATGATAATGATCATCAATTAGTAAAGTCTATCTAAAGCTGCCACTTAATGTATAACAGTGTATGGAAAATGTTTTTAAATCTTGTGACGTGATAATGGTGTATTACAACCCACGTGAAGAATAAAAATGTGGCGCTAGTCACTCTTTCCGTAGTATTACCATTGCTGGTAAATAACCTAATCTAATAACCCCTTTGTTAAAGGTGTGAAAATCAAACAAATGGTGATAAAAATAATATTGTAAATACAAAGAAAATAACAAAGCAAAAAAAAAAACAAAAACACACCAAAACGCAATATAATGACTTCAGTGACTCAGTGATAATGCTGAAAAACGCAAATGTGTCAATCCTATAATTAAGTGTGTGACTGCTCAATATACACACTCAGCATGACCTTCGTGACTAAATAGCATAAAAGTCCAACAATAGGTGCACATATGTGAAATAAAGAAAGTCCGTGATAAAGATGCAAAAATGAATGGTGTCACAGCAAATCTTGGAAGTTCCTGAAGTAAACTTGAGCTCTCCACCACACCTCTGTGTTCAGTGCTCCCTCTCCCAATAGACAGTCTCTTACCAACTCTATATGCCTCCACTTTCGTATGAGGCTAGCAAGCATGAGAATATCCAGGCAATCAGAAGGGGTTAAAAGTATTCCATCCAGGGACTCGTTCCATATGCAAATGAGAAAGAACTCCCAATAGTGTGATAACGTAAAAACTTTAATATACACACTTCAAATTACACTTCAAAAGATGCACTCACATTGTGTCAACTTTGTAACAGCACATCAAAAAAACTCCACGGCAATCTGTACACAGCAACCTCAACACAGCAACCTGGGTGGTTTAACCTAAGGCTTTCACATAGGGTGTGTGGTCACGGAGGACCTAAATGCCAATAGCGTGTATAAGGGTCTCTCTCACCCTCCCCTCGCTCGCTCTTCCGATAAATCCTCCGTCTCCCCTGACAGGCGCACCGCAGCGCTTTGCTCTCTTAAGTCACACAGTCTCTGGTGTTTATCCTTCTCTCGGCCTTGCCCCCGACATGTTTCGCTACAACTGTAGCTTATTCATGGGATAGGCCGCTTAGAATGTCAATCTACTTATATACCCTCCCTCCTCACTGTCTAACTAGGGGGATCTCAGTGCGCATGCGCGTCCCACGTGTCCCGCGCATGCGCAGTTAGAGTGTCCCCGTACGCGCAAACCGCAGCTATATACAGCTGTCTGTTTATCCTATCATGTTACTCTCAGCAGCGGCTTCAAGATACTGATATCACACTGCTCACTTATCATGGATAAGGGGATTCCACAGCTCAATGACTATTTAAATGTTTTAATGAGTGTCCTGGAAAGTATCTCAGAGCGCTTTATGCGCTAAACACTAACAAGAACTATATATGCTGTGACACCATTCATTTTTGCATCTTTATCACAGACTTTCTTTATTTCACATATGTGCACCTATTGTTGGACTTTTATGCTATTTAGTCACGAAGGTCATGCTGAGTGTTTATATTGAGCAGTCACACACTTAATTATAGGATTGACACATTTGCGTTTTTCAGCATTATCACTGAGTCACTGAAGTCATTATATTGCGTTTTGGTGTGTTTTTGTTTTTTTTGCTTTGTTATTTTCTTTGTATTTACAAAATTATTTTTATCACCATTTGTTTGATTTTCACACCTTTAACAAAGGGGTTATTAGATTAGGTTATTTACCAGCAATGGTAATACTACGGAAAGAGTGACTAGAATAGCGCCACATTTTTATTCTTCACGTGGGTTGTAATACACCATTATCACGTCACAAGATTTAAAAACATTTTCCAAGCAATTTCTACTGCCAGATTACGGAATTCAACGGCGTAATCAGCAACAGTTCTCGTACTCTGATGGACATGAGGCACTTGGTAGCAGAAGTGGAGCGTTCGGGAACATCAAATACCCTTTTAAAAGAAGCCACAAACTCAGAGTAACTTAAGACAACAGGTTTTTGTGTCTCCCATAGAGGGTTTGCCCAGGCCAAGGCTCTCTCAGAAAGCAAAGATATCACAAAACCTACTTTGCCGTTTTTTTTCAATGATTTTTATCTACATTGCCGGGATCCGAGAATTCATTACAGTCGCAAGCAGTTTTAAATTACTTCTTTTTCTTTAGAAATGTCATTTTGCTGTGGTATTGTTCTAAACACTAAGGACAACCCCAGGCACAATATTTAAAGAAAAATTTCATTTTTATTGTTTCACTTTAGGCAGTATTAAAATCACTGCTCCCAAAAAAAACAGCCATTTAAAAATTTTTTTTTTGCATTGATACATGTCCCCTGGGGCAGGACCCATACACTTTTTCTGGCAATAACTTGCATATAAGCCTTTAAAATTAGCACTTTTGATTTTTCATGTTCATGTCCTATAGACTTTAAATGTGTTCGCTTGTTCATACACATTTTTGCCTGTTTGTATGTTCTGATGCGAACCGAATCAGCCCTCCCTAGTCAGTATCTACCCTTACCCCTGAACTTAGTAATCATGTGTTGTATATCATTCTTCCTGCTCTTCCTTGCAGACAACTCCAATGTGTCCAATGATGCCAAAAAGACAAAAATACTAAAATAGTGTAATACCACAAAAAGCTATTATCAAAAAGTGATAAACCCATAACATTCTTGCATGCAATTAAGGTGCAAACCATGTCCCCACAGTAATTCTTACACCTTGTGTCAGTACCTAACTTTTTCACTTGGTAAACCTAACCAAACTCCAGAATCCATGCGCTTATAACACAATCCTTGCACCGCTTCTTTGATAGTATCCCCTCTTATCCACAGTGATGTTAACCAAGATGTGAGACAAGAGATTAAATGGCCATAGTGCAATATGTTCAAATAAAAAGGACATTTGTTTTTTTCCCCCATACACTTACAAACAAAGAAAAGTAAAAAACACATGCAAACCAGCATTAAAGATGACTGCCATGGCACTTCTGGTGCATGTCTGACGCGCATTTTATCTAAAAGGACTTGGGATCAAAAGGATTTGATCATCAGACAAGGACTTCTCTATATATTATTTACTTCCGTCCTTACTACATGCATGATTGGCAACTTTAACTGGTTTGTTAGGAATTAAGGGTCTTAATATTTTATCCTTCCTTAAGATAGGCCAGTACTTCTTAATAATATATTCAACTTTTTTACACTGATAATAATAAACAAAGATGAGTGCATACTTTAGATGATTATTTTCAGCCTTTTTCTTTGCAGGTCTTTGATTTCTCCTATGGCCCATATAGTTTTAAAAATAAAAGAAGGGGCGTACCAGCCTTGCACATTATCCTTTGGATATGTATTTATTAAAAGAAATAAAAAAAAAAAAACTACTCAAACAATTGTAGAATCCTTGCAATATGAACAGTCATCAAATATCAGCATTCAGTTAGAGATGAACAAAACCCTCCAAAAGGTCACAGAGGAAATCACAGGGATCACTGCCAGCTGACGTGTTTCAAAGGGAAAGTCCCTTCTTCCTCAGAGCTCAGTAGTTTCTTTTTATATCTTTGATTATTAGCATTCCTCCATCCTTGAGGGCAGCAAGGCTTGTGACATTATATAGTTTGTCTAGTAATCCACTTGTGCGCAGGAGCATTTCTTCTCTGCCCATATAGTTTTAGCTGACTTGATATATTATTGTTTGCAACTTCTCAGGATCATAACCTTTATCAATGAATCTGTTTAATCATCCCTGATTGTAAAGTGTAGTCTTCAAACTTGGAACAATTTCTCATATTTATAGTTGTTCCCCCACAAAAAGGAATTCCCAATATGGAAAGCATGTGGCCTGGTATGTTCAAAAGTAGGGGTGCATGCTCATCGCTTCTCCCTTTCCTTGCCAGCAAGACTGCATGTCTGGACAAAATTTTGGTAGCAATTTGAGGAGGACATGGCATTTAAAAAAAAAAATTGGACCCCCTCTATATCTATACAGACCCTTATCCAGTGGGACCTCACAACATTTTTTTTATCTTAAAGAGACATTGTTTAGAAATATGAGAAGAATACTTGGGTCCCCCTCAAAATTCAATCCAGACCCTTGATAAGGGTCTAGTATGGATTCAGAGGAGTACCACAGGAAAAAAAGACAGTGCGGGGTCCCACACAGACATGTAGCCTGGATAGGCAGTAACGGGATAGCCAGTAAGTGAGTGTCCCCCCTCCTGCACAATATCAGGCCACTTGCCCTTGAGATGGTACCTTGCAGAGGAGCCTCCCCCCCTGCAAGGTATCTTATCCCCGTGCAGATGGGAACAATAACCTCATCCACACAACCCTAGTGTCAGGATCAGGGGTCAGGATCTAAGACCAGTTGCTATAGCAGTAGTGGAACTACCACCGACCAGCAGGATAGGTACACAGGCAGTCACCCTGGTGAATGACATGGGCTCACCTGAGGTGCGGCGTCTAATTACTAACTGGTTTTCCCCAAAGCTCCTGGTGGTGGAGATGGATTTTGCAATGTATTAGTATCAGGTTGCTGTTCTCAGGATTGCCCGACCAGAAGGTGAGCAAGCTGGGGGTCCAGTAGCAGATTAGCAGGTAGGGATCAAACAGAATCATAGTCAGTAAAAAAGCCAAAAGGTCAGTAACGAGTCGAGGAACAAGTCAAGGGTCGATAACGAGTGGTAGCAAAATATGGGTGGCAGCAGGGAAGACAGGAGTGAGATACTGGCTGGAGAGAGCACAATAATCTGGCAAATAGTGCAGAGACATGGTTTAAAATCAGGAAGTTCATGGGAGGAGAAAAGAATTTAGGGTTCAAGACAAACAAGGTTCAAGACAGGGTCTTTCAAGGAATTGTCCAGGTAACTGTCCAGCATTCCAAGTCGCTCAGCAAGAAGAGACATTGCCTAGCACACCAGAGGTTTTGGGTTCAAATCCAGACTCTGACACCTGGCGTTGGGCTTGTGAAGATCAGTGAGCAAGCAAAAGAATCTGGAAGCCCCCTTTAAAAAAAGGGCCACCCAAATAGAAAATTTCTTGGTAAAGGAAATAAACAATGTTCCATGATTTAAATCTAACATCAATAACATCATCCAGTGATTTACTGTATATCCCTTTTCAGTCACAATAAGTGATGCCCTGATAACATGCCATCACAAACACGATCAGGAGCCACAGCATTCCTTTCCCTTTACAAATAGCAACTTCCCAGCTGGCTGCTGATTGTCAATACACCAGCCAGTGATGCTGGTTTACTTCCTGACTTTCTATACCTCAACACAACCCATTTCACAAGTATACTTATGTGAATCACCTTAAAAACTTAGTGAGTTGCAAGGCAAGCCTTCCCATCTTCAACAATCTCTCCTTGACAATCCAAGCTAAGTGGAGGGGTCGGCCTTCCAGATCCTGCCTTATATTGTATGGTGACTCTTAGAAAGTTTCTTTAATCTAATATCTAATATTCCTCAATTAACAAATATTAACAAATTAATGAATGGATTAGATCTTTATAGAATAATTGAGTTGAATATACAGTATCTCAGAAAAGTGAGTACATCCCTTACATTTTTGTAAATATTTTACTATTTCTTTTCAAAGGATCTCTTGTCGGATCCGAGATACACATACCCGAGTGTTCTCGGCTTTTTTCGGGGCCGCTCACAGTCACGCCCAGTCCCGCCCTATGATGGACATAACACAGGTCCAGGGGAGGGACTGGGCATGACGGCGGCGCCGGAAAAAGCCGAGAACACTCGGGTATGTGTATCTCGGCTCCCTGCAGTCTCTGCGCCATTTTTTGAATCTACACCGAGTGCACAAAGCTACACTGACATGGCTGGACTGGGGCAAACCTGCACAAACAAAGCTGCACTGGGGCAAGGCTGCACTGGGGCAAGGCCGCACTGGGGCAAAGCTGCACTGAGGCAAGGCTGCACTGACAAGGCTGCACTGGGGCAAAGCTGCACTGACAAGGCTGCACTGGGGCAAAGCTGCACTGACAAGGCTGCACTGGGGCAAGGCTGCACTGACAAGACTGCACTGGGGCAAGGCTGCACTGACACTGAAAAGGCTGCAGATGGACAGATAAGGCTGCATTGATGGGCATTTTAATGTAAGTTTTTTTTCCTTAAACTTCCCTCCTAAAATTTTTGTTCCTTAAAATTCTCTCCTAAACCTGGGGTGCGTGTTATACGCCGACAAATACGGTATATATATATATACACACACACACATACACACACACACACATACATATATATATGGAAAAAGTGAAATTATATAGACTTTTATATAGGAAACTAATAGCTCCGCGCTTAGGTAGTAAAGGAACTGCAGCCCCCCCAACACAGAATCACACCAATGTGGAATTCTAGAAAATTAAAGTCAAATGAGGGGTGATTGGCGCTGTTCCACTGAAGGTGTCTCAAGTGTAAAAAATAGGTGTATCAATTAGAACAATAAACAAAACTAAACAATATATAAAATTGAAAAACAATGTGCAGGAACTCATGAAATATATGTGACACCTGCGTCCATACAAAGTGCAGTGTGTGTTAAGGAATAAGGTGAAATCCAAAAAATCTATCCGAAAAGGCTTGAAAAAACAAAAAATACTGGACATAAAAAACACCAATGTTGCATGAATAAAATACTCATAAAATGAATGCACATAAAAAATAAAAATCATGAAGTCTACAGTCCACAAAAAGTCCCAAACCAAATTGATAATAAAAAATTATATTAAATATATTAAATATATTAGTGAAAAAGTTCCTCATAAAGTGCAGATAGTGAGTCTCTTCAAATCTTCTAGCAGTGCTCTTAGTGACATGAAATTTTCCAATCTTCTAAAAGCCCCCCAATGTGCCCTCACTCACCAAAGGAAAACACCCCTGCAGGGGTATCAAGCCTGTCAGCTGTATCCTGCAGCAACGGTCCTCAGTGAAGGCTCCTACTCGAATCTCCGTTCACGGTGTCCGGGCTGTCTCCAGTTACTCCCCGCAGGCACATCCATATGAAATAAAAATGATCCCCATCGCGTGAATCCGTAAAAATATTGTGTACTTTATTAAAAGTTGTGATTAAAAAAGACAAAACAATGTCCCGCTGCCTAGTAGGCAGTCTAACTGAATGGGAAAAACAATAACAGCAGTGCGGTGCGGCGTGCGTTCCACGGCGCCTCAGATGATGTCTGGATGACGAAACGCGTAAGGCGTGGCCACACGATACGCATACGTCCTGCTTCTCTACTTTACTTCCGGGTGTGGAGCGAGCGGTGGAACGCACGCCGCACCGCACTGCTGTTATTGTTTTTCCCATTCAGTTAGACTGCCCACTAGGCAGCGGGACATTGTTTTGTCTTTTTTAATCACAACTTTTAATAAAGTACACAATATTTTTACGGATTCACGCGATGGGGATCATTTTTATTTCATATGGATGTGCCTGCGGGGAGTAACTGGAGACAGCCCGGACACCGTGAACGGAGATTCGAGTAGGAGCCTTCACTGGGGACCGTTGCTGCAGGATACAGCTGACAGGCTTGATACCCCTGCAGGGGTGTTTTCCTTTGGTGAGTGAGGGCACATTGGGGGGCTTTTAGAAGATTGGAAGATTTCATGTCACTAAGAGCACTGCTAGAAGATTTGAAGAGACTCACTATCTGCACTTTATGAGGAACTTTTTCACTAATATATTTAATATATTTAATATAATTTTTTATTATCAATTTGGTTTGGGACTTTTTGTGGACTGTAGACTTCATGATTTTTATTTTTTATGTGCATTCATTTTATGAGTATTTTATTCATGCAACATTGGTGTTTTTTATGTCCAGTATTTTTTGTTTTTTCAAGCCTTTTCGGATAGATTTTTTGGATTTCACCTTATTCCTTAACACACACTGCACTTTGTATGGACGCAGGTGTCACATATATTTCATGAGTTTCTGCACATTGTTTTTCAATTTTATATATTGTTTAGTTTTGTTTATTGTTCTAATTGATACACCTATTTTTTACACTTGAGACACCTTCAGTGGAACAGCGCCAATCACCCCTCATTTGACTTTAATTATATAGACTTTTATACTTGTGAAAGTATATCAGCTTCATAAACATTTCTATGAAGAGCCAACATGTGGTAGTAGTTAAGGTTGAACTGGTTTTCCACCTTCCCCCATCACATAAGGAAGGTTACACATTTGTTAAGATGTAAAGTTTTAGTTCGCCCCCGGAGCCGATGCGAGTGCCTGGCTCCCATGATCGCTTGTGACATGGCTCATGACTCTGAGGGGAGAAGAGACTGATCGTGTGTTTATACAAAGTATGACCACCGATCTATCTCTACCCTTAGCTAGTCCCATCCCTCCTTCAGTTAGAACACACACTAGGGAACACAGTCAACCCCTTGAGCGCCCCTAGTGTTAACCCGTTCACTGCCAGTGACATTTTTACAGTAATCAATGCATCAATTATAGCACTGATCGCTGTATAAATGCCAATGGTCCCAAAAATGTGTCAAAATTGTCCGATGTGTCCGCCATAATGTCGCAGTCATGATAAAAATCGCAGATTACTGCCATTACTAGTAAAAAAAAATATAATATAACAATAAAAATGCTATAAATCTATCCCCTATTTTTTAGACACTATAACTTTGGCGCAAACCAATCAATATACGCTTTTTGCAATTTTTATTGCCAAAAATATGTAGAAGAATACATACCGGTCTAAACTGAGAAAAAATTTGCTTTTGTTAAAATAAAATGGGGATATTTATTATAGCAAAAAGTACAAAATATTGTGTTATTTTCAAAGTTGTCGCAATTTTTTTGTTTATAGCGCAAAAAATAAAAAAAGCAGAGGCCATCAAATACCACCAAAAAAAAGCTCTATTTGTGGGAAAAAAGGACATCACTTTTGTTTGGATACAGTGTCGCACGACCACGCAATTGTCAGTTAAAACAACGCAGGGCCGAATCGCAAAAATGCTCTGGTCATTCAGCAGCCAAATCTTCCGGTTCATGAATATAATATACATACTGATTTATGTAGTATTTGGTTTAGATGTTAAAGAAGTTATATCCTATACTTAAAATAGTTTCACATATTGTTCTTGCCACTCCTCAGGAATGTCAATGCATAGAGCCTGAACAACCTCGTCCTTGCGTGAGAGGTGGGAGGGAAGCTATGTCTCATTAGAAGAGTTGTGGAACTATAAGATGAAACCAGCCTTTTTAGGAGAAGGTTGGAGCTGAATTTAGGAGTAAAAGGAGAACAGAGAGATTTGCAGACATGACACACCACGAGACATTGAAGGAATCTGGTACAGCTTCACACACACACACACACTGACACACATCTGATTCAATCTTAAGAATCTGATTCATCCTAAGAATATAATTATTGATATTTTTATATTCTACATTTTGATAGCGTTCTTGTAATAATTTGTTATTTTTGTTATTTTATTATTAAAACTATTTTTGAGGTTTTACACAAGAACTGAACGGACTTTCCTGGAACTTTCCTCATCAATATAATTTACAGAATATAGATATAAATACCATAATAACGGTATTTTAACAGTGGCGATCCTTAGCCACTTTCATTTTGTCTGAATATCGAACATTTTTGAATTATTTCTCCTTCCACTTGGAGAGGGAAGATAATTAAGACAAGCATTGATTATGTAGTCAAGCTTCCAGGAGAAATAGAAACAGCAAATGAACTTTCGCCATCATCGAATGAACCTGGAATCATAGAATCATCAAAATTGCTGAGACGTTTGCGCATGTGCAAGAAAACTCTGTTTCTTGATGACGTCATTTCCCGCCAAGAGAGGGAGCGTGTGTTACATAAAGGAAGTCTGTCCTAAATTGGTAAGTAATGAATTTAATTGATGAATTATTTAATGAGAGTAAATTAGAATTCAAAAATCTGTCAAAGATGATGAATTATGGTGTTACATGTTCAATGAATGCTTACAGGCTAATATTAAGATACAAAAATCAAAATGTACTTTTAAGAGATTCAGCAAACAGGTTAGAAACTTGATAAATTAGTTAAAGTTTATGACACAATGATATTCGGTGTTCCTAAAAGGAATGTTGTTGGTACAAAAGGGAAAACAAAGATTCAGCAGGATAACAGTGTATGTGTTAATTGTTTGATTTTAACTGAGCGAGTAGATGATTTGCAAAGTGCAATTCAAATAAAAGATATTGAGTTGTTTGAGTTACAGAATAAGGCAAAAAGGATTTGTGTAAATTCTAAAGCACAGTTAAGCAAGAGTTTAGATATTTAATGATAGTGCTGACTCTAAACAGAAGTCTTTTGTACCAGATATGTTGTCTATAGAGATTGCTGACCAGGATCATGAAGTTTTTCTTAAAACAAAAGTCTAGACAGACAAAAGCAAAATGGTGATCAGAGAGTTGCCATGTTTAAGGCCTCACCCAGTTATGGTAAGATACACGTCACAGGTGGAACCTAAGGTTCAGAGCAGACAGGAAATGTTACTTGCTTACATTGTAAGAAATGTGGCCATGTACAGAAAGAATGTTTAAAATATAAATTGGATTCACAAAGAAAAACTTTGAAATTGGGAAATGAGGAAATTTCAGAGCAATTTATTCATCCTTGTCCAAACAATAGGTTATTAATTTGCCTTATGCCTCAGAAATCAAACAGATCAGTGCACTGACTGGTAATGACAGTTCAATCAATATGACAAACAATGCTGACAAAGAGAGAGATGGATTACTTCCATTGCCAAAATCGGGATTAAAAAAAGTTTCTGAGACTTCTCCAACATTAATTTATGTTGCTCCAATTGTATTAGATGAAAGTGGAAGGCCCTGGTTACATGGTTTATTAAATGGTAGGAAAACTAAATGGTTAATAGATTTAGGAGCTCCATTTAACTAAACACAAATTACCTGTGAATATTGATTCTCCAAAATATAATTGAATTGGTTTCAGTAGAAAAGGTTGCAACTAAAGTTTCTGATGTGACTTTTGAAATTCCAGGACTTTTGAAAACTAAGATAGATATCTGGTGTTGCCAAAATACAGAGAATATTTTAGGCATGGATGTGATTAGTAAACTAAATTGGATTATTGATTTAAGTAATTCTATTATATGGAAAGATTCATCTAGTCCCAAATCTATGTTAATAGATCCTTCAACGTACAGTAATGTTGGAAGTTTTTGTACAGCAGCTGACATGTCTTCAGATTATAATTGTCCACATACTGGAACCTATCTCGTATTGGAACAATTGGTTCGATCATATAAAAGTCTTTGGAGTCAAACCAAAATTGATACAGGTTTGTTTAAAGATATTGAAATAGAAATTGAGGGAAGAGAACCTGAACCCCAAATTCAATATAAGTTGCCACAAGAATCAATAGGTCCAGTTTCTGACATTGTACAAGAATTTTTACAACAAGGAATAATAAAGAAAGCACAATTGGTGGTGAATAATGGTATTTGGCCTATCAAGAATGCTGATGATTTGTATTCTTTATCAGTTGATTTAGGATCACTGAATAACTACATTACAAATAACAAACCTATTGTTCCTAATTTGAATTTAATGTCACACCTGGATGCCAAGGCCAAAGTATTTTCTGTACTGGAAATCGCTAATAGTGATTTTTCTGTATCCTAAAAGCTGTCAATATAAGCGTGCTTCAGCTTTAATAAAGAAACCTATGCATTCACTAGAATAATTCCAGGATTGAAAATTAGTGACAGTATAGTGCACGAGTGTTTAAAGTGGAGTTTCACCCAAAAAAAAAAAAAAAATTAGTAATGTGTTTAAAAAAAAATTGAAGAAAAACATTTGGAAAATTTTGTTTTTTTTAGTCACCTCTAAATGCCTGTTGCTAGGGGATACCTCGTAGTATGCCTCCTTCGGTGCCTGGGCTCCTGACATCACTTCCCTTGGTGCAGGAAGGGAGATCGCCTCTCCCTGCTCCCTCTTGTCAATCATCTGGGACACGTGACCGGTCCCAGATGATTGCGCGGGCAGTGACAGCGTGAGGCGCGGCTCGCACATGCGCAGAGGGTGCCCGGCTGCGGAGCCACAGCCGGGCGCCCATAGTTAAAATGCCGGTGCCGCCGAGTGGAGGGGGGATGAGCGGGGCTTCGATCCCCTGCATCGCTGGACCCTGGGACAGGTAAATGTCCGAATATTAAAAGTCAGCAGCTGTAGTATTTGTAGCTGCTGACTTTTATTTATTTATTTTTTTTAAATGGGAACCCCGCTTTAAAGAAAGTATTATCAAAATTTTCTAGACTAGAATGTATTTTCCAGCACGTGGACATGTTTATTTTGTCTACACAGAGTATGAAGGAACATGTCACTCTTTTGTCTAAGTTATTTACTCTGTTACAAACAGCAGGGCTGAAACTGAACACAGAGTCAATTCAGTTGATGATAAGTCAGTTAAATTCCTTCATATGCAAATTAGTCATGGACAGAGACAGTTATCACAGGAAAAAGTTAGAAATGTTTCTGCTATTCCAATTCCAACATCTTACAAGGCATTATATAAATTTTTGAGCTAAGTAAATCGTTGCAAAGAGTTTTTACAGTAATGTGATGATAAAGTTAAACCATTATTTGATTTTTTAAGACAAAAAATGTTGTGTGTGTGATCAGTGGGGTCAAACCCAGACAGATGCCATTGAAAAGGGATCTGCAGAATGCTCCTTCATTGATTACAATTGAAGTTGGTTTGTCAGTGCCGGTTTTGTATCCTGATATATCTGAGAATTCGATCTCAGTGACTTTGTCTCAATTAAAAGAAGGCGATCAGAAAATAATAGTTTTTTTCTCCAGAGGTTTGACAAATATGGAAAAGACATTTGACACAGATATTAAGCAATTGTTAAATGTTTATGTTGCAGTCAAAGTAACAGAAAAGATTGTGAGATCTGGTAAGATCATATTACAGACTTCTGATCTATCACTAAAACTTCTTTTAGAGAAAATAAATTCAGGAGAATTATATGACAAAAATTGCCCATTTTTTAAAACTTTACAATTTAAATCTATGCAGGTAGATTTGATAACAGAAAATTATGTTTGTACAAATGAATTCAGGAAACCTGTAAATGGTGCTGAGAGAGGCTTTGAGCCAGTATTTGTTTATGCTATTGCGTTCAGCAGGTCTTCCTATGTGTTATCCAAAGAATGGTTATGCTATTCAGCAAAAATTCTACAGAAAATGCTGAATTGTAAGATGACAAAAATTAGAGTACAGCAGGCATGACTCTAAACTTTAAAGAGGAGAAGTGAATGGACACAGTTCGCTTCAGCCTTCTGGGTTGTTTTGAAAACTCTCTTTGATTGTCCCCCAAAAAAGGCAAAAAATGTGTTCAAACACGCGAACACCGTTAAAGTCTATGGGACACGAACATGAAAAATCAAAAGTGCTCATTTTAAAGGCTTATATTCATGGTATTGTCTTAAAAAGTGTTTGGGGACCTGGGTCCTGCCCCAGGGGACATGTATCAATGCAAAAAAAGTTTTAAAAACTGCCATTTTTTTGGGAGCAGTGATTTTAATAATGCTTAAAGTGAAACAATAAAAGTGTAATATTCCTTTAAATTTCATACCTGGGGGGTGTCTATAGTATGCCTGTAAAGTGGTGCATGTTTCCCGTGCCTGAGAGCAAAATGACATTTCTAAAGGAAAACAGTAATTTAAAAGTACTCGCGGCTATAATGAATTGTCGTCACAGCAATACACATAAAAGTTAATTGATAAAAACGCATGGGATTATCCATACCAGGCCCTTCGGGTCTGGTATGGATATTAAGGCGAACCCCACACCAAAATTTAAAAAAAAAATGGCGTGGGGGTCCACCCCAACATCCATATCAGACCCTTCGGTCTGGTATGGATTTTAAGGGGAACCCCATGCCAAAATTTAAAAAAATGGTGTGGGGGTCACCCCAAAAATCTATACCAGACCCTTATCCAAGCATGCAACCTGGCAGGCCGCAGGAAAAGAGGGGGGGTGAGAGAGCACCCTCCCCTCCTGAACCGTACCAGGCCACATGCCCTCAACATTGGGAGGGTGCTTTGGGGTAGCCCCCCCAAAGCACCTTGTCCCCATGTTGATGGGAAAAAGGGCCTCATTCCCACAACCCTTGCCCGGTGGTTGTGGGGGTATGCGGGCGGGGGGCTTCTCAGAATCTGGAAGCCCCCTTTAACAAGGGGACCCCCAGATCCCTGCTCCCCTGTGTGAAATGGTAACGGGGTACAAATGTACCCCTACCATTTCACAAAAAATGTGTGAAAATGGTAGAAACAACACAATACATGCCTTGGGACAAGTCCTTTATTAAAAAAAAATTAAAAAATAAAACTGTCCCACGGAGTCGTCTTCTTTTTCTTCTCGCGCTACAACGGACCAAAAAATAAAAAAAGCTGGATGATCTGCCTCCATGGGAGGCACCCGCCGTAATGACCGGCCGCTCTCAGGTGACAGGGCCACACGATGACATCGCCGGGTGACCCCGCCCCCTCTGATGCACGGGGACATCCCTATGGCTTTCCTGTAGCATCAGAGGGGGGTGGGGCCACCCGGTCTGCCCCCTCTGATGCACGGGGAAATTCCTATGGCTTCCCCGTAGCATCAGAGGGGGGCAGGGCCACCCAGTTACGTAACCAAGTGACCCCGCCCCCTCTGATGCTACGGGAAAGCCATAGGGATGTCCCCGTGCATCAGAGGGGGCGGGGTCACCCGGCTATGTCATCGTGTGGCCCCGCCCTCAGTTATAAAAGAGCTGTCACCTGAGAGCAGCCAGTCATTACGGCAGATGCCTCCCATGGGGGCAGATCGTAGGCGGCGTGCGGCTTTTTTTTTTGGTCCATTGGAGCACAAGAAGAAGGAGAAGACTCCGTGGGACAGTGTTATTTTTTAATTTTTTTTAATAAAGGACTTGTCCCAAGGTGTGTATTGTGTTTTTTTATTTAATTTTCACACATTTTTTGTGAAACGGTAGAGGTACATTTGTACCACATTACCATTTCCCACAGGGGGGCCGGAATCTGGGGGTCCCCTTGTTAAAGGGGGCTCCCAGATTCTGATAAGACCCCACCGCAGACCCCCACAAACACCGGCAAGGGTTGTGGAGATAAGGCCCTTCTCCCCATCAACATGGGGACAAGGTGCTTTGGGGGCTACCCCAAAGCACCCTCCTAATGTTGAGGGCATGTGGCCTGGTACGGTACAGGAGGGGAGGGCGTTCTCTCATCCCCCCTCTTTTCCTGCAGCCTGCCAGGTTGCGTGCTCGGATAAGGGTCTGGTATGGATTTTTGGGGGGACCCCATGCCATTTTTTTTAAACTTTGGCGTGGGGTTTCCCTTAATATCCATACCAGACCTGAAGGGCCTGGTATGGAATTTGGGGGGACCCCCATGCATTTTTTTAAAAATTTTGGTGCGGGGTTCCCCTGTGGGGGAATCCCATGCCGTTTTTATCAGTGAACTTTTATGTGTAATGCCGGACCCGACAATTCATTATAGCCGCGAATACTTTTAAATGACCTTTTTTCCTTTAGAAATGTAATTTTGCTCTCAGACTGTTGTAAACAGGGTAAACATGCACCACTTTACAGGCATACTATAGACACCCCCAGGTACGAAATTTAAAGGAATATTACACTTTTATTGTTTCACTTTTAAGCATTATTAAAATCCCTGCTCCTGAAAAAACGGACGTTTTTAAAACTTTTTTGCATCAAAACATGTCCCCTGGGGCAGGACCCAGGTCCCCAAACACTTTTTTATGACAATACCCTGCAAATAAGCCTTTAAAATTAGCACTTTGGATTTCTCCCATAGACTTTTAAAGGGTGTTCCGCGGCTTTCGAATTTGCCGCAAACTCCCAAATTGTTCGCTATTTGGCAAACAGGCAAACACCCGATGTTCCAGTCGATGTTACGTTCGACTGAAACATCGGGACCATCCCTAGTAAGGAGTATTTTTCCAGTTTAAGAAAAATAGAGCAAAGCAAGGTAATTAGAAATGTTATTAAAAAAAAGAGTCTTTCACGTCATAATAAAATATTAGAATTGTGGTATGTAAAATGAATAAGTAAATGAAAGTATATTTTGCATTAGTAAATTCAAAATAATGATACTGCAGGCTGTTTCCGGATCTGACTTATAAGTTACCAAAAGAAGAGAAATGTAATATTTCTAGACCTTCCAGATGAAAAACAAACCCTTGAAGCTTAAGAATTAATTGTTGTCTTTTTATGTTCAATAAAGTTTTTACAACTTTACAGAGTGCAGGAAGAAGATTAATAAGAAAAAAACCTCAAGATCTCTAATAAGAGAGACACTTATAAAAAACAATTAACTTTTGATTTTTGACTACGAATGAAATAATTTATCCATCAGATATATTGCAGTTTTGTATATATACATTTTTGTGACATGATACCAAGATGAGATATTTTTTACACATCAACTTTTACAATCACATATAGCGTATCTTCAGACTTGAAAGGGGTTAAACATCATTTTACTAGCTATACAATTTAAAGGCTGCGCTGCTAGTGCAAATACATGATCATATTAACTGAAAATACCATAATTATGAATGAACACAAGTGAATTGTTTCATAACAAAAAAAAAAAAAAAAATATGATCATGTATTTGCACTAGCAGCGCAGCCTTTAAATTGTATAGCTAGTAAGGTGGAGGTTGTTTCACATCTAAGGTTGCAGCAGCATTTTACATTTCAATTTTTGGTTTGAGATATTTGTCTTTTCATCACACACATGTGGGGATCATTTCCACTTATGGGATAGCGCAGTATTTTTTACGATAAACATCATTTTAGTTAGGAGGAACATCTGGTGTTAATTAAGATAAAAGTACATATAGACAATTTAGGACTAACTTTACATTGTAATATGTTTTTTTTTATCATCATCTCACATATATGAATGAATTGAAGTTAAGAAACATATTTTGAGTTTTAATTTTGACAGGGTTATTTGAAAGGTTGTATGGATTATAATTTTATGTTAAACACAATTTGGAGGGAAAGTATGAAACATATTTCAAAGTATTGTATAACAATGTTACATTTATGAATATTAAGGGGATTGATTTATTTGGTAAAAGAAAATGAAAATAAGGGTGAAAACATTTTTATGGTATATGAAGCATTATTAAGTTCACTTTTCCTTTATATAGAATCAAAATTGAAAATATATTCAAATCAATTATCTTTAGATCTAAAAGCATATATGGATAGGAATGAGATGCAGTTGTAAATGGAGTTAGATAAGAAAATGATTAAGATTGTTTAATCAATCATTTTGAGAGGGAAATTAGAAAGTTTCTTTAATCTAATATCTAATATTCATCAACTAACAAATATTAACAAATGCATGAATGGATTAGATCTTTATAGAATAATTGAGTTGAATATATATATATATATATATATATATATATATATATATATATATATATATTTATTTATATCTTCTTAGTTATGGAAAAAGTTAAATTATATAGACTTGTATACTTGTGAAAGCTTCATAAACATTTCTATGGAGAGCCAAGATGTGTTGTTAGTTAAGGTTGAGCTGGTTTTTCACCTTCTCCATCACATGAGAAGGACGGTTTCAAATTTTTTAAGACGTAAAAGTTTCAATTTTAGTTAAGATTATATGTTCTTGATATTACCATATATTTTGGTTAGGATATTAATAAGAACATTAGGTTTTTAATGAATATAATATACATACTGATTTATGTAGTATTTGGTTTAGATGTCAAAGAAGTTATATTCTATACTTAAAATAGTTTCACATATTGTTCTTGCCTACTCCTCAGGAATGTCAATTCATAGAGACTGAACAACCCCCATCCTTGCGTGAGAGGTGGGAGGGAAGCTATGTCTCATTAGAAGAGTTTGTGGAACTATAAGATGAAACCAGCCTTTTTAAGAGAAGGTGGGGGCTGAATTTAGGAATAAAAGGAGTTGAACAGAGAGATTTTCTGGCAGACACAAAACACCATGAGACACTGAAGGAAGCTGGTACAGCTTCACACACATACACCGACACACATCGGATTTAATCTTCATCTTAAAAATATAATGCATTATTGATATTTTTTATATTCTACATTTTGATATTGTTCTTGTAATATTTTGTTATTTTATTATTAAATCAATTTTTGAGTTTTTACACAAGAACTGAACGGACTTCCTTGGAACTTTCCTCATCAATATAATTTACAGAATATCAATATAAATACCATAATAACGGTATTTTAACAGTGACCCATATGGCTAGGGTAATCGACTGGTGCAGACACTCCACAAATAAATGATGATGGGTTTCCTTGGAGCAGGAGTCAGTACCTGTTCCCTTAGCCTGCCTTCTGTAAACGGAGGCCCCACTTAGTCGACTCTCTTTTCCACACCCACTGATTGGAACCACCTGAAATTCACAAGTACTACAAGCTGGCCATGATCTCCAGCTTCCTTTCTCCAATGACGCAGATTATCGGCCACCCAGACTTCGCTCCAGGCTGGATTGATAGAAGCTTCCAACTCCAACATGACAAAAAATTAGTCAGAGTGTCCACCTTCTTTGGTCCCACTGGGTGGGTTTGCCCATCTGTCTTGTTTGGCTATTTTACCTCCTCTGTCCTGGGCCGCTGGAAGCTCTTGCAACTCTCATATTTCCTCTTGGTACCTTCCAGATCATAACTTATTTCGCAAAAAAATTCTACTCCATTTGAGGACCTCAGCCTAGGGGAAGGACCTCAGCCTAGGGGAAGGACCCATACGGAAGTTTCTTTCCTCTCATGGTATTTTGCTTGCAGTTACATCTCAACAAGACCCTCCATATTTGGAAAAATGGGAAAAACCTTAATATCACTTTCTCGGAAGATCAAAAGAATTGGATCCTTTCCTTTGCTCATAAGGGGTCATTATGTAAAAGATACCAGGAGAGCTCTCATAAAATTCTGACCCGCTGGTACCGGACACCATCCATATTAGCGTTAATGTTCCCCCGGACACAGTCTGTTATGTTGGTGATGCAACACTCAACCTGGTACGCTGCTTCACATTTTCTGGGATTGCCAAAAAATCAAACCCTTTTGGCAGAAGGTTCTGGGGATTGTACAGAAACTTACAGCCTTCCCTCTTTTTGACATCCCAGCGGCAGTGCTCCATAACTTGACTCCTATGTCCAATAAGAGATACCGCAAGTCATTGCTGAAACATCTCCTGAATGTCGCTAGGGCATGCATCCCCAGTGTGTGGAAACAACAGTCCCTGCCCACTGTGTCACAATGGTTTGCCAGAGTGAATGACATCCAACAGATGGAATGCCTGATGGCCAATATCAGGGACAAAACTGTAGAACATACTACACGCTGGCTATATTGGGACATGTTTCACTTTTTGGATGAATATTTGAATTATTCCTAATACCCTCGGCATTCGCCTCCTGGTGCCGTCTACCCTTCCTTGCCCCTACCCTCCTTCCCCAACCCCTCCCCCCTTTTTTTGTTCCTTTCTCTTCTCTTCTTTCCCTTCTAGACTCATTTGGAGTCTACTTTTCTATTCCTACACTCTATGGAAAATCTGCCTGGTATGCCCTGATTGCAAGGTACTGTTATTGTTTTATAGAATGTTCTCCCCTAATATAAGGGGGTCACTGACTATCCCTGTCTTATGGACTTATGTCATAATTGACTGTATGACCTTTAAAGTATTGACATGTCACTGTTGACCATTAGATTATCGATCACATTGCAACATAGTTTTTTTAGGGCTGTCTTGGCCCTTAATCTGGAGTTATATCATAACAATGTGGCTTTCTATTGCATTTCATTTCTGGTGAAATTTGCATTTTTTGTCTATACCTATTCAATATATTTTTACCATTAAATGTTTTCATCATGTAACAACATGTCCTACTATTGTGTTCTGTTTGCATACCTTAAAAAAAAAAAAAAAAAAACTTAGTGAGTTAGTACTCAGTAAAGGCTGTTCTTAGAAACACTTCTACATCTTGCAATGATTCTGTAGTGTTCTTGCAGTGACTAGAATTTAATTTCAGTTGAGGGAGTCAAGCACAGCCTGCTGAGTGTCGGAAACGGAAAATATATGTGCATCTAATGAACATATCTACTGACCAGTTAGGAAGGGCCTCATATACTGTATTTTCAAATACTACAAATAAAAGATAATGTAATTGTGTGTATATTTACAGTAAATAAACAAGCAAACCAAATAGAGATTTTGACCTGGATGAATCCATTTTAAAGTATCATATGGCATGGAATGTGTATCTGATAGATGTTCTATCTTTGATTGAACAGATTCGCATAACTGCTGCAGAAAAGTAATAGTCTCAGAGAAATAATAAATCCTATTCTTAGAATAAAGTTGTTAGGACATTTATTATTGCAGCAGATCTTGTTTTTGTTACAGCTGTAAAAATCAATCACTACAACAGAAGAACAGATTTTAAAATGGTCACTATTACTGCCCAATATTTTTGTTTCCTGTGTATTAGAGGATAACCACTATTTGCTCCCTGGGCATATTTTCATGCATAATTCAACATGTTATTATTCTGGGCCTATCTACAATGTTTTGTATATAAATTAAACATGTCTTACAAAAGTTATCTTCTTTCTAATGGTAATATACACTGCTGTTACACTCTACTGCCTACTAGGAAATTGCTCTTTGCTTTGCATTATATAACTGCACATATAACTACAGATACATATAGGGATCAGCACAGTGGTGTAGTGTTTAGCACTTCTGCCTGACAGTACTCAGGTCACCAGTTTGTATCCTGACCAGGACAGTACCTGCCTAGAGTTTGCATGTTCTCTCTGTGACTATGTGGGGTTTCTCCCACATTCCAAAGATGTGTTGACAAATTTATCGGCCCCTAGATTGTAAGCTACTTGAGGGCAGGGATTGATGTGAATGTGCAATATGTAAAGCGCTGTGTACAATATTGTTTCTCTATAAATACTGTAATTACACATCACTCCATATGTCTTGTTTTATACAAGACATAACAAAATTATATAAACAGGAATATAGTCTGACATTAGTTTTTTTAATGATAATTTAGCATGTTTTTATTATTACTTGCACTGAGTTTAAATGTTGATAATTCAATTATGCTTTATATTATCCTGTAATTACATTTTAACCAAAATAAATTATAAGTGCTACTGTAGCTTGTGAAGCACCAGTTCATTTGCTACAATAAAACAAAGAATGAAAAAAAAAACATTAAGAAAATAAACAAAATATTAGAAGTAAAATATTAGACAGGTAAAATGTATACAAATTCAATAAAAATATGCTTTAATCTGTTGTAAAACACAGTCGTATTGTTACTCTGTCACTGGTTATTAGAGATAGATCTAAATCCACTGACTACTTCTAAATGCTGAATTAATATTTTGTGATGCAAACCTTCTTTTGTACACCTGAGAGATCTAATCTCTGGTCTTTTGCTGAAACCTAGAATTCTACCACACTACTGTCATGTAAAAGACAACCCACCAATCATCCATGTGGTTGTGTTCATTTGTATATACAGTGCCTTGCAAAAGTATTCACCCCCTTGGCTTTTTACCTATTTTGATACATTACAGCCTTTAGTTCAATATTTTTTTAATCTGAATTATATGTGATGGATCAGAGCACAATAATCTAGGTTGGTGAAGTAAAATTGGAAAAATATATACATAAAACTATTTTTCAGAAATAAAAAACTGATAATTGGCATGTGCGTATGTATTCACCCCCTTTGTTATGAAGCCTATAAAAAGCTTTTGTGCAACCAATTACCTTCAGAAGTCACATAATTAGTGAAACGATGTCCACCTGTGTGCAATCTAAGTGTCACATGAGCTGTCATTACATATACACACCTTTTTGAAAGGCCCCAGAGGCTGCAACACCTAAGCAAGAGGTACCACTAAACAAACACTGCCATGAAGACCAAGGAACTCTCCAAACAAGGGACAATGTTGTTGAGAAGTACAAGTCAGGGTTAGGTTATAAAAAAAATATCCAAATAATTGATGATCCCTAGGAGCACCATCAAATCTATCATAACCAAATCGAAAGAACATGGCACAACAGTAAACCTACCAAGAGACGGCCACACACCAAAACTCATGGACCGGGCAAGGAGGGAATTCTTCAGAGAGGCAGCACAGAGACCTAAGGTAACCCTGGAGGAGATGCAGAGTTCCACAGCAGAGACTGGAGTATCTGTACATAGGACGACAATAAGCCGTATGCTCCATAGAGTTGGGCTTTATGGCAGAGTGGCCAGAAGAAAGCCATTACTTTTAGCAAGAAACAAAATGGCATGTTTTGAGTTTGCGAAAAGGCATGTGGGAGACTCCCAAAATGTATGGAGGAAGATGCTCTTGTCTGATGAAACTGAAACTGAACTTTTTGGCCATCAAAGAAAATATCTGGCGCAAACCAAACACATCACATCACCCACAGAACACCAGCAGTTGGGACTGGCAAACTGGTCAGAGTTGAGGGAAAGATGGATGGTGCTAAATACAGGGATATTCTTGAGCAAAACCTGTACCACTCTGTGTGTGATTTGAGGCTAGGACGGAGGTTTAACTTCCAGCACGACGATGACCCCAAACACACGGCTAAAGCAACACTTGAGTGGTTTAAGGGGAAAATGTAAATGTGTGGGAATGGCCTAGTCAAAGCCCAGACCTCAATCCAATAATTTTGCAAGGCACTGTAGCCTAAGGGTTTGTGTACAAAGGCATAACAGGCTTGTATTTGAGATGAGGTCAAGAGAACACCTGGCTACTGAACCTCCCTCCTTGGGATCCATTAAGTGTTTTTTGTCACTGGACCACAAGGACTCCCAAGATCCATGGCGACCAGGCCTTCTCCCCCTGAAGCAGTAGGTTGGTTTCCCATCACTACACTTCTATCAGAAGTAATTGCCCAGCCTCCTCATATGGGTTTAAATATTTGCAAGAGCCCCTCTCTCCCCACAGCTCTGAGATGGCAGTCCTGATGAGGGGGTTCCTTACTAGGGATGGGCTGAACAGATCCCTGTTCAGTTCGGACCAGAATGTCCAAACACCACGAACCCGTTTGGACCCGAATAACGAACCCCATTAAAGTCAAGGGGACCCGAACATCAAATATCAAAAGTACCCATTTTGAAGGCTTAAATGCAAGTAATTAGGCATACAATGGCTATAGGGGTCCAGGTCCTGCCCTGGGGGACATGGATCAATTAAAAAAAAGTTTGTGAAAAACGTCATTTTCAAATGAGCAGTGATTTTTTTATATTTAAAGTGAAAGCCTAAAAATGAAAAATTCCTTCCAATTTAGTGCCGGGGGGTCCCCTTAGTCTAACTGTAAAGTGGCAGATCTGTACCATGTCTAGAATCTGCTGCAGCAATAATTTAATTTATAAAGCCAAAAAAATGACATTTTTCCTGCAAGCTGCCTTTATTTTGCTCAGCAACAGCTGGGGAGCCAGTGTTTATGATGAGGCCACAATGTAGTGCACTGGGAACAAGATTAGAGATTTTTTGGATACATTCTGGTGTCACTTTGACTTTCTATAGAAGTAACGGGTGCGTTAAAATTGGTCTTTGGGTGTCGGTGGCGCCTTCCCACCGTAACCCTATAGAGATAATCTTGATGAAAGCAAGAATTTGCCTTGCTGTAAAAAATTGCAATGATATGCACCTGTCAGACAGGTGCAGAAAAATTGGTCTTTGGGTGTTAATTGTGCCCATGAAACCTATACCAAAAACATTCTTCCAGATGAAATGATTGAAAGCTAGGCAGCCTCAAAGTCCTGCAGAGATTCCACATCCCAAAAAGACTTAAATCAGTGACATCGGCATCAGGGGCTTCAAATCTGGTAATCCAGGACTGATTCATTTTTATAAAAGTCAAACGGTCCACAGAGTCTGTGGACAGACGCATTCTATGATCAGTAATGAAAACCTCCTGCAGCACTGAATGCCCATTCTGAAAGCACACTGGATGCAGGGAAGCCCAACAACTCAATAGCATACTGGGCAAGTTCTGGCCAGTGGTCTATTCTCATTCCCAGTAAGCCAGTACATCATCAGCTGAAAAGCTCTCCATCTCTGTTTTGGCCCCGAGGTAACCATCCACCATGTGATGCAGATGCTGCCGATGAGATGTGGAAGCTGACAGCCCTGGGCAGTGAGGACTAAAAAAATTCTGAAATGCCTCACTTAGGTGGATGCCTTCTCCAACCCTCCTTTCTTGACCAACGGAAGACTCAAAACTATGTTTTCCACCACACTGTAACCTACTAGATTCAGGAAAAATGTTCAATAAAATCCTCTTTAATGTGTCCTCAAGAGATTTTATCCTCTGCACTCTCTGTGGGGACGGGATGAGTTCAGAGACCTTCCACTTATAACGGTGGTCAAGGAGGGTTGCCAACCAGTAATCATCCTTCTCCTTTATGCCACGTATTCTTGGGTCCTTTCGCAGGCTTTGAAGCATGAGGTTGCCCATGCGCCTCAAATTTGCAGAGGCTTGAGAAGCAGACTCCTCAGGGTCACTCAGGATGACAGCATCTGGAACTTCCTCCATCCAGCCACGTACTGCTCACAAGGGTCCTGGGGTTGGAAAGCCATCGCTTACAGATTGACGCATGTCTTCCTCTTCAAAGCCTATGAAAGTGCCAGAATCTTCCTCCTCATCCTCCTCCACTCTCTCCTCCTGTGTGTTCTGTGACATAGGAATGATGGTGTCTGCATAAAGTGGGCCTTGAGAGGAAAGGAAGTCCTCCTCTTCCTCCTGTTGCTCTGCCTCCAATGCTCTGTCCATAATGCCACGCAGAGTCTGCTCCAGCAGGAACACAACAGGGATTGTGTTACTGATGCATGCACTGTCACTGCTCACCATCCTTGTGGCCTCCTCAAATGGTGACAATAAAGTGCATGCATCCTTAATGATTAGCCATTGGCGTGGGGAAAAAAAGCCGAGGCGGCCTGAGCCTGTTGTCATGCCGTACTGACACAAGTACTCGTTGACGGCCCTCTGCTACATGTATAGCCACTGCAGCATTCCCAAAGTTGAGTTCCACCTGGTGGGCATGTCACAAATCAGGCGGTTTACGGGCAGGTGGAATTCCCGCTGAATTTCAGCCAATTGAGCACTGGCTGTGTATGACCGCCTGAAATGGCTACAGACTCTTCTGGCCTGCTTTAGTACATCTTGCAACCCTGGGTACGTACTTAGGAAACGATGCACCTCCAAATTGAGGACATGTGCCAGGCATGGTACATGTGTCAACTTTCCCTGTCTAAGGGCGGACAGGAGGTTTGAGCCATTATCGGACACCACCATTCCTGGCTCCAGCTGGTGTGAACTACCTCTGGGTCTGTCCTTGCAGAGCTGCAAGAATCTCTGCTCTGGTGTGGTTCCTGTCCCCTAAACACACCAGCTGAAGCACTGCATGGCACCTTTGAGCCTGACTCTGGGAAAAGCCCTTTGAACGCTTAGGGGGTACCTGATGTTCATAGGACAATTCTGCAGAGGAGGGCATGGAGGTGGCGGAGGAAGAGGAAGAGGGGGTAGAGCTCACAGGTCTGGCATCATCACCACCAGCTGTATGGAGACGTGGGGGCACAACAAGCTGCAGCACTGAGCCCTGTCCTGCATCCTTTCGAGTTGCAAGCAGCATTACACAGTGTGCTCTGAATGAAATATATTGTCCCTGCCCATGCTTGCTGGACCACCTGTCAGCAGTAAGGTAGATTTTACGGCTGAGCGCCTTGCCCAACAATGCCAGAACATTCCCTTCCACGTGATGGTAGAGAGATGGAACAGCCTTACGTGAAAAGTAGTATGGACTGGGAACCTGCCATTGTGGTACAGCACATTGTGCAAATTCATGGAAGGGGGCAGAATCCACCAGGATGAAAGGCAGAAGTTGGAGAGCCAACAGCTTTGACAAGCTTGCATTCAGGTGTTGGGCACGTGGGTGGCAGGGTCTGTATTTTTTTTCCCGCTGCAGAAGATGGGGCATAGAAATTTGCCGGCTACAGTCTACAGCTGGTGGTGTGCTGCTGGTAGATGAGCTGCGAGGACCTTGGACACCCTTTGCTATACCATCATCCCTGTCAGTGGAGGCTGCTGAAAGGTAATGACTCAGTATCGCAGGGCAGACTGAATTGGATAAGGAGGAGGAGGGGGAGGAACAGAATTGTGCCCCTTTTGTGTGGCTCTTAGGTGCTCTTGCCAACGGGCTGAATGGTTGGACGTTAAATGCCTTGCTAGGCATGTGGTACCCAAATGGTTGGTGTTTTTGCCACGTTTGATGTGCCTGTGACACAGTTTGCAGATAGCAACAGTTCAATCTGCTGCAGATGTGCTGAAAAAGGCCCAGACAGCTGAGCTGTGGGGAGTGGGCCGGGAGATAACAGCTGCAGAATGTGATGGAATAGGGTGGCTGCTCTCTACTCTCTTGATGCCGACCTCCTTGGGGTTGTGCCGCCTCACCTTCAGTTTCCTCCTCTGCTCTATCTGGCACCCAAGTTGCATCAGTGACCTCATCATCATCATCATCTCCATCTCCTCCATCTCCTCCATCTTCATCATTACCACTGGAGACAACTTGGCAATACACTGTGGCTTAGGGAATATGAATGCCAATTTGTCTACCAGTGTTCCTCCCTCTCTCTAGGCTCATGTTCCTGTCATCCCCAACCTCAGAACCAACATCTGAATCCAGTAATGGCTGGGCATCATCAAGGAGCAAGTGGCTGATGCTGTGGGGAAATAACTCAGATGACTCCTCAATGGCTGATGTTAGGGCTATGGCAGGAATAGATGTGGACAAGGAGGCAACCGCAACTGCAGGGGACTGGACACTTGTCTCTGCTTGTGTGACAGAGGATGAGGAGGATGAGGAAGGTTTAGTAAGCCAGTCCACCACCTCTTCTGCATGCTGTGGCTGGATAGCAAGGGTAAACTCACTAAACAGAGGAAATGATGCCCTGCCTGAGGACTGACCACCACGTCCACCTTTGCTTGTGGACACATTTGTTGCTGGCCCCCTTACAGTGCCACGGGAACCTCTGCCTTTCCTTGTTGTTCACACAGACATTATTGGGAGGGAGAGGGCGGTGATTATAAGCAAATGTAAAGGAGAAGTTGAAATCTGTACGTAGATGCACTTTAATCAATGTAAAGAGGCGTTTGGTGCCCTTTAATTTGAGTACTCACACTACACAGACACACTCCATGGATACAATATAATATACTGCAAAATAATGCGCCAAATGTACAGTGACGCACAGAACTATATGGAGTTAAACTGGCAGTAATGCACACAGAAGTAAATGGTGTTAAACTGGCAGTAACGCACAAAACTTTATGGCATTAAACTTGTAGTAACGCAAAGAAATATGTGAGAAGTGGGATTTTAAAAGGTACACCTAGTATAAGAAAGAGCACTGTCAATTAAAAATTATAGCAAATATTTATTAATACAATTTTACAAAGAAGAACAGTAAAATGTGAAAACAATTTTACATTCATAGTCAAAGGTAAACATCCTCAACCTAATATTGACAAATGAAGGGAAAGAGCTGTAGTCACAAAGAAGTCTGATCATAACCACGTCCACAAATTTCAACATGTTTCGCCAGGAAGGCTTCATCAGGAAAATGGACAAGGCTTTTCAATTATTCAACAACAATTATTCATGATAAAATCAACCTTGGATGTTTAAAGAAGAAAACAAAAAAGTGAATACATGGAAAAGATACATGAAACATTCACATTTATACAACTTGAAAGCTCTTTAGCTTGTGCAACCATGACTCCACCAAAACCCCCTCCAAAAACAAAAAACAAAAATTACACCACCACCCCCACACCCCCCCCCACACACACACACCCAGCCCGAACCCAGGCTCTCTCCCTCCCCCCTCCCAAGTGCTCCCAACCAACACAACCCCTACGTCAACTCCATACCTCTGTAAAGAGTTCCAGGGAAGTCGCATGACCCGAAGTGTCAAGTGAGAGGAGAGGGGAGGAGGGGTACCCCCAGAGTTGACTTCCCCCTGTAGTCTAGAAAGATGTCTGATCACCCGTAGGGAGGGATGTGTGTTCCTTTAGATGAAGACCATCACAGGCAGAAAAAACGATTACAGTATCTGTAACATATATCATAGATAGTAAAAATGCACGCACATTACGGGTGAGGGGAGAAAGAGTCCACAGCAAAAACTAAACAGTGGACCATACTCACTGACACCCCAGGATACGGGAAAATATGGGAAAGTATTTGTATTGGGAGCTCATGAGGACTGATGTCACAATGTCAATTGTAAAAAGGCACCTATGCAGGAGGGGACAGAGCTACTCCATAGTTTCTGAAAAAACATATATAAAGATGCATGTATTAAAGTTTTACAAAAGCATATATATATATATATATATATATATATATATATATATATATATATAAACTGCATCTTTAAATCTTCAAGAGCACCTGCTCACCTTGAAAGAGTATCACACCGTTGTGTGGAAACCTGAAAAGCTACGTCACATTTCTTTTAGTGCTACTGAAGAGACACCCAAAGATGATGGATCACAAAGGGTAATCACTTCCTATATTTCAAAAAATAAAAAAGGAGTAAGAGACAGATAAGACACCAAAGTTAGTGCTTAGTTTTCAGTTGAATATATCGCAAAGTTCTGGACCTACTAACCGTCAATGTTAGTTTTACCTGGTGCTGGCGTCCATGTTCAGCATTAGCTCCCAAACTGCTGACAAGCTCTTGAAGATTTAAAGATGCAGTTTACACATATGTATATATATATATATATATATATATATATATATATATATATATATATATATATATATATATATATGCTATTTGTTATATAAAACTATATAGGTACATGCATCTTTATATATGTTTTTTCAGAAACTATGGAGTAGCTCTGTCCCCTCCCGCATAGGTGCCTTTTTACAATTGACATTGTGCCATCAGTCCTCATGAGCTCCCAATACAAATATTTTCCATATCCTGGGGTGTCGGTGAATATGGTCCACTGTTTAGTTTTTGCTGTGGACTCTTTATCCCCTCACCCGTAATGTGCGTGTATTTTTACTATCTATGATATATGTTACAGATGCTGTAATCATTTTCTCTGCCTGTGATGGTCTTCATCTATAAGAACACACATCCCTCCCTACCGGTGATCAGGCATCTTTCTGGACTACAGGGGGGAGTCAACTCCTCCTCCCCTCTCCTCTCACTTGACATTTCGGGTCCTGCGACTTCCCCGGAACTCTTTACAGAGGTATGGAGTTGACGTAGGGGTTGTGTTGGTTGGGAGCACTTGGGAGGGGGGGGGGGGAGAGAGCCTGGGTTGGGGCTGGGTGTATGTCTGTGTTGGGGATGGGGATGGGGGTGGGGGATGTTGGTGTAATTTTTGCAATTTTTGTTTTTTAGTAGGTGTATGGGGTAAATCCGCGCAATGAATTGAATGTTTTAGTTATGGATATGGCTGCTGCCTCAACACATACAATACCACCTAAGTGGAAAGTATTAGAAAATGGTAAAAAAGCAGGAGTAGTATGGCACTGCCCTTATGGAGACAAAAAGATATTTTCTTCTTTGTAGTGAATGTATTGCCTAGTGTCCTTATAGAATTGCTTCTAAAACCTGTATGTGTTCAAACATTGAATAAAACTGTGACTGGTGGCGAATATTTCTATTAGAAGTGGAAATACAACAACTGGTGCTCCAATTGTTGAACAAAGGTGCATTGTGCCCTTTAAATTAAGTAATACAGTAGTTATGAATATGGATACAATATCATCTAGGTGGAAAGTGTTATAAAGAAAAAAAGAAAAAAGAAAAAGGAAAAAAGAAAAAAAAAAGGAAAAAAAAAGGAAAACAGGAATAGTATGGCGCTGCCCTTATGGAGACAAAAAAAAAAAATCTTTCTTTATAATGACTTTATAATTCCTAAAGTGTGTGTGCCAAAAATGAATAAATATGTGACTGGTGCCAAGTCCTTACTGTTAAAAGTACAATTGCAACCTAAGGTGCTTCAATTATTCAACAAAAGTGCATAGTGCAGCATTTCTAAAGTGACCAGTGTTAAATCATACAAATCTATACAACATTGTGCAAATTATCCATCATAAATAGTAAATCTTGTGCTGTGACCAGTATTAGTTGGATAGGAAAAGTTCCGTTTATGAAAAAACAAGTTCTTTTTGGAGTATTTTGTAGTGTTCAATCTCTGAGGGTCAAATATCTGTAGGAAAGCTTCTTATCCAGGTGCTGGTTTCTTTAATTAGCGCCTTGTCTGCATGCTCTGACAATGCTTGCACTCACCGGATTCTCCTTTCCCCTGCAGGGGTATGGATGGTCACAGTGTCTGCCACTGTGTAGTAATCAAGGATATCCCCCAAACTTTACTTGCGTATTGTGGTGTAGTAATTACATGTAAAGGAAAGAAGGTATGCCCATCGCGTAAAACCATAGGAGAACTTATATTAAAACTTAATAGACAAATGTACTCACATTTCAAATGAACAAATCAAGCATGGCAAAAGTTAGCGAATTCCCTTTGTTAGAGGTGCTGCAAGACGTTTTGTAACCCGCCCTACGCACGTTTCGTCGTCAGACTTCTACTGGGGCGTTCATCTTGCTGTACATCCTGAGTTTAAATAGTGTGGCCAGTAATAAGTGCAATTGGATCGGCGCCCATTTTTGCTAGAATTTTGAAGACCGAAGCCTAATAGGACTGTGCATTAGGTTGTTAGCAGCCATTTTCTTGTGAATATTACAGACCGAAGCCTAGTAGAACTATCCATTGAGTCCTTATGGCGGCCATTTTCTTGGGGATTTTGTAGACCGAAGCCCGGGTAGCGCGCCTGCGCTTTACGGTTAATGGGGGAACGTTGAGTCAGAGCTGTCAGCAAAGAACGTCACCCTTGACGTCTGGCCACATTCTTTCTTCCCCCACTTCGTATTGAAATCTAAGCCGACTTCCAGGTCGGTGACACCCCCAAGCCACTGCTAATCGTTTTTTTGGAAAATAGTATATGCACATACTGGTCCCACTATTACTCTATGTTCTAAGGTTTAAACATATATGTCAAAAATTAGATATTATAAACATATTAAAAATTTAAAAATAAATCTAAAATAAATTAAAATATATTAAATAGTGGGACCAGTATGTGCATATACTTTTTTCCAAAAAAAAAGATTAGCAGTGGCTTGGGGGTGTCACCGACCCAGAAGTCGGCTTAGATTCCAATACGAAGTGGGGGAAGAAAGAATGTGGCCGGGCGTCAAGGGTGACGTTCTTTGCTGACAGCTCTGACTCAACGTTCCCCCACTAACCGTAAAGCGCAGGCGCGCTACCCGGGCTTCGGTCTACAAAATCCCCAAGAAAATGGCTGCCATAAGGACTCAATGGATAGTTCTACTAGGCTTCGGTCTGTAATATCCACAAGAAAATGGCCGCTAACAACCTAATGCACAGTCCTATTAGGCTTCGGTCTTCAAAATCCTAGCAAAAATGGCCGCCGATCCAATTGCACTTATTACTGGCCACACTATTTAAACTCAGGAGGTACAGCAAGATGAACGCCCCAGTAGAAGTCTGACAACGAAACGTGCGTAGGGCGGGTTACGAACGTCTTGCAGCACCTCTAACAAAGGGAATTCGCTAACTTTTGCCATGCTTGATTTGTTCATTTGAAATGTGAGTACATTTGTCTATTAAGTTTTAATAAAAGTTCTCCTATGGTTTTACGCGATGGGCATACCTTCTTTCCTTTACATGTAATTACTACACCACAATACCCAAGTAAAGTTTGGGGGATATCCTTGATTGCTACACAGTGGCAGACACTGTGACCATCCATACCCCTGCAGGGGAAAGGAGAATCCGGTGAGTGCAAGCATTGTCAGAGCATGCAGACAAGGCACTAATTAAAGAAACCAGCACCTGGATAAGAAGCTTTCCTACAGATATTTGACCCTCAAGGATTGAACACTACAAAATACTCCAAAAAGAACTTGTTTTTTCATAAACGGAACTTTTCCTATCCAACTAATACTGGTCACAGCAAAAGAGTCACTATTTATGATGGATAATTTGCACAATGTTGTATAGATTTGTATGATTTAACACTGGTCACTTTAGAAATGCTGTACTATGCACTTTTGTTGAATAATTGAAGCACCTTAGGTTGCAATTGTACTTTTTATAGGGCGTACACACGGTCGGACTTTGTTCGGACATTCCGACAACAAAATCCTAGGATTTTTTCAGACGGATGTTGGCTTAAACTTGTTTTGCCTACACACGGTCGCACAAAGTTGTCGGAATTTCCGATCGCCAACCACGCGGTCACGTACACCATGTACGACGAGACTAGAAAAGGCCGGTTCAGAACCAAGCGTGGCACCCTTTGGGCTCCTTTTACTAATCTCGTGTTAGTAAAAGTTTGGTGAGAGCAGATTCGCGCTTTTTCAGACTCGTGGCTTTCAGATCGTTTTCTGCCATTCAGTTTGTGCTTGTGGGCTTGTATCTGCTCTTCAGTGCGTGCAGCAAGTTCCGCGTGACTTTAGGTAGTCATTGTATTCTTGTTCGTTCGTTACTGTTTTTCAGGTCGCTCTTCACAGGCCTTGCTGTTCTTCAGTGCATTCTGTTACTTCGTTCTGAGCAGCCGACCATTTTCTAGCCATGTTTCATATGCGTACTCATTGTAGAGTTCGTGCTGTGCGGGGGCTTGGTGTTGGGGTGCTGACCTTGACACAAGTCCAGTCCATGAACAGGATGGGGAGGAGTTCATGGACCAAGAATTGGTTGCTTCAGCGTGACCAGTTCTCTCATATGCCTTTGCTCCGTGAGATCCGTGAGAATAATCCTGATGATTTCAGGAACTTTCTCAGGATGACGGACCCCGTGTTTCACCGTTTGTTGGCTTCGCTGACCCCCTATATCAGCAGGCAGGATACCTGCATGAGGCAAGCCATCACTCCGGAGCAGAGGTTGGTCGCTACCTTGCGGTATTTGGCCACAGGGAGAGGCCTGCAGGACTTGAAGTTCTCGACAGGCATCTCCCCCCAGGCTCTGGGTATCATCATCCCAGAGACCTGTTCTGCCATCATACAGGTCCTGCAGAAGGAGTATATGAAGGTAAGATTTTTATCCTTTAATATCACATTTTATTGTATTGAATGTTTGATAATATATTGTATTTCTTTCCTCATTCCCTAATTACCATGATTGTAATATGCTGTGAATGTCCCCTTTGTCCTCATGCATGCTGGATTTTTATGTAATTATTATTTTATGTCCTTCATACATATTTGCCCTTCACTAACCTCCCCAGCATGGTGTCTCCTGCCCTATATTCACCTCATGTAGTCACTTAACAATGTATTTTATCAGCTCCATAGTAGTGCTTTACCCCAAATACCCCCTAAAATGTTTGGAAATGTTATTTTAGCTTTAAATTCAGGCAGAGTGCCATAGGCTTTTTTTTGTGGTGTCCCCAAATCATTTTTAGTAACCCTCCCTCCCCCAACTGCTAAGTCAGCTGATCCCAATTCTCTATCCTCAATCATCTATCTGCTGACTTTGCCAAACCCATACACACTATACCCACCTCTTTAGTGCTCAGATTTATGGATGAATTCCCCAAAGCATGTAGTGCAAGGGCCTGCCTGTATACTTTCCAATGGTACTGTTTAAAGTTTTTGTATCCTATTATTATCTTTATAGGTAATAGCAGAATGTCCAAATGTCCTCAAATGTGTACAGTGTGTATTTATATCTTTGTATTCAGACACTTCTTACCTGTCCAGTGGTCTGCCAATAGTGTAACTAAGGAGGGGCTGTTCCAAGTAATACCCATTATTTAGGCATTCATCTCTCAATGAAGTGAAGAGGGTTACCTGTCCAAGATTTCCACACACCCCCTATATGGTTAGAAATGGCCCATGAGAGGGGGGGAGGGGGAATATGATAGGTGTACCTTATACTTTGGTGTTGTTAAATTCCCCTTAATAAATGCTATCTGGAGGTTGCCCCATAATGTTTGTGTCTAAACTGCTTGCCATGTTTCAGAGTAAAAATAGTAATGTTTATTGTTTTTTCCTCAACAGTTTCCTTCCACGCCACAGGAATGGCAGACTGTGGCCTCCCACTTTGCCGAGCGGTGGGACTTTCCTAACTGCAGAGGGGCAATTGATGGGAAACACGTCCACATCGTCCCACCACCCAACTCGGGGTCGTACTATTATAATTACAAGGGGTTTAATAGTATAGTGATGTTGGCGGTGGTGTCGGCTAATTACGACTTCTTGTATGTGGACGTGGGGAAGAATGGCCGGATGTCCGATGGTGGAGTTATCGCCCAGACAGAGTTTTACAGGCGTCTCCAGAATGGCAGCTTGGACTTGCCAGCTCCAGAGGACAATGTGGAAGGATTCCCATTTGTGTTCGTTGCTGATGAAGCATTTGCGCTGGGGGACCACCTGATGCGGCCATTCCCAATGAGGACCCTCACCCCGGAACAGAGGGTTTTTAATTACCGGCTGGCCAGAGCCCGAAGAGTGGTGGAGAACACATTTGGAATCCTGGCCAGCCGGTTCCGCCTATTTCTGACACCTATCCATATGGCGGAGCATAAACTGAACCATATAATACTTGCGTGCTGTGTTCTCCATAACTTTTTACGGAAAAATTCAGCCAACTATGCTGACTCAGTTGGGCCTGAGGCCGGAATCCTACATCAAACCACACTGACGGCGCTTGAAAGTGGCCGTCCTGGCTTACCCTCCCTGAGTGCCCGTGATGTCCGGTTACGCTACCTGGAGTTCTTTGCGGGTAGGGGGGCTATCAATATGCCAGACAATATGTGAAGCCTTTTTATAAAAAAAAAAATTCTTTGTGGACATTTACTGCTTGTGTTTGTTTTAGCTGACCCTGACAGAAATGTTTTGAGTGCAGAAAATGTCGTGATTGGGTAACCTTATACAAAGCACTGTTGGCTGGTATTTCCTAAATGCAAAAACACATTTCACTACAAGTGCACTTGCAACTGCACTGAAACTGCATTTGTAGTGCAAAGAGGATTTGCCCTTAGGAAATAACGCTCATTTTTGCATAAAACAGCTATTACATCACCCCAAAAGTGTTGTAGTGTTGAGACAATAATCCACACATTCTTGAGTAAGCCACTTTTTTATACCTGCACAATCACATGTGCATTTACCAAAGGTTTTTAAAACAAACCAACATGTTTGTTGTATAACAATTTTTGCAGTAGCATTAGCAAAATTCGAAATGTCCATTTCAGATAAAACAGGCCTGTGTAAAACCAACAAGAAAGACAAAAAACTTAAACTTACAAAGTTCACATTAGGTAAAACCTGAAGGCTATATCAGACATCAGTATTTAGGAACTGGGTTTGATATAGCGTTCAGATGGGGGGAAATCACCCCTGGAAAAGCCAAATATGGAAGATGCACACCAATTTACGAATGTCAACATGTGCTAGCTGACATCACGGGGGATCAAGGGACGTGTTTTGGGGGAGCAAGCCCTTCCTCAACGCGATTTTATAATTGAGGAAGGGGTTGCACCCCCAAAACGCGTCCATTGATCTCCCGTGATGGCAGATAGCACATGTTGGCACACAGTGTGCATCCTCCAAATTTGGCTTTTCAACACATTGCAAAAAAATTTAAAAGATTGGACCACAATACAAAAAGTGATTTTGTGGGGTTTTAAATTCGCCCCAAAACATCAATGATGTTATTATTTTTTTTAATAACATCATTGATTTTTTGCTGGATGTTTTGCAGTTCGGCATTACACCCCATGATCTCCCCGATCAGGATCTGGGCACTTTCTGATGTGAAACGTTCTGGATCCCTCACATCACGATCACCTAAAAAGAGAGAAAGAAAAAAAAAACAGGTCTCAAAAATCTGCCACCATCCATCTCTTTTACCTGAGCCTGTGGTCGCAGACACTCACCTGTTGTGGTGCCAATCTCCACCACATCTTCTTCTTCCTCCTGCTCAGCTTCGTTTGGGGGTATTTCACCTTCTTTCATAGGTGGGGGGTCTATGGTCTCCTCGGGTGAGGGGTGTCCTCTGAGTCTTTTCTCCCCTATGTAAAACAAAAATGGTATAATTAGCACACAGATATTTGATGGCAGAACTAGAAATAGGAAACATTGCTTGGAAGTGGGGTACAATTGTCTATTTTAGCCGAGTTCCAAGATGTATATTTTTTATTGCCCTTTGTCAAGCTGCAATACTTTACCTGTTTAGTACAAGCTTCACAGATGGAGACCCCCCTATAGTATACACTGGAGCACCTGTGTGGTCCCCTAATAAAAATGGTGTTCTTGTTTCCCACACTAGTGCTCCAGTGTCCAGATGTGAAAACAGCTGCTCAGTGTCCTCTCCTTACACACAATCTAGTTGGCATTTCATTCTAGTAACAAACCCATCTACACAAACAAATATTTGGCATCCAAGTAGGCCCAAAAAAAATGTGGGAAAATGCATATGGCCTAAACAATGGTGTTTTAGAGGCCGAAAGAAAAATGTTTGATACGAACGAATAATGGGCCCATGAACATTAAAGTTGCCCTTTTAAACGTTACAATTAATAAAAGCATATGTAGCAGCACGAACGCAATAAAGACAGAAAGAATAGGAACACAGCACAACTACTTACTTTTTTGCAGCACTCTCCGGATCTTTTGGTACTGCTCTGGCTCTCTTAACTTCAGGTCCGACCACCGCTTAATGAGCTGATCTTTCGATCGTCGTACCCCAAAATTCCTGTGAAAGCTTTTGATCACTTTCGCCATGATCTTGGCCTTTCTGATGTTGGGGTTGGGGTAAGGCCCATACTTCCCGTCATAGTCGGACTTCCTCATGATGTCGACCATCTCCAACATCTCCACAAAGGACATATTTGTGGCCTTAAAACGTCTCCTTCTGGATCGGGACGTGTCCGGATCCGGGCTTTCCTCCTCCTCCTCCTCGTTGCTATAATTAGCACACACCAGCTCTAACCCTGCCATTATGCTCTTCACCCACTGCACCGAAAGAAAAGGGGCGGGGAATAGACTAGAAAGAACGTCAGGGGCGGGCGGAGTTACACGCATGCGCAGTGTGTATAAAGCGTAACACGCGTGCGTATTACGTACGATCTGTGAGCAGAGGAAGGAGCATTGGACGCGCCGATCGTAAGAACGAAGGTAAGAGACAAACTTGTGCCTATACTGCTTCTAGATTGAGGCCTATATTGTAACAAGATTAGGAGAGTTTTGTCTGACATTAGGCTTTGTCTTGTGTTGTGTCTTGCAGTGAACATGGATATGCTACTCAAAGATAATGACTTCATGTCAGTATTCCTAGAGATGCTAAGGGAGCTGCCCTGTCTGTGGGAGATTAAACACCCCCATTTCAAGAACCAAGCAAAGAGGAAGGCAGCACTGGAGCAATTGTGTGAAATTGTGAAGCAGGTGATCCCCACGGCAGACATCATCTATTTAAAGATATTAATTGGTGGCCTGAGGAGCACATATGTAAGGGAGCGCAAGAAGGTCCTGGATTCACAGAGATCCGGAGCAGCAGATGACATCTATGTCCCCAGGATGTTGTACTACGACAGGCTGCACTTTCTGGCAGGCCAGACTGAACCCAGGCCATCCTTCTCCAGTCTTCCTTCCACGCTTCCTTCCCCCCCGGCTGAGGCTTCTGACGCCCAACCTGGGCATTCCAGGCCACATGTGGAGGAGCCCAGATTGAGCCAGGTATAGCACTCCTCTAAATATTTCTGCTTGTCCAATCAATGATGTTAACTAGATGTTAGTTGGGAGTACTAATTTAGGGTTGGGATTGATGATGCAAATCATTACAACCATGTCCCTTTTTTCATACACAGGGAAGTCTCAGCCAGGAGGTGGCCGGGCCGAGCCGGCTGGCTGATCTGCAGGTCCCTCCACCCCCCCTGAAAAGAGAAAGTGGCAGTAGGAGGAGTGCCCTAGAGGAGGCTGCTATAGGATTCTTTTGGAGGGCTACAGAGGTCCTGGGAGCACCCCACACCATGGAGGAGAACATTGCTGCCTTCATTGCATATAAAATGCAGAGGATGGAGGAGGGCCAACAAGTCATGTGTGAGGCCCTCATATTGGAGGCTCTTGAGAAAGGTATGAGGGGCCAAATGACACCTCAGACACACCTTTGTGATGGTCCTCCTCCTCCTCCTGCAGGTCCTCCTCCTCCTCCTCCCTCTCCTCCAGGTCCCCCCAGTCCTCCTCCAGATCCTCCCAGTCCTCCTCCTCCTCCAGGTCCTACTCCTCCTCCTGCCACATCTCCAACTGCACAGCCATAGTCCGGAAGGAAGCGTGGAAGGAAGACCAGACAGTGATTGCCCTGGGTTCAGTCTGGTCAGCCAAAAAATGCAGCCTCTTGTGGTACCACAGCCTGGGGACACAGATGTCATCTGCTGCTATCCGGATCTCTGCAAATTCTGGACCAGACTGCCCTCCCTTACATATGGACTCCTCAGGCCACCAATTTTGATGTTCAAGAATTGATGTCTGGCCTGGGGGTCCCAGGCTTCGCTAATTTCTCCTGTTGATCCAGTGTTGCCTCCCTCTTTGTTTGATTCTGAGCCCTTAATAAAGGATTTTTGTTTGGAATTATACTCTCCTATGTGTTTTACTTCAAAAAGGACAGTTGGTTTGTGAGAATTCAGGTACATTTCAAATATACAATGTGAAAGGAACACCAACACCAAACAATCTCCTGGAGATTAAATAATACAAGACATCAATGGTGTTGGGGTAACTTGACACACAAAACACACACAAAAATATTCTGGAGTAAAAATAAAAATAACGTTGAACAAAGATCAGCCTTGGAAAAAATCCAAACATTAAAGAAAAAAAAAGGCTGAAAATCCAAAAAAAAATAAAAAAATAATAATATCAAACTGTCAGATGTGACAACTAATAACAATATATTCAGGGAATCCCACTAAAAAAACACAAATAAAACTTTGTGAGAAGTTACATAATTACATAGTTACATAGTAGGTGAGGTTGAAAAAAGACACAAGTCCATCAAGTCCAACCTATGTGTGTGATTATGTGTCAGTATTACATTTCATATCCCTGTATATTGCAGTCATTCAGGTGATTATCTAATAGTTTCTTGAAGCTATCAATGCTCCCCGCTGAGACCACTGCCTGTGGAAGGGAATTCCACATCCTTGCCGCTCTTACAGTAAAGAACCCTCTACGTAGTTTAAGGTTAAACCTCTTTTCTTCTAATTGTAAAAAGTGGCCACGAGTCTTATTAAACTCTCTTCTGCGAAAAAGTTTTATCCCTATTGTGGGGTCACCAGTACAGTATTTGTAAATTGAAATCATATCCCCTCTCAAGCGTCTCTTCTCCAGAGAGAATAAGTTCAGTACTCGCAACCTTTCCTCATAACTAAGATCCTCCAGACCCTTTATTAACTTTGTTGCCCTTCTTTGTACTCGCTCCATTTCCAGTACATCCTTCCTGAGGACTGGTGCCCAGAACTGGACAGCATACTCCAGGTGCGGGCGGACCAGAGTCTTGTAGAGCGGGAGAATTATCGTTTTATCTCTGCAGTTGATCCCCCTTTTAATGCATGCCAATATTCTGTTTGCTTTATTAGCAGCAGCTTGGCATTGCATGCCATTGCTGAGCCTATCATCTACTAGGACCCCCAAGTCCTTTTCCATCCTAGATTCCCCCAGAGGTTCTGGGGGAGTGTGTGTGAATATGAGCAGCAAAACTATTTAATTCTTGTCACATTATGAAGAAGAAGAGAGTGCGCTGTATTAAACCATTTTGAACATTGCAGCGTGACGAAAGTGCTGTATCCATTGCGAACGCTAAGTTTACCAGAATGAGCTGTCCCGTCTCGGAATTTCTTCTGAGCATGCGTGGCACTTTGTGCGTCGGAATAGGCCACACACGGTCGGAATTGACGTGATCGGATTTTGTTGTCGGAAAATTTTATCTGCTGCTGTCCAACTTTGTGTGTCGGAAAATCCAATGGAAAATGTCCGATGGAGCCCACACACGGTCGGAATTTCCGACAACACGCTCCGATCGGACATTTTCCATCGGAAAATCCGACCGTGTGTACGGGTCATTACAGTAAGGACTTGGCACTAGTCACATATTTATTCATTTTTGGCACACACACTTTAGGAATTATAAAGTCATTATAAAGAGTTTTTTTTTTTATCTCCATAATTGCAGCGCCATACTATTCCTGTTTTCCTTTTTTTCATTTTTTTCTTTTTTCCTTTTTTTCTTTTTTCTTTTTTTCTTTATAACACTTTCCACCTAGATGATATTGTATCCATATTCATAACTACTTTATTACTTAATTTAAAGGGCACAATGCACCTTTGTTGAACAATTGGAGCACCAGTTGTTGTATTTTCACTTCTAATAGAAATATTCGCCACCAGTCACAGTTTTATTCAATGTTTGAACACATACAGGTTTTAGAAGCAATTCTATAAGGACACTAGGCAATACATTCACTACAAAGAAGAAAATATCTTTTTGTCTCCATAAGGGCAGCGCCATACTACTGCTTTTTTACCATTTTCTAATACTTTCCACTTAGGTGGTATTGTATTGTTTTTAACACTTTCCACCTAGATGATATTGTAGCCATATCCACAACTACTTTATTACCTAATTTAAAGGGCACTATGCATCTTTGTTGAACAATTGGAGCACCAGTTGTTGTATTTTCATTTTTAATAGAAATATTCACCACCAGTCACGGTTTTATTCAACTTTTGAACACATACAGGTTTTAGAAGCAATTCTATAAGGACACTAGGCAATACATTCACTACAAAGAAGAAAAAAATTTTTTGTCTCCATAAGGGCAGCGCCATACTACTCCTGCTTTTTTACCAATTTTTGTTTTTTGTTTTTGGAGGGGGTTTTTGGTGGAGTCATGGTTGTACAAGCTAAAAAGCTTTCAAGTTGTATAAATGCGAATGTTTCATGTATCTTTTACATGTATTCACTTTTTTGTTTTCTTCTTTAAACATTCAAGGTTGATTTTATCATGAATATTGTTGTTGAATAATTGAAAAGCCTCGTCTATTTTCCTGATGAAGCCTTCCTGGCGAAACATGTTGAAATTTGTGGACGTGGTTATGATCAGACTTCTTTGTGACTACAGCTCTTTCCATTCATTTGTCAATATTAGGTTGAGGATGTTTACCTTTGACTATGAATGTAAAACTGTTTTCACATTTTACTGTTCTTCTTTGTAAAATTGTATTAATAAATATTTGGTATAATTTTTAATTTACAGTGCTCTTTCTTATACTAGGTGTACCTTTAAAATCCCACTTCTCACATATTTCTTTGTTTTACTACTAACAGGGATGATGGTACATACAAAATGTTTCTAGTATCATTGGAAATACTGATCTCTACCCATTTAGCTCGTCATAATACTGGGTGGATAACACACCCATGATAAACTCTCTGTTGGGAATAAGAGACCAGTAACCAAGTTTATTTGTTCTTTGTTGAAATTTTTGATTGTTCCCTTTTTGTGAATATATGCAAGTGATATTTTCTGCATTTTTGCACTCTTTCTATGTATCTCTTCATTGCGATATAAGCTTATTAGCATCTTTTTGTTTTTCTCTTTTTCGATTCATCTAAGTGGCAAACAGTGGTTATAGACATCAGTCTGGTTTGGCTGTGGTCAATACTCGTTTGAATCCTACTCTCCTTCCTCACATCTGGGAGCTTCACGTGAGTGAGTGGTCTATACAATGACGGATTACTGTGGTCAGGCATGGGAAGGATTTGTTTCAGAGGTACAGCAGGTACGATCCAAAGATGATGTCAGTGAAGCTGAGGTAGATACCTATTTTCTGGGGTTACAGCGTCTGGTTGAAAGAAAGACCCGTCTATTTTGGCATAAGGAATATTTTGGAAAATATGTGACAAACCAGATCATACCATGGGGTCTGCGTATAAAAATTTTCCCAAATATAAAGAAGGTTGAACCAAATGTAAAAAAAGCATGGGAAGCAAACTTGCAGGCTTGTTCCCTGCAAATGATGCAAATACTCAGTGACCAATATAAAATGGACATTGGGGAACTAGACAAAGAAATTCTGAAATGGCAGGAGGATCATGGCCATTTATCCATGATCCTCCTGCCTCTGATCATGGCCATTTATCCTCTCACAATTGCTTTCTTGGTAAAGATAAGATTCTGAAAGAGCATCTAACAAAATATGCCACAAATGTAATCAAAACCAAAGAAAACAAATTTATGAGAGATAAAAAAGTATATGATCAGGATCAAGCATATAAGTGGCACCAACAGGGCCATCATCCCCGTCGAAGGACCACATACAGTCGGGCCCCCCGACCTATAATGTGGATCTGGTTGAATCCGACAGCTCATCCATGTTTTCAGCCTCTTATGTCCTGATAGCTACACATCATAGCGATTCTAGTGGGGCTTCAAGAAAAAGAAAAATGATAGCGAAACAAGAACACCCCAGGTCAACTTATGATAAAAGTAATGACAAGAAAACATGATTGCAACACCCACATGGCGGTGCAACCCCCAACACCTCAAGAAATGGTAACATACAAAACCATTCACTTGTGACATTAACTACTCCAACAGTGAACTTGAACCCGGTATCAACACCAGCGGGAACAACATCCAGCTACGACTGTCTTCCCCACAGATTCCCGGATGGCACCCATGTTCAGTTCCAATACCTTGGACTCCAGGCGTAATTCTTTACCTACACCTACTCCTGCACAAACAATGAGCCAACCATTAAAGTAGAGGGTCCCGGTTCCATCTCGGATGGTAACCGGGACAAATTTGACATTATAAATCTGTCTTCACACCCCCTGACAGAGGAGGAGACCACCTTATTGGAGTTAGGTCTCACAATCTGTTCAGATGAGGAGGCAAATAAATTCGAACTGATCAAGGATCTGCACCTCTTTGCCAGACGCCTTATTTATAAAGTTTTATATGATAAGGATCCAAATAACATTAAGATATCGAATTCACACAATGCCAATTTAGAAGGTGTTACCTTTGAGGACTTACAAGCTCTTCAGGACCTAATGGACCTGTGGGAGGAGAGCAACCCCGAGGAGGCGGGCTGGACATTCAACCCACCTGGATCGGAGGTCTCCCAATTTGTAAATCGGGGGGTTGACTTATCTAACAACTCCCTCTATTCTTATAACCCTTCTTCCATATCTTCTGTTGGAATAACTTTTGAGACACCAAAGACATATAAACCCAAATCCAAGTCTTTCCCTGTCTTACAGGGAAACTCCAACTTGTGGGCCTTCGTGATCCAGGTCACTAAAGAGATTGAATCTACTAACTGGCTAACTGGCCCTCCGGGCAATTTATCTAAACACCTAAAAAAGGCACTACATGACTTGAGGTCCAATAAGAACATCGTAATAAAACCATCTGACAAAGGTGGCAACCTTGTTCTAATGGACACAAAACAATATGAGCAAATGTGTTTTAATATCATACGTAATACCGATTGGTACAGACCAGTACCGAAATCTCACGTTAATTACTATATGAAGCTTTATAAGGACATACTGGCCAAGGCGCACTATAGGGGAGTCATTGACTCAAATACGTTAAAATTCTTGGACTCTACCAATCCGGTGACTCCAACATTCTACGCATTACCTAAAGTGCACAAAAACTAACAGAATCCTCCAGGTCGACCAATCATTTCGGGGTGCGGATCTCTGACAGAAAAGGCCAGCCAACTAGTGGACGAGTATCTATACCCCCATGTAAAGGGACTCTTCTCCTTTGTCAAGGATACCATTGAGCTATTAAAAACATTGGATGGACTACAGCTACCCCAAGGATGTTGGCTAGGCGATCGATATAGAGGCCTTGTACAACTCCATACCTCATACCAGAGGTGTGGAGCTTGTGCGAGAATTTTTGAATGAACGAGATCTTGATTCATGGAAGTACAACGAATTCGTGATTGAAATTCTTAATTTTATACTTACACACAACATCTTTGTGTTTTATGTTTCCCACTACCTCCAGGTACAGGGCGTGGCAATGGGGGCGAAATGTGCCCCCTCCTACGCAAACCTGTACCTGAGGGGGTGGGAACGAGATCTTTTCTTTGATGAATCCAAATCAGAGTTTATTGGCAAGATTGTATCATGGCATCGATACATAGATGTTTTTATGGTGTGGGCAGGATCAAAAGAACATCTATTAGAATTCCTGATTGGTCTACAGGTAAACACATACAATCTGAAGTTTACATATACATTCGACCAGTCAAGAATTACCTTCCTAGACATAGAGATCTTTATCAATGAAATGAGGATGCTCTGTTCCACATTATATAGAAAACCTTCAGCAGGAAATAGCTTACTGCATGCCAGCAGTTCGCACCCTGAAAAATTAATCAAAAGTATCCCTTTCAGTCAATTATTGCGACTGAAACGCAATTGTACACTGGATGCAGACTTTCAAAAGGAGGCAAATTTGCTACGCGATCGCCTCCTAGCCAGGGGGTACAGTAGAACATGTTTGAAAAAAGCCTTTAATAGGGTAAAAAATCAGAATAGACAACTTCTATTGTACAAGCCCAGACGTGATAAAGCATCAACATCAACTAGAGTGATTACTAAGTATAATAGACAACATGCAAGGGTGCGACATATCTATAAAAAGTTCTGGTACCTATTGGCAGCCGATCAAAAACTCTCTAAGTTCGTTAAACCCTATCCAGAAATCACCTTTAAACGCTCTCGCTCTTTGAGAGATACTCTAGTGAGTAGCCACCATTGTAATCAGACCACGCTAAAGTCTAAATCACCAGGCACCTACCCATGTGGCAGGTGCAACTATTGTCCCTTCATTTTAGAAGGGAACAATGTCACTCTTCCCAATAATAACATCTGGACCCCCAAATATAGAACCAACTGCCAATCGGTTGGTTCTGTATACTTAATGAAGTGTCGCTGCGGGGGATTTTACGTGGGAAAAACAATGCGCCCACTTTTCTGTAGAATCAGGGACCATGTGGCCCTTATCTTCAAACATAGGATGGAAACACCCATTAGCCGTCATGTGGGGCTATACCACAATTTTGATTTAAAAGCCATTGGCTTTTTCAGTCTCGAACATATTCCGGAGCATGAACGAGGCGGTGATATATACCATACACTTCTCCAATTGGAGACGAGATGGATCTACTGTTTACAGGCTACTCTGTCCCCTGGTCTCAATGAGGGGATTAGCTACAAGTCTTTTCTATAAACATCACCCCTTACTAAGTTTTGCCACTCATGTCCTTTTGGGAGAATGTGCCCCGTTTTTGAGTGATCCATCTGACCATATAGACCAGGATTTTAATTGCTAAGCGTGGCTCCCCCCCCCTCTTTTCTTCCCCCTCCCCTGTTCTTTTCTCCCTCCCCCGCTTTGGCAACATTCACCACGTTTGAACATTATGGGATTGCCAGACGTTTATTTTTATCGCGACCAATTCCAGGTTAGCTGTCTAGGCCAGGGTTGCCTTTATTAGAAATAAAATAGCTTTCGAAAAAAGGAATTATAATACACATGGAGTTGATCATAATGATGTGTATATCAGTGTAATCTTCTATATATGGATGCAGATTAGGGGTGCATTATTGTAAATGAATTATTGTAATGTGCAGTCATGACCACATCCAAACTTTGTGGTCCCTTCCTTTTTTTTTTTTTTACCTCCCCCGGGCTTTGTTTTTCCCTCATTTTTACCTCCCCAGTCCAGTGCCATTTGATCCCCGCATGGACACCCAAGGGTGTGTACCAGGTTGGGTGCACATCCCCCTCGGGCTCTTTCCTTCTGGGGGGGTGCCAACCCGGCACACGCCCGCCTTAAGGTCTCCTCATGGCCCATGGCATCCCGGTTAACCGTGTCCCAAATAGCCACTACACCATCTGTCCAAGTGTTTCTACTCTCTTGGTTCAGCACTGTCTCCAATGGGAGTCATAGTGCTGTTTTTGGCAACCGGAAGTAGTATCTACTTCCGGTTTGTTGTTTCTGGTTCCGGGTAATCAGTCCAGGGACCAGGAACTTCCCCTTTGCGTCCGCTTGGCCCGGTGCAGCGTGATGACATACGCAGCATTTTGGCGCCATGGGGAGGGATATTTAAACCCCACACATCTAGATGCTTGTCAGAAGTTTGGGAGCTCATGCTAAACATGGACGCCGGCACCAGGTAAAACTAACATTGACCGTTAGTAGGTCCAGCACTTTGCGATATATTCAACTGAAAACTAAGCACTACCTTTGGTGCCTTATCTGTTTCTTACTCCTTTTTTTTTTTTTTTGAAATATAGGAAGTGATTACCCTTTGTGATCCATCATCTTTGGGTGTCTCTTCAGTAGCACTAACAGAAACATGACGTAGCTTTTCAGCTTTCCACACAACGGTGTGATATTCTTTCAAGGTGAGCAGGTGCTCTTGAAGATTTAAAAATGCAGTTTACATATATATATATATATATATATATATATATATATATATATATGCTTTTTGTTATATAAAACTTTAATATATGTACATGCATCTTTATATATGTTTTTTCAGAAACTTTGGAGTAGCTCTGTCCCCTCCCGCATAGGTGCCTTTTTACAATTGACATTGTGCCATCAGTCCTCATGAGCTCCCAATACAAATATTTTCCCATATCCTGGGGTGTCGGTGAGTATGTTCCACTGTTTAGTTTTTGCTGTGGACTCTTTCTCCCCTCACCCGTAATGTGCGTGTATTTTTAATATCTATGATATATGTTACAGATACTGTAATCATTTTCTCTGGCTGTGATGGTCTTCATCTATAGGAACACACATCCCTCCCTACGGGTGATCAGGCATCTTTCTGGACTACAGGGGGGAGTCAACTCTGGGGGTACCCCTCCTCCCCTCCCCTCTCACTTGACACTTCGGGTCATGCGACTTCCCTGGAACTCTTTACAGAGGTATGGAGTTGACGTAGGGGTTGTGTTGGTTGGGAGCACTTGGGAGGGGGGAGGGAGAGAGCCTGGGTTCGGGCTGGGTGTGTGTGTGTGTGTGGAGGGGGGTGTGGGGGGGTGGTGTAATTTTTGCAATTTTTGTTTTTTGTTTTTGGAGGGGGTTTTGGTGGAGTCACAAGCTAAAGAGCTTTCAAGTTGTATAAATGTGAATGTTTCATGTATCTTTTCCATGTATTCACTTTTTTGTTTTCTTCTTTAAACATCCAAGGTTGATTTTATCATGAATAATTGAAAAGCCTTGTCCATTTTCCTGATGAAGCCTTCCTGGCGAAACATGTTGAAATTTGTGGACGTGGTTATGATCAGACTTCTTTGTGACTTCAGCTCTTTCCCTTCATTTGTCAATATTAGGTTGAGGATATTTACCTTTGACTATGAATGTAAAACTGTTTTCACATTTTACTGTTCTTCTTTGTAAAATTGTATTAATAAATATTTGGTATAATTTTTAATTGACAGTGCTCTTTCTTATACTAGGTGTACCTTTTAAAATCCCACTTCTCACATATTTCTTTGTTTTACTACTAACAGGGATGATGGTACATATAAAATGTTTCTAGTATCATTGGAAATACTGATCTCTACCCATTTAGCTTGTAGTAACGCACACAGAACTATATGGCGTAAAACCGGCAGTAACGCACGCAAATCTATATGGCGTTAAACTGGCAGTAACGCACACAAGACGATATGGCGTTAAACTGGCAGTAAGGCAAGCAAAACTATATGGCGTTAAACTGGCAGTAACGCACGCAAAACTGTATTGTGTTAAACTGGCAGTAACACATGCAATATGATATGGCGTTAAACTGGCAGTAACGCACGCAAAACTATATGGCGTTAAACTGGCAGTAACGCACGCAAAACAATATGGCGTTAAACTGGCAGTAATGCACACAAAACGATATGGCGTTAAACTGGCAGTAATGCACGCAAAACAATATGGCGTTAAACTGGCAGTAATGCACGTAAAACGATATGGCGTTAAACTGGCAATAATGCATTAAAATAGACAGTGTTCAACCGTCACTACACTGAAGCTATCTGAACTGTCCCTACACTAGCTATATACTAATGTCAAGATTACTGACATGGTCTCACTACACTACACTGAAACTATCTGAGCTGTCCCTACTCTAGCTGCCCACTATGAAAAGCTGAATGATGGTCCTCCTCACTACACTCACACTATCCCTAGACTGACACTAAACTAATATTTTCCACTGACAATTGAAGCAAAATAGCACAGTATAGCACACTAACTAATAGCACTGAACAGAGCCCTGTTCTCTCTCGCCACGCCAAAATCACACTGAAAATGGCTGCCATTGAAAGAATGCTTTTATACTGTGGGGTGGGAATGAGCCATGATTGGACAAAGTCATGATGACAGTGTCCAGTCATGACTCTGACAGTGCTCTGTACCCTGATTGCTGAAGCTTTCACTGCTTCAGCCAATCACGGCTTGCAATGCACTGTTCAGTGCCGCAATGCCTTGTGGTCGATCCGGGGGGCCAAACAAACGTTCAAACGACCCGTTTGTTCGGCTGTTAAATGAACGCTCAGGCTGAACCGTTCGCCCATCCCTACTCCCTACCAAGCATGAATTGGCCAGCATGTTTCAAGGCCTGGAGGCCTCCATAAATAAGGAGATGTCAGCCATGCTCTCTGATCTATCACATCTCCTGATGCATATGGAAGATTCTGTAAAGTGATAAGATATCCACAAGTTAAGGAGTTACAAGATCATGTTACATAACTGGCAACTGCTAATGCACTGCATCATATAAACTGGAAGTCCAGGAGAACAGAAATTGAAGGAATAATGTACTAATACAGGGTTTATCCTAAGCCACAAAGAAAGAGGACCTCCCTGATGGGTTGAGAGGTATTCTTAATTTCATCCTTGGGCAATTGCTCACTATGATTTTCTTGTGTACACAGGGCTCTGTGTCCCAGCAACCCATCATCAGACGAGCTATTGAATGCCATTTGTCGTTTACACTACTTTGAGGACAAAGAAGCTTTGATAGAGAAAGCTTTTCGACACCCCAGCCATTGACTTTAATGGTGCATCCATCACCATTTTTCTGGATCTGGCATGTAAAATGTTAGGGTGCTGCAGAGCTTCACGTACCATTGGGGATTCTTTTCCTGCTTAATCACACACAGGGACGGATGTTCCACAATCTTAAAACTCTCAGAAACTTTCTGTGCCAGTGTTGAGCTTAATCCCCATATCTTATCTAGTTGGCAGGAAGGCATTCCCTCCTTCTCCATCACTTAAGAGTCACAGTAGCGTAAGGCCTCTTTAAAGAAAAAGTGAACTGGTACACCAAGCTCCTCAAAGAAAAATGGATACGACCAGAATGATTTATTTGCTACTCGTTTTTCTGGCTAACTACACAACAACAGTTTCTGCTACTGTTTCTGTCATTCTAAATTCTAATGTTAACAACTCTTTTACCATTTGTTATGGCTTGGCTAACGAGTCACCCCACCATGGCTTGCTGCCTTACACAGATGTATTAGTCTTAACTTGTCAATTGGACTGTTCTCTGCTCTCAGGACTTAGAAGTGGGTTGTTATTATAATGGTGCATGTTCTAATGTTGTTTTTCAGCTGTAGCTTTATGGCTATGTTGTATTTTATTCATGTTATTTTTGTTTCAGACCCCTGCAGACTATTTACATGCTTCTATGGCTTATACAAGTTTTCTGCTGTGGATGTTGTCCTTTGGGCGCATTGTCCCCTCATTGTGCACTGTTTATATCAGTGTAACTTACTTTCAGTGCTTGGATTTGTCAGCTTTTTCTTGCTGGTCCTTTCTTTCAGCATTTCTCAACTTTCACCCTTCCCTCTCTCTGTGTAATGTCCCCTACACCTTTCTTCCCCCCACTGAACTCGGCAATAGAATTTGCTACAAGGAAGTGACTTTCTCAGCTCATGGTGACTGTCAACTTAGTATCCTATAACGTTAGAGACTTGAACTCCGCAGATCAGGGACATTGACTCTTTAAAGAGTTTAAGTTTTTGGCTTGCACCATCACCCCATTCATTTATGAATGGGGTGAGAAACCAGGGAAATCCCTTGAATGCTCCCTACAGGCTAAGAAATCAATGTCTTTCATACCCAAAATTAAAACAGGCGACATGGTATTTACTACAGCAACATTGTCCGCGCCTTTAAAAATGTTGACCATAAATCGTACAATATTCAGGGAGAACTTTCTTCCTTGCCAGAAAAATGTTTATGCATTTTCACTGCTTAGCCCAGGCTAATTTGTCTACTGTCTTCAAATGCAAAATCATTGGAGGCAAATTTCACAGAAGAGGAATTTTCCCAGGTGTTAAAGGATATGCCATTTGGTAAAGCTCTAGGCCCAGATGGCTTTACAAGTGCATACCATATGACATTTTGTGAAGTCCTGCTTGCCCATATCATGGTCCTGACAAAACCAAGCAAAAACACCACCTGTTGTGGCTGTTTTCAACCAATCTCTTTGCTCAACCTAGACTTAAAACTTAAGGCCACCAGCCTCCTCCCTCTCTTCCCATCATGGATTTTACCTGACCAGACAGGTTTCATTCCTGGCAGGGAGGCTAGTGACAACTCTCCGAGAACACTATCTCTTATAGCCTACATGGGCAAAAAAATCCCAGTCCACCCTGCTGTTGCCTACGGACACTGAAAAAGAGCTTGATAGGGTGGACTGGGATTAAGTTGAATGAAAAAATGTAAAAACCCCACTGAATCCACTGCACTAATAATTAAATTAATGAACCATGACTGATGCGTCTAATAGATGGGATACCTCCTGTTATACCAATAGTTATGTGGAACTACAAAATGTTACATAGTTACATAGTTACATAGTAGGTGAGGTTGAAAAAAGACACAAGTCCATCAAGTCCAACCTATGTGTCTGATTATGTGTCAGTATTTCATTACATATCCCTGTATGTTGCGGTCATTCAGGTGATTATCTAATAGTTTCTTGAAGCTATCAATGCTCCCCGCTGAGACCACCGCCTGTGGAAGGGAATTCCACATCCTTGCCGCTCTTACAGTAAAGAACCCTCTACGTAGCTTAAGGTTAAGCCTCTTTTCTTCTAATTGTAATGAGTGGCCACGAGTCTTATTAAACTCTCTTCTGCGAAAAAGTTTTATCCCTATTGTGGGGTCACCAGTACAGTATTTGTAAATTGAAATCATATCCCCTCTCAAGCGTCTCTTCTTCAGAGAGAATAAGGTTCAGTGCTCGCAACCTTTCCGCATAACTAAGATCCTCCAGACCCTTTATTAGCTTTGTTGCCCTTCTTTGTACTCGCTCCATTTCCAGTACATCCCTCCTGAGGACTGGTGCCCAGAACTGGACAGCATACTCCAGGTGCGGCCGGACCAGAGTCTTGTAGAGCGGGAGAATTATCGTTTTACCTCTGGAGTTGATCCCCCTTTTAATGCATGCCAATATTCTGTTTGCTTTATTAGCAGCAGCTTGGCATTGCATGCCATTGCTGAGCCTATCATCTACTAGGACCCCCAGGTCCTTTTCCATCCTAGATTCCCCCAGAGGTTCTCCCCCCAGTGTATAGATTGCATTCATATTTTTGCCACCCAAATGCATTATTTTACATTTTTCTACATTGAACCTCATTTTCCATGTAGTCGCCCACCCCATTAATTTATTCAGGTCTTTTTGCAAGATTTCCACATCCTGCGGAGAAGTTATTGCCCTGCTTAGCTTAGTATCGTCTGCAAATACAGAGATTGAACTGTTTATCCCATCCTCCAGGTCGTTTATGAACAAATTAAATAGGATTGGTCCCAGCACAGAACCCCGGGGAACCCCACTACCCACCCCTGACCATTCTGAGTACTCCCCATTTATCACCACCCTCTGAACTAGCCCTTGTAGCCAGTTTTCCTTGTCAAAAGAAGTTTATTGAGTATACAATGTTATAAAGATACATAAAGTAAGTTTACAAGGATCTATAAAGTAAGCTCATTGTTTTACAGTAGGGTTTATATAGGTAAATATCATGAAATTTCAAATATTAAACATTGGGTTCACGTAAACCTAAATTAAAGATATATATCATTTCCTTAGTTACTTTTGTAGGTATTTAAATGATTTATACCTACTATACATATTGTTTACAAGTAGAGTGTATATAGGTCAAATAAATTCTGATAATGAGCTTTAATCGTAAGGTGGAGAAAAGGAAAGAGAAAGAAGAAAAAGGGTTGAAAGTTAGAGGTATGGTCCACAAGGTTGTCCCGCTCATCTGTTTATTATTCTTTTTAGTTCTCTTTGAAGCCTTAGAATGGGTGTCTCTGTAAGTCATTTAATCTGTTACCATGGCAACAGGACAGAGTCATTGAAATTTGACAGGAACTGTTGTTTTATCCAAGGGTGCCAAAGTTTTTCAAATTTTGGAATTTGATTTTGATCGATGGCTACCATCTTAGCATGGGACATTGTATTATTCATTCTGTGAATTGTTTCTGCTAGTACCAATGTAGGAGATTTCCATGCCTTGGCCACTGTTTGTTTTGCAGCCGTTATTAGTTGGATCATAAGTTTGAATTGAGACAGTGTTAACTATTCCGGTTTTAGATTAAGTAAAGTTAAATATGGATCTGGTTGTATTATCTTTTTAAATATTTTAGATGCAATCACGAAAACTTCCTTCCAGAAGGTTTGGATTACTGGGCACGTCCACCATATGTGTAAATATGTGCCTATTTCTGGGCATCCTCGAAAACAAAGAGTTGAGGTATTAGGTGAATATTTTGCCACTCTAGCGGGTACAAGGTACCAGCGAGTTAGGACTTTATAATTTGTCTCCAGTGCTAAGATGTTGGGTGAAGATGACTTAGATGTGAGCCATATGTTAGACCAGTCCGTGTCTTCTAAAGTTCGTCCCAGGTCCTCCTCCCACCTCTGAACGTAAGAGGGTCTATTAAGATTTGCTACTCCATATAATTGATTATAAAGTGATGAAATTGTACCTTTAGCAAATGGATCTTTTGTACAGATTGATTCAAAAATGGATAATTGGGATAATGGTGTATCCCCCTTTAGGAATGGTGTATAGAAATTTTTGATTTGGAGATATCTAAATATCTCAGAGTTTGGTAGATCATATTTTTCTCTTAGCGATGGGAATGAAAGGAATGATTTAGATGCTATGAAGTCATTTAGTGTCTGAATGCCTGATGTTGTCCAAGCTTTAAAAGAATTTGGGTAGATCCATGCCGGATAAAAGGCCGGATTTCTGATAAAAGAAAGGAGAGGATTGTGTGGAGATTGTAACTGATATTTGGTTTTTAGTTTATCCCAGAGAGATAAGAAGTGTTTAGTTATGGGATTATGAATTTTAAAGCGGTCTTTAGGATCAAGCCATAATAAATTTGATATTAATAGAGGGTCATTTTCTGAAGCCTCTATGAATACCCATAGTGGGATTTCCTGTTTTGCATGGTATTTGGACAGACTGGCCAAATGTGCTGCTCTGTAGTAGTTAGTAAAATTAGGGTATCCCAGGCCTCCTTTATTTTTGGGAAGATGTAGTGTGTGTATAGGTATACGTGGTTTAGAAGAGCCCCATATAAACGAAGTTGCTCTTTTTTGTACTATTCTCAAAAAATAGGAAGGAATTTGTAGCCAGTTTTCAATCCATGTACTCACCCTATGGTCCATGCCAACGGACCTTATTTTGTACAGTAAACGTTTATGGGGAACTGTGTCAAATGCTTTTGCAAAATCCAGATACACCACGTCTACCGGCCTTCCTTTATCTAGATGGCAACTCACCTCCTCATAGAAGGTTAATAGATTGGTTTGGCAAGAAGGATTCTTCATGAATCCATGCTGATTACTGCTAATGATATCATTCTTATTACTAAAATCTTGTATATAGTGCCTTATCACCCCCTCCAAGAGTTTGCATACTATTGATGTTAGGCTAACTGGTCTGTAATTCCCAGGAATGTTTTTTGGGCCCTTTTTAAATATTGGTGCTACATTGGCTTTTCTCCAATCAGCTGGTACCATTCCAGTCAATAGACTGTCTGTAAAAATTAGGAACAACGATCTGGCAATCACCTGACTGAGTTCTGACTAAGTACCCTCAGGTGCAAGCCATCTGGTCCCGGTGATTTATTAATGTTAAGTTTCTCAAGTCTAATTTTAATTCCGTCCTCTGTTAACCATGTAGGTGCTTCCTGTGTTGTGTCATGAGGATAAGCACTGCAGTTTTGGTTACTGAAGCCCCCCGATTCACTCGTGAATACTGAGGAGAAGAATAAATTCAATACCTTTGCCATCTCCCCATCCTTTGTAACCAGATGTCCTTCCTCATTCTTTATGGGGCCAATATGGTCTGTCCTCCCTTTTTTACTGTTTACATACTTAAAGAATTTCTTGGGATTTTTTTTTCTCTCCTCCGCTATGTGTCTTTCAAGTTCTATCTTAGCCGATCTAATTGCACCCTTACATTTTTTATTGCATTCTTTATAAAGTCTGAAAGCTGAGGATGATCCCTCAACCTTGTATTTTTTGAAGGCCTTCCCCTTTGCTTTTATATGCATTTTTACATTGGAGTTAAGCCATCCAGGATTTTTAGGTGTATGGGGTAAATCCGCGCAATGAATTGAATGTTTTAGTTATGGATATGGCTGCTGCCTCTACACATACAATACCACCTAAGTGGAAAGTATTAAAAATGGTAAAAAAGCAGAAGTAGTATGGCGCTGCCCTTATGGAGACAAATTTTTTTTTTTTTTTTCCTTTCTTCTTTTTCTCTTTTTTCTTTTTCCCTTTCTTTTTTTCTTTCTTTGTAGTGAATGTATTGCCTAGTATCCTTATAGAATTGCTTCTAAAACCTGTATATGTTCAAAAATTGAATAAAACTGACTGGTGGTGAATATTTCTATTCAAAATGAAAATACAACAACTGGTGCTCCAATTGTTCAACAAAGGTGCATTGTGCCCTTTAAGTTGAGTAATTATGTAGTTGTGGATATAGATGTAATATCATCTAAGTGGAAAGTGTTAAAAAATAAAAATAAAATAAAAAAATAAATAAATAAAAGGAAAACAGGAATAGTATGGCGCTGCCCTTATGGAGACAAAAAAAAAAACCCTCTCTTTAAAATGACTTTATAATTCCTAAAGTGTGTGTGCCAAAAATGAATAAATATGTGACTGGTGCCAAGTCCTTACTGTTAAAGGTACAATTACAACATAAGGTGCTTCAATTATTCAACAAAAGTGCATAGTGCAGCATCACTAAAGTGACCAGTATTAAATCCATACAACATTGTGCAAAATATCCATCATAAATAGTGACTCTTGTGCTGTGCCCAGTATTGGTTGGATAGGAAAAGTTCAGTTTATGAAAAAAACAAGTTCTTTTTGGAGTATTTTGTAGTATTCAATCTTTGAGGGTCAAATATCTGTAGGAAAGCTTCTTATCCAGGTGCTGGTTTCTTTAATTAGTGCCTTGTCTACATGCTCTGACAATGCTTGCACTCACCGGATTCTCCTTTCCCCTGCAGGGGTATGCGCGGTCACAGTGTCTGCCACTGTGCAGCAATCAAGGATATCCCCCAAACTTTACTTGCGTATTGTGGTGTAGTAATTACATGTAAAGGAAAGAAGGTATGCCCATCGCGTAAAACCATAGGAGGACTTTTATTAAAACTTAATAGACAAATGTACTCACATTTCAAATGAACAAATCAAGCATGCCAAAAGTTAGCGAATTCCCTTTGTTAGAGGTGCTGCAAGACGTTCGTAACCCGCAGCGGAAAGGAGAATCCGGTGAGTGCAAGCATTGTCAGAGCATGTAGACAAGGCACTAATTAAAGAAACCAGCACCTGGATAAGAAGCTTTCCTACAGATATTTGACCCTCAAAGATTGAACACTACAAAATACTCCAAAAAGAACTTGTTTTTTTCATAAACGGAACTTTTCCTATCCAACCAATACTGGTCACAGCACAAGAGTCACTATTTATGATGGATATTTTGCACAATGTTGTATGGATTTAACACTGGTCACTTTAGTGATGCTGCACTATGCACTTTTGTTGAATAATTGAAGCACCTTATGTTGTAATTGTACCTTTAACAGTAAGGACTTGGCACCAGTCACATATTTATTCATTTTTGGCACACACACTTTAGGAATTATAAAGTCATTTTAAAGAGAGGGTTTTTTTTTTGTCTCCATAAGGGCAGCGCCATACTATTCCTGTTTTCCTTTTATTTTTTTTATTTTTTATTTTTTTATTTTTTTATTTTTTTTTAACACTTTCCACTTAGATGATATTACATCTATATCCACAACTACTTTATTACTCAACTTAAAGGGCACAATGCACCTTTGTTGAACAATTGGAGCACCAGTTGTTGTATTTTCATTTTGAATAGAAATATTCACCACCAGTCAGTTTTATTCAATTTTTGAACATATACAGGTTTTAGAAACAATTCTATAAGGATACTAGGCAATACATTCACTACAAAGAAAGAAAAAAAGAAAGGGAAGAGGAAAACAGAGAAAAAGAAGAAAGGAAAAAAAAAAAAAAAAATTTGTCTCCATAAGGGCAGCGCCATACTACTTCTGCTTTTTTACCATCCAGGATTTTTGTTCGCTCTTTTAAATTTTTTACCCAATGGGATACATTGGCTAATACCCTTATTTAATATGCTCTTAAAGCAAACCCATCTCTCCTCCGTATTCTTTGTTCCTAATATTTTATCCCAATTTATGCCTTTTAGCAAGGTTTAAAGTTTAGGGAAGTTGGCTCTTTTGAAATTCAGTGTCTTTGTGTTCCCTTCATGTTTCCTATTTGTGTGATTTATACTGAAACTAATTGACCTGTGATCGCTGTTACCTAAATTGCCCCGTATTTCCACATCTGTGATCAGGTCTGTATTGTTGGTAATCAGTAGATCCAGTAATGTTTTATTTCTAGTTGGTGCGTCTACCATCTGACCCATAAAATTTTCCTGCAAGACATTAAGGAACTGGCGAGCCTTAAATGAATGCGCGGTTCCCTCCGCCCAGTCTATGTCTGGATAATTAAAATCCCCCATTATGATAACACTTCCCAACCTTGCTGCTAATCCAATTTGTGGTAGGAGATCTGTCTCCACTTCCTCCCTCAGGTTAGGGGGCCTATAGCATACTCCCAGTATTATTTTCCCCTTAGCTTCATCCCTTTGGAGCTCTACCCATAAGGATTCCACCTCCTCACTAGCTCCCTCAGTGATGTCATCTCTCACATTCACTTGTACATTATTCTTGATATATAGGCATACCCCTCCCCCTTTTTTACCCTCTCTATCCTTGCGGTATAGGGTATACCCTTGAATGTTTGCCAGCCAATCATGAGAGCTGTTGAACCATCTCTGAAATTCCCACAAAATCCAAATCCTCCTTGTACAACAGTATCTCTAGTTCACCCATCTTGTCCGCCATGCTCCTGGCATTGATGAACATGCCACATAGTTTAGACCGGTCGCATATTGTCCTCGTATTGGGTGTTTCAAGATTGCAACTAGGACTTGCTACTATACTCACCTTGTGTTTTTGTGCTTTGGTTAACCTATCACTAATGCCCCCAATACTACCCTCTGGAATATCTTCCGCGCTGGCTATCACTGTCTCTGGACCCTTCCCCCCATGTTCAGACAAAGATGTCTCAAGAATGGTAAAAAAAATCAGAGGGTCAGCTACAGTATATGGTACAAATATATAAGACTTTATTGATGAACAAAAAGGAAGATAAAAGACGTGAGGTTCATCAGAGGTGACGCAACTTAGTGCCTCAACACCGGTGAACCACACTCTCACAATATCAAAAAACAGTCAACTGAAACACAAAAAGAAATAAAATCAGTAAAAACCACTGTGCTCAAGTCACCTCCCCACACACTCCATAATCCAGATTCCCCGCTCACAGATGTTATGTGTTTGAAAAATATTCATTCAGGATAACTCATTGCTGTCCAGTAATGTGGTTTCAAAATAAATACTTGATGAACATATCATTCAGAGCTAGTATTCCCAAATATCCATAGGTTAGCCACTAATATCTTGTGCACAGATCCTGATAGAATTATTTTACTCCCTGCATTGATCAATACAGATCAAATATTTGAATGGAATGACAGCCCCACAGTCAGTCCCGGTATGTCTGGGCGTGCTCCAACTTGCAGCTGAAAAGGAATTTAACCCTGTGTCTTGTTAGGTAGCTACATGATATCATGGAAGACAAGTCTTATAGGGATATAAGATTCCAGTTGTTTCCGTTTATCCTGACACAAAGAGGCTGATTGTCTGCTCAAAGTGTAGGCAATGATGAATCACAGGCAGTATAGCAAAGCTGTATATGGACAATGTCTCTCAATAAGCAAATATCATTCCTCCGCATCAATCAATTTTTTGATATAGCAGGCGGGGTGTAGCAGTAGAGATTCATTAAATGAAAAGCAGAGCAGTATCCAGCCTAATCCTTGAATATCGCTATAGTTAGTATGAAAGTATGAAAAGTTCACCTTGCAAAGGTGCTTACCCATCCTTGGGTCATGCAGTTTGTAGCAGCGATTTCATAGGAAAAAGGGCTCTGTGTGGTCGCTCTGTGCGATTTTCCCTTTCACAGCTGTTGTTAGAACGTTGGTGTGTAGAGAGGATTTGTGTTTTCCTCATGTCCACAAGATGAATGGAGCATTCACTGTTCAGTTGTAGGGTGATTGGCTGTGATTGGCTGTATAGCTGACAGGAGCCATTCCTTATAGTAATCGATCTCTATAAGGCTAGGTGCAGGGGCAGAGTGTCACCGTATCCTACGATGAAAAACACTAGGAGTTACCTCATGGGTCAGCAAGAGGGACTGGAAGAGAGAGCAGGGGTGAGCCGGCGCCAGCCGCGTCAACGCTTGCGTTTTGTGCAGCTGCACTTCATCTGGACACCACACAAGGGTTGCTGTAGACCAGGGATATGCAATTAGCGGACCTCCAGCTCTTGCAAAACTACAAGTCACATCCTGCCCCTGGGTATCATGCTTGTGGCTGTCAGAGTCTTGCTATGCCTCATGGGACTTGTAGTTCTGCAACAGCTGGAGGTCCGCTAATTGCATATCCCTGCTGTAGACTATTTATAGGAACTTGTGCCTAATCAAAGCTCACCTGTGTAGTTAAAACTTTATACTGCCATCACCCAGACAAATAGTGAACAGTCTAATATTTAACAATTTGAGAATATCTTCTATTTATAATCTATTAACACACCTAGGTACATGGCTTTAGATGCTAAATATACACATCTTTATCCAGAATGGACTCGTTTAAAGAGAATGAAACAAAAACCAGAATAAAACAAAATAGGACAGAGCAAAGCAGAAAGGTTCTGGAGAAGTTCAAGAGGTCTGCATTTTTAGACGATGTAACAGTATGGCCATACATCTGGGAGTGGTTAGAAACTGCTCATCCCCACGGGGTTAGAGGGACTTAAAAGAGAAGGGAAAAGGAGGATGGAGGGGGGGAAGGGGGAGAGGAAAAGGAGGAAGGGGAGGGGAGAGAGGGGGAAGGGGAGTGGAAGGGGAGTGGAGGGGGGTGGGGAAAAGGGGAAAGGAAGAGGGGGTAAATTTAACCTGCCTATTTGTTAGAGTTCAAGGAAAACTTTCAGGCTCAGTTCATTGTTCAGGCCAGCTGGCTGAAGCATGTTGAGCCTGAATATCCAGGATTTTTCCTAGTACCGTATCAAAATCCCCTCTGCGGTCATTCAGCTTAAGAGAATAGAATCCTTTAACCATCAACCCCTGGGCATTTCCCTTATGAAATTCTGCAAAGTGGGTAGCTATTAGGGTATCTTCATTAAATCTAATGCTCTTTAAATGCTCATTAAATCTAACATGTAGCTGGCGTTTGGTTTTACCTACGTATAATTTCCTGCATGGACATTCCAAGATGTACAGGACTCTGGTTGTAGCACAATTAATAAACAAATTGTTTTTGTATTCATGCTCACCATCAGAGTCTCTGAATGTTTGTGAACGGTCCACAGTGGCCACATCCCATTCATTTTTGGCATGTCAGTGAGTCAGTGAGCCAATTTCTATTTTGAGGTCTTTGATACTCTGGACTAGTGTATCTCTTAGATTTTTGGCTCGTTTGGCTACTGCAGAAGGCCTATCCCCTACAATCTTCCTTAGGTCTTCTGACCTAGTCAGAATATGTCAGTGACTGAAGTATAGAGTTCACTTGGTACCAGTGAGTACTGTACGGGGTTATAAACCTCACCAGTGAATCCTTATCCGAATGGTTTTTTATTGTTTGGGATTGCAAAAGTTCCTTTCTTGATCGTTGGCCTGCGATTTGTTTGGCTTTTCTCAATATGCGATGAGAGTAGCCTCTCTCTCGAAACCTTTGGTAAAGTTCTGAAGACTCACGTCTATAGTCTTCTTCAGTGGAACAGTTCCTCCGAATTCTAAGGAACTGTCCCATTGTAATTCCTCTGATTAAGGAGTGAGGGTGGTGACTGTCTGCCCATAATAGGGTGTTTGCTGCTGTATCTTTCCTGAAGGTCCTGGTAATAAGTTGGCCATCTAAGAGCCTAATGGAGAGATCCAGGAAGGAGATTTCATGTGGGTCAGCTACAAAGGTTAGGCGTATATTGCATGTATTTATTGCTAGCTCCTCCATGAATTTGGTCAATTTTGCTCTAGATCCCACCCATACCATCAGTACATTGTCGATTTATCTTAGCCAGGACCTGGCATGGCTAAGGTACAGCGACAAGGCATACACCACAAACACACGCATAGGCTGGTGCCCACGGTGCCCCCATCGAGGTGCCTTGGAGTTGCTGATATATTGAACCAGAGAATTGAAAAAAATAGTTTTTAAGCGCAATCTCCAAGAGCTCTATAATGAACTCGTTGTGTTTCCATTTCTGGAAATTGCTTTTCAAGGAAGTGGTACACTGCGGCTATTCCCCATTCATGGGGGATAGACGTGTAGAGAGTTTCCATGTCTATACCTACCAAAAGGGAATCCTCCGGGAAGGTCAAATCAGCAATTTTATTTAGTACATCACCTGTGTCATACACATAAGAAGGCAAAGATCTGACCAGGTCTTTTATCAGGGAATCAATATATTTACCTAGTCTTTCCAGTGGTCCCCTAATTGCAGACACTATTGGCCTTCCCGGAGGATTATCCTGATTTTTGTGAATTTTGGGGATTATGTAAAATGTTGGTAAATTATAGTCATTTACAGTCGGATAATCCATTACCTTTTTAGATAATAGGTCGACATCGAAAGCCCAATGGAGTTTGTCGTTAATAAGCCAAACCAAAGGGACAAAGGGGTTGTGGTTAAGCTTCTTGTATGTCTGTTCGTCTGAGAGAAGACCAGACAGGTTTCATTCCTGGCAGGGAGGCTGGTGACAACTCTCTGAGAACACTATCTCTTATAGCCTACATGGGCAACAAAAAATCCCAGTCCACCCTGTTGTTGTCTACGGACACTGAAAAAGAGCTTGATAGGGTGGACTGGGATTACCTTCTGACCATTCTCTGTTTTTTTGATCTGGGACCTAAGGTGCCGCGTATCATTGCAATATTACATGCCTCACCCACTGTCCAGATCTGCGAAAATGGCACGCTAAGTGAACTATTTACACTAAACAATGGTACATGACAGGAGTGTCCCTTTCACCTCTGTTATTCACCATTTCCCTGGAACCTTTCCTCTTTACTGTTACTGTGATACATAGCTTCATGGTAGGTGACACAACCCATAAAAATGCTGCATACTTAGAAGATATTTTATTTTATTAATAACAAACCTAAATTTCCCTCTCAAAATGAGTGGTTGCTTTCCCAACCTTCATGGAGCTATTACATTTCTAAATTTACCTAAATAATTCTGAAATATTAAATGTCTCTGTTCCCACTTCAGAGGTTAGACTCATTAAGCCACATTTCCATTTTCAGTGGCAACCAAGCAGTTTAAAATACCTAAGGATTCAATTAACCACTCGTTTATCAAATCTGTTTACATCCCCCTGTTGAACATCATCAAGAGTGACTTCTGATGCTGGTCACCCCTCTGTCATTTCTGACTAGGTAAAACCAATATAAAAAAACTTAGCACTGATTACTGTTTTGGTGTCACTGGTCCCAAAAAGTGCCACTTGGTGTCAGATTTGTCCCCTGCAATGTTGCAGTCCCGTTAAAAATCACTGATTGCCGCCATTACTAGTAAAACAATTTTAAAAAGTCCATAAATCTATCTCATAGTTTGTAGACACTATAACATTTGCGCAAACTAATCAATATATGCTTATTGGGATTTTTTACCAAAAATATGTAGCAGAATACACATTGGCCTAAACTGATAAAGAAATTTGATTTTTGTATTTTTTTTATTGGCAATGTTTTATAGCAGAAAGTAAAAAAATATTGTTTTTTGTTTTTTTTAAAATTGTCTGTCTTTTTTTGTTTATAGGGCAAAAAATTGTGATCAAATACCGGCAAAAGAAATCTATATTTGTGGGGAAAAAGGGACATACATTTTATTTGAGTACAGTGTCACACAACCGCGCAATTGCCAGTTAAAGTGACTTAGTGCTGTATCGCAAAAAAATGGCCTGGTCAGAAAACCTACCGGAGCTGAAGTGGATAAGCATCATCAAAATCACTGCTCTTGAAAAAACAATAATTTTTAAAAACATGTTTTGCACTGATAAATGTCCCCCAGGGCAGTACCCAGACCTCATACCCTTTTATGGTCAATTGAGGCTGAGGAGCTGGTGTAGAAAGGAGGGGTTTGGGTTCCTGGAGATCTAGGCCAACTTCTCAGTTGGTTACCAGCTCTATAGAAGGGACAGACTGCACCTAAATGAGGAGCTGCAGATCTGCTCGAAGTGAAGATGGTCAAAAAGTTAGAGGGGCTTTTAAACTAGGCGATGAGGGGGAGGGTCCAGAGGTAGAGATAGTCAGCGCAGGACAAATTCCAGGGGGTAGTATTAGGGGCATTAGTGGTAGGTTGACTGAAGCTCCTCAACTCAAGGTAAGTATAGTAACAAGTCCTATTTGCAACCTCAGAACACCCAATAAGGAGATAGTATGCAATCTGTCTAAACTACATGGCATGTTCACCAATGCCAAGAGTCTGGTGGATGAGATGGGAGAACTAGAGATACTGTTGTACGAGGAGGATTTCGATTTTGTAGGAATTTCAGAGACTTGGTTCAACAGCTCCCATGATTGTCTGGCAACCATTCAAGGGTATTCCCTATATCACAGGGATAGAGAGGGTAAAAAATGGGGAGGGGTATGCCTGTATATCCAAAATGATGTACAAGTGAATGTGAGAGACAACATCACTAATGGAGCAAGGGAGGAGGTGGAATCCTTATGGGTAAAGCTACAAAGGGAGAAAACTAAGGGGAAAATAATACTGGGAGTATGCTAGAGGCGGAGGCGGAGGTGGACCTCCTATCACAATTTGGATTAGCGTCAAGGATGGGAAGTGACATTATAATGGTGGATTTTTATTATCCAGACATAGATTGGGTGGAAGGAAACGTGCATTCATCTAAGGCTCACCAGTTCCTAAATGTCTTGCAGGACAATTTCATGGGTCAGATGGTAAATGCACCTGGACTGGAAACAAAGCATTACTAGACCTACTGATTACCAACAATACAGACCTCATCACGGATGTGGAAATATAGGGCAATTAAGGAAACAACGATCACAGGTCAATTAGATTCAGTATAAATCACACAAATAGGAAACATAACGGGAATACAAAGACACTGAATTTCAAAAGAGCCAAATTCCCTGAACTACGTTCCTTGCTAGAAGGTACTAAATGGGATAAATCTTAGGAACAAAGAACACAGAGGAAAAATGGGTATACTTTAAGAGCATACTAAATAAGGGTATTAGCCAGTGCATCTCAATGGGAAATAAATTTAAAAGAGCTAATAAAAGTCCAGGGTGGCTTAACTCCAACGTAAGAATGCATATAAAAGCAAAGGAGAAGGCCTTCAAAAAATATAAGGCTAAGGGATCATCCTCAGCATTCCAACTTTACAAAGAATGCAAAAAGAAATGTAAGGGTGCAATTAGGGCGGCTAAGATAGAACATGAAAGGCACATAGTGGAGGAGAGTAAAAAAAAATCTCAAGAAATTCTTTAAGTATATAAATAGTAGGAAAGGAAGGTCAGATCATATTGGTCCCATAAAGAATGATGAAGGGAATCTGGTTATTAAGGAGGGAGGGATGGCAAAGGTATTGAACTTATTCTTCTCCTCAGTCTTCATGAGGGAATCGGGGGGCTTCAGTAACCAAAACTGCAATGTTTATCCTCATGACACGTCACAGGAAGCACCCTCATGGCTAACAAAGGACAGAATTAGAAATACTGTAGACTTGAAAAACTTCACATTGGTAAGTCGGCGGGACCAGATGGCTTGCACCCGAGGGTCCTTAAGGAACTCAGTCAAGTATTTTCCAGACCATTGTTCCTAATTTTTACGAACAGTCTACTGACTGGAATGGTACCAGATGATTAGAGAAAAGCCAATGCAGCACCAATATTTGAAAAAGGGCCAAGATACATCCCTAGGAATTACAGACCAGTTAGCCGAACATCATTGTATGCAAGCTTTTGGAGGGACTATATACAAGAGTTTAGTAATGACAGCGGTATCATTAGCAGTAATCAGCATTCATGAAGAATCGTTCTTGCCAAACCAATCTGTTAACCTTCTATGAGGAGGTGAGCTGCCATTTAGATAAAGTAAGGCCTGTAGACTTGGCGTATCTGGATTTTGCTAAAGCATTTAATACAGTTCCCCGTAAATGTTTACTGTACAAAGTAAGGTCCATGGAAAATGGGGTCCCCCAGGGTTCTGTCCTGGAACAAATCCTGTTTCATTTATTCATAAATGACCTGGAGGATGGGATAAACAGCTCAATCTCTGTATTTGTGGACAATACTAAGCTAAGCAGGGCAATAACTTCTCTGCAGGATGTGGAAACCTTGCAGAAAAGCTGGGGGTAGAAAATGTAGAAAAGCTGGGGGTCCTTGTAGATGACAGGCTCAGCAATGGCATGCAATGCCAAGCTGCTGCAAGCAAAGCAAACTGAATATTGGCGTGCATTAAAAAGGGGATTAACTGGGGCGTGGCCTGCCAGAGAGCTTGATGGCCGCTTAGACTCAGAGCTCCATATCCTGGGGAGAGCTCCAGAGCGACGATGGCCCGCATCCATGGACAATCTGCCGTCATCCAGCTTTCTAAGGCACTGGACACCCTCCCACAGCATGTCCCACAAGAGAAAAGAGGACGCCGTCCGAAAAAACTGACAGCCTTCTTCCTGAAAACATTACCTCAGGTCAGTGCTGCCCAAAATGGTGTCAGCGCGGATAAGGCTGCAGCGCGGACTTCGTACACGGATCTCCCTGATGAATTGTAGGGAGATCAGGAGCCACAATTGCTGCCCCTGTCCCCTGATCACTCAGCCAGCAAAAGCCCGCATGAGGCTCGATGACCTCTCATCCCCAGCACAGAGTGAGGCCTACCTGGTTAACCCCCTCCAGTCAAACCAGGCCCTGCAATCCTCAGTGGCTGATTTTCCTACATCAGGCAGCCAGTACTGGACACGACCTTAAAGGACATGCTCCTTACACTACAGACATCACTGATATCAGATCTGTCATCCCTGATAAACAAATTCTCAGCTGACATTAACAACCTAGGTAACAGGGTTTCATATATAGAAAACAAAATATAAGAAAAGAACCACAACTGTGAACGATCTGATAGATGCCTGATGAAGTAAAAGAGGAGCAGTCATGGATCAAAGCTAAATTAGCGGATTTAGAAGACCGCTCTTGCCGCAACAACGTCAAAATTCGCGGTATACCTGAATCAGTTCCACCTGCTGAACTCCCTAAATTTGTGAATGACCTCATGCAAGCTATCCTTCCCAGCACCACTCCACTTGAAATCTCCATTGATCGCATACATAAAATCTCCAAACCGCCTCATCTAGCTGCATCAGCACCTAGAGATGTGCTAATGAGAGTACATTTTTTCAGAGCTAAGGAAATGCTCCTGGCGGCAGCCAGATCAGCTGCAACTCTTCCTGCACCATTCGCTGACATACAGCTTTATCCTGATCTCTCTAGATACACCTTCCAACAGCGCAGACAACTAAGTCCCGTCACAAAGGCCATGCATAACCATAAAATACAATACAAATGGTGTTACCCAGCTACCCTGCTGATCACAAAAAATGGCGCTGATCACACTGTATCCACCCTTACAGGAGGACTGAAACTCCTATACACCTGGGGCATTATTATTGACCAGCCACAAGGCTCCAGTCTTCCTTTGCCGCAACATAAATCTCCATACAACCACCGCAGCCAACCTAAGAACTAAGAATGACAATTCCGAGGATGGGCCTCTCATATATACACTTTTCTCTCCCAGGTTACTAAAGTGTTGAATTACTGAATTACTGAATTATAGTTACTGTATTTATTGGTGTATAACACTCACTTTTTCACCATGAAAATCGGGTGCAAATAGCGCGTGCGTGTTATACGCCAATACTTCAATTTTAGCTGCCTCGGAGGGGACAGGGAGGGAGGCTGGACGAGCGCCGTCAGATTACATACAGTGAGAATCTCCTGTTTACTTGACGGTCTCTGTAATAGGAAGTCCCGTCTCCTGGGCCGCCATTGGACCACTGTTCTGTCTATCTTAGGAGATTCTCACTGTATGTAATCTGTCGGCGCTCGTCCCGCCCCCCTCCCTGTCCCCTCTGGGTTGCAGATGGGCATTGATCAGGCTGCACTGATGGCAATGGTGAGGCTGCTGCATTCATGGCAATGGTGAAGCTGCATTGATGTGTACTGATGAGGCTACATTGATGTGGACTGATGAGGCTGCATTGATGTGGACTGATGAGGCTGCATTGATGTGGACTGATGAGGCTGCATTGATGTGGACTGATGAGGCTGCATTGATGTGGACTGATGAGGCTGCATTGATGTGGACTAATGAGGCTGAAGATGGGCACTGACCCTTATTTTGCTTCAAAGTTCCTTATTTAAAATTTAAGTTTATTTCCTGAAACTTTCCTCTTAAAATGAATGTGCGTGTTATATGCCTGTGCGTGTTATACGCCGATAAATACGGTATCTCAGAGATATGCTCAACAATTGTTGATATTGACTGTTCTCTCCACTTTGCGGATTCAATATCCCCAGGCTATTCCCAGGCTATTCGATCCGCCACCGGTTATTTTAGGTTAACACACCTTCGTTACTTTCCAGATCGTCTCAGTTGACTTTTTATTTTTTCTTTCTCCCCTTTTGCCCTTTCCTTTTGTTGTATCTATACACAGCTCAGCTACCCAGCATCAAAGTGAAGCTCCACGGACTTCCCTCATCCAGATCCACTTCATCATAGCAGAAGATCTGGAAATACTGATAGGAACTCCTCCGTTAGTACCAACTAACTATAAGTCCCTACACTCTTCACACTGACCATTTCCACGAAAACATGCCACTCAACATCCTCTCAATAAACGCAAATGGACTTAACCATCCTGTCAAGTGCCATTCCCTATGGAAAACTGCCCACAACACTAACTGTGACATTCTTTGTGTCCAGGAGACACACTTCTCTTCATCCGCGACCCCAAAATGTTCTAACAATCGTTTCTCACACATCTTCCAGGCTTCCTTTTCTTCCAAAAAAAGGAGGCCTCATTGCAGTCAAAGACTCAGTGAACTTCCAATCCCATCAGGTGACTCTAGACCCGAATGGTCTATATATCATTCTACAATGTACTATTAACACGATCGCCTAAACCCTGATAAATCTATATGCACCCAATGTCCACCAAATGCGCTTTTTAAGGCACCTCATGAAATCCATCAAACCTATCCAAAGAGTCCACGTGAATATATGCGGTGACTTTAATTTGGTACCTGATATTCACATGGACTCATCCACACTGTCCAAGAGAAGGGAATCCCCTCGGAAGAAAATCCTATTCGAACAGGACTTGTTTGACATCTGGCGATGTCATCATGGATCTGAAAAGACTACACATATCTCTATCTACTAAAAAAGTGGATAAAACAATAATTATTCCACTCTACAAGACTCTGGTCCGGCCACACCTGGTGTATGCCATCTAGTTCTGGGCACCAGTCCTCAGGAAAGAGGTGATGGAACTGGAGAGAGTCCTGAGAAGGGCAACAAAACTAATAAAGGGACTGAAGGACATTAGTTATGAGGAAAGGTTACAAGCACTGAACTTATTCTCTTGGGAGAAGTGATGCTTGAGAGGGGATATGATACCATACTGGTGACCCCACATTAGGGGTAAAACGTTTCCGCGAAAGGGAATTTAATAAGACACGTGGCCATCCACTAAAATTAGAAGAAAAGTGGTTTAACCTTAAACTGCTTAGAGGGTTCTATACTGATAGGTAAGGATGTGAAATTCTCTTCCACAGGCAGTGGTTTCAGTAGAGAGCATCAATAATTTCAAAAAAACACGGTCGCCTACACCCTGATAAATCTATATGCACCCAATGTCCACCAAATGGGCTTTTAAGGCGCCTCATGAAATCCATCAAACCTATCCAAAGAGGCCACATGATTATGTGGGGTGACTTTAATTTGGTACCTGATATTCACATGAACTCATCCACACTGTCCAAGAGAAGGGAATCCCCTCTGAAGAAACTCCTATTCGAACAGGATTTGTTTGACATCTAGCGATGTCATCATGGATCTGAAAAAGACTACACATATCTCTCTCTCCGCTAAAAAAGGGGGATTAATTCCAGAGATAAAACGATAATTATTCCACTCTACAAGACTCTGGTCCGGCCCCTCTATTGTGGGGTCACCAGTATGGTATCATATCCCCTCTCAAGCATCTCTTCTCCCGAGAGAATAAGTTCAGTGCTCTTAACCTTTCCTCATAACTAATGTCCTTCAGTCCCTTATTAGTTTGGTTGCCCTTCTCTGGACTCTCTCCTGATGGAGGGTCAGGAGCTCAGGTGTTATGCATCTCTACTCACCACACCCCCGATTCAGCTTTTTTCCTGCTGCACTTTTAAATGTCTGAATGAAGACACAAATATAAATAAAGAAAATTGTAAAAGACTGTGCTGTCTGCTATCTCTACCCCAACATTAACTGGTTCAGATACGCGCTATAGCCGAATGATGGCTACAGCGCGAACCTGCTTTGCCGGGAGTATGTCTATTGATGTCCTCCCATGCCCAAATGGCCCGTGCGCCCCCTGCAGGGCTCTTGAAGTGTGCTCTATGATCAGCAAATCTATGAGACTCACTGGATCACAGATCGGAGTAAGGGGTCAATCCCGACCCCTTACCACGTGATCAGCTGTCAGCCAATGACACAATATCACATGATCATGTGATATAAACAGAGTCAGTAATCTGCTATTTTTTCTCCTCACGCTGACAGCCGATCACTGGTGACTGGGAGAGGGACATCAGTCCCGATCATGGAGAGCTGCCGGCAGCTCATCTGTGCCTACTTGTGCCACCTGCAAGTGCCACCTAGCAGTATACAACACTGCCGCCTACCAGTGTCCACCAGCGCCACCCATCAGTGCCCACAGTGCCACCTATCAGTGGCCACAGTGCCTCATCAACAGTGCTGCCCATCAGTGCCACCTACAAGTGCCCATCAGTGTCACCTTCCAATGCCCATCAGTGCTGCCCATCAGTGCCACCTATCAGTGCCACCTATCAGTGCCCATCAGTGCCATTTATCAGTGGTACCTATCAGTGCCCATCAGTGCCACCCATCAGTGCCACCCATCAGGGCCCATCAATGCCATCTTATCAGTGGCCATCAGTGCCGCCTTATCTGTGCCCATCAGTACCGACGTATCTGTCCTCATCAGTGCTGCCTTATCTATGCCTATCAGTGCCCATCAGTGCAGCCTATCAATGCCCACCATATTAATGAACGAGAAAAATTACCTGTTTGCAAAATTTTATAACAAACTATGAAACATGATTTTTTTTTTTAAATTCCATATTTTTTTGTTTGTTCAGCAAAAAATAAAAACCCCAGCTGTGATTAAATACCATCAAAGAAAAGCTCTATTTGTGTGAAAAAAATGATGAAAATTTCATTTGGGTACAGTGTTGTATGACCGTGCAATTGTCATTCAAAGTGCGTCAGCGCTGAAAGCTGAAAATTGGTCTGGGCAGGAGGGGGGTTTAAGTGCCCAGTAAGCAAGTGGTTAAAGTGAAGGTGATAAAATGAAACAATTTTGATACAATTGTATCAAATATATCAATACAAAAATAATCAGTGTTACAAAGCATCAACCAATGCATATGTGCATAAAATCAATAAAACGCCTGTACAAAGTTCCAAAATATATGGAGCATTGTTTTAAATAGTGATATAGACACGATCAATTGTTGTAAATAACTGCTAAAGTATACATATAAAGTCCCAAAATGTGTGGTGCACTTTTCAAATGATAAATTGGACACAATCGAGTATTGCGATAATCCACACGTGCAAAGAAATGTATAAGTATAGCCTCCTACCAGAAATTCATGATCTCTAAATGATAGGAGATCATGAAAAGTGTAGAACACATAGGACTCTTCACAGAAAGCTAATTCCGTCTCAGCAGCAGCCATTTCAGATCTGGTCAATAATGATATAGCCATCTAGCATCCACACATGGAAATCCAAATGTACACACTTGTACACAGCTGTGTTCCTCACTCAGGCAATGTTGTAAAGCTCATGTATCAGAGAAAGAGAAAGATTCATTGTGCAGTATGTAGATGGTATTTATTAAATAATACAAAAAAATGCATTTACAGGAAAAAAGATAAAAGCAAGTGGTAAAACATAGGATTTTGTTTATCTTAGTATTTCCCATCCAATTATCATTTATTAAACACCATAATGTATTACTTATTACATTACATGTGTTTTCACAATTTAAAATGACACTTATTTCCATTTTTACTTTTAGTTTTATTTTTTACATTTTATCTTTATTTCATTTTCTACTGTTTTCCCATTTGACACAGTGTTATTATTCCTATCCTCTGTGTTTTCAGGTTGTTGATTAATGCCGTCATTTAACAAACATGGAAGTGATTTTTATAATTTGTATGTGTAACTTTTTTAGTCTTCCTTGTATATTGTGGCTTGCATAAATAGAGGCCCTGTTGCTTCCCCATTCACTGCCTGAAAGAGTGTGCATGCCTGATGGCTCGACTGCGCATGCTCTGAAAAGCGTAGCAACTCCAGCTCTGGTGACGTCATCCCTCCGATGCTGCATGGCACATAAACGCTCCAGTGCCATCTAGGTAGGACTTGGCCAGCTTCCTCCTCCACAGCTGCACAGCGGACTCTGGTGGCCCCTCGGCTGGCATATTAAATCTGATGTACTAGATCTCCCAACTCTCATGAGCCTACTGTTGCCAGTGAGTTGCCATTTGGCATTTTTTAATTATTAAAGGTGTTTACACTCTGCCTTTAGAGACACTTCTCTCTTTTTTCTTTTCCATGAATTCTAGACACCAACCTATGCAATGTACTTATGTTTGCACATTTGACTTTTAGATTGAAATTACTTGTAACAAGGCATCTGTCATTTGAAAATGTGAAGTCCTAAATAAGCGACAACAACTGCAAAATGCTTTGAATCACTTGATATATTTTTTTAATTGATTTTAAACAATTTTAGTTAGCTGCTTTGTTATTGTATCATGGATCAATACACAATACTACACTATGATACCCTGTTTTTCCCTGTCTAACTGGTATCATCATGTGGTGTGAGCATCAGAGTGTCTCCTAACATCTTTACACTGAGAGTCTTAGATTAAGTAAATACTGGAGACATTGCTGTGATTCATCTGTTTATCCCTGCTGAGCTGATTTGCCCACGTATTGCGTGTTTTCATACTTCCTCTGGTGAGTTTGCATTGCATGTGGGGCAGATGGAGTGATGCACGGATGTAATATTGTCTGTCACCATTATGGGGGTCTTTTATGTTAATGTTTTTATGATTTACTACGCCATGGGATTTTTTTTCTTTGGCTTATTATGGTATGATGTTGAGGAGGCGTTAACATCAAGCATGAAGAGTGGACTCCCTTGGAGGAATTACATTGGCACTTGTAGTGCACAAAGCGAGTGACCAGTATTCATCTCTGGTGAGTGGCCACTTCTTCCATATCCATACACCTGAAGGAGCATTGCACATTTTTATGGACTATCATTTGTGGATTGTTTCAACACTTTGTGGGTCTTTTTCAATGTTATGATTGTCCAATGAAGGACTATTGCATTTAAGTTGTTTGTTGACCCTATACCCTTTTATGCACTATTAGCACTGCAATTTTTTTTTTATGAATTAAAGGGACCTAGTCACAGGAGTCTATGACAAGGAGAGGAGAAATCGGACAAGCAGAGGAGAGATCAGACATACTTGATTAGGTGCATATACTGTAGAGCTTTATATTTATATAAGTCTATTGTTGAGGTGAGCGAGCATATTGTATGGTGATGGAGCATTTTTATAATTGTGGAACACTCATAAAGACACATATGTAGATAAAGTGGGCATGGGAACTATCAGTATTTAAGCATCAAGGTGGTTCACAAATATATGTTTTTGGGGCTTTTATAAATGTATGTGTATTGTTTATCATTTGTATAATGCATTTTGTTCTTTTGTGAGTATTGCACAAATACTGGGGTGTATTGTACATTTGTATCTACAATTTATTATTGCATAAGATTTACATTTATATATTGGTAACATGATACATTTATTGAACATCACTTTTTTTTTTAGTTTTTATTTGATGTGGGAACGCATTGGGGTTGATTTACTAAAATTGGAGAGTGCAAAATCTGATGCAGCTGTGTATGGAAGCCAATCAGCTTCTAACTTCAAGGTTGTTTATCTAAGCTTTGACAAAAAAGCTGATTGGTCCATTTTTAGTAAAACAACCCCATTATTGATGTATACAGCAGCTTTGGGTATCTCTCATTCTTATTTTGTTTTGTGGCAGTACATAGAGGTTTTTTGTCCTTCTTTGAGTCCTCCAATCAGGCTGTGTCCAATACACATTTATATACATTTTCTAGGGGTAGTGACCAATTAGGGTGCATTTTATTAGACACTGAACAGAAAGGAGAGGGGTATATAATGAATTGTTACCAAGCTGTTCTTTTCTTCAACACAAAAACATTGTCCTCATTCTGACCAGACCTGACGCTGAGAGGTAAACTAATTCCAAAACAAAGAAGGGGGTATGGACCTGGGAACCCGATCTCAATTAAAATAGGGAGGAGTGCCACCCACAATTAAGGGGAGGGTGTTTTTGTATATACGCGTACTGTATAAATGAGAAAAAGAAAAAAAGAAAAAAACGATAAAGCACCCAAAGGCCTACCTCATATACTTGTATTAAATATAAATCAGAATACAAAAAGAGGATAGAAGAGAAGGATCCTACGTCATGCTAATCCTCCCTCCTACCTAACCGCTCAAACACTCCCCATAAGTATATACTTATCCACACCCACCCTCTATATTCCTCCTCCCACACACAGCAACAACCTAAAGCCCTCCCATAGAAAGCTGGGACAGAGGTGACTGTATAAACTAGACCCACCCTCTATATGATGGAACTCCTGAAATATAAACTTGCATGCTAGAGGGACCTAAGGTCCATATGTATAAAGAGACCCAAATAAATATGGAACTCCTGTATGTGGTGATTCTGCACCTTAAATACATTTATATGAGGTAGTAGCCTTTGGGTAGTATATCTTTTTTTTTCTCATTTATGCACTAAACTAACTCCATACTTGTATTTTACATTCTATTGTAAATACGTTTTTGCTGTAATTTTTAAATATCATGTAATCCACTTCACGTATACTGTACATTGTGTTGTAAATACTGTTTAGTGAGTTATTTATGAATATGATATAACCATATTAATAAATGTACATTGCAGACTGAACTGCTTCTCTTGTCCAAGTACTCCTAAAATGATAGGAGTGCATTCACATAAACAGTACACGTAACCTAGTTAACAAAGTGAACATGTACTACTCAATAAATCAGGATTAATATTCACTAAGCAGAGTGATTGTTCACCTGTCAGGTGAACAAGGTGAAGTTTCAATCATTCAATGCTTTGCAAGCAATTTTTTTATCATTTTAGTTTTACATGATTGGATTTGCAAAGGTAACATGTTACCTTTATTTACTAAGCTAAGAGAGTATTCACAGTATAAATAGTACTTTCACACCGCTAACTGAATAGTCTCTATATATTTAATTAATCAACTCCCCATAACACTACATTTTTAAGCAATAGACCCTGCATTGGAGAAAAAAATGGGGCAAATGATAATGCAATGATAATTCTTACATTTTATCTTTGCATTATCATTTGCCCCATTTCTCTCCATTATTATTTATGTCAAACTATGCAGACATTTCCTTTCACAAACATTAAAATCTTATTAAAACTAAGCTTAGTCTTAGCATTAGTAAATCAAAAGGTGAGTAGTAATATCAAAGCAAAGTCAAATGTGACTGCCACATTTAATGGAGTTGAGTTTTAGAAAAATACATTTTACCCAATATTATTATCATATTATCACTGTCCCATTTCTCTCCATTATTATTTATGTCAAACCACGCAAACATTATTTTTCCTAAACATTAAAAGCTTATTAAATATAAGCCTAGCCTTAGCATTAGCTAATCAAAAGGTGAGTAGTAATATCAAAGTAAAATCAAATGTGACTGCCACATTTAACAGAAATAAGTTTTAGAAAAATACATTTTACCCAATATTATTATCATATTATCACTGTCCCATTTCTCTCCATTATTATTTATGTCAAACCACGCAAACATTATTTTTCCTAAACATTAAAAGCTTATTAAATATAAGCCTAGCCTTAGCATTAGCTAATCAAAAGGTGAGTAGTAATATCAAAGTAAAATCAAATGTGACTGCCACATTTAACAGAAATAAGTTTTAGAAAAATACATTTTACCCAATATTATTATCATATTATCACTGCAGAATCTGTATTTTCACTTTCTCAGTCTGTCAAGCCTGAAGATTAATTAAATCAGTGGAACAAGTGCTGAATACAATGCATGACTTTGACAAAATTGAAAGCCATTATAATGTAAAACATGACTCAAACCCCAACCAGCACAAAAGAGGATCGACATTACTATTCTTACTGAAAAAAATAGTCATAGACCATTTACCGCCTGTGCTGACCACAATAGCAAAGCAAGCAAGAGGAGGGAATAAGGTAACAAAGTACCTATTCTTAAAATATTTTGGTGTATCTGTGAATATTTGGATTGGCAAAAGCAATGATGTCCTTAATGACCATTCATCGTTGCCATATATACCACATTTTGTATATACGATTTAACCACTTCAGCCCCTGAAGACTTTACCCCCTTCCTGATGAGAGCACTTTTTACAATTTGGCACTGCGTTGCTTTCACTGACAATTGCGCAGTGCTGTACCCAAACAAAATTTGCGTCCTTTTTTTCCCACAAATAGAGCCTTCTTTTGATGGTATTTTATGACCTTTGCATTTTTTATTTTCTGCGCTATAAATAAAAAAAGCGACAATTTTGAAAAAAAAAACTATATTTTTTACTTTTTGCTATAATAAATAGATCAGATCATTTCCTTTGCTGCTGTATGCTAAACAGCAGCAAAGGAAATGATGTCATCTCTCCTCGGGTCGGTAGTTTCCGTTCCGGCGCCGAGGGGAGAAGACAGGTATGTGAGTGAAAACACTACACACACAGTAGAACATGCCAGGCACACAAAACACCCCGATCCCCCCCCAATCGCCCCCCGATCCCCCCAATCACCCCCCCGTCACAAACTGACACCAGCAGTTTTTTTTTTTTTTTTTTCTGATTACTGCATTGGTGTTAGTTTGTGACAGTTACAGTGTTGGAACAGTTACTGTTACCCCCCTTTAGGTCTAGGGTACCCCCCTAACCCCCCTTAATAAAGTTTTAACCCCTTGATCACCCCCTGTCACCAGTGTCGCTCAGCAATCATTTTTCTGATTGCTGTATTAGTGTCGCTGGTGACGCTAGTTAGGGAGGTAAATATTTAGGTTCGCCGTCAGCGTTTTATAGCGTCAGGGACCCCCATATACTACCTAATATATGTTTTAACCCCTTGATGGCCCCTAGTTAACCCTTTCACCACTGATCACCGTATAACTGTTACGGGTGACGCTGATTAGTTCGTCTATTTTTTATAGTGTCAGGGCACCCGCCGTTTATTACCGAATAAAGGTTTAGACCCCTGATCGCCCGGCGGTGATATGCGTCGCCCCAGGCAGCGTCAGATTAGCGCCAGTACGGCTAACACACACACACGCACGCAGCATATGCCTCCCTTAGTGGTATAGTATCTGAACGGATCAATATCTGATCCGATCAGATCTATACTAGCGTCCCCAGCAGTTTAGGGTTCCCAAAAACGCAGTGTTAGTGGGATCAGCCCAGATACCCGCTAGCACCTGCGTTTTGCCCCTCCGCCCAGCCCACCCAAGTGCAGTATCGATCGATCACTGTCACTTACAAAACACTAAACGCATAACTGCAGCGTTCGCAGAGTCAGGCCTGATCCCTGCGATCGCTAACAGTTTTTTTGGTAGCATTTTGGTGAACTGGTAAGCACCAGCCCCAGGCAGCGTCAGGTTAGTGTCAGTACCGCTAACACCCACGCACGCACCGTACGCCTCCCTTAGTGGTATAGTATGTTGATCGGATCAATATCTGATCTGATCAGATCTATACTAGCATCCCCAGCAGTTTAGGGTTCCCAAAAACGCAGTGTTAGCGGGATCAGCCCAGATACCTGCTAGCACCTGCATTTTGCCCCTCCACCCGGCCCAGCCCAGCCCACCCAAGTGCAGTATCGATTGATCACTGTCACTTACAAAACACTAAACGCATAACTGCAGCGTTCGCAGAGTCAGGCCTGATCCCTGCGATCGCTAACAGTTTTTTTGGAAGCATTTTGGTGAACTGGCAAGCACCAGCCCCAGGCAGCGTCAGGTTAGCGCCAGTACCACTAACACCCACGCACGCAGCATACGCCTCCCTTAGTGGTATAGTATCTGAACGGATCAATATCTGATCCGATCAGATCTATACTAGCGTCCCCAGCAGTTTAGGGTTCCCAAAAACGCAGTGTTAGCGGGATCAGCCCAGCTACCTGCTAGCACCTGCGTTTTGCCCCTCCGCCCGGCCCAGCCCAGCCCACCCAAGTGCAGTATCGATCGATCACTGTCACTTACAAAACACTAAACGCATAACTGCAGCGTTCGCAGAGTCAGGCCTGCTCCCTGCGATCGCTAACAGTTTTTTTTGTAGCGTTTTGGTGAACTGGCAAGCACCAGTGGACTAGTACACCCCGGTCATAGTCAAACCAGCACTGCAGTAACACTTGGTGACGTGGCGAGTCCCATAAGTACAGTTCAAGCTGGTGAGGTGGCAAGCACAAGTAGTGTCCCGCTGCCACCAAAAAGACAAACACAGGCCCGTCGTGCCCATAGTGCCCTTCCTGCTGCATTCGCCAATCCTAATTGGGAACCCACCACTTCTGCAGCGCCCGTACTTCCCCCATTCACATCCCCAACCAAGTGCAGTCGGCTGCATGAGAGGCATTTTCTTTATGTCCTCCCGAGTACCCCTACCCAACGAACCCCCCCAAAAAAGATGTGTGTCTGCAGCAAGCGCGGATATAGGCGTGACACTCACTATTTTTGTCACAAAGTTTTGAAAATTGAAAAAAGAAAAAAAAAAAGTTTTTTCTTGTCTTTCTTCATTTTCAAAAACAAATGAGAGCTGCAAAATACTCACCATGCCTCTTAGCAAATAGCTTGGGGTGTCTACTTTCCAAAATGGGGTCATTTGGGGGGGTTTTGTGCCACCTGGACATTCCATGGCCTCCGAAACTGTGATAGGCAGTGAAGAGTGAAATCATAAATTTACACCCTTAGAAATCCTGAAGGCGGTGATTGGTTTTCGGGGCCCCGTACGCGGCTAGGCTCCCAAAAAGTCCCACACATGTGGTATCCCCATACTCAGGAGAAGCAGCAGAATGTATTTTGGGGTGCAATTCCACATAGGCCCATGGCCTGTGTGAGCAATATACCATTTAGTGACAACTTTTTGTAAATATTTTTTTTTTTTGTCATTATTCAATCACTTGGGACAAAAAAAAATATTCAATGGGTTCAACATGCCTCTCAGCAATTTCCTTGGGGTGTCTACTTTCCAAAATGGGGTCATTTGGGGGGGGGTTTGTACTGCCCTGCCATTTTAGCACCTCAAGAAATGACATAGGCAGTCATAAACTAAAAGCTGTGTAAATTACAGAAACTGTACCCTAGTTTGTAGACGCTATAACTTTTGCGCAAACCAATAAATATACGCTTATTGACATTTTTTTTACCAAAGACATGTGGCCAAATACATTTTGGCCTAAGTGTATGACTAAAATTGAGTTTATTGGATTTTTTTTATAACAAAAAGTAGAAAATATCATTTTTTTTCAAAATATTCAGTCTTTTTCCGTTTATAGCGCAAAAAATAAAAACCGCAGAGGTGATCAAATACCATCAAAAGAAAGCTCTCTTTGTGGGAAGAAAAGGACGCAAATTTCGTTTGGGTACAGCATTGCATGACCACGCAATTAGCAGTTAAAGCGACGCAGTGCCAAATTGGAAAAAGACCTCTGGTCCTTAGGCAGCATAATGGTCCGGGGCTCAAGTGGTTAAGGGGAACCCCGCGTCAAATTTTTTTTTTTTAAATGGCGTGGGGCCCCCAAAATTCCATGCCAGGCCCTTCAGGTCTGGTATGAATATTAAGGGGAACCGCGCACCAAAATTTAAAAAAATGGAGTGGGGCCCTCCCAAAAATCCCATACCAGACCCTTATTTGAGCACGCAACCTGGCAGACCGCAGGAAAAGAGGGGGGGCAAGAGAGAGCCCCCCTCATGAACTGTACCAGGCCACATGCCCTCAACATTGGGAGGGTGCTTTGAGGTAGCCCCTCAAAGCACCTTGTCCCCATGTTGATGGGGAGAAGCACCTCATCCCCACAACCCTTGCCCGGTGGTTGTGGGGGTCTGTGGGCAGGGGACTTATCAGAATCTGGAAGCCCCCTTTAACAAGGGGACCCCCATATCCCAGCCACCCTGTGTGAATTGGTAATGGGGTACAAATGTACCCCTACCATTTCACAAAAAAGTGTCCAAAAGGTTAAAAAACACAAGAAACGGTTTTTGACAAGTCCGTTTTTATCAATGAACTTTTATGTGTATTGTCGGACCAACAATTCATTATAGCCGCGAGTAGTTTTAAATGACTTTTTTCCTTTGAAATGTCATTTTGCTGTCAGACTGTTCTAAACACGGGAAACGTGAGCCCCTTTACAGACATACTATAGACACCCCCCAGGTACGAAATTTAAAGGAATATTACACTTTTATTGTTTCACTTTAAGCATTATTAAAATCATTGCTCCCGAAAAAACGGCCTTTTTAAAACTTCTTTTTGCATTGATACATGTCCCCTGGGGCAGGACCTGGGTCCCCAAACCCTTTTTATGACAATAACTTGCATATAAGCCTTTAAAATTAGCACTTTTGATTATTCATGTTCATGTCCCATAGACTTTAACGGTGTTTGAACAAGTTTTTTGCCTGTTCACATGTTCTGATGCGAACCGAACTGGGGGGTGTTCGGCTCATTGCTAATGGGGATGTGACTGACTGGGGGAGGGGACATATGATTGTTCCTACTTCATAGGAACAAACAATATGTCTCCTCTCCAATGACAGAACAGGGATTTGTGTGTTTACACACACAAATCCCTGTGCTGACGCTCATGCCCGCAATTGCGCATGGCAAGCGGCAATCGCACCCGCCAGCCACGTGCATCGGGTCCCCCCCCGCTGTGCAGCGGGCGTACTCTCTGGTGGTTCTCAATAGGTACAATGTACCCATAAGGGGTTTCGCCCAGGAGTCGGCAAGTGGTTAAAGATATTTATACAGTGGGTGGGTAAAATAAGTATTGAACATGTCACCATTTTTCTAGGCAATACTGTATATATTTCTAAAGGTGCTAATGTCATGAAATTTTCACCACATGTCGGTAACAACCCATGCAATCCATACATACAAAGAAACCAAAACAAATAAGTTCAGAAATTAAGTTATGTGTAATAAAATGGACATGGAAAATGTATTGAACATTCTAACTGAAATGTATTTAATACTTTGTGCAAAATACTTTGCAGGTAATGACAGCTTCAAGATGCCTCCTGTATTGAGAAACTAGTCACATGTATTGGTCAGGTGTGATTTTGGCCCATTCTTCCACACAAACAGTCTTCAAATCTTGAAGGCTCCATGGGCCTCTTCTATGAACTCTGATCTTTTGTTCTTTACTTAGACTTTCTATTAGATTTAATGATTGTCTGGGCCATTCTAGCAACTTTATTTTCTTTCTTTGAAACCAATTGAGAGTTTCCTTTGCTTTGTGTTTGGGATCATTGTCTTGCTTAAATGTCCACCCTTATTTCATCTTCATCATCCTGGTAAATGGCAGCAGATTTTTTTCAAAAATGTTTTCATTCATCCCTCCTTCAATGATATGAAGTTTGCCAGTACCAGGGGAAAAACAGCCCTACACCATGATGTTCCCACCTCCAAACTTCACTGCTGGTATGTTGTTTTTTGGGTGATGTGCAGTGCCATTTGGCCTCCACACATTGTGTGTTATGGCATTCAAAGAGTTCAATTTTTCTCTCATCTGAACAGACTATATTCACCCAGTATTTCACAGGGTTGTCTAAATGTTGTGCAGCAAACTTTAAACAAACTTTAATATGCTTTTTCTTCACAATGGAGTCTTGTGTGATGAGCGTGCATACAGGCCATTGTGGTTGAGTGCATTACTTACTGTTTTCTTTGAAACAATTGTACCTGCTTATTCCAGGTCTTTCTGAAGATCTTCACAAATGGTCTTTGGGTCTTTGGACAACTCTTCTGATAATTATTTTCACTTCTCATTTCTCTGGTTGTGGCTGGTTTATGGTGAAATTATGTTCTTTCCACTTCCGAATTATGGCCCCAACAATGCTCACTGGAACATTCAGAAGTTTAGAAATCCTTCTGTAACCAATGATATCAGTATGTTTTGCTTTTTACCTATCGTGAGATGTTTCTGGTGAGACACCTTGGTAACAAGACACCTTTTTATAGGTTATCAGTTGAGACTGAACCAGCTGATATTAAAGGGGTTGTTTTTATTTTTTTAAAATAACAAACATGTTATACTTACCTTCACTGTGCAGCTCGCTCTGCACAGAGTGGCCCCAAACCTGCTTTTCTGGGGTCCCTCGGTGGCTATTTCAGCTCCTCCCCGCAAGAACTAACCACCTCAATGCGAGCTCCCTCGCATGGTGGTTAGTTGTTGCGGGCGCGCCCCCTTGATACAGCCGGCGGCTATAGCCGCTCGCTGTATCACTCGGCCCCGCCCCCCAGCGCGCCGCGTCATTGGATATGATTGACAGCAGCGCGAGCCAATGGCTGCGCTGCTTCCAATCCATCCACTGTAGCCAATCAGCGGCCAGGCTGAGCAGCGGAATGGATGTCGGGAATGAGCAGCCGACTTTCGAGGGGTCAGGTAAGTAAAACGGGGGGGCTGGGGGCGGCGGTATTGTCAGTAGTTTTTTCACCTTAATGCATAAAATGCATTAAGGTGAAAAAATTTTTACCTTTACAACCCCTTTAATTTGCACTGACAAGGGGCAGGATTGTTTTCTAATTACTGATAGATTTCAGCTGTTTTCTTGGCTTTCCATGCCTTTTTGCACTTAGCTTTCTTCATGTGTTCAACACATAACTTACTTTCTGAACATATTTTTTTTTGTTTCTTTGTATGTATGGATTGTATAGGTTGTTACCAGCATGTGGTGAAAATTTAATGTCAATAGCACCTTTAAAAATATAATTACCTAGAAAAATGGTGACATGTTCAATACTAATTTTACCCACTTGTGCATATCTCTCTCTCTCTCTCTCTCTCTCTCTCTCTCTCTCTCTCTCTCTCTCTCTCTCTCTCTCTCTCTCTCTCTCTCTCTCTCTCATATATATATAGATCTATCTATCTATCTATCTATCTATCTATCTATCTATCTATCTATCTATCTATCTATCTATCTATCTATCTATCTATCTATCTATCTATCTATCTATCTATCTATCTATCTATCTATCTATCTATCTATCTATCTATCTATCTATCTATCTATCTATCTATCTATCTATCTATCTATCTACACACATATATATATATATAGATCTCTATCTAGGAAGGAAAATGATAAATAGTTTTCAATTTTTTTTACAAATAAATATCTGAAAAGTGTGGATTAGTGTGGAGTGCATTTGTATTCAGCCTCCTTTACTCTGATACCCCTAACTAAAATCTAATGGAACCAATTGCCTTCAGAAGTCACCTAATTAGTAAGTAGAGAAAAAATGTGCGTAATTTAATTTAAATAATTTAATTTAAATACAGCTGTTCTGTGAGGCCCCCCAAGGTGTGTTAGAGAACCTTAGTGAACAAATAGCATCATGAAGACCAAGGAACACACCAGACAGATCAGGGATAAAGTTGTGGAGAAGTTTAAAGCAGGGTTAGGTTATAAAAATATATCCCAAGCTTTAAACATCTCACCTTGAACACACCATCCCCATCATGAAACATGGTGGTGGCAGCATCATGTTGTGGGGATGCTTTTCTTCAGCAAGGACAGGGAAACTGGTCAGAGTTGATAGGGAGATGGGAAGAACCAAATACAGGGCAATCTGCAAAAGACTTGAGACTGGGGCAGAGGTTCACCTTCCAGCAGGAAAACAACCCTAAACATACATAGTTACATAGATAGTAAGGTTGAATAAAGACACCAGTCCATCCAGTTCAACCTGAGTGAGTGTCTACAATTGTCCCTATCCCTGTACATTGTGTCTCATTAAGATGCTCATCTATTATATCATTATTTTATTTAAGGTACCCATATAGTGCCGTCAATTTACGAAGCGATCCACACATACATCGCACACTCACATCGGTACCCTACCCTTAAGGAGCCCACAATCCAAGGCACCAACTCACATTCATATACTAGGACCGATTTTGGACAGAAGCCAATTACCCTACCAGCATGTCTTTGCATATCTTTGCTGGTTTGCATTGTCAGTAGGTCCAGTAACGCATTGGGGGTTATTTACTAAAGGAAAATCCACTTTGCACTGCAGTTGCACTTGAAAGTGCACTTGGAAGTAAAGTCGCTGTAGATCCGAGGGGGACTTGCAAGGAAAATAAAAAACAGCATTTTAGCTTGCACATGATTGGATAATAAAATCAGCAGAGCTTCCACTCATTTTAGATCTACCCCTTAGATTTAGAGTGACTGCACTTCCAAGTACACTTGCAGTGCAAAGTGGATTTGCCTTTCGTAAATGTAAGGAAAATGGCTACACTTCGGTTCACTATATACTTTAGATAAGGGGCTTGAACTTTTTTATACGAGATATATGAAATGCTTTTGCAAGATTTTTATAAATGTCAAAATGACAATTTACTAGCAAGGAAAATAAGGAAGTTAGGAAAGTTAGCTAGCTCACCGCACATTTGGATTAAAGCCAAAGGTGCATGACTGTCTCAAAAGATTATTCCCATATTTCAAAATTATTCATATTATTCATTTTCTCGGAATTCAAGCTAGGTGCTTTTTTAGCGTCACTGAGCGTCACTGAGCATGACATATAAAAAATAACTTGTGATGACTTGTGATATATAACTTGTGATATCTGTACTCTTGTGATTGGATAAACTAAGGGACCGCCCCTTGGTTTGCCCCTACTGATAAATGATTTGTTACTTTATATAAACATGTGAAATGATACAATACAGTTGTATTTCTGGATATCCAACGGTATGTGGTGTCTTGATTTAACCAATCGATTGAAAAGATCTTTTTTGATGTCCAAGTTCAGCTCGAGCAAGGAAAAGGTTTGAGGGCGCACTTGACCAGTATACCTTTATCCTTACAGTAAACAACCCCCATTGCTTCTTGTTGGTGCATCTACCATCTGACCCATGAAATTGTCCTGTAAGACATTTAGGAAATGGCAAAAGAATGAAAATCCAAAAATAAAAATAAAAATTGGAAAATCCAAAAACAGAAAGAACAAAAATCAGAAAATGTTTAAATCCAAAAGAACAAAAAACATTCAGATAATTTCTATCATAATTAAAATATTAAGTTTATTAACCATTATTATAGGTTTTTAATATTATTTTTATTTATTAATAATAAATAATAATAATAATAATAATAAAAACTATAATAATAGTTATAAACTATTAACCACTTCTCAACCAGCCGCCGCAGTTATACTGCAGCAGGTTTGCTCCCCTGGGTGAACCATCGTAGCTAAACATTGGCTCGCTTTCAGACCACTAGGGGGAGTGGGAGCGCTGCCGGAGCCGATTCGCATGCCCGGACGGTCGCGATGACTGCCGGGGCACCTGTGATCACTCCACACAGAGACAGAACGGAGATCTGTCAATGTAAACAGACAGATCTCCATGCTGTCAGGGGAGAGGAGACTGATCTGTTGTTCATACTAAGTATAAACAATAATCGGTCTCCTCACCCAAGCAGTCCCATCCCCCCACAGTTAGAATCACTCCCTAGGACACACAGTTAACCCCTTGATTGCCCCCTACTGTTAACCTCTCCCTGTCAGTGTCATTTATACAGTAATCCGTGCATTTTTATAGCACTGATCACTATATAAATGTCAATGGTTCCAAAAAAGTGTCAAAAGTGTCCAATCTGTCTACCACAATTGCAGATCACCGCCATTATTAGTAAAAAAAAAAAAATTATAATAAAAATACCATAAACATAGCCCCTATTCTGTAGACGCTATAACTTTTGCGCAAACCAATCAATATACCCTTATTGCCATTTTTTTACCAAAAATATGTAGAAGTATACATATTGGCCTAAACTGAGGAAGAAATTTGTTTTTTAAAAATAAATTGGGGGATATTTATTATAGCAAAAAGTAAAACATTTTTTTTTTCAAAATTGTCGCTCTTTTTTTGTTTATAGCGCAAAAAATAAAAATCGTAGAGGTGATCAATTACCACCAACAGAAAGCTCTATTTGTGGGGGAAAAGGACATCAATTTTGTTTTTGTACAAAGTCGCATTTCCATGCAATTGTCAATTAAAACGATGTAGTGCCAAATCACAAAAAATGGCCTGGTCATTAAGGGGGCAAATCTTCTGGGGCTGAAGTGGTTAATTTATAGGTATTGTAATTTCCTTTCAAATTTGGCTGTTAGTGAATGTAACAAATACAAATTTTTCCGAAGCTACGAATTATCCAGCATTCGTTATTTTGGATAATTTGTAACGTCAGATAAATTTGTATACGTTACGTTCACTAACAGCCAAATTTGAAAAGAAATTCCAATACCTATAATTTAATAGTTTATAACTATTATTCTAGTTTTTATTATTATTATTATTATTATTATTATTATTATTATTATTATTATTATTATTATTATTATTAATAAATAATAGTAATAATAATAAATATATTATAATGGTTAATAAACTTAATATTTTAATTGAAATAGAAATTATCCACATTTTTTTGTTCTTTCGGATTTTCGTTCTTTCTGATTTTCTGATTCTTATCTTTTCAGATTTTCGTTCTTATTTTTGAATTTTCATTCTTTCTGATTTTATAATTTTCAGATTTTTGTTCTTTCGAATTTTCAAATTTTCGAATTTCAGATTTTTGTTTTTTTGGATTTTCAGATTTTGTATTTTCAATTTATTACAAATTATTGAAATAACGAATACCGCATCTAAATGAATTTAATGTAACGCGTTCCAATTTATCCGAAGTTACAAATTTATTTGAAATAACAAATATTGGTCATAACGAATGATCCAAAAAATGAAACTGTCTATTCATGTGTAATGCCCCGTACACACGGTGTGATTTTCCGATGGAAAATGTCCGATCGGAGCGTGTTGTCGGAAATTCCGACCGTGTGTGGGCTCCATCGGACATTTTCCATTGGATTTTCCGACACACAAAGTTGGAGAGCAGGAGATAAAATTTTCCGACAACAAAATCCGATCGCATCAATTCCGACCATGTGTGGCCTGTTCCAACGCACAAAGTGCCACGCATGCTCAGAAGAAATTCCGACACGGAAGAGCTCGGTCTGGTAAACTTAGCGTTCGCAATGGATACTGCACTTTCGTCACGCTGCAATGTTAAAAATGGTTTAATACAGCGCACTCTCTTCTTCTTTATAATGTGACAAGAATTAAGTAGTTTTGCTGCTCATATTCACACACACTTCTCACAAACTTATTTTGTTACTATTTATCGGGATTCCCTCAATATATTTTGATTTCTCACATCTGACAACATTATTTTGGTGGGTTTTTTTTGTGGCTTTAATGTAGATTTTTTTTTTGTGTTTGTATTTTTTTGAAGAATGTTTGTTTTTTTAATTTTTATTTGTACTCCCGAAAATGTTTGTGTGTGTTTTTTGTGTCAAGTTACCACAACACCATTGATATGTTGTTCTATTTAATCTGTAGGAGATTGTTTGGTGTTGTTGTCTCTTGTTAATTTCACATTTTATGTTAGAAATGTACCTGAATTGTCACCAACAAACTGTCTTTTTTGGATTAAAACACAAAGGAGAGTAGAATTTCCAAAAAAAAAATTTTATTAAGGGCTCACAACTAAACAAAGAGGGAGGCAACACTAGAGAAACTGCCGAAATTGGCGAAGCCTTGGACCCCCAGGGCAGACATCAATTATTTTCAAGCAAAATTGGTGGCCTGAGGAGTCCTTATCTAAGGGAGGGCAGTCTGGTCCATCAGTCCCAGAGATCCGGAAAGCAGCAGATGACATCTATGTCCCCAGGCTGTGCTCATACGAGAGACTGCAGCTTCTGTCAGACCAGACTGAACCCAGGGTCATCACTCTCAGGTCTTCTTTCCACGCTTCCTTCCATGCTGTGGCTGTGGTTGTGGAGTTGAGGCAGCAGGAGGAGGAGGAGGAGGATGGTCCAACTCAATCACGTCGGTCTTGGGTGTTAGTTCCCCACTCACCCCCTTACTTAGGACTTTATAAAGCAGGTTCTCACATAGTTTGCGTTGACCCTCCTGCATGCCCTGCAGTTTGGTGGCTGCAATGCAGGCAAAGGCCTCTTCAAGAGTGGGGAAGGCTCGGAGGGACGCAGAAGCCTCCTGAATCAGCCTGAGCGCAGAATCCTGCAAGGGAGTCGTCTTCCTCGCCCTTTTGTATGGAAGGCGGAGGGGAGGAACCTGCGATTCAGTCAGGCTTCGACTTGTCCCAGGCTTCTCTTGGGTGACACTTAGCCCCGCCTCCTCCTGGCTGCCACTAATCCCAGCCTCCTCCTGACTGCCACATTTCACAACCTCCCCCTGGCTGAGGTCTTCCTGTGTATGAAAAAGGGACATAGTTTTAGTTTTTATTCATTAATCACACACAATTTTAACCTCCTGACTGTGGCAAATTGAATGTTAACAAATATAACAGACTATCATTCTGAGCCCAGCATTTTTGTTTCTTTTAACAATTTTGGCTGCCCACTACTGTCTATTAATATGTAAAACACTTTTTTTCAATCACCAATTAGTGACCAATAATAACGTCTAGTAAACATCATTTATTTATTGCCCAAAAATCTGTAGAAGAATGCTATACTTGACTCCAGCTGGGCTCCTCCACTTCTTCCTGGCTGGAAGGCCCAGGTTGGACATCAGAAGCCTCAGCTGGGGTGGAAGAGTGGAAGGAAGAGTAGAGAGGGATTCCTTGACTTCAGTGTGGTCTGACAGAAATTGCAGTCTCTCCCAGTACCAGAGCTTGGGGACATAAAGTCATCTGCTGCTACTCCGGACCTCTGGGAATCTGTGACCTTCTTGCGCGCCCTAAGATAAGTGCTCCTCAGGCCACCAATTTTGGTTTTTAAATAGGGGATAGTTGCTGTGGGGACCACCGGCTTCACCAACTCCAGTAGTTTCTCCAGCGCTGCCTGCCTCTTTTGTTTATGGTTATAATGCAGGTGTCTCACCTGCCACAGACATGGCAGCTCCCTGTACTTGTCTATGAACAGGGGGAGGAAATTGTGGTCATTGAACCCATCCATTTTCTCTGCGAGACACAACACAAGACAAACCCTAAGGTCAGGCCAAACTACCCTAATCTTGTTAAAATATAGGCTTCCATTTCGAAGCAGTATAGGCGCAAGTTTAGATCTTACCTTCGTTATCACGATCGGCGCCTCCGATGCTCCTTCCTCTGCTCACAGATCGTACGTAAGACGCACGCGTGTTACGCTTTATACACACTGCGCATGCGTGTAACTCCGCCCGCCCCTGACGTTTTTTCTAGTCTATTCCCCACCCCTTTTCATTCTGCACAGTGGGGGAAGAGCATATGGCGGATACACAGCAGGATCGTGATAATTGTAGCAACGAGGAGGAGGAGGAGGAAAGCACGGATCCGGAAACGTCCCAATCCAGAAGGAGATTTAAGGCCTCAAATATGTCCTTTGGGGAGATGTTGGAGATGGTGGACATCCTGAAGAGGGCCGACTATGATGGAAAGTATGGACCTTACCCCAACCCCAATGTCAGAAAGGCCAAGATCATGGCGAAAGTAGTCAAGAGTCTGCACCGGAAATTCGGGGTACGTCGATCGAAAGATCAGCTCAGGAAGCGGTGGTCGGACCTCAAATTATGAGAACACGAGCAGTACAGAAAGATCCGTAGAGTGCTGCAAAAAAGTAAGTAGTTGTGCTGTGTTCCTATTCTTTTGATGTTTATTACGTTCGTGCTGCTTCATGTGCTTTTAGGAACTGTTGTACAGTTTAAAATGGCAACTTTCATGTTCATGGGCACATTATTCGTTCGTATCAAACATTTTTCTTTCGGACTATAAAATACCATTGTTTAGGCCATATGCATTTGGCCACCATTTTTACGCCCTATACTTGTCTTAAATGAATTTGGTTGTGTAGATGGCTTTGTTACTAGAATGAAATGCAAACTAGATTCTGTGTAAGGAGAGGACACTCAGCAGCTGTTTTCACATCTGGACACTGGAGCACTAGTGTGGGACACAAGAACACCATTTTTATTAGGGGGCCACACAGGTGCTCCAGTGTATACTATAGGGGAGTCTCCATCTGTGAAGTTTGGACCAAACAGGTAAAGTATTGAAGCTTGACAAAGGACACTGAAAATGCTACATTTTGGAACTCTGCTAAAATTGCCAATTGTACCCCACTTCCAAGCAATGTTTACTATTTCTAGTTCTGCCATCAAATATCTGTGTGCTAATTATACCTTTTTGTTTTACACAGGGGAGAAAAGACTCGGAGGACACCCCTCATCCGAGGAGACCAAAGCCCACCCCCCTCTGGCAGAAGGAGGAAGAAGACATGGTGGAAATAGTCACCACAACAGGTGAGTGTCTGCGACCACAGGCTCAGGTAAGAGATGGATGGCGGCATATTTTTGAGACCTAATTTTTTGGGGGGTTCCTCTCTTTTTAGGTGATCGTGATGTTGTGGATCCAGATCCTTTCACATCCGAAAGTGCCCAGATCCTGATCGGGGAGATCATGGGGTGTAATTTACAATTGGAAAACCTCAAGAAAAACATCAATGATGTTATTCAAAAAAATAAAAACATCATTGATGTTTTGGGGCGATTTTAAAGCCCCTCCAAAACCCTTTGTTTTTTGGTGTGCTACAATGTGCAAAAAGTTTTTGTGATTTTTCACAAAGCCAAATTTGGAGGATACACACAGTGTGTCAACATGTGCTATCTGCCATCACGGGAGATCAATGGACGCGTTTTGGGGGTGCAACCCCTTCCTCAATAATAAAGTAGCGGTGAGGAAGGGGTTTCTCATCCCAAACACGTCCCTTGATCCCCTGTGATGGCAGGTTGCACATGTTGAAATTCGTAAATTGGTGTGCATCTTCCAAATTTGGCTTTTCCTGGGGTGACTTCACCCCATCTGAACGCAATATCAAACACAGTTCCTAAATACTCATGTCTGATATTGCCTTCAAATTCTAGCAAATGTGAACTTTGTAAGTTCAAGATTTGTGTCTTTCTTGTTGGTTTTACACATGCCAGTTTTATCTTAAATGGACATTTCTATTTTTGATAATGCTACCCCAAAAATTGTTATACAACAAACATGTTGGTTTGTTTGAAAAACCTTTGGTAAATGCACATGTGATTGTGCAGGTATAAAAAAGTTTGTTAATCAAGAATGTGTGGATTATTGTCTCAACGCTACAACACTTTTGGGGTGATGTCATTGCTGTTTAAAGAGAAAATGGGCGTTATTTCCTAAGGGCAAATCCTATTGGCACTACAAGTGCAGTTTCAATGCAGTTGCAAGTGCACTTGTAGTGAAAAGTGTCTTTGCATTTAGTCAATAACACCCAACACTGCTTTGTATAAGGTTACACAATCACGCCATTTTCTGGACTCAACACATTTCTGTCAGGGTCAGCTAAAACAAACACAAGCAGTAAATGTCCACAAAGAATTTCTTTTTTTTGCTTTTTTATTATAAAAAGGCTTCACATATTTGCTGGCATATTGATGGCCCCCCTACCCGCAAAGAACTCCAGGTATCGTAAGCGGACATCACAGGCACTCAGGGAGGGCAAGCCAGGAAGTCCGCTTTCAAGCACGGTCAGTGTTGTTTCAGGTATCACTCCGGCCTCAGGCCCAACAGAGCCAGCATAGTTGGCCGAATGTTTCCTTAAATGGTTATGGAGAATACAGCATGCCATGATGATATGATTAAGTTTATACTCCGCCATATGGATAGGTGTCAGAAATAGGCGGAACCGGCTGGCCAGGATTCCAAATGTGTTCTCCACCACTCTCCACCACTCTTCGGGCTCTGGCCAGCTGGTAATTAAAAACCCTCTGTTCCGGGGTGAGGGTCCTCATAGGGAATGGCCGCATAAGATGGTCCCCCAGCGCAAACGCTTCATCAGCAACGAACACAAATGGGAGTCCTTCTACATTGTCCTCTGGAGCTGGCAAGTCCAAGCTGCCATTCTGGAGATGCCTGTAGAACACCGTCTGGGCGATGACTCCACCATCGGACATCCAGCCATTCTTCCCCATGTCCACATACAAGAAGTCGTAATTAGCCGACACCACTGCAAACGCTTCATCAGCAACGAACACAAATGGGAGTCCTTCCACATTGTCCTCTGGAGCTGGCAAGTCCAAGCTGCCATTCTGGAGATGCCTGTAGAACTCCGTCTGGGCGATGACTCCACCATCGGACATCCAGCCATTCTTCCCCACGTCCACATACAAGAAGTTGTAATTAGCCGACACCACCGCCAACATCACTATACTATTGAACCCCTTATAGTTGAAATAGTACGACCCCGAGTTGGGTGGTGGGATGATGTGGACGTGTTTCCCATCAATTGCCCCTCCGCAGTTAGGAAAGTCCCACCGCTGGGCAAAGTGGGAGGCCACAGTCTGCCATTCCTGTGGCGTGAAAGGAAACTGTAGAGGAAAAAAAAAACAATTACTATTTTTGCACATAAACATGGCAAGCAGATTAGACACAAACATTCTTGGCCAACCTCCAGATAGCATTTAGTAAGGGGAATTTAACAACGCCAAAATATAAGGTACACCTATCATATTCTCCCTCCCCCCCCTCTCATGGGCCATTTCTAACATTATGGGGTGTGTGGAAATCTTGGACAGGTAACCCTCTCCACTTCATTGAGGGATGAATGCCTAAATAATGGGTATTACTTTGAACAGCCCCTCCCTAGTTACACTATTGGCAGCCCACTGGACAGGTAAGAAGTGTCATAATACAAAGATAGAAATACACACTGTACACATTTGAGGACATTTGGAAATTCTGCTATTACCTGTCAAGATAATATTAGGATACAAAAACTTTTAACAGTACCATTTGAAAGTATACAGGCAGGCACTTGCACTACATGCTTTGGGGAATTCATCCATAAATCAGAGCACAAAAGAGATGGGTATAGTGTGTATGGGTTTTGCAAAGTCAGCAGATAGATGATTGAGGATAGATAGAGAATTGGGATCAGCTGACTTAGCAGTTGGGGGAGGGAGGGTTACTAAAAATGATTTGGGGACACCACAAAAAATAAGCCTCTGGCACTCTGCCAGAACTTAAAGCTAAAATAACATTTCAAAACATTTTAGAGGGTGTTTGGGGTAAAGCACTACTATGGAGCTGACAAAATACATTGTTAAGTGGCTACATGCAATGAATATAGGGCCAGTAGAGCATGCTGGGGAGGTTAGTGAAGGACAATCTGTATGAAGGACCTAAAAAATTATTTACATAAAAATCCAGCATGCATGAGGACAAAGGGGACATTCACAGCATATTACAATCATGGTAATTAGGGAATGAGGAAAGAAATGAAATATATTAGCACACAAATAAATACAATGAAATGTGGTATTAAAGGATAAAAATCTTACCTTCATATACTCCTTCTGCAAGACCTGGATGATGGCAGAACAGGTCTCTGGGATGATGATACCCAGAGCCTGGGGGGAGATGCCTGTTGAGAACTTCAAGTCCTGCAGACTTCTCCCTGTCGCCAAATACCGCAGGGTAGCAACCAACCTCTACTCCAGAGTGATGGCTTGCCTCATGCAGGTATCCTGCCTGCTAATATAAGGGGTCAACGAAGCCAACAGACGGTGAAACAAGGGGTCCGTCATACTGAGAAAGTTCCTGAAATCATCAGGATTATTCTCACGGATCTCACGGAGCAAAGGCATATGAGAGAACTGGTCACGCTGAAGCAACCAATTCTTGGTCCATGAACTCCTCCCCACCCTGTTCACTGGACTTGTGTCAAGGTCAGGACCCCAACACCAAGCCCCCGCACAGCACGAACTCTACGAGGAGTACGCATACGCAACATGGCTAGAAAACGGTTGGTTGCTCAGAACGAAGTAACAGAACGCACTGAAGAACAGCAAGGCCTGTGAAGAGCGACCTGAAAAACAGTAACGAACGAACAAGAATACAATGACTAAGTCTTGCTTGCACGCACTGAAGAGCAGATACAAACCCAAAAGCACAAACTGAACGGCAGAAAACGATCTGAAAACCATGAGTCTGAAAAAGCGCGAATCGTCTCTCACCAAACTTTTCTAACACGAGATTAGCAAAAGGAGCCCAACGGGTGTCGCGCTTGGTTCTGAAATGGCCTTTTCTAGTCTCGTCGTACGTGCTTGACGTCACCGCGTTCTTGGCGATCGGAAATTCCGACAACTTTGTGCGACCATGTGTACGCAAAACAAGTTTGAGCCAACATCCGTCGGAAAAAATCCTAGAATTTTGTTGTCGGAATGTCCGATCAATGTCCGACCGTGTGTACGGGGCATTAGAATGACCCAGTCAAAGTCCAGACCAAAATCCAATTGAGAATCTGTGGCAAGACTTGAAAATTGCTGTTCACATACGCTCTCCATTCAATCTGACAGAGCTTGAGCTATTTTGCAAAGGAGAATGGGCATACATTTTTACTCTCTAGATGTGCAAAGCTGGTAGAGACATACTCCAAAAGACTTGCAGCTGTAATTGCAGCGAAATGTGGTTCTACAAAGTACTGACTCAGGGGGGCCGAATACAAATGCATGCCACACTTTTCAGATATTTATTTGTAAACAAAATTGGAAACCATTTATCATTTTTCTTCCACTTCACAATTATGAGCCACATTGTGTTGGTCTATCACATAAAATCCCAATAAAATACATTTATGTTTTTGGTTGTAACATGACAAAATGTGGAAAATTTCAAGAGGTATGAATACATTTTCAAGGCACTGTAGCTCTGTATATATATCTATATCTATATCTATATATATATCTATATAGATATAGATATAGATATAGATATATATATATATATATATATATATATATATATATATATATAGATATATATAGATATATATAGATATAGATATATATATATACACTATATTACCAAAAGTATTGGGATGCCTGCCTTTAGACGCACATGAACTTTAACTTTATAAGGCGTACACACGGTCGGACTTTGTTCGGACATTCCGACAACAAAATCCTAGGATTTTTTCTGACGGATGTTGGCTCAAACTTGTCTTGCATACACACGGTCACACAAAGTTGTCGGAAAATCCGATCATTCTGAACGCGGTGACATAAAACTTGTACGTCGGGACTCTAAATGGGGCAGTAGCCAATAGCTTTCATCTCTTTATTTATTCTGAGCATGCGTGGCACTTTGTCCGTCAGATTAGTGTACATACGATCGGAATTTCCGACAACGGATTTTGTTGTTGGAAAATTTTATCTCCTGCTCTCCAACTTTGTGTGTCGGAAAATCCGATGGAAAATGTCCGATGGAGCCCACACACGGTCGGAATTTCCGACAACATGCTCCGATCGGACATTTTCCATCGGAAAATCCGACCGTGTGTACGGGGCATTAGTCTGTAGGGTTCAATATTAGGTTGGCCCACACTTTGCAGCTATAAGAAGGCTGGGAAGGCTGTCCACAAAATTTAAGCGTGTGTCTATGGGAGTGTTTGACCATTTTTCCAGAAACGCATTTGTAAGGTCAGGCAATGATGTGGATGAGAAGGCCTGGCTTGCAGCCTCCGCTCTAATTCATCCCAAAGGTGTTCTATCGGGTTGAGGTCGGGCCAGTCAAGTTCCTCCACCCCAAACTTGCTCATCCGTGTCTATATGGACCTTGCTTTATGCACTAGTCCAAATCATTTGGTGGGGAGGGGGGCTTATGGAGTGGGGTTGGCCCCTTGGCCCCTTAGTTCCAGTGAAAGGAACGCTTAAGGCGTCAGCATACCAAGACATTTTGGACAATTTCATGCTCCCAACTTTGTAGGAACAGTTTGGGGATGGCTCCAAGATGACTGCTCACAAACAAGGTCCATAAAGACATGGATGAGCCAATTTGTGGTGGAGGAACTGGACTGGCCTGCAGAGTCCTAACCTCAACATGATAGAACACCTTTGGGATGAATTAGAGTGGAAACTGTGAGCCAGGCCTTCTCGTCCACATCAGTGCCTAACCTCACGAATGCGCTTCTGGAAGAATGGTCAAACATTCTCATAGAAACATTCCTAAACCTTGTGGACAAGCTTCCCAGAAGAGTTGAAACTGCTATAGCTGCAAGGGGTGGGCCAACTCAATATTGAACTAAGACTGGGATTCCATTCACAAAGTTCATGTGCGCTTACAGGCAGGTGTCCCAATACTTTTCGTAATATAGTGGTGTTAGTTTGTTCTAAAACAAACTGAAAATATGGGGTATTCGCGGGAAATTTGAGCGCCGCAGAATGCCCCATAATGCACTGCGAGATTGTGAGACTGCTGAGAGAGACATAATTGGCCAAAGGCAGGGTGTCTTTTGCCAATCATGGCTCAGGGGGCTAAGTCCACACCCCACACTATATAAGGCTATATAAAAAAAAAAATATATATATATATATCTTTTCATGTGACAACACTGAAGAAATTACACTTTGCTACAATGTAAAGTAGTGAGTGTATAGCTTGTATAACAGTGTAAATTTGCAGTCCCGTCAAAATAATTCAACACACGGCCATTAATGTCTAAACCCCTGGCAACAAAATTGAGTACACCCCTAAGTGAAAATGTCCAAATTGGGCCCGATTAGTCATTTTCCCTCCCCGGTGTCATGTGACTCATTAGTGTTACAAGGTCTCAGGTGTAAATGGGGAGCAGGTGTGTTAAATTTGGTGTTATCGCTCTCACTCTCTCATACTGGTCACTGGAAGTTCAACATGGCACCTCATGGCAAATAACACTCTGAGGATCTGAATAAAAAGAATTGTTGCTCTACATAAAGATGGTCTATGCTATAAGAAGATTGCCAAGACCCTGAAACTGAGCTGCAGCTAGGTGGCCAAGTCCCTACAGTGGTTTAACAGGACAGGTTCCACTCAGAATAGGCCTCGCCATGGTTGACCAAAGAAGTTGAGTGCACATGCTCAGCGTCATATGCAGAGGTTGTCTTTCAGAAATAGACGTATGAGTTCTGCCAGCATTGTGGCAAAGTTTGAAGGGGTGGGGGGTCAGCCTGTCAGTGCTCAGACCATGCGCCTCACACTGCATCAAATTGGTCTGCATGGCTGTCATCCCAGAAGGAAGCCTCTTCTAAAGATTATACAAAAGAAAGCCCGCAAACAGTTTGCTGAAGACAAACATGCTAAAGACATGTATTACTGGAACCATATCCTGTGGTCTGATGAGACCAAGATAAACTTATTTGGTTCAGATGGTGTCAAGCTTGTGTGGCAGCAACCAGGTGAGGAGTACAAAGACAAGTGTGTCTTGCCTACAGATAAGCACGGTGGTGGGAGTGTCATGGTCTGGGGCTGCATAAGTGCTGCCAACACTGGGGAGCTACAGTTCATTGAGGGAACCATGAATGCCAACATGTACTGTGACATACTGAAGCAGAGCATGATCCCCTTCCTTCGCAGGGCAGTATTCCAACATGATAACGACCCCAAACACATCTCCAATCACTGCCTTGCTAAAGAAGCTGAGGGTAAAGTTGGTGGACTGGTAAAACATGTCTCCAGACCCAAACCCTATGGAGCATCTGTGGGGCATCATCAAATGGAAGATGGAGCAGCGCAAGGTCTCTAACATCCACCAGCTCTGTGATGTCATCATGGTGGAGTGGAAGAGGACTCTAGTGGAAACCTGTGAAGCTCTGGTAAACTCCATGCTCATGAGGGTTAAGGCAGTGCTGGAAAATAATGGTGGCCACACAAAATATTGACACTTTGGGCCAAATTTGGACATTTTCACTTAGGGGTGTAGTCAATTTGTTAGCAGTTTAGACATTAATGGCTGTGTGTTGAGTTAATTTGAGGGGACAGCAAATTTACATGGTTATACAGGCTGTACACTACTTTACAACATTGTAGCAAAGTATAATTTCTTCAGTGTTGTCACATGAAAAGATAAAATAAAATATTTACAAAAATGTGAGGGGTGTACTCACTTTTGTGAGATACTGTATATACATACAGTCTAATATATATATATATATATATATATATATATATATATATACTCTGCATTTAGCGTAGATTATATATTCAGTGTAGAATCTACAGTATATTCAGTCAGTACAGGCAGTGTATCTGATATATACTAGTATATACTGTACTCTGCATTTAGTGTACATTAGATATTCAGTGTAGAATCTATATTCAGGCAGTGTAGTATATATAATATAGTGTATTGAAGTGGTTAAGGGGAACCCTGCGCCAAAATGAAAAACAATTATGGCACAGAGGTCCCACCCAAAATTCATACAAGCCCCTTCAGATCTGGTATGGATTTTAAGGGGTCCCCCCCAAAGCACCTTGTCCCCATGTTGATGGGGACAAGGGCCTTATCCCCACAACCCTTGCCTGGTGGTTGTGGAGGTCTGTGGGCAAGAGGCTTATCGGAATCTGGAAGCCCCCCTTAACAAGGGGGCCCCCCAGATCCCGCCCCCCATGTGAATGGGTAGGGGTACATTTGGACAATTCCTTTATTTAAAAAAATGTCCTGCGATGTCCATCCATCTTTAATCACGCCGCCGATAGTCCCGGAAAAAAAAATGGAAAAACTCCATCTCCATGGGAGGCATCCCACCGACTGCCGTCTTTTTGCTTTGACAGCTCTTATAAAGTCAAGGGCAGGGCCACCCGGTGACATAAATGGGTGAGCCTGCCCCGCTAACGTCACATTGTTACGTCAGCAGGTGGCCCTGCCCTTGGCTATATAAGAGCTGTCAAAGCAAATAGAAGGCAGTCGGCGGGAAGGTGGTCCATTTTTTTTTTTTATTTCTCTGGAACATCAGACGCTATGATTGAAGATGGATGGGCATCGCAGGATTTAAAAAAAAAAAAAAAGGAATTGTCCAAAACAGTCTCCTGTCATTTTTACTTTTTTGACACTTTTTTTGGTGAATGGGTAGGGGTACAATGTATCCCTACCAATTCACATAGGGGGGGAAGATTGCATAGGGGGGGGCGGGATTGCATGCTCGGATAAGCGTCTGGTATGGATTTTGGGGGGACCCCCGAGCCATTTTTTTTATTTTGGTAGGGGGTTCCCCTTAATATCCATACCAGACCTGAAGGGCCTGTTATGGATTTGGGGGGACCCCCACAACATTTTTTTTAAATTTTGGCATGGGGTTCCCCTTAATATCCATTCCAGACCCAAAAGGCCTGGTAATGGACTGGGGGGGGGACCCACGCCGTTTTTTTCAATGATTTTTTATGTATATTGTCGGGATCCAGAAATACATTACAGCCGCAATAAATTTTAAATTACATTTATTCCTTTAAAAAAAGTCATTTTGCTACGGGACTGTTATGAACATGGGAAATCCAGCGTATCACGGCTACCTCGCTCCCAGTAACAGTATGGGGTCCTTTTGTGTACCTAGCGTGGACTCCATGCATCTGACTTCCTTTAACTCCTCTGTACCCGTTTACAGGCTAGAGACCTCTGCCGCCTGAGTCTGCTCCCATTGCTTCGGGAGACAGATAGCTCATGGAGAGAGTGCCGACAACAACTCACTCCTGCATAAGGCTATCCCACCTGCCCCAGGCACGTGCTTTATGACAGGCTGCTTGGTAAATCTCTGTTACTCTAGGTGACCACTTGTATCTGCACACTACGTCAACTTTAGTACTGACATCTTCATACCCCAAAGTATGTAATACTGTAGTCAAATACATTTTGGCCTAAATATATGTATAAAGATTATTTGTGAAAATGTATAACAAAAAACTAAGAAAAAAGTTTTCTTTTTTTTGGTATTTTTTTAATTTATATAGCAAAAAATGAAAAACCCAGAGGTGATTAAATACCACCAAAAAAAAGCTCTGTCTAAAAAAAAAAAAAAATGATTAGGGGTGATAATAGGCACCCTTGTCGAGTACCATTAGTAATTGGAAAAGAATCTGAGAGACTGTCTCATGGCCATACCTGAGCACTGGGCTTAGAGTAAAGGCCTACAATGGCTTGAAGGAAGTAACCTGAGATGCCAATTTTCCCTAAGACTGCTTCTAGGTATTTCCAATGGACTCTATCAAACGCCATCTTTGAGTCTAGCGATATCGGCAGAGAGGGCATTTGATGGTGCTCAGCCTAGAGTGTGCTAGTAAGAAAAAGGAGGATAATGCAGTAGATCTTTTTCTTTTGATGCTGAAGGAATCTAAAGATGGGTCTATTACTCTGTTAAAGTTTCCACAAATTACATGTTGGTCTCTGAGGTAGTGATATAGTTTTTGCATGGCTGATTTTTAAGGACTTCTGGTGGGTGTTTGGGGCATATACGTTGAGAATTATCAAGGGATATTGTTAAAACATGCTGAAAGAATTAGGAATTTTCCCTGAGGGGTCGCTTTCTACATGAGAGAGAACAAAGGACACTGAGGAGCGGGCTGCAATTATGACTCCTCATTTTCGGATTGGGCATGAAAGCAGTGAGGAAATAATTTGTGGGTGCACTGATTTGGTCATTAAAAAGTGTGCCTCCTGAACACACAGAATATCTGCATGTTGAGAAATGGCTTCATGCCAGAGAAGGGGGCGCTTAAATCGGCTGTTGAGGCCCTTGACATTTAGTGAAGTGATTTTAAGTGCCATATTGGGGGTCGGGAAGGAGATGCCACTATGGTTCAGAGAGATATAAAGTGACTATGAGTACCAAAACACAAAATCAAAAGTTATGAGCAATAAGTATCAGTACAATAACTGTGAACAGATGGTATAAAAACTGAGTAGCGTTAATGAAACTATATGCATAACAATAATAATAATATTGCAATATTGTCAATATTAGTGTATATCTTAGGTGTTTAAGGTTTAAAACTTCTAAAATAATGATATCATATGTTTATAATACAGCCAGTGAAATAGAAAACGTCTTATTTAAAAGGTGATGAAAATGAGAAATAATGAGTTTGATGTGGCTGTCAAATTTTCTGATTCAGTGTAGCTATCTAGCATTAGTATGAAATATTAATGAAATATTCCAAGAGCTACATTCATGTCTTGTAATAGAAATAAATTATTCAAGATCAAGACCTTATTTGAATGTAGCTTTTTATTCTAATAATATCACTAGTATCACATGAAAAAGTGCTGATATGCAGTTACAACATGTGATTTAAAAGCTTTCAAACTACAAAAGGAATTTTGGGGTTTAATAATGATGCTGAATCAATCAAGAGCACATTGCACATTTGTGCAGTTTTTACAGCCTTTCAAGACACTTGGAGTCATTACAGCATTTCTGCTGACTCAGAATATTCAGAAAACTAGATATGTTATAAAGCAAAAACATTGTTGTTTTAATAAAAATATGCCTTCTATTCTCATTCTCATTCTTCATTTTGCATTCAAATTCAGAAATGCCCCATCATTTTTACATTTTGATATTTGGACACTAAAAATGACTCACAATATATATTTATTTATGCAGAGAAAGGTGTGTAAAATGAGGCCTATAATACACACGCTCAGCGCCAGATCAATCGTATGGTTCTATGTGCAGTGTAAAATAAATAAACACTTAAGAATATTAAATCACACAATTATATGTGCAGTATTAAAAAATAAATATTCAAAAGTAGAAAGCAACTGTTTAAAAAGGAAGAAATGGCATAAATACAGTAGTAAAAAAGTCCAGCAATCAAACACTGGATCATAAATACTAAAAACAGCGCTAAAATAAAAGCCACAAAAGAAAGTGTCACAGTAAGTGGCCAAAACACAAATAAGAGTATCTTTGTAGAAGGTAATGATGAAGACAGTTCAAGGTTTTTATAGGTGTAGAATCACTGATATCCGAGCGTGCACCTGTCACTAGAAAGAAGACATGTTCCACCACGTGATGCATACTCCGCCAGGGGGTCAAACTCACCAGAAGCCACTATTAAAAGTGCATTGAGTAAGGTATTCAACATCCACTTCAATAGTAAGTCCTCATCATCAGCAGGATTCACTGGTAAAGAGGCTCCATATATATCATAAAACACAAGAGTAACACCAACATAGCGTAATCCAAAATTATTTTTGGGTTGTTTTTTTTTTTTTTTTTAGGTTTGTATTTTTTTCAAGGCTGATCTTTGTTATATTTTTTGGTTAGTTTTACTCCCTATTTTTGTGTGTGTTTTGTGTGTCAAGTTACCACAACACCATTGATATCTTATATTATTTAATCTCAAGAAGGTTGCTTGGTGTTGGTGTTCCTTGTTAATTTCACATTGTACGTTAGAAATGTACCTGCCTCCTCACAAACAAACTGTCCTTTTTTAAGGAAAACACACATAGGCAAGTATAATTGAAACAAAAATTCCTTTATTAAGGGCTCAGAACCAAACAAAGAGGGAGGCAACGCTGGATAAACAGCAGAAATTGGCGAAGCCTTGGACCCCCAGGGCAGACATCAATTATAAAACATCAAAATTGGTGGCCTGAGGAGTCCTTATCTAAGGGAGTGCAGTCTGGTCCAGAAGTCCAAGAGATCCTGAAAGCAGCAGATGACATGTATGTTCCCAGGCTGTGGTACTACAAGAGGCTGCATCTTTTGCCAGACCAGACTGAACCCAGGGTCATCACTTTCTGGTCTTCTTTCCACGCTTCCTTCCCGGCTGTGGCTCTGGTGTTGGAGATATGGCAGGAGGAGGAGTAGGACCTGGAGGAGGAGGAGGAGTAGTAGGACCAGGAGGAGGAGGAGGAGGAGGAGTAGGACCTGGAGGAGGAGGACTATGTGTGAGGTCACAAATGTGGGTAGCAGATGTTATTTGGGCCCTCAACCCCTTATTGAGAGCTTCCAAAATTAAGGACTCACACAGGAGTCGTTGGCCCTCCTCAATATGCAGCATTTTGCAGACAGGTATGCAAGCAAAGTCCTCCTCCACAGTGTGGGGGGTTCTCAGGGCCTCTGTAGCCTTCCAAAAGAGGCCTATGGCAGCCTCCTCCAGGGTACTCCTCTTCCTGCCACTCTGTCTTTGCGGATGTAGGGGAGGGACCTGCATATCAGGCAGCCTGCTTGGCCCGGCCACCTCCTGGCTGAGACTTCCCTGGTTTTAGTTTTTGCATCATCAATCACAATCATAAATTAGTATTAGTACTCCAAACTAACATCTAGTTCACATCATTGAATGGACAAGCAGAAATATTTAGAGGAATGCTATACCTGGCTCAAGCTGGGCTCCTCCACATGTTGCTGCCTGGAAGGCCCAGGTTGGGCGTCAGAAGCCTCAGCTGGGGGGGGGAGGAAGCCTGGAAGGAAGACTGGAGAGTGATGACCTGGGTTTAGTCTGACCTGCCAGAAAATGCAGCCTGTCATAGTACCAGAGTCTGGGGGCATAAACATCATCTGCAGCTCCGGATCTCTGGGAATCCTGGACCTTCTTGTGCTCCCTTAGATAAGTGCTCCTCAGGCCACCAATTAGGATCTTCAAATATGTCATGTCTGCCGTGGGGATAACCGTCTTCACAAATGCCAACAAACTATCCAGCGCTGCCTTCCTCTTTGTTTGGTTCTTATATTCAAGGTGGTTTATCTCCCAAAGACAAGGCAGCTCCCTGAACATATCAATGAAGATTGCCATAAAGTCGTTATCTTTCAAGATATCCATTTTCACAAGACACAACACAAGACAAACCCTAATGTCAGGCAAAACTCTCCTAATCTTGTTACAATATAGGCCTCAATCTAGAAGTAGTATAGGCCCAAGTTTGGCTCTTACCTTCGTTATCACGATCAGCGCCTCCGATACTCCTTCCTTCGCTCACAGATCATACGTACTACGCACGCGTGTTACGCTTTATACACACTGTGCATGTGTTTAACTCCGCCCGCCCCTGACGTTCTTTCTAGTCTATTCCCCACCCCTTTTCGTTCGGCGCAGTGGGGAAAGAGCACATGGTGGAAACACAGCAGGTGTGTGCTAATTATAGCAACGAGGAGGAGGGGGAGGAAAGCCCGGAGCCAGAAACGTCCAGATCCAGAAGGAGACGATTTAAGGCATCAAATATGTCTTTTGGGGAGATGTTGGAGATGGTCGACATCCTGAAGAGGGCCGACTATGATGGAAAGTATGGACCTTACCCCAACCCCAATGTCAAAAAGGGCAAGATCATGGCAAAAGTGGTCAAGAGTCTGCACCGGAATTTCGGGTTACGTCGATCGAAAGATCAGCTCAGGAAGCGGTGGTCGGACCTCAAATTAAGAGAACACGAGCAGTACAGAAAGATCCGGAGAGTGCTGCAAAAAAGTAAGTAGTTGTGCTGTGTTTCTATTCTTTTTCTGTTTATTACGTTCATGCTGCTCCATGTGCTTTTCTTAACTGTTGTACAGTTTAAACTGGCAACTTTCATGTTCATTGGCACATTATTCGTTCGTATCAAACATTTTTCTTTCGGCCTATAAAACACCATTGTTTTGGCCATATGCATTTGCCCACATTTTTGAAGGCCTACTTGTATGGTTGTGTAGATGGGTTTGTTACTAGAATGAAATGCAAACTCGATTCTGTGTAAGGAGAGGACACTCAGCAGCTGTTTACACATCTGGACGCTGGAGCACTAGTGTGGGACACAAGAACACCCTTTTTATTAGGGGGCCCACACAGGTGTTCCAGTGTATACTATAGGCGTGTCTCCATCTGTGAAGCTTGTACAAGACAGGTAAAGTATTCAAGCTTGACAAAGGACACTCAAAATTCTACATCTTGGAACTCTGCCAAAATAGACAATTGTACCCCACTTCCAAGCAATGTTTCATATTTATAGTTCTGCCATCAAATATCTGTGTGCTAAGTATACCATTTTTTCTGACATAGGGGAGAAAAGACTTGGAGGACAACCCTCATCCGAGGAGACCAGAGACCCCCCACCTCTGGAAGAAGGGGAAATCCACCAAAGACAAGAAGAGCAGGAGGAGGAAGGCGTGGTGGAAATAGTCACCACAACAGGTGAGTGTCTGCGACTACAGCCTCAGGTAAGAGATGGATGCCGGCATATTTATAAGACATGGTTTTTTTTGGTTTCTATCTTTTTAGGTGATCGTGATGTTGTGGATCCAGGGCATTTCACCTCGGAAAGAGCACAGATCCTGATTGGGGAGATCATGGGGTGTAATGTTGTATTGGCAAATATCAATAAAAACATCAATGATGTTATTCAAAAAAATAAGATCATCATTGATGTTTTGGGGAGAGTTTAAAACCCCTCCAAAGCCCTTTCTTTTATGGTGTGCTACAATTTTAAAAAATTTTGTTGAATTGTAGAAAAGCCAAATTTTGAAGAGGCACACAGTGTGTCAACATGTGCTATCTGCCATCACAGGAGATCAATGGACGTGTTTTGGGGGTGCAACCCCTTCCTTAACCACTTCAGCCCCGGAAGGATTTACCCCCTTCCTGACCAGAGCGCTTTTTACAATTTGGCACTGCATCGCTTTAACTGCTAATTGCGCCGTCATGCAATGCTGTACCAAAACAAAATTTGCGTCCTTTTCTTCTCACAAATAGAGCTTTCTTTTGATGGTATTTGATCACCTCTGAGGTTTTTATTTTTTGCGCTATAAATGGAAAAAGACCGAAAATTTTGAAAAAAAATGATATTTTCTACTTTTTGTTATAAAAAAAACCCAATAAACTCAATTTTAGTCATACATTTAGGCCAAAATGTATTCGGAAACATATCTTTGGTAAAAAAAATGTCAATAAGCATATATTTTTTGGTTTGTGCAAAAGTTATAGCGTCTACAAACTATGGTACATTTTCTGCAATTTACACAGCTTTTAGTTTATGACTGCCTATGTCATTTTTTGAGGTGCTAAAATGGCAGGGCATTAACCCCCCCCCCAAATGACCCCATTTTGGAAAGTAGACACACCAAGGAAATTGCTGAGAGGCATATTGAGCCCATTGAATATTTATTTTTTTGTCCCAAGTGATTGAATAATGACAAAAAAAAAATTTACAAAAAGTTACCACTTAATGATATATTGCTCACACAGGCCATGGGCATATATGGAATTGCACCCCAAAATACATTCAGCTGCTTCTCCTGAGTACGGGGATACCACATGTGTGGGACTTTTTGGGAGCCTAGCCGTGTACGGGGCCCCGAAAACCAATCACTGCCTTCAGGATTTGTAAGGGCGTAAATTTTGATTTCACTCCTCACTACCTATCACAGTTTTGAAGGCCATAAAATGCCCAGATGGCACCCCTCCCCCCAAATGACCCCATTTTGGAAAGTAGACACCCCAAGCTATTTGCTGAGAGGCATGTTGAGTCCATGGAATATTTTATATTTTGACACAAGTTGCGGGAAAGTGACAATTTTTTTTTTTGCACAAAGTTGTGACTAAATGATATATTGCTCAAACATGCCATGTGCATATGTGGAATTACACCCCCAAATGACCCCATTTTGGAAAGTAGACACCCCAAGCTATTTGCTGAGAGGCATGGTGTGTATTTTGCAGCTCTCATTTGTTTTTGAAAATGAAGAAAGACAAGAAAAAAAAAATGTTTTTTCTTTTTTCAATTTTCAAAACTTTGTGACAAAAAGTGAGGTCTGCAAAATACTCACTATACCTCTCAGCAAATAGCTTGGGGCGTCTACTTTTCAAAATAGGGTCATTGGGGGAGGGTTGTGCCACCTGGGCATTCCATGGCCTCCAAAACTGTGATAGGCAGTGAAGAATGAAATCCAAAATTTACGCCCTTAGAAAACCTGAAGGCGGTGCTTGGTTTTTTGCTTGGTTTTCGGGGTCCCGTACGTGGCTAGGCCACAAAGGCCCAAAAAGGCTCACACATGTGGTATCCCCGTACTCAGGAGAAGCAACAGAATGTATTTTGGGGTGTAATTGCACATATTCCCATAGCATGTTTGAGCAATATATCATTTAGTGACAACTTTGTTCAAAAAAAAAAAAAATTGTCTTTTTCCCGCAACTTGTGTCACAATATAAAATATTCCATGGACTCGAAATGCCTCTCAGCAAATAGCTTGGGGTGTCTACTTTCCAAAATGGGGTCATTTGGGGGGGGTTTGAACTGTCTTGACATTTTATGCACAGCATTTAGAAGCTTATGTCACACATCACCCACTCTTCTAACCACTTGAAGACAAAGCCCTTTCTGACACTTTTTGTTTACATGAAAAAATATTTTTTTTTGCAAGAAAATTACTTTGAACCCCCAAACATATATTTTTTTAAAGCAATGTGTTTCATTTTTTTTTCACACAGTATTTGCGCAGCGATTTTTCAAACACATTTTTTGGGGGAAAAACACACTTTTTTAAATTTTAATGCACTAAAACACACTATATTGCCCAAATGCTTGATGAAATAAAAAAGATGATCTTAGGCCAAGTACATGGATACCAAACATGACATGCTTTAAAATTGCACACAAACGTGCAGTGGCGACAAACTAAATACATTTTTAAAAGCTTTTAAAAGCCTTTACAGGTTACCACTTTAGATTTACAGAGGAGGTCTACTTCTAACATTACTGCCCTCGATCTGACCTTTGCGGTGATACCTCACATGCATGGTGCAATTGCTGTTTACATTTGACGCCAGACTGATGCTTGCGTTCGCCTTTGCATGAGAGCAGGGGTGCTTTTTTTTTTTTGCTTTTTTTTGCTTTTTTATCTTATTTTTAAACTGTTCCGTTCATTTTTTAATTTTTTTAATCATTTTTATTGTTATCTCAGGGAATGTAAATATCCCGTATGATAGCAATAGGTAGTGACAGGTACTCTTTTTTGAAAAAATTGGGGTCTATTAGAACCTAGATCTCTCCTCTGCCCTCAAAGCATCTGATCACACCAAGATCGGTGTGATAAAATGCTTTCCCAATTTCCCAATGGTGCTGTTTACATCCGGCGAAATCTAAGTCATGAAATGCTCATAGCTTCCGGTTTCTTAGGCCATAGAGATGACTGGAGCCATTCTGGTCTCTGATCAGCTCTATGGTCAGCTGGCCAAATCACCAGCTGCATTCTAAGGTTCCCTGTTGGGACAGGAGAGCCAGAGAAAAACATGGAAGACGGTGGGGGGGCATTCCCTCCCACTGCTTGTAAAAGCAGTCTAGAGGCTAATTAGCTGCTAGGATTGCTTTTACATGAAAGCCGACCGCTGGCTGAAAAGAATGATACCAAGATGATACCTAAACCTGCAGGCATCATTCTGGTATAACCACTCAAAGTCCAGCAACATACCAGTACGTTGCTGGTCCTTGTTGGGCATATATTGTAAACTTTTTTTTCATGCAGCCTGTGGGCTGAATGAAAAAAAGATATTGATTGGTGGGTATGCCCACCATTAGAATACCCCCCTTCATCCACCTACTTCTAATGATGGGCATACATGCACCGTTTATATATGCCGAAGCATGGGGGCATCCTCCCGCAAAAGGGAGGAGCAAATCGCTCCTCCACCCACTGCTGCCCCCACGCTTCGGCATATATGCTGAAGTATGTAACTGTGGTGGTGAAATCACCTCTGACAGCGCTGGAGTCACGGCTTTATATATCGTGGGAGCAAACGCTGTTGCTGTCAAGATGAATAAATCCGCTCTGTACCTGAAAACAAAAAAATGGTTACCAAACATGATAAAGACATAACAACAGTAAACCATTGCAGAATAGAATACAGTAAAAAGAGCAGAACAATAGAGAGAGAATAGAACGAGAGAACAATAAAACAACAACTATTTTTGGTTTTTATTATTTTATATATATATATATTTTTTTTACTTTATTTTGTAACTTTACCTATTGTAACTGGTACCAGGTTTGGGTCTTTCAAAATGCGATAGCATCTTGGGAGACCCTGTGAAAGTGTGTCCTAGTCTGTGCAGTGCTGTACCCTACGCTAATGCTCAACTAGTGTATGGTAGCGTTCAAAACATTCACCAATGCAAAGACCAGGATTGTCAGGACAGAAGGGACAATAATACCGGGTGTCACACCTAAATCCGTGCTTGCTGCAGAGATGACATCTTTTTTGGGGGGCTCGTTGGGTAGAGTTACTCAGGAGGACATAAAGAAAATGCCTCTCATGCAGCCGGCTTACTTGGTTGGGGATGGTGGTTGGGGATGGTGAGGTGGAGCACCGTCTGGAAACAGAAGGGCTCTGGCGATCTCTTCCTGGAATTTAGGAATGATCCAGTCCGTCCTGAAGCTCTGTATAGCACATAAGTGTTCAGCAAAGCCAATTGAAATAAATAAACAGACACTTTTTTGTACCAGCGTCTGGCCTTACAGGCAACTAGGTACGGCACCAACAACTGGTCATTGAGGTCCATCCCTCCCATATTTTGGTTATATTCGTGGACACAGAGGGGTTTCTCCACAACACCAGTCGCCGTAGGAATTTGGACCATCGTGTCTGCATGAAGGTAGTGTCAGAACATTTGGGGTTAAAAGAATTTATATTCATAAATATATAGGCCTTTATATTGTATATTTTTCAAATGAACATGAGAGGAGCCATTTTGGCTCTAAAGTTGAATAAGAGTTCATAGCCCATGAATAGGCATTGTTGCAAAACTTGCTTTATGTCTTGAGACTGTGTAAAAATACCAGTATCCCAGGTTATATATCTTTTGTCTTTGACACTTATAGATAAGGGGAGTTGGTACAAACTTACATAACCTGCAAAACTAAATAGTATTCTCAGAATAAACCACGTAACAAAAAGGGCTTATCCACAAATGATATATTTTAAATAATAATGTTTCTTTTACACATCTTTACAATGTATCTTTTTATTAGGTAAACCTGTTCTATATATATATATATATATATATATATATATATATATATATATATATATATATATATATATATTATTAATAGAGTGCAAATATGGTATCTCATTTAGGAAACCATTCATGAATAACTGGTAGGCTTATCGTAAGAAGCCTGACTACACTTTCATGGCATTTACAACCCCAGTTAATTGTGTGGGGTATATTTTCTCATACACATATATTTTAAGAAGCACCAGGACGGCTGGGGATATTGACACTTGATTGTCAACCATTAGACAATTAGTGATGTTTTGCTAAGCCAAGGTCAGAAGGTTATGTCAATCACATTAAAAGTAATTTCTGATCCAACACCGCCCCTAAGAGGCTGAAATTGGTAATTATTCAAAATGGCGTTGGTCTTGGTTGTCAAGGTAACATATAAACTCCATCGTCATATGACATCATCAGTTACATAGTAAAGAGACATACACCCACTTTTGGGGTGAGATAAAAAGGAGAGACAGATAGCAAAAAGGGGAGCTATGGGAAGAGAGCTATGGGAAAATCTGGAGGAGCTCTGAGGATGGCTGGACGGGTCTGTCTCTAAGGTGGAAAGAAGTGTCTTTTGGGACTTTGCTTCTCAAACTGACAGAATTCTTAAAGACCTGGTAAAGTATTAATTTTTCCAATGTATACCTTTTTAGGTAATTGAAGTTTGGTTGAGCATATTCTTGACTAATCCAATCCATTGTTAGTGCTGCTTTGAAGTGAAATGAATTCTAACTGCAGCATGAATTTGTTTTGCTTCTAAACCAAGGGAGATACATATATATCGTTATATCTCATAATACTGACTTCAAAGTTTTAGAATTGGATTGGTTATAGTATGTGTTAAACCATTGATTCATTCAAAATCTAAAATATAAGCTTTGATCAAATTTCAAGCTGTGCACAATATAACAATTTTTGCTTGTGCATTGAAGAGTGTAATAAGAAGGTCTGTTGGTTTTGAGAAGAGATTACATCATAGTATTAAGGTAAACAATATTTGTTTACACAAGTCCGTGAAGTCACAGAAGGCTATTCACAAGTTACCAGGTTTAAAATGTACAAGTATCATTTAAGTATTGGAATGTGGTATTTTGTTATAAGAAATTGAATAAGAGAACTGTGAATATTATCTGAACCATCATTTATCTTTGATATGTAGAAGTATATCCATTTATTTGTTTTATCACAAAATATACCTGATAATATTTTGCACTGCATTTTTAGTTAATAAATATATATTTTTGGGCAACATCATTTGTATCACTTGTCTTCAAAATAGCAAGGATAAACGAACTTGAATTTCTTGTTGGTATTGGTAGAAAATTGTAAATCTCCCAAATCAAAGATTTGCATATTTTCATGATTACAATACTATTTTATTATTTCAGTATAAACATTCCTACAGTAGGTAAGAACGAAAACATTCTTATTGTCCCTCCACTTCATAGCGAGCAAATTATTACACTGCAAGCAGGCTCTCTCCCCCAGCCTAAGACGGGAATCTACAAGCCGCTGGGGAAAGCCCCGGTGATTAGGTCGCACAGTGTCACATGCTCCAATCTGATGATCAAAAAGGTGACTAAAAAGTGGCACGCTCGTGTAATAATTGTCCATGTACAAGTGGTACCCCTTTCCGAATAAGGGTGACACCAAGTCCCACACTATCTTGCCAGCACTTCCTATGTAGTCAGGGCAGTTTGTCGGCTCTACATGACTATCTTTGCCCTCGTAAACCATAAAACTACATGTATAGCCTGTGGCCCTGTCATAGAGCTTATACATCTTGACCCCGTATCTGGCACGCTTGCTGGGAAGGTACTGTTTGAATGACAAGCGGCCAGAAAATTTAATCAGGGACTCATCAACGCAGACAACTTGATGTGGAGTAAAAAAGTCTGCAAAATGTTGGTTGAAGTGGTTTACGAGGGGCCGAATTTTGTAGAGCCGATCGTATTCAGGGTCTCCACAAGGACGACAGAGTTCATTGTTGTTGAAGTGCATGAACCGCAAAATCTGCTCGTATCGTGCCCTGGTCATGGAGGCAGAGAACACGGGCATATGGTAAATTGGGTCAGTGGACCAATATGACCGCAACTCTCTCTTTTTATTTATGCCCATGTTGAGGGAAAGGCCCAGAAAGATCTTAAATTCGGAGACCGTAATTGGTCTCCAATCTCTGGCAAGGGAGGACTGGGGAATAGTGGCGATGTGTTGACCAGTATATAAATTGCTTTGGTCCACAATAGATCTATAGAGATCTTCGGTGAAAAACAGCAAATAAAAATCAAGTAGCGTAAAATCAACTGTTTCCACCTGAATTCCGGGTTGGCCAGTGAATGGGGGAAGTACGGGTGCTGCAGAAGTGGTGGGTACCCAATTCGGATTGGCGAATGCAGCAGGAAGGGCACTATGGGCACAATGGGCCTGTGTTCGTCTTCTTGGTGGCAGCGGGACACTACTTGTGCTTGCCACCTCGCCAGCTTGAACTGCACTTATGGGACTCGCCACGTCACCAAGTGTTACTGCAGTGCTGGATGTACGACCAGGGTGTACTAGGCCGCTGGTGCTTGCCAGTTCACCAGAAGGAATAGCAGCGCTAATACTGCTCTGCTCCATACGAGAGCCCTGTGGTTCTTGCATTTCAAGGACAGAAGAAGAAGATTGGGGTCTGGTACGCCTGACCTTGGCAGGGACCACAACTCCGTCGTCAGAGCTATCTGTCATGGAGCCGCTGTCGTCTACAGGATCGTATTCTGAGCCTGAATCTGACAGATGAGTGACTTCCTCTTCACTATCTGTCATGCTCAGAAATGTGTAGGCCTCTTCACTAGTGTAACTTCTATTTGCCATTTTGGGCTCTAAATTTAGGGGTACACTAGTGAGACTCACAGGCAAAAAAGCTCCTGACTGTTAGCGACTGATTCAAAACGCTACCAAAAAACTGTTAGCGATTGCAGGGATCAGGCCTGACTCTGCGAACTCTGCAGTTATGTGTGCTTAGTGTTTTGTAAGTGTCAGTGATCGATCAACACTGTACTTGGGTGGGCTGGGCAGGGCTGGGCCGAGGGGCAAAACACAGGTGCTAGCAGGTATCTGGACTAATCCCACTACCACTGCGTTTTTGGGGACCCTAAACTGCTGGGGATTCTAGTATAGATCTGAACGGATCGATATCGGATCCGATGCTATAGCAGCAAGGGAGGTGTATGCTGCTTGCGTGGGTGTTAGCGTGACTGGCGCTAAACTGACGCTGCCTGGGGCGACACAGACCTTATCTGACCCTAAAAATGTAACTTATCCCACCGGGCAATTAGGGGGTTAAACCTTTATAAGGTAATAAACAGCGGGTGCCCTAAAACTATAATAAACTATACAAAACATACTAACTAAATAGCGTCACCCGTAACACTTATACGGTGATCGCTGGTGAAAGGGTTAACTAGGGGGCAATCAGGGGGTTAAAACCTTTAGTAGGTAGTATATGGGGGTCCCTGTCGCTATAAAACACTGACTGCGAACCTATATACTTACCGCCCTAACTAGCGTCACCTGTGTCACTAATACAGTGATCAGAAAAACTATTGCTTAGTGACACTGGCGAAGGGGGGTGATCAAGGGGTTAACCTTTATTAGGGGGGTTAGGGGGGTACCCTAGACCTAAAGGGGGATACCCCCGACCTAACGGGGGCTAACCCTAACTGCCCTAACACTTATAACTGTCACAAACTGACACCAATGCAAAAAAAAAACTGCTATTGGTGTCACTGTGACAGGGGGTACAGGGGGGTGATCGGGGGGTGACTGGGGGGTGAAAAGTGTGCCTGCGTGTTCTACTGTTAGTGTAGTGTTGTGCAAACTCACATTGATGTCTTCTCTCCTCGGTGCCGGAACAAAAAGAATGGCTCGAGGAAAGATGACATCACTTTCTCTGCCTCTGTTTACATTACAGAGGCAGAGGAAGGATTTCATTCACCGGGAGCGATCGCTAGGGGGTGGCCACGAATGGATGGCCTCCCCCTCACCTCTGATCGCCCGCAAACAAATGCCGGTCGCCTCTGGCACGGGGTGTCCGATCGGACCCCCTGCCCGCGAGAGGCAGATCACGTAACAGGTACGTGATTTTGCCTGCCCGTGCCATTCTGCCGCAGTATATCTGTGTGAGGCGGTCAGCAATTGGTTAATAATAAAGTAGCTGAGAGGAAGGGGTTGCTCCCCCAAAACACGTTCCTTGATCCCCCGTGATGGCAGCTAGCACATGTTGACATTCGTAAATTGGTGTGCATCTTCTAAATTTGGCTTTAATAATAATTTAGCAATATCAAACACAGTTCCTAAATACTCATGTCTGATATTGCCTTCAAGTTCTACCAAATGTGAACTTTGTAAGTTCAAGATTTGTGTCTTTCTTGTTGGTTTGAAACATGCCTGTTTTATCTTAAATGGACATTTCTACTTTTTCTATTGTGACCCCAAAAATTTTTATACAACAAACATGTTGGTTTCTTTTAAAAACCTTGTCAAAATGCACATGTGATTGTGCAGGTATTAAAAAGATTGTTAATCAAGAATGTGTGCATAATTGTCTCAACGCTACAACACTTTTGTGGTGCTCTAATTGCTGCTTTCTGTGACAATGGGTGTTATTTCATAAGGGCAAATCCACTTTCCACTACAAGTGCAGTTTCAAGTGCACTTGTAGTGCAAAGTGTCTTTGCCTTTAGTAAATAACACTCAACAGTGCTTTGTATAAGGTTAAACAATCACGCCATTTTCAGCACTCACCACATTTCTGTCAGGGTCAGCTAAAACAAACACAAGCAGTAAATGTCACTAAAGATTAGCTTTTTTTTTTTTATTTGAGAAAGGTTTCACACATTGTCTGGCATATTGATAGCCCCCCTACCCGCAAAGAATTCAAGGTATCTTAGCCGGACATCACAGGCGCTCAGGGAGGGCAAGCCAGGACGGCCACTTTCAAGCGCCGTCAGGATTGGTTCATTTTGAATTCCGGCTTCAGGCCCAACTGAACCAGCATAGTTGGCAGAATGTTGCCATAAAAAGTTGTGTAGAACACAGCACGCCAGGATAATGTGATTCAGTTTGTACTCCGCCATATGTATGGGTGTAAGAAATAGGCGGAAACGGCTGGCCATGATTCCAAACGTGTTCTCCACCACTCTTCTGGCTCTGGCCAGCCGGTAATTAAAAACCCTCTGGTCCGGGGTGAGGGTCCTCATCGGGAATGGCCGCATAAGATGGTCCCCCAGCACAAAAGCTTCATCCGCAATGAAGACAAATGGGAGTCCTTCCACATTGTCTTCTGGAGGTGGCAAGTCCAAGCTGCCATTCTGGAGATGCCTGTAGAAATCGGTCTGGGCGATGACTCCACCATCGGACATCTGGCCATTCTTTCCCACGTCCACATACTGGAACTCATAAGTAGCCGACACCACCGCCAACATCACAATACTATTGAACCCCTTATAATTATAATAGTACGACCCCGAGTTGGGTGGTGGGATGATGTGGACGTGTTTCCCATTAATTGCCCCTCCGCAGTTAGTAAAGTCCCACCGCTGGGCAAAGTGGGAGGCCACAGTCTGCCATTCCTGTGGCGTGGAAGGAAACTGTTGAGGAAAACAAAAAAAGCGTCTTTTTGCACATTAAAACATGGAAAGCAGATTAGACACAAACATTCTTGGCCAACATCAAGATAACATGTATTAATGGGAATTTTTAAACACCAAAGTATAAGGTACACCTATAATATCCCCCCCTCTCCTGGGCTATTTCTAACATTATAGGGGGGGTGAACCTTGGACAGGTAACCCTCTCCACTTCATTGAGAGATGAATGCCTAAATAATGGGTATTACTTTGAACAGCCCCTCCTTAGTTACACTATTGGCAGCCCACTGGACAGGTAAGAAGTGTCATAATACAAAGATATAAATACACACTGTACACATTTTAGTACATTTGGACATTCCTTCTATTACCTATCAAGACAATAATAGGATACAAAAACTTTAAACAGTACCATTTAAAAGTATACAGGCAGGCCCTTGCACTACATGCTTTGGGGAATTCATCCATAAATCTGAGCACAAAAGAGATGGGTATAGTGTGTATGGGTTTGGCAAAGTCAGCAGATAGATGATTGAGGATAGATAGAGAATTGGTATCAGCTGACTTAGTTGGGCGGAAGGAGGGTTCCAAATGATTTGGGGAGCCCCAAAAAAAACCTCTGGCACTCTGCCTGAATTTAAATTAAAAATCACATTTAAAAACATTTTAGGGGGTGTTTGTGGTAAAGCACTACTATGGAGCTGATAAAATACATTGTTAAGTGACTACATGAGGTGAATATAGGGTCAGGAGAGCATGCTGGGGAGGTAAGTGAAGGCAAATATGTATCAAGGACAAAAAAATTATTACATAAAAATCCAGCATGCATGAGGACAAAGGGGACATTCACAGCATATTACAATCATGGTAATTAGGGAATGAGGAAAGAAATACAATATGTTATCAAACATTAAATAGTATAAAATGTGATATTAAAGGATAAAAATCTTACCTTAATAAATCCTTCTGCAGGACCTGGATGATGGCAGAACAGGTCTCTGGGATAATGATTCCCAGAGCCTGGGGGGAGATGCCTGTCGAGAACTTGAGGTCCTGCAGACTTCTCCCCGTCACCAAGTACAGCAGGGTGGCGACTAGCCTCTGCTCCAGAGTGATGGCTTGCCTCATGCAGGTATCCTGCCTGCTGATATAGGGGGTCAGCAAAGCCAACAAACAGTGAAATACGGGGTCCGTCAACCGGAGAAAGTTCCTGAAATCATCAGGATTATTCTCACGGATGTCACGGAGCAAAGACATATGACAGAACTGGTCACGCTGAAGCAACCAATTCTTGGTCCATGAACTCCTCCCCACCCTGTTCATGGACTGGACTTGTGTCAAGGTCAGGACCCCAACACTAGCCCCCGCACAGCACGAACTCTACGTGGAGTACGTATACGCAACATGGCTAAAAAACGGTCGGCTGCTCAGAACAAAGTAACAGAACGCACTGAAGAATAGCAAGGCCTGTGAAGAGCGACCTGAAAAACAGTAACGAACGAACAAGAACACAACGACTAAGTCACGCGGAGCTTGCTTGCACGCACTGAAGAGCAGATACAAACCCACAAGCACAAACTGAACAGTAGAAAGCGATCTGAAAACCACAAGTCTGAAAAAGCACGAATCGTCTCTCACCAAACTTTTACTAACACGAGATTAGCAAAAGGAGCCCAAAGGGTGCCGCGCTTGGTTCTGAACTGGCCTTTTTTAGTCTCGTCGTACATGGTTTACGTCACCGCGTACTTGGCGATCGGAAATTCCGACAACTTTGTGCGACCGTGTGTACGCAAAACAAGTTTGAACCAACATCCGTTTGAAAAAATCCTAGGATTTTGTTGTCAGAATGTCCAATCAATATCCGACCGTGTGTACGGGGGATTAATTGTTTTGAATCCCAAAGAAATCCCAAAAAGAAGAAAAGAAATAAAAGAGGCACAAGAGGGGGGAGGAGGAAGAAAAAGAAGGAGAATGTGAACAGTGTTGGTATATTAACAAAAATAATTCTGCGCTGGAGAAGATTTTAACACTTAAAAGCAGACTACACCAAAATCTGTGATACCAAATTAGTGCATAAATAAATCAAATAGTGTGGCTCTAAATTAATACAACATGATAGAAAATATACCGTACCTAATATGCATAGAACTCTAATATAAATTAATAATAAAAATATCAATTAATAAAGTGCAAAAATGTGAAATAAATGCAAATTTACATTCAGATCCTTTAAACAAATAATAAGTCCCAATTCATGAATTTAAAAAAAAAATCTAAAAAATAGGTAATTCATATGCAACGTCCAAAATAAATATAAGGTGTATAATCCCATTTCCAAGTGCAAGTGAATACTGCTCGTATCCAATTAGTATAAGCAATCCAAGAAATAAAGAGTTGTTACATCCAATGCTGATCACCACAGAGATCACCTGTGATATAAGATAAGGTTGGCTCCTTACAAGATAGTGTGGACCATATTAAATGGTCAACAGCGCATTTAAAATAACCAGGTTGTCTTCCTGTCACTCCTCATCCTCTTGCTGCGAGCAATATTTTCCACAGTAAAATCACATTAAAAGATGCACAGAGCAGTTTCCCGAGCAGGCAATCTCCAAACACCGGTATTCCGGCAGTCAGATAGCATAAAGGCGTCATGCGTGGGCTCTATCCTGTCATATTCATCATCAGTGGAGTAGAACTCACTAAGGTTGAACAGGTGGTTTTAAGTAAAGGTTTGAAACATGCACTTCCTAAAAGGTTGAACAAATTTGACACCTTTGTGGATGTACAGAAATATATTAGGAAGATTAACATTAAAAGGTATTTCATTTCTAATCCCATTAAAATAGGGTAGAAGTCAATGAGGCTGTGGCTTACACTCAGTTGTCCAATGCATTGTTTTTTAAACCCCCCCCCAAGGATGTGGCCCCCTCAGTGTCAGTCTTTAGAGACTTGGTCTTTTAATGATTCATTTAAATTAAAGAAAAAAGAAAGCCTACGAGGCTAAAATGTCCAGATTGCTGTCAGACCATGACACCTATGCCCCCTAAAAAATAATCCCACTGCCAGCTTTAAGAAGGAATTGCAAGTTTTCATAAATCATCAATAAAGGTTAAACAAGTAGTATTCTAAATTAACCACTTGCCTACTGGGCACTTAAACCCCCTTCCTGCTCAGGCCAATTTTCAGCTTTCAGCGCTGTCACACTTTTAATGACAATTGCGCAGTAATGCAACACTGTACCCAAATGAAATTTTTATCATTTTTTCACACAAATAGACCTTTCTTTTGGTGATGTTTATTCACCACTGGGTTTTTTTATCTCTTGCTAAAAAAAATGAAAAAAGACCAACATTTTTTTGGGGAAAAAAATAGTTTATTAATTTGTTCTAAAATTTTAAAAACAGTTAATTTTTCTCCTTTATTTATGTGCGCTGATGAGGCTTCACTTATGGGCACTGATAGGCACTGATGGCTGGCACTGATGGCTGGCACTGATGGATGGCACTGATGGAAACTGATGGTTGGCATTTATGGGCGGCACAGGAGGGCTCTGATAGGTGGTACTGAAGGGCACTGATGGGTGGCACTGATAGGCAGCACTGATGGGCAATGATGGGTGGCACTGATGGGCACTAGTAGGCACTGGTAGGTGACACTGATAAGCAGCACTGATCAGTGGCACTGATGATGAGGCACTGATGGGCATTGATTGGCAACACTGGTAGGCATTGATAGGTGGCACTGTTGGGCAAAGGTAGGTGTCACTGTGGGCACTGGTGGGTGGCACTGGTGGGCACTGGCAGGCGACACTGGTGGGCACAGATGAAGCAGCCGCAGCTCTCTGTGTGAGGGACCGATTTCCCTCTGACAGATTACCGATCTTCTGTTTACATCACATGATCAGCTGTCATTGGCTGACAGCTGATCACGTGGTAAGGGGGCAGGATCTGCCCTTTACTCCGATCTGTGATCAACCGAGTCTCATAGGGTCGGTGATCACAGATTGCGCCGTGTGTGCCCCCGCAGGGGACATCTATTAATGGCCTTCCAGCAATTAAGGCCCACGTTGTAGCCGTCATTCGGCTATAGTGCGGACTCAAGAAGGTTAAAAAGAAAAAGCTTACTTGGTCCCTAGTGCACCAAATGTGCCTGTCATGTATTACAATCAAAGAACTACAAAGATCTTTTGAACCCTCTGGGCCATCCAATAATAAGTGATATAGACGCAATTACTTCCCGGTATCTTTTTAGCGATTGTTATTTTTATGAGTTGTAGCTAATTGATAACTTATGTTCATTTGATGACTGATGCAATTGTAGCAGCATGTTGATAGTTTAAATAATATATTTTTATTTAAATGTATTATTTTTGTTAGTTTTTTAATTTAAATGTATTTAACCACTTCAATACTGGGCGCTTTCACCCCCTTCCTGCTCAGGCAAATTTTCAGCTTTCAGTGCTGTCATACTAATTTTTATAATTTATGAGACAGAGTTTTCTTTTGGTGGTATTCAATCGCCACTGGGTTTTTTATTTTTTGCTAAACAAATGAAAAAAGACCAAACATCTAGAGAAAAAATAAGTTTTTCTTAGTTTCTGTTATATAATTTTTTAAATAAGCAATTTTTCTCCTTCACTAATGTGCACTGATGAGGCTGCATTGACGGGCACTGATGAGGAGGCACTAATATGCAGCACTGATGGGCACTGATATGCAAGCACTGATAGGTGGCATTAATGGGCATCGATGGGAAGCACTGATAGGCAGCACTTATGAGCGGTACAGTTGTGTAGTGGGTAACACTCATGCCTAGAAGTAAAAAGGGTCGCTGGTTTGAATCCCAACCACAACACTACCTGCCTAGAGTTTGCATGTTCTCCCTGTGCCTGCATGGGTTTCCCCCGGTTTCCTCCCACACTCCAAAAGACATGCTGGTAGGTTAATTGGCTTCTGTCCAAAATTGGCCGTAGTATGTGAATGTGAGGTGGGGACCCTGGATTGTGGGCTCCTTGAGGGTAGGGACCGATGTAAGTGTGGAGCACTGTGTAAACTGACGGTACTATATGGGTACCTTAAATAAATAATAATATAATAGATGAGCATCTTAATGAGACACAATGTACAGGGATAGGGAGAATTGTAGACACGCACCCACACTCACTCAGGTTGAACTCGATGGACTGGTGTCTTTATTCAACCTTACTAACTATGTAACTATGAGGAGGCACTGCTTGGCACTGATTGACATCACTGTAGGGCACTGGTGTGCACTGACAGGCATTGCCAATGGGGAAGTGTCCCCTGCTTATTGGCTCTACTTTCCTCACCCGCTGTCAATTTCCTATTTTCACTGTGATTGGATCACTGTGATTAGCTGTGATTGGACACAGCTGATCAGATGGTAAAGTGATGTCATAGGCTTGTTACAGAGCTCAGTGATGCGGTGTGTCCGAGAGACACACCGCGCCATGGTACGACGTGCTGCACGCCCCTGAACACATGCACTAATGGCCCATTTTGCAGGACATCATATGGCGTTCAGTCAGAACGGCAAAGCCCCCACCCAGTCATGATTCTGCTATAGGCCAGGCTGGAAGGTTTTAAATATATTTTTGTGTAAAAGAAATGCTGCGCTAATACATCTATGCAATCTACCAAATACTTATTATGTCAATCATATGAACCATATAAATCTCATAAACGTGCCAGTGTGAAATAAATTGATCACAATTCTTATAATAGTCCAAATAAATCCAGTGTTTCAGTGCAATCAGGTGTAGTATATGTGATGATCAATTAAAAATAAAGATGAGGCTTGCTAAATCTTCACCGATCCTCGAAAATGTGCCTTATGTTAATTAACCACAGTGCTCCTACATTAGCTATGCGCTGACCTCATGAAGTGTGACCAATTAAATTTGGCCAAAAACAGCCTTTTAGTCACCCTGGACTAACCTGTCAGTGTCCCCCCTTCATTGCTCGGTATATATGAAAAAATTGATTTATTTGGACTATTATAAGAAGAATTGTGATTTATTTATTTCACACTGGCACATGCCTATATGATTCATATGATTGACACAATAAGTATTTGGTATATTGCATAGATGTATTTTCGCAGCATTATTTTTAAACAATTATTTAGCACATTTATATTGGGAGTGTGTTTTGTGCTGCTTGCTCTAAACCGTGTATATTCATATCCTAGTTGCTCACAAGATTTTATTTGATGTTAAAAACTTTTTTTTTATCTTTTCTTCAACCACTAGATTGGGCTGTTGGTCACCTATGTAAGTATGTGTCACCGGCACAGAAAAAACGTACATCAATCAGTGTTAATATCAGCATTGCTGCATTAAAAAAAAAACTTCTTTGAGAATGGGGAATGTGAAAAATTGGTGCATGTGAATGCGTTATTCTTATCTCTACACCACTTACAATATAAATTTCTAATGCTATGTGATAAAGAAATATATCATACAGTAATATCTTCTGTGAATTCAAATAGCCATCTTCTGTGTACAAATCAAAAAACCAAAAATCAAATAAGTGCATGTAAACCAATGGCCTTCTACTGCGTGCGAATCACACATGAAAACCTATTAAAACAGCTGAAAACCATATGTCAAATTGCCCCTCATGTGCATATAACAATTATCAAGTCCCATAAACCATGAGAATCCAACAATCCTCTTTTAATTGCTGTGACTGTATTCTTATTGTGCTCTTGTGTCTCTTCTTATTTATATGTGACTTTGTGACACACCACCACCTTGCAGATTGGCCACTCACCAGATGCTTGTTAAATGATTTTTGGTTTTTGATTTGTACACAGAAGATGGCTATTTGAATTCATAGAAGCTATTACTGTATGATATATTTCTTTATCACATAGCATTAGAAATTTATATTGTAAGTGGTGTAGAGATAAGAATAGCGCATTCACATGCACCAATTGTTGGTCACCTATGACCAGTTTATCAGTTTATGTATTCCAGGTGGCTGTTCATGATGCTGGTCACTAGATGGCATTACTTTTGTCCTCTTTGATGGCTGCTATGAGAGGGCCCTTGTGTGTACTGTTTTTATATTTATTTCTCATTTTGATGTTCCCTATGGTAATTACCATTAGAGGGTGCTTGTTCCTCTTGTCGTTTGATAGCTTGGTGACTTATTTTGTGGGCTGTGTGTGTATTTATAGCATGGCGGAGGGATGTCTGATGGATGTAAGAGGATGTAAGGCCCAGCCCAAAGATGTCACTGTTGACTGAACGTGTAGGATGGGGCCAACTACCATGTCCTCACGCACCACTTTCTGATCATTGTCAGCATTTGTTCTATGCTAACTATCAGCCTGCTGTTCTAATCCTGCTGTATGGGAAAGCTTGTTAGTTCCATTAATTTTACAATAAAAGGTACTACATTTAAACTGACTTTACAATGGAGGTATGTGTTTTCTGTTCCCAGGTTTCATACCACTTTTGACTGTTGAGTGGCGGTCGTCTCACTCCATTGTCAGTCAAGCCTGAGATTTATTCCTAATGCATTTCTGGCCAATATAATCTATGGCCCAACTGTTCTGGTAAGAGGATTTTTGTAACTACTACTAGTCAGTGATGGAGTTAATTTTCCTTTCCTTGCACCAATGTTCATATTTGGAAGACCACACACTGTGGATGTTCTGTAATGGGACTTTTGGTTCACTGATGTACTATATATATTTATTTAGTTGATTGATATGTGAACATGTGAATTTTTTTGAAGCATGAATTTATACAGTTCATAAGTTTACATACCCTGGCAGAATTTATGATTTCTTGGCCATTTTTCATAGAATATAGATGATAACACAAAAACTTTTCTTTCACTCATGGTTAGTGTTTGGCTGAAGCCATTTGTTATCAATCAACTGTGCTTACTGTTTTTAAATCATAATGACAACAGAAACTAGCCAAATTACCCTGATCAAAAGTTTACATACCCCAGTTCTTAAAACTGTGTATTGCCCCCTTTAACATCAATGACAGCTTGAAGTCTTTTGTGGTATTTGTGAATGAGGCTCTTTATCTTCTCAGATGGTAAAGCTGCCCATTCCTCTTGGCAAAAAGCCTCCAGTTCCTGTAAATTCCTGGGCTGTCTTGCATGAACTGTATGTTTGAGATCTCCCCAGAGTGGCTCAATGATATTGAGGTCAGGAGACTAAGATGGCCACTCCAGAACCTTAACTTTATTCTGCTGTAGCCAATGACAGGCCGACTTGGCCTTGTGTTTTGTATCATTGTCATGTTGGAATGTCCATGTACGTCCTATGCACAGCTTACTGGCTGATGAATGCAAATGTTCCTCCAGTATGTTTTGATAACATACTGCATTCATCTTGCCATCAATTTTGACCAAATTTCCTGTGCCTTTGTAGCTCACACATCCCCAAAACATCAGCGATCCACCTCCGTGTTTCACAGTAGGAATGGTGTACCTTTCATCAAAGGCCTTGTTGACTCCTCTCCAAATGAAGCTTTTATGGTTGTGGCCAAAAAGCTCAATTTTGGTCTAATCACTCCAAATGATTTTGTGCCAGAAGATTTGAGTTTCTGTGCTGTTTGGCATATTGTAAGCGGGATACTTTGTGGCATTTGTGTAGTAATGGCTTTCTTCTGGCGACTCGACCATACAGCCCATCTTTCTTAAAGTGCCTCCTTATTGTGCATCTTGAAACAGCCACACCACATGTTTTCAGAGAGTCCTGTATTTAATCTGAAGTTGTGGCTGACATTACATGACTGTGTCTACATGACTGTGTCTACATGACTGTGGTTTGGTTTCAACAAAACCCCTAATTTTTGATTTCTTGATTAGAGTTTGAACAATGCTGATTGGCATTCTCAATTCCTTGGATATTTTTTTTATCCCTTTCCTGTTTTATACAGTTCAGCTACCCTTTCCTGCAGATCCTTTGTCAATTCTTTTGCTTTCCCCATGACTCAGTATCCAGAAACGTCAGTGTAGCACTGGATGAAAGTTGCAATGGTCTGTCAGGAGTCCAGAAACTCATTGACCTTTTATACACACACACTAATTATAAGCAAAACAGGTCACAGGTGAGGATGGTTACCTTTAACAGCCATTCAAACCCCTTTGTGTCAACTTGTGTGCATGTTATCAGGCCAAAATCACCAGGGTATGTAAACTTTTGAACAGGGTCATTTGGCTAGTTTCTCTTGTCATTATGATTTAAAAAGAGTAAACACTAACTATGAGTGAAAGAAAAGTTTTTGTATTATCATTCATATTCTCTGAAAAATGGCCAAGAAATCATAAATTTTGCGAGGGTATGTAAATTTATGAGCAAAACTGTGTATGCACTTTACCTTGTATTTTTGCACTCTTATACCCTGCACACACGGTCGGACTTTCCGATGGAAAATGTGCATTCGGAGCTTGATGTTGGAAATTCCGACCGTGTGTGGGCTCCTTCGGACTTTTTCCATTTGGAATTTCTGACACACAAAGTTTGAGAGCTGGCTCTAAAATTTTCCAACAACAAAATCCGTTTGCGTAAATTCTGATCGTGTTTAGACAATTCCGACGCACAAAGTGCCACGTATGCTCAGAATCAAGCAGAAAAGCAGCACTGGCCATAGAACTTAATTTTTCTTGGCTGGTTGTACGTCACCACGTTCTTGACGCTCAGAATTTCTGACCAACTTTGTGTGATCGTGTGTATGCAAGACAAGTTTGATCCGCTGGGTTTTGTTGTCAGAATGTGCGATCGTGTGTACAGGGCATTGGTGGATCTATATATATATATATACAGTATATATAGTTTCTTTACACTTTACAAACTTGATGAATTATTTGTTTCTATTTTATACCATTTCATGTTTCATATTGCACTTTTGCACTCTATATTATTTGATGTTTCATATTACACTTTTGCACTTTACAACTGTCATTACTGGAGATTTGTGCACACAGAATTTGTAACGCTGCTTATATATATATGAATTGGTATCACAGCAAGCTGCTTGGTCTTTTTGACTCAGCATAGATTTTATATTTATATATTTATACTCTGCGCTTACAAACCTGAAGAAATGTGAAAAAATAACTTTTTGTGATACTATAAAGAAATTACAAGATATAGCAAACAATTTCAACAATGCACCAAAATACTCCAAACAGTTCTTTCAACTAAAAATTCTTATAACAATGTCCACAAATCAGTGAAATAATATTTACTATTGCCACAGATAACTATTTTGCAACTCAGTCACTGTTCATACATATGTGAACTCATTTGCAGACAAATCTGATACAGACATAGCAATTTAGCCATTACCACCAGTGTTTTCTAGATAGAGTAGAAACAGATTGTAAAATGTTTATTATTTGGGGGTATAGTTGTTTTATATAAAATTACAAAAGGTGAATAGCACAAAGGAATTCCCATAGGGTAGTGATGGTGAAACTTGGCACCCCAGATGTTTTGGAATTACATTTCCCATGATGCTCATGCACTCTGCAGTGTGGTTGAGCATCATGGGAAATGTAGTTCCAAAACATCTGGCGTGCCAAGGTTCGCCATCACTGCCATAGGGTATAAAGGAAAGCTAGCTGTGACTTGAAGTTAGAACCATTTGAAATATCAAGACAATCCTTAGCAGACATAATCTCCAAATCACATATTGCTTCCCATTATACTCTATGGGCATTCAAATCTTTCACATACCTTTGTAATTTCATAGAGAACAGCTATAATCCGCAGAACGTTTAAATTTACAATCTGCTACTTAAGTGTACTTAAATGAGGTTGCCGTGTCGTACAGCCAATCTCAGGACAAAGTCGATATGACCAAAAGCTCGGAACGTTGTTGTACGGCAACCAGTAGTGATGACCACGTACCACCGGAAGGGACGTTCCAAGTGTTTTTGGATAAGGAAGTCGGGCTAAATTTGAAGTTTCATCTATGCTAGCCGTGACGTGATATTTCTGGCATCATACATGATACCTATGTGATGCTTTCACTGCCTTCTGGTAAGTGCACTACCATTAGGCCGATTATGTAATGCTATGTTTAAAAAAACTTTTATATACGGTATCACACTATCTGGAGTTTATTTTCTCCACATATTACAATTTTCCTTGGAACATTCCTTGATGGAATGTTGTTTTAAAGAGGAAGTAAACGGGGGCGTGTCCGACCTAGCTACAGAGAGGACGTGTGGAAGCTGAGCTCCATCCTGAACATTAGAACCCACAGCCATCCCAGCTCATCTCAGGCTTTTGGGGCTTCATCTCACTGCCTGGGGTTCCTGGTTTTCCTCTGCAGCTGCTCCTGGGAGACATTAACTATTTTTGCTGTGCTTTCTGGCCCGTGGCTTGCAGTCAGACGTGGGCCCTGCGGTTCCGCCGCCATCTTGGGGCCTACTAGGAGGCCGAGGTCTGCTGCTTCCCTATCCCGCGGATTGAGGGTTCGGAGAGACTTCTCTCCCCCTGGCTGCCAGGTCGGATCGCCGTGGTCTGCACGGAGGGCTCGTGTGCCGACGCTACATTGCCTGAGGTCCCTCTCTGCCGGCGCCGGCTCCCCTCATCCAGACGCCATCTTGTGGCCTGCTGTACCGGCCTCTGAATCATTGGGACACAGTGAGTACTACTCCATCTGCATATTCCTCCCCCTGCCGGCTCTAATAATAGTACCTACGGTCTATCCTACCAGCGGAGCCTTGAACTCTGGGCCCTACAGTAGCGCTCTAGGCCTATTAGCAGTGGCGCTTACTCGGCCGAATACGGCCGCCAGGAAAGGCCACAGCTTCGGCCTACTACTGGAGGTCGGTGGCCATCTTGGTGCTCCAAGTACTCCCCTTTTCCACTCTACTCCACTATCTGCCTCACTAGAGGTCTCTTATAGCACTCATCCATCAGCAAGATCCCCCTCCTATAGCGCTGGGCCATATCCCTTCTGCTGTGACTCTGCATCTGGATCTTTTTGGAGCCTTGTGAGGCCTGCACATTATTGCTACTCCCAGGCGGCCATTACAGCTAGGAGAGTCTACGGCTCCGGACCACTCCTGGAAGCCGGCGGCCATCTTCCTGTTCCCAGTGCTACCTAACTCATTCTTAGCAGACACATAACCTACGCAGCTTCTGTTACTATAAAATTTTTACTCAAGATAATTTTTCTTGCTCCTCTCCGTGGCTGATGGAGAACATTTAATGCTACCTGCTTCCAACCTATATGAGATTTCCTCTACATGCTAGCAACATTTTGATGTAGGCACAATATTGATCTGATGTGAGTAAGAGGTGCACTCTACAGCTATCGGCCATATAGTTCCAGATATGCCGGCCAAAACGCAGAAACTCCGGTCTGCCACAGTCAAATGTCCAAGCAAGAGATCACTGTCTAATCCAGTTTCTACAGGTTCCATTCAGCAATACTTGGCCAACGCACATGGCAACCAAGCCCGAACCTCGAGAACAAGCGTCTCTCCATCATCCCACGCTGCTTCGGTGAGAGAGAGCTCTCCGGCATCCTCCTATTGCTCGGACCTTGTGGACGATCCTGGTTCCCCCGCGGGTTCTGAAATGTCTACACTCATGAGCGGTCTCAAAAGAGAACTGGCAGGTATGTTTCATAGTTTGGAGAAATCCATTAAAAAAGAAATCACTGCTGTTTGATCTGATATGTCACATATCCTGGTCAGAGTGGAGGAAACGGAACAACGGCAAGACACACAGGCATTAGCCATTAAAGAACTTCAGGACACTGTTACCCAACTGGCATTTGCCCATCGGACATCTTTGTATAAGCTTGAAGACCTTGAGAACCGTAACCGTAGAAATAATATACGTGTCAGAGGTCTGCCGGAAGCAACTGGAGATTCTGATCTTGAACCTTCTATAAGAGGCATTTTTAATACCATTCTGGGTAACCCTGTCACTGCACCGTTATGTTTCGACTGTGTGCATCGTGCCCTGAGACCCCGTAACGCTAACTCAGACCAGCCCAGGGATGTTATCTGTCATCTGCACTACTTTGAAGATAAAAATGCTATCATGACAAAGATGCGGGGTCTGCCTAATATTGACTTTGACGGGGCTACCATCACCATCTATCCAGACCTCTCTAAGGATACTTTGGATCGTCGTTGAACCCTAAAGCCGCTTCTTGATCACCTACGCTCTGATGGGATCACATACAGATGGGGCTTCCCTGCTTGCCTGATCGCCACAAAAAATGGCCGCTCCCATACACTAAGATTTCCTGAGGAACGTCTTAGTGTATGGGATCTTTATCTCTCGCCCATGGAGCTTCCAGGCTGGCAGGATCCAATCCCCAAATTCTCATGCCCAATGGATCCTCTCTGGAGAAAGACCCCCTCAAAGAAGGGGCGTACTTCTCTTCCAGGATCTGCACAAAAACATGGCTGAACCATTTAATCTTTCACCCATACTAATGTCAATTGTGTAAACAATCTCTTTCCTACAAGGTTTTTACTACAGAGTCTGGTTTTGGTTGCAGTTTTTTCTACTTTTACCTGCCTTTATATAATCAAAGTGGACCAACCATTACACCGACCAATTTTCAATTTTTCTCCCTTTTTTTTTCTTTTTCTTTTGTTTTTTGGTTCACGTTCCCGGTTGGTCTACATTTGTGTTTTCTTGTAGGATGCATACCGTTTATAATGATCCTGGTTCTACATAAACAGTTTCTCATATTCCTAACTGGAATTAATTGTTTACTTGTAGTTACAAGCTATTTGTTTTTCTTTACAGGCCGTGTGCTGTCGAGGCGCACTTCCCTCACTACCTCTCCCCTACAGCGTAACCCCGTCCCCATCTCCTTCTGGGGTTGGAGAGTGTGAGAGGCCCTGCAATTATCCTATTCAATCCCTGCTCAGGGTTTAGGATGGCCTTTCGCTCTCTCTTTCCCCAATGGGACCACCGCAGGTTTCTGCGTGATATTCATTTGTTTCCCACAAGTTCTTTGATTTATGTATATACTCTCTGTTTATGCTTATCTTCTTACTTCTTTCTTCAACTCTCTCTCTACTTTTCCTCTCTCTCCCCTTCCCCCCCACTTCCCCCTCCCTGCTGGCATGCATGGGAGGATAGGCTGAAGGTCCACATTTTATCCTATCAATGGCTAAGGTAAAGATTGTATCCTATAATGTTAGGGGTCTTAATGTCGCTGCTAAAAGACACCAAATATTTTGGGAACTGAAACAAGCCACATGTTCCATTGCCTTTCTTCAGGAAATGCATTTAACTCACACGACACCTGTTAAACTAACATTACCTAACTTTCCACAGTGGTATTATAGCCTATCGGACACCAATAAGGCCAAGGGAGTAGCCATTGTTTTTTGCAGAAATGTGTCCTTTAGGCTATCTGATATGCTGGCGGATGATCATGGTCGCTTTCTTTTTCTTAAGGGATTTATTGGAAACACTCAATGTACTCTTGCTAATATTTATTGTCCAAACCATAATCAACCCGCTTTTTTCTCCCAAATACTGACTAAATTGTCACAGTTTGCTAAGGGATTTACTATCCTAGCGGGGGATATAAAAATGTCATTAGATCCCACTATTGATACATCACAGGGACGTTCTAACATCTCTTTCAAATGACTGAAGTTTGTAAAAAAAAGGCTTCTAGATCTTCAATTAATGGATGTCTGGCGCCTCCTCCACCCCTAAGGGAGAAGGATTTTTCACATTTTTCCTCAACACATCAATCATACTCTAGAATAGACAATATATTCTTAGACCATTTTCATCTCCCCCTTCTACAATCTACTCACATTGGCACCACATCTGTTTCAGACCATGCACCTGTGTCAATGACATTGACCATGCCTTCCCTACCACGTCATACCACCAACTGGAAACTTAATGACTTCCTTCTCTCTAATGAAGCTGAGGATTCCATGTTGGCCTCTCATTTATCGCAATACTTTAAAGACAACAAACCCTCTGACACCTCCCCCTCTATCATATGGGAAGCTCATAAGGCTACTATTAGAGGTCGACTCATTGAGCTTGGTGCTCGGAAGAAAAGGGAACATGGTCAACAAATTGACCAGGTGTTACAACAGATAGCGGTTCTTGACAAGCAACATAAACTCTCTTTGCATATTGAACACCTCCAATCCCTCACACTTAAGCAAGAGGACTTAAAGGGGTTGTAAAGGTAAAAATTTTTTCACCTTAATGCATTCTATGCATTAAGGTGAAAAAACTTTTGACAGTACCGCCGCCCCCAGCCCCCCCGTTTTACTTACCTGACGCCTCGAATCTTCGCTGCTCGTTCTTGTCATCTTCGCTGCAGCTCAGCCTGGTCGCTGATTGGCTGCAGTGGATGGATTGAAAGCAGCGCAGCCATTGGCTCGCGCTGCTGTCAATCACATGCGATGACGCGGCGCGCCGGGGGGCGGGGCCGAGTGATACAGCGAGCGGCTGTAGCCGCCGGCTGTATCACGGGAGCGCGCCCGCAAGCACTCACCACCGTGCGAGGGAGCTCGCATTAAGGTGGTGAATGCTTGCGGGGAGGAGCTGAAACAGCCGCCGAGGGACCCCAGAAGACTAGGTTCGGGGCCACTCTGTGCAGAACGAGCTGCACAGTGAAGGTAAGTATAACATGTTTGTTATTTAAAAAAAAAAAAAAAATTACGTTTGCAACCGCTTTAAAATCCCTCCTTAATTTAGACACCAAGAGGAAGTTCCAACGCCTGTCACAGAAATTTTATGAATGGGGGAACAAACCAAGTAGATTATTAGCTAGATCATTAAAGACTAAACAGTCGCAATCATTTGTCCCCAAAATCAAACTTTTAACAGGTGAACTGGCTCATGCAACTCCGGACATTGCTAAAGCCTTTAGAGAAAATTATTCGGAACTATATAACGTCAAAAACGATTTATCCTCTCTTCCTCATAAGTAGAGAAGAAACCGCATGATTTCCTACTTGAAAGAAGCCAATCTTCCTAAATTGCCCATATCTGTCCTTAAAGAATTGGAGGAAGACTTCTCGGTTGAGGAATTTCAGGCAGCATTAAAGTCCTCCCCATCTGGTAAAGCCCCTGGACCTGACGGGTTCACTATTCTATATTATAAAACATTTAGTGACATCTTGCTCCCTCCTCTCTCCGCATATGCAAATTCTATTTCCCACTCCTCAGGTCTACGCCCGGAATCACTTTCAACTCATATCACTGTCATTCCCAAACCAGATAAGGACCCTACCCTATGTAACAGTTTCAGGCCAATATCATTAATAAATATCGACATTAAATTATTCGCCAAAGTAATGGCAAATCGTTTACTCCCCCTTATACCCAGCTATATCTCGGCAGACCAGTCAGGTTTCATACCCAATAGAGAAGCAAATGATAATTCCCTTCGTGCAATCTCCCTAATCCAGTATGTTCAGCGATGCGCCCAGCCCACCCTACTCCTTTCCACCGACGCAGAAAAAGCTTTTGATAGGGTGGACTAGGAGTATCTTAAGCTGACCTTACAACACTTCAGTCTGGGTCCTAAAATGTTCCATCATATCTCATCCCTTTATTCTAATCCCTCAGCACAAATTAGAATTAATGGAACGTTAAGTGACCCCTTTGTCTTACCTAATGGAACTAGGCAAGGCTGCCCCCTCTCCCCTCTTCTTTTTGCTATTACTTTAGAACCCTTCTTAGCTACAATTAGGAATAATGTAAATATCAAAGGCATACAAATAGGTAACAGATCCCATAAATACGCAGCTTATGCAGATGATGTACTATTTTTCATTCAACAGCCACGTATTTCGATTCCCAATTTGATGTCTGCATTTTCCACGTTTCATTCCATTTCTAACTTCAAAATAAACTTATCCAAATCTGAAATTTTAAACATTAACATCCCTAAGTCCGAGGCTCTCTCTCTCAAACCCCTCTTTCCCTTTAAATGGGAACCAAAATGTATGAAATACCTAGGTATTTATCTTACTTCTAATCTCCAATCCCTCTTTCGATACAATTATATTCCCTTAATAAACAAGATTAGAGGTGACCTGCGAAAATGGTCTAGCCTGTCCCACACATGGATAGGGAAAGTAAATATAATTAAAATGAACATACTACCTCGCATCCTCTTTCTCTTTCAAATGCTTCCATTGTGTGTTCCAGTGGGGTTTTTTACTATTTTACAATCCATGATTTCCCGCTTTATTTGGAAGAACAGTCACTCCAGAATATCCAGAGAGCTATTGTTTCGTTCCAAATGCTCAGGTGGTCTGGCACTTCCTAGTTTTAAAGCATATTATCAAGCCACTGTATTGGCCAGACTAGCTGATTGGAAATATGCTCTTAACTCGAAGCTATGGGTACAAATTGAATATTTCTTAAGTGGCGTGGATCTCTCAATAGCTCCCTAGATACCTCGTTCTCATAGGAACCTTGCTTGTACTACCTCGGCTCTTACCATATCCTCTCTTGATGTACGGGGCGCCATACATAAAAATTTTCCTGGAACTATGATTCCCCCCTATTGCCTCTCCTTAACCACACATATTTTCTGCCAGGCCTTCTTGATCCAGGCTTTAAATCATGGAGGTCAGAAGAGCCTCTCTTACTACATCATATTCTAAATGGCAACATACTTAAACCATTACATACGATCCTCGCACCTAACCCTGCCACGTTTCTAGATAAATGGAGATACCACCAACTACAACACTTCTTAAGCTCTCTTCCTACTCCACTTAGGGGTGTCAGTGACTTAAACGATATAGAAGTAATATTTCATCCAAAAGACCCCCCTCTACATAGCATTTCCTTTTTTTATAAAGCCCTTATTGCTCTTCAAAACCCTGACTTCCCACCTTTCCTGACTAAATGGGAAATGGATTTTGATTCTTCTCTGACTGACAACCAAAAGGATAGGATCCTACGATTAGCCCACACTTCATCCATAGCTTCAAAAATGTCAGAGGTCAACTATAAATTGCTCACTAGGTGGCACTACACCCCAGTTAACCACTTGCCGACCGCCTAACGCAGATATACTGCGGCAGAGCGGCACGGGCAGGCAAAATCACGTACCCATACGTGATCTGCCTCCCGCGGGCGGGGGGTCCGATCGGACCCCCCCCCGGTGCCATCGGCGGTCGGCATCTGACTGGGAGCGTCGGGAGGCGAGGGGGAGACCATCCGATCGTGGCCCCCCCCTCGCGATCGCTCCCAGCCAATGGAAATGCTCCTCTGCCTGTGTGTCGTTTCACACAGGCAGAGGATGTGATGTCATCTCTCCTCGGTCTGGCAGTTTCCGTTCCAGCGCCGAGGGGAGATGACAAGTGAGTGCACAACACACACACACACACAGTAGAACATGCCAGGCATACTTTACACCCCCGATCCCCCCCCGATCGCCCCCCGATCCCCCCCCAATCACCCCCCCCCCCCTGTCACAAACTGACATTAGCAGTATTTTTTTTTTTTTTTTTTTCTGATTACTGCATAGTGTCAGTTTGTGACAGTTAGTGTTGGGACAGTGTATATTACCCCCCTTTAGGTCTAGGATACCCCCCTAACCCCCCCTAATAAAGTTTTAACCCCTTGATCACCCCCTGTCACCAGTGTCGCTAAGCGATCATTTTTCTGATCGCTGTATTAGTGTCGCTGGTGACGGTAGTTAGGAACGTAAATATTTAGGTTCGCCGTCAGTGTTTTATAGCGTCAGGGACCCCCCTATACTACCTAATAAATGTTTTAACCCCTTGATTGCCCCCTAGTTAACCCTTTCACCACTGATCACTGTATAACCGTTACGGTTGACGCTGGTTAGTTCGTTTATTTTTTATAGTGTCAGGACACCCGCCGTTTATTACCGAATAAAGGTTTAGCCCCCTGATCGCCCGGCGGTGATATGCGTCGCCCCAGGCAGCGTCAAATTAGCGCCAGTACCGCGAACACCCACGCACGCAGCATATGCCTCCCTTAGTGGTATAGTATCTGATCGGATCAATATCTGATCCGATCAAATCTATACTAGCGTCCCCAGCAGTTTAGGGTTCCCGAAAACGCAGTGTTAGCAGGATCAGCCCAGATACCCGCTAGCACCTGCGTTTTGCCCCTCCGCCCAGCCCAGCCCACCCAAGTGCAGTATCGATCGATCACTGTCACTTACAAAACACTAAACGCATAACTGCAGCGTTCGCAGAGTCAGGCCTGATCCCTGCGATCGCTAACAGTTTTTTTGGTAGCGTTTTGGTGAACTGGCAAGCACCAGCCCCAGGCAGCGTCAGGTTAGCGCCAGTACCGCTAACACCCACGCACGCACCGTATACCTCCCTTAGTGGTATAGTATCTGATCGGATCAATATCTGATCCGATCAAATCTATACTAGCGTCCCCAGCAGTTTAGGGTTCCCAAAAACGCAGTGTTAGCGGGATCAGCCCAGATACCTGCTAGCACCTGCGTTTTGCCCCTCCGCCCGGCCCAGCCCAGCCCACCCAAGTGCAGTATCGATCGATCACTGTCACTTACAAAACACTAAACGCATAACTGCAGCGTTCGCAGAGTCAGGCCTGATCCCTGCGATCGCTAACAGTTTTTTTGGTAGCGTTTTGGTGAACTGGCAAGCACCAGCCCCAGGCAGCGTCAGATTAGCGCCAGTACCGCTAACACCCACGCACGCACTGTACACCTCCCTTAGTGGTATAGTATCTGATCGGATCAATATCTGATCCGATTAGATCTATACTAGTGTCCCCAGCAGTTTAGGGTTCCCAAAAACGCAGTGTTAGCGGGATCAGCCCAGATACCTGCTAGCACCTGCGTTTTGCCCCTCCGCCCGGCCCAGCCCAGCCCACCCAAGTGCAGTATCGATCGATCACTGTCACTTACAAAATACTAAACGCATAACTGCAGCGTTCGCAGAGTCAGGCCTGATCCCTGCGATCGCTAACAGTTTTTTTGGTAGCGTTTTGGTGAACTGGCAAGCGCCAGCGGCCTAGTACACCCCGGTCGTAGTCAAACCAGCACTGCAGTAACACGTGGTGACGTGGCGAGTCCCATAAGTGCAGTTCAAGCTGGTGAGGTGGCAAGCACAAGTAGTGTCCCGCTGCCACCAAAAAGACAAACACAGGCCCGTCGTGCCCATAGTGCCCTTCCTGCTGCATTCGCCAATCCTAATTGGGAACCCACCGCTTCTGCAGCGCCCGTACTTCCCCCATTCACATCCCCAACCAAATGCAGTCGGCTGCATGAGAGGCATTTTTATGTCCTCCCGAGTACCCCTACCCAGCGAACCCCCCAAAAAAAGATGTTGTGTCTGCAGCAAGCGCGGATATAGACGTGACACCCGCTATTATTGTCCCTCCTGTCCTGACAATCCTGGTCTTTGCATTGGTGAATGTTTTGAACGCTACCATGCACTAGTTGACTATTAGCGTAGGGTACAGCATTGCACAGACTAGGCGCACTTTCACAGGGTCTCCCAAGATGCCATCGCATTTTGAGAGACCCGAACCTGGAACCGGTTACCGTTATAAAAGTTAGTTACAAAAAAAGTGTAAAAAAAAAAAAAATATATGAAATAAAAAAAATAGTTGTTGTTTTATTGTTCTCTCTCTCTCTATTCTCTCTCTCTATTGTTCTGCTCTTTTTTACTGTATTCTATTCTGCAATGTTTTATTGTTATTGTTATTGTTATTGTTATTATGTTTTATCATGTTTGTTTTTCAGGTGTGTAATTATTTACACTTTACTGTGCTTTATTGTTAACCATTGTTAACCATTTTTTTGTCTTCAGGTACGCCATTCACGACTTTGAGTGGTTATACCAGAATGATGCCTGCAGCTTTAGGTATCATCTTGGTATCATTCTTTTCAGCCAGCGGTCGGCTTTCATGTAAAAGCAATCCTAGTGGCTAATTAGCCTCTAGACTGTTTTTACAAGCAGTGGGAGGGAATGCCCCCCCCCCCCCAACATCTTCCGTGTTTTTCTCTGGCTCTCCTGTCTCAACAGGGAACCTGAAAATGCAGCCGGTGATTCAGCCAGCTGACCATAGAGCTGATCAGAGACCAGAGTGGCTCCAAACATCTCTATGACCTAAGAAACCGGAAGCTACGAGCATTTTATGACGTAGATTTCGCCGGATGTAAACAGCGCCATTGGGAAATTGGGAAAGCATTTTATCACACCGATCTTGGTGTGATCAGATGCTTTGAGGGCAGAGGAGAAATCTAGGGTCTAATAGACCCCAATTTTTGCAAAAAAGAGTACCTGTCACTACCTATTGCTATCATAGGGGATATTTATATTCCCTGAGATAACAATAAAAATGATTTAAAAAAAAAAAAATGAAAGGAACAGTTTAAAAATAAGATAAAAAAATAATAATAATAAAGAAAAAAAAAAAAAAAAAAAAAAAAGCACCCCTGTCCCCCCTGCTCTCGCGCTAAGGTGAACGCAAGCGTTGGTCTGGCGTCAAATGTAAACAGCAATTGCACCATGCATGTGAGGTATCGCCGCGAAGGTCAGATCGAGGGCAGTAAGTTTAGCAGTAGACCTCCTCTGTAAATCTAAAGTGGTAACCTGTAAAGGCTTTTAAAGGCTTTTAAAAATGTATTTAGTTTGTCGCCACTGCACGTTTGTGCGCAATTTTAAAGCATGTCATGTTTGGTATCCATGTACTCGGCCTAAGATCATCTTTTTTATCTCATCAAACATTTTGGCAATATAGTGTGTTTTAGTGCATTAAAATGTAAAAAAGTGTGTTTTTTCCCCAAAAAATGCGTTTGAAAAATCGCTGCGCAAATACTGTGTGAAAAAAAAAATGAAACACCCACCATTTTAATCTGTAGGGCATTTGCTTTAAAAAAAATATATAATGTTTGGGGGTTCAAAGTAATTTTCTTGCAAAAAAAAATTATTTTTTTATGTAAACAATAAGTGTCAGAAAGGGCTTTGTCTTCAAGTGGTTAGAAGAGTGGGTGATGTGTGACATAAGCTTCTAGATGTTGTGCATAAAATGCCAGGACAGTTCAAACCCCCCCCAAATGACCCCATTTTGGAAAGTAGACACCCCAAGCTATTTGCTGAGAGTCATGTTGAGTCCATGGAATAATTTATATTGTGACACAAGTTGCGGGAAAGAGACAATTTTTTATTTTTTTTATTTTTTTTTGCGCAAAGTTGTCACTAAATGATATATTGCTCAAACATGCCATGGGAATATGTGAAATTACACCCCAAAATACATTCTGTTGCTTCTCCTGAGTACGGGGATACCACATGTGTGGGACTTTTTGGGAGCCTAGCCACGTACGGGACCCCGAAAACCAAGCACCGCCTTCAGGCTTTCTAAGGCCGTAAATTTTTGATTTCACTCTTCACTGCCTATCACAGTTTCGGAGGCCATGGAATGCCCAGGTGGCACAAAACCCCCCCAAATGACCCCATTTTGGAAAGTAGACACCCCAAGCTTTTTGATGAGAGGTATAGTGAGTATTTTGCAGACCTCACTTTTTGTCACAAAGTTTTGAAAATTGAAAAAAGAAAAAAAAAAAATTTTTTTCTCGTCTTTCTTTATTTTCAAAAACAAATGAGAGCTGCAAAATACTCACCATGCCTCTCAGCAAATAGCTTGGGGTGTCTACTTTCCAAAATGGGGTCATTTGGGGGGGGTTTGTGCCACCTGGGCATTCCATGGCCTCCGAAACTGTGATAGGCAGTGAGGAGTAAAATCAAAAATGTACGCCCTTAGAAATCCTGAAGGCGGTGCTTGGTTTTCGGGGTCCCGTACGCGGCTAGGCTCCTAAAAAGTCCCACACATGTGGTATCCCCGTACTCAGGAGAAGCAGCTAAATGTATTTTGGGGTGCAATTCCACATATGCCCATGGCCTGTGTGAGCAATATATCATTTAGTGACAACTTTGTGCAAAAAAAAAAAAAAAAAAAAAAAATTTGTCACTTTCCCGCAACTTGTGTCAAAATATAAAACATTCCATGGACTCAACATGCCTCAAAGCAAATAGCTTGGGGTGTCTACTTTCCAAAATGGGGTCATTTGGGGGGGTTTTATGTCATCTGGGCATTTTATGGCCTTCAAAACTGTGATAGGTAGTGAGGAGTAAAATCAAAAATGTACGCCCTTAGAAATCCTGAAGGCGGTGCTTGGTTTTCGGGGCCCCGTACGCGGCTAGGCTCCCAAAAAGTCCCACACATGTGGTATCCCCGTACTCAGGAGAAGCAGCTAAATGTATTTTGGGGTGCAATTCCACATATGCCCATGGCCTGTGTGAGCAATATATCATTTAGTGACAACTTTTTGTAATTTTTTTTTTTTTTTGTCATTATTCAATCACTTGGGACAAAAAAAATGAATATTCAATGGGCTCAACATGCCTCTCAGCAAATTCCTTGGGGTGTCTACTTTCCAAAATGGGGTCATTTGTGGGGGTTTTGTACTGCCCTGCCATTTTAGCACCTCAAGAAACGACATAGGCAGTCATAAATTAAAGGCTGTGTAAATTCCAGAAAATGTACCCTAGTTTGTAGACGCTATAACTTTTGCGCAAACCAATAAATATACACTTATTGACATTTTTTTTACCAAAGACATGTGGCCGAATACATTTTGGCCTAAATGTATGACTAAAATTGAGTTTATTGGATTTTTTTTAGAACAAAAAGTAGAAAATATCATTTTTTTTCAAAATTTTCGGTATTTTTCCGCGTATAGCGCAAAAAATAAAAACGGCAGAGGTGATCAAATACCATCAAAAGAAAGCTCTATTTGTGGGAAGAAAAGGACGCAAATTTCGTTTGGGTACAGCATTGCATGACCGCGCAATTAGCAGTTAAAGCGACGCAGTGCCGAATTGTAAAAAGTGCTCTGGTCAGGAAGGGGGTAAAACCTTCCGGGGCTGAAGTGGTTAAATTGCACCAAATTTTCCTCGCCAGTTCCCCTTTGTGCTGGAGGAACTGTGGGAACAAAGCTACTCATGCACACATATGGTGGTTTTGTCCACTTATTCGACCATATTGGGATGTCATTCGCAATCTGATTGTCCAGATTGCTGATGTCAATATACCAAATGACCCCTGGGCTATCCTTTTTCATGTTACAAAAACTCCTATAAGGTTGTATAAACGCTCAATCATCCCTCATCTGCTGAACACTGCCAAGGCCTTAATTCCCACTTTATGGGGCCAACCAGTATCCCCTTCTATAAAAGTTTGGCTACAAATGGTTGACGGTGTACACCTCATGGAGAGTATCACCCACAATATTAAATGGACCTCCAAGAAACATTCTCTAATCTGGGATCCTTGGACAAAATTTCAGACCACTTCCTCATATAGAGACCTTATTGCACAAACCCCTTAAACCCGTCAATCAAACTTAGCCATCTAACATTTAATTCCTGATAACTCTCCCATCTTTTCAATACGTGGTTATGCATGCCGGCAACCCACCACCCCCCTCTCCCTTCCCTTTACCATTTCTTCTTTCACTTCTCCTTCTTTTCTTTTATCCCATCTTCTCTCTTTTCTATCTTCTCTTCTTCCCTACTTTCACCCCGCTATCCTTTCATATTCTGTATTTTCATTAAACCAAAGCAATATTTTTCTTTTTTCTTCTTAATTATGTTCAGATTTTAGTGCTCACAAAGTAAGTACTCATTGTCTAATTAGATAGTACGTTGACTCTTTGTATCTTTATAGAGACACTTATTGTATTTATAACTTACATTTATTCGCTGAAATCTGCGAGTACTGTAATCTATGGTATTGTTATTATGAAAATGTTTCCTATTTTGAGATGTAATTATATCTTTGTTATATTTTCCTTTAATAAAAATGTATTAAACAAATAAAGAGGAAGTAAACTGTTCTAAAAAAAAAACCCAAAAAAGACAACCTACAAGACAAAAGCATAATGAGCTAGTATGCGTAGCAGGTAAGTAATACATAATGAGCTAGTATGCATAGCATACTAGCTCATTATGTATTACTTACCTCAGATTGAAGCCCCCAAAGCCGTTCTCGTCCCCCCTCCAGCCGCTGACATGTCATCCCAGAGTTACTTCCGGGTATTGCGGCTCCGGTGCTGTGATTGGCTGGAGCCGCGATGACATCACTCCCGCTCATGCGCATGGGAGACACTGGTAACGGCACACAGACTGATGCAGCAGCACATAGGTGCCATTGCATCAGTTTGCTCTAGTGCGCGTGTGCCAATGTCATCAGTACATGTAGGGGACAGAGGATATCTCCTAAACCATGCAGGTTTAGGAGATATCCTGGTTAGCTACAGGTAAGCCTTACTATAGGCTTACCTGTAGCATAAAGTTAAAAATAGGGTTTACAACCACTTTAACCCTGAGGGGTAACTGCTTTTTTTACCAAAACAGGAGAGTTTGAGGCAATACTAGTTGGTGGGCTAGTGGCACGTTTACTCACATGTAGGGATGGGCGAACACCCCCCTGTTCGGTTCGCACCAGAACATGCGAACAGGCAAAAAATGTGTTTGAACACGCAAACACCATTAAAGTCTATGGGACACGAACATGAATAATCAAAAGTGCTAATTTTAAAGGCTTATATGCAAGTTATTGTCATAAAAAGTGTTTGGGGACCTGGGTCCTGCCCCAGGGGACATGGATCAATGCAAAAAAAAGTTTTAAAAACGGCCGTTTTTTCGGGAGCAGTGATTTTATTAATGCTTAAAGTGAAACAATAAAAGTGTAATATCCTTTTAAATTTCGTACCTGGGGGGTGTCTATAGTATGCCTGTAAAGGGGCACATGTTTCCTGTGTTTAGAACAGTCTGACAGCAAAATGACATTTCAAAGGAAAAAAAGTCATTTAAAACTACTTGCAGCTATTAATGCATTGCCGGTCCGACAATACACATAGAAGTTCATTGATAAAAACAACATGGGAATTCCCTACAGGGGAACCCCGAACCAAATTTTTTTTTAAAAATGAGGTGGGGTCCCCCTAAATTCCATACCAGGCCCTTTAGGTCTGGTATGGATATTAAGGGGAACCCCGGCCAAAATTTTAAAAAAATGACGCGGGGGTCCCCCTAAATTCCATACCAGGCCCTTCAGGTCTGGTATGAATATTAAGGGTAACCCCGGACAAAATAAAAAAAAATGGGGTGGGGTCCCCCTCAAAATCTATACCAGACCTTTCAGGTCTGGTATGGATTTTAAGGGGAACCCCGAGCCAAAATTTAAAAAAAAAACAGCGTGGGGTCCCCCTAAAAATCCATACCAGACCCTTATCCGAGCACGCAACCTGGCAGGCCGGAGGAAGAACCAGAAGAAGCAGAAGAAGAAGATGGAGGAAGAAACCGAAGGAAGATAGAAGAAAGAAGAAGCATTTAAATAAAGGAATTGTCAAAAACTGTCTCTTGTCATTTTTAACATTTTTGACAGTTTTTTAGTGAAATGGTAGGGGTACCCCCTTACCATTTCACACAGGGGGGAGGGCCGGGATCTGGGGGTCCCCTTGCTAAAGGGGGCTTCCAGATTCCGATTCCGCAGACCCCTACAACCACCGGCCATGGTTGTGGGGATGAGGCCCTTGCCCTCGTCAACATGGGGACAAGGTGTTTTGGGGGGATACCCCAAAGCACCCTCCCAATGTTGAGGGCATGTGTCCTGTGTCCTGGTACGGTTCGGGAGGGGGGGCACTCTTTCGTCCCCCCTTTTTTCCTGCAGCCTTCCAGGTTGCGTGCTCGGATAAGGTCTTCAATGGATTTTTAGGGGGACCTCACACCGTTTTTTTTTTTTTTGGCACGGGGTTACCCTTAATATCCATACCAGACCTGAAGGGCCTGGTATGGATTTTAGGGGGACCCCCCCACGTCATTTTTTTTTAAAATTTTTTGGCCGGAGTTCCCCTTAATATCCATACCAGACCTGAAGGGCCTGGTATGGAATTTAGGGGGACCCCCCACGTCATTTTTTTATTTTTATTTTGGTTCGGGGTTCCCCTGTGGGGAATTCCCATGCCATTTTATCAATGAACTTCTATGTGTATTGTCGGACCGGCAATGCATTAATAGCCGCGAGTAGTTTTAAATGACTTTTTTTCCTTTGAAATGTCATTTTGCTGTCAGACTGTTCTAAACACGGGAAACATGCGCCCCTTTACAGGCATACTATAGACACCCCCAGGTACAAAATTTAAAGGGATATTACACTTTTATTGTTTGACTTTAAGTATTATTAAAATCACTTCTCCCAAAAAAACGGCCGTTTTTAAAACTTTTTTTTGCATTGATCCATGTCCCCTGGGGCAGGATCCAGGTCCCCAAACACTTTTTATTACAATACCATGAATATAAACCTTTAAAATTAGCACTTTTGATTTCTCCCATAGACTTTTAAAGGGTGTTCCACGGCATTCGAATTTGCCGCGAACATCCCAAATTGTTCGCTGTTCGGCGAACTTGCGAACAGCCGAGGTTCGAGTCGAACATGAGTTCGACTCGAACTCGAAGCTCATCCCTACTCACATGATGTGGTGACAGTTGGAAGCTCAGCAACAAAGTGTTTGATTATGAAGTTACTCATTGACTATTCATTTCTTCACACCCTATCACTGTGGGTTTGTTTATATAAATTATAATTTTATCTGCTAGCACTACTATTTACCTTTAATCTATTGTCTCTTAATCACCTACTGTACCTGGAGACACAATGTGGTAAAGGTAAAATTTATATGTTTCTTAGATTTGCCTACAGATTCGTTCGTTTATATTTTCATTTTCATTATATTCTATGGGCATTCACTTAGTCATTCCATAGAAAACTAAACTAAAATCCTGGGTAATTTTAATTTTCCAATTTGCTACCCTACTTGGGTGGACACTTGTGGTAAAGGTTAAATTGCTACGTAACAGAGATTTGCCTGAAAATAAATTCATATTTTGCTTCCCATTATATTTTATGGACATTCCCTTCTTTCATTCACTCTTGTCTTTCCATAGAAACCAGTGACAAACCCTTTTCAAACACCATCACTGTACTTGGAGTATGTCTGCTCAGGATATATTTGATATGTGTAATGGTTCTGATGTCAAGTCACATCTTACAATCAATTATACTCTATGGGCTTTCCATTCTGTCATTCACCTTTGTCATTAAATAGAAAACAGCTATAATCCTAAATAATTTCAATGGTAAAATCTGCTACTCTACTTGGGGAACACCTGAGGCAATGGCTAAATTGCTATGTCTATCAACTTTGTCTGCAAATGAGCTCATATTTTGGTTCTCATTTTATTCTATGGGTATTCCATTATATAATTCCATAGAAAACACTGATAATCCTGCCTAATCTCAATATTAACCCCTTCCTGACCAGCCGCTGCAGTCATGCTACGGCAGGATGGCTTCCCTGCGCGAGCCATCGTAGCTGTATTTCGGCTCTTTAAGACATTTTTGCAGGCACGCGGAGCGTGTCCCCAGAGCCGATGCATGTGCCACCCACCGGGCACCCGCAATCGCTTGTGACAGAGCGAGAACCAGGATATGTTTGTGTAAACAGACAAATCCCCGTTCTCTCAGGGGAGAGGAGACAGATCATGTACTCCTACTATGTAGGAACACTAATCGGTCTTCCCTCCAGTCAGTTCCACCCCCCACAGTTAGAACACACCTAGAGAACACAGTTAACCCCTTGATAGCCTCTAGTGTTAACCCCTTCCCTGCCAATGACACTTATACAGTAATCAGTTGCTATTTTTAGCTCTGATCACTGTATACATGTCAATGGTCCCAAAAAAGTGTCAAAAGTCATGAAAATAATCGCTGATCACTGCCATTACTAGTAAAAAAAAAATAAATAATAAAAATCTATACCCTATTTTGTAGACACTATAACTTTTGTGCAAACCAATCAATATACACCTGTTGCAATTTTTTTTACCAAAACTATGTAGAAGAATACATATCGGCCTAAACTGATGAAGACATTTGTTTTTGTTTTTTTAAATGTGGGATATTTATTATAGCAAAAAAGTAGAAAATATTGTGTTTTTTTCAAAACTGACACTCTTTTTTTGTTTAAAGGGCAAAAAATAAAAACCGCAGATGTGGTAAAATGCCACCAAAAGATAGCTCTGTTTGTGGGAAAAAAAACACATCAATTTTGTTTGAATACAACGTTGCACAATCTCGCAATTGTCAGTTAAAGCGAAGCAGTACCATATCTCAAAAAATGGCCTGGTCAGGAAGGGGGTAAATTCTTCTGGGGCTGAAGTGGTTAAACAATGCCACTGAACTTGGAAAATATGTCTACTAAGTTTTTTTTTTTTTTTTTTTGATATGCCGAATGGTTCTGATGTCACATCTCTTCCCATTATACACATTGGCAATAATATTTCACATTCACCCTGATCATTCCATAGAAGGAGATGATAATCCCACTTCATTTCCACTTTCGAAAATGCCAATGAATTTGAGAATGCCTGATATTTTTTTATGTTAAGACAGTTAAGACTTCAAGTCACATCTTTCTTCCCATTATACTCTGTGGGCATTCCATTATGTAATTCATCTGTCATTCTATAGGAAACAGCTATAATCCTAAATAATTTTATTTTACAATCTTCTACTCAGTTTGGGGAACACCTGTGGTAAAGGCTAATCTGCTAAATAACACAGTTTTGCCTGCAAATAAAGTCATATTACACAAACTAGGGGTGGGGCTGGAGGAATACATGATGTGGTTTACACATGCAGAAGGGTGCTAGCAGAAAAAAGATAATATGGGAATATATTAGGGGGTGTGGCCGTATCTCGTATGAAAACGCTGCTCTGATCCACAGGAGCTTCCCAGGGCAAACACAGCCAGGTGATGGGCTCCAGACGGTGGCCAAAGACAGCACCAATACCTAGAGACATCCGACCATGTCAAAGAGAAGAAAGGAGAGGTCAGCTCCATGCAAACTGACAGAATTTTACCCACCGCTGGGAAAGCCGTCTTTGCAAGATGGCGTCAGTGGACCTGCAGCTCTCACATGTGGCAGCTTGTCTGCCTCAGCATCGTGGGCACACACTGCCCAAAACTCGGCCAGCTCCTTCCATAAGACAGACAACATCTCAGTCACATCCACACCTTCCCAGCCAAATCGAAGCTGCGACTATCACAGGCAGAAGATCAAGCGACTGAGGTAGGCCCCTCTATGCAGCCCTCACACACAAGCACAACACTTCATGAGAGCTGCTATAAAGCTATATCGAGCTGCTATAAACACTGCAGATTAAAGTAAACTATATGAATACGCTACGCTTTCAAAGAAATATATAGCATAAAGTGCTTAATGTGCAATCCATGCAATATTGCAACTAAAGTGATAATGTGCATACACGTGAACAACTCTGTGGTAACAATAATATATATAAGTATATAATCAAAGTCCTTACCTCTGGCATCTCTCTGAATCGCATGGATTTTTGATGAACTATTTTGAATTTTGAATACTGCGCAATACACTACAGCACTTTATATTTTAATTTTTAGCATATTTTACTGTTATATACATTTTTCAGTTTGTATGTATATATATTTATATTTTTTTGCGATTTTTTTCAAGGACTTTGATTATATACTTATATATATTATTGAGGGTCTATTGTAGAAAGGCAGCTTGCTGTATTTTTTGTGCCACATCCAGTAATGAAACTAAACAAGGGAAGGGGCCCCCTAAAGGTGGACTTTTAAGGCACGTAAACAAGGTTAAAAATGTAGTAGTAAAGAAAATTACAGTTTATTCAGTTCAAATGTTAAAAACACAATAGTGGTGTAACAAAAGTTACATGGAACGCATAGCAGACATTTTATACATAGTTGAGGAATGCTCTTGCACCCGACGCGTTTCGGAGTGTGTATCTCCACCCTTTGGGCTCCTTCTGCTAATCTCGTGTTTATCTCATGTTAGTAGAAGTTTGGTTAGAGACGATTCGCGCTTTTTACACTTCAGCTTATTTCGATCGTTTTCTGCGGTTCAGTTTGTGCTTGTGAGGTTTGTATCTGCTTTTCAGTGCATGTTGGTCAGTTCGTAACCTGCCTTGCAGGTCGTTCTGGTCTGCTCGTTCCTGAGTTTCAGGTCGTTCTTCATAGGCCTTGCTGTTCTTCAGTGTGTTTGTTATAAGTTTGTTTGACTAGCCGACCGTTTTGAAGCCATGTCGCTTGGACGTACTTGTTCTCGAGTTCATGCTGCGTGGGGACTTGGTGTTGGGGTTAATACTTTGACCCGAGTCCAGTCCATGAACAGGGCGAGGAGGAGTTCATGGATGAAGAATTGGTTGCGCCAGCGTGACCAATTCTCTCATATGCCCTTGCTCCGTGAGCTCCTTGAGAATAATCCTGAGGATTTCAGGAATTATCTCCGGATGACGGACCCCATTTTTGAGTGTCTGCTGGCTATGCTGACCCCCTATATCAGCAGGCAGGATACCTGCATGAGGCAAGCCATCAGTGCGGAGCAGAGGCTAGTTGCCACGATATGTTACTTGGCGACAGGGAGAAGTCTTCAGGACTTGAAGTTCTCGACAGGCATCTCCCCCCAGGCTCTGGGGATAATAATCCCAGAGACTTGTTCTGCCATCATTCAGGTCCTGCAGAAGGACTATATGAAGGTAAGTTTTATCCTTTAACATTACATGATATGTTGAGCAATTGAAACTTGTGGCCAACAACACATACAGGGACAGTCTTATAACAGAAAAGAGTCCTTTAAAAGAAAATCCCTTATAAAGGGAAGTGATGAAAAGGGCATGGCCAATACAATGCCGGAAGTGACGTGTGCGCTCCACCTGGGTCATCTGCACAACCAGGAAGTATCGAGTCTTTCCTGTGTAGCGGCGCTGACAGCTCTGGGTGAAGTGTACATACTGGAAATACCTGCCTGTTTGATTGATTGCTTGCTGTTTATTTTATTTGATGTACCTATTTTTATTGAAGGGGGGTTCTCTGTCTGTCTTTGTACAAGGGGTTTGAATCAATAAACAGGATTACGCTATGTGCACCTTTCTTTCTGTTTTTGATTCATTATGAGCCCTGCAAACCTGTGACCCTGTGTATAGTGATGATGACAACATACTACTACGTCTAAAGAGTGTTGACTCTGAAGGCTCTATTACTCCCCTTTTCTGGTGAGTTTAACCCCCTAGGGGGGGAGAGTACTTGTCACCGGGTGGATTTCACAAGTGATCAAGTGATCGGTGGAAGGTGCATGTGGAGGACTTTTTTCTCAAGATCACCTGTAGATTATCTGAATTACACCCTGAACTTTTCATCACTTCCCTTTATAAGGGATTTTCTTTTAAAGGACTCTTTTCTGTTATAAGACTGTCCCTGTATGTGTTGTTGGCCACAAGTTTCAATTGCTCAACATTAGCGCTGTCTAGTGGGATAATTTAGTCTAAATGGTGATTACTTTATAACACTGCTTTTATTTATTTATTTTTTTTTCTCTGGTTTGAGACAGCTGCTGCTCACTAGATTGTCTCTCTGCCTAGACAGACACAGTGGAGTTCAATCTTATTTTTAGCTTTTAATTGCATACTGTTGTGTGTTTATGGTATACACTTTTGATTATTTATGTATTATTCTTTTTAATATCAATACATCTACACCTTGGGTCTGTTTGGGTGTTTGGCGCTGAGCAGTGTTTTCTGCAGGCCTGGTGAAACGCTTTTATATCTCATTACATGATATGTATTAAATGTTTTTTAAGGTATTGTATAAATGTCCTCCTTACCTAATTGCCATGCTTTCAATATGCTGTGAATGTGCCCTTTATCTTCATGCATGCCTGTTTTTGGACATTAATCATTTATTGCCCTACATGCATATTTACCTTCAATAACCTCCCCACCATGCAATCCTGGGTCCATTTATATCTCTAGCCTATAGTCCCTTGAACAATGTATATTGTCTGCTCCGTTGTCTTGTTTGACCCTCCCTCACCCCACAAATGTTTAAAACAGTCAGGTGTGTTTGTTAACCTAATTAGAACCCCTCCCCCACCCCATAAATGTTTAAAACAGTCAGGTGTGTTTGTTAACCTAATTAGAACCCCTCCCCCACCCCACAAATGTATAAAAACAGTCAGGTGTGTTTGTTAACCTAATTAGAACCCCTCCCCCACCCCACAAATGTATAAAAACAGTCAGGTGTGTTTGTTAACCTAATTAGAACCCCTCCCCCACCCCACAAATGTTTAAAACAGTCAGGTGTGTTTGTTAACCTAATTAGAACCCCTCCCCCACCCCACAAATGTTTAAAACAGTCAGGTGTGTTTTGGGCCCTAATTAGAACCCCTCCCCCACCCCACAAATGTTTAAAACAGTCAGGTGTGTTTTGGGCCCTAATTAGAACACCTCCCCCCACATTCAAATGGATCAATGGGCCATCAGAGGGGGTGATTAATCTTATAAGTGGGCCTTATGTTTTTTACCATTTCAATTACAAACACACATATTAATAATGTTTGACTGCTGTTGTTCACTAATGTTTTTGTGTAATCTGATATACAAGTTATGTTTAAAAGTCCTTATCTTAATTTTTTTTTCACTCCACAGTTTCCTTCAAGTACACAGGAATGGCAGACTGTGGCCTCCCAGTTCGCTGACCGTTGGGACTTTCCCAACTATGTCGGGGCGATTGACGGGAAGCATGTCCGGATTGTGCCACCACCACATTCGGGGTCTTATTTCTATAACTACAAGGGGTTCCATAGTGTAGTTTTGATGGCGGTGGTCTCGGCACATTTGGACTTTCTGTTTGTGGATGTGGGGAAGAACGGCCAGATGTCTGATGGAGGAGTCTTTGCACAGACCGAGCTGTGCCAGCGTCTCCAGACTGGTGGCCTGGGATTGCCACCTGATGACCAGAATGTTGATGGACTCCTTTGCTCTCGGTGAGTACTTGATGAGGCCGTTCCCCCAAAGGACACTCACCCCTGAGAGGAGGGTATTTAATTACCGGCTGGCCAGAGCAAGAAGAGTTGTGGAGAATGCCTTTGGGATTCTGGCCAGCCGGTTCCGTTTGTTCCTTTCTGCAATTAATCTGGTGGACTATAAACTAAATTACGTCATACTTGCTTGCTGCATCCTACATAACTTTTTAAGGAGACATTCAGCGACATATATATCTTTTGTTGGGCCTGAGGCCGGACTGGAACAGGATACCACAATGACAGGCCTAGAAATTGGCCGTATTGGCTTGGCCCCCCGAACCGCACGTCAAGTGCGTGAGCATTATGTTAATTATTTTAATGGTCGGGGGGCCATTGCTATTCAGCAACAGCTTTAATTTTACCAAAAAATACAATAAAAATAATTGATCAAAAATATCTTGTTTTTATTCTTGTTTGCATTTAGTTATGTCTGTCTCCTAGTGCACTTGTAGTAGTGGCAAGTGCATTTACCTTTATTTAATCAGGCCCCAAAAAAAATTAAAAAATATTTGTCTGAAATAATCAGCCACGCACATTGTATTAGTAAAAACTTTTTACTTTGTGCACATTGAAAGGTGCATTTTTGAATATTTTTTTGGTTTTTATTTTTTTTACTGATTTTTATTGGTGTAAAAATATATCCTTTTTTTTACGTTATTAAAGGCATATTTTTGCAAAAATAGACCTTGATAAAAATATTTACAATCACAACAGTGTTTTTATAAACATAACAAAACATTAAAGAACCTACAAAGTTCAACATTTAAAGAACGGTGCATGTGATGTCACCCTTGGAAATCGTTCCTTTTGAATATGCTCAAAATTGAGAATTACAAAAGGGTCAAGTCAACATGTGCTATCTCCTATCATGGGTGAGCAATGTACGTGTTTTGTGTGTGCAATCCCTTTTTTTGTTCCTATCACCACAAAATAATTTTGAGTATGAAGGGGTTGCAAACACAAAACAAGTACATTGATAACCCATGATGGAAGATAGCACATGATGACACACCGTGTGCATCATAATGAAAATTTGGGTATCACAAAAAAATTCTAAAAACATTTAGTAGAAAATACAAACTTCACAAGGAAATGAAGAACATGTTTGATGTTTTTAGGCCAAACGTTATTATATTCTGCCCAAAACATCAATCATGTTCTTCATTTCCTGTTGCATGGAGTCCAGGCGAAGTTGCATGCTGTGAATTTGGTCACGCGTTTTATCTATTTGGCCATTCCACAGCATTATCTGGCCAATCAGTCTTTGGGCACTGTCTGTGGTGAATGGCTCTGCTGCTTGGCCTTCAACAACCATAAACTCACCTAAAATGAGTGATTAAAGGGGGGACAGGAGGCGGAGCCTAGCAGAGCAGACATGCATTGTTAGAGCTCCACACCGCTGAGGAGAGAAGGACAAAGCGGAGCCTGCAGACTCAAAAGGTATCCATTTGAACCTTTTTGCCCCAGGGAACAAACTGTGAAAGTTTGGGCAGGAAATATGGTACTGGGAGAAAACCGTGGCAGAAATAAAAATCACCTCACAAAGAGCTCACAGGCACTCACTGCAGCTGAAGCAGCTCCAGTCACCTCACAAGATACAGCATCAGGGCGCTCTCACAGACAGAAAATGTCACAGCAAGACTCTCCATTTGAGTCAGATACAGAACAAATCCTCTGACAAACTTCTCCACAAGCCTCCTCAGTATCCCCAGAAATATTATTACAATTTGAAAAGATGCTTCAGAAGGCTTTAAAACAAACCTCATACCAAATAACAAAAAGCCTAACCAAAGAAATAAGAGAGCTGGGAAACCGCACAGCAGCCTTAGAAATAAAAATGGATGAAATTGAAATTACAACCCAAGAAAATATAACAGAATTGGAACAATTAAAAAAAGAGAATTTAATACTTCAAACTAAGCTCGAAGATTACGAAAATAGAGCCAGACGTTCAAACTTGAGCATAAGGGGAATACCTGAAACTGTGACAGACCTGCAATCTACTATTACTGCTCTATTACAAGAACTAAAGCCAGATATCCCTATTGAACGTTTAGAACTAGACACAGCCCTCACAGCCAAAAAGAAAGATGGACCCCCACGTGATATAATCACAAAATTTCATTATTACAGAACGAAAGAACAAATACTAATTGCTGCAAGAGAAAAAAAGGAACTTAATTTTCAAGGACACAATTATCAAATTTTTGCTGACCTATCCCAACTTACTATTACTAAAAGACGATCCATGAAACCCCAACTAATGGAACTGCAACGCCACAACATTATGTATCAATGGGGCTTCCCCTTTTCAGTCAGATTTAACTACCAAGGTACAATTTACAGAAGCAGATCAGCAGATGAACTACAGCAAACCCTTTTAAAATTAAATCTGACAGAACCCACAAGCAGCAACTCTCCCACACGCAGAAGAATGGCGTCATCTTCACCTTCAGGCAGCACCCAGAAAATTTCAGAACAAAATGGGAATCATCATTCTCACAAAAGAGGCCATTATGCCACATCATCCATGGACCAAGAAGATTCAATGGACTGACATCCTAATTCCTGATATCTCTTCATTTATTATACTAAGAGATGGTTCTCTTTAAAAAACCTATATTTATAACTGAATGTAACTGCATTCTGATAGTCACACACTGTGTGGGATCATGTTACATTCCAGTTATATTTCTTATTACTTCTGATTCATATAGCCTTAGAATATATAAGTGAAATAAGGAAATTCTTGTTCAGTTATATATTATCAGGTAATAACAATAGATTTATTACTTTTTAGGACAAATATGTTCAATAATCCAGAAGTAATGGAAGCTTTTTCTTTCTTTTCTTAAAACAAATATATTATTACCTAACTAGTTCCTAGAATTATGTTTTTGTTTATTCTAATCTGAAGCAATACAACCTCAATTTTATGAGTTAACATATCTAAACAGTTGCATATGAATAAAATATGTAATTGTTTACTCTAAAAGGGTTAAAATCCCAAAATAATTCAAACTATCTTCATCAATACCAAAGTTATTAACAGTACCTTTCTAACTGAATTATTTAGCCTAGGGCAAGACTAACCATATACAACCACCCAGGAATAAATAATTTCAACAAAAACTATATTCTGCACTCCAATTAATGAAACATCATTTTGATGTCTTTTGACATAGCACTTCTCTCCTGTAAGCGGAAGATCCGTGTACCCCCATTAGCCGTCCTCATTCATCCAATCATATTATGTGGGAGTGTGACGAAGGCACTTATTCCCCTGAGAGAGATATTTACTCTCTTTCACGGGTAAATTGTGATTACTTGCAAAAATTAATTTATACAATGTATCATTTAATCTCATATGTTTTTTGTTTACTCTTTACTCCAGAATTCACTGGTTTCTTTTCTATCTATTCATCTCTTCAGTCCACACAGGTTGATCTGCGCAGTCAGCTCTGCATAACAAAAAGTAAGTCAAAACTATTTGATCTATTGCCATGGCACCACTGAATATACTTTCCCTGAATGTTCAGGGAATAAATGTCCCTCAAAAAAGGACCAAAGCCTTCCGTACTTTCCATAACAAGAAGGCTCACATAGTATGCCTCCAAGAAACACACTTCACCAAAGATTCTACTCCAAAATATATTTCTCCTTTTAATCAACAAATTTACACGACTTCTGCCTGTACCAAGCAAAGGGGAACTCTAATTGCATTTCACCGATCCACACCATTCACCTTATCATCAGAAATTAAAGACCCAGAAGGTAGATACCTGATACTCATGGGTTATATAATGGATACAGCAATCACGGTGATTTCCTACTACGCTCCTAACAAACAACCTACACCATTCCTCTCACATATATTACAAGTGATTAATACACACAAAACAGGAACAGTAATAATGTGTGGGGATTCAAACCAGGTCCTCCTCCCATTTCTAGATAAATCACCTTTTACACCATCCAAAATAACCTCTAGATTACCTTTTTCTCAACTTCTTTCCAAATACAATCTGGTAGATTCATGGAGAGAAAGTAACCCAATGAAAAAGAAATTCACTTATTTCTCGCACCCTCATCAAACCTTCACCAGAATAGATCATATTTTTCTAACAATAGGAATGATACCAGAAATTATTGCATCAGATATAATTCCGATTCTGTGGTCTGACCATAATGCAGTATACACTACTATAGCCTCAGCCATACCAAAAGCGCATGACCCAACGTGGTACTTACCGGACATAATGCTCAAACACCCACTACATCAGATGGCCATTGAACAAGCTTTAAAGGAATACATATCAATTAATAATACAACAGACATCTCCCCAATAACACTGTGGGAAGCTCATAAGCCTGTCTTGCGCGGTACAATACAAAGACAAATGGCACTATTTAAACGGGAACGCAAAAATCTAGCAAAAAAACTAGAACTCAATTTTAATGCAGCCTACATATCATTTCAAGATAATCCATCTCAGAGTACAAAATCTCATCTGGAAAAATCTAGATTGGAATACGATCTATTTCTCACTGAGTCAGTTGATAAATCCCTCAAACGCTCCAAACACAATTTCTACATGAATACAAACAAACCAGGTACATATTTGGCTCGGGCATTAAATTCAACTAACAAATCTTTCAAACCAATACGTTTGAAATGATCAAAAAATGTTTACACTTGTAATCCAGTTAAAATAGTCCATAAATTTCACTCACATCTCGCAACTTTATACAAGACAAACAATGAATTTAATCCTACAGAAGCTGAATCCTTCTTCTCAAAAATAAACTTACATGAGTTATCTCAGAATCAAAAAAGCAGTTTGGATGAGCCTATAACTATAGATGAAGTTGCTAACGCCATAAAAGACCTAAAACAAAAGACCAGGCCCAGACGGCTACTCGGCTTTATACTATAAAACATTCTCAGAAATACTCTCTCCCATTCTCACTGAAACTTTTAACAAACTTCTAGATGGACTTTCTTTTCGGCAAGAAACACTAATGGCAATTGTTTGTATGATCCCAAAACCCCTTTCTGATGATACTTCCTGTGTGAATTATCGACCTATCTCTCTGTTAAACCTCGATATTAAATTATTAGCAAAAATAATAGCAAAACGCCTCAATAGCATTATAGGAAAATTAATACATAGAGATCAAGTAGGCTTCATGCCAAATAGACAGGCAGGCGATAATATACGCAGGGCAGTGTTATTGGCACATATTGCTAAAAAATGGAAAATCCCTTTATGTTTTCTATCTCTCGATATTAAGAGGGCATTTGACACAGTATCCTGGCAATATATGCAATATTCATTACAAAAATGGGGTTTTGGACCCCACTTTTTAACATGGATCAAAGCATTATATAATAAACCCAAAGCCTATATAAAATATGCTGGATACAAATCTGAAGCCTTTAATATCGAAAGAGGTACCCGACAGGGTTGCCCATTATCTCCCTTATTATTTGCCCTTATACTCGAACCCATGGCCCAATACATCAGAACAAACCAAACTATAACTGGCATTGATGTAGGAGGTATTACACACAAATTATGTATATTTGCAGACGATATATTACTTTTTCTATCATCACCACAGGTCTCTGGTCCTAACTTAATACCAGCTCTTGATGGATTTGCAGCCCTATCCGGCCTTATGATTAATCCTAAGAAATACCTAGTGCTTAATATTTCACTCACAAACATGGAATTGATCCCGGCTAAGGCTGCACTCCCATTCACATGGGCAGAAAAATCAATCCCATATCTTGGAATTCATTTAACAGCATCTCATTCTGACTTATTCTCAACCAATTATCCTCCTGTATTAAGACAGATCACAAATCTAATAAAACAATGGTCGCAACTTCCTTTATCCTGGATAGGGAAAATTAATGCAATCAAAATGACTATTCTACCCAAATTGCTTTATCTATTCAGAGTCCTCCCTATTCCAATTCCTTCCTATTTTTTGAGAATAGTACAAAAAAGAGCAACTTCGTTTATATGGGGCTCTTCTAAACCACGTATACCTATACACACACTACATCTTCCCAAAAATAAAGGAGGCCTGGGATACCCTAATTTTACTAACTACTACAGAGCAGCACATTTGGCCAGTCTGTCCAAATACCATGCAAAACAGGAAATCCCATTATGGGTATTTATAGGGGCTTCAGAAAATGACCCTCTATTAATATCAAATTTATTATGGCTTGATCCTAAAGACCGCTTTAAAATTCATAATCCCATAACTAAGCACTTCTTACCTCTCTGGGATAAACTAAAAACCAAATATCAGTTACAATCTCCACACAATCCTCTGCTTTCTTTTATCAGAAATCCGGCCTTTTATCCGGCATGGATCTACTCAAATTCTTTTAAAGCTTGGACAACATCAGGCATTCAGACACTAAATGACTTCATAGCATCTAAATCATTCCTTTCATTCCCATCGCTTAGAAAAAAATATGATCTACCAAACTCTGAGATATTTAGATATCTCCAAATCAAAAATTTCTATACACCATTCCTAAAGGGGGATACATCATTATCCCAATTATCCATTTTTGAATCAATCTGTACAAAAGATCCATTTGCTAAAGGTACAATTTCATCACTTTATAATCAATTATATGGAGTAGCAAATCTTAATAGACCCTCTTACGTTCAGAGGTGGGAGGAGGACCTGGGACGAACTTTAGAAGACACAGACTGGTCTAACATATGGCTCACATCTAAGTCATCTTCACCCAACATCTTAGCACTGGAGACAAATTATAAAGTCCTAACTCGCTGGTACCTTGTACCCACTAGAGTGGCAAAATATTCACCTAATACCTCAGCTCTTTGTTTTCGAGGATGCCCAGAAATAGGCACATATTTACACATATGGTGGACGTGCCCAGTAATCCAAACCTTCTGGAAGGAAGTTTTCGTGATTGCATCTAAAATATTTAAAAAGATAATACAACCAGATCCATATTTAACTTTACTTAATCTAAAACCGGAATGGTTAACACTGTCTCAATTCAAACTTATGATCCAACTAATAATGGCTGCAAAACAAACAGTGGCCAAGGCATGGAAATCTCCTACATTGGTACTAGCAGAAACAATTCACAGAATGAATAATACAATGTCCCATGCTAAGATGGTAGCCATCGATCAAAATCAAATTCCAAAATTTGAAAAACTTTGGCACCCTTGGATAAAACAACAGTTCCTGTCAAATTTCAATGACTCTGTCCTGTAGCCATGGTAACAGATTAAATGACTTACAGAGACACCCATTCTAAGGCTTCAAAGAGAACTAAAAAGAATAATAAACTGACGAGCGGGACAACCTTGTGGACCATACCTCTGCCTTTCTACCCTTTTTCTTCTTTCTCTTTCCTTTTCTCCACCTTACGATTAAAGCTCATTATCAGAATTTATTTGACCTATATACACTCTACTTGTAAACAATATGTATAGTAGGTATAAATCATTTAAATACCTACAAAAGTAACTAAGGAAATGATATATATCTTTAATTTAGGTTTACGTGAACCCAATGTTTAATATTTGAAATTTCATGATATTTACCTATATAAACCCTACTGTAAAACAATGAGCTTACTTTATAGATCCTTGTAAACTTACTTTATGTATCTTTATAACATTGTATACTCAATAAACTTCTTTTGACAAGGAAAATGAGTGAATAAAAACAAGGGTTACAATATGCACGCCAAAATACATTACCTTAAGCTGGGGTGTCAGTAAACCTCGCACACTTCCTCCACCTCTCCTTCCTCCAGGTCGTCGGGTGTGCGTGGTCTTGGGCTGGGGCTTGGGGTATCTTCTGCCTCAGGCTGGTGACTTGGGGGGGTCCTGGGATCCTTGGACTGTTGTCTGAGTCTTTTCTCCACTATGAGAATTGAACAAAAGTTATAGTTAAAACACAGTGATATTTTAGATTTTATTAAATAATCTTAAACGTTCGTTAGGAGTTGTGGCCAATTGCCTTTTTTTGTCATCAAAAATTTAGAAGACAGGATGAACATTCCCTCTGAACAACAATTATAAACAATGCACATTTTCTGGCAAGTTTCACAGATGCAGACACCTCAATTATCTCCTATGTGTATTACCCCTCTAAAATTTATTTATGGTCACATAGTACACTATAGTGCTCGTGAGTCAAGATGTATAAACAGCTGCTGTGTCCTGTCCCTACATTACACTGAATCATTTTTGAAGAAGCATTATATTTTCCAACACATCTACTCCACATCAACAAATTGTGGGAATTTGACAAATTATCAAGACATAAATGTATGTCCAACCCTGTACCATCGTATTTGGCGAAAAAATAACGTCATTTTCTAAAGTATCATATGTATTTTACAAAGAACGGTCTTTACGAACGATGCTGTATAAAGTAAAAAAATATGGATCAGCATGCAAGTTAAGTATCTTAATAGGAAAACACAAGTACTTACTTTTTTTAAGCAGCTTCTTTATTCGCCAATATTGTTCTGGCTCCCGACTTTTGATATCAGACCACCGCTTCCTCAATTGTTCTTTCGATCGTTTTGTGCCAAATTTAGCTTCTAGAGCAGTGACAACTGAGGACATTATTTTGTCCTTACGCATATTCGGTCGTGTGTACGGTCCTTTTTTTGCCATCGTAGTCCTCCCTTCTCAATATGGACACCATCTCCACCATCTCTTCAAAAGCCATGTTGGTGGCCTTATATTTCTTCCGGGATGTGGATGGTTGTGGCTCCGGGCTTTCCTCCACGCTACTTCCACTGATTCTCTCTGCCATCTTTAGCTATCTACTCCCACTGCGCAACGAAGAGTGAAGGGGCGGGGACAAATCTTACTAAAGAAAGTCAGGGGCAGGCAACGCAGGTGGAGCATGACACATGCGCAGTGTATATAAAGCTATTACGATGGCCTACGTATGTCCGTGCGGAAGTAGCGAGCGTCAGAAACGTAAGATTAAAGTGAGGGTGTGTGTGTGTTTGGTGTGTGTGTGTGTGTGTGTGTGTGTGTGTGTGTGTGTGTGTATGTATGTGTCTCCTAGAATACAAACCAAAATAATCCTGTGATTTGTGACTGACATTAGTTTGGATCTTGTGTCTTGTCTTTCAGAAACAATGAATCCCTTTAAAGAGGAAGAATTTTTGTCCCAATTTATTGAGCTCTATCAGGAAAAGAAAAACCTATGGGAGGTCAAACACCCACTATATTATAATAGGGATGTAAGGAAGGCAACACTGGGAACACTTTTAGAGTTTGTGAAGACTCGAGTCCCCCAGGCAGACCTCAAGTTTGTGGAAAAGAAAATTGGTATCTTGCGTAACATGTATAAGCGGGAACACAATAAAATCCAGGAGTCGCTCAGATCCGGTGCAGCAGCTGACCAAGTATATGTACCCAAGTTGTGGTACTACCACAAAATGCGATTCCTGGATGACCAGACCGAAGCCAGGCAATCACTTTTGACCCTTCCCCTCACCCTTCCCTTCAGCCTTCCCTCCACTCTTCCCTCCAGCCTTCCATCCACCTCCACCCCAGCTGAGGAGTCCCAGGATGAACTGGGCCTTTTCATCATTGATGAAGTTGATGCGCCCAGCTTCAGCCAGGTATCCTTTTTTGTGTAATTTGTGATTGTGTAAATGTTATTAATGATGTTAACGTGTTAATTTTTTAAGTGCTTCATAAAAAATGACTTCAGCACAAATACTAATATGTAGACATATCACTAGACAGTAGTGGCCAAAAATATACTTCTGCATAGGTGTGCGCAGCCTCTTGCATTAGGGTGTGCACCCCAAAGCTTAAATACATATGCATGTGTATATGTACTGATGGTGTCAGTAGGGCAGTGGACAGTGTAATTTAGTTAATTTTCTTTTCCCCAAATTTTTGGGCTTGTGTAACATTTTTTTGGGGGGATGAAATATCAGTGGTCAAAACAGGAGGGAATATGCAGCACACAAGGCAATTAGGGTGTGCCCAGGCACACCTGGCACACCTGGTGCGCACGCCTATGTACTTCAGATATTGTTGATCAGCTGAAATAATGGTGGTGTCAAATAGATAGCCTTTACTATTTTGTGTAAATTATATTTGAAAGTCATGAGCTGAAAATTGTGTGTGATTGCATAACACAAAATTACAACTATGTCCCTTTTTTTGACACAGGATGACCTCAGCCAGGAGGAGGCCTTGCCCAGTGGGAGAGAGGAGGAGGCTGTGGCTGGGCCAAGTCGAAGCCGCACGGAGTGTCAGGTGCCTCCCCTCTGCATTCTCCACAAAAGGCCCAGGAGAATGACACAAACTGAGCAGGAATCCCTAGCCCTCATATGGGAAGCAAGCCAGATCCTGAGCAAACCACCCAATGCAGAGGAGGCGTATGACACCTATATAGCCAGCAGATTGCTGGAGTTGGAAAAGGGCCAACGCCTCCTCTGTGAGGGTCTAATTTTTAAGGCATTTGAGAAGGGCTTGAGAGGGGAGCTTACTGCTCCCACATATCTGGCAGATGAAGCCACTCCTCCTCCTCCTGCCCCAAGTACACCAACAGAGGCACAACCTCCGAGGAAGGCTGCAGAGAAGCGTGGAGGGAAGGCTGCAGAGAAGCGTGCAGGGAAGGCTCCACGGAAGACTCGAAAGTGATTGCCTGGCTTCTGTCTGGTCTGACTGTGCTCCCTGTGCTCCCTAGTCGCAAGATATCAATTTTCTTGTCCTAAAACTTGATGTGTGTCCTGGGGGACGAAAGGCTTCCCAGATTCTAAAAGTGTCTCTAGTGTTGCCTTCCTAATTTATTTTTCACAAAAATAAATGTATTTTTTGGTTACCTTACATTATTGCCTATGTGTTTTGATTCAAAAACGCCATTTTGTTTGGGAGTAGGTAGGTACAGGTCAAAAAGACTATGGGGTTGATTTAAGAAAAGCAAATAGACTGTGCACTTTGCAGAGGGCAGTTGCCCTCTGCAAGTGCAATTGCTCCAGAGCTTCAGAAATTAGGTAGCCTCCCTGGCGGTTTTCCCGAGTGTGGCTTGGGGTTAAAATTCAGGACCATTAGCGGTAACCCCGAGCCACACTCGGGATTACATCGCAGGATCCTGGTGCCTCCTTACTTACCTTGTCCCCGGGATCCTGCGATGTCCCCCGCTGTGTCTGTGGGCTCTGTCCTCCTCCGAAGCCTCTCTGTGCCAGGCTCCGTTCCCTGCGAGCGTCGTGACGCACGGGGGCGGAGCCTGGCGGCAAATTCAAAAAAAGTGTAAAATCATAACACATACAGTACTGTAATCTTACAGATTAAAGTACTGTATGAAATGATTTCACATCCCCTTTGTCCCCAGTGCTTTGGCCCATGCCCTGCATGCAGTTTTATATTGCATATACTGTTCTTTCTGCCTGGAAACTGAAGATTGTCCATAGCAACCAAAAAGTGTCCCTTTACATCAAAAATGGCTTTAGACCAGCTAGAAAACAGCGATAGTAAATTAGAACACTTGCAGAATTGAGCGATAGTGAATCGTGTGGAAATTAATTTTATTACTATTTATTTTTATTTTTTTTAATTAATTATTTTTTTTTATTATATTATAATTTATGTTTTTGTGTTTCAAACTTTATCATACCCGGGATATCCACTAGACTCTTGTTTGGACAGATTTAAGTGTGTTATTGTTAAGAATTACAGACCTACAATATAAAACGCCAAATTTCCATGCAAAATAATTGTACCGCTTTCAGCACCTAAAATCCGAAATAATCATACTGCCAGGGAGGTTAAAAGGCTTGACTTTGCAAAGAGTACCCAATCCTGTGCAAGGAAAATTATAAAAACAGCATTTTTGCTTGCACATGATTGGATGATGGAAGTCAGCAGAGCTTCTGCTCATTTACTAAGCTCTGGAGCAACTGCTCTTGCAGAGGACAACTGCACTTTGTAAAGTGCACAGTCTTTTTCCCTTTAGTAAATCAACCCCTATGTGTGTTTTTGACAAAAGGCTAAATCATTTTGAATATCAAGTGAAAAGTACTAGTGAAAAGTTCACTTTAGAAATTGCAAAGCAAGTGCACTTGTTGGAAGTGCAGTCGCTGTAAATCTGAGGGGAAGAGCTGAAATTAGGGGAAGCTCTGCTGATTTTATCATAAAATCATGTGCAATAAAACGTTTTTTGGGCTTCCTTGCATGTCCCCCTCGGATCCACAGCAAAGGCACTTCAAAATGCTCTTTCTGTGCAATTCCAAGTAGAATTAGCACTTGTAGTGAAAAATGAATTTGCCTTTGTAAAATACACCCCCCTATGTCTAGTGAACAAGGGACAACAACCTCATTAAGATTCATTAAAACAACACAAAATATTAAGGTTATTGTGGTAACTTGAAAATCCACACAAAAAACAAAAAAAAAATGTTGGTATAATTTAGCACACATTGTAAAATAGATAAGTGTTGAAATCAATAAAAAAAATAAAGATGAGTCCAAAATCTAATTTACATTTTTTTTATTTATGGAGATCTGGCTTTTTACAAATATTGCATTAGTCATGGCATGAGAATAAATCATGAAGAAAGTAGTTTGTGAGAACTCTGTGTGAATATAAAGCAGAAAAACAACTTCATTCCTCTCGCATTATCAATCCTACGAAAAGCGCTGTATTAAAAGATCACAGAAGAGGAATGTGCTAGCTTCAAGACGAAGGCTAGTTTTACCAGACCGTGCGCTTCCGTCTTGCAGTTGCTTCAGAGCATGCGTCAGTTTGAGTTCATCAGACTGGCACACAGACGACCGGTTTGTCCGCTAGAAAGAAGAGTCCGTTGGATAGATTTAAAACATGTTTCAAATCTAAGTCCGTCCAACTTTTGAGCAAACAAAGTCCGCTGGAGCCCACACATGATCGAATTGTCCTACGAAATCCAATACGCCGGACCAAGTCTGCCGTAAAGTCCGCTCGTGTGTATGCGGCATTACACTTACATTGTTATAATGTGTTGTTCATTTAGCGTTCCATATGTTTCAAGATAAAAACAACAAACAGAGGACACGGTCTGTCTACCATATGAATTCCTGGTTCCCAAAGAATGTACTAATTTTCAATTTGGGTATTCCTGAGGAGTTATTTTATCATACTCCAATGAGAGATGAAGTGCAAAATTTGTTCAGATGGTGGTAGGGCAGTGGGAGTAGGGTCCTCCCTTGGCCTTCCAGAAAGAAAGAAAAAGAAGGCCAGTAGAGGGCGTAATAATAGTAGAGCAAAAATATATAGAATGTGGGACTTTAGAGGTACACCCAATATATGAAAAACACTATTAATTAAAAATTATGTAAATATTTATTGAAACAATTTAAGAGAAAAAGACAATAAAAAGTGAAAACAGTTTATATTCATAGTCAAAGGTGATCATCCTTTACCAAATATTGACAAATGAAGGGAAAAAACTAATCACATAGATCTAAGCGTAGCCACGTCCACAAGTTTCAACATGTTTCGCCAGGAAGGGAAAATGGACGAGGATATTTGATTATTCAATAGCAATACACATGATAAGATCAACCTTGGATGTATAAAGAAGAAACAAAAATTAATAATTAAATAGAAATAACACATAACATTTGTATTTATACATATTAGTAGCTCTTTAGCTTGCACAACCATGACTCCATCATCCGTAAAAAAAAAAAACCCACACCAATCCCAACCCAAACCTAACCCAACCTTACACCCACCACCTCCATAATCCCCAAACTAACACAAGCACCACCCCTACGTCAACTCCATACCTCAATATGAGTTCCGGGGAAGTCGTAGGGTCCGGGGTGTTGGGTAAGAGGAGAGGAGGGGAAGGGGAACCCTCAGAGTTCACTGCCACTATAGTCCAGAGAAGATTTTTATTGGGAGCTCATGCAGACTGATGGCACAATACCAAATGTAAAGATGCATCTATACGAAAATCCAAAAAGGACACAGCTAATTCATAGTTTCTAAAACGATATATGTATATATGTGCCTGCATCAATATCTTGTATGAAAAACATATATATGTAGTGTGTCTCTAAATCCTTAAGAGCACATGCTCACCTTAAAGATATCACACTGCTATGTAAGAAGCTACATCACATTCCCACTGGTGCAGCTGGGGAAAAACCAGAAGACAATAAACATCAATGGATAGTCCGCTCCTATGCTCCAAACAGAGCAAGGAGATGGCTGATGATAATCTGAGAAAAAGAAAAGAGAAAACAGGCACCCAAGGCAGTGCTTAATTCCCAGTTGAATATACCGCAAGATGCTAGACCAGCTATCAATCATTGTAGTTTTACCTAGTGCCAACGTCCATGTTCAACAGGAGCTCCCAGGCTGCCAACACAGGCATCAAATTCTGTGGGGTTTAAATATCCCTCCCCATGGTGCCAAAATGCAGCGCATGATGTCACGCCACACCGGCGTCAAGTGGCCGCAAAGGGGAGGTCCATGGACTGAATGACCGGGAACCGGATACCAGAACCCGGAAGCAAATAGTGCTTCCGGTGGCCAAAAACAGTACTATGACCCACATTGGGGACAGTACTGAACCAAGAAGATGGAAAAACTTGGACAGATGGTATATAGTGGCTTTGGTCACAGTTGAACTGGAATGCTATGGAACAACAGGATACCTCAAGGCCAGCATGGAGTGGGGTGGCGCCACCCCGAGGGGGGTGTAAACCAATGCTACTCCACACCCTTGGGCGTCCATACGGGGATCTAATGGCACTGAACTGGGGAAGTGGAAAATGAGGGAACAAAAAGGCAAAAAAAAAAAAACCCACATAGAACTTAGATGTGGTCATGATTATGCATCACAATATTTAATTTGCAATGTTCCAAACATTGTTTGTATCTGCATGTAGAGGGTTATAAAGATGTACAAAATATCACAACTAACTCAGTGTACATTACTTTCCCTATTCCAAAACAAAATTCTAAATAACAAAAGGCAACCTTAGGCAAAACAACCCACCGGAAACTGATCATGGCATGGTATACATCTAAAGGTCACATAATGTTCAAAAGTGATGAGTAATTCAAAAATGAAAGGATAGATGGTAAAAAAGAATCAAACCTTTGGTCAGTATACCCAAATAGATATCCACATTCAGGAATCAAACCTATGGTCAATATGCCCAGATAGGTATCCATATTTAGGGAACATTCTCTCAACAAGACATGAGTAGGCATGTCCAGATGAGGGATGTAGTTCACAAAAAAGGCTTGTAACTGATCCCCTCATTAAGGCCAGGGGACTAGGTGGCCTGTAAAGAATAGATCCATCTCGTCTCCAATTGAAGGATCTTGTTGTCAATATCCCCACCCCGTTCGTGTTCGGGAAGGTGTTCAAGACTGAAAAAGCCAATAACTTTTAGATCGAAATTGTGGTATAGCCCCACATGACGGCTAATTGGTGTTTCCATCTTATGTTTGGAAATTAGGGACACATGGTCCCTGATTCTGCAGAATAGTGGGCGCTTTGTTTTTCCTACATAAAATGCCCTGCAACGACATTTCATTAAGTATACAGAACCAACCGATTGGCAATTGGTTCTGTATTTGGGAGTCCAGATGTTATTGTTGGGAAGAGTAACATTCTTCCCTTCTAAGATAAAGGGGCAATAACTGCACCTACCACATGGGTAGGTACCCGATGGCTTAGATTTTGAAATGATCTGATTGCTATGGTGGCTGCTCACTAGAGTGTCTCTCAAGGAACGAGAACAATTGAGGGTGATCTCTGGATGGGATTTGACAAATTTAGAGATCTTTTGATCAGCTGCCAATAAGTACCAGAATGTCATGAGAGGGTTTACCCGTTGGTGGCACTGTTGCATCCTTGGGCCGTAGTACCGGTGTCCACCAGCGGGTGCACTCCAGGAGTGTGGAGCAAACAGCACCCTCTGCGCTCAGGTGTGACTTGAAGTCAATTATAGTCAGTCCTATAAATACCCGTCAAGCCCTCATATGCTTGCCTTGGTATCTTTCTTCCTTGTGCCCTGACCTGTTTTTCCGTATCCCGTAAACCTTTATCTGTATCTGAACCTGAGCCTGCATCCTATCCCATCCATTATCTCCCTCTCCTAAGCTGCCCCTGTTCAGTTGCTTATCTCCTGTGTATGACCTTGGCTTGGATAAACGTTTATGTTTCTGGTATATCCCTTGTTCCTGCTGACCTGCTGTGTATGACCCTGGCCTGGCTGACATCTGTGATTCCGGTATTGCCCCTTGCTGTATATATTATCTGTTGTCTGTGGGTTTCTGTTGGTCGGTTGAGCACTATTTGTATTTGGGGTGTTTGTTTATTTATATTACTTACCTTAAATAAACATTATTCTTATTTCACTTTACATGCGTTTTGGTTTCCTCTTTGAAGTCCACACAATCTGGTCACACCTGTTCATGACAGTATACCAAGGCCATCTCTGACCAGAAGTGGCTACACAGGGGAACCATCTCGGTTCTGTTGCACATTACTGGGATGAATTCAGATATAATTGCTTATTATGTTCTGCTGGCAACAGAGAGTTCTGAATATCTCCGCCAGACATTGGAAGGGTGGTCCAGTGATCAGCTGCTGGAGATTATCCGTTTAGCTCACTCTGTGGTCGGTCAGGGCAGTATACGGTTTGAGGATGTTCAGCCTTTGATTGGAATGTGTACAGAGCTGGCTCTGCCTTGTATCCCAAAGGGCCATGATGACTTTTCTCCCCCCTTCAGCATTAACCAGGTTGCGTCCTTAGTATGGCTGTTGGAGGATGACTCTGCATCCTTTTTTGAGCATTATTCGGTTTGTCCCAAACAGTTGTTGAAGGATTGGATAGATGAAGTGCAGTCGCTGGTCAGACAGAGGGAATGTGAGGCCACTTTTGTTCTACCTGTACTTCAGGCATGGTTAGACCTGTTATGCCCAGCTTCTGTCAGCTCTCCACAAACCAGACCTGCTACTAAATACCTGCCTGCTCAGATGTCCTTTCTCCCATCACCCCTGGCAACCTCAGCTGCAGTCCAATATACCCTGCTCCCCACCAAGTATCAATGCCCTGTTTCTACTTCCTGCACCTATCCTGCCTTTAACCCACCTGCCTCTTCTCTAATACCTGCAACTTCCCCACAAGAACTCCCTCTGGCCGCTGTTCCCCCTTCCTTGCCATATCCCAGCCCTTCCTTTCAGTATGCCTCACCTCCTGTCTACAGTCCTACAGCCACCTACAGATCTCCAGCAGTTAAGCCAAAGAAGAAACGGAAGTTCTTCCCCACTCACACAATCCTGCCAGTAACCCAACTTGCTCCCACTTTCCAGTCTAATGTGCCTGCCTCCCAGTCTGACATCCCGATGCCTGCCTTCCAGCTGGATGTCTCTGCCTTCCAGCTTGATGTCTCTGCCTTCCAGTCTGGTGTGCCCACCTTCCAGTCTGATGTGCCCACCTTCCAGTCTGATGCACCCGCTCTCCAGTCTAATGCGCCTGCTTTTCAGTCTGATGTCCTGATGCCTGCCTTTCAGCCTGATGTCTTTGCCTCACAGTCTGATGTGCCCGCTGTCCAGTCTGTCCTGATGTCTGCCTTCCAGCCTGAAGTCTCGGCGCCTGCTTTCCAGTCTGATGCACCTGCTATCCAGTCTGATGTGCCTGCCTTCCAGCCGGATGTCCCGATGCCTGCCTTCCAGCCGGATGTCCCGATGCCTGCCTTCCAGCCGGATGTCCCGATGCCTGCCTTCCAGCCGGATGTCTCGATGCCTGCCTTCCAATCTGATGTGCCAGCTTCCCAGCTTGATGTCTCGATGCCTGCCTACCAGCCTGATGTGCCAGCTTCCCAGCCTGATGTGCCAGGTTCCCAGCCTGATGTACCAGCTTCCCAGCCTGATGTACCAGCTTCCCAGTCTGATGTGCCGGCTTTCCAGTCTGATGTGCCGGCTTCCCAGCCTGATGTCTTGATGCCTGCCTATCAGCCTGATGTTCCAGCTTCCCAGTCTGATGTTTCAGCTTCCCAGTTTGATGTGCCAACTTCCCAGTTTGATGTGCTAGCTTCCCAGCCTGATGTCTTGCAGCTTGCCTTCCAGCCTGATATCTCAAAGATTGCCTCCCAGTCTGATGTGCCAGCTTCCCAGTCTGATGTGCCAGCTTCCCAGCCTGATCTCTCAATGCCTGCCTACCAGCCTGATGTGCCTGCCTTTCAGTCTGATGTGCCAGCTTCCCAGTCTGATGTGCCAGCTTCCCAGTTTGATGTGCCAGCTTCCCAGCCTGATGTCTCGAAGCTTGCCTTACAGCCTGATGCCTCGATGCCTGCCTTCCAGTGTGATGTGCCAGTTCCCCAGTCTGTTGTCTCAGTGCCTGCCCTCCAGCCTGATGTCTCGAAGCCAGCTTCCCAGTCTGATGTGCCAGCTTCCCAGTCTGATGTGCCAGCTTCCCAGTCTATTGTCCCAGTGCCTGCCTTCCAGCCTGATGTCTCAGTGCCAGCTTCCCAGACTGACGTGCCAGCTTCCCAGACTGACGTGCCTGCTGCCCAGCTCGAAGTGCCCATGCCTGCTGCCCAGCCTGATGTGCCTGCTGCCCAGCTCGAAGTGCCCATGCCCGCTGCCCAGCCTGATGTGCCTGCTGCCCAGCTCGAAGTGCCCATGCCCGCTGCCCAGCCTGATGTGCCTGCTGCCCAGCTCGAAGTGCCCATGCCCGCTGCCCAGCCTGATGTGCCTGCTGCCCAGCTTGAAGTGCCCATGCCTGCTGCCCAGCCTGATTTGCCTGCTGCCCAGCTCGAAGTGCCTATGCCCGCTGCCCAGCCTGATGTGCCTGCTGCCCAGCTCGAAGTGCCTGCTGCCAAGCTCAAAGTGCCTGTGCCCGCTGCCCAGCCTGATGTGCCTGCTGCCCAGCTCGAAGTGCCCACTGCCCAGCTTGGTGTATTCCTGCCCGCTGTCATCTCGGATGTGCCTGCTGTCATCTCTGATGTGCCCGCTGTCATCTCGGATGTGCCCGCTGTCTGCTCGGATGAGCCCGCTGTCTTCTCAGATGTACCCACTGTCCAGTTTGATGTACCCGATGCCCAGCCTGATGTGCCCTCATCTGTTCGGTTGGAGGCCATGAACTTTGGACAATTGCAAATTGTTGGAGCGTCCAGAGGCCACTCCTTTAGGGGGGGTACTGTCATGAGAGGGTTTACCCGTTGGTGGCACTGTTGCATCCTTGGGCCATAGTACCGGTGTCCACCAGCGGGTGCACTCCAGCAGTGTGGAGCAAACAGCACCCTCTGCGCTCAGGTGTGACTTGAAGTCAATTATAGTCAGTCCTATAAATACTCGGCAAGCCCTCATATGCTTGCCTTGGTATCTTTCTTCCTTGTGCCCTGACCTGTTATTCCGTATCCCGTAAACCTGTATCTGTATCTGAACCTGAGCCTGCATCCTATCACATCCATTATCTCCCTCTCCTAAGCTGCCCCTGTTCAGTTGCTTATCTCCTGTGTATGACCTTGGCTTGGATAAATGTTTATGTTTCTGGTATATCCCTTGTTCCTGCTGACCTGCTGTGTATGACCCTGGCCTGGCTGACATCTGTGATTCCGGTATTGCCCCTTGCTGTATATATTATCTGTTGTCTGTGGGTTTCTGTTGGTCGGTTGAGCACTATTTGTATTTGGGGTGTTTGTTTATTTATATTACTTACCTTAAATAAACATTATTCTTATTCCACTTTACATGCGTTTTGGTTTCCTCTTTGCAGTCCACACAATCTGGTCATACCTGTTCATGACACAGAACTTATTTTAGATATGTCTCACTTTGGCATGTTGTCTATTATACTTTGTGATCACCCTCGTCGATGTCAATGCTTTATCTCGTCTGGGCTTATACAATAGAAGTTGTCTATTCTGATTTTTTACTGTGTTAAAGGCTTTTTTCAAACAAGTTCTACTGTAACCCCTAGCTAGGAGGCGATCGCAAAGCAAATTTGCCTCCTTTTGAAAATCTGTGTCTAATGTACAATTACATTTCAGTCTCAAAAATTGACTGAAAGGGATGCTTTTAATCAGATTTTCCGGGTGCGAGCTGTTGGCATGCAGTAAGCTGTTTCCTGCTGAGGGTTTTCTATATAGTGTGGAACAGAGTGTCCCCGTTTCATTAATGAAAATCTCTACGTCTAAGAAGGTAATTCTTGACTGATTGAATGTATATGTAAACTTCAGATTGTATGTGTTTACTTGTAAATCAACAAGGAATTCTAATAGTTGTTCTCTTGATCCTGCCCACACCATAAAAACATCATCTATGTATCGATGCCATGATACAATCTGGCCAATAAACTCTGATTTGGATTCATCAAAGAAGAGGTCTCGTTCCCACCCCCCCAGGTACAGGTTTGCGTAGGAGGGGGCACATTTCGCCCCCATAGCCAAACCCTGTACCTGGATGTAGTGGGAACCTTTGATCACAAAAATATTGTGTGTAAGTATAAAGTTGAGTATTTCAATAACAAATTCATTGTACTTCCATGAATCAAGATCTCGTTTGTTCAAGAATTCTCGCACAACTTCCACACCTCCGGTGTGGGGTATAGAGTTGTACAGGGCCTCTATATCGATCGCGACTAGCCAACATCCTTGAGGCAGCTGTAACCCATCCAATGTTTTCAATAACTCAGTAGTATCCTTGACAAATGAAAAAGCCCCTTTACATGGGGGTATAGATACTCGTCCACTAGTTGGCTGGCCTTCTCAGTCAGTGACCCACACCCCAAAATTATTGGTCGGCCTGGGGGGTTCTGTAAATTTTTATGCACTTTGGGTAGTGCGTAGAACGTTGGAGTGACCGGATTGGTAGAATCCAAGAATTTGAGTGTATTTGAGTCTATAACCCCCTATAGTGTGCCTTAGCCAGAATATCCTTATAAAGCTTCATATAGTAATTTACATGAGATCTCGGAACTGGTCTATACCAATTGGTATTACGCACACAATGTCAAAGCACATTTGTTCATATTGTTTTATGTCCATTAGAACAAGGTTGCCACCCTTGTTCGATGGCTTTATTACTATATTCTTATTAGATCTCAGGTCACGAAGTGCCTTTTTCAGATGTTTAGGTAAATTACCTGGAGGTCCAGTTTGCCAATTAGTAGATTCAATCTCTTTAGTGACCTGGATCACAAAGGCCCATAAGTTGGAGTTTCCCTGTAAAACAAGGAAGGACTTGGATTTAGGTTTATATGACTTTGGTGTACCGAAAGTAACTCCAGCAGGGGGTATAGGGGAGAGATTGAAGGAGTGGAGAGGATTATTGGATGGACCAGCCACCTGGTCACCAGATTGAGTAGCATCCGGTCCAGGTGGATTGAAAGTCCAACCCACCTCCTCCGGGTTACTCTCATCCCACAAATCCATTAAGTCCTGAAGGGCTCGTAAGATCTCAAAGGTTACACCTTCCAAATTGGAGTTGTGTGGGCTTGAAATTTCCACATTATTTGGGTCTTTATCATATAAAACTTTATACAAAAGGCGTCTGGCAAATAGGTGCAGATCCTTGATCAGTTCGAATTTGTTGGCCTCCTCATCCAGACAGAATGTGAGACCTAGTGCCAATAAGGTAGTCTCATCCTCTGTCAAAGGATGTGAGGACAAATTTATAATGTCAAACTTGTCCCGGTTACCATAAGAAATGGAACCGGGACCTTCTACTTTAACGGTTGGCTCATTGTTCATACAGGGGTAGGTGTAGGTAGGGAATTGTGCCTAGAGTCCAAGGTATTGGAACTAAATATGGGTGCCATCCAGGAATCAATGGGGAGAGTAGTCGTAGGTAAATGTTTATCCGACGTTTGTTGAGACATAGGGCCCGGGTTAAGGTTCACTGTTGGAGGGTTAATGTCACAAGTGAATGGTTTTGTATAATACCATTCCTTGAGGTGCTCGGGGTCGTACCACCTCATGGGCGTTGTAGTCGTGTTTTCTTATCCTTATTTTGGGCATGAGTTGACCTAGGGCGTTCTTGTGAGCTTGTTTCACTATCTTTTTTTCTTTTTCTTGCGGCTCCACTGGAGTCACTAAGATGTGTAGCAATCAGAACATAAGAGGCTGAGGACATAGACGAACTGTCAGATTCAGCCAAATCCAAATTATTAGTCGGGGAAGCCCGACCATAAGTGGCCCTGCGGCGGGGATGATGGCCCTGTTGGTGCCACTTATATGCTTGATCCTGATCGTACGCTTTTTTGTCTCTCATAAATTTGTTTTCTTTCATTTTAATCAGGCTAGTGGCATATTTTGTTAAATGTTCTTTCAAAGTCTTATCTTTTCCAAGAAAACAATTATGAGAAACTAAGTGGCCATGGTCCTCCTGCCATTTTAGGATTTCCTTGTCTAAATACCCAATATCCGTTTTGTATTGGTCACTAAGTATTTGCATCATTTGCAGGGAACAAGACTGTAAATTTGCTTCCCATGCTTTTTTCACATTTGGTTCAACTTTCTTTATATTTGGAAAAAATTGGAATGCCAGACCCCATGGTACGATCTGGTTTGTCACATATTTTCCAAAATATTCCTTATGCCAAAATAGACGAGACTTCCTCTCAACCAAACGCTGTAAGCCCAAAAAGTAATTATCTACCTCAGCTTCAGTGACATCATCTTTAGATCGGACCTGTTGTACCTCTGAGACAAACCCTTCCCATGCCTGGCCACAGTAATCACTCATTATGTAAAGCACTCACCCCTGTGGAACTCCCAGATGTGAAAAAGGAGAGTAGACCTCAAATGTACATCAACCACAACCAGACCAGGCTGGTGTCTCAGCCACTGTTTACCAGTTATATGGATCGGGAAAGAAAAAAGCAAAAAACAAACTGATAATGTTAAATCATAATGAGAAAGTACAAAGAAAAAGTGCAGTTGCAGAAAATAATCTGCGTATATCCACAGTGAAGATAAATTTCAAACGAAAAAACAAATTAATTTGGTTGCTGATCTCTTACCCCAAAAAAGGAGTTATCTTGGGTGTGTTGTCCACCCTGGGTATTATGGCAAGCAGAACGGGTAGAGATCAGTTTTCAAAAAATACTGAAAAGTTTTTTTGTGTACCAACATCCCTAAAGATAGTAGAGCAAAAATATATAGAATGTGGGACTTTAGAGGTACACCCAATATATGAAAAACACTATTAATTAAAAATTTTGTAAATATTTATTGAAACAATTTAAAAGAAAAAGACAATAAAAAGTGAAAACAGTTTACATTCACAGTCAAAGGTGAACATCCATTACCAAATATTGGCAAATGAAGGGAAAAAACTGTAATCACATAGATCTAAGCGTAGCCACGTCCACAAGTTTCAACATGTTTCGCCAGGAAGGCTTCATCAGGAAAATGGACGAAAAAATGAATAATTAAATAGAAATAACACATAACATTTGTATTTATACATATTAGTAGCTCTTTAGCTTGCACAACCATGACCCCATCATCCGTAAAAAAAAAAAAAAACCCACACCAATCCCAACCCAAACCTAACCCAACCTTACACCCACCACCTCCATAATCCCCAAACTAACACAAGCACCACCCCTACGTCAACTCCATACCTCAATATGAGTTCCGGGGAAGTCGCAGGGTCCGGGGTGTCGGGTAAGAGGAGAGGAGGGGAGGGGGAACCCTCAGAGTTCACTGCCTCTATAGTCCAGAGAGGTTGCCAGATCACCCGTAGCGAAGGATGTGTGTTTTTTTAGTTAAAAGGCCATCCAGAAAAGAAAATTGATAGTTTTATGGTTTACGAGGGAAAAGATAGTCACGTAGAGCCGACAAACTGCCCTGACTACATAGGAAGCGCTGGCAAGATTGTGTGGGACTTGGTGTCACCCTTATTCGGAAAGGGGTATCACTTATATGTGGACAATTATTACACGAGCGTGCCACTTTTTAGTCACCTTTTTGATCATCAGATTGGAGCATGTGGCACCGTGCAACCTAATCGCCGGGGCTTTCCCCAGCGGCTTGTAGATTCCCGTCTTAGGCCGGGGGAGAGAGCCTGCTTGCAGTGTAATAATTTGCCCGCTATGAAGTGGAGGGATAATAAGAATGTTTTTGTTCTTACCTCTCTTCATGCAGACACGACTGTCCAAATTACTACGGCGACTGGTGTTGTGGAGAAACCCCTCTGTGTCCACGAATATAACCTCAATATGGGAGGGGTGGACCTCAACGACCAGTTGTTGGCTCCATACCTAGTTGCACTTACGGCCAGACACTGGTATAAAAAAGTGTCTGTATACTTATTTCAATTAGCTTTGCTGAACGCTCATGTGCTATACAGAGCTTCAGGATGGACTGGATCTTTCCTTAAATTCCAGGAAGAGATCGTCAGAGCCCTTCTGTCTCCAGACGGTGCTCCACCTAACCTTCCCAATCCAAATGCAGTAAGCTGGCTGCATGAGAGGCATTTTCCTTATGTCCTCCCGTGTACCCCTACCCAACGAGCCCCCCAAAGAAAATGTTGTGTCTACAGAAAGCACAGATATAGGCGTGACACTCGCTATTATTGTCCCTCCTGTCCTGACAATCCTGGTCTTTGCATTGGTGAATGTTTTGAACGCTACCATACACTAGTTGAGTATTAGCGTAGGGTACATCACTGCACAGACTAGGCACACTTTAACAGGGTCTCCCAAGATGCCATTGCATTTTGAGAGACCCGAACCTGGTACCAGTTACAAAAGTTACAGTTACAAAAAAAAGTGTAAAAAAAAAACCACACAAAAAATATAAAATAAAAAAAACAAAAATAGTTGTTCTATTGTTCTCTCTCTATATATTCTCTCTATTGTTCTGCTCTTTTTTAATGTATTCTATTCTGCAATGTTTTATTGTTATTATGTTTTATCATGTTTGCTTTTCAAATATGCAATTTTTTTATACTTTATTGTTTACTGTGTTTTATTGTTAACCATTTTTTTTGTTTTCAGGTACGCAATTCAGCTGCAGCGCGGATTTATTTATCTTGACAGCAACAGCGCTTGCTCCCACAATTCATAAAGCCGTGACTCCAGCGCTGTCGGAGGTGATATCACCACCACAGTTACATACTTCAGCATATATGCTGAAGCATGGGGGCAGCAGGGGCGGAGGAGCGATTTGCTCCTACCTTTTGTGGGAGGATGCCCCCGTGCTTCGGCATATATATATATTTTAGGAACAGGTTGCGTTAAAAAATGTTTTATTTTTTACTATATTTTTTGTATTTGCTTTGCAGGTATGGTAAGTCTTACTGTTATACAGTAATGTTATTTTTTTTTATTGTTAACCATCATTTGCTTAGCAGGTACGCCATTCAGTTGCAGCGCAGATTTATTTATCTTGAAAGCAACAGCGTTTGCTCCCATGATACATAAAGCTGTGACTGCAGCGCTGTCAGAGGTGATTTCACCACCACAGTTAAAAAAAGAGCATATATGCCGAAGCATGGGGGCATCAGGGGCAGAGGTGAGATTTGCTCCTAACTTTTGGGGTGGATTCCCCCATGCTTCGGCATATATAAATGGTGCATGTATGCCCATCATTAGAAGTGGGTGGATGAAGGGAGGTATTCTAATGGTGGGCATACCCACCGATCAATCTCTTTTTTTCCGTTCAGCCCACAGGCTGCATGAAAAAAAAGATTACAATATATGCCCAACAAGGACCAGCAAAGTACTGGTATGTTGCTGAACTTTGAGTGGTTATACCAGAATGATGCCTGCAGGTTTAGGTATCATCTTGGTATCATTGTTTTCAGCCAGTGGTTGGCTTTCATGTGAAAGCAATCCTATTGGCTAATTAGCCTCTAGACTGCTTTTACAAGCAGTGGGAGGGAATGTCCCCCCCCCACAGTCTTCCATGGTTTTTTCTGGCTCTCCTGTCCCAACAGGTAACCCAAGAATGCAGCCGGTGATTCAGCCAGCTGAGCATAGAGCTGATCAGAGACCAGAATGGCTCCAATCATCTCTATGGCCTAAGAAACTGAAAGCTACGCGCATTTCATGACATAGATTTCGCCAGATGTAAACAGCGCCATTGGGAAATTAGGTAAGCATTTTATCACACCGATCTTGGTGTGGTCAGATGCTTTGAGGGCAGAGGAGAGATCTAGGGTCTAATTGACCCCAATTTTTAAAAAAAAGAGTACCTGTCACTACCGATTGCTATCATAGGGGATATTTACATTCCCTGAGATAACAATAAAAATGATAAAAAAAATGAAAGGAACAGTTTAAAAATAAGATAAAAAAGCAAAAAAAAAAAAAATTAAGAAAAAAAAATAGCACCCCTGTTCCCCCCTGCTCTCGCACAAAGGTGAACACAAGCGTCGGTCTGGCGTTAAATGTAAACAGCAATTGCACCATGCATGTGAGGTATCACCGCAAAGGTCAGATCGAGGGAAGTAATTTTAGCAGTAGACCTCCTCTGTAAATCTAAAGTGGTAACCTGTAAAGGCTTTTAAAAATGTATGTAGTTTGTCGCCACTGCATGTTTGTGTGCAATTTTAAAGCCTGTCGTGTTTGGTATTCATGTACTTGGCCTAAGATCATCTTTTTTATTTCATCAAACATTTGGGCAATATAGTGTGTTTTAGTGCATTAAAATTTAAAAAAGTGTGTGAAAAAAAAAATGAAACACCCACCATTTTAATCTGTAGGGCCTTTGCGTTAAAAAAATATATAATGTTTGGGGGTTCAAAGTAATTTCCTTGCAAAAAATAAATATTTTTTCATGTAAACAAAAAGTTTCAGAAAGGGCTTTATCTTCAAGTGGTTAGAAGAGTGTGTGATGTGTGACATAAACTTCTAAATGTTGTGTATAAAATGCCAGGACAGTTCAAAACCCCCCCAAATGACCCCATTTTGGAAAGTAGACACCCCAAGCTATTTGCTGAGAGGCATGTCGAGTCCATGGAATATTTTATATTGTGACACAAGTTGCGGGAACTTTTTGCACAAAGCTGTCACTTAATGATATATTGCAAAAACGTGCCATAGGCATATGTGAAATTACACCCCAAAATACATTCTGTTGCTTCTCCTTTCATCTACTTTCCAAAATGGGGTCATTTGGGGGGGGGGGAGTTGTGCCATCTTAGCATATTATGGCCTTCAAAACTGTGATAGGTAGTGAAATCAAAAATTTATGCCCTTAGAAATCCTGAAGGCGGTGCTTGGATTTCGGGGCCCCGCACGCAGCTAGGCTCCCAAGAAGTCCCCCACATGTGGTATCCCCGTACTCAGGAAAAGCAGCATTTATTTTATTTTTTTTATTTATTAATTTATTTTTATGTATTTTGGGGTGTAATTCCACATATGCCCATGGCCTGTGTGAGCAATATATCATTTAGTGACAACTTTGTGCAAAAAAAAAGTTTGTCATTTTCCCGCAACTTGTGGCAAAATATAAAATATTCCATGGACTCAACATGCCTCTCAGCAAATAGCTTGGGGTGTCTACTTTCCAAAATGGGGTCATTTGGGGGGGGGAGTTGTGCCATCTTAGCATTTTATGGCCTTCAAAACTGTGATAGGTAGTGAGGAGTGAAATCAAAAATTTACGCCCTTAGAAATCCTGAAGGCGGTGCTTGGTTTTCGGGGCCCCGTATGCGGCCAGGCTCCCAAAAAGTCCCAAACATGTGGTATCCCTGTACTCAGGAGAAGCAGCAGAATGTATTTTGGGGTGCAATTCCACATATGCCCATGGCATGTTTGAGCAATATATCATTTAGTGACAACTTTGTGCAAAAAAAAAAGGTTTGTCAATTTCCCGCAACTTGTGGCAAAATATAAAATATTCCATGGACTCAATATGCTTCTCAGCAAATAGCTTGGGGTGTCTACTTTCCAAAATGGGGTCATTTGGGGGAGTTTTGTGCCATCTTAGTATTTTATGGCCTTCAAAACTGTGATAGGTAGTGAGGAGTGAAATAAAAAATTTACGCCCTTAGAAATCCTGAAGGCGGTGATTGGTTTTCAGGGGCCCCGTACGTGGCTAGGCTCCCGAAAAGTCCCACACATGTGGTATCCCCGTACTCAGGAGAAGCAGCAAAATGTATTTTGGGGTGCAATTCCACATATGACCATGGCATGTGTGAGCAATATATCATTTAGTGACAACTTTTTGTAAATATTTTTTTTTTGTCATTATTCAATCACTTGGGACAAAAAATAAAATATTCAATGGGCTCAACGTGCCTTTCAGCAATTTCCTTGGGGTGTCTACTTTCCAAAATGGGGTCATTTTGTGGGGCGTTGTACTGCACTGCCATTTTAGCACCTCAAGAAATGAGATAGGCAGTCATAAACTAAAAGCTGTGTAAATTCCAGAAAATGTACCCTAGTTTGTAGACGCTATAACTTTTGCGCAAACCAATAAAAATACGCTTATTGACTTTTTTTTACCAAAGACATGTGGCTGAATACATTTTGGCCTAAATGTATGACTAAAATTGAGTTTATTTGATTTTTTTTTATAACAAAAAGTTGAAAATATCATTTTTTGTCAAATGTTTTGGTCTTTTTCCATTTATAGACATAAAATAAAAACCGCAGAGGTGATCAAATACCATCAAAAGAAAGCTCTGTTTGTGGGAAGAAAAGGACGCAAATTTTGTTTGGGTACAACATTGCATGACCGCGCAATTAGCAGTTAAAGCGACGCAGTGCCAAATTGTAAAAAGTGCTCTGGTCAGGAAAGGGGTAAAACCTTCCGGGGCTGAAGGGGTTAACGAGTCTGAATATACAAGTTAAGATATATGAATTTATATGGCTCTAAAACCGCAAAAAATTGAGTCACTTCTGTTCAGTCATATTACTACAATCCCCTCTTTCAGACACGAAGGTCACAAAGGTGACGAAGGTGACTGACTTATCTGCATTGTGACACACACACAACAAACTCAAAGCAGGCACACAGAAATAATGCCAGGAGCAAAACCACTACAACACACAGAAATATCCCTGATCCAGGAAAATACTCCATTGAAACCAAACCACCCCATGTTACCCAGGGGGCTCCCATGTAATTATTTAGCCTTTTCATTATGTCAATACCCCCTTAGGTTCCAGAGGGGAACCATGCCCAGGTCATGTCATGGTGTTTGAGGGGGCATTTAGGATGAACACTAGCCTTGAGCAAGTGATGTTCCTCACTGTCCCTGAGAATTCCCATTATCAGAACCAATGAGGCCAAGTAACACCACCATCCCCTGGGATCACTCAGAATCCATAGGTGGCACGTTCTTCCACAACAAATGTATGTGCTGTCGCCCAAGGCCAGTGGGTGTCTGCTTAAGAACCCATTGGGCACCTTCAGAGAATACTGGAAGGGCAAGCTGTGAGAGTAGCCTAGCCATCTCAGTATGGGGGTCAGAGGTATGCATGAAGGTATATATAGTGTGATGTAGGGCACGATCTAAGGTGTCAAACACTGTGGATTTCCCTCAGACTTTGAATACACATCCCCTCTATGTCCAATGAGTGTGTTATTAGTGGTGTTATCGGGTGGGCCACATATAACCTTAAGGCCCCCGCAGAACACAGAGGCCACTGGATGACATGTGAACCAATACATATATAATACAGTGCTCATGCCAGCATCCCTCCAAATATTGAATATTCAGACAATCGTCTGAATATTCAAGTTAAGATCACTAGTTCTGTTTTTCAACATTTGTAGCAGGTTTTTCTATAAAGCACACATATAAGGAAATATAGCTTACAGCAGCATCTTTCTATATAAAGCTTTTGTGGTAGGAGCTGTCTGGGACATTGTCCTGTGTAAAGGGGAACACCAAAGGCATGACTATGAGTCATGGAAGCAGATGGCATGGTTACTATAGTTGCTATGTCAGCCATGTTTAAGGGGTTGGGCATTTGAGTATTGATGATATGTAAGGATACGTAATGATATGAAATGTACACCCCTGTATTAAATCACTAGCGTGTATGCAATGATTGGTTGATAATAACGTATATGAATTGTATACCTGCCCAGAATTAGATCAATACTGAGAGAGTCTTGTGAATGTGGTAATTGCTGTAATTATACTTAGCTGGTCTTGTCAGGTATATAGAAATACCATTTGTTTCCACTTCAGTATCCTGTCTGATCCTTTTATCATCTCCAACGGCACAAGGCAAGGGTGCCCTCTCTCCCCTTTAATATTCACCATGATGATGGAACCTCTGGCCCAAATGATACGTAGCAACAATTAAATTCTAGGCATTCCAGTAACAGATCAGATTCATAAAATTACTTTGTTTGCGGATATATTATCCTCACTCTAACAGAACCAGCTTCTTTCCTACCAGTGGTTTGCGATGTACTTGATCAATTTAATGCATGCTCCTTTTACAAAGGCAATGAGACGAACTCTATAAAAAACACACCACAATCCACTATCCCATATCAGTGGGTATCTTCGTCAATGCCATATCTGGGCATCTTCTTAGCTACCCCATTAACGGCATTAATCTCATGTAATTATATGCCCTTCCTACACACCTGTAGGCAAGACCTTCAGCAAATCAATAAGCAACACCTCTCATGGGCAGGTAGGGCGGCAGCGTTTCAAATGTTTACACTTCCAAAGCTCCTATACTTGTATAGAGCCATACCGATAGACATTCCGAAACCTTTTTTAATCCATACAGCAAATGCTGTGCTCTTACATCTGGTCTAATACCCTGTACACACGGTCGGACTTTCCGATGGCAAATGTGCGATCGGAGCTTGTTGTCGGAAATTCCGTCTGTATATAGGCTCCATCGGACTTTTTCCATCGGAGTTTCCGACACACAAAATTTGATGTTCGATCGTGTGTAGAGAATTCTGACGCACAACGTTCACACATGCTCAGAATAAATTAGAGACAGAAGCGCTCAGTCTGGTAAAACTAGCGTTCGTAATGGAGATAGCACATTCGTCACGCTGCAATTTTTAAAATAGTTTAATGCAGCGCATTCTCTTCTTCTTTATAATGATAGAATAATGAAGTTGTTTTGCTGCTCATATTCACACAGAGTTCTGCCAAATGATTTCTTTATTATTTCTCGTGATCTCCTGAAAAATATTTTTTTTTTTTCGTCAGATCTCCATAATAATGTTTCTAATTTTTGTTTATATATATATTTTTTTATCAAGATCTCCTATTTTATTTTTATTTTTATAGTGATCACCATAATATTTTTCTTGTTTTGTGTGTCCACAAAACCACAACACCATTACGATCTTGTATTTTTTGATCTCAAGGAGGTTGGTGTTGGTGTCCCTTTGTAATTCGACCCTGTATTTTGGAAATGTACCTGCCTACTCACAAATAAACTGTCCTTTTTGAAGTAAAACACATAGGCATATTTCTGAAAATAAAATAGCCATTTATTTTGGGTCATGACAAGGAAGGCAACGCTCGAGAAACTGCTGAAATTGGCAAAGCCTTTGTACCCCAGGGCACACATGAACTATTTGCCAGCCAAAATTGGTGGTCTGAGGAGTCCATATAATAGTGAGCACAATCCGGTCCAGGACTCCAAGAGATCAGGAACAGCAGCAGGTGACATCTATGTTTCCAGGCTGCAGTCATACAACAGCCTGCATCTTTTGCCAGATCAGACTGAACCCAGGCCATCACTTTTTTGTCTTCCTTACATGTTTCCTTCCAGCCTGTGGCTGTGGTGTTGGAGGTGTGGCAGGAGGTGGAGGAGGAGAAGGAGGATGGTCCAACTCACACAGGTGTGTTTTTGTTGTGAGTTGGCCCCTAAACCCCTTATTTTGGGTGATCACCATAAGTTCCTCACACAAGAGGCGTTGGCCCTCCTCCATTTACTGCATTTTGTATGCAGTCATGCATGCAAAGGCCTCTTGGAGAGTGGGGTTGGCTTTGAGGGCCTCATTAGCCTCCCTAATCAACCTGAGCGCTGCCTCCTCCACGTTACTCCCTTTCCCGGCCCTTTTGGTTGGAAGGTGGAGGGGAGTGACCTACGAATCTGTGAGGCTCCTACTGGGCCCGGCCACCTCCTGGCTGCCGCTTACCCCAGCCTCCTCCTGGCTGCCACATTCCACAGCCTCCTCCTGGCTGAGGCTTTCCTGTGTCTGAAAAAGGGACATAATTTTATTTTTTTGTTCATCAATCACACACAATTTTCAGCTCATGACTGTTGCAAATTGAATGCTAATAAATAGAAAAGAATATAATTCTGATCCCAGCATTTTTCATTCTTTTCCCTTACATTTTTGGCCACTACTGTCTATTGATATATAAAACATTTTATTAAATCATCAATTAGTGATCAATAATAACATCTATTTCACATCATTTATTTTACGACAAGAAATATGTTGAACAATGCTATACCTGGCTCAAGCTGGACTCCTCCACTTCTTCCTGGCTGGAAGGCCCAGGGTGGGTGTTGGAAGCCTCAGCTGGGATGGAAGGAAGCATGAAAGGTAGGGTTGAGAGGGATTCCCTGACTTCAGTCTGGTCTGCCAGAAAATGTAGTCTCTCACAGTACCAAAGCCTGGGTACATAAATGTCATCTGCTGTTGCTCCTGATCTCATGGATTTCTGAACCTTAGTATGCTCACAATTATATGTGCTCCTCAGGCCACCAATTTTTTTTTTAAATAGGGGATGTCTGCCGTGGGGACCTGCGGCTTCACCAACTCCAGAAGTTTCTCCATTGCTGCCTGCCTCTTTATTTTGTTATTATAATGCGGGTGTTTCATCTGCCACAGACAGGGCAGCTCCCTGTATTTATCAAGGAATATTGGGAGGAAACTGTGGTCTTTGAACCCATCCATTTTCTCTGCAAGACAGAACACAAAACAAACCCTAATGTCGGGTGAAACTCTCTTAATCTTGATCCAATATAGGTCTCAATCTATAAGCAGTATAGGCCACTGATGCACCAACTTAAAATTGTACCTTTGTTATAACAATCATTGCTTCCGCTACTCCATCCTCCGCTCACAGATTGTACGTACAACGCACGCGTGTTGTGCTTTATATACACTGCGCATGCGTGAAACTCCGCCCACCCCTGATGTTCTATTATATTCCCCGTCCCTTCTTTTTTTGGCGCAGTGGGTAGAGAACATGGCGGAGACACAGCAGGTGCATGCAGAGGAGAGCAGCAATGATGAAAGCCCAGAGACACAAACATTCCAATTCCGGAGGAGATTTAAGGCCCTAAATATGTCCTTTGTAGAAATGGTGGAGATGGTGGACATCTTGAAGAGGGCCGACTATGATGGGAAGTATGGACTTTACCTAAACCCAAATGTGAGAAAGGCCAAGATCATGACTAAAGTTGTGAAGAATCTGCACAGGAATTTTGGGGTACGACAATCCAAGGATCAACTAAGGAAACAATGAGACATGAGGAGACCTGAAATTGAGGGAGCACGATCAGTACAGAAAGATCAGGAAACTGCTTTGAAAAAGTAAGTAGTTGTCGTGTGTTCCTATTATTATTATTACTTGCATGCCGCTCCATGTGCTTTTCTTTACTGTTGTACAGTTTAAAATGGCAACTTTCATGTTCATGGGTACATTAATCGGTCATAGGAAACATCGTTTGTTCGCCCACTTATAAGATGTTTTGGGCAGATGCAGGTTAACTACATTTGTTCAGGCCTATTTGTATTAAAATTACTTTGTTGTCTAGATGAGTTTGTAACTAGAATGAAATGGAAAATTGATTCAGTGTAAGGTGAGGACACTCAGCAGCTGTTTACACATCTAGACACAGGAGAACTAGTGTGGGACACCAGAACAAACTTTTTAGGGTGTCCCACACAGGTGCTCCAGTGGATACTAGGGGTGTCTCCATGTGTGAAACTTATACAAAAAAGGGAAGTATTCCAGCTTTAGAAAGGAACTAAAAACTTCTTCAGCTTGGAACTCTGCCAAAACAGACCATTGGACGACACTTCCAAGCAATGTTTCATATTCATATTTCTGCCATCAAATATCTGTGTGCTAAGTATACCTTTTTTTATTCACATAGGGGAGAAAAGACTCGGGACATCTAAAAACACCAGGGACCCCCACCTAAAGAAGGGGAGATCCCAAAACCACAAGCAGAGGATGAGGAGGGAGACATTTATAAAATGGGCAAAATAGTCACCACAACAGGTGAGTGTCTGAGACCACAGCTTCAGGTAATAGCTGGATGCCTGCATATTTATAATACATGGTGTGCTTTTTAATTTATTTTTAGGTGATGTGGATGTTGTGGAAGAAGAATCTCATTTCACAAGTGAAAGTGCCCAGATCCTCATCGGGGAGATAATGGTGTACAATCGTGATTTAGAAAATATAAAGGTAAACATCAATGATGTTCAACAAAAAATGAAGAGCATCATAGATGTTTTAGGCAGAATATAAAACACACAAAAATTGTACCGTTTAATTGTGTATTTTTGCTTTTAAAAACAAGTTTTAAAGTATTTTAAATGCTAAATTTTGAAGATGCACACGGTGTGTCAACATGTGCTATCTGCGGGATATCAAGGGATATCAAGGTATGTTTTTTGTGGGTGCAACCCCTTCCTCGTAACTCAAGTAGGTGAGAGGAAGGGGTTGCACCCCCAAAACAAGTCCATTGATCCCCCATGATGGGAGCTAGAACATGTTGACATTAGGCATGGGATCAGGAGGGAAATCCACATTTGTAATCCCAATTTGTGTGCATCTTCAAAATTTGTCTTTTACAGGGTGACATCACCCCATCTGATGAAGGCAAGATCAACACAGTTTGGACATACTAATGTCTGAGTTTGCCTTCACTTTATCAAAGTTGAACTTTGTAAGTTCCTGAGTTGTGTATGTTATGTTTTGAAACATGCCTGTTTAACCAAAAAAAGGCTATTTCTAATGTGACAAAAAAATGTTATACAACAAAGATGTTGTTTTGTTCAAAAACCCTTTTCTAATGCACATGTGAATGTGCTTTGAGTAAAATGTTTTATACTCAACAATGTGTGGCTTCTTATTTCAAAGCTCAAAAGCAGTTTTTGGTGTTTACAGTGACAATGGGGGTTATTTACTAAAGGCAAATCCACTTTGCACTACAAGTTACAAGTGCACTTTTGCAGTGCACTTGGAGTGCAAAGTGGAATTTCCTTTAGTAAATAACTCCCACAATGCTTTATAATTTGGCACAATCAGGCCATTTTCGTGACTCCACAAATTTCAGTCATGGTGCTGAAAATGATGAATATTTTTATCAGTAATGCATTACATACATTAACAACAAAAACAAGGTATGTGTGTAGCAGACCCACAACATAATAGTTCGCTGAAGAAGAGATTGTCACCTCATGTATCCAAAAAATTATGTTTGCAATATTGAACAAAAAGGGAAAAAAGAAAAGCCCATTGGATAACCTAGGAACCAGCTAAAAGAAACACAAGCAGTAAATCAAAGTACATATTAGTTCCGTTTAAATAAAAAATGTATTTTTCACATGTTTGTTAAACATTTTGTGGCATATCAATGGCCCCCTACCCTCTACTCTAGATACTTTTCACAAACTTCACAGGCGCTTTGGGGGGCAAGCCAGGATGGCCAGCCTGAAGAGCCCTCAGGGCTGTTGTATATGGTAATAAGCCGGCATCAGTCCAAACTGAGGCCACGTAGTTCAATGTATTTTTTCTTAAAAAGTATGCAGCATGCCAATATGCAGCATGCCATAACGATATGATTGATTTTATATTCCGCCATGTTTATTGCAGTAAGGAATAGGTGAAACCGGCTGGCCATTATTCCAAAGGCATTTTCCACCACTCTTCTGGCTCTGGCCAGCCGGTAGTTAAAAACCCTCTGCTCCAGGGTGAGGGTCCTCATCGGGAACGGCCACATCAGGTGTTCACCCAGACCAAATGTGTCATCAGCAACAAAGACAAACGGGAGTCCTTCAACGTTCTCTAAAGCAGGTGGCAATCCCAAGCCACCATTCTGAAGCCGTCTGTAAAATTCGGTCTGGGCGATGACTCCACCATCTGAAATCCGGCCATTCTTCCCCACGTCCACATACAGGAACTCATATGTCGCCGACACCACTGCCAACATCACAATGCTATTAAACCTCTTATAGTTAAAATAGTATGACCCCGAGATGGGGGCTGGGATGATCTGGACATGCTTCCCATCTATTGCCCTTCCGCAGTTGGGAAAGTCCCACCGCTTGGAAAACTGGGAAGCCACAGTCTGCCATTCCTGTGGTGTTGAAGGAAACTGTGGAGTCAAACAAAAAAAATAGTCATTTTGCACATAAACATTGCAAGCAGATTAGACACAAACATTCTTGTCCAAAATCAGTATTAATATTTATTTGAAGGAGTATTTAAAGACAAAAAGAGAAGGTCCACTTAACAGATTCCTCACCCCCTCTGATGGACAATTGTAAAAAATTTTAGGGGGGGAGGAGATGTTTTGGACAGGTAACCCTCTCTATTTCATTGAGAGCTGAATGCATACATAATGTGTGTTGCTTTGGCCAGCCCCTGCTTATTTACACTATTGGCAGCCCACTGGACAGGTAAGAAGTGTCATAATACAAAAATATAAATACACACTGTACAAATTGAAGCACTTTTTTACATTCTGCAATTACCTCTCAAGATAATAGGAGAACAAAACTTTAAACAGTACCATTAGAAAGTATTCAGGAAAGCCCTTTCACTACATGCTTTGGGGAATTCATACAGAAATCTATATAGTGGGGTATGGGTATAGGGTATAGTGTGTATGGGTTTGGCAAAGTCAGCCGATAGAGGATTGGTATTGGTTGACTTAGCGGTTTGGGGGGAGGGAGGGTTCAAAATGATTTTGGGACCCAAAAAAAAGCCTCTGACACTCTGCATGAATTTAAGGACACAAATAACATTTGTACACATTTTAGGGGTGTTTAGGGTAAGCACTACTATGGAGCTGACAAAATACATTGTTAAGTGACTAGACTAGGTGTGTATGGGCCCAGGATAGCATGCTGAGGAGGTTAGTGAAGGCAAATATGCATGAAGGACAAAAAAGGTAGTTTTAAAGCTTCAAGCATGCATGAAAAGAAAAAAGGGGACATTCACAGCATATTACAAGCATGGTAATTAGGGAATGATGAAATAAATACAATACATTAGCAAACATTAAATACATATAATGTGATGTTAAAGGAGAAATCTTACCTTAATATAGTCCTTCTGCAGGACCTGAATGATGGCAGAACAGGTCTCTGGAATAATGATCCCCAGAGCCGGGGGGAGATGCCTGTCGAGAACTTGATGTCCTGCAGACTTCTCCCCATTGCCAAGTACCACATCATGGCAACTAGCCTTTGTTCCGGAGTGATGGCTTTCCGCATGCAGGTGTCCTGCCTGCTAATATAAGGGGACAGCAAAGCCAACAAATGGTGAAAAACGGAGTCCGTCATCCGGAGATAATTCCTGAAATCGGCAGGATTATTCTCACGGATCTCCCACAACAAAGGCATATGAGAGAATTGGTCACGACGGAGCAACCAATTCTTCTTCCGTGAACTCCTCTCCACTCTGTTCATGGACTGGGCTTGGGTCAAAGCAAGAACCCCAACACCAAGCCCCCGCACAGCAGGAACTCTACGATGAGTACGTAACCGCAACATGGCTTCAAAACGGTCAGCTGGTCAGAACGAACTAACAGAAAGCACTGAAAAACTGAAAGGCCTGAGAAGAGTGAGCTGAAAATCAGAAACGAGCAGACAAATACGCACTGTAAATCAAATACATACTATAATAATAATACGCACTGACAAACAAATGCAAACTGATTACACGCACTGAAGAACAGATACAAACCCACAAGCACAAACTGAAGAGCAGTAATGATCTGAAAAGAACGAGGCTGAAAAGCGCGAATCGTCTCTCACCAAATTTCTACTAACACAAGATAAACACGAGATTAGCAGAAGGAGCCTAAGGGGTGGCGCACTTGATTTGAAAATTCCCTTTTATAGTGCCGTCATACATGTTGTACGTCACCGCATTCTTGACGTTCGCAATTTCCGACCAACTTTGTGTGACCGTGTGTATGCAAGACAAGTTTGAGCCAACATCCGTCGGAAAAAAACATGGATTTTGTTGTCAGAATGTGCAATTGTGTGTACATGGCATAACAAAAAGCCACAATGTCCTTACTCTACTAGTGTCAGACTCAAAAAAGCAGGCAGCATGGGGCTCCAAGATGGAAAAGACTATTATATAGCGGTAATACTAGACCTCATCACTGGTTTACTCCTACAATGGGTAAACAATGGAGACATATAGAACAGACCTTCATACCCAAAGAGGATCTAAGCACACTACTCCTAGCTAGTGTGGTATCCCAAATCACCTCCAACACAAACCATCCAACAATCACTGCAGCACTAATATAAATGAAAAAGCACTAGACACATATATTACTACAAAACTAGACATTTTCAAACTCATTATCCCCGAACTCTCATTGTACCACTGCCTCCCTCAAACATAAACTACTCTCCGCTGCACTTGTCACCAATAAGCTCCTTCCCTTCCAAACACTGCACGATAAGTACAACTTACCCCTGCAAAGCCTATTCACCTAAAAGCAGCTAGCCTCTTATCTAAAAAAGAAGCCTGCCCCAGCTATACATTTACCAGGGAAAGTGTGGGCTTTTCTATCCTCTACTTCATCAACAATTAAAGGTATCTTAATATTCTCTGGTCTATTTCATGATAAGGGCACCTCACCTTTGGTAAGAATTCAGCTCTTAAGAGGTGGGAACGAGACATCTTTCTCTGACTCTTAATGGTGCCAAACCATCCATTATAACCAAATAGCCTCTAAAAGTATTAATTACTGGGAGTTATTACAAAAATTCCACCTCAGATGGTACCTGACCACTGGCTCACTAACACACATTCTATGGGAATGTCAACATATCTCCCCTTTTGGAAAAAAATATTCTCCTTATCGGAATTAACTGGCATAATAACAAAACCCTCCTTAAAGCTAGTGATCCGCAGCTTTGGAATTAATACCTTCAAAGCCAGGTTCAGGATCATAGTAAGGCACTTTTTTTTGCCGCCAGACTAATGCTAACATGAAAGTGGAGACAATACATTGCCCCCAAAATCTCTGATGTTAAAACACAACTCAGCCTGATTTCAGAATATGAGCACTACACAGCCCTACAATCAGATTCACTTTTGAAATTTAGGCATTTTTGGAACCATGGTTGCAAATTCAGCAGAAATATGGGTAATACCACATTATAATGCTATTTCGCCAACTACAGTTGATCGCTCTTCATAACATTCATTCTTTGTCTAATGTACACATCTACTGTATTAGGTATCTTCACAATTTTATGTGTCTGCACGAATACTTTCTGTCATGTTACCAATCCAGCGTACAATCTATGTAATTGTAAAGTGATGTTCTTCCTGTTAAACTTTGTAAAACCAATAAAAATATAACACTAAAGAGATAATCTATCAAATGTAGCATAATGATCCCTTGGGGAAGTGGTTTTGAAGTTTTATCCTTGAGCAATAAAAATTAAAATACACTTTTTGAAAACATGTAAAAAAAATATATATATATATTGTAATTTTGAGGTGGGGGGTGTGATGCCCTGAGTGACTAAAACTCTACTACCTATGGGCATCCTCTTCTGTCATTCACCCTTGTCTTTATATTGAAAATGATGATAGCCTCACTTAATCTCAATTTTAAACATTACCATTGAACTTGGAGAGTATGTTTGCTCAGGATGTTTTTTGATATGTCCATTATACTCTATGGGTTTTCCTTTGTGTCATTTGTCTGTCATTCCATAGAAAACAACCATAATCCCAAATAATCTCAATCTTACAATCTGCTACTCTACTTGAGGAATGTTTGTGGGAGAGGTTAAATTGCCATGTTTCTCAGATTTGCCTGCAAAATCATTTATATTTAGCTTCTCATTATATTCTACAGGCATTCCATTATGTCATTCACCCTTGTCATTCCATAGAAAAAAATGATAATCCCACCTAATCTTAATATTAAACAATGCCGCTGACCTTGGGGATTATGTTTGCTAAAGAGTTATTTGATATGTCTAAAAATTCTGTTTCTAATTAAAATGTATTATTCTCTATGGCCATTCCATTCTGTTTCATTATTATCTATGGGCATTGCTCTGCCCTGTTAAATTCAATGGGCATTCTATTCTGTCATACCTTTTAGTAGGTCCCACTTTATAGTTATTCTAGCACACACTAGACTTTACGTTTCTACCAAACACACAATTGCAAGACTACTGGGCAATCCCATTCACAAAAGGTGAAAGAGAACTCAAACCCAATCTTGTTACTATGCCTCAATGGTCTTTTGATTAATTATCATGAAAGATCTTATTAGTGTTCAATTACAGGGCAAGGGACTTCCAAAAATATTATCTCTCCCATCTCTACATCGCCTTATCTGCTACCCACATGCTTTCCAATGATGAACAACTTGAGTAGCTTCCAATATCAAAAGGGAGAGAGGAAATGCCTCCCCTCTGCTGCACTGGAACATACCCATCTGTTCAGAGTATGACATCATTTTGGTGGGATAGTAGCCTCAGTAAGAGACCAGTGTGGTACTTACTACATTCCCCATTAGGGGAGGGGAAAGGGGCAGGACAGAGGCAATGACATAGGTGCCAATACTGTCAAAGTGGAAAGAGCATTACACTTATTCATTATAACTATAATCTATGTATGAGACAGATGCCTGATTTTTTTATCTAGTGGCAATAAGCCTGAATTGACTGTGATAGTTGGATCCACAACAGATCTAAAAGATAGGGAAAAGCTTACTCTTACAAAAAAAACACAAAACAAAAAAAACAAAGCTTAAACCCTACAACTACAACTTCAAATTGGCCATTGACAAAAAAAGTTCATTCTTCTTTTTTTTCACAGTAACACAGTGCATTGTCTTAAAAGTTTAATAAAATGTCAACACAAAGTGCAAAAAAAATCAAAACCATAACTCCACGCTCGCTGAACTCCATCCCAGGTTATTCCTAAAATATTCAAAATATAGACTTTATATATGCATTTGACAAAATTTCCAGACATATACCTGTCAGAACAGTGTGTAAGCACTGCAAGCACTTCAATAGGCTGCAAATTAAACAATCCCTGCAGTGTGCCTTTTTTACTGTATCTGCTGCAGACTGCACTGTTGGGGTCTGCTGTTCCTTCATGCTGTAAATAGGTCTGGTAAAAGCATCAGTCATTTGTGTATTACATGTCTATGATTCAAAGAGCTTGGTGGGAGCAACACCTAAGATAAGTCATCAGGGTCCAGGATGGCGACGGGAGAGGACGCTCAATAACAGAGCTCCTGGAGACTGCTTCTTATCCTTCCTATAACCCCGGATCTGGTGCCAATCCTGTGCCGATCGAGAGCCCAGAGGATCGGCGGGGACCCTGGGTCATGCCCAGCGGCAAATCCAGAAGGTCCAAATCGGCAGCGGCACATCCTGAAGGAGCGAGGACACGGAGCCAGGCGGCCATTACAGCGCACATGGCGTCCCAGACGGAGGCAGCGGACTCTCCTCCAGCTACGGCTGCTGATCTAGCTGCAGCCATTCAAACAATTGCCTCGGGTCAGGCGGCCCTAATGGATAAGATAGATCACGTCCAAACCAACGTGGACTTTATCCGAAGAGACCTGGACTCCTTCCGCGGCCGCATGGCGGAGGTGGAGCAGCGGGTCTCCGGGACTGAGGACACTGTACGTGATCACTCAGGGGACCTACACACATTGAAGGCGAGGGTGAAAGCCCTGGAGAGTAGGGCAGAAGATGCCGAGAATAGGAACAGGAGGAACAATCTCCGCATCGTCGGCCTCCCGGAGGGAGCTGAAGGTATGGACCCTACTGCATTCACGGAGCGTCTCCTGAAGGATCTGCTCCCCGGGGCGAGATTCTCTCCCTTCTTCACTATAGAAAGGGCCCACCGCATGCCAGCGACACGGGGGCCGCAGGGCTCCCCCCCTCGCACATTCATATTTAAAATGCTCCATTTTAAAGATAGGGATATGATACTGAGAGAAGCCAGAGCACTGCAAGAGCTGAAATATGAGAACACGCGGCTGATGATATTCCCTGACTTTTCCATGGAGACACAGAGGCAGCATAAATCGTTCGATACAGTTCGCGCCAAACTGCGGGCCAAAGGTATAAAGTACAGTATGCTTTTTCCGGCACGTCTCCGGGTGGAGGATGGAGAGTCTACCCGCTTTTTCACCTCGCCGGCGGAAGCCTCCTCCTGGATAGAGACGGTACGCAGGCACTAAATATCGCTGGTTATATACCTTCTCATTTATACATCCCCACACGGATGCAACAGTGTGATCCCAGTGTTGGAAAGGAGTCAGACGGCAGAGCAGACTAACTCTCCAGACCTAATTAATGACGGAGATCCTCACTCCAATAATGCCCACCTCCTAACAGGGTTGCTCTGGGTCTCCCATGTGCCAGAGAGATACGAGCAAGGACTTGCATGAGGCATCCTGAAACACACGGCAGTCCTCTCCTTACTACTGGCTTTCCCTATGTTCCTCTAAGGGGAATGGGAGGGTTGACGCTGCACAGAATGTGAACTATGAGCCCTGTTTGGGATCCAGCTTAAGGGGGGATCCCGTTCCTTCCCCACCATGCTGCTAAATTTTTCTGCACCATAGGACTTCTCTATGCAGGGGGAGGTTGAGAAGATGTGCAGCGTGTCCCGTTATGCCTAGCTCTGCAATACAGCTAAGACTGCACTCCTTAGAAATGTTGTGGATTACTTTATGGTTCAAGTTCTACGGGTTTGCAACTAAGTTTTCCTACCCCCAGCTTATGCTGGGAGACTGCACTGGTCCCACATATTTCAGTCTCCATTATCCGGTCCATGTACTGTACTCCAGAGGACGGGACTCCGGTGCCTTCTTGTACACGATACCTCCACAGAGGCATGTTGCCTCTAGTTGTCTCGGGAATGAGGCTCCCTCCGGTTGGGGTGGGGGGTGGCGGGGAGGGGGGTGGGGGGAAAGTTGGGGGGGTTTTTGTTTGGTTTGTACGCAAGTATGTTAAGGGAAGTCAGTTTAATCAGTGTGTCATGTGCTATATATTGCATGTTGAGATGGTTACACAATTTGGCAAGGCATATGTGACGGTGGGCGGCTCACTGATGGTGGTGATGTCATATCCTGCTTTTAATGTACGATGGTGGCTTAATGTCTTTATGTAAAATTGTCTCCTGGAACACCAGGGGTCTAAACTCCAAGATTAAATGATCACTGGTGTTCCAGTTCTTGCAGAGACAGTCCCCCCACATATGTATACTTCAGGAGACGCATCTTGTGGGAGGGAAAACAATGAGCTTGCATAGGCCCTGGGTGGGGCATGCGTACCATTCTACCTACTCTAACCTGGCAAGAGGGGTGAGTGTCCTGGTGCGCAAATCCCTCCCCTTCCGTTTGCTAGCTCTAGATATAGATCCCGGAGGGCGATACATAATCATCCATGCTATCATAATGAACCTGGAACTGGTGGTGGTGGGACTCTATATCCCCCCTCCTGCCTCGGTCTCTTTTCTTTATCAACTGATCTCTAAAGTTTCACAATATGCTACTGATAATGTTCTGCTGCTGGGGGACTTTAATATGGTCCCGGATCCTGAGGTGGATAGGATGTCTCGGTCATCGGGACCCTTGTCCGACCTTAAAGCGTGGGCAGAGGCCTTCAATCTTACAGATGTCTGGCGATGGAGAAATCCTCGGGTGCAGGCATTTACCTGTCACTCAGCCACGTACAAAACTTTTTCTAGAATAGACCTGGTCTACTCAGGGGGAATGATCCTGTCTAGTATTAAAGACATTGTTATTCTCCCCAGAGGGATCTCGGATCATGCCCCTGTCTCCCTGCAGCTAGAACTAACAAACCGCGCTCCAGAGGGGTTGTGGCGACTTTCCAGATTCTGGTTATCTGACTCAAGGGTGGATGTCCCGTGTAGAGCTGATCTGGCTGAATTCTGGGTGAATTGGGATAGATCTATCCCTGTCCCGGTTGTCTGGGATGCATTTAAGGTGTGTATGAGAGGTAAGTTTCAGGACCGAGTAGGAAAAGTTCGTAGAGGGGCCCGTGAGGAACTTGAGAGGGCAGAAGCTAGGGTGAGTGGGCTGGAGGCGGCCTATGTTAGAGATCGTACCTCTCAGGCGTATGCTTCCTTACAGGAGGCGCTGAGGGACGTCTCTCTCATACGCATATCAAATACAAAACTCCATCTTCTGCATCAGAGTCAGCGGATTTTCGAGCAGGGGGAGAGAAGTGGTCGCTTATTGGCCTGGCTGTCAAGGGAGTATTCCTCCCCAGTATCTATACCCTGTATCCGGTCCTCTGACGGAGAAGCCCTAACGGACCCCTCGCAAATAAATTAACAATTTGCAACTTATTATCAAGAACTTTATAGCTCTAGAGTACAATTCACTGAACCTGAGTTGCAGGCGTACCTTGAGGGGATAGACTTGCCATGCCTAACAGACGCTACTAGGGAGAGATTGGATGGTCCTCTTACTCTCAAGGAGCTCCAGCTAGCGGTGAAATCCCTACAGGGCGGCAAGACACCGGGACCGGACGGTTACCCGGCGGAATTCTATAAACAATATACAGAAGAAATCTTGCCTATCTACAGGGAGGTGTTGCTGAAAACATTTGAGAGTGGAGCTCTCCCCTCGTCTATGTCCGAGGTGGTAATTGTTGTCCTCCCTAAGCCTGGTAAGGATCCGGAGCTGTGTTCCTCTTATCGCCCAATCTCGTTACTAAACGTGGACCTCAAAATACTTGCCAAAGCCTTGGCGGGGCGTCTAAATTCAGTGATCACAGCTTTGATCCACCCGGACCAGTCCGGGTTTATGCCGGGCAGAGGGACAGACATAAACATACGCAGGCTCCTGACGCATTTGGATGCGGCACCAGAGGGCAGCCCGGGGGTAGTGGTGTCCTTGGATGCCGAGAAAGCGTTTGATTCCGTTGAATGGGAGTACCTCTGGGCTGTCCTCCGGAAGTTTGGGTTCGGGCCGACGTTTATTGGGTGGCTGCGCCTGATGTACGCCTCACCCAGGGCTAGGGTACGTACGAGTAATTCATTATCAAGGGAATTTCCCCTGGGCCGGGGAACTAGACAGGGGTGTCCGCTGTCACCGGGGCTGTTTGCCCTGGCGGTGGAGCCCCTAGCGGCCAAAATTCGGGCAGAATCCGGGATCAGGGGGCTTCAAATGGGAGTGGTGGAGGAGAAAATATCCTTGTATGCGGATGACACCATCCTGTATTTGAATGATGTCTCCTCCTCACTCCCAGTGGCTCTGCGGATGGTGGATGAATTTGGGTCCTTCTCGGGAGTTAGGATCAATTGGAGTAAATCTCTGATTTATCCCTTGAGCCCTAACAGACCTAGACCTCCCAGTCAGAGCCAGTTGGTATGGGTAGATAGGTTTAAATATCTGGGGATTCAGATAGGAGGACCAGTGGCCCAGTATTTGGATCTCAACCTAAACCCCTTATTGGCGCAGTTCTCTAAGAAGTGCACTGAATGGAGGTCGCTCCCCCTGACGGCTGTGGGGAGAGTGAATTTAATTAAGATGGTATTCCTCCCAAAATTCCTCTATCTGTTTAGGAACAGCCCAGTACAGATACCGGCCTCCTACTTTGCAAAAATAAAAGCTATAATTACCTCCTTTCTGTGGTTGGGGAAGGTGCCCAGGTTGGCGCTGACCACTCTGCAGCTGACATTGGGACAAGGGGGGTTGGCTCTTCCGGACTTCCAGGCATACTATTGGGCGGCTATATTGGTGACGGCCCGATGATGGTTCTCCCAGCCCAGAGATAACCCCGCAGTAACCTAGAGGCTGCGATCCTGGGCTCATATGCCGCTCTCAGCAACCTGGTGTTCCGTGGACCCAAGGCCTATCCGAACTTGACGACCCCAATGCGCACTACCATCGCGGTCTGGCAGAAGGCCAGGGCGAGTTTTCGGTCTAAAGGTAAAATATCCCCTCACACACCTCTATGGGGCAACCCCAATCTTCCTCACTTACGAACGGTGCCGGACCCACAGGTCTGGGCAACTAAAGGCATAGTGAATCTTAGACATCTGGTAACGGGGGGAAGGTTGATGACATTCCAGGAATTAAAAGGGAAATATGGACTGCCCAATTGGATGTTCTTTCGTTTCCTGCAGGTGAGGCACGCATTTCAGCATCAGTTTCCCGGGGGCATCAACCTTGAGTCGGACCCAGTGGAGAAGCTGCTCTCCACAAAAATTTTGGTAGCTCCTCTCTCGACAATATACTTTCATATAACAGCTGCCAGGCCCACAAAACTGGGGAAAATATTCATAAAGTGGAAGGAGGACTTGCCCTCTCTCGAGGAGGAGGAGTGGGAGACGTGTCTCTCTTCATACGTCTCCAACTTGATCTCTGCCAGAGACCGGTTCCTGCAATTAAAATTCCTGCATAGGGCCTATTATACGCCATGCAAATTGGCAGTTATTTATCCAGACAGGTCTCCGGCCTGCCCACGATGCGGAGATTTGGACGCCTCTTTCTTGCACATGACGTGGTCATGTCCTGGATTGCGGGGGTATTGGGAGCAGGTCCTGGCGGACGTCAACCAGACAGTGGGGACTACGATTCCACTATGCCCACGTGCATTGTTGCTGAATGTATTGGTGGACTCTGGTGTAGGGAAGTATGCCAAATTGTTTATAGCATTTGCCACATATTACGCCTGAAGGGAGATTTTGTTGAGATGGAGGTTGAGTGAGCCGCCTACCGTCAATGCCTGGAGAAAGACCCTAAATACTGTTTTGCCATTATATAAGATAACATATGTTAACAGGAATTGTCCGTCTAAATTTGATAAGATATGGTCTTCGTGGATTGACTCCTGGGGATCTCTCCCATTGGAGGTCTCTCCACCTAGCCCTGGTTTGGATCCGTAGATCAGACTGGTAGAGATCTAATGCATGCCGATTTACGAAATGCTATTGCTGGTGGGCTTCCATTCTCCCCTCCCTCTTCCCGGTCCCTCTCCCCCTCCCTTCCCATATGATCCTGCCGGTCTCCTCTCCCCCCCCTCTCAGATGCTCATTCTGTAATAATTAGTTAGGGTAAGGGGGTCTCCCCCTCCGACAAGGAATCACTGCCAGATCTTGAACAGTTCAACAGTTGTCTGATCCTTTGGACATAACTACTGGTAATGCAAATACCTATATGACAATTTCAATGGATGTAATACATTAACGTTCCTTCTTTTCATATGTATGATGCATTGTACACTGACGTGTTTGTTTTGATTGCAATAAAATTTACCTTTGTTAAAAAAAAAAAAAAAAAAGATAAGTCATCAGACAGAGGCACACACTCCTCCTCCTCAAAGACACATAGCAGTTACCTTTTCCTTTCTTAAACTCTGTCTATTGTGAATATGACACAGATAATAAACAGTCAATTGTTGATATACATCAAGATTTGACAGTGTATGTAACAAACAATCAAAATTAAAAAAGGAAGGTACATACACGTGAACAAGCCTTTATCTCGTACAGTATATCTCCCTCAACAAAAATAGTTACTAGTGAGCAACCCCTGCTATCCAATGGAATTCAGCAATGTTGAAAATGAGAGTGGATGTACTCCAGCTCTCCTAAATTTTCTAATATTTAAGTGGAAATTTTCTGTTATCGTATATTATTTCCATATTGAATCATTTGATTGACCAGTGCTATCCACTGGACTAATGTTAAGATGCTCACCTGCATCTACTTTCATGATCTTTCATGCCATAAATAGTGTTTGTTTCAGGAAAACCCTGGTGTATCAAGGCCACATCTTTTCATTTAGAATTCCAAAGAGGGGGCTTGGCAACCATGCAGCTGAATGGTCGCATAGCCTGAGAGCTTTGCTGCCGTGCCGGGGATTATCGCTACTACTGGAGCCCCTGCACACCCCACAATAGCATTTTTTGGCCAACCTCGGGTGAGCCTGCACAATGCCCCACAGATACCAATAACTTCCCGTAATCACGCAAGCTTGATGTTTTTTTTCCCATGATGCAAAAAGGGCTACAATAAATTGGTGGAGGCATCGGCTTTCTGCCTCCCGCCAGAGCTTCCTCGGGAACGGCACACTCTCTGTGCATAGCACTGTAGGCCAGCAGCATGCATCCCCTGGCACCAGATCCTCCACATGATCCTCCAGAAGCCCGATGAAATCCCGACCCAGCAGAGACTCCGATGGGGACCCTACAGCACCACCTGAGGTCATACTCCTAGCATCCTTATGACTTCCATGACACATCCTTATGACTTCCACCAAGCTAGAAGAAGGACTTTGGCACCATGACTGGGTCATCTTCCTGGATTCATTGTCCCTGCAACCTGCTACCAACCAGTATATACTGTTGGCACCTGTGTGGCAAGTGGCCTCATACAAACAGTCTTCCAAGAAGCATTCCTTAGGTGGCTCCTGAATAGTTAGCATCAGATTCAAACCTTTAAGGCCTCCAATGAAGAGCAAGTAACTACCATCTTACACCAACCCCCAAGCTTTGGAAGCAGTGAGTACTGCTTGTGGTCCTACATTGGGACCTTCTTTTTATGTTTTTTTTTATATCCTGCTACTTTTCTTCCTTTTGTATGGTTTAACATTCCTTGTTTTCATATTCTTCAATCTGGGCAAGCCATGCCAGTTCTATCTTGCCCAAAGTTCCTTGTGTTCTTAACAGCAGCCATGTTACTTAATTTTCACTTTTCCATAGCTTTTACCGGGAGTGGTACCTATGGGACTCTGTGGGACACTTGGATATTCATACAGGACACTTGGATACCCATCTGTACTTGTTCAGAGAAAGGGTGGAGAAGTATTACACTTGTTTTTTTTATCTGATGATGGGTCTTAAGATTATATCTATAAACACTCAAGGACTGAACCATCCAACCAAATGCTTTTCTTTATGGCAGGAAGCATGTAATACACACTCAGATATTTTTTGCGTGCAGGAAACCCACTTTCACCTTCACACTACACCTTAGTGTAGTCCTTAAGATTTTCCACACATTTAGCTGGTTCAAGCTCTGATGAAGAAACAGGGAATTCTTCTTGCCATAAAAAAAAAAATTGATCTTCAGCCCTTGAGAGCCTATCTTTGATACTGATGCTAGAAATGTGTTTCTTTCTTGCAACATTACCAACAGACCCTATACTTTAGTGGATATGTACAGTATGTGCCCAACTCTCATCAACTATGCTTTCTGCGAAGGTTGTTCAAAAGATTTTTAGCGGTAAAATATGGCAATATCCTCATATGTGGTGATTTCAGTTCCATGGTGGACCCCATACTTGACTCTCATGTTAACCATCGTATGCCGTCTCTCCACGATCTCCTCCATAAGAAAGAGCTATACGATGCTTTGCAATGTCTTCACTCTACTAAAAATAACATCAGTTATGGGAGGGGCATGGCTGGCAACCTAAGGAGATGGCCACACTGTGATCCAGCTCCGGCTCCACAGGATCTAACTGGCAACACACAGCGACATTAGGTGCCTCGAAACACCACCCGTCACAGGTGCAGAGCCAGAGAGGTGAAAGCGGCATGCGGGGGAAGAGAAAAGTCCGTGAAGGGTCCCACAGACTCACTGATTTCTACAGGCTCACAGAGAAGAACAGGGGTGGCTGCATCCACAAAGAAAATCTCCCTGCAATCTGACTATGCATCTCTGGACAGCAGAGAATGTTCTCCTCCCTCCACATTCAATAGCCCAGTGAAACAGAGGAGGAAACTAACTGCCAACTGAGACACAGTGAGTAATTCCTCCCTTGATACTGACAGTCTCACTGACACCAATGGCTTCAGTGAAAATCTGGATGCTTTCCCCACAGTGGGCCAGCCCATATTAGACTCTGCTCTTAAAGACATGCTCATCATACTACGTGGAGCACTGCAGCATGACATGTCAAGCTTCATGAGACAAACAAATAGAGAGATTGCAGCCATAGGAGACAAGGTTGATTACATAGAGAATAAAATGCCTACACGCTAGCACATAATGAGGTAGTAGACACCCATGATGATCTAGCAGAAGAGATCCGCAACATGAGAATCAAAATTGCAGACATCGAGGAAGGTTCCCGCCGGAAGAATGTAAAATTTAGAGGCATCCCTGAAACGGTCTCCCCAGCAGAACTACATCCATATTTGCAGAAAATGATAGCCGAACTGCTTCCAGTGACAAAAACCCATGAATTGGTGGTAGACAGGGCTCATTGCCTCCCAAAACCATCCTATCTACCAGATAATGTACAGAGAGATGTGATAGCTAGGATCCATTACTTCCACATTAAGGACTAGCTCATGCATTTCTCTCGAAAATGCAACTCTTTACCAGAATCTCACTATATATAGACCTGTCACAAGCAACCATACAAGCCCGCAAAAACCTCATCACCATTACCAAGATCCTGAGCAACAACAATATTCTCTATAAATGGAAATTTCCGACAAAGTTGTTCACTGAAAGAAACAACAAAACCTTGATTGTAAACACTCTTGATGAAGGTCTGGAGCTAATGAAATCTTGGGGACTCCTCCCACAATATGAAGAGGATATCATGGACCCATCTATAAACACCTGAGCTCTTAGGATCAGTACTACATTCCAGCCCTAAAGCCTTACAAGGTTATGGCTCTGCTGGTAGGAAGAAAAACACCATATAGCATGCTAAGATCCTGTCCGGTTGTACTTTATATTCCCCATTGGATATGTGTACAGGAATCACCTGTACTCTAAAAGTTCTCTTTCATCAGCAAGAATGGGACCACAACACTGCACGTATCCTGTTTTTCGGCCTTTTTTAATTTTTTTTTTGTTCCTGTTACCACATTTACCTTTTCGTAACCAAGGTTTTATTGAGTTTTTCACATAGACAACATAATGCCCTGAAAGGGGCATGAGGCCAATAAAGTATAACATAAGTAGTCTACAAGTCACATGCATGACAACATATAATATCAAGCTAGGAGATAGTTGAAGCAGATTAGCAAAGAAAGGTACAGAGAGTAGAGTTAGTAGAATTAGGGATGCCGGTAAGTAAAAAGTAGTGCCCTAAAGGTAGGCCTTCCTGACATCGTCCAAGGTCAGAGAAGAGTGGAGGGACACTGTGTGACCCAATATGGTTGGTAATCGATATGCATGCAGTGTGGGTTAGGAGAGTAGTGGGAACATCTATGCAATGTCAGGAGGCCATACCCAGGGGGGCATTTTAGTAGAAAGAGGCATGTACAACGATATAACAGAAATCAAATATTTAGACTCAGTGTAAGACTGTGTAGCTGCTGGTTCAGTTCCAGATTGGGAAGGTCATGACTACAAGTATGAAGAGGTTAGTTCATGGTAGAGGGTCACTCCTTTGATCTTGAAACCAAGGTTCCCATTGGGCAAAGAATTTGGTGGTCAATAGATGTGCTTTGGCGAACATATATTCCATGTGGCATTGGTCGTTGAGCAGAGAAATTACTAATTGGATGGAGGGTGGGTGAGGATTTTTCCAATTGCGGGCAATTGAGAGCCTTGCCGCTATCAAGATATGGGTAAGTATTGACCGTAGTATGGTTGGCCATTCGGTTAACCCTATCCTTAGCATGGCCAATTGTGTGGTTAGATGAGCCTTAACGCCCGTGACTGAGCATATGAGACTGGACACGTCTTTCCAGAATTGATGAAGAGCAGAACAAGTCCACCATATGTGGACCAGGAATCCATCTGTTTTGCAGTGCCTCCAAAATGTAGAGGATGTTGAGGGGAAAATGGCCGCCAGTTTGGTTGGAGTATAGTACCAGCGATGATAGAGTTTCATGACTGTTTCCCAGTGGGAGACATTCCTGGAATGGGCACGGGTGCTGTTGAGAAAACTGTACCACACCTCTTCTTGTTTGGAAAAATGTAGTACTTGTTCCCAGTGTTGCATAGCTGTGGATTTACCCTCAGAGCGAGGAGTGGTTAGCAGTGAGTACATAAAGGACAGACCTTTGGTACGGGGTTGTCGCGTGGCATAATATTGTAGTAGTTCGTTGGTAGCTTGGTTGGAGGACCACTGAAGCGATGATAGGGTGTGCCGAATTCGCAGGAATCAGAAGAAGTCATGTCGTGGTATGTTGAAGATAGTAGAGAGACGTTGGAAGGTAGTAAATCCTTGCGATGTGTATAGGTCACTCAAGTTGCAGATGCCGGCTCTAATCCAGTGGTGTATGGTTAAGTCGGGTGTTAAAAGTTCCAGAGTAGCGAGTGGCAGGAGTTTTAGAGTGTGAGAGGAGATTCCTTTGAGCCTTTGTGGAATTGATCGCCAGACTCTCATTGTGGCATTGACAGTGTCCAAAAAGGACCTAGGTGGGTGATAGTTGAGCCAAGATGCACATAAAAGTAGTTGAAGGTCTTTAGATATCACAGTACATTCAATTTGTTTCCATGTAGGTGACGAGGATGGGTTCCACCAATGTTTAGTTTGGTTGAGTATTTCCGCTTTATAGTATATTTGGATCTCTGGGGCTCCCATTCCTCCATACTTAGTCGCTAGGTATAATGTTGAGTGGTGTAGCCTGGGGCGTTTGCCCCCCCATATGAATGAGTTGAGGATACGTTGTAGTTTGTGTAGATAGCAAGGCAATATTGGGATTGGGAGAGTTCTAAAGAGGTATAAAATATGAGGAAGCAGAAACATCTTCACTAGGGCTATGCGTCCTGCCCAGGAGGTTTTCACTGTCCGGAGTTCAGAGCTTATTTGTTGGAGTTTGGTAGTTAATAGCTCGATATTGTTGCGAAGGAGCGCCGTTGATGGAGTAACTAGCTGAATCCCTAGGTAGTTAAACATTGAGTTCGGGGGCCCATGAGAAATGCGTTATTTGGGACAATTCCTTCTTTTCAATAGAAGTAAGATGAATACCCATCATAGAAGATTTGGAATGGTTAATTTTATATAGTGATGCCTGTCCAAAATCATTAAGTACTCGTTGAAGAGCTTGCAGGGATTTTTTGGGATTTGTGAGGGAGACTATGATGTCATCTGCGTAGAGCCCTATTTTGTGGGAGGACTCACCCACTGTGATACCCTCAACTTGTGGGTTGGTACGAATGGCAGCCGCTAAGGGCTCGATAATCATGGCAAAGATGAGTGGGGATAACGGGCATCCTTGCCTGGTGCCATTAGTGATGGAGAGCGGGTCCGACAAGTACCCTCCTGACCAAACTCTAGCTGTAGGCTTGGTATAAAGGCCTAGAATGGCTCGTAAGAAGGTACCAGTCAAGCCAAATTTAATGAGCACGCTTTCCAAGTACCTCCAATGCACTCTATCGAACGCCTTCTCTGCATCCAATGAGATGAACAGAGAAGGCGTCCGATGATGTTCTGTCCATTGAATGAGGTCGATAAATCTGCGCGTGTCATCCGAGGTCTGGCGGTGTGGGATGAACCCTACTTGATCGTGATGTATTAAGGAGGGGATGAGAGTGGCTAGGTGAGTGGCCAACAGTTTGGCATAGAGCTTCAGGTCAGTGTTAAGAAGGGATATGGGTCGGTAGTTGGCTGGATCGTCAAAGGGTTTACCTTGTTTGGGAATGGTGACAATTAAGGCTTCAAGAGACTCCTTGGGGATGTCTCCCGTCGTTGCGAATCTGTTTAGCGAGGTGCATAAGTGGGGGGTAAGTAAGTCCGAATACGTCTTATAGTATTCATTACAGAATCCATGGGGTCCTGGACTCTTGTGGAGGGGAAGGGAGTTAATGGCTGTCTTGAGTTCCATTTCCGTGAACGGTTGTGAAAGGGCTTGCAATTGGGAGGGAGTGATCGAAGGGAGCTAGACTGATGATAGGAAAGACTGGATGTCAACGTCCGTGGGTGATGGTTCTGAGGAGAGCGAGGCGATGTTGTACAGTTTGGAGTAGAAGGTTTTAAAACAGTTGGCTATGTCTAGTGGATTTGTGCATCTATGACCGCGATGGTCAGTGAGGTATAATATTTTGGATTGGATTACTCTGCGTTTGTATTGGTTTGCTAAAACTTTGCCCGGCCTGTTACCTTGGGAGTACCAAGATAGTCGGAGACGTTTAATGTAGAAATCAAAATTTTTGTGTAGGTGGGAGCTTAAGTCTAGTCGAAGTTGGTGAAGCTTTTTAGACTGTTGTGCATTGGGAGAGGTTTTGTTACTATGTTCAAGATCCCTAATGCGGTTTAAGTACTGGACAGTAATTTCTGATCGCTTTTTTTTCTCATGGGCACCGAATTTGACAAACAACCCTCTAATTACTGATTTATGTGCATTCCATACCGTCGTGGAATTGGTTACTAAACCAGCATTAATAGAAAAGTATGACTCTATTCCAGCCTCGATTTGTGATTTGTAGAATGAGTGAGTCAGTAGGGAGGCATTCATTCTCCATATCTTGTTTGACTTGGAGGAATGCGTTGTGCTTAAAGAGATGGTTACCGGGGCATGGTCAGACCAGGTAATGAGCCCAATATGGGCTGAGGTAATTTGTTGTAATAGGAGTTTAGATGTGAGGAATAAATCGAGTCTGGAATATGATCCCTGAGTTGGTGAGAAGTGGGTATAATCCCGTTCCGTACCATGAGCACACCTCCATATATCATAGAGGTCCTCCTTTATGAGGAGTGAGGACAATGCCGAAGAGCTTTTCCTGCGAGGATTGGAGGAATCCAGAGAGTGGTCCACAATCTCGTTAAAGTCTCCGCAGAGAATGATACGTTCTTTGGGGTAGGTAGAAAGCTTGTTTAGTATACTCTGGTAGAAGGATTTTTGTCCTACGTTAGGCGAGTATAAGTTGACTATGACCAGTGGGCAGTTATTAAGGGATGCAGAAAGGATGAGAAATCTGCCTAGAGGGTCTCGTTCAACTTGGTGTAGTTGGAATGCTACGGAGGAGCGTATTGCTATCAATACACCTCTTGCTTTTTTATCTGAGTTGGCAAAGAAGCAGTGTGGGTATTGTTTATGGGTACAAGCCGGAGCTTTGTTTTTGGTAAAATGTGTCTCTTGGACACACAGAATATCGGCCTTTTGGTATATGGCTTCCTTCCAGAGAAGCGATCGCTTAAAGGGGTGGTTAAGACCCTTGGCATTAATGGTAGTAATTGACAACATTCTGCAGGCGAGATGTGTAAAGTGCGTGTTTTGGTACGGAAGGGGATCACCACCGTTTGTTTTATCACACCAGGGATTGGTCCTTGGTTAAAAAACTAACAGTAGCAAGAAAGGATGTTGCAACAAACAATGTAATATTAACGACACCAGATAAACGAGTAAATGCAGTCAAATTTGTGACTTGAGAAGATATGACAGATACAGTTAGGTCTGTTTCTAGGAAATATGTGACAATAAATCACAATAAGCAAATAATAAGAGAGAAAAGAGAAACAAAAGTTAACGTGTAGATACGTATGTGCTTAGCACACTAGAAGTATCGGGGAGTGATCAGATCAGCTCTAGAGAGCCCCTGTGCCCCCTCATAAGGCACTGAGTAATGCTGATGGTATTAGCCAGAAAAAAATTAGAGTTTCCGTGGTCGAGGGTCCTTGTACATCTCATCAGGTTCTGTCTTGCTGCGACCAAGGATCCGGGACCTTGGTAGATTGTTTGGATCGAGGAATGCTAGGAGGGACATGGGGAATGAGACCCCAATTATGCAGTTGTTTCAGGCCATCTTTGGGTGTCAGAATTGGGATCAGTTGGTTTTGAAAGGTAACCAGAAGCTTTGTAGGGAAGCCCCAGCGATATTGAACCTGTTTGTCTTGCAGGACTGAAGTGACAGGAGCAAACCGTTTACGTGCCTGGGCTGTGGCAGCTGAAATGTCGCCGAATATGGAAATTGCAGCATATGGGGTTGGTAATGTACGCATGGATCTCGTAGCTCGTAACAGTCTTTCTTTAGTGTGAAAGAAATGAATCCGAGCCAGGGTGTCCCTAGGGACAATATCCGGAAGATGTTTTGGTTTTTGTATTCTATGCGCTCGGTCGATGATCATGTTGTGAGTGGACAGGTTGGGTACTAGCGTGCGGAACAGTTGTTGGAGATAGGACACTAGTTCTCCTGGTTTAATCGACTCTGGTATCCCCCTGAACTTTAAGTTATTCCGCCTAGAGCGGTCTTCAAGGTCTGCGATTTTAAGCTGCATTTGGTGAATCGCAGCTGCCTGAGCATCCTGTGTATCTATAGCTGCATTATGTGCCTGAGCCACTGTGTGCAGTTGTTGTTCAATGGTGTCAGTTCGGTCCTCTAGCTTTTCTACTCTGCTCTGGACGTGATTAAGAGATATTTTTAAATCTCTTTGCAGGTCAGCTTGTAATGAGAGAAGCATAGACTTCAGGGTGCTCTCTGAGGCTGGAGTATTATCTGACGCTGGGAAGGCAGCTAGGGAGTTAGTGGCACTGTCTCCTGTGTGTGCAGCGTCAGCCCAATGCTGCTTCTTTAGAGCAGGTGAAATAACTGGTGAGCCTGCCGGGGATTCAGCGGCTCTCTTACCTCTGTCCTGGGGTTGAGGAGAGGTAGTGGAGTCCAGCTGTTCTTGTTCCTCCATGTCCCACAGAGTGTCCGACGCTGTGTGAGAATGTGCGGGTGAGGGGGAAGCCGAACGGCTTTCCCGCTCGGCGCCATCTTGTGGTGAGGAGAGAGCCGGCTTCATGAAGTACTCCTGGAAACGGCTCGATCTCTGGCTATTAGTGTTCTTTTTCTTCTTGGTCATATCCCGGAGTGTCCCAGAAGCAGTGGCCTCCGAACCGGAGGTGAAGGCAGCTAATAATGGCTCTATAATCGCTGTTGTGCCCCGTTCTGAGGGAGAGCAGAGAATCTAGGCGGCCATCATCTGCAGCAGCCAAACCACGCTCCTACCACATTTACATTTTACTCATCCAATAACATGCTAATTTTAAAGACACATCATTCATTTGCAATCTACTTAACTTTGATGGTACTTAAGTTCTTATCATTGAATACCAAAGGACTCAATAGGCCCTACAAGAGAACGGCACTATGGAAAGAAGCAGAACACCACCATTGTGATGTGTTATGTGTGCAAGAGTCTCACTTCTTGGCTCCAAAACCTCCCAGTTGCAATCACAAACACTTCCCACATATCTACCAAGCCAATTGCAAGGAAAAAGAAAGGTGCTATGGTAGCCATAAGAGAATCAATATCCTTTAAATTACATGCTTCAATGGTGGATGAAGAAGGCAGATATGTAATCCTAGTTGCAGAACTAAACGGAATCCTTTACACCCTAGTAAATATCTATGCCCCCAACAGACATCAAATAAGGTTCATCAGAAGAACTTTGGCCAAAGCTCGCTCAATCCAAAAAGACCAACTCTTAATGTGTGGAGACTTCAACATCCCAATGGACACGGAAATGGACACCACATCAAGGAATCCCATACAGAAAGCAGGACTCAAACTATTCTTTTTGCAGGAAGATCTCCATGACCCATGGCGCTATCAAAACACATCAGAGAGAGACTACACATTCTTCTCTAATCCCCACAATACCTACTCAAGAATTGATTGCTTTATTACAGATAAAATTATTCTTAAAAAGGTAACTAGGGAAAAATTTACATTATTGCATGGTCCGACCATGCCCCTATCTCTCTGGAAATTTCAGAGGGACGCACAGGTAAAAATATGCCACTATGGAGGTATAATACCTATATATTGTCACAACCAGAATATCTAGCGGAGTTGGGGACAAAGCTGGAGGAGTTCTTTTTCCTCAATTCGGGGTCCTCCAGCAGTGTATTCAATCTTTAGTATACCCACAAGGCTTTCACTAGGGGTGTGTTGATTCAGATGGCCTCCAGAGAAAGGAAAAAGAGAAACTTACAGATCTCCACCCTAGTTGCTGAAATAGCCTTACTTGAAAATTACCACAAAAAGTCTCCCCAAAGCACATTACTGTCCTGACTCACACTCCTCAGAGGGGAACTCAGAACAGTTTTAATATCAGAACATGATAAATATATAAAAGACCTTAAATTAGTGGCTTACTCACAAAACAACAAGGCAGGAAAAAAATGGCTTTACATCTCAAACAAAAAAGAGCTAGAGAAAGAATTATCCAACTTCAACACAACAAAACAGGCAAAAACGTCCTTGGCCCCTCAGATATAGCTTAAACATTCAGGGATTACTATGCCTCACTGTATAATCTGAAGGATGATAATCATACCACCCCTCAACCCAATGCAGAGGTAATCTGTGATTTCCTAAAAAGCTGAAATTACCAGTACTAGATGAAGCCTCATTGAACCATCTAAATCGCCCTATAAAAAAACAAAAAATTCTAAATGTCATTACCTCCTTCCCTTTACGTAAATCACCGGGAATAGATGGACTCTTCTCGGAGTATTATAAAGCCCTTAACCCAATTCTAAGCCCTTACTTGGTTAAACTCTATAATCAAGCTGTCTTAACGGGACACTTTCCAAAGGAAATGTTAGAAGCAGTTATTGTGACCCTCCCTAAACCTGGAAAAGAGCCTAATCACCCACAAAACTTTAGACCCATATCGCTCCTAAACTCAGATTTAAAAATATACTCTAAACTACTAGCAAACAGACTTTTAGAACTAACGCCACTCCTTCTAGGGCCAGAACAGGTTGGTTTTGTGAAGGGGAGGCAGGCTCCAGATAGTACAAGGAGAATGATCAACCTAATACATCACGCTGAGGCCTGTCAAATGCCTTCTCTTCTCCTTGCTTTGGATGCTGAGAAGGCATTCAACAGAGTCCATTGGGAGTACCTATCACAAGTACTGACTAAGTTTGGGTTGTCTGGGACACTGCACTCAGCTATTATGACCTTATATCATAACCCCTCAGCAAGGGTATATATTGACGGTGCCTTGTCCGAGTTGTTCGACCTTTCAAATGGTACAAGACAGGGTTGCCTCCTGTCTCCAATTATATTCTCCCTGGCTATTGAACCTCTTGCTGAAGCCATTAGAACTGACCCTCCTATCCAGGGACTACAAGTGGGCCAAGATGAACACAAAATAGGTTTGTTCGCAGATGACATTATTCTCTCTCTATCAAATCCCTCCAAATCCCTACATAGAACCCAGCAACTGATTGAAGAATTTGGGAGAGCCTCCTACTACAAGATCAACTCTAATAAATGTCAAATCCTTGCCATGGGACTACCCCAAGAACAAATAATTCTTCTGAAAAATAAATTTCCATATACATGAGGAATTAAATCTATAACATATCTAGGAATTCAACTTTCAACTTTCTTACCCAGCTAGCTCAATTTATGAGGCTAACTTTCCCTCCTTACTGTCCAATATCTCTGAGGATCTAAAATGACTGGGGAAAACTCAGCTTTCTTGGGTAGGCAGAGCAGCCACCTTCAAAACGCAAGTTCTCCCAAGGATACTATACATGTTTAGAACACTTCCTATCCCTAACTCCTTTTTCACTAAATGCAACTCCTACTTGAGGGACTACATTTGGCAAAGCAAAAATCAGAGAATTGCCCTTTCTTTCTTACAATTAATGAGAAGGAACGGTGGTATAGGTCTACCGGATCTGCTGGGCTACTATAATGCGTCCTTACTAAACCAAGTTAAACATTGGATCAAACCAGCAGAAGACAAATTATGGGTTAACATGGAACAAAGTCTTATGAAACACCAGGACTTCCTAGTGATACTGAAGGGTCAGTTTATATGGCCATAGTTATGTGTGTAGTAAGACTGATTTAGAATTTTAGCTAAGAATCATATTTCTTATATTTCATCCTGAAACTTCTTATGACAGGTTGTGGTTCCTCTTTTTGTGCAAGAGCATACTGCAGAGAAACAAAAGTTTTACATAAGGTTTAAAAATATATATGTTTTGCAGAACCTGTCTGGGTTAACATGCGTAGGTTGATTTAGGTTGATTTTTAAAAGGTTAGAATGTTTTGTATATCAGAAGTGTACCGCCTGTTCGCCGGTGACGCAATATGCTGAAAATTATATGTACACTGTATTAGCTGTATTAGACACTCTCGACATGTAGACACTAGTCGGGTCAGGAGTGTCCACCCTTTATGGCCAAAAAGATGGAATAAATCTCCCATACCAGAGTTCTTTGTCCAACGTCATTTACCGATATTCTGCTACTTCATTTGGTGCATTTGGCCGTGGGGGGGGGATATCGGTGTGACCTGTTGAGGCAGGTGGCACTGTTTTCCACCAGACCTACAAGGAGTGGTCCGAGAGGCCAGCCCTGTGGGCTATATCGTAGTCTCAAAAGGCGCCTTCTAGAACTGTTATCTAGGAGACTGCGCTGTGTCCCATTTGGTGGCCTGCTGTGGACGACCTTGGTAGCGTCAGAAGGACCTGGGAATCTGAGAAATAGATAGCTGGAGCTCCAACGGGAACAGGTGAGAGTCTTTTTACTTTTGTTTTTGGATAACAGTCAGACAGCCAGCCAGCCTCTCGACGGATCGAGAGAAGGGAAGCCTGATCACCTTCCGAGAGAGACGTCTGTTCAGATGATTGTGCATCTTTCGGATGAATCCTCAGTCAGTCAGTAATTTTTGGGTGGGAGTGTCTGGTATGATTGATGTGTGTATGAGACATCACTTTGTGGTGAGGTGACATTTGTCCTCTTCTAAGTGCGTTTCCTGGCCGGGAGACCACGCCCAGGCCACTGACCGAGGGAAGCGGTGTCTATTGTTCCTACTTGTGTGGAGGATTCAGACCCCTTAATGAATTCTCATCATTTACCCTACCCTCTGTGTCTGTCTTGGTGTCTTTTAGGTTACAAGAATGGGTGGGAAACATAGTGTTTAATCTCCCCTACAATCCATGATCTCCAACTTTAGGAAAGGATTTCCTAGAGAACTGCAATTAAAAACTGAGTTCTGAGAAATTTATAACATTGTGTGAGAAAGATTGGCCCCGCTTTGGAGCGCGGTGGCCCCCACAGGGAACCATTGACTGATTATTTGAGAATATTATGTCAGACTCACAGAAACATGACCAAGACACACCTTCCAGGAGGACTGTTCGTTCGGATGATTGTGCATCCCTCGAATAAATCCTCAGCCAGTCAGGAGGAATATCCGCCCGGATGATTGTGCATCCCTCGAATAAATCCTCAGCCAGTCAGTTAGGAGGAATATCCATCAGGATGAGTGTGCATCTCTCGGATAAATCCTCAGCCAGTCAGTTAGGAGGAATATCCGTCCGGATGATTGTGCATCTGTCAGATAAATCCTCAGCCAGTCAGTTAGGAGGAATATCTGTCCGGATGATTGTGCATCTCTCGGATAAATCCTCAGCCAGTCAGTCAGGAGGAATGTTCGTCCAGATGATTGTGCATCTTTCGGACAAATCCTCAGTCAGTCAGTCTGTCAGCTAGGAGAAAACGTCCGTCTAGATGATTGTGCATCCTTTGGACAAATGGGAGATAAAGAGCTGCAGTGGATAGGGGCCACAAAAAGAGGAACAGTGTAGAATTATGGTTATGACAAGAGTAGTACCACTGAAAAAACAAACAAAACACATATATTCTCAACCCAAAGAGACAGATCAGCCTCCACCTTATGTAGATGAACGGACCTCAGATAGAGACAGGTCAGAGCCATGTCCAAATGCCTCGTCCAGTAGACAAGGGGACTCAAGTTGTTGTCCACCTACATCAGATTCAGCAAGTTTGTCAATGCCAAATCTCAGTAAATATACTCCGAACCGTAACACTCTAAGTATAGGCAGGACAGAAATAGGGAACTCAGTAGTAGTCAATGGGCTCCCCAATCAAGTGTCCACTTCCACTCTGAGAAATCCTGATGCAAATAGCTGGACCCTTGCCCCATCTTTCAACATACCTCTGCAAATGCCCCTAAGAAAACAGGCGGTGGAGGAACATCGGACTCTAGTTTACATCCCTTTTTACCACAACAGATTTACTGAACTGGAAGATTCATAACCCTGCCTACTCTGAGAAGACCAAAGCCTTCACAGATTTGCTCCGGTCAATAACTCAGAACCATAACCTCACTTGGTTGGACTGCCAGCAACTTTTATTGACCCTTTTTAATACTGAGGAGAGACACAGAATTAACCAAGCAGTACAGAAGTATAAAGTCAAAAGACCCTTCCTATTAGAAAGACTTTGTAGTTTTGGGGGGCATCAAGGCCAACATCAGTTCCTGTACATGCCGGATTGCCCTATTCCCTTGCTGGGCAGAGACTTACTAAACTCAGAGCACACATATACTTCCAATCTGACGGACAGGCTATCCTAAAAATTGCCCCATCCCTTTGAAGCCCGCATACTGCAAGACATCCCGGGACTATGGGCAGAAGACAACCCACCAGGATTAGCCAGACACATTCCCCCAATCCTTATTGAATTAAAATCAGGAGCCACTCCAGTCAGCCTGAAACAGTACCCAGTCCCTTGAAAAGCCCTAGTAGGAATACAAAAGTACTTAAACAAATTCCTACACTATGGAATTCTAAAACCCTGTCAGTCTCCCTGGAATACACATCTACTCCCAGTACAGAAACCCGGAACAGCTCACTGTCGTCCTGTTCTAGACCTCAGAGCGGCCAATCAGCCTGTATTGACCATTCATCCAGCGGTCCCGAACCCATACAACCTATTGGGATTAATACCAGGGGAGGCCACCTATTTCACAGTTCTGGATTTGAAAGATGCCTTCTTCTGTCTCAGAGTGGCAGAACAATCCCAGCGCATTTTTGCTTTCCATGGGAGGACCCAGAGACTGGGGGTAAGGGACAACTGACATGGATACGTTTACCCCAGGGATTCAAAAACTCCCCTACACTATTTGGAACAGCACTGACCTAAGACCTGAAATCCTTCAAGTCTGATCCTGAGAATAGAGTCCTTCAGTATGTGGATGACCTATTGATTGCCGCCAAAAATAGAGAAGAGTGCCTTCAAGCTACTAATGAAGTGTTACAATTACTGTGGGAGGCAGGTTATAAGGTGTCCCGGAGAAAGGCGCAATTGTGCCAAGAGACTGTAAAGTACCTGGGATTCAGAGTATCACAAGGACAGAGACAATTGGGAGAAGGCAGGAAAGAAGCTGTTTGTCAGCAGGATTCTGCCGAATCTGGATACCGGACTTAACCACAAAAGCCAGACCCCTCTATGAATCCACAAATGGGGGAGAAAAGGAACCCTTTCAATGGGGAGAACAACAAAACAGAGCATTCCAAGACATTAAGGTCTCCCTAATGCAGGCTCCTGCGCTAGGCCTGCCGGATAGCCAAAAAGTCTTCTATTTGTATGTCAGTGAAAAAACAAGGAATAGCAGTAATACTTGGGGTTGTGGCAGCGCCCTGTAGCATACCTTTCGAAAAACAACTGGACACTGTAGCTCAGGGATGGCCATCCTGCCTTTGGGCCAACGCAGCAACAGCCCACCTTGTGGCTGAAGCTGACAAGTTGTCATTAGGTCAGGAGACTTATGTCCGAATCCCACACCAAGTACAGGCATTATTGGATTACAAGGGAAATCACTGGTTCACTAACAGTTGACTGGTTAAATATCAAGCTATGCTGTGTGAAAATCCTTGTATCCACTTAGAGACTGTAAACACTTTAAACCCAGCCACTCTGTTCCCCACCTCACAAGAACCCCTAACTCATAACTGTCTCCAGGTAATGGATATGCAAGCTGACCAGACTTGAAAGACAGCCCCTTGGAAAATCCAAACTTTGAATACTTTATTTAAGGAAGCAGTTTTGTAAAAGATGTTTATCCCCAGATATGGAATCCCCTTCACCATAGGCTTAGACAATGGCCCTGCCTTTGTCCACAAGTGCTTCCAGGAATTAGCAACAGCACTTAAGATTACTTGGAAACTACACACTGCATATAGGCCCCAAAGCTCTGGAAAAGTTGAACGAATGAACCGCACGCTCAAGTCACAACTGGCCAAGCTCTGTCAGGAAACCCAAATAAAATGGACCTTGATGTTGCCCATTGCTTTACTGAGAATTCGGAGTACCCCAACAAAGAGGACAAATCTGTCCCCTTTAAGGTACTGTATGGTAGGCCCCCACCCATCATTAGAGGGATAAGAGGAGACTTGCATCAGATAGGAGGGGTAGTTAACCATGAACTGATACAGAGACTTGGGGAGAGTAAGCAAGACATAGGGAAATGGGTTCAAGAGAAACTTCCCATAAGCCTGTCGAACCCAGTACACCCCTTTAAACCAGGAGATACAGTGTGGGTAAAGGAGTGGAACTTAACCCCACTAGGGCCAAAATGGAGAGGTCCTTACACTGTTCTGCTATCTACCCCAACAGCCATTAAGGTAGCTGAGGTGACACCCCGGATACACCACTCCAGGGTAAAATGAGCTGTTGACCTCACAGACTCCTGGCACAGTACAATAGATCCCCAAGATCCTTTGAGACTGAGATTGACCAGAGAAATCAGAAGGAAGAACTCCAGCCCTGCAGCCAGCACACCCCTGGAAGCTGTTATATTCTCATTTGTAAATTGTGAGTCACATGTCACTTTAGGGGATTTAATACTCCTTGTGCACAAACATTTAGCGCCTCTATTTTGACTTTGTGTCATTATCCCAGATTCACCAGTAGTTAAAATTCAGCTTTTATATTTTATCCTTTTAAGTGGCAGCTTCCACATACTCTGTATCTATCCAGAGGCGCAGTGGCGGTATTTTGAGTAGTGGCACCTTTTTCTCAATTATACCCACAGGATTACATATCCTATTACAGTAAGAACAGTAGTCGCCCATGTCCTATTCATAGCTAGAACAGCTCTAGCGAGTAAATGGAAAAGCCTTACCCTTCCCACAATAAGAGAAATAATCAGGGTTAAATAATAAGGGTTAATATACAGTGTCAATATGAAAAATTCTTGATGTTCAAAAATCTTAAAGCGCCCCAATTTGTAAGATTTTGGCAAGCTTGGTTCCTCCCCCCAGAGGCGGCTAAAGACCTTAAATCATAACATTACAAAATATACGGCTATATATTTGGTATCCTAAAATATAAACTGAATACGGTGGTATCTGGATGAAACGTTAGTAACTGTAATTTTCTTTACCTTGCCCTTTGTTACAGTTTATTTTGCTTTAAGTTTACCCCAATTTTGTTTAATAATAATAAGCATAATTTTGCTTATCACAATACATTACATTACCATTAACCCTGAGCATTATGGTACCTGTATCCTGCCATCAGCATATCCCAATCACAGTATGATCCCGCTAGGGGTGATGGGGAAACTGCAGTCAACCACCCCCAGTGGGGGTTCAGAGCCAGAACTGTTACATGACAGGTTATACCTTCAAAATGTCATATTTCCTAACCTTATTGTTAACAAATTTCTATAGATTTGTATGCACAAACTATGCATGTGATCTCTGCCTTGTCTCTACTGTATTTGAATGTAAACTCCAATAAACATATTTGAAAGAAAAAAAACATCAGTTATAAATTTCTTGCTGATTTTTTTTTTTGATTGTTTGTTTTTTCTGTTTTATTAATTAATAATATTTAACTTTTTTTCCTGTTTTCTTTTTTTTGCTTTGCTCGTTAATATTTTTACACCTTACATATATTTACACATATCACATTGAAAAAAAGCACAAAAGTGAAAAAACCTACTTTACTTAATTTGTAAATAATTTTGCAATGCTTTGTACCAGAATCATAATTTTAGTAAACAGGACAAATTACAGAAAAAAATGCACACTTTTTATGTGCAGTAACACTATATATTTGTAAACTAGACAATAAGAAAGGTCTGGTGTCACCAGTGACACACCTCCACCCCTATTACAATATATATATACAAAAAGAATTGCCCTGGGACTTTATATGAAGTGAGCACAGTTAGCCACTGAGTGACAAAAGTAGATACAGTAATATAATTTATTGAAAAATTAATTAATTTACATACATGGATCAAAAGAGTGTTAACTCTGCCAATAAATTGTACATGATAAAATGGTACACAGTGTAGTATATATGCATATACAAGCATCAAAGAGACCTGACACGTTTTGCGAGACCACTTGCTCGCTCTTCAGGGGTTGATGCGGATAGTACCTATCTAAAATAGACAAAAAAATAAATAAATATGTATCACAGTGGTGAATGTCAAGGCAATGGTAGAATGGGCCAAAGTGCAACCCCATACTTACCAGTGGACAAAGCCAAAGTACCCATAGCTGAGTACAAGGAACGGCAGCAGCAGAAATGCGGTGCAGGAGCTGAGGGGGAGAAGATAAACACTGACACCACCAGGGACCAGCTGGGCGGCAGACATGGCATAGATAAAAGTGTATGGCCCTGGATGTCTAGCTAGCTAGTGAGGAAGTCGCTATCTGATAGTATTACACTATGGCCAGTTTCTTTTTATCTACATGCCTGTGAGACGAGAATTTGGGGTCCTTGCCATATCCTCCTAGCCATGTTGTATGCAGTTTAAGTACGCCAGCTGGATTTCTTATATCAGGACAGAATACAGGCTGTTTTTGCTTGCCTTGCGGTAAGCGCAATATTTGTATGGTGGCGGATCACTGAGTGTGCTGTCTCTCTCATCTTCACCGCTGAGTTTTGTTGGGTCCACTCAAGCGTTTCTCTCTTGCAGTAATTTAATTTACTTATGGAAGTTTTCTACCTTCTTCTATTTAAACCATCTTGTCAGTATTACACTATGGCCAGTTTCTTTTTTATTTACATGCCTGTGAGATGGAAGTCTGGAGTCCTTGCTATATCCTTCTAGCCATGCTGTATGCAGTCCAAGTACACCAGCTGGATTTCCTATACCAGGACGGAATATAGGCTGTTTTTTGCTTGCCTTGTGGTAAGAGCAATATTTGTGTGGTGGCAGATCACTGTATGCGGTGTCTCTTTCATCTTTACCACTGAGTTTGGTTGTGTCTACTCAAGAGTCTCTCTCGGACTGATTTTGGTTAATCACTTCATATAAGGATTTTCATCCACTACATATGGACACTAATTTTTGATTCATAGATATATGTATGAACTTATGCAATTTTCGATTTTTGCAATGTTTTACACGCACATATATATTTTCTAATGGAAGTTCTCAAGATTACTTCACGTGTCTCACTAATATTTAGCGCGGTTATTTCTCTTTTTTGTTTGGTATTTTGGTGCACATATCGCTGTTTAACTGCTGCTTTTGGGGGGTATAATATTGAGCGATAGCGCAGTATATATATTGTTTTGTTTTTATGTTTTTCCACAAGAGTGTTAACTCAGACAATAAATTGTACATGATAAAATGGTACATATGTAGTGTAGCATATATGCATATACAAGCATTAAAGATACCCGACGCGTTTCGCAAGACCAATTGCTCGCTCTTCAGGGGTCGATGTGGATAGTATGTATCTAAACTAGACAAAAAAATAAATAAATATGTATCACAGTGGTGAATGTCAAGGCAATGGTAGAAGGGGCCAAAGTGCAACCCCATACTTACCAGTGGACAAAGCCAAAGAACCCATAGCTGAGTTCCCAAGGAACGGCAGCAGCAGAAATGCGGTGCGGGAGCTGAGGGGGAGAAGACAAACACTGACACCACCAGGGAGCAGCTGGGCGGCAGACAAGGCATAGATAAAAGTGTATGGCCTTGGATGTCTCGATATGTGAATTGAAGGATATCAGCTAAAACACAAACGTATATCTCTTAGTAAGTAGCCAAGAGAGTAAACAAAAAATATATAGTATATTATAGGTATATATATATATATATATATATATATATATATATATATATGAATATGTATTCCTCAGTATATAAGAATATATTTGTCAACCATTGCCGAGTAAGCAATGGCACTGTTTCCCCCTCCTGCCTCCCTTGGCAGTCAGCTGTGTCATGTTTGGTATGGGAGCTGTGATATGCAACAAGGGAGTGTCCTGTCTCCTGCTTATTGGTGCCATATCGGGTGGCACCTGCGGATGCGGCGTCACCTAGTAGGGTGCGGTGTGTCATCATGGATGGATGGGAGACCACTGCGCATGTGTGCTCCAGTTGACGGCTGATGCTCCTGCGTCGGCGTGTCTCGCCATCCTCGTATGACGTTGGTGGCGGAGCTCACCAGACCCCTCCGGGGATAAAGTCTGGGTGGTATGACATGGCTGTGATTATTTTCTTCACCCACTCACACTTGATACATCACAGAGGTTTCTGCTGCTGTCTGGCGGTTTACAATGTAAGGGTAAATACACTTGCTTTACCATATCACTCATTTGATGCTTTACCTCATTCACTTCACTCATTTACACCGATCTACCTGTGCATCGCTTCTCACACATTTTGTTTTCTCCTAAAAATAGACTCTCTCTCAGTACACAAATATCTGGGCCCTGATGGATTTTCGAATGAGTACTATAAAGCATTTAACCACTTCAGGCCCGGAAGAATTTACCCCCTTACTGACCTGGCCATTTTTTGACAATTGCGCAGTCGTGCGATGCTGTACCCAAACAAAATTTATTTCCTTTTTTTCCCACAAATAGAGCTTTTTTTGGTGGTATTTGATCACCTCTGCAGTTTTTATTTTTTGTGCTATAAACAAAAAAAAGAGCGACAATTTTGAAAAAAACACAATAGTTTTTACTTTTTGCTATAATAAATATCCCAATTTAAAAAAAAAGAAAAATATTTTCTCAAAAAAGCATATATTGATTGGTTTGTGCAAATGTTATAGCGACTATAATTATTATTTATTTTTTTACTAGTAATGGCGGTGATCTGCGATTTTTATCAGGACTGCGACATTGTGGCAGACATATCACACACTTTTGACACTTTTTTGAAACATTGACATTTATACAGCGATCAAAGCTATAAATAGCCACTGATTACTCTCTAAATGTCACTGGCAAGGAACACTATGGGGCGATCAAGGGGTTAAATGTGTTCCCTCTGTGTATTCTAACTGTAGGGGGGATGGGACTGACTGGGGAAGGAGATTGTTCGGTGTTCCTATATACTAGGAACCCACGATCGGACACCTCTCCCCTGCTCTGTCGCGAGCGGTCGCAGGTGCCCGGCAAACATCGTGGCCGCCAGGCACATGCATCAGCTCTTAGATGACACACCGGGCCCCTATCACGGTGGGAAGCAGAGGACGTGCTCACCCTGGATAGGAGATCCCATCTGTGGATGTCATGTTAACATACGCGGGATATGAAGTCTCTTTAAATACAAACCTCCTTAAGCTTTTTATTTCTGTGGTTTCTGGTTCATCCTGTCCCCCTGAAATGTTGGGAGCCTACATTCCTGGTTTGCCCAAACCTGGGAAAGATCCCACTACGCCTTCTAACTTTAGGCCTATCTCTCTGTTAAACTCGGACAAGAAGATGTACGCCAAGCTTAAAGGTAGGAGACTATTATGCTGCCCACTTTGGTCCAACCAGACCAGATGGGGTTTGCCACTGGGAGACAAGCATCGGATGCAACCAGGAGAATTATTAATATAGTTACATTGTTACATAGTAGGTGAGGTTGAAAAAAGACACAAGTCCATCAAGTCCAACCTATGTGTGTGATTATAAGTTAGTATTACCTTGTATATCCCTGTATGTTTTGGTCGTTCAGGTGCTTATCTAATAGTTTTTTGAAACTATCAATGCCCCCCCGCTGAGACTATCGCCTGTGGAAGGGAATTCCACACCCTGGGCGCTCTTACAGTAAAGAACCCTCTATGTAGTTTATGGTTAAACCTCTTTTCTTCTAATTTTAATGAGTGGCCATGTGTCTTGTTAAACTCCCTTCCGCAAAAAAGTTTTATCCCTATTGTGGGGTCACAGTACAGTATTTGTAAATCGAAATCATATCCCCTCTCAAGCGTCTCTTTTCCAGAGAGAAAAAGTTCAGTGCTCTGAAGCTTTCTTCATAACTAATATCCTCCAGACCCTTTATTAGCTTTGTTACACTTCTTTGTACTCGCTCCAGTTCCAGTACATCCTTCCTGAGGACTGGTACCCAGAACTGGACAGCATACTCTAGGTGCGGCCAGACCAGAGTCTTGTAGAGTGGGAGAATTATCGCTTCATCCCTGGAGTTAATATAATTCCCTATGCAGAATTGCGCTGAGTGCCTTCTCTCCTTATGTCCATCAATGCAGAGAAGACATTCAACATGGTACACTGGCAATACATACACCAGGTACTTCTCAAAAATGGCGTTCAGGGGTCTGTCTTGTACCTTACCTTAGCTTTATATTCTAGCCTTTCTACACAGGTCTATACATCCAGCTTGCTGTCTAAACACTTTATTATAACCAATGGCACAAGACAGGGCTACCTCTAATCACTTTCCATTTTTAGCCTAATGATTGAGCCATTGGCCAAATTGATACTTTTACACCCTTCCATCTCTGGGTTTCAATTTCATTCCACCCTTCACAAAATTAACTTACTCGCTGATGATGTGATCTTGCTCCTGACAAATCCCTGCATATTCCTACTCTGTGCTCATCAGATCCTATCTCAATTTAGTAACTTGGTGTACTATAAAGTGAATTTCACTAAATCCCTGATATTTGATCTTGGGGTCCACAAACCTACTACAACAGACCATTTAGTATTCCTGGGCTGACAAAGGCATACCATTTTTGGAAATCATGTTAAAGTCCAAGGTGGGTTCCCTATAAGTTGCACAAAGATGCCCAACAGTCTTACAGGTTTGAACTATCATGGGTGGGCAGACTAGCATCCTTCAAAGTGATGTTATTACCACAGATACTATATGTGTTCCAGACCCGTCCTATCACGCTTAATACCCTCCACCTACGGGCCTTAACATCTCTGCTTAAAATCTATGTTTAAAAAGAGAAATGGATGTCACTATGCACCAATGGTAAAACACGGGAAAGCTGAAAGAATAGATCTAGCAGACATCAAGGACTATTACCTGACACTGGCAGTACATTTAGATCACCTTTAACATTGGTTTAAACCTTCTCCAGATGTTCTCTGGCTAGATATAGTATATACTTATAGTATATGTATATTTAGTACCTGCTCCCAGCCTCCCACACTATATTCATTACTGTTATTGGATCTATAGAAACCACATTCCTTGAAGGGTTTACTGTCACCCATTGTTGTGGAAATTTGTTGTCAGATGTCCCCCAGTGTCAGTTTTGCTGCAATACACTCATGCGAGCATATTCGTACATACAGACGTTGGTGGAAGACAGTTGGCTGGGGAAACCTTCCAGTGGACATGGCAGATCTGTTTACTCTTTTAGGGATGTTCGCTTATGCCTCACCAAGATACTTGCCACCTCATGGCGACTGCATTAATGCTCCTAGCAAACCGATCTGCGTACATGGGAACAATAGCATAACCATACGAAATTATAGCTCACTGAGCCATGGTAGAGTATGGCGCACGTCAATGGTAGCGGTGGGAATGTGCACACAACCGCGATCTGAGCCATGTTTGTAGTATTCACAATGTGAGGCACATTGTGTCTCAAACTGCCCACATGGATCTGCACACGACCATTTGCACACGTCACTATTAGGATTCTATTTGAATATATACATGTGTCTGGGTTCTTTTGAAGGACTACAAGTGTCTGATTAGCTGATTCTGGAGCCACCACCCTCTTTTGTTATCACTGTGTTACAATATAAATAAACAAGACTTGCCATTGTAAGGCAGGATTTTGCTAAGCTTAACGTGATACCAGCGTCCGTCTGTGTTACTCGGAGCTATACAAGCACGCTTTCCCGGCATTATACAAGAAAGTTATAACTGTGCTTTTCAGCACAACGGAATTATTTGCTTAGAGGAGAAGCTTAAAATATTCCACTACAGATGGCGGGCCAGGAATTTCGGAGCCAACAGAACTTTCTTATCCAGCGGACCTCGAGGGGGAAAAAGGATCTAGAACCAGACCAGCAAAGGCCGGCCCATGGTAAGACAACCATACTTCAAGTTTTTGAACATTTTTACTGTTCTGTGTTGGGGATCTTGATTCTCTTCCGCTGTATGAGGTAAGTTCTGCTGGGCAAAAAAACCTTTTGTTTTTTTGTCACTTTCTGTATAATGGAGGGACTTTAATTGTAGGATATATTTTTATCATTATAACCATACGAAATTAATTGGGGGAAATTAATTGGGGGAGCACCTATATTTAAATCCTCTATAGGTCCCATTTAATACAAACCTAAAGTGTATGCTGTATGTGTGTGACTGAGAAGGCTGATAAGTAAGTGTATATTGTGTGTAATTGTGTAGAAATGTATGAATTGTGATTATTACCTATGTATGGGACCAACAAGTAGATTGCACCAGGTGTGTAGATTGTTTAACTGATTCATGACACATGTCCCCATAATAGGGCGTACACACGGTCGGACTTTGTTCGGACATTCCGACAACCAAATCCTAGGATTTTTTCCGACGGATGTTGGCTCAAACTTGTTTTGCCTACACACGGTCGCACAAAGTTGTCGGAATTTCCGATCGCCAACCACGCGGTCACGTACACCACGTACGACAAGACTAGAAAAGGCCGGTTCAGAACCAAGCACGGCACCCTTTGGGCTCCTTTTGCTAATCTCGTGTTAGTAAAAGTTTGGTGAGAGACGATTCGCGCTTTTTCAGACTCGTGGCTTTCAGATCGTTTTCTGCCGTTCAGTTTGTGCTTGTGGGTTTGTATCTGCTCTTCAGTGCGTGCAGTCAGTTCGTATCAGAGTTTTCTGTGTGACTGTTACTGTTTTTCAGGTCGCTCTTCACAGGCCTTGCTGTTCTTCAGTGCGTTCTTTTACTTCGTTCTGAACAGCCGACCGTTTTCTAGCCATGTTTCGTATGCGTACTCCTCGTAGAGTTCGTGCTGTGTGGGGGGTTGGTGTTGGGGTCCTGACCTTGACACAAGTCCAGTCCATGAACAGGGTGGGGAGGAGTTCATGGACCAAGAATTGGTTGCTTCATCGTGACCAGTTCTCTCATATGCCTTTGCTCCGTGAGATCCGTGAGAATAATCCTGATGATTTCAGGAACTTTCTCAGGATGACGGACCCCGTATTTCACCATTTGTTGGCTTCGCTTACCCCCTATATCAGCAGGCAAGATACCTGCATGAGGCAAGCCATCACTCCGGAGCAGAGGTTGGTCGCTACCTTGCGGTATTTGGCCACAGGGAGAAGCCTGCAGGACTTGAAGTTCTCGACAGGCATCTCCCCCCAGGCTCTGGGGATCATTATCCCAGAGACCTGTTCTGCCATCATTCAGGTCCTGCAGAAGGAATATATGAAGGTAAGATTTTTATCCTTTAATCTCACATTTTATTGTATTTAATGTTTGCTAATATATTGTATTTCTTTCCTCATTCCCTAATGACCATGATTGTAATATGCTGTGAATGTCCCCTTTGTCCTCATGCATGCTGGATTTTTATGTAATTATTATTTTAGGTCCTTCATACATATTTGCCCTTCAATAACCTCCCCAGCATGGTGTCTCCTGCCCTATATTCACCTCATGTAGTCACTTAACAATGTATTTTATCAGCTCCATAGTAGTGCTTTACCCCAAACACCCCCTAAAATGTTTGGAAATGTTATTTTTGATTTAAATTCAGGCAGAGTGCCAGAGGCTTTTTTTTGTGGTGTCCCCAAATCATTTTTAGTAACCCTCCCTCCCCCCAAGTCAGCTGATCCCAATTCTCTATCCTCAATCATCTATCTGCTGACTTTGCCAAACCCATACACACTATATCCATCTCTTTACTGGTCAGATTTATGGATGAATTCCCCAAAGCATGTAGTGCAAGGGCCTGCCTGTATACTTTCCAATGGTACTGTTTAAAGTTTTTGTATCCTATTATTATCTTGACAGGTAATAGCAGAATGTCCAAATGTCCTCAAATGTGTACAGTGTGTATTTATATCTTTGTATTATGACACTTCTTACCTGTCCAGTGGGCTGCCAATAGTGTAACTAAGGAGGGGCTATTCCAAGTAATACCCTGTATTTAGGCATTCATCTCTCAATGAAGTGAAGAGGGTTACCTGTCCAAGAGTTACCCCCCCCTATAATGTTAGAAATGGCCCATGAGAGGGGGAGGGGGAATATGATAGGTGTACCTTATACTTTGGCCTTGTTAAATTCCCCTTAATAAATGCTATCTGGAGGATGCCCCAGAATGTTTGTGTCGAATCTGCTTGCCATGTTTCAGAGTAAAAATAGTAATGTTTATTGTTTTTTCCTCAACAGTTTCCTTCCACGCCACAGGAATGGCAGACTTTGGCCTCCCACTTTGCCCAGTGGTGGGACTTTCCTAACTGCGGAGGGGCAATTGATGGGAACTATTATAATTACAAGGGGTTTAATAGTATAGTGATGTTGGCGGTGGTGCCGGCTAATTACGACTTCCTGTATGTGGACGTGGGGAAGAATGGCCGGATGTCTGATGGTGGAGTCATCGCCCAGACGGAGTTCTACAGACGTCTCCAGAATGGCAGCTTGGACTTGCCAGCTCCAGAGGACAATGTTGAAGGACTCCCATTTGTGTTCGTTGCTGATGAAGCATTTGCGCTGGGGGACCACCTGATGCAGCCATTCCCGATGAGGACCCTCACCCCGGAACAGAGGGTTTTTAATTACCGGCTGGCCAGAGCCCGAAGAGTGGTGGAGAACACATTTGGAATCCTGGCCAGCCGGTTCCGACTATTTCTGACACCTATCCATATGGTGGAATATAAACTGAACCATATAATACTTGCGTGCTGTGTTCTCCATAACTTTTTATGGAAACATTCGGCCAACTATTCTGGCTCAGTTGGGCCTGAGGCCGGAATCCTACATCAAACCACACTGACGTCGCTTGAAAGTGGCCGCCCTGGCTTGCCCTCCCTGAGTGCCCGTGATGTCCGGTTACGCTATCTGGAGTTCTTTGCCGGTAGGGGAGCTATCAATATGCCAGACAATATGTGAAGGCTTTTTCAAATAAAAAAAAAAAGAAAATCTTTGTGGACATTTACTGCTTGTGTTTGTTTGAGCTGACCCTGACAGAAACGTGTGGAGTCCAGAAAATGTCGTGATTGTGTAACCTTATACAAAGCACTGTTGGCTGTTATTTCCTAAATGCAAAAACACATTTCACTACAAATGCACTTGCAACTGCACTGAAACTGCACTTGTAGTGCAAAGTGGATTTGCCCTTTAGGAAATAACCCCCATTTTCTCATAAAACAACAATTACATCACCCCAAAAGTGTTGTAGCGTTGAGACAATAATCCACACATTCTTGATTAACAATCTTTTTAATACCTGCACAATCACATGTGCATTTACCAAAGGTTTTTCACACAAACCAACATGTTTGTTGTATACTAATTTTTGTGGTGGCAGTATCCCAAATCAAAATGTCCATTTTATAGAAAACAGGCCTGTGTATAACCAACAAGAAAGACACAAATCTTGATCTTACAAAGTTCACATTTGGTAGAACTTGAAGGCAATATCAGACATGAATATTTAGGAACTGTGTTTGATATTGCGTTCAGATGGGGGGAAGTCACCCCTGGAAAAGCCAAATTTGGAAGATGCACACAAATTTCCCAATGTCAACATGTGCTATCTGCCATCACGGGGGATCAAGGGATGTGTTTTGGGGGAGCAAGCCCTTCCTCACCGCTACTTTATTATTGAAGAAGGGGTTGCACCCCCAAAACGCATTCATTGATCTCCCGTGATGGCAGATAGCACATGTTGGCACACTGTGTGCATCCTTCAAATTTGGCTTTGGGAAAAATCACAAAAACATTTAGCACATTGTAGCACACAAAAGAAGAAAGTGATTTGGAGGGGTTTTGAACTTGCCCCAAAACATCAATGATGTTTTTATATTTTGGAATAACATCATTGATGTTTTGCTTGATGATTTCTAATTGTAAATTACACCCCATGATCTCCCCGATCAGGATCTGGGCACTTTCGGATGTGAAAGGATCTTCATCCACAACCTCACGATCATCTAAAAAGAGAGGAACCCCAAAATAAATTTTGTTTCCAAAAAAATGCCGCCATCCATCTCTTATCTGAGCCTGTGGTTGCAGACACTCACCTGTTGTGGTGACTAGTTCCACCACGTCTTCTTCCTCCTGCTCAGCTTGTGTTGGGGGGATTTCCCCTTCTTCCAGAGGGGGGGGTCTCTGGTCTCCTCGGATGAGGGGTGTCCTCCGAGTCTTTTCTCCCCTATGTAAAGCAAAAATGGTATAATTAGCACACAGATATTTAATTACAGAACTATAAAGATAAAACATTGCTTGGAAGTGGGGTACAATGATCTATTTTAGCAGAGTTCCAAGATGTATTTTTTTTTTAATGCCCTTTGTCAAGCTGCAACACTTTACCTGTTTTGTACAAGCTTCACAGATGGAGACCCCCCTATAGTATACACTGGAGCACCTGTGTGCCCCCCTAATAAAAATGGTGTTCTTTTGTCCCACACTAGTGCTCCAGCGTCCAGATGTGAAAACAGCTGCTGAGTGTCCTCTCCTTACACAGAATATAGTTTGCATTTCATTCTAGTAACAAAGCCATCTACACAACCCAATTCTTTGAAGACAAGTACAGGGCGTCAAAATGGTGGCCAAATGCATATGGGCTAAACAATGGTATTTTATAGTTGGAACAAAAAATGTTTGATCCGAACGAATAATGTGCCCATGAACATGAAAGTTGCCATTTTAAACTGTACAACAGTTCCTAAAAGCACATGGAGCAGCACGAACGTAATAAAGCCAAAAAGAATAGGAACACAGCACAACTACTTACTTTTTTGCAGCACTCTCTGGATCTTTCTGTACTGCTCGTGTTCTCGTAATTTCAGGTCCAACCACCGCTTCCTGAGCTGATCTTTCGATCGTCGTACCCCGAATTTCCGGTGCAGACTCCTGACCACTTTCGCCATGATCTTGGCCTTTTGGACATTGGGGTTGGGGTAAGGCCCATACTTTCCATCATAGTCGGCCTTCTTCAGGATGTCCACCATCTCCAACATCTCCCCAAAGGACATATTTGAGTCCTTCAATCTCCTTCTGGTTCGGGACGTTTCAGGCTCCGGCCTTTCCTCCTCCTCCTCCTCCTCCTCGTTGCTACAATTAGCACGCACCTGCTGTCTATCCGCCATGTGCTCTTCCCCCACTGCGCCGAACAAAAAGGGGCGGGGAATAGACTAGAAAGAATGTCAGGGGCGGGCGGAGTTATACGCATGCGCAGTGTGTATAAAGCGTAAGACACGTGCGTATTACGTACGATCTGTTAGCGGAGGAAGGAGCATCAGAGACGCCGATCGTGATAACGAAGGTAAGATCTAAACTTGCGCCTATACTGCTTCAAAATGTAAGCCTATATTGTAACAAGATTAGGGGAGTTTGGCCTTACATTAGGGTTTGTTTTGTGTTGTGTCTTGCAGAGAAAATGGATGGGTTCAACGACCACAATTTCCTGCCCCTGTTCATAGACAAGTACAGGGAGCTGCCCTGTCTGTGGCAGGTCAGGCACCCCCATTATAACCACAAACAGAAGAGGCAGGCAGCGCTGGAGAAACTGCTGGAGTTGGTGAAGCCGGTATTCCCCACAGCAAACATCCCCTATTTAAAAGCTAAAATTGGTGGCCTGAGGAGCACATATCTGAGGGAGCGCAAGAAGGTCACAGATGACGTTTATGTCCCCAGGCTGTGGTACTATGAGAGACTACGATTTCTGTCAGACCACACTGAAGTCAGGGAATCCCTCTCTACTCTTCCTTCCACGCTTCCTTCCATACCAGCTGAGGCTTCTGATGTCCAACCTGGGCCTTCCAGCCAGAAGGAAGTGGAGGAGCCCAGCTGGAGTCAGGTATAGCATTCTTCTACAGATTTCTAGTCAATAAAGAAATGATGTTTACTAGATGTTATTATTGATCACTATTTGCTGCTTGAAAGTGTTTTACATATCAATAGACAGTAGTGGGCACCCAAAATTGGGACAAGAATGAAAAATGCTGGGCTCAGAAGGATAGTCTGTTATATTTGTTAACATTCAATTTGCAGCAGTCAGGAGGTGAAAATTGTGTGTGATTGATGGAAAAAATATTAAAACTATGTCCCTTTTTCATACACAGGAGGACCTCAGCCAGGAGGAGGCTGTGGAATGTGGCAGTCAGGAGGAGGCAGGGATTAGTGGCAGCCAGGAGGAGGCGGGGCTAAGTGTCAGCCAGGAGAAGCCTGGGACCAGTCGCAGCCTGACTGAGTCTCAAGTCCCTCCGCTCTGCCTGCCATATAAACGAGCCAGGAAGACGACTCCGAGTCCCGTGCAGGATTCAGCGTACAGGCTGATCCAGGAGGCTTCTGTGTCCCTCAGAGCTTTCCCCAGTCCTGAAGAGGCCTTTGCCTGCATGGCTGCCACCAAATTGCAGGGCATGCAGGAGGGCCAACGCAGGCTCTCTGAGGACCTTATTTATAAAGTCCTACGTAAGGGGGTGAGCGGGGAACTAACACCCAAGACGGATGTCATTGAGATCGACGATCCTCCTCCTCCTCCTCCTCCTGCTGCCACAACTCCACCACCACAGCCACAGCGTGGAAGGAAGCGTGGAAAGAAGACCAAAGAGTGATTGCCCTGGGTTCAGTCTGGTCTGACAGAAGCTGCAGTCTCTCGTATGACCACAGCCTGGGGACATAGATGTCATCTGCTGCTTTCCGGATCTCTGGGACTTCTGGACCAGACTGCCCTCCCTTAGATAAGGACTCCTCAGGCCACCAATTTTGCTTTTAAATAGTTGATGTCTGCCCTGGGGGTCCAAGGCTTCACCCACTTCTGCAGTTTCTCCAGCGTTGCCTCCCTCTTTGTTTAGTTGTGACCCCTTATTAAATTTTTTTGGTTAAATTCTACTCTCCTGTGTGTGTGTTTTCATCCAAAAAGGACAGTTTGTTGGTGACGATTCAGGTACATTTCTAAAGTACAATGTGAAATTAACAAGGGACAACAACACCAAACAATCTCCTACAGATTAAATAGAACAACATATCAATGGTGTTGTGGGAAATTGTCACAAAAAACACACACAAGCATTTTCGGGAGTACAAATCAAAATCGCAAAAAAAATCAAAAAAAATAGAAACACAAAAAAAAAATCTACATTAAAGCCAAAAAAAAACCAAACAAATACAAAATTATGTTGTCAGATGTGAGAAATCAAAATATATTGAGGGAATCCCGATAAATAGTAACGAAATAAGTTTGTGAGAAGTGTGTGTGAATATGAACAGCAAAACTACTTAATTCTTGTCACATTATAAAGAAGAAGAGAGTGCGCTGTATTAAACCATTTTTAACATTGCAGCGTGACGAAAGTGCTGTATCCATTGCGAACGCTAAGTTTACCAGAACGAGCTATCCCGTCTCGGAATTTCTTCTGAGCACGCGTGGCACTTTGTGCGTCGGAACAGGCCACACACGGTCGGAATTGACGCGATCGGATTTTGTTGTCGGAAAATTTTATCTCCTGCTGTCCAACTTTGTGTGTCGGAAAATCCGATGGAAAATGTCCGATGGCGCCCACACACGGTCGGAATTTCCGACAACACGCTCCGATCACACATTTTCCATCGGAAAATCCGACCGTGTGTACGGGGCATAAATGTGTAATAATATCTTTCACCCACTGATGGTTTGGTAGACTTTGAGGTTGTTTTGAAGTGATTTTGTACTAATTGTTTTTAAAATGGCTGCTGCTTATTCAAGTGGCCATGTGGCTGAGGGGGGAAGGGCGGGCATGCATTGCTGAGACATCACTCACAATAGGAGCTGTTTATTGAAAGGGTTACGCCCTGTAGGTGGTCTCTGGGACACAGGATTCTGGGCAATCGCATGGGGGAGCTCTTTTGTTTTAAGATGAAAAGACAAAGCATGTAAGCAGTATTGTCTTGGTCCTGTATATCTGTTGACCTTCCAACTTTCAGAGCGAAGTATTGTTTGCATTTGGGAACAGGAGAATATATTTAAAGCATGTTATTTTGTGTTATATGTAACTTTGCCATTTCTGAATGTGTTGTTTGTGTTTTAGTCCTCCTATAGGCCCTAATTGATATAGCCTAAAGTGTTTATTTATGGTTAAGTGTTCATTTGGTGGCTCAATTGTGTAGTCAGTTTTTGTGAGAAATTTCCGTTTTCTAGTGACGAAATCTCAGATTGTGCTGGTTTTGGCGGGATCAGCGACTGTTTTTTTTCAATTGATATTGTCACTATTTTGTTGTAGTCTGGATTTCATCTACCATTTTGTGGTAGTACAAATTTAGTTTTGTTTCGTTTCGTTTCATTCTAGTCTGGATTTCATCCTCCATTTTGTCGTGGTCCAATTTTGGATCATTGCAACTGCCATTTAGTTTCTGCTGATTTTTGGTTCTGGGTAGAATTGCTTTGCTTTTGGCCCAGGTTTCAGCGTTTAGTGAGGCTGAGTCATCTTTTTGCAGGAGTTTCAGTTTTTGGCTTTGGTTGCGTTGTTGTTGTGCGGTATTTCAATCTCAAAACTTGTGGTCTGACTACCCAGGGGAAACGGTGGTGTCAAGGGGGATTTTATGTGAACACAAAAGGACTTGTGTTTGGAAAGACGATGGAAATTATTTGGTTTTTAAATTTAATTCCAGTTGTTTTGCAGAGTTTTATACTGTAATACAGTTTTGTCTAGAGAGTAAACAGAAGGCATTCCCATTATTGTTGTAACATCTAGATACAGGTAGAAAGAAGCCATAATATTGTTTTGAATAGTAGAGGATCTCATGGTGCTTTGTAGTTGTCTGACAAATATGTTTATAGGGCTGTATAGCGTGAGACCGGTCGGGTCGTCTATAATAGTCAGAATTCCAGTGCGCGATTGCATTAGCATAAACGTGAGGACTAGATTCTAGCATACCAGGAAGTCGAGTATATTAATCGGAAACGCCGGGTGCCAATACTGTAAAAATGGGCACTAGGCAGTCCTGCTCTGAAAGCTAGTGCGAGCGTGCCCTGTACGCAGGGACACGTCATAAGCAATTCGAATTGTTATGGGTAATGTTTGCCGTCCATGGATTGGAGAAAAAAAAATGAGGCTCTACACCAGTCAGACAGCTGCACTGTAAATGAGGTCTGGGTTTAGGGCTCTGAACATGAGACCCCTTAAAGATTGGCCTCTATGGTCAGAGGGTGCAGTAATGCCGCGTACACATGACCAGACTTTACGGCATACTTGGTTCGGTGGACCGGAGTCCGTAGGACAATTCGATCGTGTGTGGGCTCCAGCGGATTTTTTTTCCCCAAAAGTTTGACGGACCTAGAAATGAAACATGTTTCAAATCTTTTCGACGGAATCGAGTCCGGTTGAAAAGTCCGCTCGTCTGTATGTCCGACGGACAAAAAACGATGCTAGGGCAGCTATTGACTACTGGCTATGAACTTCCTTGTTTTAGTCCGGTCGTACGTCATCACATACGAATCTGTTGGACTTTGGTTGATCGTGTGTAGGCAAGTCCGTTCATTCGGAAAGTCCATTACAAAGTCCGTCGAAAAGTCTGCAGGACAAAGTCTGCCGTAAAGTCCGCTCGTGTGTACGCGGCATGAGGTGTATTCCTTTGGAAGGTACTTTTGATGGCTGGAGGTTCGAGACCCCAGAATAAAAATACCTTGGAAGTAGCTCAGCTGTGGCTTCAGAAATCTGTAATGATGAGTGGGTTGGATGTGTAGTAAAATTCTCACGCCTGTTTTTCAACTTTGTGTGGCAGGCCCATGCAAGGTTTTCGAGGTGCTCTTGTGTTTTTCCTATTGTATTCTTTTCTATTGCTAAAAGAGTGAAGGCAGCATTCCATCTGGTTGTTTTTTTTTTGTTTTGTTTTGGAAACTATGAAATATCCCCCTCACATTTGTATCTAAATGTTTGTCTCATGTTTTAGTCTTCTCATTGTTTGTATGCAGTAATATGAATATGGCAGAACCCACTGCGGTTGCTTAATGCATAGGATGCATTAAGGTGAAAAAACATGAAGGTTTAAAACCCCTTTAATACCTCAGGCTGTCTACTTTCCAAAGAGGGGTCATTTGTCCTGGCATTTTAAGGGTCTCAAGAAATGAGACTGTCCATCAGTACATCAGAACTGATCAATTTTCAAATATACACTATATACCATAGGTTGTACATTCTAAAACTTTCACACAAACCGATTAATATACATTTATTTGGATTTTTTACCAAAGAAATGTAGCAGAATACATGTTGGCCTACATTTATGAGGAAATTTCATTTTCATGTTTTAATAACAAAGTAGAAAATGTTTTTTTTTTTTAATGTTTGTTTTATTTATATAATAAAAAATAAATAAAAAACAGCGGTGATCAAACACCACCAAAAGAAAGCTCTATTTGTGTAAAATAAATTATATAAATATAATTTGCGTAAAGTGTTTCATGACCCTGCAATTGCCAGTTAAAGTAGCACAATGCCAAATAGCAAAAAATGGCCTAGTCATGAAGGGGGTAAAACCTTGCAGAGCTCAAGTAGTTAAAAAGTGTTAAAATGAGCAAATAAACAATTTTGGACTCACATGTAGTAAGTTGAAGCACAGATATTACAACAAGGTTCCAGCAGTTGGCATCATTCTAGTGGTCCTAACAGAGAAGCACATAGAGGATGGTAGGAATGCATCTATTGGTGGATGGCCTGGAAAGAAGTGTCACATAGGCAGGAAATAGGAACCAGAAAGAGCCAGCAGTAACTGTGTAGCTGGGGCTAATGTGGCCTGCAAAGAACAGTTCTCGGCCGACAGAACAGCAGCAATGATGTTATATGTCAATGTCAATGGGCATGACTATGCCCCATTTGTAAAGCCTGTTTAAAGCTGGGAGGGATCACAATATTTAGGCAAGTTGCTGGACTAGTTTGAACTACCTGGTGCAGCAATCGTACAATTGCTGGATTGTACAAAATACAAATTGGGCCATATAAACAAGGGGAAAGAACCTAATAAATGATATGTCAGGTGCACCTGATATGGACACTTATAGGGCGTACACACGGTCGGACTTTGTTCGGACATTCCGACAACAAAATGCTAGGATTTTTTCCGACGGATGTTGGCTCAAACTTGTTTTGCCTACACATGGTCGCACAAAGTTGTCGGAATTTCCGATCGGCAACCACGCGGTCACGTACACCACGTACGACGAGACTAGAAAAGGCCGGTTCAGAAACAAGCGCGGCACCCTTTGGGCTCCTTTTGCTAATCTCGTGTTAGTAAAAGTTTGGTGAGAGACGATTCGCGCTTTTTCAGACTCGTGGCTTTCAGATCGTTTTCTGCCGTTCAGTTTGTGCTTGTGGGTTTGTATCTGCTCTTCAGTGCATGCAAGCAAGTTCCGCGTGACTTAGTCATTGTATTCTTGTTCGATCGTTACTGTTTTTCAGGTCGCTCTTCACAGGCCTTGCTGTTCTTCAGTGCGTTCTGTTACTTCGTTCTGAGCAGCCGACCGTTTTCTAGCCATGTTTCGTATGCGTACTCCTCGTAGCGTTCGTGCTGTGCGGGGGCTTGGTGTTGGGGTCCTGACCTTGACACAAGTCCAGTCCATGAACAGGGTGGGGAGGAGTTCATGGACCAAGAATTGTTTGCTTCAGCGTGACCAGTTCTGTCATATGCCTGTGCTCCGTGAGATCCGTGAGAATAATCCTGATGATTTCAGGAACTTTCTCCGGATGACGGACCCCGTGTTTCACCGTTTGTTGGCTTCGCTGACCCCCTATATCAGCAGGCAGGATACCTGCATGAGGCAAGCCATCACTCCGGAGCAGAGGTTGGTCGCTACCTTGCGGTATTTGGCCACAGGGAGAAGCCTGCAGGACCTCAAGTTCTCGACAGGCATCTCCCCCCAGGCTCTGGGGATCATTATCCCAGAGACCTGTTCTGCCATCATCCAGGTCCTGCAGAAGGAGTATATGAAGATAAGATTTTTATCCTTTAATATCACATTTTATTGTATTGAATGTTTGCTAATATATTGTATTTCTTTCCTCATTCCCTAATGACCATGATTGTAATATGCTGTGAATGTCCCCTTTGTTCTCATGCATGCTGGATTTTTATGTAATTATTATTTTAGGTCCTTCATACATATTTGCCCTTCAATAACCTCCCCAGCATGGTGTCTCCTGCCCTATATTCACCTCATGTAGTCACTTAACAATGTAAATGTTTGGTAATGTTATTTTTGATTTAAATTCAGGCAGAGTGCCAGAGGCTTTTTTTGTGGTGTCCCCAATTTTTTTGTAACCCTCCCTCCCCCAACTGCTAAGTCAGCTGATCCCAATTCTCTATCCTCAATCATCTATCTGCTGACTTTGTCAATCCCATACACAATATACCCACCTCTTTACGGGTCAGATTTATGGATGAATTCCCCAAAGCATGTAGTGCAAGGGCCTGCCTGTATAATTTCCAATGGTACTGTTTAAAGTTTTTGTATCCTATTATTATCTTGATAGGTAATATCAGAATGTTCTAATGTGCTGAAATGTGTACAGTGTGTATTTATATCTTTGTATTATTCTTACCTGTCCAGTGGGCTGCCAATAGTGTAACTAAGGAGGGGCTGTTCCAAGTAATACCCATTATTTAGGCATTCATCTCTCAATGAAGTGAAGAGGGTTACCTGTCCAAGAGTCCCCCCCCCTATAATGTTAGAAATGGCCCATGAGAGGGGGGGAGGGGGAATATGATAGGTGTACCTTATACTTTGGTGTTGTTAAATTCCCCTTAATAAATGCTATCTGGAGGTTGCCCCAGAATGTTTGTGTCTAATCTGCTTGCCATGTTTCTGTGAAAAAATAGTAATGTTTATTGTTTTTTCCTCAACAGTTTCCTTCAACGCCACAGGAATGGCAGGCTGTGGCCTCCCACTTTGCCCAGCGGTGGGACTTTCCTAACTGCGTAAGGGGCAATTGATGGGAAACACGTCCACATTGTCCCACCACCCAACTCGGGGTCGTACTATTATAATTACAAGGGGTTTAATAGTATAGTGATGTTGGCGGTGGTGTCAGCTAATTAAGAGTTCTTGTATGTGGACGTGAGGAAGAATGGCCGGATGTCCGATGGTGAAGTGATCGCCCAGACGGAGTTCTACAGGCATCTCCAGAATGGCAGCTTGGACTTGCCACCTCCAGAGGACAATGTTGAAGGTCTCCCATTTGTGTTCGTTGCTGATGAAGCGTTTGCGCTGGGGGACCACCTGATGCAGCCATTCCCGATGAGGACCCTCACCCCGGAACAGAGGGTTTTTAATTACCGGCTGGCCAGAGCCCGAGGAGTGGTGGAGAACACATTTGGAATCCTGGCCAGCCGGTTCCGACTATTTCTGACACCCATCCATATGGCGGAGTATAAACTGAACCATATAATACTTGCCTGCTGTGTTCTCCATAATTTTTTAAGAAAACATTCAGCCAACTATGCTGGCTCAGTTGGGCCTGAGGCCAGAATCCAAAATCCATCAACACTGACGGCACTTGAAAGTGGCCGTCCTGGCTTGCCCTCCCTGAATGCCCGTGATGTCCGGTTACGATACCTGGAGTTCTTTGCTGGTAGGGGGGCTATCAATATGCCAGACAATCTGTGAAACCTTTTTCAAATAAAAAACAACCAAAAGAAATTCTTTGTGGATATTTACTGCTTGTGTTTGTTTTAGCTGACCCTGACAAAAATGTATTGAGTGCAGAAAATGTTGTGATTGGGTAACCTTATAAAAAACACTGTTGGCTGGTACTTCCTAAATGCAAAAACACATTTCACTACAAGTGCACTTGCAACTGCACTGAAACTGCACTTGTAGTGCAAAGTGGATTTGCCCTTAGGAAATAACCCCAATGTTTGCCTAAAACAGCAATTACATCACCCCAAAAGTGTTGTAGTGTTGAGACAATAATCCACACATTCTTGAGTAAGCAACTTTTTTATAGCTGCACAATCACATGTGCATTTACCAAAGGTTTTTAAAACAAACCAACATGTTTGTTGTATAACAATTTTTGCTGTAGCATAATCAAAAATCGAAATGTCCTTTTCTGATAAAACAGGCCTGTGTAAAACCAACAAGAAAGCCAAAAAACTTGAACTTACAAAGTTCACTTTAGGTAAAACCTGAAGGCTATATCAGACATGAGTATTTAGGAACTGTGTTTGATATAGCGTTCAGATGGGGGGAAATCACCCCTGGAAAAGCCAAATTTGGAAGATGCACATCAACTTCAGAATGTCAACATGTGCTATCTGCCATCAGGGGGGATCAAGGGACGTGTTTTGGGGGAGCAAGCCCTTCCTCAACGCTACTTTATAATTGAGGAAGGTGTTGCACCCCCAAAACGCGTCCATTGATCTCCCGTGATGTCAGATAGCACATGTTCGAATCCCAACCACGACACTACCTGCCTGGAGTTTGCATGTTCTCCCTGTGCCTGCGTGGGTTTCCTCCGGGTACTCCGGTTTCCTCCCACACTCCAAAGACATGCTGGTAGGTTAATTGGCTTCTGTCCAAAATTGGCCCTAGTATATGAATGGGGACCTTGGATTGAGGGTAGGGACTGATGTGAGTGTGCAATGTACAGGGTTAGGGACAAGGGTCAGGGTTGTAGACACACACTCACTCAGGTTGAACTGGATGGACTGGTGTCTTTATTCAACCTTACTAACTATGTAACTATGTAACTATGTTGGCACACTGTGTGCATCCTCCAAATTTGGCTTTTCAAAACATTGCAAAAATATTTAAAAGATTGGACCACAATCCAAAAAGTGATTTTGTGGGCTTTTAAATTCGCCCCAAAACATCAATGATGTTATTATTTTTTTTAATAACATCACTGATTTTTTGCTGTATGTTGTGCAATTCGAGATTACACCCCATGATCTCCCCGATCAGGATCTGGGCACTTTCAGAAGTAAAGCATTCTCTCTCCCTCACATCATGATCACCTAAAAAGAGATAAAGAAAACAAAAACACGTATCAAAAATCTGCCACCATCCATCTCTTTTACCTAAGCCTGTGGTCGCAGACACTCACCTGTTGTGGTGCCAATCTCCACCACATCTTCTTCTTCCTCCTGCTCTTCTTCTTGGGTTGGTATAAGTTCCCCTTCTTCCATAGGTGGGGGGTCTGTGGTCTCCTCGGATGAGGGGTGTCCTCCGAGTCTTTTCTCCCCTGTAAAACAAAAATGGTATACTTAGCACACAGATATTTGATGGCAGAACTAGAAATAGGAAACATTGCTTGGAAGTGGGGTACAATTGTCTATTTTAGCCGAGTTCCAAGATGTAATTTTCTTATTGCCCTTTGTCAAGCTGCAATACTTTACTGGTTTAGTACAAAGTTCACAGATGGAGACCCCCCTATAGTATACACTGGAGCACCTGTGTGGCCCCCCTGATAAAAATGGTGTTCTTGTGTCCCACACTAGTGCTCCAGTGTCCAGATGTGAAAACAGCTGCTCAGTGTCCTCTCTTTACACACAATCTAGTTTGCATTTCATTCTAGTAACAAACCCATCTACACAAACAAATATTTGGCATCCAAGTAGGCCCAAAAAAATGTGGGAAAATGCATATGGCCTAAACAATGGTGTTTTAGAGGCCCAAAGAAAAATGTTTGATACGAACGAATAATGGGCCCATGAACATTAAAGTTGCCCTTTTAAACGTTACAATTACTAAAAGCATATGGAGCAGAACGAACGGAATAAAGACATAAAGAATAGGAACACAGCACAACTACTTACTTTTTTGCAGCACTCTCCGGATCTTTCGGTACTGCTCTGGCTCTCTCAACTTCAGGTCCGACCACCGCTTCCTCAGCTGATCTTTTGATCTTCGGACCCCGAAATTCCTCTCAAGACTCCTGACCACTTTCGCCATGATGTTGGCCTTTCGGATGTTCGGGTTGGGGTAAGGCCCATACTTCCCGTCATAGTCGGACTTCTTCATGATGTCGACCATCTCCAACATCTCCCCAAAGGACATATTTGTGGCCTTAAAACGTCTTCTTCTGGATCTGGGCTTTCCTCCTCCTCCTCGTTCCTGCAGTTAGCACGCACCTGCTGTGACTCCGCCATGTGCTCTTCCCCCACTGCGCCGAACGAAAAGGGGCAGGGAATAGACTAGAAAGAATGTCTGGGGCGGGTGGAGTTACACGCATGCGCAGTGTATATTAAGCGTAACACGCGTGCGTATTACGTACGATCTGTGAGCGGAGGAAGGAGCATTGGAGGCACCGATCGTAAGAACGAAGGTAAGAGACAAACTTGTGCCTATACTGCTTCTACATTGAGGCCTATATTGTAACAAGATTAGGAGAGTTTTGTCTGACATTAGGCTTTGTCTTGTGTTGTGTCTTGCAGTGAACATGGATATGGTACTCAAAGATAATGACTTCATGTCAGTATTCATAGATATGCTAAGGGAGCTGCCATGTCTGTGGGAGATTAAATACCCCCATTTCAAGAACCAAGCAAAGAGGAAGGCAGCACTGGTGCAATTGTTGGTAATTGTGAAGCAGGTGATCCCCACGGCAGACATCACCTATTTAAAGATATTAATTGGTTGCCTGAGGAGTACATATCTGAGGGAGCGCAAGAAAGTCCTGGATTCACAGAGATCCGGAGCAGCAGATGACATCTATGTCCCCAGGATGTTGTACTACGACAGGCTGAATTTCCTGGCAGGCCAAACTGAACCCAGGTCATCCCTCTCCAGTCTTCCTTCCACGCTTCCTTCCCCCCCGGCTGAGGCTTCTGACACCCAACCTGGGCCTTCCAGGCCGCATGTGGAGGAGCCCAGATTGAGCCAGGTATAGCATTCCTCTAAATATTTCTGCTTGTCCAATCAATAATGTTAACTAGATGTTAGTTGGGAGTACTAATTTATGATTGTGATTGATGAAGCAACAACTAAAACCATGTCCCTTTTTCATACACAGGGAAGTCTCAGCCAGGAGGTGGCCGGGCCGAGCCAGCTGGCTGATCTGCAGGTCCCTCCACCCCCCCGAAAAGAGAAAGTGGCAGTAGGAGGAGTGCCCTAGAGGAGGCTACCGGAGGAGTCTTTTGGAGGGCTACAGAGGTCCTGGGAGCACCACACACCGTGGAGGAGGACATTGCTGCCATCATTGCATATAAAATGCAGAGGATGGAGGAGGGCCAACAAGTAATGTGTGAGGCCCTCATATCGGAGGCTCTGGAGAAAGGTATGAGTGGGCAAATTACACCTGAGACACACCTTTGTGATGGTCCTCCTCCTCCTCCTGCAGGTCCTCCTCCTCGTCCTCCCTCTCCTCCAGGTCCTCCCAGTCCTCCTCCTCCAGGTCCTACTCCTCCTCCTGCCACATCTCCAACTGCACAGCCACAGCCGGGAAGGAAGCGTGAAAGGAAGACCAGACAGTGATTGCCCTGGGTTCAGTCTGGTCAGCCAAAAAATGCAGCCTCTTGTGGTACCACAGCCTGGGGACACAGATGTCATCTGCTGCTATCCGCATCTCTGCGAATTCTGGACCAGACTGCCCTCCCTTAGATATGGACTCCTCAGGCCACCAATTTTGATGTTGAAGAATTGATGTCTGCCCTGGGGGTCCCAGGCTTCACTAATTTCTCCTGTTGCCTTCCTCTTTGTTTGGTTCTGATCCCTTAATAAAGGATTTTGGTTTTGAATTATACTCTCCTATGTGTTTTACTTCAAAAATGATGGTTGGTTTGTGAGGATTCAGGTACATTTAAAATATACAATGTGAAATGAACAAGGGACACCAACACCAAACAATCTCCTTGAGATTAAATAATAAAAGATATCAATGGTGTTGGGGTAACTTGACACACAAAACACACCCAAAAATATTCTGGAGTAAAAATAAAAATAACATTGAACAAAGATCAGCCTTGGAAAAAATCCAAACATTACAGAAAAAAAAAGGCGTCAAATAAAAAACAAAAAAATATATAAAAAAAAAAAACTGTCAGATGTGACAACTAATAACAATATATTGAGGGAATCCCAATAAAAAAACATAAAGAAAAGTTTGTGAGAAGTCTGTGTGAATATGAGCAGCAAAACTATTTAATTCTTGTCACATTATAAAGAAGAAGAGAGTGCGCTGTATTAAACCATGTTTAACATTGCAGCGTGACGAAAGTGCTGTATCCATTGCGAACGCTAAGTTTACCAGAACGAGCTGTCCCGTGTCGGAATTTCTTCTGAGCACGCGTGGCACTTTGTGCGTCGGAACAGGCCACACACGGTCGGAATTGACACGATCGGATTTTGTTGTCGGAAAATTTTATCTCCTGCTCTCCAACTTTGTGTGTCGGAAAATCCAATGGAAAATGTCTGATGGAGCCCACACACGGTCGGAATTTCCGACAACACGCTCCAATCGGACATTGTCCATCGGAAAATCCGACCGTGTGTACGGGGCATTAGTCCGGGAGCTCCATGCCACTCCAGCCGACGAGGCCCTCTCGTGCTGCAGGTGCCTACGATCTCCACCTGGATAGACCTGTCGCAAGCAGCGGACACCCCACGGATCACCCCGATGTCAGCGGGGACCACGAGGAGAGACCTTAGGAGCCAATTTGGAGCCGACGAGCCACGGGTCACAGATCCCAAGATTGCAGCTGCTCCACCACTGCTAGCTCCAGCACGCCTGATCAACACCCTGGCTGCTTCTCTGGCTTCTTTACATTCTCTGGGACTAACTGTCAGTACACCTCCCCTGGGTCCTGTGTCCCCTGCCTCCATAGAATTCCCTAATTGATTATACCCTGGAGGACCTAGGTCTTTCTCCTATGGAGGCAGGCCCTCCCCAGTCTCAGCAGCTACTACAGCCCGGGGATTTGAGCCTAGCACAACCAGTGTCTGCTCAACACTGCTAACAAGATCACTAGTGACATTAAAGCAGACCTCCAAACCTTGGGATCTCGCATAGAAACCATGGAAAATAATTTAGATTCTACAATTACCAGAACAAACCAAAATACAGATTGCATCCAAGTTCTGCAAGATCAACTTGAGACAGCCATGACTAAAAATACAGTAGATGACCTTGAGAACAGAAATAGGAGATACAAATTCAGGGTTCGGGGGCTCCCAGAATCCTATAAAGACATCCCTGACACAATACATGCTTTCATAAAGGAACTGATCCCAGATATCCCACAGCACAGATTGAAGCTAGCCTGGGCTCACAGGGTCCTTAAGCCCCCCCGTTCAGAAGGGCTCCCAAGAGGCATAGTGGTAAAGCCACATTACTATTCTGTCAAGGAAAAAGTGATGCGTAAATCTCGCTCTCTGTCCAAGCTCTCTTTCCGGGGCCATGAGCTGATCTGTCTCCCTCTACCATTGAAAAATGAAGAGCCCTCAAACCCCTGCTCAAGATTTTGACAGAAAAACAAATCAAGTATTGGTGTCTTTTCCCAATTCAACTTAAGCTCATCTTCAAGCAAAGCAAAGCCTATATGTTTACTTCTTTTGCAGACGGAGAAAGACTTTTCTCGCACCTAGGCCTCATTTGGCATGATCCATAACATCATCCTCATGGCTCCACCTCTAACTCTCTGAAACTACAACTTCCCTCAAGCCCACTGACACCGGTTTGGGAGAACACCAAATCCAAAAAGTCCAAGGAAACACTCCCCCCTGACGGGTTCAAGATTGTCGACATTCATTTCCTTTCTGACTTCCAGGAAGTCTCTGCTCACTCGTTGGAGCTCAATGAGCTAACTTTGTTCCTCACACTCTTGCACGCCTCCGTTGAGGCAGATCTATGTGGTTTCTTCCCTTAAGGAACTACTTTACTGGTTGTCTCATATTTAGAATGTTATGCACTAAATCTACTAAGGGAGAGATGGAGGGACAGTTTTCTCTCCCACCGCATCCTCTATTTTTGCCACCTAGACTGAGCTGTTTTTTTTTCCGGCTTCCAAACATTTAGCTAGGGGTGCAATCCCCTGTAGACCCTGAGTTACGGGATTCCAGGTTTGGAGTTCCTACTCCTAGGTTTGGTCTCCTCAAGATTTACTCACCTGCCTTTATGGCCTTTTTTACCCCACAGCAGACCAACCCCCCCCACTTCCCTCCCCCCCTCCCTCATCTCCTTCCACCACTTCCCTCCCTTCCACCCCATCATCCTCCCCACAAATACACAGATTTTTGAGGTTATTGTTTATTTCTGAAATTCTCACCCAGAGTTATACACTGCTGGGGCGCTTGTACTATAGGTTGGCTCTACACCACTGTTATATATTTCTGTTTGTCTTATGGAATGCCTCACGACTGGAGTGGCGCTCTCGCCCCTCTTCCTGTCCAGAAGAACAGGTATTCTACCCTTCTCTCAACAGGATTGCTCCTTTCCTTGCAGAAGGGACAATTTTTGGTTTTCAAATAAGGATGGAGGGACCTTTATACTCCACCCTACGGGAGACTCTCTTGTCTTCCATTTCTTTCTCTTTTTCCTTTTCTTCCTTTCTTCTTTGCCTCTCTAACTATTGTTCTATTGCAGTGACTGACTAGGGGAGAGCCTCAAGGTATGAAACAGTGGAGTCAGAGGAATCGCTCCTTCATGCTTTTTTCCCTTAGACCTGTGGGGACTCGGGGGTAAGTGCTTTTATATTGACTGCTTGGTTCACTCTTCTGCTCTATGGCTGACACCCCCCAGTGCATCACACTCTGAGGGTAGTATCTCACAATGTTCAAGGTCTGAATTCCCCAGTCATAGGGCGAAAAGTTCTGCAATACCTGCACACACATAAAATAGACGTTGCCCTCTTACAAGAAACACATTTTCCTAAACGATACTGCCCTACATTTATTCATCCCAAATTCTCTACCTTTTACATGGCTGATGCTGACGACAAAACCAAGGGGGTTGCCATCCTTTTCTCCCACAAGTGCAAATTTTCACTCAAATCAGAACTAAGAGATTCGGAGGGCAGGTACATTTTGATCAAAGTGGTACTTGATGATCAGACATACTCCTTCATTTTCTACTATGCTCCCAACAAGGGGCAACTTACGCTTTTCCAATCCATGCTGCTAACCCTGGCCCCTATGCTTAAAGGTACAGTTATATTCGGTGGGGACTAAAACATCACGTTTGACCAAGGCCTAGATAGATCTTGCCATGCGGGCAAACACCTTACCAGACCCTCTAAACAGAGCCTGCGGATCGTTAAATTTACCAATATGGTCTGGTTGATGCCTGGAGAGAAATTACCCAACACTGCGAGACTACACACACTACTCTAGCCCACACAATTATTTTGCAAGGATTGACCACATATTCATTGCCACTGCCACAGTCCCGCTGGCTTCTAAGTATTATATTAGAGACTCCGCGTGTTCAGATCACTCTATGGTTTTCCTGACTGCAACGTCCCTCGGGTCATAGATCCAGCAGACGCTGGAGACTTAATGAGTCCATCCTTAGTGATCCGATCAGGGAAAAGGAGATCAAAAGCGCAATTGTGGATTACTTTCAAACTAACAACACTTCAGATGTCACCCCCTCATGCCTATGGGCAGCACATAAAGCCACAATCAGAGGGAAGCTTATTTAAATAGCCCCCTAGATCAACAGGGCTAGAAGAATCGACATAGAAAAGCTTGAAGAGGAATTTTCCACTCTATCGAGAAAACATAAGGTGGATCCAAAATCTGTACCTATCGAAAGTTTAGATTCAGCCTGTACGGCCCTGAACTTAGCTCTGACGTCTAAGGCTAAAAAATGGCTCTGTTGGAATAGGACTCGATTCTATTGCCAAGGCGACAAAATGTTAGCTAGCAAACTGACGCCGAAGTCCAGATCCATACTGTTCCCAAAATTAGTGGAGGCTAGGGATGAGCCGAACACCCCCCGGCTAATTTTAAAGGGTAATTTGCATGGTATTGTCCTAAAAAGGGTTTGGGGACCCGGGTCCTGCCCCAGGGGACATGTATCAATGCAAAAAAAAACTTTTAAAAACGTCAGTTTTTTCAGGAGAAGTGATTATAATGATGCTTAAAGTAAAAAAAAAAGTGAAATATTCCTTTAAATATCATACCTGGGGGGTGTCTATAGTATGCTTGTAAAGTGGTGCATGTTTCCTGTGCTTAGAACAGTCCCTGCACAAAATGTAATTTTTAAAGGAAAAAAAGTCATTTAAAACTGCTTGCGGCTTTAATATAATGTCGGGTCCTGGCAATATGGATGAAAATCAGTGAGACAAACGGCATGGGTACCCCCCAGTCCATTACCAGGCCCTTTGGGTCTTGTATGAATATTAAGGGGAACCCCGCACACAAAGAAAAGGTGTGGGGCCCCCAGGCCTTATATACTCAGCAGTATACAGGCGGTGCAAACAAGACAGGGACTGTAGGTTTGTTGTTAAGTAGAATCTGTTTGTAATTTTAAACTGGTACATTTTTAACGTGTTTAGCTCCAGCCAAAAAATCTATTTTAAGCTTTTTGGAAAACCTAGGGAAGGGTTATCACCCCTGTGACATTTGTTTTGCTGTCTGTGCTCCTCTTCAGAAGATTTCACCTCACTTTTTGTCCCAATGGCAAATGTTTATTGAAAATTTGGGTTTTTTTGTGAAACAAGGATTGGTGATAAAGCATCAGTGGAAAGGAGAAAAGTTTTTTCCCATATTTACTCTTACAGGAGAGAATTTCCCTTCCTAGGGGTAGATTTCATCTCACTTCCTGTTGTCTCCTTTAGTTTGCAAGTAGGAGTCGTTTGTAAGTTGGATGTTTGAAAGTAGGGGCCTGTCCTATATACTCAGCAGAAATTTGGGCATTAGGTGTAAACTGTAAGCCCTCACAGGGCCCTGCTGTGAAATATTAGATCAAGAATTGTAATTACATGCCCCTGTTGAACAGGGGCAGAAAAATTGGGCCTTTGGTGGTGGTGCTGGTGCCACAACACTGTAAGTCCTCACAGATACTCTTGGTGGGCGCAGAAACGGGCCCTGCTGTGAAATATTAGATCGAGAATGCTAATTACATGTCCCTGTTAAACTGGGGCAGAAATATTGGGCCTTAGGCACTGGTGCCACAACATTGCAACCCCTAACAGATAATCTAGTTGGAGCGCAGGAACTAGCCCTGCTGCAAAGAATTGCATCAAAAATTTTAATTACACGCCCCTGTTAGACAGGGGCTGAAAAATTGGGCCTTAGGCACTGGTGCTGGTGCCATAACACTGCAACCCCTCACAAATACTCTAGTTGGAGTGCAGGAACTAGCCCTGCTGCAAAGAATTGCATCAAAAATTGTAATTACACGCCCCTGTTAAACAGGGGCTGAAAAATTGGGCCTTAGGCACTGGTGGCGGGACTGGCGGCGCCCAGAACCAAAAATGTTCTTACAAGCTATCATCATGATCATTGAGGAGGAAGAGGATAATTACTCAGTATAACAGGATAGTCACGCAGCATCAGCATAGGCAGTCTTTGAAGGGATCTGACAATTTCAAAAAAATGTATTCGGTTACATCAGCATCAGGTGCTTGGTAGCTGGTGGTGATCCAAGACTGATTCATTTTTATGAAGGTCAGTTGATCGACCGAGTCGGTGGACAGACGCACCCTGTGATTGGTTACAAAGCCTCCAGCAGCATTTAATGTGCGTTCCGAAAGAACGCTGGATGAAGGACAGGCCGGTAGCTCAACTGCATACTGTGCAAGCTCTGGCCAGTGATCCATCCTCAAAACCCAGTAACCTAGGGGATTTTCGGTGGGAAAGGTGTCCAAGTCAGATCTTGCCCCTAGGTATTCCTGCACCATGTAAAACAGACGCTGGCGATGGTTGCTGGAACTGATTATACCTTGGGGCTGCGGACTAAAAAATTGTCTGAACGCATCGGTCAGACAGCCACCTACTCCACCGCTACTTCTTTGACTGACCAAAGCCTCAGCAACACGTTGTCCAGAAACAGTAGTTTGTAACCTCCCAGTCTCTGGGAACGCGTTGCACAGACCTTTCTGCAGGGCCTCCCGAAGATGTTTCATCCTCTGCTCCCTCTGCGATGGCAAGATAAGGTCTGCAACCTTACCCTTGTAACGTGGATCAAGGAGGGTTGCAGCCAGTATTGTTCCTTCTCCTTGATACCACAAATACGAGGATCCTTTCGCAGGATCAGGGAGGCCATGCAGCGTAGGTTTGCTGAGGCATTCGGTCCGGAGTCCTCTGGGTCACTAAGGACGACATGATCCGCAGCCACCTCCTCCCAGCCATGTACAAGTCCATGTGTTTCTTGGGACTGTAAATGATCCCTTAAAGACTGCTGCTGATGCTGAGTGCCAGGCTCCACCTCCATACTGACACAATCCTCCTCCTCCTACTCTTCCTCATACTCTTCCTAGGTGATCGGTGGGCACGCAGGAACACTGTCCGGATAAAGGAGGCCTTGAGAGCTAAGAAAGTCCTCCTCTTCCTACCTCTGTTCTGCCTCAAGTGCCCTGTCCATTATTCCACGCAGTGTGTGCTCCAACAGGTGGACAAGGAGGACAGTGTCACTGATGCATGCACTGTCACTGCTCACCACCCTTGTGGCCTCCTCAAATGATGACAGGACAGTGCATGCATCTCTGATCATGGCCCACTGGCGTGGCGAAAAAAAAAAACAAGCTCCCCTGACCTTGTCCTGGTGCCATAGTCGCACAGGTACTCATTGATGGCCCTCTGCTGCGTGTGCAGCTGCTGCAGCATGGCCAACGTTGAGTTCCATCTGGTGCGCATGTCACAGATTAGGTGGTTCTTGGGCAGGTTAAGGTCTGCCAGCCGAGCACTGACATTATATAACCGGCAGAAATGCACACAGACTTTCTTGGCCTACCTCAGGACATCCTGTAAGCCCGGGTACCTGCCCAAGAACCGCTGAACCACCAAGTTAAGGACGTGAGCCAAACAGGGCACATGGGTCATTTGTTCCTGTCGGAGAGCGGAGAGGAGGTTGGTGCCATTATCGCAAACCACCATTCCTGCCTTAAGTTGGTGTGGCATCAACCACCTCTGAATCTGCCCCTGCAAAGCTGACAGAACCTCTGCCCCAGTGTGGCTCCTGTCCCCCAAGCACACCAGCTCAAGCACCACATGGCATCTTTTGGCCTGCATACTTGCGTAGCCCCTTGAACGCCTACGGAGCACCGCTGGTTCCGAGGACAAAGCACAGGAAGAGGCCATGGAGGAAGAAGAACAGGAGGGGGTGGAGGAGAGAGGTGTGTCAGAATCATTAGTAGTTGCATTTTGGAGGCGTGGTGGTGGAACAACCTCCAACACTACTGCACCTTGTCCTGCATCCTTCCCAGCTGCCAGCAGAGTCACCCAATGTGCCGTGAAACTTAGGTAACGTCCCGGTCCATGCCTGCTGGACCATAAGTCAGCGGTAATATGCACCTTACCGCTGACCGCCCTGTCCAGCGAGGCATGGACATTGCCTTCCACATTCCGTTAGATAAAGTGGCGTTTGGGTACCTGCCACTGAGGAACCGCACATTCCACAAACTCACAGAAGGGGCAGAGTCTACCAACTGAAAAGGTAGCAGTTAAAGTGCTAGAAAATTTGCCAAGCTGGCATTCAACCACTGGGCATGTGGATGGCTGGGAGCGAACTTCTTTCGGCGGTGCAGCAGCTGGGGCAAGGAAATTTGCCTGGTACAATCTGACGTCGGTGTACCGAAAGCAGATTGCCCACAAGTACTTGGCTGTGACACACCTAATTCTACACCTTCATTCCTCTCAGTGCAGGTCTCAGAGAGGACTAAAGGTATAGTGGGATTGGAGATCTCAGCTGATGAGGAGCAAGGAGAGGTCCTCTTTGTTGTTTGGTATGGGTCTTTTAGATACGCTTGCCAACGAACTGCATGGCAGGTTAACAGATATCTGGTCAAGCATGTGGTGCCCAAGCGGGAGATGTTTTAGCCACGCGAGATACGCTTGAGACATATGTTGCAAATAGCAGCGATGTACTCATCTCAAAAAAGACCCACACCAAAGAACTTTTGGAATAACGTGCACAGACAGCAGCGCCCTGCACATGCGGAGCTTTGTGGTGTGATGCAGTCAGTGTGCTGCCCTTAGGCTGGCCCCTGGAGGGCATCCTGCCTCATTGGTGATGTGCCTCCTCCTCCCCCTCCTCTCTCCTATCAGGCACCCACGTTGAGTCAGTGACCTCATCATCCTCTCCCTCCTCATCACTGGAGCAAACCTGGCAGTATGCTGCAGCAGGGGGAGCATGACTGCCAGATTGCTGTCCTTCTTGGGCACCCCCTCTGTCCGTGCTCACGTTACTGCCTTCATCTAGCTCAGTATCATCATCAGAGCCTTCCAAACGCTGGGGTTCCTCCTGGGGCATGTACCCAAAACTGTGGTGAAACCGTTCGAGGGACTCCTCAGGAGGACATGGTGGGGCTAGGGAAGGAGTCACTGATGACATTGAGCCAAGGGAAGAGGCCGCGTTGGCAGCTGCTTTGCCAGACAAAGTACCCTGGGCATGGGTGAGAGAGGATGAGGAGGATGAGGACGGCTTGGTCATCCACTCGACCAAGTCTTCCGCATGTTGCGGCTCAACTCGGCCAGCTGCCAAAAAAAAGTCTAGCTGCCTGACTGTGGTACTAATAGGATCAAAAGAACACCAGCAATTTTCTTCAGGTAGCTATAAATACTGTAACAAGACAAGCCTGCCTGTCAGTAAGAAGATAACAGGAACGGATCTAGCTGAACACTGTGAGCAGGACGCACTGCACTAACTTGTAGCTTTAGATGAGCACTGTGCAGAGGTCTCACTACACTAACTTGTAGGTTTAGCTGAACACTGTGAGCAGGACGCACAGCACTAACTTGTAGTTTTAGCTGAACACTGTGAGCAGGACGCACCGCACTAATTTCTAGGTTTAGCTGAACACTGTGAGGTGGATGCACCGCACTAACTTGTAGTTTTAGCTGAACACTGTGAGCAGGATGCACCGCACTAACTTGTAGGTTTAGCTGAACACTGTGAGGTGGACGTACCACACTAACTTGTAGTTTTAGCTGAACACTGTGAGCAGGATGCACTGCACTAACGTGTAGCTTTAGATGAACACTGTGCAGAGGTCTCACTACAGTAACTTGTAGGTTTAGCTGAATACTGTGAGCAGGACGCACAGCACTAACTTGTAGTTTTAGCTGAACACTGTGAGCAGGACGCACCGCACTAACTTCTAGGTTTAGCTGAACACTGTGAGGTGGACGCACCACACTAACTTGTAGTTTTAGCTGAACACTGTGAGCAGGACGCACTGCACTAACTTGTAGTTTTAGCTGAACACTGTGAGCAGGACGCACCGCACTAACTTGTAGGTTTAGCTGAACACTGTGAGGTGGACGCACCACACTAACCTGTAGTTTTAGCTGAACACTGTGAGCAGGATGCACTGCACTAACTTCTATCTTTAGATGAACACTGTGCAGAGGTCTCACTACACTAACTTGTAGGTTTAGCTGAACACTGTGAGCAGGACGCACCGCACTAACTTCTAGATTTAGCTGAACACTGTGAGGTGGATGCACCGCACTAACTTGTAGTTTTAGCTGAACACTGTGAGCAGGAGGCACCGCACTAACTTGTAGGTTTAGTTGAACACTGTGAGGTGGACGCACCACACTAACTTGTAGTTTTAGCTGAACACTGTGAACAGGATGCTCTGCACTAACTTGTAGCTTTAGATGAACACTGTGCAGAGGTCTCACTACACTAACTTGTAGGTTTAGCTGAACACTGTGAGCAGGACGCACCGCACTAACTTCTAGGTTTAGCTGAACACTGTGAGGTGGACGCACCGCACTAACTTGTAGTTTTAGCTGAACACTGTGAGCAGGACGCACTGCACTAACTTGTAGGTTTAGCTGAACACTGTGAGGTGGACGCACCACACTAACTTGTAGGTTTAGCTGAACACTGTGAGCAGGACGCACCCCACTAACTTGTAGGTTTAGCTGAACACTGTGAGCAGGACGCACCCCACTAACTTGTAGTTTTAGCTGAACACTGTGAGCAGGACGCACTGCACTAACTTGTAGGTTTAGCTGAACACTGTGAGGTGGACGCACCACACTAACTTGTAGGTTTAGCTGAACACTGTGAGCAGGATGCACCCCACTAACTTGTAGGTTTAGCTGAACACTGTGAGCAGGACGCACCCCACTAACTTGTAGTTTTAGCTGAACACTGTGAGCAGGACGCACTGCACTAACTGTAAATAGTCTAGCTGCCTGACTGTGGTACTAATAGGATCAAAGGAACACCAGCTATTTTCTTCAGGTAGCTGTAAATACTGTAACAAGACAAGCCTGCCTGTCAGTAAGAAGATAACAGGAATGGATCTAGCTGAACACTGTGAGCAGGATGCACTGCACTAAATTGTAGCTTTAGATGAACACTGTGCAGAGGTCTCACTACACTAACTTGTAGGTTTAGCTGAACACTGTGAGCAGGACGCACAGAACTAACTTGTAGTTTTAGCTGAACACTGTGAGCAGGACGCACCGCACTAACTTCTAGGATTAGCTGAACACAGTGAGGTGGACGCACCGCACTAACTTGTAGTTTTAGCTGAACACTCTGAGCAAGATGCACCACACTAATTTGTAGGTTTAGCTGAACACTGTGAGGTGGACGCACCACACTAACTTGTAGGTTTAGCTGAACACTGTGAGCAGGATGCACCCCACTAACTTGTAGGTTTAGTTGAACACTGTGAGCAGGACGCACCCCACTAACTTGTAGTTTTAGCTGAACACTGTGAGCAGGACGCACTGCACTAACTGTAAATAGTCTAGCTGCCTGACTGTGGTACTAATAGGATTCAAAAGAACACCAGCAATTTTCTTCAGGTAGCTGTAAATACTGTAACAAGACAAGCCTGCCTGTCAGTAGGAAGATAACAGGAATGGATCTAGCTAAACTGAATACAGTATATATATATATATATATATATATGCAACATCTGGGATGCATATATATACACAATACACTGTAAGTGCAGCTAACTAACTGACTGTTCTGCCTAATCTATCTAACTCAAATCAAATTACACTGTCTGTCTCTCTCTCTCTCTATCTACGAACGCCGGAACACACACTACACAGGGCTGCTGTGCAGGCGGCCTTATATAGTGTGGGGCGTGTACTAAATCCCCTGAGCCATAATTGGCCAAAGCCTCCTTGGCTTTGGCCAATTACGGCTCTCTGTTCAGACGGCGCTGTGATTGGCCAAGCATGCGGGTCATAGTGCATGCTTGGCCAATTATCAGCCAGCAATGCACTGCGATGCCGCAGTGAATTATGGGCCGTGACGCGCCACACGAATTTGGCGCGAACGGCCCATATCGTTCACAATTTGGTGAACGGGCGAACAGACGATATTCGAGTTGAACATGGGTTCGACTCGAACACGAAGCTTATCCCTAATGAGGAGGATGAGGACGGCTTGGTTATCCACTTGACCAAGTCTTCCGCATGTTGCGGCTCAACACAGCCAGCTGCCGAAAAAAAGGCCAAGCATGTCCCATGGCCACGTGCTGATGAGGATGCACCGTCTCCACAACCAGCACTGTTGCCTCTAGACACAGAGCCTGCTTGCCCTCTTTTATTGGTTTGTGACTGTCTGCCTCTCCTTGTTGGCCTTCCAGACATACTAATGGCCTGCAGTGAGAGGTAGCTGCACTAAGCTATATATATATATATATCCCAGCTTAGTGCAGCTACCTCTCACTGCAGGCCATTAGTATGTCTGAAAGGCCAACAAGGAGAGGCAGACAGTCACAAACCAATAAAAGAGGGCAAGCAGGCTGTGTGTCTAGAGGCAACAGTGCTGGTCGTGGAGATGGTGCATCCTCATCAGCACGTGGCCAGCGCGTATATATATATATATATATATATATATATATATATATATATATATATATATATATATATAATATATATATATATACAGTATATATATATACTGATACTGCAGCTAGCAAAATCAACTGCCTGCCTGTAGTATGAGAACACCACCAATCTTCTACAGGTAGCTTTAGATGAACACTGTGCAGAGATCGCACTACACTAACTTGTAGCTTTAGCTGAACACTGTGCAGAGGACACACTACACCAACGTTAAAATAATGTAGCTGCCTGCGGTAGTGATAGGATCAGGAAAACACCACCAACCTTCTACAGGTAGCTTTAGCTGAACACTGTGAAGAGAACGCACTACATTAACGTTAAAATAATGTAGCTGCCTGCGGTAGTGATAGGATCAGGAAAACACCACCAACCTTCTACAGGTAGCTTTAGCTGAACACTGTGCAGAGGTCGCACTACACTAACGTGTAAATAATATAGCTGCCTGTGGTTATGATAGGATCAGGAAAACACCACCAACCTTCTACAGATAGCTTTAGCTAAACACTGTGCAGAGGACGCACTACACTAACGTGTAAATAATGTAGCTGCCTGCGGTAGTGATAGGATCAGGAAAACACCACCAACCTTCTACAGGTAGCTTTAGCTGAACACTGTGCAGAGGTTGCACTACACTAATGTGTAAATAATGTAGCTGCCTGCGGTAGTGATAGGATCAGGAAAACACCACCAACCTTCTACAGGTAGCTTTAGCTGAACACTGTGAAGAGAACGCACTACACTAACGTTAAAATAATGTAGCTGCGATGGGGAGATGGGCGGAGCCTAGCGGAGCAGACATGCATTGTTAGAGCTCTGCACCGCTGAGGAGAGAAGAGAAGGACAAAGCGGAGCCTGCAGGCTCAAAAGGTATCCATTTGAACCTTTTTGCCCCAGGGAACAAACTGTGAAAGTTTGGGCAGGAGAAATGGTACTGGGAGGAAACCGTGGCAGAAATAAAAATCACCTCACAAAGAGCTCACAGGCACTCACTGCAACTAAAGCAGCTCCAGTCACCTCACAAGATACAGCATCAGGGCGCTCTCACAGACAGAAAATGTCACAGCAAGACTCTCCATTTGAGTCAGATACAGAACAAATCCTGTCACAAACTTCTCCACAAGCCTCCTCAGAATCCCCAGTAATATTATTACAATTTGAAAAGATGCTTCATAAAGCTTTAAAACAAACCTCAGACCAAATAACAAACAGCCTAACCAAAGAAATAAGAGAGCTGGGAAACCGCACCGCAGCCTTAGAAATAAAAATGGATGAAATTGAAATTACAAACCAAGAAAATATAACAGAATTGGAACAATTAAAAGAAGAGAATTTAATACTTCAAACTAAGCTTGAAGATTACGAAAATAGAGCCAGACGTTCAAACTTGCGCATAAGGGGAATACCTGAAACTGTGACAGACCTGCAATCTACTATTACTGCTCTATTACAAGAACTAAAGCCAGATAGCCCTATTGAACGTTTAGAACTGGACAGAGTACACAGAGCCCTCACAGCCAAAAAGAAAGATGGACCCCCACGTGATATAATCACAAAATTTCATTATTACAGAACGAAAGAACAAATACTAATTGCTGCAAGAGAAAAAAAGGAACTTAATTTTCAAGGACACAATTATCAAATTTTTGCTGACCTATCCCAACTTACTATTACTAAAAGACGATCCATGAAACCCCAACTAATGGAACTGCAACGCCACAACATTATGTATCAATGGGGTTTCCCCTTTTCAGTCAGATTTAACTACCAAGGTACAATTTACAGAAGCAGATCAGCAGATGAACTACAACAAACCCTTTTAAAATTAAATCTGACAGAACCCACAAGCAGCAACTCTCCCACACGCAGAAGAATGGCATCATCTTCACCTTCAGGCAGCACCCAGAAAATTTCAGAACAAAATGGGAATCATCATTCTCACAAAAGAGGCCGTTATGCCACATCATCCATGGACCAAGAAGATTCAATGGACTGACATCCTAACTCCTGATATCTCTTCATTTATTATACTAAGAGATGGTTCTCTATAAAAAACATGTATTTATAACTGAATGTAACTGCATTCTGATAGTCACACACTGTGTGGGATCATGTTACATTCCAGTTATATTTCTTATTACTTCTGATTCATATAGCCTTAGAATATATAAGTGAAATAAGGAAATTCTTGTTCAGTTATATATTATCAGGTAATAACAATAGATGTATTACTTTTTAGGACAAATATGTTCAAAAATCCAGAAGTAATGGAAGCTTTTTCTTTCTTTTCTTAAAACAAATATATTATTACCTAACTAGTTCCTAGAACTATGTTTTTGTTTATTCTAATCTGAAGCAATACAACCTCAATTTTATGAGTTAACATATCTAAACAGTTACATATGAATAAAATATGTAATTGTTTACTCTAAAAGGGTTAAAATCCCAAAATAATTCAAACTATCTTCATCAATACCAAAGTTATTAACAGTACCTTTCGAACTGAATTATTTAGCCTAGGGCAAGACTAACCATATACAATCACCCTGGAATAAATAATTTCAACAAAAACTATATTCTGCACTCCAATTAATGAAACATCATTTTGATGTCTTTTGACATAGCACTTCTCTCCTGTAAGCGGAAGATCCGTGTACCCCCATTAGCCCTCCTCATTCTCCCAACCATATTATGTGGGAGTGTGACGAAGGCACTTATTCCCCTGAGAGAGATATTTACTCTCTTTCACGGGTAAATTGTGATTACTTGCAAAAAATAATTTATACAATGTATCATCTAATCTCATATGTTTTTTGTTTACTTTTTACTCCAGAATTCACTGGTTTCTTTTCTATCTTTTCATCTCTTCAGTTCACACAGGTTGATCTGCGCAGTCAGCTCTGCATAACAAAAAGTAAGTCAAAACTATTTGATCTGTTGCCATGGCACCACTGAATATACTTTCCCTGAATGTTCAGGGAATAAATGTCCCTCAAAAAAGGACCAAAGCCTTCCATACTTTTCATAACAAGAAGGCTCACATAGTATGCCTCCAAGAAACACACTTCACCAAAGATTCTACTCCAAAATATATTTCTCCTTTTTATCAACAAATTTACACGGCTTCTGCCTGTACCAAGCAAAGGGGAACTCTAATTGCATTTCACCGATCCACACCATTCACCTTATCATCAGAAATGAAAGACCCAGAAGGTAGATACCTGATACTCATGGGTTATATAATGGATACAGCAATCACGGTGATTTCCTACTACACTCCTAACAAACAACCTACACCATTCCTCTCACATATATTACAAGTGATTAATACACACAGAATAGGAACAGTGATAATGTGTGGGGATTCGAACCAGGTCCTCCTCCCGTTTCTAGATAAATCACCTTTTACACCATCCAAAATAACATCTAGATTACCTTTTTCTCAACTTCTTTCCAAATACAATCTGGTAGATTCGTGGAGAGAAAGTAACCCAATGAAAAAGAAATTCACTTATTTCTCGCACCCTCATCAAACCTTCACCAGAATAGATCATATTTTTCTAACAATAGGAATGATACCAGAAATTATTGCATCAGATATAATTCCGATTCCGTGGTCTGACCATAATGCAGTATACACTACTATAGCCTCAGCCATACCAAAAGCGCATGACCCAACGTGGTACTTACCGGACATAATGCTCAAACACCCACTACATCAGATGGCCATTGAACAAGCTTTAAAGGAATACATAACAATTAATAATACAACAGACATCTCCCCAATAACACTGTGGGAAGCTCATAAGCCTGTCTTGCGTGGTACAATACAAAGACAAATGGCACTATTTAAACGGGAACGCAAAAATCTAGCAAAAAAACTAGAACTCAATTTTAATGCAGCCTACATATCATTTCAAGATAATCCATCTCAGAGTACAAAATCTCATCTGGAAAAATCTAGATTGGAATACGATCTATTTCTCACTGAGTCAGTTGATAAATCCCTCAAACGCTCCAAACACAATTTCTACATGAATACAAACAAACCAGGTACATATTTGGCTCGGGCATTAAATTCAACTAACAAATCTTTCAAACCAATACGTTTGAAATTATCAAAAAATGTTTACACTTGTAATCCAGTTAAAATAGTCCATAAATTTCACTCACATCTCGCAACTTTATACAAGACAAACAATGAATTTAATCCTACAGAGGCTGAATCCTTCTTCTCAAAAATAACCTTACCTGAGTTATCTCAGAATCAAAAAAGCAGTTTGGATGAGCCTATAACTATAGAGGAAGTTGCTAACGCCATAAAAGACCTAAAACTTAACAAAAGACCAGGCCCAGACGGCTACTCGGCTTTATACTATAAAACATGCTCAGAAATACTCTCTCCCATTCTCACTGAAACTTTTAACAAACTTCTAGATGGACATTCTTTTCGGCAGGAAACACTAATGGCAATAGTTTGTATGATCCCAAAACCCCTTTCTGATGATACTTCCTGTGTGAATTATTGGCCTATCTCTCTGTTAAACCTCGATATTAAATTATTAGCAAAAATAATAGCAAAACGCCTCAATAGCATTATAGGAAAATTAATACATAGAGATCAAGTAGGCTTCATGCCAAATAGACAGGCAGGCGATGATATACGCAGGGCAGTGTTATTGGCACATATTGCTAAAAAACGGAAAATCCCTTTATGTTTTCTATCTCTCGATATTAAGAGGGCATTTGACACAGTATCCTGGCAATATATGCAATATTCATTACAAAAATGGGGTTTTGGACCCCACTTTTTAACATGGATCAAAGCATTATATAATAAACCCAAAGCCTATATAAAATATGCTGGATACAAATCTAAAGCCTTTAATATCGAAAGAGGTACCCGACAGGGTTGCCCACTATCTCCCTTATTATTTGCCCTTATACTCGAACCCATGGCCCAATACATCAGAACAAACCAAACGATAACTGGCATTGAAGTAGGAGGTATTACGCACAAATTATGTATATTTGCAGACGATATATTACTTTTTCTATCATCACCACAGGTCTCTGGTCCTAACTTAATACCAGCTCTTGATGAATTTGCAGCCCTATCCGGCCTTATGATTAATCCTAAGAAATGCCTAGTGCTTAATATTTCACTCACAAACATGGAATTGATCCCGGCTAGGGCTGCACTCCCATTCACATGGGCAGAAAAATCAATCCCATATCTTGGAATTCATTTAACAGCATCTCATTCTGACTTATTCTCAACCAATTATCCTCCTGTATTAAGACAGATCACAAATCTAATAAAACAATGGTCGCAACTTCCTTTATCCTGGATAGGGAAGATTAATGCAATCAAAATGACTATTCTACCCAAATTGCTTTATCTATTCAGAGTCCTCCCTATTCCAATTCCTTCCTATTTTTTGAGAATAGTACAAAAAAGAGCAACTTCATTCATATGGGGCTCTTCTAAACCACGTATACCTATACACACACTACATCTTCCCAAAAATAAAGGAGTCCTGGGATACCCTAATTTTACTAACTACTACAGAGCAGCACATTTGGCCAGTCTGTCCAAATACCATGCAAAACAGGAAATCCCATTATGGGTATTTATAGAGGCTTCAGAAAATGACCCTCTATTAATATCAAATTTATTATGGCTTGATCCTAAAGACCGCTTTAAAATTCATAATCCCATAACTAAACACTTCTTATCTCTCTGGGATAAACTAAAAACCAAATATCAGTTACAATCTCCACACAATCCTCTCCTTTCTTTTATCAGAAATCCGGCCTTTTATCCGGCATGGATCTACCCAAATTCTTTTAAAGCTTGGACAACATCAGGCATTCAGACACTAAATGACTTCATAGCATCTAAATCATTCCTTTCATTCCCATCGCTTAGAGAAAAATATGATCTACCAAACTCTGAGATATTTAGATATCTCCAAATCAAAAATTTCTATACACCATTCCTAAAGGGGGATACACCATTATCCCAGTTATCCATTTTTGAATCAATCTGTACAAAAGATCCATTTGCTAAAGGTACAATTTCATCACTTTATAATCAATTATATGGAGTAGCAAATCTTAATAGACCCTCTTACGTTCAGAGGTGGGAGGAGGACCTGGGACGAACCTTAGAAGACACGGACTGGTCTAACATATGGCTCACATCTAAGTCATCTTCACCCAACATCTTAGCACTGGAGACAAATTATAAAGTCCTAACTCGCTGGTACCTTGTACCCGCTAGAGTGGCAAAATATTCACCTAATACCTCAGCTTTTTGTTTTCGAGGATGCCCAGAAATAGGCACATATTTACACATATGGTGGACGTGCCCAGTAATCCAAACCTTCTGGAAGGAAGTCTTCGTGATTGCATCTAAAATATTTAAAAAAATAATACAACCAGATCCATATTTAACTTTACTTAATCTAAAACCGGAATGGCTAATACTCTCATAATTCAAACTTATGATCCAACTAATAACGGCTGCAAAACAAACAGTGGCCAAGGCATGGAAATCTCCTACATTGGTACTAGCAGAAACAATTCACAGAATGAATAATACAATGTCCCATGCTAAGATGGTAGCCATCGATCAAAACCAAATTCCAAAATTTGAAAAACTTTGGCATCCTTGGATAAAACAACAGTTCCTGTCAAACTTCAATGACTCTGTCCTGTTGCCATGGTAACAGATTAAATGACTTACAGAGACACCCATTCTAAGGCTTCAAAGAGAACTAAAAAGAATAATAAACTGACAAGCGGGACAACCTTGTGGACCATACCTCTACCTTTCAACCCTTTTTCTTCTTTCTCTTTCCTTTTCTCCACCTTACGATTAAAGCTCATTATCAGAATTTATTTGACCTATATACACTCTACCTGTAAACAATATGTATAGTAGGTATAAATCATTTAAATACCTACAAAAGTAACTAAGGAAATGATATATATCTTTAATTTAGGTTTACGTGAACCCAATGTTTAATATTTGAAATTTCATGATATTTACCTATATAAACCCTACTGTAAAACAATGAGCTTACTTTATAGATCCTTGTAAACTTACTTTATGTATCTTTATAATATCGTATACTCAATAAACTTCTTTTGACAAGGAAAATAATGTAGCTGCCTGCGGTAGTGATAGGATCAGGAAAACACCACCGACCTTCTACAGGTAGCTTTAGCTGAACACTGTGCAGAGGTCGCACTACACTAACGTGTAAATAATGTAGCTGCCTGCGGTAGTGATAGGATCAGGAAAACACCACCAACCTTCTACAGGTAGAATTAAATAAAATTGCGCTTGGAAAAAATATTAAATACCAGTGAAGAAAAAAATCAAAGTATGAATAAGGATAAATTAACTCCTAGACACAAATAAGGAAATAACGTGAAAGATTAAATTCTATACAGCTGCGGTTATAAGTGGGGCACACCAATGGAATAAATGGAACAGAAAACCGCGCTAAAAACAATAATGAGTGAAGTCCAATTATCGATTGATGAAACAAAGTCCAACTATAGTCCAGAACAAACAATAAATTTCTCTTTGTGATGAGATGGGGAAAAATATATAGTATAACTGTGTGGGGAGCTGCTTACCAGAACGTAAGCCCAATCAGACAGATGGCTTAAACCCAGCCCAGGCTTTTAGGAGCGCTCCAATGGGCAGGATCCGTCGCGCTCATGAAGCAAAAATGAGTGCACGTAGGGTTTAATCAGAAAAGGATACAAAGATCATAGCGTGATACTGACATAGTAATGCAATAAATCAAAAAAAAGGAAAATTGTGTTCCCACAAATAATCATGAAAATCATAAATACACCCTGTATGCACAGCATATACAGGAACGTGAAATTGGTGACATGCAACATGCAATGAGTAGTGCCCTTGGATGTGAAATTTAAAGCACCAAGTGTATCTGTTTACCAGAGGTTAAAATTGGAAGAGCAGACAAAAACGCCAAAAAACAGAAAACACACCAGGTGCACAGACACACGAGGCCGCTTACCAGATGGCAAACTGGTGAAGTTATAATCAGCGGTAGGCTTACTGCCTCTGCGTGACCCAGAGTATAAACTAAATTGAACCCATAGGGGTTCCTGCTCACCAGAAGGTTAATTGGAAATGGCCCGAACGAAACCTTGGCGGAGTCACCCCGATCCCGTCCTTGCAGGCTCTTCACAGGCTCAAATATGCATATATTTTCAAAGAGGAGAAACAGCCAATAGCGTGATAACGTTGAGACTCCGATTTATTAAAAAGCAAACACTTACATTAAAAACAACGAATAACAGCAATGCCGGCCGGCACTCAGACAGCTCCCGTCCACAACAGGGCAACGTGGTGACGTCAGCACGCTATTGGCTGTTTCTCCTCTTTGAAAATATATGCATATTTGAGCCTGTGAAGAGCCTGCAAGGACGGGATCGGGGTGACTCCGCCAAGGTTTCATTCAGGCCATTTCCAATTAACCTTCTGGTGAGCAGGAACCCCTATGGGTTCAATTTAGTTTATACTCTGGGTCACGCAGAGGCAGTAAGCCTACCGCTGATTATAATTTCACCAGTTTGCCATCTGGTAAGCGGCCTCGTGTGTCTGTGCACCTGGTGTGTTTTCTGTTTTTTGGCGTTTTTGTCTGCTCTTCCAATTTTAACCTCTGGTAAACAGATACACTTGGTGCTTTAAATTTTACATCCAAGGGCACTACTCATTGCATGTTGCATGTCACCAATTTCACGTTCCTGTATATGCTGTGCATACAGGGTGTATTTATGATTTTCATGATTATTTGTGGGAACACAATTTTCCTTTTTTTTGATTTATTGCATTACTATGTCAGTATCACGCTATGATCTTTGTATCTTTTTCTGATTAAACCCTACGTGGACCCGTTTTTGCTGCATGAGCGCAACGGATCCTGCCCATTGGAGCGCTCCTAAAGGCCTGGGCTGGGTTTAAGCCATCTGTCTGATTGGGCTTACGTTCTGGTAAGCAGCTCCCCACACAGTTATACTATATATTTTTCCCCATCTCATCACAAAGAGAAATTTATTGTTTGTTCTGGACTATAGTTGGACTTTGTTTCATCAATCGATAATTGGACTTCACTCATTATTGTTTTTAGCGCGGTTTTCTGTTCCATTTACTTCTACAGGTAGCTTTAGCTGAACACTGTGCAGAGGTCGCACTACACTAACTTGTAGCTTTATCTGAACACTGTTCAGAGGATGCACTACACTAACTTGTAGATTTAGCTGAACACTGTGCAGTGGTCTCACTATGCTAACTTGTAGCTTTAGCTGAACACTGTTCACAGGACGCACTACACTAACTTGTAGCTTTAGCTGAACACTGTGAGGAGGATGCACTACACTAACTTGTAACTTTAGCTGATCACTGTACACTACACTAACTTGTAGCTTTAGCTGAACACTGTTCAGAGGATGTACTACACTAACTTGTAGCTTTAGCTGAACACTGTGAGGAGGACGCACTACACTAACTTGTAGTTTTAGCTGAACACTGTGCAAAGGTCTCACTACACTAACTTGTAGCTTTAGCTAAACACTGTAAGGAGGACGCACTACACTAACTTGTAGCTTTAGCTGAACACTGTGCACTACACTAACTTGTAGCTTTAGCTGAACACTGTTCAGAGCACGCACGACACTAACTTGTAGCTTTAGCTAAACACTGTGCAGAGGTCGCACTGCACTAACTTGTAGCTTTAGCTGAACACTGTGAGGAGGATGTACTACACTAACTTTTAGCTTTAGCTGAACACTGTGCACTACACTAACTTGTAGCTTTAGCTGAACACTGTTCAGAGGACGCACTACACTAATTTGTAGCTTTAGCTGAACACTGTGCAGAGGTCGCACTACACTAACTTGTAGCTTTAGCTGAACACTGTGAGGAGGACGCACTACACTAACTTGTAGCTTTAGCTGAACACTGTGCACTACACTAATTTGTAGCTTTAGCTGAACACTGTTCAGAGGACGCACTACACTAACTTGTAGCTTTAGCTGAACACTGAGCAGAGGTCGCACTACAAAAACTTGTAGCTTTAGCTGAACACTTTGCAGAGGTCACACTAAACTAATTTGTAGCTTTAGCTGAACACTGTGAGGAGGACGCACTACACTAACTGTAAATAGTCTAGCTGCCTGACTGTGGTACTAATGGGATCAGAAGAACAACAGCAATTTTCTTCAGGTAGCTGTAAATACTGTAACAACACAAGCCTGCCTGTCAGTGGGAAGATAACAGGAACGGATCTAACTAAACTGAATACAGTGTATATATATATATATATATATATATATATATATATATATATACAACACCTGGGATGCATATATATACACAATACACTGTAAGTGCAGCTAACTGACTGACTGTCCTGCCTAATCTATCTAACTTAAGTCAAATGACACTGTCTCTCTGTCTCTGTCTCTCAACGCCGGAACACACTACACAGGGCCACCATGCAGGCGGCCTTATATAGTGTGGGGCGTGTCCTAAAACCTTGAGCCATAATTGGCCAAAGCCACCCTGGCTTTGGCCAATTACAGCTCTCTCTGCAGACAGCGCTGTGATTGGCCAAGCATGCGGGTCATAGTGCATGCTTGGCCAATCATCAGCCAGCAATTCACTGCGATGCCACAGTGAATTATGGGCCATGACGCGCCACACAAATTTGGTACGAACGGCCCATATCATTCGCAATTCGGCGAACGATCGAACAGAAGATGTTCGAGTCGAACATGGGTTCGACTAGAACATGAAGCTCATCCCTAGTGGAGGCACATTGTCCCAGAACCCTCAGCGTATTATGCGAGAATTCCATAACTTTTACAAAACACTATATAGTGCAGGAGAACACTCATCTCAGATTGCAATGGATCAGTTCATTGATAGTATACAGATTCCTAAACTGGAAGAACGTCACCGCCTGAAATTAGATGCCACATTTTCGTCTTCGTCGGAAGAAGTGAGTGCTCTCATCAAAAATTTAAAATCGCAGTCAGCTCCTGGCCCCTTATGGGTTTTCTGTCCCCTATTATAAAACATTTCCTGAAACATTAGCACCCTTCATAGCCATTTTTTTTAATGCTCTAAGATGGGGAGATCCCCTAGATAACTCGCTAAACAAAGCTTATAGCTAAGTTCTCCCTAAACCGGGTAAGGACCCTAGCTCGGTAAGCAACTATAGGCCCATTTTTCACTCATAAACATTAATTTGAAGATTCTGACTCAAATCCTTGCTGACCATTTAACCTCTTTTATTTACCTATACATTAACAAAGATCAAGTGGGATTTATCCCTGGGAGACAGGGTTCCTGATCAAATTTGCCGGGCGATGGACATTATATCCCTCCTCAACTCAAATTGGGATAATGATACCCCTCGGAAAGGCTTTCTCCTCTCACTGCTCTTCCTATCCCCTTGATCAAGGCTCTCATAAAACAGTTTCAAGCCAAAATTATTAAATTTATCTGGGGTAAGGGATTCCCTAAATCGGTCCTATTCCAAGCAGGAGACGAGAGGGGTCTGGGCCTTCCTAATCTATTTTGTTATTACCAAGCTGCACAACTAGCCCAGATCTCAGTAGTCTACTCTCGCTGGGAATTGCCTGACTGGATACAAATTGAAAGACAGGCGGTCCCACTTCATACCCTGGACTATCTCCTAACGTGCCAAAAAAATTGAGACCCCCAATATTATCCCAGACACTTTCACACTCGTATTAGAAAATTGGATATGCCCCCTTTTGAACTCTTTCGCTTCATCCAGATTTCTAAATTCCTTCGCAAACTTTGGAACTCCCACCACAAGGAACCCCAAATCGCAGCCTACAAACAGTGGTGTAGCCAAGCTGATGAGCAGAGGGGGGGGAATCACAGTGATCTACAGGGCACTGTCCTCCACTCACACCGATGCCCTGTACACACAATAGGATTTTCCGACAACAAAATCCTGGATTTATTTTCAACGAATGTTGGCTCAAACTTGTCTTGCATACACACAATCACACAAATGTTGTCAGAAATTCCGGACGTCAAGAACGCGGTGATGTACAACACATATGATGAGCCGAGAAAAATGAAGATCAATAGCCAGTGTGGCTCTTCTGCTTGATTCCGAGCATGCGTGAAATTTTGTGCGTTGGAATTGTGTACACAGGATCGGAATTTCTGACTTTTCCCTTTTTGATTTTCTGCTAAAACCCAGATGCCGGTTATGTTTTTTTTTTTAATAAAGAAGTTTTTACTTAATACGCTATGGAGATTTTCCTGCTTTTATAATCCACATATGGCAAGGGACACAACTGAAGTCCGTCTGGCTATATAGAATCAACAGCATCTGTGAAGAAGCGAGTCTGAGTCACCAGATCAGTTGTTCCCCCCGATCAGCTGTTCCAGTCTAAGGGACCCCAGCACACTGCTATCCCAATGCCAGTGGAGGATCTTAGGCCGATGGATGATTGAATAAGAGAATTTCATCAGCTGTTCCTACCTGTGGGAATTGACACATTTGAGCCCGAAAGACCCCCATAATAGGGGTCCCACAGATCTGGTAAGCGGCTGCCTTTTTCAATTTATTACAAGATCCCGGTTCGCAGAAAAAGGATTATTTTATCCCAGAAAATATATACTTCTGTTGCAGGACTTTTTTATTTGCCTTCCCTCAACCATTTATTTTCTCAGGGGACGTTTTGCTACATTATAACCATATTATTACACTGAAGGCACAATATTTAACATTTATTTATTACTTATTATCACTGTTGTCTTAAGGTATAACACATACACATATGCAGGCTAAGGGAGGTCCCTCGGCCGGATTATTTTGACAATAGTAGCACACCTGAGTGTAGTTATCATATTGATAAAACTGAAAATTCCGGTTTTTGTAAGGTTGCAGCACTATTAGTCATTTGTCTCAATTCTTTTCAGTTCACTCACTACATAATTTATTTATTTATTTTTTTTTAAATTCACTTTAGGAGTGTAAATTTAGGTGGAAATACTTTGTTGCTTAACTTATACCACTTTATAAATAAGATAGAAGTCGGGGTTAGCGCAGATTATTTGCAATATACCATACCTATGTGAAATATTTGATCAAAAAGTGTAATTACATGCCTCTGTTAAACAGGGGCAGAAAAATTTGGCTTTGGGTGGTGGTGCCATAAAACTGTAACCCCTCACAAATACTTTTGTTGGGCGCAGGAATAGGCCCTGCTGTGAAATATTTGATCAAAAATTGTAATTACATGCCCTAAACCAAAAATATTGTTGGAAGCTAGCATCATCAAGATTGAGGAGGAATAGGATAGTCACTCAGCATAGGCAGTCTTCAAGGAATCCCGCATCCATAGAAAAATCAATCAGTTACATCAGCAACAGGTGCTTGATAGCTGCTGATCCAAGACTGATTCATTTTTATAAATGTGAGCCTATCAATGGAGTCTCTGGACAGGCGCAATCTATGATCCTTTACAAACCCTCTAGCAGCACTGAATGTGTTAAGAAAGAAAGTTGGATGCAGGACAAGCCAGTAGCTCAATTGCATATTGAGCAAATTCTGGCCAGTGGTCCATCCTCAAGAACCACTAACCCATTGGATTGTCTTTTGGAAAGGTCTCCAAGCCTGCTCTTGCCCCTAGATATTCCTGCACCATGTAATGCAGACGCTGATGATGGTTGCTTGAACCAATCAGACCTTGGCGCTGAGAACTACAAAATTGTCTAAAGGCATCGGTGAGCCGGCCACCTTCTCCACCGCTCTTCCTCTGACTGAACAAAGCCTCAGCAACACGTTGTCCAGCACCAGGAAATTGTAACCTCCCAGCATCTTGAAATGCATTGCACAAACCTTTCTTCAAGGCCTCCTAAATATGTTTCATCCTCTGCTCCCTCTGCGAAGGCAGGATGAATTCTGCAACCTTACCCTTGTAACATGGATCAAGAAGGGTTGCCAGCCAGTAATGATCCCTCTCTTTGATACCACAAATCCTAGGTTCTTTTTGCAGGCTTTGCAGAATCAGGGAGGCCATGCAGCATATGTTTTCAGAGGCATTAGATTCTGAGTCCTCTGGGTCACTAAGGATCACATGATCCGTAACAACCTCCTCCCAGCCATATACAACTCCTTGGGTTTCTGGGGACTGAAAACCATCCCTTGAAGACTGCTGCTGAGTGTTATCCTCCACGTCCATGCTGACACAATCCTCCTCCTCCTCTTCTTCCTGTGTGTTTGGCGGGCCTGCAGGAATACTTTCTGGATAAAGGGGGCCTTGAGAAGTAAGGAAGTCCTCCTCTTCCTCCTGCTGTTCTGCCTCAAGTGCCCTGTCCATTATTCCATGAAGCATGTGCTCCAACAGGAATACAAGAGGGACAGTATCACTGATGCATGCATTGTTGATGCTCACCATCCTCGTGGCCTCCTGAAATGGTGACAGGACAGTGCATGCATCCTTGATCAGTAGCCACAAGCGTGGTGAAAAGAAGCCAAGCTCCCCTGACCCTGTCCTGGTGCCATACTCACACAGGTACTCATTGATATCCCTCTGCTGCGTGTGCAGCCACTGCAGCATTGCCAATGTTGAGTTCCACCTAGTGGGCATGTCACAAATGAGGTTGTTGGTGGACAGGTTGCATTCCCTTTGAATGTCAGCCAGCCGAGCACTGGCATTGTATGACCGGCGGAAATGACTTTAAAGAGGACTTGAACATTTACCAACACGTTTATATTTATATTTATTTTATTTTAATTTTAGTTTTTGATGTTCTAATATACCTTTACTTACAGTTTTATCTTATTTTTCACAGAAGGGCCACACGCCATTTTTTAGTGGCATTCTTTCACATGATTGTATATTGGGACACTTTATCAATATTCACTACACAATTTATTATTATTAATTATATGATGTATACATTACTACATATTGAAGATTGTCATTGTATGTAGATATTTTAGACACATTTATTTATTGCAATTCATGTATTATTTGTGTAGTGTATTTATGTACAGCAATTTGCGCGAAATCACTTTATTCACCTTTATTGCCTTCTACATGCCAGTAGAGCCAGAATGGCCTTCTGTGTAAAGAATTGGAGTTTTGGAACCTGCCACTAAGGTACAGCACATTCCACAAATTCACAAAAGGGGGCAGAGTCCACCAGCTGAAAAGGCAGCAGTTGCAGTGATAGCAATTTGGCCAAGCTAGCATTCAGACTCTGAGCATGTGGATGGCTGGGACCAAATTTCTTTTATGGTTTAGCAACTGGGGTAGGGAAATTTGCCCGCTAAAATCAGATGGAATTGTACTGATAGCAGATTGTCTGAAAGTACTTGGGACACCTATTGCTATACCTTCATTCCTCTCAATGCAGGTTTTTGAGAGGACTGAAGGTATAGTGGGGTTGGAGATCCCAGATGAGGAGCAAGGAGAAGTCTGCCTTTTTCTTTGATGTGGGTCTTTCAAGTGCTGTTACCAACAGGCTGCATGGGAGGTCATCATATATCTGGTCAAGCATGTGGTGCCCAAGCGGCTGCTGTTCTAGCCACGCTTCATCCGCTTCAGACATAGGTTGCAAAAAGCAATGGTGCAATCTGCTGCACACGTGTCAAAAAAGGCCCACACCAAGGAACTTTTCAAAATCAGCGGGGAGTCAGCTGCGCCCTGCACCTGTGGAGCTCTGCGGTGTGATGCAGTAGGGTGGCTGCCCTTAAGCTGCCCCCTAGAGGACATCCTGCCTCATTGGAGTTGTGCCTCCTCCTCCTCTCTTCTTTCAAGTACCCAAAAAGAATCAGTGACCTCATCATTCCCTCCCACCTCGTCACTTGAGCAAACTTGGCAGTATGCTGCGGCTGGGAGAACATGACTGCCAGTTCCTTGTCCTTCTTGGGCACCCCCTCTCTCTAGGTTACTCCCTTCTTCAGCCTGAGAATCAACATCAGAGCCTTCAAATCCCTGTGCATCCTCCAGCAGCATGTACCCAACACTGTGGTCGAATAGTTCGGGGGACCTCCATGCATGATGGTGGGGCAAAGGAAGGAGTGACTGTGGACAAGGAGCTGGCAGAATAGGCCACTTTGGCAGCTGCATAGGAAGGCAAACTACTCTGAGCCTGGGTGACAGAAGATGAGGAGGATGGGGATGGCTTTGTTATCCACTCCACCAACTCTTCTGCATGTTCTGGCTCAATAACAAGGCTAGCAGCAGAAAAAAAGGACAAGCGTGCCCCATGGCTACTTGCAGAGGATGTCCACGACTAGCACTGTTGACTGTAGACACAGAGGCTGCTTGCCGTCTTTTAGTAGCCAATGAGCGTCTGCCTCTCCTTGGTGGCCTTCCGGACATGATGTATATTTTGTTTTGCAACACCACACTACACTGTATTGTGTACTGTGTACACCACAATAAAAGTAGTAGAACTGTACTACAGCTGCACTGTATTGTGTACTGTGTACACCACCAGAAAAGTAGTAGCAACTGCACTACAGCTGCGCTGTAATGTGTACTGTGTACAACACAAGAAAAGTAGTAGCAAATGCACTATTGCTGGACTGTATAGTGTACACCACCAGAAAAGTAGTAGCAACTGTACTACGGCTGCACTGTATTGTGTACTGTGTACTCCACCAGAAAAGTAGTAGCAACTGCACTATGGCTGCACTGTATTGTGTACTGTGTACACCACCAGAAGTGTAGTAGAAACAGTACACCATGGAATGCACTGTAGCTATAGGCTACACTGGATGCAGAATATATATAGATATCTATATATAGATATATATATATATAGATATATATATATCTATATATAGATATATATATATCTATATATATATTAGACTGTATATATTAATACACCGCCTGAAGTATAGTTTTTTTAATTAGACTGTGTGTATATATATATATATATATATATATATATATATATATATATATACACCGGCTGAAGTATGTAGAAATAGTACACCATGGAATACACTGTAGACATAGGCTACACTGGATGTGGAGTATATATATATATATATATATATATATATATATATATATATATATACAGTGGGGACGGAAAATATTTAGACCCCCTAAATTTTTCACTCTTTGTTATATTGCAGCCATTTGCTAAAATCATTTTAGTTCATTTTTTTTCCTCATTAATGTACACACAGCACCCCATATTGACAGAAAAACACAGAATTGTTTACATTTTTGCAGATTTATTAAAAAAGAAAAACTAAAATATCACATGGTCCTAAGTATTCAGACCCTTTGCTGTGACACTCATATATTTAACTCAGGTGCTGTCCATTTCTTCTGATCATCCTTGAGATGGTTCTACACCTTCATTTGAGTCCAGCTGTGTTTGATTATACTGATTGGATGTGATTAGGAAAGCTACACACCTGTCTATATAAGACCTTACATCTCACAGTGCATGTCAGAGCAAATGAGAACCATGAGGTCAAAGGAACTGCCTGAAGAGCTCAGAGACAGAATTGTTTCAAGGCACAGATCTGGCCAAGGTTACAAAAAATTTCTGCTGCACTTAAGGTTCCTAAGAGCACAGTGGCCTCCATAATCCTTAAATGGAAGACGTTTGGGACGACCAGAACCCTTCCTAGAGCTGGCTGTCCAGCCAAACTGAGCTATTGGGGAGAAGAGCCTTAGCGAGAGAGGTAAAGAAGAACCCAAAGATCACTGTGGCTGAGCTCCAGAGATGCAGTCGGGAGATGGGAGAAAGTTATAGAAAGTCAACCATCACTGCAGCCCTCCACCAGTTGGGGCTTTATGGCAGAGTGGCCCGACGGAAGCCTCTCCTCAGTGCAAGTCACATGAAAGCCCACATGGAGTTTGCCAAAAAACACCTGAAGGACTCCCAGATGGTGAAAAATAAGATTTTCTGGTCTGATGAGACCAAGATAGAAATTTTTGGTCTTAATTCTAAGTGGTATGTGTGGAGAAAACCAGGCACTGCTCAACACCTGTCCAATACATTCCCAACAGTGAAGCATGGTGGTGGCAGCATCATGCTGTGGGAGTGTTTTTCAGCTGCAGGGACAGGACGACTGGTTGCAATCGAGGGAAAGATAAATGCGGCCAAGTACAGGGATATCCTGGATGAAAACCTTCTCCAGAGTGCTCAGGACCTCAGACTGGGCCGAAGGTTTACCTTCCAACAAGACCATGACCCTAAGCACACAGCTAAAATAACGAAGGAGTGGCTACACAACAACTTTGTGACTGTTCTTGAATGGCCCAGCCAGAGCCCTGACTTAAACCCAATTGAGCATCTCTGGAGAAACCTAAAAATGGCTGTCCACCAACGTTTACCATCCAACCTGACAGAACTGGAGAGGATCTGCAAGGAGGAATGGCAGAGGATCCTCAAATCCAGGTGTGAAAAACGTGTTGCATCTTTCTCAAAAAGACTCAAGGCTGTATTAGATCAAAAGGGGGCTTCTACTAAATACTGAGCAAAGGGTCTGAATACTTGGACCTGGGACCATGTGATATTTCAGTTTTTCTTTTTTAATCAATCTGCAAAAATGTCAACAATTCTGTGTTTTTCTGTCAATACGGGGTGCTGTGTGTACATTAATGAGGAAAAAATGAACTTAAATGATTTTAGCAAATGGCTGCAATATAACAAAGAGTATATATATATATATATATATATATTATATTTAAGTATATGAGAGAGTTTATTTGTTTCTTAACATCGCATTGATGAAAGATTACATATGATAGAAGGATTAATATATGTAAATAATTTTGTAGTGGGGAATTTAAGATATTTCACCGTGTTTGGTTTATACAATAGGGGTTAATTATTTGTTAGTAGCTTTTTGTAATTAGTTAAGCTAATTCATGTGTGGGATAAACTGGGTGTGGATAAGAGAATGTTTGTGGTTTGGCTTTTCACACACAGCCAGAAAAGCCTGACGAAGATCGAGGTGCGCTCGGAACTGTACAGTGGCTTGCATTTACTATGTAACTGAAATATTTCCAGTAAAGGATACTTTTTTGCATCAAGCATCGATCCATGTCTTTTCTTGATCCATTTATGGTGGAAGTTTGGGAGTCCACCTTGACGGTGTCTTGATTGAACAAGATTAAAGAAAAGAGGGTAACCCACCTGAAGTTTATATATATATATATATATATATATATATATATAGATAGATATAGATATAGATATACTAGACTGTATATATATATATATATATATATTAATACACCTCCTGAGGTATATTAGAAATAATACACCATGGAATGCACTGTAGATATAGTATATATATATATATATATAAAAAATCCAAACAAGGGATTGCTGCACAAACCGTATTTATTTTGTAATCTTCAAAAGGACATCACCACGACATCCATAAAATCAGGCATCCATATTAAAGGTTTTTGGGCTATTGAAGATAACGCCCTTCATCAGAAGATCATGATGAAGGGCGTTATCTTCAATAGCCCGAAAACCTGATTTTATGGATGTCGTGGTGATGTCCTTTTGAAGATTACAAAATAAATACGGTTTGTGCAGCAATCCCTTGTTTGGATTTTTTCTATGTCGAAGCCTGTGGGAGGGCTTGATTGCTAAGAACGGCCATCTGAGACTGTAGTGCACCTCACACTTTTGACTATATATATATATATATATATATATATATATATATATATATTAATACACCGCCTGAAGTATATTTGAAATAGTACACCACGGAATCCACTGCAGATATAGGCTACACTGGGTGCAGAGTATATTTATATATACTAGACTGACTGTATATATATATATATATATATATATATATATATATATATATATATATATATATATATATCAAATACACTGCCACTAACTGAATAACCTGCCTGCTTAATCTAAATCAAGCTATCTCTCCATCCACACCAACAACACTACACTGGGCCGCGGTGTAGGCAGCCTTATATAGTGTAGGGCATGGACTTAGTCCCCCTGAGCCATGATTGGCCAAAGGCACCCTGCCTTTGGTCAATTATGGCTTTCTTAGCAGAGGGCATTGGGATTGGCCAAAGCATACAGGTCAGGTGTGTGCTTTGGCCAATCATCATACAGCAATGCACTGCGATCTGCGATGAGTGCATTATGGGGCGTTCCGCGGCGCTCAAATTTGCCGCAAACACCCCATAATGTTCATTCTTCGTCAAACGGGCGAACATCGAACTCATCCCCAGTCCTTCTTCTCTTAATCTTCTTCGGCATTCTTTCTTTTCTTTCCTTCTATTCTTTTCTAGCTTCAGTGATGGTTACAGGCAATCACCTTCACAGTTCTTACTAATAATGGAGTATGGTTGCTTTTCGGAAGCTGACACTCTATCTCCAACAATGTCTTTTCTAATTTTTTTTTAGGTCTGCATTATATATTACATTATTGCTTTTGGGTTTACTTTCCTTATCACTCAACTTCTGAACAATAGCTAAGTATTCTCTTGTTGAACGACCTAGGAGGGGGGAATCAGCCTGGTCACAGTTTGATCCCATTATGGGTGACCGGTTTGATCCTCCTGGGCCTCCTGGTCCAACATTCTCCTTAAGGTCAGATGTTCAGTTATACATTACATACCTCGGCTTAAATTTAGAATTGTTACGAATAATGAATGTTTCTGACAATTACTCTAATGCCCCGTACACACGGTCGAACATTGATCGGACATTCTGACAACAAAATCCTAGGATTTTTTCCAACGGATGTTGGCTCAAACTTATTTTGCGTACACACGGTCGCATAAAATTGTCAGAATTTCTGATCACCAAGAACGCGCGGACGTCAACCACGTATGACGAGACTAGAAAAGGCCAGTTCAGAACCAAGCGCTGCACCCTTTGGGCTCCTTTTGCTAATCTCGTGTTAGTAAAAGTTTGGTGAGAGACGATTCGCGCTTTTTCAGACTCGTGGTTTTCAGATCATTTTCTGCTGTTCAGTTTGTGCTTGTGGGTTTGTATCTGCTCTTCAGTGCGTGCAACAAGCTACGCGTGACTTTAATTAGTCATTGTGTTCTTGTTCGTTCTTTACTGTTTTTCAGGTCGCTCTTCACAGGCCTTGCTGTTCTTCAGTGCATTCTGTTACTTCGTCTGAGCAGCCGACCGTTTTCTAGCCATGTTGCGTATACGTACTCCTCATAGAGTTCGTGCTGTGTGGGGGCTTGGTGTTGGGGTCCTGACCTTAACACAAGTCCAGTCCATGAACAGGGTGGGGAGGAGTTCATGGACCAAGAATTGGTTGCTTCAGCATGACCAGTTCTGTCATATGCCTTTGCTCCGTGAGATCTGTGAGAAAAATCCTGATGATTTCAGGAACTTTCTCCGGATGACGGACCCCGTATTTCACCGTTTGTTGGCTTTGCTGACCCCCTATATCAGCAGGCAGGATACCTGCATGAGGCAAGCCATCACTCCGGAGCAGAGGCTCATCGCCACCCTGCGGTACTTGGCGACGGGGAGAAGCCTGCAGGACTTGAAGTTCTCGACAGGCATCTCCCCCCAGGCTCTGGGGATTATTATCCCGGAGACCTGTTCTGCCATCATACAGGTCCTGCAGAAGGAGTATATGAAGGTAAGATTTTTATCCTTTAATATCACATTTTATTGTATATAATGTTTGATAATATGTTGTATTTCTTTCCTCATTCCCTAATTACCATGATTGTAATATGCTGTGAATGTCCCCTTTGTCCTCATGCATGCTGGATTTTTATGTACTTATTTTTTTTTGTCCTTCATACATATTTGCCTTCACTTACCTCCCCAGCATGCTCTCCTGGCCCTATATTCACCTCATGTAGTCACTTACCAATGTATTTTATCAGCTCCATAATAGTGCTTTACCCTAAATACCCCCAAAAATGTTTTTAAATGTGATTTGTGGCAGAGTGCCAGAGGCTTTTTTGGGGGGGTCCCCAAATCAATTGGAACCCTCCCTCCCCCCAACTGTTAAGTCAGCTGATAACATTTCTCTATCTATCCTCAATCATCTATCTGCTGACTTTGCCAAACCCATACACACTATACCCATCTCTTTAGTGGTCAGATTTATGGATGAATTCCCCAAAGCATGTAGTGCAAGGGCCTGCCTGTATACTTTCAAATGGTACTGTTTATATTTTTTGTATCCTATTATTATCTTGCTAGGTAATAGCAGAATGTCCAAATATGCTCAAATGTGTACAGTGTGTATTTATATCTTTGTATTATGACACTTCTTACCTGTCCAGTGGGCTGACAATAGTGTAACTAAGGAGGGGCTGTTCCAAGTAATACCCATTATTTAGACATTCATCTCTCAATGAAGTGCAGAGGGTTACCTGTCCAAGAGTCCCCCCCCTAAAATGTTAGAAATGGCCCATGAGAGGGGAGAGAGGGGGAATCTGATAGGTGTACCTTATACTTTGGTCTTAAAAAATTCCCATTAATAAATGTTATCTTGATGTTGGCCAAGAAGTTTTGTGTCTAATCTGCTTTCCATGTTTATGTGCAAACATACTAATTTTTTTTGTTTTCCTCATCAGTTTCCTTCCACGCCACAGGAATGGCAGACTGTGGCCTCCCACTTTGCCCAGCGGTGGGACTTTCCTAACTGCGGAGGGGCAATTGATGGGAAACACGTCCACATAGTCCCACCACCCAACTTGGAGTCATACTATTATAATTATAAGGGGTTCAATAGTATTGTGATGTTGACGGTGGTGTCAGCTAATTACAAGTTCCTGTATGAGGAGTGGGGAAGAATGGCCAGATGTCCGATGGTGGAGTCATCGCCCAGATGGAGTTTTACAGGCGTCTCCAGAATGGCAGCTTGGACTTGCCACCTCCAGAAGACAATGTGGAAGGACTCCCATTCGTCTTCGTTGCGGATGAAGCATTTGCGCTGGGGGACCAACTTATGTGGCATTTCCCGATAAGGACCCTCACCCCGGACCAGAGGGTTTTTAATTACCGGCTGGCCAGAGCCAGAAGAGTGGTGGAGAACACATTTGGAATCATGGCCAGCTGGTTCCGCCTATTTCTTACACCCATACATATGACGGAGTATAAACTGAATCATATTATCCTGGCGTGCTGTATTCTACATAACTTTTTACGTCAACATTCTGCCAACTATGCTGGCTCAGTTGGGCCTGAGGCAGGAATTCTAAATGAAACAACCCTGACGGTGCTTGAAAGTGGCCGTCCTGGCTTGCCCTCCATCAGTGCCCGTGATGTACAGCTAAGATACCTTGAGTTCTTTGCGGGTAGAGGGGCCATCAATATGCCAGACAATGTGTGAAACCTTTATCAAATAAATAACAAATTACGCAAATCTTTGCTGACATTTACTGCTTGTGTTTGTTTTAGCTAACCCTGACAGAAATGTGGTGAGTCCTGAAAATGGCGTGATTGTGTAACCTTACAAAGCACTGTTGGGTGTTATTTACTAAAGGCAAAAACACTTTGCACTACAAGTGCACTTGAAACTGCACTGAAACTGCACTTGTAGGGCAAAGTGGATTGGCCCTTATTAAATACAGAGGGCTGCACATACAGGGGTTCTTCCAAAGAAGTGGGGTTCTGAAAATAAGTGACACTTCTGCTCTTGCTCCATCCATCTGAACATTTTCTTCTCTCCTCACAGGTAATCTGCGTTTATATTCCCATGTCCTGCAAACTGAAAATTGACTGACCGCTTATATAAATTTTTGGTAATCTGCGTTTATATTCCCATGTCCTGCAAACTGAAAATTGACTGACCGCTTACATACATTTTTGGTAATCTGCGTTTATATTCCCATGTCCTGCAAACTGAAAATTGACTGACCGCTTACATACATTTTTGGTAATCTGCGTTTATATTCCCATGTCCTGCAAACTGAAAATTGACTGACCGCTTACATACATTTTTGGTAATCTGCGTTTATATTCCCATGTCCTGCAAACTGAAAATTGACTGACCGCTTACATACATTTTTGGTAATCTGCGTTTATATTCCCATGTCCTGCAAACTGAAAATTGACTGACCGCTTACATACATTTTTGGTAATCTGCGTTTATATTCCCATGTCCTGCAAAGTGAAAATTGACTGACCGCTTACATACATTTTTGGTAATATGTTTGTCACAGCTGTCTCAACTACATCTGTAGCCATGCTCACATTATTTCAATGTTTATTTAGCCATTAAGTCTTACCTAAATTATGGGTTTCCTTATCTTTACAATTTTGGCCTTTTAGTCCCCTTGCAGTTTGATTGTGGTGTGAAAGTTATGCCCTGCTTGCTGTGTTCCTAATATGCCCTCCTAATTGATTAATTGCCAGATTCCATCCACACCCAACACAGTATATAACAAGGCCTTCTTTACAGGGGAGCACATACAGGGGGCTGCACATACAAGGGTTCTTCCAAAGAAGTGGGGTTCTGAAAATAAGTGATACTTCTGCTCTTGCACTTCAGCGATTTACACAAAGCAAACCATAGCAGATTGCAGGTGATCTCATTTTCATATTATCTCTCCTTCTCTGAAACATGCACTCTTTACCTCTCCTCCTCTTCACAATTGCAGCCTCTCTCCTCAAGCTCTCTTTTCTACATCCCTCTGCTCCACCACACAATCTGTACATATCACCCTCACTTCTCCCCTCCCCCTATTACTGCACTCATCACCTCTTTCTAACTCTAAGCCCACTTGCTAACATACCCCCCAGGATACTAAAGCATGTCCCCTCATACAAATCATATTCTCATATTACCTCTATCACTCTTCTGCTTCTCCTAATCGCTGGAGATATTTCCCCAAACCCTGGGCCTCCCTTATTTAACTGTACCCAACACACCCATCACCATCACCCTACATCCTCTGGCAGTAGTCGCAATCTACACAATTTAGTCTCCATTCCTCTTCTTCCCAACACCAACCTCCCTCTCTCCTGCGCCCTCTGGAACGCCCGCTCTGTCTGCAACAAACTCACTGCTGTTCATGACCTCTTTGTCACTAATTCCTTCAATCTACTTGCTCTCACCGAAACCTGGCTCCACGAATATGACACCCCTTCTCTTGCTTCCCTCTCCCAGGGTGGCCTTCACTGGACTCACTCCCCTAGGCCTAATGGACGCAAGGGAGGTGGAGTGGGATTCCTCCTATCCCCCCAGAGCACCTTCCAGGTTATTCACCCTCCTCCCTCTTTTTCCCTCTCATCATTCGAAGCCCACTGTATACGTCTGTTCTCTCCTACTTCCCTAAGAATTGCTGTGATTTACCGGCCCCCTGGACCATTATCAACTTTCCTTGATGAGTTTTCTGCCTGGCTACCCTACTTTCTCTCTTCAGAGATTCCAACAATCCTTCTCGGTGATTTCAACATCCCTGCTAATACAAACACTCCTGCTACTTCTAAACTTCTTAGTCTAAAGTCTTCATTTGACCTGAAGCAATGGGTACAGGCTTCTACTCACTCTGATGGCAATACCCTTGACCTTGTATTCTTCTACCTATGCACTCCATGCAACTTCTCAAACAATCCTTTTCCTCTCTCCGACCACCACCTTATTAGTTTCTCTCTCCCCCTGTCTTCCACCACCTTTCCCTCCAATCGCCTAACCATCACTCGTAGAAACTTTCGCAACTTCAACTCCTCTCTCCTCTATTCTGCTACTGACCACCTCTATGACAAAATCTCTCCCCTGTCCTGCCCCAACCAAGCCACGTCCATCTACAATAAATCTCTGTCCACCACCCTGGACAAGCTCGCTCCCCTCACTACACGCAGAATCAGACCTCGACCCCTACAACCCTGGCAAACAGATGACACCAAAAGTCTCAAAAAACGTAGTTGTGCTCTTGAGCGTCTGTGGCACAAGACTAAGTCTCTCAAAGACTTCAATCAATACAAATCTGCCCTCCAAAAATACTATTCTTTCCTCCACACTGCCAAGCAAACCTATTTTACAACTCTTATTAACACCTTCTCATCCAATCCCCGTAAACTCTTCTCTACCTTCAACTCTCTACTTTGTCCTCCACCGCCTCCACCCACTGACTCACTCACTGCCCAGGAGATTGCTAATCACTTCAAAAACAAGATTGATACAATCCGTGATGAAATCTCCATTCTACAGGTATCTCCCCCAGCTAAGACCCCATGTCAACAGGTATAACTGACACTCCCCCTATTCAAATCTGCTACTACAGATGAAGTTGCTAAACTCCTTTCTATCGCCCACCTAACCACCTGTCCCCTGGACCCTATTCCCTCTCAAATGCTACGGTCACCCTCTGACCCCATCTTACACTCTCTAACCCACATCTTCAATCTCTCCCTCACCTCTGGCATCTTCCCCAAAGCTCTAAAACATGCACTGGTCACCCCCATACTCAAAAAGCCATCCTTGGACCCTACCAATCTTAACAACCTATGCCCTATCTCCTTGCTCCCCTTTTCCTCTAAACTCCTTGAACGCCTGGTTTACAACCAACTGAGTGACCACTTCATTAAAAACAACCTTCTTGATCCCCTTCAATCTGGATTCCGCCCTCAACACTCCACAGAAACTGCTCTTTTAAAACTCACAAATGACCTACTAACTGCAAAAACCAATGGACACTATTCTGTACTCCTACTTCTGGATTTTTCAGCTGCCTTTGACACGGTTGACCACCCCCTCCTCAAAAAACTTTACTCCCACGGTCTCCGTGACTGCGCTCTTCAGTGGCTCTCATCCTACCTATCCCAACGCACCTTCAGTGTCACTTACAATTCTACTTCCTCCACTCCTCTTCCCTTCTCTGTCGGGGTCCCCCAAGGTTCTGTTCTTGGACCTCTTTTATTTTCAATCTACACCTCTTCCCTGGGTCAGCTGATAGACTCTCATGGCTTTCAATACCATTTCTATACTCACTCCATCAGTCTCTTCACGCATCACTAACTTACTAACCGAAATATCTGTATGGATGTCACACCACTTCCTCAAACTCAACTTGTCCAAAACTGAGCTTATAATATTTCCTCCCCCACGTGCCTCTTCCCTTGACTTCTCTGTCAAGAGCAATGGCACAACCATCCACCCGTCCCCACATGTCAGGGTGCTAGGTGTTATCCTGGATTCTGAACTCTCCTTTCAGCCCCACATCCAATCACTTTCCAAAGTTTGCCGCTTCAACCTCCGCAACATCTCTAAACTACGTCCCTTTCTAACCAATGAAACCACAAAGCTCCTGATTCACTCCCTGGTTATCTCTCGCCTTGACTACTGCAACTCACTCCTCATTGGCTTACCTTTAAACAGACTATCCCCCCTGCAGTCCATCATGAATGCTGCTGCCAGACTTATCCACCTTACAAACCGCTCAGTGTCTGCTACCCCTCTCTGCCAATCCCTACATTGGCTGCCACTCGCCCAACGAATTAAATTCAAAATACTAACAATAAGTTACAAAGCCATCCATAACTCTGCCCCCAGCTACATCAATAACCTAGTCTCAAAATACCAACCTAATCGCCATCTCCGTTCCTTGCAAGACCTCCTGCTCTCTAGCTCCCTCATCACCTCCTCCCATATCCGCCTCCGGGACTTCTCCCGAGCCTCGCCCACCCTCTGGAATTCCCTACCCCAATCTGTCAGACTGTCTCCAAATTTATCCACTTTTAGGCGATCCCTGAAAACTTTCCTCTTCAGAGAAGCCTATCCTGCCTCCATCTAATAACTGCACTATTTTCTCCATTAGCTCATCCCCCACAGCTATTACTCTTTTGTATAACTTGACCCTCCCTCTAACGAGTAGGGCCCTCTGATTCCTCCTGTATTGAATTGTATTGTACTTGTATTGTCTGCCCTAATGTTGTAAAGCGCTGCGTAAACTGTCGGCGCTATATAAATCCTGTATAATAATAATAATAATAATAATAATAATAATAATTAAATAACCCCTATTGTCACATAAAGCAGCAATTGGAGCACCACAAAAGTTTTGTAGCCTTGAGACAATTATCCACACATTCTTGATTAACAATCTTTTTAATACCAGCACAATCACATGTGCATTTAGAAACGGTTTTTAAAACAAACCAACATGTATGTTGTATAACAATTTTTGGGGTGGCATTAGAAAAAGTACAAATGTCCATTTAAGATAAAACAGGCATGTTTCAAACCAACAAGAAAGACACAAATCTTGAACTTACAAAATTTACATTTGGTAGAACTTGAAGGCAATATCAGACATGAGTATTTACAAACTGTGTTTGATATTGCATTAAGATGGGGTGAAGTCACCCCCGGAAAAGGCAAATTTTGAAGATGCACACCAATTTACAAATGTCAGCATGTGCTAGCTGCCATCACGGGGGATCAAGGGACGTGTTTTGGGGGCGCAACCCCTTCCTCACAGCTACTTTATTTTTGAGGAAGGGGTTGCACCCCCAAAACGCATCCATTGATCTCTCGTGATGGCACATGTTGGCACATTGTGTGCATCCTCAAAATTTGGCTTTTCTACAATTTGCGCAAAAAATTTAAAATTGTAGTACACCAGAAAAGAAAGGGCTTTGGAGGGGTTTTAAACTCTCCTGAAAACATCAATGATGTTCTTATTTTTATTAATAACATCACTGATGTTTTTGGTGATATTTTCCAAGGCAACATTACACCCCATGATCTCCCCAATCAGGATCTGGGTACTTTCCGAGGTGAAAGGATCAGGATCCACAACATCACGATCACCTAAAAAGAGAGAAACCAAAAAAAAACATGTATTATAAATATGCCGGCATCCATCTCTTACCTGAGCCTGTGGTCGCAGACACTCACCTGTTGTGGTGACTAGTTCCACAACGTCTTCTTCCTCCTGCTCTTCTTGTGTTGGGGGGATTTCCCCTTCTTCCAGAGGTGGGGGGTCTCTGGTCTCCTCGGATGAGGGGTGTCCTCCGAGTCTTTTCTCCCCTATGTGAAACAAAAAAGGTATACTTAGCACACAGATATTTGATGGCAGAACTAGAAATATGAAACATTGCTTGGAAGTGGGATACAATTGTCTATTTTGGCAGAGTTCCAAGATGTATAATTTGTATTGTCCTTTGTCAAGCTTCAATACTTTACCTGTCTTGTACAAGCTTCACAGATGGAGACCCCCCTATAGTATACACTGGAGCACCTGTGTGAGCCCCCTAATAAAAAAGGTGTTCTTGTGTCCCACACTAGTGCTCCAGTGTCCAGATGTGAAAACTGCTGCTGAGTGTCCTCTCCTTACACAGAATCTAGTTTGCATTTCATTCTAGTAACAAACACATCTAAACAACCAAATTAGTTTCAAACAAGTAGGCCCAAAAAAATGTGGTCAAATGTATATGGCAAAAACAATGGTGTTTTATAGTCCGAAAGAAAAATGTTTGATACGAACGAATAATGTGCCCATGAACATGAAAGTTGCCATTTTAAACTGTACAACAGTTAAGAAAAGCACATGGAGCAGCACGAACGTAATAAACACAAAAAGAATAGGAACACTGGACAACTACTTACTTTTTTGCAGTACTCTCCGGATCTTTCTATACTGCTCATGTTCTCTTAATTTCAGGTCCGACCACCGCTTCCTGAGCTGATCTTTCGATCGTTGTACCCCGAAATTCCGGTGCAGACTCTTGACCACTTTCGCCATGATCTTGGCCTTTCTGATATTGGGGTTGGGGTAAGGTCCATACTTTCCATCATAGTCGGCCCTCTTCAGGATGTCAACCATCTCCAACATCTCCCCAAAGGACATATTTGAGGCCTTAAATCTTCTCCTTCTTGATCCAGACGTTTCCAGATCCGGGTTTTCCTCCTCCTCCTCCTCGTTGCTGTAATTAGCACACACCTGCTGTGTCTCCACCATGTGCTCTTCCCCCCCTTGCGCCGAACGAAAAGGGGCAGGGAATAGACTAGAAAGAACGTCAGGGGCGGGCGGAGTTACACGCATGCGCAGTGTGTTTAAAGTGTAACACGTGTGCGATCTGTGAGCAGAGGAAGGAGTATCGGAGGCGCCGATCGTGATAACGAAGGTAAGAGCCAAACTTGGACCTATACTGCTTCTAGATTGAGGCCTATATTGTAACAAGATTAGGAGAGTTTTGCCTGACTTTAGGGTTTGTCTTATGTTGTGTCTTGCAGTGAAAATGGATATCTTGAAAGGTAACGACTTTATGGCAATCTTTATTGATATGTTCAGGGAGCTGCCTTGTCTGTGGCAGATAAACCACCCACATTATGAGGAACAAACAAAGAGGAAGGCAGCACTGGATCAATTGCTGGAATTTGTGAAGACGGTGATCCCCACGGCAGACATGACCTATTTGAAGATCCTAATTGGTGGCCTGAGGAGCACTTATCTAAGGGAGCACAAGAAGGTCCAGGATTCCCAGAGATCCGGAGCAGCAGATGACATCTATGTCCCCTGACTGTGGTACTATGACAGGCTGCATTTTCTGGCAGGTCAAACTGATGTTAACTAGATGTTAGTTTGGAGTACTAATTTATGATTGTGATTGATGATGCAAAAACCTAAAACCATGTCCCTTTTTCATACACAGGAAAGTCTCAGCCAGGAGGTGGCCGGGCCAAGCAGGCTGCCTGATATGCAGGTCCCTCCCCTACATCCGCAAAGACAGAGTGGCAGGAAGAGGAGTACCCTGGAGGAGGCTGCCATAGGCCTCTTTTGGAAGGCTACAGAGGCCCTGAGAAGCCCCCACACTGTGGAGGAGGAGTTTGCTTGCATAACTGCCTGCAAAATGAGGCAGATGGAGGAGGGCCAACAACTCCTGTGTGAGTCCTTAATGTTGGAAGCTCTCAATAAGGGGTTGAGGGGCCAAATAACATCTGCTACCCACATTTGTGACCTCACACATGGTCCTCCTCCACCTCCAGGTCCTACTAGTCCTCCTCCTCCTCCAGGTCCTACTAGTCCTCATCCTCCTCCAAGTCCTACTCCTCTTCCTGCCACATCTCCAACACCTGAGCCACAGCCAGGAAGGAATCATGGAAAGAAGACCAGAAAGTGATGACCCTGGGTCCAGTCTGGTCTGGCAAAAGATGCAGGCTCTTGTAGTACCACAGCCTGGGGACACAGATGTCATCTGCTGCTTTCTGGATCTCTGGGACTTCTGGACCAGACTGCACTCCCTTAGATAAGGACTCCTCAGGCCACCAATTTTGATGTTAAAGAATTGATGTCTGCTCTGGGGGTCCAAGGCTTCGCTAATTTCAGCTGTTTCTCCAGTGTTGCCTCCCTCTTTGTTTGGTTCTGAGCCCTTAATAAAGGATTTTTTGTTTCAATTATACTCTACTATGTGTTTTTTCCTTCAAAAAGGACAGTTTGTTTGTGAGGATTCAGGTACATTTCTAAAGTACAATGTGAAATTAACAAGGGACACCAACACCAAACAATCTCCTTAAGATTAAATATTATAAGATATCAATGGTGTTGTGGTAACTTGACACACAAAACACACACAAATATATTATGGAGTAAAACTAAAAATAAAATAGAACAAAGATCAGACTTGAAAAAAATACAAACCTAAAAAAACAACCAAAAACAGCCTTTAAAAAAAAAAAAACAACCCAAAAATAATTTTATCAGATGTGACAAATCCAAATATATTGATGGAGTCCGATAAATAATAAAGAAAGAAGTTTGTGAGAAGTCTGTGTGAATATGAGCAGAAAAACTACTTACCGTATTTATCGGCGTATAACACGCACTTTTTTCCCCTTAAAATCAGGGGAAAGTTGCAGGTGCGTGTTATACGCCGATCCCTGCCGATCCGGAGCTGTCACTTCTTCAAAATCGCGGACCGCGATTTGAAAATGGCGCCGCCGGCGCCGAAGTACACAGAGCCGGTCCTCGGCTCTTTCCGGCGGCTCTCGTTTACTTTCGGCTCCACTCGTAGTCCCGAGCGGAGCTATCCGAACCTACTCGGATAGCTCCGCTCCGGACTACGAGTGAAACCGAAAGTAAACGAGAGCCGCCGGAAAGAGCCGAGGACCGGCTCTGTGTACTTCGGCGCCGGCGGCGCCATTTTCAAATCGCGGTCCGCGATTTTGAAGATGTGACAGCAGGGACAGGGGATCCCAGGCTGCACGGGGGAAGTCTGCACGGGGGGAAGTCTGCACGGGGGGAAGGCTGCACGGGGGGAAGGCTGCAGGGGGGAAGGCTGCACTGGGGAAGGCTGCACTGACAAGGCTGCACTGGGGAAGGCTGCACTGACAAGGCTGCACTGGGGAAGGCTGCACTGACAAGGCTGCACTAACATGGCTGCACTAACATGGCTGCACTAACATGGCTGCACTGACAAGGCTGCACTGACATGGCTGCACTGACAAGGCTGCACTGACATGGCTGCACTGGGGAAGGCTGCACTGGGGAAGGCTGCACTGAGGAAGGCTGCACTGACAAGGCTGCACTGACAAGGCTGCACTGACAAGGCTGCACTGACATGGCTGCACTGACATGGCTGCACTGACAAGGCTGCAATGAAGGGCATTTAAATGTAAGTTTTTTTCCCTTCAACTTCCCTCCTAAAAGTTTTTTTTCCTTAAAATTCCCTCCTAAATTGGGGTGCGTGTTATACGCCGGTGCGTGTTATACGCCGATAAATACGGTAATTCTTCTCACATTATAAAGAAGAAGAGAGTGCGCTGTATTAAACCATTTTTGACATTGCACCGTGACGAAAATGCTGTATCCATTGCGAATGCTAATTTTACCAGACCGAGCTGTTCCGTCTCGGAATTTCAAGTGCATGCGTGGCACTTTGTGCGTCGGAACTGGCCACACACGGTTGGAATTGACGCGATCAGATTTTGTTGTCGGAAAATTTTATAGCTTGCTCTCAAACTTTGTGTGTCAGAAAATCCGATGGAAAATGTCCGATGGAGCCCACACACGGTCGGAATGTCCAACAACACGCTCCGATCGGACATTTTCCTGATCTGAAAATCTGACCGTGTGTACGGGGCATAAGTGCCACAATGTTTTTCTTACACCTAACTGTATTAATGGCAATGTTGGCTGACGCAGGACAAATGGTCTTATTCATGCTTTTGTACTCTGTTTTATAAAAAGTAATAAAAATATTGAAATATAAATGATATGTCTCTTCTCTACATACAAAGCCATCTGCACAAAATTTCTCTGGCACAACAAACGTCCACGCATTAAATACGAACACCTCACACTCACCAAACCCAACTCAACAGGGATATCCCTACAATTTCTCTCTAACTCATGGCTTCATGAACATATCCTAGCCAAACACCTAGCCACTCCAAAGAGGCCCATTTAGGAACCGGGAAGATCTTGCTTCACAAATGATAGACGGTAAAAATCCCATTATGGACATACCTTCAAATACAGCACTTTCTCCAAGGTCCAAATGGCAAACTACATTGGACCCAACAACATACCCCCATAGAAACACTATGCTCTGAAAATACCCCACAAAGACAGACATCTGGTCTCTTTACTTTTTGCCAAACATCCCATGCAAAAAAAGACATGTCAATTCTGGAAAAAAGAATTCTCCCTAGATCTCACGGAAGAACATTGGGAGCAAATTTTTGAAAACATCCTTAAGGGGTCGAGAAACGTATCAACTCAAGCAAATTTTTATAAGGTTTTAACTCGATGGTACAGAGTCCCGACCACTATCCACTAATTCGCACCATCAGTATCCAACTTATGTTAAAGATGCACCTCTGAACCAGGCTCTCTTATAAACGTCTGGTGCCCATGCTCCATCATCCAACAGTTCTGGAGAGAAATTCATGACGTAACCTCAAGAGTTTCCACCCTGGTTTTGGATTTTTCCCCCACCCAACTTCTCTTACACCACATTACCCAGATGCTCTTATTATCATCAGTATTTAACTTATGTTGAAGATACACCTCTGAACCAGGCTCTCTTATAAATGTCTGGTGGTCATGCTCCATCAAACAATGGCTCTGGAGAGAAATTCATGACGTAACCTCAAGAGTTTCCACCCTGGCTTTGGATTTTTCCCCCACCTAACTTCTCTTACACCACACCACATTACCCAGATGCTCTTATTATAGATCTCTAGCTATGCACATGCTAAACGCAGCTAAGTTATGTATCAGGGTTCTGTGGGGCAAGACACGTGCTCCCTTAATTAAAGAATGGTTTCAGAGAATCAACAAAATCTGAAATGGAGGAGCTTATAGCCATCTTTTATGACAATGTCTCCAAACACAACGCCCACTGGGCTTGTTGGTGCCACTTTAAAACTACCTCCAAATACACCCAAACCACATGTTCACAATCCAACTAAGCCAGATCAATAACCTACTCTCTTGATAGGTGAGGATGGATGGGTCGAAGACCAGGGTCATGTTGAAGGCACACACCCCCCATCTTGATCCATTCCCCTCCTATCCCTCATCTTCTACATCTCTATATCCCTTACTTGTGGCTACATCCCTCCTCTCCCCTTCCCCACTCTCCCCCTCTTCTCCCCCTCCCTTCTACCAGCTCCTCCAACCCGCCCTTCCTATACTCACCTTCACTCAACCATGGGAAATAATCAAGGTGGCCAGTGGGACTGTCAACCTTGGATCTACCCCCAAAAATAGCATCCACCCTGTGGCACTCCCCACTGCATAAACTACACCCCCCCCATTATGCTATTGAACTTACCTAACTAACCCCTCTTAATACTTAATAAAAGAATGTGTGTATGCCAGTTGTTAATAAGGGAGAAACATACTAAGTACAATATACTGTATATCCCAAAATGTAAACAGAAGTAGTTAAAAATAAAATTGATAATGATAATAAAGGTGATTTTAATAACAATTGCAATGAAATAAGTAAATATTATATATGTATGAACAATTATATAAGTGCCCACGCTATGGTAAATGCAATATAAAAGGTGATAATGAACTACAAGTTAATAAATTATATTAATGGGCTGCTGCTATAGTGTAAGGTAAAAAACCCCTAACAGTGATACAAAAAATTATTATACTCGGTGCTGCTCCAATACATCAAATATAGAAATGAATAAATATACAATAATTTTGATCAAATAAAGTGCAGTGCAAACATGTATTTCATAAAGTGAGATAAAAAAAGTCCATCAGTGCAAATGGTGCCAAAAAAGGTGTTCACTTCTGCTTAAGAAGATTCAGGTGCCACTCTGTGATCCCCTCCTGGGTTCCCACTCACCAGAAGTAAAACTTTAAAAGGCAAGGTCTTTATCCTACATCAATGGCTAGGATGTCTCCTTCCAATGGTAAGCGTTAAAGGATTCCAAGATCTTAATTCCACATCTGTGACTAGGGTCTCTCCTTCCTATTACTCCAGTATTAGATCTCCATTGCCATGGTTTGAGTATATAATATACCAAAGAAGAGATAGGCATAGTGTAATATTGTTAATATTTATTGATAAAATCACAAATGAATGCACTTACATCAAAAGAAAGGCATACAGGTAAAAATTGCTGCCTTTGTGTGCTGTTGGCCGTCACTGTGTCTCGTGTGTCTTGTCCCTGCTTTTATATCTACATAGACTCAATAATCTTTTATTTTTTTGTTTCAATAGTTTTTATTAATTTTCATCAAAAAAACAAAAAACAAAAACAAAAATACAGACAGTGTATTGAGAAGAAATAAAAAGAAACAATACATTTCAACACTGGAAATTACAAATATTTCCATTGTAGCAACTATGTACGTTTGTTATTTGGCATCATATAGATTTATAATCTTTTGTACCGTAAAGTACATTGAGGATATTTGGAGTTCTCATAGCACTATAAAGTCTTGTAATTGTTATTGGCATATATAAATCACTATAATGAAAAATATATAACTCAGAAGAGTCCCCCTCCTTCTACACCCCTATTGGGTACTCACCGTGCCATGAAGGAGGTGGCTCAAATAATTTGGAAAAAAGGTTAATGAGCGGTACACATTTTGCGTGGGTCGCTACGGTTTGGAATCAGTTGTGGTGTGAATTACATAAACATACGAGGTAAAAGTAAAATAAAAACAAAATTAAATACTACAGGATAATAAATGGAGCCAACTAAACTGGTATAGCTTGACTTAAAGCTCATCTAGTAATTGTGCATATATCAGTAACAGTCCTTAAGTTTTCCTTAAATTGTACCAGTCAGTCCACGGTTTCCACTGATTGTATGATACTTGAAGATTACCTTGGGATGACGCAAACATTTTTTCATATGTAATATGTGTGTTAGTGGTTATAATTATTTCAGTTGTCTTGGGGATTTCCTGAGCTTTCCAGTGTCTGGTAATCGTTAATCTGGTGCTTAATAAAACGTGAGATACTATCCTCCTATAAGCTTTAGGGAACAAGTCTATGTCTAAAGATAGAATAGCTAGACCAGGAGTAGGTTGAATCTGTTGATTTGTTATTTGTGCTATTATGTCGAATATCTTTTCCCATAGTGTACGTATTTTTGGACAATCCCAAAGTATATGGTATAGGGTACCTATATTATTGCAATTTCTCCAGCACATTGGAGAGGTATTATGGTCAAACTTAGAGATCTTATGTGGTGTTAAATACCAACGCATTATTATTTTTGTGTTAGTTCCCATAAATTAATACACTTAGAGGAAGTGTATGTAATCTGAAGTGCTTTTTGACACTGTGCCGGGGTGAAACATTGTTTTAATTCTCGTTCCCAAGCTTCGATATGAGAGTGTTTAACAAATGTCAGCTTATCGTTTAAGGCATTATAGAAAAGTGATATTCCTTTGATAGTGGTGGATTGCTTCGTGAAGTATAATTTTATCCTCCAAGGGAGTTGAATGGAAAGAGGAGGAGTAGTTTTAATAAAATGACATATCTGCATGTATCTATAGTACTCAGACTGTTCTAAGTTGTATTCAATTTGTAGTGCTCTAAATGTTTTCATCGTGGGGCCTATTCTAAGATCCTCAATATTTGCTATGCCTTGGTCTGCCCAGTGGCTTATGCGAAGGTCTGGTATAACACCAGATAGGCTGGTGATAGGAATCTGTAGCGGGGATACGAGGGAGTTAGATGATTGTTTTTCTACCAGTATATTCCAGGCTTGAAGTGAAGCTTTCATGGAAGGGGCTAAAGATTGGTTGTAGGATAAGTTAGGAGGCTGTATCATTAAATAATTGTAGAGATTTTTATTAGGAATTTGGTTCTCCTCTAGTTCCTGCCACCTAGGGTTCGGTGATTCAGGAAACCATGATCTTAATTGTGCAAGAATGGATGCAAGGTAGTAATCTTTGATCACAATATTGCCCACTCCCCCCACTTTCCTAGACATCACTGAGTATTTAAAAGCCCATCTAGCTTTTTTTCCTTTCCATAAAAACCCGTTAAGCAAAGATTGTAGTTTGGAGAAGTAATAATTGGGAACCAGGATGGGAAGCGATCTGAATAGGTATATTAATTGAGGAAGAATTACCATTTTAAAAGCAGCGAGGCGTCCTGACCATAAAAGTTCCGATTTGGATAAATTTTGTAGTTTCATCGGTAGAGAGCTGAGAAAGGGGATATAGTTGGCCCTAAAAAGGTCATCCGTAGAAGCGGTTAAAGTGATTCCTAGATAGTTTATCCCCTCTTTGCACCATGTATATGGGAACCGTGAACTGAGCATATTTTTCAGTTGTGGATCTATACCAATACCTAATATGTAAGATTTATTTTCATTTACCTTATAGTAAGATATTTTAGTAAACATTTGCAGTGTATCATGAACCGAAGCCAGGGAAATAGTCGGATTCGTAAGCATCAGAATAATGTCATCCGCGAATAGGCTAATGACATGTTCTGATTTATGTGTTATGAAACCTGTTATGGATTGGTGTTTCCTAAAAAATGTTGCCAAAGGTTCTAAAATTAGATTGAAGATTAGTGGGGAGAGAGGACAACCCTGACGGGTACCATTGGTTATGCTGAACGGCTTAGAGAGTACTCCCGAGGTATATACTTGCACTGAGGGATTCGAGTATAACGCCATTATTGCCGTTAAGATAAGACCAGAGAACCCAAACCTCCCCAAAGCCGCTTCTAGGTATCCCCAATGTACTCTATCAAAGGCCTTCTCTGCGTCCAGTGCTAGAAGCAGAGAAGGCCTTCTCTGGGTCGCAGCAGTATGGATAATATTTATCAATCTCCTAGTAGCATCGGAGGTCTGGCGTCCTCTTGTGAACCCAGTCTGGTCTGGATGGATTAAATGGGGCATAATATCTATTAGGCGGTTAGCTATGGTTTTGGCGTAAATTTTTAAGTCGGCATTTAGTAGCGATATAGGTCGAAAATTTGCTGGGGTGTCTGGGTTTTTCCCTGGCTTAGGCAAAGTCACTATTAAAGCCCTTAGCATTTCGGGAGGGAAGGAGGAGGAGGCAGCAGCGGCATTGAAAACTTTGCCTAGGTGAGGAGATAGGATAGTTTTGAATGCTTGATAATATTCTCCTGTGAAGCCATCTGGGCCTGGGGATTTGTTAGCGGAGAGTGAGTCAATAGTTTTATGTATTTCTTCAATAGTAAATGGCGCACTTAGATATTCTTTTTCCTGTTGGGACAATGTTGGTAATGTGATTTGTTCTAAAAAATCATTTATCATTTTAGTGGTTGGTTGAAATGTGGTTGCATCCTCTTTAAGATTATAGAGGGAACCATAATAATTGCTGAAGGCGTCCGCTATGTCTTGTGGGTGTTGCATTTTGGATTTGTTCGTGGGGTGTAAGATGTATGGTATTTTGGTTTTACTTCTGTGTCCCTTAAGTTGTTGTGCTAACAATTTTCCTGCCCTATTTCCGTGTGCATAATAATTCATTTTAAGTCGTTTTGTTTTTTTCTCAAAGTCCTCTAGTAAGAGGAGTCTGAGATCGTATCTCAACTGGTGAAGTCTTTTGGATACAGAGGGAGAAGATTGTTGTTTATTTTTGGTTTCTAAGCAAAAGATTTCATCTGTGATATCTTGTAGTTTCTTTTGCCGCTGCCTCCTTGCCTGGGCCCCCATTTGTATAAAAATCCCCCTAATGAATGCCTTGTGAGCATTCCACAGAGTGTAATGATTCTGAACAGAAGGTTCGTTGATAGTAAAAAATTCTAGCAGATGATCTTCAATAACTTTTTTTGACTCTGGTTGTTGCAAGAGAAAAGAATTGACTCTCCAGATTGGAGTAGTAGTGATTACAGAGGTATCTTTTATAGATAGAGTAATAGATGCATGGTCCGACCATGTAATATTATTAATGGTTGAGGAGACCGATTTGGTCAAGGTATGTTGGTCTACCAAAAAAAAATCAATTCTAGTATATGTATGGTGTGGAGCGGAGAAGAACATAAAGTCTCTCTCTCCTGCATGCAGACACCGCCACACATCATACAAACCCTCTTTATGTATGGAATCTTGGAGAGATGTCAATATACGTTTCTTCGTTCTTGTTGTGTCTATAGATGGGTCAGGGGTTATATTGAAGTCCCCACAGAGCACCAAAAGTCCCTTTTTGAGGGTATTAACTTTATGCATAAGTTTGTGAAAAAAACGAACCTGGTGCTTGTTTGGGGCGTATACATTCACAATAGTATATGTTACCTGGTTGATATCACATACCAACACCAAATATCGACCCTGTGCATCCATAAGCTTTGTGTGTAGTACAAACGTTACAGTATCTCTTATGGCAGTCATTATTCCTTTGGTTTTTGAATCTGCATTGGCAAAAAAAATGTGTGGAAAATGCTTGTTTTGACATATTGGGGCGGATGCGCCACAAAAATGCGTTTCTTGTGCGCATAGTATGTCAGATTTATTTGTCAATGCTTCTTTTCAGAGGGATTTTCTCTTTGCTGGGTGATTAAGCCCTTTGGAATTAATGGACATGAATTGGATAGCCATGAGGTTGGTTGTTTAGGTGTGACGTTTGTGATTCGCATGTAGACTGAAGTAAGGTAAGGGCTCCTGCATGTGAGAATCTGAATATGTGGTCTTCCATGTTCGTAGGGTTGGTACTCACTGTGACCCTGGTAGAAGCTTTATCCTGTTGATCTTTACGCTGAGAGAATTCAGTGGGTTGAATAGATCCTGTCGCGTCAAGCTGGATGTTTAACAGGCGGCTGTAATGCTCCAAATATAGAGAAGAAAAAAAAAAACAAAAGAAGAGAAGAAAACACACTTGTAAGGCATAACAAGTGAAGCAACAATGCAACTTTTCATAAACTGCTATGTTAACCCTGAGGGAAATTTCCTTCATATGGAACTTATTTAAGGTCAACTGTGTGCAGCTAACTGCTGCTCAAGTAACTTAGGGGAAGAGTTCAACGGTTATTGGTTACTCCGGTATTTTTAACCTGGACATAAGATTACTTCGGATTCGCAAGTGTTGTTATTTATGCGACTTGGCGTTTTTGTACGTTACGGTTTTCCAGTCAGGATTAGATGAGCGTCGGTTGGTCGTAGGACTTCCTTCATCTTCTGGGTTAGGAAGAATGTTCCATTCTTTCAGTAAGGAGATGCCTTTGTCCAGGGAGTCCACAACAAACGTTTTATCTTGTTTGATGATTGAAATTTTAGTAGGGTAACCCCATCTATAGGGTATGTTGTGGTTCCTGAGCACTTTTGTTATAGTGTTCAGGTTGCGCCTTTTTTGCAGTGTATGCTGAGACAGGTCAGTATAGAATTGTAATTTTTGGAAGCGGGATGGAACATTTTCCTGTTTGCGCATTGTTTGCATTAACTGTTCTTTAACGTGAAAGAAGTGCAGGCGCAGGATCACATCTCTGGGAACCGCATCTGGGAGATATGTGGGTTTTGGCAGACGATGTATTCTGTCAATGGTGATATCTATTGCAGAGAGGTCAGGCAGAAGAGCAGTAAATAAATATACATATGATCGTAGCTCTGATGTTTGGACTGATTCGGGGATCCCCCTAATCTTGAGGTTGTTCCTCCTGGACCTGTCTTCGATATCTGCGATTTTATTTTTAATCCAGGCGGATTCTTCTTCTCTATCTTCGTTCGCATCTACTAGATCGTTTATAGTGGAGGCAAAATCCCCCATCTTGTTTTCAACATGCTCTATTCTGGCCTCTACTGCATTCAGCTCCCCACTAAATCTATGCATACAGTTCATCATATCTGCTTGGATGGTGCTTCTCAAAGATACCAGCATGTCCTTTAGCACAGTATCCAGGACAGGTCGGTTTGTAGTGGGGAAGGCATTAATGGATTCCGGGAGCTCCCTGGTATCATCCCCTGAGTCCGTTACAGGGCTCAATGCGGGGCTGCATCCGCCTCCATCCAGCTTCAATTTAGCTTTTGCTGGGCTCCCAGATGGTGAGGAGGAGGGGAGAGATTGCTGACTGCTGTGTGATATATTATTTTTGGGGGATGAGGTGGCGGTGTGTGGAGCGGGATCGCCTTTGTGAGGCAATGCGGGTGAATGGCCGGCGCCATCTTGTCTACCTCCACTGAGCGGCTGTGAAAAATAGTCCGTCAGCCGTTGAGGCCTGGATGTGCCTTTTCGCTTGCCCATCATGCCCTCCTGGTATGCCCGGATCGGACCGCCAACTAGGGGAAGAAAAATCCGTGGTTGATTGTGCCGATTTCAGCCGCTGTGTCCGCCAAAGAACCGGAGCTCTGGATTCAGGCAGCCATTCAGCTCCGTCGCAGGCCACGCCCCCCCCCTCAATAATCTTTTAAATACAAATGTACAGGGTCATCAGCAAAGATGTGTAGACACTATGGCAAGAAATGGGCATAGGAAATATATTTTGTAAAAGTGGGTGGAATAAACAGCACTCAGGTTACTACACATGTGTTAAAGTAGGGGTACATGGATAAATGTGTAAAGCAGCTATATACAGTGCCTTGAAAAAGTATTCATACTCCTTGACATTTTCCACATTTTGTCATGTTACAACCAAAAACGTAAAAGTATTTTATTGGGATTTTATGTGATAGACCAACACAAAGTGACACATAATTGTGAAGTGGAAGGAAAATTATAAATGGTTTTCCAAACTTTTTACAAATAAATATGTGAAAAGTCTGGCGTGCATTTGTATTCAGTCCCCTTTACTCAGATAACCCCTAACTAAAACCTAGTGGAACCAAATGCCCTTCAAAGTCACCTGATTAGTAAATAAAGTCCACCTGTGTGTAATTTAATCTCAGTATAAATACAGCTGTCCTGTGAAGCCCTCAGAGGTTTGTTAGAGAACCTTAGTGAACAAACAGCATCATGAAGGCCAAGGAACACACCAGACAGGTCAGGGATAAAGTTGTGGAGAAGTTTAAAGCAGGGTTAGGTTATAAAAATATATCCCAAGCTTTGAACATCTCAAGGAGCACTGTTCAATCCATCATCTGAAAATGAAAAGAGTATGGCACAACTGCAAACCTACCAAGACATGGCTGTCCACCTAAACTGACAGGCCGGGCAAGGAGAGCATTAAACAGAGAAGCAGCCAAGAAAGCAGAAGTTGTTGTGTGTCTGTCTATGCAGCAGTAGGGAACCCTGTCACTTGCAGCTCCTACGGGGGTAGTGCTACATTCCAAATGTTTCCTAAGGGACAGAGGTCGACGTTAAAACATTTTTGTTACATTTTTATCTATTAAAGATAGATAGATAGATAGATAGATAGATAGATAGATAGATAGATAGATAGATAGATAGATAGATAGATAGATAGATAGATAGATAGATAGATAGATAGATAGATAGGCTGCAGTAACCTGGGAATTGATTTGTCTGGAAGTAATTTGAATAGATTGTCTCTTTTTCAATGTGTATCGCATACTAGCACATTGTGAAATACTTACCTTAGAACAATGCTCTGCAGTGCCGCTCCGCACTCCACACTCCTGGCTGTCATTTTTCCCGGAGTTACTTCCAGGTTCGCGGCTCCGGCGCTGTGATTGGCCAGAGCTGCGATGACGTCACTCAGCACGGCCCTGAAAAAAAGCGGCACGGCGGGCTATTAACTAAAGCTTCTTAAAGTTTTTTTTAAGGGAAAGTAGAAAATGTTTAAAAATATCTAAAAATAGGGAAGGGTCTATGGTGAGCTGGGGTGGGGCGGGTGGAGATGGGGGAGCCGAGAGAAGGGTGGAGTAATGGGGATCTGAGATTGGTTACCCTGAGATCGCTGGTGTACTCCCTGCCCATTCCCCCCGCACTCGAGAGGAGCCGGAGGAGATGGGAATAGGGGACAGGGTCAGAGCTGCACCTCAAGATAGGAGAACCACCGGTGAAAATGAAGATCAAATCCATCCTCGGTTCAGAGGCCAGAAAGGGCCTAAAGAAGGGAAGAAGGTAGAGGGGGGTATGGGGGGGATGGAGGGGGTGGGAGGAGGGAGGTAAGGGGAGGGGGGAGTGGGGGGGAAGAGGAACTTCTCAAATAAGTATGGTAACTATCAGTAGAAGACAATAATTACATTTTTGATATATGACATTCGCGGACTGAACACTCCCACTAAGAGACATAACATTTTGAAAGAATTAAAATCCTATGGTGCAGAAGTAGTGTTCCTACAGGAGACTCATCTCTCACAGGATACGAATGTTAAATTATTTTCTAAAGACTTCTCAACATGGTACTATGTCGACTCGACAACAAAGAGAGCTAAAGGGGCGACAATTGGATTCGCAGCTGGGGTACGGTTCAAATTGGAGGAAAGGATGACTGACCCCGAAGGCAGATACCTATTTTTGAGGGGATGCCTAGTTGAAATGGAATGTACATTGCAGACATCTATGCCCCCAATAGGAACCCAATAAAATACCTGAAAGAGGTTTTGGGGAAGTTAATGGATTTTGAGAACGGAAACGTGATAATAACTGGAGATCTGAATTTTTGCATGGAACCCGGACTGGGTAATACGTCCCATGTACAGGGGACTAGAAATGTATCACTAAAAATGATTAAACAGAAAATGTACAAACATCAAATGTTAGATGTATGGAGGATCATGCACCCTAAAACACAAGATTACACGTTTTACTCCCCTGTACACGGGACATACACTAGAATCGATTACATAATGGTAGATCATAAAGCATTGGATTTGGTAACTGAAACAAACACAGAAATATCTACGCTATCTGATCATTCCCCAGTAACTATGAAAATGAAAGTGACAGGAATACAAAGACCACCTTATACTTGGCGATTAAATGAAACATTAATACAAGATAAGAAAGATGCAGAAATAGTCAAAAAGGAGATAGAATACTATTTCCTGTCCAATGATACAAAAGAAATTTCATATGCTACCCTTTGGGACGCCCACAAGGCCTACATTAGGGGTATTCTTATTTCTATAGGGGCGGGGAAAAAAGAGAGAACAAAAAATATGAAATTAGTAATAGATAAAATATATAGACTAGAACAAGTACATAAAAAACATAAGGGACAACATCAGGAGACATTTCATTTATTGGTAACAAAGAGGGATGAATTAAAGGACCTTATGGTACAAGATCCGAAAAAGACATTTAATAGAATCTTAAAAGACAGATATCAATGGGGAAATAAAATGAGTAAACATCTTGCCAGGATGTTAAAAAATGAAAAAATCAATAAATTACATAAAAAAGATTCAAAATAAACACAGGGAAATGGTATGTAAGACAAAGGAGATAGCGAATGTGTTCAAATGTTATTATGGGGCACTGTATTCAGTAAACCATAAGGGGCAACAGGACAAAGATAAAACAGGAAAAATAAAACAGTTTTTAGAAGAGCGGGGCTTCCCCAAAAATCTGAAAGTGACAGGGGTATGCTAGATAAACCTATAACTGAGGAGGAAATTAATAAAGCATTACAAGATTCTGCCCCAGGAAAAAGCCCTGGACCTGATGGGTTCATGACTTTGTACCTAAAAAGGACAAGGAGATTTTAGTACCAAGGTTATGTCAATACATGAACGGACTGGGAGTAGAATATGAAATGAGTAGAGAGGCCCTGTCGGGCTCAATAACAGTCATCTTGAAGGATCGGAAAGACGGAACACTTTGTTCAAACTATAGGCCAATATCCTTGCTAAATGCCGATACGAAACTTTAGGCAAATGTTTTAGCTACAAGGATAAAAGACCTGATGAAAGAACTAGTTAACCCTGATCAGGTTGGGTTTATCCCAGGGAGGGAGGGGAGTGATAATGGAGTGAGAACTTTGCTCCTCCTCCAGGAAATTAAAATGGTGGGTCCTCAGGTCTATTCCTGTCGATAGATGCTGAAAAAGCCTTTGATAGGGTAGACTGGGGACTCATGATAAAAACACTGGAATTTATGGGACTGGGCCCAAGAATGATCCAGTGGATCCAAATATTATATAATCAACCGACTGCAATTTTAAAAATTAACGGGGAGTCGTCCCCCTCCTTCAAAATGAAAAACGGGACGAGACAGGGGTGCCCCCTTTCCCCACTGCCTTTCGTATTGTCCCTGGAACCCCTCCTTGCTACGATCCAGTCCAACTCGGATATAGGCGGTATTAAGATCGGGGACGAAGAACACAAACTGGCAGCATTTGCCGACGATGTGTTATTCTACATATCCAACCCTAGGATAACATTGCCAAACTTACTTAAAACACTAAAACAATACGGCAAACTATCAAACTTTAAAATAAACCTTTTAAATCCAAGATCCTAAATATAAGTAAACAGGAAGAACAGAGTTTTCAAAAGAAATTCCAGTTTCCATGGAGGAAGGAGGGTTTAAAATACCTAGAAGTAAAGTTGGCGACTTCCTTTAAAAAATATATAAAGTAAACTATATTCCTTTATTAGGTTAAATAAAAAATGAAATTAAAAAAATGTCATCAAGACCCCTTTCCTGGATAGGGCGAATCAACGCGGTTAAGATGGTCCTATTGACGGAGGGAGGGAGGAGAGCGTGTCACCCGGAGGAGGAAGCGGGCTCTCCCAGGATCTCCGCCGCATTCGATCCCTCCCCAAACAGATGAACCACGCTGAGAGGGCCATGTACGGCTCCAGAAAAGGAAGGAAGATCCCCGGAGGCCGTTGCGGAGCGGCCCCGTAAGTAGGAGAGGACGAACGAGCCTTCACACACCTCACAACGCTGCCGAGCGTCCTCTGGTAGAAGAGAAGCGACTGTACTGATAAGCCCAGAGGTGGACAGCGATCGTAAGAGGTTGGGTCGGTCTGTGTTCCCCCCCCTCCCCTGTGCCTCCCCCAGGAGAGATACCAGACAGAACAGAGAATGTTTAGCAACGAACACCTGCTGCTCAGGACGCTGGTAAAGTACAAGTATTTTTCTTTCATGCCTTCCCTATCTGGTTGTATACTGACACAGCGGAACAAGGGGATCCGAGGGAGATAGGAGAAGGTAATGAAATAACAACACTACCTGCTGATTTAAACAAAGGAAACTTGTATGTATCTGAAACATGGAAGAATGAGATATGCTGTATAGTGCCCTATATAGGGGAGAAATGTGGTAAAAAGGAGAAGAATATAGGAGGCAAGACATCTCTGTTATATATCCCTTTTAAGAAAAGTGTAAAGACACATTTGACAAATTGTATGGTCTGTAATAAGGCCATATATTGAAAGGTGGATTAAAGTAGGTTTGGAGTGAGAAGAGACGGACTGAATACATCTCTAAGTGGGGGAGCAGGGGAGATTTTTGTCTACTGATAAAAAATTGCAATCCCCTGACTCACTACGAATCACGCAAGGAGAAGATACAGGCTTGGCTGGTGAAAAGGGTCCTGTACGGTCAAGAGACCCTTGGGGATTAAATATACCCCCCTGCCCCCTTTTTTTTTTTTTTTCTCTCCCCCTCTACCTTTCCGGTGGCCTCTCCCACCGGGGGAGGTAGTAGGCCGAATTAAAAGCTGGGGAAACAAACAGGAGGGGCAAGAAAGAGGGGAACAATGAATAAAGCAGCAGCTAAGTCAGGAAAAGGGGGAGTACCTAAAACCCCGAAGGACAAGACCACTGGCAGCACAATAAAACAATACATGTCCCAAGGAGCCAGTCCTAGAGGGGGGGACCTAGAGGCCCAAGGAGGATTAATGACAGGGAGTAAAGGGGGAACCCCAAATAAAGTAGAAGATAAGAAGGCGCATTCAAGGGAGAACTCCTTAATGGAAGGAGAGACGGAAATGAGCCAGGGGGAAGATAGAAGAACAAGTACCCAGTTTCTAAAGAGAACCTGAGTAACATTCTCCAAAAAATGGAAAACGCAATAACATCGGAAATAGGCCTGGTGAGAGCAGACCTGGGAAGCCTCTTAGAAAGAGTAGAATTAACCGAGAAAAAAACTGACGAATTAGATCTGGAGTTGAGGAACCTTAAAGAGCAACTAAAGATATCTAGACAAAATCAGAAGATTATTCTCTATAAGATCGAGGACCAGGAGAATCGTGATAGAAGACAGAATTTAAGACTCCGCTCCGTTCCGGAAAATAAAGGAGAAGACCTTAGGAAGATTGCCTCTGTAATTTTGGGCCCACTCCTTGGAGAGGAGGCCATAGAATTTCCCAAGATAGAAAGGATCCACCGAATTGGAAGATTATATAATAAAGATCCCCAGAGACCTAGAGATGTAATAATCGGATTTAGATTTTTCGAGGACAAAGTGGCAATTCTGTCTAAATTAAGAATCAAACCCCCTTTAAATTTTGAAGGATCTGAGATTCAGGTGTCTTCGGATCTTGCACCCGAAACTCTAGCAAGGAGAAGGCTTCTGAAACCTCTGTTAGATCAGAAGAGAGGACAGAATATAAAATATAGCTGGGGGTTCCCGGCTTGCTTAATGGGATATAGAGATGGAAGATCAGCAAGGTTAAGGTTCCCTGAAGAATTGAAGGACGTTTGCGATAAATTGGACATACAAGTGCCAAGGTTGCCGGGCTGGGAGGAAGAGTAGTCTGGACTCGCTTGGGGGGGGAGGGGGGGGAGTATGAGGGGGTGAAGAGGGAAAAGTGGAAGAAAAGGGGGATACAAGAAAACATGAAAGTGGTTTGTTTGTATGAGGGGTGGAGCGGTGGACAAAATGGGGGAGGAACCAAAGTGGGCGCCGGCTTACCCCTTCCTGTTAATACCAGCATATTGGGGGGGTGGGGGGCACGCTCGAAGTCCCACCTCAAAATAGGAGATTTGCTATGCCCTATGGTATCCATAGCGCTTGGCGAATGGGGGGCCAAAAGGTGGTCGGGGAGGGGGGGAGGGAAGAAGGAAGGGAGTTTGTGCACGGGGGTAAAAAAATCTAAGGTTAACACAGTAAAGCAAGTTCAATCCAAGAAATATGCAATGAGATGAGGAAGCTAAATTTTATGACCTATAATGTTAAAGGTCTCAACACGTCCAGGAAACGACATAAGATTTTAGAGGAATTGGGGAGATACAAAGCGGATGTGGTGTTTCTCCAAGAAACCCACCTGACATATAGTTCTAATACTAAGCTGTGGTCAAGAGATTTTCCAAACTGGTTCTATGGGGATACATTAATTAAAAGGGCAAGAGGAGTGGCAATAGGAATAGCAAAGGAGGTGAAATTTAAAGAAGAAGAGAGATTAACGGACCCAGGGGGAAGGTATATCTTTTTGAAAGGATCCCTTGAGGGATGGGAATGTACATTGGCCAATGTATATGCGCCAAACAAGGAGGCTTGTGGGTTTTTAGCAAATACATTGGAAAAATTAATGGAATTTAAAAAGGGGGGCTTAATCCTGATGGGGGATCTAAACCTCTGTATCAATCCAGAGATAGATAGTACGTCACGTGCGCTGGGGAAGATGAACAGGAATCTGAGAAAGCTACAACGGAAGTTTCATTCTTGTCAGTTGGTGGATTTATGGAGGACTATAAATCCTAATAGGAAAGATTTCTCGAGGATTGACTATATTTGGATTGAGCATTCACTCCTTGATAGAGCTGTAGAATCTAAGATAGGAACCATAACACCGTCGGACCATGCTCCAGTTAGTATGGAATTGTATGCCTCCAACACCCAAAGAGTTCCAGTAACTTGGAGATTAAATGAAGACCTAATACAGGACGAAACAAACCTAAGAGTAGTAGAACAAGAGTTAAAACAATACTTTCTAACAAACGATACAGGAGAGATCTCCCTGTGGGAGGCCCATAAGGCCTATATTAGGGGGATTTTAATAAAACTGGGAGCAAAGAGGAAAAGAGAAACAAGGGAAGAAATTAAAAAATTAACAGAAGAAACATATGAACTGGAGCAGGAGCACAAGAAAGGGTTAGGCCAAGATAAGAGGGTGTACCAAAACTTAATCCTAAAAAGAGAAGAACTAAAAAATCGGATAGATAGAGAAACAAAAAAAGTATTTTATAAAGTGGCAAAAGAAAGATATCAGAGTAGCAATAAGAGCAGCAGACTATTAGCCAAAATCCTGCGGAGAAAGAAAGCTAGAAACTATGTTGAAAGAATTCAAAATAGCAAAGGAGTTATGGTTCACACAACAAACGAAATAGGGGAATCCTTTAGGAATTACTACAAGGATTTATATACAGTAGGGAAAAATAAAACTCAGGACAGATCCCATAAAATAAAGATAGAATTTTTGAAAAAAGCAAATCTCCCCAAGATCACGGAGAACTGTAAGGATAATTTAGAAAGCCCTATAACGATAGAAGAGATTGATATAGCACTTGGGGAGTCAGCTCCGGGGAAAAGTCCAGGTCCTGATGGATTCACTTCCCTTTATTATAAAAAATTTAAAGACATTCTAACCCCCAGACTCTGTGAATATATGAATGGGTTGGGCACGGATTTTGAGCTAAATAAGGAGGCGCTGAAAGCCGAGATTATGGTTATTCCAAAAGAAGGGAAAAATGCTACGATCTGCTCTAGCTATAGGCCAATATTGTTGATTAATACAGATGTAAAACTATATGCTAGAGTTTTAGCTAATCGGTTGAAAGAAGGGATGAGCGAATGGATACACCCAGACCAAGACCAAAAAGAGAGGGGAGAGATAATGGGGTGCGCATCCTTCTCCTTCTGCAGAACATTAAGGATAGGGGGCCCCCAGGTCTACTCTTGTCTATAGATGCAGAAAAAGCATTTGACAGAGTAGACTGGGGGTTCCTGTTCCAAACCCTTAAACATCTGGGACTGGGCCCGAGGATGATGGGATGGATCCGTGCCTTGTATAACCACCCTACGGCCTTGATAAAAATCAATGGGTCCTCTTCGGCCACTTTCGAAATGGAAAACGGGACAAGACAGGGTTGTCCCCTGTCCCCCCTGCTCTTTGTTCTCTCCTTGGAGCCGCTGCTCTCGGTGATTAGAGAGGACCCGGACATAAGCGGATTCTGGGTTGGAGATGAAGAGCACAAGGTCGCGGCCTTCGCCGATGACGTGCTGCTCTTCATAGCCAACCCGAGAATTACAATGCCAAATGTGCTGAAAGTACTTAGACAGTATGCGGAGTTGTATAACTTCAAGATAAATTTGGCAAAATCCAAATTACTGAATATTAACATAGGTAAAAAAGAAGAAAGTAAGCTGAAAAAAGAATTCCAATTCACATGGAAAAAAGAAATAAATTATTTAGGTATAAAACTAGCAAACTCATTAGGGAAGATTTATAAATTAAATTTCATTCCACTACTTAAAGAAATAAAAGCCGAAAGTAAAAGGATAATGGGTAAGCCACTATCGTGGTTTGGTCGCATTAATGCTATAAAAATGATTATGCTTCCAAAAATCATCTATAAGCTACAAATTCTCCCATTGGCAGTACCTCAGTTTTATTTAAAGAAACTTAATTCAATCATAATGAAAACAGTTTGGAAGGGCAGAAGGGCAAGAGTCTCTTTTGATATTATAAAACAGGAAAAAAAAAAGGAGGCTTAGCGGTTCCCGACATTCAGGGATATTACAGGACAATATTGGTGTCGAGGGCGATTGAGTGGGTTAGGGACAATAAACACAAGAGATGGGTGAATATAGAAAACAAACTAAGTAAGGCACATTTAGGACACATAATTTGGAACCCTCCACATTATAGACTTTTAGACGGAAGCACACACACACTGACGAAGGTGGTTATTAGAGCGTGGGACACAATATATAAACAAATAAACAAGACATTTAATTCTCCTTTAATTTCACTTAGGGAAAATGATTATTTTGCACCGGGGAAAATAAAAATAGGTGGTAACTGGATTAAGAAGGAAAATGCACAGTTAAGAGGCATAATAAAAGAAGGAAAGATTGTTCCGTTTCATGATTTAAAACACAATAGAGAAGCTTGGGTGATAGATGGATGGAGATATCTCCAGCTAAGCCATTTTGTTGATCGACTGCCACGGCCAATAAGGTCTGAAAAAGAGCTCACGGAGCTGGAGAGGCTGTGTTTGGCGAGCAACACCAAGGGTATAATATCCAAAATTTACAAAATGGGGCTGAAGGCGGTTAGGCGGGAGGTACCTCCATTCATCACAAAATGGGAAAGGGAATTAGGAATGCAGATAGATAGTAATACCTTAAAGAAAATATTGGTACTGGCCCATTGTTCGTTGATCGACACCAGTGTCGCTGAAATGAATTACAAAATCTTGGCAGGTTGGTATGATACCCCTGGCAAAGCATGTAAATACCAAAGGGATAATACATCGGAGTGTTGGAGGGGATGCAAGGGATTGGGCAATATGGCCCACATATGGTGGAACTGTCCAGAAATTAAAAGATACTGGGAAAAAATATTGGTGTTCATTAAGGAAATAACAAAGATAGAACTAAAAGCAGACCCCTGGATGGTATTACATCACGGAACAGGAGGGGAGGTCAAAAAGTATAAAGAGTCCTTGGTCCCACATTTGCTTAATGCGGCTAAAAAAACTATACCAAAAAAGTGGCAGATGGTAGAAAGTCCAACAATATGGGATTGGGTCAATGAAGTGGAAGGTATTCATTTGATGGAAGAAGAGAGTTATGGGAGGGATGGCGATATAATGGGAGAGAACAATAACTGACAGTGCTGGAAGGAATTTAAAAAACAGTGGAGTATCACCGAGGGATTGAAAATTAGACTTAATTAAAGAGAACAAAGTTGACCAAGGGTGCACAAAAAATGGGGGGGGGGGAGTGGGAGGGAGGGGGTAATGGTGAAGGGGTAGGGTTTGGGGAGTATAGGGGGTTATGCCGAGGCAAAAAAGATAAAGGTAAAGACCTCTAGTACGAATCTCTTCTTCTATTTAACATTGTTTTTTCTCTTTATAATAAACGTTTTGTATATTCGCTAACAAGGCTACAATGATGTGAAAAAGTTGAAGGGACATAGATGACACTAATAAGGTGGATTAAGTCTCTTATAAGATTCACTGAGGTAGCAGAAAAAAAAAAAAAATAAAAGATGGTCCTATTACCGAAGATAATAGGACCACCGAAAATACTGCCCATAGTATTACTGCATCATTACTTTAAAGCATTAAAAACTTTTATAATGAAATTTATTTAGCAAAATAAAAAACCTAGAATTTCACTGGCTGTATTGTGGCGAGGAAAAAAACAAGGTGGCCTAGCGGTCCCCGACATTAAAAAAAATTATTATGCAGTGGTGTTATCACAAGTGGTGGAGTGGGCAAAATAGAAAATAATATGTGTGGAGTAAGGTTAAGTAGTATAATATGGAACCCTTCACAACGCAGGGAATTGGGAGTAAAAATGCACAAGATGACACAAAATGCACTTAAAATATGGGATTTGGCCCATAAACAAAGTGAATAGAAATATAATTCACCTTTAATTTTTTTGAAAGATAATGATTATTTTACACCAGGAAAAAGGACAATAGGAGGGAATTGAATAAAAAACGACAATGCACAATTAAGAGACATAATTAATAAAGGGAAAATAAGTACATTTTTAGAGTTACAACTAAACATGGATTTAATGGTGATTAACGAATGGTGCTACCTCCAGTTGAAGCACTTTGTTGAGAATTTGCCTCAACCAATAAGAACAGGATACAATTAATGCCATTAGAGCGACTATGTATAGCTGGAAATGCAAAAAAGGATATCTCTCGGCTATATAAAATATTATTGGCAAACGATGAACTGGAAGTACCGCCATTCTTAAAAAAATGGGAAAAATAATTGGGGTCACTTGAATATAAACACATAACTCTGCCATAGATATCAAGATGGCTGAAATGAATTATAAGTGCCTGACAAGGTGGTACGCTACCCCAGACATATTAAGTAAATACCAACCGGAGATATCTCAGGAGTGCTGGAGAGGCTGTAAGGATGTTGGACCGATGGCCCACCTGTGGTGGAATTGTCCCAAAATTAAAAAATATTGGAAATAAATTTTACAATTAACAATGGAAATTACTGGTAAAGTCGTACCCGAAGACCCGTGGATATGTCTATTCCATGGAATAGAGGGTTCAGTGAAACAATATAGAGAATCAATAACCCCCCACTTGTTGAATGCGGCGAAAAGCCTTATACCTAAAAAATGGCAGGAGGAAGGAAGCCCCACAATGCGGGATTGGGTTATTGCCATAGAGGGAACATACGAAATGGAGGGCTTGAGATTTAGTGGGTTGGAAGAAAGAGAGGGTCGATGGATAAGTGGGAATGTTGGCAGGAGTTCAAGAAGTCGTGGAGGTATGTTGAGGTTATGACCTGTAGAGACTAGGGGGAACATGCAGATAAGGATGAAAACTGTGTTGTGCAGTTTGTTTTATTTATTTTTTTGTATACTGAAATGTGGTTTGATAAAATAAAATAAATAATTTAAAAAAAAAAGAATCATCTGCAGAATTGAGCGATAGTGATTTGTGGGGAAATTCGTCATCAAACTCTGAAAGTAATGACAGCGACAATTCTGCAACTGAGCAAATTTCTGTGTTTTTGATTTGATTACATTATTGAATAATGTAAAAGTGTTTCAAACTTTATCATACCCGGGCTGTCTACTAGACTCTTGTTTGGACAGATTAAATGTTTTATTGCTAAGAATTACAGGCCTACAATATAAAGCGCCAAATTTCCATGCAAAACGATTGTACTGCTTTGAGCATCAAAAATCTGAAATAATCATACCGCCAGGGAGGTTAAAAAGGTGATAGATAGATAGATAGTCTTTTTCAATTATCTGGTCTCCCCATACCTCTAGATCACATGTATTATTTTTCTACAATGCTTAATCACTGCTTTTTCATCTGCCTTGTATTTTTATACATTTTCATATAGCCAAATTACAGGTTAAATTGGACGTTTATTTTGGGCTTGCTTTATCTGGTCCCCCTCCTCCTTGACTATTTGTGGGACTATGACTTGATCTGGGACCTCTCTGAGATGGGCTGCAGTAACCTGGGAATTGATTTGTCTGGAAGTAATTTGAATTTATTCAAATTACTTCCAGACAAATCAATTCCCAGGTTACTGCAGCCCATCTCAGAGAGGTCCCAGATCAAGTCATAGTCCCACAAATAGTCAAGGAGGAGGGGGACCAGATAAAGCAAGCCCAAAATAAACGTCCAATTTAACCTGTAATTTGGCTATATGAAAATGTATAAAAATACAAGGCAGATGAAAAAGCAGTGATTAAGCATTGTAGAAAAATAATACATGTGATCTAGAGGTATGGGGAGACCAGATAATTGAAAAAGACTATCTATCTATCTATCACCTTTTTAACCTCCCTGGCGGTATGATTATTTCAGATTTTTGATGCTCAAAGCAGTACAATCGTTTTGCATGGAAATTTGGCGCTTTATATTGTAGGCCTGTAATTCTTAGCAATAAAACATTTAATCTGTCCAAACAAGAGTCTAGTAGACAGCCCGGGTATGATAAAGGTAAGTATTTCATAATCAGCTAGTATGCGATGCACATTAAAAAAGAGACAATTTATTGTCTCTTTTTTAATGTGCATCGCATACTAGCTGATTATGAAATACTTACCTTAGAACGATGCCCCGCAGTGTCGCTCCGCACTCCGCTCCACCGGCCACCATCTTTCCAGAGTTACTTCTGGGTTCGCGGCTCCGGCGCTGTGATTGGTCGGAGCTGCAATGGCGTCACTCCTGGCACAGCACGGCCCAGAAAAAACTGCACAGCGGGCTGTTACTTCAGTGCGCATGTGCTGATGATGTCGGCAGCAGTGTGTATAGTGAATATCTCCTAAACTGTGCAATCTCATCTAGCAGCTGTGTTTGGGGAGAACAGATGTGAGCACCGACCACTGCTGTGGTTTGCAGGAGTTTGTCTCTGCCTCTGCATCTGGACACCCAGTGATCCTGTGACAGCAGGCAGAGTTCCCTGTCACCCCCTTCTCCCTGACTTGAGTCAGAGTTTCCCATAAACACCTCAGGATGACTTTCTTCCATCAATGAATAGTGAATCTCCCGGGAGCAGTTAACCCCTCTCCTTCAGGAATATATGGTGGTACTGTACATACATTTTTCTTTGATATTTTATTTTTTCAGTGCATAGTTACAACTTTTTCCACTACTGTCTACACTTATATTCATAGCCCTAGGGACATGGTTGGGCTTCAATTTAAGTGTAATAAAGTGTTTTTTAATTGAATCCAAGGTGTATACTATTTCATATTTTATATATGCGGATACATATTTTTGACTTTCTTCTTCCCATAGAGCGCTGCCTTAGTTTCTATATGGCTTGATACAGGAGCTCCATGGCTATCAGGGTGAAATCAGCACAAAACGGCCTGCAATCCACACCACACGACCCACTGAGCATACCGGAGCCGAGGCAGAACATCGGGGACCCGATCGATCATGCCCAGACATAAGGAGAGAAGGAAGCCACAGAAACTCATTGCATATTTTGCACCGGAGCTCAGGCAAGATGGTGGCGGCACATCAGCACTCACTATGTCCAGCACGCCTCAGCAAGTACCTGCTAAAGTAACACAGTAAAAAGAAATGCACCATCCAAAAGCCCACAATCTCCCCTCATCTGGGAGCCCTGAGAAGGCAAGATTGAGGCTGGATGCAATGGATTACAGCCAGGAGGAGAGCCGCTCCAGCTCCGGGGATTCAGGGGAAGACACAAGGGATCTCCCTGACTCGATTGATCACTTCCCCACAACTAATCAGCCAGTGCTGGACACTACCCTAAAAGTTATCATGTGTCCACAAGTTTAGGGTAGAACTGCGGGCAACATCATCCAGGGTAGATCTCATAGAAACAAAGATGGAGGAGTTTGCTACCACCATCAATGATCTAGTGGACACCCATGACAATACTGAGGATGAAATGAAGGCAATTAAAGCAAAGCTAGCGGACATTGAGGACCGCTCTAGGAGAAATCATTTAAAAATTAGAGAGGTCCCAGAATCGGTCCAACAATCCGACTTGTGCAAGTATGCAGCACAACTTTTCAAATCCATGCTACCAGATTTGACAGAATTGGATATCACAGTGGACAGGATTCTGTGTCTCCACTTCTTTCTCGCTAAAAAGCGTCTGATGGTAGCATAGCGTACTAGAGATCTTTTCCCCCCACAATACAAGGATCTGCAATTCTTGCTGACCTGTCTCAATAAAAATGCAGAAACCTGAATACCATCTCAAAAGCACTAAGGATTCAGGAACCATAAGATCACCTACAAGTGGGGGTTCCCGACTAAACTGATCATTACCAAGAAAGGTAAGGACCCCATTGTGGATACTCTTGCCAAAGGGATACATTTGCTCAAAATGTGGCACATTGTGCCAGAGGGTTTTTCACAGTCCTCCAAGAAACAGAGCCCTAACCACATTGCGGAGGACTGGAACCTAGTTACCTCAAAAAATGCTTGTAGACACATTTGAAGTGACTGCAACCAGCAATGGAAAATATCTGCTGTTCCCTAAATAGAAGAGAGCCGTTAAGTGGAACTGTTTTTTGTTTATACCCCCTATGCATTCATGAGTGGCTCTATGCCACACCCAGGTTGCACTGACCTATGTCTATTACAACTATTCCTATCTTCTCTTTTGTTTTCGATGTTGCAGCTAACAACTATTTATGTCCACAGTCGCAGCAATAGCCAATCCTCCAGAAGGATGACTATGCAAAGACACAGCCACAGAGATGAAAACTGAAACCTCAACCATTATCACTTCTGGAACTGGCATACCAAGACAACCAACTCATGTAAGTGTTACCAACAGCTGCTACACAATACTCTCCTTGCCCAACCTCCAAGACGACCATAACCTTTCTAGCTATTAACATCAAGGGACTTAACCCAGCTACCCAGCAAAAGGCAGATCTCTGTGGAAAGAGGCAGCTCAAACTAACTGTGACATTCTTTGTGCCAGGAAACCCACTTCAACATTTATGCTCAACCTCCTTGCTCAAACCCCAAAGTTCCACATGTTTTCTTTGCTAGTGCAGACACAAAAAAAAGAGGGGTCCTTACTGCAATAAGAGACATTGTAGCCTTCCACCTACATGACCCGCAGAGCATATACCATATTCTGGTCTGTGACTAGGGATGAGCCAAACACCCTCCTGTTCGGTTCACACCAAAACATGCGAACAGGCAAAAAATTTGTTCGAACACGCGAACACCGTTAAAGTTTATGGGACACGAACATGAGTAATCAAAAGTGCTAATTTTAAAGGCTTATATGCAAGTTATTGTCATAAAAAGTTTTTGGGGACCTGGGTCCTGCCCCAGGGGACATGGATCAATGCAAAAAAAAGTTTTAAAAATAGCTGTTTTTTCGGGAGCAGTGATTTTAATAATGCTTAAAGTGAAACAATAAAAGTGTAATATCCCTTTAAATTTCGTACCTGGGGGGTGTCTATAGTATGCCTGTAAATGGGCGCATGTTTCCCGTGTTTAGAACAGTCTGACAGTCTTTCTATGTATCATTACTTAATTGTAATCAAATTATTGTTTCTTTTCTGTGTTTTAGGAAACGATACAATTCTGTACAAGTGGGATCCCCACGCCCTGCCAGTGAATATGATGGTGGCAAAAAATCTGCTTTAATTTATACTTCTACCATCCCTTGCAACAATATTTTGGAATTGTTTGGATTCCCCGAAATGCCTAGGAGAGTGGCTTGGCGGTGCTCCCCGACACGGAAAGGCCTCCACTTCCGCTTCACGGTGGCGGAGGCATTCTTTCAGCAGCTCCCAGGCGCGTGCGCTTGATTTTCTGTATCGCGCATGCGCAATAGGCCCTCCATCCAAGCCCTGGCATGCTGTCCTTCTTCCGTGTCGGCGGCCTCTGTCGACGCCGGACGCCGTTGCGTCATTTTGCGCGATGACGTCGGACGCCGCCCAGGCCGGGGAGCCGTGATTGGTGGATGCTTCCGATTCATCACCATACATTTTCTTGGTACTTAAAACTCTGCCATACTTACCTCTGAGTAAAACTGATTAAAACTTTTCCCTTTCACCTGAATGCATAATGGGTTAAATGAAGTGGGACTAGTTATCTGGCCACAACCACTCCCACACCATCAGGTATTTAACCTCACTCTCAGCAAACACAAAACTCTGCTACACAGCTGAGAGGAGCACAGCTCCCCACACTGGATCTGTTTGCTTTGAGTGGCTAAGGTTAGTTATATATCTATATATCCCTTTTCATGCTTTGTCTTGATACAATCATGGGGAGAATTATACTTTGTATCTCTCCCTTCTTTCCAATGCACACTATGCTTATGTTCTGGTACGGTTCAGGAGGGGGGGCGCTCTCTCGTCCCCCCTCTTTTCCTGCGGCCTGCCAGGTTGGGATAAGGGTCTGGTATGTATTTTGGGGGGACCCCACGCCATTTTTTTAAAAAATTTGGCGCGGGGTTCCCCTTAAAATCCATACCAGACCTGAAGGGTCTGGTATGGACTTTAGGGGGACCCCCACGTCATTTTTTTTTCCAATTTTGGCCGGGGTTCCCCTTAATATCCATACCAGACCTGAAGGGCCTGGTATGGAATTTAGGGGGACCCCCACGTCATTTTTTTAATTAAATTTTGGTTCAGGGTTCCCCTGTGGGGAATTCCCATGCCGTTTTTATCAATGAACTTCTATGTGTATTGTCGGACCGGCAATGCATTAATAGCCGCGAGTAGTTTGAAATGGCTTTTTTTCCTTTGAAATGTCATTTTGCTGTCAGACTGTTCTAAACACGGGAAACATGCGCCCCTTTACAAGCATACTATAGACACCCCCCAGGTACAAAATTTAAAGGGATACAGGTTACACTTTTATTGTTTCACTTTAAGCATTATTAAAATCACTGCTCCCGAAAAAACGGACGTTTTTTAAAAAAATGTTTGCATTGATCCATGTCCCCTGGGGCAGGACCCAGGTCCCCAAACACTTTTTATGACAATACCATGAATATAAGCCTTTAAAATTAGCACTTTTGATTTCTCCCATAGACTTTTAAAGGGTGTTCCGCGGCATTCGAATTTGCCACGAACACCCCAAATTGTTCGCTGCTCGGCGAACTTGCGAACAGCCGATGTTCGAGTCGAACATGAATTTGACTCGAACTCGAAGCTCATCCCTATCTGTGACATTAATTCCACAACCTATACAGTGGTTAATGTATATGCACCAAATGACCACCGGACCCGTGTTCTGCACAGAATTTTGAAGAAGGTCTCCCAAATCTGACAAGGTTATCTACTGTTATGTGGGGACTTTAACATACCCCCAGTCACTCCAACCCCTTCTTCTTAGATATGATCTATATGATGTGTGGAGATATACAGCAATAAAGCAGGGAAACTACTTGCCGCTCGCCCGGGGGGGCACAGACACAAGGCAAGAATACCCTACATAATTCATCCAGTTAACATATCCAAATTATACCATCCTCAAGCTATAGCGGATGCTTTTACCTCCTACTTTAGATCACTCTACAACCTAAAACTTGATCCCAGCACGATCCAACCCACATCCCACACGATTCCTGAACTTCTCAGTAAGATCAATCTTCCACAACTTATGGAAGAACATAAGGCGAAATTCAACTTCCCATTTACAACGCAAGAAATTTCCCCGACCATAGATTCCTTACCTAATAACAAGTCAGCTGGTCCAGATGGCTTCACAGGGGAGTATTTCAGGACATTTAAAGACATACTAACCCCCAATCTATTAGAGGTATACACTCAAGCCATCTCCTCCTCTTCTTTCCCATCTGAAATGCTCAAAACAATGATAGTTGCCTTACCGAAGCCAGGGAAAGAATCTAACGCGCCACAAAACTTCCGCCCTATATCATTACTTAGCAATGACCTGGAGATCTATGCCAAATTGATAGTTAAGGCGGGTGTATATTCGGCCCTCAATAGTCCATTTGGACCAATCTGGTTTTACCAAAGGACGACAGATGGCTGAGGCTACTAGGCGCCTAATTAATATTATACATCTTGTCAATAAAAGCAGAACGCCTTCTCTGCTACTAGCTTTGGATGCAGAGAAGCCATTCAATAGAATCCACTGGGATTATCTAGAACAGGTCTTGCATAAATTTGGATTTCAAGGCCACATTCTTCAAGCCATTATGGCATTATATACAACCCCTTCAGCCCAGGTATACATCTCGGGCATGCTCTCAACCCCATTTACTATAACAAACAGAACCCGTCAGGGGTGCCCCTTATACCCCTTATCTCCGCTCATTTTTAATTTACTTATGGAACCTATGGCTGAATAGATTCGCCAAGACCCCAAAATTAAGGCATTATCTGTGGGGGGGTAGGATGCATACCACCAGCTTATTTTCTTATGTTACATCCTCCTTGGCTTCGGTACACCAGGCTTTACAACTGTTCAACACTGTATCATACTATAAAGTTAATGAGTCCAAGTCATACCTTCTAGGGCTAGTTCTAACCAGTGAAAACAGAAGGGATATCAGTACTAGATTCCCCTACACATGGAAAGAAAAATCCATAGGCTATTTAGACATTACTCTCACCCCTAGACTATTGGATCTGGTTAGAGAAAATTACACCCACCTCCCACACACCCTACACCCCAAACTAGATAATATATGGAAATTTGAGCTATCCTGGTCAGGCAGACTAGCCACATTCAAAATGCAAATTATTCCACAATTTGTGGAATAATTGTGGAATAATTATTCCACAGTCTGTCCACAGTCTGTGGATTCCCCCTCACCTGCTCCACTGTGGTCCAAGACATCCATGTAAGTTTTAGCTAATGCTTAATAAATAAACTTTTAGGATTCATGGTCCAGTGCCTTGGTCACTTATTGACAAAATGACGGACATGCTTCTCATACAATCACCTCCAGCAAATGCCCTGTCACCAGAATGTCAAGCTTTCACACTGGCATTTATATGGATATGTATTAAGATTCAGTTAGTCCAGCATAGGTTAACCAAAACCTGGCATGAAATTGTGGACTGGCTACTACCCTTGTGCATTGCCCTTCAGCAAGTGGTGTGTTTGATTCAGAAATGTTGAGTAGGTATGTTTATCATTGAACAGTAAGTACCTTTATCATTGAACAGCCATCAATATTGAACTTGAAAGAAAAAGACAGCAATCAATATTGGGCCAAACTCCAAACATCATTGAAACATCCAATACAGTTTAATGAAAGGAAAAGCTGGCCTCAAGTAAGATTTTTTTCTGTGTGAGAAGCTCTTCCTTTTTTGTGTTCATCAAACTGTACTGGATGTTTCAACATCATTGGAGCATTGTCTGATCATTCTTATATCAAGTGTGCAGTGGGGAGTGTGGGTGTGTTCCTGTGCTCCAGCAAATAACTTTACCGTAGAATGGAGGAACATCAGGGAATGTTTACAAGTGGTAGCACATTTGGATTATTGAAAAAAAAAAAAAAAACTGTAAAAAAACAGCATCTCTGTTAAATCAAGTTAGAATCATTTCCTACAGCTACTTAGCAGGCGGGTCTTTGTAAGCCATTGGCAAACACCCTCTTAAATTTGGAGTTTCTTTGCTGAAGAGCCCTGTTGGATTAGAAATAGTAATTATTTGAGAATGTCTGAGCCTGTGCTTTGTACTGTGTGTGACACAGTGGAATACCCTAGTCTGCCCTTACAACTTAAACTTTTAGTGAGCCTCTTGGCTATCCAGGTACCATCTAAAGATGAGTCCCCCTTTCGGCTCTCTGCCTTATCATTCTAACACCTTGGTGTCAAGCTGGCCAATCTGTCACAGACAGAATATATTTGGCTGAATTTTTGACACACAACCTACTCACTGCTGCTGTTTTGTGAAGCACAAAATAATATTTCTATAGCATCTTTATATGCCTACATTCATGAACAATTGAAGGCTACCCAAATGCTTGCAGAAGATCACCAGATAAATGTCAGTACATGAGCAAACACAAATTAAGGGGTTAAATCTGACAGATGGATAGATATCTGACTTCAGCAAACCACATTTTAATGTAGACAGAGAAAATTCTGAAAGATCTGCTTATCTCCTAAATAAGAATGCTCCAAGTGTTCTTACCAAATTGTGTTACTATGACAACGTTTGTGTAAAAAGCTCTACAAATGAACAAAGTCTAAATAGATGAATTAGGACCACTAACTTCAAAAACATGCACCATTTGTACATACACTTAAATATTCATGAATCATGACCAGCATCAAAAAAATTAAGCAAACTATGAAGACTGTGATTTAAGGATGCACTTAAATACATAACTGTAATATGCAGTTGCAGTGTGTTAATTAGTACATTTTCATAATGATTCTTCATTATTTAACTTTACAGCTGTGTTCATTCACTTTTTCAGAAAAACACACAAATTTGAATTAGGACCACTAACTTCAAAAACATGCACCATTTGTACATACACTTAAATATTCATGAATCATGACCAGCATCAAAAAAATTAAGCAAACTATGAAGACTGTGATTTAAGGATGCACTTAAATACATAACTGTAATATGCAGTTGCAGTGTATTAATTAGTACATTTTCATAATGATTCTTCATTATTTAACTATACAGCTGTGTTCATTCACTTTTTCAGAAAAACACACAAATTTTTCATCAAACTGAGAAAATAACATATTTATTTACCACTCAATAATCTTTATACTGTTCCTTAAAGTATTATTGATTTGAATTTCATTTAGAGGAATTCAAAAATAAAACTAGGGTTTACTGCTCGAGGGACATTGTGGCTGAAGGACAGTTCTTTCTAAACATACTGTTACACTGACACTGATGTATAGTACTGCATGTAAATTAATGTCCTTGATATAATTTCTCTTGTTACAAACATTGTGTTAATGTAGAAGAAAAATATAGAGTTGTACACATGCATTCATATAATATTGTTCTTTATGTGCTATCTATTTCTTTTTTCTCAAAGACAAAACCTACTAATATAGGTCAAAGAACATATGGTCCAGTTGCTTTTTTATGTCAATGATTGATTGAATTGGATAGGTTTTAGATAACAAAGACCCAATAATTAAGCTACATTGTACTAAAGTCTGATAAAAGGTTCCAGCCTTTGTTCTTGGCATTGTTATATGATGGTTTTACTGCTTTGCTGTTCAGTAATGTATAACAAATATATAATACTGCGTATGCCGTTGTCAGGAAAAAATAGCAAACTTGTATAGATGTTATGGATTTCTGTATGAATGGCTACTAAAATACATTGTTTTTCATTTAAGATATTGCATCAAATATTCTTAATAAAAACAATGCAGAAAACATGTACATTAACATATCTTTAGTGAACTAAACTAAGAAGGTCATTAATGGAAAATGTATGTAGACCTCTAGGAAATATTCCACCATGTGAAAGGCAAACAATTATTCACTTGTGTCAAGATTATTGACCCCTTTAGTAAATCAACCCCTAAAGCCATTAAAGCGGCCGCCATACACCTACGGCAATTCGCGCCGGGGAACCAACCTGCCATCGTATAACAGCGCGGCTGGTCAGCAAGCTGTTAAACATTGTGATTGTCATATCCCCCTTAATCACCTATTCTTGACAGAGATGAAATTCAGTTCAGCTAATCTTTCCTCATAGCTAAGCGCCTCCATGCCTCTTATCTGTTTTGTTACCCCACTCTACATTTTCTCCAGTTCTCCAATATCCTTTTTGTGAAATGGTGTCCAAAACTAAACTGCATATTCCAGACGAGGTCCTATGAATGCTTTATGCAGGACAAAAATGATGTCTCTCTCAATAGGAGTTTATACCTCTTTTATTACAAGGAAATATTTGCTTGCTTTAAAAACTGCAGTTTAACATTTTATGCTATTAAGAAGATTTATGATCTACCAGAACACCCAGATCCTTTTCTTTTTTTTTAATTGTATTTTTATTTAAGGATTTCAAAGGAAATACAACAAAGAGTTAACGTCAAACAACTGACAGTACAAAATGAGTACAATCATTCAAAAAGTATAAAACAGAAATTTTTCCAGAGCAAGATTACAGTAATACCAGTGTCATAGGTTAACAAAATGACAAGTATATAAATCATAGGAGAAAAGTGTAAATAGGAATCAAGGTGGGAGGGGACCCAGGGAGGCGTCGTTCTGGATATATTAGTAGTTCACATCATAAGAATTGTCCCTCCCTGGATCGGGGATTAGCGGGTTGTCAGGAGCACCTATACCAGACAGAGGCACTCCATGGGGTTCCCACCAAGGAAAAGGGGGGGGGGGGAATAGGGATGCACCATGGAATCTCCAAGGGAATTGCTAAATGGGCCAGGAAGAACAGGCATTTACCCTATGTTGTTCAAGAATGTATAATGCTATTAGATAGTGGAGGAATAGTCCCGGGCTTGAGTGCTGTGTGGTCCCACAGGTCCCAAATCTTTGTAAATTGAGGAGTGTATCATGAATAATGGCAGTGAGGTGTTCCATTCTGCGTATTTGTTCCAATATTTGTAGGACTTGTGGGAGGGTGGGTGGAGATGAGGATAACCATCTCGAGGGTATGGCTCGTTTAGCTGCTAGAAGGATAAAGCCAGCTAATTTTCGAGAATACTTGGGGAGTCCTGGGAATGGCAAACCTAGGAGGAAATGCGTTGGATTTAAGGGAAGATTGGCTTTGAAAAGGTTTTGAAGGTATGTATGAATAGAGGACCAGAAAGTTTGGATACTGGGCCATTCCCAAAAAATATGGAAATGGGAGCCAGTATCGCCATGACATCTCCAACACACCCGAGGAACCCCTGGGTCATATCTATGCAAGACCTCTGGGGTTCTATACCAAAATAGTAATATTTTTTAGGATGTCTCCCTTTGTTCCACACATCGTGAAGATTTGGATGTAGCTTCCCATATTTTCTGCCATTGGGGAATGAGAATGGGTTGTTTGATAATTTGGGACCATTTCCTCACATATATATGATGTGAGTGGGAGGACCTCATGTAGATATTTATAAATTTCTGAAATAAGATGGGTTTGGTATGGGCCTTGGGTGCATAAAAGTTCAAATGGGGTGGGTTTGTCCAGGGTGAGAGCAGAAGATTTGGTGCTGAAGTAATGTTTAATTTGAATAATAGAATATGTTTTTAGGGATTTGATGCTTTTGTTGAATTTCATCAAAGGGTAAAAGTGTGTGAGTGAGTGGGTGCACAAGAATGGAAGCATTCGGGTGTATGATAAACTATCCGGGATGTCAGGGTTAAATAGCACATTTAATAGGGGTGGACATAGGAAAGAAAGGGAGAATTGACGGAAGCATTTTTTCCATATAGAGAGAGTGAAAATCATCGGGTGTAAGCATAAATTTCTAAGTTGGGTTATAGAGGACTCTAGGTTTGTCCAAATCATGGAACAGGGGTGAACAGGGCAAGTGATGTTCATTTCAATGTCCGACCAGAAACTGGATGCCATTCTATGAGACCAGACTATGACCGGTTTCAGATGTGTAGCAAAGTAATATTTAAGGATCTGGGGGCGAGTACAACCGAGCTGGCAATACTGTGAGCTTTAAAGTGCCATATAAAGTTAAGGAATAACCGCTGAGTGGCTTTGAGTTGTGACATTGGGACGGGGATTGGTAGGGTCTCAAATATATAGAGGAGTCTTGGTAGGATAGACATCTTCAGAACATTGATGCGGCCCAAGAGAGAGATGGGACATGTGTCCCATTGTCGCAAAAGTCGGTCAATGTCTCGGAAGAGAGGAGGGAAGTTGGCTTGGTAAAGGCTGGAATATGAGGGAGTTAGATTAATTCCCAAGTATTTAACCTCCCTGACGGTAATCCCGAGTGTGGCTCGGGGTTAAATTTCAGTCCCATTAGCGGTAACCCCGAGCCACACTCGGGATTACATTGCAGGATCCTGGTGCGGTGTTACTTACCTTGTCCCCAGGATCCTGCGATGTCCCCCGCAGTGTCCATGGGCTCTGTCTCCTCCGAAGCCTCTCTGTGCCAGGCTTCCTTCCCTGCGAGCGGCACGACACACGGGGGCGGAGCCTGGCGGCAAATTAAAAAATGTAAAAATCATAACACATACAGTACTGTAATCTTACAGATTACAGTACTGTATGAAATCATTTCACATCCCTTTTGTCCCCAGTGCTTTGGCCCATGCCCTTCATGCAGTTTTATATGATATATACTGTTCTTCTTTCTGCAACCAAAAAGTGTCCCTTTATGTCAAAAGTGGCTTTAGATCAGCTAGAAAACAGCAATAGTAAATTAGAACACTTGCAGAATTGAGCGATAGTGAATCGTGGGGAAATGTATTTTATTATTATTGTATTATTATTTTTTTTTAATTATTTATATTTATTTATTATATTATAATTTATGTTTTTGTGTTTCAAACTTCATCATACCCGGGATATCTACTAGACTCTTGTTTGGACAGATTTAAGTGTGTTATTGTTAAGAATTACAGGCCTACAATATAAAACACCAAATTTCCATGCAAAATAATTGTACCGCTTTCAGCACCTAAAATCCGAAATAATCATACCGCCAGGGAGGTTAAGGGATTTTGTGCACCAATTGTATGAATAGTTTTGTTGCAGTGTGATAAGATCTGAGGTTGAGATGAGTATGGGTAAGGCTTCTGTCTTGCTTGTATTAATCTTATAGCCTGAGAGGGAACTGAATTCTTTAAGCAGAGCATGTAGGTTTGGGAGAGAAATATGAGGTCTAGTCAGGGTTAGCAGATTGTCATCCGCAAATTGGGATAATTTGTATTCATTTTGATGTAATGAGACTCCATGAATGTCAGGATGAATGCGGATGGCTGCGGCTAAAGGTTCCAGGCAGAGGATGAAAAGCAATGGGGACAGTGGACACCCCTGCCTAGTACCATTGCTGAGAGAAAAGGATGGTGATATGTAGGACGATAATTGGACTTGGGACGAGGGGCAGGAGTATAGAGCATGTAGTGCGGCAATAAAGGGACCTTTGAAACCATAATTGGAAAGCGTAGCAAACATAAAGGGCCAACTGAGCCTATCAAAGGCTTTCTGAGCGTCAAGGCTTAAAATTGGAGCTGGGCATGTTGTTTTATTCAATAGATCAATAAGGTCTATAGTGCATCTTGTATTGTCTCCCGCGTGCCTGGCTGATACAAAACCTACTTGATCTTTATGTATGAGCCTGGGGATCAGGTGGGATAGTCAATTAGCTAGAATTTTTGTAAATATTTTATAATCTGAGTTAAATAACGCAATGAGTCTGTAATTATCCGGGAGGGAGGGATCTTTAGGGATTACGGAGATATGAGCATGAAGGAATTGGGGGTGGGGTAAGGTGCCTTTAAATAGGGAGGAAAATAGGGAGATTAGATGTGGGCTAAGGATTGGTAGAAATGTTTTATAATAGGAGTATGGCAAGCCATCAGGACCAGGGGATTTTTGGGTAGGGAGATTTTTAACTACATCCGCTAATTTCTCAGGGGTAACCATCAAATTTGGAGATAAAAAGTGATCAGTAGAGAGTTTGGGTAAGTGTAGGGAGTCAAAGAAAGAGTCAATTTTTTCTTGTGTAAAGTTGTAGTGGGGGTCTGATTGCAGACAGTTGTACAATTTGCGATAGAAGTCTCCAAATACTTTAGACACTGTAGACGGGCAGTATGTGGGGGTGCCATCAGATTGTTTAAGAAAATCTGGGGATGAGTGAAAAGGACGAGGTTTCAATTTATTCACCAACATCCTGTGGGGTTTGTTCGAGTACTCGTAAAATTTCTGTTTAGACCAAAGGAGAGATTTGTGAATTTTTTTCATGTCTAATGATCTGAGTTGATTGCGTAAGGAAATAACAGCTCGGAGCCTAACCACCGTGGGGAAAGATAGTAAAAGTTTTTCAGCTTTGTGGAGCTTGAAGGTAGCAGAGGAGCATTGAAGGGCTGCGTCTCTTTTCAGACGAGAGCCTGTAGCAATACAGTGCCCTCTAAAGACGGCTTTGTGAGCTTCCCATAGGGTGGAAGGCTCAGAGACCGTATTAACATTAAGCTGGAAATATTCAACTAAGCTATTGGATAGGTGTTCCCTGGTTTCAGGGATTCGGAGAAGGGTTTCATTGAGTCGCCAATGGCAAGTTCTAGGGGATGCGAATGATAGGGCAATATCCAGATGGACTGAGGAGTGATCTGAGCAGGAAACGGGAGAAATTTCGGACGAGACTGTGGATGTCAGAAGGGGTGAGGACATAAAGTAATGGTCTAATCTAGAGTAAAGTTTGTGAGGGTATGTGTAGAGTAAAATGTGTATTGTTTGTGTGTTGGGTGTTTGATCCTCCACATGTCCAAGAGGCCCCTAGCTCTGATGAGCTTTCGAAATGATTTGGAAAGGCGATCAGAGCTAGATGGAGTTTTAGACGGGAACAGTACAAGTCTGTCTTTACTGGGGGACATGGTCAAATTAAAGTCCCCGCCAATTACTGTGAAGGGTTGAGAATGTTTATCGAGGACGTCAAACATAGTAGGGAGGAAATGAACCTGTCCGGAATTGGGAGCATATACATTGACTATCGTAAGGGATTGGGAAATGAACATGCAGTCCAGGATAATAAATCTGCCATGGGGGTCCAAATAGGAGGATTAAATTTGTAATAGACATAGGCGATTAACAAGGATCACCACGCCTGCTTTACCAGACGGGTCAGATGCCATAAAAGATAACGGAAAATGTTTACTAGCAAATTTGAGAGAACCCCCAGGACAGAAATGGGTCTCCTGGACTAGGATTATATCAGCTTTAGAAGCCTTAAACTCTTTCAGAGCTAGCCATCTCTTCTGAACAGAGTTTAAACCTTTGACAGTACAAGTAAAAAATTTTAGTGCCATGACGACTTAACCTGGTGAGTATGCGTTTTATAGTTGACATAGCATGTGTCGGATAAGGGATTCCATGGTGCAAGGGTTATAGGGAGGGTGTAAAGTAACCTGTCAAAACATAAAACATCATCAAAACTGTAACCCTGACAATTCCAATTTAGGAGATGTAACCACCTCTGGTCAAGAAAAAAGGCCAGAGGATAAGCAGTGGAGAAGACATTATAAAAATGAAAAAGTAAATAAGACAAGAAATGTCTTTAAAAGAGAAAAGCAGCAAAAAGAAAAAAAAAGAAAAAAAAAAGAGAGTCAAAAAGTCATCCGAAGAGAAACCTGGAAGTGTGGGGCCTTCCAGGAAGCCAAGGTCTGAGCCTTGGGCCGGGAAGGGGAAAATGAGGGCCATCAAAAAAAGAGAGGCCAGAGGATCCCCCTCCGATATCCAGAGCAAAAGACCTAGGTATTAAAGGTAATTAAAACTTAAAAAAATACAAAAATACAAACCGGTTAACCTAGGTGTCATAGAGAACAGCAACAGTTAAGTTAGGACACCCATGGTAGAATGATGGCTATGTAAGCCTACCAGAGGGGTAGGCAATCTCCTAGGAACATCAGGAGGCTGAAACAAAAAATACCATATAGGGCCGTAGCCATGTGTAAAGTTCCTCAGGTTGGGAATATGGAAGATGGACGCCTCTGAGGAGTGAGATTGGTTTTGTGTGGTTTCTGCCTCACTGGGGTCCAGATGCGGCCTGGGATTGCGGGAGGTTTGGGAGTGACGGGAAGCGGCACAGGATCTTCATCTGGAAGAGGCGGCAGGCCTAGGTTGCGTAAAAAGGTATCACTTTCCTGGAGATCACGTAGGGAGAATTGTACACCATCACGGGAGGCAGAGAGGCGGAAGGGAAAGCTCCAGCGATACAAGACTTTGTGGGTTTGGAGATGTAGAGTCAATGGGCGGAGATTCCTTCATCTTGCCAGTGTGATAGGTGAAAGATCGCTGAAAATCTGGATCCTAGTTCCCCTGAAATCAAGTCTGGATTGATTACAGGCGGCGATGGTTAAGGCTTCTTTGCTGTCATAGTAATGAAACCTGACGGTTACGTCTCTCGGGTTAGCTCCAGCTGGAGGTTTGGGGGCTAGGGATCTATGGGCCCTGTCCAAGCGCCAATCAATATCAGGTATATTGGGGGCCACTACATTAAACAAACTCAAAAGATAAGGGTGAAGGTCTCTATCTTCTACCTTTTCAGGGATGCCTCTGATCCGTAAGTTCTGCCTGCGCTCTCTATTTTCAAGGTCCTCTTGTTGGGCCTGAAGTTGCGTGACTGAGTGCTTAACGGCAGCGTTGTCTTCTTCTAATGGGGCATACACACGGTCGGACTTTTCATCTACAAAAGTCCGACAACCTGTCCGACAGACTTTCGGCTGACTTTTGGCAGACTTGCGGCAGACTTTCTAACGAATGGACTTGCCTACACATGATCACACAAAAGTTCGACAGCCTAGTACGCGGTGACGTACACCGACGAGACTATAAAACGGAAGTTCAATAGCCCGTACGACACCCTTTGGGCTCCTTCTGCTAATCTCGTGTTTATCTCGTGTTAGTAGAAGTTTGGTGAGAGACGATTCGCGCTTGTGAGACTCGTATTTTTCAGTTCGTTTTAACTGTTGTTCAGTCTGTGCTTGTGAGGTTTGTATCTGCTTTTCAGTGCGTTTGGTCAGTTGGCATTGAGAAATCTTTGTTTTATTGTCCGCTCGTTCCTGATTTTCAGGTCGCTCTTCACAGGCCTTGCTGTTCTTCAGTGCGTTCTGTTAAGTGTGTTCTGACCAGCCGACCATTTTGAAGCCATGTTACCTGTACGTACTCATCGTCGAGCTCGTGCATTGTATGTGCTTGGTGCTGTAGTTCATTCTTCAGCCCAAGACCAGTCCATGAACAGGGCGAGGAGGAGTTCATGGACCAAGAATTGGTTGCTTCAGCGTGACCAGTTCTGTCACATGCCATTGCTCCGTGAGATCCGTAAGAATAATCCTGAGGATTTCAGGAACTTTCTCCGGATGACGGACCCCGTTTTTGACCATTTGTTGGCTTTGCTGACCCCCTAAATCAGCAGGCAGGATACCTGCATGAGGCAAGCCATCACTCCGGAGCAGAGGCTAGTTGCCACATTGCGGTACTTGGCGACAGGGAGAAGCCTGCAGGACCTCAAGTTCTCGACAGGCATCTCCCCCCAGGCTCTGGGGATCATTATCCCAGAGACCTGTTCTGCCATCATCCAGGTCCTGCAGAAGGACTATATTGAGGTAAGAATTTTTTCTTTTCTTAGCATCACATGTTCTTTTCTTTAATCTTTGATAATGTAATGTATTTCTTAACTCAAACACTACTTACCATCATTGCAATATAGTGTGAATGTCCCCTTTTTCTCCTCACGCATGCTGGAATTTTTTCCTGTTCTTTTTTGTCATGCATGTATATTTGCCTTCACTAACCTCCCCAGCATACAATGCTGGGCACATATCCACCTAGTCTACTCAGTTTGAATGTATTTAGTCAGCTGCATTGTATTTTGTTTCCCCTAAACTCCATCCAAATAGTGTGCATGTCATAATGTCATAAACTAGATTTCCAACCCCCCCACCTAAACTCAATCAAAATAGCGTGCATGTAATTAGCTTGATTTCCAACCCCCCCAAACTCCATCCAAATAGTGTGCATGTAATTAGCTTGATTTCCACCCCCCCACCTAAACTCAATCTAAATAGTGTGCATGTAATGAACTTGATTTCCAACCCCCCCACCTAAACTCAATCCAAATAGTGTGCATGTAATTAGCTTGATTTCCAACCCCCCCACCTAAACTCAATCCAAATAGTGTGCATGTAATTAGCTTGATTTCCAACCCCCCCACACCTAAACTCAATCCAAATAGTGTGCATGTAATTAGCTTGATTTCCACCCCCCCACCTAAACTCAATCCAAATAGTGTGCATGTAATTAGCTTGATTTCCAACCCCCCCCCCCACCTAAACTCAATCCAAATAGTGTGCATGTAATTAGCTTGATTTCCAACCCCCCCCCCCCCCTAAACTCAATCCAAATAGTGTGCATGTAATTAACTTGATTTCCAAACCCCTCCCCCCGCCTAAACTCAATCCAAATAGTGTGCATGTAATTAGCTTGATTTCCAAATACCCCTAATAATTTGCTATAATGTTCTGTGGTGTTGATTTTTACAAAGCAAATATATGTTGCACTTTGCAAAATGCATTTGCACTCTGCAAGTGCATTTGCTCCAGTGCTTTAGTAAATCAGCAGAAGCTCTGCTGATTTCCATCATCCAATCATGTGCAAGTCACAAAGTGTATGGATGAATTGCCCTTGCATGTGATTGGGTACTCCTTGCAACATGAAAGCCTTTTTACCTTACCTCATTTACTAAGCTGTGGAGCAACTGCACTTGCAGAGTGCGACAACTGCACAGTCTTGTAGCCTTTAGTCAATAAAACCCTGCGTGTCCTTAAACTTTTAATTAATTTCTAATTTCACCACCCCCTAAAACGTCAAGTTCGACAGCAATATGTAAATTATTTTATGGGTAGGGGGGCCATTGCAATGGGCCAGGATATCTAAATTATCAAAATAAAAAAATCTTGATGAAATTTTGAATTATATTTATTGCTTGCTTTCTCCTAGGTTATGGTAGAGCACTTGTAGTGCCAAGTGTATTTTCCTTGACTAAATAAGCTCCATTGTCACTGTAAACAACTATTTTAAATTTAAACAAACTGATACTGAGCATTGAAATAACAAACCACACATTTAGTTAATTACTAAACAGATGTTTTAATATTCTGTAAACATTCACTTAAGCATTAGTATAAAATGTTCATAGTCAAAAATATATCAATATATTGACAAATTTGGAAAAATATAATTAGTTATATTTTTTTATAATTTAAAATATAATTTTTTGTATTTTGATTGTAACAAACAGGCCTCTTTTATATATATATATATATATATATATATATATATATATATATATATATATATATATATATATATATATATATATATATATATATATATATATATTTTTTTTTTTTAAACAGGCCTCTTTTTTATTTTTTATTTTTTTTATTTTTTATTTTTTTTAAACAGGCCTGTTTTTTTTTTTGATTTTTTAAAAACAGGCTTTTTTTATTTTTTTATTTTTTTTTTATTTTTTTATTTTTTTGATTTTTTACAAACAGGCCTTTTTTTTTATTTATTTATTTTTATTTATTTATTTATTTTTTGGTTTTTTAAAAACAGGTTTTTTTTTCAAAACAGGCCTCCATTTTTTTGTAATTTTTGATTTTTTATGTTGTTAAACAGGCATATAATTTCCACAAAATACAAAAGAGAAGGCCCAGAATGGGGTCAGCAAACCAGGAAATGAAGGACATGATCAATGTTTTTGGGGTTGAAAAGGGGCATTTAGATTCGACCCAAAACATCAATCATGTCCTTCATTTCCTGCTGCATACGATCCAGCCGATTCCGCATTTGATCAATCTCCCCATTCCAGGCCATTATTTTAGAAATTAGTCGTTGGGCACTGTCTGTTGTGAAATAGTCACTTGGACCTAAAATAGAATGAAAAAAAGATGTGTTTAGAAATATGCAGACATACATAGTTTACCTTACCATAAGCTGGTGTCTCAGACACTGACCTGGAGGGGTGCCCATGTCGCATACTTCATCAATATCCTCGGGGATGGCGCTGCTGCTTGAGTCAAGCACAACCAGATCACCTAAAATAGAGTAAAAAAATTACATAGAATAAAAGGCAGCCATGCATAGATTACCGTAAGCTGGTGTGTCAGACACTCACCTGGTGGGGTGCCCATGTCGCCTACCTCTCCTTCCTCCACATCCTCAGTGAGGCTTGGGCTGATTTCTCAAGTATGTTCTTTTGGTTGGGGGGGACTGGGTTCTTCTTGGCTGAGTGTTTTTTCCCCTATGTCAACCGAAAAATTAATATACTTAGCACACAGATATTTTAGTACATATAGATATATAGAGAGAGATATTATATATATATATATATATATATATATATATATATATATATATATATATATATATATATATATGTAGGAAGGCCAGTATGGTGGCCTGAATTTATGGGAGGAGCCCGGGGGGGTATTTAGGCAGCCCGCTCACCTGCGGTGCTTGTCGGTTTCCTGTGCACGATACACGTCACTAGGCCGACTATTCGATATACCAGCGCCCGCAAGTTCTTGCCTCGCAAGTTCCCGTATTCGATATTCCGTACTCAAAACTTTCGAAGTCCGCGTTTTTCGTTCGTAGTTTGTACCACGCGTCTGGCTTGGCTGTCGCAGGTAAGGTCCCGTCGGACTTTGTTTTTCGTTTTCATATCATGTCACTAAACCGTGATTTCAAATTTTCGTTTCACTCGCATTTCACAAACTGCAATGTATATCGCTCGTACTTTCGTTATGTTACCATTTCGACAGCACCGCGACGCAGACGTCGCTTCATTTCTAGCATGTTGGTATTTAAAATATGCGTCGGTAGACAGCCATAGCGAGTCGCAATTTGCAATTTATCGGATCAAGTCAGTTCGATACCAATCATTTCTCATTTCTGAAACATTTCTAAACTCATTTCTGACATTTCAGATCATTTCAAACATTTCTCATTTCAGTCACCGCCGCGCTCCGATTCGAATCCAGTCGCACCAAAAGATGCACCGATTCGTTCCAGTGTGCCCCAGTTATTACGGCCTCATTTCTATACATGCTCCAGAGTTACGTTATTATCAGTCATTCGTACCTCTGTCATGGTTATCATTTCATTTCCACGTATCACGTTCCGACATGAATTCAGTCGCATGGAAGTGCACCAATTCGTCTCGGCGTGCCCCAGGATTGGCCTCATTTCTATACATGCTCCAGAGTTACGTTATTATCAGTCATTCGTACCTCTGTCATGGTTATCATTTCATTTCCACGTATCACGTTCCGACATGAATTCAGTCGCATGGAAGTGCACTGATTCGTCTCGGCGTGCCCCAGGATTGGCCTCATTTCTATACATGCTCCAGAGTTACGTTATTATCAGTCATTCGTACCTCTGTCATGGTTATCATTTCATTTCCACGTATCACGTTCCGACATGAATGCAGTCGCATGGTAATGCATCGATTCATCTCGGCGTGCCCCAGGATTGGCCACATTTCAGTACATGCTCCGGAGTCCGATTCGTAGTCAGTCGCTACAACAGCACGACCGATTCGGGCCTCTGTCATGGCAAACGATATGTCACACCGCACTTACCGCGCTCCGCTTCGAATCCAGTTGCATCTTCCATGCATCAATTTGTTACGGCGTGCCCAAAGGGCTCGGCCTCATTTCTGAAACATGCTCCAGAGTCCGGATCATAGCTAGTCACAGATATCGGGTGACTGATCCGTATCTCTGTCATGCAATTACTACCATTTCACTCCCACAACGCATCACCATTTCGAAACCAGTCGCATCTGAGATGCACCGAGTCGTCACGGAATGCCTCGCTTGTTTCAACCATATCCATACCTATACCAGAGCTCGGTTAGTTGCCAGTCACAGAACACGGCACAACCAATTCGAGCCTCGGTCAAGGTAATCATTTCTCTCATTCATTTCATACTGCGCTACGATTCGAATCCAGATGCATCAAACAGGCACCGATTCGTCCCGGTGTGCACCAATGTTTTCAGTTGCCTCATTTCAATACATGCTCCAGAGCCCGGTGCATGGTCGAATCAGTCACGACACGACCAGGCCGGACCTCTGTCAGGGGGTTCACTCATTTCATAATCAAGGCAAACATTTCGAATCATTTCATTGTCACAAAGATTGCAAACACCATACAAATCGTTGCTTCAAGTTAAGTTAGCAATCCCTTCACGAATTATCACCTTTCCATTTTCCTCAGGTCAGTCAAAGTTCAGTAGGTCCACCCTGCACCAGGTTGGACGATATCCCCCCAGGTAAATAAAAAAAAAAAAAAAAAGGGAATGGGAGAATAAGTCGGGTAAGTATGACTCAGCGGATCAAAGGAAAACTTGAAATTCATGTCACCCCCAATAGGTTACAGTCAACCAGGAAACAAAGCTCAAGAGATTCTCACCAGAGCAACTATGTCCCAGGCCGGCAGCGAAGGCTTCACGGCCCCTCTGTCACCTTCCCCGGTCTCAGAGAGCGGCAGCGTGCAGTCCCTCAGGGGATGGACTATCCCCAAACTGACGGCAGAGCTCAGACGCAGAGGTGTCCCCTTCCCCGCCACAGCGAGGAAAGGCGAGCTCTTCAAACTCCTCTTTCCCCCACCAGCAGCAGGACCCAGTTCCCAACAAGCATCCCTCCAGTCAATATCATCAGCCATCTCGCAATTACACACGATGGTGTCATCTCTATCCACCTCAGTTACAGACGTCCAAACCAGAGTTGCACTTCTGGAGGCTCGACCGGCCACGGCTGTCCCCGACCCAACAGCAACTCAAACCTTGACACCTCTTCCTGCAGGTACCTCAGGCTCGAGCCCCATCGTCTACCCCTCCCATCTGGTCCCAACCAGTATCAGGAAGGACATTCTGGATGGCAAGGACGTCAACCTGGCCTCTCTCCTTATTTCCGTGCACGATTTGGCAGAAAATAAGGCCTACTCCTGGGGCGACATATCGGTGGTCCTTAAAGCCAAAGACCCCAGATTGAACCGCAAGCTATCAGTCCCAGAGTTTACCTTGGCCTTTGGCATGCTCAGAGATGTCCTGCGCTCAGCCACCCCTAGCAGGCGGCAAGAGCTGGACTTGTATCTCCATACTGTAGTAGACTTGGGCTACAAGTATGGAGGTTTTGCTTTTCACGACTATCATCGTTCCTTTTCAGCTAAGGCCGCCGCCAGACTCACACAATTCCAGACTACGACAGATTGGAGTTTCATGGACACAGAGCTCTTCTGCCGACACTTTGCCGGCTTACGCTCACCTCTGTGTGCGATTTGTCAGTCTTCCACCCACACTGCCACCTGGTGCGCCAATGCGGCGATCAGACGGCCCTTCGAGTTCCCCTCTACCTCAGGTACAGTTCAGGGTCAGTCGATCCCTGAACCAATGCCTCAGGTGGACAAACTCAGACGCCCAGTCGGAACCGTGGGAGGGGCAGCCATCTGTAACAACTTTAACTATGGGTCCTGCAACTTCAGCCAGTGCCGTCTACTTCACATCTGCACCTTATGCCAAAGAGCACACCCTAGGAATTTGTGTGAAGTCAAACAACACAAGAGGGCATGACTAAGCCGGATCAACCTCTTATGGTTAGGACTGTATCTCACTTCACATCCCACCCCTTCCCTGTCCACCTACCTTATCCAAGGCTTCACAGCAGGCTTTCACACCGGCCTCATTTCACTACCCCACAGTACTCACGAATGTGCCAATCTTCGTTCTGCAGCCATTGACGAACATACCATAGATCAGCTCTTACAGGCAGAGGTAGATCGAGACTACGTGATAGGCCCTTTCACTTGCCCCCCTTTCAGCACATGGAGAGTCAGCCCTATTGGGCTTGTCAAGGGCAAGTTCTCAAATAAATTGCGTTTGGTGTACGACCTGTCTGCGCCTCATTCTTCCCACATACCCAGTCTCAATTCCCTCATCCCCTCCGAAGAGTTTTCCCTAAAATATTCCTCCGTTGACATGGCAATACAAGCGATCATCAAAGCAGGCACAGGTGCCTGGCTCTCCAAAGCCGACATCTCGGATGCTTTCAAGCTCCTGCCCATCCACCCATCCCTTTGGTGCTGGCATGGCATCAAATGGAAGGAAGCATATTATTTTGCTACAAAACTAACCTTCGGTTCGAAGAGTAGCCCGTGGCTCTTCGACACGTTCGCTCAGTCCCTCGTTTGGATACTATTACACAAGGGTCAATGCCATGAAGTCATCCATTATCTGGATGACTTCCTACTGATAAAACCGCCCAGCAAGCCCCCAGGAGATCTCGACAAACTTAGAGTGATTTTTGGAAACCTCAATGTTCCTATCGCCGAGCACAAAGTCGATGGCCCAGCAAACATCATCACCTTTCTCGGGGTCAGCTTGGATACCTGCGCGATGCAAGCCAGTCTCCCCCCCGACAAACTAACACGCATTAGGGCAGTCCTTCACGAGTTTACACACACCAAGGGCTGTACCAAAAAACAGTTGCAGTCTCTCCTGGGTATGCTCAACTTCGCTATGCGAATTATCCCACAAGGCCGCACATTTGTATCACGCCTGCTTAGATTTCTGTCAGAAACTCAAGACCCCGATCAGATTTTGAATCTAGACTCCGCAGCTATAGCGGACCTATCTATGTGGGAGGAATTCTTGTCTGCCTGGAATGGCATATCTCTATTTATACCTATGGTTTCGGTCCATTCACCCCAGGTGGTGACGGATGCTGCAGCCTCCACAGGTTTCGCGGCAATTTTTGGCCATCATTGGTTTTCAGGACCCTGGCCTCAACAGATACTGTTGATACCCGGCTTTTCCCAAACATCTGCCCTCTTTGAGCTTTATCCCATAGTGGCAGCTGCACAACTCTGGGGCCACCACTGGACAGGACAAACCATAGTCTTCACCACCGACAACCAGGCCACGGCAGACATCATCAACAGAGGCAGGTCCAAGTCCCTAGCAGTCATGTCCTTCCTGCGCAGGTTGGTACAACTGTCTTTACAGCATCAGTTCAATATACACTGTGCATTTATTCCCGGCAGATACAACTCAGCAGCTGACGCACTGTCACGTTTCAATTATACCTCCTTTTTCAAACAGGTTCCCGATGCCGATCCAATGTCGGCCCCTATCCCTGTCTGGTCACAACTGACCCTGGACTAGTTCAACATCTACACGGAGCTACGCAACTCATAAATCATTCCCTCTCCCACAACACACTCAAAGCCTACCAGACAGCTTGGAAGGCCTTCAATAAATTCCTCACGTCCTGCCGTAAAGGACCAACAGATATCAAACAGGTACTGGCCTTCACTGCACACTGCCACACGCAGCTGGCCTTATCCTACAATACCATCCGGCTATACCTAGCCGGCATTCAACATTTCATGGCGCTTGAAGACCCCACGAAATCTTCACTGTTCTCATCACACGCTATACGAGCCATTCTAAGGGGAATTCAGAAACGACAACCAGTTATCAGCACTAAGCGCTTACCCATTACGGGGCCGATCTTTAGGGACATGTCAACTATTCTGGCTACTTCGCCATTCGGTCTGCTCCCCAGCAAGGTCTTACAAGCAGCCGTATATTTAGCTTACTATGGGTTCTTGCGGCCTGGAGAATTCACCTCTAACAAACCCACAGACCAAGTACTATGCAGACGGCACTTGCTTCGATACCAAGACCATTTCATCCTGCACCTTGAGGTCTCTAAAACCCAGCAAACGGGCTCAGGAGTGAACATTCACCTCTACAAAACCAACAACAGCTGGTGTCCAGTCGCTGTACTCCGACTCCTGTCACTCCTGCCTGAGCAACCAGACAGCAGTCCCCTTCTACCATTCCCAGTTAAACCATTAAGCGCCTTTCAGTTTGTGAAACACATAAGGATACTTCTCCACAATCTTCACCTTAACCCTAGTCAGTATTCCGGACACTCTTTCCGCATCGGAGCAGCCTCCGCAGCGTCCCGCCACGGGGTTCCAGACCACATCATCAAAAGACTAGGCAGGTGGAAATCAGCCTGCTTCGCCCGGTATATCCCCAATCCGCAAACAGAGATGGCACAGGCATTCTCCAAATTGGCTCAATAAATAACTGAAAACCAATAAAAATTATAACCCTACCTGAATGTTTTTGCCCCCTTATTTTGGCATACCGGCCCCGGGGAGGTATTTAGGCAGCCCGCTCACCTGTGGTGCTTGTCGGTTTCCTGTGCGCGATACCCACCCTCCCATCCCCATTTCACAGCATTTCTCAAACTATTCATTTCATTAATTTCTCTTACAGAATAATCATTTCTTAAACCAGGGTATGCCCCCTTATTTTGGCATACCGGCCATTAGACCAAGGCACACTTTCAGGTCCATTTCATATGGTAAGTCCACACTTTCAGGTCTATTTCCGATGGTAAGTCTTATCTTTACTATAAGTGTTATCTATGTCCATATCGGACATAGGGCTCCAACCATAAATATATGTTATATATATTATATATATATTATATATTATATATATATTAGTAATGAGGTTTATTAAAAGATCGTTTCAAACAATGCAAAAATCGTATAGTAAAGAAAACCACATGGAGCAGTATACAAGGTAATAAACAGGAGATAAAAACACGACAAGCACTTACTTTTTTCCAAGACTTTACGGGTCAGTCTGTACTGATCGGGCTCCCGGAGTTTCAGGTCGGACCATCTTTTTCGAATCTGATCCTTCGAGCGCTGTACCCCAAAAGAATCATGTAATTTCTTCACCACCTTTGCCATTATTTTGGCTTTTCTCAAATTTGGCCGGGCGTACGGCCCATTCTTCCCATCATAGTCCTTTTTTTTAAGAATTGCCACCATTTCCACCATCTCTTTAAAGGACATATTGGAGGCCTTAAATCTCGGCTTCCCACATCGTGACGTTCCGGCCTCCGGGCTTTCTTCGCTACCTGAGGTAGTACACACCTGATGTGTCTCCGCCATTATTCACCACACTACGCACCGTACAAAAAATGGGCGGAGAACATGAGTTAAAATCGAACGTCAGGGGCGGGCGACGCAGGAAGAGTTTTACACATGCGCAGTGTATAAAGAGGGGCCTTGCGCACGTGTCATACGTACGTTCTGTGCGTAGAGTTAAGGGGCAGAGAACATGAGTTAAAATTGAACGTCAGGGGCGGGCGACGCAGGCGGAGTTTCACACAGGCGCAGTGTATAAAGAGGGGCCTTGCGCATGTGTCATACGTACGTTCTGTGCGTAGAGTTAAGGGGCAGAGAACATGAGTTAAAATTGAACGTCAGGGGCGGGCGACGCAGGCGGAGTTTCACACAGGCGCAGTGTATAAAGAGGGTTCTTGCGCACGTGTCGAACGTACGTACGTTCTGTGCGTAGAGTCAAGGGCGGGGTATATGCGTAAACAGAAAGAACGTCAGGGGCGGGCCAAGCAGGCTGAGTATTACGCATGTGCAGTGTATAAAACGTTGTTACGTATTGTGTCGTACGTACGTTCTGTGCGTAGGTGATAGTGGACAAGGACACTACTAAACGAAGGTAATTTGAAATTTATAAATTTGCTAAAAACTTTGTAGCAAGCAGCCTATATGGCTTGACAGATTGATGAGGCCTACATAGGGATAAGATGATGAGGGTTTAGCAGAAACATAATAAGTATTTTTTGTCTTGTGTCTTTATCTTTTACAGACATTATGAATGCCAAATTTAAGGAGCCTGAATTTTTGTCGGCTTTCATAGACAAATATAGAGAGATGAAGAATCTGTGGGAGGTGAAACACCCTCAATATTATTTAAAGCATGTCAGGAAGTCAACGCTGGAGAGACTTCTGACATTTGTCCAGACGACAATCCCGGAAGTAACAATGGAGACGTTGTTAAAGAAAATTGGGATCTTGAGGAACATGTATAAGAGGGAGCATAACAAGATCCAGGAATCCATGAGATCAGGAGCATCAGCAGATGATGTATATGTACCCAGGCTGTGGTACTACAATAAACTACGGTTTCTTGATGACCAGACTGAAGCCAGGGCATCACTTTCAACCCTTCCCTCCACCCTTCCCTCCAGCCTTCCATGCACTCTTCCATGCACCCTTCCCTCCACCCCAGCAGAGGCTGATGAAGACCAAGCTGGGTCTTCCATCCTGGATGAACCGGATATGACCATCTGGAGTCAGGTAAATTAATTTCACAAATATTTACTGTCCTAATATTAATGATGTTAACTGGATGTTATAATTGATTCAAATAATTTTCCCCTAAAAATGATGTATACATATCAATTGACAGTAGTGGCTAAATATGTTTGTCACCTGCTTCAAAAAATTAGGGAGTCTGATTTATATACTCTTTTATTAAGAGATGTATTCACATTGAATTTGCTAGTCATGAGAAGCAAATTGTGTGTCATTGATGAACCCAAAAAAAAATACTAAAACTATGTCCTTTTTTTTATACACAGGATGAGGCCAGCCAGGAGGAATGTGGGGAAAGTGGCAGGCAGGAGGAGACTGGGCCAATGGACAGCCTGGAGGAGGCCGGATTCAGCATCATCCTGGAGGAGGCCGGACCCAGTGTCAGGCAGGAGGAGGCCGGAACCAGTGTCAGACAGGAGGTGGCTGGGCCCAGTGAGGTGGCTGGGCCCAGTGTCAGGCAGGAGGTGGCTGGGCCCAGTAGGAGCCTGACACAATAACAAGTGCCTCCCCTCCGCCTTCCAAAAAAAGGGCCAGGAAGGGGACAGTGACACAGGAGGCATCCCTGCGCCTCATGCGAGAGGTCACCCATTTTTTAACGAGCCCCCCTGAAGCTGAAGAGGCATGTGGGTTCTACTTAGCCAGCAGGCTGTTTAAAATGGATTGGGGCCAACGCCTCATTTGTGAGAGACTGTTTTGGGAAACAATACACAAGGGGCTGCAGGGCGCACTAACCAGCAACACACAATTACATGAGGCAGCCCCCCTCCTCCTCCTCCTCCTCCTGCCACAACTCAAACACCAGAGCCACAGCCTCCAAAGAAGGCTGCAGGGAAGGCTGCATGGAAGGGTGCAGGGCAGCGTGGAGGAAAGGCTGCAGTGAAGAGAAGAAAGTGATGACCTGGGTTCAGTCTGGTCTGACAGAAGACGCAGGCTGTTGTAGTACCACAGTCTGGGGACATCTATATCATCTGCTGCTGCTGTTGATCTCTGGGATTCCTGGACCAGATTGTGCTCCCTCTTATATGGACTCCTCAAGATCCCAATTTTCTTGTCCACAGACTTTTTCCAGCATTGACTTCCTCTTTATTTTATTTAGACCATGAATAAATGGATATTTGAGTTTATGAAAAGACTTTATGTGTTTTATTTTAAATCATTGATTTAGACACAATGTCAAATTAACAAGGGACAACAATCTCCTTGAGGTTGCAAAAACACACAAAAAATACATTAATAATGTTTTAGTGGTAACTTTAAAAAAAAAAAATGATACATAACCAAAAACGGTTCTTTGTGTTAACTTTATATACAAAAGAAAAAAAAACGCAATAAACAAAAAAATGGTTCTTTGTGGTAAGTTAAAACAAACAACATTAAAAACAAACAAAAATGAAATCAAAATTTATTTGTGTTCAATTTAAGAAATAAAAAACTAAAAAAAAAAAAAAATGGTTCTTTGTGGTAACTTTACAAACACAAACAAAAACAAAAAAAAAAAGCTAGATAAAGATAAAATAAGTTCGACAACAATCATAAAATAAACATCTGGAGAAAATCTAAAATAAAAGATGACTCCACCAAAAAAAAACAAGTGTAAAAATTATTATTAGTATGGAGACATTGTTTTTAAAAAGAATACTATATCATTCATGAGATCAAAGAGAAAAATAATCCAGAAATCAGTTTGGGAGAACTCTGTTTGAATATGAACAGCAAAACATCTTCGTTCTTATAGCATTATTAAAGAAGACATTAATGCGCTGCATTCAACGATCACAGATTTTGCAGCGTGAGGAATGTGCTACCTACAATACGAACACTAGTTTTACTAGACCGAGTGCTTCCATTTGGTTTTTGCTTATGAGCATGCGTCGTTTTTTTGTCCGTCGGACTAGCATACAGACGAGCGGATTTCTGGGTCTGGCGTAGTTACGACGTAAAGATTTGAAGCATGTTTCAAATCTAAAGTCCGTCAGATTTGAGGCTGCAAAAGTCCACTGAAAGTCCGCTGAAGGTCCGGGGAAGCCCACACACGATCAGATTGTCAGCCAGCTTTAGTCCAGCGGCGTCCGTCGGACTTTTGTAGACGAAAAGTCCGACCGTGTGTACGCGGCATAAGACTTGAACATATTGTATGAGTTAGTCAAACTTTGTCTCAAGCGTATCTGTGTGGCCACCTAATTGATCTATCTCGCCTCTCAGTTCTTTAGCAAGTTTCCCTACTTCCTGGGCAAAATTATGAGTGATGGCTTGAAGCAGGGATTGCAGTTTAGAGTCCAGAACGTCTGCCATCAGCGGGGAAAATGATCCCTGTGGTGGATTTTGTGCAGTGTCAAATAAAGTACATGTCTCAGGTTCAATTTGTTCTCGTGGATCTTGTGTGTTGTCTCCGTCATTTGAAGCCGTAGAAGCGGGTCTGTGTAGGAAGAGGTCCATGGTGGTAGAAGACTGGGAGATGAACACTACGGTGTAATTCTTCCTTTGGTCCCTGATTTTTCCCATGGGGTGCACGGTTACTGTAGGGGGCTGGGGATGTGACTCCTGTGGCTAGTGGTGCTTCAGAATGGTTAACAGGAGTTCCGGATATACGGAGGGGAGTATGGTATTAGGCTTACATGCCTGTCACATTGAGAGGTTGCAAATGTATCAGATAAACCGTGATTTTGGGAAGGAGCAGGTCCGGGTGGGTTTATTCGTAATGTGTCCCGTATTGGGGTAGGGCTGTATGCCTGAAGAGGGGTAGCAGACAGGCTATGAGCCCTGGAGAAACAGGCCTGAGAGTGCAGTGGTGCCACCTTATCAGTGCGGGAGTCAGAGCGTGATTACTGTATGGGTTGGGGTTCAGGGGAGAAAGCACAGTTTGGCTAGGGCACAGTACCTTAGTGTGTGGTCCCGTCCTGGAAGCTAGGCCGTAAGATGGATGGCGGCCGGCGCTGAGTGTCCCAGAAACAGCCTCTCCCTGGTCCTCTTCTGTCTATGAGGGGGTTGTGTGGGATGTGCACCTGTCCGCAGTGTCCAGGGGGAGTCTGCTGTAAATGGGGGTAGACTGTTATCACCCCTACTGCCGATCGCGGCACTGGAGCCCGGGGATGCTGGAGGTTTCACAGGCCTCAGAACGGCTGCAGGCCGTGGGTGCTCAGGGCCTACTTCCACGGGTTTTCCGTCCGTTTCCGGGTCCCCTCACAGTCCGGCCTACTCTGGGGATAGCACTCCCAACTTCAGGCAGGTCGATCGCCGTCTGTATTGCCGATCACGGCACTCGAGCCCGGGGATGTCTGAGTTCATGTAGGCCGCAAGATGGCAGCTGGCGTCTGTAATGTGGAGCCGGCCGTGGCCCAAGAACAGAGCGATCGGCCGGCCAGACTCCTCAATTTTCCCCCAGATCGATACAGTCAGTATCCAGCAGTTGTAGGGGATAGTTTGAAGAAACCCCCGGGTTTTTTATGTGCTGGATGGCGATAGATTACAGAGAGCTCAGCGGAGCTCCTCTGTAACACGTCTAGTCACGTCGACGTCCGGACACGCCCCCCCAGATCCTTTTTTATCACTAAGTTTATCAGTTGTATTCCTCCTAAAATCTATGTCACATGCATGTTTTTAGGCCTTTAGTGATTAACTTTACAGTTATCAGCATTAAACCTCATTTGTCACATAGGGGTAGATTTACTAAAACAGATGCACTCAGAATCTGGTGCAGCTGTGCATGGTCGCCAATCAGCTTCTAGCAATAAAACCTAGAAGCTGATTGGTTCTATGCAGAGTTTCACCAGATTTTTCACGTTCCAGTTCTAGTAAATTACTCCCATAGTTACCCAATTAAAGAGTAAAGTAAGGTCTGCTTGTATATAGAACACATCCTCTAAGGATGTTATTACATGACATAGCTTGATGTCATCTGCAAACATAGAAATTATACTTTTTTTAATGAAAATTTTATTATTGGGGACGTGGTTTGGCGCTGGACGAGAATGGCCACCTGAACCTCTGGCTCCTGCTGACTGAGGACTGTTCCAGCATTAAAAAGAGGAACCGAAGCTAGCCACGATGGGTAAGGGAGACAGGAGCTCCTCTGCACCTAGATCCCGCTCCCCGCAGGACACTGAGACCCAGCTGAGTTGCAATATACCCGCGATCTTCAAGCCACAGCAGCGGGACACTCAGCTCTCATCACAGGCCTCCTCTGACACCACAAGGTCTGCTAGCTACAGCCCGAACCGCAACAGGCACAACCTTCCAGCCTGCACTCCTTCTGCCAACGAAGCACAACCTCTGTGTCTGGGGGACATGCAAACCATAGCATCAGACATAAAAAGCACACGCGAGAGGTGAGTTGGGAGGAAGTAGAGAGGGGACATTGTTGGAACTGGCAGCAGAGGAGAAGGATCATATCTTTCTCTTGCAGCTGGATGTTTTCTGGTACCCCTAAAGAGTGTCTTGATTTGCCCTTTTGAGCCCTGCTGCCTGACGGGACTGATGGATGTGGATCCGCTGTGCTCCATCCTTAATTGACCCGTAAGGGAATGCTTTTGTGACCCTCTATAATCAAAGGGTCCCTGCTAAAAGGTGAGAGGCCATCCTTTGTACTGGTGGAGGGTTCACCGAAAGTCACTGATGTCAGCATGAAGCCACACCACACCTGAGTGATTGGATTCACTGAATGTTTTATGGACTATCTGTGTTGTTTTATCTAGCGCTGCACCATCTGTATATTTATTTTATTTTAGGGATTTGATTCTTGACCCTGGTGTTCAGCTGCTGTGTTCTTATATACTTATCTGCGCTGATTTATTTTCTTTTCAATAAAAAGCACACTGTCTGCTGCTATAGCGGATCTCCGATTTGCTATTGAGTTATTGGCAACATGTCTGGAAGGAGTGGAAGCCATTACAAACAGACAGGAGGTTGCCATTACCCATATCCAGCAGGAAACTGACACTAATTCATTTAAACTAAGATAGATGCATTGGCACCTGGAGGATCTTGATAACAGGGGCCGCAGGCAAAATATAAGAGTGAGAGGTCTCACTGAAAATATAGAACCTGGCAATCTTAACCAATGTGTTCAGGCTATATTTAATGGCTTACTAGACCAATCACACGACTCCCCAATTGAGGTGAAATGCATGCACAGAGCTCTACATCCCAGGGGCAGGGATTCTGACTCTCCACGCGACATGATCTGCTGTGTGGTGAACTTTCCCTTGAAAGAAGAAATCCTCAAACGTGCCAGGGAGAGACGCCAGGTCCTATACAAAGGTACAGTAGTCAAACTCTTCCAGGACCTTTCAAACATCATTCTACAGCACAGGAAGGACCTCCGCCCTCTCCTAGACCTCCTACTTTCAAGGAACATAGTATACAGGTGGAAATTCCCCTTCTGCTTCTCGGCCTCCACAATAGGCCGCTCTGCCTTGCTCTGAGTTCCAGAAGACCACAACTCTGCACAGCCCTGCATATTCCAATACCAGCTCTACCTGACTGGTAAAGCAACCATCGAATCACAGCACCATGGAACGCTTAGACCATCCAGAGGACACCACGAAAAGAGGCCCTCGGGCAACTCCTCCGCCTCCGGCACACTGCCTCTCATCAGGTGGGAGCCCCTTGGCCTCAGACACAGGAGATCCCGCCAGAAGGCTTGATCTGTAATTGATGTACGCTGCACGCATCCTCCATTTCACAGGACTCTTCTCAACACAAGTCGAGGTCCTGTAAGTTCTAAGTTCTTTGTTTACTTTTCAGAGTTCCTAGGTTTTTTGTTTTTGTTTAAACCTGTTCTAACTGATTAAAACATCTGGATCCAAAGTGACATACTTCAGAGAAACCCTGGTCAACACTATATGTGGAACCCTAAATTCAACACCTTTGTACTATTACTTTTTACTGCTCAGGGTGATGTATATAACGTTATAACAAACCCTAACTCAACTATATAGCTGTATACCATTTGCCATACCTATATGACAAGCCTAATCCTATACCCACCATCTTAGCCACTCAATTCAGGACCAATAAACTGCTCTCTCAATTATTTCCCCCCCCCCCAGAAGGGAAATAATCTCAAAATCTCATATGATCCTGGCTTACTGCCCTATGTTATCTATTGATCAATGGGAGCCACTCATAGGAAAACTATCCCCACTTGGAATACAACACCAATACTGGGATGCAGAAACAAGTTCCTACCTAAGTTTATCCCCGCCTGCTACTCCAACGGCCTAGCTGAGAGACCACAACAACACCTGCATTAACCTCGATCAGCACCCTAAGTTACACTCCTCTACCAACCCAGCTGTGAACAGTTTTGCACAACCTATGGCCTAAAGAAACTATTTTTCTGACAATGCACTCAACCCCACTCAGGTTACAGATAGCATTCCATGCCTTACTATACTATCTGCTTGAGACTTCTACAGGTAACCATGGACACTCCCGAATTGTATAACTTGCTAATGCACAGTGACACAACCCCCATATCCGCAGCCAAATGAGGAGCAGCAACACAATCCCACCCTCCTCTTGGGAAACACACGGTGTCATACCTTTGACCCCTGAACCCACTCAGCCCTCAGCCCACACCATGACTCCCTGACCAAGCAGTACCCACTAAGGGACCCTCTCTACCAACTGAAGCTAAAAATGAACCAATATCAATGAGGTTAATGATCACACTGATGGCGAGATTTATGTTTCGACCAATACTATGTCGACTACTGTTGTTTCTATTAACACTATTACCAACAATACAGGTACTGTGATTATGGTAAAGCATAATGGAATATTCTAACGGGCCAAATACTAGCTGTAAATGTGATATTTCTCATGTGTATTACATCTGTCCAATCAAGATATGAGGGATGGAATAGGGAACCAATACTGTACCGCACCATATCTAGATCTAGACTAATGACTGTGGTAGCCTCCTATACATTCACAGGTAATAAAACCTGGCTGGGGGATTATCTTCACCCCCTACCACTGCACTCACCCCAATAACTGCCAAATTGAATCAGGAAAGTTCTTGGTCCCACTAAGACTCCATCACATGATCTATATCCCTTGTATCCTGCATGGATCTCGAATTCCCAGAAATGTTGAGTGACAGCATTGAACTCTTTTACATGCCCACTATCTTCATGAACGTTAGCCCTATACTCCCCTACTCAGAGGGTTGGACTAAACAATCACTCTCACCTACACCTAATATGCCCAAATAGTGCACCTGACCAAGAAAGGCTATCCCGCATACTCTACCCCCAACACCTAATGTCACTCTCTGGGCTGTATCCCCCTACCCCCTATCCCCCTGTATCCCCCTACCTGGTCCACAACTACCATATGTCGGGTTGTATAAACCTCTCAACACTCTTGATGGGCCTCCCTTCCCAAATCACACCCCTGGAAGAGAAGAACCTAGAGGAGGGCTAAATATACCCATGATGGTACCCCCATACGATGCAACGATAACACATTTCTTTTATCAGTCCCTGGGATTTTCCAAGCCGACACTTAAAAACCATAGGGGCACCCTCCATACTCTGGTTTACCAATACCAAGACACCTCATATACCAACAATATGTAAGCTCAGCAGCTCGTTTAGCTAAAACTCATTACACCTAGCTTGAACCCCAACATGCACGACGACCTTCCTCTCCATTAGCTCCCCTATCCCCCATTCTAACACTATCTAATATCTGATAATCTCAAGTATCAAGTCTCCAGACCACACACCAAGGGTTTTCTCAATTCAACACACTTCTCACATCTATGGGTTTTGAACGGTTTATTATAATGCACTTGTCCGCGCATCTGTTAAAATAACAATAGAGTTATCTTACACGTGATATATTTCTTAAATGTCATGTATTAAATGTTCTGAGCTGTTTTCCTGCAACCACATCATCCGGTAATGATATGCTCATTATCTCCTCTTCCTTACAACAGATTTTCCTTATCCTCTAACATAAACTCTTGGTCCTCCACAATGGGACTATGTCAATTTCGTCCAGTCCAACTAATCCCCCAATCAGCAGATTCATTGAATCTCCGCTGACTATATCCGGTCTTTGTAACTCCAGGTAAGGTAGCTGGTCTATCTCCACCTCTGTTCTGATCGCCTCCCCAACATCACAACACTACCTCACCCATACACACACCACTATCCATTCCCTTCCCCATCTCTCCCTTATATACTTTCCTTCACTCACCCCCCTCCTCTCGCCCCTTTCCTACTACCCAGTTCCATCACCAACTCTATTATCACCTTACAGGGCCTACAACCACGTCGCAAAGCCTCCCCCTTGCACCGGGCAATCTTAAATCACATTGAACCCCACACAACACAATGCTTTCCAAAGCATCTGAAGCTCCGCTCATAGTTAAACTTCTCTCCCTAAACGTTAAAGGACTTAACATCCCTGAAAAACATTCACAGGTACTCACTACAATGAAAAAAACATAAAGAAGATGTAATATACTTCCAAGAAACTCACTTTAGAACCAATTGTGTACCTAAGTTTGGCAATGCACACTACTCTAAAGCCTTCCATGCCATAAACCCACTAGCCAAGTCAAAGGGAGTTCTAATAGAGAAACACTGTCCCCTGGAGATAACGGACTCCTTGGCGGATCCCGGAGGCTGTTATCTCTTTCTCAAAGGATGTCTAGGGAACAGGCCAGTCACCTTGGCCAATGTTTATGCCCCAAATGTGAAACAAGTACCCTACTTCCGTAAGATTGTCTCTCTTCTATCTTCCTTTCAATCTGGGATCCTGATCCTAGGGGGTGACATCAATGTCCCCCTCAACCCCATTGTAGATTCTTCCACAGACACTTCCTCCCTTACCTTCCAAGCTCTACGCCAGATACACACTAAGATCCATGATCTCTTACTGCATGACACATGGGGCACCCTACACCCAAAAGAAAAAGATTATTCATACTTCTCAGCCCCACACAGATACTCCAGAATTGACTACTTTTTCCTAACCCAACAAGACCTGACTCTCCTAACCAAATCCACAATTGAACCCAGGTTCCTGTGGATCATCATCCTATTTCTATCCTACTAACCTTCCCTAAAATGGTCAAAAAATCAAAAATATGGCATCTAGACCCCTCACTTCTGACAGATAAAGCTAATCTAGAATACACTAATTCTTGCCTCAGATCCTTTTTTCAAACGAGCAACACCCCTGATGTTCATCCTCTAAACCAATGGGAAGCACATAAATGCACCATTAGAGGAGAACTCCTAGCACTTGCTGCTAAATGCAAACCTCAGAAACCAGAACATATCCGAGAGCTGACCAACCAAATCAGAAATCTAGAAGCGTGATATAAAAAGAATCCAGGCTAAGGGGATGGCTTGGCGCACGGCTGAGATGGCAGCTTGTTAGAGGAGCTCCGGAGGACCTGCAGCCTCGAGCCCGTTATCCTGCACATTCGCCCACGATAATGAGCAAGCAGAACAACCGGACACCCCACACTCGATCCCGCCATTCGGTGGTGGCCTCCCAAGGCAGAAATATATCTGAAATCTTCAGGAATCAGTCACTGTCCCAGAGCAGCGGGGCCGGACTTAAGATGGTGCCGACACACACAGAACAGGACTTCAGTGAAGACTCTCAGTCAGCGGCGGAGTGTAATGGTAGGGGACTTTCACATTCTAACCATCCCCTCACTTACGCTGACATGTCCATCTTTGCAGCAGACATTAAGTCCACTTTCTCAGCAGCAATAACTGATCTCAAATCAAACCTGCTGGTGCTTACTGGGAAAATGGCCTTGGCTGAAGTGCCTGGGAAGCATAGAAAGAGAGCTATCAGCAAACTTGAAAAAGTTACAACCTCACGCACTAACCATTTCATAGAAATGAATAGACATTTAGAGGATCTCGATAACAGATACAATATTAGGGTCAGAGGGATCCCCGAAACAGTAGATAATGACCAAATCATCCCAGCTTTACAGAGGGTATTTAATAGCCTATTGGAAAGGCCTGAAGATACCCAAAATTAAATTTGTGAGAGCACACAGGGCCCTGAGAGCGCATGGCCCAGACACCATGCCCCCACGTGACATCATATGCTGCCTGCAGAGATTCATATTGAAAGAGGACATCATGCAAAAAGCACACCGGAACAATCAAATTGTGTTTAATGGAGAAGTGATAATGCTCTTTCATGATTTATCTAAAATAACTTTGAAAAACCGCAGGGCTTTACGTCCCCTCCTAGACAAGCTCCGTGATAAGGACCTGCGTTACACCTGGAGATTTCCATTTGCACTACTTGTGACCCATAATGGCCGGCAGCATTCTTTATGCTCCCCGGATGACCTCCCTGAATTCTGCAACTCACTCCAATTAGGCCAAGTTGATCTCCCAGACTGGTATCAGGAATTTCTCCTTCCACCTCTGCACAGGAGCCCCCCTTGCTTGCCATTTGCTTCCCCTGACAAATGCCAGTCTTAAAAGATGAAGCAAAGCCGTCAGGGAAGCCCGGTCACTGGTACCCCCAGGGCACACTCCTCCAGAGCACCGGATGATACCTAAAGGCTGACCTACAAATTTCAGTCATATGTTCTGACCACTATGTTCCAAGTTACACCTCCCACCTTTTATCTGCCTCATTTTGCCCCCTTGTTTTTTGATCACCTTCACTCCAATTTCTGTGTTTTCCCTTTCTGGGACCCGAGGTGCCCTATCCCCAGTTGGGCAGAAAAGTGATCGAACTTGAGTGATTTTACCCACCTTTCACTGGAAGGCTATTCATGCATACACTTTTGCAGTTACAAGCCACCCACCTCATGACTTTGCCAGACCAGCCACACAGTATACGGCCTGAGAGGTCCCCCCATGGAAGACACCTGTGTTCACCCATTAATGAACACAGGCCTCTGTATACTCAGATGCCAAATAACTCTCAAGGCACCTAGGAACTTCTGTAATCCAGGCTGCAGCACTTAGAGGTTGGGCTGAAAAGCAGACGCATATATATTAAGCAATTATTTGCAGCAAACTTCCAATCCTTTTCAATATAGGACAGTTATGCACCTATTAATAGACAGATTTGCTTAATAGTCGCTTTCACAGGTCTGCCAGCTCAGGATCTGTGGATAGTATATTTTACTGAAGCACACCATGCCACAAATGACTTGACCAAATCAAAAGGGGTTACAATATTGATCAGCAAGGAAGGCAACTTTGAACTGACTGACAAATTGACGGACCCAGAAGGGAGATTTCTTTTACTTAAAGGGAAACACAATGGTATAACAACCACATTAGCTAACGTGTACTTTCTAAACACATCTCACTTAACCTTTTGTCAACGCTTAGTGAGGGAACTTGAAAGCTTCAGCTCAGAATGCATAATCTTGGGTGGGGAACTTTAATCTCCCTTTAAACCCCTTGACAGACACCTCTTCAGGTAAAACGTACATAACATACAGAATTCTGAAAAGTCTAAAATCATTACTGAATTCCCTACATCTCATAGACTTGTGGCGATACTTCCATCCAGAGGACAAGGATTTTACCTTTTACTCTGTCCCACATGCCAGATACTCGCGGATTGACTAATTATTCATATCCCGCAGAGATCTACATACAGTCGCAAAAGCGAACATTGGTACCCAATCCATATCTGATCATGCCCCCATGTCATTTACGTTAGATTTGAGAGCCCCCCCGGCTAAAGCACCTACTTGGCGATTAAACTCCTCACTACTGACCGATCACGTGTTACTGCCGAAAATTACATTACATTTAAAAGAATTCTTTGAACACAACATAACACCCGGTATGGACCCTCTGATGATATGGGAGGCCCACAAATGTTCAGAGGGGAATGAATTAAGATGGGAGCCAACAAAAAAGAAATAGGGAAAGACATATCACCAAACTGACAGACAAAATTTTGAAATTAGAAACACAACACAAACAATCTTTGACAACATACACTGCGACTGAATTACTGGAAACTAGGAAAACCCTGCAGCAAACAATTTACGCCACTACTAAATGCTTCCTGTTTTTTAGGAAAAAAATCTATTGTGAATATGGAGACAAAACTTGCAAATTCCTAGCCAGGGCCCTAAAATGCCCATGACACAACAACAATATTCTAAGCATACAGATTAAGGAAGGGACATTGGAGATAAGCTGATCGCCCAACATTTCCATGACTATTACTCTAATCTTTACAACCTACCTACACCACATAAACCGGCAGACATACAGGGAAACAGATCACAAATTATACAAGACTACCTAAATTCCTCTAAACTCCCTAAGCTAACAGATGCAGACATTGAAATTCTAGAACAACCCATTGAAATACGGCTAGCAATAAAAGACCTAAAGACAGGGAAAAGCCCTGGCCCAGATGGTTTCTCATTCATTTACTATAAAACATTCAAAGACATTTTGACCAATCCCCTGACAAAGACATTGAATTCCTTCTCAACACCTAGGGAAGTCCCTCAGACATTCCTCTCAGTGCAAATAACGGTCATACCCAAGCCAAATAAAGATCCTGCACACTGCCCTAGCCTTTGGCCAAGTTGCGAATTAACGGATCCCTATCAGACACTGTAACCATCACAAATGGTACTAGACAGGACTGCCCACTCTCACCAATTCTCTTTATCCTCTCACTTGAACCATTCATTAGGAGGTTCGACTCGAACATTGGCTGTTCGCCCGTTCGCCGAACAACAAACAATTTGGGGTGTTCATGGCAAATTCGAAAGCCCGCAGAAAACCCCTTAAAAGTCTATGGGAGAAATCAAAAGTGCTAATTTTAAAGGCTTATATGCATGGTATTGTCATAAAACATGTTTGGGGACCTGGGTCCTGCCCCAAGAGACATGTATCATTTCAAAAAAACGTTTTAAAAACGGCCATTTTTTCGGGAGCAGTGATTTTAATACTGTTTAAAGTGAAACAATAAAAGTGTAATATTCCTTTAAATTTCGTACCTGGGGGGTGTCTATAGTATGCCTGTAAAGGGCCGCATGTTTCCCGTGTTTAGAACAGTCTGACAGCAAAATGACATTGCTAAAGGAAAAAAAGTCATGTAAAACTACTATCGCTATTCGCTACTATCACTACTACCTGGTAGGTGTCTATAGTATGCCTGTAAAGGGGCGCATGTTTCCCGTGTTTAGAACAGTCTGACAGCAAGTGGTGATAGTAGCGAATAGCGATAGTAGTTTGACATGACTTTTTTTCCTTTAGAAATGTCATTTTGCTGTCAGACTGTTCTAAACACAGGAAACATGCGCCCCTTTACAGGCATACTATAGACACCCCCCAGGTACGAAATTTAAAGGAATATTACACTTTTATTGTTTCACTTTAAACATTATTAAAATCACTGCTCCCGAAAAAACATCCGTTTTTAAAAACTTCTTTTTGCATTGATACATGTCCCCTGGGGCAGGACCCAGGTCCCCAGACACTTTTTATGACAATAACTTGCATATAAGCCTTTAAAATGAGCAAAAATGTTTGAATGAAACTTCCTACCCCTACTCAAAATTATAGGGAAGGACCTGCTATCTTGGCACTCGAAAAACTTTTCCTGGTTCAGTAGAGCAGCAATATGTAAAATGTCCATCCTACCCAGAATTCTTTACCTATTCAGAACCTTACCCATAAAGATTCCCCAAAGTTTCTTTAAAACCCTACAATTGATCCAACTTGAATTCATTTGGGCACACAAATGCCCACATATCAAATTTGACCTCATGACCAGACCCAAAGAAAAAGGGGGAATGGGCCTACCTCACACATCACCAGAATTATTGACTGGCACTGCCACCAGGACCTTAAGGACTGGGTATCTTTAGAAAATGAACCTTAAAAGTCTTATACCCTTAAAATTTTCTCCCTGGATGACCTGGACAAGTTACCCATTAACTCTGAAACAACATCCCCTGCTGAATGCCACCCTATCGATTTTTCACTTACTAACCAAACAATCCAAAATTTCCTCACCTTTGAGCCCACTTACCCCACTTAAAAACAACCCCGACTTCCCACCAGGGATGGGAAACCATTTACTACAATCCTCAGTCTCGGACATACCCCTTCTCACTAAACACTGCTTCCAAAACACACTGATTAAAGATTTCCATACACTCAAAGCTGATAACCATATACAGCGCTTGGACGTACTTTCAGATACGTAGCTACGCTAATAACACCCACCGCAGGGAACACTTTACTAGACAACTAACTGAACTGGAATCAGTGTGCCTGGAGGGAGATCAAATTTAAAAAGCTACCTCATTATTATACACATGGCTACAGGACTCAAATCAACCAGCCAAAGACAGATTCAGAGAGAGCTGGTCGAAAGATCTCGATATCACGCTAACCGAAAGGCAATGGCAAAGAGCATGCATATTTGCCGACAAATGCTCCTTAAGCACCAGAATGCAAGAAATGGCATATAAGTTACTCACACAATGGTACGCTACACCTGCCAAACTACTTAAATGGTAGGGATGAGCCGAACACCCCCTGTTCGGTTCGCACCAGAACATGCGAACAGGAAAAAAGTTTGCTCGAACACGCGAACACCGTTAAAGTCTATGGGACATGAACATGAATAATCAAAAGTGCTAATTTTAAAGGCTTATATGCAAGTTATTGTCATAAAAAGTGTTTGGGGACCCGGGTCCTGCCCCAGGGGACATGGATCAATGCAAAAAAAGTTTTAAAAACGGCCGTTTTTTCAGGAGCAGTGATTTTAATAATGCTTAAAGTCAAACAATAAAAGTGTAATATCCCTTTAAATTTCATACCTGGGGGGTGTCTATAGTATGCCTGTAAAGGGGCACATGTTTCCCGTGTTTAGAACAGTCTGACAGCAAAATGACATTTCGAAGGAAAAATTCCATTTAAAACTACCCGCGGCTATTGCATTGCCGACAATACACATAGAAGTTCATTGATAAAAACGGCATGGGAATTCAACACAGGGAAACCCCAAACCCAAATTTAAAAAAAAAATGACGTGGGAGTCCCCCTAAATTCCATACCAGGGCCTGGTATGGAATGGAGCCTCTATAGGTAATACTCGGGGCGGGTATGTCTGGTTCTGCTCTGCTTCCCCAGTGATTTGAGGGCGATCCAGTCCAATACAGAGGGTTTCTCAACCAGGTTGAGATATACTTTGAGATGCTGCCCCAGGCACTTCCCATGGACAGAGGCAAAGTAGGTTTCACGATAGCTTTGCTTTCTGAGAGAGCCTTGGCCTGGGCAAACTCTCTATGGGAGACGCAAAAACCTGTTGCCTTGAATTACCTTGAGTTTGTGGCTTCATTTAAAAGGGTATTTGACATTCCCGCATGCTCCACTTCTGCTGCCAAGTGCCTCATGTCCATCAAACAGAGTATGAGAACTTTTGCAGATCACGCCATTGAATTCCGTACTCCGGGTTTACCTTTTGTCGGTCTTGGAGGATAAGGCCATGGAGGAGTATGTTGCAGACGCACTTTCTCGAGGTTTCATTCGCAAATCCTCATCTCCTGCTGGTGCTGGTTTCTTCTTTGTGAAGAGGAAGAGTGGTGAACTGAGACCTTGTATTAATTATAGAAGTCTCAATCATTTCACGATTAAAAATGCCTATCCAATTCCATAGTTGTTTTACCGCCTCAAGGGAACAACAATTTTCACAAAGCTTGATTTGAGAGGGGCATATAATCTCGTGAGGATTAAGGACGGCGACGAGTGGAAAACTGTGTTTAATACCAGAACAGGCCATTATGAATACCTCGTAATGCCTTTTAGACTTTGTAATGCACCGGCAGTTTTCCAGGAATTTATCATACACAAACCCGACTGCACAAGTAAGAGCCAGTGGCTGCCTGTCGAATGCATTCTCCATCCAGAACAGAACACACTAGGGTTGCCTTTTATCCCCTCTTCTCTACGTTCTTACTCTGGAGCCCTTTCTCAACTGTCTCAGAAACAATCCCCTCTTCTCTACGTTCTTACTCTGGAGCCCTTTCTCAACTGTCTCAGAAACAATCCCAATATCAGAGGACTTGTGGTCTCGGGACGTGAATTTAAAATTGCAGCTTCTGCAGATGATATTTTATTATTTTTATCAGATCCCCACATTACCCACCCAAACTTGCTAAAGGACTTTGCACACTTTCAAAACATCTCCAACCTCAAAATCAATTTCGATAAATCCTAAGCCCTGAACTTCTACTTACTCAAAGCACAGTAACCCAATGTCAAAACAATTTCCCATTTTTCTGAAAATCCAAGGCAATTACATACCTAGGTATCCAACTTCTATTTACACTAAACTTTGCACCAATACTAGCATCCATAAAACAGATCTACAAAAATGAGTTGTCCCCTCCTTTTCCTGGTTTGAAAGAGTTGCAATATTGAAAATGAACATCCCCCTAGTTTACTATACATCATGCAAGCCATTCCCATCTACTTACCCTCTACATTCTTTTCTACATACAGAGATATATGCACAAAATTTCTATGGCACAACAAATGCCCATGCATCAAATACGAACACCTCACACTCCCCAAATCCAAAGGGGGCGTATGCCTCCCTGACCTACGCACAGGGCCGGATTAACATAGGGGCTGGTGGAGCTGCAGCTCCAGGCCCCTCCCTCAATATAGGCCCATGCCAGTGGCTTGTCAATTCCTGTGTGCCTTCCTGAAGGAAGAGGAGCCCTCTGTGCACACATGGAGGAGACAAGTCACTGCAGCCAAGTCCTGTCTCTGCCGATGCCTGACCCCTATCACAGGATCTGTTCACTCACACAGATCCTCCATGTCTGGGGGAGGGGCGCTGATGTCCTATCCAGCAGGAGCCCGGGAGGAAGGACATCTCCCATGCTGTTATGATAAGGCTAGTACATTTGTTAGGGGGATGTTGTGTAATTATTGTGCTAGGGGACAGACTGCTGCTTCCCCCATGTAATGTGCTCTCTTGTGCCCAGTGCCCACCATGTCATGTGCCTTGCAGTGCCCCCCATGTAATGTGCTGTGCCCACCATGTCCTGTCATGTGCATTGCAGTGCCCACTATGTAAAGTGCTGTGCCCACCATGTCATGTGCATTGCAGTGCCCCCATGTAATGTGCTGTGCCCACCATGTCCTGTCATGTGCATTGCAGTGCCCACTATGTAAAGTTCTGTGCCCACCATGTCATGTGCATTGCAGTGCCCCCCATGTAATGTGCTGTGCCCACCATGTCATGTCATGTGCCTTGCAGTGCCCCCCCCATGTAATGTGCTGTGCCCACCATGTCATGTCATGTGCCTTGCAGTGCCCCCATGTAATGTGCTGTGCCCACCATGTCATGTCATGTGCCTTGCAGTGCCCCCCATGTAATGTGCTGTGCCCACCATGTCATGTGCCTTGCAGTGCCCCCCATGTAATGTGCTGTGCCCACCATGTCATGTGCCTTGCAGTGCCCCCCATGTAATGTGCTGTGTCCAGTATGTCATTTGCTGTACGTTGCAGTGCCCACCATGTAATGCGCTGTGCTGAACAATGTCATGTGCTGTGCATTGCATTGCCCTTCATGTGATGTGCAGTGCCCACTATGTCATGCTGTGCCTTGCAGTGCCCACCATGTAATGTGCAGTGCCCACCATGTCATGTGCTGTGCCTTGCATTGCCCACCATGTAATGTGCAGTTCCTAACATGTAATGTGCAGTTGCATTTCCCACCATGAAACGTGCTATGCCATGCAGTGCCCACCATGTAATGTGTTGTGCCCACCATGTAATGTTATGTGCCATTCAGTGCCCACCATGTAATGCGCTGTGCCCACCATGTCATGTCATGTGCCTTGCAGTGCCCCCCATGTAATGTGCTGTGCCCACCCTGTCATGTCATGTGCCTTGCAGTGCCCCCCATGTAATGTGCTGTGTCCAGTATGTCATTTGCTGTACATTGCAGTGCCCACCATGTAATGCGCTGTGCTGACCATGTCATGTGCTGTGCATTGCATTGCCCTTCATGTGATGTGCAGTGCCCACTATGTCATGCTGTGCCTTGCAGTGCCCACCATGTAATGTGCAGTGCCCACCATGTCATGTGCTGTGCCTTGCATTGCCCACCATGTAATGTGCAGTTCCTAACATGTAATGTGCAGTTGCATTTCCCACCATGAAACGTGCTATGCCATGCAGTGCCCACCATGTAATGTGTTGTGCCCACCATGTAATGTTATGTGCCATTCAGTTCCCACCATGTAATGCGCTGTGCCCACCATGTCATGTCATGTGCCTTGCAGTGCCCCCCATGTAATGTGCTGTGCCCACCATGTCATGTCATGTGCCTTGCAGTGCCCCCCGTGTAATGTGCTGTGTCCAGTATGTCATTTGCTGTACATTGCAGTGCCCACCATGTAATGCGCTGTGCTGACCATGTCATGTGCTGTGCATTGCATTGCCCTTCATGTGATGTGCAGTGCCCACTATGTCATGCTGTGCCTTGCAGTGCCCACCATGTAATGTGCAGTGCCCACCATGTAATGTGCAGTGCCCACTATGTCATGCTGAGCCTTGCATTGCCCACCATGTAATGTGCAGTGCCCACCATGTCATGTGATGTGCCATCCAGTGCCAACCATGTCATGTGCAATGCCCACCATGTCATGGCTGTGCCTTGCAATGCCCGCTATGTAATTTGCAGTGTCCACCATGTCATGTGCTGTGCCATACAGTGATCCCACCATGTAATGTGCAGTGCCCACCGTGTAATGTGCAGCGCCCACCATGTCATGTGCACTTCCCACCATGTCATGTGCTATGCTGTGCCCACCCTGCCATGTGCTGTGCCCAGCATGTAGTGTGTTGTGCCCACTGTGTAATGTGCTGTGCTGTTCAACAGTGCCCACCATGTCATGTGCAGTTCCTAACATGTAATGTGCAGTTGCATTTCCCACCATGAAACGTGCTATGCCATGCAGTGCCCACCATGTAATGTGTTGTGCCCACCATGTAATGTTATGTGCCATTCAGTGCCCACCATGTAATGCGCTGTGCCCACCACGTCATGTGCTGTGCCATGCAGTGCCCACCATGTAATGCACTGTACCCACCATGTACTGTGCTGTGTCATGCAGTGCCCATCATGTAAATTGCTGTGCAGTGCCCACCATGTCATGTGCTGCATTGTGCCCACCATGTCATGTGCTGCACCATGCAGTGCCTACCATGTAATATGCTGTACTCACCATGTAATGTGCTGTGCATTGTCCACCATGGCATGTGCCGTGCAGTACCCACAATGGAATGTGGTGTGCAGGGCTCATCATGTCATGTGTGGTGTCCACCATTTAATGTGCTGTGCTCACAATGTAATGTGCTGTGCTGTGTCATGCAGTGCCCACCTTGTCATGTGCTGTGCAGTGCCCACCATGCTATGTGCAGTACCCACTATATAATGTGTTGTGCCCACCATATAATGTTCTGTGCAGTGCCCACTTGTAATGTCCAGTGCCCACCATGTAATGTGCTCAGCTGTGCCTGCCATGTCATGTGCTGTGCCCACCATATAAGGTCCTGTGCCCACTGTGTGCATGAGCTGTGCCCACCATGAAATGTGTTGTGTTGTGCAGTACCAACCATGTCATGTGCTGTGCCCACCATATAATGTACTGTGCCTACCTTGTAATGTTCTGTATTGGGCAGTGCCAACCGCGTAATGTGCTGTGCCCACCATTAAATGTGCTGTATCCACCATGTAATGTGTTGTGCCAACAATGTGATGTACTGTGCTATACCCCCCCTCCCGTGTAATGTACTATGCTGTGCCCCCCCACAGACTCACCCCCCTCTCTCTCTCATCCCCTCTCTCTCACCCCCTTCACCCCCTACCACCCTCTCTCTCTTTCACCCTCTCTCTATTCCTCTCTCTCTATCTATCTATCTATCTATCTATCTATCTATCTATCTATCTATCTATCTATCTATCTATCTATCTATCTATCTATCTATCTATCTCTCTCTCCCCCTCTCTCTCTTTAATTTAAATTTCACCAAAAATTGTTTGCGTTTTCATTTTATTTATTTTCATAAAAAGGCCCACCAACATCCTTAGCACCAGGCCCATGATGCTCTTAATCTGGGCCTGCCTACGCAACTACTATAGAGCCTGTCTTCTTACAAGGATAGTGAACTGGAACATCCATGCAGATACAAAACAATGGGTTACATTGGAAGAATCCCTCTCCACTATCCACCTAGCCTCAGCACCCTGGCTACACCCAAAGCATATTCCAACCACCGCTGATGATCATATGCTTTTAGGACCCACCTTAAGCTGCTTTCACGAAGTGAGTAACAAACTTTTCCTATCATCCACACCAGGGCCCTTGACCCCACTCTGTCTCAATCCGCAATTCCCACCAGCAATGTCCAAACAATTTCTCTTTACCTCATGGCCTCATAAACATATTCTAGCCAAACACTTTTTCCAAAGAGACACATTCAAGAACAGAGAAGACCCAAATGATAGACTTTAAATTCCCTTTGTGGATATACCTGAAAATATGACCCTTTCTCAAAGGTCCAAACCGCAAACTACATTGGACTCGACAACTTAACCCTATAGAAATACAATGCTCTGAAAACACCCCACAAAGACATCTTATCTTAACTATTTACTCATTACTCTTTACCAAACATCCCATACACAACAAGACATGGAAATTTTGGGAAAAAGAACTTGCTCTAGAAATCACAGGAGAACAATGTGAACAAATTCATGAGAACATCCTTAAAGGATCGACAAATGTATCAACTCAAGTAAATGGTTATAAGATCCTAACTCGATGGTACAGAGTCCCAAGCACTATTCACAAATTTGCTCCATCACTGTCCAACTTATGTTGGAGATGCACCTCTACACCAGGCACTCTCATACACATCTGGTATGCATGCCCCATCATCCAACAGTTCTGGAGAGAAGGCCATGATGTCACATCAAGAGTCTCTACCCTGGCTTTGAATTTTTACCCCCGCCCAACTTCTCTTACACCACACTGCATCACCCAGATGCTCTTATCATAGATCTCTAGCAATGCACATGATAAACACAGCTAAGTTATGTATCCCAGTCTTGTGGGGCAAGACACGTGCTCCCTCAATCAAAGAATGGTTTCAGAGATTAAACGAAATTGCCAAAATGGAAGCGCTCATAGCCATCTCTCATGACAATATCTCCAAACACACAGCTGCTGGGCTTGTTGGTACCACTTTAAAACTACCTCAGAATACACCCAATCCATATGCCTCAGCCCCCACCTAAGCTGTATCAATAATCATAATCATATTCTCTCGATAGGTAGGGTTGGATGGGTCAAAGATCAGGGTTTGGTTGGAGGCACTTGCCCCCCTGTCTTGATCCATTCCCCTCCTATCCCCCATCTTGTAAAACTATAGCCCTTACCTAGAGTCATGTTCATCCTTTCCCACCCCCTCCCACATCTGCCTTCCTATACCCAAATGTTATAACCAACCAAGATGACCAGCTGGACTGTCAACCTTGGATATACCCCCAACCACAAAACAACATACACCCTATGACATTAGCCACTCTGCAAATTAATCTACACCCCCACATTATCCTAGTCTAACCTATCTATTCAACCCCTTCGGTCTCAAGAAGTCAGCTTAACTCATACCAGAATCAATATTAGTAAGATTCTGACTGCTCTATAGAAATGGGCTTCACAGGCCTAAACAACATAAAACTTCTGTATATTCAATAATACATACAACTTTCAAATATTTACAACCGTTTCTGTTCTGTTTTACACTCTCCTCACATTAGGTCAAAACGTTTATCACGGTTATGATTATGGAATTCAGACAGTTCGTCAGGCCAATGGGCCCATGTAACTTTTGTTTATCTATTCTTGTATCTCTGAATACCTCTAATAAAATACTTTGGAAAGAAAATTGTTATTATGTTTTTTGGCAATACAGAGTGAACATATTTTCATAAATTGTAATGTTTGAGTAATGGTACAAGATTCGAACAGGTACAATAATGTACAAAGAGTGTCTAAGACAAATGAAGGAGAAAAAAAGCATTATCGTATACAAATTGTTAGATAGGTTGTCAAGTGTGTGCAATAGATAGATTGGTTTTGAGTGGTGGAGAAAAGCATATTGCCTATATTAGGAAAGGATGGCAGTGTCTGTGAGGGTAGAAAGATAGGAAGTCCTATTGGGTGTCAAAAGTTCATTAGAAGGTCAAAAGAGAGAGCGGTGATGGCGGTGGATCAAGGCAGAGATGGGCCTTTAGGGTGGGCAAGCCAGGGGGCCCATTTCTTTTGGAATGCTGGAATTTGAAGATGGGCCTTGGCATACAAGTATTCCATGAGACAGTGATTGTTCAGATGTAGAATCACTTCCAGGATAGAAGGAGGACGTGGGGATTTCCAGTTTCTAGCAATAGCTAGGTGCGTGGCAATAAGTACATGGGATATGACAGTTCGGGTGTGAGGTGGCCAAGTTTCAATGTCTAAGCCAAGGAGAACGATTTGCGGAGATAGGGAAACAGTGTTAGATGTCAAGGAAGAGAGAAATCTGACGAGAGTGGACAAGAGAGGTATTAATTTTGGGCAGGACCACCAGATATGTAGTGGAGTTCCAGGATCTCCACAGTTTCTCCAGCAGGCATTGAAAGCAGAGGGGTAGATCTTTGCTGTTGGGAAGCTTTTGTACAGTTTCCCAGTGTAGAATATATTTAGAAAGTTTCAGGGGTCATTGAAGGGCTTGCTGCCACTGAGACGGTGGATAGGTACAGTGTAAGAGGTTTTCCCAGTGCAGTGGAGGGAATGTGACAGTTATGTTGCAGATGTTGGAAAGAGGTAAATGAGAAGTTGTGGTACAGGTCTCCAATAGCCTGTAGGCCAGCAGAGAGCCAGTTCGATATTGAGATGTCGGGGATGATAAGTTGTATGGCAGAGAGAGAGATGAGAGGCAGTATACGGTAGGTTATGCCAGTCAAATGTTGGTAGATTGCTTTCCATGTTTTAATGGTTGCGTTGATATTGCTTAGGTAAGATTGCCGGCCATGGTGTCCTAGGAGTAGGGCGCTGAGGAGCATTTTTGGATAGGTTGCTAATACCATTTTTTCGATTTGGAGCCATGTGTGCTCTGATTTAGTTTCCCACCAGGATTTTGCTTTGTCCAGGATTGTTGCTTTGAAGTATGTTGAAATGTTTGGAGCTCCCATTCCCCCAGTGGATGTAGGTGTGCACAAGTTAAAGCCTTTAATCCTAGGGTGTTTCCCATTCCAGATGAAGGAGTTCAATATGCCTTACAGTTTGTGTAGATGTGATTGTAGAAACTGGATAGGTAAAGTCCGAAATGCATAGAGTATGTGAAGTAAAAGGTACATTTGATGAGGCCAGCCCAGGAGGCTTGAATATGTTGTAGATCACGTACTGTTTTCTGAAGTTTGGAGATGAGTTGAGAGAAGTTGAGAAGGATTAGTCGAGAAGTAGGTGTGACCAACTGTATACCTAGGTAGGAAAGAGAGGAGTCTGGAGCCCACGAGAAGGAGGTGATTGGATCAATGCTACGTTTTGTATTAGAGTCAATATTAGTGCCAATCATGCAGGACTTGGAGAAATAAATCTTGTAGAGAGAGGATTTGCTGAAAAGATCTAGGGTGTGGTAGAGGTGAGGTAATGATTGTGTTGCGTTGGTGATGGAGATGATCACATCATCTGCGTATAGGCCGATTTTGTGATTATGGTCACCAACTTCAATACCGGAGATAAGTGGGTTTGTATGGATTGAATGGGCCAAAGGTTCCATAATGAGGGTAAAAATTAGGGGGGAAAGGGGGCATCCCTGACCGGTCCATTAGATATACGGAAGGAGTCAGAAAGAATACCGGAGTTCACAACCTTGGTGCTAGAGTTGGAGTATAGTGACATTATGGCTTGAAGAATTTGACTAGAGAATCCAAACTTATCCAGAACTGCTTTGAAGAAGCTCCAGTTAACACTATCGATTGCCTTTTCCGCATCTAAATAGATAAACAGAGAAGGCGTTCCATGGTGTTCAACCCACTGTAGTAGGTCAATGTATCTACGTGTGCCATTAGACGCTTGACTACCAGCCACAAAACCCACCTGGTCAGGATGTACTAGGTATGGGATGATGCTAGAGAGCCATGTGGCTATCAGTTTGGCTATCAGTTTGGTATTTGTATTTAGTAATGAGATGGGTCTGTAGCTGGCAGGGTCTTCTGACGGTTTGTCAGGTTTTGGGATTGTCGTGATGGTGGCTTTGAGAGATTCTGGGGGATGTGGCCTGAGGAAGCAATATAATTGAAGGATTGGCAAAGATGTGGGGAAAGCAGGGTGGAAAACTGTTTATAGTATTCATTGCTGAAGCCATCAGGGCCTGGGGCTTTGTATAGTGGAAGGGAGGTGATAGCTTGCTCGACTTCAGATATATGGAAAGGGTCTGAGAGTGTTTGGATTTGTTCTGGAGACCGTGATGGTAAATGTAAGTGGGCCAGAAAGTCAGTGATGTCTTCAGATGTGGGGGCTGGGGCTCCACCAGACATGGTAAGATTGTATAAATTAGCATAAAACAAGCTAAATTGATTGTCAATACCTTTGGGGTCTGTGATACGGGTTTGAGAGGGGGAAGCGAGGTATGGAATTTTAGAGTGTATTAAGCAATGTTTGAGTTGTTGTGCAAGGCATGCCCCCGGTTTGTTGTTGTGTGCATAGAAGTGTAAGCAGAGTATTTTCAGGGAAAAGTCGAAGTTTTGATGAAGGTGTTCACTAGGAATGAGCTTCGAGTCTGTGTCGAACTCATGTTCGACTCGAACATCGGCTGTTCGCCAGTTCGCCGAACAGCGAACAATTTGGGGTGTTCGCGGCAAATTCGAATGCCGCGGAACACCCTTTAAAAGTCTATGGGAGAAATCAAAAGTGCTAATTTTAAAGGCTTATATGCATGGTATTGTCATAAAAAGTGTTTGGGGACCTGGGTCCTGCCCCAGGGGACATGGATCAATGCAAAAAAAGTTTTAAAAACGGCCGTTTTTTCAGGAGCAGTGATTTTAATAATGCTTAAAGTGAAACAATAAAAGTGTAATATTCCTTTAAATTTCGTACCTGGGGGGTGTCTATAGTATGCCTGTAAAGGGGCGCATGTTTCCCGTGTTTAGAACAGTCTGTCAGCAAAACGACATTTCAAAGGAAAAAAAGTCATTTAAAACTACTCGCGGCTATTAATGAATTGCCGGTCCGACAATACACATAAAAGTTCATTGATAAAAACAGCATGGGAACCCCGAACAAAATTAAAAAAAAAAACAATGACGTGGGGGGTCCCAATAAATTCCATACCAGGCCCTTCAGGTGTGGTATGGATATTAAGGGGAACCCCGGCCAAAATTTTAAAAAAAAAATGGCGTGGGGTCCCCCTCAAAATCTATACCAGACCCTTTAGGTCTGGTATGGATTTTAAGGGGAACCCCGCGCCAAAATTAAAAAAAAAACGGCGTGGGGTCCCCCCAAAAATCCATACCAGACCCTTATCCAGGCACGCAAACTGGCAGGCCGCAGGAAAAGAGGGGGGTCGAGAGAGCAACCCCCCTGAACCGTACCAGGCCACATGCCCTCAACATTGGGAGGGTGCTTTGGGGTAGCCCCCCAAAACACCTTGTCCCCATGTTGATGAGGACAAGCGCCTCATCCCCACAACCCTCAGTCGGTGGTTGTGGGGGTCTGCGGGCGGGGGGCTTATCGGAATCTGGAAGCCCCCTTTAACAAGGGGACCCCCAGATCCCGGCCCTCCCCCCTGTGTGAAATGGTAAGGGGGTACAAAAGTACCCCTACCATTTCACAAAAAAACTGTCAAAATGTTAAAAATGACAAGAGACAGTTTTTGACAATTCCTTTATTTAAATGCTTCTTCTTTCTTCTATCTTCTATCTTCCTTCAGTTTCTTCCTCCATCTTCTTCTTCTTCTGGTTCTTCTGGTTCTTCTGGTTCTTCCTCCGGTGTTCTCGTCCGGCATCTTCCTCCGCGGCGTCTTCTTATCTTCTTCTCCTCGGGCCGCTCCGCATCCATGATGGCATGGAAGGAGTCTCCTTCTGTGTGACGCTTCTCTCTTCATCTTTTTCTCTTCATCTTTTTCTCTTCATCTTCTTGTCTTCATCTTCTTGTTTTCATCTTCTTTTCAGGCCGCTCCGCATCCATGATGGCATGGAGGGAGACTCCCGCTGTGTGACGCTTCTCCTCTTCTGACGGTTCTTGAATAATGGGGGGGCGGGGTCACCTGGTGACCCCGCCCCCCTCTGACGCACCAGGACTTGACGGGGACTTCCCTGTGGCATTCCCTGTGACGTCAGAGGGGGGCAGGGTCACCCGTTACGTAACCCCGCCCCCTTCTGACATCACGGGGAATGCCACAGGGAAGTCCCCATCAAGTCCCCATGTGTCAGAGGGGGCGGGGTCACCAGGTGGCCCCGCCCCCCGTTATTTAAGAACCGTCAGAAGAGGAGAAGCGTCACACAGCGGGAGCCTCCCTTCATGCCATCATGGATGCGGAGTGGCCCGAAAAGAAGATGAAGACAAGAAGATGAAGAGAAGAAGATGAAGAGAAGAAGATGAAGAGAAGAAGATGAAGAGAAAAAGATGAAGAGAAAAAGATGAAGAGAAAAAGATGAAGATAGAAGCGTCACACAGCGGGAGCCTGCCTCCATGCCATCATGCATGCAGAGCGGCCCGAGGAGAAGAAGATAAGAAGACACCGCGGAAGAAGATGCCAGACGAGAACACCGGAGGAAAAACCAGAAGAGCCAGAAGAAGAAGAAGATGGAGGAAGAAACCAAAGGAAGATAGAAGATAGAGGTAAGAAGATAGAAGAAAGAAGAAGCATTTAAATAAAGGAATTGTCAAAAACTGTCTCTTGTCATTTTTAACATTTTTGACAGTTTTTTTGTGAAATGGTAGGGGTATTTGTACCCCCTTACCATTTTACACAGGGGGAAGGCCGGGATCTGGGGGTCCCCTTGTTAAAGGGGGCCTCCAGATTCCGATAAGCCCCCCTCCTCGCAGACCCCCACAAACACCGGGCAAGGGTTGTGGGGATGAGGCCCTTCAACATGTGGACAAGCAGATAGAGAATATTCCTGTGCTACCATATACGGGGAAAGGAGAGGGGGAATGAAACAATAGGAAAAGCCGCCTACACCAGGTGGGGTACAACCTTTCCCTATATATTAGAAAAATAAGTACTGGCACCCGCCCCTGTCTGCTCTATTGGCTTACTTCTAACACCGCCGCGCCCATCCACCTCCGGCAATATGGCCGCTATAGTACTTCCTCGAGACTTCGAGAAAATGGCCGCCCATTATAGCCTATGGGAGAGCTATTTAAGGACATCTACAGTGCCTCCCTATATCCCCTGATGAAGTCACGTAGGTTGTGACATCACGCGTAGGGACGGGACAGGCACTCTATGGTGATTAGCGGTACGAGCCCGCCGCTCGTCGGATCTCCACTCATTGCTATTGTTTTAATGTGAGTATTTTGATTTGTTTCAATAAAACCTACTTTTTGCCACATGATATTACACCATTGTGGGATCTTCCTTTGATATTTTTATCTTGGTGACCCCGGGATACTACTTGGAGAGACGGATGTCCCCAGAGGAGATAAGCCAGGATAGGATCTAATTAGTGTCATTCCCACGATTGGTTGATGCTGTGGTTCTGCTAGCTAAGGGCTGCCATGCCCAATATTTTCTAATGCCAGTACCCCATTACCTTCAGGTAAGGGGCCACTGCCCACCACTGCGTGCTGTGTTGCATGAAGAAAGAATACACATCACAATTGTTATCAGTCACTTTAATTAATTTCAGATGGATCACTGTTTATACACATTTTTGGACTTTTATTAGCCTTCAGTGGATCAACTTTTATGCACGCTGATTTGTGGACTCTATTTGTTGAATATCACAAGGTTCCAGTTAAACTGCCACTTGTATTGTGTTCATGAGAACCAGCCACTTTCTATTTGTTATATGCCTGGCTGCACTGTATACACTTATTATTATTTTTAGCCAGATATTGTTATTTTATTTTATGTTATTTGATATTTTTATTTACTCATGAATATATTTTTTGCACAAGGTTGCCTATGTTGGTTTTTCACGGATTTGATTATTAACACGTCAGAACCATTAGCAAAAGTGTGATACACTTACAATGATAATTTATTTATATTTTTTTCCCACATACCTGTATATGCTTTTAAGGATTAGCACAGCACCACACTTTTACTTATTTTTATAACATGGGGACAAGGTGTTTTGGGGGGCTACCCCAAAGCACCCTCCTAATGTTGAGGACATGTGGCCTGGTATGGTTCAGGAGGGGAGGGGGCGCTCTCTCGTCCCCCCCTCTTTTCCTGCGGCCTGCCAGGTTGCGTGCTTGGATAAGGGTCTGGTATAGATTTTTGGGGGGACCCCACGCCTTTTTTTTTTTAATTTTGGTGCAGTGTTCCCCTTAAAATCCATACCAGACCTAAAGGGTCTGGTATAGATTTTGAGGGGGACCCCACGCCATTTTTAAAATAAAATTTTGCCGGGGTCCCCCTTAATATCCATACCAGACCTGAAGGGCCTGGTATGGAATTTAGGGGGACCCCCACATCATTTTTTTTTAAATTTTGGTTCGGGGTTCCCCTGTGGGGAATTCCCATGCCATTTTTATCAATGAACTTTTATGTGTATTGTCGGACCGGCAATTCATTAATAGCCGGGAGTAGTTTTAAATATCTTTTTTTCTTTTGAAATGTCATTATACTGTCAGACTGTTCTAAACATGGGAAGCATGCGCCCCTTTACAGGCATACTATAGACACCCCCCCAGGTAAGACATTTAAAGGAATATTACACTTTTATTGTTTCACTTTAAGCATTATTAAAATCACTGCACCCGAAAAAACGGCCGTTTTTAAAACTTTTTTTGCATTGATCCATGTCCCCTGGGACAGGACCCAGGTCCCCAAACACTTTTTATGACAATAACTTGCATATAAGCCTTTAAAATTAGCACTTTTGATTATTCATGTTCGTGTCCCACAGACTTTAACGGTGTTCGCGTGTTCAAACAAATTTTTTGCCTGTTCGCAAATTCTGGTGTGAACCGAACAGGGGGTGTTCGGCTCATCCCTAGTGTTCACTAAGATTCTGTCTAGCTGTTTGTAGTTCAGAGTCAAGGTGTAGGGAGGGTTGAGTTTTGTTAGCAGATTCAAGGATGCAAATTTGCTCCAATCATTTATATGTGGTAGCAGTGCATTGTTTCTTCTTGTGGGCTCCTAGCTTAATAAGGAGGCCTCTAAGGCAGACCTTGTGAGCATTCCAACAAACTGTAGGGTTAGTTACGGAATCAGCATTAAGCAAAAAATATTGTTTAATCTTGGATGCGACCTGTTTCTGGAGATGTGGACGGGATATGAGGGAGGTATTAAGCCTCCACATCGTCACCCTTCTCTGTAGAGTGAGGAGGCAATAGTTTAAGTAGAATGGGAGCATGGTCAGACCATGTAATAACGTCTATCTTGGTTTCTTGAACTGATTGGAGGGTGTGTTTTTCAACCAGAAACATATCGATTCGAAAGTAGGACTTTTGCGTGTGTGAATAGAAGGTGTAATCTTTTTCTGTACCATGGTAGCATCTCCAGGGATCATATAGGTCTTTGGATTAGAGCACGTGGAGAAAGTGCAGTGGTTTGTTTATGAACTGGGTTGGAAGAGTCTAGGGTTGGGTCTACGACTTGGTTAAAGTCGCCACAGATAACTAAGGTGGTGCTCCAAAATGGTTCTAATTTTTTGATTATAGATTTATAGAACTGCTTTTTGTTGGTATTAGGGGCGTAGACATTAGCGATGGTCATGACATGGTTGTTAATGGAGGCATTTAAGATAATGTATCTCTCATGTGGGCCAATTTCAGCATGGAGCAATTGGATAGCTACCAATCTGTCACGAATTCACACGCCACGGCGACTAACTAACCGCGACGTGCGTTCCGTGACTGGGGTATATGAGGAACTAAGGGAATAAGGGGGAACTTATACTGCGCATGTAAGACTGGCTGTAGTATTTTCCCAGCCTGCACTACCTTTGGCCACCACTAGAGGGAGACTCCACTCCAATCCAGCTAGCTGACCACACACAGGCAGATACAAATCTTACATACAATCTGGTGCACTCTAAGGGTTGAGGAACAGTCTAGCAATTACTACACACTTCTAGGATTCCTCCAGCTATCCTGCAAGCTTGAACCCCGGTGTTAATCACTCCTCCCACTGTCCCCACACCCACACACCAGACACACAATAAACGATAGCCTGCCACCACCTAACAGTTTGTCCGCAGACTGGTCTGCTGAGCCACCACACACACAGATCTCTGTCTGGCAGATCTGTTAGCTTACAATCTGCATGCAATCTGCCAACACACAGTACAATTGCATACCAATTGGCATGTAAATTAAACCAAGTATGGGCGGCACAGTGGTGTAGTGGATAGCACTCTCGCCTAGCAGTAAGAAGGCTCACTGGTTCGAATCCCAACCACGACACTACCTGCCTGGAGTTTGCATGTTCTCCCTGTGCCTGCGTGGGTTTCCTCCGGGTACTCCGGTTTCCTCCCACACTCCAAAGACATGCTGGTAGGTTAATTGGATCCTGTCTAAAAATTGTCCCTAGTTTGTATGAATGTGAGTTAGGGACCTTAGATTGTAAGCTCCTTGAGGGTAGGGACTGATGTGAATGTACAATGTATATGTAAAGTGCTGCGTAAGTTGACGGCGCTATATAAGTACCTGAAATAAATAAAGTAGTGCGGATAGCTATGCGGACGCCAGCTTTCTTTTTTGGCGAATTTGCAAGAAAGCAGTACGGGAACTGCTTATGGGAGAAGAACGTGGTTTGCGAGATAAGAAATGGGTCTCTTGCGTGCATATAAGATCAGATTTATGTCTGAGGGCTTCCTTCCACATAAAATTGTGCTTAAACGGATAATTGAGGCCCTTGACATTCAGGGAAGTGATATTAATGGCCATAGTTAAGAGCTGGTAGAATAAGCCTATAGAAGTATAGAAATGACACTTGCTATTTTCGCACGCCCAAGAGCTTTGAAGTCACTGTAGATTTCAGATGACAAGATTATTAGTTTTGATATAATAATGCAGTTAACGTGGGAGTCACAAAAGAAAAAACAGGACAATAAATGAAAACAGATTATTAAACACTAAATAGAGTGCTTTGTACCCTGTGGTTTTAGGGAGATAAATGTAGTTGACAAAAAAGAATCACTAGACCGATTCAGATTGATGCTCATTTAGGACTTAACATTTCTAACAATATAATATGCATTGAACTTGCTGTATCCGGAACACGGGCAACTGGAGGTATACATTGTGACAGCAGTGGCTGCAGAGATTAGTGTGCGGCAGTACCGTTGGAGTTCCCCCGGCCTTGTGACTGACGTGGATCAGCTTGAGGCGGAGGTGTAGAGATGAGAACCCATTTCAGCAGCCGTTTGATGCCCTCCTTTGGTGTAAAGATATTTGTTGTTTGATTTTGGAAGGTCACTATCAGCTTAGGGGGGAAACTCCATTTGTAGGCGATATTTTTCTCTCATAGGATTACAGTGACTTGGGCAAACTCCACGTTTTTGCGCAGTGCCAGCAGATATATCTGTGTATAGAGCAATAGCAGAGTAGGGATAAAGCAGCCTGATGCTGGAGTGGGCTACTGCCATGATTTTTGCCTTTACGTGGAAAAACACGCGTCAGGACATTGCGGGGGACAGAGGCTGGAAGATGATTAGGTTTAGCAATCCTGTGTGCGCGATCAATGGTGGTGTGAGTTGTGGGAGGAGCTTGAGGAAGAGTTGTTGAATGTAGTGAATCAGATATGGGGGTTTAACAGTCTCTTGGATACCTCAGAATTTTATATTGTTCAGTCTGGAACGATCTTCGAGGTCTGCCACTTTAGCATATAGGAAACTAAGTTCCTCAGAGTGCTGATGATATATTTTAATGACCTCATGGTAGGTGTTGGAATGATCTGCCACTTGCTTTTCTAGGGTAGCCATATGTTCCTCCACTTGATCTAATCTAGAATGTATGGAGGAAATGGAGGAATGGAGCTCATTGCGGAGATCTCTCTGCAGGGACAGGAGCATATGCTTCAGTGTGTGCTCTGAGGCAAGCTGATCACTGGCTGGGTGTGCAGCTAGTGAATCATGACTGCTATCCTGGTGCAGTGTTCCTTCAGGGGCATCCCAGTGCTGTTTCTTATATAGAGGGGCTTTAGTAGGCGAAAGCACTGGTGATTGTGTTGCCCGCTTACCTCTGTCTGTGAGAGAATCATTGTGTGAAGCCAGAGCGGGTTCTGTGCTGTCCATTTCTTCTGAGGAATTTGTGGAATGCAGCTGATTCTCCTGTGATGGCTCCTCTGCTGACATGTGAGGAGGAGGAGGCACTGCTCTTGTGCCATCTTGTATTTTCTGCATTGCTGCTGTGAAGAAAGATTCTATGAGGCGGCACGGCTTGTGTGTAGAACAGTATTTCTTTTAGGACATACCATCCAGGTGTCACATGTACCAGCTTTATTCCTGTGTGGGAAAGCTGGTATGGGAGCTGCTGTGAAGGGCAGATGATTGCTACAAGTCCCGAGGCTGAGCAGAGCTGGTAAATCTGACATCCATCTTCCTCTGTGGCCGGCCACACCCCCCCAGTCAGCAGAAATTATACTTTTAATCCTAAATTCTATATCATTTATTAATACTGTATGTTAAAAAGCTTCATTTTACTTTCTCACAAGAAGAAAGAAGATTTATTTGGCAATTTTTAATTTTTTTTTGTGAATCCATGCATTGTAAATAAAAGGGTTTATCTACTTACTTTGTGTTCCCGCAGCAGGAATCCATTAGTTCTTGCCGCAGTAATCCGCTGCTCATTTGTAATCATTAACGTGGCTGCAGCCCGATTCAGGCAAACAAAAGACTGTCTTCATTTTTTAAAATCATTTAGATGAAGATCAAATCATCAATACCAGATTATCTACAGCATCCCTTTTCAATCCTTTTATGTTACATTACTTGTTGAAAATGAACCAATAGGAGTGCAGTGGGACATGAGCAGAAAAATTGGTACCTTTGGTTCTACTAGACAGGCCAGCATTTGCAAAACTTTTTGGCTTATACTGCACTCCATGCTGAAACTATGACTATTTCGTCTTAGTTTTCTCCTGCAGCAGGAGAAAACTAAGAAGAAATAGTCATGGTTTCAGCATGGAGTGCAGTATAAGCCAAAACATTTTGCAAATGCTGGCCTGTCCAGTAGAACCAAAGGTACTTGATGAACAGGCAAACCCTTAAAAAATGTCAAAGGGGGTCAAAGGGGTGCATAATGCCAGCAAACCTTCTCTCACAAGTCTAGCCATACACACTAAACACACTAAAAAGCATGAATGGAGAAATCTCCCCTTCCAACTATTGAATTCAATGAGAATTGAAAATGAAGTGCCACTGTTAACAAATCCAGATACAACTTCTTTCCTCTTCATGTCCTCTTAAGGGACCTTAGAACAGTTTCTTAGAGTTACCAAATCATCTTTGATAAATTTGTAAATTTGAATCATAACCCCTCTTAAGCCCTTCTTGTTCAGCGTGAATAACCTTAACCACTTCAGCCCCGGAAGGATTTTCCCCCTTAATGACCAAGCCATTTTTTGTGATGCAGCACTGCCTCAATTTAACTGACAATTGCGTGGTTATGTGACACTGTATGCAAACAAAATCGATGTCCTTTTTTTCCCACAAATAGAGCTTTCTTTTAGTGGTATTTGATCACTTCTGCGTTTTGTTTTTTTTTGGTCTATAAACAAACACATTGGGGGTCATTTACTATAGCGCTATGGCGCTAATTCGCGTAAATTGCCACGAATTAGCGCTAATTCGCGGCAATTTAGCGCAAATTAGCGCTAATAGCGCTAATTCGCGCTAAAACGGTATTCACTATAGCGCTGGTGAGAAAATACTCCCAAAATCGAATTTACTATAGCTCCCTGAAACTAAATAGAGCCCAAACCCTTACTCTGCTAAAACCTAGAGAATTGCACATGGAAATAATGTTTAGAGCATGATATAATTGCCTAAATGGTACTGAAATATGCGGTATATTATTTAAAGATTATCTGCTTTTAAACTGTGTGAAAAAGTGATTTCTACACTGATATATCTTTAAAAGTCTGAAAAGTGAAAAATTCCCCGTTTTGGACAACTAGGTGCCAACACAACTGAGCATGCTCAGACCTGAAAATAACTCTCATTTTATCTCCAGTGTCTTTTTTACCTGGAGGTATAGTAAATACCAAAATGAGAGCTAATTAGAGAGCATTTTTTGGGAGTTAAAATCTGCTCTAATTTAGTCCAAATGAAGTTTCAGTCATTGATTCTAATGGAACAATTCTAACTTTCACAAAAAACCTTTTAATGTTGAGATGAAATGTATCTTTCTGTGAAATAAATTTTCCTTTGCAACATTGTTGCTTCTACTTAAAATATTTTGATTTTAAGAATGCTACAATGTGGAATGTTTTGATAAAATATATTTTTCTCTGTCACTTTCACTTGTTACTCTCCATTTCATAACAATCTTTACCCCAAACTCACACAGGTGTCTTTACAATCCACAAACAATACCATTGCTGATGAAAATTTAAAATGAATCACAATTTTTTGTGCTTTGTATTATTTCCAAATATTCATAATTTAAGCTCAAAAAATGTGATATGTGTACCAACATCAGAAATCAAAATGTAATTCCCAAAAATTTGTGGGTAATATTTTACTCTCACCCACAAAAAACACCAAATATCACAGAATAAATAAAGAAGAATAACTCTTGAGTAATGTAATTCCATCACTTGTATGTCCATAGAAATGCAGTATTAATGTGTTTTTTATGTGTATTTATGTGTAGTTATGTGTAGGAGGCTCTCACACATGGTAGCTCTGTGTCTTAGAGGTTAGAACTTCTGCCTTAGTATCTCTGAGGGTCTGGGTTCAAATCCCAACCATGTTACTTCATGTAGAGAAGTTGTCTCATCTCCCAGGTCCTATAACTATGTCTAATTGTAGTAGTTATGTGTAGGAGGGTTCCACCACCATTGTAAGTCTTTTCCAGATACACTATATAGCCAAAAGTATTGGAACGCCTGCCTTTACACACACATGAACTTTAATGGCAGCCCAGTCTTAGTCCGTAGGGTTAAAATTTGATTTGGCCCACCCTTTGCAGCTAGAACAGCTTCTGGGAAGGCTGTCCACAAGGTTTAGTCTGCCTATGGGAATGTTTGATCATTCTTCCAGAAGTGCATTTGTGAGGCCAGGCACTGATGTTGGATGAGAAGGCCTGGCTTGCAGTCTCTACTCTAATTCAGCCAAAGGGTGTTCTATCGGGTTGAGGCCAGGACTCTGTGCAGGCCAGTCAAGTTTCTCCACCCCAAACTTGCTCATCCATGTCTTTATGGACCTTGCTTTGTGTACTGGTGTGCAGTCATGTTGGAACAGGAAGGGGCTTTCCCAAAACTGTCCCCACAAAGTTGGGAGCATGAAATTGTCCAAAATGTCTTGGTATGCTGACGCCTTAAGAGTTCCCTTATCTGAAACTAAGAGGCCAAGCCCAACCCCTGAAAAACAACCCTGCACCATAATCCCCCTCCACCAAATCATTTGGACCAGTGCACAAAGCAAGGTCCATAAAGACATGGATGAGTGATTTTGGGGTGGAGGAACTTGACTGGCCTGCACAGAGTCCTGACCTCAACACAACAGAACACCTTGGGGATAAACTAGAGAGGAGACTGTAGGTCAGGCCTTCTTGTCCAACTTCAGTGCCTGACCTCACAAATGCACTTGGAAGAATGGTCAAACATTCCCATAGACACACTCCTAAACCTTGTGGACAAGAAGAGTTGAAGCTGTTATAGCTGCAAAGGGTGGGCCAAATGAGTTTTGAACCCAATACTAATACTGGGATGCCATTACAGTTCATGTGTGTTTAAAGGCAGGCATCCCAATACTTACGCCAATATACTGTATATTGCTTGTGACACTGAGCATGGCTATGGACTTAGGGCTAGTTCACACCACAGAGATGCAGAGAACATGTGTGGGTCTGCCCTGGTGGCTAAGTGGGTAGCAGTTCTGTCTAGCAGCACCTGGGATGTTGGTTCACTTCCCCAACATGCTAATGCTTGTGTTAAAGTTTATATGTTCTCCCTGTGTGGGTTTCTCACCACAATCTGAAGACATGCTGGCATCCTATTTGTCTCCTGTCAAAATAGTCTCTAATGTAAGATTGCTAATTTTGGACTTTATATTGGAAGCTCATTGCAGCCAGGGACTGATGTTAATGTTTATTAGCACTAATCATGCCCAGGGACTTGGACATTTCAAATTTTAGGGTTTACACTGCACGGGTACATATGCTTAGAAAACTGTTGCTTTGTTTATGTGGATGCAAATGGACTTTGATCTTTGTCCTGTAGTTGGAGATTTGATGCACATAGCCAAGGGATAACAAAGTTGCAAATAATATTATGTGTTCCTGCTCATCAGGTGCAATCACTTTAGATATACATGAAGAGACAGATTGAAAGATACTGGTGGGCGTGTACTTCTATTGGGTGTGTCAGTGTGCTAACAATACAACCTCTCTTATATAAAGGCCTGCAGTAGGGGGTTCGTTTGGCCTGAGAAGGTCAGGTTTTTTGTTGTGATGGAGAAGGAATGTTATTGGGAGATTTGATGAAATTCTTGTGCATTTTTTCAATCAAAAGTGGGTTTATGTGGCCATGCTGTCAATGTTGTGTGTATTGTTCCTGTCTGATCATGCAAACATCGTTTGGAAGCATCTGCTGACCTATTTTTGATCTCGTTTAATCATGTACACCAAAATGCAGCTTCCAGCAGAACATGGTCATCAATATATGTATGTGTGGATTGTGGGCTGGTGGTGGGTGTTTTGAATAAGTCTTTTGCAATATTATGTTGGAATGCTTTGTAAGAATGACTGTTAAGTATGTTTCTATAATCTTTCAGATAATAATGTGATGTGTTGCCCGTTATACACTGAAATTAAAGCTGTGTCCACTCTAAGGTTTTGTCTAATTTTAGATTGTAAGCTCCTATGAGCAGGGCCCTTAAAATTCAGTTGCTAAATGTAGTACCATATATCCTGTCCAAATTTTTTTGAAGCTAGTAAATGTAAATTTATTTTTTTTTCTGCTGGTAAAATAAAAGTACATTGAGCTCTTGTTGTGGTGTGTGGGGTTTTTTTTCCTTCTACTTTTCTTTCTTTAGTTTTTGTGGGTGGTGGTTTTGAGAAAATGCAATATCTCTTTTATATTTTATTTCAATATGTATTTGTGTACCAAAAAACTAATCTCTTTGCCCTGGTTCACATGCTACTTTGAAATTGCGCTACTTCACTTGAAGTAGCACGATTTCAAAGTAGCAAGGTCAGCGTGATTTCAGGTGGCTTCATACACAAATGTCTATTAAAGTCACACCTGAAATCGGCAAAAGTAGTGCAGGAACTACTTTAGAAAATTGATGCGGTGCCACAAAAAAAAGTTGCATCGATTGGAACAGTGCCATTGCCAATAGTCATGCGATTTGATCTCTCAAATCGCATGACCAATCGCTCCAATGTAAACCTAGGCTTCTGCGCAACTGCGAGTTATATATAAAGATTCCACCTTTATCATTAACTGTTGTGGAGAGTTGCAGGTAATGAATTCAGCTGGTGGATAGGCAGTGTTTGAATGTGTCAGCTCTGGTTCACATTGATGTGATTTGACATGTCAAATCTGTGGCAATTGCACTGTTCTAATTGGTGCGATTTGTATTGATATTGGTGCAGAAACCTGCACTGATGTCTCTGATGTTGCCCCCACAGTCAGGACTGACATGCAGGAATGAAATTGTGTGAGTTCAGCTGAACGCTTTCCTCCTGCTGTCAGTGTGAACCAGGGCTCAAACTGGGCCTTTTGCCTTTGTAATTCACCTGCTGTTAACCCAGGGACACCATTTCTTATCAAACTCCCTTAAGTTTACCTCCAAATATATGTAGAAATACAGATTTGCATATCTGAAAATAAAAAATACTAATCATGGTTGAGATCAAATATTCGCAGCTGCAATCAAAAGCGTGGTTTCACCTTCTGACCTGGAAATTAGTCATTGTATGCACCTGGAAGTTCCTGTGCTGGTCAGGATCTCCATCTAGGTGGACATGGCGAGGTCTCTTTAGCAGAGAGGAGGTGCTGCTCATTGGCCGGGTAAGTGTAGGATATGTACTTGTACTTAATCAATGCGGGGGTGGATGCCATAGTTAGATTTGGTGTGGGTGGGGTTCATTGATTTGTTTGGCATCACCACACATTTGCTTCCGTCCCATGTGCACACATCACTTCCTGCATTTGTTCTGCTGATGTAAATCAGTAAGGACTATGCAAGTATAAATGAGAGCTCCTTTTATTAAAATATATATGACTTGTTTCACAGCTGGGCGAATTTTCCAGCAAATTTGGACCTCTGAGTTGCATGACAAGTTGTACCCCATGATTCTCAATGACAACCATTCATATCTGTGCTACTTTAAGTTGCACCAACTTCAAAGTAGTTCCTGTACTACTTTGGTGTGACTTGAGGTATATCGGGTACAATATTACACAGGCATTCCCAGAAGTTGGAGCCAAGTTGCAGCGGCAAAGAGGCAGCAAAATAGTGTGACTTTCAGGTTGCAGCAGTGTGAAAGAGATTCAAGGATAACACCTTTGAATTTGGCCCTATTGTCACTTGTGCATCCTGAAGGTGTAGCAAATTCGTCCCTGCACTACCTTGGTTTGACTTTGATGCAATTTGAGGTCCATACACCACAAGATTACACAGACATTGCTTCAAGTCATGACAAAGCTGTGCAATTTTAAGGTCGCACAAGTGCAAATGGGGCCTTATTCAAAGGTGTTATCAATTAATCGCATTAGGTTACTTTCACACTTGGGTGACTTTTCATGGAGCTTTGGACCTCAGAGTCACATGAAAAGTTTTCCCCCTTGATTTCCATGCATATTTATTAGAGCTGCACGATTAATCGTCATCGTGATTTTTTTCCCCTTTACGATCTTGAAAAAAGAGTTTCACGATTCTTGCTATGCAAAGAACTCTCTCTGCTCTTCTGAAGCCACAGCCGAAAAACCAGGAAGTCTGCCAAGAATTAGAACATTCTTTATCAGTGAACTTAACTAGAAACCTTGTAACAATTTGTCAATGAAATAGACTTCTGTGTAAGTGAGGAAAGTTTAACCACTTAAACACTAAACATTTTTTCTGGCATTTGTTGGTTTCAGGTTAAAATCATTTTTTTTTGCAAGAAAATTACTTAAAACCCCCCAACATTATATATATTTTTTTAGTAGAGACCCTAGAGAATAAAATGGTGGTTGTTACAATATTTTATGTCACACTGTATTTGCGCCTTTCAAATGCAATTTTTTTTGGAAAAAGTACTTTAATGAATAAAAAAAAAAAAAAAAAAAGAAAAGTTAGCCCAATTTTTTGTGGGATAATGTGAAAGATTTTACGTCACGAGAATCGTGATCTTTTTATTCTAAGCAAACAAATTGTGATTCTCATTTTGGCCAGAACCGTGCAGCTCTAATATCTATGCAACTTAACCCATGTTCACATAGGTCTGAATTGACATGTCAAATTGTAGGCCAAATCGGCGCCTATTGATGGCAATGAAACTGTCTGAATTGGTGCGACGCCACAACGATTCCCAAAAGTAGTTCCTGCACTACTTTGGGCGACTTCAGGGGGCGATTTCTTACCTCCCAACTTTTTGAGATGGGTATAAGGGACACCTATTAGCAAAAGTAGATAGGCATAGGACACCTTCTTAAAGGAGAACAGTTGGGACCTATGTGATTTCACTAGACATCTGTGCAGGAAAGTGCACTGATGTCTCTGAAATCGCTGACAAAGTCGGGCTGAGTCACACGTGTGCAACTTTGGACATCAGAGTCGCATGACAAGTCATACCCCATGATTTTCAATGTGTACCATTCATATCTGTGCGACTTCAAGTAACACTGACTTCAGCGTAGTCCCTGTACTACTTTGGTCTGACTTTGATGCGAGTTGAGGTCCATAGACCTTAGATTGTAAGCTCCTTGAGGGTAGGGGCCCATATTAGTGTATAATGTATATGTAAAGCACTGCGTAAATTGACGGCACTATAGAAGTACCTTAAATAAAAATAAATAAGTCTTCACTAATATTATGGTGTGAATCTCCAAAACACCATACACTAGCTAACAAGCAGTTTACATTTGATAAACTTTATTGTATGGTATATAAACCATCAAACACCAGTAAAAGTATTTTGTATATATAATTGCGCTCAGCCCAATAGGCTAGCAGTTAGCACCTCTACCTTCAAAAATTCAGGTATTGAAAGACTCATGGGTTCAAATCCCACAGAAGAATCCTAAAAGATTACTATTGGTGGAGAAAAGGAGAATTACTGTTAGCCAATTAGCCAAAGCAGAATACAGTGAATGCCAAGTAGCCAATACACTTTAATGTGGTTGATATTATTGTATTAACTCTTCAAATGCTTGCAATGGTATGTAAGTATTCACTAATATTATGGTGTGAATCTCCAAACACCACACACTAGCTAACAAGCAGTTTACATTTGATAAACTTTATTGTATAGTATATAACACATCAAACACTAGTAAAAGTATTTTGTATGTCTAATTGTGCTCAGCCCAATAGGCTAGCAGTTAGCACCTCTACCTTCAAGCATTCAGGTATTGAAAGACTCATGGGTTCAAATCCCACAGAAAAATCCTAAAAGATTGCATTGGTGGGAAAAGGAGAATGCCAGTTAGCTAATTAGCCAAAGCAACACAAATATACGTGTATATATATATTTACTGAAAATAGGTGATTGCCAAGTAGCCAATGCAGTTTAATGTGAAAGTTTTTATTGTATTAACTCTTTAAATGCATGCAATGGTATGTAAGTATTCAATTATATTATGATGTAACATTCCAAACACCACACACTAGCTAAAGGGCAGTTTACATTTGTTTGTTTGTTTATTTTAATTCACTTTTGCACTGAAAAAATAAACACAGCTGGTGGATGGAAGGTTGGCTGTTGTTTGAACTCATACCATGAGTGGTGTGGAGATATCCAAGCAGACCACTAAGCCATTGTGGTAAGTACAAGACCTGCATAATAGTGTAGTATTATTAAAGAATGAACATAAATAATTACTGCTTTATAGTCAACTAAATTAATAAATAATAAATCAAAAACATGAAAAAAACAACATACAACAAAGAGGTAACCTAAATGATTAATATATGTAACTTTACAGAATAACAGACATTACTATGTAATAATCATTCAGAACTGCATTTCTTAGCAAAAGAAGGAAAAAAAACTAGGAATACTAATTGCAATATAAATCAATAGATGCACGGCAACTAGAGCACATCTCTGATAAAAAATGTTTCTTTCACATACATGGATCATGGCTACAGTACAGTGCTATATAACAAATTGATAAGAATTGGTATTTGTATATACGCGGAAGCGCTAATTAGCGGCAATTTAGAATTTACAAACGTTTGTTCTCCGCTTATACCGCTGATTTTCATGCGCAAATTTGGCGTTTTGTTTCCATTTGGCTAAAATGGGCTCTATTATTTGCCATAGTGCCCAGTACTTCCTGGAGTTATAGTAAATGGCCCCCATAGTGACAATTTTGAAAAGAAAACCCTTTTTTATAAATGTATACAAAATACAATATTACTTTTAGCTATAATACATATCTAAAAAAATGTATAAAAAAACACATTAATTTATCAGTTTAGACCGATATAGATTCCTCTACATATTTTTGTTAAAATAAATTGCAATAGGCGTATATTGATTGGTTTGCACAAACTCAAACACACGCTTTTTTTGCGATTTTTAGTGGGACTGCAACATTGCAGCAGACAAATCTGACCCCATATAACACTTTTTGGGACCAGTGACATTACATTGCATCCTGCACCCCTGTCACCACTACCAGGGGCCCTCGAGTCGGAGGCATAGGAGAAGCCATCCTCTGCAATTCGGGCTCACCCTTTAGGTACGTAACAGTAGCAAACAGCCATGTCTGAGCCCGAGCAGGGAACCTCTCCTATGCAGGAACTTTGTTTGCACTTAGCAGGCCTGACCCAGGCTGTCAAAAGCCTACAGGAAGGATACACCTGGCTGGAGTAACGGGTCCAAGTACTGTCTACTCCCACTGGAATCCAAGGAACCCCTCAAGCCTCTACCTCTTTTACAGGCACCGCATCCTCTCCTAAGGTGGTGATGCTTCCGCCCGAACCACTGGTCCCCACACCCGAAAAATTTGCTGGGGAACGTAGCAAATTCAGGGCGTTTCGCAATTCCTGTGAACTGTACTTCGCCCTCCAGCCACGTACCTTCTCTTTGGAAGCCACCAAGGTGGGCTTTGTCGTCTCCTTACTTTCGGGTGAACCCCAAACCTGGGCCCATCGCCTCCTGGAACAGAAAGCCGATGTGTTGACCAACCTTACCACCTTCTTCAATGCCATGGCTCAACTGTATGATGACCCTCAGCTTTCTGCAACTGCCGAAGCCGCACTGCACGCCCTTCAGCAAGGGTGCTGGGCGGTGGAAGATTATGTGGCTGAATTTTGGTGGTGGAGCGCAGACACTGACTGGAATGACGCTGCACTCCGTTGCCAGTTTCGCATGGAACTGTTTGACCCTTTGAAGGACGAGCTAGCCCGAGTTGGTGTGCCCCAGACCCTAGATGCATTAATCAATCTTGCCATACAGATTGACCAGCGGCTGAGGGAACGTAGGTCGGAAAAAGCAACTGGATTTTCCAGACTAACCTGGATGTTACCTAGAGTGCTAAGTCACCTGCATCCGGCCCCTACCTCTCAGTCCACTTCTACAACGGACACTTCGGAACCCATGCAGTTGGGGGTGCTTCGCCCTTCTCTTACTTTGCAAGAGCGCCAACGCCGCCGGGCAAATAATCTATGTCTCTACTGCGGGGAACCCAGTCACTATGTCAAGAATTGCCCTAATAAACTCCGTAAGTGTTTCCGAAAATCTCCTGAACATGTGCTTACTGGAATCCAGACCTCTTCTCATCTTGCCCTCTCTATCTCTTTGCAACTTCCAGGAAAGACTCTGTCAGTGCCCACCATTATTGATTCAGGAGTCTGCAGCTGCTTTATGGACTCATCCTTTGCAACAAGACACCAGATTCCTCTGCTTCCTAGGATCCAAAGACTGTCCATTCACCTGGCTGATGGGTCCACTATTAAATCTGGGCCAGTTATCCAAGAGACTTCCCCTTTGCCAGTCACCATTGCCGGTGCCCACCACGAACTGCTTCGTATGAACATTATCTCCTCATCTCTGTTTCCTGTAATCCTTGGAATGCCTTGGCTACAAGCCCACAATCCTGGTGTCAACTGGGCCACAGGGGAGGTCACCTTTTCCTCTCCTTATTGCCAGCAATTCTGCACATCAAAGGACCCCATGTGCTCTTTCCTTTGCTATGTCTGAACACTGAAGCTGAGCTATGCCAATCTGTCCCGAAAGCCTACCATGACTTCATTGACGTGTTCAGCAAGAAAGGAGCAGAAACTCTACCTCCCCATCGGGCTTATGATTGCACTATCAAGCTCCTTCTGGGGGCTGAAATTCCTTTCGGAAGAATCTTCCCGTTAACCGAGTTAGAACAGGTGGCCCTTAAGGACTATATTGATGAAAACTTAAAGAAGGGTTTAATTCGTCCATCCACTTTCCCAGCAGGTGCGGTATCTTTTTTGTAGAGAAGAAGGATCACACACTTCGGCCTTGTATAGACTACCGTGAGCTAAATAATATTACCGTTAAGAACCAGTACCCCCTTCCCTTGGTCCCCAAGTTATTCCAGAGACTGGGAACAGCTACTATCTTTACTAAACTTGATCTTCGAGGAGCCTATAAGTTACTCCACATCAGGGAAGGAGATGAGTGGAAAACAACGTTCCGCACCCGTTTTGGGCACTTTGAGTACCTAATAATGCCCTTCGGGTTATGTAACACTCCTGCCACATTCCAGTATTTTATTAACAATGTTTTCCGGGATTATTTAGATCTGTTTGTCATCGTCTACTTACTACGATATTCTAATATTTTCTTCCTCCCTAGATGCTCATCGCAGACAAGTCAGGTGTGTTTTGACACGACTTCGACAGCATGGCCTGTATGCAAAGTCAGAAAAATGTGAATTCGAACAAGAAAGTGTACCATTCCTGGGATTAATCATCTCCATAGAAGGTATCAAGATGGATCCGCAGAGGATCGCTACAATACTTGACTGGCCAGTTCCTGTTGACAAAAAAGGAATCCAACGTTTCGTTGGATTCGCTAATTAATTTCTACCGGAAATTAATTAAGGGGTTTTCTGCCATCATTGCCCCTATTACCCAATTAACCAAACTGGGAGTTTGCTTCCATTGGACCCAAGAAGCTCAAGTTGCCTTTGAATCTCTCAAAGAATTGTTTACATCTGCCTCCGTTCTAAAACACCCTGATTCCGCCCTGCCATTTGTACTTGAGGTAGATGCTTCTGAAATCGCTGTTGGAGCAGTACTCTCCCAATGCCAAGGAACCAAGGCACTGCTCCACCCGGTAGCCTTCTTCTCCTGCAAACTTTCGGCTGCCAAAAGGAATTACGATGTGGGGGATCGGGAACTGCTGGCAATCAAATCTGCACTTGAAGAATGGAGGTACTTACTTGAAGGAGCAACTCACCCAATCTTGTGATGGGACAGCAGCCTGGATGGATCAGCAGACAGGTGAACAGCCTGGATGGCTCAGCAGACAGGCCCAGCAGACTGGATGAATCAGCAAACAGGTGAGCAGCCGGGATGGCTCAGCAGACAGGCCCAGCAGACTGGATGGATCAGCAGACAGGTGAACAGCCTGGATGCTTAGCAGACAGGCCCAGCAGACTGGATGAATCAGCAAACAGGTGAGCAGCCGGGATGGCTCAGCAGACAAGCTCAGCAGACTGGATGGAAGTCCAGGAACGTCAGACAGGCCGGGTTGGAAAGCAGGCTGGCAGCAGAGGTACAAAAGGAGCAGGCAGAGGGATCATCAAACAAGCCAAGGATCAGGTACAGGCAGATAACAAGAACAGTCTCAAAGCAAGGCGGGTCAAAACAGGAGCAGATATCAGGTTTTCAGGGAACACATACACAGAGCTGTGGAGCAAACAGCACTGATGCAAGTGCCAGACAGGTTTAAATAACCCGCCAGACACTAACGAGTGCATGTGCGCGTGCGTATAGATGCCCGCAATCATGCACCGATGTCTAATCTGCTTGTTACTGGCAGGATCTTTATGACAGGTTGCTCCAGCATGACCAGTTCTGTCACATGCCTTTGCTCCATGAGATCCGTAAGAATAATCCTGACGATTTCAGGAACTTTCTCTGGATGACGGACCCTGTATTTCACCATTTGTTGGCTTTGCTGACCCTCTATATCAGCAGGCAGGATACCTGCATGAGGCAAGCCATCAATCTGGAGCAGAGGCTAGTCACCACCCTGCAGTACTTGACGACGGGGAGAAGCCTGCAGGACCTCAAGTTCTCGACAGGCATCTCCCCCCAGGCTCTGGGGATCATTATCCCAGAGACCTGTTCTGCCATCATCCAGGTCCAGCAGAAGGAGTATATTAAGGTAAGATTTTGATCCTTTAACATCACATTTTATTGTATTTAATGTTTGTTAATATATTGTTTTTCTTTCCTCATTCCCTAATTACCCTGATTGTAATATGCTGTGAAAGTCCCCTTTGTCCTCATGCATGCTGGAATTTTAGGTCTTTTTTTTGTCCTTCATACATATTTGCCTTCACTTACCTCCCCAGCATGCTCTCCTGGCCCTATATCCACCTCATCTACTTAATTAACTATGTATTTTGTCAGCTCCATAGTTGTGCTTTACCCTAAATGCCCCCTAAAATGTTGAAAATTGTGATGTGTGTTTGAAATTCAGGCAGAGTGCCAAAGGTTTTTTTTGGGTCCCAAAATCATTTGGAACCCTCCCTCCCCCAACTTCTAACTCAGCTGATACCAATCCTCTATCTGCTGACTTTTCCAAACCCATACACACTATACCCACCTCTTTTGTGGTCAGATTTATGGATGAATTTCCCAAAGCATGTAGTGCAAGGGCCTAGCTGAATACTTTCAAATGGTACTGTTTAAAGTTTTTGTATCCTATTATTATCTTGATAGGTAATTGCAGAATTTAAAAATGAGATAAAATGTGTACAGTGTGTATTTATCTCTTTGTATTATGACACTTCTTACCTGTCCAGTGGGATGCCAATAGTGTAAGTAAGGAGGGGCTGGCCAAAGTAATACACATTATTTAGGCATTCATCTCTCAATGAAGTTTAGAGGGTTACCTGTCCAAAACATCTCCCCCCCATAAAATCTATTAAATGGCCCATGAGAGGGGAGGGAGGAGTCTGATAGGCAGACCTTAGACCTTTGTCTTTAAATACTCCCTAAAATAAATATTATACTGATGTTGGCCAAGAATGTTTATGTCTAATCTGCTTTCCATGTTTATGAGCAAAATGATTATTTTTTTTTCTTGTTTGACTCCACAGTTTCCTTCCAAACCACAGGAATGGCAGACTGTGGCCTCCCACTTTGCCCAGCAGTGGGACTTTCCTAACTGCAGAGGGGCAATTGATGGGAAACACGTCCATATCATCCCAACACCCAACTCGGGGTCATACTATTACAACTACAAGGGGTTCAATAGAATTGTGATGTTGGCGGTGGTGTCGGCTACTTATGAGTTCCTGTATGTGGACGTGGGGAAGAATGGATGTCAGATGGTGGAGTCATTGCCCACACGGAGTTCTACAGGCATCTCCAGAATGGCAGCTCGGACTTGCCACCTCCAGAAGACAATGCGGAAGGACTCCCATTCGTCTTTGTTGCGGATGAAGTGTTTGCACTGGGGGACCATCTTATGCGGCCATTCCCTATGAGGACCCTCACCCCAGACCAGAGGGTTTTTAATTACTGGCTGGCCATAGCCAGAAGAGTGGTGGAGAACATGTTTGGAATAATGGCCAGCCGGTTCCGCCTATTTCTTACACCCATACACATGGTGGAGTATAAACTTAATCACATCATCCTGGCTTGCTGTGTTCTCCACAACTTTTTAAGGAGAAATTCTGTGAACTATACTGGCTCAGTTGGGCGTGAAGCCAGAGTTATGAATCTCAATGAACCAACCCTGATGGCGCTTGAAGCTGGCCATCCTGGCTTGCCCCCCCTGAGTGCCCGCGAGGTCCGTCTAAGATACATGGAATACTTTGCGGGTAGGGGGGCCATCAATATGCCAGACAATCTCTGAGACATTTTTTGAATAAAAATATTTTTTCAACAGAAAAATTATTCGCTTACATTTACTGCTTGTGTTTCTTTTAGCTGACCATTACTGAAATTTGGGTAGTCCTGAAAATGATTCAGGAAAATGCGAAAGCACTGTTGTGTGTTATTTACTAAAGGCAAAGACACTTTGCACTCCAAGTGCACTTGAGACTGCACTGAAACTGCACTTGTAGTGCAAAGTGGATTTACCCTTAGGAAATAACACCCATTGTCACAAAAAACACATATTTTCACACAAAAAAAGTTTAGAAGCATTGAAAGAAGAAGCCACACATTGCTGATTATCAATATTTTTAATACAAGCACAATCACATGTGCACTTATAAGAGGTTTTTAAAAGAAACCAACATGTTTGTTGTATAAAATATTTGTAGGTGACATTAATAATACAAGTAGAAATGTCCTTTTAAGGTAAAACAGGCATGTTTAAAACCAATAAGAAATACACAACTCTGGAACTTACAAAGTTCAACTTTTGTAGAAATTGAAGGCAATATAATACATGAGTATTTATAAACTGTGTTTGATATTGCATTCAGCAGTTGGGGTGAAGGCACCCCTTGAAAAGCCAAATTTGGAAGATGCACACAAATTGCATGTCAACATGTGCTAGCTGCCATCATGGGGGATCAATGGACGTGTTTTGTGGGTGCAACCCCTTCCTCTCAGCTACTTTATTATTGAGGAAGGGGTTGCACCCACAAAACACATACATTGATCTCCCCTGATGGCAGATAGCACATGTTGACACACTGTGTGCATCTTCCAAATTTGGCTTTTCGAGAATATATTTAAAAATGTGCAAGAAAATTTCAGGAAAAAAAGCCAACAAAATTAGGGATTTCGAGGGGTTTTAAACTCTCCCTAAAACATCAATGATGTTATTCATTTTGTTTTGAACATCATTGATGTTTTGCTTGATGTATTCCAAGTCCCTATTACACCCCATGATCTCCCCGATCAGGATCTGGGCACTTTCACTGGTGAAATGACCTTCATCCACAACATCACGATCACCTAAAAATATAGAAACAAAAACGCACCATGTATTATAAATATGCTGGCATCCATCTCTTACCTGAGCCTGTGGTCGCAGACACTCACCTGTTGTGGTGACAATTTCCACCACGTCTCCCTCCTCCTCCTCCTCTGGTTGGCTTTGTGGCATTTCCACTTCTTCATGAGGTGGGGGGTCTGTTGTCTCCTCTGTTGAGTGGTGTCCTCCGAGTCTTTTCTCCCCTATGTAAAAAAACAATAGGTATACCTAGCACACAGATATTTGATGGCAGAAATAGGAATATGAAACATTACTTGGAAGTGGGGTACAATTGTCTATTTTGGCAGAGTTCCAAGATGAAGAAATATTTTTTTCCTTTGTCAAGCTTGAATACTTACATGTTTTGTACAAGCTTCACAGATGGAGTCACCCCTATAGTATACACTGGAGCACCTGTGTGGGGCCCCCTAAAAAAGGGGGTTCTTGTGTCCCACACTAGTGCTCCAGCGTCCAGATGTGTAAACAGCTGCTATGTGTCCTCTCCTTACACAGAATCAAGTTTGCATTTCATTCTAGTTACAAACCCATCCAGACAACAAAATTATTTTAAGAGAAGTAGGCCATAAAAAATGTATTGAAATGCATCTGGCCAAAACATGGCGTTTTATTGGCCGCACAAACAATGTTTCCTACGAACGAATAATGTGCCCATAGACATGAAAGTTGCCATTTTAAACTGTACAACAGTAAAGAAAAGCACATGGAGCAGCACAAACGTTATAAAAATAACGAATAGGAACACAGGACAACTACTTACTTTTTTGAAGCACTCTCCTGATCCTTCTATACTGATTGTGCTCCCTTAATTTGAGGTCCGACCACCGCTTCCTCAGTTGATCCTTGGATCGCCGTACCCCAAAATTTCTGTGCAGACTCTTCACAACTTTCACCATGATCTTGGCCTTTCGGACATTGGGGTTGGGGTAAGGTCCATAGTCAGCCCTCTTCAAGATGTCCACCATCTCCAACATCTCCACAAAGGACATATTCGATGCCTTAAATTTTCTCCTCAGGGATCGGGACTTTTCTGGCTCCGTCCTTTCCTCCTCCTCCTCGTTGCTGTAATTAGCACGTACCTGTTGTGTCTCCGCCATGTGCTCTTCCCCACTGCTCCGAACGAGAAGGGGCGGGGAATAGAATAGAAAGAACGTCAGGGGCGGGCGGAGTTTCACGCATGCGCAATACGCGTGCGTAGTACATACGATCTGTGAGCGGAGGAAGGAATAGAGGAAGAGCCGATCATGATAACGAAGTTAACATTTAAACTTGTGCCTATACTGCTTAGAGATTGAGGCCTATATTGGGACAAGATTAGTAGACTTTAGCCTGACATTAGGGTTTGTCTTATGTTGTGTCTTGCAGAGAAAATGGATATATTGAAGGATCAGGACTTTATCCCAATATTCATTGATCTTTTCAGGGAGCTGACCTGTCTGTGGCAGGTAAACCACCCACATTATAAGAATCAAACAAAGAGGAAGGCAGCGCTGGATAAATTGCTGTAAATTGTGAAGCCGGTGATCCCCACGGCAGACATCACCTATTTGAAGATCCTAATTGGTGGCATGCGGAGCACTTATCTAAGGGAGCGCAAGTAGGTCCAGGATTCCTAGAGATCAGGAGCAGCAGATGACATTTATGTCCCTAGGCTGTGGTACTATGACAGACTGCATTTTCTGGCAGGCCAGACTGAACCCAGGCCAGCACTCTCCACTCTTCCTTCCACACTTCCTTCCCCCTCGGCTGAGGCTTCTGACGTCCAACCTGGGCCTTCCAGGCAGGAAGAAGTGAAGGAGCCCAGCTTGAGTCAGGTATAGCATTATTCTAAATATTTCTGGTTGTCAAATCAATGATGTTAAATATATGTTAGTTTGGATTACTAATTTCTGATTGTGATTGATACCAAAAACTAAAACGATGTCCCTTTTTCATACACAGGAAAGTCTCAGCCAGGAGGTGGCCGGGCCAAGTAGGCTGCCCGATACCCAGGTCCCTCCCCTCCGCCTTCAAAGAAAAAGTGGCAGGAAGAGGAGTAACCTGGAGGAGGCTGCAATTGGCCTATTTTGGAAGGCTACTGAGGCCCTCAGAACACCCCACAGTGTTGAAGAGGATTTTGCTGACCTAACAGCATGCAAAATGCAGCAAATGGAGGAGGGCCAATGCTTCTTATGTGAGTTTTTCATTTTAAAAGCACCAAAGAAGGGGTTGAGGGGCCAACTCACATGCCAAAGCTACATTTGTGAGCTCACCCATGGTCCTCCTCCTCCTCCTCCAAGTCCTACTCCTCCTCCTGCCACACCTCTAACACCAGAACCACAGCCGAGAAGGAAGTGTGTAAGGAAGACCAGAGAGTGATGACCTGGGTTCAGTCTGGTCTGAGAAAAGATGCAGGCTCTTATATGACCACAGCCTGGGAACATACATGTCATCTGCTGCTGTTCATGATCTATTGGACTTCTGGACCAGATTGAACTCCCTTATATATGGACTCCTCGGGCCACCAATTTTGCAGTAAAATAATTGATGTGTGCCCTGGGGGCCAAAGGCTTCGCCAATTTCTGCTGTTTATCCAATGTTTCCTCCCTCTTTGTTTGGTTATGAGCCCTTAATAAAGGAATTTTTATTTCAATTATACTCGCCTATGTGTGTTTTCCTTCAAAAAGGACAGTTTGTTTGTGAGGAGGCAGGTACATTTCAAAAATACAATGTGAAATTAACAAGAGACACCAACAACAAGCAACCTCCTTGAGATTAAATAATACAAGATAATAATGGTGTTGTGGTAACTTGATACAAAAAACACACCCACAAATATTCTGGAGTTAAAAAAAAAAAATTAAACACAAGATCAGGCGTTAAAAAAATCCAAAAATAATTATTTAATCTAAAAACATTAAAAAAAATTTGGTATATGTGACAAATAAAAATATTATATTAATGAAATCACGATAAATAATAAAGAAAGAAGTCTGGGAGAACTATGTGTGAATATGAGCAGCAAAACTACTTCATTCTTCTAGCATTATAAAGAAGAAGAGAGTGTGCTGCATTAAACTATTTAAAACATTGCAGTGTGACAAAAGTGCTATATCCATTCCGAACGCTCATTTTACCAGACCGAGCAGTTCTGTCTCGGAATTTATTCTGAGCATGTGTGGCACTTTGTGCTACGGAATTGTCCACACACGGTCGGAATTGACGTGCTCGGATTTTGTTGTCGGAAAATTTTATAGCCTGCTCTCAAACTTTGTGTTTTGGAAATTCCGATGGAAAAAGTCAGATGGAGCCCACACACGGTCGGAATTTCCAATAACAAGCTCCGATCGCACATTTTCCGTCAGAAAATCCAACCGTGTGTACAGGGCATAACAGATCTTATTTTCTAGATTAAACGTTCATGAGGTACATTATCAAATGTTTTAGCTAAATCTAAGCAAACTACATCCACTGGCATTCCACCATCCAATTTCTCACTTTCTTCCTTATAGAATGATAAAAAGTTGGTCTGATAAGAATGGTCTTTCATAAATCCATGCTGGTTGCAACTTATAATACCTTTATCAGACAAATTTCTGTATAGATTTTCTTACCATTACCTCAAATATCGTACATAGTGAATTAATTACACACTATGTTTTGGTTCTTGCATGCTCTATAACTTTGTTGACTGTTCTCTAATTTGCATTATTACTCCATGTACTTGACTTATCTGGTCTATGTGAATCTATTTCCTAACTCCTTTAGGCGTTGTTTGTACTTTGACTTATGTAAAAGCAATAAAGCATTCAATAATTCAAAAAAAAAAAAAAAAACATACATACTATTGATGTTAGTCTGAGAGGTCTGTAGTTTCCTGGTATACACTGCAATCCTTTTTTGTAAATTAGTACCACATTCGCTCTATGCTAATCATTTGTGTCCATTGCAGACAGTAAGGCCCCTTTCACACTTAGGCATTTTTCAGGTGTTTTAGCGCTAAAATTACCGCCTAAATACTGCATGAAAAATGCCCCCCATGTATCTGTAACCTTTCACACTGAGGCATTGTGCTGGCTGTGCGTTGGGGCCCATAAAATAGCGCTATAAAAACGTCTATCCCAATTGAAATGAATGGGAAACGCTGTAAAACCGCAGTAAAACCGTGGTAATACCGCTTTAAAACCACCCAGAAACTGTGGGGAAGGTCACATGATCGCATGGTCACATGGTCAGGTTTGCTGATGCTAACGCTTTAAAAACTATATAAAAAGCGATTAAAACGCATGGGCGTTAGCGCTATTTTTGCCGCTTATTGTTTTTACTGCGGTTTTGCAACGCCTCAGTGTGAAAGTAGCCTTACGTGTCTTTAAATGTAAAAAAATAACAGTTTGGCTATAACTGAGCAAAGTTCCCTCACACGCAGGCCTTAGCCATCTGGATCTGGCGATTTGTTTCCTTTAAATTTCACTTTTGTACTGGTTTTCTGTCAACCACAGAAGTACCTTTGGGGAAATATCATTTATATCACTCTTAAGACTATCAGAGCTGCCTTTTCCATCTGTAAAAACTGAAAAGAAAAACATGATTTAATACATCTGCCTTTTCCCTGTCATTTGTGACCAGCTTCTGTTGTTCATCTGTTATAAGGCCTATCTGTTCATTCATAACCTTTTTGTTATGGATATATTTGAAAAAGCGTAGCAGTATCTCTTGTATTCTGTTTTAACCACCCTAATTGCTCAATTTCAATTCTTGTTGTATTCCTTGTAATATTGAAATGCCAAGGGTGTCCCTTCTGCTTTGTATGTTGTAAAGGCCTGTTTTTTTTCATGTATTTGTTTTACGATAACATAGGTTCTAATTTTGTTCTTTTATGTTTGTTTGTTTTTTCCTATTGGTTGAACAAGATGGCCTACTGCTATATATTTGTTACCCAATGGAAGACAATGACTAATGCACATGTTTAAGTCATCTTTGAAACAGCCCCACCTTGAGTCTGTATGTTACAAATATTTGGTCCCATTTAGTGTCATGCAGCTAGGATCACAATGTGTAGAAGTTAGATTTTTTGAAATTTAGAGTATATATACAGTAGGTGTTATTACAATATACACTCTACAGAAGCTTACAGGCTAAAAGTGTATATGGAGAGATATATGCAATCTATCTGGGTATATTATTGCCATGCAGAAGACAGTTGAGCTTACAACCTATAAGGATATTTATACAGTAAATGATACTCAAGGTAAAAAAAAATATTCTTTTAGGGACTAAGGTAGATAATGAAATTGTTAGAGCTTAAGGCATTTTGGTACTTTTAGAACTGTTGCAGTTGATAGCAGCACTTACAGCCTAGTTGGATCTTAAAGCGGTATATAAGATAATTAGGGTACTTTTATTAGTGTTGATTTTATTATGCCCTGTACACACGGTCAAATTTTCCGACAGAAAATGTGTAATAGGACCTTGTTGTCTGAAATTCCGACCGTGTGTAGGCTCCATCACACATTTTCCATCGGATTTTCTGACCCACAAAGTTTGAGAGCAGGATATAAAATTTTCCGACAACAAAATCCATTGTCGGAAATTCCAATCGTGTGTACACAAATCCGACGGACAAAGTGCCACGCATGCTCAGAATAAATAAAGGGATGAAAGCTATTGGCCACTGCCCCGTTTATAGTCCCGACGTACGTGTTTTACGTCACCACGTTTAGAAAGATCGGATTTTCCAACAACTTTGTGTGACCGTGTGTATGCAAGACAAGTTTGAGCCAACATCCGTCAGAAAAAATCCTAGGATTTTGTTGTCGGAATGTCCGAACAAAGTCCGACCGTGTGTACGGGGCATAAGGGTACACTGTGTTGTGTGTGAGAACAGTAGTCTGACTCTCCTAGGTGCACACAGGTTATTTTACCCGTACTATGGCACTTAGTACCCTACTGCTATCACTGAGATTGTGAAGGAAGGGGTAGAGCTAAAGTAGAGGGGCCTAAAACTGTTAACACGCCCATGACATGGTTTGATTTTTTTTTTTACTTCATTGTCAAATAATTTTATTGAATAAAAAAAAAAAGGCAAGTAAGTACATAAACAAAAGAGAATCGTCTCACATAGTGCATATAGATTAACAAACAACCGAACAAATACAATTTCGTCAGGGATAAGTAGAGGCTTAGGTTTACATAGATAGGATATGACGGTTTTATTTTTATTTGCTTTACAGGTAAGACTTTACACATATTTTGTAAGCTTCATGCTTAAAGAAAAAAGTGTTCAAAAACATTATCTAACAACTATATACTGGAGATGATTTACCAAAGCAGTAGAGTCAATGGGATTGATTTACTAAAGACAAATAGGCTGTACAGTTTGGAAGTGCAGTTGCTCTCATTTTCCCAGAGCTTAGTGAATTTGGTGAAACTCTGCTGATTCTGTCATCCAATCATGTAGATGCGCAAATGTTGTCCTTTTTATTTTTCTTGCATCTGATTGGGTATTCTTGGGTATTCACTAAGTGCTGGGGAAAATTAGTGTAACTGTATTTGCAAAGTGCACAGTCCTTTGCCTATTGCCTTTAGTAAATCAACCTCAGTATGTAAATTTCGTGTGCCTAGTAAATAAGGTGATGATGTGTTTACTTTTAATACCCACTACCCAATTATGTACAGGACATTTCTTTACACATGATTAAATGTTTATGAGTAAACACAGTTTTATCAAATATAATAATCTATGTGAATATTCACTTTGCAAAGTGAACAATCGCTATTCCATTACTAAATCAACTCCATCACCTCTCTAACTGAAAAGTTTCAGATACTGATTTCAGACACAAAACTAAACATTTATATTCCAAATGCATTAATCTGAAACATACAGTAGTTTATTTTTTTAAAATCACATTGCAGAATGTGGCTTGTTTTAAAGCTGTTCAAGTAAAAACCCAATTTTCTTCCACTCTTTGTTCATGGTGATAGCCTAAGTTCATCCTTTTTGTGTGCTTCTGTACAACTGTGCAGTACGTGTTGCTCTCTATTTCCAGGTTCACATTCCAGAAACTTTTACTTGAAATATGCTACATATGAGTTTATGTGAAATCTCCATTAACAGATGAAAATAATATTGCAATTAGGAATACATTTTGGTTAGATCAGAATAAATTTAAACCGTTGAGTGTGTTTCTCTATTATACCACTACTAGATTCCCAATTGGTGTTACTGTAAATATTTTTCTACTTTAAAGGCATTGTCATTGTTTTTCCTTATCACATCTCACATGAGTTGTAAATAGGGATGAGCTTGATGTTCTGGTCGAACATAAGTTACATAGTTACATAGTTACATAGTAGGTGAGGTTGAAAAAAGACACAAGTCCATCAAGTCCAACCTATGTGTGTGATTATGAGTCAGTATTACATTACATATCCCTGTATATTGCGGTAATTCAGGTGATTATCTAATAGTTTCTTGAAGCTATCAATGCTCCCCGCTGAGACCACCGCCTGTGGAAGGGAATTCCACATCCTTACCGCTCTTACAGTAAAGAACCCTCTACGTAGTTTAAGGTTAAACCTCTTTTCTTCTAATTGTAATGAGTGGCCACGAGTCTTATTAAACTCTCTTCTGCGAAAAAGTTTTATCCCTATTGTGGGGTCACCAGTACAGTATTTGTAAATTGAAATCATATCCCCTCTCAAGCGTCTCTTCTCCAGAGAGAATAAGTTCAGTGCTCGCAACCTTTCCTCATAACGAAGATCCTCCAGACCCTTTATTAGCTTTGTTGCCCTTCTTTGTACTCGCTCCATTTCCAGTACGTCCCTTCTGAGAACTGGTGCCCAGAACTGGACAGCATACTCCAGGTGCGGCCGGACCAGAGTCTTGTAGAGCGGGAGAATTATCGTTTTATCTCTGCTGTTGATCCCCCTTTTAATGCATGCCAATATTCTGTTTGCTTTATTAGCAGCAGCTTGGCATTGCATGCCATTGCTGAGCCTATCATCCACTAGGACCCCCAGGTCCTTTTCCATCCTAGATTCCCCCAGAGGTTCTCCCCCCAGTGTATAGATTGCATTCATATTTTTGCCACCCAAATGCATTATTTTACATTTTTCTACATTGAACCTCATTTGCCATGTAGTCACCCACCCCATTAATTTGTTCAGGTCTTTTTGCAAGATTTCCACATCCTGCAGAGAAGTTATTGCCCTGCTTAGCTTAGTATCGTCTGCAAATACAGAGATTGAACTCTTTATCCCATCCTCCAGGTCGTTTATGAACAAATTAAATAGGATTGGTCCCAGCACAGAACCCTGGGGAACCCCACTACCCACCCCTGACCATTCTGAGTACTCCCCATTTATCACCACCCTCTGAACACGCCCTTGTAGCCAGTTTTCAATCCATGTACTCACCCTATGGTCCATGCCAACGCACCTTATTTTGTACAGTAAACGTTTATGGAGAACTGTGTCAAATGCTTTTGCAAAATCCAGATACACCACGTCTACGGGCCTTCCTTTATCTAGATGGCAACTCACCTCCTCATAGAAGGTTAATAGATTGGTTTGGCAAGAACGATTCTTCCTGAATCCATGCTGATTACTGCTAATGAAATCATTCTTATTACTAAAATCTTGTATATAGTCCCTTATCATCCCCTCCAAGAGTTTACATACTATTGATGTTAGGCTAACTGGTCTGTAATTCCCAGGGATGTTTTTTGGGCCCTTTTTAAATATTGGTGCTACATTGGCTTTTCTCCAATCAGCTGGTACCATTCCAGTCAATAGACTGTCTGTAAATATTAGGAACAATGGTCTGGCAATCACCTGACTGAGTTCCCTAAGTACCCTCGGATGCAAGCCATCTGGTCCCAGTGATTTATTAATGTTAAGTTTCTCAAGTCTAATTTTAATTCCGTCCTCTGTTAACCATGTAGGTGCTTCCTGTGATGTGTCATGAAGATAAACACTGCAGTTTTGGCTACTGAAGCCCCCCGATTCACTTGTGAAGACTGAGGAGAAGAATAAATTCAATACCTTTGCCATCTCCCCATCCTTTGTAACCAGATGTCCTTCCTCATTCTTTATGGGGCCAATATGGTCTGTCCTCCCTTTTTTACTGTTTACATACTTAAAGAATTTCTTGGGATTTCTTTTGCTCTCCTCCGCTATGTGTCTTTCATGTTCTATCTTAGCCATCCTAATTGCACCCTTACATTTCTTATTGCATTCTTTATAAATTCTGAATGCTGAGGATGATCCCTCAACCTTGTATTTTTTGAAGGCCTTCTCCTTTGCTTTTATATGCATTTTTACATTGGAGTTAAGCCATCCAGGATGTTTGCTCACTCTTTTAAATTTATTACCCAATGGGATACATTGGCTAATGCCCTTATTTAATATGCTCTTAAAGCAACCCCATCTCTCCTCCGTATTCTTTGTTCCTAATATTTTATCCCAATTTATGCCTTTTAGCAAGGTTTGTAGTTTAGGGAAGTTGGCTCTTTTGAAATTCAGTGTCTTTGTGTTCCCTTCATGTTTCCTATTTGTGTGATTTATACTGAAACTAATTGACCTGTGATCGCTGTTACCTAAATTGCCCCGTATTACCACATCTGTTATCAGGTCTGTATTGTTGGTAATCAGTAGATCTAGTAATGTTTTATTTCTAGTTGGTGCGTCTACCATCTGACCCATAAAATTGTCCTGCAAGACACTAAGGAACTGGCGAGCCTTAAATGAATGCGCGGTTCCCTCCGCCCAGTCTATGTCTGGATAATTAAAATCACCCATTATGATAACACTTCCCATCCTTGCTGCTAATCCAGTTTGTGATAGGAGATCCGTCTCCACTTCCTCCCTCAGGTTTGGGGGCCTATAGCATACTCCCAGTATTATTTTCCCCTTAGCTTCATCCCTTTGGAGCTCTACCCATAAAGATTCCACCTCCTCCCTAGCCCCCTCAGTGATGTCATCTCTCACACTCACTTGTACATTATTCTTGATATATAGGCATACCCCTCCCCCTTTTTTACCTCCTCTATCCTTGCGGTATAGGGTATACCCTTGAATGTTTGCCAGCCAATCATGAGAGCTGTTGAACCAGGTCTCTGAAATTCCCACAAAATCCAAATCCTCCTTGTACAACAGTATCTCTAGTTCACCCGTCTTGTCCGCCATGCTCCTGGCATTGGTGAACATGCCACATAGTTTAGACTGGTTGCATATTGTCCTCGTATTGGGTGTTTCAAGATTGCAACTAGGACTTGCTACTATACTCACCTTGTTTTTTTGTGCTTTGGTTAACCTACCACTAATGCCCCCAATACTACCCTCTGGAATATCTTCCGCGCTGGCTATCACTGTCTCTGGACCCTCCCCCCCATAGCCTAGTTTAAAAACCCCTCTAACTTTTTGGCCATCTTCATTCCCAGCAGATCTGCACCCTCCTCATTTAGGTGCAGTCCGTCCCTTCTATAGTACCGGTTACCGACTGAGAAGTCGGCCCAGTCCTCCAGGAACCCAAACCCCTCCTTACTACACCAGCTCTTCAGCCACTTGTTTACTTCCCTAATCTCCCTCTGCCTTTCTGGTGTGGCTCGATGTACCGGTAGTATTCCTGAGAACACTACCTTGGAGGTCCCTTTCCTCAATTTAGCTTCTAAGTCCCTAAAATCGTTCTTTAGGACACTCCATCTGCCTCTGACTTTGTCATTGGTGCCAACGTGCACCATGACAGCCGGGTCTTCCCCAGCCCCTTCCAGTAATCTGTCCACAAGATCCGTGATGTGCCGAACCCAAGCGCCCGGTAGACAACATACTGTTCGGCACTTCAGGTCTTGGTTACAGATTGCCCTCTCTGTCCTTCTAAGAATTGAGTCCCCTACCACCAGAATCTGTCTTTCCTTTCCCTTTGCTGCCCCCCCACTCTCACTGGAGTAGTTCTTCCCCTGGCAGCTAGGAGAGTCCCTCATCTCCAGCAGTGCTGGACCCTGACTGGTTACACCAATGTCACTCAATGGAGCACACTTATTGGGATGCTCCAGTCCTGGAACGGCCTCTCTGGCACTTCCCCCTCTACCCCTCCTGACTGTCACCCATCTACTCTTTGCTAGTGCCTGCACCTCTTTGTCTCCACCCGCCTCTGTGCTGGCCCCTGCCGGCACCTGCCATGTACGTTCCTGGCTCACCTTTAGTATGGAGGGACTTCTCAGTGCTGACAGTTGCTTCCCCAGATTCAGAACCTGGGCTTCCAGGGAAACAATGTGCTTACATTTTGCACAGCAGTATTCGCCCTCGATCGGATGATCAAGGAACGCATACATGCGGCAAGATGTACAAAGAGCCGCCTCTCCACACCCGCCGGGCATCGTACCTATTAAATTTATTGAGGATTGGGGATTTTACCCTGTCCAAATTACCTAACAGCTAGCTTCCTGGCACTAATACTCAAGACAATACACAGGTACACAACAAGACAATACACAGGTACACAACAAGACAATACACAGGTACACGACAATACACAGGTACACAATAACACAGTACTAACGATCCACACACACTACTCAGACAACACTCAGATACTCACACTACACAGGTACTATGACCCCTGTTATAACCTCCTGTTTTAAACTCTTGTGTTTAACTCCCACTTAATCCAGCTCCACTTAAACCAAGCTCCACTGCTTCAAAACTGAGCACGCTCAGACTGAGCCCTACAACCAGTTAAATAGTCACCTGTGAGCAATTAACCACACCCCTTAATTGATAGACTGATGACTGATGAGTTCAACCCAAACATAGGGTGTTCGCCCGTTTGCCGAAATGCGAACATTATGGGGTGTTCGCGGCAAATTCGAGTGCCGCATAATGCCCCATGATGCACTGCGAGATCACAGTGCATAACTGTATGATGATTGGCCAAAGCATGCACATGCATGCTTTGGCTAATCACAGCGCGCTCTGCTAAGAGAGCCATAATTGGCCAAAGGGAGGGTGCCTTTGGCCAATCATGGCTCAGGGGGACTAAGTCCAAGCCCCACACTATATAAGGCTGCTTACACGGCGGCTGTGTAGTGTTGTTGGTGTGGACAGAGAGATAGCTTAATTTAGATTAAGCAGGCAGATTATTCAGTTAGTGGCAGTGTATTTGATATACAGTGGGGACGGAAAGTATTCAGACCCCCTTAAACTTGTCACTCTTTGTTATATTGCAGCCATTTGCTAAAATCATTTAAATTCATTTTTTTCCTCATTAATGTACACACAACACCCCATATTGACAGAAAAACACAGAATTGTTGACATTTTTGCAGATTTATTAAAAAAGAAAAACTGAAATATCACATGGTTCTAAGTATTCAGACCCTTTGCTCAAGATTTAGTAGAAGCACCCTTTTGATCTAATACAGCCACGAGTCTTCTTGGGAAAGATGCAACAAGTTTTTCACACCTGGATTTGGGGATCCTCTGCCATTCCTTCTTGCAGATCTTCTCCAGTTCTGTCAGGTTGGATGGTAAACGTTGGTGCACAGCCATTTTTAGGTATCTCCGGAGATGCTTAATTGGGTTTAAGTCAGGACTCTGGCTGGGCCATTCAAGAACAGTCACAGAGTTGTTGTGAAGCCACTCCCTTCGTTATTTTAGCTGTGTGCTTAGGGTCATTGTCTTGTTGGAAGGTAAACCTTTGGCCCAGTCTGAGGTCCTGAGCACTCTGGAGAAGGTTTTCATCCAGAATATCCCTGTACTTGGCCGCATTCATCTTTCCCTCGATTGCAACCAGTCGTCCTGTCCCTGCAGCTGACAAACACCCACACAGCATGATGCTGCCACCACCATGCTTCACTGTTGGGACTGTATTGGACAGGTGATGAGCAGTGCCTGGTTTTCTCCATACATACCGCTTAGAATTAAGGCCAAAAAGTTCTATCTTGGTCTCATCAGACCAAAGAATCTTATTTCTCACCATCTTGGAGTCCTTAAGGTGTTTTATTAGCAAACTCCATGCGGGCTTTCATGTGTCTTGCACTGAGGAGAGGCTTCTGTCAGGCCACTCTGCCATAAAGCCCTGACTGGTGGAGGGCTGCAGTGACAGTTGACTTTCTACAACTTTCTTCCATCTCCCGACTGCATCTCTGGAGCTCAGCCACCGTAATCTTTGGGTTCTTCTTTTCCTCTCTCACCAAGGCTCTTCTCCCCCGATAGCTCAGTTTGGCCGGATGGCCAGCTCTAGGAAGGGTTCTGGTCATCCCAAACATCTTCCATTTAAGGATTATGGAGGCCACTGTGCTCTTAGGAACCTTAAGTGCAGTAGAATTTTTTTGTAACCTTCGCCAGATCTGTGCCTTGCCACATTTCTGTCTCTGAGCTCTTCTTTGATCTCATGATTCTCATTTGCTCTGACATGCACTGTGAGCTGTAAGGTCTTATATAGACAGGTGTGTGGCTTTCCTAATCAAGTCCAATCAGTATAATTAAACACAACTGGACTCAAATGAAGGTGTAGAACCATCTCAAGAATGATCAGAAGAAATGGACAGCACCTGAGTTAAATATATGAGTGTGACAGAAAAGGGTCTGAATAATTAGGACCATGTGATATTTCAGTTTTTCTTTTTTAATAAATCTGCAAAAATGTCAACAATTCTGTGTTTTTCTGTCAATATGGGGTACTGTGTGTACATTAATGAGGAAAAAAATTAAATGATTTTAGCAAATGGCTGCAATATAACAAAGAGTGAAAAATGTAATGGGGTCTGAATACTTTCTGTCCCCACTGTGTATGTGTATATATATATATATATATATATATATATATATATATATATATATATATATACATATATATACACTCTGCATCCAGTGTAGCCTATATCTACAGTGCATTCTGTGGTGTAATGTTTCCAATACACTACAGGCAGTGTATTAATATATATATATATATATAGTATTAGCCTATATCTACAGTGCATTCCATGATGTACTGTTTCTAATAGGGATGAGCTTCGAGTTCGAGTCGAACCCATGGTGGTGAAGAAAATTGGTGGTGTTCTTCTGATCCTATTAGTACCACAGGCAGGCAGTTGCAGTATTTATAGTTAGTGTAGTGCTTCCTCTGCACAGTGTGCACCTAAAGCTACCTGAACAAAATTGCTGTTGTTCTGATCCTATTAATACCACAGGCAGGCAGCTGCAGTATTTACAGTTAGTGTACTGTGTCCTCTGCACAGTGTGCACCTAAAGCTACCTGAACAAAATTGGTGGTGTTCTTCTGATCCTATTAAAGATATATGTTTCGCGCAATATTAATAGTAGATGTGTGCCGAGGTGGGTGATGGTTGCTGCAGCTAATTAATACTGGGATCTATGATCTCTACTTATATTATGAAGCAATTCCTGCTATTAGCTGGTGAAATGACACTAATAAATTTAAACGTGAATAATTACAAATGAATCAACAGTAGTAAACCATAATACTATACTATTGACGTGCCTAAATAATGTGAATAAAGTGCATGACTGTGGATAAATATCTCCTGTGAATAAAAAATTTGATTTCCTAAAATCATTAATTAATTTGCAATTGATTATAAATAATACCATAAAATAATATTCATACAATAGTGGCCATATAAATCAATAATAATCCACTTCTGTGCTATAATAAAGTGCAAGTGCTCAAAACAAAGTATGGTATGTGAAGGGTTAATATAGCATATGGAGAGTCTATAGATAATTCTTCTAGTGAATCTTGATATAAGTGATGTGATGAATATGTTTCCTTCTGCTGCTGGTGTCTCCTAGTATGGTCTCACAGAACCCTCACCTTCAGTCTGTGGTATTCAGGCATTCAGTGGTGTGACTTTAAGATGTGGGAGTGATCTCTGGGAGCTTTTCCTTCTTTGCTTATTTTTTCTCCATCATTATCTTTATGTTGTTCCGCTCTGGTAAACTCAGCAAGGGGGAGACAAAATAGAAAAGAGGCTCCACTAGTGTATTAAAGTTTTCAAATTGTAAAGGGGGATGTTTATTAAGTAGTGCTCTTACATTTAAAATGTTAAAAACAGGCAAAGTATTGCATAAAACGAACTGGCGTTCTCAGCGCCCTCTCACTTGTGCTTCAGATGTGTGTGTATCGCTCCAGCCAATCCCTACGTGTTACGACACCGTCACGTGTCTTCATCTGGGGAACCGGATTGGCTGTTCTGTGTAGGCTTATGTATTGTGAAACCGGAAGTTCCGAAACTGCCATTTTGCTTGTGGTTTGTATTGATTTCGCTCGGCGGCCATTTTTCTTTAGTTTGGGGAAGTTTTGGTCTCCTCCATTTTAATGGAGGTATATACTCTATTTCTTGGACATTCATGTGAGCAGCCCTTTTTTTTGTGGCAATTTGTTTTAATAGTTTTAATATATTGCGGCTGCTGTATGTCACGGACGTGTTTGTATTGCGGCGATTATAAAATAGAGTTACCGCTACTTATGTTTTATGTAACAATATGTGTTGGGATTATATACACACTTATTTTATAATCGCCGCAATACAAACACGTCCGTGACATACAGCAGCCGCAATATATTAAAACTATTAAAACAAATTGCCACCAAAAAAATGGCTGCTCACATGAATGTCCAAGAAATAGAGTATATACCTCCATTAAAATGGAGGAGACCAAAACTTCCCCAAACTAAAGAAAAATGGCCGCCGAGCGAAATCAATACAAACCACAAGCAAAATGGCGGTTTGGGAACTTCCGGTTTCACAATACATAAGCCTACACAGAACAGCCAATCCGGTTCCCCAGATGAAGACACGTGACGGTGTCGTAACGCGTAGGGATTGGCTGGAGCGATACACACACATCTGAAGCACAAGTGAGAGGGCGCTGAGAACGCCAGTTCGTTTTATGCAATACTGTGCCTGTTTTTAACATTTTAAATGTAAGAGCACTACTTAATAAACATCCCCCTTTACAATTTGAAAACTTTAATACACTAGTGGAGCCTCTTTTCTATTTTATCTCCCCCTTGCTGAGTTTACCAGAGCGGAACAACATAAAGATAATGATGGAGAAAAAATAAGCAAAGAAGGAAAAGCTCTCAGAGATCACTCCCACATCTTAAAGTCACACCACTGAATGCCTGAATACCACAGACTGAAGGTGAGGGTTCTGTGAGACCATACTAGGAGACACCAGCAGCAGAAGGAAACATATTCATCACATCACTTATATCAAGATTCACTAGAAGAATTATCTATAGACTCTCCATATGCTATATTAACCCTTCACATACCATACTTTGTTTTGAGCACTTGCACTTTATTATAGCACAAAAGTGGATTATTATTGATTTATATGGCCACTATTGTATGAATATTATTTTATGGTATTATTTATAATCAATTGCAAATTAATTCATGATTTTAGGAGATCAAATTTTTTATTCACAGGAGATATTTATCCTCAGTCATGCACTTTATTCACATTATTTAGGCACGTCAATAGTATAGTATTATGGTTTACTACTGTTGATTCATTTGTAATTATTCACGTTTAAATTCATTAGTGTCATTTCACCAGCTAATAGCAGGAATTGCTTCATAATATAAGTAGAGATCATAGATCCCAGTATTAATTAGCTGCAGCAACCATCACCCACCTCGGCACACATCTACTATTAATATTGTGCGAAATATATATCTTTAATATTACCATTAAGTGTTGGTGTGAACACCCTCATTTTGCAGCAATATTTATTCTTATTTTTTCCAATTCCTATTTTATTATGGTTATTATGTTCACATAGCACCTTATTATAGATATCCACCAGCGCGAAGGACACCTATAAATTTATTGTTCTTCTGATCCTATTAGTAACACAGGCAGGCAGCTGCACTATTTACAGTTAGTGTAGTGCATCCTCTGCACAGTGTGCACCTGAAGCTACCTGAAGACAATTGCTATTGTTTTGATCCTAATAATACCACAGGCAGACAGCTGCAGTATTTACAGTTAGTGTACTGTGTTCTCTGCACAGTGTGGACCTAAAGCTACCTGAAGACAATTGGTGGTGTTCTTCTGATCCTATTAGTACCACAGGCAGGCAGCTGCAGTATTTACAGTAAGTGTACTGTGTCCTCTGCACAGTGTGCACCTAAAGCTACCTGAAGACAATTGCTGGTGTTCTCATACTAATAATACTACAGGCAGGCAGTTGATTCTGCTAGCTGCAGTATCAGTATATATATATACATCCCAGCTTTGTGCAGCTACATCTCACTGCAGGCCATTAGTATGTCTGGAAGGCCAACAAGGAGAGGCAGACAGTCACAAGCCAATAAAAGAGGGCAAGTAGGCTCTGTGTCTAGAGGCAACAAGTGCTGGTCGTGGAGACAGTGCATCCTCATCAGTATGTGGCCGCGGGACGCGCTTGTCCTTTTTTTTGGCAGCTGGCCTTGTTGAGCCGAAACATGCGGAAGACTTGGTAGAGTGGATGACCAAGCTGTCCTCATCCTGCTCATCCTCTCTAACCCAGGCTCAGGGTACTTTGTCTGGCAAAGCAGCTGCCAATGCAGCCTCTTCCCTTGGCTCAATGGCATCAGTCACTCCTTCCCTAGCCCCACCATGTCCTCCTGAGGAGCCCCCTGAACTGTTTGACCACAGTGTTGGGTACATGCTCCAGGAGGATGCCCAGCGTTTTGAAGGCTCCGATGTTGGTACCCAGCTAGAGGAAGGCAGTAACGTAAGCCCAGAGAGAGGGGGTGCCCAAGAAGGACAGCAATCTGGCAGTCATGTTAACCCAGCTGCAGCATACTGCCAGGTTTGCTCCAGTGATGAGGAGGAAGGGGATGATGAGGTCACTGACTCCACGTGGGTGCCTGATAGGAGAGAGGAGGATTGTACCAGGCAAATTTCCCTGCCCCAGCTGCTGCACCGCCGAAAGAATTTCGCTCCCAGTCATCCACATGCCCAGTGGTTGAATGCTAGTGTCACGTACCTTACAGCGGAGCCCAAAATGATGAGGGTGGCCTTTTGCACGGTTCCGGTCCAAGCACCCCTGGTGGTGGGTACAGGGAGTGCAAGGGCAACGAAAGGGTGCAGATGCCTGCAGGCAGGAGGCTGGAACTTGGAGATATAGGAACCTCTGCTGAGGAGATGTGGAAACTGATCACCAAACTTGTTCAGCGGGAGCCAGATCAGGATCAACTGCAGAATCAGGAACAGGCAGGAGTCGGCAAAAGGCTGGCAGCGGGGTACCAAGTCAGAAGGCAAAACCGTAGTCAGGAACAGGCAGGGGTTGGCAACAGATGGGCAGCAGGGTACAGAATCAGGAAGCAGAGCCGTAATCCTAAGTTCAAGCCAAGGTCAGTATTGCATGTAGAGGCAGGTTCAGCAGGCAGGGGAGATCCAAGAGAATGGTCAGAAGATAGCCGGGGTTTTCAGGAACAAGGTCAATCAGGAAGAGTAACAACAGGAACACAGGAACAAGCTGAAGACAATCCAGCACTGATGCTAGGCAGACTCTCTGTTTATATAGGGTGCTGTGTGCCAGGATTGGCACCAGCGTACGTGCGTACGCGCATGCGCATTAACAACTTAGCACATTGGCACATGCGCGTTAGCACATCGGCACTTTGGCACATTGGCACATGTGCATTAGCATATTAGCGATTTGGCGCTCGCGGACGCGCGTTAGCGCGTGTGCGCATTCGCATAGAGGTGCCATTGTGCATGCCCACCCTGGATCTCATTTGCCTCTGGCTATGGTTCCGTGCATGCACCTTTGCATTAGCAGAATGAGGATTGGCAGCTGCTGCATGGAGACGGGTGCTTGCTGTGTGAGTTCTCTGACATTGCCCCCTCCTTATTGGCAGCCTCCGGATGCCCATTTGAGCCATCTTCTCTGGGTGGGAACGATGAAAGGCCTGTATCAGTCTCTGAGCATGGAGATTGGTCTCAGGTTCCCAGGAATTTTCCTCCGGGCCAAAACCTTTCCACTTGATCAGGTATTGGTTCTGCCCCTGTCGTTTCCTACAATCCAAGATGGCTTCAATCTCAAACTCTTCTCCATCCACCATTATAGCTTCTGGGGGTCCCACTTCACGATCCGGAAAGGGATTCACTACGTCAGGCTTCAGTAGCAAAGCATGAAACACAGGGTGGATCCTAAATGAGTCTGGAAGCTCGAGTTCAAATGCTACCGGATTAATCTTCCTCTTAACTGGGAAAGGTCCCAAGTATCTGGGTCCCAGTTTCCTGGAAGGGCATGCCACTTTCAGGTTTGCTGTTGAAAGCCACACACGGTCACCAGTTTTCAGGTCCAGTTCCCCCCTTCTTCTTTTATCAAAGAATCTTTTACTATTTTCCTGTGCCTTGGAGATGGTTTCTCTCAACACCTGGTTGTTGGTAACAAGGAAGTTTAGTCTATCCTGGACAGCTGGCAAAGGAGAGTCCGGCACTAGTGTTGGCAAAAAAGAGGGGTGGAACCCATAATTGGAAAAGAAGGGTGACTGGTCTGTGGTAGAGTGGTTGGAATTATTGAATGCAAATTCTGCCAGGGGCAGCAGTGAGGCCCAATCTTCCTGGGTGAAGGAGGAAAAACAACGTAGATATTGCTCCAACGTTTGGTTGGTACGTTCAGTCTGCCCATTCGTCTGGGGGTGGTAGGCTGAGGAGAAACTGAGTTTGATACCCAGGGCTTCACACAATGCTTTCCAAAACTTTGACGTGAACTGTACCCCACGATCAGAAACAATGTCACCAGGAATTCCGTGAAGCCTAACAATTTCTTTAATGAACACCCCGGCCGTCTCTGTTGCTGATGGAGTCCCCTTCATGGGGATAAAATGTGCCATTTTAGAAAGGCGATCAACCACCACAAAGATGGACGAAAATCCTTCAGAAGGAGGAAGCTCAACAATGAAATCCATTGCGATCTTATCCCATGGTCTTTCTGGAATGGGCAGCGGTCTTAGTAATCCCCAAGCCTTGTTTTTACTGTTTTTAGTCTTGAGGCAGGTTAAACAAGAACTAACATAATCCCTGCAATCCTTTGCTAGATTGGGCCACCAGAAATGTCTTTGAACTAAGTCCATAGTCTTGTGTCCCCCGAAATCACCCGCCAAAGGATAGTCATGGCAGGCCTGTAGGATGGTAGTGCGCAGGTCCTGTGGTACAAATATTTTATTTCCCTGCCAGTAAAGCCCATCTCTTTCTTGCAGGTTCCTGCCTGGAGGTAAGGAAGTTCTCAGGGATGCCTGACGGATCTGCGATACAAAATCGGATTGGGTTAACAGAAAATTTCCAGCTTGCAGGATAGTATCTGGAGCTGATGAAATTTCTGTCTCTGTGAACATGCGGGATAACGCATCGGGTTTGACATTTTTGGACCCTGGCCGGTAAGTGATATGGAAGTTAAAGCGTAAAAAAAAAAGGGCCCATCTCGCTTGTCTGGGTCTGAGGCGTTTGGCAGTTCTGAGATATTCTAAATTTTTATGATCCGTGAAGATCAATATTGGGTGTGCTGCTCCCTCCAAGAGGTTCGCCACTCCTCCAAGGCTGATTTTATTGCCAACAGTTCTCGGTCCCCCACATCATAATTTCTCTCCGATAACCCTAGTTTTTTGGAGAAGAAAGCCACGGGATGCATTAAAGACTTAGGACCTTGACGCTGGGACAGGATGGCCCCTACAGCACTCTCAGAAGCATCCACTTCCAGGATGTACCGCAAAGCAGGATCAGGATGCTTTAATACTGGAGCGGAGGTAAATAGTCCTTTTAGCTTGTCGAAAGCAGCTTAAGCTGCCTCAGTCCATTGGAAATGGTTTTGTTTCTTTGTGAGTTGTGTAATAGGTGCTATGATACCAGAAAAATTTTTGATAAATTTTCTGTAGAAATTGGAAAACCCGATAAAACGCTGTACCCCTTTCTTGTCGGTTGGAGGTGGCCAGGACATTATAGCCGAGACTTTCTGAGGGTCCATTGCCACACCCCCAGTTGATATTACCAAGCTGAGAAAATGAATGGTCTGACGTTCAAATTCACATTTCTTGGCTTTAGCGTACAATCCGTTCTGTCTCAGTCTGTGGAGAACTTGCTTCACATGGCTACGGTGTAATTCTAGAGAAATTGAAAATATCAGAGTATCATCCAGATAAACAATCATGAATAAGTCTAGGAAGTCCCTGAAGATGTTATTAACAAAATGCTGAAAAGTGGCTGGTGCGTTACAAAGTCCGAATGGCATGACAAGATATTCGAAGTGACCAAAACGTGTCCGAAAAGCCGTCTTCCATTCATCCCCCTCACGGATTCTGATTAAGTTGTAGGCACCTCGTAAGTCTAGTTTTGTAAATATTTTTGCAGAACGGAGTCTCTGAAAAAGCTCTGGGATCAGAGGAAGAGGATAGTGCTTTTTGACTGTTATTCTATTCAATTCCCTGTAGTCTACGCATGGGCGAAGGGAACAATCTTTTTTCTCGACGAAAAATATTCCTGCGCCAGCTGGAGAAGAGGAGTGTCGGATGAACCCTTTCCTAAGATTCTCGTTGATGTATTCTTTAAGGACCAGGAGCTCAGGCTCTGAAAGGGGGAAGATCCTTCCAAAAGGGATTTCTGCCCCAGGCAACAGTTCAATTGGGCAATCATAAACCCGGTGAGGGGGAAGGGTATCTGCCTTCTGTTTGTCGAACACGTCCAGGAAGTCATGGTATACAGATGGGACGAGTTTCCAGGTTTCAGATACGGATTTCAAGCAGCCGATGACTGGAACTACATGGTGGGAGGACTTGAGACTTGAGTTCTGGAGGACTGGAAAATCACCTGGCCGGTAATCCAATTAATTTGGGGGTTATGGGCTTGCAGCCAGGGCATTCCCAGAATGATCGGGAATAATGGGGAGGAGATGACATCAAGGCATAACAGTTCTTGGTGATCTGGCAAAATGTCCGCGGACAAAGGTTGAGTTTCATGGGTAATAGGTCCTGATTTGATGCCTGACCCATCAGCTAGCTGTATGGAGAGTCGCTGTTGTTTGGGTCGCAGAGGAATGTTGTGCTGCTGGACGAAGGCATGGTCGATGAAGCAGCTGCAGGCTCCTGAGTCAATTATAGCCTGGACCCGGAGTGCCCCTTCTGGAAGCTGTAGTGAGACAGGAACAGCAATGTGAGCAGATCTGGTCAAAGTCAATACACAAGAATCGTAAGGAGGGGAGTCACACTTACGGGTTTTGTTGGGGCACATGCTTGCATAGTGGCCAGCTCCCCCACAATACAGACAGAGGTTATTCTGACGACGACGCTGCTTCTCCTCTGGTGACAGCGGTGAGCGAAGCAGGCCTATCTGCATTGGCTCTGGGGCTTAAGTAGTGGCAGTGGGTAGTGAGGAAGCAGGAACAGATGGACTGCTACGTACTTTGGGCAACATCCATATGGGACGAAATTGGCTGGTCCTCTCAGATCTTCGTTCTCTAAGCGACGATCGATCTGGATGGATAATTGGATCAAATCTTCCAAAGCACTGGGGACCCCAACTCGAGCCAGCTCATCCTTAAGTGCTTCAGAGAGTCCTAGACGGAACTGGTAGCGGAGAGCGGCATCATTCCATTGTGTATCAGAACTCCACTGCTTAAAGTCAGTTACATAGTCCTCTACCGGCCTGCGCCCCTGCTGGAGGGCGTGAAGGCTGGCTTCCGCTGTTGTGGTACGCTGGGGGTCATCATACAACTTAACCATTTCATCCAAGAAAGAGTCCATGGAATTCAAAACAGGGCTGGCTTGTTCCATCAAACGGTGAGCCAATGTTTGGGGTTCACCCTGGAGTAGTGAGACGATGAACCCTACTTTAGTGCTTTCCAAAGAGAAGGTGCGTGGTTGTAGCAGGAAGTATAACTGGCATGCATTCTTGAAAGCGCGGAACTTGCTGCAATCTCCCGAGAATCTCTCAGGAGTAGGGACCCGAGGTTCTGGAGGTGGCACCACTACTGTGGGGACCGATGCTGAAGTTGCAGGAGCAGAGGGTGGAGGTGCTGTGGCTGTCAGATGTGCTGAGGTGCCTGGAGATAGCGACTCTACTCTTTGATCAAGTTGACGATAGCCATCTTGTAGGCCCTGGACTGCCTGGGTAAGGGCTGCAATCTGTTGGCACAGTGCTTCCATGGGTGAGGCCCCCCTTTCGGGCTCCATCTGGCTGGATTGTACTGTCACGTACCTTACAGCGGAGCCCGAAATGATGAGGGTGGCCTTTTGCACGGTTCCGGTCCAAGCACCCCTGGTGGTGGGTACAGGGAGTGCGAGGGCAACGAAAGGGTGCAGGTGCCTGCAGGCAGGAGGCTGGAACTTGGAGATATAGAAACCTCTGCTGAGGAGATGTGGAAACTGATTACCAAACTTGTTCAGTGGGAGCCAGATCAGGATCAACTGCAGAATCAGGAACAGGCAGGAGTCGGCAAAAGGCTGGCAGTGGGGTACCAAGTCAGAAGGCAAAACCGTAGTCAGGAACAGGCAGGGGTTGGCAACAGACGGGCAGCAGGGTACAGAATCAGGAAGCAGAGCCGTAATCATAAGTTCAAGGCAAGGTCAGGATTGCGTGTAGAGGCAGGTTCAGCAGGCAGGGGAGATCCAAGAGAATGGTCAGAAGATAGCCGGGTTTTCAGGAACAAGGTCAATCAGGCAGAGTAACAACAGGAACACAGGAACAAGCTGAAGACAATCCAGCATTGATGCTAGGCAGACTCTCTTTTTATATAGGGTGCTGTGTGCCAGGATTGGCGCCAGTGTACGTGCGTACCCGCATGCGCATTAGCAACTTAGCACATTGGCACATGCGCGTTAGCACATTAGCACATTGGCACATGTGCGTTAGCATATTAGCGCTTTGGCACTCGCGGACGCGCGTTAGCACGTGTGCGCATTCGCATAGAGGTGCCATTGTGCATGCCCACCCTGGATCTCATTTGCCTCTGGCTATGGTTCCGTGCATGCACCTTTGCATTAGCAGAATGAGGATTGGCAGCTGCTGCATGGATACGGGTGCTTGCTGTGTGAGTTCTCTGACAGCTAGCTTGGCTAAATTACTAGCGCTTTAAATGCTGCCTTTTCAGTTGATAGACTCTGCCCCCTTCCCTGAGTTTGTGGAATGTGCAGTTCCTCAGTGGCAGGTTCCCCAATGCCACTTTTTCTCACGGAAGGTGATTCTGGTTCTCTACCAGCATGTGGAAGGCAATGTCTTGGCCTCGCTGGACAGGGCGGTCAGCGGTAAGGTGCATATTACCGCTGACTTATGGTCCAGCAGGCATGGACAGGGATGTTGCCTATCTTTCACTCTCCTCCACCCCCTCCTCTTCTTCTTCCTCCATGGCCTCTTCCTGTGCTGATTTGCAAGCACGCAGGCAAAAAGATGCCACGCGATGCACAGTAGCCCATTATGCTTTACCTTTGCAGGGAAACAAAGAGGAAGTAAACCCATCAGGTTTTACTTCCTCTTTAAAGCCGCAAGCAGTTTTAAATGATTTTTATTCCTTTAAAAATGTCATTTTGTGCAGGAAATGTTCTAAGAACGGGAAGCACGTGCCACTTTACAGGCATACTATAGACACCCCCCAGGTACGATATTTAAAGGAATATTTCACTTTTTTTTCACTTTAAGCATCATTAAAATCACTGTTCCCGAAAAAACTGCCATTTTTGAAATTCTTTTTTGCATTGATACATATCCCCTGGGGTAGGACCTGGGTCCCCAAACCCTTTTTAGGACAATAATTTGCATATTAGTCTATAAAATTAGCACTTTTGATTTCCAACGTTCGAGTCTCATAGACTTTAATGAGGCTCTAAAGTTCATGCAAACTTTTGGTCCGTTTGCAGGTTCTGGTGCGAACCCCCCGACCGGGGTTGTTCGGCTCATCCCTAGTTTCTAATATACTTCAGGCGGTGTACACAGTATCTAATACAGTGTGTACAGTTTCTACTACTCTTCTGGTGGTGTACACAGTATACAATACAGTGCAGACATAGTACAGTTGCTAATACAGTGCAGGTGGTGTACACAGTATCTAATACAGTGTGTACATTTCTACTACACTTCTGGTGGTGTACACAGTATAAAATACAGTGCAGCCGTAGTACAGTTGCTAATACAGTACAGGTGGTGTACACAGTATCTAATACAGTGTGTACATTTCTACTATACTTCTTGTGGTGTACACAGTATCTAATACAGTGTAGTGTAGTGTTGCAAAACAAAATATACATCATGTCCGGAATGCCGCCATGGAGAGGCAGATGCTCACAGGCCACTAAAAGAGTGCAAGCAACCTCTGTATCTACAGTCAACAGTGCTGGTCATGGACATGGTGCATCCTCTGCAGGTGGCCGTGGGGCATGCTTGTCCTTTTTTTCTGCTGCTGGCCATGTTATTGAGCCAGAACATGCAGAAGAGTTGGTGGAGTATATAACAAAGCTGTCCTCATCCTCCTCATCCTCTGTCACCCAGGCTCAGAGTAGTTGGCCTTCCAACGCAGCTGCCAAAGTGGCCTATTCCACTGGCTCCTTGTCCACAGTCACTCCTTCCGTAGCCCCACCATCATGCACGGAGGAGTCCCCAGAATTATTCAACCACAGTGTCGGGTACATGTTGCTGGAGGATGCGCAGCAAATAGAAGGCTCCGATGTTGGTCCCCAGGTTGAGGAAGGGAGTAACGTGAGCCGAGAGAGAGGGGGTGCCCAAGAAGGACAAGAAACTGGCAGTCATGTTCCCCCAGCTGCAGTATACTGCCAAGTTTGCTCAAGTGACGAGGAGGGAGGGGATGATGAAGTCACTGACTGTACTTGGGTACCTGAGGGAAGAGAGGAGGAGGAGGCACAACTCCAACGAGGCAGGATGTCCTCTAGAGGGCAGCTTAAGGGCAGCCACCTTATTGCATCACACTGCAGAGCTCCGCAGGTGCAAGGTGCTGCTGACTCCTCGTTGACCTTTAAAAGTTCCTTGGTGTGGGCTTTTTCGACACGTGTGCAGTAGATTGCACGTTGCTGTTTGCAACCTATGTCTGAAGCGGATCAAGCATGGCCAAAACAGCAGCCGCTTGGGCACCACATGCTTGACAACACATATGATGACCTGCCATGCAGTCCGTTGGCAAGAGCACTTGAAAGACCCACATCAAAGAAAAAGGTGGACTTCTGCTTGCTCCTTATCTGGGATCTCCAACCCTACTATACCTCCAGTCCTTTTAAAAACCTGCACTGAGAGGAATGAAGGTATAGCAATAGGTGTCCCAAGTACTTGCAGCCAATCTGCTAGCAGTACACCACCATCTGATTTTAGCAGGAAAATTTCCCTACCCCAGTTGCTGAAAAGAAATTTGGTCTTTTGGTTCACTCACAACACCTTAAGATGTACCTAACAACTATATGCAGTTGTATCTGCGACTTGCGTATTGTGCAACCTTTCTTTACTGTTTAAAAAAAAGAAATTCGGTCCCAGCCATCCAATGCTCAGCGTCTAATTGCTAGATTGGGCAAATTGCTAGCACTGCAACTGCTATTTTTTCAGCTGGTAGACTCTGCCCCCTTTAGTGAATTTGTGGAATGTGCTGTACCTCAGTGGAAGGTTCTAAAATTCCATTTCTTTTTACGAAGGCCATTCCAGGTCTCTACCGGCAAGTGGAAGGCAATGTTTTGGCCTCGTTTGACATGGCGGTCAGGAATAATGTGCATATTACCGCTGACCTATGGTCCAGCAGGCATGGAAAGGGATGTTACCTTTACTTCAAGGTGCACTGGGTAACTCTGCTGGCAGCTGGTAAGAATGCAGGACAGGGTTCAGTGTTGTTGGAGCTTGTTCCTCCACCATGCCTCCAAAATGCTATTGGTGATTCTGCCACAGCTCTCTCCTCCAACCCCTCCTCTTCTTCTTCCTCTATGTCCTCTTCTGCAGATTTGTCCTCTGAATCAGCGGTGCTCCGTAAGCGTTTAAGGAGCTATGCAAGCAGGCAGGCTAAAAGAGTTGCGGTGCTTGAGTTGGTCTGCCTAGGGGACAGGAGCTACACTGGGGCAGAGATTCTATCAGCTCTGCAGGGGCAGGCTCAGAGGTGGTTGATGCCACGCCAGCTTCAGCCAGGAATGGTTGTATGCGACAATGGCACCAACCTCCGACAGGGACACTTGACCCATGTTCCATGTTTGGCACACATCCTAAATTTGGTGGTGCAGTGGTTCTTGAGCAGATACCCAGGCTTATAGGATCTCCTGAGGCAGGCCAGAAAAATCTGTGGTCATTTCTGCCGGTCATACAATGCCAGTGCTCAGCTGGCTGACAAAGGGAATGCAACCTGCCCACCAACCTCCTCATTTGTGACATGCCCACCAGGTGGAACTCAATGTTGGCATTGCTGCAGCGGCAGCGCACAGAGCAGAGGGCCATCAATGAGTACCTGTGCGAGTATGGCACCAGGACAGGATCAGGGGAGACTGGCTTCTTTTTGCCACACCAGTGGTTACTGATCAAAGATGCATGCACTGTCCTGTCACCATTTGAGGAGGCCACAAGGATAGTAATCAGTGACAATGCATGCTTCAGTGACACTGTCCCTCTAGTCTTCCTGTTGAAACACACGCTTTATGGAATCATGGACAGGGCACTTGAGGCAGAACAGTGGGAGGAAGAGGAGGACTTCCTTACCTCTCAGGACCCACTTTATCCAGATAGCATTCCCGCAGGCCCGCCTAACAAACAGGAAGAAGAAGAGGAGGAGGATTGTGTCAGTATGGATGTAGAGACTAACACTCAGCAGCAGTCTTCAAGGAATGGTTTTCAGTCCCCAGAAACCCAAGGAGTTGTACGTGGTTGGGAGGAGGTAGTTACGGATCATGTGATCCATAGTGACCCAGAGGACTCAGAATCTAATGCCTCTGCAAACTTACAGTAGGTGACCGCGATATTGTGTCAATCTCGCCGCACTTCTCGGCGAGATTTGACACCTACGAGCCCCGTCGCAGGAGCCAGCGCCGAGATGGCTCACACATCGGGAAAGGAAAACTTTGTTTTCCTTCCGCGATGAGTGACAGGCAGTGCTGACAGCTGTCTGGTATGAATCCTGAGGGGGGAACACCGCGCCAAATTTTAAATGAAAAAACCGGCGTGGGTTCCCCCCTCGGAGGCATACCAGGCCCTTAGGTCTGGCATGGATTGTAAGGGGAACCCCCTATGCCGAAAAATCGGCGTGGGGGTCCCCCCAAATCCATACCAGACCCTTATCCGAGCACGCAGCCCGGTCAGCCAGGAAAGGGGGTGGGGACGAGCGAGCGCCCCCCCCTCCTGAGCCGTACCAGGCCGCATGCCCTCAACATGGGGGGGTGGGTGCCTTGGGGGAGGGGGGCGCCCTGCGGCCCCCCCACCCCAAAGCACCTTGTCCCCATGTTGATGAGGACAAGGGCCTCTTCCCGACAACCCTGGCCGTTGGTTGTCGGGGTCTGCGGGCGGGGGGCTTATCGGAATCTGGGAGCCCCCCTTAATAAGGGGGCCCCCAGATCCCGGCCCCCCACCCTGTGTGAATGAGTTTGGGGTACATGGTACCCCTACCCATTCACCTAGGGAAAAGTGTCAATATAAAAAAAAAACACACTACACAGGTTTTAAGCGTAATTTATTAGTCAGCTCCGGGGTCTTCTTCCGACTTCGGGGGGTCTCCTTCCGACTTCTCCCGGTGTTCGGCCTCTTCTCCCGGTGTTCGGCCTCTTCTCCCGGGCCCCGCCGCTATCTTCTTCCAGCTTTATTGCCAGCGAGGGGCCCGGTCTGCTGCCACTGTCTTGTCGCCGCTGTCTCGTCGCCGCTGTCTCGCCGCTTCTTCTCTTCTTTTCTTCTTCCCCGATGTTGACACAACGCTCTCTCCGGCTCGAATGCTGTGTGCGAGCTGCGGAGCCATTTATATAGGCGGTAACCCCACCCCCTTATGACGTCATGGTCCCAGCATGCGCAGGGACTCTGGCGTCATAAGGGGGCGTGGCCCCAGAGTCCCTGCGCATGCTGGGACCATGACGTCGTAAGGGGGTGGGGTTACCGCCTATATAAATGGCTCCGCAGCTCGCACACAGCATTCGAGCCGGAGAGAGCGTCGTGTCAACATCGGGGAAGAAGAAAAGAAGAGAAGAAGCGGCGAGACAGCGGCGGTGAGACAGCGGCGGCGAGACAGCGGCGACGAGACAGCGGCAGCAGACCGGGCCCCTCGCTGGCAATAGAGCTGGAAGAAGATAGCGGCGGGGCCCGGGAGAAGAGGCCGAACACCGGGAGAAGTCGGAAGGAGACCCCCCGAAGTCGGAGGAAGACCCCGGAGCTGACTAATAAATTACTCTTAAAACCTGTGTAGTGTGGTTTTTTTTTTATATTGACACTTTTCCCTAGGTGAATGGGTAGGGGTACCATGTACCCCAAACTCATTCACACAGGGTGGGGGGCCGGGATCTGGGGGCCCCCTTATTAAGGGGGGCTCCCAGATTCCGATAAGCCCCCCGCCCGCAGACCCCGACAACCAACGGCCAGGGTTGTCGGGAAGAGGCCCTTGTCCTCATCAACATGGGGACAAGGTGCTTTGGGGTGGGGGGGCCGCAGGGCGCCCCCCCTCCCCCAAGGCACCCACCCCCCCATGTTGAGGGCATGCGGCCTGGTACGGCTCAGGAGGGGGGGCGCTCGCTCGTCCCCACCCCCTTTCCTGGCCGGCCAGGCTGCGTGCTCGGATAAGGGTCTGGTATGGATTTGGGGGGGACCCCCACGCCGATTTTTCAGCATATGGGGTTCCCCTTACAATCCATGCCAGACCTAAGGGCCTGGTATGCCTCTGAGGGGGGAACCCACGCCGTTTTTTTCATTTAAAATTTGGCGCGGTGTTCCCGCCTCAGGATTCATACCAGACAGCTGTCAGCGCTGCCTGTCACTCATCGCGGAAGGAAAACAAAGTTTTCTTTCCCGATGTGTGAGCCAGCGCGACATTCACAGTACCCTGTCGCCGAGAACCAGCGCAATGGTATCACGCTGGAAACACAATCTCGCGGTCAGGTACTGTACGCTGCATGGCCTCCCTGATTCTGAAAAGCCTGCGAAAGGAACCTAGGATTCGTGGTATCAAGGAGAGGGATCAATACTGGCTGGCAACACTTCTTGATCCACATTTCAAGGGTAAGGTTGCAGAACTCATCCTGCCTTCACAGAGGGAGCAGAGGATGAAAAATCTTCAGGAGGCCTTGAAGAAAGGATTGTGCAACGCATTTCCAGACCTTGGGAGGTAACAATCTAAGGGTGCTGGACAACGTGTTGCTGAGGCTTCATTCAGTAAGAGGAAGAACAGTGGAGGAGGTGGCCGGCTGACCGATGCCTTTAAACAATTTTTCAATCCTCAGCGCCAAGTTCTGATTGGTTCAAGCAACCATCGCCAGCGTCTGCATTACATGGTGCAGGAATATCTAGAGGCAAGAGCAGACTTGGAGACCTTTCCAACAGAGCATCCACTGGGTTACTGGGTCTTGAGGATGGACCACTGGCCAGAACTTGCTCAATATGCAATTGAGCTACTGGCCTGTCCTGCATCCAGTGTGCTTTCTGAAAGCACATTCAGTACTGCTGGAGGGTTTGTAATGGATCAAAGAGTGCATAAAAATGAATCAGTCTTGGATCAGCAGCTAGCAAGCACTGGATGCTGATGTAACAGATTGAATTTGCTATGTATGTGGGATCCCTTGAAGACTGCCTATGCTGACTATCCTATTCCTCCTCAATCTTGATGATGCTACCTGTAGCTTCCAACAATATTTTTGGTTTAGGACATGTAATTACAATTTTTGATCTAATATTTCACTGCAGTTTGCGTGTAGTTTTTTGCCTGTTCGCATGTTCTGCTGCGAACCGAACCAGGGAGTGTTCGAGTGATCCCTAGTTGTAAACAACAGCCTTATCTGAATCCTCCAATCAGGCTGCACCCTATTTATATTTGCAAAGGTTAGTGACCAATTAGGGAGCATTATATTAGCGACAATAAAGAAATGAGAGGGGAATATAATACATTGTTACCAAGCTGTGCTCTCTCTTTGTCTTTGGACATAAAAGCAGTAAGTGAGACTAGACCTGAAGCTGAGAGGTAAAGTAAAGCTGACCATACATTATACAATTTTCTTATTCAATTTCCTTTACATTTACCTTCAGCTATGTAGTGTACAGATTGCAAGTGTTTAGGTTTTACCTTATATTGTATGGTTTTGGTAAATTGTACAATTGTATAATGTATGGCCAGCCTGATGCCCCGTACACATTTAGCCTGTGTGCACTGCAGCCAGTCTGACAGAAGGTGACCGGCTTCTGTCGAAGGGGCATGACCGAAAAAAGCCTACCGACTGGCTCCCAATCAGTGTTTTCAGCCAATGGCTGAGAGCGCTGACCGGAGTGTTCTGGCAGGGGGCCATCCCCGTGTCAGAACACAATAACAGCTGGTGGAGATTGCTGTACTAACAACAGATTGTTAGTACAGTGGCTCTGACCTGACCTGTCAGGTTTTTTTCATTCAGCCAGCTGGGTTGAACGGAAAATAAACCTAGCAGTGTGTACTAGGCTTAAAGTGATTGTAAAGGCTCGTTTTTAAATTTTTTAAAATAACAAAACATTACTTACCTCCACTGTGCAGCTTGTTTTGCACAGAGTGGCCCTGAACATCCTCTTCTGGGGTCCCTCTATGGCTCTCGCGGCTCCTCCCCACATCAGATAACCCCCTAGGATAAGCGCTCTCCTGGGGGTGCGGGTCACCTTGCGGGCGTGCTCCCGAGTCTAGCATTTGCGTCCATAAACACAAATGCCAGACTCGGCCTCGTCCCCCGGCACCCACGTCATTGGATTTCATTGAGAGCAGCAGGAGCCAATGGCAGCAGTGCTATCAATCTATCCATTCAAGAGCCAAGAACCCCGGGCAGAGGAAGAGCACATCTCCAGTGTGTGAAATTCCAGGACTTAGGTAAGTAAAAGGGGGGGCCAGGGGGGGCCAGTCACTGCCAGGTGTTTTTTCACCTTAATGCATAGGATGCATTAAGGTGAAAAAACACGAGGGTTTACAACCCCTTTAACTCCATGCTTGTACTGTACATTGTATTGTAAATATGGTTTTGTGTGAAATTTGTAAATATCATGTAATCCACCATACTTATACTGAACATTGTGTTGTAATACTGTTTAGTGTGTAATTTGTATATATTACGTATCTCTATCAATAAATGTATATTGCAGATTGAACTACTTATTTTGTCCACAAATCCTTATGCTTTACTGTAGCTGTGTATATGTAGATACTTTTATAGTGATTGAAGTGCATTCACATATACACTTAAGCTAGTTAACAAAATACATTTGCTATGCATTACTGATAAAATAGATATGCAATAAGTGTTGTACAGTGCCTTGCAAAAGTATTCACCCCCATGGCTTTTTACCTATTTTGTTACAATACAGCCTTTAGTTCAATGTTTTTTTTTATCTGAATTATATGTGATGGATCAGAACACAATAGTCTAAGTTGATAAAGTAAATTTAGAAAAATATATACATAAAACTATTTTTCAGAAATAAAAAAAATGATAATTGGCATGTGCGTATGTATTCACCCCCTTTGTTATGAAGCCCATAAAAAGCTCTGGTGCAACCAATTACCTTCAGAAGTCACATAATTAGTGTAATGATGTCCACCTGTGTGCAATCTAAGTGTCACATGATATGTCATTACATATACACACCTTTTTGAAAGGCCCCAGAGGCTGCAACACCTAAGCAAGAGGCACCACTAACCAAACACTGCCATGAAGACCAAGGAACTCTCCAAACAAGTAAGGGACAATTTTGTTGAGAAGTACAAGTCAGGGTTAGGTTATAAAAAAATATCAACATCTTTGATGATCCCTAGGAGCACCATCAAATCTATCATAAACAAATGGAAAGAACATGGCACAACAGCAAACCTGCCAAGAGACGGCTGCACACCAAAACTCACGGACCGGGCAAGAAGGGCATTAATCAGAGAGGCAGCACAGAGACCTAAGGTAACCCTGGAGGAGCTGCAGAGTTCCACAGCAGAGACTGGAGTATCTGTACATATGACGACAATAAGCTGTACGCTCCATAGCATTGGGCTTTAAGGCAGAGTGGCCAGAAGAAACCCATTACTTTCAGCAAAAAACAAAATGACACGTTTTGAGTTTACGAAAAGGCATGTGGGAGACTCCCAAAATGTATGGAGGAAGGTGCTCTGCTCTGATGAGACTAAAATTGAACTTTTTGGCCATCAAAGAAAACGCTATGTCTGGCACAAACCCAACACATCACATCAACATGGTGGTGGCAGCATCATGCTGTGGGGATGTTTTTCAGCAGTCGGGACTGGGAAACTGGTCAGGGTTGAGGGAAAGATGGATGGTGCTAAATAAATGGATATTCTTGAGCAAAACCTGTACCACTCTGTGTGTGATTTAAGGCTAGGACGGAGGTTCACCTTCCAGCAGGACAATGACCCCAAACACACTGCTAAAGCAACACTTGAGTGGTTTAAGGGGAAACATGTAAATGTGTTGGAATGGCCTAGTCAAAGCCCAGACCTCAATCCAATAGAAAATCTGTGGTCAGACTTAAAGATTGCTGTCCACAAGTGCAAACCATCCAACTTGAAGGAGCTGGAGCAGTTTTGCAAGGAGGAATGGGCAAACATCCCAGTGGTAAGATGTGGCAAGCTCATAGAGACTTATCCAAAGCGACTTGGAGCTGTGATAGCCGCAAAAGGTGGCTCTACAAAGTATTGACTTTAGGGGGGTGAATAGTTATTCACATTGACTTTTCTGTTATTTTGTCCTATTTGTTGTTTGCTTCACAATACAAAAAAAAAATCTTCAAAGTTGTGGGCGTGTTCTGTAAATTAAATGCTGTAAATCCTCAAACAATCCATGTTAATTCCAGGTTGTGAGGCAACAAAACACGAAAAATGTCAAGGGAGGTGAATACTTTTGCAAGGCACTGTATATGAGGGCTTTAGGTAGGAAATATCAAGCAAGCACAATTTTTTGGGAGGGATTAGGGATATGATAAGTATTAGCAATCATATGTTGCATAAAAAAGTGTCTGTGCACACATGATGGTAGGATTGTGTGATCACATATTTTATCTGTGCCGTTTGACATCTTAGGCTATTTTCACACTGGGGCAGGGGGACGTTAGTGGTAAAGCGGCACTAATTTTTGCAGCGCTTCACCACTGTTATAGCGGCACTTTTCAGCCACTAGCAGCCGAATAAAGGGTTAAAAGCGCCCGCAAAGCACCACTGCCGAAGCACTTTGCAGGTGCTTCGACAGTGGTGCCCAGTGATTTCAATGGCAGGGGCAGTGGAGGTGCAGTGTATACACCCGCTCCCGCACTGCCTGAAAGATGCTGGTTGCAGGACTTTTTCTAACTTCCTGCAAGTGCACAGCCCCAATGTGAAAGCACTTGGGTTCTAACACTGGGGCTAAAGGGGAGGCATTTTTCAATTGCTTTATAGGCACTATTTTTAGCCTGAAAAACGCCCCAGTGTGAAAGGGGTCTTAGTGTATTTTTGTCTCCTTTGTAAGCCAGTAGGAGCTCATAGGTAAAGTTAGCCTGAGAAAAGGCTAAAGTCGGCCATAGATCAATCAAAATTTGTCCGGTTCAGCAGGAGCCAAAAGAATTTCAATCCATCTATAGGCAGGCTGGTTGTACTGAATTTGGTCAATATAGCTATAGCCGGCAGCAGTAACCATTTTATTCTGCAATGTGTTGCTGCTCACACTAAAATATGTTTCCCACACCTAACAATATAAATGCATCAAACATGCAGCACAACATACTGTATTCACCTAAATATATCTCCATGAAACATATGTCCTCTAATTACATGTCATATGCAAATGCTTCAAAACCAAAATTAAAATCCACTCTTGTAAATGTACCCTATATACTGTATACACCACCATTCATGTAATTTTTTAAATAGCACTTTAAATGTACAAAAAGTCTTCAAATTAAGTCTCTGAGAAAATGATAAATCCACTGTGCACTCATAAGCTCCTTCTCCAGTGATTTCTACCACCATTCTCACAGTGTGCTCACCTCAGTATGTTGATTGATTGGATAAAATAGTTCACAATGCACATTCCCCTTTCATTCACCACCTCAGGATGCCTATGTATTCTGACACCTGGTTACCTCTTCTACGCATCAGGAACAGCCAAGTACCACAAATATTATTGATAATAAAATAATAAAGTATAACTCTCACAAGTACAGTGCATTAAATTAGTAGTGGTAAATTGTTAGTGCACCACCATAAGATCACTTTAATTTTTACAGGTGTGTTTCACCCTTAAGATAGAGACTTCAATATTGCCTCACAAGCAATCCATCCGGCAACTTCCATGTAGCGTTATGATGTCACTAGACTCTAACCTGATGCGTTTCGTTGCCACCCCATGTGACTTCTCAAAAGTAAATGGAGCATCGTCATCTATATGTCCAATAGATAGCACTTATTTTCCCACAGTTGCTATTTTACTGGCGCTATCTGAATACAATAGTGCATCGGGGGAGATCCCCACTGGTTAAATGAAAAAAAAAAACTCAAAGCATACACCTAACTTAACTATTGCATGGATCAGTGGTAAATTATCTTTTGTTTTTTATGTTATACATATTTATCTCTTCCACAAGTAGCAGTTACAGGGTAAATAATCAGTATTTATTTTTTATTGTGAGAAAAGTTAACAGTTGATATTGAACACTGTACTAACATCAGTTACTTCTATAGACTGTTGGATGTTAATACATTTCTGCTATGCAAAGAATATTAATTTTCTAGGAATTAACAATGCATGTTGAACTGCCTTATGCCACAAGAATGAGGAAATCAGTTTAAACTGCAGCAAAACCTGTGCAACAGCTTGATGGTAAACATAACCTTGCAAAGTGGGGTCAGGTTAGAACTGAGATTTACTGTTAGTGATTGTTTTCATAAAAGTGTTTCAAGGCTTTTCGCATAATAATTTAGACCACATAAAGACATTATGTCAGGCTGTTATATTAATTCAGTGTGAAGTTTGTTACTCTTTACAGATGGTCAGTGTCAGATAATAATCAGCAAAAGGGCCCTGTACAAGAAGCATGGCAGACAGGGCTTGTAGTTCATCCAATCTTGTGTGGGCAAAGTGGACCCCCCACAAGCTGTCACTGAAAGGCTGTTTGTGGTTGTGGGTTCTGTTTGCACCATTTTACATGGTATACTTCAAATATGGGTGTACAATGTAACATGGTGCAAAAGAGAGGAGCTAAGGGAAACAAGATCATAACCTACAAGCATATAGCTTGCCTGAAGCCATTTTCAGAATTCCCCAACATTCCTCTCTGTGCTATTAGCAGGCAAGAATATACCGTCTTACTAATGCCACTTTTACTGGCTACTCACAGAGTGACTTGACAGAAATACATCTGTTTAACCATTTAAGTACCGGAAAATTTTCCCCCTTAATGACCAGGCCATTTTTTGCGATACGTCAGTGCGTCTGTTTAACTAACGATTGCGCAGTCGTGCAATGCTGTACCCAAAACAAGATTGACATCCTTTTTATCAAATAGAGCTTTCTTTTGGTGGAATTTGATAACCTCTGCGGGTTTTATTTTTTGCGCTATAAATAAAAAAAAGACCAACAATTTTGAAAAAAAAAAAAACAATATTTTTTACTTTTTGCGCAAAAGTTATAGTGTCTACTAAATAGGGGATAGATTTAAGGAATTTTTATTATTATTTTTTTTTACTAGTAATGGCGGTGATCAGCAATTTTTAGCAGGACTGCGACATTGGGGCGGACAGATCAGACACTTTTGACACTTTTTTGGGACCACTGACATTTATACAGCGATCAGTGCTATAAAAATTCACTAATTACTGTATAAATTACACTGGCAGGGAAGGGGTTAACACTAGTGGTGATCAAGGGTTTAAATGTGTTCCCTTGGTGGTATTTCTAGGCAGTGGTCGTCTTGGAGGTGTGTTTGGGGTCATTATTATGTTGAAATACTGCCCAGTCTCTGAAGGATGGAGATCATGCTCTGCTTCAGTATGTCACAGTACATGCTGGCATTCATGATTTCCTCAATGAACTGTAGCTCCCCAGTGTTGGTAGCACTCATGCAGCCCCAGACCATGACACTCCCACCACCATGCTTGACAGTAGGCAAGACACACTTGTCTTTGTACTCCTCCTGGTTGCCACCACACACACTTGACACCATCTGAACCAAATAAGTTTATCTTGGTCTCATCAGACCACAGAACATGGTTCCAGTAAACCATGTCCTTAGTCTGCTTGTCTTAAGCAAACTGTTTGCAGGCTTGTGGGGAATCATCATTAGAAGAGGCTTCCTTCTGGGACGACAGCCATGAAGACCAATTTGATGCAGTGTGCGGCGTATGGTCTGAGCACTGACAGGTTGAGCCCTTCAACCTCTGCAGAAATTCTGGCAGCACTCATATGTCTATTTCCCAAAGACAACCTCTGGATATGACGCTGAGCATGTGCACTCAACTTCTTTGGTCGACCATGGTGAGGCCTGTTCTGAGTGGAACCTGTCCTGTTAAACCACTGTATGGTCTTGGCCACCATGCTACAGCTTAGTTTCAGGGTCTTGGCAATGTTCTTATAGACTAGGCGATCTTTATGTAGAGCAACAATTCTTCTTTTCAGATCCTCAGAGAGTTCTTTGCCATGAGGTGCCATGTTGAACTTTCAGTGACCAGTATGAGATAGTGAGAGCGATAACATCAAATTCAACACATCTTCTCCCCATTCACACCTAAGGACTTGTAACACTAACAAGTCACATGACACCGGGGAGGGAAAATGGGTAATTGGGCCCAATTTGGACATTTTCACTTAGGGGTGTACTCACTTTTGTTGCCTGTGGTTTAGACATTAGTGGCTGTGTGATGAGTTATTTTTAGGGGACAGCAAATTTACATTGTTATACAAGCTGTACACTCACTACTAGGGATGTGCCTGATGTTGGAGTTGGACGTAAGTTCGTCTCGAATATTGGGTGTTCGCAATTTGGGGTGTGTGCGGCAAATTCGAAAGCTGCGGAATACCCTTTAAAATTCTATGGGAGAAATCAAAAGTGCTAATTTTAAAGGCTTATATGCTTGGTATTGTCGTAAAAAGTGTTTGGGGGCCTCGGTCCTGCCCCAAGGGAATCAATGCAAAAAAAAGTTTTAAAAACAACCATTTTTTCAGGAGCAGGGATTTTAATAATATAAAGAGAAAAACTGCGCTTGGAAAGAAAAAAAGAAAAGCAAAAACAAGCTGCGGTTATAAGTGTAGCCCACCAAATCAAATTAAAAAGAGAAAAAAATGCGCTATAAATGATATAAGAGTCCAAGTATGAAGTCCCATATAACATAAAATGAATAGTCCCAATGGTAATCCAGACAAGAAGGATCAATAAGTGGTAAACTTCTTCCAAAGGAAACGGTAATAATGAACACAATCAGCAGAACACTCCAACATATATTGCGCTTACCAGAAGTAAGACTTTAAAAGGCGAGTGGCTTAAACCCAGCCTGGGCCTTTAGATGTACACTCCAAGTGAAGCAGGAAGGGCACCCTCATCCCGTGTATCCACAAATATAATGCAAAAGAATATAACAAAAATATAGCGTAATATTGTTTAGAAAATACGCCACACCAGAAAGAGAAAGTGACACTCAATTACCCTTAATCACGTGAGATCATATAGAATCCTACGCTAAATAGCTAGGACCATGGAGTAGGTGTCATGCAATCGTGCAAACATAAGTAGAAAAATATATTATTAGGGTGAAAATAAATAGTATGGGTGTAAACTGCGACGACCTCCAAAATCTGCTATCCAATTATAATGGAACAGTCGGTGTGTGTAAAGCACTCCAAAATAAGTGAAGGGTTGTGAAAAGAACTCCCACCAAGTGCTGAGACAACTAGTAGTGCGAGCTGCTCACCAGAGGGTTGACCCTCATATGCAGAATAGTGGAAAAAACAGGAACCGACACCAAGGAATAAATAATAAACGGACCTTCGGGATTGTCCCCTTACCAGACAAAATAGGCAAAAAGGCAGATGTATTACGATCCCAGCCACACTCCCGACCGGAATGGTGTACCCCATCTTGCCCTCTCTGTCCAGACTCGGCAGCACATATATAATGAAGAGCCAATAGTGTGATACTGTATATAGTAAATTTATTATAAAAGAATAACACTTACATAAGTCAGATTTTAAAAGCTGGAAAGATAGTAAACGAAGCCGGCTGGCCTCCGGACACACTCCCGTCCTCAATCGAACGACGTGGTGACGTCAGCACGCCCCTCCCAAGGGGCGTGCTGACATCACCACGTCGTTTGATTGAGGACGGGAGTGTGTCCGGAGGCCGGCCGGCTTCGTTTACTATCTTTCCAGCTTTTAAAATCTGACTTATGTAAGTGTTATTCTTTTATAATAAATTTACTATATACAGTATCACACTATTGGCTCTTCATTATATATGTGCTGCCGAGTCTGGACAGAGAGGGCAAGACGGGGTACACCATTCCGGTCGGGAGTGTGGCTGGGATCGTAATACATCTGCCTTTTTGCCTATTTTGTCTGGTAAGGGGACAATCCCGAAGGTCCGTTTATTATTTATTCCTTGGTGTCGGTTCCTGTTTTTTCCACTATTCTGCATATGAGGGTCAACCCTCTGGTGAGCAGCTCGCACTACTAGTTGTCCCAGCACTTGGTGGGAGTTCTTTTCACAACCCTTCACTTATTTTGGAGTGCTTTACACACGCCGACTGTTCCATTATAATTGGTTAGCAGATTTTGGAGGTCGTCGCAGTTTACACCCATACTATTTATTTTCACCCAAATAATATATTTTTCTACTTATGTTTGCACGATTGCATGACACCTACTCCATGGTCCTAGCTATTTAGCGTAGGATTCTATATGATCTCACGTGATTAAGGGTAATTGAGTGTCACTTTCTCTTTCAGGTGTGGCGTATTTTCTAAACAATATTACGCTATATTTTTGTTATATTCTTTTGCATTATATTTGTGGATACACGGGATGAGGGCGCCCTTCCTGCTTCACTTGGAGTGTACATCTAAAGGCCCAGGCTGGGTTTAAGCCACTCGCCCTTTAAAGTCTTACTTCTGGTAAGCGCAATATATGTTGGAGTGTTCTGCTGATTGTGTCCATTATTACCGTTTCCTTAGGAAGAAGTTTACCACTTATTGTTCCTTCTTGTCTGGATTACCATTGGGACTATTCATTTTATGTTATATGGGACTTCATACTTGGACTCTTATATCATTTATAGCGCGGTTTTTTCTCTTTTTAAAGGGATTTTAATAATGCTTAAAGTGAAACAATAAAAGTGAAATATTCCTTTAAATTTCGTACCTGGGGATGTCTATAGTATGCCTGTAAAGTGGTGCCTTTTTTCAGTGTTTAGAACAGTACCTGCACAAAATTACATTTCTAAAGGAAAAAAAGTCATTTAAAACTACTCACGGCTATAGAGAATTGTCTATGGGAGAAATCAAAAGTGCTAATTTTAAAGGCTTATATGCTTGGTATTGTCATAAAAAGTGTTTGGGGACCTAGGTCCTGCCCCAGGGGACATGTATCAATGCAAAAAAAAGTTTTAAAAACGGACGTTTTTTCGGGAGCAGTGATTTTAATAATGCTTAAAGTGAAACAATAATGCCTTGTACACACGATCGGAATTCCCGACGGAAAAAGCTATGATGGTTTTTCTGATGGAATTACGTTCAAGCTTGTCTTGCATACACATGGTCACACCAAAGTCCGACCGTCCAGAACGCAGTGATGTACAACACGTCTGACAGAACTAGAAAAGGGCAGTTCAATAGTCAGCGCGCCACTCTTTGGGCTCCTTCTGCTCATCTCGTGTTTATCTTGTGTTAGTAGAAGTTTGGTGAGATTCGTGCTTTTCAGACTCCTGCTTTTTCAGATGGTTTTACTGCTGTTCAGTTTGTGCTTGTGGGTTTGTATCTGGGTTTTAGTGCGTGAAGTCAGTTCGTATCTGTTTTTCAGTGCGTTCTTGTCTGCTCGTTGCTGATTTTCACTCATCGTAGAGTTGGTGCTGTGCGGAGGCTTGGTGTAATAATCCTAATTATGTTACCTCAGTTGGGCCCGAGGCCGGACTTTTAGAAACTCCAATGATGGCCCTGGAAGCTGGCCGTCCTGACTTGCCCTCCAAAGCGCCCGTGAAGTGCGAGAAAAATATGTAGAATATTTTACGGGTAGGGGGGCCATTGCTATGCCAGCACATTTTGAATATGTTTTCTCTTTAATCAGATCAAATTTTTTATTTTCATTTAATGCTTGGGTTTATTTTAGCTGTCTCCTAGGTTCTCCTAGAGCACTTGTAGTGCCAAATGGTTTTTCCATTATTAAATAACACCCATTGTCACTGTAAACACCAACTTAACAAAAAAATGGTATTGATCATTAAAAGAAGAAGCCACACATTGTTGAGTATAAAACCTTTTACTCTGTGCACATTCACATGTGCGTTTTATAAAACATTTGGTGGTAAAAAAAAACTATTATTGTTTTCAAAGTTTTACCTTGAAATTTCTGAAAAAATACAGAAACAGGCATGTTTACAAACATAACATACACAACTCTGGAACTTACAAAGTTCAACATTGCAAAAAAGAAAGCAATATCAGACATTTTATAGTGTAAAAAAGGTCTTGATCGTGCCTTCATCAGACGGGGTGAAGTCACCCCTGTAAAAGCCAAATTTAGAAGATGCACACAAATTGTGAGTCAAAATGGGGCTTTCCTTTCTGATCCTATACCTAATGTCAACATGTGCTATCTCCCATCAAGGGGGATCAATGGACGTGTTTTGGGGGTGCAACCACTTCCTCTCACCTACTAGAGTTGGGAGGAAGGGGTTGCACCCACAAAACGCGTACATTGAAATCCCCTGATGTCAGATAGCACATGTTGACACACTGTGTGCATCTTCCAAATTTGGCTTTTAAACTGTATTGTAAGTTTGTTCTTGTGTCCCACACTAGTGCTCCAGAGTCCAGATGTGTAAACAGCTGCTGAGTGTCCTCTTCTTACATTACACTGAATAAAGTTTGCAATTCATTCTAGTTTGAAACACATCTAGACAGCAATGTCCTAAACTTCTTTGCATACGAATTATCATGACCAAATGTAGTTAACCCTGTATCTGGCAGAAACAGCGTATTTATTTGCAAACAAACAATGTTTACTACGACCGATTACTGTGCCCATGAATATGAAAGTAGCCATTTTAACCCGTCCAACAGTAAAGAAAAGCACATGGCGCAGCATTCAAGTAATATTAAGAATAGGAACACACGACAACTACTTACTTTTTAGAAGCAATTACTTGATCCTTCTGTACTGATCCTGCTCCCTTAATTTAAAGTCCGATTAGCGTTTCCTCAGTTGCTCCTTGGATCGTCGTACCCCAAAATTCCGGCGCAGACTCTTCACAACTTTAGTAATAAATTGTCTATGGGAGAAATCAAAAGTGCTAATTTTAAAGGCTTATATGCATGGTATTAAATAAAAAAGCAGTACAGCGCATATGAAATCCTAAAATAAATAATTAATAAATGTCCATTTAAATAGATCCAATTAGAGTCCAGCAATTGCTTCAGTGATATTCGTGACATGCAACAGTAGATTATGTGACTGTAGTGACATGGACCTCCACCATCGGTAGCACAAGCCACTCACCTCTACGGATGGACCCCTGAGTTAATCAGTCAGGTCAAATCAGCATTCCCTCATAGGGATACAAGCAGGGGGCAGTATAAGCAGATCCTGGTCAAGCCTCAGCCATAAGACAATCTTGCAGTCATAACATGTAAAATATATATAAAAAGGAAATCTAGTGCTCTCTGTTGATAACTAAAAACGTGGTTTATTTAATAGGCAGATAAAACACTCACAAGCATCGCACTGTACCCCAGTGCAAAGGAAAGCAGCGTGTGTGAAAGGATGATCCACATCGGATGGACGAGCAGAGCGCGGGTGACGTCACGATCCAGACAATGTGGGTGGTGCCGTACGCGTTACGTCCCTACAGGGGGGCGGGACTTCATCAGCGGCGGCGGCTGGCCGTGACTCACCCACTTTTATGCATAACACAGAAATGATCTGACCAATCGCCATACAGGCGTCCCTATCACCATGGTGACATGGGGAGGGATACTAAGCAGCGCGATGTAAGTGAACAGGAACTGCTGCAGAAAACATCCGCTGTAGTTGCCCGCTACACATTGCTAACCATGGAGCTGGCATATTTAAAAGATAAAAAATAAAAATAAGCATGACAGACGAAATAACATTCATAAATGAATTAACTAGTTGTCATCCCGCGCTCTGGACGGTCATCCTCGGAATCATCCCTTTTACATCATGAATAAAATATATGACTGACATCGATCGTAAAAATTTCTATCCTAAAAAATAATAAATAATAAATTGACACCTCCAAAAACAAGGAGAAGGGGAGCTCGTGGCTGCTAACGATCTGAGATGAAGCAATTAACGTCAAATTCAACGTTCAAGCCCCCAGGGATGAGAACCTTAGTCTCATGTATCCAGTGCGATTCCCTGCGACTTAATTGACGTAAAAAATGCCCCCTCTCCAATGTTTTTTAACTCTCTCAATGCCCCAAAAACTTAGTCCTTTGGGATTTTGACCATGCACTGTTTTAAAATGTTTGGAGACATTGTGTGTCTTTAATCCCTTCTTGATGTTGTTAACATGTTCTCCTAAACGCACATGTAGGGGGCGTGATGTCCTTCCTATGTATTGAAGACCACACCCACATTGGAGCATATACACGACCCCTACAGTGGTGCAGGTGATCAGTTGGTCAATTTTGTATTCTTTACAGCCGCGTACACACGGTCGGACTTTTCAGCTACAAAAGTCCAACGGATGCTGACGGACTAAAGCTGGCTGGTAATCCGATCGTGTGTGGGCTTCTCCGGACTTTCAACGTACTTTTTTAGCCTCAAATCCGACGTACTTTAGATTTGAAACATGCTTCAAATCTTTACGTCGTAACTACGACGGACCCCGAAATCCGCTCGTCTGTGTGCTAGTCCGACGGACAAAAAGCCACGCTAGGGCAGCTATTGGCTACTGGCTATCAACTTCCTTATTTTAGTCCGGTGTACGTCATCACGTACGAATCCGTCGGACTTTTGTGTGGTCGTGTGTAGGCAAGTCCGTTCGTTAGAAAGTCTGCAACAAGTCCGCGGCAAGTCCGCCGCAAGTCCGCCGAAAGTCTGTCGGACGGCTGTCGGACTTTTGTAGATGAAAAGTCCGACCGTGTGTACGCGGCATACCAGTTGACGTGGCCCTAAAATTCTTCCGTTTTTTGTTATTGCATTTAGAGTGCTTGCAGGCTGTGCATCGCCCACAGGCATAAAAACCTGAGAGGAAAGAAAACAAACGGTTTTCAGATTGTATGGGCGGATCAACCACTCCTGGAGCAAGTTTATCACGCAAAGATGGAGCTTTTTTATAAATGAACATCGGATGTGGTGGCAGCAGGGGACCCAGCACACGATCCTGTTTCAAAATAGGCCAATTTTTTGAGACTAGTCTTTCGAACTCTTTATATTGAACATTATAATTGAGCACCATTTTGAAGTTGGAGACATCTGGACTGATTTCTTTAGCTTTATCCGCAATCAGTGACGTCCTATCCAAGGCCAGAACCTTCTCAACCTCATTATTCAGACTGTGTATATTGTAACCTTTTTCCACGAATCTAGAGGTAAGCAATGCCGACTGATCAACAAAGTCATCAGCATGCGTGCAATTACGTCTAAGTCTAACAAATTGCCCCCTGGGAATATTACAAAGCCAAGATTTATGATGGCAACTTCCCAGGGGGATGTAAGAGTTCCGATCCATAGGTTTCAGGTAATTACACAGTCTAAATCCTTCGCTCTCCTTCAAGATTTCAAGATCAAGGAAAACAATCTTTTCTTTACTATGAACCCAAGATAGCTGGATGTTTTTGGTGTTACTATCTAATTTCTGTATAAAGGTATCCAGACCAAGTTGATCTCCCTCCCAGATCATGACGAGGTCGTCTATATACCTTTTATAACAGACGAGTTCGGGGGGACGGTGCTTGAACACCACGTCTTCCTCCCAGTGGGCCATAAATAGATTGGCCACACTGGGAGCAAACCAGGCGCCCATCGCAACACCCCTCTTTTGGAGAAAAAATTGACGATTAAACCAAAAATAATTCTTGGCCAAACAGAACTTTAAACATTTCAAAAGAAACTGTTTATGTGCCTCAGGAAGATCAGAATGTAAAGATAGGGCCCATTGGACTGAGGACAGGGCGTCCTCATGACCAATAATGGTATATAAGGACCCTACATCGGCCGTTACCATGATACTGGAAGAAGAGCATCTGGTAGATTCGATAATTTGAATGATGTGCTTGGTGTCCTTAAGAAAGGCATCTGTTTTGCTAAACCAGGGGCTGAAGAAAGTAATCTATATATTGGCCTAACCTAGAGGAGATAGAATCGATACCATTCACTATAGGCCTCCCTGGAGGGTTGGTTATATCCTTATGGATTTTTGGGAGGCAGTAAATGATAGGGGTTCTACAGAAAAAGGGATCCAGATAGGAAGCCTCTTTCTTCGTGAGAATATTCTCACTTTTCCCTTCCTCTATAAGCCAATGAAGCTCATCTTTATAGATTAACATAGGGTCTTTGTTCAAAATTTGATAGGTATCTCGATCTTCCAACAATCTGTTCAGTTCACCTAGGTACTTGGATTTATCCAGAACCACCAGACCTCCCCCTTTGTCCGCGGGGCGAATGACAATGTCATTTCTTTTTTCTAATGATTTCATACCTTGCCGGATGGGTAGTGGGTCTGTTGCTTTTCTAACCTTCATTTTATCCAGGTCATTAAATAGCATATTTTTAAAGACTTCCAAAATTTTATTGTCAGCATTGAAAAGATTAAAGGTGGATTTGTTACGTAAATTAGAATGAGATCCCCCTACAGTAGTAATTGGTCTACTGGGATTGGATAAAAAACGAATTTATGGATGTTTACATAGGTGTCAAATTTGTTCATATTTCTAACTGGAGCAAATTTCAGCCCTCTGTCAAAGACCCTGACCTCGCTCTCACTCAAAATGACACTACTCAAATTGTAAATCCCTTCTCCTAGTGGGTTTTTTTCTTTTTGTACTCTCCTGCCCCCTCTGTTTCCTCTCTGTCTTTTCTTTTTAACGGGGGGCCTCTCATTTGTGGAGATGACTGTGGTGGTTGTTTCCACCATTCTCCTGGATTCGTTGATAATTCAGCATTCCCCTCCCTGGCCCACTCTGGGCCCCTAAAAAATCCCCTCCTTCATTGGTGTCACGTGGTTGTAATGGGGTAAACCTATTATATAGAGGTACCTCACCCCTTTGTGTGTATTGGGAAGTATCCCTTCTCCTCTCATTAGGAGGGTAGGGATAGGAGTAAGAGTCATGCCTCTGGTTATCCCACCCTGGGGGTGATCTAAAATCTTGCTGATAATAATTTTCTCTGATAGGGGTTTTAGGAGGACCTCTTCCTCTACCTCTACCTCTCTTGAAATTACCTCTGATACCCTGACCTCCTCTTGAGGGGATTGGAGCAGGAGGAGGATGATTATAACCATTAGGAGGTGGGGCTGGCATATTCAAAGGGTCATTTTGGGAGGGGCAAGTGTCCATCCCAGATGGATCAGGAGGGGGGATTGCCTGCCATTTGAATATGTTTCCACTCCTAAAGTCATCCGAATCTCTAATATATTTTTTCTTTTTCTTGTTTTGGACTTCAGTATCCCATTTGGTGAGCCTATTTCCAAGATCAGTTGATAATTTCAGGAACTCTTCACTATTTTTGAAAGGTTCAATGGTGTTCCTAATATCACGTATTTGTGACTCCAGGAACTCCATTTTCCTCTCTTTACGTACAAGTAACAGTTGTAATAATTCAGAACCTTTCTTAATGAAGAAATCTCTCCATTCAGTCATGGAAACTTCATCATAAAGACCATCATTGGGCAGGATATCCCATCTCAACCTCCTAGGGATTAAATTGGAGGAAAGATATTGTTTGAATGAGGCAATATCCCACCAAGTTTTCACCTTCTTCTCAAAGATATGATTCAATCTCTTAAAGGAAGAGGTTAAATCACTGCTAGGTGCAGACGCAGGAGCGTGGGAGAAAACCTCATCCAATTTGACTTCCCGTTTCTCCAAGTAGGAAAAAACATCCATGGTTGCAGCTGTAATCGTGATAATTTTAAAGCTAGCAAATATAAAACAAAATCGACCAGCGCAAACCTCCAACCTAACTAAAAGCAGCTAATGTACTGGGGGAGAAAAATATATCAAATCCCAAAAAACATAAATAAAAAAGCAGTACAGCGCATATGAAATCCTAAAAAAATTAATTAATAAATGTCCATTTAAATAGATCCAATTAGAGTCCAGCAATTGCTTCAGTGATATTTGTGACATGCAACAGTAGATTAATTGACTGTAGTGACATGGACCTCCACCATCGGTAGCACAAGCCGCTCACCTCTACGGATGGACCCCTGAGTTAATCAGTCAGGTCAAATCAGCATTCCCTCATAGGGATACAAGCAGGGGGCAGTATAAGCAGATCCTGGTCAAGCCTCAGCCATAAGACAATCTTGCAGTCATAACATGTAAAATATATATAAAAAGGAAATCTAGTGCTCTCTGTTGATAACTAAAAACGTGGTTTATTTAATAGGCAGATAAAACACTCACAAGCATCGCACTGTACCCCAGCGCAAAGGAAAGCAGCGTGTGTGAAAGGATGATCCACATCAGATGGACGAGCAGAGCGCGGGTGACGTCACGATCCAGACAACGTGGGTGGTGCCGTACGCGTTACGTCCCTAAAGGGGGGCGGGACTTCATCAGCGGCGGCAGCTGGCCGTGACTCACCCGCTTTTATGCATAACACAGAAATGATCTGACCAATCGCCATACAGGCGTCCCTATCACCATGGTGACATGGGGAGGGATACTAAGCAGCGCGATGTAAGTGAACAGGAACTGCTGCAGAAAACATCCGCTGTAGTTGCCCGCTACACATTGCTAATCATGGAGCTGGCATATTTAAAAGATAAAAAATAAAAATAAGCATGACAGACGAAATAACATTCATAAATGAATTAACTAGTTGTCATCCCGCGCTCTGGACGGTCATCCTCGGAATCATCCCTTTTACATCATGAATAAAATATATGACTGACATCGATCGTAAAAATTTCTATCCTAAAAAATAATAAATAATAAATTGACACCTCCAAAAACAAGGAGAAGGGGAGCTCGTGGCTGCTAACGATCTGAGATGAAGCAATTAACGTCAAATTCAACGTTCAAGCCCCCAGGGATGAGAACCTTAGTCTCATGTATCCAGTGCGATTCCCTGCGACTTAATTGACGTAAAAAATTGCCCCCTCTCCAATGTTTTTTAACTCTCTCAATGCCCCAAAAACTTAGTCCTTTGGGATTTTGACCATGCACTGTTTTAAAATGTTTGGAGACATTGTGTGTCTTTAATCCCTTCTTGATGTTGTTAACATGTTCTCCTAAACGCACATGTAGGGGACGTGATGTCCTTCCTATGTATTGAAGACCACACTCACATTGGAGCATATACACGACCCCTACAGTGGTGCAGGTGATCAGTTGGTCAATTTTGTATTCTTTACCAGTTGACGTGGCCCTAAAATTCTTCCGTTTTTTGTTATTGCATTTAGAGTGCTTGCAGGCTGTGCATCGCCCACAGGCATAAAAACCTGAGAGGAAAGAAAACAAACGGTTTTCAGATTGTATGGGCGGATCAACCACTCCTGGAGCAAGTTTATCACGCAAAGATGGAGCTTTTTTATAAATGAACATCGGACGTGGTGGCAGCAGGGGACCCAGCACACGATCCTGTTTCAAAATAGGCCAATTTTTTGAGACTAGTCTTTCGAACTCTTTATATTGAACATTATAATTGAGCACCATTTTGAAGTTGGAGACATCTGGACTGATTTCTTTAGCTTTATCCGCAATCAGTGACGTCCTATCCAAGGCCAGAACCTTCTCAACCTCATTATTCAGACCAGGGCCGGACTGGGAATGAAAACCAGCCCTGGAAAAAATGTCATACCAGCCCCATAGCATTATTATACCAGCCCAACAGCATAACGTCATTATTTTCTTGTTCATAAAATGGAAAACCATGCATTTTAAAGCACATTTAAAGAGTGCATTATATATAGATAAGACACATATAAAAGCACATAGGGCTTTATATATATATATATATATAAGCAAATTACAGTTAAAAGTGGTAAAAGTGTTTAATGGGCACAGTGGTGGCAATTTATGGGTACAGTGGCTGCGTTTGATGGTACAGTGGCAGCGTTTAACGGGCACAGTGGCTGCAATTGATGGGGTACAGTGGCTGCGTTTGATGGGGCACAGTGGCAGCAATTTATGGGTACAGTGGCTGCATTTGATGGGCACAGTGTCAGCGTTTAATGGGCACAGTGGTGGCAATTTATGGGTACAGTGGCTGCGTTTGATGGTACAGTGGCTGCGTTTGATGGTACAGTGGCTGCGTTTGATGGTACAGTGGCAGCGTTTAACGGGCACAGTGGCTGCAATTGAAGGGGTACAGTGGCTGCGTTTGATGGGGCACAGTGGCAGCAATTTATGGGTACAGTGGCTGCATTTGATGGGCACAGTGTCAGCGTTTAATGGGCACAGTGGTGGCAATTTATGGGTACAGTGGCTGTGTTTGATGGTACAGTGGCTGTGTTTGATGGGCACAGTGGCTGTGTTTAATGGGCACAGTGGTGGCAATTTATGGGTACAGTGGCTGCGTTTGATGGTACAGTGGCTGCGTTTGATGGGCACAGTGGCTGCAATTGATGGGTACAGTGGCTGCGTTTGATGGTACAGTGGCTGCGTTTGATGGTACAGTGGCAGCGTTTAATGGGCACAGTGGTGGCAATTTATGGGTACAGTGGCTGCGTTTGATGGTACAGTGGCTGCGTTTGATGGTACAGTGGCAGCGTTTAATGGGCACAGTGGTGGCAATTTATGGGTACAGTGGCTGCGTTTGCCCATTAAACGCTGCCACTGTACCATCAAACGCAGCCACTGTACCCATCAATTGCAGCCACTGTGCCCATCAAACGCAGCCACTGTACCATCAAACGCAGCCACTGTACCCATAAATTGCCACCACTGTGCCCATTAAACCGC